>JAWXYG010000006.1:44660638-49460638 GCA_034222035.1 Acacia crassicarpa | reverse complement strand
TGTGTATTTGTATATCTGTGTGTGTTGTCAATATATATGTGTATGTGTACATATATAAATACACACGCACACATATGTGTGTGTGTGTATTCATATATATGTGTAGTATGTGTGTGTGTATTCATATATATGTGTGTGCAGAGGCGGAGCCAGAAATTGTAGTTAGAGGGGGCGAATTTTATAAAATAGAACTCAAATGTTTATGAAATTACATTTCAGCCCTATAAACATTTCAATATTTCTATTTTCGTCCCTTCACTATAGAAATAATAGGGACTAAAATGAAAATAGTAGAACTTTTATCAGGCTGAAATATAATTCTATAAAAATCTGGGTCGTCATCTACAATTTTTTTTGGGGGGGGGGCAGGGGCCACCCCTAGCACCCCCTGCCTCCGCCCCTGTGTGTGTGTGTCTATATATATCTACACACACACACACACACATATGTGATATGTGTATATAGGAGACCATTATTTCAATTAAAAAGCGAGTAGAAAGAAAAAATTTAGGTTGAAGAGGTATGTGGTAAGAGTTGTTGATTCACTTTTACTTTTGTCATTTTAAATTTATATAAGGGCATTTTAGGAAAATGAGTAAAATTGACTAATTTAACTCATCTCCTCACTACTAGAAAAAGCTTGAATTGCGACGGATTTTTGCGATGGAAAAATCAATCCGCCGCAGATTAAAAAAAATTTGCGACAGAAAAAACAATCTGTCGCAAAAAAAATTATATCAAAAAAGTCGCTAATTTGCGACGGATCCATAGATCCATCGCAAAATTTTACGACGGACAAGGGATCCGTCGCAAAATTTGCGATGGATAATGGGTCCGTCGGTCCATCGCAAATTTTGCGATGGATCTTGTCATCCGTCGCAAAAGTCGACTGTTACGGACCGGCCCAACGACCCATATCCATGCCACGGCCCAACATAGCCAAAAAGCATACCCAATATGAGCATAGCTGATATATGGACAGAATCCTAGCAAAGAGGAATCTATCTTAACCACCAATCCGAGATACTCGCCCCTGATATCTTGGATCCGGATCTCACTCACCCCGAGTATCTCGCCAGGCCAAGATACTCGCCTCGGACACCTCTATAAATATAGAAGGAAGCCAACTAGGTGCACACGTTCTAACTCATGCTTTATTTACCTTCTGTCACACAGAGCACACACACCACCCCCTCTGGTCTCACGCCTCTAGGTTTACTACGAACTACGTGGACTTTGATCCCTTCAAAGGGTACGTAGGCTCTAGGCTTGACACCTAGTCAAGTCCAATTGATCTGTGTTCTACACCAGAACATTGGCGTCGATCGTGGGGATAGGTAAATTTCCATCCCCGTGACCATCAATGGCGAACACTAGAAGCCAAGCCAGAAATCCACCACCGCAGGCTGACGGAGGCCCCCTACCAGACCAAGCTCAAGCTGGGCTAAGCCAGCCGCAAGTCCAGCCACGACGAGAAAACACCCCGGAGGGACACGTTATCGACACAGCAACTTCCCCTCCTGCAGATGATCAGCCGCTGTTGGAGACACGCAGGGAGGTTCCGACCCAGGACGCTCTGGCGATAGAAGCCGACGTCCGTATCCTCCGGAGGACGCAAGAGTCATTGCTTCAAAGGTTCGAAGACAAGGAGAAGCGAGATCACCTACAACGACAGGCGGACTTCCGAACCTTTGCACAAATGATAAGGGAGGAGCTCCAGAACCATCACCAACAAGAAAACCGGAGAGAACCTCGTACAGGAAGAGGCAGGGCCATCACGGACAGTAGCAGCTCGTTGAGCAGCCCACGACCGAGAACCAGGCAGGGAAACACCAGCAGACCGGACGAGAGAACAAGTGCAGAACGAGGACACCCACCGCCTTCAGAAAATCATGACAACACGAAAGGCCGAGATGGTAACACGGATCACAATGGCCGAGGCGAAAGAGGAGGCTGAGACCCAGAAGAGCACCATGAGGTAGACAGAACCCGCCAATCACCCCGTCATGAATCACCTCGCCATGAGTCACCCCGTCATGGATCGCCTCGCCGCGGATCACCCCGAGAGTACCGAATGAAATACCTAACGGGATCCGGTAGATCCCCATTCTCGAGGGCAGCAGCGACGGCTCCTTATCCAAAGAACTTTGACTTAGCCGACCTTCCGAAGTACGACGGAACTCAAGACCCACGCAACCATCTGGAAATTTTTGACAAATTAATGTGGGTCCGGTCAATCGATGGCCTGGTCATCCAACGCCTCTTCGCGGCCACTCTGACCGGACCGGTGCACAAATGGCTGAGTTCACTCCCTGACAACTCGATCCGAAGCTTTGAAGACCTCGGACGTAAGTTTGAGTTGCACTTTGCCACGAGTAAAAAGCATCCGAAATCCCAGTTCACGCTTAGAAAGGTGAAACAAAAGAAGGGCAAGGCGCTGTAAAAGTATCTCGATCGGTTCAGGGATGTGGCGATGCAAGTACGATCGCTATCAGAAGAGGTCCATGTGCATTGCCTGGTTAATGGGCTTGACCCATCATCATGCTTGGCCAGAAACCTATGCAAAAACCGGGTCTACACCCTGACCGAGTTCTACACCCAAGCGAAGAAATACTTGGATGTGGAACAAATGGAGGCAGCCAACGCAGACGAACCTGAGAAGACGAGGAATACCTCCCCCGACTATGGAGAGCAACCGAGCAGGCCGAAGGCTGAGTCCCGTAGGCAGAGCAAAGACAGCCGACCAAAGCCTGATAGAGCCGACATCAAAGCGAAGTATGACAGCTACACTCCTTTGAATGTCTCTCGATCGCAGGTATGGAAAGAAGTGGCTCAGGCCGAGATGAAGAAGGTCGACAAGTCGAGGCCGCTTAGAGGACGCTCCAACACGGACTGTACAAAATTTTGTACGTTTCACGATTGCCCCGGACACACTACTGATGAGTGTTACGATCTCCGCGACGCCATCGAGAAATTCGTCAGAGAGGGGAAGCTGCGTCAGTATGTGATAAAAACCCAGGGGAGAACTAATGGGAAACACAACTATGGCGGCCGAAGTAGAAGTCCGCCCAAGGACACACGAAAGACTGATAAGAAACGGAAGACCGGCTCTGACGACGAATTTCCTGACGTAGAGTTCCAGTACAACGTCGTCAGTGAAGGATTTGGAGGAGGTGGAGACACGGTGAGCTAAAGAAAGAAATACCTTCGAGAAGTTCTCACCGTAAGGAACCTCCCCAAATTCAAGGACGACCCAGCGAAGCCGAGGCCGCCTCCATTGACCTTCACCAACGAGGAATTAAAAAATGTTATTCCCGGCCACCAGGACGGACTGGTCATCACCGGTACCCTGGTAAACTGCCGTGTCAAGCGAATCTTTGTGGATGCAGGGAGTTCTGTCGATATTATAAGCTGGGACGCCTATAAACGGATGCACCTCGACGCGGAAGATCTAAAGCCGTGCAAGACCACCCTGATCGGGTTTAATGGAGAGTTCTCCTTCCCGAAGGGTTACATCAACCTCAAATTGACCTTCGGAACAAAGGAGGCCTTCAAGTCCGAACGTGTGAGGTTCGTAGTAGCTGACTTCCGCTCCCCCTACAACATCATCTTGGGCCGGCCGACCATACACGCTTGGGACATGCTGGTGTCAACGAAACATCAGAAATTAAAGATGATCAATGACAAAAACCAGCTGGTCGAGGTGTCCGGAGACCAAAAAGAGTCACGACAGTACTACTTCGAGACCTTCCGGGTCGAGGAAGAAGGACCCTCATCTCCACCTCGGCTCAGGCATAACGAGACCATGTCCGACGCCTACGAGGAAAGGCATCCCCGGCAACCAATTAACATGGTAGAACTCGATCTCCGAGAGCCAGAAAACCCGAGACCGGAGCCAGAAGGGGAATTCGAAGAAGTAATGCTGGGAGCGGATCCCAACAAGACAACCAAGGTCGGCAGAGATATGAATGACGACCTGAAAGCACAAATGGTCCAATTCTTAAGACAAAATCAGGATGTCTTTGCTTGGACCTCGGCCGAAATACTTGGGATTGACCCACACTTCTACTGTCACAGACTAGGCATATGGCCGGGATCGAGGCCGATAGCACAAAAGAAGAGAAACATTGCAGATAACAGATAGAAGGCCCTCGACAGCCACGTAGAAGAACTTCTGGCGGCCGGGTTCATTCGGGAGGTACTTGATAGGGCAAAACTTTAAGCCTAAAAACTCCGCAAGTGCACGGGCCGTATCAAGTAATAAAGTGATGATAAGAAAAGTATCGTTCCCACGAGGACTTGGTATCACAAACTTCAGTTAAGCATTGATTTCACAATTTCATTTAAGTTGAGAAAACCAAATTAAATTTAATTAAGATAAAAGAAATTAAAACTAAAATAAAAATAAGAAAACTACCACAATAATCAAATGAGCAACCTAGAGTCACTAATCCCTTATTTGATTGTTAGATTTTATTCTCACTAAATTAACTTTGACTTAATCTAATTACCTAATCTAGAGTATTAATATCTATAAATGCCTTCCGGTCCATTTATATACCTATCTTAATTAATTATGTAATGCCTCACACAATTAAATAAGATGCGTTTAAAATCGGGTTCACTCTAATTTGATTATGCGGAGTTCTAGGTATATTCCTATCCTAGACGCAAATTAGATTAAAACTTAACTTCACGTTAAATTTAAACCTAATTCCACATTATTTATTCCCAAGGTCAATTTAGGACTCCCTCTTCCAAGTTCAACCGTAAATCCCCAAAACATGCTCAATGGTGATCAATCAATAAGCAATAACAATGAACACAGGATTAAATAAACTGAAATAAAATTAAGCAAAACTAAAAAGTGGGAATAATCTCTAAAACCCAAACAAGTTCATAGGTCATCTAGGTTGCAAAACAAACTAGCCACACATGGCTTTAATAAAATCCATAACACACATATAAGAATTCAGATTCAAAGAAGAAGAAGAGAGAAGAAAGAAAATTTCTCTGTTGCCTCCACAGTCCTTCCGTCCTTCCGTGGAGATGATGAAGAGACTCCCTGATCTGCCTTCGTCCTCTTTTTACTTGTCTCTGCCTCCTTATTTATAATTTAGGTCTTGGGTTACTGATTCTCTTTTTCTTATTAAAAAGATATCTCATATCTTGTAATTTATTCCATCAGATCACACAATTGATTTTGTTTCTATTTTCTTGCGGGGGGCCATCAAGTTTGGCTGATTGCATATCCTCTTATTGCCTTTTCTACTTCTTTCCAAATCAGCTAATATTTCCTGCACAATAAAAATAGGATATGAGTAGATTTTATGTCGATTTATTCTTTGATCCCAAGTTTGATTCAATTATGGAAAAGTTCATAAAAGATAATTAAATAGGTATATAATATCAATAATTCCAATTAAATCTCATAAAATATACACCTATTTAATCATAAAATATATACTCATCAAATACACAACTTGGCTCTCAAATGTAGTCATGGTACTCAAACCGAGTGGCAAATGGAGAGTATGCGTCGACTACACGAACTTGAACAAGGCGTGCCCAAAAGACTCCTACCCGATGCCGAACATCGATCAGCTCGTTGACAACTCGGCCGGGTACCAG
Source organism: Acacia crassicarpa (assembly GCA_034222035.1). Taxonomy (NCBI): domain Eukaryota; kingdom Viridiplantae; phylum Streptophyta; class Magnoliopsida; order Fabales; family Fabaceae; genus Acacia; species Acacia crassicarpa. Next base: position 49,455,007 of record JAWXYG010000006.1, on the reverse strand, counting down.
CTACTGTCCTTCATGGACGCCTACTCCGGCTACAACCAGATTGCCATGCACCCGGACAATCAAGAAAAGACCGCCTTCATGACGGACAAGGCGAACTACTGTTATAACGTCATGCCTTTCGGGTTGAAGAATGCCGGAGCCACGTATCAACGAATGATGAACTGAGTCTTCGAAGATCAGATCGGCCGCAATATAGAAGTCTATATTGACGACATGATCGTAAAGTCGAAGCTTCCAGAAGATCACATCCGAGACCTGGAACAGACATTCGAGAAACTCAGAAGACATCGGATCAGGCTGAATCCGGTAAAGTGCGCTTTCGGAGTCCCGGCAGGAAAGTTCTTGGGCTTCATGCTAACAAACAGAGGAATCGAGGCTAACCCGGACAACTGCAAGGCTTTCCTAGAGATGCAACCGCCGAGAACCAAGAAGGAGGTTCAGCAATTGACAGGCCGCCTAGCCGCCCTAACAAGGTTTTTGCCCAGGTCAGCGGAGAAAGCTCTACCTTTCTTTAAGTTATTAAAGAAGGAAACTCACGGGGGCTGGAATCCGGATTGCGACGCGACTTTCGAGGAAATCAAGCATTGCCTGGCAACCCCTCCAGTACTCACAAAGCCGGAGCAAGGAGAGACCTTACTCCTCTACCTATTAATCGGAGACGAAGCCGTAAGTGCTGCCTTGGTAAGAGAAACCGAGGCCAAACAGACGCTCATTTACTTCATTAGCAAAGCCTTGCAGAGTTCTGAGCTCCGATACCAGAAGCTAGAGAAAGTGGCCTTTGCCCTACTCACCGCGGCGAGACGTCTCCGGCCATATTTTCAGGGACACCGGGTAGTGGTACGCACCAGCCAGCCGATACGGCAGATCCTTCACAAGCCGGACTTAGCAAGAAGAATGACCAACTAGGCCATTGAGCTGTCAAAGTTAGACCTCATCGATGAGATCTGAGTCACGGCTCATTACCGAGAATTAGTCGCCAAGCAACTACTCGCGGCTAAGTACAATAGAAAGGTTCGACCACGGTCCTTCAACCGGGGGAACCTAGTACTCCGACGGGCCGACATAGGCAATAAAAATGCCCGGGACGGAAAGCTTGCGGCAAACTGGGAAGGCCCCTACTGGATCAAAGAGAAGCTCGACGGAGGGGTGTACATCCTCGAAACCCTGGCACGAAAGCCGGTCAAGAGAACTTGGAACGCCGACAAGTTAAAAATCTACTATAGCTAGATCCCAGCCCGACCCAACATAACAATTCGGTTTTTCTTCTAAGTTTTAAATGTTTAAGTTGTTTTTCTTTCGACTACGTTTGCTTGTAAAGCTCTTTAGGGCTATTTTTTATCAATAAAGGATCCCACTGAGGAGATTCATTAATGTACATAAATACTCGTTTAAGCATGAAACCGAGGCAATAAAGCCCGGTCAAAAATTCATGAAACCGAGGCAATAAACCGATAAGACCGGCACGAATAAACGGTTCCGAGGTCGTATACCCGGCCGAAAACTAAAAACATCTAGATGTATGAAACCGGCCATTGTACTCCGACAGGCATTGGTTAGAGCACGGCAAGGGCGCCATACGTGGCCTTTCGCGAAATTGACGCGTCAACGCTCGCCCGGCTAAGCAAACGGACTATCATGCAGACCCTGATCAGGTCAAAATGTTTGACCTAAGGCAAACAAAGCCTCGGTTGAACATGTGGTAGTTTGGCCCTTACGCCGGTTAAAAATAATCCGACTAGCGAAAGTTGGACCGAGGTAGTGTGGTTCAAAGTTAAGGACCCTTGAGGTACAAACATAAAACCCTGCCCCAACCTCCCACACGCAAGTGTGGTAGAGTAAAAACGACTCGTATTCATTACAATCGACAAATATCTAAACTAAGTTTAGAATTTTAAACATAGGCAAAAAGATGATAAAAAAAGTAAATCATTCATTGTCTAAAGTATATACATAATGGCCCAAGGTCCAGAATTGTTCAAAAAAATAACAAGGGCACAGACGCCCCAAAAGAGAAAATACAAAGGTCCAAGGCTAGCTGGACAACCCGGCTTTAGGACCTCCTTCCTCGGCTCCATCAGCAGGACCCTTGGTGGCAGGAGATTGGTAAGGGATCAGATTCCCGTCCTGTACAAAGGCGCGGTAATCATAATCGTCCACGTTAAGCTCCACGCCGGGGTTGAAGAATCGGATCTGAGCCAAGGCCTGCTCGAAGCACTCCTTGGCAATCTACAACAACGTGTCGGACGCCTCCTTATGCGCCACCTGCTATGCAAAAAGGGCTGCCTTGGTCGCCTCATGCTCCTCAATCAGGGAAGCCCGCTGCTGCTGAAGAACCTTCACGGCAGCCAGACTCTCAGACAATCCCTGCTGAGCCTGGGAGCACTCCCCGGCCAACTTCTCCCCAAACTCGCGAGAAAGCTGGAGCTCCTGATCGGTCTTCACCACCGCGGCCTTGGCAGCATCCCGCTCAGTCCTGGTCGCATCCCTTTCTTCCTCGGCAGACGTGGCTCTAGCCTCTGCCACAGCCAAGGCCTTACTCAGCTCCTCCATAGCTCCAGCCTTAGCCTCCGCCGCAGCCAAGGCCTTCTTCAGTTCCCCCTCTAACGCCCTCAACCTCCTACAGTCGGCGTCAGCCTTGACGTACTTCTCCCTCACCAGAACCAGGGCCTGAAGAAAGCCAACAGACCGACACAAATGCCTCTGGGCGGCGTGAATCTTGTCCATGGCTGGCGGGGACGTCGACCCGTTCTCCAGAAAGTGCCGAGGTGAGAGGAAAGCAACATCTACCTTCGGGACCACCCCCTTCTCGCACAAAAAGCCGCGGGGAAAGATTGAAGACGGACCCGACAGCAGAGGAGGAGGAGGAGGAGGCGGAGATGAACGAGGAATAGACAGCGAGCCCGATGGTGCTTCAGGGAAGATTACAGCCTCGTCCTCCTCGATGGCAATCACGACCTCCTTCCCCTTCGAAGCCGGGGACTCTGCCGCCGGGGGAGGCTCGACGACGGCAGCAGGAGAAGATCCCTGGCCGACTGAGGTCTTGGATTTCTTCGCCGCATCGGCCACGGGAGCGCCGGCACCCTTAGGAGCATCTCGCTTCCTTGTCTGTCGGCTCGGGGAGGCAGCGACAGGATTCGCTTTTCGAAGATAGAGCGGAAGGGCGTTCATGTCTCTGGCTGAAAGAACAAAAAAGAAACAAATTAGTAAAACGAATGCAAAATCAAGAAACAAGACAATGTGCTAAGCAAAAAACCCTACAAGTAGAAGGAAGAGGCTCAGAACCCTCCCCGGTTATAAAGAAGCTGGCGGGCTTCAAGCTATACTCCGCCACGAAGGCCTCTAACCGAGGAAGGGTAGCAAGCGAGTCCAGCCACAGATCCTTGTGCCAGACCTGGAAAGAGGTAGCCTTAGCCTTATAATGGCTCTCCATCCAGTATAGAGGAAAGCGCTAGCCCATGTTAGGACCCTCAGGGCCCTCTAGGAACCAGCATTCCTTCCCAAACTCAGCGGAAACCTTGAAAAAGGCCCGCTTGAAGCGCTTGAAGGAGTCCGAGAATGGCGTCATAAGCCTCCGGTCCGAGTTAATGCGAAGGGATACCAACCCTTTCAGCTTCTCACTCTCCTTTGGTGAACTGGGAGTAAAAGGGCCGAAATAGTAAAAGAAGAGGTTTGGGGTGCATGGAATTGGGACGAGGAAGGAGCGACACAGCTGCTCAAAAGCAACAAAATAAGCCCACCCGTTCGGATGAAGATGGGACGGGGCAAGTCTCAGGTGCAGCAGGGCCTCCATTTGAAAGGGGGTGAAAGGGAACGAAACTTTGATCCGGGACAGGCAATCTCGGTAGGAGAAGAAGAAGTTCGGACTGCCGACTTCCCAAGTCCCGCAAATGGGCTCATCGACCCCCGGACAACGGACGACGCACCCAAGCATGGCTGGAATGTTCAACCGAGCGATATCAACGTCCAACATGAGAGAGTGGGTCTTGAGCACTTCGTGGGACACCTAGTTGTATCGCCGACACAAGGCTTCGGGTGGACTAGAAGAGTCCGAACCCTCGGCCTTGGATCGTTGCCTCGAAGATCGGGATTTGGGAGCCATTAAACCTATAGGCAAATAAAAAACCAGTATTAGTAAAGAGCGGGAATACCTGGTGCAACAACAGTCGCAGAAGAAAATGACAACGAACTCGGACGAATGGGGGCACTAGAGGGAGGACCCACTGAAGACCGGTGCCAACAGGACCCAAGCATTGAAGAAGCCCTGGCATCGTCACCACGAGCTATAAGATGAGAGCTCTCAGCCAGGCAATGGGCCTGAACATTAGTTGGATCCGAGACGATAGGCCGAGGACCTTCATAGAAGTTAAGAGGTTGGGCCAACAAAGCTGGAGATCCGGAGCCGATGGAAGTGCCGACCCCGGCCCTGACGGGCAGCGCGAAGGGAATGTCACCTACCGCCAGCCGAACGGGAGGAGGCATCGAAGCTCTAGCGGCTACAGGACGGGGCCCAACCTGCCTCGGACGACTGACGCCGCCTCGGCGCAAAGGCGCCAACATCCCCGTTGTAGGAGGCGCACCCCTGAGAACCCAGTAGGTGGCCCGGGGGAAGTGCGTACGGAGGAACGTTTCTTCTTCCGGCAACAGTACTGCTCTTGGCCTAGGAAAATTTCTACCTCTAGCCATGTGACTTGGTCTAGCAAGGTTCCTACCTCTAGCTATATGAGGAAACAAGGAGCCTAAGAACTAAGGGGTTTAGGTCAGAAAACAAAAATCTGTGAGAGTTTGGAAGTAAGACACTGAGGGAGAAACCCATAAAGTTCGCCAAGCAACCCAGAAAAGTGGAAGGAACAGTAACACAAGCGACAAGTCTTAGAAAAATAAACGGCAGAATACAGAGTAATACCGAACAAATGTAAACGGAAATGAACGGAATACCTGTATGAATGAAATGAGGGAAACTAGGATGCTGGAAATGAAGAACGGCAAAGTTTCGGATGAAGAAGATGATTCTCTGAACTCAGAGAGAAACCAGAGAAGAACTTGAGTAAAACTTCACAAGTGGGAAAAGTGAAGAGGAAGAAAGAGGAAAAGCTACTTAAATCGCTGAGGCAAAGTAGCGAAACGACGAGGGTAAAGATGTCCTTTCCAAATAGACACGACGGATTGGAACCGCATGACATAAGTGCATTAAATGCGCACGAACATCAGGACGCGAACAGGCGCGGCGATTGTAGGAGACCACCATTCAGAACATGACAGGTGTAAAACCGCAATTATGACACGTGAAGAAAGAATCCCGAACGGAAGCTCCAATGACAACGGGCGGGAGGCAAAACGTCCTAGACCGGGGTCTTTGGCAGATGCCTTAGGCCGAAACAGGCTGAGGAACCATCCCGGTCACATGGCATCCTCGGCATGCCAGTGACGGTTAAGCCTTCCAAAAGCAAAAGAAGCCAGACCCCGGATCCAGATCTACTTTGAAGGCCATGGTAACCGCGAGCCGGTCCGGTCAAGACAAAGACCCTGGATCTAGGAAGAGGCCGAGGCACACGAACATCTTGACCGCCCAGAATTCTGGACAACTGAGCTGAGGGGCAACTGTTATGGACCGGCCCAACGGCCCATATCCATGCCACGGCCCAACATAGCTAGAAAGCATACCCAATATGAGCATAGCTGATATATGGACAGAATCCTAGCAAAGAGGAATCTATCTTAACCGCCAATCTGAGATACTCGCCCCTGATATCTTGGATCCGGATCTCACTCACCCCGAGTATCTCGCCAGGCCAAGATACTTGCCTCGGACACCTCTATAAATATAGAAGGAAGCCAACCAGGTGCACACGTTCTAACTCATGCTCTATTTACCTTCTGTCACACAAAGCACACACACCACCCCCTCTGGCCTCACGCCTCCAGGTTTAATGCGAACTACGTGGACTTTGATCCCTTCAAAGGGTATGTAGGCTCTAGGCTTGACACCTAGTCAAATCAAATTGATCTGTGTTCTACACTAGAACATCGACAAAAATGGCGGACTTTTCGTCTACCATTTTGCGACGGATCTGCAACTGTCGGCAAAATGGCGGACTATTTTGCGACGGATCCAGAGATCCGTCGCAAATTTTGCAACGGATCACAGATCCGTCGCAACTGTCAGCAAAATGGCGAACTCTTGGTCCACCATTTTGCGACGGATCCATAGATCTGTCGCAAATTTTGTGACAGATAACAGATTCGTCGCAACTGTCGCGAAAATGGCGGACTATTTTGCGACGGGTTTGTGGATCTGTCGCAGAATACAAAAAGTGATTTTTAAAAGCCCCCAGCCCCCTTTTGCGGTTATTTTGGCGATTTCTTCATCTTCTTCCCTGCCTCCAGTCCGACCTCCTTCACCTTGCCAGTGACCCTGGTGCTCTTTCGTCTGCCCCCTTCGCCATCCAACGTCCTCCTCTTACTAGTCACGCCACGGGCCTTCCACCGTCAAATTTGCTCTGCCAGATCAACATAATCTCATTACATATGAGTATTTTCTGTTTGTTACATGATTTGTTTTTGATTCAGCCAGTGGGGGGAGGGGGAGGCAGGGCTCGAACCCTGAACAAGGGGGAAGGCCAGCTCCTAAGTCTGGCACTAGTGCCATCGCACTACGAGACGCTTGACTGTTTGTTACATGATTCTAGCTAGCTATAAATTTGCTGTTTGAGGTTTCTCGTTCCCTCTACCTGCTCTTTTTCTTTTTATTTCAAATCAATTAGGGTTGGTTATTATTATACTCCATAGTAACTTCCAAGCGTAACTACCAATTACTCTCACAAATGAAATCTTAAGTATTTTAATAAAACATTTGTTTGTTTATATTTTTAAACTTCTATTTATATTTTCTCATGGTCTTTTTTATTTTTATATAATATCATAACTGAAATATACTTTGAATTAATATTTAATACATCTATTGATTACATAAAAAATATTTTAAGATTAAATGTATAAAAAATAAATAGAGAACACAATATTTTATTCAAAATGAAATATCAAAAATAAATTATTGTTGTTGCGGCATTAGTAATTGTTTTCGAGTGAAAAGGAATTATATTAATCAGAAGAGTCAAAAACTGTACATCAGCGAGATCAATAAAGACTTATAAAACTAAGCTAGACTTGGCGAAGCAACTCCTATTCTTGATTTTCCCGGAAGCTTTTCTCTTTTCTCTAAACAATCATTAATAATAATTAATTAATTATTAATTGTGGATAATATATTAGAAGAAAATCGTTAATAATTAATTAATTAATCAGTTTAAGTAGATCCTAATATCTAGGAATTATAAAACAAAAAAGCAATTACGAAATTGAATTTTGTAACAACTTTTCTGTTTCATAATCCTAAACCGATCAGTAGATTATAGAATTTGAATTTTGTAATTGCTTTTCTGTTTTATAATTCCTAGATATTAGGATCGGCCTAAACTGATCAGTAGAGTACCTATGTGTATAAAATCCTAAAAGCATATCAATAATAAAAATAAAAAAATCAAAGGATTTTATACATTTCTTTTTTATTTCATAATTTTTTTAAAAAATATATTTTTAAAAAAATCCAAATTAAAAAAATGAAAATTAGCACGGAATATCAATTCCGTTGCTAATCTTAAAGAAAAATAAATATTTTTTTTAAAATTGAAATAAAAAAATAAAAAAAATATATGTTTTTTTTAAAATCCAAAATTTGCGATGGATTTTTCATTTTCCGTCGCAATTACTACAAGGTTTTTTACGAATTGCGACAGACCAAATCCGTCGCAAACGTGTTTTGCGACGGAAAAATTCTGTCGCAAATTCTATGTTTTTTTTTCTTTTTTTTTTTTTGTAGTGAATTAATCAATCTAAAGTTAGTTAAATATGTCCTATAATTAGGACTGGAGGGAGTATTTAATATTAAGTTATGGATAGTACCACTTTATATAAATTTTATATAGTATATTGAATATATAGATTATATTGATAGTTGACAAGAAAAAAATTAGCAGATTAGAATTAGATATGTCATTACAAATTATTTTTAAAATTTAATATTTCTAGCAAATTACCAATATAATTTCCATGTGCAGTATTTAATTTTTTGAAACCCAAATTACTTATGTAAATTTATATTGTGTAAATTTCTGTCTTTGATATATATATATATATATATATATATATATATATATATATATATATATATTTTTTGATATTCTTCGACAAAAATCTCGAGTTTCTTCCATTAAAAATTTGGCATGAAATCATCCATGAAGACCCCAAAAAAAAAAAAAAAAAGCCATTTCATGTTCCCTGGGTGGGCCGTTAGTACGGATCACCGGCCCATGAAGAGTCTTGTTCAAGAATCCAGATGAGAAGCATATCTAGATTCTAGACTCCACGTCAATCTCGAATCTCCACCACACAAAAAAATAAATAAATTAAAAGGAGAAATGTGTGCATCTAATTTGCAGAGTGAAGTAAAGCAGAAGCTGAAGAAAAAGAAAAAGAAAAAGAAAGGGCCATGGCTGCTTCATCAACAATTGTATCGTCTTCTCTTCTGCCGTCAAGAATTCAATCTCTCACTAATACTTGTCTTCACCAGAAGCTCTCGTTCCTCCCAAATTGGCATCATAATCGGAATTTCCACATCAAGAAACCTCGAAATTCCTTCAGAGTCCAAGCAGTGAAGCCCCCGTCCGGTGTATGCTCTTCATCTCTCTCATTCTCGCCGCCATTTTTTCCCCCTTTCTCTGTTAGTATTTCGAAAACAATGGTTCCCCTAATTCCCAATTAGTTTATTCATAAGAACTGAACTACCTTAGATTTGCTTGCTTAACATACTGGAAATTAGCAATATCTTGAATAACACAGAACTTGGGGGTCTGTTCAGGTAGAATTCCCCAAAGTACAGCCACAGTTTAAAGCTCCATTTCTAGGGTTCACGAAGACAGCAGAAATATGGAACTCTAGAGCTTGCATGATTGGAATAATTGGTGTTTTCATTGTAGAATTGGTGAGTACTACGAATCTTTTTGCAGATGCTGCAAATATTTAGGAAAGTTTTGTTGAGTTTGGTTATTGTGTGATTGTGGTGTTCATTTTCAGATCATCAACAAAGGAATACTTCAGGTCCTCGGAGTTGATATTGGAAAAGGACTAGATCTTCCTCTCTGAGAGAGCATTCATTTTTGTTCTCAATAAACTCATTTTCGAATTTCTTACAAAGCAAAATATAGTGTGTAGTGCTGTAAGTTGTAATTATACTTTACTTTCTTTTGTCTGGTAACTGATATTTGTTTCTGGCTCGTATAATTTAAGGATTTGTGATTGAGCTCCGGAACTTATTTTGATTCTTATAGATGATGTAGAAGTTTGGTTTGCGATTCAAAAAAAAAATAACTTGGTGCAAATTGAAAAGAAGGGTTAAAGGGTAATTGGCCCAGAAGTTTTCGCACAGCAACATTACTCACAATTTTTTTAATGTTTAATATTGTCTTGAAAATGTTACAAGAGACTTGAATCGGGATGGGATTCCATGAAGTGTGTTAGCCTTTGAGGCTATCCTCCGTCAGGATTATAACGGATGTAATATCCTAGTAGGAGGGAATTGAGGTATTCAAATCTTATATATATATAAAAAAAAAAAGTTACAAGAGAGCATTGTTACTTTTTTCGTTAGTTTTTTAACTATATCAAACAACATTGACGTCTTAAATCTTTTTAAGGTAACATTAAATCTGAAAATACATGTAGTAGTGCTTCTTTATCAAAACTTCTAGCTAAATTTACATCTTTAACCCTCAAAAAATAGTGAAATTTCTCCTTAGTACCTACCTCCTACCCACGAGTATTTTAGATTTTTTTCCTCCTTCTAATTAGAGGACGAATGTCACTTATGCAAAGAATTTTAAGGCTATTACCCAAATAAGTTACAGTGAAGAGTATTACAAAAAGACAAAGCAAATCAGTGATCGTGATCTTCTTCGATGGCCACCAAGGGAAGAGATGATGATCTCGCACCACTAGACTCCATAGAAGAGTTGAAGTTGTGGAGGTTCAAGAGCGACTCGAGTAGCGCCCTCCGCTAATCTGCTTTCGAATTCCCCTGCTGAGATAAGAGACTTGGGAGGATACAGACAAAATAAGTGATTTTTTTTCCCAAAAAAAAAAAAAAATATCTAATGATAAGTAATTTTTTAAAAAAAAAAGAAAAGAAAAAATCCCTAAAACTTTGATTTGATTTGATTTAGCCTTTAAAGTTTAACCTGTCTAAGTTCAACTCAATTATGTTTAATCCATTAGTTTCTATGTTTTAGAAAATTATCTACACGGAGTCATATAGTGTAGGAATTAATATATTGAAGAATTAATATTTGTGGAAATGAATTGTGGAGTTAAACGTCTCATTCTCATAAGGAGGATAACACAAATTTAATAGGACACCAACAAATTGTTGATTGAGATGATAAACGTCTCACTCTCATAAGGAGGATAACACAAATTTAAATTTTAAGAAGCACACTTGTTGTATGAGGTGAAAATCCTTTACCCTCTAAATTTTGAGGAAAACCTTAATCTAATAAAAAAAGAAATTAACAAGACATTATGACCCGAGTCTTTTATTGATAATAAAACTTTAAAAACATCACTCAAACCTGTGAGGGTGTTTTACCCAATAAGGATTTTTAAAATTTTAATATTATTTATCTTGATGTTAAAATACTAGTTTTTAAGAGACTGCAGTTTTTATTTCATGCGAAAGGAGAATTTCATTCAAAACAATCAACATGCATGTTCTTATTAACAAATTAAAACAACTGAAACTGAATAAATTTCAGGTTACAAAAGGAATTGTTTGTAATGAAATTGAAAGTAGAACAGTTCCCAAGTTTGTGTACATCCATGACTAATATCTTGCACTACAATGCCGAACTAAAGCTGAAAGAATAATTATATCGAATCATATACTTAGGTTCAGATTTCAGACAGAAACACATCCAGGATTATAATTAAATAATCATCATAAAGCAAAATGCTGGGGGGCATAGCAGAATTTTCGTCAAGACAAAGATAGGTACTAGATTCTTGCCATTTAAATCCATATATATCTACTCAATCTAAACTCTAAAGGCTACAAACAAACTTTAAAAAAAGAAGCAAATATATACCGGATCCTCGTAAACAGTAAAAAGCTAAAAAGATGTCGATCACCTCTTAACACTATGCATTGAGCTTTTTCTAGTTTAATAATACTGTTGTGAAGAATCATGAGGTACGAAGCAATGCATATATGCTGATTTTAAGGAAGGGAAAGTTCCAGATATGGAAGGGGATAAAATGAAGCAAAAGCTTACTAGAAGTGACAGTGATGAGTGTAAAAGGCAGTGCTCTGATCTTTTAAAACCCAACTCCAAGCAACTTCTATATAGCTGCTTCCATCACACTTGAACTTCCAATCCTACATTGAAAAATTAAGCTTCAACAATTAATGGCAACAACTTCTTACTCTGTTCTCCTTCCTCTTCTCTTCTACTTTACTCTCCTTTGTCCACTCATAGGTGATTTTCCATCTCTTCATTTCATCCTGACTCCTTTAAATCAAATTAATCTGTGTCAGTTTCATGTATCCTTCTTGACAATTTGATAAGAAGCCATTTATATTTGAATATAGTATATAGTATAATCCTGTAATTAAGTAGGTGTTTGTTGATTCTTGTTCATAAACTTCGGGATAATAATGAATTTGCTTACCAATTAATCGACTCTTTTGCGTGAATGTGATGTCCAAAACTGTGGACCTTTGTAATTGCAGATGGAGCTCAGCTGATAGTTGCGAACAACTGTACGGAAAGTGTGTGGCCTGGAATTCTGGGCAGCTCTGGCCGGCCGACACCAAGGAACGGAGGGTTTCATCTCGGAAGCGGGGAAGAAGCAATACTCGACGTCCCGGAGAAATGGTCCGGCCGAATTTGGGGAAGGCAACACTGCGCCTTCAACAACACCGGTCACGGGTCATGCCTCACTGGCGATTGCGCCGGGAAACTCCATTGCAGAGGCAAATCTGGTAATCCTCCGGCGACGGTAATCGAAATGACGCTTGGATCGTCCTCTTCGCCGCTGCATTTTTACGATGTGAGTCTGGTGGACGGATTCAACTTGCCGGTTTCAATGAAGCCAATCGGAGGCGGAATAGGCTGCGGCGTGGCGGCGTGCGATGTTGATCTGAACTTCTGCTGTCCATCGGCGTTGGAATTGAAGATCGGAGGAAAAGTTATAGGTTGTAAGAGTGCTTGTTTGGTAACTAAATCGGCAAAGCATTGTTGTACTGGGAAATTTGCAGATCCAAAAGCTTGCAAGCCGACTCTGTCGGCTCATATCTTTAAGGCTATATGCCCAAGGGCTTATAGCTATGCTTATGATGATTCTGGAAGCCTCCATACATGCAGAGCTTCCAGGTATCTCATCACTTTCTGCCCTACAAAGTAGAACGAAGGCTCGAACTGCAGTGAGATCTGCATATATATACGTTTAAGGTGATTTCTTCCTTTTGTTGTATTATAATCGCTACGCTCCACTTTAGCATCATATAGTTTCAATGTTTTTAATTAAAATAGTTCAATAAATTTTGCAAGTATTTTGAGTTTGGTTTTTTGTTATTAGGCATACCATTCTAGTGTGGAAATGGGACTTCTTGTTGATACCTACTATATATATATATATATATATATGTTGAGTAATGGTGTGTCAAAAAATATGTTGATTTATATCCATTCAATTTTTCCTGGATGAGGTTACAAGAACATTTATAACTGAGGCACAAATAGAAACGGACTTGGCTTCTATCTTTTTCTTTTACTGTCCGTTCTCATCTTTTACCCCTTTTATGACCATTGGATCAAGATCCAATGCTCCATATTTAATGCTATTAATATATTTTTTTTCTCCTCTTATAAAAAGAGGAGAGAGAAAGATGAGAAGGAAATATTAAATGTGGATCATTGGATCTTGATCCAATGGTCATAAAAAAGGTAAAAGATGGGAGCAGACAGTAAAAGAAAATGACAAAAACCAAGTCCAATAAAAACAGAGTATGAGAAATCATGTGCTTTACATGCCTTAATATAACAAGAGAAGGGAAGGGAGTTATATAACCATGAGTACTTGTATTCTATGGAACGAGTTTGAGTGCTCATTGATGAGTACTAAAAGCTATTTATTATTACATACTATTTAGATTTAATTTCGATGATTTAGATAGATTTATTTTTTTTTCATTCTTTTTTTTTTTACAAAAAAAATAATGTGTATAAAATTTAAAATAAAGATAATTTCTTAATTATCAGTTTTTCAAAAAATGATTCTTCGATTTAAAAATCATTAGTTTAAAATTTGAAATAAAAAACGCTGAAATTTTATTTAAACAGCACATATGTCACTAAGGTAAATGGTCCTATGTATGGGAATTATATGGGAGGAGGATGGGGAGAGTGGTTCAAGTGTTTGCGTGACCTAGAAACAAAGAAACTATTAGATAAGGTTATTAAACCGAATCGGTCATTGAACATGTCGAGGCACTAGGTTAGAGGTTAGTGGGTCAGACTGCAGTTAAACTGAAGCTATCCCGGGGCCAAACTGATGAGAAGATGGAAATTTTAGGGTTATTAATATAAAATTATAAAAAAAAATAGGAAAAGAATTGATTTTAAAAAAATTAAATGGGGTTAATGCCCCGATCAAACCGGTTTATTGATTTTCAAGCCAAACTAACCAGTTTGGTTCCAATTTAATTACATTTCTATCAAGTCTGCACTGTTACCTATATGTTTTGCCATCAATCTTATTTTTTGTGCAAGAGAATAGAGTATGTAGGGTGATTTCATTGGGCATGCGCAAATATATAAATTTAAAAGGAAAGTCTTTTGAAAGTTTTGGATTTGCCATTAAGGTCAAGCTGTGCACTTGATAGTATGGTAAAAAGAATCTCCCACTCTCTCTCTCATTTTGGTGTCCGTTGTTTTAGAGAATGACCCAACTTGATTATAGATTCAGCTCTTTGTGGCAGTAAATGGAAGGAAGTTGTAGGAGTATTACTATTTTGCTTTAAAAAGCAGTTCATACCTCCCACAGGCTCGAAGAAGGACTTTATTATCACTATATGCCAAGATATTTCCCTTTTTTTAGAAACTTATTTACTTTTGGTTTTGTAATTATCGCTTCATATATAGACTTCTTTCTTTAAATTCTTGACCTTATAGTTTTTTTAGCTATAAAATGATATGTATGGATATTTAGAATTATTGCATTCTGACTTTTATAAAAACAATAAATTTAAATATTGAAGAGCAACCATTCCATACTCCTTTTCTTTTAGTGGGCCAACCAACCCAGTAAGTTTGAAAAGTCCAACTAATGTTCAAGCCCAATGATTATTTTGGAGTAAGCCCAAATTAATCAGCCTGAGTGACATCCCATAACACGCGGAAAATCTTTTTAACCAAAAAAACACGCAGAAAATCTCACTAAAATCTCAACTAATAACAGGTAAAAAAGGGATTTGGCTACGGTCCACTTCTCTTCCCATCCTCTTTTCGTCTTCTTCCTTATCTTAGATTGAAATTTGAACGATTCAGATTTAATGTTTTATAAAAATATTATTTTTATATTAATAAAAAATAAATTATTAAAATAAATTTTTTTTTATAAAACATTAAATCTAAACGGTTAAAATTTTAATCTAATGGCTGAAATGAGGAAGAGGATGGAAAGAGAATAGGAAGATAAGTGGATCGTAACTAACCCCGTAAAAGAGACACAATTGACAAGTGAGAGTGACACTATTTACAAGTTATTTAACTTTTCAGATACTATTATTTTTTAATTGAGATCTTTACGTGGCTTTCCTTTAAAAAAAAAAATCTAGAGTATAATCCCTTTCGAGACTAGCACAAAGAATTTTTATATTTTTCAACAAGTACACTTTTCAGAATTTATATTTTTATCCTCCTTTTTATGAGGTGAAATCACTTATCAGTTCAACCAACGATTTGGTTTTTTTAAAAAATAAAAATTCCTTCCTATATAGCTTGTTTGTGAATCTTATAAAGCATGTTGCTTACTTCTCCCACGGGTTCTTTTAATAAAGTAAAACTCTAATAAACCATTTCTTTTAAAAAAATTTACAATTTACCTTTTGACAAGTATATAAATCAATAAAGAGAGAGCAAGGAAAAATCATTAAAAAAAGATCAGGGTACTTATTGAAGATTAGTTATCTATGAACAGCCATCAGCCAAATGATAAAAGAAACCCGGCAAAAAAGAAAAGTATTCTATCCAATCTTAAATATAAGATAAATTTAATTTTTTTAGAAAGATTAAAGAAACTAATTAAATTACTTTAAATTATTTATATTTTTTTACTAAATTAATTAATTTGATTAATAAATTAATATATAATTTAAAGATACATAATATATAATATAATTAAATAACTTATTTAGTTTTCTTAACCCTTAAAAAAAAAAAGTCAACTTTATAACACACCTACACAGGAATTGAGGAACTAAAGGGAGTAAATCGTAAGCTTTTCATCAGTCACGCGTCATGAATCCTGATAATCATTATTTTCACTATGAAAATCGTGTAAAATTTTGAACATTAACGAAATAATTTAAATTAATCAATATGGTTTGAAAATAGGCTTGCCTTTTGGATGTTTTAGAATTTTTTTTTTATCACTACTAAGAAAATGTGGAGCTTTCTTTTCATTCTATCATACCTTTTGCTTCATTCTGTGTTATTTCAACCTGTCATATGTGTTGAGAAAACCATTCTTCTTAATTGACCAATATGACGCCTGATTAACCATTCTGTCTTATTAGAAAAATATAGGGGAAATTATGTTAAGAACCTAAGAAAAATAATATTTATTAAGAAGGATCATAAAAATAGTAATTATTTTGAAGAACTAAAAATTAAAATAGAAAAACTAAATTACCCTTAGCTAGAAATTATTTTAAGACATATCAACCATCTCTTCTCCTCGTCATAGTATCACTCACTCTTCTTATCTAACTTTCATTCTGACTATGAAACACAAATGAGAGGGGGAAAATGAGAAATCAAAGGAGATCATAACAGAACCCACTATGCTAATATGTCTAAAGAAATTTAATATTTATACAAGTCAAACTTTTATGTGCTCCCATAGGGCTTTTTTTGAGGAACAATTTCTCTTATAGGTGATCTTTAATATAAAAAATAAATCCTTTTTGTTTGAAAATTTTAACTGCTATTTCTTTTTTAATCTCCATTAAATATATGTTACTTATTATTTCTCTGCACCAAACTTTCACTGATTATATTTTATGTACTTTTTTTTATGAATAAGGATATAATTGAAAAGATAAATATATATATATTTGACACATTTACTGTTTTTAACTAGCATTTTAAACCACATAATTTTGATATTTGTTTCTTATGTTCACTGACCTTGGTGGGCAAATCAAACCATGCCTTTATTGGGCATAGTTGTTCCTTTAAAAAAGGATAAAAGGAAGTATATTTAGGGAAAATGACAGCTAGATTGCAAAGACCATAAAAAATAATAAAAAAGTTTCAACAAAAATTCACATATAAAGAAAGTCTATAGAGAATGCTATATTCATTATTTGTATTGACAATAGGAAATGCTATATTCATAACAAGAAGTAATATATTCACGATAAAATTTAAAAACTTAGTCATTTACAACAGAAAAAGTTATATTCTCAACAGAAAGTGCTATATTCACAACAAAATTTAAACACCTGGATTTTGTTTCAAACTCAAGTCCCTAAGCGTATAGAGGTCATTTACAACAGATTGCTAGGTTCATAATAAGAAGTGCTATATTCACAACAAAATTTTAAACATGACCATTCACAACAGAAAAAGGCTAGATTCACAATAGGAAATGCTATATTCACAATAAAATTTTAAAATTTGGATTTTGTTTCAATAGAAATAATATCAAAAAAGTCCCTAGAGAGTTTTTTGATATGTGAATTTCTGTTGGGATTTTTTTGAAATTTTTCATGGTCCTTGGGACCTGGCTGTCATTTTCCTGTATATTTATAGAGTTACATCATTTACAAGTTAAACTTATAAATATTAAATTTCTTGAAACCTACTAGTATTAAATGAAATTTGAAATCTTTATCTATATTTAATTTTCTTATCGGAGACCTATAAGTAAACTTTTTCTGATTTTCAAAAAATTTAATTTAATGATTGTGTGATTAAAAAAATTATATAAATATGTATTGAAAATTAATCTTTTGATTTTTATAATTTACACCGATTTTTAATCTAGTTCCAATAGTTTAAATTATTTTAAATCACTCCTTGAACTTTGCGCCATCCTTTAGTCCTTGATGGTTTTAATATTTTGACCATTTGCCCTTATCATGCGCATGCAGATGAACATTGCCCTTATCATGCCCATGCAGATTAACAAACAAGAACACTTATTTCTTGTCATAGCTCTCTGTTTTAACGTGAACAAGGCACCTTCTCTTTCCTTTTTCTTCAAAAACTCTGCCCAATAATTAAAAATTAAAAGAGTCAAGTAGTAAATTCACTCCAAAAGTATACATCTAAAAATAATGTTTTTTGGAAGTTTTTTTTTATTTTTTTTATATATGTTTAATGTCATTTCAGAAGTTTTAAAACATAATAATGTTGCCCACCATTAAAATGTTAACAGTCAACGTGAGTTTTTTAACGGTATTAGACAACATTGCTATGTTTTAAAACTTCTGAGGTAACATTGAATATCAAAAAAATTTCCAGGGCAACATTATTCCTAGGCGTATACTTTTAAGGTAGATTTGCTATTTAACAGTAATTGAAATGGTGGAGAAGCAAGTTGAAGAGTTTGACACTAAAAAAGAACAAACTCTGCTTCATAGGTTGAAAATAGAGCATATTAAAAAAGAAGGTTTAGGGTTCAATTTGAATAGAAGATGACATTTATCCATCCTCTAGTGCAATTCAATGAACCACTTTACTAAACATTCTGTTTGCAAACCAATTCTTCAAATTGAGAACTCGGACTGATTCTTTTAAAAGCAACAAAATCCTCACAATCAAAATATTCTTGTAACCATCACAATGTAGGGTTTGGAAGTTATAAACTAACATTTTTTTAACAGAGAGAAAACTAACTGTTGGATATTCTTGCAATCAAAGCATTAGAAACATTTTCACCAATACAACGCGGGGGCTGGTTTATATAACAGATCAACCGCTTCATTTTCCAACAATTCTGGATATATGGGAATACAACTTTGCTGAAAATGAAACCAACAAAAACAAAAAACAGAGAGCAAAAGACATGAAATAGCAAGCTGTAACAAGTCAAATGTTCCATGTAAGTCCTTAACGACCTCCAGAAAGAAATGATGCAGCTACTACTGAACATTGAGAGGAAGACTTGTCAACATTATATGGAAGGGACGACGTTGCAGAGTCAAAAAATCCATGGCGATTCCCAAATGACAACGCTGGAGAAGCAGAACATAAACTTAAAGATGATGATATGTCAGGCAAAGGAACTTCCCCATTCAGATATTGCACAACTTGACGCATTCTTGGTCTACTCTCTGGTTGGAAATTTGAACACAAAAGCCCTAGTTTCAATACTAGTTCCACCTCCTCTGCTATATACTCTGTTCCTAAATTTGGATCCTTTGCTTCAATAATCTCACCCCTGTTCCATAACTCATAAACCCAGTCTACTAAAATCACACTCTCTTCTTCATTTACTTTCTCTATGGGCCTTCTTCCACACACAACCTCAAGCAAAAATGCACCAAAAGCAAAAACATCTGACCTTGTCGTGGCTCTCCCTGTTCTTGTCTGTTCTGGTGCTAGATAACCCCATGTCCCAACCACATGTGTCGTTTGAGGATCACTTCCATGGTCATATAGTCTTGCAAGACCAAAATCTCCAATTCTTCCATTTAATTCTGAATCTAGGAGAATATTGCTTGCTTTTATGTCTCTATGCACCACCACTTTTTCACTTTCTTCATGTAGATAGTGCAATCCCAAAGCTACTCCTTTGAGGATTTTGAATCTTTGTATCCAATTCAATGTCACGCGAGGCTGGTTATGGAGATACTTATCTAAACTTCCATTTGGCATGAAATCATAGACTAGAAGAAGCTCCCCTTTTCGCCTACAATATCCCAAAAGAGGTACGAGGTTTCGGTGGCGAAAACGACCAATACTAATGATTTCTGCAACAAATTCCTTCATGCCTTGTTGAGATTCATGTGAAACTTTCTTCACAGCAACCTCAAGTTTTGAACTTAGCATTGTTCCTTTATAGACCTTACCAAATCCTCCACTTCCTAGAAGTTCTTTGTCTTTGAATCCCTTTGTGGCAATATAGAGATCTCTGTATTTAAACCTATGAGCACCATAATCTTCCTCCCACTCTTCCTGAATCTCAGAAAACTTCCTTTTCCAATATATGTAATAAACTACAGACGATGTCACAAGAAAAATCAGACATAGTGAAAGCAGAGGTAACCCAATTGGCAAAATTGTTGATATTTTTCTTGGACCAAGTCGTGGTAACTTTGGGAGTTCAGAGATGACAAGGTTTTGAGCCTCCCCATTGAGTTTGAAGCTCCAGCCAAGAACATAATGAGAAGTCAATGTAGGCCCGGTGCCGGATGAGAATCCAACATAACTAAGATTGTTTAAAATCTGAGAAAGATCTTGAGACAACGTTAACAATGGAGTTTTGGGTTTGTTAACGTTGATGGGAGCTAGGGTGACACTAATTTCCTTGTTGCCTCCATCATAGTCCACCCACACTTGCATTGCAAGGCCACTGATAAGATCCAGATTTTGAAACCGAGACCCTTCAACATAATATCCAGCAGTGGTAGAATTAGCCGACTTCAAGCTGTTAATGTTAATTCCAACATGGTTATTGTTGATATCATCGAACTCTGTGTTCTGTATGGTGTCGAGCTCTACTGCAAAAATATGGTTTGTACGGTTGCCATCGTTGGTGTTATTAAAGAGACCGAAGTACTGAGCAGGAAAAGCACCTGGAAATGCTTTTGCTGGGGCAATTACAAAAACGATTCCATCGGAACTCGTAGTTTCGTATTCAGATCTAATGGCGAAAACAAAAGTGGTGGAGAAAGAAGAAGAGTCATTGAAAGCTATAGGATTTGGGTAGAAAGCATGACCTTGTTCATGTTTGGTTCCATTTGTAGGTTTGAGCAGGCCATTGGGAGTTATCTCTGAAATACCATCCATAGTTAAATGAGCCGATTGGAAGCCATTGTTGAAGATGAAACTTGTGTCTTCTTCACCACTCACTTGAACCCGCGCTGTCACCAGCAAAAACACCATAGCCATAAGCTTCACACACATATCTGCCTCAAAATCGATCAATGCTTGTGTCTTAAGTTTCCTGCTATATCTGTATCTTTGTGGTATATGCAGAATCAACAGTTTCTCCTTTTTGTAGGCGATGGTTAAGATTGTTGAGAAGATTTTTTTTTTTCAAAATATATTATTAGGGGAAATACTAATAGCTTGAAGATACAACATAATCGAACTCATAACCTCCTATTCTGTAGCTTTCATACCACTAAGATATTAGTTAAGGTCACATCCTTGAGAAGATTTTTGTTCACTCGGTCTTCTTACTTTAATTGCTGACCCTTCTAGTCAAGCAGATAGGGTCGGAAAAATTTAAACTGCAATTCCAACTTGTGAATTGGGATTGAATGCTAATGATGTAACATTCGACATTGGCACTAGTGCAAAAATCGTTTTCTAGACTGGTTTTGATATAGTCGATCTTAAAAGTCAGTTATTTTTAAGATTGGTTGAATAACTAATCTTAAAAAACTATTTTTTAGACCAGTTATTCAAATATTAGATCTAAAAAGTTAAACTTTTTAGACTTGATATGACTTATATTAATATTATGTCTAAAAATTCAAAGTTTTTATATCGGTTGCAAGAAAGACATTTAGACAGGTTTTCTATTATATCCGGTCTTAAAAGTTTGATTTTTAAGACTGATAGTGTAAAATAGCCGGTTTTAAGAGTCTCGTCTTAATTATTTTTAGACATGATATTTATAACATATGATCTCAATTTTGTCGTGTTGTTTTACATATACACTATGTTTCTTCCTCTTACTCACCATCCAATCCAACATTTAAGAGATAGTAGTTTAAGTCACAAGCTTTGAACAATTTAATATGAGTTACAAATTGAATTATTGGAAATAAATATACAAATTAAATGAATATAATGCCAGCAATATTCCAATTTAAGTGGGAACAAAATCGATATCTAATAGCAACTCTTATTCACTACAGACCACAGACCAAGATATCTCCTATATTTATCACCATGTTTTGAAAAGATTCTCATCCAATAATATTCCTCTTTTATCATGCTCCTTTGGTTTCTCCAAGGATCTTGCTCCAAAAAGAAAAAACAAAAACAAGAGCTTCATTGTCTCAGTTATAATTATAGAGTTATAATTAATGTCTTGATCAAATTCTGAGACAATTTATGGAATTATTAGTGGTTTATGTCCTCTTAACATTGGATGATTGAAAGCTGGTTGTTGATGAGACACATCATAATGTATGATATCACCATAAGGACTTTGCAACAAAAGAACACCTAAAAACCGTGTTTGTTATTGTTGTTGCTTTTCTTTTTTTCCTCCCTTAAAAACAACTTATTGAAAATAGTTTTCAAAACAACTTTTATACAAAAATATGTTTTTGAAAGAAGAATCAAGCACGCCCTAATTTTCTCTTTTCTAAATTAATCTAATTTCAATTGACGGATTCCCCCCCCCCCCCCCCCCTTTCAATTTTAGTTCAACAATTAACCTTGAGAAAAAGAATTATCTATATATATCTCAATCTAGAAATTAAAATTAAATACAAATAAGGGGCCTAAATTTCATTTTATACAATAATAAGTCTCAAGTTAGTATTTAATATTTATAGGTCAAACTTACATGCATATTTAATGAGGGTTACATTATTTACAAGTTGGACTTATGGATACTAAGTTCCTTAGGACCTATTTGTATTTAATGAAATTTAGGAAACATCTGTATTTAATTTTCTTATTGGAACTTATAATTAATTGTTTATAATTAAAAAAAAATCTTAATTTGATGATATGGATTTATATATTATATGGATATGGTATTCAATTTTTTTAATTTATTGCTTTTTATAGGCATAAATTAGTCCTTGATAGTTGAAATAAATTGATAAATTATGTAGCAATTCTATTTTTATTCATTGATCTAGTATAATACTTATAAGGTGATATAGAGAAATGTTTTGTCTAACTAAACCCATCAGAATATCTCATATAATCAAGGAGTATTTAAAATTCAAGTAAAAACAACATAACAGAATACTTTTTTTTTTTTTATCAAAGGATATATATATATATATAGGGAAAATTAAAATAAAGGACCTAGATAAAATAATATTTAATTAGAAGGACCATAAAAATTGAAATTATTATAAAAGATCAAATAAACTGAAAAGTACTAAATTATCCTTTAAATTCTCAATTGCTTCCCCGACGCAGAAAACAAAGAATAGATCGTTTTCTTCTCTCCTCCTCGTAAATATCAAGGCGAGGCCATTTGAGAATTAGTATTGGAAGTTAAAAACAATGATATTTGGTAAAAGTGTATGCATAAAATTAAAGCAGGATTAATCGAAGGAGAGAGGAGACACATGAAACAGAGAAAGCACTGGAGGTAGTAATTTTTTTTCTTGATTATAACAATGCATCAAAGTACATTAAGTAGAGAAAGAACTGGTAGGAAACACATGCACCATGGGCTTCCGAAGCTAGAACAACTGTCGTTGAATTCGCAAGTTCGATCCCACACCAGTAATTTGCAAGTCTTTTTTACAGTTTCAACCCATTTTTAATCTTTCAGGTAATGAAAGAAAAAGTAATTTTAATCCTATATTATTTTTTATCAAGACCCTGTAATATTTTTTCCCCCTTCTTATTATTAGGTTCGACTTATCCTTGAACATGAGAGACGAAAGATGCAGCATATCATGTTTACCACAATGTGTAGTTTGAAGATCATGGATGGGTGTAAAGTAATCAAGTCTATCCTTTCAACCCATCCCAAGATCAAATCAGAACCCAATGCATGTGGAGCAGATCCGTTTGGAAATTGCAAGCTCCAAAAGTGAAAGCAATCGACTTTGTTGGTAATAGCCTAATTCCGTATGAAGTTGCATCAGCCTGCTACTCATGGAGGCGCTGAACGACGATGAATGTGGAAGAACTAACTCAGAGATTGCACCATGGGCTTCCGAAGCTAGAGCATCCGCCGTCAAGTAGATTGCACATCAGTAATTCGACATCCCATTACCGAATTCTCAAATGGCCTTACCTTGATATTTATGGGGAGGAGGGAAGAAGACGCTTTGTTCTTTGTTTTCTGTGTTGGGGAAGCAATTGAAAATTTGAAGGGCAATTCAGTACTTTTCAGTTTATTTGGTCCCTTTTAATAATTTTAATTTTTATGGTCCTTCTAATTAAATATTATTTTATCTAGGTCCTTTATTTTAATTTTCCCATATTAATACTGCATACCGATACAATACACGAAAATAAACACAAATAAAGCTAAAACAAATACAACAAAATAAACCAGATACAATACTAGCCAAGCACCATACATTAAAGATACAAGAGTGGAATTATAATCATGGACAAATTCGGCCTCCTCGATACCCAAGGTTAGAAGTGACGACTAAGAAAGTGTTGGTTGGAAAACCCATCCCAAAGGGCACACAATCTTATAAGCAATAGTTGTAAACAAATCAGTTAAATAAGTACCCCATCTTGGGGTAAAGGACACAGAAAACCCAACCTCGGAAGAAAGAAGACCCTTGATGTCCTGAAGAACACTTTTGCTCCTCTGATCAAGTAGATCTGGTGACCTCGACCATATACCAAGCAAAACCTCTTGAAATCTTCCCCCAAGAACGCAGATCCGAGCTACCAAGTGATAATCGGATCTCATAACGTTCAAATTACCATCCAACTAAGAGGATTTGAGCACAGATCTTATAGATTTGTTTATTTCCTGAGACAAGAATACCACTACAAAACCCAGTACCAAAAAAAAAGAAAAAGAAACAAAACACAGATAACTCCCACCACCACAGATCATATCTGGAGAAGGAGAGGACAAGTCTCGCCATAAGGACGAGAGAAGACCACTACTAACAGAACTCAAGGTGAGAGAGGACCGCAGATCAAAGATCTGGACTCCAAACTACAACTCTAACACGTCTGTGGCACGGAGATGGGACTCCTCAGTGGCATGTGATGGAAACACAAGCTGCCGGTGAGAGGTGTGGAAGATGAGAGCGCGAGATGCTATAAAATGTATCGACTTTAGTATTTATATCTATATATTCTATAAAACAACATAATAGAATACACTACTAGAAAATAGTAAATTGGTGACACAAAAAATTGTAAATGGAGGAAATCACCAAGAGGAGGGATGAATTGAGGATTTTAGAAATTCGTTTTGAAACACCCAATCAGCAGATGAAGAACTGGGTAAAACAGAAACTACAAAAAAAAGCGGTCATTTGCCGCGGTTAATTTGTAGCGGTTAGAAGAAACCGTTACAAATGAACATTTTGGCGCGAATTTGTCACGGTTTTAACCAAAACCGCCACAAATTAGTAACGGAAACATTAACACCGAATGGTGATCATTTTGCTTCGATTTTTGTAGCGGTGACACAAAACTAAACCGCCACAAATATGACGCCAGCCTTGGCGCAAAGTTTGTTGCGGTTATTTAGTAGCGGTTTTGTCGATATAACTGCTACAAAAGTTCAGAAGGACACAACCTTGTCATGGTGAGAAGAAATCAACACCTTAACCGCGTCCAAATGTTACAATTTGTAACAGTTTTGGCTGTAACCACTACAACATGTATTCGAAACGACACAGTTTTGTCGCGGTGAGAAGAAACCGACACCTCGATCGCGTCTAAATGTTACAATTTGTAGCGGTTTAGGCTGTAACCGCTACAAAATTTATTCTATAAATAGGCATCCGTACAACAACTATAAATATTCAAAAATATTCTAAGTCAAGATTATCACTAAAGGAACATTCTCTGCTTTGTTGTCGGGAGATGAGATAAGCGATGCAGAGCCGAGAATGTTCTTTTAGTGAAAATCTAGATTTAGTTATTTCATTAACTTAAAGACGTCTCCTCTTCTGAAGATTGTCCAACATACCATCGGAGATTGGGTCCAATATAGCCACTAATCTCTCTGGGAAAGATCTCTGATCAAAATGAGTCAGTGAGTTTTTCTGGGGAGATTGGTGGCTATACTAAATCCAATTTTCAATAAACTTGTTATTATTAACGTTAGCTCTTTGAGGGAAATTAAAGAAAATAATTGGAAATGTTTTTATTGTAATAAAGAAAAAATCTAAACTAATTAGTTTTGATTTTTTTTAAAAGAATATTAAATTTGTAGCGGTTTCCTCAAAACCGTTACAGATTATTCATTTTGTAATGGTTTTGGCTCTAATCGCTACAATATGTAATGGAAACGACACGGTTTTGTCACGGTTAGAGTAAACCGACACCTTGACCGCGTCTAAATGTTACAAGTTGTAGTGGTTTACGCTGCAACCGCTACAAAATTTATTCTATAAATAGGCATCCGTACAACAACTATAAAATATTCAAAAATATTCTAAGTCTGGATTTTCGCTGAATGAACATTCTCTGCTTTGTTGTTGGGAGATGAGATAAGAGATGCAAAGCAGAGAATGTTCTTTTAGTGAAAATCCAAATTTATTATTCCATTGACTTGAAGACATCTCCTCTTCTGAAGATTGTCCAATATACCATCGGAGATTGGGTCCAATATAGTCAACATTCTCTCTGGGAAATATCTCTGATCAAAATGAGTCAGTGAGTTTTTCTGGGGAGATTGGTGGCTATACTGAATCCAATTTTCAATAAACTTGTTATTATTAACGTTAGCTCTTTTAGGGAAATTAAAGAAAATAATTGGAAATGTTTTTATTGTAATAAAGAAAAAATCTAAACTAATTAGTGTGATAAACTAATTAGTTTGGATTTTTTTTTTAAAATATTAAATTTGTAGCAGTTTCTTTAAAACAGTTACAGATTATTCATTTTGTAGCGGTTTGGTAACTGCTACAAATTTTCACGAAGAATGAGGCACAGTTGTCGCGGTTTAGGTGGCGGTTTTTATCTAAATCGTTACAGAATTTCAAAAGTCATGTTTTTTGTAGCGGTTAAGAAATCGCAACAAATTTCCACAAAAAACGAGGCACATTCGTCGCGGTGGAGGTGGCGGTTTTGATGTAACCATTACAAAGTTCATTATTTCTATGACGGTTTTTGGGATAACCGCTACAAAGTTCAGCGGCTTTTATACTTTACTTTTCACTTTTGAAATTCACGCGCGTTTTTTTACTGTTCACCTCTCAATTTCAACTTTTACCTTTCACCATCATGGTTTCTAACGACAAGGGAAAAGAGAAAGTAGTGGAACCCCCAAGAAGGCCTATCAGGGGTGGTAGTTGTAGAGGTAGGAGAAAGCGTGGGCCTCTAAATATCCCCCTTCAACCCCCTTAGGTAAATATCCCCCTTCAGCCCCCTCAGGTTGGGAATGAGTTTGAAGAACTTTTTGCAAATGACCCAATCCCACACCCAGAGACCCTAGAGACCGTAGGTGGAGAATGAGACGCAAGTCTATCGCTTGACGACATCTTCAATGATGAAGATGATGAGGTGATCCGGATTGAGATTCCTATAGCGGAAGTGGAGCAGTTTCTCGACCAGGAGAACGAGCGGGACCAAGGGAACCCCTAACCGTCGTCTTCTCGTTCCACCAGTTATTATAAAAAAAAATAGGAAAAGAATTGATTTTAAAAAAATTAAATAGGGTTAATGCCCCGATTAAACCGGTTTATTGATTTTCAAGCCAAACTAACCAGTTTGGTTCCAATTTAATTACATTTCTATCAAGTCTGCACTGTTACCTATATGTTTTGCCATCAATCTTATTTTTTGTGCAAGAGAATAGAGTATGTAGGGTGATTTCATTGGGCATGCGCAAATATATAAATTTAAAAGCAAAGTCTTTTGAAAGTTTTGGATTTGCCATTAAGGTCAAGCTGTGCACTTGAGAGTATGGTAAAAAGAATCTCCCACTCTCTCTCTCATTTTGGTGTCCGTTGTTTTAGAGAATGACCCAACTTGATTATAGATTCAGCTCTTTGTGGCAGTAAATGGAAGGAAGTTGTAGGAGTATTACTATTTTGCTTTAAAAAGCAGTTCATACCTCCCACAGGCTCGAAGAAGGACTTTATTATCACTATATGCCAAGATATTTCCCTTTTTTTAGAAACTTATTTACTTTTGGTTTTGTAATTATCGCTTCATATATAGACTTCTTTCTTTAAATTCTTGACCTTATAGTTTTTTTAGGGGTTAAGGTGCAAAAATACGCATGTGCTTTTCTTTGAGGAGCGCTTAGTAGCAAATGCTTTTTTTGAGTGCAAAAGTGCACACGTGGTTACAAATTAGGCGCAAAAATATCGTTTGACCGTTAAGTTTGACTTTGACCGATGACATGGCATTTCAAAGGTGCAAAAATATACATGTGATTTGTCAAGAAGAGTGCCCAACAACAATTTTTTTTTTAATTTAACAATTTTATTTTAATTATTACCCGGTGCTAAAAAGATATTTAGAATACTGTCCTGTACTGAAAAAATACTTCATAATCTTGAAAAAAAAATTTTAGATCTGAAAAAAAATCTGAGGGTACTAACTGATACTAAAAAGATACTTTGAAGTATTTTTTCTGTACCAGTCAGTATCTTGAAAGTACTTTTTAGTACCAGTTAGTACCCTGAAATATTTTTTCAGTATCCTTTTAGTACTGGTAAACACTTGAAATATTTTTTCAAGATCCTAAAATAATTTTTCAAAATTATGAAGTATTTTTTCAGTATCAGTCAGTATCAAAAATACTTCATAATCTTGATAAATTATTTTAGGATCTTGAAAAAATATTTCAAGTATTGACCGGTACTAAAAGGATACTGAATGATACTGGAAAAAATATTTTAGGGTACTGACTGGTACCAAAAAGTACTTTCAAGATACTGACTGGTACAGAAAAAATATTTCATAATCTTGAAAAATTATTTTAGGATCTTGAAAAAATATTTCAAGTATTGACCGGTATTAAAAGGATACTGACTGATACTGAAAAAAATATTTCAGGGTACTGACTGGTACTAAAAAGTACTTTTAGGATACTGACTGATACAGAAAAAATACTTCATAATCTTGAAAAATTATTTTAGGATCTTGAAAAAGTATTTCAAGTATTGACCGGTAATAAAAGGATACTGACTGATACTGAAAAAATACTTCATAATCTTGAAAAATTATTTTAGGATCTTGGAATAAAATTATTAAATTAAAAAAAAATTTGTTGTTGGGCGCTCTTCTTGACAAATCACATGTGTATTTTTGCACCTTTGAAATGCCACTTCATCGGTCAAAGTCAAACTTAACGGTCAAAGTCAAACTTAACGGTCAAACGGTATTTTTGCACCTAATTTGTAACCACGTGTGTACTTTTGCACCCAAAAAAAGCATTTGCTACTGGGCGCTCCTCGAAAAAAAACACATGTATATTTTTACATCTTAACCCTTTTTTTAGCTATAAAATGATATGTATGGATATTTAGAATTATTGCATTCTGACTTTTATAAAAACAATAAATTTAAATATTGAAGAGCAACCATTCCATACTCCTTTTCTTTTAGGATAAATTTTTTGAATAATTTACAAAATCACTCTATTTTTTTGTTTTTTCTTTTATATTATATTGATGAATACTATATCATATCATAAAATTATATGAGACGTTTAGTGTATGAAACTAAATATTCCCATTTATCACCAACTCCAAGTTTCCAACTAGGATTAAATTAATAAATTGTGAAATAATATTTCCGTCAGTTCATTTTTTTCATACGTCAATATGTTTCCACTGGTTCAACAATTTTTTCCGTTTAAATCCTAGTTTCTTATGCTGCTATCTTGGTTAAAATTAAACATCGAAATTATGATTTTTTTTTTTAATTATACATATTTTGAATACTTGATTTTTTATTCGGCAAAATAATTGTTGATTTTTTTTGTGTGTAATACATATTATATATATATATATATATATATATATATATTATATTGATATAAAATGGTGGCAAAGTGTGCAATCACTTCGAGGTTCTGTCAAGTACTGAAGTGGGGACTTTCTCAGAGAAGTTTTTTGCATTCATGAAGGTTCAAAACTAAGACCTCTTACTTAAAGAGCCTAAAATCCCTTCCACTCAGAACAACTTCCGCGGGTAATAATTGTTGGATTTAACATCACGGTGACAATGTTGGGGTTCTAATTTTAGTGGGCCAACCAACCCAGTAAGTTTGAAAAGTCCAACTAATGTTCAAGCCCAATGATTATTTTGGAGTAAGCCCAAATTAATCAGCCTGAGTGACATCCCATAACACGCGGAAAATCTTTTTAACCAAATAAACATGCAGAAAATCTCACTAAAATCTCAACTAATAACAAGTAAAAAAGGGATTTGGTTACGGTCCACCTCTCTTCCCATCCTCTTTTCGTCCTCTTCTTTATCTTAGATTGAAATCTGAACGATTCAGATTTAATATTTTATAAAATATTATTTTTATATTAATAAAAAAAATAAATTATTAAAATAATTTTTTTTTATAAAACATTAAATCTAAACGGTTAAAATTTTAATCCAATGGCTGAAATGAGGAAGAGGATGGGAAGAGAATAGGAAGATAAATGGATCGTAACTAACCCCATAAAAGAGACACAATTGACAAGTGAGAGTGACACTATTTGCAAGTTATTTGACTTTTCAGATACTATTATTTTTTAATTGAGATCTTTACGTGGCTTTCCCTTTTTTTTAAAAAAAAAATATCGAGAGTATAATCCCTTTCGAGACTAGCACAAAGAATTTTTATATTTTTCAACAAGTATACTTTTCAAAATTTATATTTTTATCCTCCTTTTTATGGGGTGAAATCACTTATCAGCTCAACGAACGATATGGTTTTTTTTTTAAAAAAAATAAAAATTCCTTCCTATATAGCTTGTTTGTGAATCTTATAAAGCATGTTGCTTACTTCTCCCACGGGTTCTTTTAATAAAGTAAAACTCTAATAAACCATTTCTTTTAAAAAAATTTACAATTTACCTTTTGACAAGTATATAAATCAATAAAGAGAGAGCACGGAAAAATCATTAGAAAAAGATCAGGGTACTTATTGAAGATTAGTTATCTATGAACAGCCATCTACCAAATGATAAAAGAAACCCGACAAAAAAGAAAAGTATTCTATCCAGTCTTAAATATAAGATAAATTTAACTTTTTTAGAAAGATTAAAGAAACTAATTAAATTACTTTAAATTACTTATATTTTTTTTACTAAATTAATTAGTTTGATTAATAAATTAATATATAATTTAAAGATACATCATATATAATATGATTAAATAATTTATTTAGTTTTCTTAACCCTTAAAAAAAAGTCAACTTTATAACACACCTACACAGGAATTGAGGAACTGAAGGGAGTAAATCGTAAGCTTTTCATCAGTCACGCGTCATGAATCCTGATAATCATTATTTTCACTATGAAAATCGTGTAAAATTTTGAACATTAACGAAATAATTTAAATTAATCAATATGGTTTGAAAATAGGCTTGCCTTCTGGATGTTTTAGAATTTTTTATTACTACGAAGAAAATGTGGAGCTTCCTTTTCATTCTATCATACCTTTTGCTTCATTCTATGTGTTATTTCAACCTGTCATATGTGGTGAGAAAACCATTCTTCTTAACTGACGGCTCTCCCTCGTCTTTGACGGTGGGAGCTTTTGCTTCAACATTTCCTCCGATGGTGGCTTCTAGCTTGGTGGTGGCCTCTTGCACGGTGGTGGACCCTAGCTCGACGGTAGTCCCCTACTCGGTGGTGGCCCCTGGCTCGGTGGTGGCTTCCGGCGGAGGGGGTGGCTCTGTTTCCTCTTTCCTTTTGATTTTACTGCTTTATGTTTATCTATGTCTTCTGTTGGTGTGGATTTGGACAATTTATGTTTGTGTTTGTCCTCTGGTGCTGTGGATGTGGTTAATTATGGTGGTGTTCCTTGTTGTGGATTGGATTTGCGTTTTTGGGGGAAGGGTTTTGTTGATGGTTGCTGCTATGTTGTGCTTTATCTATGAAATGACCATTGCTAGGATTGTTCGATGGGGGCGAATTCAATTCTCTTATGTTTGCCAAAATCTGTTCGGTGGGTGGTCTATGTCACCAAGTTTGTTTAAATGGATGAGCAAGAGTTTTCTCCAGAGCTTCACTTGTCTCTCTTCATCTGTAGTTGGGTGTTCTCTGTCCGGTTTCCCGGATGATTATGTAGCTGACCTATGTGCAGCGTTTTCTTATAAGGAGGTGTGCCCGATCGGGTGGGTTTTGCAACCAGCACTTTCTTTCATGTCCTTTCTAACCTAGGATGGCCAGGAAGTCGTTGAAGTCTTCGTAGTTACTTTTACTCTTATTTGTTCTGGGGTGACTCGCTTTCCGTACATTTGGTTTGGTGTTCTTGTATGTGTTAGTCCTTCTATTCCGATTTGTTTTCATTTAGTTTGTTTAGCTTGGTGTGTAACCGTTTATTGTAACTTTTATTAGTAGTATCAATATATGTTCGTGTTCTGAGCAAAAAAAAAAAAAAACTGACCAATATGACGCCTGATTAACCATTCTGTGTTATTTTAGAAAAATATAGGGGAAATTATGTTAAAGAACCTAAGAAAAATAATACTCCCTCCGGTCCTAATTATAGGCCATATTTAATCGTTTTTGGGGAGATTAAGGAGAGGAGTAAAATTAATTAATTATACTCATTTTCCTAAAATACCCTTATATAAATTTAAAATAACATAAGTAAAAGTGAATAAATAATTCCTACCACATACTTCTCTAACCTCAAATTTCCTTTCCATAAGCTTTTTAGGGTTTTATAATGGTCTTGATAAAGGTAGTTAAAACGTAGTTTTTACGTAAAAACGGAAGGAGAATGAAAAATCGTAAAACGTAAAATCATAAAACGTAACGGAGTTTTTTACCTGCATATGTATATAAAAAAAATTTAAGAAAAGTAAGGTACCTGTCATCACACACACATATATTGATCAATGCAATATCAATCAAAATGTCCAACATTTATTGATCAAACCATATTTTTTATATGATTTTACATGATTAAATTGGGATTTTTAATGCATTTTCTGGGACATTATTGTATGATTAAGTACTAAGTTGAGTTAGGAACATTTGTATTGAATTAAGTGTAATTAGGGGTAAAATGATCTTTATTTATTAATTACAGAAAAGGACCCAGATGTTTTTGAAATTTTAGTTCTGCCCAAAATAGTTAAAAATTCTCACTTTAGTCCCTTTTCAGAACTTTTAAAACTTTCATTTAAGTCCCTTAGTAAAAACTGCGTTTTTTGCAAAAACTCGCCGTTTTTACGCTTTTACGTTTTTTCGCGGCGTTTTTTGAGTTTTTACGTCTGCAGCATTTTTTTCCCAACGTAACACGTTTTGCCCTGAGAAAAGCCATTTTTACATTTTACAACGTCGTTTTAACTACCATGGTCTTGATATATACATACATACATACTGTATGTATACATATAGATATCTACACACACATATATACAAACATACATATATCTACAGACATATAAACACAAGCACGCACATATGTGGACACACATATAAACATACACATATATATTGACAAAGACACCACAGATATATGTATACACACACATATACATGTGTGTGAGTGTGTATTTATATATGTATGTGTGTTTGTGTATTGTCTATATACATATATATTGAACGTGCGCACACACACATATATATGTGTGTTTATATATGTGTGTGTGTGTGTACGTGTATATATACATGGACACGTATATATAGACACACACATGTGTGTGTGTGTTTATATATATATTGGCAAATTAACAATATCTGATCGATAAATAAATTAAAATTTAACAATTTAAAGGTTTCACTGATTGAAAGATTCTATATACCCATATACATATACTCACCAAAACCAACACACTTGAGAGAATAAAATAAGGGTATTTTTGGAAAAAGTTGACAAAAATTAAAATTGTGTCTTATAATTAGGACCAAAACCAACTCCTAAATGTTGTTTTATAATTAGGATCAGAAGGAGTATTTATTAAGAAGGATAGATCATAAAAACAGTAATTATTTTAAAGGACTAAAAATTAAAATAGAAAGACTAATTAAATTACTCTTAGCTAGAAATTATTTTGAGACATATCAACCATCTCTTCTTCTCCTCGTCATAGTACCGCTCACTCTTCTTATTTCACTTTCAATCTGACTATGAAACACAAATGAGAGAGGAAAAATGAGAAATCAGAGGGGATCGTAGTAGAACCCACTAAGCTATGTAAGCAACTTAAGGAGAGGCACTCTGTGGATTAGAGTCGTAATAAGTTGAACTATGAAAGAAGTTCATGCTCACCCATTTGCTTTGCATGAGGACGATGAGGTGATTCCAGGGTCCCTTGGGTGCCCACCCCAGTGGAACACCATTAGAGTACTTTTGTCATGTATCTGGCAAAGGACAAATAGGATGAAAATGCTTTTTCCTAGTTTCTTGATGGACTTGCATAATTTGAGGGGAAAAAAAAACCAATAATAAAAAGGGAACTGCTTCAAAAGTGGCCGTTACAAGTCCTTGGACATGATTTTTCTAGGTTTCGGGAACAGTAAATGGAGTGAAGGTAGCAAACTGTAAATCTAGTAGATGAGAGATTTCTTTAGCTTCTCTATTGCTTTTCATTTCATCCTAGATGTTTCTTTTGAATCACTTGCTTTGTATTAGTATTCTTCCGCACCTTTGTGAATTGCATTTGCACATGCTTGGAGATGTGATTTGGTGTGTTGCATGCATTATGTATATATATATATGATATATTAGTAATGATATGAAACTAAAGTTATACCCTTGCTGCAATTAATGTAACTTTTAGAACTTTTATATAATTTGTGTTTTGCAGTTAGATTGAAAGTTGGATAAGAAGAGTAAGCGATATTACGAGTAGTGGTGGAACTTGGAGGAAAAATTTAGGGGGGCTAATAATGATGAGGGATTCGGGGGAGCCCCCAAAATTTTTTTTTAAGAAAAGTTTTAAATGCATTAAAAATGAAAAGAAAAAAAATATATATTCATGAAATTAAGTCAATTAACTTCATCTACAAGTGTAGTGTAGAATGGGTAAAAGTATAGTAAGGGATACACCACAAAAGTAAATTTCACTGATAAGCTAAAAATTTCAAGTAATTATAATGAAATATAGAAAAGAATGACAAAATTAACATAAATCATACAAGATCCCACATGGAACAAAGATTGAATTATAAGCCCAAAGATATAAAAAGAGGGGAAAAAAGAAGAAGAAGAAGAAGTTGGGGGGCCAAAATTTAATTTTACTACTTTGGGGGGCCAAAGTTGTATTATTACACTAAAAAAAAAGTTCCACTAAAAAATTTTAAACATATTTTTTTTTTGGGTATATAAGCTCCGTCTCTGACTACGAGGAGGAGGAGAAAGAGATGATGGGGGACAACTCTCAATAATTTTTGACTAAGAGCAATTTAGTTTTCATATTTTAATGTTTTAATTTTTGATCATTCAAAATATTTACCATTTTTATAGTTCTTCTTAATAAATATTATTTTTCTTAAGTCATTTATTATAATTTCTCAAAAATATATGAAGTAAAGAGTTAGAAGCAATTAATAGGAAATTAAATTCAAATCAATTCAAGAGCCATATCCACTTTAAACTGATTTTGAATTATAAGTCATTAATGCCATGATATCTCATATTTTAAGCAAGTCCATTGACTATATAACTCAATACGTACGCTGAAAATGAGAAAATGTATATTTTTATTCACAGGTGTCTCAGTTCTAGAAGTATACCGTATTTATTTCAGGCAGACGTGGCAAATTGGCGTTAGTATAATATTCGCAAGACAAAAACCGTTGGAATATTTAATTATAAATCCGTATAATTATTACAAATTAATCAATTATCAAATTTCCCCAGCTAATGTCAAATACTTTAGACTGCATCATTAGGGGGGGGGGGGGGGGGGATCAAAACAAAAATAGAACACGTCAACGAAAATTATAGTACATCCTCTCGGGAACTAGATAACTTAATTATTATTGGTAAATTTGACATTAACACTAACATCATATTCTTAATTTGAAAGTTATACCTCAATTGAATCGAATACTACTCAAATATAGCCTAATCTGATACTCACATAAAGAAAAAGCTGGATTCATGGGAATTCAATTTAACTAAAAACATAAGAGAGAGACTAATACATATCATATACTAGCTCATTTCTATAAATGGATCTTCTATCAAGGACATGAGTTCCCTCTAGAGAGAAGTGACTCAGCTACTGAAGAATTGTGAGAGAGAGACTGATCAACAAGGGATGGAAAAGACATAGTAGACCTGGGAAACTCTTGATGAAGCTCAAATGATAAGCCTTGAGATGAAGAAGATAACCTTAGCGATGACAAATCTGGCAAAGACACTTCCCAATTTAGATACTGCACTACTTGACGCATGCTTGGCCTATTTAATGGTTGAGAATCTGAGCACAAAAGCCCGAGTTTCAATATTAATTCCACCTCCTCTGCTATATACTCTATTCCCAAATTTTGATCCTTTGCCAGAATAATCTCACCCCTGTTCCATAATTCATGAACCCAGTCTACTAAAATCACACTCTCTTCTTCATTTACCTGCTCTATGGGTCTTCTTCCACACGCAACCTCAAGCAAAAATGCACCGAAAGCAAAAACATCTGACCTTGTCGTGTTTCTCCCTGTTCTTGTTTGCTCTGGTGCTAGATAACCCAACGTTCCGACCACATGTGTAGTTTGAGGATCACTTCCATGGTCGTATAGTCTTGCAAGATCAAAATCTCCTAATCTTCCATTCAATTGTGAATCTAAAAGGACATTACTTGCTTTAATGTCTCTGTGGATCACCACTTTTTCACACTCTTCGTGTAGATAGCACAATCCTAAAGCTACTCCTTTGATGATTTTGAATCTTTGTCTCCAATTTAGTGTCACTCTTGGCTGGTTATAGAGATATTTATCTAAACTTCCATTTGGCATGAAATCATAAACCAGAAGAAGCTCTCCTTTTCGCCTACAATAGCCCAAAAGAGGTACGAGGTTTCGGTGGCGAAGACGACCGATACTAACGATTTCTGCTACAAATTCCCTCATGCCTTGTCGAGATTCATGAGAAACTTTCTTCACAGCAACTTCAAGTTTTGAACGTGGGATTGCCCCTTTGTAGACTCTACCAAATCCACCCATTCCTAGAAGCTCTCTGTCTTTGAAACCCTTTGTGGCAACATAGAGATCTTTGTATTTGAATCTTTGAGCACCATAATCTTGCTCCCAGTCTTCCAGAATCTCTGAAAATTTCTTTTTCCTCTTTATGTAATACAAACTAGACAGAGTCAAGAGAAAAATCAAACAGAGTGAAAGAAAAGGTAACCCAATTGGCAAAATCATAGATCTTTTCCCCCCACCAAGTCGTGGTAGCTCTGGGAGTTTAGAGATAACTAAGTTTTGAGCCATCCCATTGAGCTTGAAGCTCCAACCAAGAACATAATGAGAAGTTAAGACAGATCCAGTGGAGGATGAGAATCCAACATAACTAGGATTGTTTAGTATTTGAGAAAGATCCTGGTACAATGTTAACAATGGAGTTTCGGGTTTGTTAACATTGATTGGAGCTAGTGTGACACTAATTTGCTTCTTTCCTCCATTATAGTCCACCCAAACCTGCATCGGAAGGCCACTGATGAGAGTCAAATTCTGAAGCTGAGACTGGTTAATATAATATCCTGCGGTAGTAGAATTAGTTGACTTCAAGCTATTAATGTCGATCCCGACATGGTTATCATTGATATCATCAAACTCGCTACTTTGGATGGTGTCAAGTTCTACGGCAAAAACATGGTTTGTACTGTTGCCATTATTGGTTCCATTGAAGAGACCTAAATACTGACTGGGTAAAGAACCTGGAAGTGCTTTTGCAGGGGAAATTATAAAAGCGATTCCATGACCACTCAGAGTTTTGTATTCAGATCTAATGGCGAAAACAAAAGAGGTAGAGAAAGAAGAAGAGTCATTGAAAACTATTGGATTGGGGTAGAAAGCATGACCTTTCTCTTGCCTGGTTTCGTTGGTGAGTTTGAGTAAGCCATTGGAGGTGATCTCAGCAATGCCATCCATGGTTAAATTAGCTGATTGGAACCCATTATTGAAGATGAAGCTCGTATCTTCACCACTCACTTGAACCGTTGATTTCACCACCACCACTACCAAAAGCATCATCGCCATCAATTTCTTCATCACAGACATGGCTGCTGATAGTTAGCTCAATTACGTAGAACCACTAGTTATTGTGAACTTTGAACAGATATTCTAGCTACACGCACACAGACCCCATAGGTTTGATGGCGTCTCTAGAAGTTATTTAATTTACAAAAAAAAATTAATGGGATGTATCAGTCATTAAATAAAGTATTTGAAGAGCCACCATTGAAAGTCATCTTGAATAGGGGCAAACAGGGAAGGTGTATTTTTGTGCTCCCTTGTGAAGATTGAAGATATGATTGAGGTTGGGAATTTTGACCTTTGCTTCGTTATGTAAAACCATATAGTCAGCTCAATTTATGGTCAAATGATATGACGTATGTGAAAGTGAAGTAACTTTATCAGATCAACTAGCTAGATGGTTTGAATTTTTTGAAGGATTATGATTTCTTTCAATGAGATGTTTTTTTATTCTTTTCACCTAAAGATCTTTATAATCTTCTCCTTTAGTATCACTTAGGCGCTGTTTGATATGTGAAACTGAGGCTTTGAGGCTTTGTTTGGTATAAAGAAAATTTCAGGAGGGAAAGGAATTTAGAGGAAGAAAAGGAAGGGAAGGGAAGATTTTGAAAGATGAGGGAAGATGACTTGAGGAAAAATGAGTTGTTTGGTAGTAAGAAAATGAAAGGGTAGTAGTTGATAAAGAATCCAAAAATATCTATTTTACCCTCAAAAGTAATTAATTCAAAATAAAAAAGAAAAATAATTTTTTTTGCTAAATTATATTTAAAAAAAATATGCTCTTGTCAAGTTCAAAATTGTATAAAAAAATTTTCCGTCAAATTTAAACTTTTCCGCCAAGTTTAAATTTGAGGGGTAAATTTGTCAAAAAATGTGAACAATAACGTGAGAATTTGAGATCTCATCAATTTTGGTTAGATCTGATCTTTTCACATATAAGAAAAAATTGGTGGGCCTGAGAACTTGGATTCCCAAAAATATTTGTCCAAAATGTATATTAAATTGAGAAACTTACTAATATTCTTTTCTATTCCCACCGATTTCATGTACCAAACGGGGGCAGGGATAGGGATTGAGATTGGGTCAAAGGTTTGAGTCTGTGGTACGTGGAATTGATGATAACCTGGGATAAACAATACTACAAAAGTGGGATTACTCTAAAGCCAGCCACCTCCCCCGATATTTCAAATTTTAGAAACTTGTTTATAATAATTTTCAGACAAAAATAACCCTCTCAATTTCGCTCTTCCTTCTTTGAAACATCAATGGTAACCCATCATCTCCAGCCTCCCTCTTTCTTCTCCACCAAATCCGTTTGTCATCTCCATCTCTCCCCCCATGTGAAAAGACAGTGAAAACCAGAACCCACGACCTAACCATTTTCAAAAGCCTTTGAACCAGCAATCGAACAGAAAATCAAGGACCTTCAAACCAGAAAAAGCAAACAGAAAAACCAAGAACCATCGAACCTAGGACCTTCAAACCATTACCAACGCAAGACGGTGGAAATCAAAAGCTTATCAAATAAGTGGAAGAAGAATAGCTGGACTCATTTTGCGTGTTGGGTTTGCAAGGCAAAAATAAAAAAATAAAAGAAAAATAAAAACAGTTGCAGAGGTGAGATGGCTTGAGAGATGAGATGAGGAGGAAGAACCGGTTATAATATGTTCTTTATTTTATTTATTATAATCGATAGGGTTAAATACCTAATTTATCCCAGAAGTCTTGCTAAGGGGGCGCTCAGCACCCGAAAGTTTTTTTGGTACTAAATTTGCCCCGGAAGTATTAAAAAGGTATCAAATTTACCCAAAAGTGACGGAAGTCCATGTAGATCGTTAAAATGCCACCTCATCAATCAAAAATATCATTTTTGTCCTGGAAGTTTTCATTGAGGAGCAATTTTGTCCCGGAAGTTTTCATTGAGAAGCAATTTTACCCTGGAAGTTTACAAAAGTAGCAATTTTGCCTTTCTTTTTCCCTATATTAAATTTGACTATTAAATCAGTCAAAGACCACACATGTCATGCCTTGAAAATGTCGAACTTGGAGTCAAAGAAGGAGATCTTTGAGATGTTGAGCTCAAGGCGGTCAGAATTTGTGAAGTCAAACTGCTCACAGGGACTGAAAGGTCTGTCGCAAAACCCAGATCAGGAAGAATCACTTATAATCTAAGCAAATGAAACGCAAAACGAGAAATGAATTGTCCCAAAAATTAGTTCAGTAAAACAAATCAATAGTGATAATATTTACGTTTGTATAAACTAATCATTTGCTTAGATCATAAGTGATGCTTCTTGTGAGCAGTTCGGCTTCACAAATTCTGGCCGCCTTGAGCTCAACATCTCAAGGATCTCCTTCTCTGACTCCAAATTCGACCTTTTCAAGGCATGACATGTGTGGTTTTTCACTGATTTAATAGTCAGATTTAATATGTAGGAAAGAAGGGCAAAATTGATATGTTTTGTAAACTTCCGGAGTAAAATTGCTCTTGAGTGAAAACTTCTGGGACAAAATTGCTCTCAGTGTCCGGGGCAAAAATAATATTTAACTCTTATTGGGTTAATGAGGTGGCATGTCACGTGTACATTCAGTTAAACTTAACGGTTAAAATTAACGGAGGGGCAAATTTGCTACCTTTTTCATACTTCCGGGGTAAATTTGGTACCAAAAAAACTTCCGGGTGCTGAGCGCCCTCTTAGCAAAACTTCCAAGGCAAATTAGGCATTTAACCCTAAACGATATTATAGTCATTATACTCCCTCCGGTCTAATTATAAGACAACATTTGGGAGTTAGTTTTAATCCTAATTGTAGGATAACATTCTAAGTTTTGTCAATTTCTCTCTAAAATACCCATATTTTATTCTCTTAAGTGTGTTTAGTGAGTATATGTATGAGAGTTTCAGTCAATGAAACTTTTAGATATATATGTGTGTGTATCTATGTATGTAT
Source organism: Acacia crassicarpa (assembly GCA_034222035.1). Taxonomy (NCBI): domain Eukaryota; kingdom Viridiplantae; phylum Streptophyta; class Magnoliopsida; order Fabales; family Fabaceae; genus Acacia; species Acacia crassicarpa. The sequence goes on along the minus strand of JAWXYG010000006.1, from coordinate 49,414,306 downwards.
ATATATGTGTGTCTATATACAAATATATATAGACACACACATACACATATGTGTTATATGTATGTGTCAACACACACACATATGTGTGTGTATGCATATATGTATATCTCTGTGTGTGTCAATATATATATGTGTGTATGTGTCTTTGTATATATGTATATATGTGTGTGTCTACACACAAATATATAGAGACACACTCATATAGATTTATGTGTGTGTCTCTATATGTTTGTGTGTAGACATACACATATAAACATATGTAGATACTCACACACGTGTGTGTACATATATGTATGTATGTATGTATATATGTGTGTATATAGACACACACATATATGTGAGCGTGTATACATATATGTATATGTGCGTACATATATAAACATACACACACATAGGTATACATATATATCTCTACACACACACACACACATATATACATTATATAGACATATATATAGTAATACCATTATTTCAATTAGGTAGCGTGTGGAAATGAAAATTCTAAATTGAAAAGGTATGTGACAAGAGTTGTTTTTTATTCACTTTTACTTATGTCATTTTAAATTTATATAAGAGCATTTTAGGAAAATGAGTAAAATTAACTAATTTAACTTCTTTCCTTAATCTCTTTAAAATCAGTTAAATATATTCTATAATTAGGATCGGAGAGAGTATAATTTAGGGCTGAAAATAAAATAAAATTAATGCAAGGATTCCTGTTAAATACTACCCTATACAAAATGTAATTATAAGTCTCAATACCATTAGTTTGAAACTTTGAGTTCAATTTAAATATATGATTTATTTAAAACTTAAACATTGATCTTTGATTAATATTGCAATTGATCCAAGTCTATACGTTTATGTTGTACTTCTCCTTAGATTATTGATGAGCACATTTTTTGTTGAGCCGCCATTGAAGTCATCTTTTTTTAAGAAATACAGGCAAGCCAAAGCTTGGAAGATAAAAGGGAAAAGACTATAAAAGCCTTGCCCTTAAAACAAAAAGATGGCCAAAAACTAGGGCCTGCAAGTCAACTGATTACAAACCAACTGGTCATGCAAATACATATGAAGGCAACCACTTGGAACACTTGATATAAGAGCCACCTCCGCTTCCCACTGGTTATCTTGACCATGAGTGGCCAATAATCTGCACACGAGATATTTTCCCTAGAAGTATGAAAGATCTGAACACTCCATTGAAGTCATCTTGACTAGTGCCCAAGTTATTTACTATGTATAAATGAAAACAGAAATTGAAGTTTGAAATTTGGACCATTGCTTATGTCAACATGGGAATGTAACGTTAACTGATATGTAAGTAATTGAGTATTAAATAATTTAATTAGATTAACATGGATGGTTAGAATTTTTCAAAGATGATTGTTTTTTATTAATTATTTTTGAAGATTCATTTTTCTTCTTAAATTTAGATTTACATAATTTGTTTAGATAAGACTCAAAGGCTTCTAAAATAATCAAATCTCAATTGACCGAATTTTTTCTTTCCTGATTTTTAAAGGTTCAGTTCAACAGATAACCTCTAAACCTGAAAGAATTGAGAATGAAGGAAGAATCCCATCCCTCTTATAGCACTTCAAGTTCATTCATAACTTAAAGGGGAAAAAAAAGCTATCTAAATGTCTCGTGCAAAGAAAATTAAAATAGAAAAATTCTTCGAATTTTATCTAATACTACTATGCCTAAAGAAATTTAATATTTATACAAGTCAAACTTTTATGTGCTCCCATAGGGCTTTTTTTGAGGAACAATTTCTCTTATAGGTGATCTTTAATATAAAAAATAAATCCTTTTTGTTTGAAAATTTTAACTGCTATTTCTTTTTTAATCTCCATTAAATATATGTTACTTATTATTTCTCTGCACCAAATTTTCACTGATTATATTTTATGTACTTTTTTTTTATGAATAAGGATATAATTGAAAAGATAAATATATATATATCTGACACATTTACTGTTTTTCACTAGCATTTTAAACCACATAATTTTAATATTTGTTTCTTATGTTCACTGACCTTGGTGGGCAAATCAAACCATGCCTTTATTGGGCATAGTTGTTCCTTTAAAAAAGGATAAAAGGATGTATATTTAGGGAAAATGACAGCTAGATTGCAAGGACCATAAAAAATAATAAAAAAGTTTCAACAGAAACTCACATATAAAAAAAGTCTATAGAGAATGATATATTCATTATTTGTATTGACAATAAGAAATGCTATATTCATAACAAGAAGTAATACATTCATGATAAAATTTAAAAACCTGGTCATTCACAACAGAAAAAGTTATATTCTCAACAGGAAGTGCTATATTCACAACAAAATTTAAATACCTAGATTTTGTTTCAAACTCAAGTCCTTATGCGTATAGAGGTCATTTACAACAGATTGCTAGGTTCACAATAAGAAGTGCTATATTCACAACAAAATTTTAAACCTGACCATTCACAACAGAAAAAGGTTAGATTCACAATAGGAAATGTTATATTCACAACAAAATTTTAAAACTTGGATTTTGTTTCAATACAAATAATATCAAAAAAGTCCGCAGAGAGTTTTTTGATATGTGAATTTCTATTGGGATTTTTTTGAAATTTTTCATGATCCTTGGGACCTGGCTATCATTTTCCCGTATATTTATAGAGTTACATCATTTACAAGTTAAACTTATAAATATTAAATTTCTTGAGACCTACTAGTATTAAATGAAATTTGAAAACTTTATCTATATTTAATTTTCTTATCGGAGACCTACAAGTAAACTTTTTCTGATTTTCAAAAAATTTAATTTAATGATTGTGTGATTAAAAAAATTATATAAATATGTATTGAAAATTAATCTTTTGATTTTTATAATTTACACCGATTTTTAATCTAGTTCCAATAGTTTAAATAATTTTAAATCACTCCTTGAACTTTGCGCCATCCTTTAGTCCTTGATGGTTTTAATATTTTGACCATTTGCCCTTATCATGCCCATGCAGATGAACATTGCCCTTATCATGCCCATGCAGATTAACAAACAAGAACACTTATTTCTTGTCATAGCTCTCTGTTTTAACGTGAACAAGGCACCCTCTCTTTCCTTTCTCTCCAAAAACTCTCCCCAATAATTAAAAATTAAAAGAGTCAAGTAGTAAATTCACTCCAAAAGTATACATCTAAAAATAATGTTCTTTGGAATTTTTTTATTTTTTTTTATATGTTCAATGTCATTTCAGAAGTTTTAAAACATAGTAATGTTGTCCACCATTAAAATGTTAACTGTCAACGTGAGTTTTTTAACAGTATTAGACAACATTGCTATGTTTTAAAATTTCTGAGGTAACATTGAATATCAAAAAATTTTTTAGGGCAACATTATTCCTAGGCGTATACTTTTAGGGTAGATTTGCTACTTAACCGTAATTGAAATCGTGGAGAAGCAAGTTGAAGAGTTTGGCACTAAAAAAGAACAAACTCTGCTTCATAGGTTGAAAATAGAGCATATTAAAAAAAGAAGGTTTAGGGTTCAATTTGAATAGAAGATGACATTTATCCATCCTCTAGTGCAATTCAATGAACCACTTTACTAAACATTCTGTTTGCAAACCAATTCTTCAAATTGAGAACTCGGACTGATTCTTTTAAAAGCAACAAAATCCTCACAATCAAAATATTCTTGTAACCATCACAATGTAGGGTTTGGAAGTTATAAACTAACATTTTTTTAACAGAGAGAAAACTAACTGTTGGATATTCTTGCAATCAAAGCATTAGAAACATTTTCACCAATACAACGCGGGGGCTGGTTTATATAACAGATCAACCGCTTCATTTTCCAACAATTCTGGATATATGGGAATACAACTTTGCTGAAAATGAAACCAACAAAAACAAAAAACAGAGAGCAAAAGACATGAAATAGCAAGCTGTAACAAGTCAAATGTTCCATGTAAGTCCTTAACGACCTCCAGAAAGAAATGATGCAGCTACTACTGAACATTGAGAGGAAGACTTGTCAACATTATATGGAAGGGACGACGTTGCAGAGTCAAAAAATCCATGGCGATTCCCAAATGACAACGCTGGAGAAGCAGAACATAAACTTAAAGATGATGATATGTCAGGCAAAGGAACTTCCCCATTCAGATATTGCACAACTTGACGCATTCTTGGTCTACTCTCTGGTTGGAAATTTGAACACAAAAGCCCTAGTTTCAATACTAGTTCCACCTCCTCTGCTATATACTCTGTTCCTAAATTTGGATCCTTTGCTTCAATAATCTCACCCCTGTTCCATAACTCATAAACCCAGTCTACTAAAATCACACTCTCTTCTTCATTTACTTTCTCTATGGGCCTTCTTCCACACACAACCTCAAGCAAAAATGCACCAAAAGCAAAAACATCTGACCTTGTCGTGGCTCTCCCTGTTCTTGTCTGTTCTGGTGCTAGATAACCCCATGTCCCAACCACATGTGTCGTTTGAGGATCACTTCCATGGTCATATAGTCTTGCAAGACCAAAATCTCCAATTCTTCCATTTAATTCTGAATCTAGGAGAATATTGCTTGCTTTTATGTCTCTATGCACCACCACTTTTTCACTTTCTTCATGTAGATAGTGCAATCCCAAAGCTACTCCTTTGAGGATTTTGAATCTTTGTATCCAATTCAATGTCACGCGAGGCTGGTTATGGAGATACTTATCTAAACTTCCATTTGGCATGAAATCATAGACTAGAAGAAGCTCCCCTTTTCGCCTACAATATCCCAAAAGAGGTACGAGGTTTCGGTGGCGAAAACGACCAATACTAATGATTTCTGCAACAAATTCCTTCATGCCTTGTTGAGATTCATGTGAAACTTTCTTCACAGCAACCTCAAGTTTTGAACTTAGCATTGTTCCTTTATAGACCTTACCAAATCCTCCACTTCCTAGAAGTTCTTTGTCTTTGAATCCCTTTGTGGCAATATAGAGATCTCTGTATTTAAACCTATGAGCACCATAATCTTCCTCCCACTCTTCCTGAATCTCAGAAAACTTCCTTTTCCAATATATGTAATAAACTACAGACGATGTCACAAGAAAAATCAGACATAGTGAAAGCAGAGGTAACCCAATTGGCAAAATTGTTGATATTTTTCTTGGACCAAGTCGTGGTAACTTTGGGAGTTCAGAGATGACAAGGTTTTGAGCCTCCCCATTGAGTTTGAAGCTCCAGCCAAGAACATAATGAGAAGTCAATGTAGGCCCGGTGCCGGATGAGAATCCAACATAACTAAGATTGTTTAAAATCTGAGAAAGATCTTGAGACAACGTTAACAATGGAGTTTTGGGTTTGTTAACGTTGATGGGAGCTAGGGTGACACTAATTTCCTTGTTGCCTCCATCATAGTCCACCCACACTTGCATTGCAAGGCCACTGATAAGATCCAGATTTTGAAACCGAGACCCTTCAACATAATATCCAGCAGTGGTAGAATTAGCCGACTTCAAGCTGTTAATGTTAATTCCAACATGGTTATTGTTGATATCATCGAACTCTGTGTTCTGTATGGTGTCGAGCTCTACTGCAAAAATATGGTTTGTACGGTTGCCATCGTTGGTGTTATTAAAGAGACCGAAGTACTGAGCAGGAAAAGCACCTGGAAATGCTTTTGCTGGGGCAATTACAAAAACGATTCCATCGGAACTCGTAGTTTCGTATTCAGATCTAATGGCGAAAACAAAAGTGGTGGAGAAAGAAGAAGAGTCATTGAAAGCTATAGGATTTGGGTAGAAAGCATGACCTTGTTCATGTTTGGTTCCATTTGTAGGTTTGAGCAGGCCATTGGGAGTTATCTCTGAAATACCATCCATAGTTAAATGAGCCGATTGGAAGCCATTGTTGAAGATGAAACTTGTGTCTTCTTCACCACTCACTTGAACCCGCGCTGTCACCAGCAAAAACACCATAGCCATAAGCTTCACACACATATCTGCCTCAAAATCGATCAATGCTTGTGTCTTAAGTTTCCTGCTATATCTGTATCTTTGTGGTATATGCAGAATCAACAGTTTCTCCTTTTTGTAGGCGATGGTTAAGATTGTTGAGAAGATTTTTTTTTTTTCAAAATATATTATTAGGGGAAATACTAATAGCTTGAAGATACAACATAATCGAACTCATAACCTCCTATTCTGTAGCTTTCATACCACTAAGATATTAGTTAAGGTCACATCCTTGAGAAGATTTTTGTTCACTCGGTCTTCTTACTTTAATTGCTGACCCTTCTAGTCAAGCAGATAGGGTCGGAAAAATTTAAACTGCAATTCCAACTTGTGAATTGGGATTGAATGCTAATGATGTAACATTCGACATTGGCACTAGTGCAAAAATCGTTTTCTAGACTGGTTTTGATATAGTCGATCTTAAAAGTCAGTTATTTTTAAGATTGGTTGAATAACTAATCTTAAAAAACTATTTTTTAGACCAGTTATTCAAATATTAGATCTAAAAAGTTAAACTTTTTAGACTTGATATGACTTATATTAATATTATGTCTAAAAATTCAAAGTTTTTATATCGGTTGCAAGAAAGACATTTAGACAGGTTTTCTATTATATCCGGTCTTAAAAGTTTGATTTTTAAGACTGATAGTGTAAAATAGCCGGTTTTAAGAGTCTCGTCTTAATTATTTTTAGACATGATATTTATAACATATGATCTCAATTTTGTCGTGTTGTTTTACATATACACTATGTTTCTTCCTCTTACTCACCATCCAATCCAACATTTAAGAGATAGTAGTTTAAGTCACAAGCTTTGAACAATTTAATATGAGTTACAAATTGAATTATTGGAAATAAATATACAAATTAAATGAATATAATGCCAGCAATATTCCAATTTAAGTGGGAACAAAATCGATATCTAATAGCAACTCTTATTCACTACAGACCACAGACCAAGATATCTCCTATATTTATCACCATGTTTTGAAAAGATTCTCATCCAATAATATTCCTCTTTTATCATGCTCCTTTGGTTTCTCCAAGGATCTTGCTCCAAAAAGAAAAAACAAAAACAAGAGCTTCATTGTCTTAGTTACAATTAAAGAGTTATAATTAATGTCTTGATCAAATTCTGAGACAATTTATGGAATTATTAGTGGTTTATGTCCTCTTAACATTGGATGATTGAAAGCTGGTTGTTGATGAGACACATCATAATGTATGATATCACCATAAGGACTTTGCAACAAAAGAACACCTAAAAACCGTGTTTGTTATTGTTGTTGCTTTTCTTTTTTTCCTCCCTTAAAAACAACTTATTGAAAATAGTTTTCAAAACAACTTTTATACAAAAATATGTTTTTGAAAGAAGAATCAAGCACGCCCTAATTTTCTCTTTTCTAAATTAATCTAATTTCAATTGACGGATTCCCCCCCCCCCCTCTCAATTTTAGTTCAACAATTAACTTCTTGATATTTTTCTCTTTTATACCAAAACAATGAAGTCACAAGAAAAATCATACATAGTGAAAGCAGAGGTAACCCGATTCGCAAAATTCTTGATATTTTTCTTGGACCAAGTCGTGGTAACTTTGGGAGTTCAGATATGACAAGGTTTTGAGCCTCCCCGTTGAGCTTGAAGCTCCAGCCAAGAACATAATGAGAAGTCAATATAGGCCCAGTGCCGGATGAGAATCTAACATAACTAAGATTGTTTAAAATCTGAGAAAGATCTTGAGACAACGTTAACAATGGAGTTTTGGGTTTGTTAACGTTGATGGGAGCTAGGGTGACACTAATTTGCTTGTTGCCTCCATCATAGTCCACCCACACTTGCATTGCAAGGCCACTGATAAGACTCAGATTTTCAAATCGAGATCCTTCAACATAATATCCAGCAGTGGTAGAATTAGCCGACTTCAAGCTGTTAATGTTAATTCCAACATGGTTATTATTGATATCATCGAACTCTGTGTTCTGTGTGGTGTCGAGCTCTACTGCAAAAACATGGTTTGTACGGTTGCCATCGTTGTTGTGATTAAAGAGACCAAAATACTGAGCAGGAAAAGCACCTGGAAATGCTTTTGCTGGGGAAATTACAAAAACGATTCCATGGAAACTCAGAGTTTTGTATTCAGATCTAATGGCGAAAACAAAAGTGGTAGAGAAAGAAGAAGAGTCGTTGAAAGCTATTGGATTTGGGTAGAAAGCATGACCTTGTTCTTGTTTGGTTTCATTTGCAGGTTTGAGCAGGCCATTGGGAGTTATCTCTGAAATACCATCCATAGTTAAATGAGCCGATTGGAAGCCATTATTGAAGATGAAACTTGTGTCTTCTTCACCACTCACTTGAACCCTCGCTGTCAACAGCAGAAACACCATAGCCACAAGCTTCACACGCATATCTGCCTCAAAATCAATGCTTCTGTCTTAAGTTTCCTGCTATATCTGTATCTTTGTGGTACATGCAGAATCAAAAGTTTCTCCTTTTTGTAGTCGATGGTTACGATTTTTGAGAAGATGTTTTAAAAGAATAGGGAAAATTAAAATAAAAGACCTATTTGTATAAATAAATAAATAAATAAATGACCTATATAAAATAATATTTAATTAAAAGGACCATAGAAATTGTAATTATTAAGAAGGACCAAATAAGCTTAAAAGTATTAAATTACCTTTTTGCTTTCCTAATGCAGAAAACAAAGAACAAAGCGCCTTCTTCCTTCCTCTCCTCAATATTAAGGTGAGGCCATTTGAGAATCCACCATTAAAAGTTAAAAACGGTAATATTTGAAGTGAATGCATAGAAGTAAGATCTAGATGATCGAAGGAGAAATGAGATATGATGTAAGGATTTGTTGGACATATCAATCTATCCTTCATAATTCTTGCATACGCCTATACCGTGTTTGCAGGTTATTCAACCCATCAATATAAAACTTAAAAAATGTAGGAAGCCATTCTAGTTAACTATTCACTATTATATTTCAACATTGCTTTGTTCTTTGTTTTTCGTGTTGGGAAGCAAAAAGGTAATTTAGTATTTTTAAGTTTATTTGGTCCTCCTTAATAATTACAATTTTTATGATCCTTCAAATTAAATATTATTTTATCTAGGTCCTTAATTTTAATTTTCCCAAAAAAAAAAGGTAGGGCAAACACTAATAGCTTGACGACACAACATGATCGAACTTATAACTAGGGCAGAGCAATGGGCGGGTTGGGCAACCCGAAACCAAACTCATAACCCGCTCATTTAACTTTAAATGGGTATGGGTTAGCCCATACCCGTACCTCAACCCATTTAAACCCATATAAATGGGCTAGCACATAAATGGGCGGGTTAAACCGGGTTTTGGGTAACCCGTTTACATTTGACTTACACATAAGCATTAAGCATCCATCCAAATTCATTATTCCAATTTCTGAAATCTGAATCTTCAAAGTTCAATAATCACAATTCACACAAAACAACTTAAATTTAAACAAATACTATCATTACATAATCTTGATGTTCAAATTCCAATTTTTAAATTAAAATATTACAACCGCAACTCTATAGGTTCATAGATTAACAAAATGGTATGCTTCCATTGAATTTACATGCTTCAGTCTTCATCATCTTTAGATTAACTGAAAGAATCAATATCTAACTCAGTACTAAAAGCTAATTTTGAAGCTGCTGTAGATACTAGTATACCCAACAAATCACGTGCCAATAGATTTAAAACTTGATACATGAAAGCATTCACTCTCCATAATGCTAAAATATCAAATTTTGGATCACGAAAGCCAACTAATTCAGTTTGAATTTATTCATCCACTTCTAAAATATTCTCTACATTACATGTAGAATCAATAGCAACTCACAAGTTCGAATAAACAAAGCCATAGAGAGAGAAAATGAGCGAGATTGAGAATTGACGGGCCATTTTGATTGTGAATTAGAGGTGGTTAAATACTCGGATAGTAAGGGATTCAATGAATACTTTACGCGGAGTGCGGAATGGGGTGGGTAGTTTCTTAAAAAAAAAACACTAAATGGGCGGGTATAGGCAACCCGTAGGTGTGCCCATAGCCCGCCCATTTAAATATTAAATGGGTGGGTTCTAACCCAACCCATTATAAAATCTTTTTGGGCGGGCTCAATATAGCCCATTTACATTGGGTTTTGGGCAGGCTCATGGGTTATGGTTTCATACTCAGCCCTACTTATAACCTACTATTTGTAAGAGATCTTTCATATAACTAAGATATTAATTAAGGTCACAGGCTTGGGAAGATTTTTGTTGACTCCGTGTTCTTACTTTAATTGCCGGTCCTTCCTTGCAAGAAGGTAGGGTCAGCAAAATTTAAACTGCAATTCCAGTTGTGAATTGGGATTGAATGCTAGTGATGTAACGTCATTGGACATGGGATCCAATGGTTTTTGCGCTGATTAGTCTTTCCAGTTGCTAAGTATTCCCCCTAACCCTAATTATAAGGCACTTGCTTATTTTTAAAGAATATTAAATATTTTTTTTCCATATACCATTCTGGTTCTATTTATAAGTCCTTTTTGATTAAAAAAAAGGTTTTATTTATAAGTCCCTTTTGACCAAATAAATGAAATTATGACAATTTTAATTTACCCATATTATTGTACCAATGAAAATAGAGAGAGAATAAATTAAAGAGTTAAAAGGCATCCATTCATAAATGAGGGTAAAGTTGCAAATTTACTCCATAATCTTTAAGCTGCCTACCTCTCCTTAGTATGTGTGTTTTGGTCAAAAGGGATTTATAAATAGGACGAGAGTGGTATGCCCATAATTAATAAGAGTAGTGAGTGAGGGTAATAATTAATATTATATTAGAGTTTAATGCAATTAGTAGGGATAATATTGAAAATAATTTAAATTTTAGGACAAATTTAATGGTTTTTATTGGTTTGTGAAAATTGTTAGTCGGTGCCTTATAATAAGGATCAAAGGAAGTACTATGGTCTTGGTCCCTAGGTCCATCTAAGTCAAAGTTATTAAATCCAGATTGGATACTAAACCAATTGAGATATTGGCTTACAGGTTAGTGAGTTAGATCGAAGTCAAACAGGAGTAAACTAGGCCAAACTGTGAGGAAATGAAGATTTGTCCAAGGTTATTAATAGAAAATTTTGAAGAAAAGAAAAAAAAATCGAATTAAATTATTTTTCAAATTAAAAATATTGAACTAGTTACATCGATTATGTGGTCGGATCAGACTAGCTATGTGACTGGTTCGCCGGTTTCTTTCTTGAATCGGCCGCTCCAGTCCAATTTTAATAACATTGATCTAAATCCTTTGATTTGTAGGGGAAGACAATCAGCTAGTGAAGGGTCATGATTTATATTTTATTTTAGTTATGATCTATTTGATCCCACATTGACATTGATTTGATTTGTTTTAGAGCCACCACCTGAACCACTATTTCAACTTGTGCATTGACTTGTCTGGTTCTTAGTATCATGCAAGTTAGCATAAATATGATGCTCCCTAACAACGGTCTTGGAGAAAAAACCATGGTTTTATTTTTTCTACAAATCATTTTTTTTTCTAACTTGAAAAAAAACTTCCAATAAGCATCACACTGATACTAAGTCATGGATAATATCGTTTATAACTTTTAACAATTTCTGTTTTGATTTAAGAAAAAGGTCACAAACAAATAATACAATCTAGAAGCTGGTTGGCTTACGTAACAGTACAGTAATACCTTGGTTCCACTCCACACAATTCTTGATCCATGGCTACTTTTACAAATCAAAGTTCCACTTGGAACAGATCATATGTCCCTCGTGAGGAATCAGCGACCTCCAGAGAGACGAGACTCGGCAACTGAATAGTGAGAAAGATGGATGAATATCGGGAGATTAAGAGCTTGTTTGTTTCTGTTTCTTTTATCAAAACAATTTTATAAAAGTGTTTTTATAAACAAGTTTTGAAAAAAAATAATAAAAAGTTTGGATTCTTTTTTTTTTTTGGTAAAAAAAAAAAAACCTGTTTTGAAGTGATGTCTGATGGCTATCAGTGCCAGTGGTATGGTGTTGATAGCGGACAAGTTACAACCTCAAAAAATGAAAAATGAAAAGACGTAAATACTTAAAAATTATATTTTTGATGTTGTTGTTGTTGTTTTTTTAAAATAACTTATTGTGAAAACAGTTTTCCAAACAAGTTTTATAATTTTTTTTTGTTTTTAAAAACAAAACTGCTTTTAAAAATAAAATCAAATATGCCCTAATTTTCTATTTTCTAAAATAATCTAATTTCAATTGACGGAATTTTTTTCTTTCTTTTTTTTCAAGGTTTAGTTCAACAACTAACCCTTGAGGAAAAAGTATCTGAAAATCTCAATCTAGCAAATTAAATACACATAAGGGGCCTGAATTTCATTTTATACTATAATAAGTCTCAAGATAGTATTTAATATTTATAGGTCAAACTTATATACATATTTAATGGGATTTGGTTTGCGTCCTATGCAGAGCTTTGTCCGCTGCATCCCAAACGGTGCCATAGTTCCTTTTTCCAAAAACAAAAAAAAAAAATTATGCACTTCAAAATACTGAATCATACTAAAAAAATCCTTCATAATCTTGAAAAATTATTTTAGGATTTTAAAAAAATATTTCATGATACAGACTGGTACTAAAAGGTTACTTTAGAATACTGACTGATACTTAAAAAAATTATTTTAGGATTTTAAAAAAATAATTCAGGTGTACTGACTACTACTAAAAATATATTTTATGATATTTTTTTTGGATCCTAAAATATTTTTTTAAGATCATGAATTATTTTTTAAATACTAATCAGTATCCTGAAGTATGCTTTTAGTACCAGTTTGTACCCTGAAATTTTTAAGACCCTAAAATAATTTTTCAAGATCATGAAGGATTTTTTCAGTATGATTCAGTATCCCGAATTATCTTTTTACTATCCGAGAGTGCTTGATATTTTTATTTTTTTTTAAAGGACCAGTGTGTGGTTAATGCCAAAACGGCGCTGTTCGGGATGTAACGAACGAAGCTCTGCATAGGACGTAAACCAAATCCTATTTAATGAGGGTTACATTATTTACAAGGTGGACTTATAGATATTAAATTCCTTAGGACCTATTTGTATTTAATGAAATTTAGGATATATCTGTATTTAATTTTCTTATTGGAGACTTACAATTAATTGTTTCTAATTAAAAAAATATTAATTTATAATATGGATACACACTACAAAAAACATCGTATTACCCATGGAATTGCCTACAGAAAAAATTCTGTGGGAAATTACCCACGAAATTCTGTGAGCAATTTTTCATTACCTACGGAAAATTTCCGTCACAAAAAAGGAGGAATCAGATTCAGAGCTCGTTCTACGGACGAGCTCTCCCTGCTCGTTCGTACGGACGAGCTCTGGACCGTCCAGATACAGATCTGGACGGTCTAGATCTGATTTTTTTTACTTTTGTATTTTTTATCAAAAATATTTTTAATGGGTAGAGGATCTAAAATAAAGATAATCTCTCAACTAACATTTTTTTAAAAAATGATTTTTTTATAAAGAAAAAAATAAAAACGAAAATTAAAAAAAAAAGATCTGGACAGGGGACGAGCTCGGAATCCGGTTCCCAAAAAAGGACGTGACTTATTCTACCACATATTTTTTTAAAAGCTACAAATCCTCACAATCAAAATATTTTCATGAATTAATGTATTAAACCTATTCTCTCAAAATTGAGAACACAGATAATTCTTTTAAAAGCTACAAATCCTCACAATCAAAATATTTTCCAACAATTCTTGATCTATGGGAGTATAACTTGCTGAAAATGAAATCGAAAAAGGAAAAAAAAAAAAAAAAAACCGCCGCCCGGGGGGGGGGGGGGTGGGGGGGGCGGAGACAGAGCAAAGACGAGATAGGAAGTTCTAGCAAGTCATCTGACCCAAGGCCTTAACGACCTTCAGAGAAATGTGGTTCAGCTACTGAACATTGAGAGGACGACTTGCCAACATAATATGGAAGGGACGACGTTGTAGAGTCAAAAAATCCATGGCGATTCCCAAATGACAACGCTGGAGAAGCAGAACATAAACTTAAAGATGATGATATGTCAGGCAAAGGAACTTCCCCATTCAGATATTGCACAACTTGACGCATTCTTGGCCGACTCTCTGGTTGAAAATTTGAACACAAAAGCCCTAGTTTCAATATTAATTCCACCTCCTCTGCTATGTACTCCGTTCCTAATTTCGGATCCTTTGCTTCAATAATCTCACCCCTGTTCCATAACCCATAAACCCAATCTTCTAAAATCACACTCTCTTCTTCATTTACTTGCTCTATGGGCCTTCTTCCACACGCTGCCTCAAGCAAAAACATACCAAAAGCAAAAACATCTGACCTTGTTGTGGCTCTCCCTGTTCTTGTATGCTCTGGTGCTAGATAACCTAATGTTCCGACCACATGTGTAGTTTGAGGATCACTGCCATGGTCGTATAATCTTGCAAGACCAAAATCTCCTAATCTTCCATTTAATTTTGAATCTAAGAGGACATTGCTTGCTTTGATGTCTCTGTGGATCACCACCTTTTCGCATTCTTCATGTAGATAGCACAATCCTGAAGCTACTCCTTTGATGATATTTAATCTCTGTGTCCAATTCAGTGTCACACTTAGCTCGTTATGGAGATATTTATCTAAACTTCCATTTGGCATAAAATCATAAACAAGAATAAGCTCCCCTTCTCGCCTACAATATCCCAAAAGAGGTACAAGATTTCGGTGGCGAAAACGACCGATACTAATGATTTCTGCAACAAATTCTCTCATGCCTTGGCGAGATTCATGTGAAACTTTCTTCACAGCAACCTCAAGTTTTGAAGTTGGGATTGTTCCTTTGTAGACTCTTCCAAATCCACCTCTTCCCAGAAGTTCTTTGTCTTTGAATCCCTTTGTGGCAATGTAGAGATCCTTGTATTTGAACCTGTTAGCGCCATAGTCTTGTTCCCACTCTTCTTTAACCTCAGAAAACTTCATTTTCCTATATATGTAATAAACTACAGATGAAGCCACAAGAAAAATCACACAAAGTGAGAGTAAAGGTAACCCAATTGGCAACATCATGGACTGTTTTCTTCCACCAAGCCGTGGTAGCTTTGGGAGTTTAGAGATAACTAGGTTTTGAGCCATCCCATTGAGCTTGAAGCTCCAACCAAGAACATAATGAGAAGTTAAGAGAGACCCAGTGGAGGACGAGAATCCAACATAACTAAGATTATTTAGAATTTGAGAAAGATCTCGGTACAATGTTAACAATGGAGTTTCCGGTTTGTTAATATTGATTGGAGCTAGTGTGACACTAATTTGTTTCTTTCCTCCATCATAGTCCACCCAAACCTGCATCTGAAGGCCACTGATGAGAGTCAAATTCTGAAACTGAGACCTGTTAATATAATACCCCGCAGGAGAAGAATTAGCTGAATACAAGCCATTAATGTCGATTCCGACATGGTTATCATTGATATCATCAAATTCGTTGTTCAGGATGGTGTCAAGTTCTACAGCAAAAAGGTGATTTGTAAGGTTGCCGTTATTGGTGTCACTGAAGAGACCTAAATACTGACTGGGTAAAGCACCTGGAAGTGCTTTTGCTGGGGAAATTACAAAAGCGATTCCATGACCACTGAGAGTTCTGTATTCAGGTCTAATGGCAAAAACAAAAGTGGTAGAGAAAGAAGAAGAGTCACTGAAAGCTATTGGATTGGGGTAGAAAGCATGACCTTTCTTTTGCCAGGTTTCGTTGGTGAGTTGGAGTAAGCCATTGGAGGTGATCTCAGAAATACCATCCATGGTTAAATTAGCTGATTGGAATCCATTATTGAAGATGAAGCTCGTATCTTCACCACTCACTTGAATCGTTGATATCACCAACACCAAAAGCATAATCGCCATCAATTTCTTCATCACAGACATGGCTGCTGATAGTTAGCTCAGGCAGAATCACAAGTTATTTTGCACTTCGAACCTTCAATGGATGAAGCTCTTGTGCCAACGAAAGAACGGACCCGCGTTTGCGTCCTGTTAGCTTGTGGGGTGTAGATTATTCCAATTTTACAGAGGAATTACAATTAGGTCCAAAATAAAGAAATTAGTTACTGAGAAGTCCTGATCACCACCACTTCACCAGTAACGTGTTTTTATTTCTAACTTTGAAATTTGATTGCCTGTCTTCCCTTGTGGTTGAGACTTATAGGTAATTAAGTCTAATTTTTAAAACCTCGTTGTAATTCCCCCATTTTAATACTCCATCTGGTTTTTTATATAAGATATATTTAAAGAGATGATTTTAGTTTTGAATATAAGATATAATTTTTATTTTTATCAAACTTTTTCTAATCTATCCTTGTTTATACACTCTAATAATAATTAAGGAAGAGAGATAATGAGTGAATTAAGTAAGATGATTATGATGTTTTTTTAAAAAAGATGTCATATGAACAAACTTAAGAAATATAATTTTCTTAATATAATCAAATTAAGGAAATATGTTTTATAAGGATTGAAGGGTGTATAAAATTTTCACCACAAGATATTTTAAATTATTGGGCTAAAATATTTTAAAATATTGGATATATCTCCAAAAATAATTTTGGAGAGTGAATACACATGAATCATGGGAACATTCAAAGTGATGACGAGCCGCCTAGAATTGACAATTCAGCTCCATCCGATTCATACAAGCAAACAAATACGACAAAATCCAGAGACTGACTAGGTTATTTATTCCTACATGAGTCATTTTATGAGCAAGTTTATATCTTTGTCAAGAAACGAATACGAGGCTAATATTAATTAAACGAAGATAGAGGAAACTGGAAAATGAAGGAAGTAATAAAACGACATTATTTGGTTGACTGGCACTTTTCACGAGGACTTTTCTACATCCTCTTCAGCTTGACTATAGAACGTGGAGGCGATGGCAGAGATTTGGTTGACAGGCAGCAGTGGCCGAACTATTCAATGGCTAGCTGGGCCTTGGCTCCAGCTGACCTTCTAAAATCTTCTAAAATTTATTAAAATATATATATATATATATATTGTATAATATTTTATTTTAACTATTAATTTGACTCTAGCTAATATCTTATCAAGGCCTCAACTAACTTTCTAAAATTTGATAAATAATATATATTCATTATATTTTATTTTATTTTGGTCAATAATTTAACCTAATTAATATCTTATCTTCTCTATAATTTTGGTCTTCTAATATTTTACTTTATTATATAAAAAGTCGACACGTAATGTGACTATTGACACTACCGTGGACCGGGCTACAGTGAACACCCATCGCAAATCGTAATCCGTACGCTTGGATTGTATAATGGCATAATACGAACCTATTACAGTAAATGGTGCGTCATCGAGCTACGATCCTACGGGGTCCAACTGTTATATGGTAAAGTAAAACACAGAGTTTTAGGATTTTACTGTTTATCAATATTTGACTTCCCAAGGCCGAAGTCCAAAACTTGCCTATTACAGTCCAACTGGGTAACAAATCCAAGTTCTGGTAAATGCATTTCTATGGTTTTTTTTTAAAAAAAATTTTTTTGTTTTTATCATTTTATATAGTTCTATAAAACATCAAATCTTCTCTCTTTTCTTTTAAAAAAGCTATAGAAAATTTGCATATTCTCAGATTAAAAGGAATCACATTCTTCAATTCAAAAATACCAGAGGTTAGTTAAAAAAAAAAAAAGAAAACACACATACGCTAATGAGTGTTTGAATTTATTTATTTTAAATGATTGTAATTGTATCAAGTAAATGCATGAAAGGAATTTTGTATAATAAATTTGCGTGCATAGTTGTATAAGAAAAAACCTCAAACTCCAACTATATTTAGTCAAGAATAATTTGGATTGGTGTTGTGATAGCTTCAACCCGCGATAATTTTACGGTTTATGATATAAGTGTATGATATGGGTTTCATCTCGACCTATATGAACAAACTTATCATAAGAAATTGAAGCAAAACCCTAAAAGATGAAACCGACTTCTATTATAGCTAAATTTTCAAGCTAAAATCTTATTGTTGGTTTTGATTTATATCATCTTATATCTTATTTTAATTTATAATTGTCAGTTATTATTTATTTACATTTTTATATTATGTCATACACTACAAAAAAAAAAACAGTTTTTTGCGGCGGAAAAATTCCCTCACAAAAAAGCCATTTTCCGTCGCAAAAAAAAGCTATCGCAAACCAATTTTCCGTCGCAAAAATGATTTTTTCCCTTGCAAATTCAGATTTTGCGAGGGAATTTCCCTCGCAAAATTTTCAAATTTTGCGAGGGAAATCCTTTCCCTCGCAAAATTTAATTTTATTTTAAAACAAATTTAAAATAAAAAATCAGAAAAAATAAATAATTACATAAAAAAATATTAAAAATTAGAAAATAAAAAGACTTATATATTATAAAAATAAATTGTAACAATTATAAGAATTTACATAACAAAAACAAAATATTACAAATTATAATGTTATGACCAAAATAAATTATAATGTTGTAACAAATTCTTAAATTAAGTGCATAATCATTAGAAATATACGGGCATGAATGAAAATCATTAATGACAAATTCTTAAACAAATAATCGTATTGAAAACAAACTTATGAACTAACCACTCTACCAATAGCTTGAATTTCTCCATCTTTGTCACCTTATCTTCTTCTTTACTGATAACAACACGTTCAGCAGTCTTAATTCCCTGCAATTCAGAGACAAAGCTTCATTATATTTATCCCATATTAAGATAAATTTAACAAATAAGGAAGAGCTCATCGTGACTAGCAGTATAGCCGATCAATTCTACCTTGAAAAAATTAACATAAAAGAAAAGGACTCCAACATTTGAATTGATGCAAGAAATTAGCAGCAAAATTAAATCACAATATACTTTAGTCCCAAACAAAATTACCAGATGTACATGATGAGCCTTGCACAGGACCTTCATCTCTGACAAGAATTCTTTAGTTTTTGTAGCAGTCATTCTTTTAATAGCCCTAAAGGATTAAAATAAAATGAAGAATGTTATGAGAAACGTGCTTGCCTTGTACAAGAGCAGGCTTGAATTGGAGAACTACAAACTTGGCCACGAAGGAAGCCATGATAAACAGAACCATAAGCACCATGCCCAAGTAGATTTGAATCAGAGAAACCATCAGTTGCAGAAAAAATCTCTTCATGTGTAAAAACAACTGGGCTCTCCACTTCAAAGAAACTAATTCCCAAAGCTGAAATAACAA
Organism: Acacia crassicarpa; assembly: GCA_034222035.1. Lineage (NCBI taxonomy): Eukaryota > Viridiplantae > Streptophyta > Magnoliopsida > Fabales > Fabaceae > Acacia > Acacia crassicarpa. The sequence continues at coordinate 49,394,974 of JAWXYG010000006.1, read as the reverse complement.
ATATAATTTTATTGCATGTGATTTGAATTTTAGGGGGCCAAGAATAGAACCAGTTTTAACATGGAAAATCTAGATGCTAATGAAATTTTATGTGATAGGATAATTTACCTATTATTTAGAAACACTAGCACAAACCTGTATAATCTAACTGCTAAGTTTCTTAATAACACTCAACATAGAAGCATTCAGGGATGGGGTGATTATCAGTTTTACAAAACTTAAATATCCCAAAAGTATGATTTTCCTCCAAGTCCACCCTTCCAGTGATATTTGAGAATGAAAATAAGCCGAAGAATAAATAAGACAGATTCAAAACATCATTTTTATTGCCAATTTCATTGGGGTGCTCCCAATTACTTTGGCCCACATAAAGCTCCTTTTAGAATAAAAAAGAAAGGCATATATCAGAGGACGAAGGAAATTGTAAGCTGCAAAATGATGAAAATCTGTTTGAATTCAGTCATTCATAGCCCTCTGTTTGACAAAGCATTAAGACAAGTTTAGAAACTCCTCTGCTGAAAAGTCTATCAACATTCAGCAAGTCTCTCAGTAAGTGGATTAATTCATTCCTTTGAATCCTCTGAATCCCTAAAACCCTTACCTGAGAACAAAATATATATGCGTTGGTACTATTCGGCAAGATTCTCAACGCTTATTCTACTTCTTTTCTTGAAAATGAACAAATTTCAAACACAAGCTTGAGAAAATTTCAAAAACCAGAGAGAAACAGGTAGTACAGCAATAATCAACAGGTAGAAATTAGGAAAATAGGAGTAAAAGGGTTGAGGGAGCACCAACATTCAACAACTCAATCTCAAAATAATCGCGTACCAACGACAAAGAGGAACAGAATTGCAATCCCAGCACCAACGTACAATAGAGAAAATAGAAAAGGAAGAAGAACCGATTGAAAAGAGCAAAGTTTGAAACCTACCAAACAGGTTCAGAAATCTGCCGTCGTTATTATTTAAAGTAGCTTTTTCTTTAAAATTCCAATTGATAACAAGCTATTCCAAACATTTGCAATTCCTCAATCTTGGTTTAACGGTGCCTTTTAATTAGCTCTCAATCTATACATATATATGTGACATTATGCTTACTACCATTGGTGGGCAAATCGAGCCAGGGCTTTATTGGACATATTTGTTCCTATAAAAAAAGGAATAGAGGAAGTATCTTTATAGGGTTACATCATTTACAAGTTAAACTTAGGGCTGTTCAAGATACCCGGAACCCGGTAATACTCAGTCCGGTCCGGTCATACCCAGTCTAGCCCGAAAAGGAGGTGAAAAAACCCGATCAGCTTCAGACAGGACCGGGCTAGACCCGAGGACCGGGCTAGACCCGAGGACCGGGTAGGACCGGGTTCCGGGTAAGGGTAAATGACCTGTTAGCCCGGTCCTACCCGGCTACTTATATATATTTATGTAAAAAATTAAAAAAAAGTCTAATATCACGGTTTGAAAATTATGGAAAGATGTAGAAGCTAGGTGCAACGTAATGAAGTCCTCAAGTTGGTGAAGAAATTAATAAAGTAATATAAAGCAATTCTTTTTTTTTTTTTTGGTAAAAGACATAAAGCAAAAGCAGTTCCGTCATCTGAGCAAAAAGAAGTAGTGTCATCATCTTCGTCCTTTTCCATTTTCTCTCCCCTTTACATTTTCTCTTCTTCTTCCTGCTTCGACGCCATTTTTACTCTTTCAAGAATCAAGATGAGAGACTATTCTCGATTTCGCTTTGATCACACAGATCTGCTTGGTATTTTTTTTTTCAATCAAACCTTCTGTTTTATTTCTTCGTTTTCTTCATCTGAATCGCAGATCGTTCTATTTCTGGGGTTTTTTTTTTAAGGTTGTGAAACTTGGTTTCGGGAATTGTTTTTGGATCGACGGTATGTATATTCATTTCGATCGACTAGATCTTGGGTTTTGGAATTGTTTTTTAGATTTTCATTTCAAACATTATTGTATAACTACAGATCGTTCTGTTGCTGGAATATTTTTTGGAGCTTCATTTTGATCGACTGGATCACGGTTTCTGGAATCTTTTTTAGGTTCTGATTTTTTTTTTTGGGGTTATTTCATGGGCCAGATAGACCACAAACCCGGTCTAGTCTAACCCAGTCTGTCCAACCCGGGGGACACCGGGTATTTCTTCGGGTAGGACCGGGCCTCGGGTTGGCATGTCCAGCCTGACCCCCTTTTCGGACCAGACCACGGGCTAATGACCAGCCCGGTCCAGTCCGGTCTTTGTACAGCCCTAGTTAAACTTATAAATATTAAATTTCTTGAGGCCTACTAGTATTAAATGAAATTTGAAAACTTTATCTATTTTTAATTTTCTTATCAGAGACCTATAAGTAAACTTTTTCTAATTTTCAAAAAACTTAATTTGATGATGTGTGATCAAAAAATTATATAAATATGTATTCAATTTCTTATTTCTTTTTATAAAATAAAATTAATAGAAAAATCCCAAAAAAATACCACTTGAACTTCAAAATTACAAATATGTGATTTCCTAACCAAATAAGTTGTTAATTGCTTTATTATTCTTGTTAATCCCATTACTGTTGTTTACTGTTGTTGTCATCAGGATTTTGAAATTCAAGTAATATTTTTTTTGGTCATTTTTTCAAAATTAATCTTTTGATTTTTATAATTTATACCGATTTTTAATCTGGTTCCAATAGTAAAAATCATTCCTTAAACTTTACGCCATCGTTTAGTCCTTGATGGTTTTAATCTTTTGACTTTTTGCCCTTATCATGCCCATGCAGATGAACAAACAAGAACACAGTTCTTGTCAAAGCTTTCTGTTTTAACGTGGACAAACAAAGCAACCAAGATGTTACTCCATTTCATTTCTTTCCAAAAACTCTACCCAATAATTAAAATGGTAGAGAAACAATTGAAGATTTTAGTACTGAAAAAAACAAACGCGGCTTCATAGACTGAAAATAGAGTATTACTCTAATCTTATTTATAAGTTCATTTTCATCAGAGGGGTATATTAAAAAAAATGGGTCCAATTTGTATAGAAGATGACATTTATGCATCCTCTAGTGCAATTCCATGAACTAGTCTACTAAACATTTATGTTTGGAAACCTGTTCTTCAAATTGAGAACTCGGACTAGTTCTTTTAAAAGCAACAAAATCCTCACAATCAAAATATTTTTTGCAGCCATCACAACGTAAGGTTTGGAAGTTATAAACTATATTTTTTTTTATTGGTGAGAAAAGTAACTATTGGCTATTCTTACAATCAAAGCATTAGAAATATTTACACCAATACAAGGCGGGGGCTGGTTTAGATAACAGAAACCGCTTCATTTTCCAACAATTCTGGATCCGAGGGAATACAACTTGCTGAAAATGAAACCAACAAAAACAAAAAACAGAGAGCAAAAGACATGAAATAACAAGCTGTAGCAAGTCATATGTCCCATGTAAGGCCTTAACGACCTCCAGAAAGAAGTGATTCAGCTACTGAACATTGAGAGGAAGACTTGTCAACATTATATGGAAGGGACGACGTTGCAGAGTCAAAAAATCCACGGCGATTCCCAAATGACAACGCTGGAGAAGCAGAACATAAACTTAAAGATGATGATATGTCAGGCAAAGGAACTTCCCCATTCAGATATTGCACAACTTGACGCATTCTTGGTCTACTCTGTGGTTGGAAATTTGAACACAAAAGCCCTAGTTTCAATACTAATTCCACCTCATCTGCTATATACTCTGTTCCTAAATTTGGATCCTTTGCTTCAATAATATCACCCCTGTTCCATAACGCATAAACCCACTCTACTAAAATCACACTCTCTTCTTCATTTACTTTCTCTATGGGCCTTCTTCCACATACAACCTCAAGCAAAAATGCACCAAAAGCAAAAACATCTGACCTTGTCGTGGTTCTCCCTGTTCTTGTCTGTTCTGGTGCTAGATAACCCCATGTCCCAACCACACGTGTCGTTTGAGGATCACTTCCATGGTCATATAGTCTTGCAAGACCAAAATCTCCAATTCTTCCATTTAATTCTGAATCCAAGAGGACATTGCTTGCTTTTATGTCTCTATGCACCACCACTTTTTCACTTTCTTCATGTAGATAGTGCAATCCTAAAGCTACTCCTTTGATGATTTTAAATCTATGTGTCCAATTTAGTGTCACGCTAGGCTGGTTATTATGGAGATACTTATCTAAACTTCCGTTTGGCATGAAATCATAGACAAGAAGAAGCTCCCCTTTTCGCCTACAATATCCCAGAAGAGGTACGAGGTTTCGGTGGCGAAAACGACCAATACTAATGATTTCTGCAACAAATTCCCTCATGCCTTGTTGAGATTCACGTGAAACTTTCTTCACAGCAACCTCAAGTTTTGAATTTGGCATTGTTCCTTTATAGACTCTACCAAATCCACCACTTCCTAGAAGCTCCTTGTCTGTGAATCCCTTTGTGGCAACGTAGAGATCTCTGTATTTGAACCTATGAGCACCATAATCTTCCTCCCACTCTTCCTGAATATCAGAAAACTTCCTTTTCCAATATATGTAATAAACTGCCGATGAAGTCACAAGAAAAATCATACACAGTGAAAGCAGAGGTAACCCGATTCGCAAAATTGTTGATATTTTTCTTGGACCAAGTTGTGGTAACTTTGGGAGTTCAGATATGACAAGGTTTTGAGCCTCCCCGTTGAGCTTGAAGCTCCAGCCAAGAACATAATGAGAAGTCAATATAGGCCCAGTGCCGGATGAGAATCCAACATAACTAAGATTGTTTAAAATCTGAGAAAGATCTTGAGACAACGTTAACAATGGAGTTTTGGGTTTGTTAACGTTGATGGGAGCTAGGGTGACACTAATTTTCTTATTGCCTCCATCATAGTCCACCCACACTTGCATTGCAAGGCCACTGATAAGATTCAGATTTTGAAAATGAGACCCTTCAACATAATATCCAGCAGTGATAGAATTAGCCGACTTCAAGCTGTTAATGTTAATTCCAACATGGTTATTATTGATATCATCAAACTCTGTGTTCTGTGTGGTGTCGAGCTCTACTGCAAAAACATGGTTTGTACGGTTGCCATCGTTGGTGTGATTAAAGAGACCAAAGTACTGAGCAGGAAAAGCACCTGGAAATGCTTTTGCTGGGGAAATTACAAAAACGATTCCATGGAAACTTAGAGTTTTGTATTCAGATCTAATGGCGAAAACGAAAGTGGTAGAGAAAGAAGAAGAGTCATTGAAAGCTATTGGATTTGGGTAGAAAGCATGACCCTGTTCTTGTTTGGTTTCATTTATAAGTTTGAGCAGGCCATTGGGAGTTATCTCTGAAATACCATCCATAGTTAAATGAGCCGATTGGAAGCCATTATTGAAGATGAAACTTGTGTCGACACCACTCACTTGAACCCTCGTTGTCAACAGCAGAAACACCATAGCCACAAGCTTCACACACATATCTGCCTCAAAATCAATGCTTCTGTCTTAAGTTTCCTGCTATATCTGTATCTTTGTGGTACATGCAGAATCAAAAGTTTCTCCTTTTTGTAGGCGATGGTTAAGATTTTTGTTTAAAAAAATATTAGTAGGGAAAATACTAATAGCTTGAAGATACAACATAATCGAACTGATAACCTCCTATTCTGTAGCTTTCATACCACTAAGATATTAATTAAGGTCACGTGCTTGAGAAGATTTTTGTTCACTAGGTCTTCTTACTTTAATTACCGGTCCTTCTAGGTAAGGAGGTAGGATCGGAAAAATTTAAACTGCAATTCCACCTTGTGAATTGGGATTGAATGCTAGTGATGTAACATTTGACATTGGCACTAGTGCAAAAATCGGATTCTAGACCGATTTTAGATCGGTTTTGATATAGTCAGTCTTAAAAGTCAAATATTTTAAAGATTGATTGAGCAACTGATCTTAAAAAGAAATTAGATCTAAAAAGTCAAACTTTAGACTTGATATGGCTTATTTTATGTCTAAAAATTCAAACTTTTTAGACAAGTTGCAAGAAAGACCCGGTGTTAAAAGTCAGGTCATTTAGACCGGTTTTCTATAATATCCTCTCTTAACAGTTTGATTTTTAAGACCGATAGTGTAAAATAGCCAGTTTTAAGATTCCGTCTTAATTATTTTTAGACATGATATTTATAACATATGATCTAAATTTTGTTGTCTTGTTTCACATATACACTATGTTTCTTCCTCAGGTATTAATTAACAAGTGCAGTTGGTTCTTTTTATAAGACACTTGTTTATTTCAAAAGAGGATTAAATATATATATATATATATTTTCCATGTATGCTTATAATTAATAAGGGTAATGGTGAGAGTAATAATTAATATAATATTAAAGTTTAGTGCAATTAGTATGAGCAATATTAGAAATTACTTAAAATTTAGGACAAATTTAATGACTTTAATTGTTTTTATTGATTCTTGAGAATTGTTAGTTTGTGCCTTATAAAAAGAGCCAGAAGGCGTATATATGTACCTTTGTGATACATGTAGAATCAAAAGTCACTCCTTTTTGTAGGCAATGGTTAAGTTGAGAAGATTTTTCTTAAAAATATTAGTAGGGCAAACACTAATAGCTTGATGATACAACCATGGTTCTGAAAACTGGACCGGATCGGCCGGTTCAAACCAGAAACCGACGAACCAACCGGAAAACAGGTCTGAGTTAGGACAAAATCGGGGTTCCAAGTTGACTCAGAGTCAACTCGGTCAACTCGGCCGAGTCAAAATAAAAAGATTGATTTTTTTTTTTTGAAAAGATAAAAATCCAATGAACTAGTTTTCTGCTATATTTAGTGCTTCAGAATTTTGAATTTTCAGCTTCTTTTCGTGTGAGAGAGAGATAAGAAGTTTGATGTACCTAGAACAGTGTGATAGAGATATGAGACATCTTTTTTCTTCCTCAAAAAGAGATGAGAGATGTAAAGTCAAAAGTGAACCGTGTTCTTTTCTTCTTTTAATAAAAATCATATAATATGACACTTCTTTTTATATTATCTGTCATTACATCACATCTTCTCATCTTATTTTTACTTATTCTAATTAAATTATATTTTTAATTAACACTGGTTTGACCCACTGACCCTTAACCCAGTACCTCTACTAGTTTAATAACCGATCCGGTTTTCAGAATCTTGGATACAACATAATCAAACCTCCTATTAATAAGAGAACTTTCATACCACTAAGATATTAATTAAGGTCACATGCTTGAGAAGATTTTTGTTCGCTCGGTCTTCTTACTTTAATTGCCGGTCCTTCTTTGCAAGGAGGTAGGGTCAGCAAAATCTTAACTGCAATTCCAACTTGTGAGTTGGGATTGAATGCTCGTGATGTTACATTGGACATTGGCGTCGGTAAGATCCAATGGTCATTGCGTTGATTAGTCTTGGTAGTTTTTTTTTTTTTTTCCTCTCAAGAAATTAGTCTTGGTAGTTGCTAACTTGGTTCTTGGGTCCATCTAAGTCAAGGTTATTAAACTTAGATTGGACACTAAACTAGCACTACAAAAAAAAACTGATTTTTGCAGCGGAAAAATTCCCTCACCAAAAAGCTATTTTCCGTCACAAAACTGGTTTGCAGCAGGATTTGCAGTGGATCAAGGTTCATCACAAAAATAGCCCTCGTAAATCACTTTTACGATGGAAAAATGTCATTTTCCCTCACAAATTATGAATTTTGCGAGGGAAAATTTTCCCTCACAATTTCCCTCACAAAATCGTAGATTTTGCGAAGGAAAAGTTTTTCCTCACAAATACTAGATTTTTCGAGGGAAAAAGTTTCCTTCACAAAATAATGATCCAGGATTTGCGAGGCAAATTCTTTTCCATCACAAATTCCAATTTATTTAAAAATATATATATAAAATCAGAAAAAAAAAATAATTACAAAAAATATTAAAAATAAAAAGACTTGTATATATTATAAAAATAAGTTCTAACAATCATAAGAGTTTACATAGTAAAAACAAAATATTACAAATGATAATGTTGCATCCAAAATGAACTAAAAAACAGGTTTAAACAACAGCAGTTTGGTCATCATCATCACCAATATCGTCATGACCACCAGGAGGCAACCCCGTACCCTTGTCCTTTAATATGGACTAGAGAAGTGCCCGCATCTCATCAATCATCGCTCCTTGCTCCCTCACCATCTGTTTTAATGCCTTTACCCTCTTATCATCTGCAAAACCAACATTACGAAGTCACTTTTTTTATATATATAAATTTAATAGTCTAACCAACTGGAAACAGGACAAGGTTCAACCACAGGAGTCCAAGGGCCTTTAACAAGTTCAGGATTAAGAACCTTCTGCCATTTGTGCAGACATTGCACTTCTGATCTATCAGGAAAATATTGAATTGCATTCCAACTTTTAAATTGGTGTCATCAAAATGAGTGTGAGGCTTTTCTAGGAATGTATATCAACACGTATATGTATATATTATCAACATGCACTACTCCTGCAGTTCACACGAATGTTACTTGTCCTTTACAATACATATAGTGAGTAACAATTGATAGGAGAAAACAAGAAAAGAAATACATGTATCAATTATAGTTCTGTGTCTGACTTTATGCCTTCCAAAGTAATGCCAACTTAACTAGTAATCATCATCAAGCCAGTGATAAATAAATTTTATACCCGTCTTTTCCGGCAGCAATTAATACACACACACACAAATATATATTATAACAAATAGGAAAAAACTCGGATGAAGTGGTAACATATTCTCTAGTATCAGAAACACATAAATTGTAAGCGAAATTAGTCATGTCTAGAAGTGCAAGAGTTTCATTATCTTGTCTTCAAGACAACGTTTCATCATGTCTTCATTATGATTAGCCTCTGTAGACACCAAAAACTCTGATTAAAGCTTTGAAAATTATATTTACCTTGTTCATTAAACTTCCAGTTGTCACATTATTTATCTTATCCCTTCAATTCTTTCAAATATCTCATTTAAATTCAAATACTGATGTTATCCGAACAGAATCACTTCCGATAAAAAGCTAGTATGAACTGCCAAGAAACTTCTTGAACCATCTATGAATCATCACTCAAATATTGAAAATAGATATCTTTACACAATCAAGCTGAATAGCAATAAAATTCATATATATAAATACCTATTTTCTTCCAACTCTTTCCCTTGAAAGTTGCAACAACGTTCCTCAATGTCTCATCCTGCAGCAAGTTGAGGAAAGCATTCAACAACAAATAGGACTAAGCAGCAAGAATATAAAACCCAATGGGTTTTAAGCTAATGATAGTTTATGGACAAGTACTTCATCATCAACAGATACCAAACTGAGCTGACTTTATTATTTTATTTGGATAGCAAGTAAGAAAGAACATATCTAACAAAGAAAAAAAGTATAAAAGAAAAGCAGCAATAGTCTCTAAGGACTAACCTCATGTGACCTAAAGTGAAGTTGATGTCGCAGTTAAGTTTTCACTTGACACTCTGCATAAGCCAAGGAATTGGAAATGATGCTCGGTGCATTTTGTAATTCAATGCCAAGTAAGCACTTAAAATTTCACCAGCTTCCCCTTAAGTTGCATCACAGTCTCAGTTACTTATCTATTACTGGCTTAAATTGACAACAGTATTGAATGCAAAATTTGCTTCAAAAGCTAGAATAAAATGATAAAATTTTATATGCTGCTTAGAACTAAGAGATCACTTCAATTTAATTAAAACTAGTAATGCATTCTGTAAAGGCAGTAAAGCAACTATGCTGTAAGCATGAACCATTTGACAAACTTCAAACCATTTTAGAGGATTTAATATCTATAAGCAAGAAAATTACAGGTGGGGTGTTCCGAGAGTCAATAACAAGGAAATATGACACATCCCAAATTCTTCCATGTAGACACATGCAAGCCATCCTCTTGCAGAGTGTCCAATCAAGGATAAAGTCGTACCTAAAACAAGATTATTTTCAGGAATTAGGATTTGTGAATAGATGATGCCAAAAGAAGACATGATGAGGATTCAAATGTTATGTGTCAAAGAAAAATGGCAGGGGATGAAGAGAATGAATGATTGTTCTAAATTTCATGGTCACCTGAACTTATGCTGACAGAAAGATCATTTTTTGCAGGATAGATTTAAATGGTTGTTTAATGTGTTAATCTTTCCCTTCTAGCTCTGTCTGCCCTCTTGTTTTCTCCCCAGTTCTATGACATACTTGAGAGTTGTGTCATATGAAAGATCACAATAGGTTAATCATTTCAGAATGCTGTTTATATTTTTTTATAATTATAATTAGACATTTTTTTATGTTTTGCAATCACTTGAGCGGTGCAGTTTAACATGCTGCATAAGACATTTACCATGTAACAGATCAAAGCACCAAGCAAAGTTTTGAGAAACCAAACAAATTAATCAATAATAAAAAAAACAGTCCGAACCAACACAAAAAGTAAGTTGACAAGGCTATTATTCTATACCTCATATATTCAACAAAAGAACTATATGGGAAAACAAAATTCAAGGTCAAATGCAAAAGGCCAGGCTGTTCATCAACCTTCTGCAAACTCCTTGGCCTCCTAAACAGCATCATGAACCCTCTTCAAATACCTACATAGATGAAAGAACAATTTCGCACCCACGTAATTAACTAAGACCCAAAAAGGCATTCCTAATCTTAAGAAAATGGCTTGCATTTTATTTTTATGAAGCACTGACAATTAAAAACTAAAATCTCAGACTGACACTCATTGGAAAGGAGAAAGAAATAAATTAACCTTACCAATCTAGCACAGGCCGAGGTTTAAGAGTGCCACGCCTGTAATTAGGATCGACCAAACCAGTGGCATTCCTTAGCCAATCAATTCTCGATACCTTAGCCACCGGGTCCGGATCCTCTCACCTTCCTCTCTCTCCTTTTCTCTCACAGTCCGATCTGGATCGTCCAAATCTTAATCCAACGGTTCAGATTTTAAAAAAAAATTATTTTTTTGTATTTTTCGAAAAAGACAAAAAAAGAAAAATATATTTATTTTTAATCTGGACCGTTGGATCAAGATTTGGACGGTTCAGATCATACTATGAGAGATGGGGAGAGAGAGGGAAGAGGAGAAAATCCTCTCCCCTTAACCACCACCGTGGGAATGCCATACTTGCCATTCAATGTTTGAACCAACTTCTGGTAGTCACCTGAATTGTTCCCTAAACCCTAAGAGTCAATGGAGAAAATATCATCAACACAAAGTGAGACACCAAATCGCCAAAATTTTAGACAAATGCATTCAAGCTCAACAGCAGCAGAAGTATCCTGAAAGATCGGCTTCGAATTCTAATCAGAGCCCAATGACTCAAAAAAATACCTAAAGCCAAAATTCTTATTGCATGCGTTTGATGCTTGTGAGAGATAGAAAGAGAAAGAAAGAGGACTAACAGTGTTGGATGTGGTGGGTGTCAAAAGTCCCACATTGCTAATTCCTCACTCCACAATTGTCTTTTAAGACATTTGTATATCTTTCTCTCTTTTAGTATTTCACTTGTAAGTTATTGGGAGTGAATTTAGGATCTGATATTTCTCTTATTTTTGTCTAATTTATTTTTTTATCAGCTACATTTAGATATAGTAGTTGGGGCTTATTATATTATTAAATTACGTCTAGAAACTTTGTTTTCTAGCTTGGGTAATTTTCTAGTATAATCAGTCACGCTCTATATATTGTGCTTCCACAACAATTGGTATCAGAGCCGAGGTTCTGTTTGAGTATGCTCTGTGGTTGCAGCTTATTCTGAGCTTCCACATCAGAAAAGAATTACTTTTGGGCTTTTGTTTTGGCAACTATTAAATAATTTTTGGAGTAGAAATGGTGGACAAAAAGAGTGATGAGTCTACCGCAAGTGCCAGCAATTTGTCGTTTGCATCTTCGTATTTGACAAGAATAGTGTCCAATGCAAAGTTTGCAGTTGAAATTTTTGACGGATTTGGGCATTTTGGCATGTAGCAAGGCGAGGTTCTGGATGTCCTTTTTTAGCAAGGACTAGACTTTGCCCTTGAAGAGAAAAAACCAGATAAAATGGAGGAAGAAGAATGGAGGGTCGTTAATTGTGGTGCTTGTCGTACTATTAAATCATACCTTTCAAGAGAGCAGAAGTGTCCATACACAAAGGAAACTTGTGCATGTAGACTGTGGAAGGCACTGGAGGACAAGTTCTTGAAGAAAAACTATCAGAATAAACTCTATATGAAGAAAAGGCTGTTTCACTTCACTTACGTTCCTGGTACCACAATGAATGAGCATATCACTTGCTTTAACAAGTTGGTGATGGATTTGCAGAACATGGATGAGAACTTTGGAGATGAAGATATGGCCCTAATGATGTTAGGATCACTTCCTGATGAGTACGAGCACTTGGAGACTACTCTTCTTCACGGTAAAGAGAAAGTTTCTCTAGAAGAAGTTTGTTCTTCTTTGTACAGCCATGAACAGAGAAGGAAAGAGAAACAAAAGGGTGGAGATGTAGAGGCTCTAGTGGTAAGAGGTCATACTGAAGACAAGAAGAGATCAAGGAAAGGGCGATTCAAGTCAAGGTCCAGACCCAGCAAAGATGAGTGTTCTTTTTGTCGAGAAAAAGGACACTGGAAGAAGGACTGTCTGAAGTTGAAGAACAAAGCCAAGCCTGGAGATGAAAAGGCCGCTATGAACTCCAATGTAGCTGATTGTGATGATGACAATTCAGATTTCTTGCTGGCTACAATGACGTCGTCAAAACCATCGAACGAATGGTTGTCGGACTCAGCTTGCAGCCATCATATGTGTCCTAACAGAGACTAGTTCACTGATTTTGAAGTAGCAGAGTGTGGAATTGTTCACACAACAGATAACTCTTCTCTTACAACATATGGCATTGGTTCAATTAAATTAAGGAACCATGATGGATTGATTAGAACATTAACAGATGTTCGATACGTACTAGACTTGAAGAAAAATCTCATTTTTATGAGGACTTTAGATTCAAAAGGATTCAAGATCACTGTAGAAAATGGAGTAATGAAGATATTATTTGTTGCATTGGTGGTAATGAAAGGTATTTGGAAGAACAATAACACGTACCACTATCACAATAGTACAGTTATTGGCACGACAGCAGTGACATCCAGTAGTGAGAAGGATGCAGAAGCAACCAAGTTGTGGCATATGTGCTTGGGACATGCTGGAGGAAAAGTTTTGAAGACTTTAGCAAGTTAAGGATTGTTGAAAGGGTTGAAGCATTGCATCATGGATTTTTGTGAGCATTGCGTAAAGGTGAAACACATAAGGGTTAAATTCGGTACAGCTATTCACAATACAGAAGGTATTTTGGATTATGTACACTCTGATGTTTGGGGTCCTTCCAAAATAGCTTCATTGGGAGGAAAGCATTATTTTGTAACCTTTATTGCTGATTTTTCTTGAAGAGTTTGAGTGTATACGATGAAGACGAAAGATGAAGTTTTGGGAATTTTTCTCAAATGGAAGACGATGATAGAAGCACAAACAGGCAGGTGGATCAAATGTCTTCGCACAGATAATGGTGGAGAGTACAGGAATGATCCTTTCCAGAAGGTTTGTGAAGACAATGGCATCGTCAGACACTTCACCATGAGAAATACACCACAACAGACTGGGGTGGCAGAACGCATGAACCGAACTTTGCTGGAAAAGGTTTGGTGTATGTTGTCCAATGTTGGCTTGGGCAAAGAATTTTGGGCTGAGGCGATAACATATGCGAGTCATCTCATTAATCGTCTACCATCTGCTGCTATTGATAGTAAGACACCGTTGGAACAATGGTATGGTAAGCCTGCTAATAATTATGATTCTTTACATATGTTTGGCTCAATTGCATACTATCATGTGAAAGAATCAAAATTGGATCCGAGAGCAAAGAAAGCCATTTTTCTGTGGATCACTTCTAGAGTCAAAGGATATTGTTTATGGTGTCCAGAGACGGAGAAGGTTGTCTTTAGCAGGGATGTTACTTTTGATGAGACTGCTATTTTGAAGCCGGTAACATCTGAAGATACCACACAGACCAATGGTGCTTCGAAGCAGGTGGAGTTTGAAGGAGAGCTAACTTTCCCAGTATAGAGAACAGACGGGGAAACGAGGGAAGACTTTCCTGTAGAAGAAGAGCCAGTTGAAAGGGAGGTTTCAACACAGGAACCTTAGCAGCAACATGAATCAATCGCAACCAGTAGGCCACGACGAATAGTAAGAAAGCCTACTCGCTTTATGGATATCATGGGTTATGCAACTTTAATTGCAACTGATGGCATTCATTCAACTTATAAATGGGTTATCCGGGGCTCAGAAAAGGATGAGTGGATGAATGCGATGAATGAAGAAATGCAGTCCCTTCATTAGAATGGTACGTGGAGATTGGCCAAACTCCCAAAGGGTAAGAAAGCAATTGGTCGCAAATGGGTGTATGCGAAGAAAGAAGGATTTCCTAACCAAGGTGATATTCGCTACAAAGCAAGGTTGGTAGCTAAAGGCTATGCTCAGAAGAAGGGAGTTGATTACAATGAGGTATTTTCTCAAGTTGTAAAACATTCCTCCATTAGAATTTTGTTGGCTTTGGTAGCGCAGTTAGATTTGGAACTAGTTCAGATGGATGTAAAAACTGTATTTCTAAATGGGGACTTGGAGGAGGAAATCTACATGACTCAGCCTGAAGGATTCAAAGTTGCTGGAAAGGAGAATATGGTGTGCAAACTTGAAAAATCGTTATACAAATTGAAGCAGTCTTCAAGACAATGGTATAAACGGTTTGACAAGTTTATGTTACGGCATAAGTATAGAAGAAGCAAATATGATCATTGTGTGTATTTGCGGAAGCTTGAAGATGGATCCTTTATCTACCTCCTTTTGTATGTTGATGATATGCTCATTGCTTCAAGAAATCAAGCAGAGATTGAGAAGCTAAAGGGCCAACTGAAGAAGGAATTCGAGATGAAGGACTTAGGCGAGGCAAGGAAGCTACTTGGCATGGAGATAACAAGAGATACACAATCGAAGAAACTCTTCTTATCTCAAAAGGAGTATTTGAAGAAGGTGCTACACCGTTTCGGTATGAATGAAGAAACTAGGTCGGTTGGCATTCCACTTGCCCCGCATTTTAAGCTTAATGCTGATATGTCACCGAAGGATGAAGATGAACGAGCATATATGTCAAGGTGCCATATGCGAACACTGTCGGTAGCTTGATGTATGCTATGGTTTGTACAAGACCAGACATTTCACAGGTAGTTGGAGTGGTGAGTAGGTATATGCATGATCTCAGAATAGAGCATTGGCAAGCCGTGAAATGGATTCTACGGTATATTTGTAATACTGTAGGTGTTGGATTGGTCTTTCAGTAGGATGTTGATAAACAATTAGTTGGGTATTGTGACTCAGATTTTGCAGGTGATTTGGACAAACGAAGGTCAACTACTGGTTATGTATTCACTCTTGCAGGTGCACCAGTTAGTTGGAAGTCAACTTTACAGTCAACAGTAGCTTTGTCTACAACAGAGGCAGAGTAC
Source organism: Acacia crassicarpa (assembly GCA_034222035.1). Taxonomy (NCBI): domain Eukaryota; kingdom Viridiplantae; phylum Streptophyta; class Magnoliopsida; order Fabales; family Fabaceae; genus Acacia; species Acacia crassicarpa. The sequence continues at coordinate 49,379,392 of JAWXYG010000006.1, read as the reverse complement.
ATGACAATTACAGAGGCTGTAAAGGAGGCAATTTGGCTTCAGGGGTTGCTTGGAGAGCTTGGTGTTGGTCAGGAAAGCATCATAGTATTCTGTGATAGCCAGAGTGCTATTCAGTTAGCAAAAAACCAAGTCTATCATGCAAGGATGAAGCACATTGACGTTCGATATCACTTTATAAGAGAAATATTGGAAGAAGGTGGAGTCACGATACGGAAGATACGGAGAGATGATAATCCCGCTGATATGTTGACAAAGGTGGTGACTTCTATTAAATTTCAACATTGTTTGAATCTGATCAACATTGTTGAACATTGTATTTTAAATTGAAGTTACAATTAGAATTTGTAAATAGGAGAAATTGAGAATGTGAGAATTTTGCCAAGGTGGAGATTTGTTGGATGTGGGTGCCAAAAGTCCCACATCGCTAATTTCATAAGGGTGGAGGTGGAAGTTTTAGTATAAATAGATGCCTTCCTCCTCCCTTATTCCTCACCCCACAATTGTCTCTTAAGACATTTGTATATCTTTCTCTCTTTTAGTATTTCACTTGTAAGTTATTTGGAATGAATTTAGGATATGATATTTCTCTTACTTTTGTCTAATTTATTTTTTACTAGCTGTATTTAGATATAGTAGTTGGGGCTTATTATATTATTAAATTACGTCTAGAAACTTTGTTTTCTAGCTTGGGTAATTTTCTAGTATAATCAGTCACGCTCTATATATTGTGCTTCCGCAACAAACATGAAGTATAACGGCGGGGCAATAGGAGGAGGAAGAAGGTGAGGCTGGCGATAATGGAGTTGTGCAATGCGTTCTGTGAGGAGAGACGAAGATGGGGCCAACCATTTTGGGAAATCGATGGCGGCAAATCTAGAAAATCAACAAACCGCATTTCCACTACCATCTCCAGATCTGAAATCGACGGTGGCTTTTTGCTTGTGTAGCGTTCCCAAGGGCGGAATCTAGTGACTCGTTCATTGCTGGCCAAGAAATCTAAAATCAATGGCAGCGTTTTTTCTTGGATCTAAAATTTTGTTTAACAAGGTCAAGAGAGAGGGGTGAGAACATGGGAGCTCGACCGTGTGATGGTGGGAGAGGCACGGAGAAATCACCGAGGACGATGCCAGGGATGGAGCTATTCGACTTCGACTGGGTGAGAAAAATGCCATAGGTGTTTTAGAGTGAGAGATCAATAGGCAGGCAGAACATAAATATATTTTCCGAGTCCCTGCAAAAATCGTCTTTTTACGAGGGAATCATAGTTCACTTGCAAAAAAAAAAAAAAAGGTTTTGCATTTTTTAATAGTGATTTTGCGAGGCTTTCCCTGTAAAATAGGTTTGCGAGGGAAAATGGAGTTTCCTCGCAAAAAAGGTTATTTTGCGAGGGAAACACACTTTTCCTTGCAAAATAGGTTATTTTGCGAGGAAAGGTTGACTCAACCTTCCCTCACAAAAAAAAAAAAAAAAGTATTGTTACGTCCCCTCACAAAAATGGGTTATTTTGCGAGAGAAACCCACTTTCCCTCACAAAATAGGTTATTTTGTGAGGGAACTCCATGTTCCCTCACAAATTGTTGTGTACTAGCCCATTTTGCGACGAAAAGGGATGTTCCGTCGAAAACTTCTCTAAATTGCGACGGAATTTACTCTTCCGTCGCAAATAAGCTGTTTTCTGGTAGTATAGTCGGGGTATAGGGTTAAGAGTCAATGGGTTAGACAAAAGCCAAAGTGGAGCACTATAGTCAAACCAATGAGGAAATAAAGATTTTAAAGTTATTAATAGAAAATTCTGAAGAAAATAAAAAATCAAATTAAATTATTTTTTAAATTAAAAAATGTTGAACTAGTTAAACAAGTTATGTGGCTGGACCAGACCGGCTATGTGACCAGTTCGTTGGTTTTTGGCTTGAACTGGCTGGTTCATTCCGGTCTTAATAACATTGTTCAAAATCCTTTCATTTGTAGGGGAAGACAATCAGCCAATGAACAGTCATGATTTATATTTTATTTTAGTCATGACTTGTCTAATTCCGGATTGACCATGATTTGAATCTGTTTGGAACCACTAACTCTTGAATCACTATTTCAACTTGTGCATTGACTGGTCTAGTGCTTATTTTATAGTGTTTGGGTAACTTTAAAAGTATAGTTTTAGAAACTCTTTTCTGCAAATCGAGATAAAATTCCTCTCACATGTTCACCTCATAAATCTAAAAGCTATTCGGGTTAAAGGTCATTTTTGCTACGGAAGTATTGCTAAGGGAGCGTTCAGCACCCGGAAGTTTTTTAGGTACCAAAATTTGCCCCGAAAGTATGAAAAAGGTACCAAATTTTCCCATCCATTAATTTTGACCGTTAAGTTTGACTAACTGTCCACGTGGCATGCCACCTCATGACACGTGGCATGCCACCTCATCAACCAATAAAAGTTATGTATCATTTTTGTCCCGAAAGTTTTCAATGAGAGCAATTTTGCCCCGGAAGTTTTTACTAAGGAGCAATTTTACCCCGAAAGGTTGCAAAATGTGTCAATTTTGCCCTTCTAAATCAGTCAAAGACCACACATGTCATGCCTTGAAAAGGTTGAACTTGGAGTCAGAGAAGGAGATCCTTGAGATGTTGTGCTCAAGGCAGCCAAAATTTGTAAAGCCGAACTGATCACAGGAAGCATCACTTATGATCTAAGCAAATGATCAGTTTATACAAACGTAAATATTATCACTATTGATTTGTTTTACTGAACCAATTTTTGGAACAATTCATTTCTCATTTTGCGTTTTATTTCCTTATATCATAAGTGATGCTTCCTCTAGGTTTTGCGATAGACCTTTTAGTCCCTGTGACCAGTTCGGCTTCACAAATTCTGGCTGCCTTGAGCTCAACATGTCAAAGATTTCCTTCTCTGACTCCAAGTTCCACCTTTTCAAGGCATGACATGTGTGATCTTTGACTGATTTAATAGTCAAATTTAATATTGGGAGAAAGAAGGGCAAAATTGCTACTTTTGTAAACTTTCGGGGCAAAATTGCTCCTCAATGAAAACTTATGGGACAAAATTGCTCCTTAATGAAAACTTCCAGGGCAAAAATGATACTTTTGATTGATGAGGTGGCATGCCACGTGTGATGAGGTGCAATGCCACCTCACATTTTAACGATCTACGTGGACTTCCATCACTTTTGGGTAAATTTGATACATTTTCAATACTTCCGGGGCAAATTTGGTACCCAAAAAAATTCCGGGTGCTGGGTGCTCCTTTAGCAATACTTCCGTGGCAAAAATGACCTTTAACCCAAGCTATTCTCGTATATAGTTTTTTATAAAATTGTCTTTGAGAACAACTTTCGAAAAAAAAAATTGTTTGGATGGTTATTTTTTTAAAATATATGTTTTTGAGGTGATGTGATGGCGGCTATCGACGACAGTGGTATGGTGCCGATAGTGGACAAATGACAGCTTCAAAAAATGAAAAATAAAAAGAAGAGAACACCCAAAAACCATGTTTGTTGTTGTTGTTATTTTTTTTAACAACTTATTGAAAATAGTTTGAAAGTGGAATATCACCTAGAGGGGGCGTGAATAGGTGATCTTAAAATCTTTTCGCACGATTCACAGGAGACAAATAAAAACAACGAACAGAGAAATAATTCAAAGGAGTAAGATGGACACAGGTAATTTATATTGGTTCAGTCTAAAACTCCCCCTCAACCACTCTTAAGATTCCACAACCTTAAGATTTAAATCGAAAATGAAATAGATGTTTAAGTAATTCCTCACGAGTAGATAAGATGTTAAACACTGAAGTACAAGTATATCCGAAAATATTAATGAAACAGTTGAAACAACGAATAGCAATAAACTCAAATTGAATGCACAGTGTTTTGGTGGTTGAGAATTCAAGGCTTCAGGCATTTATAGATGTTGCATTTAATAACTTTTAGTGAAAATTGAATATAGCCGTTGGGTCTTCTTCAATATGTCTGTTGGAATTGAAGCACGAATGCTCTGTGTTTAATCGCAGCTGTAATATTCTTTAATTCCTTTTATTCCAGCAATTATGACCGTTGAGAACCAAGCAGAAGGAATGAAACTTTCTTTCCCAAAATGTCTTTCGAATGTTTAAAGGTTTGTCTGTTGGTTAAGATCTTGAATAGGTAACCGCATTTAATGCGATCTGACACATCAACTGCTTCATCCAAATTTTGAGATAATCTACATTCTCATCAACTGTAACTCACTAACAACCTTATTAAATCAAGTTAAAAGTATGAATACAAAATGATATGATGAATCCATAATCATACTTAGAGAGCTTTAGGATTTAGATAAGCATTCGCTAAAATAGAGACAACCTCGGCTCGAGTCATCATTCTTACAGGCTCAAGTTCAAGAAATGAGAAAGACACGATGAACATTTGAAAAATCTATTTGACTTGAGGTAGAGAATATCTTGGCTCGAGTCTAGACAGAAACTCGAGTCACACATATTTCAGGCTTGAGTTAATCATAGTGATTGGCAAAGAATATTGAAGGTCCCTGACTCGAGGCACCAAACACCTTGGCTCGAGTATAGCCACAGACTCGAGGCACCATTCTTCCAGGCTCGAGTCACTCATAGGATTTAAACAACAACAATGAAGGATGTAGACTCGAGTTAGCCTCTAAACTCGAGGCAAGGAAGTAGGCTCGAGTTAGCCATTTTAGGATTTCAGAAAATCATTGTTTAAATTTTAAACCTTAGGTTCAAGTCATTAAATAGCCAGGCTCGAGTCTAGTCCTAGACTCGAGCCTGTCTTTTGGTAGGCTCAAGTCAATGCATAATTGGCGATAAATGCTTAAGGATTTGGCTCGAGTCTGCAACATTGGCTTAAGCCAATGTGACAGTGAAATGACATCTCTGATAAAACATGATTTTAACTGTGTCAAGATTATTTTCTTTATCTTCCTTGTACATACACTTCTTTTCAAACTTAGTCTTCATCAAAACATCAATAGGGAGCTAACATAGTTTCTGTTGCAAAACACGCTTTTGTCGCAAAATGCTAGCACCGTTTGTGACAGAAACCCAATTCCTTCACAAAAAGGTGTCAGTTTTGACGCCGTTTTGCGACGGAAAAGGTATTCTGTTGCAAAACGCTAGCACCCTTTGCAACGGAATCCTAATTCTGTTGCAAAAAGGTGTCAGTTTTAACACCTTTTTGCGACGAAAACGAGATTCCATCGCAAATCACTTATGTTTTTGATGGAACAGTAATCAAAACTTAATGTTTAGATCTATGGTTCAGTTCTGTCTCATTTTCACCGTTCTCTCCCAGTCTCCACTAAGTGCTTGCCATCCGTTCTCGCCCCAGTCTCTGCCATCCATTCCTATGGTCCGATCTTTTCACCTTTCTCCGCTCCGCTGTCCGTCCGCCCCTTTCCGCTCTGGCCTCCGTCCCCCTCGTCTCTGGAGGTAACTTTTTCATGGTATACACGAATGACATCATATACACGAAAAAGCATATATGATTCTATATTCTTCTTGTTTTATTAAGTGCTTCTTTTTCACTTGCTAATTGAGTTCCCATTTAACAGGTGTAGTAATGTGAACAATTTAGAATATCAAATTTGAAAAATGATTCTATTCTACAAGCAATATTCCAACACCTTCTACAGAGGAAGGTAGAAAGTATAATAATTTATCCCACATTCTTGTAATTTACTTTATTTTTGTTGCTCCTATAAGATAATTTAAGATCCACTTCACAGTGTAGACGCTTGATATTGAATTGTTGAAAAGGCCCGCATTGATGATGACAATAGATGTATACATACATCTGCCCATATGTTTTTGTTTTGTTCCATTTGATACCATCTCAATCAGGTTCCCCACAATCACTAATTTTGTGTTTATAGATATTTCCAAGTCTTGCAAGTTGATATTATATTAACTGATTCTTTTTTAAATGTTATCAAACTTGTTCTGTCGTAGAACATAAATGTCTAGCCCAATAAGTCTAGATGTTAATATAGGATCAACAAGCTCCCACATATGCTTAAGAGTAAAACACCTATGAAGAGAAGATTACTCAGTGATATCTAAGGAAAAGACACCAGCGAGCAGTCTCAGATCATTGTGCTACACGGTGGTGGCATTTCGCTAAAGGGGTGGTATGTGTGCACAGTAAGGCTGAATCGTAAATAATGTAATAGAGAATGTAGAGAGTGCACCTGGGGGGTAACCTCCTATTTATAGGTTTTACCTAGGGCTTCTTTTCTAGTCATAGCAAATCCGTTGTTAAGGTAGGATGCGCCTCCCACATTCTGCAAATGCTTGCTCCACTACTTGTACAGTCCTGAATCGCAGGTACTATGAAAATGTGACTCACCCATTCCCTAGTCACAAAGGCTTCTGTAGCAAATGCTCTCCTTAGGCCGCATACCCATTAGGCCCAATATATGGTTCCATAACAAAACCATTACCAGCATTTGAATTACAAATTTTATTTGAAAGGGTAACCAACCCATTTCACACAATGCAACTGCCGTTGGTGTTCATCTCTCAATTTTAAATAATGTGACACTTCCAATAAAAATGGGAAAATCCTATTCAGGGCCTATGATACAAAAAAATTCTAAAAAAGGCCTAAAGATTCTGAAAATTTTAAAAAAGTCCCAAGATTCTGAAATTTCGTAAAAGGCCCAAGGTGAGTTATTAATGGGGCTGATATAGTTGTTAGTAGAGCTGGGAATCAGGGCCGGCCCGACCCGGCAGGGCCAAGGCCTAATAGGGCTGGCCCTACAAGGCCTGAAGTAAGGAAAACATCCGTTTTTCAAAGCCCAGCCCGATAGTACCAGGGCCCTGGCTAGCCCTACAGGGCCTGAAAATTACTATTCCAAATTTTAACTATTTTTCCTTCGAATTTTTTCAAAGAAATATAATTAATAAATTGCTATCATTAAAGTTCTAATCTATCAAATAAATTTTATCAACATTAATATCTAAACAATATAAATTATTCAACAAATAAACATATTTATTAATTCGTAATAAAAAACAAATAAACACAAAAAATATGTTTTTCCTTTTTTTTTCAAAAAATATTAAACAAAGGAATTGCTTTATATATGCTTATGACAAAATGCTTTTCCCTCTTGTAATTTTGTGTGTCTGCAAATTCCTTCGGTTCATGCATGATTTTACTGACAGATAAAAATAATTATACTTATTTTACACAGAATATATTTATAATTTATTACTTATATAATATTGTAATACTAAAGTATGTGTTTTTTTAATATGAAAACATTCCTTCTTTAAAATTTATAATAACTAATTATGTGTTTTAATACAGAATAATAATAAACATAAAAAAGGATTATAGTTTAACTTTTAAAAAAACTAAATAATTACAAATAAACACATTCATTAAGTGGAAGTCTAAATCATTATTATTATTATTTTTAAAAAAAAAAGCTACAGTTAAACGGGCCTACAGGGCCGACCCGAGACCCTACAGGGTTGGCCTGATTAAGCCCGAGGCCCTACAGGGCCGGCTCTGCAGGGCCAATTTCAAATTTCTAGTCTATTTTTTAAGCCCGAGTCCTACAGGGCCAGGGCTTAAACGGGCCGGCCCGATGGGCTCAACCCGATTCCCCGGCTCTAGTTGTTAGTGGGGTACTGATATAATTGTTAAAATTTTTAACAACTAAATCAGCCCAGTTAACAACTATATCAGTACCCCGCTAACAACTATATCAGCCCCATTAACAACTCATCTTGGGCATTTTCTAGAATTTCAGAATCTATTTTTAACAACTAAATCAACCCAGTTAACAATTATATCAGCACCCCGCTAACAACTATATCAGCCCCATTAACAACTACGTTGGGCCTTTTCCGGAATTTCAGAATTTTGGGCCTTTTTTCAAATTTTCAGAATCTTTGGGCGTTTTTTAGCATTTTTTTGGTAAAAAGGGTCCTGAACAGGATTTTCCCAATAAAAATCGTGGATGTGAAAGAATAATATGTATACTAAAATAAATGTAAGATGCAATAGTAGTGAGAAATTTAATTTTGGATGGGATACTCCATATTAATATAATTTAATTTCACCTGATAGAATAATGGGCTAGGGGAGTTAGTCTGAAAGAGGAGGATGTAGCTGTCTGTAATGTCAAGATTGATTTGACTCGTGGCAAGCACAACCCACTTGAAAGGTGTTCAATTAAGATTGAACTTGCATGCTGGTTTTAGATTGTAAGTGTTTTATTCATTTTATCAGATACTAAATATTATTGGTTATTCTTTGTTTCGGTGCGTGTTTCTTTGGCAGCATCAACTTTTTCAAGGTACCTGACTGAACTCTACTATCTTTTGTCAATATCTTTCTTCTTGATTACCATACCTTTTGATTTAGGACAAGGTAGAGGGAAGAAGAAAAATGGAGGGAGAGTCAAGAAAAGAGGAGAAATAGAGAGATAACTGAGGGAGAACAAGAATCTAAGGGGAGAAGAGAGGAATTTAGGGAGCAGTATGTCACGGCCTTAGACTTGATCACCTAAATACCATGCTGGCCTTAGCTTGATCACCCTTCTCGATCTTGCTAAGTTAGCCGAATCCCCTCGAGTAGGCAAGGAAAGGCAAAGAACAAGAGAACACTTAGAGAGAGAAAGAGAACTTAGAGAGAGAAGCTATTGAAACACAAATGACTTGAATTCCCTTGGATGATTTACAAGTGAGGAGGGCTCCCTTATTTATAGCCTACCACCTTCTCAATGAACGACTCAGATCGAAAACATCCTACGGTTACAATCGGTTGTCCAGAACCTTCCCTACAAATATCAAGATATTTACATAATTCAAGAGTTCTCTAGAACTCTCTACACAACTCTACAACTATGTACACATATCTACAATATTCTAGGAGTTTCTAGACTTGTCCATTCTTGAAATCCCAACTTCCTAGTTCAATGCAGAGTGTCCGTGCACGCGAATTATGCAGCATTCCTTTTCGGGCGTGACACTCTCTCCCACCTAATCCAGTGACGCCCTCATCACTGTACAAGCCCTTGTGTTTCTTTCGAAACACCTTCAGTTGTTGAGGAAGGAGCTTTGCCATCACCTTGTCTCCTACTCGGTGTTCAGAGGCTCACTTCTTCCCATCCCTGAACTTCTTCCTCCTCCTGGCCAACTTGCCCTAGAAGGATCTTGTCACTCTTTGGCCTAATGCATCGTCCGTTGCACCGGCCGTGCCAACTCCATGCTCCAACCCATGTTCCACCTTTCGTCCAGGCGGCAACCTTTCTTGGAGCCTTAGTGGCATTGGGTTCCCATTCCTCTTCACGACAGGGGAAAGATTCCCACGATCCTTCACATCAGGATCCACCATCTTCAAAGCCGCAAGGTAGGTGATTGACAAGCCAACATCCCGGTCATTGCTTATCGTAGGCACTGTGCAACCAATCCCCTTCTCAAAGAAGCACAATGAATCTTCACCCGGCATGAGGACAACTTTTGCCTTGCGCAAGAAGTCTAGACCCAGTACCACATTGAAGTCGTCCATAGGGATCACTGACAAATCCACGGTCTCCTTCCACGTTCCCATGCATAGCTCTACCCCATGAGCTACGCCATTGAAAGGCTTGGCAGGAGTGTTCGCAGACTTCCACCATCCTCCTCGTGCTTGAGCAACTGAGAGACCTACCCGCTTGGCCTCTTCAGGAGTGATGAAGTTATGGGTAGCCTCGGTGTCCACCATCACCTTCACTGGCTTCCCATTCAGCTCCACATCAACAAACATGAGACCTTTACTCCTCGAAATAGGTTCCTTATGTTTAGCCTTCAAGGCATTCAAGACTTTGAGAGATCCCATCCTCATACTCGGCTCCTCCTCGTCAGGTCCATCTTTCCCTTCAACGATGGCTGACAAGCTACCAAGCTTCGGACACTTGCTCATGTAATGTGGCCCTTTGCACACGTAGCAGCTGATTGTCTTCTTCTTCTTGTCCTCAGTTGTGCCCGACATCCTTGCTTACCAAATGGCTATCACGAATCACGTTCACAACTCTGAACCTAGCTGTCTCAAACCAAAGCTCTGATACCACTTTGTCACGACCTTGGACTTGATCACCCAAATACCGTGCCGGCCTTAACTTGATCACCCATCTCGATCTTGCTAAGTCAGTCGAATCCCCTCGAGTAGGCAAGGAAAGACAAAGAACAAGAGAACACTTAGAGAAAGAAAGAGAACTTAGAGAGAGAAGCTCTTGAAACACAAATGACTTGAATTCCCTTGGATGATTTACAAGTGAGGAGGGCTCCCCTATTTATAGCCTACCACCTCCTCAATGAACGGCTCAGATCGAAAACATCCTACGGCTACAATCGGTTCTCCAGAACCTTCCCTACAAATATCAAGATATTTACATAATTCAAGAGTTCTCTAGAACTCTCTACACAACTCTACAACTATGTACACATATCTACAACATTCTAGGAGTTTCTAGACTTGTTCATTCTTGAAATCCCAACCTTCTAGTTCAATACAGAGTGTCCGTGCACGCGAATTATCCAGCGTTCCTTTCCGGGCGTGACAAGTAGTTGCAAAATTTTCAATCTTATATAATTCATAAAAAAGATCTAACATCAAACTACCCCTAGTGCCTCTCATTACCCCAAAAAAAAAAAAAAACACTTTTGGTGGCGTCCTTGAATGTCGCCGCTGAAAGTCTACTTTCAATGGGGACAAAAGAATCGCTGCTAAAAGTATTGACATTCAGTAGCGACAATTTTTGTCACAGCTGAAAGTCTGACTTTCAATGACGACTTTATGTTGTCGCCGCTGAAGGTAGCAACAATTTTTGTCACCGCTGAAACTTAGTTTTCAATGGCACTATCGTATGTCGCCACCAAAAGTATCTTTCAGTGACGACGCAGAAAGCCTTATTTGTAAATTTTCCGAGCACCAAGTCGGCCAGCGGCTCTTATTCCCATTTTCATTCATTCATTTCAATCAAACACTCCCTCCCTTCCCAAATTCATTTCGCCTAAACACCTCTAGAAGCAAAGGCAGAGACAAGATTGAAAGTTGGAGAGACGGAGGAAGACGAAGAGAGCGCGAGAGGAGCCGGAGGTGTTGAATTTCACACTCATTTCAGATAACAACCCCTTCTCCCACACTTCTCATTCAGTTCGGCCTTTCACAAAATCATAGAAGGCAAAAGTGAGAGTTGAGTCCGAGGGTGGGAGTCGCCGATCAAGAAGAGAAGAGGAAGAAGGACGACACTGATTAAAAGCTTGGATTTGGGTTTAGGTAAGCTTCTTCATTCCCTTCCCATCTCTGATTTTCGGTCGTTGCTACTGTTTGGGTTAAAGGAAATAGCAGAAAATTGATTAAATGAGATGGGAAACCGATTAAGTAGATTGTGTTGCACGCGGTTTGGTTTTTCTGTTAGGTGATTTTCGGATTCCAATTTTCCCTTTCTCTGCGTGTCACTGCTCTGTGATTGCCGAATCGGGGTTCATTTTTCTGGGGGTATAGACGTTAGTTTATGAATAACTTTGAAGCACAGGGATTCTTTTCTGATCTGGTTTACTGATTTGGTGCTCTTGTGCCGTTGGGTTTCAGTTCTGAATCAATGGGTATGAGCTTGATATATATATTGTATGAAGATGAATGATAGTTGAATATGAAATTGAAGGCAGAAATTTAAGGCAAATGCCACTATTTGAGATGTTAAAGTGAGGAATTAGGGTTCTGAATTATTTTATTTCACCTAATGCTCGTGTAGAAGCTCTTGAGATGTGCTCAAGGGAAATAGTATTAACTTTCATGAATTTTTCCTTTTCCCTGTTCGGTTAGTCACTGTTCTGATATGTAGGAGTTGGATTTTTCTTAATCTCATGCTTTCAATGTGTTTAGAAGAGATTTTTGTGTAGGTTAAGCACCTATCATTGACAATGGAGGACCTATCAAAGGCACATCGTTGGTATTAAGAAGGGATTTCTCGTTTTTAACTAATAGATGGAATACAGCCAGGTATCAAGGAGGGAAGACCATTATGGCTATGTCTGTTTTCCTTCAAAATATAAGATCAATCAAGCATGTAAGGAGTAAGAGTTGACATCATAATAACTAGAGAGCCCTAAAGAAGTAATTGGATAATATGCATATTTTTATGCTTGATTTCTCATGGGAGAGAGTGCAAAACATGTAAGACTCGTGCACACAGATAGAAGGATGGATGCCTAATTTGCATTGAAGGCTTCCATTAATCAATAATCTTCCGTTTCTTGATTGTCCAGCAGGGTTGGAAGAGTTCTGACTTATGCTTTTGCTGGGGTTTGCGGCCCTACAGTTCAGTTTGGTAGAAGGTTGCTTTGATATGAATTGTCAGGTAAAGCAGCATTATGTGGCCTCTTGAGTGCAGTACTTTATGTTACAGTTCTACATTCAGTATTATTCTTTTTGAGCGATACATTTAAAGACTACTTAATCCCTCTACCACAAAAAAAAAGAATAGAAGAGTGGACTACTTAATTCATTGCAAATGATGTGGCATCTTGGTAGATTGTTCTTTCAATATGGTGCTACTTATTAATGTGATTTTACTCCTCAAAGAGACTATGCAATTCATTGCAAATGATGTGCACCCAGATGGTAATGACTGTTCTCTCCATGTGTGCTGCCCATTAGCATTAGATGTGGCCTCTGTTAATTAAATTTTGCATTTGTACGTCTTTGCGTCTAAGTGTACAATATGCAGTTCTTTTAGGGAAGTTAGAGTTTTGGATAAAATATGATGTTGTGGCTATGTTGTGATGATTTCATTGTTTCCACTCGTCATACTTTTCTGTTTGTACTTTACTGCTTTTATTCAAATTAAATAATGAATTTTTGGGTTTCTAAGTGCTATCTCGTTTTGGAGAATAAATGGTAAAATTGCTTGTGTCATATGCATATCATTGTTCACATCAAGTTTGATACTATATTTCAGGAATTTTCTCCTGGCTCCAATGGACGGATGACGACAATGGGTGTATATGTCCATGATTTACTTCTTGGACAAGGCAGTTAGTAGTAGTCAATCTCAGATAGCGGAGCGTAGCGGCTGGCCCAAAAAACGCTATAGCGGTATAGCGCATTGCGGGATGACCGCTACATCGAAGATACACACATAAATACTTAAAAATAAACATGTACTCAAAATTTAAGGCATATTCATCATTAAACAAAAGCAGGTCCATAAATAGTAGTCTGTGGTTGCTTTGACTGGGATGGCCATTTTTATTGTAGCAGTTTCTTCTTTTTTTTTTTACTGTGTCAGCTTCCTTTTTTACTGTGTCACAAAGTCACGATCACGGACTGAAAAAGCAAAAGCAGGTCCAACTTTAATCTTTTGGTACTGTAGAAATAGGCAGCACGCATCGCACAATCGAATGGAGTAAATAGAACCAGTCTCTGCTTCGATTGTGATTAGAATATTAGACTATCTCGCTCAAACTCGAACTGACTAAACAGCAAAGTGCTCATCGCCCACTCTGCTTTGAACGCTTCAGAAATCAGAGGTGCCGTCGTGATTAGATCTCGCTCTCGATGTTCGAACTCAGAGCGGCCGATCGTGAGTACTGGTTTAGGGTTTCGGTCTTTCTAACTTTAGGGAATGGACTCGGGTTTCAGGTAATGGGCGTTTACTGTACAGGCCTACGCCTAATCGCGCAACGCTACACGCGATTTCTCGCCCCGCGACCTGCGCTACAGGCGAGACATTGAAACGCTCCGCAATGGAGGTTCTGTGGCGTCGATGGCCTGTTCCGCGCCGCTCCAGCGCTATCTCGGCGCTATAGCGCGCGATTGATAACTCTGGCAGTTACTACTAAATTTATCACACTATTTTACCTGGATATGCTTCCTAGTATTTCTGTTTCTGGCACATGCTCTCTTGTTGCTTGTGGAATTAAATCTTCAAATGATATTGGCAAAGCATACCCTGAACACTTGATAATGAGATTGTTCAATGTAGTGTCACACAGTAGCAAGCTAAAATTTCATGTGACTCTACTGTCATTGGATGCTTAATTTTGATTTTTCATGGTTTCGGGCTTTTTTGTTTGCTTGTCACTTATTATGTCCCGATTTTATCCTTATTGATTAGTCTAACCAGATTTTTTGGGTCAAGCTTCAATACCACCTCATTTTGACTCCTGAGGAAATGCATTGATGAGTATGTTCTGCTTTTGTGTTGCAGTACTACTATGACACCCTGTTTCCACGTATCCCTGTTCGGCTGTTCCTGTAATGAGGCAAGTTGTGTCTAATCTTGAGAAGCTGAAGCTTCTGACCAAACACTCCGGTTCAACAGGGGAATCCACCCATCATGGTTCTGATGATACTGCCCGCCGACCACCTTCTGTGAAAGCATCCCTTTCAGTTGTTCTTTATAGTTTTTTGTTTGATCTTTACAATGGACAATTTTGAGACCTTGTTTATAAAATTTTAATACTTGATGTTAATTTTGAAGAATTATGTTAGTATCATTTTTTTTTTTGGCTCGAAATTATGTTAGTATCATTGTTAGTTAATATATTGTTAGTTTCAAATTTCTTGTGATCTTGGTCCATACCGTACAGGTTTTAATTTTATCAATTTACATTTTAATTTTTTTTAAAAAAAAATGTTACTTTTGGCGGTGTTTTAATTTTATCAATTTACATTTTATTTTATTTTTTTTTAGAAAAAATGTCATTTTGTCGCCGCCAAAAAAGTTATTTGTGGTGACAATTGTCGCCGCCAAAACCTTACTTTTGATGGTGACAACTGCTTTCGTGGCTTCTGATAAACTTTCAATGGCGATAAAAAGTCGCCACTAATTGTCTACCTTTGGCGGTGACATTAAGCCGAAAGTATTCGCGACAAAGCTTTCAGCAGCGACTTTTTTTGTCGACACTGAAAGACTATGGCAACTTTTGGAAAGTCGCCGCTGAAAGTCAATTTTTTTTGTAGTGTATTATTTACACAGTCTTAAGTACCATTATTAAATTATGAGAGTAATATCATCTAACTTGGACAAAATAAGATAATCCTAGAAAAGATAAGATAGGATGATGGGGTAAATTCTATTAATCTAATCCTGTATATTTGATTCTTCCATCAACAAGACTGACGGGTGGATCTGATTTTGAGGACTATGTATTTGAGTGAAATGCTGTGTGAAACCCATATATCATGAAAGGAAAACCTTTTTGCTGAGTTATGAACCCAGAATCCAGCTCCTTATTTCAATCTAGCATATTTACATGTTTGCTAATTTATTCAGGATTATGAAAGTAAGGAGAAATTTAAAATTCCTGATGATCGTATAAGCCACTTGCTGCCCGCGTGTTATCAACATATGATAGTAAGGGTGTACTCCAAAAGGCCAGAATTGGTTAGTGAAGTTAAATGCTTCCATTTTATTATCTTCACGTAGCTTCAGTTCAGCTCTAACTCACCTTTTTTGTCCCAATATGAAATTGTTCAGGTCGAAGTAGTTTCAGAGGCTTTTGAAAATTTGCAGTCGAAGAAAACATACGGGATAAAACCACAGGTGCATTCAACACCAGACAAGCGTCGTTACAATTCGTACATATGATGGCGTTTGTATTTTAATTGGTAGGCATCTTTTGCTCCCTCTACATTACCTCTACATTCAACACCAGACAAGAAAAAGCGTCATTACAAATCGAAACTCTTATAATCTCTATTATATATTTTTATGATATACACTTTTTTTAATTTCATAATTTTTTATATATATATTTTTTAATTTTTATATATTTTCTGATGTATTTAATTTTGCTACAGAATATTTTAAAAATTCTATCATAATATTGCTAAAATTGCAACGGATACTAAGTCCGTCACAAAAATCCAAAAATTTGACATTTGTGACGGAACAATAATTCCGTTGCAAAAATTCAATTTTGCAATGGAAATAACCTTCGTCACAAACTTTTCCGTCGCATCGCAAATGTCAAATTTTGCGACAAAACCTACTTTTTCCGTTGCAAATGCTTTGTAGCGAGACTTTTTGCAACGGATGTAAGGCTGTCGCAAATCGTTTTTACTATGGAATTTCGCTATTTTGCGGCGAACTTTGTCCGTAGCAGATCCTAACTTTTTTTTTTTTTTTTGTAGTGAGAATGTAATAATCCTAATAATAATAATAATAATAAATAGGATAATTAACCTAACTCTAATTGGGGTTAGGGTTTTGGCTATCATGGATTGAATATGGTTCAACTTCTAATACTCCCCCTCAAGCTGACGAATAGATGATCATTCCCAACTTGCTTCTAAGTCTTTTGAATTTCTCTTGGGTGAGTGACTTCTTCATAATATCTGTAATTTGCTATCATGATGGTATGTAAGATAGATCAATGATATTAGATTCCAATTTTTCTCAAATAAAGTGCCTATCAATGTCCACGGCTTCATTTTGTTGTGTTGGATAGGATTGTTAGCAATTTTAATTGTTGACATATTGTCACACCACACTTTAAGAGCTCCATCGGTCTATGCTTTAATTTCATTTAGAGCCGTAATATCCACATCCATTCACGTATACCCAACGAAAAGCTCTATATTCTTATTCTGCTGAACTACGTGAGCCAACTGGTTGTTTCTTGCTTCTCCATGTGACAAGATTTCCCGATACATCTGTGTAGTAACATGCAGTAGAATGTAGGTCAACCTTGGAACCACCCTAGTTAGCATCACTATATAACTCTACACCTCTGTTATTTTCTTTAGCAAAGAATAAACTAAGTACTGGAGTCCTTTTGAGGTATCTGAGGATTCTATAAACTGTTGTCATATGCTCCTTTTGCAGGTTGCTTGAGAATTGACTCACAACACTAACATGGAACCTTATATCACGTCGTGTGAGAGAAAGATAGATTAACTTCCCCACTAACTTCTGATATCTTTCTTTGTTAACTATTGTACCATTTGGTCTAATATTTAATATATGGTTTAGCTCCATTGTAGTATAGACTGGTTTAGCCTCTAGCATGCTTGTTTGTTTTAGCAAATCCAGAGTGTACTTTCTTTGTGATACATTGATCCCTTGTGGAGTTCTTGCTACTTCCATTCCTAGAAAGTATCTCAAGGATCCAAGGTCTTTGATTTTAAATTCATTGGCCAAATTATGTTTCAATATGATAATTTCTTCTGGATCATCACCGGTTATAACAATATCGTATGCATAGACAATTAAGCCTGTTACCTTATTATTATAGTGTTTGATAAACAAGTTATCATTAGACTGACATTGGACATAACCCTAAGACTTAATTACAAAAGTAAATCTTTCAAACCAGGCTCTTGGTGACTTTTTTAACCAATAAAGAGATTTATATAGTGTGTAGACTTGATGTAAATTTTTAGAAGTTGTCACCCTTAGACGAACCTCCATATAAACTTTCTCTACAAGATTTCCTCTAAGGAATGCATTTTTCACATCCATTTAATGAAGAGGCCAATCTAAGTTTTTAGCTAACAAAAGCAACACTTTAATAATGTTAAGTTTTTCTATTAAGGGAAAATCAATGTCATATGTTTGTGTAAACCCACGAGCCACTAAATGAGCTTTATACTTGTCCACACTTTTATCAGGGTTATACTTAATTGTAAATACCTACTTGCTGCTCACTACAGATTTACTTTCTAGTAGATTTGTAATTTTTTAGATTCCATTTTTATGTAGAGCTCTCAGTTCTTCATTTATAGTTTTCTTCCATTTTGAATCCAAAATAGCCTCTTCAAACCCCTTAGGTAATTTCTTTTTCAACATCAGTCACAAAAGTTTTCATATGAGATGAAAGCTTTTGATAAGAGACATACCTAGCTATAGGGTGATGAATGTAGCTTCTTTTTCCCTTCTTCAAGGTTATTGGCAAGTGTAAATCCTCAAGACTTGGTTCAGATATTGAGTCATGGGTTTGCCTTAATATAAAATTGGAATCTACTTGATTTGTAGTGTCACAAAGTTCTGCAATCCTAGTCTAAATTTCATCTATATCGGAAATCTGATTTATTTAGTGGTTCAAATGGGTTATTATGTACAATTTCCGGATTTAAACAATGAGGTATGGGTGGTTCAGATCTGTTCCTTAAAAGGAATTGCGAGATGCAAACCTTGGAGAGGAATTATGATGGTTGTTTATGATAGGATTAGGGTTGAAAATGTTTGGAGTGCTGTTCCTAGAAGAGGAGTTATGAGGTGTGGAATCTATGTTGAGATTATCTGTATCATTCAAATGGATAGTAATAAGTGGAGTGTTCACTGTTCAGTGATGTTTTAGATTAATCAAAATTGTCACAAACTTGCTAGTTAGTGGTTTCAATATTTATTTGTTCATTGTCAATCACAACTAAGCCATTCCCTTTTTTTCTCTTGTCCACTTAACTCCCCCGTAATGGTTCATTTGGGATAATAAGGCTGGTGTTTAACAAATTTAGCATTCATCGTAATATAGACCTTATTGGTGAAAGAAGAGTAATATTTATATCCTTTTTGAGTGGGCAAGTATCTCAAGAATATACATTTGATAGCCCGAGAATCCAATTTTCCTCCCCTTCAAAGAAGGATAACGAGTCTCACATAACTTCAAAGAAGAGAATAATTAAAGTTCTTTTCTAGAAGCTTTTTTAGTACCGAAAGTTCTTCAATGCTCAGCTGTCCATGTCAGAGTTGGCGATGCCAATCAATAGCCCCCTTTTATCAAACTTACTTGTATTTTTAGTGTTGGAAGGTCCACCATGAAGTTTCCAACGCTCACCTCTAGTGTGACCACTCCTATTGCAATGATACATCATTTTCCGCTTTTCTTATTTTAATTTTCACATTACAGGCAACAAAGGCTGAGGTGTCAATGTTGCTAGAGGAAGGTTCAGATGTTTCTTTAGGCAAGGAGCAACGACTTTCCTCATTCTCGACCAATAGAAGGCAGCTTCTAAAGATGACAGCGGTTTTAGATTCATTATTTGTGCTCAGATTGGCTCAAATGAATCATGGATGCCTAAAAAGAAGTCTATGCAGTGAGCTTGATCTATGATTGCCTGGAAGTAAGTAGTTGAGAAATGGTAAGGCCTTTCATGAACTTATTATAAGTCTATATGCTGCCATAGTTTTATTAAGGAACTATAATAAAGAGTAATTGACTTTTCACCTTGAATTAAACCACGAAGAGAACGCTTGACCTATATGATAGCAGTAATATTATCTTTTTCTGAATATAGATGGTGAGTTGAGTCCCAAATCTCCTTTGTTGTAGATGCTATGAGGTAATTTTCACTAAGGTCAATTATCATGGAGTTCACAAGTCAAGTTATAACCATATTATTTTCAGCTGACCATGTCTCGAATGTAAGATCCTCGAGTGAAGGGGTGTTCCAATGAGGTATTTTTCCTTGTTCTTCTCACAGATGGGCATCAGCATGTTTCAAGACCATCCATTGTAAGTAGTTGTTGCCATTCAAACTGTGTGTAACCATATAGAATTTAATGTGTCCAGCCTTTTTGAGCCATTACTAGTCGATGCCGGACTTTAGTATCATGAAATAAATTGATAAATTATGAAGCAACTCTATATCTTTATTCATTAATTGTTTAGAATACTTATACGGGGATATAAAGAAGGTTTTTGTCTAACTAAATCTAACATAATATCTACTTTAATCAAGAAGTATTCAAAATTCAAATAAAAATAATATAATAGAATAATCAATAATCCTGATAATAATAATAAATAGGATAATTAACATAACTCTAATTAGGGTTAGGTTATGAGCTAAATAGTTTCAACTTCCAACCACACTTTTAGCCCTCAAGGTCGTTTTATGACAACAGCTTTTACAGGACAGATCTTTTAAGATAAAAGTTAAATAGAGTGTGATATGATATTTTGACTTTTGATCCTAATCATGCCCACGTAGATTAACCCCGTCCACTTTTTTCAGATGGGGCAAACAGCAGGAAATTGAATCAACAACTGAAGAATGACACTGTTTATTCTCTCTCTATTCCATCCAAAAAACCTACACAATAATTAAAATGTACAGAAATAAGTATTAGAGTTTAGAACTAAAAAAGAAGCAGCTCTGTTTTATAGGCAGAAAACAGATTATATTCTGAAAAAGACTCCCATAGGTATAGATATTGATGACATTTATACAAGGAATATAAACAATACAAAGCGCAGGAGCCACATTCCCTAATACAGTTCCATGAGTTAATGTATTAAACATTTAATTTCTTTTTACAAACCTATTCTCTCAAAATTGAGAACACGGACAATTCTTTCAAAAACTACACATCCTCAATCAAAATATTTTCCAACAATTCTTGATCTATGGGAATATAACTTGCTGAACATGAAATCAAACAGGGGAAAAAACAAAAAAACAGAGCAAAAGACATGAAATAGGAAGCTCTAGCAAGTCATATGACCCAAGTCCTTAACGACCTTCAGAGAGATGTGATTCAGCTACTGAACATTGAGAGGAAGACTTGTCAACATAATACGGAAGGGACGACGTTGTAGAGTCAAAAAATCCATGGCGATTCCCAAATGACAAAGCTGGAGAAGCAGAACATAAACTTAAAGATGATGCAATGTCAGGCAAAGGAACTTCCCCATTCAGATATTGCACAACTTGACGCATTCTTGGCCGAATCTCTGGTAGGAAATTTGAACAAAAAAGCCCTAGTTTCAATACTAATTCTACCTCCTCTGCTACATACTCTGCTCCTAAATTTGGATCCTTGGCTTCAATTATCTCACCCCTGTTCCATAATCCATAAACCCAATCTACTAAAATCACACTCTCTTCTTCATTTACTTGCTCTATGGGCCTTCTTCCACACGCAACCTCGAGCAAAAACGCACCAAAAGCAAAAACATCTGATCTTGCCGTGGCTCTCCCTGTTCTGGTATGCTCTGGTGCAAGATAACCCAATGTTCCCACCACATGTGTAGTTTGAGGATCACTACCATGGTCGTACAGTCTTGCAAGACCAAAATCTCCTAATCTTCCATTTAATTCTGAATCCAAGAGGACATTGCTTGCTTTGATGTCTCTGTGGATCACCACCTTTTCGCATTCTTCATGTAGATAGCACAATCCTGAAGCAACTCCTTTGATGATGTTGAATCTTTGTGACCAATTCAGTGTCACGCTTGGATCGTTGTGGAGATATTTATCTAAACTTCCATTTGGCATGAAATCATAGACTAGAATAAGCTCCCCTTTTCGCCTACAATATCCCAAAAGAGGTACAAGGTTTCGGTGGCGAAAACGACCGATACTAACGATTTCTGCAACAAATTCTCTCATGCCTTGGCGAGATTCATGTGAAACTTTCTTCACAGCAACCTCAAGTTTTGAAGTTGGGATTGTTCCCTTGTAGACTCTTCCAAATCCACCTCTTCCCAGGAGTTCTTTGTCTTTGAATCCCTTTGTGGCAATGTAGAGATCCTTGTATTTGAACCTGTTAGCGCCATAGTCTTGTTCCCACTCTTCTTTAATCTCAGAAAACTTCATTTTCCTATATATGTAATAAACTACAGATGAAGCCACAAGAAAAATCACACATAGTGAGAGTAAAGGTAACCCAATTAGCAACATCATAGACTGTTTTCTTCCACCAAGCCGTGGTAGCTTTGGGAGTTTAGAGGTAACTAGGTTTTGAGCCATCCCATTGAGCTTGAAGCTCCAACCAAGAACATAATGAGAAGTTAACACAGACCCAGTGGAGGATGAGAATCCGACATAACTAGGATTGTTTAGAATTTGAGAAAGATCCTGGTTCAATGTTAACAATGGAGTTTCGGGTTTGTTAACATCGATGGGAGCTAGTGTGACAGTAATTTGCTTATTTCCTCCATTATAGTCCACCCAAACCTGCATCGGAAGGCCACTGATGAGAGTCAAATTCTGAAGCTGAGACCTGTTAGTATAATATCCTGCAGTAGCAGAATTAGTTGACTTCAAGCTATTAATGTCGATTCCGACATGGTTATCATTGATATCACCAAACTCGTTACTTTGGATGGTGTCAAGTTCTACGGCAAAAACATGGTTTGTACCGTTGCCATTATTGGTTCCATTGAAGAGACCTAAGTACTGACTGGGTAAAGCACCTGGTAGTGCTTTTGCTGGGGAAATTACAAAAGCGATTCCATGACCACTCAGAGTTTTGTATTCAGGTCTAATGGCGAAAACAAAAGTGGTAGAGAAAGAAGTAGAATCACTGAAAGCTATAGGATTGGGGTAGAAAGCATGACCTTTCTCTTGCTTGGTTTCGTTGGTGAGTTGGAGTAAGCCATTGGAGTTGATCTCACAAATACCATCCATGGTTAAATTAGCTGATTGAAACCCACTGTTGAAGATGAAGCTCGTATCTTCACCACTCACTTGAATCGTTGATATCACCAACACCAAAAGCATCATCGCCATCAATTTCTTCGTCACAGACATGGCTGTAGATAGTTAGCTCACACAAAATCACAGGTTATTTTGTAATTCGAACCTTTAATGGATGAAGCTCTTGTGCCAACAAAAGAATGGACCCGCGCTTGCGTCCTGATCATCACCAGTAACGTGTTGTTATTTCTAACTCGAGATTTGATTGTCTGTTCTTCGACTTATAAGTAATTAATTACACAAAAAAAAAAAAAGTACTCATTGTAATTTCCCCATTTTAATACTCCCTCCCTCCTGTTCTTATAGAAGACATATTATACGAACATATTTAGAGAGGTAATTTTAGTTTTAAATATAAAATATAGTTTTTATTTTTATCAAGTTTTTTTTTATAAAAAAAATATAAGATATTTTAAATTATTGGGCTAAAATATTTTAAAATATTGGATATATCTCCAAAAATAATTTAGGAGTGTGAGCGCACATGAATCATGTGAACACTCAAAGTGATGATGAGCCGCCCAGAATTGACAATTCAGGTCCATTCCCATTCATACAAGCAAACAAATACGACAAAATCCAGAGACTGACTAGGTTATTTATTCCTCCATGAGTCATTTTATAAGCAAGTTTATATATATTTGTCAAGAAACGAATACGGGGCTAATATTAATTAAACGAAGAAAGAGGAAACTGGAAAATGAAGGAAGTAATATAACGACATTATTTAGGAGGCGGCTTACATCCTACGGTCCCCTGCCATCCTCTGCGCCATGCGGTGTCGTTTTGGCTTAAATGGATGAGCTAATCCCTTTTCAAAAAACAAAAAACAAAAAATTCAAGATACTACCGGATAATAAAAAGATAATTCAGGATACTGAATAATTTTTTAAAGATCTTAAAATAATTTTTTTTAAGATCATGAATTATTTTTTCAGTACCAGTCAGTATCCTTTTAGTACCAGCCAATACCTTGAAATATTTTTTTAAGATCCCAAAATAAATTTTCAAGATCATGAAGAATTTTTCTGTACTATTCAGTATTCTGAATTATCTTTTTATTATCCGGTAGTACTTTGAATTTTTTTTCTAAAAAAAAAAAAATATAAAAGGATCAACTCATCCATTTAAGCCGAAAACGACACCGTTTAGCGCAGAGGATGGCAGCAACCGTAACACGCAAAGGATGTCAGCCAACTCCCATTATTTGGTTGACTAGCACCTTCACAAGGACTTGACCATAGAACGTGGAGGCCATGGCGGTGATCTGGTTGACTGGCAGAAACGATGATAATAATTATATATAGTTGGTACAATGTGGACGAAGATTCCTGCTTGACTTATGGGTAACTCGTCATTATCTCTAAACTTTTTTTTTTCCCTTTAAAAAAAAAATTTTCTTGCTTAAAAATTATCATTTGAAAATTTTAATTCCAGGCAATATTCCAGATCCAGTTTGTGCGGTTCAGATTTAATGAGTTTGTACGTTCATTGCTCTTTTACTAACCAAAAAGTTAACATTTTTTTTTACTTACTATTCAAATCCTTTTTATAAATCGCTCCTAACATCTTTCATACCGATAAATTTAGAAAAACTTAAATTTAATTAATTTTTTCTTAAAATTCAATAATTTTTCAACTTTATCTCTATTTTTTTTCTACTATGAATCAAACGCATCAGTAATAAAATATTTTGGGAAAATCCTGTTCAGGGCCCATATTATCAAAAAAATGTGAAAAAAAGCCCAAAAACTTTGAAAATTTGAAAAAAAAGCCCAAGGTTAGCGGGGGCTGATATAGTTGTTAATATGGCTGATATAGTTGTTATTGAGGTACTGATATAATTGTTAACTGGCTGATTTAATTGTTAAAAATAGATTTTGAAATTTCAGAAAACGCTCAAGGTGAGTTGTTAATAGACCCTTTAACAACTCACCTTGGGCCTTTTCTAGAATTTCAGAATCTTGGGCTTTTTTTTGAATTTTCAAAGTCTTTGGGCTTTTTTCGCATTTTTTGGTAATATAGGCCTTGAACAAGATTTTCCCAAATATTTTTCCTTACTTTCTATTATATATTCTTTTCCTTTCCTTTTATTTTATTTCCATTCTTACCTCTTCTTTAATCAAACGCATCGGTAAGTATGATTATTATATTAAATTTGCATTATTTGCTAAATTTGTAGACAATAGTGATTGAATATTATTATGAATATGAATAATTATAAGTGAAACTTGTGGAAGTGACACACATCTTACATTTGAGGCTGAAGTGAGTAGGAAAGAAATGTTTAAATTGGTTGTCTTAATAAGAAAAGAAAGCTGACAGGGAGGAATTAAGAGGGGGAAGGAAATTTGAGGGTCGCATTTAATGGTGAAATGAATTCAGATGCTACGTGGCAGATCTGCCACTGCCTCCTTTCGTACAATGACAGCTCAATTACCCCCCTCCTCGCTTTGCAATAACCCTCCATATTTATTATTGGCTGTGGTCCCAGCTACTGTTTTTTTTTTCCATCCATATTTAGAGATTCGTCTTAATTAATCTGGATTTGACCCACATCGCGCACCTAACTATGGTGGAAGAGTCTGCCAACAGAGCTTTTCTGCATTCACAAGACTCAAACTCGAGACCTTACTTAAGCAACATAAACTACTTATTACTTGTGCCAACTCCAGTTGGTGTCCTAGATACCTCTTAATATAGGGAAAATCCTATAGAACTAAGAAAATGTAAAAAGAAATAATAAACAATAAATAAATAAAAATCACACAAAATATTCAAATATAAAAAAAATCTCAAAGAGTTGTTAAAACACAGTTATCAATAAGACTTTTTTGACATCAGAACTTTATGTGAGATTTTTTAAATATTGTTTTGGTCCCTTGAGACCTTAAATGGATTTTCCCTTTTTAATATGTTTGATAAAGACCAAAGAAAATATTAGTCTATCTGATCCTTATTATAAGACACCAACTAACTATTCACACAATCCTATATCGTGATTTGTTGTTTCATGTTGTAAACAAAAAATATAGCTTCTATAAAAAAAAAGGTAAATAATTAAATGAGAGGGGTTGAAATTTAAATTAGTATCAAAATTTAATTTTTTTAGTAAGTTATTAAGTGCTTATTTATTTATTTATTTATTTATTTTGGGGGGGGGGGGGGGGGGGGATGGTTTTGTTTTTGGGGGATCAAAATTATACATCTGACTGTGTTAGTTATTTTCAGAGTTATGAATTTGGATGTCATTTCAAGTGTGGAATTCTGGGCAGATCAAGCGGAGAGACGCCTTTGTTGAAATAAAATCAATGAAAAGGATGGATTGAATCAATAAAGAATGAGCCAAATATATCCAAGACGCCACCCACCACCATCTCCACAACCTACCATAGACCCTTTCTCATATTATTTCATTCCAACAACATATCTTGTATATAAGCCTCCTCCCTGTTTATGATTTCATTTTCAGATCCAGTTACCCTCTAGCTAGACAAATAAGAGAAACCAAAAAACCATCCAAAAAGAAGGAAATAACCTCTTCTGGGATCAAAACCTTATCCATCAAGTAACCTCATATTCATATACTTCCAAATCCACACCCTACACAAGACCCGTGTTCACCTATATCTGACCTAGAATGCCCCAACCATCACTTAGAATCCATACTCCACCAACTTCTCCACTTACAAAAGAAATTGTCCAAACCTCTTCCCTAAACCAGTGTGGTTTATCTATAACTACTGCAACACAATATATTACTCTAGAGATTCCACAGCCTTTGATTAACCACTATCTTAATCAAGGCTATACCCATTTTCATATCGGTGTTATTCTTCGTCTCATTTTGACCCTACATGGACGAAAAGGTATCCCTGCTATAGCTAGGATAGCCCTCCTTAATACTACTTACAAGTCATATCAAAATGATTTGATTGGTGCTCTCCTTACCACTCTTAGTAATGGTAGTGTTATTATGACCATAGCCCATAATTTTAATATCTAGCTCTTTGACATAACAACCTCTCAGCATCTCAGATCTAGATCACTGGTGAAAATCAAGATCTAGAAGCCATAATGGCCACCCTCTATCACTAGATGATTTATAGAGTTCAAAACCACTCCCTGGACCTCCATTTTCCCAATTCCATAAGTGATGATGCTCTCTATATGTTCATAGATAGGGATCATAGCCCAGCCATCATCAATATCCCTAGGAAGATTCTCAATGAGGAACTTGCACAAATTATGCCTCTTAAGTGGATAAATAATTATGAGAAGAAATTTCATTTCACTTCTCACTACTAGCCCCAACCCTTGGCATCTATTTCACTGAAATTCTGCTCCCTCAAAGGATCATCGCAGTCCATGAACACAAACATCAGCGATTGCTGGTAATCCTAATAAACAAAGATAATAATAATAATAATAAAAATATTTACATGATGATAAATATATATATATATATATATATATATATATATATATATATATATATATATATAACTTATATTTATATATAATCTAAAATATCAATTTCATTACTCATCATATCTATATATTCTCATCGGATCAAATATCATTCATTAATTTTTATTAATTTCATTTGGACCCGGAAACCTGCTAGTCCATTTAGTTTATTGGGAAGAGAACCATGGTAGACCCGGAAACTTGCCAGTCTACCTATGACCCGGAAACCTGCCAGTCACAATCATCAATTGGCCATAAACATATCTTCCTAGTGTCCACACATCTTCCCAAAG
This sequence comes from Acacia crassicarpa, assembly GCA_034222035.1. Classification (NCBI taxonomy): domain Eukaryota; kingdom Viridiplantae; phylum Streptophyta; class Magnoliopsida; order Fabales; family Fabaceae; genus Acacia; species Acacia crassicarpa. Next base: position 49,352,178 of record JAWXYG010000006.1, on the reverse strand, counting down.
TTGCTACCAGTGTCCCGGAAACCTGTCAAACATCACTTTGGGAGGAACGGGTACTATCTTTTCACATCGGTGGCATAAAGCCCAAAAGTTGTGTTCATCACTTTGGGAGCTACCATCCCAAAGCTATCCTCCCACTATTAAGTTATTTAAAATACACACATAATAAACTCCCAAATTATTTTTATTATTTACTTATCTTTTTACATATTTTTATATTATTTTAATTAAATATAGATATAAAGATATTTTGACCTGTTGGTATCTTATCTTATTGCGCAGGAGATATTACATAAAGAAAAAGAAAATCAAATAATAAAAGAAAAATAACGTGGACAAACATGTGCCGGAGTTAGTAATTATAATATTCTACAGGACTATAATATATTACAATCACAAAAAAGTGACGTACAATTTTAATGGATTCCTAATTCATTCAAAAGTGATGCACAGGAAACATGGGTATACCATTCATGCGTGGAAGCCAAGGTGAAGTAGTGGATTTTCAATCACAAGAAAAAAAAGACGCACAGGGGAAAATTTTAGATTCAATCATATATATATATATATATATATATGAAATTGGAGCACGCAGGCCGAGGCAAAAATCAATTTTATTCAATTCATAAGGGAAAAACGCATAGGAATCAATTGTATTCAATTCATAAGGGGAAAAACGCACAGGCATATGTATATAGTAGTTTAAGCACGCAAGCCGAGGTAAAACCATTATATATATATATATATATTTATATATCTATACAGGAAATCAAACAACAAATTGGTTTCTGTAACCTAGGGATCAGGATCACCTATCAAAATATTACATTAACCTAAGACTCATGAGAATTAGAATTACCTGGTCTCCGTGTTGCTAGTCTTCTAGGAGAATAATTGCCAAGAGTACAGAACGAGGATGTAGTAGCGGAGAAAAATAGCGACAAGACAAAGTATCGGGTGTTTTCTAGGTTTGAGCGGCCAGACCTAAGTTTATAATTAAAATCTAGGGTTTTAGCTATGGGCTGGGCCCTTTACTTATTCCCGATAAATGAATTAAAACAAATTGTAGAGTTTTATTATTAGATATATTTTGAGTCCGATGATGAATTCAAAAATTGAAAATATAATTTGATCTAACTACTCCTAGATTCTTGGATCTAATCTTGACTAATCTAATATTATTATTTACAAAATAATAAGATTACCACAGAAACAATACAACATTATTAATTTTTGTTATTCTATTAGTATTATTTTAATATATCATTATTATTATTATTAAAAATCCGAGGTATTACAATTGTTGAAAGATTGTAGCATCTTGACTGCTCTCTTTTTCTTCTTAGAGCAAGCACTTGCATAATGATCCGTCGTTGCACAAAGAAAACATTTATTATTTATAGATGTGCTTAGCTGTTTGAGTGCTTTTTCTTTTAGTTAGTGCTTTTGGTTTAATTAGTCACAGGTGTGCTTAGTTGTCCTGCTTTTAAGGTAGTCTATAAAATATGATCATCTTGTAGCTCAATTAACATCAAACAATTTTATTAAGATCCTTTTAAATATAAGGCTGTGAGTTATGTTGGAACTTTATGTAAATAATATAATCTGAATGTAAATTATATAATAAAACAAGAGCGGGAGTATAATTTGCAGTATTGGGGAGAAAAATTCTTCTTGATTTGTAAAAACATATTTAAAAATTATTTTCAACAAATATATGGATCATAACTCTTTCTCTATTTTCTTCAGCCATAAGATGTCCGCTCGGTGGTGTGCATGGCCACAGTCCATATGAAGGTTGAAGGAATTGCTAATGCTCTCTCAGTCTTTAAATATAAATTCCAAATGTAACACCCCAATTTTTAAAAGTGGAATAATTTTTTTTTATTTTTTTATCAGAGTAGAGCATCGGAGCAAGTAAAAGAGTGAGTAACTGATATATCGTTAACTGTGGCGTATTCGTCTGTTCATAGTGTACAGTACATTTGTCATAACAGTACAAGTCTAGAAGTAGGATCTTCAGTCGGGTCTCTACGCGTGCTGTTTACTCTGCTTACTTCTGTCTTTAGTCCTCGGTTCCCCGGACCTGAAGCTATGGTAAGGGCTGAGGTCCAATATCCATTGGACCCCAAGTAACAGTTAACCTCATGCTTATGTAAACAATATATGTATGACAGATATTTATGACATTGCAGCAATAATCAATATAAAAGCCCATAATAGATGTATAACTCGTCTGAATACGGTACATACCCATTGCATATGTCTATTATCTCTATCCTGCACCACTCATGCCACGATGGCCTATCGTGTCCTCAGCGCTAGGAAAACTCAACGGCATTATCATAACTATAACCCGTGTAAAGCTGAATGTATAAACATATGAACTAAGCCCCATAACTTAGCCACAGTGGATGACCCAAGACCAAGTCTTGTCCATGACTCTATAAAAGTATCTATCACATACAAGTATACAATAAGCATCAGAGTTAGTGTTACAATACGCGTCCGTACCTTAGTCCGTTCGGATAGCGGTACGCTTGATTGGTCTGTATGTCTCCCGTTTTTCCCGGATATCCTATAATAGTATTATTGTATTATTACTTTGTAAATAATATCTTAAGAGATATTCTAGCCACTACCGGTCTTTTTACCCCTAGTGGATTTGTTACTCCAATTATATCCCTTTATTTTTTATTTTAAAAAACGCTGATTCAGTATTTCGGGGCAGAATTTTTGCTAACTTTGAAAATCCATAATTAATTCTACAAAAATCGAAACGAGGATCCGTAAAATTCCATGGACTCCTTAGGATGTCTATTTTTGAGAAAAAATACTAAGGTTTTCCCATAACTTAAGAACAATTCCCAGTTTTCATGTGTTCATAACTTGCCCAGAAAAATTCCAGAATTTCGTAGCCTATTTTCTACAATTTTTATCTCCTTGCACAAAACTCCAATTGACACACTCTAAGTATATTTGGAAAGCCCTATATGTCTACTTTAACCATGAAAATTTTCAGAATTTTAGAACTTCATCTCCAACACAAGATATTGGCCTTTTTATAACTGACTTTCAAAAACGCCTAACCATAAATTTTACCAGAATTTCGCTATTTTGATTTATAACTTTCAAGAATTTTGCTCCATAATATTTTTCATTATATTTTTGAAATAAAGACGTATTTAACCATAAAAACATGAAAACAAAATTATATTGGAAGATTAAAAGATCAAACTAACATTTATTTAAAAAACTATAAGAACTCAAAGCTAAAACTCAAGAACAAGAGAACTTACCCTCGAAGAACTTTATCCTTCTTCCTACTCTATGATTTTCGCCCCTTCCTCGTTACTCAATCACTTTGGTTTGAGTTAGTTTTTGGTGTGGAGGATTATGAAGCCAAAGGCCTCTATTTATAGGGAAATGGTGTGGCATCTTTGGTAAATTTTTTCCTCCTTCTCCAACAAGTTGCCCTTCTTATCCAACAAGTTGTTGCAACTTATTCTCTAAGTTTCCTAGCTTTCTCTCTAAGTTGTTGACCATTCTAGTATTGTCTAGAAAATTCCTACCTCTTCAACAAGTCCATTACCTTAGCCAACAAGTTATCTTCTTTTTGACTTTAATTACCACCTTTGTGTTTATGTTTATATTAATCAATTCCCTCTCCTTCTCCTACAGCCAAAACCGTCCCCCCTCCCCTTTATCTTTTAATTTGTTTTGTGTTTTAATCTTAGCCTATTGTTTAATGTTTTAAGCTCCCTTATTGGTTCTTTTTAATTTACTTGGATTTAGCTTTCATGATGTTTAATTTAATTTCAAGTTATAATCCCAAATGTAGTGTTTTAGTTGTTACTAGTCTTAATTATAAATGTACGATTGATTAATATATTAATCATGATCATTATTAATCCCATTTATGCTAATTAGCCTTTGGTCCTTAATTAAATTAATATATCCTTAATTATGCCCTTTTAATTTGATGATAGATTAATTCCTAAAGTTAATATAAATACCTTAATTATTTTAAACTTTACTGTCCATTTGTTGTTGGAAATTTTCTTCAATTGATTTAGGTATTTTCATGCCATCTTATTGTCTCTTATGATTAATTTAAGATTATGCTTTAATATAATTAAGTGATTTCATAATCTTTGGTTATAAATTAATCATCAATTTATGTGTTACTTTCTTTCTTTATGATCATTCAAAATAGTTGTTATTTTATGTGATTTAATATCACATTTTATAGTCTCCAATATATAGGTTTGTAATTAAATGTTGGTTAATTAATCCCAAAGTGGGATTTAAATGAAAATATAATTATAACAAATTCACTTTTGTATTTTATTTGTTAAGATTTAATATTCATATTAGTTACTCCCTCCGGTCCTAATTATAAGACATAGTTGACTTTTTTGGAGAAGTTAAGGAAGCTAATTAAATTACCTTAGAGTATTTTTCTTTCTATTTTTTTCTACAAAGTAATTAGTTTGATTAATAAACTAATATATAATCTAAAGATACACAATATATAAAATGATTAAGTAACTTATTTAGCTTCCTTAATCTCTCCAAACAAAGTCAACTATGCCTTATAATTAGGACCGGAGGGAGTATTAGCGTATTTTATAATCCCTAATTGAAGATTACAAAATTTGGGTCTTTGGTCTCTTTAATTCGAGGAGAAAATTCCCTAAATTAATTAAATAAACTACTTAAATTTTGAGGCCACATATTCATCTATTTTCTATAGGTATTATTTATCAAATTATAGTAGTTATGAGAAATAGGAATTTTAGGGTATTACACCAAATAACCAATTTATGTTTATAAAAAAAAAAGTTTAAATAATGAAGATAAAAAAATGTTTTTTTTTTCCAACTATACTATAATTTATAAAGAAGATAAGTGAGAGAAATAGTAAATACAATAAATATAGTTAAGGAGTAAAGTTGGAAAATGCACAATAAATGATTTGACAAGCCTAAAATAAAGGTCATATTTTGGGACACATTCGTTACAAATTTGAAGCTTATATTAGTAGTTGTATTGCCTAATGATACATTATACATTATACATTATATGTGAGTTTGATCTGCTGGTAATATTATTATTGTTATTATTGTTGTTGTTATTATTATTATTTTGCTCAAAACTGGTAATATTATATTACTGATTTACTGTTAGTACATGTTACTTTAATTAGGTTCATAATCATACAGATAGACGAAGAGAAACGCGTTTTTATAGGTTCCACTTTGCACATGTGAAGTGAGACCCACCATATCTCAATTTAATTTAATTTTTTTTTGAACTATGAGCACTTGGACTTTTTTTTGGGGGGGGGGGGGGGGGGGGGGGGTTCAAAATGAGCACTTGGACTTGGAGAGAGAGTGATCTCCAATTCGCATTTGGTCCCTTTAAGGAGAGAAAAAGAAAACTGGGAGACTTTGACCAAGTCCGCTATTCCCCACAAGACGAAGATAACTAAAACTTCTATTCCATAATTGACGGACGCATGTTGCTAACTGATCCAAGTTTTATGGTTTTATTTGAAATATTTCGTAGGATTGGATGAGAAGTTTATTTGCAAATCATATATATATATATATAGGGTAAAAGATTTCTCCTGTCACTGGAGATAGAGTTATCTCCAGTAACCCAAAAACTACGTCGTTTTAGATTAATAAAGGGTGTTTCTGTAATTCTGTTTATTTTTTAATTATATACATTTTACCAAAACACCCTTAATTAATTCACCTGAAATTACTAACAAACCCTTCGTTAATTCAAAACGACGTAGTTTTGAAGTCACTGGAGATAACTCTATCTCCAGTGACAGGAGAAATCTTTTCCCTATATATATATATATTTTCAATGGGTAAAGCATTTCTCCTGTCAGGAGATAAAGTTATCTCCAGTGACCCTAAAACTACGTCATTTTGAATTAATGAAGGGCATGTTTGTAATTTTAGGTGAATTAATGAAGGATGCAAAATTACAGAAATACCCTTCATTAATTTATTTGAAATTACAAACACACCCTTTATTAATTCAAAACGACGTAGTTTTAGAGTCACTGGAGATAACTCTATCTCCAGTGACAGGAGAAATACTTTTCTCATCTCCAGTGACAGAAGAAATACTTTTCCCATTTTCAATATACATATACTAAACCATTTAGCGTGTACGAAAACACAACCCGTTTCAGCTTCTTGTTTGTTTGTTTGTTTTTTTTTTTACTTCGGAAAAAAGATCAAATCCATTCAATAAATAAAAAAGATTACACATCAAACTTGAACAGCTTAGTTAAATAAGTGAATTAGTTTTTTAACAGCTTCGGTTAAAAGTTTTAGATGCGTCAATTGGATTGGTTCTTGTCTCTCTCTCTCTTCATAAGCCTAAAACGACATCGTCTTAAGTTAAACATAAAAAAATAGCAATACGTATATTATATTCGCGTTTTAGTATATATTAACATTCTATTTACTTGTGAATTAACATATTTTATATTTAAATATTCTTTCCAGAGTTATTTTTTAAAAATATATTTCAATTAAATATATTACTCCATTCATGATTGGTTTGATCATGGATTGACTCTGGCTTGAATTACTAAACTTTAAACCACTCCCTCAACTTATTTGTTAAAAGGAAAAAGATATATAAATATCTTTTTCAATTTTTAAAACCTAAAAAAGTTTATTAACATATGTAAAGGATAGAGAAGGGATGTTACCAAAAAAAAAAAAAACGGATAGAGAAGGGATGGGAATGAGAATATGAGCTCTTTTTTTTTTTTTTTTTAGAGAAAAGATCAAAAAGCCTCATTACTCAATCATTTTATACATATTATCAGTACTTATTAATTTTGTCAAAATTATTAAGGATTTTGTGAAAAAATTACTCTTTTAGTTAATCTCATTACTCAAAACTCTTTATCAATCATTTTGTTAGTGTTTCTCGATTTTGTCAAAACCATTATGAATTTTGTCTGCAACATTATACATTTCGTCAATCTTTTTACTTTATTGGTTACAACTCAAAACTTCTTGTCAATTATTTTGCATATATTGTTAGTATTTATTGATTTTCTCAAAACTATTACTCTTTTAGTCAATCTTACAAGAAAAAATTCAAATTTCAAAAAAATCAAAAAAGACAATGGGCTTCCACTCGGTGAATCAATTACCACCGCAACAAGAAAAAACAGGCATGAAGGAGAAATGTAGGGAAAATTAGATAGGAGGTTCAAATAAAAAGGATCTAGAAACAATACGAAAAATGGATGATAGATTCAAGTAATGAACATCAAATCAGAACTAAATGACGGGAAATTAAAGCTTGGGAATAAAGAGGCAGGATCTGGCTTATATCCTCTGCAATTACTGTCCGCTGCCGTCCTCTGCATCGAAACTGCGCCGTTTTGTGCAAAAACTGAAGCTGTGGTCCTTCCTTTTTTAAAAAAAAATTCAGGGTATTAACTGGTACCAAAAATTGAAGCTGTGATCCTTCTTTAAAAAAACAAAAATTTAGGATATTAACTGGTACTAAAACTATATTTTAGGATACTGAACAGTACTGAAAAAATGTTTCATGATCTTAAAAACTTATTTTAAGGTCTTGCGAAAATTATTTTATGATCCTAAAAAATATTTTGAGTACTGACGGTTACTAAAAAGATACTTGATGATACTAACTGGTATTAAAAAAATACTTCATGATGATAAAAAAATATTTCTGGATATTGACTGGTGTTAAAAGGATACTTCAAAATACTGTCTGAGACTGAAAAAATAGTTTATAATCTTAAAAAATTATTTTAGGGCACTGACTGGTACTAAAAATAAACTTCAGAATATCTTTGCAAGAGCTTAAAATAAGTTTTTAAGATCATGAAATATTTTTTCAGTACCATTTAGTATCCTAAAATATAATTTTAGTACCAGTTAATACCCTGATTTTTTTTAAAAGAAGGACCACAGCTTCAGTTTTTGTACAAAACGGTGCAATTTCGATGCAGAGGACAGCAGCAGACAGTAATTGCAGAGGATATAAGCCAGATCCAAAGAGGCAAGAGTGTTGTACGGATAATCCCAGAATCCTCTTCCTCTTTTCTCTCAGACCCACAAGCAACTTCTTGTTTTTGCTATTGAGATTCATCACAAATTTTGGGGTCCTGTTCCTCTCTCAGTTGGCCCCTCTCCCCATCCCTCAGAGTCGCATTTGGGCAGTCGAAATCTTAATCCAATGGTCCAGATTTTTTTTTTATCGTTTTGCAAGATTTTTTTTAATAAAAAATCTGGACCGTTGGATCAAGATTTGGACGGCCTAGATGCAACTGTGAGGGATGGGGAGAAAGAGGGAAGAGAAGAAAATCCTCTCCCCAAATTTCGAGAGTAGCACTCGCTAAGTCGGCATAACCAACTCGGAATGAATGAATGAAGTCAAGAATCAGTGAAGGGAAGGTGATTTCGTTGCATCAGAATTCTCACATTCACTATCAAATCTGCCATGCATGAGTCTAGGCATGGAAATAGGCCAGGCCAGGCCAGGTCTGGCTTTGGCTAAATAGGCCTAAGCCTGCAATAGGGTTAGAAGGCCTGAGCTTGGGCTTGAGCCTAAATTCAGGCTTTTTTCTAGGCTCAAGCCTGAGCTTTCATAAGGCCTGGTTGAGCCTGAAGCCTTTTTAAAAGCTTATTTACAATGTAGGCCTTTAAAAAGGCCTCATATTATAGGTCTTGGAGGCCATAAATAGGCTTTGTATATTTTAAGCCTATCAAAACTTATATAAATATATCTTGAAATTATATATAAGAATAAAAAAAATAAATATTATCTTATTTATATGATATAAATATAATTATATTTATTTAATATTTAAACAGGCTAGGCCTGAATGTCCACAGGTTAGGCCTTAACAAAATAGGCCTGACTATTTACATATTCAGGCCTTTAAATAGGCTTTAGCCTGGCCTTTTTAACAAATAGGCCAGGCCTGATCAGACCCCTAAATGGGTCAAGCTGTAGGCCGCCTGTTAGGGGCCTGACTTATTTCCACCTCTACGCATGACCACCACCAGGGGTTGTACAACACCACCATTAGAAGGCACTAGTCATCAATATATCAATATATTCTTCTAAACCTCCTAGCCCCTCAACTATTGGGCCAAATGTCATGTCTACCTGTTATTTTCCTCACATTTGATTGGAGTTGACCTGGTACACCCATAAGAATGGACATGTCGACCACCATCTGCTTCAAACCCGTATTCGATGACCAACTGTTTCAAACCTATTTATTTTGGAATCACTACTTCAACCGTACGTCGATGACCATTGGCTATTTAAAACCATGGTGCCTCATCCCTAATTAATTTTTCAGTATTTCCGATGAAGTTTGCGTTTTTCCCATGAATTTTCTTCCCACCGAGACATTATCATCTTGAAGAAGTGTATGTTGATTGGCGGAACGGGACGGTGACCTCCATTTAATGCTAACAATTCATCGGAAAAATGAAAGTAAAACGTATTTCCTTCAATCTCTATCATCCTCTGTGTTTCATCATTTCCAATGGTCATTACGCCACCTTGGTGCTATTTAACTCTCATCACGTTAGTAGTTTCACGTTCAAAGTCGACAATCTCTATCATCGGCATGCTAACTCCACCTTGGTGCCATTTTGACGACGGATGCGGATGGAAAAAGTCCCCTCATTCCTTGCCTTGAATGGGCCTTCAAACTCCTGGTGTATTACGTCTAATATTCTAAAACACTGGCATATGTTAAGAATGCATTGGACTATATACCTCCCTTTTCTTCCTCTTTATGCCAAAGAAAATATCAGTTACTTCCTTTCTGTTTGGCTTATGTTTATCTTCACATACCTATTCAAGGTAAAACTAACTATCTATATTTTGTTTTTCCTTCTAATTTGTGTGCTATCATGGATAATGTGCAGCTGTCTATTTTGTCGAAAGGTATGGGTATTAATCTTGGAGGATTCTCTCTAGCTCTTTTTTTTCAACAGTGGTGGAGGTGGGAATCATTAGGATTTGTGCAAAAATTGAATCTTCGGATTCGTGTTGGAATACTTCTGGTATCATATACGAGACCTTGTGTTTGTTGTGGGCTGGACTAACATTTTGATCATGCACAGGTCATCAGAAAGAAGATGTAGTAGTTGCGTTGCTTTTCGTGAAGATGATAAGGACTGGGTTTTTTCTTTTTCCTCTTCTGTTCTTGATGGCTTAAATCAGAGTTCCTTTTTTCATATTTTTTTAACTCATATATTCATGTTCTCATTTTTTCTTCTTCACATTGTAGATGGAGATATAATTTTTATTAGTTGCTGTAACGTTTCAGAAGCTCTTTTTAATTATAACCACCAGGCTATTATGGACTTCCGTATCAAACTCAATCGTTTATCTGCAGCTAATATGACTGATGACAATGATTATCATGGACTATCACACCAAGTCTTTTTGTTGTCGCCTTAAGGCATTTCTTTTGATTTTCTCGGTTATGTTTATCATTTTTGTTATTGCATCTTTTTGACATTTACGTAACTCTTGATCACCATCCATGATTGTAATGTTTTCATTAGTCCTTTTTTGGTTGTATCTAAAATATTTCATCCTCACGCTCATATCAAGTCCGTTTTCAGATTCGGTATTTCATCACGTTTGTCAATGCTTCTTTTTCGTGTATGGATGTCAATATCATTCTATAAATTAGGTTTTTGTTTATTTTTAATTTCATTAACAATTTCTATAAAGATTTGATATCCATGTATCGTGCAATTAATTTCTGTGTAACACCTTTTTAACTTGTAATAAATTAAAGCCACATACTTTTATACTCAATAATATTGAGTATATACTCTGTTGTCATAACTATGAATTAGTATATGTTTTTAATGTTTTACGTGTTATGGTATTTTTGTGCCTCTGATGATTATTTTAATATCAACCCAAAACTTTTATAAGGTGATTCAAAGACTTTGTTATATGTGTTATAATGAAACTTCATGTTATCAGTCAATACCTTCTACGAAGTTTCACTATATCCTTGATTATTTCAATAAAAATCTGGAAAAAAGTAACAAACAACATAGATATCATCGTCCACTCTACCTATCAAATAACATAATATTACTCAGTAGTACGTTAATATTTAATGCATTCCATTTTTATGTACTGATATCATTGTGTACTGTGCCTATCAAATTAAATAATAATACTAATGATTCTTTTAAAATCAAACCTGAAATCCTATAAGATGATTTAAAGAGTTTTTTTTTATATTGTTTCAGGTTATCAGTCAATACCTTCTACGAAGTTTTCACTATATCCTTGATTCTTTAGGAAATATTTGAAAAAAAGTAACAGAAGACGTAGATGAAAATAAGTTGTCCTGCTTGGAAATAATATGGGATATTGCATTCCAATGTAAGAGTGATGTATTATTTTCACGTTGATATCTCCCCTTCACTTTCCATATTAATTGACTAATGCTTTGCGTCATGTATTATTTTTACTTTGAAAAGAATTTATGTTGGTTTTAAAATTTAACAAGTCGGTTCACACTCTAACACTGCATGCATGTGTAGTTCATTTTTTTCCCCAACATAATAAGGTTTTTTTTTTTCTGCCTATCAATTTCTTCAAAAGTGAAACGCTAGTCTTATGGAGGAGGATTTTCTCCTCCTCACTTTTTTTGCCCATCCCTCATAGTCAAATCTGGACCGTCCAAATCTTGATCCAACGGTCCAGATCTAAAAAAAAATTGTCTTTTTTGAAAAAGACAAAAAACAATTTTATTTTTTTTTAGATCTGGACCGTTGGATTAAGATTTGGACGGCCCAGATGTGACTATGAGGGATGGGGAGAGGATCCGCATGTGAGAGGATCCGGACGCCTAGTCTTATATATTTTTATATATAAGGCTAAATTCCTTTTTGAACATTGGAATCTGTTCTGGGAATTAAATGTTTGAAGAAAAAATATGCTAAGTATAAATATGTGCACACCAAAAGTCTCCATTAATATACTTATGTCAGTCTGTTTAGTCCAACAACATCTGCCGAGTGAGCAATGCCATGACTAAGGTGGATTACCTATATAGCTAGCATACGTCTTAATGTGAACAACTCAGTGGCCGTCAACCGAATAGATCTTTGCAGTGTGATGTTTCGTGCTCAAATATTTGTATTCTTATCCTATAACTCCTATAAATAGCAACAAATAACACATGCGTTTATTCCTGTCGCCAACTTTTTCACACCAGTTAACACTATTTCCTACGCAATTGTTATTCATTTTTATATGACCCATAAGATTTAAAAATTAGTACATCTGTTATCCAAAAAAATGTAGAATCCTTTTTACTCAAATTTGTAAGTTGTAAACCTGTTTTTGAATCTTCAAACATCATTGTTCAATGTACGTGAATCTGCCTCTATGTGTATATTACTTCTTGACCCTATATATAAGAGTCTGATAAAATTAGTTAAAAATCATAATTAAGTATGTCTTGAAATAAATTTTTTTCCTAAATATGTTCTTATTTATTAGGGACAACTAAGAAAGAGAAATAGGGGAAATATTAGTGCATTAGCATCACCAAAATTTTAATTAATGTAATATATATATATATATATATATATATTAATGAGGGACACAAATGGAAAAAGTTCATTAAATGTTGAGATAAATCTTATTAGGCTCTTATAAAAAGGATTAAGGCAATGGAAAATTTATGAGGGACACAAATGGAAAAAGTTCATTAAAAATGATGAGATAGAGTATATTATAAAAATCATCACACCGATAATAAGTCATAAATAATATAGTTTACTTTTAGCAAAGCGCTGTTTTATTTTTTATTTTTTTAAAAAAAAATCTAAGAAGAATTTTATTTAATGACAACAAAAACTCACAATTGGCTATTTTTCGCTATATATCCTGGAATACACAATATAATTTTCCTGAATGTATAAAATACAAACAGTCAAAAACAAATAATACAACCTAGAGGCTACTTTTACAAATCAAAGTTGCACTTGCACTGGATCATATGCTCCTTGTGAGGAATCAGCGACCTCCAGAGAGACAGGATTCGGCAACTGAACGTGAGAGAAAGATTGATGAATATTGTAAGATGGAATAATAATGGACTCATCAGTAGTGTAAAAAAACTCATAATTCCCAAATGATAAGCCTTGAGCAGAAGAATTTAAGCTTGAAGATGACAAATCTGGCAAAGGAACTTCCCAGTTTATTACATATTGCACAACTTGACGCATGCTTTGTTAGTTTTCTATGAGTTTTGATGATAACTGACAATTGAAAATTTAAAATGAAGTTTTGTCTTGGTAAGTTGAAAAATTTACTGTCAAGACAAAACTTGAATTTTGAGTTTGATAGAGAGCTGCTCAATTTTTCTAAATATGACAAAACTCAAGTCGAGTTTTGAACTTTACAGAGAGCATTCAGCATTTCATCTCAAGACAAAACTCGAGTTTCAGTTTGGAAACTCGAGTTTTGGCTTATACAGAGACTTCAAAATGTTTTCAACTAAAGACAAAACTCGAGTCTTGATTTGGAAACTCGAGTTTTGCCCATACAGAGAGTCTCTAAGTTTTAAATCCAGTTTTGCGCTAAAACCTCATAAACTCAACATTACTTTAAACTTTCCAAAGTTTTCTCTGAGCTAAGAGGAAACTCGAGTTTTGATTTCAAAACTCGAGTTTCTGACTTGACTAAGTATTTTCAACGTTTTACACAGGTTTTGAAAACTGGAGAGTGATCTGGCTCAAAATCTTCAAAGTTTTCATTTAAAAATGGAAACTCGAGTTTCACTTTGAAAACTCGAGTTTCAGCTAAACAGAGAGGTTTCAATGTTTTCAACGTTTTCACTCTTAAAGTGAAAACTCGAGTCTTGACCAGGCAGAGAGGTCTGAACTTTTCCTAGTTTTCATATTGAAATGAAAACTCGAGTTTTGGTTTAGAAACTCGAGTTTTGATCAGACCGAGAGCCTTGGAACTTTTCTCAATGTTTTCACATTTAAGTGAAAACTTGAGTTTCATTTTGGAAACTCGAGTTTTGATCAAACAGAGAGCTTAAGATTTTTCAACGCTTTGAAAACTCAAGTTTTGATTTGGAAACTCAAGTTTTGATGTTTTGGACTTCCACGTGCTATATTCATTAAAAGTCCAAAACTTGAGTTTTAGTTTGGAAACTCGAGTTTTGAGTTTTACTTAAACACTAGTCTAAAAGCTCAAAACACGACTTTGCTCTCTAGAAGAAGAAAACTCGAGTTTAGAGTTTAAAACTCAAGTTTGAACTTAAGTGCACAGTTGAAAACTCGAGTTTTGGTGAACAAACTCGAGTTTCCATCGCTGATTCAGAAATTTGAATTTAATGATTTTATGAAATCATGTTATTTGATCCCAATAGTTTCCAGTATTAATCTTCTATATTCCCATCTATGTTTAATCACTTTGTTAGTGAGTTTCAGATGATTTAGAAGATGTTTATTGAAGGATTAAGCAAAAGCAAAAGGTGATGTCAGAACATTAAATGCTAAGCCCAGAAAGTTGCACATTTTTTGCTAATCCATCTGCACACGCTTACAAAGAATTAAAGAATGATTTCTACTTCCAGCAGCAACTACTCCAACGGATTTATTTGCAGAAAGTCAACTCTGAAACATTGCCCAGATGGATTAAATGGAAATTAGAGAGAGAAGGTGCCTAAACCACTTCCTAACCTTGGCACAACTTCTCCAACGGATCTATTAGGAAAGCAACGGTCATTTAATGATCTCTTAGTATAAATAGAAGAGCATTCAAGTCTTTCCTACAACTACAACAACTGAAAATGCATAGGCATTCAAGTTCTTCAACTACCTTTCTGTTTTCACTTGTATTCTGTCTTTTGACATTAAGCTTTAGTGTTTATCATTATCTGCTCTTAGAGAGAGTTTCTGATTGTAAATCATTTATTGTAAAGAACCACAAGTCAGGGGACTTGGTGGTTGGGTTCATTGATTGCAACTTGTAAGGGGGAGTGAGTTCTAGTGAGAGAATCACTTCTTAAGGTAGAGTGTGTAATCATTGATATAGTGGAAAATCCCAGAGAGTCTGGGGACTGGATGTAGGTCAGTTTGTTAGGACCGAACCAGTATAAATCCTTGTGTCTTGCTATTCTTCCTTTGGCTTTGTTCTGCCCTGTTTTACCGTCTGAAAAACAGAACAAATTCGTTCAATTTTTAAAATACCCAATTCACCTCCCTCTTAGGTATTTGGCTTCGCTTTTCATGCTTGGCTTACTCACTATGGTTGCGAACCTGAACACATAAGTCCAAGTTTCAACACCAACTCTATCTCTTCTGCTGAATAATATGTTCCTAAATTTAGATCCTTTGCTTCAATAATCTCACACGTATTCCATAACTCATAAACCCAATCAACTAAAATCGCACTTCTTCATTTACTTCCACTATTGGCCTTCTCTACACGCAACCTAAACCAGAAAATCACCAAAAGCCTAAACATTTGACTTTGTCGTGGCTCTACCTGTTCAACCACACGTGTAGTTTGAGGATCAATGCCATGGTCGAATAGTTTTGCAAGACCAAAATCTCCTGTTCTTCCATTTAATTCTGAATCTAGGAGAGCATTGCTTGCTTTTATGTCTCTGAGGACCACCACTTATTCACATTCTTCATGTAGATAGGCAACCCTGAAGCAACTTCTTTAATGACTTGAATCTTTGTGTCCAATTCAGTGTCACACAGGCCGGTTATAGAGATATTTATCTAAACTTCCATTGACTAGATTAAACTCCCCTTTTCGCCTACAATATCCCAAAAAAGGTACGAGGTTTCGGTGGCGAAAATGACCTATACTAACAATTTCTGTAACAAATTCTTTGATGCCTTTCTGGGATTCATTGGATATCTTCTTCACCGCAACATCAATTCTTGAACCTGGTATTATCCCTTTGTACACCTTTCCAAAGGCACCACAAACCAGAAGCTCCTTGTCTTTAAATCCCTTTATGGCAAAGTAGAGATTTTTTTTATTTGAACATGTGAGGACCATAGTCTTACTCCCATTCTTCGACATCCTCGGAAAATTTCCTTTTCCGGTATATGTAATAAACACTACAGATACATTTACAAGAAAAAGTAAACAGAGTGACATTCGAGATAATGAAATTGGGAAAAGCACGGATTGTTTTCTTCTTCCTCCAAGTTGTGGTAGCTTTGGGAGTTCGGAGGGATCAAGGGTTTAAGCATCCCCATTGAGCTTGAAACTCCAACCAAGAGCATATTGAGAAGAAAAGAAGGAAACTGTGGAGATTGAGAATCTAACATAACTAGGATTGGATAGAATTTGAGAAAGATCCTGGTGCAATGTTAACAATGGGGTTTGACGTGTGTATACATTGATGGGAGCTAGTGTGACATTAATTTGCTTCCTACGTCCATCATAGTCCACCCACACCTGAATCGGGAAGCCATTGATAAGGCTCAAAGTTTGAAAGCGAGACCCATTATCATAATATCCAGCAGGAGCAGATTTCTTTGAATTCAAACCATTAATATTGATTCCGACATGGTTATCATTGATATCTTCAAACTCACTGTTCTGAATGACGTCGAGTTCCACGACAAACACATGGTTTGTTGGGTCACTGTTGGTCTAATGGCGAAAACAGAAGTGGTAGAGAAAGAACAAGTATTTGTGAAAACAAGTGGATTAGGGTAAAATGCATGACCCATTTTTAACTCTTCTGTTTCATTAGTGAGTTGGAGGAGGCCACTAGAGGTAACAGAAGCAAGACCATCCATGCTTTAATTAGCTGATTGGAATCCATTAAAGACAAAACTTGTATCTTCCCCACTCACTGCTACTACTAGTACCATTGTCGTCACGACCAACAAAAGAAACACCATCGCCATGAGGTTCCAGCATAACATATCGCTGCCTCTTGATCAGTATCTTCTTGCAAGTTCTCTTCTATTTGTATATGCTAATAGGTATGAACACTTTCAGAGTTTCTTCTTTTTTTACGCCGATCATTATTGAATAATCTTTTCCGCTCGTGGATGGCGTGAACGGGCTTGGGCATTAGGGGCTACGCAGAAGTTTCCTAAGGTACGTAATGATTGATTATAGTTTGAGATGATACCATCATAACATCATTCCATATTTTTTAAAAAATAAAAAAGACAACTTTTATTGACATATTTAACCACTTTTGGGGAGATTAAGGAAAGGAGTTAAATTAGTTAATTTTACTCATTTTTCTAAAATGCCCTTATATAGATTTAAAATGACAAAAGTAAAAGTGAATCAACAATCTCTACTACATACCTCTTCCACCTAGAATTTTTCTTTTCACACGTTTTTTAGTTGAAATAATTGTCTGGCTATAAATATATATAATATGTGTATATATATGTGCGCAAGTGCGTGCGCGCACACACACACATATATATATGTTTGTGTGTGTATATTTACACACACACACATGTATATAAACACACATACACAAACACACATATACATATGTTTGTGTGTGTATATATATCTACACACACACACATATATATGTTTGTGTGTATATATATCTAGACACATATATAAACACACACACACTCATATATATATGTTTGTGTGTATATATATCTACACACATATGCATATATACACACACATATATAAACCCACATCCACACACACACACATATACATATGTACACACACAAATATATTGATAGTTATACACACACACACAACCATATATATATATATATATACACTTAACAATTTAAAAGTTTCATTGACTGGAAGAGTTTATATACACATATACATATACTCACTAAAAACCAAATACACTTAAAAGAATAAAAGGGGTATTTTAGGAAGAAATTGACAAAAATTAAAATATTGTCCTATAATTAGGACCAAAACCAACTGCTAAATATTGTCTTATAATTTGGACCGGAGGGAATATTATCAAAAGAGCACAAAAAAGGCCCTCCTACTCAGAACAATTAAGAGGGCCCAGTACATTTAGTGTAGTTGAAAGTAGGGGAGGAAAAAAAAAACAAAAAACAAAAGCCACACATAATATGGTTGAAAGAAATGGCTGGCCCAAAACAGAAAAGCTAAGTTTTTGTGAACATCGGTATCTGGTGGTTTAGAATTCGTGGCCACCCCTCCTAACATAAAATGACTCCCCTCTAGGATTTGAATTCTAGACCCAAAGGATCTAGCGAGCCACTAGGCTTTATTATGCCCATAAAAATGAGCAAACCAAAAAGAAGCCCGTATCATCTCCAGCCATGAGCCATCCCTGCATCCTAATTAACCTTACATTGAACTCTGAGTCTAGCATAGCGTTGCTTGCTTTTACGTCTCTCTGAACCACAACTTTCTCCCACTAGCTCTTCGTGTAGATAGTACAATCTCAAAGCCACACCACCTTTGAATTTGGTGAATTTGAATTGTTGCTTCCAATTAAGTGTCACCTTAGGTTGGTTATAGAGATATTCGTTTAAGCTTTCATTTGGCATGAAATCGTAGTAGACTAAATAAGTTCTTTTTCTCGCTTGCAATATCCCAAAAGAGATGAGATTTCTGCGACAAATTCTCTGAGGCCTTGCTGGGATTCATGGGATGCTTTCTTTATAGCATCCCCAATTTCTGAACTTGGCGTTGTTCCTTTGCACACCTCACCAAATCCATCACAACCCAACCGCTCTTTCTTTTTGAATCCCTTTGTGGCACCATAAAGATCTCCGTATTTGAGCCTGTGTGGCCCTTAGTCTTGCTCCCACTCCTCCACAACCCCAGAACATTTTCCTTTTTTGGATTACGCAATAAATAATGGATAAACTCACAAGAACCATGAATGAAACTAAAGGTAACACAATCCTTAATATCATACCACTCTGGTCCTAGTTTTATGTCTACTTTGAGGGGAAAAAAATTGGTCCTTACTATAAATCTACTTTCAAGGTAATAAATGAGAGGGTTATAATTTTACCCCAATTAATTTAATAAGAAAGAAGCTAAGTGAAAAATACTTATTCATAAAATAAGGACAAAATTAGAAAAATTGATCAATTTAATCTTTATTTATTAAGTTAACTATCTTTTCTTAATATGTAAGAATTAAGTAATTTGGATTTATAAATAGGACTAGGGTGGTACATTGTCTTTTTCCACCTATTCTTGGTAGCATATTAAAAGGGTAAAATGCATGACCTGTTTGAAGTGATGAGTTGGTTTCATCCGCGAGTTTCAGGAGGTCATTATTGGAAGTGATGACAAAAGCACCATCCATGGTAAAATTTGCTGTTTGGAACCCATTATTAATGATGAAACTCTCATGGTCACCACTTACTAGTATCATCGCTGTTAGATTGATAAACAGCAGTCAGAGTTTCTATGTACACTTTTGCCCCCATTGCTGGGCCAGAAATTAAAGAAGGTTGGCTTGGGTACATTTATTATTAGGATAAGATTCGTGTCAATGGACAAGGATCTTATTGTCTCGTTGATGGTGGCTCGGCAGAAGTGAGCTAAATTTATTACTATCTCTAATTTTAAATATAAGATCCATGTTTTTTTTAAAAAAAAAATTAAGAAAGCTAATTTAATTACTTTAAATTACTTATATTTATCTTCTTCTTTTTTTTCAAACTAATTTATTTAACTTATTAATTGATATATAATTACATCAAATGATCTATGACTAAGTATTTTATTTAATTTTTTTAATCTTTCTAAAATAAATAAACTAAGTTTTATATTTATTGAGCGATGATAGTATTGCCACGATCCACAATACCTGCCGTGTCTGCACCCTACGCTCATGTGATCACACGAGACGGATCAATTCTCCCCATCAATGAAATTGAAAACCAGGCCGCCTCACGCTCATGTGATCACACGGCGTGTCATATCAATCATTTTTCTCCCAAATTTCCAACCCCTATTTTAAGTCAATGAATAATTAGTATCTCAATTGTTTGAATCAGACTTTATCTAAAAAGTTTGAAAACTTCCTTCTAGTTCCAGCAATACACTTCCTTCTAGTTCCTTCTATTTATTTATTTATTTTTAAGGAAAGTTTTAAATGTATTAAAAAACAAAATAATATAAACAATCAAAAAAATGTTTATAAAATCAAGTGAATACTAATGATGTAATAAGAGAGGCAATTATTTTACAACCCTGTCATTTAGAAAAAGTAAGGCTAAGTTCTGTTAGAAATAAATGCAGCTACATAAATTACAATGAAGGGTGGGTACTCAATAAGTTCAAATATATATATTTTAATAAAATAATTATATTACAATAAAAATAATTATAATATCATCCTTCTAAAACCTTATTTTTTGGAATTCCATCATAATTGCCTTATTATCAATACTATCATATACATTTTTTTTCAATATAAGGCACTAAACAATCATTCAACCATTCATCCTCATCTCATTACGAAGTGCAGCCTTGATGTATTAAGGGTGGACACTCATTCAAACATATTTTTTTAAAAAAAAACTCAAATTCAAGGGGGGCACTTGCCCACCTTCTCTAACAAATGGGTCCACCCTTGTGTATATGTATATGCATATGTATGTGACTAACCAACTGGAAACAACTCACTACTTTGACCTAGTGAACCTAGCTAACGGACTCAGACTAATACATAAAGCTAAGAAAATAATACAGATCTAAGCAGGTTGATGATATCTCTACCAGTGTTTTAATTGAGCAACAAATACAAAAGGGGAAAAAAGAAAAAACTATTGTATATTTGTGAAATTGTGATTTTACTTGATAAAATATTGATAAGGTATTTTTTTTAATTAATTGATTGGGATGGATTATCTGCTATTTGAAATTCAGGTTACAGGGGCCCTTGAAGCCATATTATTTCGCTATTGGTATTTATGTCATGTCTCCTTTAGAGATGTATGGCTTGAAATCACATTAGAAGAAGATCCAATTCCATTTTCAGCTACATCCATAAAAAGATAATACTTCCTTTCCTCTAGAACTATAAATCATTTATAACATTTTTCCAAGGCATATATAGCTGACCGATAACAAAACATATAACCCAAATAAAGCAAAGCATAAAAAGACAAACATAATGCACCCAAGCTCGAAAGTACGTATACTATGTCCATTGGAAAAATATATGTGTCTTCTTAGGAATCAACGACCTCCGGAAAGGACTGAGTCTTGTATTGTAGTGCTAGAGAAGTAGGCAACAAACTCTCTATCACTCCCAATTGCAAATACAGAAAAAGAAGGAGCCGAAATTAGTGATGAGAAATCAGGCAAAGGGACATCCCTAATCAAATACTGCACAACTTGATGCATGCTTGGTCTATCTCCAGCTTTATAATTCGAACACAAAAGCCCCAATTTCAGCACTAATTCTACCTCCTCTGCTTCGTAGTCTGTTCCTAAATTCTGATCCTTTGCCTCAACAATCTCACCCCTCTTCCATAACGCATAAACCCAATCCACCAAAACCATATCTTCACTTACTAGGTCTGTAGGTCTTCTTCCACATACAACTTCTAGCATAAAAACACCGAAAGAGAAAACATCAGACTTGGTTGTGGCTCTCCTTGTCCTAAAAAACTCTGGTGCAAGATATCCAAAGGTCCCGACCACACGTGTAGTTGCAGGATCACTCCCATGATCATATAATCTCGCAAGACCAAAATCTCCCAACTTTGCGTTGAACTGCAAATCTAGCAAAACATTGCTTGCTTTTATGTCTCTATGTAGTACTACTTGCTCCCATTCTTCATGAAGATAGCACAATCCTGAAGCTACACCTTTGATGATTCGAAATCTTTGTATCCAATTCAGTGTCACACTAGGTTGGTTAAAGAGGTATTTATCTAAGCTTCCCTTTGGTATGAAATCATAGACCAAAAGAAGCTCACTTTTCCGCCTGCAATATCCCAAAAGAGATGCAAGGTTTCGATGGCGAAGGCGACCGATACTCACAATTTCTGCAATGAATTCCTTCATGCCTTGTCGAGATCCATGCGATACTTTCTTCACTGCAACTTGGATATTCGAACCTGGCATTGTCCCTTTATACACCTTTCCAAATCCACCAGAACCCAAAAGCTCATTGTCTCCAAATCCTTTTGTGGCAAAGTAAAGATCTTTATATTTGAACCTGTGAGGGCCATAGTTTTCCTCCCACTGTTCAACAATCTCATAAAATTTCCTTTTCCTATATCTGTAATAAATTACGAATAAAGTTACCAAAAGAATTAAAGAAAGTGATAACATAGGTAACCCAATTATTAAAATCAAATATTCTTTCTTTCCTTCAAGGCGTGGTAACTTTGGGAGTTTTGAGAATTGAAAGTTTTGAGCCTCCCCATTGAGCCTAAAGCTCCAACCAAGAACATAATGAGAAGTCAAAAATGACCCAGTGGAGGCTGAGAATCCAACATAACTAGGATTCTTAATAATATGAGAAAGATCCTGGGACAACCTCAATAAGGGAGTTTCAGGTTTGTTAATGTTGATTGGAGCAAGGGTGACGTCAATTTGCTTCTTGCGTGCGTCATAGTTCACCCACACTTGCACAGGAAGGCCACTTTTAAGGGTTAAATTCTGAAACCCTAACCCTTTAACATAATATCCAGCAGGAGCAGATTTCGTTGAAATCAAGTCATTAATATCGATTCCGACATGATTATCATTGATATCATCAAACTCACTGGTCTGAGTGATGTCGAGTTCGACGGCGAACACGTGGTTTGTTTGGTTACCGTGGCTGGTTTCATTGAAGAGGCCTAGGTATTGACTGGGACGAGCACCTGGAAATGCTGTTGATGGAGATATTACAAAGGCCACTCCATGACCACACGATGGTTGATATGCAGATCTAACGGCGTAAACAAAAGTTGTAGAGAAAGAACAAGAGTTTGTGAGAAGTATTGGATTTGGGTAAAAAGCATGACCTGTTCGTAGCTTGGTTTCATTGGTGAGTTGAAGGAGGCCATTGGATGTGATCTCAGAAATACCATTTATGGTTATATTAGCTGATTGGAAGCCATTGTTGAAGATGAAACTCGTATCTGTACCACTCGGTTGTTGTACCATTGTTGTCACCAATAAAAGCACCAACGCCATTAGAATAAGCTTCTTCATACACATAGCTGTTTCATAATCTGTTATCTGTATGTTTACAACAATCAGAGTTTGTCCCTATTTTCTTGGGCATGTTATTGAAGAGGAAGACACGAATTCTTAATTAAGGACAAAAAATCTTATTGACTCGTGTATGAGGGGCTGGTTGACGTAAATGTTTGTCTTCTTTTATTGATGCAGTTATTGTCAATTTTGTGTGGAATGACGACACAAAAGAATGCATTAGTACGTACTTCCTCTGGTTCTAAATATAAGCCTCCAGTTGACTTATTTTTGGAGAAATTAAATAAACTTAATAAGTCGCTTAATCATATATAAGTTGTAGTCTAAAAAGAATGTAGGCGGCCTGGGAATTTTGGAAGTGAAACTGCAGAATAAAGCAAGTATGATGAAGATGCTTACTCTTTGGGTGAAGTTTATGAGAGAAAAGTATTGGTGTGGGCCTTGAAGATCGCGCGGGATAAAAGGGTTCCGGAAAATACTCTATCTCTTCTGCTGAATAAAACGTAAAATTTATAACAACATGCAGTATACAATGAAACTTATTTATTATCAACCAATATCTGAATGACTAAAATAGTTTTATTATCAAAATATATAATTTGTAAAATCAAATTAAATATAACAATGAAAAAAAAATTATATTTGGTATTTTGATATTATTATATCTCGAAACTAAACAATTTAGTAGAATAAATTTATGTTTTAAAATCAAATAAAAATCATATTTTGACGTTGAACCATTGAAAATATTTGCAGCATTCTACCTTCCACAAATTCATGGCGTGAGTCACGTCTTTCTTGTAGTAGCCAGTCAAACCACACACTCGACTTTTTTTTCAAACTAGACTTATAAAAACTAGAGTGGTCTAAGAGTTAGTTGTGGGATTGGATTTAGTCCTAAATATAAGGCCTCAATCCACTTTGTCTTTCAAATTTATATTTTTTATTCCAAAATATCCCTATTAATTACTCACATGTGAGGTTTCTATGCAATGATAGTCATACTCAAAGATGATATTTTAAAACAAATTAGTTTATATTTATTACAAATAACTAACATAACTAACTTTCTTATTTTATTCAAAATAGTTATCCTGAGCTGTGAACTTTCATTCTAGATGTATGTTATTGATGCTTGACATTGTTATATCATTCCAAGTCTTAGGATCTCTATACTCCTCTCTGAGAAGAAGATGCAGCCAGTGGAGGCAATGGTGCTGTATTACCAATTAATATTTTATTTCAAATCGTAATGAACTAAAATAAATAAACTCATATATACCAAACCAAGAGTTCAACTTGAAATTAAGGTTAACGATAATATTAAACTTAATGCCACCCACAAATGCAAAGAAGAATGTAGTACTTCCTTTGTTTACTACCGATCCTAAATATATATAAGCCTCTAGTTGACTTATTTTTGAAGAAATTAAATAAGCTTAATAAATTACTTAATTATATCATATGTTGTGTATCATTAGATTATATATTATTTATAAATTAGATAAATTAGTTTGGAGAATAACAATAAATATTAATACTTTAAAGTAATTTAATTAACTTTATTAATCTCTCCAAAGAAATATATATATATATATATATATATATATATATATATATATCAACTAGGTTTTTTTAATTTAAGATCAGAGTTAGTATTATTCATCTTATAGGGGTTCGACATCAGTCCCCCACCAAGGCCAGAGCACGGCCTCAGGTTCTGTGAGCACTTACTGGGGACTTACGAGATCGTCTATCAAAGGAGTCCCAGCGACGGCAGAGGAGATCGAACCCACGACCCAAGGGCCTAATCCTAGATCCCTTACCATCTATGTCAACTCTCATTGGCTATTCATCATAAAGATTGACTTTACTAAAATATAAGTATTAACATGGGCCTATTTTGTACACCGATCAGTTTTTCAAACTTGTTGACCAAACCGAAAGCAAACTACCAAAGGCTTCACATGGGCCTGCTTCATCTTTTATTTATTTATATTTTTTCTTTTTATTTTTTAAGTAGCAAAAAGAAAGCAAAAAAAACAAAAAACAAAAGAAAAACAAAAACAAAAAGACCTCAAGTGGAATGACGCATCAAGTATTAACATGGGCCTATTTTGTACACCGATCAGTTTTTCAAACTTGCTGATCAAACCGAAAGCAAACTGCCAAAGGCTTCACATGGGCCTGCTTCATCTTTTATTTATTTATATTTTTTCTCTTAATTTTTTAAGTAGCAAAAAGAAAGCAAAAAAACAAAAAACAAAAGAAAAACAAAAACAAAAAGACCTCAAGTGGAATGACGTAGCGGCGGACGTATTGAGGGCCAGAGTCGGAGATCGACGCGGTGGCGAGTGGAGATGAGAGCTGGACAACGGAGATCGAGTGGAGCCGAGGGTTGGACATCGGAGATTGAGCTAGTGACCGGAGATTCAAGGCGGAATTGGAGAGCTAGTGAGGTGAGATGTCCGGCAAAGTTAGGCGAAGAAGTTGTGACCTAATTTAATTCAGGATTTGCAACGGAATTCGCAAATTGGTGGGCTTTTTCCTACTTAGCCAATTTGTGGCGGAAGTACCTTTCCTTCGCAAGATTTTTGTGACAGACATGATAAATCCGTCGCAAGTTGTGATGAATAAAATAAGTCCGTCGCAAGTATTGGCAGACCCACACATGTTTTTGTGGGTGCACCCATAAATTTAAAGGAGATATTATTTTTTTGAAGGGACTTTGCAATAAGTTGTCTAGGTGGTGTGGTGGTAATTTTACTAGTCCCACAGCAGATCCTGTATTCAAACTCATGCATGGAAAACTTTCTTACCTATTTTTATTATGAGAAATCATAATAATTTTTGCTTGCATATTGCTTTGGAATTTGATTGTGTAACATCTGAGTATTTGTATGCCATGGGATTAGAATATATTGTTCTATTTAAATTGATTTCCTCGAAAATACTTTTCAATTGAACCTAATTTCTGATCCTAAATTTTACGAAGGTGTGAGTTGCCTTTTATTCTCCTTAAAAAAAAAAAAAAAATCCCCCGAATCCCACTATTAATTGTGTACCCACAAACATTACATCCTGGGTCCGCCACTGGTCGCAAGATGAACCTTTTGCAATGGAACTATCTTTTCGTCGCAAATTGGCTTCACATTTGCAACGGAATGACATCCATTGCAAATTCCATCACTGTTTACATATTTTCTAGTAGTTAAAGCCACGCCATCGCCGTGAGGTTCCAGCACATAATATTGCTGCCTCTTGATCAGTGTCTTCTTGCAAGTTCTCTTCTATTTGTATCTGCTAACTGGTATAAACACTTTCAGAGTTTCTTCTTTTATTACGAAGATCATTATTGAATAATCTTTTTCGCTCGTGCATGGCGTGAATGGGCTTGGGCATTAGGGCTACGTAGAAGTTTCATAAGGTACGTAATGAACTAATGATTCATTATCGTTTGAGAAGATACCATCATAACATCATTCCATCTTTTTTTTTTTTGGTAAAAAGAGAGGCATACGCCTTAATATATTGAAAGGTAATCAAAGAGGGGACCAAGTCCCATACAATCAGAGATAAACAATGTCCTTAAATGATCCGGACAAATAGACAAAGTGGAGGAATAAGAAAAGCCCTCCTTAGCTAAGGCATCTGCTAACCATTTTGTGATCTTGGAGTGTATAATAAACTCACCATCCAGTCCCTTTCAAGCATGTTCCTGATTTGTAGCTGAACCACACTTCCAGATGAGGAATCTCTTCCAAGAACCAGTTCCTCAATAACAGCTTTGGCATCAGATTCAAGAAGGATCTTCTTAAACCCTTCATCCCAAGCCATCTTTAGGCCCATAAGAATAGCCCATTCTTCTGCTTCGAAAGCCTCACACCATCCCAGACTATGTGTAAATCCCATCAGCCACGAACCTTTTGAATCTCTTATAACCCCACCGCAAGCTGCTTTCTCAGTGTGTATGGATACCGCACCATCTACATTAACTTTGGCCCATGTATCAGGTGGAGGAACCCATTTAGCAGATGAGATACCTTGGTGGATAGGTTTGCAAGTAAGAGAGTCATCTTTCTCACAAAATGAACTCCAAACCCTGTCAATAACAATTAATGGTTCTGATGGCTTCTGGAAGTTTTCATCAAAAATGCAATTGTTTCTCCATTTCCATAAAAGCCAGATAATGACTCCCCACAAAATACTCCAACATTTATCATTAGAGAAGCCATAATCATTTTTTAAATTAGCAGTCATCCAGTCACAAGTAGAAGTAGAAATGAATGATGGGAACAGATCTGGGTGGACCAGCTGCTTCCATATTTTCAGGGCATAGGGGCAATGTCTAAATATGTGAATTGCATCCTCGACATCCATATTACAGAAGTCACACATAGGACTTGAGGAAGACCACCTACTCCTCCATTTCTTAGTAGGCAATCTACCATTAAAGGCCAACCAGAGGAAAAATCTAATCCTTTCAGCACCTTTCCAAGACCAAATGAGTCTATAAGTACTATTATACAGATTTTCAGGAGGAGGTTCTATCAAAAAATAGGCACTTTTGATTGAAAAAATTCCATTTTTATTGCCATTCCAAGTCATAATGTCATTCCCTGCACAATATAAAGGTGGTAGAACAGCAATAAGTCTCTGGATTACCTCGCTATTGACAATTGAGGAGAGTCTTGTTAGGTCTCAAGTGCCATAGTTGACCCAATCAGCAACCAAACTAACTTCTTTCTTAGAAGATAAGGGCCGGATGCAGCAATCAATGAGTTTCCTGTTCGGGAATAGCCATGAGTCTAAAAAGAAGAGGATAGACTTGCCATTTCTATGTTGCCATCGGGTCCCTGTGTCAACAATTTCAGACTGTTTGCACATAAATTTCCATAAGCTCGAATCTGTTTGTCTTGTATTAAGTAAGGAGGTATCACTCCTTCTCATATACTTCTTATCTAGAACTTCAGCCCAGAGCCCTTTTGAACCTTTCACCAAATTCCAGGCTAATTTAACCCCAAATAATGCTTTATTCACAGATGTTAACTTTTTGAGACCTAAGCCTCCATGGGATTTAGGCACTGCTATCTTGTCCCAACTCAAAGGATGAAAACCCTTGTTGTTCTGAGTAGTCCCCCAAATAAAATTCCTTTGTAAGCGTTCTACTTCCTCACAGATGCTTACTCGCAGTTGTGCACCGTCGGGCACCGCCGGATCATTCAGAGGGAGAAAGAATATCATTGAAATCCCCCCAAACCACCTAAGGCATTGATATAGTATTAGCCAAAATTTCTAGTTTCTCCCATAGAACTGCACGGAAGTTAGAGTGTGGTAAAGCATAAACAGAGGTAAGTAAAAAATCAGGATTACCTTTCATAGAACACCGAAAATGCAAGAATTGCCTGTCCTCTTCAATAATAGAGACCGTAATTTCACGCTTTTTCCAGAAAGCAGCCAGGCCTCCTGATCTACCAATACTTGGTAGCATTGTGAAGCCATCGTAGCCTAATCGTAGAAGATGACGGAGTCGGTGTTCCTGTGAGACTCTCGTATTAGTTAGCACCACCAGAACGGGCTTGGGCCCATGAACTAAAGTGTTAAGGTTTCTGTAAAGGCCTGCTCCACACGAACCTCTATTATTCCAATACATCATTTGATGCATAACAACTTTATATAAAAAAGTAAGGATCCAATAAGCCCAAGGCCCAACTATAGGGGGGTTTCAGGTACTACTGAACCCTCAAGCTCTTCATTACTCGCTGGGCTTATCCCATCATCCTCCATTGGGCTTTTAACTGAGTCGGCGTGACACTCATCTTGCAGCCCATCTTCCTCCATTATTCCTTCACCAGGGTCATGTGGTAAGGATCCACCTAATGCTATTGGGATGAGAGGGTCCTGTGAGATATCTTTATTATTTAGTTCCTGAGAAACCATTTCTGAATTTTCAATCGTGCGAAACTCCTCAGTATTTCCCATCGTGAGCAACAGCGGCCCATTATTTCCTTCTTCAAGCCCACGTGATCTGATCTCTTCTTTTCAAAGAAAATAATATAAAATTACACATTCTCCCATGTTTTCATAAATTTTTTTATTATTAAAATATAATTTTAATATAAATATTTTATCTATTTTAATAAAATTATATTTTTTTAATTAATACTGGTTTGACTCCGGTTTGACTTCGGTCTGACACACTGACCCTTAACCCAGTACTCCCACCGGTTCAATGACCGGTCCAGTTTTCAGAACCTTGGTATTCAGTTTGGAGTTCGTGGTGACTCCTCCCAACACAAATAACTCTTATGGAACTCAATTTTTGAACATGCATTGTTACTTTGTATGCCTCACCAAATCCACCACAACCCAACCGCTCTTTCTTTTTGAATCCCTTTCTGCCACCATAAAGATCTCCGTATTTGAACTTGCGTGGCCCTTAGTCTTGCTCTCACTTCTCGACAACCCCACAAAATTTCCTTTTTTGGACTATGCAATGGATAAACTCACAACAATTGTTAATGAAATCAAAGGTAACCCAATCCTTAATATCATACCACTGTGGTCTAGTCTACTTTGAGAGACAAATTTGGTCCTTATTATAAATCAGCTTTCAAAAATAAATGAGAGTGTGTTATTTATATTTCGTTCAATGATGGAAGTCTCTGGAATCTGAACGTTGGATTGATTAATTTTAATCTGCTTTTGAATATTTCGTTCTGTTTCTTTTAAATTTCATTTTTAATTTGTTTCAACAAAAAACCTCCCATTTTTATTGTATTTGTTTCGCTGTTATTCCAATCAGACCTGCTGCAAATTCTTTGGGAAAACGACTTAGGTTCTCTATTACTGCAAATCTTTTATTTAATTTGGTTATTTTGAGGGACTGATGAGGCCCTTTTGTCTTTAGCTTTGGGGTCCACAATCAAAATTAACCAAGGATTGCATATAGGCAAACCTAGGATCGTTCTCTCTCTCAAGGAGCCTTTTATTGAGTCCTAGATAATCTAAATGTCATGCAATGCAATTAAAAACAAGGGGCAAATGGGTTTTGGATTTTTTTAAAAAAATGAATGCAATTAAATTAAATGCTAAACTATTATTTTTGGTATTTTCTTTATAAAATGGAATGACGTATGAAATGTACGATGAATGAATGCTCTTGAAAATGGATTAGTAACTATCATAGTTCAATTAATAGTAGCTCCTACTACCGTAGCTAACTACTATTCCTTGAGGTATTATTTAAAACCACTTAGTGTGTGATTAGGATTAAATTAATGCAACTTGCCTCCTCTTGATAAGAATGCAATACCACGTCACTCAATTAATCCAATTCAATGATACTATCTAATAATATCACGTAGAAAGCACAATATCATTGAATCAATAAGGAAATACAAATTTATAAATCCAACAAGCTACTAAATTAAATCCAATCACATAGGTTCAATCCATAAAGTTATCCAACCGGGTAAACTCAATCTCAACAATACAAATCAATATTCCTAAAACTAGGAAATTAAAATCCAAAAAGAGAAAATAGATTGAACAAAACAAACTCCCCCTTTGAAGCTTTGGAACTCAAGCTACTTTCATCCACATCCAAAAGCAAGAGAAATCAGCCACTCATTGACTCAATTTCAACCACAAGCAAGAATTTGACCAACGCTCAGAAATTCATTTCAGCAGATTAAAAATCAAATTTGATATGGAGAGGATTTCAGCTTCAATGTTAGTCACAGCAAGAACGATGACGATGAATCTGTAATGGAAAAGAAAACAAAGGGGACGGTGAGGGAGGTGATGAGAGAAAGAGATGCTGGTCAGGATCGAGAGAATCAGGTCTGATGGTGTCGTGAAGGTCTCGGCCTACTGTGAATCCGTGGCTGTGGTGGAGGTTGAAGGAAGGGGTCTGTTCTGGGTGGTGGTTGAAAGAGACAAAGGGAGGCTAACGGTGGAGGTTGGAGAGAATGGAGAAGGAAGGTGGTGTGTGAATGAGGAGGGTTGCTGGTGTGGAAGTCGAAGCCTAAGGTCCAGTCTCCCTCAACGCGTCTCTGGTTCAAGTTGCATCTTCCACAGTGGATGATCGGTGGTTGAGGGAGATTGCTTCCCGGCGACCGTGGTGGATGAGGAAGCCGCCGGTGAGGTGGGGGTTGAAGGATGGAGGAAGGTCGAGGTTGAAGGTCTACTATGAAGGGCCTTGATGGAGAATAGATGAAGGCGTGAAGGTCTCGGATGGCGATGATGCAGGATGAAGCTTCTGTGGCGTTGGTTCCTTTTTTTCATCCATTGTGTCGGGTCCTTGTATGTATTGGGTCTCCAAAGCTCTTAGCTCCCAGCTGAACCTAATTCATTGTTCCTTGGTCAAAACGCAGAGTTTTGACCAGGGACCTAAGTGAAAATTTTAAAAAGTTTGCTTGAGGGACCTAAGTAAAGCTTTTGTAATTTGAGCTTCAACTTCCATTTTCAAATTTGATTTAATTCCTTCAACCACCTAAAATTAAAAAAAAATCAATCTAATATCAAATATTCTCAGAAAAATCAAAGATTAAGAGTAATAACAATTTTACCCCTTTTAATCCTAATTTAATGTATTTACTCTTAATCTCAATTTATCACAAGAAAGACATTTTAAGCATCAATAACTATAACAAAATACATTAAAAACCCCAAATTAATTATCAAAAATCATATAAAAATATGGTTTGATCAGGGACATGGCAAATCTCTTTCAAAACGACCCGCAGTGTGTTTTCAGCACCATCTTATCATCTTTTCAGGAGGAAAAGAGGGAAATGGTTTTCACTTGGTGATGGCAAAAGGGTGATCAGTTGAGATCCAGAACTCTGATTAGCAGCCAAACTTGAGGAGAACCCCAAGAGGAGGGAGGATGATGGCTAGAAGAATGTCTATGTAGCTTGCCTCACCTTCAACTGCCATTTTGTCTTATAGTTTTTGAGACTTTGAAGGTTGCTAGAGGACGACGTTGGAGAACGAACCAACGATGGGAAGCGACTGCCAAAGTCGACGATGCTGGGAGTTTTGGCGATGCCGGAGTTGGAGGAAGATGGTGGTTGACGGAGGTAGAGAGAGAGAAACGGTGGTCTCTTTCCTCACCTTTAGCTCGTTGGAATTGATGAGCACTAATAATACCATATTTTCCCTAGATTTCATGACTGAATTGGATGGTAAAAATAAGCTTAACTGTGAAGTAATCAAGCAAAAAGGCATGTATTCGTGATATAGGGAATGAGAGACGGAAATCATCAGAATGTGTTAATTCGCGATGCTTTTTAAGGAAAACTGTGTAGCAGAGTTGATGCGATGCTATAGCATTCTGATAACAGACTGAAGAGCAATACAAAGCACATGAATGCTATAGCAAAGTAGAGGACGCAATGCTATGCAGTGTATATTCTGACCTTTTTATCTAGATGATTTCAGGAATTAAATAAAAGGGCAATAATGACAGATGGATTGCTGACGTAACGGAATAGAAGATGTGGAGGATCGGAACTGAAAGATTTGAAAGAATCCCGCAGGATCTGCAGAGGCAATTTAATCTAATCAGAAGATACTGAAGATCCCGACAGAATAGGAAAGTCTCAACCGCTGCGTCGCATGAAGGAATGATTATAAAAGGCAATTGAGAGAACCCTAAAGAAGTCAGAGAGCCCTAGACAAAATTCTATCTTCGGCAGTCTCTCGAGAAGAGTGAGCAAGATCACAGAGCAAGCTATTTCCAGGACAACCCAGCATCCTTCCTTTGAGTTCGGCGGAGGGAAGACGATGTGGAGCAGTGACGTGACAGGGCTTCATCCATGCTTCGGAACTCCGTTCAAGCTTTCTGTTTTCTTTCGTTTATTTGTATTTCAATCATGGGTCTTTCTGTTAATGTTTGTTTTGCGTCTTCCTCGTCAGCCATGAACTAATTTTCAGATGGCTGGACGAGGATGAATTTTTAAGTGTCGAATGAACCCAGTTGCATGTTTTTATAAATTTGGTTTTGCGTATCGGTGTTTTAATTACTAGCCGGTTAACGGAAGTTAAGGGCTAGATCAGTGGCTTCACTTACTGGCAAGGAGTGGAGTTAGACCTCCGAGAAACAGATGCTTGCTAGGCGGCCCGTGCACGGCATGACCTATATTGTAGACTTCAGGAATGGGTCTACCGCTCATAACCATTAAACCCTGTGCATAGCAAAGATCTATACTAGAAAGTTACCATAGGAATATGGAAGGAGTATAGGTAGTATCCTACGTATCGGACGCAGAAGCTTCAATAGACTATAGAGGTGGGTTAACCAAATAGCCTTGTGAGAAGCAGCTATGCTGTAGCAATTGTGGAAGCTGTACAGTATAGATGCCGTAGCATTGTGTAAGGCAACTGGGGGATTGAAGAACTTAAGGACGATTCTGAGTCCATCCTAACTTATCACTGATATCTTCTCTCGTTTATTGTTATTTTGCCAGTAGCATAGTTACCAAAACCTCTCAACTGATATTCTTTATTTTCTACTTCATGACTATCATAGCAACCGAGCGTCACTTTTTAGTATCACAGTCTTTGTGGGACGATACTCTACTTTCACTTTATTACTTATTCGACTGGTTCGCTTGTTATAAGGGAATTTGACCAACAGGAATCAAGTTGTCTAACCCATATCCAAGCTTCCTGTCGCGACTATGAAGGTGGGGGGAAGAAGGTCCAAAGAATGGATAGACGACAATGGTGGTTCTCCATCTTCTTCCCTTCCCTCTCAAGCTCTCTCTCCATTTGATCTCAGCAAACTCCAGTCTGTCGAAGCTCTTCATATGTGCTCTGTCTTCTTCCCTTCCTCCTCATCCGATCTCCCTCCCTCTCATTCATGATGATTCCTTCTCCTTCCTACGATGATGAATAGAGATTATTAGTGGCATAGAGATTATTGTAAACAGATCACTAAATACATTAGATGAAGAGAAAATTTGACCAAAAGAAGGGGAAGAAGGAAGATGGAAAAAAGAGAGAGAAAGGAGTAGTCGCAAAAGAGGAAGACGTGGCAACATGGAGGGAGGAAGGTTGGCGACTGGTGACTAGCGACTGGCGAGGTTGAGCAACATGGAGGGAGGAAGCCAGCGCAGCTCCTTCGTAAATGCTACAAAACATTTACTGCAAAGATTTTAGGTGTTGCCGATTAATTCGGCCAATGCTCACACAGAGATGATGCTAATGCATGGGAAATACAAACAGTTGTTGCAAAACATTTACTGCGAAGATTTAAGGCGTTGCCGATTAATTCTGCCAATGCTCACATAGAGATGATGCTAATGCATGGGTGATGAGCACAAATAATACCATATTTTCCCTATACTTCATGACTCAGTTGAATGGTAAAAATAAGCTTAACTATGATTTAAGCAAGCAAAAAGGCATGTATTCATGATATAAGGACTGAGAGATAGAAATTATCCACATGTGTTAAGAACAGCGTAATTCACGATGCTTTTGAGGAAAACTGTGTAACAGAGTTGATACGATGCTATAGCATTCTGACAGCAAACTGAATGGCAATACAAGGCACACGAATGCTTTAGCAAAGTAGAGGATGCAATGCTATGCGGCTTATATTCTGACATTTTTATCTAGATGATTTCAAGAATTAAAGAAAAGGGCGATATTGACAAATAGGATAGCTGATGTAACGGAATAGAAGATGTGGAGGGTCGGAACTAAAAGATTTGAAGAATCCTGCAGAATCAACAGAAGCAATCTAATCTACTCGAATCAGAAGATACGATAGATCCCGACGGAATAGGAAAATCTCAACTCGCTGCAACTTGCACCGTAAGAAAGCCTGATTATAAAAGCCAGCTGAGCAAACCCTAAAGTAGTCGGAGAGCCCTAGACAGAATTCTATCTTTGGCAGACTCAAGAGAAGAGTGAGAAAGTTCACAAAGCACGCGATTTTCAAGACAACCCAGCATCCTTCCCTGCAGTACGATGGAGAGAAGACGACGTGGAGTTGTGACATGACAGGACTTCATCCACGCCCCGGAACTCCATTCAAGCTTTCTCTTTTCCTTTTGTTTATTTCGTATTTCAGTCATGGGTCATTCTGTTAATGTTTGTTTTGTGTCTTCCTCGTCAGTTATGAACTAACTTTTATATGGCTGGATGAGGATGAATCTTTAAGTGTCAAATGAACCCAGTTGCAAGTTTTTAATTCAATAAATTTGGTTTGCGTATCGGTGTTTTAATTACTAGTCGGTTAACGGAAGTTAAGGGCTAGATCAGTGGCTTCACTTACTGGCAAGGAGTGGAGTTAGACCTCCGAGAAACAGATGCTTGCTAGGCGGCTCGTGCACGGCATGACCTATATTGTAGACTTTAGGAATGGAGCTACCTCTCATAACCATAACACCCTGAGCATAGCAAAGATCTAAACTAGAAAGTTGCCATAGGAATATGGAAGGAGTATAATAAGCATCCTACGTATCGGACGCAGAAGCTTCGGTAGACTATAGAGGTGGATTAACCAAATAGCTTTGTGGGTAGCAGCTATGCTATAACAATTGCGGAAGCTGTACAGTGTAGATGCTGTAGCATTGGGGAGAGCAACTAGGGGATTGACACACTTAAGGGTGACTCTGAGTCCAGACTAACCTTTTACTAATATCTTCTCACATTTACCGTTATTTTGTTTACTTTTGCTAGTAGCATAATCACCACAACCTCTCAACCTGATTGTATTTATTTTCTGCTTTCACAACTATCATAGTAATCGAGCGTCATTCCTTGGTATCTCAGTCTCTGTGGGAGATACTTTTCTTTCACTTTATTACTTGTTCGACTGGTTCGCTTACCATAAGGGAATTTGCACCAACAATGGGAAATTCACACAGTTGTTGCAAAACATTTATTGCGAACACATGAATCAATGACAGGAGAATTTCCAAATTAGATCCAATAGATTGGGTATAACTTATGCATGAACATTGAAAAAAAAATGAGGACGTACAACAGTGTCAATGCATAGGGACAACGCACGAATCATCGGAATTACACGATAATTAAATATAACAGTTGCAGCATCGCCTGTAATCCCCAATGACTTTCAAAGTTTGGTTGAATTGCTATGCGAACAGTAGATTATCTTTTATAAATGCAGCCACTTATGCGAACGCATGTACAATGACAGGAGAATTTCTAGATCAGATCTAATGACAGGACAGGGAATTGACATGTAGGTAGTACAAATGGACCAATGGTTGAATGGCTATGAGGTTTAGAGGGATATATTGATTGGAGTTGGACTAATGATCCTTCAACAATTTGGAGGGATAAATGGAATTGAGTTCTATGAAAATGAGACTTTTGTTTCAGTAGGTATGAGGATAAATAATGAAATTCCAAAGCAGTTGCCAATTATGGCACTTGTCTCTTTGATAATAAATTTTGCTTTAAAATGTCCACCTAGGTTTCACTTCTTTTAGTGAGTTCTAATTTATATTATGTCTTTATATATATATATATATATACATAATTTTGATTATCACATGGTACCTTATGTCTCAATCATATTCACAAATCTTCTAACCGAAGTTATCATGCAATTTTAAAAGAAATGTAATGTTTTCACATTTAGTGACAATTTAGGAGGGTGAAGTGTTTTTCCAAGCTGAAAGTGAAAAGAATTACAAATTTCCAAAAGATGTTGTCACACCATCACATCTACAAATATCCTATAATCATATCCAGAACATGCCACAATATTATATAAAAGGTATCTCTCTTCAGCTAGAGACATTGTATCAGAAACCAAAGCCCAGTCAAAGTTGAGAATAACACTACAAGAAAAAAGAGTTTTAGCGACGGAAAAAATCCGTCGCTAAACCCTCAAATTCCGTCGCTAAATGAATTAGCGACGGAATTAGCGACGGATTTTTTCCGTCGCTAAAAAGTGGTCGCAATTGCGACAGAATTTTAAATTCTGTCGCAATTAGCGACGGATTTCAATTCCGTCGCTAAATAGCGACGGAATTTAAATCCGTCGCTAATTTGAATTTAGCGACGGATTCGCTAATTTCGCTAAATTCAAATTAGCGACGGATTTAAATTCCGTCGCTAATTTGATTATTTTTTTAAAAAAAATTATTTATTATTTTCTTTAATTAATTTATTATTTTTTTAATTTTCTTTGAAAATTATATTCTTTTAAAAATAATTATATTCTTTTCCATTATTCTTTTAAATTTATTTATTTTATTTTTTAATTTTGTTTAAAAATTATATAATAAAATATTTAAACAAAATTATATAACATACATACCGAATCTTCATAACACAGAGTATAAAATACATTATAAATATAGTGTTTCAACAGAGATGTACTAAAAAAGTAATCTAAACAGCAGCATCCTCATCATCATCATCAGCAGGAGGATCACCTTCAGGAGGCGGCATCGGACCCTTGTCTTTCATTAGGGCCATGATTTGACGCTGCATCTGTCTAACCATCTCCTGTGTCTGGTGGAGCTCAATGTCTGTGTTCATTTGTTTTTGCTTTGTCTCGTTCAGCTCAACTGCTTGCGACTCGATAGTTGTCTTCATCCTCATCAACTCATCTGCCAAAAAATTAGGAAATATAATTATCTTTTTTGCACTGCATTTAAATGAACCAGAGAATGAAAATGTTACAATCAATATCAAATGTATTACGTTTACCTGCAGAAACACCTTCGCTACTGCTGGATGTGGAGCGCTTTGATTCCCTAAGTCGGCTGGCATAGGAACCTAACCCGAAGACTCTACCTTTGCTGTTAAATCCACCCGCAGCCTGTAAGAATAGAGTCTCGTTATCGGACTGAGAGGATGAGGGGTGGGTTCCACTCTGCGAGTCTCTCTCCTAAGTCAGCCTCAGATAGTTGCCCTATAAACAAAAAAAGACATCACAAAAAAAGCCGATGTGAAATGAAATAAACATGTTGGTGTCCGAAACAAAGAATCAATACAATATAAATGTCTCACCGCCACTTGCTCCGCCCTGGCGTTAATCCATATCTTCTCACCCCCTTCAGTTTGCCGGGTATGGGTCTGCTCAAAGGCACGCCACTCAACTTCTTCTGGTGGAACATCCTCAGACTGTGCCTGCAAACACATGAAAAATCGTTAACAAATTGTTTTAAGGTACAAAACATTGAATACTTTAATAGAAAATAATGTGTACTCACAATTTTCCGACAATGCTCACTCAACGGAATGGACCCGCCAGCATATGAAGGTCCCACCTGCTTGGCCCTATTCTCCTTACTTTTCCGACTTCTATTATTAAATTTCTCATCGTTCTCCCACTGTGCAAGTAATAGGCTTGCAGTGTCAGGGTCAATCCAATCTGTCTTGCCCACACCCTTTCTCAATTTATGAAATCTCCCAGACAACCACTTGCTTCCCTTATGATTAAAAGCTTTTCTCAGACCTTTATGATGTTCAGGCAACGTCTCAAACTTACTCTGAAAATCAATAATGAACAATTAGTGCTCCAAATGTTACAAATACTTAATCAGTTCGTATTTGGATAAGAAATTAATAACTATAAATCACTTAACTTACCAAAAACTCGTCGAACCATCTACTCCGAGTGTCCTTAGGAATTTCTTTCCACGTGCCCCAAGGCTCATTGAAATTGCGGAATATTTGGGTTGACAAGATATCAGCCATCGGGGGATAAGGGTCAAATCTGTAGACAGAGGATATGATGCAAATATGAGCATACAAAATAAAGGGTAAAAATCGTAGCGTTATTAGTAACGCTGTATGACTCACCCCTCAGTGCCGTTAGGACGGATCCACAGCTTCCCCGTCGCAGGATCTTTCGCTCCCCATACAGGTGTATCAGAGGAACTACCTCCTTCGTCGACCTGGCTATGAGGCGACGGAATCTGCTGAATGAAGGAATGTGAATTATTGAAGAGTTTGTACATAGATGGTTAAATAAAACTACACATATGTAAATCAATCAGAAATGGTAAAGTAAACCTGGCGTCCCCCTTGCTGTGGATCACTGGAGGAAGACGGAGAATTGGACGTATACAGTGACGGTGAAGTGGATAGGTAAATCGATGGTGAAGATGAGGACTCATATGGTGAAACCTTTGGGGAAGCGCCTCTCCCCCCCATGCCTACGAAGGGAGCAGATTGTGTTCCCCTACCTCTGATAGGACGAGGTCGGGATCGACCACGACCACGTCCACCATCTGAACGTCCTCCAGCTGGATGCTCCATATACCTATGAACACTTACAAACATTATGTGAAAAAATACATAAAAATAAGATATTTATTACTTCATATGACAGTAGCGCAATTACGGAGTATGTAGTATAACAAATTGTCATAAACAAAAGAACTAACACAAATCAATCGGATGATTCACGTTCTTCGTCATCTGCTTGCTCGGCTTCCTCTGGAGTCTCATAGTCGTCGAACTCAGATTCGCTATCAGAGCAAATCACTTTTGTCTCATCGTCTGATTCCTCATCGTCAACTTGGATAGGAATCAACTCTAAGTTCGCAGTAGAATCAAACAGATTGCTTGGTACATCGTCGTCGGCAATGTTTATGGGCAGTACATGTTCCACATCAGCCTGGAACGGTTCCTTCATGCCGTCATTTGCTGCCGACTCTTTCGACTGAGGTATGATATTCCGTGCTTTGGTTTTAATAACTCCCACCCACCCTTGGCGGGATGTGGGGTATTCTGTATAGTACACTTGTTCCGCCTGTTGAGCAAGGATGAATGGGTCATAACCAACCGTATATCTCCTTGTCCAGTGGATCTCAATATTTCCATGTTTGTCCACTTTTGTCCCACGCGGACTGTTATCAAACCACTCACATTTAAAAAGTGTCACCACCTTGTCCCACTGGTAACTCAGCTGAATTATGTCGACTAACTTCCCGTAGTAGTAACTCTCCACCCCGTCAACTTGGTCACCTCGACAACATACACCATAATTGCAACATTGTGTACCTGCGTTCGCTTCAACAGTTGAAAATCGATACCCGTTGATTATATATTTGTTGCACCGGGTAACACTAATTGCAGCTCCATAAGATAAACTCCATGCCACTTTATTGGGATCTTCTGGGTGTTCCAAGAAGTAGGAGCGAAACCATTTTGGGAACTTAGAGTTCGTGAATTGGTCAACTTGGGATTCCGACATTTCAGGATTTTCCGATCGGACCAAATTAGAAAAATGATTGCAACAAAAAAATTAAGTTAATACTATAATACTTACCGTAACAGTGAAAAGAAAACAAATCTTACTTTAAGTATTGGGCGGCCTCTTCACAGTTGTTTAGAATGTACCACTCCGCTACTCGCTTATCTCTTCCTTCAAGAGTTGATCTCCAACGTTTTCCCACGACTCGGCCTAGAAAATCAAATATTGATTTTTGTTCGTTCGTATTACCGCCATCATCGTTGCGAGGTACCCGTCTCCATATTGATGTCATTTCAGGGGGATAATAGTATTGCGCGAATTTTGTGGCCTCTTCGACTAGATACGCTTCAGCGATAGATCCTTCAACGTGGGTTGGATTTTTGATTTTTTATTTAAGAGTGCGTAAAAACCTACAATGGACAATTACAGCGTATCTATAAACTAAAGTGCGCGAAAGAAATAACTGCACGAAAGAAATATATATATTACCTCTCAAACGGATACATCCACCTATATTGTTGGGGACCTCCTACTCTTGCTTCGTAGGCCAAGTGAACAGGTAAATGTTCCATTGAGTCAAACATGCTAGGAGGAAACACGATCTCTAACTTGCATAGTGTTATTGGCATGCTCGCCTCCAGGTGCCGTAACTTTTCCACATTAAGCTCATAAGCACAAATTTCTCTAAAGAACTTGGAAAATTCTGCTAGAATAGACCATATGTGGTTCGGTAATGCTTTGAAGGCCCACGGCAACAACCTCTGGAAAAAAACATGACAATCATGACTCTTCATCCCGAATAACTTCCCCTCGTGCAAGTTGACACATCTTTTCAAGTTTGACGCATAACCGTCCGGGAGATTCAGCTCTTCAACCCATTGCAACAATTCCAAATTCTGCTGTTTGTTTAATGTGTACGGTGCTCTAGGTTTGGAAATCCGTCCCCTGCCATCCTGCACCAAATGCAAAGCAGGCCTTCTACAAATCGCTTCTATGTCCCGTCTAGCATTGATTGTGTCCTTCGTCTTGCCTTTCGTGTCCATCACGGTGTGCAAAATATTGCAAAACACATTGCTCTCAATGTGCATGACATCCAGGTTGTGTCTTAACAATTGGTCTTTCCAATATGGTAGTTCCCAGAAGATGCTGCGTTTGTTCCAATGATGATCAACACCATATCCCTCGGGTTCGTTGGAAGCAGCACCCTCTTCGACACTTTGAATATACTTGACCCTGTCCCATATTTCTTGGCCACTTAAACGACGAGGTTGATCTGCTCGTTCAACCACATTTCGCGTGAAGTCTTTTCTATTTGTCCTATACGGATGGTCCGGGGGTAGGAATCGTCGGTGCCTGTCAAACCAACAGACTTTGCAACTGTGTGCCAAGCTAAAACCCATGTTCTGCTCAAGACATACCGGGCATGCAAGCTTTCCCGACGTTTGCCAGCCACTCAACATCCCATATGCAGGGAAATCATTTATCGTCCACATTAAGGCAGCACGCATTGTGAAATTCTGACTCAATGATATATCATACGTTAGAACCCCTTCACTCCACAACATCTTCAACTCGTCTATCAAAGGCCTGAGGTACACATCTATCTTCTTTTTGGGGTTGGATGGCCCAGGGATTAACGCGGTGAGGAACAAAAACTCCCTTCTCATGCACATAGAAGGTGGGAGGTTGTACGGTGTCACAATGACAGGCCAACAGGAATAATTTCTGCCCGATTTATCAAAAGGAGCGAACCCATCCGAGCATAGACCAAGACGGACATTACGGGGATCCATAGCAAAGAAAGGGTT
Source organism: Acacia crassicarpa (assembly GCA_034222035.1). Classification (NCBI taxonomy): domain Eukaryota; kingdom Viridiplantae; phylum Streptophyta; class Magnoliopsida; order Fabales; family Fabaceae; genus Acacia; species Acacia crassicarpa. The sequence goes on along the minus strand of JAWXYG010000006.1, from coordinate 49,309,938 downwards.
CACCTCGTCAAATTTACGCCAAGCTTCGGCGTCGGATGGATGCGTCACAAAATTTTCATCCCTGTGATGCTCCCGGTGCCATCTCATGTGAGCAGCTGTTTGTTCTGATGCGTACAATCTCTGAAGTCTGGGCACCAGAGGAAAGTAGTGCATCTTGCTTAACACTTGACGGGTCATTTTCCTTCCTCTCCTCACAACTTTATATCTGTCATGTCCACAGAATTTACAATTGATCAGCTCAGCATCATCCTTGTAATACAACATACATCCTCTAGGGCAGCAATGGATTTTTTCACATCCAAGCCCAAGCTCTTTCACCTTTTTCTTTGCTTGGTAAAAATCCTTCGGCAAATTATTGTCTTTGGGAACAACTTTGTTTATGATCTGCATCATTTCGTTGTAATTCCTCTCACTCATATGGTGATCAGTCTTCAAGCTTAGTGTTGCTAGGGTAGCCGAAAGCGATGAATATTCACTACTTTCAAAGTGTTCGCATCCTTCCCATAGCGGACGTTGCGCTTCTTGAAGCATTTTATAGAACCTATCGGCGTCCGGATGAGGATCCTCTCCCATGTATGATGGTTGAGTATGTGTACCGGTCTGCTCTCCCATGTATGACGATTCGGCATGATTAACAGGATTAAAATATCTGCCGATGGACGGTCCCGCGGCATCCATAACCAACTGCTCATACGCATTAAGGTTTTCTCGATGACTACTGTCCCCGTAATAACCGCTCGGTGTCTGTCGGACTTCGCCATGACATTCCCAACACTCATAATCCTTCATGAATCCATTCTGACACAAATGAATTTTGACCCTGCTCGGATTTTTAAACCTTAAACACTTACATTTGGCACACGGACACCTGATCTCCCTACTTGAATTATTTGAATGCGCCAAAGCAAATTGGATGAACTCGTTCAAACCCGCCCTGAATGCTGGATTTAGTTCTCTTCCAGTCAGACGATTGTACATCCAACTCCTATCGTGATTGTCTTCCATACTTCCTAGCTACTTCAGTTACTAACCTAATTAACATCTCAATTTGCCACAAATACAATTATAAGTAGCCAATACAACTAGCCACTTATGCCAACCAATTGCCACTTAATCAAGAAAGCGTAAAAACTATAAGTATTTTGGATATTCTAAATTATAAAGATTAAATAAGACTACATCAAATTTATATAATCTGCAAAATCAACCTTATCTTTTGTATTTATAATTACCTATTTATCTAAACAACTTGTTATTTATAATTACCTAATTAACCCATCTTGTTATTATTGTTTGATATATGAACACACACTTTCTCTCTCCCGTTGAGTGTGACCTATGCTTGATTAATGATGATATGGATCGATAATTTAATTAAAAGTACTGGCGTTAATTAAGCAGATAATGGATATATAATCAAGTGCCCAAGCTTTAATTATACTGGACAATTACTGAGTTTGCCTTTTTTTTTAAAAAAAAATAATAAGTGATTCACACAATGATTAAAAACAATAGTAAATTTAATTTTATTGAAACAATGAACTAAAAGCTGAGTCAAATACAATTTCGATTTTCACAAAAAATAAAAAAAACCTTTAAAGTGAACATAATAATCAACTTTTTTATTTTTTTTTGGCTGGTTACTTCATTAGCACTTTATATTTGTTCTCACATGTTACACAAATCCAATTTTTTTAGGCATAATTAATTGTAGCTTGCTTTTAAGTAGGCAAAATGTCAAACACTTGAGTCAATTAATTATGCCTAATTATGGCTCAAATAGTTCATTCCCCAATTCTATATCGTGTGAATTGGATTTGATCTACCACAACATTTTGTATCCAATTCTTGATTTTTTTTCCCTAGGAAAAATCATTTCAAATAGCTAGTGGGTCATGATCAAAATTTTCAATTTGAATATGTACAATGAAGTTGACCAATAATTGATATATTGCTAAATTTTGCCAATTATGAAGTAATCTTAATTAAGAGTTTCTCGGTTCCAATTAACCAGGAAGTATTAGATAGAATTTTATTATTATTATTATTATTTGTAAATTGTAATGGCAGTGAAGACGATATTCAAAATTTAATTATTATTGTTAACTAAGCCATAAAAAGGACAAAGCTAAAAAAATTAAGACGGCCATTCCAGCTAAAGTATGATTTTTCTAGTATGCCTTTACATACAGATAGATCAATCAACACGCAATGGAGCATTTAAGGAAACTTAATGGTAAAATATTAATACATTTATCATTAAAAAAAAATTAACGTGATATAAAAAAAAAAACCAAAATCAGTGTTTTGTATCACTATATATCAAAGGTTAATAAGACAATATGAGAGCAAAATAAATTAACGTTGATGAGATTTGCAATTCATTATAAACCTTGTACAACATTATTTAATTGATAGATTATATTCTGAGCAGATTATTTATTTATTTATTTATACTTGAGTAAGACTAACTCCTATATTGCTTAAACTGATTGGGAGTTTAGTTACGAAATAATTTTATTAACAAATGCAATAAACAAATTTTATTAAATATGACTATTTATAACCTAATATTACAACTTTTTTCTTAAAAATGCAGCAAATAAACAACAAATCTTAAATTATAACCTATTTATTCATGAATAATAAATATGAATAATTTTTCAACTTTTATTTATATTAATTTCTCATGATAAATAAAGTGGTGAAAAAAAAGAATAAGAAAAAGGGAACTTACCAAATGGGGAGGGTAACCGGAAGAGAGAACGGCAACTGTAGAGACCTATTTATTCATGAGGAAAAAAAATTACAAATTTTTTCCATTTTTTTATATACTAATTTCACATAACAAATAAATAATTAATTTTAAAAAAAAAAAAACCTTGCTCACCGCCGGATCTGAGCTTTGGCCGTGGGAAGAACAAGCTGAGGGTGCTGAGCGTAGTGTAGCTTAGGGGAGGGAAGCTGTGGGGGAGGGGGGAGCTTGGGCGGCCACGGCGAGCTGTGGGGTGGCGGGGGAGCTGTGGGTGGCGGTGGAGCTGTGGGGTGGAGGTGAGCTATGGGGAAGGCGAGCTATGGGAAAGACGACGATGGCCGAGCTGTGGGGAAGGTGAGCTGGGGGGCGACGGCGAGCTGGAGGCGACGGCGAGAAAGGGGCGAGCTTGGGGCGGTTGTGACAGTTGACGGCAGCTGTGAGAGCTGAGAGACGCGAGCTGTGGGTTCTGAGGAAGAAGGAGCTGATTAATTAAATGGCTTAGCGACGGAAAATGAATTCCGTTGCAAAAAGTAAAAACTTTCTAGCGACGGAATTCATTTCCGTCGCAAAAAGGTAACTTTTTAGCGACGGAATTCATTTCCGTCGCTAAAAAAAGCTGCAGCTGGCAGCTTTTTGCTGCCAGCTAGCGACGGAAAATGAATTCCGTCGCTACATCTTTTGGCCGCCAGTTTGCGACGGAATTAAATTCCGTCGCTAAAAGGCGTGGCTGGCGGCTTTTTGCCGCCAGTCAGCGACGGATTGTTGATTCCGTCGCTAAATTTAGCGACGGAATTTTTTTCCGTCCCTAAAATTAGCGACGGATTTAAAATCCGTCGCTAATTTTCTCATTTTGCAACGGAATTTTAATTCCGTCGCAAAATGGCTTGAATTTGCGACGGAATATTTTCCGTCGCAAATTCCGTCGGTATTCTACATTTTTTTTGTAGTGTAAGTAGATCAAACTTATAAGATCATAGACCTACTACGATGATGCTGAGATTAAGTGAGATTTCTGCTTGTTTGCGCATAGAGGTCGTCTTGACTTCGATAGGCTAAGAGATTGAGAGTTGATGGAGTTAGTGATGTCGTCTATCTGAGGGAATGCGACTGTCTAGAGCAGAGCAGGAGAGCTAAAGTCACAAAGGAGGGTGTGGTGGGCAAGGCACCAATTAAAAGAGAGTGAAGCTATAGAATGAGAGTTATCACGATAGGAAGAGAGGTTTAGAGAGCAAAATTCAATTTTCGGCGCGACGAAGAGAAGATTCAGTGGAGCGGGGTTCTAATGGGGCTAATCTTTTAGACCAATTATGCTTAAAATAAGGTCTTAAAAGTTCATCTTTTAAACTAATTATTTTGTACAAACTGGTCTTAAGAGTAGTAATTTTTTTTATTCCACATATTTTAACCACGTAGAAGGTATCTTCTAGAGATCGACGACAATGATTTTAGATTCATTATTTGATCTCGGATTGACTCAAATGAGTCACAGAGGCCAATAAGGAAGTCTACGCAGTGATCTTGGTCTCTGATAGCCCGAAGTAAGCAGCTAAGACATGGCAAAGCCATTCATGAACTTCGTATAAGTCTATATGTTGTCATAGTTTCATTAAGGAATTACAATAAAGAGTAATCGACTTTTCACCTTAAATTAATTAAGCCATGAGGAGAATGCTTAACCCATATGATAGCAACAATTTTTTTTCCCCCCCCTGAATATAGATGGTGAGTTGCATCCCAAATATCCTTTGTTGTGGATGTTATGAGGTTATTTTCACTAATATCAATTATCACAGAGTTCAAGGGCCAAGCCATAACCACATTATTCTCAGCTAACCATGTCTTGAATGTAGGATCCTTTGATGAAGGCATTGCAGGTGTTCTAGTGAGCTATTTTTCCTTGTTCTTCCCACGGATGAACATCAGCATGTTTCGAGGCCATTGTAAGTAATTGTTGCTGTTAAAATGGTGTGTAACCATAACTTGTGTGAGGGACTCCGGCACCATACCACACATCCTTGAAGGATGAGACAAGTTAGCACGAGGCGAACCCCAGAATTTAGGGTATCTAGCCTTTTTGAGCTATCACTAGTCGATATGGCTTGACTTTGGTACCATGAAATAAATTGATAAATTATGCAGCAACTATATATCTTTATTTATTGATATTACATAATATTTATAAGTGTGATACAGAGAAGAGTTTTGTCTAACTATACCTAACAAAATATCGCCTATTATCCAGGAGTATTCAAAATTCAAATGTATTTAAAGTTCAAAAAAAACAATATAAAGAGTAATATAATAATAATAATAATAATAATAATAGGATAATTAACCTAACTCTAATTAAGATTAGGGTTTTAGTCATTATGGACCAAATAGGGTTCAACTTCCAACAATAATTTCAGCCTTGTTTTCTAACAACGGCTTTTACTAGAAAAAACTTTTAAGATAAAAGTTAGAAAGAGTGATATGATAATTTGACTTTTGACCCTAATCACGGCCATGCAGATTAACGGCGTCCACTTTTTTCAGATGGGGCAACCAGTAGGAAATTGAATCAACAACTGAACAATATTTCCTCACAAAAAAGAAAATTAAGATGTTACTCTCTTTACATTCCGTCCAAAAACTATAAATAATTAAAATGTACAGAAATAAGTATGGGAGTTTAGAACTAAAAAAGAAGCAGATCTGTTTTATAGGCAGAAAACATATTGTATTTAAAAAAACGCTCCCATGGGTATAGAAATTGATGACATTTATACAAGGAATATAAACAACATAAAGCCTCAGGAGCTACAATCCCTAATACAATTCCGTGAATTAATGTATTAAACATTAACTTGCAGAAAATGAAATCAAATAGGGGGAAAAAACAAAAAAACAGAGCAAAAGACATGAAATAGGAAGCTCTAGCAAGTCATATGACCCAAGGCCTTAACGACCTTCAGAGAGATGTGATTCAGGTACTGAACATTGAGAGGACGACTTGTCAACACAATATGGAAGAGACGACGTTGTAGAGTCAAAAAATCCAAGGCGATTCCCAAATGACAACGCTGGAGAAACAGAACATAAACATAAAGATGATGATATGTCAGGCAAAGGAACTTCCTGATTCAGATATTGCAAAACTTGACGCATCCTTGGCCGACTCTCCGGTTGGAAATTTGAACACAAAAGCCCTAGTTTCAATACTAATTCCACCTCCTCTGCTACATAGTCTGTTCCTAAATTTGGATCCTTTGCTTCAATAATCTCACCCCTGTTCCATAACCCATAAACCCAATCTACTAAAATCACACTTTCTTCTTCATTTACTTGCTCTATGGGTCTTCTTCCACACGCAACCTCAAGCAAAAACGCACCAAAAGCAAAAACATCTGACCTTGTTGTGGCTCTCCCTGTTCTTGTATGCTCTGGTGCTAGATAACCCAATGTTCCGACCACATGTGTAGTTTGAGGATCACTGCCATGGTCGTATAATCTTGCAAGACCAAAATCTCCTAATCTTCCATTTAGTTCTGAATCTAAGAGGACATTGCTTGCTTTGATGTCTCTGTGGATCACCACTTTTTCACATTCTTCATGTAGAAAGCACAATCCTGAAGCTACTCCTTTGATGATATTGAATCTTTGTGTCCAATTCAGTATCACGCTTGGCTGATTATGGAGATATTTATCTAAACTTCCATTTGGCATGAAATCATAGACTAGAATAAGCTCCCCTTTTCGCCTACAATATCCCAAAAGAGGTACCAAGTTTCGGTGGCGAAAACGACCGATACTAGTGATTTCTGCAACAAATTCTCTCATGCCTTGTCGAGATTCATGTGAAACTTTCTTCACAGCAACCTCAAGTTTTGAAGCTGGCATTTTTCCTTTGTAGACTCTTCCAAATCCACCTCTTCCCAAAAGTTCTTTGTCTTTGAATCCCTTTGTGGCAATGTAGAGATCCTTGTATTTGAACCTATTTGCGCCATAGTCTTGTTCCCACTCTTCTTTAATCTCAGAAAACTTCATTTTCCGATATATGTAATAAACTACAGATGAAGCCACCAGAGAAATCACACAAAGATAGAGTAAAGGGAACCCAATTGGAAACATCATAGACTGTTTTCTTCCACCAAGTCGTGGTAGCTTTGGGAGTTTAGATATAACTAGGTTTTGAGACATCCCATTGAGCCTGAAGCTCCAACCAAGAACATAATGAGAAGTTAACACAGATCCAGTGGAGGATGAGAATCCGACATAACTAGGATTGTTTAGAATTTGAGAAAGATTCTGGTACAATGTTAACAATGGAGTTTTGGGTTTGTTAACATTGATTGGAGCCAGTGTGACACTAATTTGCTTCTTTCCTCCATTATAGTCCACCCAAACTTGCATCGGAAGGCCACTCATGAGAGTCAAATTCTGAAACTGAGACCTATTAATATAATATCCTGCAGTAGCAGAATTAGTTGACTTCAAGCTATTAATGTCGATTCCGACATGGTTATCATTGATATCATCAAACTCGCTACTTTGGATGGTGTCAAGTTCTACGGCAAAAACATGGTTTGTACGGTTGCCATTATTGCTTTTATTGAAGAGACCCAAGTACTGACTGGGTAAAGCACCTGGAAGTGCTTTTGCTGGGGAAATTACAAAAGCGATTCCATGACCACTCAGAGTTCTGTATTCAGGTCTAATGGCGAAGACAAAAGTGGTAGAGAAAGAAGAAGAGTCACTGAAAGCTATTGGATTGGGGTAGAAAGCATGACCTTTCTCTTTCCAGGTTTCGTTGGTGAGTTGCAGTAAGCCATTGGAGGTGATCTTAGAAATACCTTCCATGGTTAAATTAGCTGATTGGAACCCATTATTGAAAATGAAGCTCGTATCTTCACCACTCACTTGAATCACTGATATCATCAACACCAAAAACATCATCGCCATATATTTCTTCATCACAGACATGGCTGCTGATAGTTTGCTCTCACAGAATCACAAGTTATTCTGTACTTCGAACCTTTAATGGATGAAGCTCTTATGCCAACAAAAGAATGGACCCGCGTTTGCAGAAGTCCTGATCACCAGTAAGGTGTGTTGATATTTCTACCACTCAAACTTTAACATTGTGTGTCGTGCTGTTGTTATTGTAACTTATAGATAATTAAGTCTCTTAGAATTCCCCCATCTTAATACTCAATACATACATATATTTATATTTAGATAGTTGATTTTAATCTTAAATATAAGATATAACTTTTATTTTTATCAAACTTTTTTTAATCTATCATTGTTGATGCTCACCCAATAATAACTAAGGTAGTAAGAGAATTAAGAAATTAAGGAAGATGACTAGGGTGTTTTTTTTTAAAAAAAGGTCATATAAACAAACTTAAAAAATATAATTTTTTAATCTAATTAAATTAAGAAAATATATTTTATAAGAATTAGAGAAAGTATAAAAATTGCACGATAAGATATTCTAAATTATTAGGAAAAAATAATTTAAAATATTGGATATATCTCCAAAAATAATTTAGGAAGTGAATACAAATTAATTATGCAAACATTCATTTAAGGGAAATTACGTATAGGTGCCAAGGACCAGAAATAATTATAAAAAGATCCTTTGAAATCACCAAATTATACACAAATCCCAAGGGACTTTTTTAATATTATTTGTATTAATAACAGGAAATGTCATATTCACAACAGAAATTACTTTATTTACAACAACATTAATTTAAATACTTGACCATTTACAACAAAAAAAACTATATTTCTAATAGAAAGTGTCATATTTATAACAACATTTAAACATCTGAATTTTGAACGTAGAGAGGTCATTTACAATAGAAAAATGCTAGATTTACAACAGGAAGTGCTATATTTATAACAAAATTTAAAATCTGGTCATTTACAAAAACAAAAAAGCAATATTTAGAACAGAAAAAGCTATATTTACAACAAAATTTAAAAACCTAGGTTCTTTTTCCATACAAGTAATATAAAAAAAAAAAGTCCCTGGAGACTTATGTGTAATTTGTTGATTTCAAGGGATTTTTTGTAATTATTTTTTATCCTTGGGACCTACACGTAATTTTTCCTTCATTCAACGTGATGATGAGCCGCCTAGAATTGACAATTCAGCTCCTTCCCAATCATACAAGCAAAGAATACGACAAATCCAGAGACTGACTAGGTCATTTATTCCTCCATGAGACATTTTATAAGCAAGGCTTGTCTTTATTGCGAAACGAATTCGTGGTTAATATTAATTAAAAATAATAAATTTATTTAAAAAAATCATTTTTTAAATACATCCTTATTTATGAAAAGAACATAAGAGAAAATATATAACAAATGATTAAATAAATGAGAATTAATAGTCAGAATATAATAATTAATATAAATATATGTATTTAATAGTGGTATAAAAATAAAGAATAGTTTAAATTTTGAGGGAAAAGAAAAAAATAAGTTATAAAGAAGAATAACAAAACGACATTATTTTCTACCCTCGTGAACATAGAACGTGGAAGACATGGCGGTGACTTAGTTGACTGGCAGAAAGGATGACAGTAATTATATATAGTTGGTTGGCGCTATAGGGACGAAGGCTCCTTCTTGACTTGAGGGTAACTCATCATATAATCTCTAAACTATCTTTTTTTTCCCCTAAAAAAATAATTTTTACTTAAGAATTACCATTTGGAAATTTTAATTCCAAACCATATCTAGATCTAATTTAGACGGTTTAGATATAATGAGTTTAGATGCTCATCACTTTTTTACTAACCAAAAAGTTAGCATTTTTGTCTTATATATTCCTCAATCCTATTTGTAAATCACTTTTAAGATCTTTAGTATAGGTGTAAAAACTTAAATTTCATTAATTTTTTCTTAAAATTCAATAATTTTTAAAATTTATTCCTATCTGATATATATTGCAACCCATGAGAGTAAATTCAAGATTATAAATGAGTGGTAAAATTGTACATTCATATGATTCCTACAAAAATTTTCTCTTTTTTCCCCCTATAAATAAGACCAAGAATATTATTTTATCTCTGTTTTATAAATAGAAGCAGGGGAGTATGTTCTTTTAGAAAATTTAATTATCTTCTTATATTGGTATCTTATTAAAGTTTAATATTAATTAAGTTATTTTTTATACATACTGATGAGGGCCTTTTTGTCTTTAGCCCTTGGGTCCACAATCAAAAATAAACCAAGGACTGCATATAGGCAAACTGAGGATCATTCTCTCTCTCAAGGAGCCTTTTATTGAGTCCTAAATAATCTAAATGACATGCAAATGCAATTAAAACAAGGGGAATATTGGTTTTGGATTTTTCAGTTGATAGACTAAAATAAGATTGCAATTAAATTAAGGGGTTTATTTTTCTCATGTTACATGAGAGAAATAAGATTCCTACACACACATAAATTGGTGGGACCCACATATATATATAGTGCTAATTATATATATGCGGGTCCCACCATTTTATGTGTGTGTGGCATGAGAAAACATTTCTCCTACAACATGAGAAATGTTTTCCCCTTAAATTAAATGCTAAACTAATATTTTTGGTATTTTCAATAAAATGGAATGGAATATGAAATGTATGAATGAATGCTCTTGGAAATGGAATAGTGACTATCCTAGTTCAATTAAATGTAGGAGTAAATTTTCACTAAGTCTAGATGAAAAACCCCAAGATACCATTTGAGTCCAATATTCCCAATTAATAGTAGCTCCTACTACCGTAGCTAACTACTATCTCCTGAGATATTGTTTAAAACCACTTAGTGTGTGACTAAGATTAAATTAATGCAACTTGCTTCCTCTTTACAAGAATGCGATACCACGTCACTCAATTAATCCAATTCAATCATACTATCTAACAATACCACGTAGAAAGCACAATCTCACTGAATTAATAAGGAAATACATATATAAAAATCCAACAAGCTACAAAATTAAATCCAATCACAAAGGTTCAATCCACAAAGTTATCCAACCGGGTAAACTAAGTCTCAACAATACAAATCAATATTCCTAAAACTAGGATATTAAAATGTAAATAGAGAAAATAGATTGAACAAAATAAACTCCCCTCTTTTACTTTGGAACTCAAGTCAAACTCCACACCAAGAAGCAAGGAATCAGCCACTCATAGCAATTAGAGAACCCCATAATATCTGCAAAATGTGAACACTATGGAAGGAGTGATAGACGGTGGTTTAAGAGTGAGGGAGGATCGATTGTTATGGTGGAATGGGAAAATGGAAGGAGAAGATGGTGGTGGTTCTCGTTCTCAGGTTCTGTTTCAGTGGCCGAATCAAATCGATGAAGGTGGGTGGTGGTGATTGATGAAGGTTGAAAACGTGAGGGAAAGTGGGCGACGATGGATGGACGTTGTCGTTGGTGATGGAGGGACGGTGCTCGCCGAAAGTTATGGAGGGAGGAAGTCAGTCGCCGGCAACCGTGGTGGAGATGATAGCCGCCGGCGAGAGGGATGAAAGAAGGTGGAGGGAGGAAGGATGATCTGCGCGTGTAGAAGATGATTCTCCCCCTGCGCCTTCTTTCATCCCTCTCGCCGGCGGCTATCATCTCCACCACGGTTGCCGGCGAGTGACTTCCTCCCTCCATAACTTTCGGTGAGCACCATCCCTCCATTGCCAACGACAACGTCCATCCATCGTCGCCCACTTTCCCTCACGTTTTCAACCTTCATCAATCACCACCACCCACCTTCACCGATTTGACTCGGCAACTGAAACAGAACCTGAGAACGAGAACCACCACCATCTTCTCCTTCCATTTTCCCATTCCACCATAACAATCGATCCTCCCTCACTCTTAAACCACCGTCTATCACTCCTTCCATAGTGTTCACATTTTGCAGATATTGTGGGGTTCTCTAATTGCTATGAGTGGCTGATTCCTTGCTTCTTGGTGTGGAGTTTGACTTGAGTTCTAAAGTAAAAGAGGGGAGTTTATTTTGTTCAATCTATTTTCTCTATGTACATTTTAATATCCTAGTTTTAGGAATATTGATTTGTATTGTTGAGACTTAGTTTACCCGGTTGGATAACTTTGTGGATTGAACCTTTGTGATTGGATTTAATTTTTTAGCTTGTTGGATTTTTATATATGTATTTCCTTATTAATTCAGTGAGATTGTGCTTTCTACGTGGTATTGTTAGATAGTATGATTGAATTGGATTAATTGAGTGACGTGGTATCGCATTCTTGTAAAGAAGAAGCAAGTTGCATTAATTTAATCCTAATCACACACTAAGTGGTTTTAAACAATATCTCAGGAGATAGTAGTTAGCTACGGTAGTAGGAGTTACTATTAATTGGGAATATTGGACTCAAGTGGTATCTTGGGGTTTTTCATCTAGACTTAGTGAAAATTTACTCATATATTTAATTGAACTAGGATAGTCACTATTCCATTTCCAAGAGCATTCATTCATACATTTCATATTCCATTCCATTTTATTGAAAATACCAAAAATATTAGTTTAGCATTTAATTTAATTGCAATCTTATTTTAGTCTATCAACTGAAAAATCCAAAACCAATTTTCCCCTTGTTTTAATTGCATTTGCAAGTCATTTAGATTATTTAGGACTCAATAAAAGGCTCCTCGAGAGAGAGAACGATCCTCGGTTTACCTATACGCAATCCTTAGTTTATTTTTGATTGTGGACCCCAAGGCTAAGACAAAAAGGCCCTCATCAAATGGCGCCATTGCCGGGGAGCTAAGTAATTGGCTCCCTAGGTAATCTAATTGTCAAATTCACTTTTGACAAGGGGTTTTTCGTGTGAAGCTTCTTAGTTTTGTATTTTTGATTTTTCATTGCATATAATTTAGGATTTTTGCATTTAGGTAGCTTGTATAGCATATTGCATTGTTTTGGCTTGGTAGCTTCTGTGTGGTGTGTTTACATTAAATTTGATATGTTGTTGAGCTTAATTGTTTAAATTCACCATGTCTCCAAGTTAATTCATAGCATACTTGCATTTTTTTCCCCCTTTCATTTTGAAATTTCTTCTTGCATTTGCATTTGTATTTTCTTAAATTCATTTTCTTAGTTTTAATAGGTTATAGTTAGATAGTGATCTTGTGATTCATTGGGAATTTAATTTTTTTTGAACTTTCATGGCTTGGTTCAATGGTAATCAAGATTCACTCTTTCAATCCCACTCTTTTGTAGGAGATTCTACCAGAAGGGAAGAGTCCATCTCTCAAAGTATCAATTCCATCCAACAAACAATACGGGCTCTTCAAGCTAGCTTGGGAATTCACGATGAGAATCCAATTGGTCAAGAATGTCATGGTCATTTCCACCACCCATACCATGAACCTTACCACCAACCTCCATTCCAACCAAATCGCCCACCACACCTACCCTATAGATCATACAATGAGCCTTCTCCACCACCATACAACACATATTATGAGCCTTCTCATAATCCTCTACCATACAACCGCATGTCATACCATGAACCCCCACCTTCATTCCATCCCACCTCCCGACCATGTCATCCATCTCATGAATTCCTAAACCCATTTGAGCCACCTTCTGGACCTCATTCTCAATCATGTGTGCCAAACAGAAAACCTACCATTCGTGAAGTCCTTGGAAAATTACAAAATCAAGTGAATCAGACTGTAGATGAGGAGCGGTCACGCAAGGCCAATTTTGACCATCAAATGGACTCTATAATGAGACGAATGGAACATCAAGAGAAAGAGAATGAGAGAATGGAAAAGGAAATTGAGCGTCTCACTCAGAAATCACAAGTGTTGAAGACTAATTTCCAAGAAAATCCTCTTCCCATATTCACACATACACAAGAAGTGGAGCAACTAGAAGAAAGCAATGAGAAGTTGGAGAAAGCAATGGAGCGGCCTACACAAGAGTTTTCAATGCCCCATTCCTTACAGGAGACTTGCCCACCACAAACACTTCCATATGAGCCACCTACTCCACTATGCCAGGAACATCCATCACAACCCTCCACGCCTCAACCTTCCGGCCTTGATGCCTTCCTCACCTTGCCATATATGGACGCTCAAACCCTTACCTTAAGAAGTATGTATGACCAAGTAAAGGTTCGGCATCAATTTTTATTCAATCTTAAAGAGGCTCTTCCTTGTGGCTTTTTTGAGGAAATGGAAGAGGAAATGGATGGCATTGAAAAATTCATCAAGGATTTTGTTCACCATGTGCTGTGGATAAAAACTGAAGGAGAAGAAGGGGCTTCATGGTCATGTACCTCCAATGATAATGGGAAAACCGAAGAGCAACACCTAAATGCCACTTCACAAGTGGAAATTTCCAATCCTTCGGTACCTATTCCCACACAAGCAGAAGAAGTGAAGCAAGTACAAAAGAGCATTGAAGAGTCTTCTCTACCATTTGGTAATGATCCTATCCTAATAGAAGTAGACTCCCCTATTACTTTAACTAATGAAGCAATTCATGATTTGAGTGATAATGAGGTGGATGAGGAAATTATTGTTGAATCCCCTCAAATGTTTGAAAATGTAATTGCTCAAGCCATTAGCTCTAATAGTAATGATTCAATTGTACTTGTTGATGATTGTGATATTACTTCTTTAGGTGATGCTTTAATTGTTGAAAATGCTTCTCTTCATGGTACTAGGGATGATTGTGATCAATTGAATGAAATATTTTCATGTTCTTGTCCGGAATATCAAATATGTATAGACTGTTATCATGAAAAAAACCACTTACTTGTTGAATTTCAAAAGAAAGCATTTAATGAAGTGGTTGATTCTACCATTGATCATAATGCACCCTCTAGTACTATTGATGTTAGTAAGCATGTCAATTGTGAAAAGGTTGAATCTTGCATGGATGACACTGTGGTTGATTTGTGTGCAAAAGACCATAGCCTAGAAAAAGATCTTTATCGTGATTCCAATGAATTGCATGATAGTTTCATAAGGGAAGATTCAATTGTTTTGACTAATGATATTAAAAATGAAAATGGATCTTTCCATATGATTCTTTCTTGTGATTTGCCACCTGATATAGACAAAGAAAATGATTCTTTTGAAAATTCAAAAGTTTTGGGTGGTAACAATTTTAAAAATTCTCTTTCTTCTTCCACTCTTTTGCCTTCCATCTCTTGTGATTGTAAAGATGATGTGGTGTACTTCAACACCAAGTTGGATTCCGCACCTTCCACTTTACAAACACAAGAGAATTTTCAAAATAAAACTCTTTGTTTGACTCCTACTGATGGGAGTAGCATTGATTTCCTTAGATGTGATAGTTACTTGGAGAGTTTAGAACTTAACATGCTTTTAATTCACTTGAAAGTTCTCCATGTTTCTATTTTTGGACGGGATACTGCTATTTGCTTGTTATCTTTGCAGGCTCATCATTGGAAAGGTCCTTTGTGGAACCAACATCCACCATACATTCTTGGACCCCTTCCAATTGATCCTGAGCCACCTCCACCAAGGAAAATCAATGTAGGAGAAGAATTTTTCAAAGGCAAATGCATGATTCTCATCCGGGATGAGAACTTCTCCTTTAAGCAACTCAAGATCCTCTAACCCAGGTTGTCTCTTTCCTCACTTATTTTCTTCCTAATCTCTATGAATTTTTGGGCTTAATTGTTGTATGAGGAAGATAAGTGTGGGGGAGGGACACAATCCAGTAGAAAAAGTAGAAATAATTTAGTTTAGTAAGCAGAATAAGAACCCCCTATGTATGCTTTGCACTTTGTTGGCCACTAACCTACTTAATTACCATTGTGCCTTGGATTTCAACTTGCCTATCATTTTCTTTAGAGTGATTTTTCACATTGAGGACAATGTGTTGATTAAGTGTGAGGGAGGGAAATATATTTTGAATCCCAATTAATTGGTTGTTTTTAAATAAGAAAATGCCTAAAACTAGAAAATTTTTCAAAAATAACTTGCATTCATGCATATCCTAAGTGGTAAAGGGTCGCATTTGCCACTTTGGAAGTGTATAATTTGTGGGAAATTCTTTGAGCTTTCATGAGATCTAGTGCTTTGACAACTTTAGAAAACCATGTTTTGCTTTTCAAGTGAATGGGAAGAGAAATGAACCCACAATTGGATTTTTGCTTACTCCTCATTTAAAAAAAAAAAGCGACTTTATATATCATTTGTGCATTCAAGAGTTGAGCATTATTTTAACTGATTGCAATGTTTTGATTGATTGTGTTTTGTAAGGTCAGCACTTGGAATAGTTAAGCAGATGTTTTGTGGTTAGCTTACTATACAATTGATTTTGTTGGAGTGAGCATTGGAGAAAAACCTTGTTGGAAGGATATTTGAGCCTTAAATTCTTTTCATGTGTGCATGTGCACTTAGTTTTTCATCTTCTAGAACTTGTTTCATCTCTTTTTCGAAACAGTATTTGTGTTATTGTGATGAAAATGAAAGAGGCATTCAATTTTAAACCATTTTTACCCAAACATAAGCCTACATTCATCTACCCTTTGCTTACCCCTTTTGAGCCATTCATATGTTGTATGCATATCATTATTCATAGTGTTCATAGTATTCTAAAAATCAAAAGTGAATTGCCAATTAAAAAAAAAAGTTGAACAATGTGTATATTCAAATGCCAAGTTTATAAAAATAAAAAGAAAGAAGGAAAAAAAGTGAGTATAGTTTTTTTTAAAAAAAAAGAAGAAAAAAAAGGGGAAAGAAAAGAAAGTTATTGAAAAAGAAAAAAAGTATTTGGTAGGGAACAAAAAAAAAAAAAATCAAGAAGGCATTTGTTCATAATTTTCAAAAGAATTGGCAAAAGTTTGTAAAGTTATTTAGATGCTATGAACTTGCTCGTTAACTTTAACTTGCATATCAACTATTCATTTTCTAATTAATTCATTTCATCTAGCCTTCATCCAACATTACAATCCTTAAAAGTCCTCTTGATTCATTTCATTAATTGCTATCAGTAGTGGAGATGTTAGTGTTGTTACAAGCCTATGGTAAGGTGTTGATTAAGTGAGCTAGAGTGAAATTATCTCAATCAATGAGGTGAGATGAGTGAAACACTAATATCTTGAGAGTCCTCTTGTGCTTCGTTCTAATATTTTGAGTTGAACTAATTCCTTTACATCACTTGACTATCACTGGTGTTGGCTTGAAGAATTTGATTAATTGATTCATTGCTTTCTAATTATGAAATTGCTCATCTTTCAAATGCATTAGTGATTTGGACTTAAAATTTTGTGCTAAATTGCCTTTGTTCAGGAGTACAAAGGTCTAAGTGTGGGGGAATTGATTGAACCATATTTTTACATTATTTTTGGGACATTAAATTGGGATTTATAATGCATTTCACATTAGTTATTTGTCTTTAGCCTTGGGGTCCACAACCAAAAATAAATCAAGGATTGCGTATAGGCAAACCGAGCATCGTTCTCTCTCTTGAGGAGCCTTTTATTGAGTCCTAAATAATCTAAATGACATGCAAATGCAATTAAAACAAGGGGAATATTGGTTTTGGATTTTTCAGTTGATAGACTAAAATAAGATTGCAATTAAATTAAATGCTAAACTAATATTTTTGGTATTTTCAATAAAATGGAATGGAATATGAAATGTATGAATGGATGCTCTTGGAAATGGAATAGTGACTATCCTAGTTCAATTAAATGTAGGAGTAAATTTTTACTAAGTCTAGATGAAAAACCCCCAAGATACCATTTGAGTCCAATATTCCCAATTAATAGTAGCTCCTACTACCGTAGCTAACTACTATCTCCTGAGATATTGTTTAAAACCACTTAGTGTGTGACTAGGATTAAATTAATGCAACTTGCTTCCTCTTTACAAGAATGCGATACCACGTCACTCAATTAATCCAATTCAATCATACTATCTAACAATACCACGTAGAAAGCACAATCTCACTGAATTAATAAGGAAATACATATATAAAAATCCAACAAGCTACAAAATTAAATCCAATCACAAAGGTTCAATCCACAAAGTTATCCAACCGGGTAAACTAAGTCTCAACAATACAAATCAATATTCCTAAAACTAGGATATTAAAATGTACATAGAGAAAATAGATTGAACAAAATAAACTCCCCTCTTTTACTTTGGAACTCAAGTCAAACTCCACACCAAGAAGCAAGGAATCAGCCACTCATAGCAATTAGAGAACCCCACAATATCTGCAAAATGTGAACACTATGGAAGTAGTGATAGACGGTGGTTTAAGAGTGAGGGAGGATCGATTGTTATGGTGGAATGGGAAAATGGAAGGAGAAGATGGTGGTGGTTCTCGTTCTCAGGTTCTGTTTCAGTGGCCGAATCAAATCGATGAAGGTGGGTAGTGGTGATTGATGAAGGTTGAAAACGTGAGGGAAAGTGGGCGACGATGGATGGACGTTGTCGTTGGTGATGGAGGGACGGTGCTCGCCGAAAGTTATGGAGGGAGGAAGTCACTCGTCGGCGACCGTGGTGGAGATGATAGCCACCGGTGAGAGGGATGAAAGAAGGTGGAGGGAGGAAGGATGATTTGCGCGTGTAGAAGATGATTCTCCCCCTGCGGCGCTGTTTTTTTTCAATTCAAAAAACCCTTAGCTGCCTTCAATATTCACGGGCCCCAAAATTGCTGAATCAAGAAACCTAATTGCCATTGGTCAAAAAGCACAGCTTAGCCACATGGACCTAAGTGAAAACTTAAAAAAGTTATGGAACAGGGATTATATTGAAAACTTAAAAACCTGAATTAAAACTTTTCATTTGAATTTTGATTTAATCTTTTCAGCCACTCACAAATAAAATAATTAGTCTAACTCAAATATTCTCATGAAAGTCAATAATTAAGAGTAATTATATTTTTTTTGACAATTTTACCCTTTTTAGCCCTAAATTAATGTATTCACTCTTAATCTCAATTTATCATAAAAACATCATTTTAAGCTCAATAACTAATGTTAAATGCATTATAAATCCCAATTTAATGTCCCAAAAATAATGTAAAAATATGGTTCAATCACATACATATCTAAAAAGAGAGTTCATCCCAAAAAAAATCATCTTAATTACTAAGAGAAAATTCATTTATATTTATAAACCCCACTTTTTTGAAGCTATATGGAACTCATAACAGTATATATATATATATATATATATATATATATATATATATATATATATATATATATATATATATATATATAATTTTCTTCGTGACATTAGTAGTAATGTGAAACTCACGACACATAAAAAAGTAAAGTTGATGTTCGTTTCATGTTGTAAACAAAAATATAGCTTCTATAAAAAAGGTACATAATTAAATGAGAGGGCTTGTAATTTAAAATTAATATCAAAATTAAAATTTTTAGTAAGTTAGTAAGTGATTGATATTTTTTTTGGTGGGGGGTCAAAATTATACATCTGACCGTGTTAGTAATTTTCGAAGAGCTATGAATTTGGACGTCATTTCAAGTGTGGAATTCTGGGCAGATCAAGCGGAGAGACGCCTTTGTTGAAAGAGAATGAATGAAAATGATGGATTGAATCAATGAAGAATAACCAGACGGTTAAAATAAAATATTATCATCTTGTAGCCCAATTAACATCAAACAATTTTATTAAGATCCCTTTAAATATGAGGCTGTGAGTTACGTTGGAACTTTATGTAAATAATATAATCTGCATGTAAATTATAAATAAAACAAGAGAGGGGAGTATAATTTGTAGTATTGGGGAGAAATGTTCTTCTTGATTTCTAAAAATATATTTTAAAATTATTTTCAACAAAAATATGGCTCTTATGATCTCTTTCTCTATTTTCTTCAGCACATAAAAAGTCCGCTCTGTGGTGTGCATGGCCACAGTTCATATGAAGATTGAAGAAATTGCTAATGCTCTCTCCGTCCTTAATTATAAATTTTAAATATCTGATTTGTGTTTATCAAGAAAATAATTAAAATATTGAAGATCAATATAAATATGTATTTTTTTTTCTTCAACTATGCTGTTATTTATAATTAAAGAAGATAGGTGAGAGAAATAGTAAATACAATAAATATAGTTAAGAGGGAGTAAAGTTGAAAAAAGCACAATAAATATTTTGACTAACCTAAAATAAAGCTTATATTTTAGGACAAATTCATTTACAATTTGAAGCTTCTATATAGATGTTGGAAAGGAGGGAGTAGCTATATTGCCTAATGATACATTTATATGCTGGTAATATTATTGATTTACTGTTAGTACCTATTACTGTAATTTTTTTTTTTTGATACATCCTGTTACTCTAATTAGGTTCATAATCACACAAATAGACGAAGAGAGACAAGTTTTTGTGGGTTTCACTTTCCACATGTGAAGTGAGGCCCACCATATCTCAATTTAATTATATTTTCAACTATGAGCACTTGGACTTGGAGAGAGAAAAAACTGGGAGACTTTGACCAAGTCAGCTATTCCCCACGAGACGAACAGAATTAAAACTTCTATTCTATAACTGATGCACGTTGCTAACTGATCCAAGTTTTATGCTTTTATTTGAACTAATTCGTAATATTGGATGAGAAGTTTATATACAAATAATTATAATTTATACACACACACACTAAACCATTATTTAGCATGTATGAAAACACAACCCAATTCAGCTGTTTTTTCTTCTTGAATTTAAGTGATAGAAATGCAATGGATGAACCTAAACTATAATGCTAGACACTTCCATCTAGATGAAATTAACTAACTAAATACACTAATGTCAATGACTCTAAAGCCTATGAGAATGGAATGTAAATGCAATTTTGGGGGGGGGGGGGGGTTTTTATGAAAAGAGAATTAAAATCCTAGACAAAGAAATTATCTAATAACTAAGAAAATCAAATAAGAAAAAGAAAAGGTAAGAGAGAACAATTCAGAATTTATATGGAGTTGATGCCCAAATTAATTAATTAGATCAAAGGGAGATTAATAAAAGATGGATTAATAAGTCGAATAACCTAAATGAAATATGGGAAACCCTCAAGTTCAATATATAATACTTAATCCATTAGAAAAAACCCATTAAAACCAATTTTAAAAAAAAATCCAAATTAATTTGGAAATCATGTTTCCAATTGTCTAATTAAACAACTAAACAACCCAATTGAACAATCAAGAGAATAAACCAAATTGACAACTAAATTAATAATAAAAACTCAACTAATAATTCAACTGATAATCAAAGGTTTGTAAACAAAAAGTCTAGCAATTATCTCAGGCACAAAAAATTTTAAAGTATCAATCCAATTCAAAAGAAATATGTCTACAATCTAAAACTAGATTGTTCTCAATTAATACAACTCAAAATCATTTAAGACTCTCAAGTTTTGAATTAAAATGATAAAAAGAATGACACTTCTTTATGATCTTCAAGTGTAAGTTCCTAAGCCCAAGCTTCCTCCGTACTCTTCTTAAGTTTTCTCCCAACTAGCTTAAGCTTCCATAATATTTATCCTCCCTCCAAGCCCCAAACACGTCACAACCATGAAAATAGGAGAATGGATAAACATTGATGAGGGGGCGTGATGATTGGGTGATGAAGAATTAAGTCGGTGGTGTTTTGTGCGGATGGGAAAGGGAAAGGGAAAGGGGAAGGGAATGATGGAATTGAAGGTGGGGCCGTGAGTGCAAGGTAGCTGGACAATTGAACGGGAAGATTATTATAATGGCAAATTTCTGGGAGCAGAAGCAGCACGTTCGAGTCTGAATTACTAGAGATTCCTGATCTTCAGCTCTCAATGTAACAACCCAAATTTTGAGATTTTAAAGTTTGAATAACATATAAAGATTAATTATGAATTTTTGGCTTAAAATAATTATGAGAATAATTATTTAGAAATCAAGGTCTATTTTTCCTTAAATTTATTTTAGGAAAAGATTAAGGAATATTCATAATGGATAATTTCAGGCCTAAAATATTTATGAAATTAATTAATAAAGAAAACAAATGCTTATATGGAAATTAAGGATTTAATGTTATCATTAGTCCAAATTTGTAATTAATTGAGTTAAGTACCTAAGTGTAAATAAAGGTTTGGAAGGGGATCAATTAAGTATTAAAATGAGCCTCATAACACAATATTCACTATAAGTCCATTATCCCTATTTAACTCCCTCAGCTGAAGTATGTGACAGTGGAGAGTTGTTAGCAAAAAGTCATTAGCCATACTTCTTCAGTGTGATTAACTCATTCTCTGATCACACAAGATCAGAAGCACCATACTTTGCCAGCAACTTAGACGCTCACGACAGCAGACTCTCCATACATTCTTATTTAAGCATTGCTCCTTGATCTTCATTCATTCATTTTGCTCGGTTCAAGTGAAACTAAGAACAAGAGAGAAACGTGAGAGAGTGAGAAAGAGAGAGAGAGCCACGGCTGGAGAAAAATGAAGGAGTTAATCGTAAAGCTTGAGGAATCAACTAAGGTAAGTTCCTTAAGCATTATCCTTCCTCTTTTCATGGCTTTAATTTGCTGCAAGTGGTTTAATTAGGGGGAAAATGTGCTCATGCTCTGTTTTTCTTATCTAAAATAGAGAATCTTGTGTGCTTCTATTTCATAGTTAAACATTTAAGTATTTCCTCAAAATTTTTACAGTAGATAGTAGACTCAAGAATTATGATTTTTCAAAATTTGACAGCAAAACTAGAAACTGTCATTTTCCAGAAATGAACAATAATTTTCGTGTTAAGTTTTGAAATAGTAAATGATTGAATTTTGTCATTAAACTTTCCAGAAATAAAGTGGATACAATATGGTTTAATTTGATAGGTCACATGCCTTATTTGGAGTTGTATATAGAGATACGAATTTTTGAAATTGAACTATTAAATCTGGAATTTTTCTTGACTGTATGTCAGAATATATATATGGCACTGAATGTGTTTAGATATAGGGAAAACTTGGTATTAACCCGAATCTCGGATCCCAGACACCTTACCCCTCCACCCTCAACCACTCACCCCTCCACCCGGATCTCGGACTACTCATCTCTGATCTTAGATCCCAGACACCTTAGCCCTCCACCCTCAACCACTTACCCCTCAACCCGGATCTCGGATCTTGGACTACTATCTCGGATTCCAACACCCTAACTTGGATTCCAACACCCTATTTCGGATTCCAGCACCATATCTTGGATGATTCAAACACCTTATCTCAGATTCCAACACCTTAACTTAAATTCCAACACCCTATCTCGGATTCCAACACCCTATCTCAGATTCAAACACTCTATCTTAGATTCTAACACCTTATCTTGGATCCCAGCACCCTGTCTTAGATTCCAGCACCCCCATCCCAACAACCTCATCCCAGTACCCTTAACTCGAAACCCCTTAACCCAAAACCCCTTCAACTAGGAGAAATAATTTAAAAGAAAATAATAATAATAATAATAATAATAATAATAATAATAATAATAATAATAATTATTATTATTATTATTATTAGGAAAATAAAAAAATATTATTATTTATTAAAAAGGGTATTATAATTTTATGGTTTAATAACCACTTTTAATCCTCCAAAATAATTCACATAGTTAGTTATTTTGTGACGTAAGTGATGACTAATGACAATGATAAACATTTATAGGCATACATTGACACCTCAACCGATCTCAACACCTACCGGACCAATTAAGGATTCAATTTTAAAGTGGGTAACTGTTATCTTATTAGTTTGTATGTATATATTCATGTATGATTGATCATGTTTGCTAGATAATTTGCATGCGTGTATCCTAGTTATGGATTGAGGCTGCGTGTCTTATAGGGCTGCGTGTCCTAAAGGGCTACGGTTCTTGGTCGATAACTGCTGTTATGGTGCGACTTATTTACTGTAAATTATTCTATGCGTAACATGTGTTATACTTGATTTATATTTCATACTTGCATATGAGATTAACTGTTACTCCTGGGGTTCATTCATTTGAACTCCAGACCACATAAAAGAAATAGGTAGTGGATCGAGTTCAAGAGGAGAGACGCAGTTGTAAGGGTTACAGCAGAATGGATTTTTGTGATAGTATAAATAGTTGGACTGTAATTATCGTTTATCATTTGTCTATTTTTGGATTATTGTATTAAGATTCCTCTATGGGATAGAGTCGAATCACAAAAAATTTATCCTCATATTTTCAAACTAAGTTATTTGATAAAGTTTTTATTCCACAATTAAGTCATCCAAATTATTTCGATGCTTGTAGGATAAAAATTTGATAAATATAGGCGTATTAAGTAAGAGTGTCACACTGAATGAGAGTGTGCTTCATTGTGTGCGGCTAGGTTAATTTTTATGAAAGGTGGGGAAAGCTTTGGGTACCAACTTGAGCCATTATAATTTAAAAAGCCCAATAAAATTCTACTATTAGATTTTCTTTTAACTTTCAAGATTAAGTCTGCATCGTACAATCTTCCAATATGTTTTTTGTTGTCTTGCAAGAATAAAATAAAATCATGATTTATCGTATACTTAGAAATATTGTTCAGTCACAATACATCAATTAGAATATTAATAATTTAAGTTAAATAATCTTATAATTAAATCAGATTTATATTATTTCCTATAATTGGCTAACAATCCAAATATTATCTAATCATTCCAAATTAGTCTAATATAGTCTTCAAATTAAATGAATAAAGTGGGATATAATATTATAAATTTGGCACTATCAGCCTTCCACAGCTAGGCTTTGTTATGCCCACAAAAATGAAAAAACCAGAAAGAAGCCCATATCATCTCTAGCTGCATCATCCGTGCATCCTAATTAACCTCGCATTGAACTCTAAGTCTAGCAGAGCATTGCTTGCTTTTACGTCTCTCTGAACCATAACTTTCTCCCACTCTTCGTGTAGATAGCACAATCTCAAAGCTACTCCGCCTTTGAATTTGGTGAATTTGAATTGCTGCTTCCAATTAAGTGTCACCTTGGGTTGGTTATAAAGCTTTCATTTGGCACGAAATGCGTAGTAGACTAAATAAGTTCTTTTTCTTGTTTGCGATATCCCAAAATAGATATGAGATTTCTGCGACGAATTCTCTGATGCCTTGTTGGGATTCATGGGATGCTTTCTTTGCAGCAACCTCAATTTTTGAACTTGGCATTGTTCCTTTGTACACCTCACCATATCCACCACAACCCAAACGCTCTTTCTTTTAGAATCCCTTTGAGGCACCATGGAGATCTCAGTGTTTGAACCTGTGAGGCCCTTAGTCTTGCTCCCGCTCCTCGACAACCCCAGAAATTTCGTTTTTTTGGATTACGTAATAAACAATGGATAAACTCACAAGAACTGTTAATGAAACCAAAGGTGACCCAATCCTTAATATCATGATTCTGGTCCTATTTTTAAGTTTACTTTAAGAAAGATATTTAGCCCTTATTATAAGTCCACTTTCAAGATAATTAATGAAAGTCTTACAATTTTATCCCAATTGATTACAATAAGAAAGAGGTGAAAAATACCTATTTGTAAATAAGGACAAAGTTGAAAAAATTGATTAATTTAATCTTTATTTATTGGGTTAACTACCTCTTCTTAATATGTGAAAATTAGTTAATTTAGACTTATAACTAGGATGTTAGATTGTCTTTTTCCACCTATTCTTGGTAGCATATTAAAAGGGTAAAATGCATGACCTGTTTGAAGTGATGAGTTAGTTTCATCCGTGAGTTTCAGGAGGCCATTGGAAGTGACGACAAAAGCACCATCCATGGTTAAATTTACTATTTGCAGCCCATGATTAATGATGAAACTCTCATGTTCACCACTCACTAGTGTCATCGCTGTGAGCAACAAAACACAG
Organism: Acacia crassicarpa; assembly: GCA_034222035.1. NCBI lineage: Eukaryota > Viridiplantae > Streptophyta > Magnoliopsida > Fabales > Fabaceae > Acacia > Acacia crassicarpa. The sequence continues at coordinate 49,284,311 of JAWXYG010000006.1, read as the reverse complement.
TTATCGCTATAAGATTAGTATATGCAGCTAGCTAGATATACAGCAATCAGAGTTTCTATATACACTTTTGCCCCCTCGCTGGGCTAGAAAAATTAAAGAAGGGTGGTTTGGGTACTTTTATTATTATGATAAGATTCTTATCAATGGACAAGGATCTTATTGACTCGCTCATGGTGGCTCGGCAGAAGTAAGCTAAATTTATTACTACTTTCGGTTCTAAATATAAGACTTAATTGATTTTTTTGAAAGATTAAGGAAGGTAATTAATTAAATAAATTATTTGAAAGTACTTATATTATCCTTTTTTAAACTAATTTGTGTGACTTATAAACCAATATGTAATTTAATCATATACATCATATGATACATGATTAAATAATTTATTTAGCTTCTTTAAATCCTTCCAATTTTTTATTTTTTTTTATTTTTTTAACTAAGCCTTATATTTAGGAGCAGAAGTAATATTACGGTGATCCACAATGCTTGCCTTGTCTGCACCCATGATCTTTCAGGTCATGCAAATCATGATTAATTTCACGAGAAGGATCAATTCTTCCCATCAGTGATCTGAATATTGTATTTTTCTTGTTTTGTTTTTAAAAGAATAGGATTTTAATGTTTAATTAGGGACTCATTTTTTTCAGTCTAACTAAGTCTGTTTGGATTTTTTTTAAGCTAAAGCAAAAAATAAGTTTTTTTTTTAAAAAAAAGGCTAAAAGTTGTTTAATGATTATATAAATTTCTAAGCTTAAAAATTATTTAAAAGCTCAAATTAAAAATAAGTTGTTTGGCAAAAAATTTTTCATAAGCACTTTTTTTAATAAAAAAAATATCACAAAAGGTATATTATAAAATAACCTTTAAACTATCAATGTACTTGCAAAATAAAAATAGTATGAGAATAGATTTTTCAATAATGGAGCACCATCAAGAAATCATCTATAGTCTTATAAATTGTCAACTAATATTCCATTCACATGAAATCACCTATTTCTCTTTTCTATTAATGTTGATGCTATTTGATTTCGAACTCTATCCACATAACCATTATCTGTTGTACGTTTTACTGTGACTATGGATACTTATTTCTTCATCAATAATGTTACATTCTTCTTGACTCTCAGGAATATAATCAAAATTAAGATCACACTTGTCAAACTCTTTGTCATCAACATCACTCTTTTCAATGAAGTTATGAATGGCTATTATTGCAATAATAATTTTCTCCTGCTTGATTAATGAAAATGGCTTCATATCACATAAGATATGCCGCTTGTTCTTCCAAACTCCAATCGTTCTCTTAATGACATTTTTTAGCGAGGAATGTGCATGATTGAAAATTTCTTATAATTTATGTGCTGACTGCAACCTCTAAAATCAAGAATATGATACCTTTCTCCTTTAAATGGTGCTAGATATCCTTTCATGTTAGAATATCCAACATCTACTACAAAATACTTCCTTAAAAAATTAAATCATTTATTATTCGTTTGTATTAATTTCAATTTAATAAATATAAAACTGAAATAGTTTATATAAAAAATAATAAATTGCACCTTTAGGAGGATGAGGGGACACACTTTTAGTTTCCTCAAGCACAGATGAAAGATGTAAAACCCCATTTTTCGAAAGCGGAATAAGATAATATTATCAGAGTAGAGCATCGGAGCAATTTAAAAGAGTCAGTAACTGATAAGTATGAGGCTACAAACTAGCTGTAGTGTATCCGATTGGGTATAATAGTAGCGATACATTTATCCCAATATTTCAAAATAATATACAGCCCAAAAATAAAAACTCCAGCCAAGTCTTCATGCGTGCTGCTTACCCTTGTCATCAGCCCTTAGTCCTCCAGACCCTGAAGTTATGGTAAATGCCGAGGTCCAATACCCATTGGACCTCAGATAATAGTTAACCTCATGCTCAAGTATGACAAAATATGTATGATAGATATTCATAACATTACAACATTAACAAATATATAGCACACAACAAATGTAAGGTTACAACAATACATAAACACACAGTAGATGTAATATCAACACAACAACAATACATAATACACAGCACATGTAAAGTCAACCACATTTGCACTAACCAGTGCCACGACAGCTCCTCGTGTCCTTAGCGCTGGGAAAACTCAACGGCATTATTAAGACTATAACCCATATAAAGCTGAATGTATAAACATGTGAACTAAGCCCCATAAGTTAGCCACGGTGCATGACCTAAGACCAAGTCTTGTCCATGACTCTATGAAATCATCTATCACACATAAGCATACAAGAAGCATCAAAGTTAGAGTTACACAAACTACTAGAAATATTGTCTCCCTTGTCAGTTTGGCAGCATGAGTATAATGAAATAAAAGACCTATTGCTGTTAAGTAAAATTAACAAAAATGTTTTTATATATAATTAAGGGGAAAAATATATAAATACTATTTGAAATTCTAAAACTCCAAAAGGTCTGATAAAAAAAGGAAAGGACAAAGAGGTCATCGGGTAGGAATATGAGATATCAAAGCACTACTACAAAAAGTGGTTTTTATTTCCCTGAAAAATGTTTGTTTTCAAAAAGGGAAGTAAAAGACTGAAGGCAGTGGCATTTTTATGATAATAAGTGAAAATTTCAACATATGAGGTGTCGTTTTTAATATTGGGACACCAAAAATGGTCTTTGGGCATCCCAATTTAAAAACAGGATGCCTAAAGTAGTAAAATCTCACTTTAGGTGTCCTATTTTTTTAAGTGGGATGCCTAAAATCTTACTTTAGGTGTCCCTTAAGTTATAACCCTTCCCTCATTTCATCCCCCCTCGTTCCCTCATTTCATTCCCTAAAAATAAAATAAAATAAAATAATAATAAATTTGTCGACCAACACCCCTTATAGCCTCAGCTCCATCGTCTGCATGCTCCAACGGCGACGCCCATGGCAACCCACCAGCAACAGCCGCTACCGCGTGCTTTATCCCTTACGACGACAGCAACCTACCAGCAACAGTGTAGGACAGCGAGGCACCAACAATCTTTAGGTCCTCATCGATCTCTTCTGTGGCCATAGCTCCTGTGTGACAATAGCGAAATGCAGTGGGAGGACAACAAAACACATTGGGAGGGCGGCGAAACGCAGCAGCATTGCAGATCAACAAATTTGGGTTGCTGTGTTCATGCACGCTGTCGAGGTTCCAAGTCTCACGGCTCCAATTCTCGCAACTCCTTCAGGTAAACCAACACATGCGGCTCCAATTCTCATGGCTCCCCCCTCACCAGCATTTTTGGATTTGAATTTTTTTCTCTTTTCTTCTGATTGTTTGATCTAGAATTTTGGATCTGTTAGTCTAATTGTGAGCTCTAGAATTTTTGGATCTGTATTATCTGCATTTGCTAATCCTAGATTAATTTTTGAATTTGTATCTACATCTGTTGGCTCTAGAATTTTTGGATCAATGTTATGTTATTTACCTCTATAGTGGTTCTTCCTCCGTCTTCACGCGAGCTTTTGGGGTTTTTTTTTGTTTTTTTTAAAAAAGAAAAAACTTATGATAACAATGACAATGAAGATGTTACGAATGAGTGAAGTGAAAATGGTGTTTTTTGTTCTTTGCAAGACTTTCATGATAGCTTTAGCTGAGAGCAGTTGGCCTTACTGCTCTGAATTGGTTGTAACATTCTAGCCGTAACTCATCAGCAGACTCTAAAGCATTGCCAATTTGGGGTCCTTTTTTTTTTTTTTGAAAAAAAGACTTATGGCGTCCTAAAACTAAATTTGGGATACCTTAACTTCTACTTATGGCGTCCCAAAAACAAATTTGGGACGCCTTAACTGCTAGTTATGGCGTCCCAAAGCCATATTTGGGACGCCTTAACTACTACTCACGACGTCCTTATTTTTTTGGGGACGTCATATCTCTCTCTCTCTCTCTCTCTCTCTCTCCATCCCCTTCAAAGGTGTCCCCCTCTAAAAGGACGTAAAAAAGGCAAAAAAAAAAGGACGTTAAAACGCCTATTTGTAGTGGTGAAGTTTGAGTGAAAAGACTTCTCTCTCTTCTCTCTATTTCTCATTGTTGCTTCTCTCTCCTCTGTCTCTCTATTTCCTCTCTCGCCAGTATCCACCTTTGCCACCCACTTCCATTGCTCGCTACCTCTCCCTTTGGCATCCCCTTGTATCTCATCTTCTCCTTTCCTTGAACTTGGTCTACTTCATATAGATTAGTCGATCTGCCGTTACATCAGAAGCAGGATTTGTGGCAGATTTAGTGGTTGATCAATGGAGTCTACAATAGAAGCAGAACTCGTCACGGAATACGAAGAAGAAGAAGCCGACAAGCCTTTGCTTTGCTTGGGTTTTTGATTAAATTGTGGCTTGATACGGGGAGGGAGAGAGAGAGAGAGAGGAGGAGGAGGAGGAGGAGGAGGAAGATGAGGGTTGCGTAGATGAAGGACCACCCTAAGGCTTAAGGCAACAAAATAGAAGGTGCTGATGGTAAATGAAATTGAACTTGTCAACAACGCTTGATAGGCATCATTGAGAATTTGAATACAACAATTAGCAACACTACCCCCATTAAGCGTAGTTGGCAACTTAATTGAGTATAAGTAATGACAACTTGGGTATAGAGATTGATGACTTGGAGATCTCAAGTTGTCAATCTCTATACCCAAGTTGTTAATTGTGTATATTTAAGTTGCCAATGATGCTTGATAAGGAGTTGGGATCCGTACACGCAGCGGAATTATAAAACTTTTATGAATCCCATCGGAAGATCTATCAACGGCGTTTAAATCAAGATTCATTAGAAAAACTGTACCTATGCGTAGGTTGAGTGTTCCATTCAATTCGGTCTGATGCGCATCTTCTGCTTTGTGTGTCTCGACCGTCGTACGTCTTGAACGTGGTGCCATCTCGTTTGATCAAACAGGAGCAGAACTTTCGAATCTCCTCTCTTTACCGGTATCCACACTAACAACATTGGAACACGGGCGACAGCGTGCTAGCGCCTTCAAACCTTGCGTCTCCCTTTTTCTCTCTAGGGTTTCTTACCACTTCTCTAATTCATCTGTCCATTCAATACGACTAGATCAATATCTATTTATAGAGTTTCTAAAACCCTAATGAGCCTATTAAAATATTCAAAATTAATCTAATTAATCTTGACTTCGAATCTGAATTAAATCAATACATTAATTAAAATCTGTTCAACAGATCTAATCAAATATATTTATTTAATTCGAATTATGAGCCTACAGACTTAATTGATCTTCATGAATTAAATCTGAGATATGATATCTTTCTATTTAATTAAATATGAGATATCATATCTCAATTTAATTAAATTTGAGATACTTTATCTTTATTCGAAAATTAAATCTGAGATACAATCACTACTACAAAATACTAAAAAGACGACCTAAAAAAGACTCAAAAGACGACCTTATTTTAAGGGACGTTGGGGAGAGTGTAGTAGTTTCTGGTCAATTAGGCGACCTGAATACATATCAGGTTGCCTAATATTAGGCGACCTGATTTATATTTAGGTCGCCTAATATGAGGTATAAGGGTTATATTTCATTATCAAACAGACTACCTAAATTTTGTTTAGGTAGTCTATTTTATAAAAAAGACTACCTAAATGAGAGTTCAGGTCGCCTATTGTATTCATCAGACAACCTAAATTGTGTTTAGGTAGCCTATTGTATTATCGCAGGGGGGCTATTTTAGTTTAAAAGAGACTACCTAAATTACGTTCAGGTAGCCTATTTTATTCAAAAGACTACCTAAATGGGTTTTAGGTCGCCTATTTCATCAAAAAGACTACCTAAATTGTTTTTAGGTAGCCTATTTTGTTCAAAAGACTACCTAAATGGGTTTTAGGTCGCCTATTGCATCAAAAAGACTACCTAATTTGATTTAAGGTAGCCTATTTTATTCAAAAGACTACATATTTTATTTTAAAACAGACTACCTAAATTATGTTTAGGTAGTCTATTTGATTAAAAAGACTACCTAAATTTCCGTTCAGGTCGCTTATTTTGTTAAATAGACTACCTAAATGTTTTTCAGGTCGCCTTATATTAGTTTTTTTTAAAAAAAAAATTAGTTCTCGCTCTTTATTTGTCCAATATGCTGCAAAACTGAATACTTCACAATTACAGAAAGGCAATTCATAACTCTATTACAGCAATTTCCTGCCAAATTCCTGTTTTTCTAACACCAATTACAGCAAGGCAATAACTCAAAATGTACAAGTTTTTACCATAATACTCAGCCAACCATAGCAAAATTCAAACAACGTTAATGGTACATACATGTCCATGATTCAGAACAAAACTACAGTTACAATCAATCAAATTCAAGTCATTCACTCAACTCCCAGACTCAGAAACTATCCGCTGAACAAGTTACTACAACAATTTAACTATACCACTGCAAAACAGAACCAATTTGTACAATATTAACAAGGGAAGGCCAGACAGAGCTAAGTCATACCACAACAAGTCATACCCTAACAATAGATTAATTTGCAAGTGAGCCATGTTCAAGAAGATATCTAGCCATCATGTCTCGAGTCGAATCCAGGTCATCCTGTGAGTTCGGATCCTCAGTACGAAAATACTGTAAATTGGAAAACAAGGTATAATTAACAACTGAAGTACCACAACATAAAATATTATCATTTGAGGATCACGGAGCATTACGTACGTTTTGAAAGCCAGTAGTTTTTCCGTTGGAAACGATAGTTTGCATCCAACTGATAACGTAGTATCCGCACTCGGTGTTCCCTGGTTGTTGATGGCACTATAAATCAAAAACAAATTGTTAAAACGAAAGCTATTGTGGCACAGAAAAACACTTGAATTGAAACTACTTACCTTGGGGTAAAACCACTTTGGTCCACCTTGGTCTCTTTGTCCATCAAGCTCTCTATATGTCCTAAGAGCCCTATCATCATTAAAATGGAAATTAACAGACATAAAAACAATTCATTTAAAAGACGAATCGATGATTTAGACAAAAATTTACTTACTCGGCAAACATGTTTTTGATATCCTCGGTTGGCCTGCCACTTATAGAATCATACCAATAACATGCGTTCTTAGAGGGGCAAACTACACACAGGGTCCAATGAGCACTACAACATATACATATTCATATTAAACTAACATAAGAAAACAATTAATTCTTAAAAATCTTATATAGACAAAAGAAATACGTACCCTTCATGTATTGGCGCTAGATAACAAGTCGATTGTAGGTCACCCATTGCTAACCCAGCATAAATGGCCCTCCTCGCTAAGTTATTGCTAGCCGAAGCAGTGCTTCCAGGACATAAGAATCCGAATGAACCCAATAGGCCTCCCTTTTTGCACAGGTCGTGGCAGACACTATGATCAAAATAAAATGACAGATGTTGTTGAATATATTAAACAAAAATATAGTAACTGACATAATTAAAGGGTACAAAAAACTTACAAGATTGCAAGTTGAAGCCACTGTATATCTAAATCTTCCATATGCATAAACTCTGTCAGATCTTTCTGGTCAATATTGATCGAGTATGACTTGTTTGCATCGACAATGCCTGAAGGCATCTGCAAGCCTATAGAGATGATGTCCTTGTAGAGCCCTCGCAGCTGTGCTAAGTATGGAAATATGTCCGCAGCTTGTTCATGCTATGAAGACATAATAAACAGATTACGAGTGGGTTAGCAATGAAAATCAAACGGGAACCTACTCATCGTCAATCGGTAAAGTATGGAAATACCATTGGAGGTGTCGTCCCCATCTCAATAAGATGATCCGGCCAAAGGATAAACGATGTGGTGGCAGCGCTGAGATAGGGAACCTCCTCATCATCAATCGGGATGGCTGTCTTTTCTTCACCCTCTCGCACACTTCTTACAGTCACCCTACATAGGTCTTGTGGAATTTGCATATTATGGTGTGTGGTTTGTTCTGGGTAAACAAGACCATCGGCAACAATACGCCGGTGTGGGTCATCCAAATATAGAGTGCAGGGTTGTCCACCCTGGGGAGTGTGAGAAGGCTCGCCAATATGTACATCTGGAGAGTGATGAGAAGGTTCGCCAACAGGTACATCTGGAGCGTGAAAACTTTCTTTGCTGCTTGGGAAGGCCGGAGATTCCTGGTTTGTAGGCTGCGTATTTTCCCTCTCTTGTATCATAGCCCTCATTTCACCTCGTAGTTGTGCCATAACCTCATCTATGAGGGACACTCGAATTTTGGCTACAAGCTGAGGGCTAGGGTTGTCATCGTCATGCGAACAAGTAGCACGCCGTCCAAAATGTTTCGCAACGCTAACTCCCCTCGGCTCCCCTCGAACAGCATCAAGGTAATCCGGCTTCCCAATCGTCGTGGACAAAATGTCCATCCGTGTACCCGGCGTGAATGAACCTTGGCTGCTCCACTGCTCAAGCGCATCCTGTATCATAGGATTTTTCATAAATAGTAACTAAACGCTAAAAATATGAAACAACAGAGGCTATTATTTAATACTTCTAATTTAACTACTTATAATCTTCTTGGCAACCTCAGCCACATCCTCATTTACGAAATTGTCACCCCTCTTCCTCGCAGCTATCCATTTTTTGTGACAAGGAGGACGCTCAGGGGCCTGGATAACAGTGGAAGGATCGGATTGCGCAGCTTCCTTCATTCTCTGCAACTCTTCTTCCATCAGCTTCCGTTCAAGCTTCCTATAGCCACCCCTAGACATGCAATGCGGATACTTATTTCTCGCTTGCCTCTCTCTATTGGCCTGACTTTGTTCCTGTGACACGAAAACAAATACAATTGAGCCTTCGATGTCAAACCAATGCGAACTAAAAGATAAGATATGAAAGAAATTTTACAAGAAATTGAGGATTTTGGCGTAACGCCACAAACTCCCGCCAGTCCTCTGGAGAAATGTAATCATAGTCATGACATGGGTCCTTGTCCCTCTTTACCCCTCGGATATACTTTTTAGTGAGCTTGTTCTTAAAGTCTTTCCAACGCACACGAACCTCGCCCATACAATGCTTGTACATGGCCTTATTGTTAGGCACATCATACGTTTGCTGCAAGGTAAAAGATAGAAGATATTAGACAAATCAAGTAATAAAACTAAAGATACAAATGCTTTATGAATCGAAAGTGAGATACCAAAGTTGTGCCCAGATCAACTCCTTCGTTTTCTGAGGAACCAACTTCCAATGAGAGATAACAATGCGGACTTTGCTTCGAGCCAGATAGCCTACGTAGCTAATGAAATTGTCTTCCTCTGGACCAATCGGATTCATATTGGCATCGAACTCCACATGCAGCCTCTTTTTCGTACCCTGACGACGTGCAATTAAAGCACCCATATGTGTGCTACCTCTACCCTTTCTCACCACTGGTACATCATCTCCGCTATCACTCGATGACTCGGCAGAGCCAGACATATTCCTGATTATCAAAGACAAATCAATAATGTTAGATAGGGTTATTATTAAATAATAAACAAATGAATAAAATGAACTAATATATTAAACCTGTACAACAATAACATAGCACTTTTTCATAACTTAAGATCTTACTTTATATGGTCTCCCATATTCCTTTAGAATGATCCTTTCTTGGAGCATATTCTTCATCATCTACCAATTCTACTTCACGTGTTGTAGGTGGATTTGTTGTGAAAGGGAGTGTATAGTCCAGGTTCAAGGATTCTTCACCATATGTCTGTTTTTTACTTTGAAGTACAATGGACATTTTCTTATTTGCAGGGTCTGTAACATAAAACACTTGTTTCGCCTGGCTTGCTAGAATGAATGGCTCGTCTCTATGACCAAGTCTTTGAAGATCAACTGAGATAAATCCAAATTTAGGATCTATTACAACAGCATTATTGTTAACCCACTTACATTTAAATAAAGCAACTTTGAACTTGGTGTAGTTCATCTCCCATATTTCTTCAATAACTCCATAATAGGCCATTGATGCTAACACCGGGTTTTTGTCTTTAGAACTCGAAAAGTGCATGGATTCAGCTTCAACCATCACCCCACTGTTTTGCACAGAACTTCTGTCATCTTGGTCTTTTGTGTAGAAAGAATATCCGTTTATATCATAACCTGTCCAACTGATGACCTGATAAGAAGGCCCCCAGGCTAACCACTCGATTGTATCCGACACTCCGGTCTCGTGCGATACCTTCTCCTCGAACCACTTTATGAACGTCTTCTTTTGCTCATGAGCTATTTGCATGTCATTCTTCCTTGGATTCTTATTCTTCAAATTCTTTCTATGTTCATCAATGTATGGTTGAACTTCTTCCATATTATTCAAGATGTACAGGTGTGCTTGCAACACCTCTTCACGAGGCTTATTCTTCAGTTTGATTCCTCGAGTTCCCTCACTTAACCCCTTATCATGCTGAGATTGTAACGTCACCCCTGATAGATAATCTTTACAGAACTCCATAGCCTCTTCCACTACATATCTCTCAACTATTGAGGCTTCCGGTCGATAAGGATTTTTAGAATACCCTTTTAAGATTTTCATGTATCGCTTGAAAGGGTACATCCACCTTAGGTAAATTGGACCGCAGAGCCTTACCTCCCTTACCAAGTGCACTATCAGGTGCACCATTATATCGAGAAATGCAGGAGGAAAATGCATCTCGAGTTGGGACAAAATAATATAACCCTCATATAGCATTAAAGAAAATACACAATTTTGTTATAGTGGTCCGCACTTCATCTTTCATAATGCCCCTAATAGCTACTGGTAATAGTTATTGCATCAACACATAATAATCATGGGACTTCATTCCCATTAACTTGAAATCGTCCATTGAAACACACCTTCTCAAATTTGAAGAATATCCTTGTGGAACCTTAATGTCATATAGGCACCCACACAAACTTTTTTTCTCCGCTTTTGACAGTGTATGAGCTGTTGGCTCCATGTATGCCCTCTTACCATCTTCCATTACTCGTGGATGTAGCCGTTCTCTTATTCCCATATCAACCAGGTCTAGTCTCGCACTAATTCCATCCTTAGTCTTCCCTGGTATGTGCAAAAGAGTACTGACAAGGCTATCACAAACATTTTTTCCACATGCATCACATCAAGACTGTGTCTCACATCAAGACTACGCCAATATGGAAGATCAAAGAAAATTGATCTCTTCTTCCATATATTCTTCTCACCCGCAATCCTTTTCTGCTTACCCAATATGACATTGATATGCATCACCCGACTATAGACTTCCTCTCTGGTTAATGCCTTTGGAGCCGTTCCATGCTCCGGTAAGCCGTTAAAACGCTTTCTTAACTTACGATATGGGTGGAACCGATCAAGAAACCTCCTGTGACCGAGGTAGACCGTTTTCTTTCCATGCTTTAGTTGCTTGAAGTTTGTGTCAGCTTCACATATTGGACATGCTTTATGCCCCTTCACACTGTACCCAGACAAATTTCCGTATGCAGTAAAGTCGTTGATCGTGGTAAAAATCATTGCACGCAACTTGAAGAACTCCTTCTTATATGCATCAAACACATCTATGCCTTCCTCCCACAACTTCTTCAAATCCTCAACCAAAGGCGCCAAGTACACATCGATATTGTTACCGGGCTGTTTTGGTCCAGAAATCATCATAGACAGCATCACATACTTGCGTTTCATACATAGCCAGGGAGGTAAGTTGTATATTACAAGGAAAACCGGCCATGCACTATGGGTACTGCTAAGAGTTCGATACGGATTGAAGCCATCTGTACAAAGCCCCAGCCGAAGGTTTCTTGGCTCACTGCCAAATTGAGGGAACATTTTGTCTATTTTCTTCCATTGTAGAGAGTCAGCCGGGTGCCGAAGATATTTTCCATCGGATATTCTCTCATCAGAATGCCATCTCAACTTCTTCGTCGTTGCTTCACTAGTATACAGACGCTTAAACCGTGGAATTATTGGAAGATACCACAATGTCTTCAAAGGTTGCCTTTTTGTTGTCTGCTCTCCAGAAACACTACATTTCTTCACTTTGTATCGTGAAGTTTTACACTTCAGACACTTATCGAGGCCTTCGTACTCGTTTCTGTATAATATGCAGTCATTAGGGCAACTCTGTATCTTTTTGTACTCCATACCCATCGTAGATAGGATTTTCTTGGCCTCATACATACGATTTGGAAGTACATTATCATCTGGCAACATATCACACAACAATTCAAGCAACGACGTGAAACTGCTATCTGTCACCCAAAAGTTGCCTTTAAATTGACCAAATGTAAGGTCCCAGTCAACCGTGTATACTTAGTACACCCAGGGAACAAAGGTGTCTCTGCATCACTTCGCACGCTATCATATTCATGCGGTTGTGCAAAGGATTCGACCTCAACATCATGAATCATTCTCTCCATTCCATCATCATCTACCTCAACCTCATTTTCGTGGGATGCACTAGGTGTTACCTCCTCACCATGCCATATCCACGTTGTGTATCGAAGGTTTATTCCATCACAAATTAGGTGATCCCTTATATTAGGAACATCCCTTCGAATCCCATTTAAACAATTAACACATGGACAATAATACATCCCGTTTTTTGTAGTCACATTCCTTCTAGCAAATTCAATAAACTCTTCCACCCCTTTTGCATATTCTTCGCTAGTTATCAAAGCATTCATCCAACTATGACCCATTTTATTATCACCTACGACATTTCCAACAACTGACAAGTTCATAACAATTTCAAAAAATTTTGGCAGCATTTCCCCTCAACAGTAAGACATCCCAAAATTTCAACAACAAACCATTTCAACTTAATTCAACAAAACTTACTAACTAAGGCAATTTAGAAAATATCAGCTATTAAATCCAATACTTCCATCAATACAAAAAACTAAAATATATCTAAGTTGTAAAATTAGAAAGGTGCAACAGCAATAGGAGAATTCATTGACAACTTGCAATTAAATTTAAGAATTACAAAGGTGCAGCAATAGGAGACTTCACATTCATTGAGGATAAAATGAGCAAAAGTACAATAGTCTTATGCTCACAATGATGCAACACTTCCCAAATATTCAGTTTCTAAGCAAGCCAGCAAGTAAATTTGAACATTTTACTCACGCGCACACAACAAGCTAAATCAATCGCAATAAAGAAATCTCTAAAATTAAACAATAAAAGCAACAAAAAATAGAGCAGAAGAAGCGCTGACCTTCAAGACAACTAACAGCGAACGGCAACCCAAAGCCGACGAGAGGCAAAATGAATAAAAGGCTCGACCTAACCCTGCGTGCGTCTCTGGTTTGGGTCAGTAGGCAGCAGTCGTGACACGAGCAGAAAACGATGATGCAACACTGAGGATAAAATGAGCAAAAGAACAATAGTCAGCAATAGGAGAATTCACATTCACTGAGGATAAAATGAGCAAAAGTACAATAGTAATTTGATATGGAAAATGGAGGAACTAACACCATTATTTTGAGATAATATATGTTTGAGTTGACGTTGGTATAAGTCGAAACATAACTCATATCACATGTTTACTTTGTATACCTTAAATCACATTAGAAAAATAATTTCTACTCATCATCAAATCGACCAGGTGCAATTTTTCAATTAAATTTTTTCATGAGAAATTTTTATTATAAACTATATTTTAACATAATTTTAAAATTTTCTCCACGTGAATTTTTATTATTATGAAAAATCCATATCATACGAGTTAATCAGAGTTCAGAGGATTGAATTTAAGGATATAAGTAGATGGACTCAATTTTTTTCAACATGAACAATTTACTTTGGGTGTTGGCAAAAAATAAATAAATAAAATAATTTGAAAAAAAAATCATAAGAAGGTCTCACATAAAGAAATTAATGAGTTTAATAATATCAACCCTAATTTTTTGCTCTCATATATTTGAGTGGTCAACAGATCACATTCCACAAGCCAAAAACACAAAGTAAAGTATGCAAAAAGGGTGATCACAGAGGACATTCATTTTGCACGACAATAACGAACAGTAATCATAATTTATGAATCAAATTATTTGTTGTTGAAGTAGCAAATATTGTCCAACAGTGATTCTTTGTCCAATAAATCAACAATATATCCTGAAATCAATATCCTTTTTTGCATACAAAATAAAAGAATTTTACTTTCAATGAAGGACATATGTTAAAAACTTCATCAATGCTTCAAATATACGATAAAGCAAGTTAAAACCAGGATAATGAAAGAAGAAACTTTTTAAGTATTTTATAACTAGAAAAGAAAATGCAATAAGAACAATTGGTAATTAGGCTAATAAAAAAGATAGAATGAATTGTTAGCGATTATCTTTTCAGCATCACTTAACACAAAAAGAGATTGTTCCCTGAGAAACATTAACTACTTGAGTTTAGTACAACCAATGATAGTTTTACCATGGATGGATTTTTTTTTCCTAGAAATGATTTATATTACACTTACACATTTTGATAAATAAGTATTAATTACACTTCAAGTAATTTATATTATAAATTATTATTTTTACCTAAAAATGATTTATATTGTGAACTAAAGACAATATTAAATTTTGACTCGGACAAGAAGCTTGGTTGAATGTTTAAGTTTTGATTTTTGCCTTGTTGTTTGAATATGGGATTAGAACATGTCAAAGTAAATAGATGAAGAACGAAACTAACCATTAGGTTAAAATGGTGATTGAAACTTTTAAAAATAAATTTTTAACTGTAATTTAAAAGTATACTAAATAAATATAAAAAATGAGTTTCATTTCTATTTACGTAAACATTTTTGTAATAAGTATTCTAAACAAGCTAAATGACTGATATAATTCACATTAAAGGAGTTTTTGAACACCTTTAAAAATCAGTTTTGTGATGCATGAAGCAAAAATTTTCTCTTAAATGTAAAATCATTTAAAATGAGTTGAACCAAAAACTCCAAACGAGATGTGTGCCTTAGTTATCCAGAGAGGGGATAAACTAAAACATTCGCAGAACAAAATCGCAATCCCCAAAGATATATGTTAGAGAACAAGCATGCAAAATGAGAATTGTGAAGATATGTGTTAGAGAACAAGCATGCAAAAAGGGTGATCATAGAGGACATTCAACAAACACCTTGCGTCCACTCTTTCCCAGAACAAAATCGCAATCCCCAAAGAGCAAATCAACACAAGACCAATCAAAGAAGAATAAAGATCGATTGAATCCCCACCTAGACTTTATCATCTGGCTTTGATTCTTCCGACGAAGGGAATGTATCCACCATTGTCAAACCAAGAGAAGCGTCACGGTTTTGTTGTATATTGCTGTTGAAGTTCAGCGTTCATGGCGTTCTCAAGGTCCCTCACTCTCGTCCTCACTAGTGACCAAAACTGCCAATTAAACGAGCAATTAACAAAGTTTTTCAAATCGAACAGCGATTTCATAAATCAAAAGAGAGAAAGAAAAATCGAAAGGTAAGGTGAAGAAATCGAGAGGTTTACTAGCGGCGGTTCCGGCGAACTGATGACGGAAATGGAACTTTGAAAAGCTTTGAGATAGTAGAACTGATTTGTTGAGCGAAAGCACTCTGATTGGGACTCTGATTTTTGGCAGACGCAGAGCTCAGGTTTGCGGCTGCTTTGAGGAGGACTCGAATTGGGACTTGATGATTGAATATTATTACACTTATTTGTATCTCTTGGTGAATAAATTTAGGATTGTTTAGTCATTAAATAATGGATTTTATTACCTAATTGAGCTTTGAGCTTTTAATGTGATTGATTTCATTTTTATGAATAAATTCCAAATTTATAGTGATTTAGTATTTTCGCCATAACTTTTGATCTAGATATCCGATTAGCTAGATTCTTCTTTCCTTTTTTAGATGATTCAGAGATCTACAATTGTTATGAAGACTCAGAAGGCTGATTTGGACAAGAAGATCGACGAAATTGGAGATAAAGACAGACACATTTTTTTGGATTTTTATTTTAGTCGAATTTTGTAATAAAAGACCAATTTTTAGAGGTTTCCTTTTTTATAGGGATTTCCTATTGATTAGGGGTTTCCTATTTATTAGAGGTTTCCTATTTTTTAGAGATTTTCTATTTATTAGAGGTTTCCTATTTTTAGTCATCTTTCCTATATAAGTAAAATTAGATGGTGGCTACAAACATATTCTCAATTACGTTGTAGGAGATTTTCAGATTAAATTAGAAGCTTTTTATTTTCTCTTAGTTGTTCTTCATGTTCTTCTTCATCTTTTCTTCTACATTTTTTCTAGCCATGCTTGGCTAAGCTTCTTTGATTGACCCAATGTTGAGGATTCCATGATTCGTCCAGAGAACTTGTGCTTTATCGGTGATTTAACTCGTTTCTATTTTCATCTTATCGGATCTGATTTTTGAAAATAGTTCAAATATTAGATTTAATATTCGGTTTGGTTTATCCCAAGGACTGAGTTCGAATTAGGTTTTAAGTTTTGTTGTGTGATCGCACAGTGGGACGCCGCTGTACGGACATATTCTAGGCGATCGTTTAGTCGAGGGATTTTCTAGGCGAATGCAGAGATCTCGATTCGTCCAGAGCCAAACGTGGGTTTTTTATTGTTCGTTCAATGATGGAAGTCTCTGAAATTTGAATGTTGAGTTGATCGATTTTAATCTGTTTCTTCTCGTTTTCTTATATTCTATTTTATCTTTGCTTCATTTAAATTGCATTTCTATTTTAGTTTATTAATTTAAAAATCCAAAACCCAATCCCCCCTTATTTTCATTGCATTTGCATGACATTTAGATTACTTAGGATTCAATAAAAGGCTCCTCGAAAAGAGAGAACAATCCTAGGTTTGCCTATACGCAATCCTTGGTTAATTGTTGATTGTGGACCCCAAGGCTAATGATAAAAGGTCTTCATCAAATGGCGCCGTTGCCGGGGAGCTAAGTAATTGGCTCCCTAGGTGATTTAATTGTCAAATTCACTTTTGACAAGGGGTTTCTCTTGTGAAGCTTGTTAGATTTGCATTTTTGATTTTTTATTGCATATAGTTTAGGATTTTTGCAATTAGGTAGCTTGCATATAATTTATTGCATTGTCTTGACTTGGTAGCTTCTATGTGGTGTGATTGTATCAAATTCAATATGATTTTGGGCGTATTTGTTTGAATTCACCATGTCTCCAAGTTAATTCATAGCATACTTGCATCTTTAATCATTTTCCAAAAAAAAAAAAAATCTTTTCTTTTTCACTCGCATTTGTATTTTATTAGATTCCTTTTCTTAGTTTTTATAGTTTGTAGTTAGACAGTTTTCTTGTAATTCTTTGGAAATTAATTGTTTTGAAATTTCATGGCTTGGTTTTATGGCAATCATAATCTACCTTTCAATTCTCACTCATTTGTAGGCAATCAAGAATGTCATGATCCTTTCCACCATCCATTACATGAACCATGCCACCAACCTCCATTTCAACAATATCATCAACCCTCTCACTTACCACACCATCCTTCATTCCATCCCACTTCAGGACCATGCCATCCATCTCATGATTCCCAATACCCATTTGAGCCACCTTATGGACCTCATTTTCAACCATGTGTGCCCAACCAAGATCCTTCATTTTGTGAAGTCATTGGAGATTACCAAAATCAAACGGCTTGGGCTATAAATGAAGAGTGGTCACATAAGGAGAACCTTCATCAACAAATGGAATCTCTTTGTAGAATAATGGAACAACAAGTGAAATGGTCTGAGAGATTAGCAAAGGAAATTGAGCAGGAGGCACAAGTGTTGAAAATGAAGTTTCCTTCTATCATGGGCACACATGCACAAGAAGTGAGACAATTACAAAAGCGCAATGAAGAGTCCTCTCTCCCATTTGGTAATGATCATATCCTTATAGAAGTAGACTCTCCTACTACTTTGACCAATGAAGCAATTCATGATTTGAGTGATAATGAGGTGGACGAGGAAATCATTGTTGAATCCCCTCAATTGTTTGGAAATGTAATTGCTCAACCAATTGGCTTTAGTAGTAGTGATTCAATTGTACTTGTTGATGAGTGTGTTCCTATTTCTTCATGTGATGCTTTAATTGATGAAAATGCTTCTCTTCATAGTACTAGTGATGATTGCAATAACTTGAATGACATATTTTCATGTTGTTGTGAAGAATATCAAATATGTGTAGATTGTTATCATGAAAAATGTCATTTACTTGTTGAGCTTCAAAAGAAAGCATTTAGTGAAGTGGTTGATTCTACCATTGATCAAAATGCACCCTCTTGTACTATTGATGATAGTAAGCATGTCAATTTTGAAAAGGTTGAATTAAGCATGGATGACAATGTTGTTGATGATGTTCTTACTCAATGGTATGTTGATTATCCTGATTTTGCATGGACGAGTAATTCTGCCAATTGTGCATGTTCTGATAATGAATGGTGCCCTATTTGCACTGAGATTAATGTTGCATTATTTGGTGATTCTGACTTACTTAGTGATTCTACATTACTTGTGGATTTTGTTGTTGATGTTAGTCAGAAAGATCATAGCCTAGAATACCAAATGCATAAAATTCCCATTGGATTACCCCTTGTAGTCTTGTTGGTGACAAAGATTCTGAAATTTTGATTGATAAAATCCTGCATGTTGATCAATCTTTCCAACAAGTACTTTCTTCTGATTGCCACCTGATTTAGAAAAACAAGATAATTGTTTTGAATCTTTACACATTCCAGGTGGTGATGATTTGAAAACTTCGCTTCATTCTTCCACTCTTTTCCCTTCCATCTCTTGTGATTGCAACGATGTTGTGGTGTACTCCAACTCTAAGTTGGATTCCACACCTTTCATTTTACAAGCACAAGAGAATTTTCACAGTATGACTGGTTGCTTGACTCCTACTGATGGGAGTATCATTCATTTCCTTGGATGTGATAGTTACTTGGAGAGTTTGGAACTTAACATGACCTTAATTCACTTGAAATCTCTCCATGTCTCTATTTTTGGATGGGATACTGCTATTTGCTTGTCTTATTTGCAGGCACATTCTTGGAAAGGTTGTCGATGGAACCAACATCCACCGTACATTCTTGGACCTCTTCCAATAGATCCTGAGCCACCTCCACCAAGGAAATTCAATGTGGGAGAAGAAGTTTCAAGGGAAAAATTCATGATTCTCATCAAAGATGAGAACTTCTCCTTCAAGCGACTCAAGATACTCTAACAAAGGTTGTCTCTTTCCTTACTTATTTTCTTCCTAATTCATATGATTACTTGGGCTTAATTGTTGTATGAGGAAGATAAGTGTGGGGGAGGGACACGATTCAGTAGAAAAGTAGAAATAATGTAGTTTAGTAGGTAAAAAAAAATTATGAATAACACGCTCTCTTTCTATGATTGCTCTACCTCTTGTGAACCTTGACATCTTGGTTTTGATGGATCCTTCTTTTTGAGGCTGAATTTCTGGACTCTTGGATTATATTTCTTGGTAGTTAATTTTGGGATGCTGGTTGCATGATTTGGTATTAATCTTTGTGAGGTTTTGGGCCTGCATGAATGGAATTCATCTTTTACCATTCTTTCTTTCATGTGTGCATCTGCTCATGATTTGTGTTCTCTAGAACTTGCTCCTTTTCTTTTTGAAGCTAATTTTTCACTTACGTGCATAAGTATGATGGAAGCTTGTTTTCTTTCTTTCATTTTCCCACTTTGGCCAAATAGCATTTCCCTTATATTATATTTCCTTTGCTAACCCCTTTGTGCCTTTTTGACTCATTCTTTTTTAAGCCACATTACAAGCCTACGCGTAAAACCATTTTATCCCGCACCTTGGAAATTTATTGAGCATTGGTTTCACCTTAGTTTTGTGCTTAAGTGTGGGGGTTGCCCAGGTGTGCAACATTTTAAGTGTGGGGGGAGTATTTGATTGTGTATCATTCATCATTTGGCATTGATTTTGGTCATTGTTATTCTAAAAAAAAGGAAGCAAAAAAAAAAGTACAAAAAAGGAAAAAAAAAATAAAAAAGAAAGAGAGGGAAAAAGAAAAGAAAAGAAAAGAGAGAAAGAGAGAGGAAGCAATGTAAAGAAGGAGAAATAAAAAGGAATGTTATTGAGGTGATTTGCTATTATTAACTGATATTCTTTGAATTTCTTGGGTGCTTAGCCTATCATATCCAAACTTATTCACACCTATACCCTAGCCCATTACAGCCTTCAATAACAAGCTCTCTTGATTTTTGCATGCATGTGTCATAAGTGGTGGAGAAGTAGAAATTGAGCAAGCCTATGGTAGGACAATTTTCTTGAGTAGAAATTGAGTGATACACTTATTGACCCTATACACTTAAGAGATTGATTAAAGGCATCCCTTGAGAGACCATCTTGTGTGATTAGCATCATTGAATGAGATTGCCAGGATTTGTAATTTGAGATGAAAGGATTTTGGTCTTGATTGATTGGTCTTTTGAAGCTTTGTGTCCTTTGTTAAATTTTTGCATTGTTAGCAATTGTTAGAAAAGAATAATTTTTCATTTTAATCTTTTTCTTTTAATTTTGCCCAGGAGTGCAAAAAGATAAGTGTGGCAGGACTGCAAAAAGAAAAAGATTAAAATGAAAAATTATTATTTTCTAACAATTGCTAACAATGCAAAAATTTAACAAAGGACACAAAGCTTCAAAAGACCAATCAATCAAGATCAAAATCCTTTTATCTCAAATTACAAATCTTGGCAATCTCATTCAATGATGCTAATCACACAAGATGGTCTCTCAAGGGATGCCTTTAATCAATCTCTTAAGTGTATAGGGTCAATAAGTGTATAACTCAAATTGTACTCAAGAAAATTGTCCTACCATAGACTTGCTCAATTTCTACTTCTCCACCACTTATGACACATGCATGCAAAAATCAAGAGTGAAGAGTGGAGCTAAATACCCAAGAGGGGGGGTGAATTGGGTATCTTTAAAAATTAAGGATTGAGCTCTGTTTTTGACTAATGAAAACAGAGGCTAATAGAGGAGTAGGGAAGGAAAGCTTTACACAATGTGATTTATACTGGTTCGGTCCTTTCTCTGACCTACATCCAGTCCCCAAGCCTCACCTGGGATTTTCAATCCACTATAATCAAATATTGATTACACACTCTGTACTAAGAGTTGTTCTCTCACTAGAACACACTCCCCCTTACAAGTCGTAATCAATACACCCAACTACCAAGTCCCCTGACTTGTAGTTATCTCAATCAATAAATGATTTACAAGTATTTAACTCTCTTACAGAGTAGATATGATGAACACTGAAGTACTTGTATCAAGTATGATACTCTATAAGTGAAAGCTGATACACAATAAATGAATTTAGTAGAAATTCGCTCAGAGTAGTTGTATATAATTTTGAAGATGTTAATGAACTCTATTTATAGCTAGAGAACATTAAATGACCGTTGTAGCTTGAATCAGACCGTTGGAGAAGTTGCCCAAGTGTTCTGAAGTGGTTTTTGGGGTCTTCTCTCTCTTGTTTTCCCTTAATATAGTTGGTCAAGACATCAGGGCTGACTTTCTGCGAATTAATCCGTTGGAGAGGAGTTTTCTTGTTTCAGCTAACATCCTTAAATGCTTTGTAAGCGCGTGCAGAAGGATTTGGGTAGAAGGAGTAACTTTTGTGCTTTGCAATAAATGCTCTGAGGTGCTTTTTGCTTTATACTCTAACCTCTCACCAAACATTCTTTAATGCTCTGAAATCCACTAATAAATACGTTAAACATAGCAGGGAATATCAGAGAATAATATTGGAAGAAGATAGAATCAAATAACATTGATTTCTGAAATGCCCAAATTCAAAAATTCTGAACCAGCGTCACGAACTCGAGTTCAGTTCTTACAGGCTCGAGTTCGAGGCTTTAGTGTTCAAAACTGTGCAAGTTCAAAAAGTGTAAACCTGAGGTTTGCTTTATAAACCTGAGGTTTGCAGATCATTGAAAAACTAAAATGCTCTCGGGTTGAAATGAACTCGAGTTTATTAAAGTTAGGCTCGAGTTCGAGGCTTCAGTGTTTAAAAGCATGTAAGTTCAAAATGAACAAACCTGAGGTTTGTCTTTTAAACTGGAGGTTCTCAAATTATTGAAAAACTAAGAAGCTCTCGGGTTGAAATGAACTCGAGTTCATTAATGTCAGGCTCGAGTTCGAGACACTTTTGAACAGACTTCGTTTTAGCTTGAAAACACAAACCTGAGGTTTGCAAAACACACTCTCGAGTTTAAAAACATATCCAAAAGTTCTTTGCTCTCTGGAACTTTTAGGCTCGAGTTTGTAAGTCTCAGGCTCGAGTTTAAATAGCTTAAAAACAGTTCTTTGCTCTCGGCCAAAACTAGGCTCGAGTTTGAATATGTTAGGCTCGAGTTTGAGCATTGGTGAACTTTTCAAACCGAAACACTTTTCTTTTAATGGAACAGTGCAGAGCTTGAAAATATCTTTAAGTTTCAAACAACTTGTCCCGCCAGAGATGAACTCGAGTTTGCCATGACAGGCTCGAGTTCATGCTCTCAAAACTTTCTTTGGATCCTTTCAAACTTGAGGTTTGAAGAAAGCAAGTGTAAGGTTTAACATGTTCTCAAAGTTCAAAAACTCTCTGGAAAGAATGAACTCGAGTTTGACCTTAGTAGGCTCGAGTTCATGTGAACTTTTCAAAAGTTTAATTTTAAACTTCAGGTTCAGTCTCGAGTTTGGGAATCAACTGGACAAGTTTGTGCTCTCTGTCAAATCCAGGCTCGAGTTCAACACTACCAGGCTCGAGTTTGGTTTTGACAGATTGAAAAATACAAGTTTAAATTATTCTAAACTTTGTCAAACCTTATCAATATTGTTTACAATTGTTAGTAATCATCAAAACACACAGGGAACTAACATTCTCCCCCTTTTTGATGATGACAACACTTGTAAACAGTTGATTTTGAAATCTGGTTTGGAATCTCTCTTTGAAATTCAGTTTGTGAAAATTTTAAGGATTATCAGAGAAACTGAGCAAGTTATCAGAGTTAAAATTAAGATGATAACAGAAGCACAAGCAACTCATAAGCAACTGACATTTCATATACAAGATACAAACATATAAAAATCAAATAACAACATGAAATTTCCACAAAAAAAAAAATCACTCAACACTCTCTCCCCCTTTGTCATCAGCAAAAGGAGGGGAAGAGAGAGTAGGCTGAGCTCCAGGCTGTGGGTCAGGTACAGAAGCTAGGGGTTCAATGTGAGGTTCAGTGATAGGGGGTGCAGATACAGAATCAGGCTGAGGATCAGGCATAGAATCAGAAACTGGAGCAGGCACAGAGGTAGAAGCAGTCGATGACTGAGTCTTCAATATCTTGTCCATCTTGTCGCTCAAACTCATCATCGTGACCAACATAGTGGATATGGTGGAGGCTTGATCACTGATCTGGTTCTTCAGGGCCTCCTGTTCAACTCTGAACCCTTCTTGAATGTCCACCAAGTCACTGTGACCTTTGTTGACCTCAGCAACCAGCTTCCCTATGGCTAACTCAATACCCTCAACTAAATTTGAGACTGCCTTGTCCACAATCTCTTGAACCTTAACATCAAAGTCTGAGGGAGGAGGAGCACTTTGAGCTTCCTCTGCTCGGGAGTGAGTTGCTCTGGATCTTGCTGGCTTGGATTTCCCCGGAGCTCTGGACTGGTCTGACTTCTCTGGTCTATCAACCCCCATGAGGTTCATGATGTGTTGTCCAAACTCAGCAGGAAATTGTGGAGGATCATTTGCGGCCAAATGCCATATTCTCTCATGAAAGAGAATGATCGAGACCAAACTAGGGAAGGGAATCTGAGAGGACTGCCGGGAGTGAAAAGCAAACTTAGCTATCTCCTGAAATAGCCAATGCCCTACATTCTGAGGCTGCTTGTCCAAGATAGAGGCAAATATGTTAAAGTCTTTCTTGGCAAAGTGGGTGAAATTGCCTCCCTTCTGCAATAAATCCCTCGTATATATGTACCAAATTGCCCGGTTCCTTGGGGGCATTGCAGCAGGTGTGAAGTTAAGGATTTCCAAGCCCTCAGGAACAGGTTCATCTGGCCTAAGCAGTCTAAAAGTGGCTTGTTGGGAATATCTGTGAATCTCAGGTTTAGGAGGGTTGGAAATTTGGAGAATTGAATTGAGATAGGCTGGGGTAATCGTGATTTTCTGGCCCCGGACCTTGGTAATAATCCTTTCTTCTACTAGATTACCCTCTGAATCCAAGACATTTTCAGATTTCATGTGAAAATAGAAGACTTTCACAAGTTTTGGACTGTAGGGTGCCTTGATAGATATCAGAGGTTCAAAATGTTTTAGCCAGGGACTTAAATCAATACTACATTCGTCCTTAATCCTGGCTAAATCCACAGATACAATTGGACAGAAGACTCTCTTTTCATCAAACTTTTTCTTAAACAGGTTGCCCTCATCTGCTGACATTCTACAAGGCTCCTCATTAAACCCTGTAGGACATCTCTTATGATTGTATATCTCGTAAAGAGCGGGTAGAGTCTGTGATACCTGAGGAGCAGGTTGCTCCTGTGGTTGAGGAATGGGTTGAGCTTGGCCTTGATAGCTTGCTTGTCCGGGAGTGGGTACAGAGTGAATACCGGCGGTCTTCTTCCGCTTGAAAGGTTGCTTCTCCCTTAATGGAACCGTGGGTTGAGTGGCTTTTCCTTTTCCTTGAACCTCTGGTTCTGGATCGTGTCTTTTCTTGGTTCGTTCTTCTCCAATCACTACTCCCTTTGGTCTAGAGGGAGGAACCGCGGGGTTGCCACTCTGAACTCCTCTGATTTCTTTGTCAATGCCATACCGTAAACGAGTGGACCGAGACTTTGTTCGAACAGGACGCTCAGATTGAGCTTGAGAGGAAGTTTGAGAGGGATTAGGGTTAGGTTCTTTAGGGTTTGAGGATTTGGAAGTCATTTTCGCAGAGATCAGAGAATGAAGAAGATGAAGAAGATGAGAGGAATTAGGGCAAACCGGAGGTTCGAGTGAAGTGAAGTGGAAAGTTCACAACTGTAGTATATATAGGGCACACGATGAACTCGAGTTCACAACTTGTGGGCTCGAGTTCGTCATAAAAATCCACTTACCTGGACTTCAAGAGTGTACTGTGAACTCTTGAACTTTCTCGTGAACCTGAGGTTCTTACTTATGGGCTCGAGTTCAGAATAATTTCTCAGCAGGGTTGCTCTCAGTGACTTTCGAACTCGAGTTCGTTATTGATGGACTCGAGTTCACCTTGTCTGAGGTTCATTTTTGCTTTCTGCCTGAAGTGAACCTGAGGTTCATTTACTAATGAACTCGAGTTCACTCACCCTTTTGCCTTGCATCTTTTATCTGCCTTCCTCGAGCTCGAGTTCATCATTCACAGGCTCGAGTTCATCTCAGCTTTCAGCAGATGTTAGATAGATGCATCCTGCATAAAACATATCTAGAAGCTCCGATGCTTAAGTTAGTAACAGATAATCATCAAAACCTTGATCTAGCATTGGGTTAAGAGTAAGCTTACAACTCATTGGGATTTACCATTCCCAATTCTCTTCTTATGAAAGTGAATGGCTCCTTGGCTAGAGGTTTGGTGAAAATGTCCGCCAGTTGAAGATGAGTTGGAATGAACATCACTTTGACATCTCTCTTCTGCACATGATCCCGAATGAAGTGATGTCTCACATCAATATGCTTGGTTCTTGTATGTTGCACGGGATTCTTGGCCAAGCTTATTGTGCTAGTATTATCACACAGTATTGGGATTTCCTTTAAGTGCACTCCCAAGTCAGCAAGTTGTTGCTTCAGCCACAACACTTGAGCACAGCAACTTGAGGCAGCCACATATTCAGCTTCTGTTGAGGACACAGCCACGGTAGTTTGCTTCTTGCTAAACCAAGAGACAAGTGAATTGCCAAAGAACTCGCATTGCCCACTTGTACTCTTTCTATCCGTCTTGTAGCCAGCATGATCCGAATCTGAATATGCTACCAAGTGCTCTGGCTGACCTTTGGGAAACCATAGTCCAAGAGTTTTTGTATCTGAGAGATATCTGAATATCCTTTTTACATGTTCAGCGTGAGACTCTTTGGGAGCGGATTGGAATCGTGCACACATCCCTACACTGAATTGGATGTCTGGGCGGCTTGCGGTAAGATAGAGCAATGATCCAATCATTCCTCTATACTTGGTGATGTTGAAATCCTTGCCTTCTTCATCAGCATCCAAGGAAGTGGTTGTGCTCATTGGTGTGTCGGCTCCATTGCACTTGTCCATCCCAAACTTCTTCAGCAAATCATTTAGATACTTGGTTTGGGATATGAATATCCCATTTTTTCGTTGCTTGATTTGCAGTCCAAGGAAGTAGTTGAGCTCACCCATCATTGACATTTCAAATTCACCCTGCATAGTCTTGGAAAATTCCTCACACAAGGAGTCATTAGTAGCACCGAATATGATGTCATCAACATAAATTTGAACAATTAAAATTTCATTCAATTTGTTTTTCTTTATGAAAAGTGTTGTATCAGCTTTGCCTCTGATAAATCCTTGATTGAGTAAGAATTGACTCAATCTTTCATACCAAGCTCTAGGAGCTTGCTTAAGACCATACAAGGCTTTCTTAAGTCTAAAAACATGATCGGGAAATTGATCATTTTCAAAACCTGGAGGTTGTTCAACATACACCTCCTCTTGAATGAAACCATTTAGAAAAGCACTTTTGACATCCATTTGATAGAGTTTAAAACCTTTTGTGCATGCAAATGCTAGAAGAACTCTTATTGCTTCCAATCTAGCTACTGGAGCATAAGTCTCTTCATAGTCTATTCCTTCTTCTTGATTGTAACCTTTGGCCACTAATCTAGCCTTGTTACGCACAATGATGGCTGACTCATCACGTTTGTTCTTGAATACCCATTTTGTCCCAATTACCGGATGGTCTTTGGGTCTAGGTACCAAGTCCCAAACTTGATTTCTATCAAATTGATGTAGCTCCTCTTGCATAGCAATCACCCAATCATTGTCTGAAAGGGCTTCTTCTATCTTAGAGGGCTCTATATGTGAAATAAATGCAGAAAATGTAACTTCATTCAGAGTACTATTTCTGGTCCTAACTCCTTGATTCACATCACCTATGACTTGGTCTAAAGGATGATTCCTTATAAATCTCCAAGCTCTAGGTTGAGACTGGTCAGGATTTTCTAAATTGTTTTCAGGATCAGCCTCAAAAACATTTTCAGAGTTTTCAGAAGGAGTAGGAGCATTTTTCGAAAAGAATTTGTTTTTGAAAATAGTCTCCTCTTCATCATCCAAGGATTTATCAGATTCAGATTCACAAAATACAACATGTATAGATTCTTCAACAATCTTAGTTCTAGTATTAAAGACTCTATATGCTTTACTCCTATTAGAATAACCAATAAAGATAGCTAAATCAGCTTTAGGATCGAATTTACCAAGATTGTCTTTACCGTTATTGTGCACATAGCACTTACATCCGAAGACATGTAGGTGACTGAGGTTTGGCTTTCGGTCTTTGTAGAGTTCGTACGGGGTCTTGTTCAACTTCTTTCTCACATAGGCTCTGTTGGAGATGTAACAGGCCGTACTCATGGCATCCGCCCAAAACACTTGTGAAGTGTTATATTCGTTCAGCATTGCCCGGGCCATTTCCGTGAGTACTCGATTCTTTCTCTCCACAACACCATTCTGTTGTGGTGTTCTTGGTGCCGAGAAATTATGGTTGATCCCCATACTATCACAGAACTCAGCAAAGGCTTGATTCTCGAACTCTCCACCATGATCAGTCCGTATTCCTGAAATTGATAACCCTTTCTCGTTTTGGACCTTCTTGGCAAATGAAACAAACTGATCAAAGGTTTCATCTTTAGAAGATAAAAATATTGTCCAAGTAAATCTAGAGAAATCATCAACAATGACCAAAGTGTATAAGTTTCCACCAAGACTTTTCACTCTAGCTGGTCCAACTAGATCCATGTGAAGAAGTTGAAGAGGTCTGTTTGTTGAAATTTCATTTTTAGCTTTAAAAGAAGATTTGGTCTGTTTTCCCTTTTGACAAGCATCACAAATCGTATCATTTTTGAAATTCAGTTTGGGAATGCCAATAACCAAATCCTTTTTCAATAACTTGTCAAGTTGATACATATTAACATGAGCTAATCGCTTATGCCATAGCCAACTCTCATTCAAGTTACTTACAAAACAATTTTCAGAAGTAGAAGCATTGCTAGAGAGGTTCAAAGTATAACAGTTTCCATCTCTAGGTGCTCTAAATAAAGCTTTATTTTTCAAATCATTTATGGAGATCAAATCCTTTTTAACAATAAAGCATTCATCAGAGTCAAATATTACCAAATTACCCTTATCGGTGCTTTGGCTCACACTTAGGAGATTGTGACACAATCCTTCTACAAGGTAGACGTCTTTGATGAGTGGGCCTTCATTGTTGCCTATCTCACCAATGCCAGCGATTTTCCCGGATTGATCACCTCCAAATGTGACTCTACCTCCATCTTTTGGCTTTATTGATAAAAACTTTGATTTGTCTCCAGTCATGTGTCTTGAGCATCCACTATCAATGTACCACTTGTTCGGCCTTGATGCTCTAAGACATACCTGCAGATCACCAGAGGTCAAGTTTTAGGTACCCATCTTTTCTTGGGTCCTTTGGGGTTAGCATGCACCTTGGGAACATATGTTCCTTTTGGTACCCAGACATAATTTCCTACAGGTTTAGCTTTTCTTTCTTTTCGATGAAAACAAGATGAGGTAGAATGACCCTTCCTATTGCAATATGTACAATGTGCAAAAGGGTTTGAGGAATGAACAGATTTAGTGAAATAATTCATATAGGATTTTTGTCCATTCTTTTTCTTTCCTTTCTTCTTATCAAAGTCTGGTCTATAACCAATGCCCGATCTATCGTTTGTAAAACGTTGTTGTTTCAAAATCACATTGAGCATTTCACTTCCCTTAGTAAATTTCTCAAGTGCTTTTGTAAGTTGTGAATTCTTTTTCTCTAGGATAGAGCATTCATCACAAATCAGAGATTTAGGAGAAGAGAGGTTTTCAATTTGCAGTTCAAGAAAAGAATTTTTTCTTTTCAAAGACATGTACTTGTCTGCAAGTTTTTCAAACTCCTTTTGAACAACATTGTATTCAGCAAACAATTCATCATAGGAAGGAAGAGATTCATATACCTCATTTATTTCACTAGGTTGTACTTCTTCCTCAGCAACCAGGCATATGTTGGCTTTTTCACTTTCATCCTCTTCAGCTTCATCCTCATCCGATGAGCTATCTCCCCATATAGCTGACACATATGCCTTCTTTTTGTATTTCTTGAATTTCTTCTTTTCTTTCTCTTGGTTTTTCAGCTGAGGGCATTCTGCCTTGATGTGTCCGGGCTTCTCGCATTCATAGCAGATGATAGGCTTCTTTGATTCATAGCTCGAACTTCCTTTCTGAAATTTCTTGAAGCCTTGATCTCTTTTATAAAACTTCTTGAATCTCCGGACCATCATGCCAATCTCTTCATCCTCGTCGTCATCTTCCTCATCCTTTTCCACATTGAGAGCCACTCCCTTGTTGCGATTGTTGCCACCATTGACATCTTCTAATTCCTTCTTGAACCTCAGTTTGCTCTCGTATTCAGATAAGCTACCAAACAATGCGGCAACTGAAGTCATTGACTCTCCACGAGCTTCTTCAATGGCGGTAACTTTTGCTTCCCAATCCTTTGTCAGAATATTGAGGATTTTCCTCACTTGGGCTCCTTGATCAAAAAGCTTTCCCAAGGCCGCTAGCTGATTGGTCAAATGAGTGTATCTCAACTGAAATTCTCCAATACTCTCGCCTTGCTTCATTCGCAACAAGTCATATTCAGTGGTTAGAATGTTGACGCGATTTTCCTTGATTCCAGATGTTCCTTCATAAGCTATTTCCAGCGCCTTCCACATCTCTTTAGCTGTTGTCAAATTACAGATACGAAAGTACTCCTTTTGACTAAGAGCACTCTGAAGCATCAGGATAGCCTTGCTATTGAGAGTGATGTTCTTCTTATCATCATCATTGAACTCGGCTTCTGTCTTGGGAACAGTGATGCCTCCTTCTACCTTGACTGGAACATAGTCTCCAGTCTCAAAGACCCTCCATAGACCATATTCTGTAGCCATCACGAACACACGAAATTTTGCTTTCCAGAAAGAGTAGTGTTCGCCGTCGAAACCGGGAGGTCTATTGATTGAAGCTCCATCTGGAAGAATTCCTTCCATAGTGATCCTTCTCGAGTGGTAAAACTCTTCTGAGAAGACCTTGCTCTGATACCAAATGAAGAGTGGAGCTAAATACCCAAGAGGGGGGGTGAATTGGGTATCTTTAAAAATTAAGGATTGAGCTCTGTTTTTGACTAATGAAAACAGAGGCTAATAGAGGAGTAGGGAAGGAAAGCTTTACACAATGTGATTTATACTGGTTCGGTCCTTTCTCTGACCTACATCCAGTCCCCAAGCCTCACCTGGGATTTTCAATCCACTATAATCAAATATTGATTACACACTCTGTACTAAGAGTTGTTCTCTCACTAGAACACACTCCCCCTTACAAGTCGTAATCAATACACCCAACTACCAAGTCCCCTGACTTGTAGTTATCTCAATCAATAAATGATTTACAAGTATTTAACTCTCTTACAGAGTAGATATGATGAACACTGAAGTACTTGTATCAAGTATGATACTCTATAAGTGAAAGCTGATACACAATAAATGAATTTAGTAGAAATTCGCTCAGAGTAGTTGTATATAATTTTGAAGATGTTAATGAACTCTATTTATAGCTAGAGAACATTAAATGACCGTTGTAGCTTGAATCAGACCGTTGGAGAAGTTGCCCAAGTGTTCTGAAGTGGTTTTTGGGGTCTTCTCTCTCTTGTTTTCCCTTAATATAGTTGGTCAAGACATCAGGGCTGACTTTCTGCGAATTAATCCGTTGGAGAGGAGTTTTCTTGTTTCAGCTAACATCCTTAAATGCTTTGTAAGCGCGTGCAGAAGGATTTGGGTAGAAGGAGTAACTTTTGTGCTTTGCAATAAATGCTCTGAGGTGCTTTTTGCTTTATACTCTAACCTCTCACCAAACATTCTTTAATGCTCTGAAATCCACTAATAAATACGTTAAACATAGCAGGGAATATCAGAGAATAATATTGGAAGAAGATAGAATCAAATAACATTGATTTCTGAAATGCCCAAATTCAAAAATTCTGAACCAGCGTCACGAACTCGAGTTCAGTTCTTACAGGCTCGAGTTCGAGGCTTTAGTGTTCAAAACTGTGCAAGTTCAAAAAGTGTAAACCTGAGGTTTGCTTTATAAACCTGAGGTTTGCAGATCATTGAAAAACTAAAATGCTCTCGGGTTGAAATGAACTCGAGTTTATTAAAGTTAGGCTCGAGTTCGAGGCTTCAGTGTTTAAAAGCATGTAAGTTCAAAATGAACAAACCTGAGGTTTGTCTTTTAAACTGGAGGTTCTCAAATTATTGAAAAAC
The DNA here is from genome assembly GCA_034222035.1 of Acacia crassicarpa. Classification (NCBI taxonomy): domain Eukaryota; kingdom Viridiplantae; phylum Streptophyta; class Magnoliopsida; order Fabales; family Fabaceae; genus Acacia; species Acacia crassicarpa. Next base: position 49,252,735 of record JAWXYG010000006.1, on the reverse strand, counting down.
TAAGAAGCTCTCGGGTTGAAATGAACTCGAGTTCATTAATGTCAGGCTCGAGTTCGAGACACTTTTGAACAGACTTCGTTTTAGCTTGAAAACACAAACCTGAGGTTTGCAAAACACACTCTCGAGTTTAAAAACATATCCAAAAGTTCTTTGCTCTCTGGAACTTTTAGGCTCGAGTTTGTAAGTCTCAGGCTCGAGTTTAAATAGCTTAAAAACAGTTCTTTGCTCTCGGCCAAAACTAGGCTCGAGTTTGAATATGTTAGGCTCGAGTTTGAGCATTGGTGAACTTTTCAAACCGAAACACTTTTCTTTTAATGGAACAGTGCAGAGCTTGAAAATATCTTTAAGTTTCAAACAACTTGTCCCGCCAGAGATGAACTCGAGTTTGCCATGACAGGCTCGAGTTCATGCTCTCAAAACTTTCTTTGGATCCTTTCAAACTTGAGGTTTGAAGAAAGCAAGTGTAAGGTTTAACATGTTCTCAAAGTTCAAAAACTCTCTGGAAAGAATGAACTCGAGTTTGACCTTAGTAGGCTCGAGTTCATGTGAACTTTTCAAAAGTTTAATTTTAAACTTCAGGTTCAGTCTCGAGTTTGGGAATCAACTGGACAAGTTTGTGCTCTCTGTCAAATCCAGGCTCGAGTTCAACACTACCAGGCTCGAGTTTGGTTTTGACAGATTGAAAAATACAAGTTTAAATTATTCTAAACTTTGTCAAACCTTATCAATATTGTTTACAATTGTTAGTAATCATCAAAACACACAGGGAACTAACAAAGAGAGCTTGTTATTGAAGGCTGTAATGGGCTAGGGTATAGGTGTGAATAAGTTTGGATATGATAGGCTAAGCACCCAAGAAATTCAAAGAATATCAGTTAATAATAGCAAATCACCTCAATAACATTCCTTTTTATTTCTCCTTCTTTACATTACTTCCTCTCTCTTTCTCTCTTTTCTTTTCTTTTCTTTTTCCCTCTCTTTCTTTTGTATTTTTTTTCTTTTTTTTTTCCCTTTTTGGTACTTTTTTTTTTGCTTCTTTTTTTTTTAAAGAATAACAATGACCAAAATCAATGCCAAATGATGAATGATACACAATCAGGACTCTGATTGGAGTTTAGGTTCTCGAATTGGGACTCTGATTGGAGTTTAGGTTTTTAAAAGCCATTAGGCGACTTGAAAGCACTTCAGGTCGCCTATTTTTGATTTTAGGCAACCTGATTAAGCTTCAGGTCGCCCAAAATCAAAAATAGGCGACCTGATAAACTATCAGGTCGACCTGGTACCCAATCAGGTCGCCTTTTTTATGAAAATAGGCGACCTAATACACAATCAGGTCGCCTATTGCTAAAAATAGACAACCTTATTATTGTTCAAGTCGTCTATTTGGCCAATTGGTGCACAAACAAAAAATTTCTCCCCTATTTCCCTCTGGCGCGAAATTTTTTGGCTGATTTTAGGCGGCTTGAAATATTATCAGGTCGCCAAAAATGAATTTTCCTTGTATATAATAACAATATTGCCACTGGCCTCATTTTTTACTACCTATTTCTTATTTAGGACGTATTTGAGGGTAGTAATATCAAATTTTTGTAGTAGTGAATATCTCAATTTATTATAATTATTTAATTTATCAAATACATTAAATTCTATACATAATAATATTATTATCTATAAATAATATCATTATTATTTTTGAATTTAATTATATTATAATATGATATATATATATATATATATATATATATATATATATATATATATCAATCCTAGATTAATAGTATTCATTAAATCTTAGACATTTCTAAGATTCATTAAATATGGACACTATTGCTCGTGTTGGGCTATTCTTGTGTGCAACCCTACAAACCCACATGATATTGGCAACGGGCCAATACTGTACCAGCCCACAAGTCGCAAGTGGCCTCTAGCAAGACATTGCGACTACCCAATTCATATGGGGATCATTGATACGATGCTACCTATGATACAACCATGTCACGTGATAATTTGGTCATGGATGAGGCATGGATAATTTCAACTTCCTGTTCTGACCATTATTTTCTCGATTCTCGAGTAGTCTAATAATGGAAATTCCATTCCTTAGTAGTATGGTCATACATTTCTCAAACTCACTCATCAAGGGGCCCAGTATTATCTCTCTACAAATGTGAGGGACAAATTCCATCTTGACCATTCACATTCTTCTGCATGAAAACCATTGATCCCGATCCAAGCCTTTATCATCGCCCAGTCAAAGATGACTTTTAACTAGGTCAAAGATCAGCGACTCATCATGTAGGAATTCATGATGATCTCAGGTCAAAGGGCGTTGTGATGCAATTATACATGAGATAAGCTTATGACTAAATCCATGCAGCTTTCTCATAGTGGGTCGGTCCAGCACCTTGTACTCTTACAAGTGCCTATAACTTTGATTCGTATCCTTTGATTCGTATCTCCATACCTCATCAAAGTCATACTGGTCTTATTTCATCTTCGTTCCCGTGTAGATGACCGACCAAGAACATTTAGGATAATTTATAAGATATATCCAGGGATACAGTTATCATTATAAACATGTGATTGAAATGATAACTAAATGGAAAACAATGACTTGCCCCTAGGGCATAATTTCTAACAAGTTGTTATTTGCTATATTCAAGTTGTCATTGCTTATACTCAACTTTTTATAAGCAATGACAACTTCAAAATAACAATTAACAACTTAGGTATCATATTAATAACTTTGGGAGCTTAAGTTGTAAATCTCTATACCAAAATAGTCAATCACATTATTGAAATTGTCATCGCAACTCCGACCATCGGCACTAGAGCTTTGACGACAGGTAGATTAGTGGGTGGAGCTGACTAGATGAGCTCCAGCCTCGGCGAGGATTCTTGCCTTTTTTTGAAGGGAAAAAAATTGAGGGGCATTTTAGTTAAAACTTCCAAACTTCAAAATACAGATTTTTCCTCCTCAATCACCTCTATGTCCTTTTTATTTCTTATTAGACTTTTTGAGGTTCTAAAATTTCAAATGGTATTTATATTTATTTTTTAAAAAAATTAATAATAACATAAATACATGCCACTTTCTCATTTTGTGCACATGTATTCTTAATGCAAATCATAATTCATGAGACCTACAAGGGATCATTAAGACTCATTTTTGATATTATCACTCATTATTAATTATTAATACTAAACTTAAAATTATTTTTCTATGAAACTACAACCAGTAGTCTAGTTAATTTTTATATTATTAATTAAAAAAAATACAGTCAATGTTTTATTTTATTTTTGTCAAGAAATTTAAATTCTGTTTGAGCTAAATATGATATTTTCAATAGTAAAATTAAATTATCTACTCATGTTACCATCAGGAATAGTTGTACGGTTATCTCCCAATTAAATTTAATATTATTCAGCTACCTGACCTTTTTTCCCCCTTCCAAAACAATCAATTTTATTAATTAATACCAAAATCTATATTACAAACACCAATAGCCTAAGCCAAATAACACCCAGAAAAATCCTAATAAGTACAGCCTAACACACATCTCACAAAGCATAAATCCTACAAAACATAAGTTCCTATGAAAATAACCAACAAGCTAAAAAACTAGAAAACTAGACATAGCAGTAACCACAGATGCACTTTAGCCTATTCCTTCTCCATCATACTTATCAGTATTTCTATCCTGGCACTTTCTAGAGCCTACAGAGTCATGTTGTAGAAGTTTGCATAAGGAAGATGGAACATAAACCAACCAAGGATGCTGGTGGATCTCCCTTATGGCATCCGTTGCTAATTTATCAACAACTTTATTTCCCTAATGCAAGACCAGAGAAAAAGACACTTCCACTGATGACTCTATCAGACCTTTTATTTCCTTCAATAAGTCCCAACATCTCCAACCATAACCAACAATGGAGTTGCTTTTGATCAATTTATGTAAGGACTCACAATCAGTTTCTATTATTACTTGAGTTATCACACCTGTTCCTGAGCAACAAAGCCTCCTTCATTGCCATGCATTCAGACATAAAAGGAGACCGAGCCTCCATCACAACAGCCATTCCCCCAACCATTTGGCCATTATCATCTCGGCACACAATACCAATCCCAGCCGCCCCCGACACTTCAATAAAAGAACCATCAACCACTACTACAAATTATAGATACTACGACCATAAAAGACGTCCGTTTTTTTTTAAAAAAAAAGGATGTAAAAAGTGAAGGCGGTGGCATTGTCGTAATTATTTACTTCACTTCAAGACTTTAGACGTCCTAAATATTAATTTAGGACGCCTAAAAAGTTTTTTTGGCGTCCTAAATATAATTTAGGACGCCTAAACTAGAATATTTTGGCACATTTTGTGAAATTTTTTGGCTCCAGAGAGTTTTTTGGTGCTGGTTAAAATTTTTGGCGTCCTGAAAATTAAATGTTTGGCGTCCTGAAAAAAGTTCAGGATATCTAAAATTAAATATTTGGTGCCCTGAAAAAAGTTTAAGACATCTAAAATTAAATATTTGGTGCCCTGAAAAAAGTTCAGAACGCCTAAAATTAAATATTTGGCGCGTTTTGAGAATTTTTTGGCGCCAGGGAGTTTTTTGGCATCCTAAAATATATTCAGGACACCAAAAATGAGTTTTTTTGTGCATTTTTTTTTTTGTTTTTGGAGCACATTTTGAAAAATTTGGTGCCCGATGAAAATTCTAAAAAATTATTAATATAACTAGACTAATAAATTTGATATATTTAAAAATCTCCATACTTTTTCATATTCATTCATTTAAAAGTAATTATTGTAAAATATTTACGAAACTTAATATTTAGAGAAAGAAATATCTTGAGTGGCTTATTAAATTTAATTAAAATATAATTATAAAATGCTAATAACAAAAGAAACACTATAAATCTAGCTCAAATTAAAATCCTAAGAATCTACTTTTTATAACCGAAAAAATCAAATTAATATCTGTTATTTAAAAATCTCCATACTTTTTCATATTTATTCATTTAAAAGTAATTATCGTGTAAACAACAAATACGCATAAAATATTTACAAAACTTAATATTTATAGAAAGAAACATCTTGAGTGGCTTTTTAAATTTAATTAAAATAAAATTATAAAATACTAATAACAAAAGAAACACCATAAATCTAGCTCAAATCAAAATACTAAGAATATGCTTTTTGTAACAGGAAAAATCAAATTAATATCTGTTATTTAAAAATCTCCATACTTTTTCATATTTATTCATTTAAAAGTAATTATTATCGTGTAAACGACAAATACGCATAAAATATTTACGAAACTTAATATTTATAGAAAGAAACATCTTGAGTGGCTTTTTAAATTTAATTAAAATATAATTACAAAATACTAATAACAAAAGAAACGCCATAAATCTAGCTCAAATCAAAATCCTAAGAATCTGCTTTTTGTAACCGAAAAAAACAAATTATTATCTGTTATTCATCAATAATCAAATTTAATTAAACAAATTTTTGGCATCCTGATCGAAGTTCAGGACGCCAAAACTCTATTTTTGTCGTCCTACAATATAAATCAGGACGCCAAAGTCTTGTTTCTTTTTTATTTTTTTCCCTTGCTCCATTATTAATATCCTCTCACCTTTCTCATCAGTTAATCGTCCCTCTCTCTCTCGCACGCATCATCACCATTGCTCTCCCTCACACGCCAAAGTCTCCACGTCTCAGATAAGTCGCTCACCGCTCATCGTCACTATCGCTTGCCGTCAATAGCAACGTCTCCTCCTCTACACAACGCTGCAACCACGTCAAAGCTCCTCCTCTACACCACGCTACAACCACACCGAAGCTCCTCCTTCGTTGTCCACCAAGCTTGAGCACCGCGAAAAGAGAACATAATTGCGAGCTCAGATCGACGAAACAGAGCTCCTCCTCCTTTGTTTCTTCCGGTAACCTTGGTTCTGTTTTGCTTGTTGCTCATCGCAAGTCTTTAGGTTCTAGATCCGCTGTTCTTCTTAAATCTGGAATTTTATATTTCTAGATCTACTGTTCTTCTTAGATCTGGAATTTTATATTTTTAGATCTGATGTTCTAGATTTGCTTCTACATATTACTACTTGTTAAACCTGGGGTGGTTTGTATATATATATGTGCTTCACACTTAAGAATGATATTTCCATGTTTGAAAACTGCTATTACGTTTGAAGAAAATATTCCATATTGATTAATTATTGTTGGCTTGAATCCCACGTACTTCGAATTTGATTTGTTTTATTTCCATTCCCGTTGATGTTTCTTTGTAGTTTTCTAGAAAACTCTCTCAGCGTTCTAACATGTTTGCATCCGATGTTTGATTAAATAAGGATTGGGGCTTCGCCTTTGGGTTTTGTTTTGTTTTTTTTTAAAAAAAAGGCAATAAGGCGTTCTGAATTTTATTCAGGATGCCAAAAGTTAGAATTTTTAACTTCCCCCTGCCCAACGTCCCTTTAAAAAGGGACGTTAATTGGGTATTACTTAGGACATTTTTTGGGTTTTTTTGTAGTAGTAAACATTAATCTTTATTGCTTTTGCCGAAGGTACCACCCACTGCAAGTTCCTTACGATACACTTCTCATACACCTTTACCATCCTAGAGTTCGACATAGCCTTGGATTGCCAAAACTCATGCACTTGGCTGTTAACCAGCCAAACAACCTCCTTCGCATCCGGTAGCTCTTGTCTGAATACCCAATTACATTTCTTCTTCCAGATCCACTAGCAAGTTGTAGCAAACAAAGATTTCCCATACTCATCTAAAGTCTCTTTATGTAATACCCCAAAATTATTATTTCTCATAAATATAATATTTTGACAAATGATACCAAATTAAAATAGGTGAATATGTGGTCTCAAATTTTGAGATGAATTTATTTTATTTTCTAGGAAGTCTTTCTTTAGGATTAAGATAACCCATGATTTAATTTTCTAAAGAATCATAAGATATCAGAAAATGCAAATAATTACCATCTTAAAATATGGTTCACATGGAATTTAAAAGAGCAATAAGATACTATGAAAAATTCTTGAACCAAATAGGGGAAAATAATAAAATCAATGAACAATTAGGCATTCATTAAATTAAACAATTGTGCCAAATCTTTATAAATAAGCAAGGGATTAACTAAGCATCATGTAACCGATTAAGAGGCTAAATTTACTAAAATGCCCTTAATTAACACACTAATGCTTAAATTCATAAATAATCCATAAAAAGCCATAGAGAACTATCACAACACTAAAACCAATTAAGGGGCGATTATTAACAATTAATGAGCAGTTAAATTGCAACAATTAAGACACTACATTTAATAACTAAATTAAATTAAGCATAATTAAAGATGTATAATCCTAATTAAAAGCCAATGGCTAATTAAGAATTGTTTGAATGAATTTCTAAGGACCATAATTAAATTAGGATTCCTAAAATATTATAAAATATCATGAAAATACCTAAAACAATTAAAAGGAATTTCCAACAATTAAAGAACAATTAAATCTACATTTAAGAAGATATTAACATTTAATTCTTATATTTTCAAGAATAAGTCATAAAGGAGTATGAAAAGGGCTTAAGGCCATTAGAGAAGACCAAGAATAATTATTGGGCAACTAAATTGATTTTGATTAAATTAATATTCATGATTAAGCTAGTAGCAAATAAAAGGACCTAATTAAGAGTGTTTTACCTTAATTAATAATCAAAGGACCAATGATATAGCTCCAAAGCATTATCCAACAATTAAAATTAAATCATAAATGAACAAAAAAGAAAGGCAGAAGGAAGGGGGCTTTTTTTTAGCTTGTGGAGCAAGAAACACAAATTCAAAAACATACAAAGGCTTGTGGATGAAGCTGGAACCTTCCAACTTGGTGGTCAAGTTTCAAGACTTCATGAGCAAGTCTTCAAACTTCTTGAGCAAGTTACTTAGTGAGCATGTTACTTAGCGGACAGGTTACTTAGCGGACAAGTTACTTGGTGGACAAGTTACTTGGCGGGCAAGTTACTTGGAGAATAAGTTAGGAAACTTGGAGAACAAGTTAAGAAACTTGGAGAACAAGTTACTTGGGGAGCAAGTCAGGAAAACTTGGAGAGCAAGTCGGGAAAACTTGAGGAGCAAGTCGGGAAAACTTGGAGAGCAAGTTGGAAAGTCAAAACACATGAGGCATTAAGGGACACCTAATCCTTGATTAGGTCATTAAGATGACATCACAAGGATGACATCACAAGAGCACATGGAGGGTGAGGATTTGAGTTTCAAATTTTGCTTAGATCCAATGGTTGAGAATTGATAAGAGGTAGCTTGTGGAAGGTGTTGGATTTTTCCTATAAATAGGAAGCTCTCCTCTTCATTCTCCTCACACCAAATCAAACTCCAAGAGTTGATTTCTAAGAGAAGCAAGAAGGAGGAAGGAGAGCAAGAAGCTTCAAGAGGTAAGCTTGTTCTTAGTTTCATAGTTCTTAGTAGTTTTTAATGTAGATATTAGTTTAATCTAGTAAATAGGTAAAGTAATTTCCCATAATTTTTTTCAGGCCTTATTGCATCAAAAGATGCCTGACAAAGTGGAAACATGTTGGGGAGTGACTTTTAGGATTAAGGGAATAAGTAAGAGTAAGATAAAAGAATTCTGGAATTTCTGGATTTTGAGAGTTAACTGGATGGAGAGCATTATTATATGTGCTAAAGTATCTTCAAAGATTCTGAAATAATTCATGGGTATAGTAGACATTTATAGCTTTCCATTGATATAAAATATGTGTCATTTAGAGGTCTGTAGAGGGAGATAAAAATTCTGGAAATAAAGCTACGTTTTTCTGGGAAAATTCTGGGCAGCGTATGAACACATGAAATCTGGGAATTGTTCTTGAATTCTGGGAAAAAACTGATATTTTTCCTCAAAAATAGACATCTTAAGGAGTCCGGGAAATTTTACAGATCTTCGTTTTGATATTTTTAGAATTAGTTATGGTTTTTCAAAGTTAGGTGAAAATCAGCCCTAGATGCTGACCAGCAGCGTTTTTTTATGAAATTAAAGAAACAATAATTAAAAAATAAGTACGACAGGGGTAAAATGGTCATTTATGACTAGGATATCTATTGGGATATTGGTTGTGAATTAATAAATGCAATATTACCTTTATAAGATAACCGTAACCACCGTCCGACCAACAACGTACCGTTATCGTCGACTCAGGTACGGGCGCGTACTGTAACACTAACTCTGATGCTTATTGTATACCTATATGTGATAGATAGTCTGAGACTCTGTTTTTGAAAAGTTGTAGACTCTATTTTAAAAGTTGTGCATACACATACAGTTATATACGGGTTATAGTCATGATAACGCCGTTGAGTTTTCCTAGTGCTGAGGACACGGATGTACATCGTGGCACTGGTGAATAGTGCAGACTGGTTTGATGTGAATATGTGGTGAGACTGGAATGACATGAATATGTGGAGACTATGGTTGTTATTATCTTGAGTATGTGAATATCGTATGCAAATATTGTTGTATTGTCATGAATATCTGTCATACATAATTGATACACAAGCATGAGGTTAACCATTACCTGAGGTTCAATGGGAATTGAACCTCAGCTCTTACCATAGTCTCAAATTCTGGAGGTACCCGGAACAAGAACAAGGATAAAGCAGCACGCGAGAGAACACGGGCGAAGGACTTTTTCTCTTGAAACTGTATATACATTCTGTATTCGAATAATTGTACCACTGTATAAGTGCTCAGACTCAACAACAGGGAATATGTAAATCAGGTACTCGCTCTTTTAAATTACTCCGATGCTCTACTCTGATTAAAATATTTTGAAAACGAATTTCGAAAGTGAGGATGTTACACTTTACCATACAACATATCACATAACCAATCCTCATACCTCTTCATATACCATTTACTAAACCTAAGGCTTAGTGGACTACCAAACCAGTAATACTTAGTCCAGGGGCAAAGAAATAATAGGTGTTCAATTGTTTCCTTATCTGACAAGCAGATCAGACAGCCAGGATGTTGAGAGCATTTGCATCTAAATAAGGCATATTTAGTGGCTATGGATCTCGCACCTACTCTACAAAGGAAGTGTTGGATTTTGGGAGGAACCATAGCCCTCCAAATGCCCTTCCACATCATTTTAGAGACTACAAAAGATGTACCTGGGCTTTTAATACCATCATCAACAACGCAAATCTTAGCCACACCATACTCGGACTTGACCAAATATGCGCCATCTTTGCTAGCCAACCAAATAGCACGATCAGCATACCTGGTAACAGGGATTGGAGTTTTCAGGATCAATTCCTTTTCCAATAAGTTGATCTTTGAACTGATAGAACTGAGATCCCAACCTCCATTAACAATGAGATTCACAACAGTGCTTCAATCCTCCATTGCTAGTTCCCCTTCAGTCTGTGTAGCTTCGAGCCTGTCAAGCCCTGAATCCAAGCATCCCCCCAAATACAAATTGATCTTCCATCACCCACCTTCCAAAATAATTCTTTTAATAGCAAATCCCAACCCTCCAGAAAGTTTATCTAGCCCCAAAAAGCATGTCTCCCTTTTCTTGCTGAGATAAAATCCCCTTTAAGAAAGTAGATGCCCTTCAACGTTTTGCACCAAGGTTCATTTGGTTGAGTTAACATTCTCCAAGCTGTTTTGCCAAGAAGAGCCTTGTTATAACAAAGAAGGTCTCTAAAGCACATCCCACCATCACGTTTCCTCATGGTCATACGCCTCCAACTCTTCTATTGGATAGCTCCTTCATCCCTTTTTTTACCCCACCAAAAGTTAGAGATCAGCCTATCAATTTCTTGGCATGATTTCTTGGGAAATAAAAAGTAGGACATAGGATAAGTGGGAATTGTATTAGCCACAGGCTTTAATCAGTATCTCCCTTCTAGCGATGGTTACTAATCTTTGTTTCCACCCTTGTAACTTAAGACCACCTTATCTCCAATAAAGACCAACATTGCAGCCTTAGACCGTCCCTACACTGTTGGTAGCCCCAAATATCTTCTAGATTGAGCAAAATATTTTATCCCAAGGCAAACTGAGATCCTTTCCTTAACTTGCCCTGGACTATTAGATGAGAAGAAAATATTTGATTTCTCAATATTGATTAATTGTCCGGACACCTTGCAATATACCTCCTGGGTCATCTTTAGCACCTTACAATTTAAATCATTAGCTTTTAAAAACAAGATGGTATTGTCTACAAAAAAACAATGAGAGAGATCAGGTTCCCTACATGCTAGTTTCACCCCAATTTGGTCTTTCTTCTCAATATGAAACTGGAGCATTAAAGACAATACTTTTGAAGCAATGATAAACAAGTAGGGAGATAGTGGGTCCCTTGTCTAACATTGCGTTTAGGTCTAAAAGAGTTCACACTATAGCCATCTACCTTCAAGTTAAACCTTTTTAAGGAAATACAGTCCATAATCCAGCTGACTCAGGTCTCATAAAAGCCAATTTTTGACATCATAGCAGCTAGGAAGACCCACTCTACCCTATCACAGGCTTTATTCATGTCGATTTTCAGAGCTAGTTCCCATTTCTTCCCAATCCTCTTGTCTTTTAGGTAGTAGAAGGCTTCATGTGCCAGTATGATGTTATCCTGGATCATTCTTCCAACTATGAATGCTCTCTGATTTGCTGAAATAATTTTGTCTATCAGCCCCCTCGTCTTATTAGTCATAACTTTGCAATGATCTTATAAGTAATATTGCATAGACCAATGGGGCGAAAATGGTTTACACGTTTAGGTTTATCAACTTTTGGGATTAAGACAATATTGGTGGCATTGAGCTCTTTAATTTTAAACCAAAATTTCCTTCAAAAAAAAAACATGCACCATACAACACACCTCCTTGCTTACTTCTTTCCAGGCAGATTGGTAAAACAATCCAGAGAATCCATCGGGTCTAAGAGCTTTGTTGGCTCTTTAGCTGAAAAACCACACCTTCGATTTCAAGATCAGATACAAGTTTAATCAGTTCAGTGTTGTCTTTTGCAAAGACCACCCTTTTGACAAAAGAGAGAGCTTGCTCTATAGGCCGAGGACCATCCAAGTTGAATAGCTTCTTATAAAACACACTAAAGGTCTTGTTTATCGCCTCCCTTTTCTCCAACCACACCCCATTTTCATCCATTAATCTTAGGAGTTTATTGCACTGCCTTCTTTGAACAATACTACTATGGAACAATCTTGTGTTTCTATCACCACATTTCATCCAAGAAATCCTAGATCTTTGCCACCAATAAGTTTCCTCCTTATCCAAGGTCTCCTCAATTTGCTTAACTAGGCTTTCAACCTCTAGCAACCATAGGACCCCCATAGCAACCAGCAAGCCGCCGCCTTAATTGATCAATCAACTTTTGGAAATGAGGAAATTCATTCCTGTTCCGTTCTATAAGACCTCTTCTACATAAATCCAACCTTCGAATTAAGTCTAGGATTTTATCATCCATAACTCTAGTCCCTTCATTCCAAGATCTCCTTACAGTCATAAAAAATAAAAAAAATAAAAAAATCCACATGTTGAACCTAATTTGCTTCAAATTTAAAGACCTTTGGAGCTTTCTCCTCACAATAACAATAGTCCACAACCAAGACATGATGGTCAGAGCCTACAGGTTCCACATGGAAAACAACAACATGGTGAAAAGCATCTTTGAATTCCACATTCCCGAGAGTGCGATCAAGCCTTTCCCTTACAATAGCACCTTTTCTCTTGTTGCATCATGTGAATTCTAGGTCAATTAAGTTACAATCAGATAAAAGGCTTTGAAAGTTAATGATTTTCCTCATGGCTCTAGGATTTCCTCCTTCCTTTTCACTTTGGGATAAGAGATCATTGAAGTTCCCTACAACCAGCCACAAATAAGATATACCAGATGCCAACCGTCTCAAGGAATACCATACAATCCTACATTCACCTCCATTTAGAGGACCATAGATGAAAGAGATTACTCCAGGGGTATTCAAACAATCGGAATCAATAAATGCATGGATGATGTTTTTTGATCTATACAAAATAGTCATAGTAATGCTACCTTGCCACCACGTAGTGAGACCACCAGATAATCCTATCGGATCCACATATAGCTCATGATCAAAGCCACATTTCAGTCTAACTCTCTTACATTTTTCCAGAGTTCATCTTGGTTTCCATTAAGAAGATTAGTGAGGGATGATACCTTTGCACAAGGTCCCTCAGGTTCTTAACTGTCAAGGCTCTTCCTAGGCCTTGATAGTTCTAGGAGGTGATTTTCATGGCTGTTTGGTGGCTGTTAAAGGCCAACCACCTTCACCTCCAACAAAGCACTTCTTTTTCCTACCTCTCTTGGCTTTAAACACAAAATCCGTTGCCATTAATAGAGACTCCCTTGTATCTTCGATTGATTCATCTCATGAAAAAACCTCCTCCAGAATGTTCTCCTTCTCCCCCCCAATCTTTCTTTTAGATGCTTTTCTTATTCTAGCCTTTACTTTCCTCAAGTTCCCTGCGAAAGTAGAAATTGAAGGATCAAGCATGTTTGAATCCGTAACGATTGATCTCCTTTTTTTGAGCGTTGAAGACTCCAGCTCTTCTTCAGTTGTTCTCTTTAATCCAAGCTCACGTATCCCACAAATGACTTCACTAATTACCTTATCGTTATAGGGAACTTTCGCTAAGGGATTCACCGTTCTCTCATTCAAGGAATTAACCAGATTATCATCAAAATCCCTACCATTAAATCTCTACAAAACCTCTGGACCCCTGTCATTTCCCTCATCTACAAATACATGGGAGCAACTAGCGTCACTCCCCTCCTCTATAGTACAATTATGTGTTACTCAAGAATTGCCCTTATGGAATCGTCTTTGGGACCTCTCCAGCATGGCTTTGTTAGGCAACAAGTTAACAGCAATGGATGGGCCACTCCATTCATTCCCTGTCTTAACTCATCTTTCTTCACAGATGCAGATGATTTATGTATCTTAATAGTGAAAAGATCCTCCTCCTCAAACTTAAATCTCTCATTCTTCAACTGGCTTTGTTCATTCAACCTCCTTGCTATAGACTGTAGTTTCTTCCTTCGAATAAACTCAGCCTCCTCCCAATCATTCCTTAAACTTACCAACATTTCTTCACAGCTCCTACATTGAGTGATGACAATCTAAGGGGCCAAATTGCGGTTCATTGTTAATGACCACTAACATCAATTTTTCAGCCTTGCAAGATCTATTATCGTAGACAATACGACCACAATTATAGCAGAAGCTCTGAAGCTTCTCATAAAGAATTGAAATCCAGAAGCAACTACCATCTAGTTTAGGCATCCAAAAGCCACTGACTAGGGCTTTCCACAAATTGAGTACAATTCGAACACGAAGAAAGTTGTGAAGGTACCTGTCTTTGTAGTGAGGATCTTCCGCCAACGAAACATCTCAAACATAGCTACCAATCATGATTGCATTCTCCACACACATTGCTTCCAACGGTACATTATGGATTTGGATCCAAATAGGGCAGCAACTGAAATCAAATTCCTCGCACATTTTGTACTTTGATCTCTCCAACAAATTCAGGATACTGTCGTTTATCGACTATAGACAACTGCGAAGGATCCTGTTATACTCTTCTAGATCCACAAATTTGAACATAAACACGTTGCCTATAAATTCGATCACATCGAAACCAGATTGAAGATTCCAGGCCTTCTGTAGAATCCTTTCCGTTGCGCCTCTTATACAAGATTTGCTCAATAAGACTTTAGCGATCAAGATTCGTTCTGCATTCACCTCTTTCTAGACCAACGACATCGAGATTTGAGGATCCTCCATAGTGAACCTAACTTCCTAATTCCATAGTCGAACAACACTAAATCGAGCTATCCGAACCGATTGGCAGTTTTGTCAGCCCTACCAAACCTTCCGACTTTGACGCCGGCCACCACCGTGCCACCAAGAACCCGTTCTACCTCCGACCCCCCCTATCACTCTCACGCTTGGTGGAGAGAACTAAAACTCCTACACGAGTGTGCGGGGAGAGAAAAAACATTCAACCACCTTACATGAAAAAAATAAAATTGTCACAAAGCTAACTTTTTTTTTTTTTTTTAAGGCAATTGGATGAAAGGGATCATATGAAAATCAATATAAAATGCAAAATTTATAACAAGATACAGTAAACAATGAAACTTATTTATCTCACACTTTGGTTTATTCTTGTGATAATTGTGGTAGTCTTCACACATAGAAGGCTTCCAGGTATATCTTATCTTCGTCCCTACAACGAACAATGAATGGCTGAAATATCTCTTGAAGCAATATTACATCTGCACAATTAAAAGAAAATGTTACTTCATCTAATTCTTAATATAAGATATATTTGGGGTTAATTTTGGTCCCTAATATAAAATATATTTTTAATATTTGTTGATCTTTTCCTAATCTATCTTTCTTGATGCTCTCACCAATAATTAAGGATAATAGGGAAGGAGGGAATTAAAGATATTGCTATAATATTTTAGAAAATACATATTATTTTAACTAACTTCCTTAATCTAATCAAATTTCATAAATATATCTTATAATAACAACCAAAGAAGTATTACTTCTCTCATTTGAATGGATGGGAGAAAAAGAAAAAAAAACCAACAAATATCTGAATGACTAAAATAGATTCACTGTTTTAAAATATATAATTTATAAAATCAAGAATGAAAGAAGGGAAAACTTCCCAAAATAGCAAATTTCTAGAGGTTTTCTTTCCTAATATTTCTTTCACCCTACTTTCCTAATATAGTAATGGCAAGGAAGTCATGGTTTTGTTTCTTATTTTGGAGTGAATAAGTTCCTTTCATGAAAAAGACACAAGTTAATCTAACCAAATTTGTACCGCTTCTATTTACATGACTTAACTATTTAATAAATATTTATACCGCTTCTATTAAATATTTAAGTTAAAAGTAAGAAAATGATTTTTTTTCATAAAATTTAGTAAAATATTATAATTATTTTCATATTAAATAATACAATTTCTTAAAAATTGAAATCTCTAAAGACATTTAATTATTTGTAACAAAGGAAAAATTTTCTGAGGAAGAAAACGGAAAAATCCGTACGGGCTCCTACAATTCGTCTGGGTTTTATTTGTTTTTCATTTTATCCTCAAGAAATTGTAGGCAGGTTTGATTGAGTTGGAGCACGTTAAAAAAAAGGACCAGCACGCAGATTTGCTTACCAAAGCCGTGGGAAAAGACACACAAACTAGATTATTGAGCATGTTAGGAACTGTAAATATATTCTAGCCCCAAACTTGAGGGGAGTATGAGAATTGTAATTTAGTAATCTGGGTTTAGTTAGTTTTTTTTTTTTTTGTAAAAAAGTTTAGGTGGGGTAGACACCGGTACCTTACCAGGGCTAAGACATGCCTTCCAGGCTCACAGAGTGCTTACAGAGGTACTTATAGATTACCCACCAATGAGGCCCTCACATCAACCAACGGTATCAAGTCCCCTCCTTTTTGAAGTGAAGTCTGAAACCTTAGCCAACTGTACCAATTCTAATTGACAGTTTAGTTAGTTTTAGTTTAGCTGTGTTTCAAGAAAGCTTGGTTATTGGGTTGGGCCTTAATGCTAGTTAAACCCATATAGTGTTTGGTATTTGTATAAATTGGTGCCTAGAACATAATATTCTGTATTCACCAAACAAAAAAAAACATAATACTCCTTTTTTTTTTTGCTTGGAACATAATATTCTGTATGGATACTACCCATTTTAGTTGTAATAAAATGTAATAGTTTCTAGGCTAACCAATGAAGTTCATACCAGTAAGAACATAATTATTTTCAATAAGAGAATGTTTATGCCTAGCAAAAACATTTTTTTAAAGGAGATTACGGACCGGCCCAACAGGCCCAGGTCCGGACCTCGGCCCAACTACGCTAGGGACAGAACCTGCGCTCCAATAGGAAACAATACGAGATCCCACTAATGGGAGACCTCATTAATAGGGGATCTCCTGCAATCATGGCACCAGCAAATCAGCCCCTAACGGCTCAATCCCGGATATTGCTCATTAAGGTAGAGATACGCGCATCAGACTCCTCTATAAATAGAAGGAAACCCTAAACAGGTGCACACGTTCTATCTTATGCTCTATTTACCTCCTGTTACACAGAGCACACACCCCACTCCCCTAGCTTCACGCCTCCAAGTTTACTGCGAACTACGTGGACTTTGATCCCTTCAAAGGGTACGTAGGCTCTAGGCTTGACAACCTAGTCAAGTCCAATCTCTGTGTTCTTAAGACAGAACATTGGCGCCGACCGTGGGGATCGATAAACTTCTATCCCCGTGACCACTGATGGCAGACACCAGAAGCCACAGCAGAAATCCCCCACCGGTGGGTGGGGACCCCCAGCCAAGCCGGCCTCCACCAGATCAGCCCTGGAGCAACCGCGGCGAGAAAACACCCCAGAAGGGCATGTCACCGACACAGCAACCTCCCATTCCTCGGAAGAGCAGCCATTGCAAGAAGCGCGCACAGAACCCCCGGTACGAGACGTCCAGGCGGTCGAAGCCGACGTCCGCATACTACGGAGGACACATGAGTTATTCCTCCAGAGATTCGAAAACAAGGAAAAACGAGATGACCTACAGAGGCAGGCCGACTTCGAGGCCTTTGGCCGGATGATCCAGGAGGCACTGGAGAACGATTGCCGATAAGGAAACCGCCGGAGGAATCACAGAAGAGGAAGGAGGGCTCCCGTGGATGACAGCAGTTCCTCGAGCAGCCCAGAGCCGAGGAGCACATGCCGTGGTAACGGCGAGCCGGAGCGGAGAACACGCCCCGAAAGAGGCCGATCACAGTCTCAGGAGAATGAAGGGAACCGCAGTGACGATCCTAACTGTACTGATCGGGCGGCCAGAGAAGGCCGGGACCGAGAAGAACGCCGTGTGGAGGACAGAACTCCCCGGACTCATAGATCACCTCGCCAGGGATCCCCCCGCGAATATCGAGTCACGTACCTGTCGGACTCTGGCAGATCCCCGTTCTCGAAGGAGGCGGCCACGGCCCGTTATCCTAAGCACTTTGATCTGGCCGACCTTCCGAAGTACGACGGAACCCAAGATCCACGCAACCACCTTGACGTGTTCGAAAAGCTCATGTGGGTGCGACAGATTAGCGGCCCAGTCGTCTAGCGTCTCTTCGCGGCTACTCTGAACGGACCCGCACACAGATGGCTGAGCTCCCTCCCGGATAACTCGGTCCGGAGCTATGAAGACCTCGGACGCAAGTTCGAGTTGCATTTCGCCACTAGCAAGAAACAGCCAAAGACCACATTCACGCTAAGTAAGGTACGACAGAGGAAAGGCGAGGCCCTACAGAAGTAACTGGATCGGTTCCGGGATGTAGCCATGCAGGTACGGTCGCTACCCGAGGAGGTTCACGTACACTGCCTGATCAACGAACTAGACCCGTCATCTCGACTCGCTCGACACCTGTGTAAGAACCCAGTGTACACCTTGACCGAGTTCTACACCCAGGCAAAGAAGTATCTGGAGGTAGAGCAGATGGAGGCGGCCAATGCCGATGAACCCGAAGGGACTAGGAGAAGTCCTCCCGGCGATGAAGAACGGCCAAGAGGGACGAAGGCCGACCCTAGAAGGCGGAACCGAGAGAGCCGAGACAAACCTAACCGAGCCGACCAGAAAGCCAAATACGATAGCTATACCCCGTTGAATGTCCCTCGGTCTTAGGTATGGAAAGAGGTAGCCCAGACCGAGATGAAAAGGAACGACAAGCCCAGGCTGGTCAGAGGCCATTCCAACACGGATCGTACCAAATTCTGCACATTCCACGACTGCCACGGACACACTACTGACGAATGCTATGACCTCCGCGACGCCATGGAAAAATTCGTGAGGGATGGGAAGCTACGTCAGTACGTTATCAAGACCCAGGGAAGGACGAACGGCAAGAGTAATGACCGTGCCCGCACCAGGAGTCCGCCCAAGGAAACAAGGAAGCAGGGGAAGAAGCAGAAGCCGGTCTCAGACGACGAATTCCCCGACGTGAATTTCCAGTGTAACGTTGTTAGCGGAGGGTTTGGAGGTGGCGGAGACACTGTAAGCCAGCGGAAGAAGTACCTTCGCGAAGTGTTGACTGTCCGAGACCTCCCAAAGTTCAAGGAGGATCCCAAGAAGCCGAGGCCGCCCACTCTGAGCTTCACGGACGAAGAGCTGAACGACGTCATGCTCGGCCATCTGGATGGACTGGTAATCACTGGAACTCTGGTCAATTGCCGGGTTAAAAGGATTTTTGTTGATGCAAGGAGCTCGGCCGATATCATAAGTTGAGACGCCTACAAAAGGATGCACCACGACAAAGAGGATCTCAAGCCGTGCAAAACCACCCTGATCGGTTTCAACGGCGAGCAGTCCTTCCCCAAAGGTTACATCGATCTCAGGCTGACCCTTGGGACCAAGGAAGCTTTCAAGTCTGAACGCGTAAAATTCATAGTGGCAGACTTCCAGTCCCCCTACAACATCATCCTGGGCAGACCAATAATCCACAACTGGGACATACTGGTGTCCACCAAGCACCAGAAGCTGAAGATGGTTAATGACAAAAACCAGATAGTTGTGGTATCCGGAGACCAGAAAGAGTCGAGACAATGCTACTTGGAAGCTCTCCAGGTCGAGGAAGGAGGACCCTTGTCCTCACCTCGGCTCGGATCCAATGAGCAAGTAGCCGAAGCCGGCTCCAGCAAGCGCCCACGGCAGCAAGTCCACATGGTAGAGCTCGACCTCCGAGAGCAAGATAATTCGAGGCCCGAGCCGGAAGGAGAGCTAGAGGAGATAGTGTTGGGTTCGGACCTGTCCAAGACCGCCAAGATCGGCCGAGACATGGAGGACAACCTCAAAGCTCTTATGACCCGCTTCCTAAAGGAGAACCAAGATGTCTTCGCCTGGACCTCAGCCGAAGTACCCGGCATCGACCCCCACTTCTGCTGCCACAAGCTCGGCATATGGCCGGGGTTAAGACCCATGGCACAGAAGAAGAGGAACATTGCGGACAACAGGCAGAAGGCTCTCGAGGACCATATCGAGGAGCTCCTAGCGGCCGGCTTCATCCGAGAGGTGCAGTACACCACCTAGCTCTCCAACGTAGTGATGGTCCTCAAACCCAGCGGCAAATGGAGAGTGTGCGTCGACTACACCAACCTCAACAAGGCCTACCCAAAGGATTCCTACCCGATGCCAAGTATTGACAAGCTTGTAGACAACTCGGCCGGGTACCGGCTCCTCTCCTTCATGGACGCCTACTCCGGATACAACCAGATCGTAATGCATCCGGAAGACCAAGAGAAGACCGCCTTCATGACGGATAAGTATAACTACTGCTACAACGTCATGCCATTCGGACTGAAGAATGCCGGGGCTACCTACCAAAGGATGATGAATAGGGCTTTCGAAGATCAGATCGGGCGCAACATCGAGGTCTACATCGACAATATGATTGTCAAGTCAAAGCTTCTAGAAGACCACATCCGGGACCTTGAACAGACGTTTGCGAAACTAAGAAAACATCGAATCAGGTTGAACCCGGCCAAATGTGCTTTTGGAGTTCCGTCTGGGAAGTTCTTAGGCTTCATGTTGACCAACCGAGGAATCGAAGCCAACCCGGATAAGTGCAAGGCCGTGCTCGACATGCAGCCCCCAAGGACCAAGAAAGAGGTACAACAACTAACCGGCTGACTGGCCGCCCTAACAAGGTTTCTCCCGAAGTCAGTCGAGAAAGCCCTGCCTCTATTCAAACTATTGAAGAAGGAAACCCGGGGCGGGTGGAATCCCGAGTGTGATGTCGCCTTCACAGAAGTCAAACGGTGTCTGGCAATCCCTCCGGTACTAACTAAGCCGGATCAAGGAGAAACCCTGTTCCTTTATTTGTCAATCAGCAATGAAGTCGTTAGCGCCGCTCTGGTAAGAGAAACTGAGGCCGGGCAGAAACCAATATACTTCATCAGCAAGGCCCTGCAAAGCTCGAAACTCCGGTACCAGAAACTGGAGAAAGTGGCCTTCGCCCTACTCACCGCAGCCCGAAGGCTCCGGCCTTACTTCCAAGGACATCGGATTGTGGTACGAACCAGCCAGCCGATCCGCCAGATCCTCCACAAGCCCGACCTGGCAGGAAGAATGACCAACTGGGCCATAGAACTGTCCGAGTTTAACATCGCTTTCGAGGCCCGGCAGGCAATCAAGTCCCAGGCACTGGCGGACTTCGTCAGGGAACTCACCCCGGCCACTACCAATGACGGGATTTGGAAAGTCTACGTGGATGGATCATCCAACGCAAAGGGCAGCGGTGCAGGAGTCATCGTCAAAAGCCCACAGGGGGTAGCCACCAGGCACTCTCTTCAATTAAAGTTCCAGACCTCCAATAATCAGGCCGAATACGAGGCCCTGCTGGCCGGGCTGCTTCCGGCAAAGGACAATGGCGCCCAACGAGTAAAGGTTTTAACCGACTCGCAGCTCATCGCAGCCCAGATTGACGACACCTATCAAGCAAAAGGCCCTCTTATGGCAAAGTACCTGAACCGTGCCAAAGAGCTCATGGCCGAATTCGAGGAGGTAACGATCTCCCATATCCCAAGAGAGGAGAACGCCAGAGCAGACATCCTCTCCAAGTTGGCGAGTATTAAGGGCCCAGACAATGACAGGACCGTGATCCAACAAAATCTGACCGAGCCGAGCTGCGTTATGGCCATCTCAGCCGGCGTCGACTGAAGGAAGCCAATAGAAGACTACCTCGAAAGGGGGATCATCCCTACCGATTCGACCGAGGCCAAAAAGCTGATCAGAGAAGCCATCCTCTACGCAATGGTTGATGATCAACTATATAGAAAAGGGCTCCACTGCCCGATGATGAGGTGTCTCAGCGAATCCAAGGCCAAATACGTGCTGGCCGAACTCCACGAAGGTAGCAACGGCCACCACATGGGGGGCAAGGCCCTCGCTCGAAAGGCTCTACGCGCCGGTTATTATTGGCCCACTATGAAGCATGATGCCATGGAAAAAGCTAGGACATGTGACAGTTGCCAGAAACACGCCAAGATCATATGGCCGTCGCCCTCAGAGTTGAAAGGAATGCCAGCCCCCTGGCCCTTCTACAAATGGGGCATGGACATCCTCGGACCCTTCTGGCTGGCGCAGGGACAATGCAGATGGCTCGTAGTTGCTGTAGACTACTTCACCAAGTGGATCGAGGCAGAGCCACTCGCCACAATTACCTCGGCCAGGGTTATGAAGTTCTTCCGGTATAACATCGTCTCCCGCTTCGGGATACCCGCTGAGGTCGTCACAGACAAGGGGACCCAATTCATGGACCATAGGTTCCAGGCTTTGATGTCCAACTTCGACATCAAACAGCACTTCTCCTCCGTGGAACACCCGCAGTCGAATGGCCAGGCTGAAGCCGCCAACAAGATCATCCTGGACGGATTGAAGAGACGAATGTTGCAAGCCGAGACCAACTGGACCGAGCAGCTCCATAACATCCTCTGGGGATACTGGACAAGCGTATAGTCTTCGACCTAGGAAACCCTCTACAAGCTGACTTATGGATGCGAAGCAATGATCCCGGTTGAAATCGGACAGCCATCCTGGAGAAAGGTCAGAGCCAGACATGAAGGGCAGGAGTCGAATGACGACGCCTTGAGGACCGACTTGGACCTCATAGATGAAATCCGGGTAGCAGCGCATTGCCGGGAATTGGCCGCCAAGCAATTACTCGCGGTTAAGTACAACAGAAAGGTCAGACCCCGGTCATTCAACCGAGGAAACCTGGTACTCCGACGGGCCGACATAGGCAATAAGAATGCCAAGGACGGGAAGCTGGCGGCAAACTGGGAGGGCCCCTACCGGATTAAGGAAAAGCTCGACGGAGGGGCATACATCCTCGAAACCTTGGCACGGAAGCCGGTCAAAAGAACGTGGAATGCCGACAAGCTGAAAATCTACTATAGCTAGATCCCTCTTCGGCAGCGTTTGCTTTCATTGCTTTCATTTGTTTTCATGTTGTTTCTTTCATTTCCGAGTTATGACATTTCCTAATATTGTTGCTTTGTAAAGCCCCCAAGGGCTATTTCTTTTTATCAATAAAGGATCCCATAGAGGAGGATTTTGAATGTGTACAAAATTCGCTTAAGCATGAAGCCAAAGTTATAAAGCTCGGCCAACTACGATAAGGCCGAGGCAAAGAAGCCTGGCCAAGAAACCGAAAACCGAGGCCGTTAAGCCCGGCGTCGGTAAAAGGCCCCGAGGTCGCGAACCCGGCCAAAGACAAAAAAACATCTAGATGTACGAAAACCGGCCGTTGTACTCCGACAGGCACTGGTTAGAGCTCGGCGAGGGCGCCATCCGTGGCCCTTCGTGAAATTGACGCGTCAACGCTCGCCCAGCTAAGCAAGCAGACTACCATGCCGACCCTGATCAGGTCAAAATGTCCGACCTCAGGTAGACGAAACCTCGGTTAGACATGTGATAGTCCTGCCCTTACGCCGGTTAAATTTAATCCGACTATGTGAAAGTTGGAGCTCGACTATTAGAAAGTCGGGCCAAGGCAGTACGATTAGTTATGCCTGACGAGGCTGAAACAAGAGAACCTTGCCCCAACCTCCCACACGTTAAGTGTGGTAGAGAACAGACGACCTGCACCCATGCAGCCGTTAAACACTAAAACTTAGACAAAAGATTGAATGTGTCCATTGCCTAAGTTATCTGAATGGCCTGTACTCATGCGGCCAGCGGAAGGGCGACCGAGTCATCCTATGCCTAAATTGCCTAAACAGCTTGCGCACATGCGGCCGACGAACACTCACACTTAGACAAGAAAATGATACAGTCATCCATTGTCTAAGCTACCGAAACGGCCTATACAGTCGGCACACATTGAAACCGAGGTAAAAGGATAATAGCCATTTATTACCTAGGGTAACTAAACAAGCTCAGGTTTGCAAAAAAAGGATGATTCAAAGTTAAATCGTTCATTGTCAAATATAGACAAAAGGACGGTAAAAATTAAAATCATTCATTGGCTAAAGAAATGCAGACTACGACACAAGGCTAAGACAACAGAAATATTGTCATCCAGTGTCAAAAAGGTCTGTACATAAAGGTGCGAAGGCCAGAATCATCATTACAAAATACAAGGGCACCAATGCCCCAAAACTTACAAAAAGCAAAATAAAGCTAGGACTGGGAGCCGGGCCCAATATCGGCACTCCCCGCTTCAGGACCCTCGGCGTCCGCAACATCCTCCTTCACATCCTCGACGGGATCTTCGGCAGCTAGAGGCTCGTAAGGAAGGAACAACCCATCATCCTGAACAAAGGCATGATGGTCGTACCCTTCCACATTAAGTGCGGCCCCGGGATTGAGATGCCGGATCTGGAGCAAGGCCTGCTTGAAGCAGCCTTAGCAGTCTGCACCAGGGCATCAGAAAGCTCTTGGGAAGCCGTCTTCTCCGCAGACAGGGCCTTCTCGAGCGCCTCCTTCTCAGCAGCCAGAGTAGCCCGCTGTACTTGCAAAGCCCGGGCCGCAGCCAGGCTCTCGGACACCTCTTTTTGAGCCCGAGCATACTCCTCGGCCACTCTATCAGTGTGCTCCCGAGACAGTTGAAGCTCCCGGTCAGCCTTCATTGCCGCAGCCTTGGCGGCGTCCAGCTCCGCCCTAGCCGTGTCCTGCTCAGCATGGGCCTCGCCCTGCTCGGTCTTCGCCGCCCCCAGCTCGGCCTTGGCCTCGTCTCGCTCCGCCCAAGCCGCGATAAGCTCATCCTCGGAGGAACTGGCCCTCTCTTTAACTTCGACCAGCTCCTTCCGCAGTTTCTCGACAGCCGCAGCCTTGGGTTTTAACTCGGCCTCAACCTTCCTCAGCCTCACGCACTCGGCCCCCGCCCGTGCATAATGGTTCCGGACCATTCTCAGTGCTTGAAGGTACCCCACCGACTTGATCAACTTCGTCTGGGCCACTTGCAGACGATCCTCGGTCGAAGGGGACAAGGGACGACCACCCTCCAGGAAATGCCGAGGCGGGAGGAACGCCACGTCCACCTCAGGGGCCACCCCATTATCCCACAAGAAGCTGTGGGGGAAAACTGAAGAGGGACCCGTCGGCGGAGGTGGAGGAGGGGGAAACCGCACTGGGGAAGATGAAGGCGATGGCGAGCCAGCAGGAGAGATCGTCACCTCAACGCCATCATCTAGGACAACGTCTTTCCCCCTGGAGCCGGAGACATAGTAACAATCTCGACCCCCCCCAGAAACTTGGGGCTCAACGGCCACAGAAGGGTCGACAGCAGTAATAACCTCCCGACTCTCTGAAGCCGGGATTTCCACCACGGGAGCAGGCTTGGAAGCCGTGGAAGAGGAAGGACTCTCGGCAGCAGGACCCTTCGCCTTCTTTGAAGCCGGGGCAGCAGGGACACCGGCATCAACTGAAGCCACCCGCTTCTTCGGACGACTGGCCAGCGCAGCAGCAGCCCTCGCCAGAAGAGCATATAAGGGCAGGGCGTCCATGGTCCTAGCTGAAAAACAAAGAAAAACGAAACAGGTTAGCAAATCAGATAGAAACAGAAATCCCGAAGCAAAAACGTAAAGACTACAAGAACCTATAGGTGGGGGGCAACGGTTCGGAGGCCACGCCCGAGATAAAGCAGGCCGCGATTTAGACCCCGTACTCCTTCACAAAGGCGGCCAGCCTAGGGATGTGGGGGACAGTCTCTGGCAGCAGACGGTCATCATCCACCAGATAAGACGTCGGTGATTTCTTATAATGGCCCTTGTCCCAATAAAGAGGGAACTGCCACTCCACGTTCGGGCCCTTAGCCTCGTCCAAAAACCAGGCCTGCTGGCCGGGCACGGCCACCACCTTGAAGAAGGCGTTCTTGAACCGCTTGAAGGAGTCCGAGAAGGCCCCCATCAACTTCCTATCCGATACATTCCTGAGCGAAACCAGCCCTTTGAGCTTATCGCCCTCCCGAGGCAAACCAGGAGTAAAGGAGCAAAAGTAATAAAAGAAGAGGTTGGTGGTGCAAGGGATGGGGATCGGGAAGGAGCCACACAGCTTCTCGAAGGCCATTAAATAGGCCCATCCATTCGGATGAAGCTGCGATGGCGCTAGGTTGAGGTAGGCCAGGGCCGACATCTGGAAGGCAGTAAACGGAAAACGGACTCCAATCCGGGTATACATATCCCGGTAAAAGTAGAAGAAGTTTGACGCCCCCTCTTCACGGACCGAGCACACTGGCTCCTCTACCCCCGCAGGAGTATACACACAACCTTCTAGCTCGGGTAGTTTGAGCCGGGCGACATCAGCCTCGGACATCAGCGACAAGGTCATCAGCCTCGGGTAGTTTGAGCCGGGCGACATCAGCCTCGAAAGAGACCCAGGCAAAGCGCCGGCGTAAGGCCTCTGGCGGGCTAGAAGAGCCCGAACCTTCCGGCCCAGAACGTGACTTAGAGGGACGAGATTTCGGAGCCATAAATAAACCTACGCGAAAATAAACAAAGCTGGTATTAGTAAAGAGCGGAAATACCTGGCGCAGACATAGTATCAGAAAAAAGGGGCTGCGGACTCGGACGAACGGGGATGCGAGAAGGAACCACCGGGGTGGACCAATGCAGGTATGAGCCAAGCACGGTAGAAGCCCCGGCATCTCCACCGCGAGCCATCAGCGCAGAGGCCTCCGCAAGACAATCCCAGCAAGAGCCGAGATACCCTTCCAGGGCAGGCGCCTGGCGGACGGAAGAAAAGCCCTCATAAAAGCTAAGAGGTTGAGCCATCACCACCGGGGATCCGGACCCGGAAGAGGAGCCTACCCCGGCCCCACCGGGCGATCCGAGAGGAAGAGCGCGCACTAGCGGCCGGTAAGGACGGCGGGGAATCGGAACTGACACCCTGGCCGAAGCCGGACGAGCCCTAGTTCGCCCTGGACGGACAGCGCCACCTCGACGCAGAGGATCCAAAACCCCCGTAGCAGGTGGTTCACCTCCAAAAACCCAGTAAATCATTCGCGGAAGAAGCGCACGTAGGAGCATTTCCTTCTCCGGCGTTAACGACGCCCTCGGTCTCGAAACATCTCCACCCCTCACCATAACCAGAAGCCTAAGGTACTAAGGGCAAGTGTTTTAGGAAGTATGGGGACGAATTCTGGGCACAATTACACAAGGGGAACCCAGAAATACAGAAGAACAGTAACCCAGGCAGAAATAAATGGTAAAGCAAAGGAAAATACCAGACAAAATGGCAGTAAGGAGACGGAATACCTGTGCAAAGAAGGTGAAAGGAACCGGAACGCTGGTAAACGGCGAAAAGCTTCGCACAAAGGTAAAACCTCTCTAGACTCTAGGAGAAAATTGAAAGTGTCTGTGAAGAAGATGAATAGCGGGAAACGTAGTGAAGAGAAGAAAGAGGTCTATTTAAAACCCAACATAAGGGTGCAACGGTCTATTCCCGTACAGACATGAAGGGATTGGCACAGCACGACACCAGCGCAATAAATGCGCACAGACCTCGAAATGTGAAAAGACGCGGCGGTTGCAGGGCGCACCCAATGGAGACCTGACAGCTGTAAGCTCGCAATGATGGCACGGTAGGGGCGAATCCCAAAGCGTCCGGTGAATCCCAAAAGGCAAAAGGGTCAGAAACCCGGGTAGGACGAATAGCCGCTCGGACAAGACAACCCGGCGTTCTAGGCAGGACAAAGGCACGTTAAGCCGACCACTGACACGGACTGGGTTGGTGGCTGCGGCGGCCAAGATTCGACCGAGTCAAGAAAGAAGACCTCGGCTACACCAAGGGCATGGGGCGATACGCACCTCAGCTGTCCAGAAGCCTGAACAACCGAGCTGGGGGGCAACTGTTACGGACCGGCCCAACAGGCCCAGGTCTGGACCTCGGCCCAACTACGCTAGGGACAGAACCTGCGCTCTAATAGGAAACAATACGAGATCCCACTAATGGGAGACCTCATTAATAGGGGATCTCCTACAATCATGGCACCAGCAAATCAGCCCGTAACGGCTCAATCCTGGATACTGCTCATTAAGGCAGAGATACGTGCACCAGACTCCTCTATAAATAGAAGGAAACCCTAAACAGGTGCACACGTTCTATCTTATGCTCTATTTACCTCCTGTTACACAGAGCACACACCCCACTCCCCTGGCTTCATGCCTCCAAGTTTACTGCGAACTACGTGGACTTTGATCCCTTCAAAGGGTACGTAGGCTCTAGGCTTGACAACCTAGTCAAGTCCAATCTCTGTGTTCTTAAGACAAAACAGAGATTATTGTTTTTCAATTAAAATATTGAAAATACGTTTTTTTTAACATAATCTATTTCTTTGTTTGGTTGGGGACTTTGAAAGGGAAAGGGCGGGAGTTGCCCCCTTCCTTGATTTGAATAAGAACATTGTAAGAAACTCATTGAGAAAAGATTAGGGACTAAATATTATATTATCCCAAAAAGAAAATCACATCGACACGAGAGTTCAATAGCTCATCCTCTACATCGAGCTACCAGCAGAGTTGAAAGAAGAGAAGAATCTGAGAGAAAGGAAAGATTAAAAAAAGATTTGAGATGATGCATGAAAGAGGAAACAATTAAACATCATTGGTCTTTGATTGAAATTTCAGTAATTCAAGGTTTTACATTATAATTGCTATTTTTACACATGTGGTCCTTATATTTGTCATTTTTTCTATATAATTCACCAATAACTTAAAAATATACACATATCAAAATCACAATAATATATACAAATACAATGCCAGGCCTCCAGCGGAAGAGTGCCTCTGTGTCCCTTGGACACGTTTACATATATACAAACGGGTGTAACGTGTGTCTCTTCATAAGATCATTATTAATTCAACGACCATGAGTGGAGAGGAGCGATTGGGATATTGAAATGCCATCCAAAGATGGAAAGCATATTGTAGTATCATTAGACTCATTATCACTCCCAAATGTGAGTCCAGAACAAGAAGGCAAAGGAAACTCCCTATTTAAATATTGCACAACTTGACGCATGGTTGGCCTATCTTTAGCCTTAGAATTTGAACACAAAAGACCTAATCTCAACACTAATTCTACCTCCTCTTTGTAATATTCCGCTCGTAAAGTTTCATCCTTTGCCTCAATAATCTTATCCTTCTTCCATAACCCATAAACCCAGTCCACCAAAATCTCATCTTCACTTCCTCGCTCTATGGGTCTTCTTCTACAAACAACCTCTAGCATAAACGCACCAAAAGCAAACACATCAGATTTTGTTGTGGCTCTTCCTGTTCTCATGGTTTCTGGTGCAACGTACCCTAGAGTTCCAGCCACATGTGTAGTTGCAGGATCAACACCATGATCGTATAATCTTGCAAGACCAAAATCTCCTAACCTTCCATTGAACTCTGAATCTAACATAACATTGCTTGCTTTTACGTCTCTATGAACTACAACTTGTTCCCATTCTTCATGCAAATAGCATAATCCCAAAGCTACCCCTTTGATGATTTTAAATCTTTGCATCCAATTCAGTGTTACCTTGGGTTGGTTATAGAGGTACTTGTCTAAGCTTCCATTTGGCATAAACTCGTAGACTAGAAGAAACTCACCTTCACGCCTGCAATATCCCAAAAGAGAAACAAGGTTTCGATGGCGAAGACGACCGATGCTTACAATTTCTGCAATAAATTCCCTTATGCCTTGTTTGGAATCATGTGATACTTTCTTCACAGCAACCTCAATTTTCGAATCGGGCATCGTCCCTTTGTACACCTTTCCGAATCCACCAAAGCCCAAAACCTCCTTCTCTCTAAATCCCTTCGTGGCAAAGTAGAGATCTTTATATTTAAACCTGTGAGGACCATAATTCTGCTCCCACTCCTCAACAATCTGAGAAAACTTCCGTTTCCTTTTAATGTAACAGTATACAAATAAACTCATAAAAACGACTAAACAGAGTGAAACGAGAGGTAACACAATTGGTAAAATGATAGATTGTTTCCCATCTAGTTGGGGTAGTGTTGGGAGTGTCGAGATGTCAAGGTTTTTAGCCTCCCCGTTGACCTGGAAACTCCAACCAAGAACATAATGAGAAGCAGCCAGTGGTCCGGAGGTGGCAGATGAGAATCCAACATAACTAGGATTAGTTAAAAGTTGAGAAAGATCTCGGTACAGCGTTAACAATGGAGTTATGGGCTTGTTGACATTAATTGAAGCTAGGGTGACATTGATTTGCTTCGTACCTCCATCATAGTCCACCCACACTTGCATTGGAAGGCCACTGATAAGGCTCAAATTTCGAAACAGAGACCCATCGGCATAATATCCAGCAGGAGTTGAATTTGATGAATTCAAGCCGTTAATATCAATTCCAACATGGTTATCATTGATATCATCAAACTCAACGCTCTGAATTATGTCGAGTTCCACTGCCAACACACGGTTTGTTGGGTCACCGTTGTTGTTCATATTGAAGAGGCCTAGGTACGGACCGTAATTAGCACCTGGAAATGTTTTTGTCGGAGAAATTACAAAAGCCATTCCATGACCACTTGCAGTTTGAGGAACAGGTCTAATGGCAAAAACAAAAGTGGTAGAGAAAGAAATGTTTGTGAGAGCTATTGGATTTGGGTAGAAAGCATGACCTGTTTGTAGCCTGGTTTCATTGGTGAGTTGAAGGAGGCCATTGGAAGTGATTTCAGAAATACCATCCATGGTTAAATTAGCTGATTGGAAGCCATTATTAAAGATGAAGCTTGTATCTGCGCCACTCACTTGTTGTACCGTTGTTGTCACGAGCAAGAACCCCAACAAGGACATGGTAAGCTTCTCACACATGGCTGTTTCAATAATTGGAGTTTCTCTCTTTTTTGGGCGGGTCATTGAAGGGGTTGATTCGGTTCGTAAATGACTAAAATCTTGTTGACTAGTTGGTTGGTTGCCGTAAGAGGTTTGGCCTCTTGGTTGATGCCATTTTCAAAGGCGGCTATTGAAAACCATCTTGCTGTCCTCATATCAATTTGGATTAGAGAAGAGGTCTCAAAAAAACGTGGTGGGTGATGCAACCTACACCTTTTATCATATCAATTATCAAACGTGGTGGATGATGCAACCTACGCCTTTTATCATTTCAATTATCAAACGTGGTGGATGATGCAACCTACACCTTTTAACACATTGGGATGAAATTTTAAGTAATTCTTTAATATTAATTCATTGAATAATTTAACATTCAGTCAAATGTGTTCAGAACTATTCAAATAAAAAAATTTAAACAAATACAAATTTTAAAAAATATATATAATCTCTCAAACCTACATTATTTATAGTATATATATAAAAATATGTGTTTAAAATATGATTTTAAAATTTTAAACAAATTTAAGAAATAATTTCAAAAAATATAAATTTTATAATATGATTAAAATTAATAAATTTTACAACATATGAAATCATTTGGATTCACTCCAGTAATAAGAACAAAAATTTTAATATAGGAAGCACACTTGTTGGTGAAATAAAAACTCTTTACACTCTAAATTTTGGGAAAAAAAAACCCCCTTAATCAAATTTTTTTTAAAAAAGGTATATATCAAATAGGGAAAACACTTTTCTCTCCTCATTTTCACCCCTAATTTTCTTTCCTCTCGGATTTTCTCTCCATTCAAACCGGATAAATCTCAAAATAGAAAACCCTTGTTAAATAAGAAAAATTTAAAAAATAAAACAATGTCATATACCCAACAAATAATTTAAGGTAATTAAGGTTAACGACAAAAATTAATGTTTATGTCTCCCATACAGTTCACCGGCAGTGGAAAGCTAAAGATCACTTCATTTAAAAATGCACATAGAGCACAAGTAAGAAAACATAAAACAGAGGAAAAATAAGAATGTTGCACGAACATTATGCAACCTAACCAAACCTAACCTAACCCAGAGAGTACAAGCACTTAATTACCATATGTCTTATGCATAATCAAGGTTTTTAAAAACGAGTTTTTACCTGAAAATGGAAGAAGAATGAAAAATCGTGAAACATAAAATCGTAACGTAATAAAATCGTAAAAAAATAGTAAAAATTTAAAAGCGTTTGGAAAATTAGTAAAACTATTTTAATGAAAAAAAATCGTAAAAACGTAAAAATACAGTAATAAATTGAGTTTTTAAGAACTATGTGCATAATTTCCTCAAAAGAAAATCAACGGCCTCCAAAGAGGACCGATTCAACTACCTAAGTTCGAGAGTGGTAGCCATCCGTACTAGAAGATGGAAAGGATATTCCAAAGTTCTCAAGGTCTTGGTGGCTCCCACATTTGAATCCACAACAAGAAGGAGACAACATCAGCGTTGGCAAATCAGGCAAAGGCACTTCCATATTCAAATACTGCACAACAAAACGCATGTTTGGCCTATTTTCAGCCTTTGAATTTGAACACAGAAGCCCCAATTTCAACACCAATTCTACCTCCTCTGCTTTGTACTCTGTTCCTAAATTCTGATCCTTTGCCTCAATAATCTCACCCTTCTTCCATAATCCATATACCCAATCCACCAAAATAAATTCTTCTCTTCCTTGCTCTTTATGCCTTCTTCCACACAAACCTCCAGCATAAAAGCACCGAAAGAGAAAAACATCAGACTTTGTGGTGGCTCTCCTTGTTCTTGTGTTCTCTGGTGCCATATATCCTATGGTCCCGACCACATATGTAGTTGTAGGATCACTCCCATGATCGTATAATCTTGCAAGACCAAAATCTCCTAACCTTCCATTGAACTCAGAATCCAATAGAACATTGCTTGCTTTAATGTCTCTGTGTGCTACTACTTGCTCCCAATCTTGGTGTAGATAGCACAACCTTGAAGTTACGCCTTTGATGATTCTAAATCTTTGCATCCAATTTAGTGTTACACTAGGTTGTTGGTTAAAGAGGTATTTATCTAAGCTTCCATTTCATATGAAATCATAGACCAAAAGAAGCTCACCTTTTCGCCTGCAGTATCCTAAAAGAGATACGAGGTTTCGATGATGAAGACGACCAATGCTCACGATATCTGCTATGAATTCCCTCATCCCTTGTCGGGATTCATGGGATACTTTCTTCACTGCAACCTCAATTTTCGAACCTGGCATCGTCTCTTTGTAGACGCTCCCAAAACCACCTATGCCTAGAAGTTCTTTCTCTCTGAATCCCTTTGTGGCAATGTAGAGATCTTTGTATTTGAACTTGTGAGGACCATATTTGAACCTGTGAGGACCATAGTCTTGCTCCCACACCTCATTAATCTCAGAAAACTTCTTTTTCCAATTTATGTAATACACTATAGATAAAACAGCAAGGGCAATTGCACAAAGTAAAAGGACAGGTAATACAATTGGCAAAATCATATATTGTTCATTTCCTCCAAGTCGTGGAAGTTTTGGGAGTTTTGAGGTGTCAAGCTTTTGAGGCTCTCCATTGACCTTGAAACTCCAACCAAGAACATAATGAGAAGCTATCCTTGCCCCATTTGAAGATGAGAATCCAACATAACTGGGGTTGATAAGAATCTCAGAAAGATCTTGCGACAACGTTAACAATGGAGTTTCGGGCTTGTTAACATTGATTGAACCTAGGGTGACGCTGATTTGCTTCTTGCTTCCGTTATACTCCACCCACACCTGCATGGGCACGCCATTGTTGAGGCTCAAATTTTGAAACTGAACCCTATTTGCATAATATCCAGCAGGAGCTGATTTAGCGGAATTCAAACTGTTAATATCAATTCCATCGTGGTTTCCATTGATATCCCCAAACTCATGGTTCTAGTAAGTGTCTAATTCGACGGCAAGGACATGGTTTTTGGGGTCGCCGTTGTTGGTCATGTTGAAGAGGCCGAGGTACTGGCCGACAAGAGCATCTGGAAATGCTTTTGTTGGAGAAATCAGAAAAGCCATTCCATGAGCATTCAGAGTTTGAGATTGAGGTCTAATGGCAAAAACAAAAGTGGTAGAGAAAGAAGTGGTGTTTGTGAAAACTACTAGACTGGGGTAAAAAGCATCACTCTTTTGGAACCTTGTTTCATTAGTTAGTTGGAGCAGGCCATTGGAAGTGATGACAGAAATACCATTCATGGTTAAATTAGCTGATTGGAAGCCATTATTGAAGATGAAACTTGTATGTGCAACACTCACTTGTACCATTGTTGTCACCAAGGAAAGGACCAACGCCATAATAAGCTTCACAAACATAGCTGTGTCTCAATCAGTAGGGTCTTCTTTTTAGTCATCTAAATTTTCATTAAATATATACGACAGTCAGATCGATCATTTTCTCCTATTTATTGCCGGTCTTTCAAAGGCAAGACACATGGTTTGGTTTTGGTTGCCATGAGTGGTTGGCTTCTTGAGTGACTTCCATTTTCAATTGTACTGTAAGATTTTTGGTGATCCCGCAGTCATGTATTTGGTAAAAACATGTCACTCAAGAGTACGACTCCTTCTAGAATCACCATTTATAAGTTAGAATACAGAGAAAGACGTCTAATATTAAATTTTTTTTGTAAGCTTCGAGCCTTTGACTTGCCCATGTGAAAAAAAAAAAAGAATACCGAGGAAGACATTCAAGGATGACTTGAAATACATAAATTTCAGGGGTGTAATCTTGCCTTTAATGAATTAATGTTTTTTCACGAGAAATTTTGTTTTCTAAGTATTAATCTCACTATTAAGTAGTCAAAAAGTATGTTGAGTGAATACGCATTAACACCTTAAAGTATTTTTTAAGAATATAATTTAGGGTTTTGAATGTATCTAAAAAAATATTTCAGAGTCACAAAATACTAGGGTGCTGGACGCATGTAGAAAAAAATATTAGAGTGCTGGATCAACTTAACCCTTGAAATAAGATGTTTTAAAATCTATATTACTCAGTCAATAAAATGATATTACAAAGAAAAAGAAAATATATGGTTGGGTTGTCAAACTTGTTCTCAATTAACCTTTTTTAAAGTAAATTTTTAACTCGAAACAACTCAATGGATCACTACCACTTATTGTCTCGGCACAGTTCTCTTAAGTTTATTTTTTTTGGAAAAAAAAAACTTGGTACAGCTTAATTGATCGATGATTTGACGAAAACTTTAGTCGCCTCAGGATCAAATCACAATTTACCACGAATTAAAATGCAATATAGTACAAATAACTCGGGATCGTTCTCTTATCAAGGAGCCTTTTATTTTGAATTCCCTAGGTTAAACTAAATGCTAAAATCATGGTTAGAAAAAGGGGTTTTGAAATTGGTTTTCTTTAAACTAAAATCAATGAAAATGTAAAGAAACTATTCCAATTCTTTTTGGTATTTTTGGAAAATTAACGAAGAAAGATTTGGATTTAAAAGGGATTAATTATGGATGCTCTTGGTAATGAAGGAAATAGCTATCATCGCTCAAAAGTATGGGAGTCTAAGTTTCATTAAGTCCTAATAAGAAAAACCTCAAGATACCACTTGAGTCCAATATTCCCAATTAATAGTAGCTCCTACTACCGTAGCTAACTACTACTAGAGATATTGTTAAAATCCACTTAATGTGCATTTGAAATTGAAGTAATGCAATATGAGTCTTCTTAAATTTGAGTGCTAACCAGCCCCTCAAGGATACAAATCAATCACATTAATTAGACAATACCACGCTAATCAACATAACTTCATTGCAACCACAAAGAAATTCAAACATTTAAAATCTTCAAATCACAATATCCCATTTCAATTACAAATATCAAACTATCAAAGTTAGTTACCACTAATCTCAGTTCCAGAATAATGCATAAAAATTTAATAAATTTAAACACATGATTCTAGACTAATAGGATGATAGATAAACTCCCCTATGTAGGCATGTGAGCTCAAGCCATCTCTGATTCATCACCAAGAGCACAAAGTTGCCTAGCCACTCATGAAAATAGCTTCAAGATAGATGATCACTCTTTGATTCAAACACCCAGCCATAAAATACTGATTAAAATGACAATGTGGCACTAGTTCAAAGAAGCTTGGGAGTTGAAAATAAATCCAAAAATCAGAGACAAATAATAAATCCAGAAGCAACAGTGTTGCATAGTAGCTGGAAAAATTCAAGAACAGAGAAGCCACGGTGGTTGACGGTGGTGACGATGGTTGGAGGGAGGATGATCGATGAAGGAGGGGAGATGGAAGTAGGGAAGGTATCGCTGGTGTTGTTCGTTCTCCACGCGTCTCTGGTTCAGATGGTGAGGGTCGGTGGTGATGTGCAGCTGACGGAGGTGATGGCGGAGTGGAGGATAAGGACTGACGGTGGCTTCACGGTGGAGGTCCTGCGTCCAGACGTGAAGGCGTGAATGGCGATGCGTGTGTGGTCTCCGTCTGGTTCTCGCGTTGAAGACGATCGTTCCCCGTTCCTCTCTCTTGAATGCGGCGCTGTGAATGCTTTTAATTATCTCCAGCTCTCAGGTCCTCCTTGGTTCAGACGGGTTTCCATCTAATACCCATTAATTCCTCCCTCTTCCATTGCTTTCAGCTGACCTGATTTTAAATAGTCAAAACGCAAAGTTTTAGTGCAGGGACCTGAGTGCAAAACTCAAAAAGTTCTGGAACAGGGGCTAAATTGAAAACTTAAAAACCTGAATTAAAACTTTTCATTTGAATTTTGATTTAATCTTTTCAGCCATCCACAAATAAAATAATTAGTCTAACATCAAATATTCTCATGAAAATCAATAATTAAGAGTAATTACATTTTTTTGACAATTTTGCCCTTTTTAGCCCTAAATTAATGTATTCACTCTTAATCTCAATTTATCATAAAAACATCATTTTAAGCTCAACAACTAATGTGAAATGTATTACAAATCCCAATTTCATGTCCCAAAAATAATGTAAAAATATGGTTCAATCAATTCCCCCACACTTAGACCTTTGTACTCTTGAACAAAGGCAATTGAGCACATAATTCTAAGTCCAAATCAGTAATGCATTTCAAGAATGAGCAATTTCATAATTAGGATGCAATGAATTAATTAATCAAATTCCTCATGCCAACACCAGTGATAATCAAGTGATGTAAAGAAATTAGCTGACCATACAATCCAAAATATTAAAATGAAGCATAAGAGGACTCTCAAGGTTTTATTAGTGTTCCACTCATCTCACCTCATTGATTGGGATAATTTTACTCTAGCCCACTTAATCCACACCTTACCATAGGCTTGTAACAACTCTAACATCTCCACTATTAATAGCAATTAATG
The DNA here is from genome assembly GCA_034222035.1 of Acacia crassicarpa. Classification (NCBI taxonomy): domain Eukaryota; kingdom Viridiplantae; phylum Streptophyta; class Magnoliopsida; order Fabales; family Fabaceae; genus Acacia; species Acacia crassicarpa. The sequence continues at coordinate 49,215,365 of JAWXYG010000006.1, read as the reverse complement.
AAATGAATCAAGAGGACTTTTAAGGATTGTAATGTTGGATGAAGGCTAGATGGAATGAATTAATTAGAAAATGAATAGTTGATATGCAAGTCAAAGTTAACAAGCAAGTTCATAGCATCTAAATAACCTTACAAACTTTTGCCAATTCTTTTGAAAATCATGAACAAATGCCTTCTTGAATTTTTTTATTTTTTTTTTAAATTTTTTTAATCTACCAAATACTTTTTCTTCTCTTTTTTTTTTTCCAATAATACTCACTTTCTCTTTTTTTGTTGTTGTTGTTGTTTTTTTTTTCACATACATGGCATTTCAAATTTTTATTGACAATTCTCTTTTGATTTTTAGAATACTATGAACACTATAAATAATGACATGCATACAACATAGGAATGGCTCAAAATGGGTAAGCAAATGGTAGATGATTGTAGGTTTGTGTTTGGATGAGTACGGTTTAGAATTGAATGCCTCTTTCATTTTCATCACACTAATGCAAATGCTATTTTGAAAAAGAGTTGAAACAAGTTCTAGAAGGTGAAAAACTAAGTGAACATGCACACATGAAAAGAATATAAGGCTCAAATATCCTTCCAACAAGGTTTTTTCTCCAATGCTCATTCCAACAAAATCAATTGCATAGTAAGCTAACCACAAAACATCTGCTCAATTATTCCTAGTGCTAACCTTACAAAACACAACCAATCAAAACATTGCAATTAGTTAAAACAATGCTCAACTATTAAATGCACTAATGATTTATAAACATCTCATTTTCAAAACAAGGAGTAAGCAAAAATCCAATTGTGGGTTCATTTCTCTTCCCATTCACTTGAAAAACAAGACATGGTTTTATAAAGTTGCCAAAACACTAGATCTCATGTAAGCTCAAAGAATTTCTCACAAATTATACACTTCCAGAGTGGCAAATGCAACCCTTTACCACTTAGGACATGCCTTATTGCAAGTCATTCTTGGAAAAAAAATTTTCTAGTTTTAGGCCTTTTCTCATTTGAAAACAACCAATTAATTGGGATTCAAATGTATTCCCCTCCCCCACACTTAATCAACACATTGTCCTCAATGTTTGTAAAGCAACTCTATTATTCAAACTTGTTTCTTAATGAAGTGGAAAGTTGTGAAGTCCAATTACAGTTGAAGCACAACACATCACATCATCATAAGAGAGAAGAGAAAAGAAACAAGCCAAAATAACAGAGAAAATTAGAATGAAGAGGTACAATGGTAATCAAACAGGGTAGTGGCTAAGATGCAAAGCATACACAGGAAGTTCTTATTCTAATTACTAAACTATACTACTTCTACTTTTTCCTACTGAGATAGTCCCTCCCCCACACTTATTTCAAGCATTCAGGATCACAAATGAGTTATCAATTCAAATCAGAAAATGTAAGTGAAGGAAAGAGACAACCTGGCCTCAAGGAGGCTTTGATGATGAATCATGGTAGAGCTTGAGGAGGTGTCCATTGACTTGAAATTCCTTTCCAGTAGTCTCATCAAGAATCTCTACCATGCCAAATGGATGGATTTTGGTGACAATGAAAGGCCAATACCAATTATCTTTAAGCTTCCCCTTTAACAACTTGAATCGAGCCTTATATAGCAAAACACGATCACCAACTTTGAAATCCTTTCAGATAATCCTCTTATCATGAAGTAGCTTGGTCTTTTCTTTGTAAATGCGAGAGCTCTCATAAGCTTCTAGTCGCATTTCATCAAGTTCTTGCATTTGTAACTTCCTTTCCAAGCCAGCTTCTTCCACATCCATGTTGCACATTTTCACAGCCCAATAGGTTTTATGCTCCAATTCTACCGGAATATGACATGTTTTACCATAGATAAGCCGGTAAGGAGACATTCCTATTGGTGTCTTGAAGGCGGTCCTATAGGCCCATAGTGCTTCCTCCAACCTTGAGCTCCAATCCTTTCTTGAAGGCTTAACAATCTTTTCCAAGATGTGTTTGATCTCTCGGTTGGATACTTCTGGTTGCCCATTCGTCTGTGGATGATAGGGAGCGGACATTTTGTGGGTTACCCCAAGCTTAGCAAGTAAGTTGTCAATAACCTTATTGCAAAAATGGGTACCTCTGTCACTCACTATAGCCTTCGGTACTCCAAATCTACAGAAGATGTTAGACTTAAGAAACTTAGAAACCGTTTGGGCATCATCTTTCCTAGTGGGGATGGCTTCTACCCACCTAGAGAGGTAATCTACGGCTAATAGGATGTAGGTAAAGCCAGATGATGGTGAAAAAGGACCCATGAAATCAATACCCCAAACATCAAATACCTCACAAAAGAGCATGTGTTGTTGTGGCATCTCATGCCGTCTACCTAACCCCCCAAACCGTTGGCATTTATCACATGCCTTACAATACAAATATGCATCCTTAAATAGGGTAGGCCAGTAGAACCCAGAATCTAACACTTTCCTAGAGGTCTTATGAGCACTAAAATGTCCACCACAAACCATTGAATGGCAAGCAGAAAGTATGTCCTTGGAGTCTGTCTATGAAATGCACCGCCTGATAACTTGGTCATTGCATAGTCTCCATTGATAGGGCTCATCCCAAATGTAGTGTTCAGCTTCTCGTTTTAGTTTTTGAGCCTGAAAGGAAGACATATGCTCAGGTATGAGACCGGTCACAATATAATTCACTAGATTAGCAAACCAAGGAACATAGAGTGAGATAGACATAAGGGACGCATCAGGGAAATCATCACAAATAAAGTCAGATTCAAGTACTCCCCTTGTACCATCCGGGAGTCTACTCAGGTGGTCTGCTACAAGGTTTGCAGTTCCAGGCCTATCCTTAATGCTTATATCAAACTCTTGTAGCAACAGCATCCACCTAATAAACCTTCGTTTGGATTAAGGCTTAGTGAAGAGAAACTTCACTGCCGCATGATCTGTGTACACCACCACTTGAGAATTGATTAGATATTGGCGAAACTTTTCTAATGCAAATATGATAGCAAAAAGTTCTTTCTCTGTGGTTGTGTAATTCTTTTGTGCACTATCCAAAGTTTTTGATGCATAAGCAATCACATGAGATAACTTGCTATGCTTTTGTCCTAGCATGACCCCCACAGCAGAATTGGAGGCATCGCATGCTAGTTCAAAAGGCAAAGTCCAATCTGGTACATGCAAAATAGGAGGAGATATCAAGTGTGCTTTTAATTCATTAAATGCTTGTTTGCAAGAAGTATCAAAGACAAAATCAACATCTTTTTGCAATAATTTGGATAAAGGTAGAGCTATCTTACTAAAATCTTTTATGAATCTCCGGTAAAAACCCACATGCCCTAAGAAAGAACGAAGTGTTTTAATATTAGTGGGATAGGGCAAGGAGGAAATCACCTCAATTTTAGCTCTATCAACCTCAATGCCTTTGCTAGATATCAAGTGACCAAGTACTATTCCATGATCAACCATGAAATGGCACTTTTCATAATTCAAAACCAAAATTTTCTCAATGCATCTAGCAAGAACATGGTCCAAACTATCTAAACAAGCATCAAATGAATTACCATACACTGTAAAATCATCTATAAAAACTTCCATGCAATTTTCAAGAAAATCAAAGAATAGTGACATCATGCAACGTTGGAAAGTACTAGGTGCATTACACAATCCGAATAGCATTCTCCTATAGGCATAGGTACCAAATGGACAAGTGAAAGTGGTCTTTTCCTGATCTTCAGGGGCTAGTGGAATTTGGAAATATCCTGAATAACCATCTAGGAAACAATAATGACTCTTACCCGCTAACCTTTCAAGCATTTGATCTATGAAGGGTAAGGGAAAATGATCATTCCTAGATGCCTCATTCATTTACAGCTTTATCTTCCATCATACGGTTGTTCATACTGGTAAGTTGAGAAACCATACTCTTCAACAATTGAGTGTTCTCATCACCCTTAGACTCTTGAATAGGCACCATTTGCCCTCGACTCGACCCATATGGTTGGACTTGATATGATGAACCTTCTTGATTTCTCCAACCAAAATTAGAATTAGGTCTTCTGCCTTCATTGTAGGTGGTTGTATTAGAATCTCACCTTTGTTGTTGTTGATTAGGCCTCCCTTGATACATGGCATTAACTTCCTCATGGTGATTAGGGCATAAACTTGTAATGTGCATCATTGAACCACACCCATCACAACTAGGTGCAACAAGAGCTTGTGAAGTAGGGGAAGGAGGTCCTCGTTGAATACTCAGATTATGAAGTTCAGATGTGATTAGAGAAAGTTGTGAAGTGACTGTATCCATCTTGGACTCAAGTTAGACCATTCTTTGGTTGGAACCGATATCACAAACTCCTCTTATCTCTCTCATATTATACTGTTGAGTATTTCTAGCCCTCGTTCGAATTTGAGCCCATCCTTCTGCAGCCGTGCAATCTTCCAAAGAACCTCCAGCTGCAGCATCTATAATGCCTTTCTCATTAGGCAGAAGACCATCATGAAAGTATTTAATCAACTGTTCATCACCAATTTGATGGTGTGGACACTTAGCTAAAAGCTCCTGAAAGCGACACCAATATTCATAGAAGGACTCCAAAGGATCTTGCTTGATTGAGTAAATCTCTTTTTTAAGCTCCCCAATCCTTGCATCAAGTAAGTATTTTTCCAAGAAGGCTTTCTTCATGTTAGTCCATGAATGAAGAGCACCATTAACATGCCTAGGTAGCATCATGTACCATTCTTGAGCCTTCCCCTCCAAAGTAAAATAGAACACTTTTAATTTCACATCATCTAGGCGAGCACCAATAGGCTTCATATTTGAACAAGCCACATGCAAAGCATTGAGATGGCTACAAGGGTCTTCCTTTTCAAGTCCATGGAAATGAGGTAACGAGTTAAGCAAAGGACCCTTAAGCTCAAAATTAACCTCAAGGTTAGGGCATGCAATGTTGAATGGATCATTAGTAACATCTGATCTTGTGACATCCCTTATAGTTCTCCTCTTTGGTTGAGCACTGTTTTCACCCTCCATAGTTGTACCTTGTGAAGCACAATCACTTAAGTCAATGAAAAAATCAAGATTAAAAGATTGATCAGAGTCCCCCTCAATTAGGTCGGACATATACAGTTGTTAAGCAAGCAATGAAACAATGGAGTACCCAAACTGTCTTCACACAAATTCAAAAAGAAAGAAAATGTGTAAAGTGGAAGGAGTAGAAGTGTTTATGAGTATGTATGATGAGTATGGACAAGTAAAAATGCTAGGATGCAAATGCAAATGCAAAAACAAAGAAAATCAAGATATTTGGTTGGTTTTTCTCAAAAATTTTGATGCAAGAAAACAAATTTTGAAAGATTTTAAGAATTATATAAAAAAAAATGAAAGAAAACCTAATAGGCTCACAAGGGCAAACCCCGGTCAATCCGAACTAATTGACACTTAGTAAACCAAAGGAGTCAAAATTGACTCCCCGGCAATGGCGCCATTGATTTGACGAAAACCTTAGTCGCCTCAGGGTCAAATCACAATTTACCACGAATTAAAATGCAATATAGTGCAAATAACTCGGGATCGTTCTCTTATCAAGGAGCCTTTTATTTTGAATTCCCTAGGTTAAACTAAATGCTAAAATCATGGTTAGAAAAAGGGGTTTTGAAATTGGTTTTCTTTAAACTAAAATCAATGAAAATGTAAAGAAACTATTCCAATTCTTTTTGGTATTTTTGGAAAATTAACGAAGAAAGATTTGGATTTAAAAGGGATTAATTATGGATGCTCTTGGTAATGAAGGAAATAGCTATCATCGCTCAAAAGTATGGGAGTCTAAGTTTCATTAAGTCCTAATAAGAAAAACCTCAAGATACCACTTGAGTCCAATATTCCCAATTAATAGTAGCTCCTACTACCGTAGCTAACTACTACTACTTGAGATATTGTTAAAATCCACTTAATGTGCATTTGAAATTGAAGTAATGCAATATGAGTCTTCTTAAATTTGAGTGCTAACCAGCCCCTCAAGGATACAAATCAATCACATTAATTAGACAATACCACGCTAATCAACATAACTTCATTGTAACCACAAAGAAATTCAAACATTTAAAATCTTCAAACCACAATATCCAATTTCAATTACAAATATCAAACTATCAAAGTTAGTTACCACTAATCTCAGTTCCAGAATAATGCATAAAAATTTAATAAATTTAAACACATGATTCTAGACTAATAGGATGATAGATAAACTCCCCTATGTAGGCATGTGAGCTCAAGCCATCTCTGATTCATCACCAAGAGCACAAAGTTGCCTAGCCACTCATGAAAATAGCTTCAAGATAGATGATCACTCTCTAATTCAAACACCCAGCCATAAAATACTGATTAAAATGACAATGTGGCACTAGTTCAAAGAAGCTTGGGAGTTGAAAATAAATCCAAAAATCAGAGACAAATAATAAATCCAGAAGTAACAGTGTTGCATAGTAGCTGGAAAAATTCAAGTGTAGAGAAGCCACGGTGGTTGACGGTGGTGACGATGGTTGGAGGGAGGATGATCGATGAAGGAGGGGAGATGGAAGTAGGGAAGGTATCGCTGGTGTTGTTCGTTCTCCACGCGTCTCTGGTTCAGATGGTGAGGGTCGATGGTGATGTGCAGCTGACGGAGGTGACGGCGGAGTGGAGGATAAGGACTGACGGTGGCTTCACGGTGGAGGTCCTGCGTCCAGACGTGAAGGCGTGAATGGCGATGCGTGTGTGGTCTCCGTCTGGTTCTCGCGTTGAAGACGATCGTTCCCCGTTCCTCTCTCTTGAATGCGGCGCTGTGAATGCTTTTAATTATCTCCAGCTCTCGGGTCCTCCTTGGTTTACACGGGTTTCTATCTAATACCCATTAATTCCTCCCTCTTCCATTGCTTTCAGCTGACCTGATTTTAAATAGTCAAAACGCAAAGTTTTAGTGCAGGGACCTGAGTGCAAAACTCAAAAAGTTCTGGAACAGGGGCTAAATTGAAAACTTAAAAACCTGAATTAAAACTTTTCATTTGAATTTTGATTTAATCTTTTCAGCCATCCACAAATAAAATAATTAGTCTAACATCAAATATTCTCATGAAAATCAATAATTAAGAGTAATTACATTTTTTTGACAATTTTGCCCTTTTTAGCCCTAAATTAATATATTCACTCTTAATCTCAATTTATCATAAAAACATCATTTTAAGCTCAACAATTAATGTGAAATGCATTACAAATCCCAATTTAATGTCCCAAAAATAATGTAAAAATATGGTTCAATCAATCGAATTCACTAATTAAGCTGATAATTGTAAATAAAAAAAATTAAGAACTAAAACTTATATTATGCAAAAGAAAATCATATAGACATGAAAGCTCGAGAGCTCATCCCTCCTTTGTACATCAAGCAGTCAACAAAGAAATCCCTTACGAAAAGCAACATTTTTCAAATTAGTTCGTTGGGATAGATCATCAGCTACTCCCTCTTATTCATTTTAACTGGTACTACGAAGTGACAGTTAACGCATTATATCTATCTTAATTATTATTTTTTTAAAAAAATCCAACTTTACATGTATTAAAACGAGGTTTTGAAGGAGAGAGAGAAAAATATAATGAAATTCATTTAAGCATTAATTATTAGGTAAAATTGACGTATAAGTATAAATTACACTCCCCGTGATTTATGCCATAAACAAAAAAAGTCTACCAAATATAATTTATATTGACAAAGAGGGATTATTAACTACTCCCTTTTATTCCATATTTTTTTTGAACAAGACTTTTGTCCATATTAACTGGTACAAAAAAATGACAATTAACTGTTTAAATCTGTTTTAAATTAAAAAGATTTCAATGAATTCGTCCTATCATTCCATTCTCTCTCTCTCTCTCTACCTCTGTTTTCTTCAGCACGGGCTTCAATCCATTGTGATCACTGATCCCATTCAATAACTTCTTCTTCAATTCACATTCCATGTTTCTCTTATGTGTTTCTTAGGTGTTTATCTCTCTAATTTTGGGGTGGGGCCATTTTTTTTTATATATTTTATTTATTTAGATTAAATGATATGTTGTATCCTAAAATATTTTTTACACCCAATATCTCAAATTAATTAATTTCTAGGATAGTGGTGTTAAAAGAAAGAAGCACCTAACATGAACCCGTTCTTCTTTGATTAAAGGGATGAGCACATAAGGTAGAAGCACCTAACATGAACCTGTTCTTTTTTCTCAATTAATCTCCACCTTGGCCTTCGTCTGTTCCTCTTGGTAATTTTTACTTCCCGCTAATCCAATTGGCTTCATCTCGATTCTGCCACTGTCAATGTTGTTTCCATCAAAGAGGCACAGGTTAAAATTAGTTGATGTTTTACTAAAATTAAATTATTCAATCTCTAAAATTTAATAAATTCTAATAATCCTTATACCTTCTAATAATTATTTACACACTAAGCTATCAACTTCTACCAAACCTTCTTATAAGTTTCTCTTTGCGATGTTGACTCCCTATAGACATTTTCAGTGTGTATGTTTAATTTCTTCTTGTAGACGAAGGACGGCAAAATAATAATATACAAATACATTAATATTAATTATGCCATAAATTTTACAAAAGTGACTTATATATAAAAATGTAAAATGTTCCTGGAAGGTGATTTACTGATTCATAAGCAGGAAATGAAGTAATATACCAAGAATCAAAGTTTCTCCTTTTTGAAGGCGGATTATTGAATGGCTAAGAAAAGTAACAAAACATAAAACAGAGGAACAATAAGCATGCTATACAAATATTATGAAACCTAACCTAACAAAGAGTGCAAGTACTTAAGCTTATGTCCCATACATATCTTCAAAAGGAAATCAACGACCACCTGAGAGGATAGATTCAGGTATTGTTGAGGCACGAGTGAAAGCCATCCACAGTTGAAGATGGAAATGACATTGCAATGTCATCGAAGTCTTTGTGACTCCCAAATACAAATCCAGAGCAAGAAGGAGACGATATTAACGTTGAGAAATCAGGCAAAGGCACGTCCATATTCAAATACTGCACAACTTGGCGCATGCTTGGCCTATCTCCAGCCTTTGAGTTAGAACACAAAAGTCCCAATTTCAGCACTAATTCTAACTCTTCTGCTTGATACTCAGTTCCTAAATTCTGATCCTTTGCCTCAATAATCTCACCCTTCTTCCATAACCCATATACCCAATCCACCAAAACCATATCTTCACTTACTAGGTCTACAGGCCTTCTTCCACATACAACCTCCAGCATAAAAGCACCAAAAGCGAAAACATCAGACTTTGTGGTGGCTGTCCTTGTTCTTGTGTTCTCTGGCGCCAAATATCCCAAGGTCCCGACCACATGTGTAGTTGCAGGATTAGTCCCATGGTCGTATAATCTTGCGAGACCGAAATCTCCTATCCTTCCATTCAACTCCGAATCTAGCAGAACATTGCTTGCTTTAATGTCTCTATGAACCACAACTTGCTCCCATTCTTCATGAAGATAGCACAATCCTGAAGCTACGCCTTTGATAATTTTAAATCTTTGCATCCAATTTAGTGTCAGATTGGGTTGGTTATGAAGATATCTATCTAAGCTACCATTTGGCATGAAATCGTAGACTAAAAGAAGCTCCCCTTTTCTCCTGCAATATCCCAAAAGAGATACGATATTTCGGTGGCGAAGGCGACCGATGCTCACAATTTCTGCAATGAATTCCTTCATGCCTTGTCGTGATTCATGGGATACTTTCTTCACAGCAACCTCATCTTTTGAACCAGGCATTGTCCCTTTGTACACCTTTCCAAATCCACCACGACCTAGAAGCTCTCTGTCTCTAAATCCTTTTGTGGCAGCGTAAAGATCTTTATATTTGAACCTTTGAGGACCATAGTCTTTCTCCCACTGTTCAACAGTCTCAGAAAATTTCTTCTTCCTATATATGAATAAATGACCAATAAAATCACACAAAAAATGAAAGAGATCGAGAACAGAGGTAACACAACTGTGAAAATCATAGATTGTTCTTTCCTTTCAAGTCGTGGTAGCTTTGGGAGTTTTGAGAATTGAAGGTTTTGAGCCTCGCCATTGAGTGTAAAGCTCCAACCAAGAACATAATAAGAAGCCATAACCGACCCAGTGGCAGCTGAGAATCCGACATAGCTAGGATTGTTTATAATATGAGAAAGATCCTGAGACAACCTCAATAATGGAGTTTCTGGCTTCTTAATGTTGATTGGAGCTAGTGTGACATCAATTTGCTTCTTGCCTCCGTAATAGTCCACCCACACTTGCATTGGAAGGCCACTGTTAAGGGTTAGATTGTGAAACCCCAACCCGTCAACATGATATCCAGTAGGAGCAGATTTCTCTGATTTCAAGCTGTTAATATCGATTCCGACATGATTATCGTTGATGTCGTCAAACTCTGTGTTCTGGTTGGTGTCGAGTTCCACTGCTAGCACATGATTTGTGGAATTGCCATTGTTTTTTTCACTGAAGAGGCCAAGGTATGGTGCGCGCACGGCATCTTTAAATGCTGTTGTTGTTGGAGATATTACAAAAGTCATTCCATGACCACCCAAATTAGGGTATTGAGGTCGAATGGCGAAAATAAAAGTGGTAGAGAAAGAACAAGTGTTCGTGAAAACAAGTGGATTAGGGTAAAATGCATGACCAATTTTCAGCTGGGTTTGGTTGGTGAGTATAAGGAGGCCATTGGAGGTAACAGAAGCAAAACCATCCATGGTTAAGTTAGCTGATTGGAAGCCATAATTAAAGATGAAACTTTTATCTGCTCTACTTACTTGTAACATTGTTGTCACCACCAAAAGCACCAACGTCGTAATAATCTTCACAAACATAGCCGTGTCTCCAAATCAGTAGTCCTCTACTATTCGTATCTTCGTATGTTAAATATATAGCAATCAGAGTTTCTCCTTTTTCAGCGGTCTTTGAAAGGCAACATAAGGATTGGTTTTGGTTGCCGTGAACGGTGGGATACCGGAGTGACTGTCATTTCCATTGGTCGAGGAAAGAAGAGATAAGATTTTTTTTGGAGAAAAAAAGTCAGTCAAGGATGTGACCCAACGCCCCCCCCCCCCCCCCCCCTTTCTTCAAAAGGATGTGACTCTTTCAAGAATCAAGGTTTATAAAATTTTTTTGGGCACCTTCCATCTCTATTTATAAGGTTTCATTTATAAGATTCGATCTATTGAATGGTGTTATTTAAAAAAAAAAATAGTTTAAATTAATTAAAAGTAATTAAATATAAAAAAAATGCTTTTGTTTTTAAATATGCCATTATTTATAAGTAGGTAAATAAGCAAGAGTAATATTAATGAGAGACAGATGATGAGAGTGCATAGGGAAAATTAATTAGAGATAATATTGGTAAAATACTTCGAAAAATGGTAGAAAACAATTTTAAAATTGTAAAATCTTAAATCAGGATTGTTATTAATATGAAATTTAGCAATTTACTATTTATTTTATAAGAAATACCTTATATGAAAATTTTCAATTTTAAAATTATTTTTCTATTATTTTCCCAAAATACATTTGACAATTAATACTCAGACACGTCAAGAAGACCTTATAAAAGGGGATAGGTCAATTCAAAAGTTGGGACCTTATAACATTCCAAAATTTGGAATTTGAGAATTAAATATGATATAGGAATAACTATGGAAGATTGTCCTTAATTATTTTAAGGATTAGTATTTGAAATTTAAGACATATTTTCTTATAAATTAAGGACAAATTTTTAGGAATAATTTTTTGTCTAAATATTTTAGAGACAATATTTGATGGCCTAAAAAAATTATTTGAGAGAGAAAAATCCTTGGATGAAATTAATGATTAATTTCTATCACCTAACTAACTAATGTTTGCAATTAAATGGGAAAATGGCTATATTGTAAACAAAAGCCTTGTAACGAATTACATGGGATTTTTTTTGTGAGTGGACCCCACAACTCTCCCTCTTTTTCTATACATGTGGAACACGTCTCCATCTAGACACAACACTTTCCTTTCCCCTCTTCCAAAATGACGCCACATATACACATAATGCTCTCTCCATCCATTAATTATTTTCGGCCCATATTTACAAAACCAATTCAGCCCACCTTCCATCACTTAGCCCATTGTTATTTCTTGGGCATAAACCGAGTCCATTTCTCACTCCCAATTTTTCTCATTTGTCTTGGTCCAACGGGTTCTTTACACACACACTTTAATATCCAATGTAATTCCCTCTCTTTTTACCAAAAATGTAATTCCCTCTCTTGCGCCTTGGTCAACAACAGCTCACTCTCCTTCCATTGTGTTTCCGCCACCTCAACCCTCTCTCATTTTTTTTTCCCTTTCGACAGCTCACACACCACCTGCACACTTATTTAAATCCACTAATACCCATTTCCCCATTTCATTCTATTCGCTCGTTCGGACACAACGCAGAGAGCTGAGAGTTCGAGAGAGAGAGAAAGAGAGCTCACCGGGAGAGGAAGAAGAAGGAAACAAGGTCACTGGTGAAGAAGGTCTGATAGTCGCATGCACTTGGTTTTGATCAAGGTGAACCTCTTTTCTTCCATCTTCTGTGATTTTTGCATGTTGGCTTCCAGCTGAATTTTAGTACTGAATTAGTGAAGAGTTTTAGTATGTTGCATGCATTTAGATTGGTCTGATTATGTTGGGTATTGTTTGGGATGTTGGACGTTGGTTCCAGAGGTGCTGGGTGTTCGGATTTTAGTCTCAAGAAGGGGAAAATATGTGTTCCAAGTAAAAGAAATCATGTGCTAAAAGTATATATAATATAAGGTTTAAAGTTTATGTTCTACTGAAGATAGTGTCTATTTTCTCTAATGGAAGGATATGAGGGGGTACAAATGGTTGCTAGAATATTACATAAGTGTTTCTTAGTTGTTTAATGTTAAAACCATGACAACCGTAAGTTCAAATTGGTGGTTGTAAATATTTGGTTACTCTGTTTTGCTTTGGTCAGAAATGGAGTCTTTGTTATTTTAGAGAATGGAGGACGATTCTCTTATATTTGGACTAAAGGAATAGTGTTCAAAAAAAAAAAAAAAGAGTAAAGGAACTTATATATACACACACATATGGGGATTAACATTTCTCCAGTCACTGTAGATAAAATTCTCTCCAGTAACCTCCAAAACTACACCGTTTCATACTTAAAAAATAAAAAACATCTAATTTGATCGCTAATTAGACTATAATTGAATAAATATGAAATAAATTTATACTTATCACCGATCAATAATGATTCGACGATGAAGGATATGATAGCTTAGATGGGATTATACTTGTAATGCACAAGTGAAGAAGGGCAAGCCAAGTGATAGATCTGATCAATCTCCAAAAGAATTGGTTCAACCGCATCATGATGAATAAGCTCAAATCGTGGGTTCCCAAAGAGGTGGACGGATTACAATGACTACATTCCCCTTGGCAATAAGCTTGTCGACGAGGTGACTTCCAATGAAACCTACCCCTCCAGTAACCTCGATCCTTAAACGCCGGCCACTGAGTGCGATGGGGACTCTCCCCGATATGCCTACCAAACTATACGAACGGGAAACCTCATCATTTAGCATCAAGCCCGTAGAGAAGAATTTGGTAACGAAGGGACGTGATTCAGATGGGGAGAAACAAGAGAGGGTGGGTTGAACGATGAAGAATCTGGAGCCGATAAAAATACCCACTAAGATCCAATTCTAGACTACCAGAGGCTTTTTTTTTAAAGGTGTAAAATAGTGTAGTTTTAGGGGTTACTGGAAAGAATCTTATCTCTAGTAACTGAAAAAATATTAATCCCATATATATAGGGTTGGATATATATTTTTAAAATCCATCAGCAATATTTTTGTCACATCCCAATTTTCTAAAGCGTTTTCGAAATAGTGTTATCGGAGTTCAAAAGGTTTGATCAGAGTAGAGCATCGGAATAGATTTTAAATAAAACGAGTAACTGATCAACATTCATCAAAGGTGTATCTGTGTACTGTTACAGTCATCCAAATAGTCGAATATTCAAAAAGACGGAAAATAAAAATTTCAAAAGAAACTCCTCGCCTGCCTCTTCACGCCACTTGCTTACCCTTCTCCTCGGACTGGCCTCCTGAGGGTCCTGGGGCTAAGGTAAGAGCTGAGGTTCAATTACCATTGAAACTCAGGTAACGATTAACCTCATGTTTATGTATCAAATATGTATGACAGATATCCATGGCAAAACAGTAATAATCACATACAATATTCTCATATTCAGATAATAACATAACACAGCCACTGCAATATGCATGTTATTATAGTCTACACTTTTCACCAGTGCCTCGATGAGGGCCCCTTGTTCTTGTGTCATACGTCTCATCTCTTGTATTTCATCTCGAACAGGTGGTGGTGGTGGTTCCTGCTGGTCCAATTCGTGTATGGGTACGATTCGTGGTTGTCTACCACGACCTCGACCTTAGCCTCGGCCTCGGGGAGTTCTGGCTCCTCTTAAGGTTGCCATTTGTCTAATTTCGACGAATAATAGGTAGAATCATTAGAGAAAGACAAAGTAGAGATAAATATCACATTTTTATATATATCAAATATATCACATAGTCAAGATGCATTTGTTATCATAGTCATTATATTACAGCTCACTACGTACTCTATTTATCCCCCCAGGGGGTACCAAAATATATAACTACTCCTACGAGTCTTATGCTACTAGATAGTACTACTATTATGCGTCATATACTTCCACTGCTTTCTTGGACTGTTTCGGGTTATGTCTTCCTTCCTCCTGACTCACATGCCCCGATGTACCCAGCTTCGGATCTGCCAGAGGTGGATGTAGACCTCCTCGATTGGCCCTTCGTCGAGAAGCTCATTCGTCTTGTGGATCTGATGACTTCCTATTTTTAATTGATTTGTGATGTAATTTGATATATTTAGGAAGTCATCAATGCTAAATTAAAGAGATTTGATTGAGATTTTAAGAGATATCAATTTGGATGCATCATTTAGGGGATTTCAATTTAAAAGAGAAGTTTTTGAGTTTAGGAAATAAATTAGATAATAGGAAGTTTTCTATAAAAATTAAAAAAGAAATAAGAGTTCAATTCTTTTTATATAATTTCCTTTTCTTGTGCACAATCAGGGCAACACAAGGAATCACTATTTGATTTGTTTCCAAATCAGTGTTTTGGAAATATTGTGGGCTTGATGACGTAGGGACCACACAAAAGAAAAGAGGAAAGAATGAAGCATCGCATACAAAGAAGCAGGCAGGAGCATTATCTCCAATTGATTGACTTCACCATATTGAAGAATTGAAGACACAAAAGTGGGCCCCACGATTGAATAAAATTGGTAATGAATACCTAAATATCTTGGGAGAGGAGGCGGACAACTTTTCATCACTCTCGCTGGAAGAAAAAAAAGCTGGGCAATTGAAATACAAGGAGTGAACGGCAATTCAAGATTGAAGAGGAAAAGGCGTGCGACTGTGGAAAAAAGAATTGAAGCGTGAGAGTTTGCTGGAGAGAAGAAGAAGAGCGTGATATCAATTCAGGAAGCAGAGTTGTTCTGAAATCTTTTCCTTCTTCTTCTTCTTCTTCTTCTTCTTTTTCTTGTTATGCTTGAATCTGAACTCTTTATTTTTGTGATGGATTTTCTTATAGCCATGTGTGGCTAATTTTTCTTTTCAACCTAGAGAACCTATGAACTTGTTTGGGTTTTAGAAATTATTCCCACTTTTTAGTTTTGATTAATCTTATTCAGTTTATTTAATCCTGTGTGTATTGCTATTGCTTAGTGAGTGGCCACCATTGGGCATGTTTTGGGGATTTAGGGTTGGACTTGGAAGAGAGAATCCTAAATGGACCTTGGGAATAAATAATGGGGAATTAGGTTTTAATTTAACGTGAAGTTAGGTTTTAATCTAATTTGCGTCTAGGATAGGAATATACCTAGAAGCTCCTCATAATCAAATTAGAGTGAACCCGATTTAAAAAGCATCTTATTTAGTTTTGTGAGGCATCACATAATTGATTAAGATAGGTAGATAAATGGACCGGAAGGCATTTATAGACACTAATACTCTAGATTAGCTGTTTAGGTTAAGTCGAAATTAATTTAGTGGGGATAAAATCTAAAAATACCAAACAAGGGATTAGTGACTCTAGGTTGTACTTTTTGATATTGGAATTTGCTCTTTTGTGAAAAGTCTTTTGCTATTATTAGTTCTTATTCTCTTTCTTTTTGAAAACAATTCTGGCTTGCTCAATTTAAACGAAATAAGGAGATTTAATACCTAAACGCTAGTTAGATTGAGTCCTCGTGGGAACGATACTTTTCTCATTACTCTATTACTTGATACGGCCCGTACATTTGCGGAGTCTAAAGTTTTTCCCTATCAAGTTTTTGGCGCCGTTGCCGGGGACTCAAGGCAATTGGTGATTAGTATTAGAAATCCTTTAGTAGTTTTAGTTTGAGTTTTTTTTTAAAAAAAAATCAAATTTATTTTATTATTATTATTATTTTTATTATTATATATTTTTTGGTGTTAGTTTGATACTTTGATATTTGCTTGGTTTTTCAGGTACTTTGGTACATGGCTGGTAGATCCAAAGCTGGTAAAACACCACAGAAGACAAGGAAGATCCAAGAGCTTTTGGAAGCTACAACACCTCAAAACCAAGAGGAGGCAACAGTACAGTCTGACACTGAAGACATGGCTCAGGATGAAAATGATCGTTTGTGTATCAATGATTTTCTGGGAAGACAATCTCAAGGGTATCAATCAGGAATTAGAGTGCTTGAGTTTCAAGCGGCCAATTTTGAAATCAAGCAGACTATGCTTAAGATGCTTGAACTCCAGGGGCAGTATGCAGGGAACAATTCAGAAGATCCTAATCAACATCTGTTGCAATTTCTTGATGTTTGCAACTCATTCAAGCAAAATGGAGTACCTAATGATGTGATTCGCCTTCGGCTTTTTCCTTACTTTCTACAAGGGAAAGCTAAAGAATGGCTCAACAACTTGGCAGAGGGTAGCATAACGTCATGGGAGACACTGGAAGAAAAGTTCAGATCAAGATTTTTTCCTCATAACAAGATTGTGGATGCACGAGCCGCTCTTACTAATTTCTGTCAACAAGTTGGTGAACATCTGTATGAGGCATGGGAGAGGTTCAAGTTGCTTGTCAGGCAGAGCCCCGGTCACAATCTAGAGAGATGGGTCTTGCTTCAAATATTCAGTACTCGGTTGACTCCTGAATCCAAATCAGAATTAAATGCTGTCACTAATGGGGGAATTACAAAGCAACCGATAAATCATGTCTGGAAAATCCTAGATAACTTATCCACTGACTTTCTACAGAACAATAATGACAGAAGGCTGGTGAAGTCAGTTGATAAAGTTATTGAAGACCCGTCTTCACAGCTGATGGCAATGTTACATACAATCAACAAGAAGGTTGATCACTTAGAAGCTCAAGCCAATCGATCTAATAATAGACAAGTGGGGGTAAATGCTGTTCATGCCCCTTGTGATTACTGTGGAGGTGGCCATGATAATGGACAATGCCTCATATCTCAGCAGGTGGAGCCAGTGAAGTATGCAGGTAACTACCGTGGCAACAACCAAAACAATCCCTACTCAAACACCTACAATTCTGGGTGGCGAAACAACCCTAACCTTTCTTGGAAATATGGTGCGACTCTAAATGATGCTTCAACCTCTAGTACAAGACAAGTGTCACCTCCCGGATTTAATCAATTGGAAAAGGAAGTCATTCCTACCCAAGAACCTAAACCTGATCTGGAAGCAATGATGTCTCAGCTTGTTAGTTTTCAATTAAAGAATGCTCAGGAGCAAGCTGCCACTAATGCAAGAGTAGATTCATCTATTGCAGGATTGACCTCATCTATCAAGGATCTTCAAATACAAATGGGACAACTTGCGAATACTGTGAATGTTTTACAACAGAGAGAGTTGCCTAGCAATACTGTGCCTAATCCTCGTAGAGATGGGAGAGAAGAATGTAAAGCTCTTACATTGAGAAGTGGAAGGGAATTACCTGAGATTCCTCAACCAAAGAAGACACCTTCAGCTGCTACTGATCAGACCAATCCTATAGTCACTATAGAGGATGATGAAGAGGTTTTACAGAAGGTGAACGAAAAAGACAATGAAGAGAAAGTTGAGGTTGAGTCTAAACAGGGTGAAGTGAAAAAGAAGGCTAACCAGGATAATCTTAAATGGGTACCGCCTTTACCATTCCCTCAAAGGTTTTAGAAGAAAGCTTTAGATGAGCAGTATAAGAAGTTTTTGGGGATTTTCAAGCAACTACACATTAACATCCCTATTCTTGAGGCGTTAGAGCAGATGCCTCAATATGTGAAGTTTTTAAAGGAGATGTTGAGTAAGAAGAGGAGGTTTGGTGACTATGAAACTGTAGCCTTAACCGAAGAGTGTAGTGCTATACTTCTCAACAAGCTACCTCTTAAACAGAAAGATCCAGGCAGTTTTTCTATACCTTGCATAATTGGAGAAAAGTTTCAGGGAAGAGCATTATGTGATCTAGGATCAAGTGTTAAGTTGATGCTATTATCTGTGTTTAGAAAATTGCAACTGGGTGAAGCTCAACCAACTTCTGTGACACTTCAGCTAGCTGATTGAAGTTTGGTTTTTCCAAAGGGTATAATTGAAGATGTTCTGGTTAAAGTTGACAAGTTTATTTTCCCTGCTGACTTTATTGTTTTGGACTGTGATGAAGATAGAGATCTACCGCTCATTGTGGGAAGACCTTTCCTTGCTACAGCTCGAACATTGATTGATGTTGAAAAGGGAGAAATCAAGTTGAGGGTGAATGATGAAGAAGTTGTATTTAACATGAGCAAGGCATTGAAGTATCCTAGGGATGTTACAGATTGCTTCAGAGTTGACATGGTTGACGAGGTTATTCAAGAGACTTTAGAGTCCTTTTCTATAAAAGAACCGTTAGCTGCTGTTTTACTTGGGACAGATGAGGTTGAAGAAGGGAATATAGTTGAATGTAAGAAGTTACTTGAAGCCTCTCCTCATTACAGGAAACCATCAGAGCAGTTTGAGTCATTAGAGATGGAATCAAAGCAAACTACTTCTTTGAAGCCTTCTATTGAACAAGCACCACTTCTAGAGCTTAAACCCTTACCACCGCATCTTGAATATGCATACTTGGGTGAGTCTGAGACACTACCTGTTATCATCTCTTCTTCCTTATCTGAAGATCAAAAAGAGCAGTTGTTGAAAGTTCTCAAGAGCCATAAAGGTGCCTTAGGTTGGACAATTGCAGACATAAGAGGTATAAGCCCGTCAATTGTAATGCACAAGATACTCTTGGAGGATGATCACAAGAAATCTGTTCAGAATCAGAGAAGGCTAAATCCTATGATGAAGGAAGTGGTCAAGAAGGAAATTATTAAATGGTTAGATGCTGGGATCATTTACCCTATTTCTGATAGCGCGTGGGTTAGCCCAGTACAATGTGTTCCTAAAAAAGGGGGCATGACAGTGATTACTAATGAGCAAGATGAGCTTATCCCTACTCGCACAGTGACTGGTTGGCGTATCTGCATGGATTACAGGAAGTTGAATGATGCTACAAGGAAAGATCATTTCCCACTTCCTTTTATTGACCAGATGTTAGACCGCTTGGCTGGTAAAGAATTCTTTTGTTTCTTGGATGGATATTCAGGGTACAACCAAATTGTGGTAGCTCCCGAAGATCAAGAGAAGACAACATTCACCTGTCCCTATGACACTTTTGCCTTTAGAAGAATGCCATTTGGTTTATGCAATGCTCCGGCCACTTTCCAAAGATGTATGATGAGTATATTCTCTGATATGATAGAAGAGATAATGGAAGTGTTCATGGATGATTTCTCGGTTTTTGGTGAATCATTTGAGGAGTGCTTGATCAATCTAAAAAAGGTGTTGAAGCGATGTGAAGAGACAGACCTAGTGCTTAACTGGGAGAAGTGTCATTTCGTGGTGACTGAAGGCATAGTTCTGGGTCATAAAGTTTCTAAAAATGGTTTAGAGGTTGACAAAGCCAAGATTTCTGTGATTGAGCAGCTCCCTCCTCCTTCTAATGTCAAAGCTGTGAGAAGCTTCTGGGGCCATGCTGGTTTCTATCGTCGATTCATTAAGGATTTTTCCAAGATTTCAAAGCCCCTTTCACAGTTGCTGGAGAAAGATACTCCTTTTCAGTTTAATGAGGAGTGTGTGAAGGCTTTTGAAGAACTGAAGAGAAGATTGACTTTAGCTCCTATCATTGTAGCTCATGATTGGTCACTACCTTTTGAAGTAATGTGTGATGCGAGTGACTATGCTGTTGGAGCTGTGTTGGGACAGAGGCGTGTGAAGATTTTCCATCCTATCTACTATGCGAGCAGGACCTTAATAGCAGCTCAGGTAAATTACTCTACCACTGAAAAAGAAATGCTTGCTGTAGTGTTTGCTTTTGAAAAATTTAGGGTATATTTGATGGGTGCTAAAGTTATAGTTCACACTGATCATGCTGCCATTAAATACTTGTTAGGGAAGAAAGAGTCTAAACCTAGATTAATTAGATGGGTCTTGTTGCTACAAGAATTTGATGTGCATATAGTTGATAGGAAAGGAATTAAAAATCAAGTTGCTGATCATTTGTCTAGGATTGTGAACTCTTCTGATCATGTGAGTGATTTGTTAGTGAATGAATGTTTTCCTGATGAGCAATTGTTTGTTGTAAGTAGTTGTGAGTTGCCATGGTATGCTGATATTGTGAATTATCTTGTGTGTGAAGTATTACCTCCTGATTTGAATTTTTATCAAAGAAATAAGTTTTTGCATGATGTTGCCTATTATATTTGGGAAGAACCATTTCTTTTTAAGAGATGTGCTGATTTGATTATTAGAAAATGTGTGCCTGAGGTAGAACAAGAGGAAATTTTGAATGCATGTCATGCATCTGCATATGGGGGACATTATGGGGGGCAAAGAACTGCATTAAAGGTCCTTGAATCTGGTTTTTATTGGCCTACTTTGTTTAAAGACGCTCACCACTTTGTTACCAAGTGTGATAGATGTCAAAGAACAGGTAATATTTCTAAGAGACATGAGATGCCACAATCTGGAACCTTTGAGGTTGAGCTGTTCGATGTCTGGGGGATGGATTTCATGGGTCCATTCCCGTCCTCAAGAGGAAACAAGTATATCCTTGTCGCTGTGGAATATGTGAGTAAATGGGCTGAAGCTATGGCTTGCCAAGCTAATGATGCCAACACAGTGATTCGATTCTTGAAGAAGCATATCTTAACAAGATTTGGCACCCCCAGAGCAATCATTACTGACGAAGGGACCCACTTCAACAACAAGAATTTCAAGGCTCTCTTGGAAAAATATAAAGTGCACCACCGAATGTCACTTGCATACCATCCACAAACTAATGGTTTGTGTGAGCTGACTAACAAGAAAATTAAGAGGATCCTTGAGAAGACTGTGGGCCCAACTAGAAAAGATTGGTCTGACAAGCTTGATGATGCTTTACGGGCTTACAGGACAGCTTTTCGTACCCCGATTGGCATGTCACCATACCGTTTGGTTTTCGGAAAGGCATGCCATTTATCACTTGAATTGGAGTATAAAGCATGGTGGGCAATCAAGAAGCTAAATATGGATCACAGGCGAGCAAGATCAAAAAGGCTGCTAGAACTGAATGAGTTGGAAGAATTTAGACTTCAAGCATATGATAGTGCATGATTGTATAAAGAAAGAACAAAGAAATGGCATGACAATCATATCTTGAGGCGATCTTTTGAGCCTGGGCAGTTGGTGCTTCTCTCAGGACTGCATTTATTTCCTGGGAAGCTTAAATCAAGGTGGTCTGGTCCCTTTAGAGTGGTTTCGGTGTCATCCAAGGGTGCAATTGAGGTTAAAAATGAGAGGACAGGAAATTGCTTTAAAGTGAATGGACAAAGGCTGAAGCACTATCATGGTGGTGAAGTGAACCGGCAAACAATGGTTCACCACTTGTCCCCGCCTACTTAGATTGCTGGCATAGTTGGGCTGACGACTCTAAACCAAGCGCTTCTTAGGAGGCAACCCAAGGTTTGATTTGATGCTTTCTTTGATTTTGTAGGATTGTAGATAACCCCTGATGATGTGTTCTACTTTGGTGGCAACGATTGAGAGCGCAAGTCACGGACAAATAGGGGAGTTTCCTTCTACTTTTCTTTGATTTGCTTTATCTGATTGTCGATGATATATTGCGTGGGAATGAGTGCTCCTCGTAGTTATATATGCATGTGATGATTATTTGTGATAACTATTGAGTGACTGCTAGCACTTAAGCTGTTCCACTGGTAGAAATCTGAAATCTCTGAAATTGATGTTACCCTTACACTTCACATGCGGTTACTTTTCACTTCCATTACTTGTTGTTACTTGTTCACATTGAGGACAATGTGGCATTTAAGTGTGGGGGTGAGGGTATCCTTGATTTTAACTTGCTATGTCCTCAAATTTTTTTTTTCTGGGTTAATTGGAACATGAAAAGAAGTGAATTTGATTGGGAATTGATTCTATATTCTTTGAATGCTAGTAAAGAGGTAAAGATTTGGTTTGGGTAATTTACTTTAGGATGTCAAAGAACCTGTGAGGAATTTGAGCCCAAATATTCATCCTTTTTTAAGAGAGAGTACACTTATTGTGGTTTTATCTCTAGAACTTGTTTTGAATCTCTCTAGAAAAAGAAAAGAAAAATCATTTACATACATAAAGATGGGTGGACATTTTTTTTTTATTGGTTACTCTAGTGAGTGCTAAGTGAGAAAAGAAAAAGAAGAAGAAGAAGAAGATTGAAGGGGTTGAAAAAAAAAAAGCACACATGCGCACACATGCACACAACTCCAATGACTTCTCTAGACTTTACTTAGTAACCGGGGGCACTTCATCACCAATGTTGGCACTCGCGTCAAACGGTAAAGTCAAGGAGAGTTATGAGTTAGGCTAAAAGCCTCTTGAGGTGCCTGTTGGAATAACTGAGTAACCGGTGCTGCATCACCCATGTGCAGGGTCACGTCAAAAGGGGACTTACAACGGCTCAAGGAAAAAAAAAAAGAAAAAAAAAGGAAAAAAAAATCCCTTCATTCTTCATATTATGTATTGGGCTACTTGGCACTAACTAAAGTATTTATCTATTGTTAAAGTCCTTCTTATTTGTGTATGTAAGGGAATAATTTAGTGGAGAATGAGATGAGGAACAAGCTTAGAGTGGATGAGCTGCAATAGGTGGACATGAGTGAAACACAAGCCCTTGAATATTTTGAGAGATGAGTGTATACACTTCACTTGTGAGGGACATTCCATTGTGATTTATCTTTGCCAAATTAATTACCTTGCTACTTGCATTTTTGGAAGGTGGAAAAGATTTCTGAGAAAGTTCGTTTTGCTTTTCATGAATTCGGTGTTTTGGAATTTAAAAATCTTGAGGACAAGATTTGATGCAAGTGTGGGGGTGTGATGACTTCCTATTTTTAATTGATTTGTGATGTAATTTGATATATTTAGGAAGGCATCAATGCTAAAGTAAAGAGATTTGATTGAGATTTTAAGAGATATCAATTTGGATGCATCATTTAGGGGATTTCAATTTAAAAGAGAAGTTTTTGAGTTTAGGAAATAAATTAGATAATAGGAAGTTTTCTATAAAAATTAAAAAAAAACATAAGAGTTCAATTCTTTTTATATAATTTCCTTTTCTTGTGCACAATCAGGGCAACACAAGGAATCACTATTTGATTTGTTTCCAAATCAGTGTTTTGGAAATATTGTGGGCTTGATGACGTAGGGACCACACAAAAGAAAAGAGGAAAGAATGAAGCATCGCATACAAAGAAGCAGGCAGGAGCATTATCTCCAATTGATTGACTTCACCATATTGAAGAATTGAAGACACAAAAGTGGGCCCCACGATTGAATAAAATTGGTAATGAATACCTAAATATCTTGGGAGAGGAGGCGGACAACTTTTCATCACTCTCGCTGGAAGAAAAAAAAGCTGGGCAATTGAAATACAAGGAGTGAACGGCAATTCAAGATTGAAGAGGAAAAGGCGTGCGACTGTGGAAAAAAGAATTGAAGCGTGAGAGTTTGCTGGAGAGAAGAAGAAGAGCGTGATATCAATTCAGGAAGCAGAGTTGTTCTGAAATCTTTTCCTTCTTCTTCTTCTTCTTCTTCTTCTTCTTCTTTTTCTTGTTATGCTTGAATCTGAACTCTTTATTTTTGTGATGGATTTTCTTATAGCCATGTGTGGCTAATTTTTCTTTTCAACCTAGAGAACCTATGAACTTGTTTGGGTTTTAGAAATTATTCCCACTTTTTAGTTTTGATTAATCTTATTCAGTTTATTTAATCCTGTGTGTATTGCTATTGCTTAGTGAGTGGCCACCATTGGGCATGTTTTGGGGATTTAGGGTTGGACTTGGAAGAGAGAATCCTAAATGGACCTTGGGAATAAATAATGGGGAATTAGGTTTTAATTTAACGTGAAGTTAGGTTTTAATCTAATTTGCGTCTAGGATAGGAATATACCTAGAAGCTCCTCATAATCAAATTAGAGTGAACCCGATTTAAAAAGCATCTTATTTAGTTTTGTGAGGCATCACATAATTGATTAAGATAGGTAGACAAATGGACCGGAAGGCATTTATAGACACTAATACTCTAGATTAGCTGTTTAGGTTAAGTCGAAATTAATTTAGTGGGGATAAAATCTAAAAATACCAAACAAGGGATTAGTGACTCTAGGTTGTACTTTTTGATATTGGAATTTGCTCTTTTGTGAAAAGTCTTTTGCTATTATTAGTTCTTATTCTCTTTCTTTTTGAAAACAATTTTGGCTTGCTCAATTTAAACGAAATAAGGAGATTTAATACCTAAACGCTAGTTAGATTGAGTCCTCGTGGGAACGATACTTTTCTCATTACTCTATTACTTGATACGGCCCGTACACTTGCGGAGTCTAAAGTTTTTCCCTATCAAGTTTTTTGGATCCAGAAGTTGGTACGAGGGAAATGATGAAGATTGGATCGAATCCAGTCTTCAGGAGGATAAGGGTTGTTGAAGGGCATGCTCATGTCGTAAAGCTCCCTGACACGGGTCAGAAAGCGCAAGTATTTCTCTTGTACGGTCTCCACGTTCCATCCTACTCGCTCGAAGTCCTCACCCAAAGTCTGAGTTAAGTCGCGGTTGCCATCCAGCACATACCGTAAGTTTTCAGCGTCAGTGTTCTCTCCTTCTAAGTCAGCTAGCTCGATGAACTCATATTCAGAATCAGCAT
This sequence comes from Acacia crassicarpa, assembly GCA_034222035.1. Classification (NCBI taxonomy): domain Eukaryota; kingdom Viridiplantae; phylum Streptophyta; class Magnoliopsida; order Fabales; family Fabaceae; genus Acacia; species Acacia crassicarpa. Next base: position 49,189,980 of record JAWXYG010000006.1, on the reverse strand, counting down.
TTTCCTCTACCAGGTTTGCTACGTTGATGTAATCAAAGTTGTCCCCAACAGAGGAGTGATGCGAGCCTGCCGGGCTACCAGGTGCAGGTACTGCATTCAGAGGTACGGCTGGTACGGGGTTAGGGTCATATAGGTCATCCGGATACTCTGGGCCCGAGTGGCATTCGGGCTCCGGGTCATGTAGGTGTTCGACAGGGTACTGTGGATTGTACGGAAATCCCAAGTCATTAGTAGGAGCGGGATGTACTGGCACAAACTGGGGTGCTGGTGCGGGTGGAGGGTAAACTGGATCAGGGTTCAATCTTTGGCCCACCATCTGAGGGTTTACAGTTTTTCGGGCAACACGTCTCATACGTTCGTATCGGTTAACGAAAGGGGCTCATTGATGGTTAAGAGGGGGTCTAGCCATTTCCTGCAACATGTACACCGAAGTTATATCAGTACTCTTTTCGTAATAGGTTTCAAAACTACGGCTTAGAGCCCAACTTAGTTATTCAACCGATTGGCCAGGTAAGTGTCTATCATGGGGGTCTCACCAACTCTATGGCGACTGATTGACTGACCCACATAGACTAGCCTTGCCTTCGACACCAATGGTTTCTCATAACTGAGCCAGGTTCCAGCTGGAAAAATACTTTTTTGAAAAAAACTCCGAATCTAACTCCGTTACTCAGACAATCTGGCCAGGCCGGTGTATTTGTGGAAGGCTCGCCGAATTCACGGGGACTGATTGCCAACCACAAAACCCTTTCTAGACACCAGACTGTCTGGAGTAACTTAGTTAACTTCGGGCCAGAATGTCTGCTCTGATACCAAAAATGTCACATTCCAATTTTCTAAAGCATTTTCGAAATAGTGTTATCGTAGTTCAAAAGGTTTGATCAGAGTAGAGCATCGGAATAGATTTTAAATTAAACGAGTAACTGATCAACATTCATCAAAGGTGTATCTGTGTACTGTTACAGTCATCCAAATAGTCGAATATTCAAAAAGACGGAAAATAAAAATTTCAAAAGAAACTCCTCGTCTGCCTTTTCACGCCACCTGCTTACCCTTCTCCTCGGACTGGCCTCCTGAGGGTCCTGGGGCTAAGGTAAGAGCTGAGGTTCAATTACCATTGAAACTCAGGTAACGATTAACCTCATGTTTATGTATCAAATATGTATGACAGATATCCATGGCAAAATAGTAATAATCACATACAATATTCTCATATTCAGATAATAACATAACACAGCCACTGCAATATGCATGTTATTATAGTTTGCACTATTCACCAATGCCACGGTGTATATCCGTGTCCTCAGCGCTAGGAAAACATAACGGCGTTATCAAGACTATAACCCGTATCAAGCTGTATGTGTATGATCAATTTTCAAAAACAGAGTCTCAGACTATCTATCACATATAAGCATACCATAAGCATCAGAGTTAGTGTTACAATACGCGTCCGTACCTGAGTCGGTAATTCAGGTGTGCAGTTTGATCGGTCTGTGTTCATTCGGTTAGCCTATAATAATAATATCACCTTATTAATTTATAAATAATATCCTAACAGATATTTTGGCCACTACTGACTATTTTACCCTTGGTACACTGGTTTATCATTTTATTTTCTCAAAATTCGTTGAAGAACGCTGGAAAACATTGGGCAGAATTTTGCCTATCTATGAAAAATCATAACTAATTCTAGAAAAATCAAAACGAAGATCCGTAAAATTTTCCGGACTCCTTAGGGTGTCTATTTTCCAGAAAAAATATTAGGCTTTTCCCAGAATTCAAAAATCATTCCCAGATTTCACGTGTTCATCCTCTGCCCAGAATTTCCAGCATTTTCGCAACATAAGCTTTGAGAATTTCTTTCTCACTGTACAGAGCTCATTTCAACATGTTCTTTACATATTTGAAAAGCCCTATATGTATAATTTGATCATGCATTTTCTCAGAATTTTTTAATATCATTTTCAACATGAAATATGAGTGTTTTTGTTACTAGTTCAGAAATCGCCTAACCGACAAATTTTCGCCAGAACTTCGTTACTTCAGTGTTTTTCCTCCGGAAATTTTGCTGAACCACTTTCTTCACTAATTTTTCGAAATAAAGCTATTTTTAACTATAAAAACATGAAATTAAAACTATTCTAGAATTTTAAAGATTAAAACTACTTCTAGCTATGAATTTAAAACTCAAAACTAAAGAACTTTGCTTACCTAATGCTTGATCTCCTTCAAGCTTCTTCAAACTCTCTTCACTCTCTCTCAAATATGCAGATGATGCTTTGCTTGGTGTGAAGAAAAGTGAATGACCTATGCCTCTATTTATAGTGAAAAGGTTGGATAATTTTGTAATTAATTGCAACTTCCTTCTTGTTGGTTTTTGACCCTTGGATCTAGGTTATAATTGAAACATCACATCCTCACCATCCATCCCAAAAAAACTGAAATATCTCTCTCTCTCCCCCTTCATCTTTTTCTTCTCCTTCTTCAAGAAGCCAAATGACTTGCACTCCAAGTTTTGAATAGTAAATCTTCCTCCACAAGCTTTTGACCCTTTTTGACCATGTGCCAAATTCAATTCCTTCCCTTTGAAGCCTCCAAAAACCGAAATCCCCTCTGGTCCTTTTGGTTTGATTTTGTTTTGGGCTTTATTGTTGGTTTGGGCAATGGTTTGGACTACCAAAAATGATCCAATGATGTTTTGTTGTGACAAAAAGACCTAAATTAATTTCTTCTTGTTTATTATTTGATTTAGCTTTATTAGGTTTAGTTTGCAACAATTTTATTGTTTACCAACTCAATTATGATCCTACTAAATTCAATTGTTTCAATTATCGATCCCTTGTTAAGCTTTAATATTGAATTTAGCCTAAATATTCCAAATTGTTTGTTAATATTTACCACTAGGTTAATTACGAATTTTAATTCAATTAAGATTAAGTTTTGGTGTTTAGTAATTATTTTTAGTGTCTTCTAATTATTTTAGACCTCTTCCTACTCCTTTACGGCTTATTTTCGATAATATACGTATTATGTGACAATGGATCTTGAAGTGTAGATTTAATTGTTCTTTAAGTGTTGGAAATTTTAGCTAATTAATTTAGGTGTTTTTATGGCATTTTATAATATTTTATGACTCCTAATTAAATTTAGAGAATTGGATTTTGCCCTATTAAGTCCTACCGAAAACTTATTCAAGAAATAGAATAAATACACTTACTAATTTGGAGACAACATATTCTCCTATTTCCAATAGATCCTAAATGGCCAAAATATCATATTCAAGTGAAATACAATTTTGGGGTATTATAATTTTTGTCACTAAGCTAGAAATATTTTTGCAATCTGAACACTGATTTTTGAGTTGAGCAAAGACAAGGGAAATTGACCTCTTTTGCCTATGAAATCTTGTGAACATATAGTACTCTCCTTAAGGTTTAAAATGAGCTTTGGATCACCTAAAACAAAAGTCTAAAACTCCAGTTATGATTTTTGAAAGTTGAGCTAAAAATTAGGAAAATTTTTGGTATGTTTCTGGGTAGAAAAATGGCGTTGCAATCGGCCCTAGTAAACATAATCAAACAAAAATGAAATTTTCCAGATCAATAGTAGACACATAGAGGTTTGAATTGATAGGTAATTCGTCGAATTCCGATAAGTATTGAAGGAGTTATGGTTTCTCAAAGATTGGTAAGAAAATCAGAAAATTTCTGGATATTGTTTATGTTTTTGAAATTTGGGATTTTTTCTTAGCCATAAATCAACTTGATGACTTTAATTTATGAAAATATACTTATGAAGGTTTAAGTAGAAATTGGAATCACTACATTTGGATTTGTATCTGTTAAATTATGAACTTCTCAGATTCTCATAAAAGTTAAAAGCTGAATTTGCAAAGAAGTTAAAGGCTGAATTTTTTATAAGTTTTAGAATAATCACATAAGTTGTTACTTGTACTTAACCTTTAAAGTAAAGGTTTCTTTGGATAAAATGAAAGGTTAAATGGATGATGATAACTATCCTATATATCTAATCAAATAAGTCCCAATGAGTATATATCCCTAGTCATAAGGATATTAAAAAACTAGTATTTTTGGGGTGGGTCTAAAGAAGTTGAATTTATAATTATGTTTGGATTGGTTAATGACCCATTCTCCATATCAATGATAATTATAGGAAAAGATACTTGCTCAAGCGTAAAGGCTAAACTAAGTGAAAGGAACCTTGTGGAAGGTGCAGTGTCGGTAAGACCAACAGGTAGTAACTCTAATCTCACATTTTTTTCATAGCTATATATGTTTTTGTATGCCATATTTGTATATCCCGCCTTATGAGGCCAGCACCACTCGTATCTCCATTGAGTGGAAGGGTCGACCATGAGGCTAGCTTCCCGGGGGCTAGGCAGAGCCTAGTGTATTCATTATTTTTGGTATTGAATTGCCAAAATGAATTTTCCTTGTGCTAAGGTATTTGAAAATCGTTGAGTGAACATTGGTATTACAAGCTGCATTATATTTGGTATGTAATAATTGTTGTTTGAATTTGAACTTGAACTTGAATGCTTTATATGCTGTGTGGACTACTCTATTTGGTTGATTTACATATATTGCATATGTTTGAAATTTGAGATTAACCTGTTACTTTGAGATTCATTCATTTGAATCTCAAAACATTCCAATCATCCAGGTCAGGCACAATCTAGTAAGCAAGTTTCCAAGAGCAAGGGGGTAGTAATCGCTTGACTGTAAGATTCATAGTTGGGTGCTTTATTAGTGTTAAAAGCATCATAAATGACTTCAACCTTTTCTTCAATCTCAATCGTTCACTGGCCTCTGGTGCTTTAAAAGGATCTGTCATGGACACGTAGATTCATAGTAAGGTTTCTAGAAAACAAAGGTGGAGAAGGATGCAAGTTGGTGGGGAGAGGGATGTTGTTGTTGTTGTTTTTTTTTAAATGATTATTTATGTGAAATCCATCTAAACAATTTTTAATGGTATTTTAACAATTTTTTTTTTTCGTTATCAGAGGTTGATCAAAGCAGATCGTATTTTAACAATTTTTGCTACATAGGATGACTTAGAAATATTAGAGACTGATAAGTTGCAAGCAAGTTATAAGTAAGTCAAAACTTTAAAGACCAAAAAAATTAATTTTTCCTATTATAATAAATGGAAGTTAGTTGCATGACTTTAACTGTTTTAAGTTGGCTTTAATTATTTTGCCCCAATTTTAAAAGTTTATGGTTACTCTTACTCCAAGAAATAGTTTATGATTACTGTTACACTTTTGATAAAAATTGAATATTATTTTAACACCTTAACCCTTGATTGTAACAAATTCCACTATTCTACCAAGTGATAATGATACAAAATTTTGAAATTATAATTCACCAAAAACAATATATATATATATATATATATATATATATATATATATATTAAAATATTAAAATCAGAATGATACAAACATAATGCAACTAGCGGAAGAGTTCATGGGGCTGTGTGTCTTCATTAGTAGATCATTCAACGACCTCTGAAAACAAGGGATTGAATTCTGAATCCAACGTAATATTACTTGCTTTCACGTCTCTGTAAACCATAACTTGCTCCCATTCTTCATGCAAATAGCTCAATCCCAAAGCTACCTCTTTGATGATTTTTTTTTAAGAGATGAAATTTTAATTCAAAAAAAAAATTGTTTTTTGGAAAAAAAAATGTTAATTAAGATATATTGTCTTTATTTTAAATCATCTACCCATTAAATTGATTTTTTAAAGAATAAAAAAAAATCTGGATCATTTGAATGCCATCTGGACATTACAGGTGGGAAGAGAGCTTAGAGTAATGGTTGCTATATACAACAATCAAAGTTTCTCCCTTATTTGAGCAGTTGATTGAAGCAAGGGTGACATTGATTTTCCCCTTACCTCCATCATAGTCTACCCACACTTGCATTGATAAGACATTGATAAGGCTCAAATTATGAAAATGAAACTCATTATTGTAATATCCACCAGAAAAGTTCATTGAATTCAAGCTATTAATATCAATTCCGACATGGTTCCCATTGATATCATCAAACTCACCGGTCTCAACGTGGTCGAGTTCCACCGCCAACACATGGTTTGTTGGGTCATTGTTGGTTTCAATGAAGAGGCCTAGGTACTCGCTGCCAGCAGCACCTGAAAATGCTTTGGTTGTAGATATTACAAAAGTCATTCCATGACCACTCGGGATTGTAGGAACAGGTCTAATGGAAAAAACAAAAATAGTAGAGAAAGAAGTATTTGTACCACTCACTTGTACCATTGTTGTCCCCAACAAAAACACCAATTCCATAATAAGCTTCACGTTCACACACATGTCTGTTTCAGAATCAATGTCTTCTTTTGTGTTTTCCGCTATCTGCAGTATCATCATTAAATATGCTTATATACAACAAATCACTTTATGGTGCCTACTTTTCCCATCTAGATTGTCTAGATCGGATCTGGAGGGTCTAGATTTAATTTCTTTAAAAGAAGATTTTTAAATAAAAAAATTATTTTTTCGGAAAAAAAAATGTTAGTTAAAAGATTGTTTTTATTTTAGATCATCTACCCATTAAAATGATTTTTTTTAAAAAAAAAGAAAAACGAAAAAATGGACAATCCAAATCCCATATGAACGGGTCACACCTTTCCAATAATACGTCACACGTACATTAGAGCATTATAGCGCATCTCAGTGGCCAAACTGTTTGGGCGTAGTATACTGATAATATCTTACAAATCTTGTTTATAAATTTTAAACATAATTACATAAATTTTTCCACAAATATCCCTCGAATAATCTAGAACCGGTCCGGCACCTCCATTTGTTGGCATTCGTTGCTTTGTCATCAGAGTCTCATCCAATATGCTATACAATTCACAGGTAGTAATAAGGACTGAAATTCCGAAGGATTCCAGAGTATTAGATTAATCTCAAGTACAATGTATAAACAACATATGATAGTCAACCACACAATTATGAAAATAAACAATACGATATTCAGTGCATATTACAAGCAGTAACATAATATGCACACAGCAAGTCCCAAAACGCGTAGTCACATAATGCACAAAGCGGTGACTGTAGAGCACACAACAAGTTTCGGATCCACAGCAGTGGAAAAAATGATTGGACCTCGAACCTAAAAACAACTGAATGCAATAAATGTATGTTCTTATAGTACAAACAAGTATACACAGATATATGGAGTATGTGAGATTAGAGTTACTACTGGCCAATTCTAAACTAACAATCACTCTTCAAATTCTTTTAAAAGCTCCCAGCTATACAATTCCTATAATTATAAATAATATTCATTACTTATGCAAATTCTTCATAATTCAAATAAGCTTGAATTAATTATCATTTGGACCAACTTATGGCTAAAAGTCCTTTATTAATTGCAAGGACATAAATTAATTAATCTTGACCTTTAGAACTTCCATTTTTTGGATTCCCCCCCACCCCCAAAAAAAAAACTGTCCATAATTTTCAACAATTTTGAAAATTTATAACTAATTATACAAATGTCTAATTAAGGTGATTCCAAGGGCCATGTGACTCTTAGTAAGTCTATTATTATACAAAAATACCACAGATAATCAGGTACACGCATACTAGTCTAGTTTCAATTAAATAACACTTCTGTCCAAATTTATTTTCCAGATTTAAGGGTTATTTTCAAAAATTCATATCTCCTTTTTCAAAAATCAAAAATAGGCCCATCACTATCAAATTAAAGCTCAAGATATCTACTTTAAGACTATAAAATTTCATAACTATTGGACACTATTTACTTAACCAAGAACGCGTTGCAAGCTTTCTGCCCTGCTGGGAAACCATTTCAGCAACTTTTGAGATTTTTTGAAATTTATCCCTTATACTTTCAAAATCACTTTTAACCCTGTCTCATACAAATTTTCATTTTAAACACTTTGGAAACAACAAAATGATCAAAATCCCACTATTTCCTTATATATTGGTCTGACTGAAAATAAACCATGATTAAACCATTTCATGCATATAAAAAAGATATTATTACTTTTCAACTATATTATTGAAAATAAATTTTTAAAAAATATAATCTATTTTTTGTTTGTTTGGGGGGTTTTAAAAGGGGAAATTTGAGAGCAAAGTTTTTTTTTAAAAAATCTAAATTTAAAGAAAACTTCAAAGTAATCTTTTAGATTCTTTACGATTTATATCTCGTATGTGATAGGATTTTTCTTGTATCCTAAAAATATTTTCTAATAATAATAACTTAAAATATTTTTATTAAAGATATCTTTTAGTTGATTATTTATACCCTCGATAGAATCTATAAAATATTTTAGGCTAAAGTACCCGTTTGGTCCTTTATGTTTGCTTCAGGTATCTATTTAGTCCCTTAAGTTTATAAAGTGCTCGTTTAGTCCTTTAAAGTTAACACCGTTAAGCAAACTTAACGGAAAATACTAACTCAGCAATTTTAAACGATGACTATGCACTTAAATGCTGACAAAACAAGCTTACATGTTACTTTTTTAATAAATTAATATTTTAAATCCTGTAAATTGAAATTTTAAACGATGACTGTGCACTTAAATGCCTCAGATGAAGAACATATAGCCAAAGTTTGCTTAAATAAATTTCAATTTATAGGATTTAAAATATTAATTTATTAAAAAGGTAACATGTAAGCTTGCTTTGTCAGCATTTAAGTGCACAGTCATTGTTTAAAATTGCTGAGTTAATATTTTCCGTTAAGTATGCTTAACGGTGTTAGCTTTAAAGGACCAAACGAGCACTTTACAAACTTAAGGGACTAAATGGATACCTGAAGCAAACATAAAGGACTAAACGGGTACTTTAGCCAATATTTTAAAATCTAAAGGTTTAAAATAAATTAATGCATATAAGAAGATATCTAGTAAACATTAATTAAAATGAATCTCATTTAGTAAACATTAAGGGATTTCGTTAGATCATAAATTATCGTATAGAATTATCTAATTAAGATATCCATTTAAACAACAATAAATTTCCGTATTTAAATTTATACAAAGTCCTAGATTTTTATAGCCTCCTCCTCCACTCTATTATCCTCTTAGCAACCAATCTCAATATCCTCCTACGTACCATCCAACAATTTATTGCCACCACACAACCACATTGACATCTTCTCTTCTCGATATTTAAGAACAAGTAGTTTGCTCCAATCCAAGTATACAATAAGGGATCGCCTCTTGCCAATTAATTGGTGTTGGGAAGGTATTTTCCATCCATCCTTAATTAAATATATAGGCCTAGCTGAGAATAATGGAAATTTATACGTTCTTATTAATTTGATGTTAAGTGGGGACATTTATAAATACTATAAGCCATCATTAAATTAGCTAATGACATAAATTTAACTATAGTGAGGATCTTATGCTTAAATAAACTAAAGGTGATGCTCGTAAAGACTCCTTAGCAAGTGTTCGATCCTAGTGTGATTAAAAGGAATCTCTACAATCATTCGTGTAAGGAGAGAGCATGAATAACATTCGCTTCACCTTTGCTATACTTATAGCAAATGTCTTTTCATTGTTTTTATTCCAGTTTTTTGAGAAGCAATTCCAAATCACTTTATCACTCCTACATGCATACCTTTTTTTTTTTTTTTGGGTATTTGTATCGAATGCGAACTTTATAATTTCTTGTAGATAATTATTAATTGTCATGATGGTATTTGTTAGCTAACGTGGATATTTCAATAATTCATACTTTTATGTCCCACTTTCCTGTGCCTTTTTATAATAAATTGGGTTAAGGTGCAAAAATATACATATGGTTTTCCCAAAAGTGCACCCAACACCAAGTAATTTTTGAATGTAAAAGTGACTACGTGTAACATCCCGCCTTTGTAAATGTGGTTTTCAAATGGGATTATCAGAGCTTCGAAGAAATTAATCAGAGTGGCAACGGAAAAGATTTTCTTTTTTAAAACAATATCTCAATCAGAGCATCAGAATAAATTTTTTTCTTTAAAAGAGCGAGTAACTGATATACATTCCCTGTTGTTGAGTCTGGTTGCTATTACAGTGGCACAAATTTCTTAACATTTACGATTACAATGACCCCTAGGTACTTCTCTGCCCGTGCCCTCTCGTGCGCTGTTCATCCTTGTTCTTGTCCTGGTTCCACCAGTATCTGAGACTATAAGCTGGGGTTCAATTCCCATTGAACCTCAGGTAACGGTTAACCTCATGCTTATGTACAGTTATGTAAGATAGATATTCATGTTAAAACAACAATATTCATATTCAATATTTCTCAAAAACACAACCATCATATATCCATATATATTTACCACAACCTGTCTGCACTCTTCACCAGTGCCACGATGGCCTATCGTGTCATCAGCGCGCTAGGAAGACTCAAACGGCATTACCAAAACTGTAACCCGTATAAAGCTATATATTTAAATAATTTGCAAAGCAGAGTCATAGTTTATGAGCATATCTATCACATACAGGTGTACCATAAGCATCAGAGTTAGTGTTACAATACGCGTCCGTATCTGCGTCGGCGTTATCAGTACGTTGTCGTTCGGACCGTGATCACGTTTACCCTATAATGGTAATATCGCATTTATTAATTTACCAATCATATTCTAGAAGGTATCCTAGTCACTAATGACCCTTTTTACCCTTGGTAGGATTACTTTTCAACATATCACATTTAATTCTTCAAAAACGCTGGTCCATAATTTTGGACAGATTTTCACCTAACTTCAGAAAATCATAACTAATTCTAGAAAAATCGAAACGAGGATCCGTAAAATTCCTCAGAATCCTTAGGGTGTCTAGTTTCAAGGAAAACTAAGATCCTTTGCCCAGATTCTACGGTTCATTCCCAGTTTTTAATTTTTGAACATCTGCCCAGAATTTTCCAGAAATTCGTAGCCCTAAATTTGGGAATTTTTATCTCCCTGTACCCAAATCATTTGGACATGTTCTTTACATACTTAAAAATCCCTATATGTCTATTTTCACCATGAATTTTCCCAGAATTTTTCAACCACATTTTCAGCATAAAATATAAGCATTTTCATGTCTGGTTCAGAAATTCCAGAACCGATGAAATTTCGCCAGAACTTCATTACTTCAGTGTTTCTCTTCCGGAAATTTTGCTAAAACCATTTCTTCACTATTTTTTCGAAATAAAGCCAATTTTAACTATAAAAACATGAATTTAAAATTATTCTAAACTATTTAAGATCTAAGCTACTTCTAACTAAGAATTTAAAAGCTAAAAACTAAAGAACTTGCTTACCTCTTCTTGAACTCCTTCAAGCTTCTTCCACTCTCACTAATATTCAGATTGCTTGGATTTGGTGTGAGTTTTGTGAAGGGCCAAGGACCCCTATTTATAGTAGAAGGGTTTGTTAGTTCCCTGTGTGTTTTGATGATTACTAACAATTGTAAACACTACTGATAAGGTTTGACAAAGTTTAGAATAATTTAAACTTGTATTTTTCAATCTGTCAAAAACAAACTCGAGCCTGTTAGTGTTGAACTCGAGCCTGGATTTGACAGAGAGCACAAACTTGTCTAGTTGATTTCCAAACTCGAGACTGAACCTGAAATTTAAAGTTAAACTTTTGAAAAGATCACATGAACTCGAGCCTACTAAGGTCAAACTCGAGTTCATTCTTTCCAGAGAGTTTTTGAACCTTTGAAAAACATGTTAAACCTTACACTTGCTTTCTTCAAACCTCAGGTTTGAAAGAATCCAAAGAAAGTTTTAAGAGCATGAACTCGAGCCTGTCATGGCAAACTCGAGTTCATCTCTGGCGGGACAAGTTGTTTGAAACTTAAAGATATTTTCAAACTCTGCACTGTTCCATTGAAAGAAAAGTTTTTTTCGGTTTGAAAAGTTCGCCAATGCTCAAACTCGAGCCTAACATATTCAAACTCGAGCCTAGTTTTGGCCGAGAGCAAAGAACTATTTTTAAGCTATTTAAACTCGAGCCTGACACTTTCAAACTCGAGCCTAAAAGTTCCAGAGAGCAAAGAACTTTTGGATATGTTTTTAAACTCGAGAGTGTGTTTTGCAAACCTCAGGTTTGTGCTTTCAAGCTAAAACGAAGTCTGTTCAAAAGTGTCTCGAACTCGAGCCTGACATTAATGAACTCGAGTTCATTTCAACCCAAGAGCTTCTTAGTTTTTCAATGACTTGAGAACTTCCAGTTTAAAAGACAAACCTCAGGTTTGTTCATTTTGAACTTACGTGCTTTTAAACACTGAAGCCTCGAACTCGAGCCTAACATTAATAAACTCGAGTTCATTTCAACCCGAGAGCATTTTAGTTTTTCCATGATCTGCAAACCTCAGGTTTGTAAAGCAAACCTCAGGTTTACACTTTTTGAACTTGCACAGTTTTGAACACTAAAGCCTCGAACTCGAGCCTGTAAGAACTGAACTCGAGTTCGTGACGCTGGTTCATAATTTTTGAATTTGGGCATTTCAGAAATCAATGTTATTTGATCCTATCTTCTTCTAATATTATTCTCTGATATTCCCTGCTATGTTTAACGTATTTATTAAGTGGATTTCAGAGCATTAAAGAATGTTTGGTGAGAGGTTAAAGTATAAAGCAAAAAGCAACTCAGAGCATTTATTGCAAAGCACAAAAGTTACTCCTTCTACCCAAATCCTTCTGCACACGCTTACAAAGTATTTAAAGATGTTAGCTGAAACAAGAAAACTCATCTCCAACGGATTAATTCGCAGAAAGTCAGCCCTGATGTCTTGACCAACTAGATTAAGGGAAAACAAGAGAGAGAAGACCCCAAAACCACTTCAGAACACTTGGGCAACTTCTCCAACGGTCTGATTCAAGCTACAACGGTCATTTAATGTTCTCTAGCTATAAATAGAGTTCATTAACATCTTCAAAAAGTGACAGAACTACTCTGAGCGAATTTCTACTAAGTTCATTTATTGTGTATTAGCTTTCACTTATAGAGTATCATACTTGATACAAGTACTTCAGTGTTCATCATATCTACTCTGTAAGAGAGTTAAATACTTGTAAATCATTTATTGATTAAGATAACTACAAGTCAGGGGACTTGGTAGTTGAGGTGTATTGATTACAACTTGTAAGGGGGAGTGTGTTCTAGTGAGAGAACAACTCTTAGTGCAGAGTGTGTAATCAATATTATTGAGTTAGTGAATTGAAAATCCCAAGTGAGGCTTGGGGACTGGATGTAGGTCAGGAAAGGACCGAACCAGTATAAATTGCATTGTGTTTAGCCTCTTCTCCTTATCCTCTCTGTTGTGCTCTGTTTTGAGATATCAAAAACAGAACAAGTTACGAAAATTTTAAAGATACCCAATTCACCCCCCCCTCTTGGGTATAAAGCTCCTGCTTTCAGGGTTGGGCAAGTTTGGTAATTAATTGGAACTTCCTCTTAGCAATTATTGGCCCTTGGATCTAGGGTATTTTGGAGCACAAATCCTAGCCCTTCAAATTGCTTTTGAGTCACCTACATGAGTCACCATGTTGGTACATTATCCTCTTCCAAATTCAATGACTATTATCCTAAGAGTTTGGCTTGCTTTCTACTAATTAGAATCCATAGAAAAGAATGTGTTTAGGTAGTCTAGTGAAGTTGTTTGCTCAATTACTCATTGGTTTTGAACTCTAGGAATTTTTAGCTTCATTTTGAGACCAATTTTGTCTATCTTTCCTATTGGTTCTATTTCTCAAACAATCATGAAAATGACTTTGGTTATACTTGTCTTAATGCTAGATTTATGCTTGTTATGAATCTCAACTTGGTTTTTATACTTAGTTCAAGGATTTCAAGGTATGATTTAATTTGTCTAGGTTTTCTTAGTTTTTATCTAGAATTATTTTTTATAAACCAATTTAATTATTCTAATTATCTTCTCCCTCATTGGTCCACCTATTTCCTACACATCATCTTCTTTCATCATCCCTTACATCACCTTATCTAGTTAGGGTTGTGATTCATCATGTAGGTTTATGACTCATGTAAGCTTAGGATGGTGATTCATACAAGTTTAGGTTGATGATTCATTTGCTAGAGTAGTGACTCACCTTGTTGTAGATTCATGACTCAAACGGGGGGTATGTGGCATTGGATAGGTTTTTTTTTTTTGGAACAATTTTCTCCTCTTCTTTTTCCTATTGGCTAATGCTTTGACTCTTCTCTCTTTCTCACCCTTGGACTCACAACTCCTACACTCACAACTCTCTCTCTCTCCTTCTCACACACCCACCCCAACACACACCACATACATACACATACGCCACCTACACACACACTCTTCCTTTCTTTTATTTTTCATCCCCACATACACTTAATCACACACAAACATACGCCATATACATCCACACACTTCCTCCTTTTTAATCATCATTTTATCCTCTTCCAAGCCATTAAGTCTCTTAATTATGTAGTACATTATCTTCTTCCATTTACTTTCCTCCTTTGTTGACTTAAAATTCCCCCATGTGTTTGATTCAAATAATATCTAGATATTATGAGCTTAATTTCCTCCCATTGGTTCTTCTATTTTCACATGGATTATGCTTTATTAGAATTAATTAGAGTCATTAGATTAGCTTTATGGGATTAATTCTTGGCCTTTAGATCATAGTTGAAATTGTTGACTTTTCAACTCTTGATTAGCATTTGATTAACATCTTAATCCTAAGCTTAATTATCTCTTCTTGTTGTATGATTGGCTCATGCATAATTTGTGTTTGTTGCTAACACATTTAGTGCTAATTCCAAACTTTTATTGGTTCTCAACCCTTAGTTAGTTTAATATACTTCTATTTAATGACTACAATTATTTAATTGTATTTAATTAGCTAATCATTCCATTAGTGCTAATTATTTGCCCACTAAATATTGGTAGGTATTCCTTTACTTGTTCATCAATAATGTTCTAATCAAAGCCTAATTGTCTCTTAATTTTTAAGTGTTTACTGTATTTCATGACCATTGGTGTTTTATTTTATACTAATCTCAAATCTCTATTGGTCATTGAATTTTAATTATCTAAATATACCCTTAATTGGTGTTTATTAAAACTAAGTGTAATTAATTATCTTAAACTTACCAATCCTAATTTAATTATCTTTCAAGTAGTGGTAATTGCCCTTTAATTGTTTAAGTGTTTTAGACAATATTTATGGCCTTTACAAATCAAATATGAACTAGGTATCATTTAAGGGTTGTTTAGAAAATTTGGTCTCTTTAGCAATTATAAAATTGGTGTTTAAGACCCTTGCATTAATTATGAAAATTAATACAATTATTTCAGTTATTGTAAGATAATTATTTATGGTCTTTCATGAATTAATATGAGCTAGGTATTAATTCTAGGGTTTTAGAAAATTGAGTCTCTTATTAAATTATGGAATTTGGGACTTAGGCCTTCTTTAATTAATCCCTTGATTAATTATGAAAATTTACATAATTATTTTGTTTAGTGAAAATTTAAGGGTCTACTAATTCCTCTTATGCTCCCCTATTTATTTGATGTGTTTTCCTAATTTTTCCTTGCTTTCTTTGGATCCTATAAAATCCCTAATTTAATTTGGGAGTTGTTGGTATTTTTATTATATTTTATGATCCTAAACAAAACTTAGAAAAATGAAACATAGCTACCTTAACTTCTAAGGGAAAATCACCTACTAGATAAAATAAATATATCTCCACAATTTGAGACCTCATATTTACCTATTTCTAATAGGTATTATTTGTCAAAATATGACATTTATAATAAGTGAGATTTTTAGGGTATTACACTACGTAATTATAAAAGTGGAGCAAAAATACCCATTTACCATTAGTTTAAGTTTTTTGTATTTTGAAGGCTGACATGGACGATGACTCAACTAAATTTTATCCCCATTGCTAGTGGAGAACTAGAAAAAATTATAGAAAAGGGTCTATATAGTTTTGAAAATTACGGAAAGATGGCAACAACGGTGAGGAGGCGGAGATAGGCGACCCATTGGGTAAGATTAACATTGAGAGAGAGGAGGGATAAACTATAATCTCTAAAATATTTGTCATTTTCTATAATTTTCTCTAATTTTTTACTGTCAGCAGAGATGAAATTTAACTGAATCATAATTCATGTTAGCCTTAAATATACAAAAAAAAAAAAAAAGTCAAACTAATTGTCAATTGTATTTATGTTCCACTTAATTTTTTTTGATTGTCCACCCGGTTCACTGGAGCTTTGCCCCGACGAATTTGGATCTAACCCGCATTACGCACCTGGCTATGGTGGGAGAGTCTCCCAGTGGGGGTTTTTTGCATTCACAAGGCTCGAACCTGAGACCTTATTTAAGCGGCACAAGCCGCTTATCACTTGAGCCAACCCCCATTGGTGTTCCACTTAATTTTGTAATCACATAGTCACTTTACAAAAAAAATTGGTGTTGGGTACATTTTTGGGAAAACCATATATATTTTTTTGCACCTTAATTAACCCTAATAAATTTATGTTTATACATACATACATACATACATACATACATATATATATATATATATATATATATATATATATATATATATATATATATTACTTGTCTTGGTTTTTAGCTACTATGAACAAACAACGCTAATAAACAACTAGTGGAGATCAGCTATTGAGACACTGAAACTGAAGTGCCATCATAATAGAATATGGAAAAGATGTTGCAAAGGGAGAGGGGTATCTCAATTGACACACAAACCAGATTACTCAGGAAGTTATAAACTTTAAATGTATTATGGGATATGATATTGTTATTACTAATTTTATATCACTTTATAGTCATTATCACCTTTTTATCGTTAGATCAAAATCTCTTCTACCTTTATCATTTCTCTCTCCTATTGAGATTCTGATCTAACGGTAAAAAAGTGGTAGTGATTTGGTAGTGACATAAAATTGGTAGTGACAATATCCTATTTCATGTATTCTACCCCCAAACTTGAGGGCAGTATGAGAATTGTCATCTAGTAATCTAGGTTTCGCTATTTTTTATTATTATTATTATTTATTTGATACAGAAAAGTTTAGGTGGGGGTAGATACTAATACCCCACTAGGGTTAAGGCATACCTCCAAGCTTAAAGAGCACTTACAGAACGCCCACCAATTTATATCAACCAACGGGTTTCGTTAGTTTTAGTTTAGCTTTCTGCTGTTTCAAGACAACTTGGTTATTGGGTTGAGCCTTGATGCGGGTTAAGCTCACCTGGTGTTTGGCCTTTGGTCTTTGTATAAATAGGGACATCATATTCTGTACGGATACTACCCATTTCAGCTGTAATAAAATTTAATAGTTTCGAGGCCAACAAGTGAAGTTCATACCAACAATGTGTCGAATATAATTATTTTTAATAAGAGAATGCGTATACCTAGCTTAAAGTAGATTAAAATATTGAAAATACGTTTTTTTTTATATAAATATAATCTATTTCTTTGTTTGGTAAGGGATGGGGAGGGAGTTGCCCCCTTCCCTAATTTTTGAATAAGAAAATTGTAAGCAAATCATTGAGAAAAAATTTAGGGACTAAATATTATATTATCCAAAAAGAAAATCGCATCCACATGAGAGCTCAATAGCTCAACCTCTACATCGAGCTCCCCGCAGAGTTGAAAGGAGAAGAAAAGAATCTGAGAGAAAGCAAAGATTAAAAAAAGATTTGGAATGATGCAAGAAAGAGGAAACACTTAAACACCATTGGTATTTGATTGAAATTTCAGTCATTCAGGGTTTTACATTATAATTGCTATTTTATACATGTAGTCCTTATATTTGTCTTTTTTTTAAAAAAATATAATTCACCAATAACTTAAAAATATGCACACATCAAAATCACAATTATATATACAAACACAATGCCACCAGCGGAAGAGTGCCTGTTTGTCCCTTGGACACCTTTACAATATATAGAAGCGGGTGTGTGTCTCTTCATAAGATCATTCAACAACCCTTGGTGGAAAGGAGCGATTTTTTTTTTGCTCAGAGGAGAGGAGCGATTGAGACATTGAAATGCCATCCAAAGATGAAAAGCATATTGTACTATCATCAGAGTCATTATCACCCCCAAATGTGAGTCCAGAACAAGAGGGCAGAGGAAACTCCCTATTTAAATATTGCACAACTTGACGCATGCTTGGCCTATCTTTAGCCTTAGAATTTGAACACAAAAGACCTAATCTCAACACTAATTCTACCTCCTCTTTGTAATATTCCGCTCGTAAAGTTTCATCCTTTGCCTCAATAATCTTATCCTTCTTCCATAACCCATAAACCCAGTCCACCAAAATCTCATCTTCACTTCCTCGCTCTATGGGTCTTCTTCTACAAACAACCTCTAGCATAAACGCACCAAAAGCAAACACATCAGATTTTGTTGTGGCTCTTCCTGTTCTCATGGTTTCTGGTGCAACGTACCCTAGAGTTCCGGCCACATGTGTAGTTGCAGGATCAACACCATGATCGTATAATCTTGCAAGACCAAAATCTCCTAACCTTCCATTGAACTCTGAATCTAACATAACATTGCTTGCTTTTACGTCTCTATAAACGACAATTTGTTCCCATTCTTCATGCAAATAGCACAATCCCAAAGCTACCCCTTTGATGATTTTAAATCTTTGCATCCAATTTAGTGTTACCTTGGGTTGGTTATAGAGGTACTTGTCTAAACTTCCATTTGGCATAAACTCGTAGACTAAAATAAGCTCACCTTTTCGCCTGCAATATCCCAAAAGAGAAACAAGGTTTCTATGGCGAAGACGACCGATGCTTACAATTTCTGCAATAAATTCCCTTACGCCTTGTTTGGAATCATGTGATACTTTCTTCACAGCAACCTCAATTTTTGAATCCGGCATCATCCCTTTGTACACCTTTCCAAATCCTCCAGAGCCCAAAACCTCTTTCTCTCTAAATCCCTTTGTGGCAAAGTAGAGATCTTTATTTTTAAACCTGTGAGGACCATAATTCTGCTCCCAGTCCTCAACAATCTCAGAAAACTTCCGTTTCCTTTTAAAGTAACAGTAAACAAACAAACTCACAAAAACAATTAAACAAAGTGAAACGAGAGGTAACACAACTGGTAAAATGATAGATTGTTTCCCATCAAGTCGGGGTAGTTTTGGGAGTGTTGAGATGTCAAGGTTTTGAGCGTCCCCGTTGACCTGGAAACTCCAACCAAGAACATAATGAACAGCCAGTCGTTCGGAGGTGGCAGATGAGAATCCAACATAACTAGGATTAGTTAAAAGTTGAGAAAGATCTTGGTACAACGTTAACAATGGAGTTATGGGCTTGTCGACATTAATTGAAGCTAGGGTGACCTTGATTTGCTTTGTACCTCCATCATAGTCCACCCACACTTGCATTGGAAGGCCACTGATAAGGCTCAAATTTCGAAACAAAGACCCATCAACATAATATCCAGCAGGAGTTGAATTTGATGAATTCAAGCCGTTAATATCAATTCCAACATGGTTATTATTGATATCATCAAACTCAGCGCTATGAGCTATGTCGAGTTCCACTGCCAACACATGGTTTGTTGGGTCACCGTTGTTGTTTATGTTGAAGAGGCCTAGGTACGCACCGGGTTTAGCACCTCGAAATGCTTTTGTCGGAGAAATTACAAAAGCCATTCCATTACCACTCAGAGTTTGAGGAACAGGTCTAATGGCAAAAATAAAAGTGGTAGAGAAAGAAGTGTTTGTGAGAACTATTGGATTTGGGTAGAAAGCGTGACCTGTTTGTTGCTCGGTTTCATTGGTGAGTTGAAGAAGGCCATTGGAAGTGATTTCAGAAATACCATCCATGGTTAAATTAGCTGATTGGAAGCCATTATTAAAGATGAAGCTTGGATCTGCGCCACTCACTAGTTGTCCCATTGTTGTCACGAACAAGAACACCAACAAGGACATAGTAAGCTTCGCACACATGGCTGTTTGAAAATCAATGTCTTCTTTTACATGTCATCTGCTATCTGTATCTTTGTTAAAATATCCATAAAATAATCGGAGTTTCTCTCTTTTTTTGGGCGGGCCATTGAAGGGGTTGATCCGGTTCGTAAATGACTAAAATCTTGTTGACTAGTTGGTTGGTTTCCGTAAAAGGTTTGGCCTCTTGGTTGATGCCATTTTCAATGGCGACTATTGAAAACGATCTTGCTGTCCTCATATCAATTTGGATAGAGAAGAGGTCTCAAAAGAACGTGGTGGATTATACACCCTACACCTAATATCATACTCCGGTTCTAAATATATTGTAGTACAAATTGTATGGTTTTAAATATATAACATAATTTGAAGTACAAAAGACTAGAAATAGTATGACATGGTACTTACCTGTTCTACAATCCACATATAAGAATCTTTGATCCCTTTTATGCTTCGTCTTTATTTGAGCATATTGAATATTGTTTATACAAGTCTCATCATTGGAAATGGTCATGTACGGATAGAAATAGGGCTGAAATTAACTTGGAAGCGGAATTTATTGTAATGAGAAAAGAAAATTTTCAAAACTACTTTCATTTTTTAGGAAAATATTCTAACTTAATTACACATGTAGTCCTTCTATTTTGAAAACTTACATTTGAGGCTAAACTATTAATCGTTAAAAATATTCTGTACTAATTTACCTTTCCTAATATTATATCCCTATTTTTGGCTAAAACTATTTTGAATTATTAAAGAATTTTTTCTTTGACTAAAGTATACTTTTAGTCTTTTAAGTTTTACATTAGGTATATTTTTAGTCTCTTAACTTTTTAAAATATACTTTTTTGATCCTATATTTTTAACATCGTTAATATTGCTACCAAAAAAATATTGATACAGCAAACTCAAATAATGAATATGCAGCTAAAGAAACATATTTAAGTTTTAGTTTTTTTAATATAATATACTTATATTATTAAACCAAAATAAATAAACAAATTGCTGCAAGTAAAATTGAAGTTGTCATATTTAGATTATTAAACTAATATATTTATATTATTAAACTATTTTAAAAAAAAAAATCAAGGTTTTAATATTGACTACTTCATTAGGTTTTTAGATATTTTTTACTTTATATATATTTTAAATTTAAGAATAATAGCATTTAATTACTAGTCATCATTTAAGTTCATTGTGTCAGTGTTTTCCGTTAACAACATTAACGATGTTAGAATTACAAGATTAAAAGTATACTTTAGAAATTTAAATGAAAAAAAAAAGTATACATCATGTAAAGTTAAAGGATTAAAAGTATATTTTAGCCTTTTTACTTTTTCTTAAATTTTTATATTTTTGTAGATATTTATTTATTTTAATATTTTTAACATATTAGGTTGAAATTTTAAGTAATTCTTTAATATTAATTCCTTTAATAATTGAATATTTAATTAAATGTGTGTATAAATATTCAAATAAATTTTTTTAAACAAATTCAAATTTAGATAATATATAATCTCTCGAACTTACATTATTATAGTATATATAAAAATATTTGTTTAAAATATGATTTTAACAATTTAAAAAAATTAAAGAAATAATTTCTAAAAATATGAATTTTATAATATATGAAATCACTCCAGTAATAAGAACAAAAATTTAAATCTAGGAAACGCATTTATTGGTGAGACAAAAACCCTTTACACTCTAAATCTCAAAAAAAAAAACTCTTAATCAAATAAAAAAAGTAAAAAAAAAAAAACAACAACAACAAAACAACAACAAAGGTATATACCAAACAAGGAAAAACACTCTTCTCTCCCCATTTTCGTCCCCAATTTTCTTTCCTCCCTTATTTTCTCTCCATTCAAATGGGGTAAATCTCGAAAGATAAAATCCTTGATCAAATAAGAAAAAGTAAAAAATAAAAAATAAATAAAACAAAGCCATATACCAAAGGAAGAATTTAAGGTAATTAAAGTTAACGACAAAATTAAATCAATGTTAATCTCTCCCAGACAGTACACCGGTAGAGGAAAGCTAAAGATCACTTCATTTGAAAATGCACGTAGAGCACAAGTAAGAAAACATAAAACAGGGAAAATAAGAATGTTGCACAAACATTATGCAACCTAACCTAACCAAGAGTACAAGCACTTAACTACCATATATCCTATACATGATTCCCTCAAAAGAAAATCATCGGCCCCCAGAGAGGACCGATTCAGCTATTGAAGTTCGAGAGTGGTAGCCATCCGTACCAGAAGATGGAAAGGACATTCCAAAGTTCTCAAGGTCTTGGTTGCTCCCACATTTGAATCCACAACAAGAAGGAGACGACATCAGTGCTGGAAAATCAGGCAAAGGCACTTCCATATTCAAATACTGCACAACTAAACGCATGTTTGGCCTATGTTCAGCCTTTGAATTAGAACACAAAAGCCCCAATTTCAACACTAATTCTACCTCCTCTGTTTTATACTCTGTTCCTAAATTCTCATCCTTTGCCTCAATAATCTCACCCTTCTTCCATAACCCATATACCCAATCCACCAAAATAAATTCTTCTCTTCCTTGCTCTATAGGCCTTCTGCTACACACAACCTCCAGCATAAAAGCACCAAAAGAGAAAACATCAGACTTTGTGGTGGCTCTCCTTGTTCTTGTGTTCTCTGGTGCCATATATCCCATGGTCCCGACCACATGTGTAGTTGCATGATCACTCCCATGATCGTATAATCTTGCGAGACCAAAATCTCCTAATCTTCCATTGAACTCAGAATCCAACAGAACATTGCTTGCTTTAATGTCTCTATGTACTACTACTTGCTCCCAATCTTGATGTAGATAGCACAACCCTGAAGCTACGCCTTTGATGATTCTAAATCTTTGCATCCAATTTAGTGTCACACCAGGTTTTTGGTTAAAGAGGTATTTATCTAAGCTTCCATTTGGCATAAAATCATAGACTAAAAGAAGCTCACCTTTTCGTCTGCAATATCCTAAAAGCGATACGAGGTTTCGATGACGAAGACGACCAATGCTCACAATCTCTGCTATGAATTCCCTCATCCCTTGTCGGGATCCATGAGATACTTTCTTCACAGCAACCTCAATTTTCGAACCTGGCATCAACCCTTTGTAGACGCTCCCAAAACCACCACTTCCTAGAAGCTCTTTCTCTTTGAATCCCTTTGTGGCAATGTAGAGATCTTTGTATTTGAACCTATGAGGACCATATTCTTGCTCCCACACCTCAACAATCTCAGAAAACTTCTTTTTCCAATTTATGTAATGAACTATAGATAAACCAGCAAGAGCAATTGCACAAAGTGAAAGGAGAGGTAACACAATTGGCAAAATCCTAGATTGTTCATTTCCTCTAAGTCGTGGAAGTTTTGGGAGTTTTGAGGTGTCAAGCTTTTGAGGCTCTCCATTGACCTTGAAACTCCAACCAAGAACATAATGAGAAGCTATCCTCTCCCCATTTGAAGATGAGAATCCAACATAACTGGGATTGGTTAGAATCTCGGAAAGATCTTGGGACAACGTTAACAATGGAGTTTCGGGCTTGTTAACATTGATTGAACCTAGGGTAGCACTGATTTGCTTCTTGCTTCCATCATAGTCCACCCACACCTGCATGGGCACGCCACTGTTGAGACTCAAATTTTGAAAGTGAAACCTATTTGCATAATATCCAGCAGGAGCTGATTTAGTGGAATTCAAACTGTTAATATCAATTCCAACATGGTTTCCATTGATATCACCAAACTCAAAGTTCTGGAGGGTGTCGAATTCTACAGCAAACACGTGGTTTTTGGGGTCACGATTGTTGCTCATGTTGAAGAGGCCAAGGTACTGGCCGATGAGAGCATTTGGAAATGATTTTGTCGGAGAAATCACAAAAGCCATTCCATGACCATTCAGAGTTTGAGATTGAGGTCTAATGGCAAAAACAAAAGTGGTAGAGAAAGAAGTGGTGTTTGTAAAAACTACTGGATTGGGGTAAAAGGCATGACTCTTTTGGAACCCCGTTTCATTAGTTAGTTGGAGGAGGCCATTGGAAGTGATGACAGAAATACCATTCATGGTTAAATTAGCTGATTGGAAGCCATTATTGAAGATGAAACTTGTATCTGCAATACTCACTTGTACCATTGTTGTCACCGACAAAAGGACCAACGCCATAATAAGCTTCACAAGCATAGCTGTATCTCAATCAGTAGTGTCTTCTCTCAAGTCGTCTACTATATTTGAATCTTCATTAAATATATACAACAGTCAGATCAATCATTTTCTCCTATTTATCGCCGGTCTTTTAAAGGCAAGACACATGGGTTGATTTTGGTTGCCCTGAATGTTTGGCTTCTTGAGTGACTTCCATTTTCAATTGTACTGTAAGAAAAGATAAGATTTTTGG
Source organism: Acacia crassicarpa (assembly GCA_034222035.1). Classification (NCBI taxonomy): domain Eukaryota; kingdom Viridiplantae; phylum Streptophyta; class Magnoliopsida; order Fabales; family Fabaceae; genus Acacia; species Acacia crassicarpa. The sequence goes on along the minus strand of JAWXYG010000006.1, from coordinate 49,165,543 downwards.
TGATCACGCAATCATGTGGTTAGTTAAAACATGTCACTCAAGAATACGACTCTTTCTAGAATCACCATTTATAAATTAGAATCCCGTGTTGAAATACATAAATTTCAAGTATTTTGTAGTGTAATCTTGCCTTTAATGTAATGACGTTTTTTCAAGAGCAATTTTGTTTTTTAAGTATTAATCTCACTGTTAAGTCATCAAAAAAGCCCGTTGAGTGAATTCGTATCAACACTTTAAAGTATTTTTTAACATTTTTTAGGGTGTTAAACGCATCTAAAATATTTTTTCAGAGTTGCTAGATAAATTGCAAAATACTTTAGAGTACTGTACGTATGCGAAAAAAAAAAAATATGTGTATATATTAATTAGGGGTGTTGGATCAACTTAACCCTTGTAATAAGATTTCTTAAAATCTATATTGCTCAGTCAATAAAATGATATTACAAAGAAAAAGAAAATATAAGGTTGGGTTCTTGAACTTTTTCTCAATTAACCTTTTTTAAACAAGTTTTTACTCAAAACAACTCAATCACTGCCATTCATTGGCTCGGCCCAGTTCTCTTAATTTTTTCTTTTGTTTTTTTTTTTTAAAAAAACTTGGTACAGCTTAATTCATCGAATTCACTAAGCTGATAATTGGGGGAAAAAAAGAACTAAAACCTATATTATGCAAAATAATTATGCAAAAGAAAATCATATTGACATGAAAACTCGAGGGCTCATCCCTCCTTTATACATCAAGCAGTCAACAAAGAAATCACTTACGAGAAGCACCATTCTTCAAATTAGTTAGTTGGGATCGATTATCAGCTGCTCCCTCTTATCCATATTAATTAATTGTACTACAAAACGAGAGTTAACGTATTATACCTGTCTTATTTAAATAATAATAATAATAAATCAACTTTACATGTATTAAAATAAGGTTTTTAAGGAGTGAGAAAAACACAATGAAATTCATGTAAGCATTAATTATAAGGTGAAATTGACATATAACTATTAATTACACTCATTGTGACTGACGCCATAAAACAAAAAAGTCTACTAAACATAGTTATCGACAAGAGGATTATTAGCTACTCCCTTTTATCCATATTTTTTTTTTGGGACAAGACTTTTGTCCATACTAACTGGTAAAAATTAAAGAAATGACAGTTAACTGTTTAAATCTGTTTTAAATTAAAAAGATTTCAACTTTACAAATATTAAAATAAGGTTTTTAAGGATAGAGAAAAATAAAATGAAATACATTTAAGCATTATGTATAAGGTAAAATTGACATATCATTAATACTTATTCTCTTGATCTGTTTGGGAGTTTGGAAGGAAGGGGAAGGAAATGGATACAAGGAGAATGGAGGGGAGGGGATGGAAGGGGAATGAAGGATATTTCCCTCTAAAATAAAACTCTCAAACATAGCCGTAGTGACTTTGTTACTGATAGCCTGATTCCGTATGGCTGTTTTTAACTAAAAATCGCATCAACCAAAGGCACCAAGGTCATAATAATCTTCGCCAACATAGCTATGTCTCAAAATCAGTAGTTCTCTGCTATCCGTATCTTCGTATGTTATATATACATATACATATACATATATATATATATATATATATATATAGCAATCAGAGTTTCTCCTTTTTATCAGCGGTCTGTGAAAGGCAACAAATGGGTTGGTTCTGGTTGCCGTGGACGGTAGGATTCTGGAGTGACTGTCGTTTCCATTAGTCGAGCAAAGAAAAGATAAGATTTTTTGTGATCCCGCATTCATGTATTTGGAGAAAAAATGTCAATCAAGTATGTGACTCTTTCTAGGATTAATGTTCATAAATTTTTTTTTTTTTTGGTCACCACCTTCCTTACCCATTTATGAGGTCATATTGACTGAGATGTATTATTTAAGAAAATAGTTAAAATTAGTTAAAAATAATTAAATATGAAAAGATATATTTTTAATTTGTTTTTAAATATGCTATTATTTATAAGTAGGTAAATAAGAGAGAGTCATAGTGAGACAAATGATAAGAGTTTATAAGGAAAATTAATTAGGGATAACACTGATAAAAATATTTGGGAAAATGGTAGAAAAAGAAATTTAAAATTGTAAAATCTCAAATTAGGTTTGTTATCGATATGAAATTTTGCAATTCATAACTCAGTTTTTGAAAAATATTTTATATGAAATTATGTAATTTCAAAATTCTTTTTCTATCATCTTCCTAAAATAGTTTTGATAATTAATACTCACAACTTCAAAGAAGAACTTATGAAAGGGATGGGTCAATTCAAAAGTTAGACCTTGCAAATGGGGACAGAGAGAGAAGTACTTAATATCCTAAAGTAATTGTTGGTACATTCTGCATCCTATGGTATTTTCAATGGTAATTAGTACTAAGCTATAAATAAAAGAGTTAAGATGTAATTTTACGGAGAAAAATAAATTCCCAAGGAACGTCTAGATCAAATAAATTTAGAAACGGATAAAAATACCAATAAACAATTTAAAATGACATAGATTCGCTGAAGCCGTTAAATTTTATCAAACGTCCACTAGGTTCCACTTTAAATTAGCCTTTGTGAATTTAACAGATGTTTGATAAAATTTAACGACTTTGATTCTATGCCATCTTAAAGTGTTTATTGGTTTTTGTGCCCATTCCAAAATTTATTTGTATCCAATGCTCTTGAGAAAAAATATATTGATTAATATGACCTTTAACCCTATAAGAAAAAAAAGAAAAAAAGAATTCTCCTCTCTGCCACATATATAGAGCAACATGAGTATAGCTAACTAGCCAATTAATTCATATTGAATAATGGGAACTAGCGATGGCGTGCTTTAGACAATGTTAGTGTCCTTTTGCTGTAGTTGCTCCGAAGAAATGAAGGGGAGTTTACCAAAAACAAATGAATCATGGTAATAATAAAGTAAAATACTCTAACTACCTTTACGTTTTACTTTAATTATACAGACATCCCCTTTATTTTCAAGACTAAACTCATATAAAATTTCCTTAAATTTAAAATATATGTTACACAAGCTTCCCCCGTATTTTTAAGATTTCATTTACATCCATCCAACCATTAGTTGACCATTAACTTTGACTTATAAACACTTTTTTGACAAAAATGTCCCTATTTAACATAAGAATTATTTAAACATTAATATTTACTAAAAATAATATTATACAAGCAAGAAAAAATTCTAATATTTTTTTTTCAAAATTTCTAATATACTAAAACATTTGTTAATTTTTATTATATTATAAAAATTTATAATTTCTTGTTATATAAAAATTTATAATTTTTGTCATATTTATTGGTGGATAAAAGTATATTTCAACACATTTTTTATCACATAGTATAAATGATATAAGTTTGAGATATTACATAAATAATTTAAACGAGCCTATTTCAGGCCAAACATTACAAATTGTAAAAATGATATAATCTGAACGTTATATAGTCAATAAAATCAGAAGTAAAGGATGTATAAAAAAATCAGAAGGAAACGACTTAAAAAACTAGCATTGACTACACCAAGTAAATGTGAGGAAAGCATACATTACTAGGATTAGAGTTATTCGCATAAGACTAAAAAAACTAGCATTCGAAAATATGACTCACTTCGATTTTCGACGAAAGCATGATTTTTCGTAAACGATTTGCATACCAATATCTGAAGGATCAGAGTTTCTGAACATTCTTTAATGCTTTTTTCAGGGGAAAATTTGTTGATATGCGAAGCATTAGTTAGTGACTTTGGAAAATAAAAACAACAAGCTTCGTACCATTTTGCTATAGGGATTCATCGTCGCTGCACTTCTCTCCATTGTTGCAACTGTTGTTTTTTCTGGAGCTCTTAAACTGTAAAAAGTAAATTAGGGATTGGATATGATAAAGGGTATATCAGTCAATAAAAATTATTATAATATAAATTTTAATTAAAAATATATTTTAAAAATATTCTTAACAGGATCAACAGTTTGGACTTAAGTGCATTTTAATTTTGAAAATAGAGATGCCTATATAATTAAGACAAAACAGGAGAGGTTAAAGTATTTCACTCTAAATGATATATGCATGAAATTTAGAAAATGGAGGACTTCAACTCTTTAAAGAGGCTATTATTTTTCAGTTAAATTATTGAATATAAGATTTTTTTTCCTAATATATACATAAGACACACACATACATACATATATTGTATATCATACATACATACATACATGATACATGTATGTATATGTATGTATGCATTATTTTATTAAGAAAGCAATTTAATTTCTATACAGATGAATCAACCAAACTAAATTACTTGATAATATTCAAATTCACACATTCATGGTAGAGAAAAAACAAGTGTTTGTGAAAACAAGTGGATTAGGGTAAAATGCATGACCCATTTTCAGCTTGGTTTGGTTGGTGAGTATGAGGAGGCCATTGGAGGTAACAGAAGCAAAACCATCCATGGTTATAAGTTAGCTTGTGTCCTCACCACTCTCTAGGACTATAGTTGTAACCAATGGCGGAGCTAGGATGTAATATTTGGGGGTGCGAATTAGTGGTGGGATTCAGGGGCAGCACCCCCGACATTTTTTTTTAAAAAAAGTTTTAAATACAAAATTTTGAATTTCAATAATTCCAAAGGGATTGACAAAATATTGCAAACTTTGAAAAATTACCTAACTACCTTTAATTTTTTCTTAAATAAAAAATCTCCAACACCTTGTCGGCGACCTACAGATACTTGAGTTTCTAATAGTAATATTAAAGTTGTAAACTGTGGCCTTTTGAATTTTTATTTTTTTAAAAAACTAATGGTGGTTAGATAATTTCTCAAATTTTGAGACATTTCAAAATTTCAAATCAATTCCTTTGAAATTATTGAAATTCAATATATTTATTTATTTTTTACCAATTTGAATCATCTTTTTTTTTTTTTTGCCTTTTTTCTTATGGTTTGATTATATGTAATTTATCTTTAACTGTATATAAAATGGAAAATATTTACACTTTGTTGAGAAAATATATTATATATATCAATTTTATGATGCTAAGAAATTTTTAATCTTATTGTTTGATTATGTGTGACTTTTCCTCATATTGTTTATCTGAATGTGAGCACTTTGTTGTCCTTATCCACAATGGTGGGCCTCCTCAATAGCTTTAAGCAATTATCATAGGCTGCAAGTCCATGCCCAAAAACCGAATGAACAAGTTGCCTGCGTCTGGGTTCGAACACCAGACCTCGTGTAAAATACAACGTAATAACCACTAGACTACTCAAACAACTTGTTATAATATTCCTTCAAAATATATATATTCTGAAACTTTGTGTCTGCACTTGCTAACATAAGTACCAGTGTGGCTCTGCCTGTAACACCCCAAACTTCATACTTCAAATCGTGTCGGTTGACACTTGGTTTTAGAAAAATCAACAGAGTTTGAGGTGCTACCACTCAGAGTAATGCGGAAACGGAGAGCATGCGCTATCATTCGGACAATGAGTAACTGATATAAAATGCCCGGACATATGCCGATGCCCTGACATAAGCTGATATATTAAAAATTATCCTGGAGGAATAATTCATGTGATACAATTACAGAGCTTTGTATATTTATAATTCTTCATGACAACTATACAATCTTAAACCAAGTCTTAGGTAGATTTGGGGCAAGGAACCTAACTCAGTTAATCAAACAATTTGGCCAGACCGGTGTCTAGTGAAAGTCTCACTGAGTTCACGGTGACTGATTGACTGAACCACATAGACGAACCATTTCTAGACACCAAATGGTTTGAAATAACTTCGTTAAATCCATGCCAGAAAGAATGCTCTGTTGACATTCTTCCGGCATTTGCTTTGACCGGTGCCTCTTATTGGCTTCTCCCTTCGGTGCCTTTTCACAGCTCCATCTACCGGTGCCTTCTCTATTCCTGGTTCCTTTCCTGAACCTTAGACAAATCTGAGGTTCAATTGGATTGAACCTCAGGTAACAGTTAACCTCATGCTTATATATGACAGTATATGTATGACAGATATTCATGGTGTTACAGTAAAAATCAATATATAAGCACACAACAGATGTATTCCACAGTACATAAGCACACAGCAGATGTATCCCAACCGTACATAAGCACACAGGAGATGTATCTCATAAGCACACAGCAGATGTATCTCATAAGCACACAGCAGATGTAAAGTTATCTACCACATATAATCATATCATAAGAATCAGAGTTGGTGTTATAGTACACAAATATACCTTTCACCATGTCATCATCGAAACGCCCGACCTTTGAACCCGACTCCAGACTTCCCAGATATCCTATACATTATTGTCGGATTATTGTATGATATTTGATAAATATCATATTTCTTAGAATAATATCCTAAAGGTTTAATTTACCTTTCTACCCTTTGTGGATTTATTATTCCACTTTTACCTTTACATTTTATTAAAAACGCTACTTCAGCATTTCTGGGCAGAATTTTCGGTAACTTTGAAAAATCATAACTAATTCTATAAAAATCGAAACGAGGTTCCGTAAAATTCCCCGGAATCCTTAGTATGTCTAGTTTTAAGTAAAAATACTCATTCATGCCCAGATTACACGAATCATTCCCAGTTTAATGTTTTCCAACCTCTGCCCAGATTTTCATCCAGTAAGTAAGGCTTATCTTCAAAAATTCATATCTCCTTGTCCAGAGATCAAAATGTTACATATTTTATATATTTAGAAAGCCCTATATGTATACTTTATTCATGAAAAATTTTGTGATTTTAAGACTTCATTTGATACATAAAATAATAGCCTTAAAGTTTGCTGCCAGCACAGGATTTATACCGGTCAGTTTTCCAAACCTTTATCATAATGATCTATTGATTCTAAAAATTATTCTCTAACATGTTTTCCACTCCATTTTGCGTTTTAAAAGCAATGGAGACTTCCAAACATGATAGAGAATTTTCCTAACAATTTCCTAGATCAAACTACTATTTTACTAAGAACTTATAAAGAACTGAAGACTATAAACTAAAAGCAAGCTTAGCTCTTGAAGACTCTTGCTTCTTCCTCCTCCTTCTTGCTTCACTCCACTCTTGTTTAGAATGGTTTTTGGTGTGAAGAGAATGAAGAGGAGAGCCCTCTATTTATAGGGAAAATCCAACCCCTTCTTCAAGCTACCTCTTCCCTCTTACACTCATACTCACACACATACACACACACAAGAAAGTCACGCCCCCCTCCCCTTTTTCCTTCATCTAATTAATGCCTTGTCCTCTTGCCTTGCTCATGAGGTTTGGTTACTTGCCCATGAAGTTTGGTAACTTGCTCACCAAGTGTTGGAAAGTCCTACTTCATCAACAAGTTGTTGCTTTTGTTTTTCACATGTGTTTGAATTATTTTCTTGCCCTCTAAGCCACCAAAAACCGTCCCCTCCCTCTTCATTTCTTTTTGTTCATTTTGTGCTTTAATTTTAATTGTTGGATAATGTCTTGGCGCTATATCATTGGTCCTTTGATGATTAATTAAGATAAAACACTCTTAATTAGGTCCTTTTATTTTCTACTAGATTAATCATGAATATTAATTTGATCAACATCAATTTAGTTGCCCAATAATTATTCTTAGTATTCTCTAATTGCCTTAAGCCATTTCATACTCCTTTATGGTTTATTTTTGATGATATAAAAACTAAATGTGAATATTTTAATTTATGTAAGTTTAATTGTTTATTAGTTGTTGGAAATTTTCTCTAATTAATTTAGGTATTTTCATATTATTTTATGACATTTTATGACCCCTATTTGAATTTAGAGAGTTGGATTTGCCTCTTTATTATTATTTATTGAATTTTCGCCACATACTAAATCTTTAGGGGATGATAATTTAATCCAAGTCATTCTCTTAGTATAGTGTTTCAATAGTGTGATCAATTAATTTATGATTTCTAACAATTCCCTTAATGCTAATATTGACCCTTTGTTGGTCTTTGATCTTTAGTTAAGTCCAATCATTCATATTTGATGACTTTTAATATGTCTTTTACTTATTTATGAAAATTAATTCAATTACTTCAATTATTGCAAATTTAATTGACCAACAATTATTGACAATTTCCTTTAATTTGTTTGGGTATTTTAATAACATCATCTTGCTTTTTTTTTTTCAAGAATCATAATTTAATATGATAATTACCTTGTATTTTTATGATCCTTAAATGTGGCTTAAAATTAAGTCTTTGGTTTATTTAATTTCCAATAGGAAATTGCCTAAAATATAGCTAACAATTTTACAAAATTTAGAGACAACATACTCTCCTATTTTAAATAGGTATTATTCTGCCAAACTATAATATTTAAGAGACGTATGAATTTTGAGATATTATACCATTATTTTAATTAGTGCAAATTTAATTGCCTCCTAATTGTGGTTAATTCCCTTTAATAAATTCAAGTGGTTTTATAACACTCCTTGATTATTTTGGTTACATAAGAACCATGTTTTAACATGATAATTTTATCATATTTATGTTCCTTAATCATACTCTTAGAATTGGCCCTTCAACTTTAATTAATTTCTCTTAATTAATCTTAGTATCTCTATAGCATTTTATTGCTCTTATGATTTTATAAGACTAGACTTTAATATGGTAATTTTGTGGTATCTTATGATCTCAACATAAAATTAGAGAATTTGGTTTTTTATTACCTTAATTCTTAGAGAAAATTTCCTAAATTAACTTAAATATGTCACTTAATTTTGAGACCACATATTTACCTATTTTTTAATAGGTACTATTTATCAAAATATAATATTTATGATAAATATGAATTTTAAGGTAGTACACTGGCACTCCAACATCAACAAAATCGACATCGCCATAAGCTTCGTAGACATGGTTGCCCAAAAGTCTTGACGAGGATCTTATATATATTGATGAGTCATGCATGAGGACCTGGTTGCCGAGAGTGTTCGCTACCCATGAACGTATGCCGGCAATTAATGATAGTCACCTGTGTCAGTGACGCTGTTTGCAATGTATTTTAGCTACTTTTCTAATCCTATATAAAAAACACTTCTAAGTATGTTTCAACCCACACAAAAAAAAAACACTTAAACTTCATTAATTCTACCTTAAAATTTAATAACTTTGACACTTTATCCTTTTTTAAATACACTCTTTCCAAGAAAATAACTATTTACATAATAATAAATAAATGGTAAAATTGTGCATTCATGAAAAATGTATTATCTCTTTGCCTTATAAATACGACAAAAAGAGTATATCCATAGCTGACTTATTATTATTAATGAGGTTTAAGATGGAATTAATGAGAGTTAGTTTTTCTTGACTTTATACAAACAAGATTAGAAAGTGTATTCGTCTCAAAAAATTGATGGTAAATATGAAAATTATACATAGGACAAAAAAAGAACGTAATTTATTTAATTACCTTATGAATAAGATTAGAGTAGTATATCATAGTTACGAAACTTCTTCTATTATTTTTTGTTAGAAAAAATCTAATGGGGATTGGTTAACATCAGTGATGTGTCTTGAGTCATGTGAGTATTAGTGTATATAGTAGATTTGATTGTAACTGTTTCAGTTAGCTTTTTACTGTGATTAGTTGAATGTAAATAGAATTAATTAGCTTTACTTGTTGTAACAAGAAGAGAGTTAGTTAGACTTATCTTATCTGTTAAAGTATATAAATAGGATATACATATCTCTAGAATATTCAATTCAATACAATCATTTTTCTTCTCTTCTTGCTTCGTGATATGGTATCCAGAGCCATGAGTCATTGACCACTCTGATTTTTTTCCTCTTCTATACACTTTTTTCAACATTTTTTTAATTCTTTCTTTTCCAGTGATTTCTCTCTCCTCAACCCGAGGCTTCAGTTTGTCCGACTCTTCCTCGTGCTCTCATTTTCGCACCCTAGCTTCTTGATTCACCGATCTTCTTCCTCGATTCACCGTCCAAATCCACCGATCAACCATGGCGTCTGAACCAATTTCCTCCTTGTCTTTATTCGCCGGTGGTTCATCCTCAAATTTGGCCGATTCTGTTCATCACGTCGGCAACCCTCTCTACCTTCACCCAAACGAAAATCCGTCCCTGGTTCTTATTTCTCCAGTCTTATCTGGCCCCAACTACCACTCTTGGGCTTGAGCTATGCGGATGGCTCTTATCTCGAAGAATAAGGTTTCCTTTCTTGATCGATCATCGTCTGTTCCGGCAAAGACTGATCCAACTTACTCGGCCTGGGAAAGATGCAACATGATGGTCCTCTCATGGATCACTCGCTCTCTTTCTCCAACCTTGGCGCAGAGCATTCTCTGGATTGACAAAGCTTGTGAGGTTTGGGAGGATTTCAAGGCTCGGTATTCTCAGAATGATGTGTTTTGCCTGGCTGACCTTCAGGAAGAAATCCAAAGTTTGAAGCAAGGAGATCTCTCGGTCAGTGAGTATTTTACTAAACTCAAGATTTTATGGGATGAGTTTTTGGTTATATGTCCTATTCTCTCTTGTTCTTGTACTCCTCAATGTCACTGTGGTGTTTCTAAGCTATATCAAAAGCATATGGATGAAGATTATGTCATCCGTTTTTTAAAAGGACTCAGTGATCGATTTGGTACTGTTAAATCCCAAATCATGTTAGTTGATCCCTTACCTAACATAAATCGTGTTTTCTCTTTGGTCACTCAACAAGAACGAGAACTTGGTTTTCAACCTCCTGAAACAATTACTTTGTTTAATAAAACCTCTGTTCCAAGGTCAAATCCTCAAAATAATTCTCGGGCTAACCAGTCTGCTTCTGGTAAAATGTGTACAGTCTGTGGAAAAGCATGTCATACTGAAGCTACATGTTATAGAAAGCATGGTTTGCCACCCGGTTTTAAATTTCGGAATTCTTCTGTTAATTCTGTGATTGCTGTTGAATCTGTTTCTGCTGATAAAGGTTCATTTGAGCCACATAAGGTGGTTAATCCAAATTACAGTTTTACACCTGATCAATATCAGAAGTTGCTGGCCTTGGTTCAGTTGATAAATCTTCTATTCCACCCTCTGCTTCAGTCAATCATATTTCAGCCAATGGAAAGAATTCTTTTGTTCATTCTCATTCGTTTTCAGACTCTTGGATCATAGATTTAGGTGCTATAGATCATGTTTGTTCTAACCCTGGTTTGTTTACTTGTTCTAAGTCTATTTCTCCTATTTCTGTCAATTTACCAGATGGTTCTAGAGTCCTAGCCACTTCTAGTGGGACTATTCATTTTTCAGATATTTTTTACCTTCATAATGTTCTGTTTGTTCCAGAATTTCAATTTAATCTCATTTCTGTTTCAAAATTGACTCAAATGCTTCCTTGTGATGTCTCTTTTCAGATGTCTCATTGTCTAATCCACCATCTACCTTCCAAGAAGATGATTGGTTCAGCTGATGTGTTTGAAGGGCTTTATCTTCTCAAGCAACATGCAAACTCTATACCTACTGTTATTGGTACTGTTTCGACACCACTAGGCCTTGATCATACTTTTGATCTATGGTATTTTCGTTTAGGACACCTTTCCAAATCTGCTTTGTATTCCATTCATCAAGCACATCCTTATGTTTCTTCTAGTTCATCTTTTCAATGTTGTGGTGTTTGTCATTATGCTAAGCAACGAAAGTTGCCTTTTCATGTAAGTTCTACAAAGTCTAATAAAATTTTTGACTTGGTCCATATGGATATTTGGGGACCTTATCATTTGCCTTCTGTTCATGGGGACAAATATTTTCTTATTATTGTTGATGATTTTTCTAGATATACTTGGATTTATTTGCTTAAAAATAAGTCTGAGGTTTGTTCTCTTATCCATTCTTTTGTTCAAATGGTTTTTACACAATTTGATACTTTAGAAAAAATCATTCGTTCTAATAATGGTGCTGAATTCATCATGGAAGATTTTTATAAACAACATGGTATTCTCCACCAAACTAGCTGTGTAGAAACACATGAACAAAATAGCAAAGTTGAACAAAACATCAACCTATTTTAAATGTTACTAGAGCTTTACTATTATTTCAGGCTCATGTCCCCAAGGTCTATTGGTCCTATGCTATTTCTCACGCTGTATATCTTATAAACCAATTACCTACCCCTGTTTTGGATCAAAAATCGCCTTTTGAACTCTTATATCAGAAAATTCTAGATTTGACTAATCTTCGAGTCTTTGGTTGTCTGTGTTTTTCATCTACTATCACCCAACAGCGTACTAAACTTGATCCTAGAGCTCATAAGTGTGTTTTTCTTGGCTTTCCCCAAGGTACCAAAGGTTTCATCACTTTAGATTTACATAGTCGTCATATCTTAGTTTCTAGGAATGTTCAGTTTTATGAATCTATTTTCCCTTTCTGTAATTCAGACTCCCCTTCTCTTCCAAATACCATTCCCTTGCCACAAGAATTACCTCATTTGGATTTTTCCAATCCTGCTTCATCACATGTTTCTCTTCCCGAGTCGTCTACATCTACTTGTCCTCCCCCTCCTTGTTCTCCATTGATTAGGAGGTCCACCTGGTCTCGGCAGTTACCACATTATTTGCACGATTATCATTATGCCCTTCATTGTACTTCAGGTATACTAGATTCCTTGGAAACAGGTAGTTTGTTAGTTCTCAATGTGTTTTGATGATGACTGAACATTTGGAAATCCTTGAAAACCAATTGGATAAGTTTTATCTTGCAAAAAAATCAGTTTTCCTTGCTGTCAGAGGAAAACTTGAGTTTTGGGATCCAAAACTCGAGTTTTGGTCTGTGGCAAAACTTCACAAAAGTCATCACCGCCAGTTCTGTTGATCACTGCCAGTTTTGAACTTGTGAATAGTTCAAAACTCGAGTTTTGGGATCCAAAACTCGAGTTTTGGCCTAGCAGAAAGGTTTGCAAATCTTCTAAGTTTTTCATATCTCAAAACCTCCGGTTGTCATTCATCACTACCAGTTTTGAACTTTTCTTATTTTGGAAGAAAGTTCAAAACTCGAGTTTTTAAGAGACAGAGAGCAATTGATTTTTCTCCAGTTCATCACCGCCGGTTTTGAGACCATCACCGCCAGTTTTCAACTGTACGTGTATTTTCCAAGTTTTCATAGAATATGAAAACTCGAGTTTTGAGCCTTCAATCTTTTCGAAGTTGAAAACCGCCAGTTTTACTCCAACACCTCCAATTTTGATGTTTTGAACTAAAATCATGTTTTGCCATGAATAGTTCAAAACTCGAGTTTTGGGCAACCCGAAAGGATTGATTTTTCCAAACTCTGATAACTGCCAGTTTTGGTTTGAACACCGCCGGTTATGAAGTATGAACAGTTCAAAACTCCAGTTTTGATCTTCAAAACTCGAGTTTTGGTGAATTATCAGAAAAACACTGTTTCGTTTAAAACTTGCCAAATCTGATTCAAAGATCCTTGTTTAAAATACCCATTGATCTTATATGTTATATATATCACTTATCGTTGTAACCGAGCTGTTCTAATGTGTTTATTCCTGAGATTACAGAAGATTTTTGAATTTGATTGAAATTCAAATAAGGAGTCATTTTAGGAAACTTGCTGAATTCATGGAGAGTCGTTATACAGAGTCATCTAGCCGTTATACAGAATCATTTGGGCGTTATACAATATCTCCAACGGATGAATTCTTTAAAAGAAATCCAGAATCAAGCAAATCTGCAAATTAACTTGACCAACGGCTATATTTCAGACAGGGAGCAATTTAAGCTAATTAATTCATGAAATAACTCCAGCAACAGCTATATTTTCAAAATGGAAAAAGCTCCAATGGATCTCTAACGTTCACAAGCTTCAAAACACTACAAATAGCTGAAGATTTGAAGCTGCATTAACATAGAACTGAGCTACAACAATTCTACTCGAAAATATCAGTCAAGAACTGTTCTTTTCATCTGTTTACATTGTGCTTCAGTGATCATCATTATTCACTCTTAAAAGAGAGTTTCTTCTCTGTAATTTCTTTTCTGTAAGGATCTCAAAGTAGTGGGACTTTGAGATTGGGTTATTTGATTACAACTCGTAAGGGGGAGTGTGTTCAAGGTTGTGAAACATCCTTCGTTTGCAGAGTCTGTAATCGTCAAGAGAGTTAGTGAAAATCCTAGAGTGACTGGGGACTGGACGTAGGTCATTAGATTGGACCGAACCAGGATAATTTCTTTGTGTCCTGCTCTTCTTCCCTTCATACTCTTCTCAATTCTGTTTCATCGAGTTTTTTTTTAACAAAAATAGAGTATAATCGAAAAGAATTTTAAAATCCCCAATTCACCCCCCCTCTTGGTGATTTAGCTACTCTTTCATTTGGTATCAGAGCCAGACCTTCTCAGAAGAACTTAACATCTCAAGAAGAATCACTATGGAAGGAATCTTACCCGGTGGAGCTTCTATCAACTGTCCACCAGGCTTTAATGGTGAGCATTATTCTTTCTGGAAAGCTAAATTAAAAGTTTTTGTTTTGGCTAGAGAATATGGCTTGTGGAGAGTATTTGAAAAAGGAGACTATGCTCCAACAATTGTGAGGGAAGATGTCAGGATTCCAAAACCTGAAGAAAACTATGATGAGAATGATAGAAGAAACATCACTCTCAATAGCAAAGCCATACTCATGCTACAAAGTGCCTTGAGCCAACAAGAATACTTCCGCGTATGCACTCTAACTTCAGCAAAAGCCATGTGGGATGCTTTGAAGATAGCTCATGAAGGGACAATTGGAGTCAAGCATAATAGAGTCAACACCCTTATGACAGAATATGATCTCCTACGCATGAAACAAGGAGAAACCATTGGTGAGTTTCAGTTAAGATTTACTCATTTGATTAATCAACTTGCTGCCTTAGGTAAGGTATATGAACAACCTGTTCAAGTGAGGAAAATCCTAAATGTTCTTAACAAAGAATGGGAAGCCAAAGTCACCGCCATCGAAGAAGCTCGTGGAGAGTCAATGACATCTGTAGCAGCCCTTTTTGGTAGTTTGTCTGAATATGAAGCAAAACTTAAATTCAAGAAAGGGCTTGAAGAGGTTCATGGGAAGAATAAAAGCATAGCTCTCAAAACCAATAAAAAGCCAAAATCAGATGATGATGAAGATGAGGATGATGATGAAGAATTAAGCTTAATGGTTAGAAAATTCAAGAAATTCTTCAAGAGGGATTAGGCCAACAGAAAATTTCACAAGGGTAGCACAGAAACGAAGAAATCTATTACTTGCTACGAATGTGGACAACCTGGTCACTTCAAATCTGATTGCCCACAGCTCAAGAACAAAGAGAAGAAATCAAACAAATTCAAAAGAAGAGCTTATGTCTCAGGCATTTGGGGAGATAGCTCATCCGATGAAGATGAAGCTAAAGAGGAAGAAAGAACCAACATCTGTCTTGTAGCTCAAGAAGAATCTGATAATGAAGAGGTAAAAACTTCTAACTCACCTTATGATGAATTATCCTCTGAATACAATTCACTTTTTATTGAATTTTGAAAAATAGTCAAAGAACTATCATCTGCAAAGAGGAAATACAGATTGCTAGAAAAGCAAGTTCAAACTTCTTCTTCTCCTACTATAGATTCTGAAAATACTTCTGAAAGGAATTTTGAAAAAGGCAACGAAAAGATTTGTGAAAATTGCTGTACTTTAGAGAAAAGAAATCTTCTTCTTACTAAATCTCTTGAAAAATTCACCAACGGTAGTGAAATGCTTAATATTATTTTAAAACAGCAAAGAGTCACAAATGATGAGTCAGGAATTGGCTATAAACCTGATCTTGATAAACATAAGGGAAAGAAGAAGATTGGACAGAAATCATATATGAGTTATTTTCAAAAATCAGTTCATTCATCCAATCCTTTTGCTCACTGCAACTATTGCAATCGAAAAGGTCATACTACTTTATTTTGTTTTCATAGAAGAGAAGGTAAAAGCAAACCTATAGGTAATTATCAATGGGTGCTAAAAGGATCCTATAAGGTTCCTAAGACACAAACTAACCCAAAAGGACCCAAGAAAAAGCGGGTACCTAAAACTTGATATCTTATGTTTTGCAGATTTGTCTTAGAGCATCAAAAACCAATAAATGGTTCATTGATAGTGGATGCTCAAGACACATGACAGGGGATCAATCAAAGTTTGCAACAATCAAATCTAAGGATGGAGGCAAGGTAACATTTGGTGGAAATCAAACAGGCAAGATTGCCGGAATTGGAGATATTGGAAACACCAATGGACCAAAGATTAAAGATGTATATCTTGTTGAAGGCTTATGCCATAATCTCCTTAGCGTAAGTCAAAGCACAGATAAA
Source organism: Acacia crassicarpa (assembly GCA_034222035.1). Taxonomy (NCBI): domain Eukaryota; kingdom Viridiplantae; phylum Streptophyta; class Magnoliopsida; order Fabales; family Fabaceae; genus Acacia; species Acacia crassicarpa. The sequence goes on along the minus strand of JAWXYG010000006.1, from coordinate 49,149,185 downwards.
GGTAACTTAGTTATCTTTAATTCAGAAGAATGTTTGATTGTTAGCAAAGATATGCTTCCCCTAGAAAATATTAAGTCTAAAGCATTGTTTAGAGCACCTAGAGAATGTAATTGCTATACACTTAATCTTTCAAACAATGATGAAGTTTCTGAAAAATATTTTGTAAGTAATTCAGATGAAACTTGGCTTTGGCACAAAAAATTGGCACATGTTAATATGTCCCAACTTAACAAACTAGTCAAGAAAGACCTAGTTATTGGCATTCCTAAACTTGTTTTCAAAAATGACATGATTTGTGACTCTTGTCCAAAAGGAAAACAGACCAAGTCTTCGTTCAATGCTAAAAATGAAATTTCAACTCACAAAGCTCTTCAATCACTTCACATGGATTTGGTAGGTCCTGCTAGAGTTAGAAGTCTAGGTGGCAATTTGTATACTCTAGTAATAGTTGATGATTATTCCAGATTCACATGGACCATATTTTTATGTTCTAAAGATGAAACATTTGATCAATTTGTTGCCTTTGCCAAAAAGGTCCAGAACGAGAAAGGTCTTTCTATTTCAGGAATTAGAACTGATCATGGAGGTGAATTTGATAATCAAGCCTTTGCTGAATTCTGTGAAAGCATGGGAATTGATCACAACTTTTCAGCTCCAAGGACTCCTCAACAAAATGGAGTAGTTGAAAGAAAGAACAGAGTCCTCACTGAGATGGCAAGAGCAATGTTAAATGAAAACAACACATCTCAAGTATTCTGGGCAGATGCAATGTCTACGGCATGCTACATCTCAAATAGAGCCTATGTACAAAAGAAATTGAACAAAACTCCCTATGAGTTGTACAAAGGAAGGAAGCCAAACTTGGCACATCTACATGTGTTTGGATGTAAGTGTTTCATCCACAACAATGGTAAGGATAACTTGGGTAAGTTTGATGCTAAATCAGATGAAGGTATCTTTCTGGGATACTCTAATAGAAGTAAAGCATATAGAGTATTTAACATTCGAACACATTGTGTAGAAGAATCTGTACATGTAGTATTTTGTGACTCTTCTTCTAACAAGCTCTTGGATAATGATGATGATGAACCAATTTTGAAAAATCAACTTCATATAAAAACTTCTTCTGATTCAAATGAACTAGATGTTTTCGAAACTGATCCTCAAAACCATTTTGAAAATCCTGAATCATCTCAGCCTAAAGCTTGGAAATACACTAGGAATCATCCTTTAGACCAAGTAATAGGTGATATCAATCAAGGAGTAAGAACCAGAAAAAGCACCTTGAATGAAGTAACATTTTCTACATTCATATCCCACATTGAACCCTCAAAAATTGATGAAGCTCTTTCAGACAATGATTGGGTGATAGCAATGCAAGAGGAGTTACATCAATTTGACAGAAATCAAGTTTGGGATTTGGTACCTAGACCTAAAGACCATTCGGTCATTGGCACTAAATGGGTATTCAAAAACAAATGAGATGAATCTGCAATCATTGTCCGCAACAAGGCAAGATTGGTCGCCAAAGGCTATAATCAAGAAGAAGGAATTGATTATGAAGAAACTTATGCTCCAGTGGCAAGATTGGAAGCCATAAGAGTTCTTCTAGCCTTTGCTTGTGTTAAAGGAATAAAGCTTTTTCAAATGGATGTAAAAAGTGCATTTTTAAATGGTTTTATACAAGAGGAAGTTTATGTTGAACAACCTCCAGGATTTCAAAATGAAAAATTTCCAGATCATGTTTATCATCTCAAGAAAGCTTTGTATGGTCTTAAGCAAGCTCCTAGAGCTTGGTATGAACGCTTAAGCAAATTTCTTCTTGATCAAGGCTTTGTTAGAGGAAAAGCTGACACAACTTTTTTTATTAGAACTAATAAGTTAAATGAAATCTTAGTTGTACAAATATATGTGGATGATATCATATTTGGTGCTTCTAATGATAGTTTGTGTGAAGATTTTGCAAAGAAAATGCAGGGAGAATTTGAAATGTCTATGATGGGGGAACTCAATTACTTTCTTGGTTTGCAAATTAAGCAAAAGAAGGATGGAATCTTCATATCACAGACCAAATATCTAAATGATCTCTTAAAGAAGTTTGGAATGGACCAATGTAATGGTGCTGACACTCCTATGAGTACAACTACTTCTTTGGATGCAGATGAAGAGGGCAAGGACTTCAATATTACAAAATATAGAGGAATGATTGGTTCATTACTTTACCTAACAGCAAGTCACCCAGACATCCAATTCAGTGTTGGAATGTGTGCAAGGTTTCAATCAGCCCAAAAGAGTCACATGCTGAACATGTGAAAAGAATTTTCAGATACCTTGCTGATACTAAAACTCTAGGATTGTGGTTTCCCAAAGGCCAACCTTAACATTTGGTGGCATATTCAGATTCAGATCATGCTGGATACAAAACCGATAGGAAGAGTACAAGTGGACAATGTGAATTCGTTGGTGGTTCACTTGTATCATGGTTTAGCAAGAAACAAACAACGGTAGCTGTATCATCTACTGAAGCTGAATATGTAGCGGCTTCAAGTTGCTGTGCACAAGTTTTGTGGCTCAAACAACAACTCTCAGATTTGGGAATCAACCTCAAAGAAGTTCCAATATTGTGTGACAATACAAGCACAATAAGCTTGGCGAAAAATCCAGTTCAACATACTAGGACCAAGCACATTGATGTGAGGCATCATTTCATAAGAGATTATGTTCAGAAAAAGGAAGTCAAGGTCATGTTCATTCCGACTGATCTCCAATTGGCAGACATCTTCACAAAACCACTTGCTAAAGAACAATTTAATTTCATAAGAAGAGAATTGGGAATGGTAAATCCCAATGAGCTGTAAGTATTTTTCACTTAATTCAATGTTAGTTATGGTTTTGATGATTATAGGTTATGAAAGAGGAGCTTTATACCCAAGAGGGGGGGTGAATTGGGTATAATAAAAATTTTCGACAACTTGTTCTGTTTTTACACTTTCAGAACAGGGCAGAACAGAGGAGATAGAGAGAAAAGCTTTGCACACAACGATTTATACTGGTTCGGTCCTTTCTCCGACCTACATCCAGTCCCCAAGCCTCACCTGGGATTTTCAATCCACTATAATCAAATATTGATTACACACTCTGTACTAAGAGTTGTTCTCTCACTAGAACACACTCCCCCTTACAAGTTGTAATCAATACACCCTAACTACCAAGTCCCCTGACTTGTAGTTATCACAATCAGTAGATGGTTTACAAGATGATAACTCTCTCAAAGAGTAGATAGAATAAACACTGAAGTACAAAGTATCAAATTGATACTATTACAGATGAAAGCTGATACACAATAAATGAATTTAGTAGAAATTCGCTCAGAGTAGTTGTATATCTTTCTAAAGATGTTAATGAACTCTATTTATAGCTAGAGAACATTAAATGACCGTTGTAGCTTGAATCAGACCGTTGGAGAAGTTGCCCAAGTGTTCTGAAGTGGTTTTGGGGTCTTCTCTCTCTTGTTTTCCCTTAATCTAGTTGGTCAAGACATCAGGGCTGACTTTCTGCGAATTAATCCGTTGGAGAGGAGTTTTCTTGTTTCAGCTAACATCCTTAAATGCTTTGTAAGCGTGTGCAGAAGGATTTGGGTAGAAGGAGTAACTTTTGTGCTTTGCAATAAATGCTCTGAGGTGCTTTTTGCTTTATACTCTAACCTCTCACCAAACATTCTTTAATGCTCTGAAATCCACTAATAAATACGTTAAACATAGCAGGGAATATCAGAGAATAATATTGGAAGAAGATAGAATCAAATAACATTGATTTCTGAAATGCCCAAATTCAAAAATTCTGAACCAGCGTCACGAACTCGAGTTCAGTTCTTACAGGCTCGAGTTCGAGGCTTTAGTGTTCAAAACTGTGCAAGTTCAAAAAGTGTAAACCTGAGGTTTGTAGATCATTGAAAAACTAAAATGCTCTCGGGTTGAAATGAACTCGAGTTTATTAAAGTTAGGCTCGAGTTCGAGACACTTTTGAACAGACTTCGTTTTAGCTTGAAAGCACAAACCTGAGGTTTGCAAAACACACTCTCGAGTTTAAAAACATATCCAAAAGTTCTTTGCTCTCTGGAACTTTTAGGCTCGAGTTTGAAAGTCTCAGGCTCGAGTTTAAATAGCTTAAAAACAGTTCTTTGCTCTCGGCCAAAACTAGGCTCGAGTTTAAATATGTTAGGCTCGAGTTTGAGCATTGATGAATTTTTCAAACCGAAAAGCTTTTCTTTCAATGGAACAGTGCAGAGCTTGAAAATATCTTTAAGTTTCAAACAACTTGTCCCGCCAGAGATGAACTCGAGTTTGCCATGACAGGCTCGAGTTCATGCTCTTAAAACTTTCTTGGGATTCTTTCAAACCTGGGGTTTGAAGAAAGCAAGTGTAAGGTTTAACATGTTTTTCAAAGTTCAAAAACTCTCTGGAAACAATGAACTCGAGTTTGACCTTAGTAGGCTCGAGTTCATGTGAACTTTTTCAAAAGTTTAACTTTAAACTTCAGGTTCAGTCTCGAGTTTGGAAATCAACTGAACAAGTTTGAGTTCTCTGTCAAATCCAGGCTCGAGTTCAACACTAACAGGCTCGAGTTTGATTTTGACAGATTGAAAAATACAAGTTTAAATTATTCTAAACTTTGTCAAACCTTTTCAATATTGTTTCCAATTGTTGTTAATCATCAAAACACTCAGAGAACTAACAGGTTACTGACTTAAGCATCGGAGTATCTAGTTTTCTCTTTTGCAGGATGTTAAAAATCTGAGTTTTGGCTGTCAGAAGTGAAAACTCGAGTTTTGAAGGCAAAAACTCAAGTTTTGAAGTTTCAGCATCGGGGTCAGAAAAAGAGCAGATGGTCTTCAAACAGATGAAAACTCGAGTTTTGGAAATGAAAACTCGAGTTTTGGACTCGGAATGTCAAAAGTTCACAGTACACCATTGATGTCCAGGTTAGTAACTAAATTTCATCAAAACTTGAGTTTTGGTGATAAAAACTCGAGTTTTGAACTGTCTATATATATATAACTGCTTGTGTTCCTCAAAACCGTTCTCAAAACTGCCGGTTCTGCCCTAAACGCTCTGACTTCCTCCTCTCTGTTCTCTCTCTATTCCTCGTAAATCAACCTAGAATCCCTTGAAATCACTCAAAAACCTGGAAATGGCCTCCAAATCGACAAAACCCACTCAATCCAAGGGAAATCCACAGCCAGAAAGGACTCAATCCCAATCATCCTCTCCCATACAACCTCTCCAGAGACCACCGAGAACGAAATCAATTCCCAGAAAGCTTCAGGAAGGCATTGATCGTTCCATACAAGGCATAAGGGGCGAAATTCCAGAATCTACATCAAAGGCTACTCCTACCTGGTCCAAAGGGGTCTCTTTTCAAGAACCCATAGCCACTCCACTTAGAAAAAGAAAGGAGTTAGCACCAGAACCAGTGACGAAAGGGAAGAAGAAGGCCAGAACGAAGAGAGCCTGTAACTATGAGCAAGAGACAGAGCCAGCTCCAACTCAGAAGAAGCAAGCTTCAACTTCTGGGACTCCAAGAGCAGAGTCGTCTTCAACTCAGTCTCCTCCAACTGTAGGCAATGCCATAGACGACATTTATCGTATCAAATCTCCTCCTCAAGACTTTGATATAGCTACTGTGAATATGAAGTCTCTAGATAATTCTTTCAAAGAAAAATTTTCCTCTAGGGAATTTTGTGTAGTGGTAGCTATTGATTTTGATCTGCTAGAAAGAGAGAGTAATCTGAATTTGCGTCCTTGGCTAAGTTTTTATGAAAACTTTGTTTCTATAGTAGCCCCATATTCCCCAAACCATGTCCGGTTGTTTTATTTCAATATGGTATACGACAATGTTTTGGGTCCTGAGGGTGAGTTGATTGAAGAGAGGATCTCTACCACAGTTAGGGGAACTAAATTCACTTTATCTGCTTCTGTCTTGAATAAAATCCTACAGTTAGACCAGTATCCTATCCATACTTCAGAGTACAGTAACAGAGAGATATGGTCTGCACTTATGCCAGATAAACCTTTTCCTAATGACCAATCACACACCCTTACACTCAGACCAAGCTCTATGTCTCCTAGAAATAGAGTTTTGTGGTATATCTTTTCCAGAAATTTCATCCAAAAGGGTGGCAACTTCACCCACTTTGCCCAGAGAGATTACCACTTGTTCACTTCCTTTGTCAAACAAACTCCCTTTAATCTTGGTCATCACATTCTGAAAGAAATGATCAAATTCAAATTCCCTACCAGAAAGCTATCTCACATGCCATTTCCTTCATTGATATCGGTTATCCTATTTTATTTCAAGATTTGGTATGTTGAATCAGCTGAGACTCTGAAATATCCTCCCTATTTTGGTAAGGGTCAGTTGAACTTGAAGAATCTGACATTTGAGGGAGAAGGTTCAGGGCAATCAAGAGCCCCTACTCGGTCAAAAGCTCCAACCAGATCTCATTCTAGAGCTTCTCAAGCTCAGTCTCAGTCTCAGCAACAGGAAGCCCAGTCTGCACCTCCTCCACCTTCCTCAGTACCTTCAGATTTTGATGCTCGGGTGAAGGATATTATTGACTCAGCAGTTAGAGACATGTCTATGAGCATTGGTTATGAGATTGGTCAATTGAAAGGACAAATTGTAAAAAATACCAAGCATTTGGTTGATGTTCAGGATGCCATGAAAGAAGACTTGGTTGAGCTCACTGCACAGAATGCCAAACTTACAGACCTGGTTGAGAGTCATGACATTGTACTTACCTCTCTGAGTGTGTCCAACTCCAGCCTACATGACAAGGTAGATTAGTTGTTGAAGTATTTCAACATCGGGTCTTCTTCAACTTTTGGAGCCACTTCAGATCCTCAGCCCTCTGGACCTGCTTCTGGGAGTTCACCTCCATACACGACTCCTCCTATGACTTCAGTCTCCACTCCAGTTGCAGAGCCTTTTGATTCCACTCCTAACCCTCTAGCCATTGTACCCTATGTTCCTCCTATTTTTGTCCTTGACCCAGATTTTGAAGATGACAAAGGGGGAGAAGATCAGAACTAAAGGCAGAAAGAATTTGACTCTTTTGATTATAGTTTTGATTATAGTTTTTGATTTCTGTTTTTGTAGCTTGCTTTTGACTCTGTTGTTAATTTGAAATTTCGGTATTAAATGTTTTTAAGCTTATGGATGAAATTGCGTTGTTTACTTGTTCTGATAATTTATACTTCTGATAATTCATGTCTTTACTATATATATCAGTTAGTATGTTTTTCAAAGGAATTTCAAATAAGCAAAAACAATTTGACAAGTTGAAAACACTTCTGTTGCTCATCAAGATTTCATAAATATCAGCTTTTAAAGCCAAAAGAATTTTCATGATTTCAGAATCCAAATTTCCTCAAATTCTTCAAAGTTTGGTGTTGTCATCATCAAAAAGGGGGAGAATGTTAGTTCTCAATGTGTTTTGATGATGACTGGACAATTGGAAAGCCTTGAAAACCAATTGGATAAGTTTTATCTTGCAAAAAAATCAGTTTTCCTTGCTGTCAGAGGAAAACTCGAGTTTTGGGATCCAAAACTCGAGTTTTGGTCTATGGCAAAACTTCACAAAAGGCATCACCGCCAATTCTATTGATCACTGCCAGTTTTGAACTTGTGAATAGTTCAAAACTCGAGTTTTGGGATCCAAAACTCGAGTTTTGGCCTGGCAGAAAGGTTTGCAAATCTTCTAAGTTTTTCACATCTCAAAACGTCCGGTTCTCATTCATCACTGCCAGTTTTGAACTTTTCTTATTTTGGAAGAAAGTTCAAAACTCGAGTTTTGGGAACCAAAACTCGAGTTTTTAAGAGACAGAGAGCAATTGATTTTTCTCCAGTTCATCACCGCCGGTTTTGAGACCATCACCGCCAGTTTTCAACTGTACGTGTATTTTCCAAGTTTTCATAGAATATTAAAACTCGAGTTTTGGATACCAAAACTTGAGTTTTGAGCCTTCAATCTTTTCGAAGTTGAAAACCGCCAGTTTTACTCCAACACCTCCAGTTTTGATGTTTTGAACTAAAATCATGTTTTGCCATGAATAGTTCAAAACTCGAGTTTTGGGAAGCAAAACTTGAGTTTTGGGCAACCCGAAAGGATTGATTTTTCCAAACTCTGATAACTGCCAGTTTTGGTTTGAACACTGCCAGTTATGAAGTATGAACAGTTCAAAACTCCAGTTTTGATCTTCAAAACTCGAGTTTTGGTGAATTATCAGAAAAACACTTTTTCGTTTAAAACTTGCCAAATCTGATTCAAAGATCCTTGTTTAAAATACCCATTGATCTTATATGTTATATATATCACTTATCATTGTAACCGAGCTGTTATAATGTGTTTATTCCTGAGATTACAGAAGATTCTTGAATTTGATTGAAATTCAAATAAAGAGTAATTTTAGGAAACTTGCTGAATTCATGGAGAGTCGTTATACAGAGTCATCTAGCCGTTATACAGAATCATTTGGGCGTTATACAATATCTCCAACGGATGAATTCTTTAAAAGAAATCCAGAATCAAGCAAATCTGCAAATTAACTTGACCAACGGCTATATTTCAGACAGGGAGCAATTTAAGCTAATTAATTCATGAAATAACTCCAGCAAAAGCTATATTTTCAAAATGGAAAAAGCTCCAACGGATCTCTAACGTTCACAAGCTTCAGAACACTACAAATAGCTGAAGATTTGAAGCTGCATTGACATAGAACTGAGCTACAACAATTCTACTCGAAAATATCAGTCAAGAACTGTTCTTTTCATCTGTTTACATTGTGCTTCAGTGATAATCATTATTCACTCTTAAAAGAGAGTTTCTTCTCTGTAATTTCTTTTCTGTAAGGATCTCAAAGTAGTGGGACTTTGAGATTGGGTTATTCGATTACAACTTGTAAGGGGGAGTGTGTCCAAGGTTGTGAAACATCCTTCGTTTGCAGAGTCTGTAATCGTCAAGAGAGTTAGTGAAAATCCCAGAGTGACTGGGGACTGGACGTAGGTCGTTAGATTGGACCGAACCAGGATAATTTCTTTGTGTCCTGCTCTTTTTCCCTTCATACTCTTCTCAATTCTGTTTCATCGAGTTTTTTTTTTAACAAAAACAGAGTATACTTGAAAAGAATTTTAAAATCCCCAATTCACCCCCCCCCCTCTTGGTGATTTAGCTACTCTTTCATAGTTATCATCCACTTTCTCATGTTCTTTCTTATAATCGTCATTCTTCTCCTTGTCGTCATTATGCTTTGTCTATTTCCGTTGATGATATTCCTAAAACTTATTCCCAAGCCATTAAACATGAGGGCTGGAAAAATGCTATAACAGCTGAACTTGAGGCTCTACAACAAAATCATATATGGGTTTTAACTGATTTACCACCTGGCAAATGACCAATTGGATGTAAGTGGGTCTTTGCTAAGAAATATAACTCTGATGGTACTTTGAATCGCTATAAAGGACGTCTAGTTGCTAGGGGATATACTCAGATTGAGGGAGTTGATTTTAATGATACTTTTTCTCCTGTTGCCAAGCTTACTACTGTTCGTTTATTACTTGCTCTTGCGGCTGCCCAAAATTGGTATTTAAAGCAATTTGATGTCAATAATGCTTTTCTTCATGGGGATCTCCATGAGGAAGTTTATATGTTACCTCCTCCGGGATTATCTGTTTCTTCTCCTACTCAAGTGTGTAAGTTGCAACGTTCTCTTTATTGACTTAAGCAAGCTAGTAGACAATGGTTTTTTAAGCTTTCTTCAGCCTTACTTTCTTGTGGGTATCATCATTCTTCTACTGATCATTCTCTGTTTATCAAGCAATCTGCCACCACCTTTACTGCTTTATTGGTTTACGTGGATGATATTCTCATATGTGGTAATGATTTGACTTAAATAAACAATATGAAGACTTTTCTTGATACCTCTTTTAAAATCAAAGACTTAGGTGATGCTAAGTATTTTCTTGGTTTGGAAATTGCTCGTAGTTCCAAAGGTATCTCTCTTTGTTAACGCAAGTTTGCTTTGGATATTTTGTCTAATGCTAGTTTTCTTGAGTGTAAACCTGTTATTACTCATATGGCTGCATCTCTGAAGCTTTCTCTTGATTTGGGTACTGTTTTGGAAGATGGATCTGATTATCGCACCTTAGTAGGACGTTTATTGTATCTTGCTAATACTCAGCCTGACATTTCTTTTTTTTTTTTTTGTACAACAATTAAGCCAGTTCATTTAGAACCCTATTGATTTACATTTAAGGGCTGCTCCTCGAGTCCTTCGGTATATTAAGGCTTCTCCAGGTCGTGGTCTGTTTTTTCCTGCTGATTCTATTGTCAAATTAAATGCTTTTAGTGATTCTGATTAGGCTGGTTTTCTTGATACTCAAAGATCTATTATTGGTTTCTGTGGTTTCTTAGATCAGGCTTTGATCACTTGGCGATCTAAAAAGCAACCAATTGTCTCTACTTCATCATCTGAGGCCGAGTACCGTGCTTTGGCTACTACTACTTGTGAGCTTTAGTGGTTATCCTTTTTACTTCGTGATTTTGGTCTTCCACTCACTTCCCCTGCTTCTTTGTATTGTGATAGCCAATCTGCTCGTCATATTGCTGCTAACCCCACTTTTCACGAACGCACAAAGCATCTTGACATCGATTGTCATATCGTTCGTGAAAAATTACAAACTGGGTTGATTCATTTACTTCCGATTAAGACTTAAGATCAATTGGCAGATATTTTTACTAAACCCCTTGCACCTTCTCCATTTCTTACACTCTTATCCAAGCTGGGAATGATAGATATTCACTCTCTAGCTTGAGGGGGCTATTAGTGTATATAGTAGATTTGATTGTAACTATTTCAGTTAGCTTTTTACTGTAATTAGTTGAATGTAAATAGAATTAGTTAGCTTTACTTGTTGTAACAAGAAGAGAGTTAGTTAGACTTATTTTATCTGTTAAAGTGTATAAATAGGATGTACATATCTCCAGAATATTCAATTCAATACAATCATTTTTCTTCTCTTCTTGCTTCGTGCTAGTGAGTAGGTCAAATGGTCCTTGAATTTAGTTCGGATGGGTTATTGCTGTCATACTCGACGGTGCCAGTCAATTAAGGTTAGAGGGATTTTAATATTATGTTGTTTGGACTGTTAAGGGGAGAAATTTAAAGTTTACTTATTTGAATTTGAAGGACAATTATACCCTTATTTTATTTAAGTTGTTTTTGTAAAATCCCAATTTTCTAAAATGTTTTCAAAACAATTTGATCAGAGTGGCGCATCGGAGCAATTTAAAATACTGAGTAACTGATAAATCTGTGGTACAATATTGTCTGTGGCATATCTTGATAATATCAATACATTTATCTAAGTATTAAAAATCCTAACTACGTAGCAATATAAGTACTCCTTCAAAATAAACTTTATCCGGTCCTCACGTGCACTGCTTACCCTTGTCGTCGGCCCTTGGTCCTCCAGACCCTGAAGCTATAGTAGGAGCTGAGGTTCAATGACCATTGAACCTCAGGTAACGATTAACCTTATGTTTATATATGACAGTATATGTATGACAGATATTCATGGCGTTATAGCAACAATCAATACATAAGCACACAGCAGATGTATCCCAACAGTACATAAGCACACAGCAGATGTATCCCAACAGTACATAAGCACACAGCAGATGTATCTCATAAGCACATAGCAGATGTAAAGTTATCTACCACATATAAGCATATCATAAGCATCAGAGTTAGTGTTACAGCACCCATACGTACCTTCGTCGGTGGTCGCGGTACATATGTCGGTCGGTATGATCACGTATATCCTATGATGGTAATTTCGCATTTATTAATTCAAAAATAATATCCTACTAGATCTCTTTAGTCACAAATGGCCATTTTCTCTTGGTGGAATTATTTTTCAACTTGTTTCCCTTAGTTTGCAGGAAAAAAAAAACAAACGCTGGTACAGCATTTCTGGGCTGATTTTTCGTCTAACTTTGAAAAATCATAACTAATTCTAGAAAAATCGAAACGAGAATCCGTAAAATTCTCCGGAATCCTTAGGATGTCTAGTTGTAAGGAAAAATACTCATTTATGCCCAGATCACACGAGTCACTCCCAGTGTTTAAGTTTCTAACCTCTTCCCAGAAACATTCCAGAATTTCGCAACCCAACTTTGGGAATTTCTATCTCACTGTACAGAGCACATTTTAACATGTTCTTGGCATATTTGAAAAGCCCTATATGTCTACTTTAACCATGAATTTTTCCAGAATTTTATAACTTCATTTTGTACATAAAACATTGGCATTTTTACCACTGATTTCAGAAATCACCTACCGACAAAATTTTGCCAGAGTTTCGTTACTTTGATCCTCATCTTCCAAAAATTTTGCCAAAACACCTTCTTCATCAATTTTTCGAATTAAAACCAATGTTGACTATAAAAACGTGATATTAAAATTACTCTAGCATATTTAAGATCAAAGCTACTTCTAACTATGAATTTAAGAACTAAAGCTTAAAGAACTTAAAGCTAGAGCTAGAGAACTTATCAAGAACCTTGCTACTCCTTCAAGAAGCTCCTCACTCTCACTCTCTACTTTCTATATCAGCTTGTTTAAGCTTGACTTGGTGTGAAAAATATGAAGATCCAAGGCCCCTATTTATAGCAAAAGACTATGGCATCTTTGGTAATTAATTCAAACCTAATCTTCTTCAATTGGAGCCATGGGATCTAAACTTAGTTAAGAAGTTTTAATCTTATCCATTGGACTCATACTTAATGAAGAAGTTTCAATTTAATTTAAAAGCATTTCTCTTGATTTTCTCCTATTGGTGGATTTCAAATACATTGGATTATGTCTATTTTCTTTTCCTTCCTCTTCTATTATTTGCTTTGCATTCCACTAGATAAAAATTTATTTAGGGGTCTTCAAGAAGTTTTTTTCAAGTTTTCTCATTGGTTTTGTAATCTTGGAACTTATGGCTCTAATTAGAAACCTCTAATTCCCTTTTTCTCATTTGGAATCAAACTTCACCAATTGAGAAAATGACTTTGGTTATAACCTATCTCAAGCTTAGATTATACTTGTTAATAATAACTCCTTATATTTGATCTATGATTAACGGATCTCAAGATACAATTTATTTTATATAGGTTCTCATTTGCTTATGTCTGGAATTAATTCCATTGTTTAATTAAATTGATTTATGCCCAATTTTTCTTATTGGTGGATGCCTTGACTTTTATCACTAGGCTCACAACAATTGCACTCACAACACTCTCTCTCTTTCTCACACACAAACACATGCACAACAATTGTACACACACATGCACAACAATTGTACACACACACATACTCATCATCTCTTTTCACTAGACACACACACAATCACAACACCTTTCTCTTTCCTACTTATCCTCTTCTACACTTCATAAAAGCTCTTAATACTTGTGCATGACTCATTTTAACATGTGTGGATTGTTTTATAATAACAATTTAATTCTTCCTCATTAAGCTACCTCTATGTGTGTTTCATTAGTCTCATGAAATCAAGGAGAAAGCCCTTCATTGGTGGATTTAATTTCACATGGATTATGCTTTATTGAATTAATTTTAAAGCCCTTAGATTAGCTTTAATAAATTCAATCCAAGCCCTCCATATTTAATCTCAATTAACATCCCTAATATAGTAATTAAGTGTAATTGGCAATTTATGATTGGTTCCTAGCTTAATCATGGTCCTTATAAACTTTACTTATACTAATCTTAATCCTTTACTAGCTATTGGCTTTTAATTAAGGATTATACATCTTTAATTATGCTTGTTTTAATTTGGTTATTAAATTTAATGTCTTTATTCTAATTATTGCAAATTTAATTGACCATTAATTACATGTAGTTTTATCTAATTGATTTTGAGTATTCACAAGTCATACAGGCATTTTAAGATCAATCATGAATAATTATGCAATTAATTCCATTAATATAAATTTAATTGTCTTTCAACTCATTTTACTGTTCTCTAATTATTTTGATCACTTTTATAACCTTCTATAACTTATAAATGATTTTATAAGATCTAGAGGTTAAGATATGACTTTTAGAATATCTTATGATTTCCTAAATGATAATAAATAAACCATAAAATTTTGAGATCACATATTCACTAATTATTGATAATTTTCATTTTACCGGTTTAATTATTTTCTCACAACACTTTGCCTTTTCATAGTCATTAATGCACCATATATCATTTTAATAATTATAGGGCAATTTATGATCCCTAAATGAAAACTAGAAATTGGCTTTTAGTTAGTTTTACTTCTAAAGGAAAATTTCCTAAATGAATCTAGAGAATTTGAGTCTTTGGTTTACTTAATTTCCAAGAGGAAATTGCCTAGAATATAGCTAACAAATTTATAAAATTAGAGACAACATACTCTCCCTTTATTCATTATGTATTATTTATCAAAATTATTATTTATGATAAATAAGAAATTATTATTTATGATAAATAAGAATTTTAGGGTGTTATAGTTTTATCAAACTTTCTAAAGAATTGTTGAATAAATATAATTATAATTCATAAATAATTTTTAATATATACAATAGTGCATATTCAATCATTATAATTATATTTATATAATTATTTATGTTGAATCATATATATATTTGAAGAAAGAAAGAAAGGTGGTCACCAAAAAATTCTACATACAAATCAGCAATAAGAACGTATTAGCATTTCCCCTGCATCAGAATTTATTAGTTGCATGATGTATGCTCATTGGTTATAGTACTTTTTAGGGTTATATTATATTCCTGTAAGACTCATATCCACTACTTGCTTTTAACTTTTCAAAGTTAGATTATTCAAACTCGGAAAACTATAGTGTATGTATCCTATGGGTGCCATAAGTCCTACCAAGAACTAAACTAAAAAAACTTTGGCATCATTTTAGGAAACCTTAAAGTTAGTTGGGTCAGAAAATGATATTTGCCCTGGCTTCAGGGGTAGCCGACTATTTGCCCAAAAGCCACTCTTATGATGAAGACTGGAAGAAAACTTTTTCTCACTCTTATGGTTTTTTATTTTTCATCATATATACTTGAACTCTTTAAAACCAACTTTTCAATATATTATCTAAAATTATCTAAATAAATTTATGTCAAACTGACTTTTTTATAAAACTTTATTCAAACATAAATCAAATTGTAGATTTATAGTTCTTCACTATTTTTACATAACTCTTGAACTGGATATCTGATTAGCTTCATTATTGTCTCATATTTCAGATGATTCAGAGAGCTACAAATGTTATTTGGACTTGGAAGCTTAATTCAAACAAGAAGATGATCGAAATTGGATCTGAAATCAGACATGTTTTTTAGGATTTTTATTTGGACCCGAATTTTATAAAGACTATTTATTATTTGTTTCTATTGTTTAGGCTGGATTTTATTACTTAGAGCCCCAATCTGTTTTGCCAATTTAGGATAAGTCAAATGGTGGCTACAAACATATTGGACATTACATTTTTGAATTTTTATGGATTAAAGTCAGAAGTTTTCATATTCCCTCTACTGTTCATCGCGTTCATCACCTGTTCTTTGTCATTTCTGTCCTACCCAACCAAGCTTGGCTAAATTTCTGTGATTAACCCATGGATTGAGGATCCATGAATCCAAAAGACTCGTGCTTAATCGGTAACTAACTAGTTTCTGTGTTCTTTTATCAGATTCGGATTGTGTATTTGATTAAATGCCCAGATTGATATATCCCAAGGACGTAGGTCGAACCGGGTTAGAGTGATTACTGTGTGATCGCATAGTGACACACCACGCCTTCGATTAGATTCTAGACGATCATCTACTCAGGGGATTTTCTGGATAAACGTTGAGATTTTGGTTTATCTAGAATTAATCACAAGTTCAGTTACTATATTTTTGTCCGATGAAGGTTCTGGAATTTCGATTTTGGGTTAATCGTTCTTTAGTCTATTAATCTGTGTTTTATTTCATTTTCTTTTTAGGTTTTGCGTTTAAGTTTAATTGCACTGAAAAACTCTTTCCAATTTGGTTACTGTTTCATTGTTGTTACTGTTTTATTGGACCTACTGGGAATCCCGTGGGAAACAATCTAGGTTCCCTATATTGCAAATTTATATTGAACTTGTTATTTTACGAGACTTGACAAATCTCGATCAATGAGAATATTCAGAATCTGTTTTAAAAATTTCTGACAAATTACCCATGAAATTCTGTGGGTAAGTAATTAACCACAAAATTCAGGGATGGAATACTACGTGGCTGATTGGCCATGGAATTTTGCAGGTAATTCGCCACAAAATTCAGCGATGGAATACTCCGTGGGTGATTAGCCACGAAATTCTGTCTAATTTCCCATGAAATTTAGGGACAGAATTAGTGGGAAACTACCCACATAATTTTTCGTTGTTAATTTCAAATGGAATAATTCCATCCCTAATTCCGTCAGAAATTATCGACGAAATATAATTCCGCCGCTTTATGCCTTATGTTAGGATGGAAATGGATTACCAACGGAATTATGTTGGTAATACGTTGATTTTTTGTAGTGAAAAATATAACGGTTGTAATTATTAACATTCATGTATTTAGGAACAAAAATGATTGTTCTTACAAAACAACTGTCATATAACACTTTCAAATGATTTGTCTTCTAACTTTATATCAACCAAAACAAAAGCTAATGGTTATAACAATTAACCCTAAAGTATGCTTTCTAAATATCTAACAGTTAAAAATGATAACTATCATACAAAAGATGAGATTTTGAATATATATATATATATATTGACAATACCTAAGGGCATTCTTCACACAAAAACCATTATTTATTCTTTAAAAATACTTATTGGTTAAAAATGATAATTGTCAAATATAAGAATGAGGAATTTTGAAAAATATCAAATATAAGGTGATAAAATTCTTAAAAAAATCATTTGGCAATACTTGATGGTTCTTCACAAAGAACCGTTATGTATTCTTTAATAAATATTTAACAGTTAAACACTACTATAAAATATAGATTTTACTTCCCAAAAAATGTCTGTTTTTCAAAAAGGGAAGTAAAAAATAAAGGATGTGACATTTTTGTAATTCTATGGAGAAATTCTGAAATATTGGGTTCCGTTTAACAAAAACATGCGCCAAAAGTAGGATATTTGGCGTTCCAATTTAGAAAAGGGATGCTAAAAGTTGGATTTTTGGTGTCCTAACTCTAAAAAAAGGGACGCCAATGGCCTCCTCCTGTACACCTGGCTCTAAAAGCACTAAGCTTCCCCTCTTGTAGAACTTTGTCTCTCTCCATACCTATCTCTTTGATCTCCCACCAATGACAATGACAAATCAAGCACAATGAAGGGTCAACATCTTCTTCGATCTCCAACGACCCAGATCCCCCCTCGCTCATCATCTTCGATGGCAACAACAGCAAGATCAAAGAAGGCTCTTTGGCGGCAACATGAAGGCTTGATCTACAACATTGAGTGATGACATCTTTAACGTCTACCTCTCCAGTGACCCAGATACTCTCTCGCTCATTATCTCCGATGGCAACGACAATGAGATCAACGATGGCGAGCACAGTGAAGTCTCTTTGGTGGCAACGTGACGGCTTGACCTATGATGGTACGTGATGACTTCTTTAATGTATACCTCTTCAGCGACCCAAATACTCTCTCGCTTATCATGTCTGGTGGCAACGATAACGAGATAAACGATGGTGAGCACAGTCAAGGCTCTTTGGTAGTAACGTGAAGGCTCGATCTACAACGTTGAGTGATGAATTCTTCAACATCGACCTCTCCAACGACTCAAATACTCCCTGCTCATCGTCTCCGGTGGCAACGACAACGAGATCAACGATGGCAAGCACAGTGAAGGCTCTTTGGTGGCAACGTGAAGGCTTGATCTACGATGGTGAGTGATGACTTCTTCAATGTCTACCTCTTTAGTGACCCAGATCCTCTCTTACTCACTATCTCCAATTACCGACAAATATCATGCCTTTCTCTTCATGGATCTTGTTTCAACTGACCCAAATCCTCTCTTACATATTGTCTTAGACACTGATGGCAAGTACAACGAATGCTCGACATCTTCTTCCTTTTCGGATTGACCCAACTTGTGCCTTTCTCTTCGTGGTTTTGATTGAAGGTTCTTATTATTGTTAATGGTTTGTGTGGGTATGAATCTCAAAAATATTTCCTGGTTTATGGTCCAATCATATAATTATTTTATTTTGGAAGATCTATATTATGGTTCCAAAATATTGCCTTTTGATTCAAATTTTGGAATCATTCTTCATCCTCAAAATTGTGATGGCATTTTGTTCCAGAAGCTTTCTATTTCCCTTTCGGTGGTCTTGCCATGGCGATGCTGTTGTCACCTCCATCACCATTCTTTCCGATGCCAAGCTCTGTTCAAATCCTATGCCAACCTAGTACCATCTCACTTGTTTTTTGTCACAAATTGAAAATGTTTAGCTGTTTGTTTGTAAGTTATTGACAAATATGGGTTTGATTGCGATGAACTAAGATTAATTTGATGAATGATCTTTATTGTTATACTTTAAGCTTCGAACAAGTGCTGGCCGAACACATGGGGAAGCATAACGCATAGGGAAGTAAGAAAGCAGAGTCACTCACTGCTAGGCAGTGCAAATTTTTTATTTTTTATTTTTAAAAAAATCTTACTGTGTCCCCTTTTTCTCTTACGATGTCCCTTTTTTAATAGATGTCATTCTCAGACTTTACTACATCACTCACATAGGCGTCCCCCTAAAATTGGCAAGAAAAGGCCTAAAAATGGATGTTAAAAATGCTTTCTATAGTAGTGAAAAATGTTAACTGTCATATATTAGAAGGCATTATAGGGAAAATTCTAAATAAATACCGTCTGAATTTGTAAAACTCCCAGAAGTCCGTCGAATTTGTAAAAAGACTAAGATGTGACAAGGACTTTTGAGGGATATGCAAATTCAAGCAAAATTACCCTTTTGCTCTTAGTTTTAAATAATTTTTCTTAAAAAGAAAATACCCCCCACCCCGGGCGGTGGGCCCCACCGCCGACGGCGCCACCTCCGCTGGCTGCCACCACCTTCGTCGGCTGCCGGTGGCTGGCGGGGGTCTCCGGCGGAGGTGGTGGCCGCCAGCGTTGGGGCTTACCGCGGGGGGTATTTTATTTTTTTAAATTATTTAAAATTAAGGGTAAAAAGGTAATTTCGCTCGAATTTGCATATCCCTCAAAAGTCCTTGTCACCTCTCAGTCTTTCTATAAATTCGACGGACTTCTGAGGGTTTTACAAATTCAGGCGGTATTTATTTGAAATTTTCTCATTCTTTACAAAGAACCGTTATGTACTATTTCATATAAGAAGACGAGATTCTAAAAAATGTCGTATAACAAGACAGGATTCTGAAAAAAAAATTTATTTGGTGCAACTCTTCCAACTCATTCTCAAATATTTTTTGAGCTTATCTTAGGTCTCATACCCCTTTTTTATGGGATTTGCTCTATTGCTGTGGATCTCATCCTTCACTACTGCCATGATTCTTCACTTTGCAGCTCATTCCTTTCGTCATTCTTGCTCGTGTAAGCTTCAATTCCTTTTTTCAATTAATGATTTTAGTTTTGTTTTATTTTTTATATAAAAAGAGCTCACTAGTTGAACGAAAAGAAGATAGCACTAAAAACATGATGAGGTAAAATGCTAAAAACATTTATTGTTATTTTATTGTACTGAAAATAATTATAATTACACTAACTAAAAATCAATAACAATTTTTTCTTATAATTTTAGTAGTCACGATCTGTAACATCCCAATTTTCTAAAGTGTTTTTGAAATAATTGGTCAGAGTAAAGCATTGGAATAACTTCAAAAGTGTGAGTATCTGATAAACATTTACTAATGTAGTATCTGGCTGCTTACACAGCGGTAGAGTAGTCTAAAAATAATTCAATAAAATAAAGTCAAAATAAAAATCTCTCTGTCTGCATCCTCACGCTAGCTCCTTATCCTTGTCCTTGGCCCTGGTTCCTCCAAACCTTGAGGCTATAGCAGGAGCTGAGGTTCAATGGCCATTGAACCTCAGATAACGGTTAACCTCATACTTATATATGACAGTATATGACAGATATTCATGGCGTTATAGCAATAATCCATACATAAGCACACAGCAGATGTATCCCAACAGTACATAAGCACACAGCAGATGTATTCCAACAACACACAGCAGATGTATCCCAGCACACAACAGATGTATCTCATAGGCACACAGCAGATGTAAAGTTATCTACCACATATAAGCATATTATAAGCATCAGAGTTAGTGTTACAGTACGCGAACGTACCTTCGTCGGGGATCGTGGTACGTATGTCGGTCGGTATGATCATGTATATCCTATAATGGTAATTTCGTATTTATTAATTCATAAATAATATTCTAGAAGATATCCTAGTCACTAATGACCTTTTTACCTTGGTAGGATTATTTCTCAACTTATCACCCTTAATTCTTCAAAAAACGCTGGTCCAGAATTTTGGACAGATTTTCGCCTAATTTCGGAAAATCATAACTAATTCTAGAAAAATTGAAACGAGGATCCGTAAGATTCCATGGAATGCTTAGGATGTCTACTTTCAAGGAAAAATAATATCTTTTTCCCAGATCACACGGTTCATTCCCAGATTTTAAGTTTTGAACCCCTGCCCAGAATTTTTCAGAGATTCGTAGCCCTAACTTTGGGAATTTTTATCTCACTTCACAAAACTTATTTTGACATGTTCTTGGCAGCTTTGGAAAGCTCTATATGTCTACTTTCACCATGAATATTTACAGAATTTTTAAACAACATTTTGAACATAAAATATTAGCATTTTCATGACTGATTTCAGAAATCGCCTACCGACAAAATTTCGCCAGAACTTCGTTACTTCGGTGATTCTTTTCCGGAAATTTTGCTAAAACTCCTTCTTCATCAATTTTTCGAAATAAAACCAATTTTAAACCCAGAAAAACTTAAAAACAACTATATCCAAAAGATTTAAAGATTAAACTACAAAATAACTAAAAACTCAAAAGCTAGAGCTCAAGAACTTACCTAGAACTTTGCTCCTCCCTTCTTCAAGGCTCTCACACTCACTTTCTCTCTATATTTCAGATGTTGTTGCTTTGTGAATTGGTGAGGAACAATGAAGCCCAAGGACCCCTATTTATAGTAATTTCACTACAAGAAAATGCTGAAATAGCGACGGAATTTGCGAGGGAAAAAAATTCCGTCGCAAATTTACCAAAATTTGCGAGGGAAAAAAATTTCCCTCGCAAAATGTTGACTTTTGCAAGGGGAATTTTTTTTTCCCTCGCAAATTTTGGGAAAATTGGGGGGAAATATCCTGCCAATTTCCCCCCATTTTGCGAGAGAACTAATTATCCCTCGCAAAATGAGAACTTTTGCGAGGGAAAAAATTTTCCCTCGCAAAAAGTAGCCATTTTGCGAGGGAAATTTTTTTCCCTCGCAAATTTTGGGAAAATTGGAGGGAAATATCCCGCCAATTTCCCCCCATTTTATGAGAGAACTAATTGTCCCTCGCAAAATGATGAATTTTGCGAGGGAAATTTTTTTCCCTCGCAAATTTTGGGAAAATTGGGGGGAAATATCCCGCCAATTTCCCCCCATTTTGCGAGGGAACTAATTGTCCCTCGCAAAATGATGAATTTTGCGAGGGAAAAAAATTTTCCCTAGCAAAAAGTAGCCATTTTGCGAGGGAAATTTTTTTCCCTCGCAAATTTTGGGAAAATTGGGGGGGAAATATCCCGCCAATTTCCCCCTATTTTGCGAGGGAACTAATTGTCCCTCGCAAAATGGCCACTTTTTGCGAGGGAAATATACATTCCCTCGCAAAAAGTAGCCATTTTGCGAGGGAAATTTTTTTCCCTCGCAAATTTTGGGAAAATTGGGGGCGAAATATCCCGCCAATTTCCCCCATTTTGCGAGGGAACTAATTGTCCCTCGCAAAATGATGACTTTTGCGAGGGAAAAAAATTTCCCTCGCAAAATTCTTTATATTCCTTTCGTCTCACACTCCTCTCTCACATTTCCTTGTTTTTAGTTTTCTCTTTCTTCTATCTGTTTTAGATCTCTCCAACGCCGGCCACTCCCCCACCTGCTGCTGCTACTCCACCACCGGCAACTCCTCCTCCGGCTGCAGCTCCCACTCCCACCACTCCTTCACCAGTGGCAACTCCTCCCTCAGCTACCCCTGCTAGCTCTCCGACACCGTCCTCAGAATCACCCGCCGCCAACTCCCCACCGGCACCTGCTCCTGAGGGCCCTTCACCTCCTCCATTTTCATCACCACAACGACAAGAAGCACGCCAAACACATACATATGGACTCACCCTCTCACTCCTTCGTCATCATCGTCGGAGCTGGTATCTTCGGTGAGAGCTTCGGTTTTGATCAATTCTTTCATCTTTGTTCATATGGTTATTATGATTCATTTTATTCTAATTTTTAGTCTCTCTGTACGAAAGGTATCTCTGCGGCGAAAGTGTTGGCTGAGAACAGAATAGAAGACCTAGGGAAAGTGCTCGCTCGTGATAATGACGAAAAGAATTGAACTGCACCTTGTATAATTTTTTCTTCTTCTGGATTATATTAGTGAGTTACGATTTCATCATGTGGTGTGTTCTGCTAATGAAATGGTATTTAATTTATTGGATTATATGTTTTATCGGATTTCATCATGAATAAAACAGTTTGTAATTCTTTAACTCATTTTCCAACTTTAGTCAGCTTTCTCTGGTTCTGAAAAACCAACCAAATCTGGTTTTTTTAATGTAATCTTTTTAGTATTTCTGATTTTTATTTTTAAAAAAATAAATTAAAATTTTGCGAGGGAAAATCCTTTCCCTCGCAAAAGTTTCAAATTTTGCGAGGGAAAAATATTCCCTCGCAAAATCCCAAATTTTGCGAGGGAATAAATTTCCCTCGCAAAATTTGACACTTTTGCGAGGGAAAGGATTTTCCCTCGCAAATTATGAATTTGCGACGGAAATATGCATTTTTGCGACGGAAAATTGTTTTGCGATGGCGATTTTTGCGACAGAACTTTTTCCGTCGCAAATTCCGCCGCAAATTAATTTTGCGACGGAAATTTGCTATTTTGCGAGGGAAAAATTCCGCCGCAAAAAACTGTTTTTTTTGTAGTGTTTGGTGTGGCAATTTTGCAATTTATTCAAACCTAGCTCATCTTAAACCTTGGCCATTGGATCTAGGTTACATTTGAAGCTCAAATCCTCCCCCTACAAGCATCAAAACCGTGCTCCCTCTCTTCTTCTAGTTTCTTCCATTAGCTTTTGAGTCACCTACATGAGTCATCAATTTGGTACCTTATCTTCTTCCATTCTTCTCAAAAGTCCTCTACTAGGTTAGTGATTCACACTTTAGCGTTGTGACTCATTTCACATGTAGATTAGTGACTCATGTAGGTTAGGTTGGTGACTCACCTTATCTTCTTCTAAAATTGCCAAGTGTCCTAGTCTTCTTATTTAACTTATCTCTTTGTTGTTCACTAGAGAGGAATTTGTTTAGGTATCCTAATGAAGTTGTATGCTCCATTGCTCATTGGATTTAAATTCTAGAAATTTTTAGCTTCATTTTGAGACCAAATTTGCCTATCTTCTCTATTGGTTTTCAATCTTCAACAATCAAGGAAATGACTTTGGTTATACTTGTTTTCATGCTTGATTTATGCTTGTTATTGTTCTCAATTTAGATTTGATACTTAGTGGATTTCAAGTTACAATTTGGTTTGTAGGAATTTCCATTTGTTTATGCATAGGATTAGTTTTTCTTGGATTATCTTAATTGTGCAATTAACTAAATTTGTAACATCCTGCCTTTTTAAATGTGGTTTTCAAATGGGATTATCAGAGCTTTGAAGAAATTAATCAGAGTGGCATCGAAAAAGGTTTTCCTTTTAAAACAATAACTTAATCAGAGCATAAGAATAAATTTTTTCTTTAAAAGAGCGAGTATCTGATATACATTCCCTGTTGTAGAGTTTGGTTGCTGCTACAGTGGTACACTTGTTTATGATTACAATGACTCCTAATGACTTCTCTACCCGTGTCCTCTCGTGTGCTATTCATCCTTGTTCCTATCCCGGGTTCCACCAGTATCTGAGACTATGAGCTGGGGTTCAATTCCCATTGAACCCCAGGTAACGGTTAACCTCATGCTTATGTACAGTTATGTATGACAGATATTCATGATAAAACAACAATATTCATATTCAATATTTCTCAAAAACACAATCATCATATATCCATATATATTTACTACAATCTGTTTGCACTCTTCACCAGTGCCACGATGGCCTATCGTGTCCTCAGCGCGCTAGGAAAACTCAGACGGCATTACCAAAACTGTAACCCGTATATAGCTGTATGTATATTCAAATAATTTTAAAGCAAAGTCACAGTCTATGAACATATCTACCACATACAAGTGTACCATAAGCATCAGAGTTAGTGTTACAGTACGCGTCCGTACCTTTGTCGGTATTCACGGCACGTTGTCGGTTGCGAAGCGATCACAGATTCCCTATGAGGGTAATATTGCATTTATTAATTCACAATCGATATCCCAATAGATATCCTAGCCACAAATGATTATTTTACCCCTGGTGGATTTATGAATTTATTATTTCCCTTTATTATTTTGAGAAAAACGATGGTCCTTAAATCTGGGCAGAATTTTGCCTAACTTTGAAAAATCATAACTAATTCTAGAAAAATCGAAACGAGGATCCGTAAAATTCCTCGGAATCCTTAGGATGTCTAGTTTCAAAGAAAAATAATAGCCTTTGCCCAGATTCCACGGTTCATTCACAGTTTTAAATTTTTGAACATCTGTCCAGAATTTTCCAGAAATTCGTAGCCCTAACTTTGGGAATTTTTATCTCCCTGTACAGAAATCATTTGGACATGTTCTTTACATATTTAAAAAGCCATATATGTCTACTTGAACCATAAATTTCCCCAGAATTTTTGAACCATGTTTTCAGCATAAAATATAAGCATTTTCAGGTCTGGTTCAGAAATTCCAGAATCGATGAAATTTCGCCAGAACTTCGTTACTTCGGTGTTTCTCTTCCGGAAATTTTGCTAAAACCCTATCTTCAATATTTTTTCAAAATAAACTAATTTTAACTATAAAAACATGAATTTAAAATTATTCTACACTATTTAAGATCTAAGCTACTTCTAACTAAGAATTTAAAAGCTAGAAACTAAAAAACTTGCTTACCTCTTCTTGAACTCCTTCAAGCTTCTTCCACTCTCACTAATATTCAGATTGCTTGGTTTTGGTGTGAGTTTTGTGAAGGGCCAAGGACCCCTATTTATAGTAGAGGAGTTGGGCAAGTTTGGTAATTAATTGGATATTCCTCTTGGCAATTTTTGACCCTTGGATTTAGGGTATTTTGGAGCACAAATCCTAACCCTTCAAATTGCTTTTGAGTCACCTACATGAGTCATTACCCTAGTACATTATCCTCTTCCACCATTTATGTCTATTATCCAAAGGAATTGACTTTCTTTCTACTAATTAGAATCCATAGAAAAGAATGTGTTTAGGTAGTCTAATGAAGTTGTTTGCTCAATTACTCATTGGTTTTGAACTCTAAGAATTTTTAGCTTCATTTTGAGACCAATTTTGCCTATCTTTCCTATTGGTTCTATTTCTCAAACAATCATGAAAATGGCTTTGGTTATACTTGTCTTCAAGCTTGATTTATGCTTGTTATGAATCTCAACTTGGTTTTCATACTTAGTTCAAGGATTTCAAGGTATGATTTTATTTGTGTAGGTTTTATTAGTTTTTATCTAGAATTATTTTTATAAACCAATTTAGTTAATCTAATTATCTTTTTCCTCATTGGTCCACCTATTAACCCTTGCATCATCTTCTTCCATCACCCCTTACATCATCTTATCTAGTTAGGGTTGTGATTCATCATGTAGGTGTGTGACTCATGCAAACTTAGGATGGTGATTCATTAAGTAGAGTTGTGATTCATTCTTGTTAGGCTAATGACTCATGGTTTAGGGTAGTGATTCATGAAAGTTTAGCTTGGTGACTCACCCCTTTAGGCTTATGATTCATAGTGTATTAATATTCAATTCTTCTTCATCCATTTCTTAAAAAAACGCACCCTCCCTTATATTTTTATTTTTGAGTTTTGTTTTATAATTTTCCTACACTCATGTGGTAATTTTCCATTGGTTGATGCCTTATCTCATGGATTAAGCTTTATTAAAATCAATTAGGGCCTTAGGATAAGCTTTATGGGATTAATTCTTAGCCTTTAGATCTTAGTTGCAATTTTTGACTTTTCCACTCTTTATTAGCATTTAATTAACATCTTAATCTTAAGCTTAATTACCACTTGATTGTTGCTTATTGGCTCATTGAATGATTTATGATTCTTAACAAGTCTTTTAGTGTTAACCTTAATCCCCTATTGGTTCTCAACCCTTAGTTAGTTTAATATACTTCTATTTAATGACTATAATTGTTTAATTGTATTTAATTAGCTAATCATTCCATTAGTGCTAATTATTTGCCCACTAAATATTAGTAAGTATTCCTTTACTTGTTCATCAATAATATCCTAATCAAAACCTAATTGTCTCTTGATTTTTACTTTACAAGTATTTAGGGTATTTCATAACCATTGGTATTTTATTTTATACTAATGTCAAATCTCTATTGGTCATTGAATTTTAATTAGCTCAATATACCTTTAATTGGTGTTTATTAAAACTAAGTGTAAGTAATTATCTTAAACTTACCAATCCTAATCTAATTATTGCCCTTTAATTGTTTAAGTGTTTTAGATAATATTTATGGCCTTTACAAATCAAATATGAAGTAGGTGTCATTTAAGGGTTGTTTAGAAAATTTGGTCTCTTAAACAATTATAAAATTGGTGTTTAAGACCCTTGGATTAATTATGGAAATTAATACAATTACTTCAATTATTGTAAGATAATTCTTTATGGTCTTTCATGAATTAATATGAGCTAGGTATTAATTCTAGGGATTTAGAAAATTGAGTTTCTTATTAAATTATGGAATTTGGGACTTAGGTCTTCTTCAATTAATCCCTTGATTAATTATGAGAATTTACATAATTATTTAGTTTAGTGAAAACTTAGGTGTCTACTAATCCCCATTATGCTTCCCTCTTTATTTGATGTGTTTTCCTGATCCTTCCTATGGTATGTTATGATTCCAAACAAAATTCTGAAAAATACAACATTAGCTACCGTAAATTCTAAGGGCAACTAACCTAAAAGATAAAATAAATATATCTCCGCAATTTGAGACCACGTATTAACCTATTCTAATAGGCATTATTTGCCAAAATATGACATTTATAATAAGTGAGATTTTTTTAGGGTATTACAAAATTTCTATTGGCTAATGCTTTGACTTCCCTTTCCTTCTTCATACTAGACACACACATATGCACAACAATAGCATACACACACATGCACAACAATTACATCATCACATGCATCATCTTATCCTCTTCCAACTTATGAAGAGCATTAAACTCAAAGCCCCTAAAGTCTTCTTCCATTGATACATAGAGCTATGACTCATTCTCTAGGTTGTGACTCATTTCTTGCTTAGGTAAATGACTCATCCAAGCTTAGGTTAGTGACTCATATGTGCATGTGGGTTTTAGTTGCTTCTAGGAAATTTCCTCCCTTTTCTCCTTCACACACAAACCGTCCCCCCTCCCCTTTATTTGTTTTTAAATTTGTATTTTAATTCTCTTGCAATATTAGAAGGAAATCTCTCATTGGTCATCTTTGGTTCACATGGATTAAGCTTTATTAGAATTATTTAGGGCCTTTGGATAAGCTTTATGAGATTAATTCTTAGCCTTTAGATCATAGTTGAAATTGTTGACTTTTCAACTCTTGATGAACATTTGATTAACATCTTAATCATAAGCTTAATTATCTCTTGATTGTTACTTTATTATTGTTTAGGGCATTTTATGACCATAGGCAATTTATTTTATCTCAAATCTCTATTGGTCTTTGAATTTTAATTAGCTCAACATCCTTTATTTGGTGTTTATTAAGGCTAATTGTGAATAATTATTTTAAATACTTATCAATGCTAATTTAATTACCCATTAAGTAGTGGTAATTGCCCTTTAGTTGTTTAAGTGTTTTAGATAATATTTATGGCCTTTACAAATCAAATATGAACTAGGTATCATTTATTAGAAAATTCAATCTCTTGTTAAATTATAAAAACTTTTGTTTAGACTTCATTGTTAGGGTTTGTTTAATTATTCAATTTTGTGGCACTTTAATTGGTCATTAAAGGTATTTAATTTCCTTAAATTAATTTAAGGATTTTCATGTCACTTATTTGCTCTTTTTAAATTCCATATGAGATATAGGTTAATGTGGTTTTTATTATATTTTATGGTATTTTATGATGCCTAATAAAAATTTTGGAAGTTCTTGGGCTATCCTAGTTCTAAGAAATCTACCTAGAAAAGTAGCATAAATATATCTCAAAATTTGATATCACATATTCACCTATTTTAAATAAACTTTATCTATCAAAATATAGTGGTCATGCTAAATGTGATTTTTAGGGTATTACAAAACAAAAAGAAAAAAAAACTTTTCCTTTCTCAAGTATATGTGTGGGGTTACATGCTTGAAGGTGTGCTTTTTCTTTCTCATGAGTCACGTTGTCTAGCCTGCTAACACCATTTTTGTTTTCTGGCAGATAATAATTCAGATATACCTTAACCTAACCTGTCTTGAATTTATTTCTTTTTCATACTTTCCCCCCAAATATTGATATCATCAGTGTGGCGGCAAAAGGCTCAATTAGATTGTCATTCTTTTTTCGAGAAAAAAATTGTCATTCTTATAATTAATAGAAATAAAGTTAACATAGTAATTAGAGGATTGTTAAGAACGAGCCTTTAATTATATAAAGGTCTTTCTCTGCTAAAAAAGATTGCCAAGAACAAAGATTGCAATTAGATAAGGCTCCATTACATAAGGCTCAATTAAATTCTCATTCTTTCTCTGCAATTAGAGTATTGTCAAGAACGAGGCTTTAATATGAGCAACTGGCTGAGAAATTCTCACTATTCCTGTTTTTACAGCAACTACTGAAAGATCTTTCTCTTCTATGAAGATAATCAAGAACAGACTTTGAAATAGAATGGAAGATCAATTTCTTGATGATTCTTTAATTACATACATTGAAAAAGAAATTGTTTTGAGTTTTAGCACAGAGTAAATTATAGCTGAGTTTAACAATATTAAAACACGTAAAGTAAGAGTCAAGTGAAGATATCTTAATTCTGTAATAGATTTCTTTCAATTTTTTATTTATTAAGTCTGTATTATATTTCGAATACTTTTATTTATGATATAGTATTTTTTATTTTCACCCCCCATTGTTAAAATTCCTTACTCGGCCACTCTAGTGGTATACAGAATCTATGGACAATACACAACAATGGCTTTGGAGAATATTGAGGAATTTTTTGTTAATAAATTTTCTTTTAGAGTTCATTTTTTCCATAATAAGAGTTCAAAAAAAATATAAAACGTTTTATTGTGAGAGTGCACAAGTGATTAATTTCTTTTAGGCTAAAGTATACTTTTAGTCCTTTAAGTTTTACATAAGGTATACTTTTGGTCCTTTAACTTTATAAAGTATACTTTTGGTCCTAAAATTCTAACACCGTTAATGTTACTAACGGAAAATGCTGACGCAGCGAACTCAAGTGATGACTAATAATATTTAATTACATAAATTTTATATATTCTTCAATTTACTCATATTGTAAATTTAAATTTAATAGCATTTAATTACACAATCATCATTTAAGTTTACACCGTTATCATTTGAGTTTACATTTTCCATTAGCAAAATTAACAGTGTTAGAATTATAGGACTAAAAGTATACTTTAACCTTTCTTTTAAGTTATATGATGCTTATCATTAATATATTTAATTTTGAATACAATAAATATAATTTTCAATTTAATATTATTATATTGTAATTATCAATGATTATATTGTGTCTTATATAAAAAAGATTAACAATAAAACTAAATATAAACAAATAATAAAAAATAAACAACATAGAATTGGTCCACTAGCGTGAGGTCTCACTAGATCTCTTTACGTCTTGTATTTGAGTCGTAAAGGAGATATTTATGTTAGGAGGGGTTGCCATAGACCGCGAACTAGATACTAGATTATATAATAATAATAATAATACTAATAATAATAACTATAACAACAACCATATATAATAATAAAAAAAATCCAGTACATTACAATTTTTAATAAAGTGCCGTTATTTATGCCCTAAAACTATTACGGTTCGCAACCGTTATATATCTACAATGAGAATATGAACGGCTTCAAACTGTCATGTATGGTCGATAATAATTGTACTATATATGCATGTTTGTAGTGGTACCCCAGACTAGATAAGCCTAAACGTGGGTTTAGAATGTAACATCCTCATTTTTGAAATCCGTTCTCAAAATATTTTAATCAGAGTAGAGCACCGGAATAAATTTAAAAGAGCGAGTATCTGATAAACCTTCACTGTTGGTGCGTCTTGTTGCTATTACAGGGGTACAAAGCTCTGAATATTTACTAATATAGTGATACAAAAAAAATCGTAGCTATCTTCTCTACCCGTGTCTTCTCGTGCGCTATCTATCCTTGCCCTCGGTCCTGGTCCCTCCAAAATCTGAGACTATGAGCTGAGGTTCAATTACCATTGAACCTCAGGTAACGGTTAACCTCATGCTTATGTATCCAATATGTATAACAGATATCCATGGTAAAACAACAATAATCACATACAATATTCTCATATTTAAATAATAACATAACACAGCCACTGCAATATGCATGTTATTATAGTCCGCACTATCTCCAGTGCCACGATGGCCTATCGTGTCCTCAGCGCTAGAAAAACATAACGGCATTATCAAAACCATAACCCGTATCAGGTTGTATGTGTATGATCAATTTTCAAAACAGAGTTTCAGACTATCTATCACATATAAGCATACCATAAGCATCAGAGTTAGTGTTACAGTACGTGTCCGTACCTGGATTGATAATTCCGGTATGACGACGATCGGTATACGTTTGCAGACTTCCTATATTAGGAATATTGCATTATTAATTTGTAAATAATATCCTAAAATATATTTTGGCCACTACTGACTACTCTACCCTTGATACATTAAACCATCATTTTATTTTCTCAAAATTCGTTAAAAAACGCTGGATAATATTGGGCAGAATTTCGCCTATCTTTGAAAAATCATAACTAATTCTAGAAAAATCGAAACGAAGATCCGTAAAATGTTCCAGACTCCTTAGGATGTATATTTTCCAGAAAAAATATCAGGCCTTTTCCAGAATTCAAAAATCATTCCCAGATTTCACGTGTTCATCCTCTACCCAGAATTTCCAGCATTTTCGCAACATAAAATTTGAGAATTTCTTTCTCATTGTACAGAGCTCATTTTAACATGTTATTTACAGATTTGGAAAGCTCTATATGTCTACTTTCATAATGAATTTTCTCAGAATTTTTCAGTATCATTTTCAACATGAAATATGAGTATTTCTGTTACTAGTTCAGAAATCGCCTAACCGACGAATTTTCGCCAGAACTTCGTTACTACAGTGTTCTTGGCCCAGAAATTTTGCAGAACTACTATCTTTACTAAATTTTCGAAATGAATCTATTTTAAACTATAAAAACATGAAACTAAAATTATTCTAGAATTTTAAAGATTAAAACTACTTCTACCTATGAATTTAAAACTCAAAACTAAGAACTTGCTTACCTAAAGCTTGATCTTCTTCAAGCCTTCCTTCAGCTCTCTCTCAACTCTCTCTCAATAAGCAGATGATGCTTTGCTTGGTGTGAGGAAAATGAGTGAACTTGGCCCTCTATTTATAGGAAAGAGGTTGGACAAACTTGTAATTAAATGCAACTTCCCTCTTGGCTAATTCTCACCATTGGATCTAGGGCAACTTTGCAACTTCAAATCCTCACCACTCTCTCACTCTCATCTGCCCTCTCTCTCTCCCCCCCTTATTCTCTTTCTTCTTCCTTCTTCCTTCTTCAAGAAGCCACACAAACTTGCACTTTAAGCCATGAATAGTGCTTTGTATGCTACAAGCTTTGACCAACTTTGCAACATGTGTTAAAATTCAATTTCTTCCTCTTGAAGCTCCTCAAAACCGAAATCCCCTCTGGTCCTTTGGGTTTGGTTGTTGTTTTGGGCTTTATCGGTGATTTGGGCAATGATTTGGGCTACCAAAAATGATCCAATGTTGTGACTAAAGCCCTAAATTAATTTCTTCTTGTTTACTATTTAATTTAGATTAATTAGGTTTAGTTTGAAATGATTTTATTGATTACCAATTCCATCATGATCCTACTAAGTCCAATTGTTACAATTATGGATCCCTTGTTAGGCTTTATTGTTGAATTTAGCCAAAATATTGTAAATTGCTTGTAAATATTTATCATTAAATTAATTATGCATGTTAATTCAATTAAGATAAATTTTTGGTGTTTACTAATTATTTTTAGTGTCCTCTAATTATTTTAGACCTCTTCCTATCCCTTTACGGCTTAATTTTGCCAATATGTGAATTATATGACAATATATCACTAAGTGTGAGTTTAATTGTTCTTAAATTGTTGGAAATTCCATTTAATTGGTTTAAGGGCTTTTATGGTATTTTACAACATTTTATGACTCCTAATTAAAATTTAGAGAATTGGATTTTGCCCCATTAAGTCGTACCGTCAACTTTTTCAAGAAGTAGAATAAATACTACTACTTTGGAGCCAACATACTTTCCTATTTTCATGACATCTTATACTATTTTAGGAACTCCATTTTAATTATAGTCCTTAGAAATTCATTTAAATAACTCTTAATTAGTCATTGGCTTTTGATTGGAATTATCCATCTTTGATTATGCCTATTTTAATTTAGTTAAATTTAGTGTCTTCATTGTTGTAATTTCAATCGCTCATTGCTCTTTTTAATTCCATGTAAACCATAACTTAATACGGTAATTATTTGTATTTTATGATATTTTATGGTTCCTAAATGAAATTTGAATATTTGAGTCTTCTTGGTTCATTTGATTCTAGGAGGAAATTTCCTAATTTAAATTAGATAAGTTATAATATCTTTGAGACCACATATTCACCTATGTTATTAGGTATCATTTAGTGGTTATGCTAAATAGGATTCTTAGGGTATTACATAGAACATTTTCCTTGGACGCATCTCAACTGGATTACCATTTGGCTAGAGTACAAAAATAAATGCCCACTTAAGGGCACTAAATTAATCAATAGAGTGCATAAATAAATAAAGAGACCCGAAAATTTGTTAATAATGAATTTCTTATTTTATTTAATACAAAGAAAAAATTAATTAGAGGCTTCTATTTCCGATCATTAATATAACAATCAGTTGATTGAACAACATCTACACACACAAGTTAAATACATTATTAAATAATTGGTTATTTCGTAGATTTTACAATTTGAATTGAGATAGGAATGTAAAATGATACTAGAAGGTCATTTAGAAATACGAAATGAAGTAGTCCTCCAGTCCTTAATATAAAACATATTTGGTGAGTTGATCTGGTCTTAAATATAAGACATAGTTTTCATATTGTCAATCTTTTTCTCATTTACTCATATTGATGCTTCTTCAAAAATAATCAAGAAGGAGATGAAATGAGGGAATTAAAGAAAATAACTAGGGTGTTTTAAAAAATAATGTCATATTAACTAACTTTCTTAATTTAATCAAATTAGGTAAATATGTCTTATATTAAAGGTCAAATCAGAGGAGTAGTATACATATTTGCACAAGATGTAGAGGATCAAAGTTTCTCCTTTTTGTGGGGATCCTTGATGGGCAAGGACAAGTAACGACCCGTTTGGTATCTTGCAACATATTGAAAATGAAAATTGAGATGCAGATAGATTTGGAAATGGAAATGGATATGAATATTATTCAAAAAATATGTTTGGTATATTCATCAAATTTTTCCTAATTTTTATTTGAACACTAACTCTTTAACATAATATTAAATTTAAGGCCGGATGGTTTTATTTGTTAGTAGCAACATTTGACCTAAAAGGGGATAAATTAAGTGATATGAAAAATTCGAACGAAGGTGATAAACAAATTAAACTGATCAGCAAAAGTTAGAAAAATATCACTAAAGTGTGTGCAGCTTAACTTTTTGTTATACGTCCAGTTCCTAGAGCATTTATGAAATTTTCACTATTATTCTGAGATTCAACGGGTTCTTAGCACCACAGTACAGAAGTAATCCTCAACAACAGTACTTACTCCCCCTTACAAGTTGTAATCCAACAACACACTCAAGGTCCTACTACCATGAGATTTTACAAAGATTGAAATCGTTTGTAAATGACTCCTTCACATAGTAGATACATAATCACTTAAGAATAATGAATATCAAAAGATATTAAAAAGAAAGTAAACGAGTAATAAATGTG
The DNA here is from genome assembly GCA_034222035.1 of Acacia crassicarpa. Lineage (NCBI taxonomy): Eukaryota > Viridiplantae > Streptophyta > Magnoliopsida > Fabales > Fabaceae > Acacia > Acacia crassicarpa. Next base: position 49,114,402 of record JAWXYG010000006.1, on the reverse strand, counting down.
CAGAAGATTGATTGTAGGCTTAGTTGGTTGCTCCGTATTGAATGCTTTGCTATTTATAGTGAAACGTCATTAATTACCGTTGTGAGCATTTAAATTAACTATTCATTAGAGATAAATTGGAGTCATTGGAAGAATTCAAGGTTCAGTCACTTTCACTTTGCTGCAATAAATCTTCATACGACATCCTTTTGATAAGCTATAAGATTAATTAAGGTTTAGTCGCTTTCATCTTCGCTGCAATAAACAATTCAGAAAAAATATGTTTGGTCTACTTTGCAATCACTTTCATGTGCTCTATTTCTTCTGTACATTTAATGCTCTGACATAGAAAATTGCTTTCGTGCTTTTGGAGTTAAAACCATGAATTTAAACATCTGAAAGTTATATACAAACAAGATTAGTAGCATTGAGAAGTAGTATAAGTAGTAATCAAGTATAAATAGATGTTAATCACAATATTTGAATTCTCGGACACGTTATGAATTTGAAACAAGAACATTTACCTGAGTGTATATCCATCACTCGAATGATTTTGTAATCGAACTCGAGTGTTGATGAACTTTGTCTCTAGCAGTGAAGTGTTGAAAAAATAAGTCACTCGAGTGATTGAAAACTTGACTCGAGTGTCATTTGAAAATAATTTCAATTCTACCGGTGATTCGAGTGCATTTTGCAAGTTGCCTTGTGCCACTCAAGTGACTTTCAGGATCACTCGAGTAGACTCCAGATGAGAAGCCATGCACTCTTAGTTCATTTGCGAGTGACTTGCTCAAGTCTTGCAAGTTGTTTACCTTCACTCAAGTGAGCTTCAGTTTAACTCTCAAAAATTGCGCGAGTGACTTGCAGAAGTCTCATGAGTTGCCTACCATCACTCGAGTAACAGACTCTTCACTTGAGTGAGCTTGAGCCAACTTTCAGAAAATAGGCAAGTGACTTGCAAAATCTAGCAAGTGATCATTAGCACTTGAGTGGTCATTTATCTACTTGAGTGATCATCACCAGCACATTGGTCTGAACTTATCACTCAAGTGATCAGCCATAACTTCGAAAAATTCTACAGGTGACAAAAGATTACTCGAGTACTCACTTAGTCACCCAAGTGATCTTGCATTACTCTTCATTCTTTTAGTGAGTGACTTGCAAAATCACTGGAAGTTAGGATCATTACTCGAGTGCATTACCTACCACTCGAGTGATCATCTCACATTACTTGGAGTATTCTTGTTAATTCAAGTCTTAGTTTAAGTATAGTTCTATCACTTGATGAGTGTCTTAACACACAAAACTTGAGTGACTTCAATCATCAAGTCCTCATTGTTTTCTAAGGTTTGGTGGCATGGATTAGCAATATCCTACAGTAGCTGATTCCATTGAATTCAAACTGTTGGGCTCGTTTCGGTTACGGTGGGAGCGATAACTTATTTTCTATTTGAATTTTGTAAAAACCTTATAGAAAAAAAGGTCAAGTTGTAAATGTTATTTGTGTTAGATTGATAGTGACAAAAGTGGCTTTTTTTCAAACTAAATAGTTTTTGGATTATTATTTGAAAAGTGAGTTGAGATGGATTGAAAAAGGCATGAATTTTATTGAATGCTACACATATATTAGTTATATATATATATATATATATATATATATATATATATATATATATATATATATTGTAATACCCTAAAATTCAAAATCATTATAAATGTTATATTTTGGCAAATAATGCCTATTAAAAATAGGTGAATATGTGGTCTCAAAATTGAGTAACATATTTATGTTAATTTAGGGAATTTTCTCTGAGAATTAAGGTAATCAAAAACCAAATTCTCTAATTTTATTTTGGGATAATAAAATACCACAAAAGTACCATATTAAAGCCTAGTCTTATATAATCATAAGAGCAATAAAATGCTATGGAGATACTAAAATTAATTAAGAGAGATTAATTAAAGTTGAAAGGCCAATTTTAAAAGTATGATTAAGGAACATAAATATGATAAAATTATCATATTAAAATATGGTTCTTATGTAACCAAAATAATCAAGGAAGTGTTATGAAACCACTTGAATTAATTAAAGGAAATTAACCACGATTAGGAGGCAATTAAATTTGCACTAATTAAAATAATGGTATAATACCCCAAAATTCATATGTCTCTGGAATACTATAGTTTGGCAAAATAATACCTATTTCAAAATAGAAAAGTATGTTGTCTCTAATTTTAGTAATATATTTGTTTATTTTCCTTGGAATTTAAAGAGGCAAAAATCCAATTTTATTTTAGGGACCATAAGTTGCCCTATGATTATTAAATTAATGCATGGTGCATTAATAACCAAAGTGAACCCAAAAGTTGTGAGAAAATAATTAATCCAATTAAAGAAAATTGCCAATAATTAGTAGATAATCAAATCTACGTTAATTGAATTAAATTCATAAACTTTCATAATTAATTTGATAACATGTGTTAAAGGCATAATTAGGGATATATGACCTTAATTAAGAACCAATGGCTAATAAAGGGCTAGGATTAGCATATAAGTAGCCTCTAATGATTATGATTAATATTGTAACCAATCAAGTAAGCCTAATAATATTTAAGAACACCTTGTTAGAAATAATTAGCCAAAGGTTTAAATTAATTACATAAGTTAAATCCAAGTGGTAACTCATGAACCAATAAGAGCAAAAAGATGGAGTTGAAAAGTCAAACATTTAGGCTAAGAGAAAGGGAATTTCGGATGACACATGCATGAAAGAAGGAAGTGTATTATTTAATTCAAGATAACAAGCACATGGATAGGTTTGGCTTCAATTGAATAATTAAATCAATGCCTTGAATCATGAGAGGAGGGAGCCACGGTTACACTAAGGGAAAAGCAAAGAAATAAATCAAACACATGCTAAATATGGTCAACAACTTGTCAAGGAAGTTGGTACTATTCCTTACTTGATGTGCAAGTTTTTTAGCTTCTTGAAGAAGGATGGAAAAGTTGAAGGAAGAGGCTTGTTAGAGAAGTTGCTTGTAGGCTATAAATAGGAAGCAAATCCCTCTTCATTCTTCACACCAAACTCAAATGAGTTTTAGAGAGAAAGAGAGTAGAGAGAAGGAAGCAAGAAGGATGGGGGGTAGCAATGATCTTCAAGAGGTAAGGTTATTTTTAGTTTCTAGTTCTTAATTAGTAGTTCTTAGTAGTTTTTAGCATAAATGTAGTTTAATCTAGGAAATTTTTACAAATGTTCCCTTTCATGTTTGGAAGCCTCCATTGCTTTTAAAACGCAAAATGGAGTGGAAAACATGTTAGGGAATGATTTATAGAATCAATAGATCGTTAAGATAAAAGTTGTAGAATTTCCAGGTTTTAAGCTTGTGCTGGCAACAAACTTTGAGGCTATTATTTTATTCATCAAATGATCTTTAAAAATCACGAAATTTTCCAGAAATAAAGTAGACATGTAGGGCTTTCCAAATATATAAAATATGTACCGTTTTGATCTCTGGACAAGGAGATATGAATTTTTGAAGTTAAGCTATTTTTCTGGGCGAATTTCTGGGCAGAGGATGAACACATGAAATCTGGGAGTTATTTTTGAATTCTGGGCAAAGTCTGATATTTTTTCTGAAAAATAGACATCCTAAGGAGTCCGGAACATTTTACGGATCTTCGTTTCGATTTTTCTATAATTAGTTATGATTTTTCGAAGTTAGGCGAAATTCTGCCGAATATACTCCAGCGTCTTTCAACGAATTTTGAGGAAAGAAAATGATAATCTAGTGTACCAAGGGTAAAATAGTCAGTAGTGGCCAAAATATCTTTTAGGATATTGTTTTAAATTAATAGGACGATATTACCATGATAGGCTATCCGGAAGAACGCAGACCGGCCGACTACGTACCGAGATCACCGACTCAGGTACGGACGCGTATTGTAACACTAACTCTGATGCTTATGGTATGCTTATATGGGATAGATAGTCTGAGATTCTGTTTTTGAAAATTGATCATACACATACAACTTGATACGGGTTATGGTTTTGATAATGCCGTTATGTTTTCCTAGCGCTGTGGACACGGATGTACACCGTGGCACTGGAGATAGTGCAGACTATAATAACATGCATATTGCAGTGGCTGTGTAATGTTATTATGTGAATATGTGAATATTGTATGTGATTAAATGTTGTTTTGCCATGGATATCTGTCATACATATTTGATACATAAGCATGAGGTTAACCGTTACCTGAGGTTCAATGGTAATTGAACCTCAGCTCTTATCATAGCGTCAGGGTCCGTAGGAACCAGGGCCAAGGACAAGGATAAGAAGCCAGCGCGAGGACGAAGACGGAGAAATTTTTATTTCAACGTTATTTTATTAACCAATTTTCAGACTACTGTACCGCTGTGTAAGCAGCCAGATACCACAACAGTGAATGTTTTATCAGATACTCACTCTTTTGAAATTATTCCGATGCTCTACTCTGATTGAAAAAAAAAAATTATTCCGCTTTTGAAAATTGGGATGTTACATTTTGGTATCAGAGCAGACATTCTGGCCCGAAGTTAACTAAGTTACTCCAGACAGTTTGGTGTCTAGAAAGGGTTTTGTGGTTGGCAATCAGTCCTCGTGAATTCGGCGAGCCTTCCACAAATACACCGGTCTGGCCAGACTGTTTGAGTAACGGAGTTAGGTTTGGAGTTTTTTCAAAAAGTATTTTTCTGGCAAGAACCCGACTCAGTTACAGTAAACCATTGGTGCCGAAGGTAGGGCCGAGTCTATGTGGATCAGTCAATCAGTCGCCGTAAAGTCGGTGAGACTCCCATTATAGACGCCTACCTGGCCAATCGGTTTGACTAACTAAGTTAGGCCCTAGGCCATTGCCTTAAAGCATATTTTGAAAAAGAGTACTGATATAACCTTGGTGTGGTGCAGTAAGTGATGAACGGAAATGACCGAGTGAGATATACGGTGCGGAGGGCTGTCCAGAAGAAATTAACAGCGATAGGCAACCCTAGGCTAGTGTACCACCCTCTGTCGGTGCACCACTCTAAGATAGGGCTGGTATATCCATCGCCTGTATCTGCATTGAAATTGGGCTCCGATAATTCCGATAATTCTGATAATCCTGATAATCCTGATAATCCTGATAATTCTGATAATCTCCAGTTTGTAATAGACCTTAATTCCATTCTAACCCAGAGCTTATATGTGGAGCTGGGCTACGCCGGATGAAACTCCGCGATCAATAAAGACAAGTGCATGCAGTATTTGACTCATGTAGGGGAACTCTTGACACGTATTTCCGTACCCATTTTGCTTTGACGAGAGAAATCTCAGAAGAATGACCCCTGTGAGATAGGTGGAGGATTTGATATCCTTTGAGGTAAAGCCTGAATACCTAGAGGTACGAAACATAGCAATCCTTTGGAATACCATAAGAACAGATAGAGTAATCCCGAATCTAATCAAAGCATAGACGATGCTTAGGTCAATATATGACTGAGCATTGCCTAAGTTCGAGTGCCTAAGAATAAGAACCCTGAGGAAGTATGAGTGAGGTTGCCTTAGTTGAGAGATAATTCCTTAACGGAACCATATGAAAGCTAGAACCTCAGTAGCTACGGGTTATGGTTTCTAGGTGGGACCAATAACCGTAGTGGCTAATCGATTCCCTAAGAAGTAGGTGGTTACCCAATAGGGAAAGTTGAGTTAAGGATAATGCCTGGAGCTAAGTAGATAGTGAAAGTCCACAAATAGAATGACCCTAGATAAAGATGGTAGACATAGAAACAGTAGATTATGAAACCACTAAAGGGTTGGAACCTGATAAGATCTGAGTTCTCGTTATAATGATTCAGAGACGATCATTGACGCTACTTATGGAAAGTTTTGATCGGAAAGGGCTACCTACGGGGAGTTCTGATCAAGGAGGTCTACCTACAGAGGATGCTAACCGGAGAGGCTGACTAGTCTGAGAAGACTGAGTGAAGCGCCGAGTAAAGTGCCGTAGAGCAGAGCCACCGTGACGACAAACCGTAGAGTGGAGCCGTCGTGACAACGAACCATGGAGTAGGGCTACCAGTGCATCGGTTCTCAAGGTAAGTACATTATAATGAGTCTCACATCGAATAGGTTCCCTAGAGCGAAGGTTTAAGTAATCTAGTATATCGCCATGAGTCGCTCCAGTGCTATATAGCACGTATTGTGTCTATAGGCTAGCAGAAGCCCAGATTGTTAGACAACGAATATGAAAAGTGTCCGGAAGAGTTTGTGAAACCCGAGGATAGCGGGCGATGTTCGGAATAGCCAGATGGTTTAAGTAGAATAGATTAAGCATTCTACAGATAGCTTGAGTAGCCAAGGACAAAGGTCCGTATGCGTGTAGTTAGTGATGACCTTCTAATGTTAGTTGTCTGATTCCTAAGTAAGGTTTTAAAATTGAATTTTTGAACTTGCCAATACACCTGCTGTATTTGAAATTTTGGAATTGATTTTTCGAACTTATGAATTTTTGAAACAGAGTTTTCGAATGAAATGTTTTCACAGAATTTGAGACCACGGTGATGGTTATTTTAAAATGATGTTGTCTTGTAAAAATGGTTTTTGTTAGAACCCAGAGTTTGAAACCGAGTTTTCAACTATGTTGTGGTAAAGTCAGTACAAAACTGGAAGGACAGAAGCTGTTGTAGATATACACAGTTTGCTGGGTCTTGCTAGATGTTTTAAAATGTTTGAAATCGCTGGCCTTTGATAAATGTTCTCTTTGAACAAAAAGTTTTTGGAGGGATTTTGTTTGAGAAAATGGAAATCGCACCAGCAGTGAACGCACCCAATCCATAACATTTCGCCGAGGGCGTATGTTTTGTTTATTGAAACCTGACTGTCTATGGCTGGACTGAGTTCCGCTAGATAGGGTTGCTACTTTATGTGCCAGTGTGAACACTGGGTCTCTTGTGAAAGGGGCGGAGGTTCTCCCACATTGTTGATAATACTATTGAGGATGGATTTGGGGATTGGGAGAGGGCGCTCACTGTACCAAATGGTTAAAATGATGGTGTGTACTCCCAATTGTAAAATTTTGTAAAATGAAGTAACTCCCTCAAAGATATGTGCCGGTAGTAAAAGTTTTTGAAAATGATCCGGCAGTGAATATGTTTTCACGAATTTGTGATGGCAGCGATTAAGTTTGAAAATGTGATAGCACTATTACTTTTTGGTATAGTGCAGATTGTGAAATTTACTGCGACCACGAAAAATTTTCAGTGTTTGAAAATTTGAAAATGAGACAACAAAATGGTTTTGGGTAGCAATGACATGTTTGTCGATGCTATTGTGTTGAAAAGAAAAGTAGTGTAGTTGGAGATTATGGTATAGGAACAGAAACTATTAGAAAGGCCTAGAAGACTGAACCAGTTAAGCCAGATAGTAATTGTCAGCTATGGTGCTAAGTGAGTGAAAGTAGTCTGAGAACTTGAATGGGAAAGGCTTAGATAAAATAGATGGGCAGAGACCCAAGGCAATAAGACCTAGTGTGCAAGTATGCACAGGGCGGTGTCCCTAGGCCATAAGACCAATGATACTTAGTATTGTGTGAAATGCTGATTGACATAATAACTATGACTAGAATACATCTTAAGACTAGAGAAACATTCGCTGTACCAGGTAGTAGTTAAGACACCTAAGGCCTGAGGATGAATTCCTAGGTAGTAAGGCTAGAATCTTCAGTGCTGTAGTAATAGATCAAGTCGGAAGGCTAATATGTGTTAAGCCGAGAGGCTAAATAAGTCAGGCAGTGAGGCCTGTGAAACCGAGTACGGTGAGAATAGACCAGCGAGTCCTATATTTGAGTACTATACCTAGGTACAAGATAAATAAGACTTTTGCACAGTAGGATGCATGCTGGGAAGATACGCATAGGGAAGGAATAGACTGGAAGTCTAGATAACCTTTCGGGGTTATATGGTCAAATTTCGGGGACGAAATTTTATTTAACGGGGGGAGAAATGTAATACCCTAAAATTCAAAATCATTATAAATGTTATATTTTGGCAAATAATGTCTATTAAAAATAGGTGAATATGTGGTCTCAAAATTGAGTAACATATTTATGTTAATTTAGGGAATTTTCTCTGAGAATTAAGGTAATCAAAAACCAAATTCTCTAATTTTATTTTGGGATAATAAAATACCACAAAAGTACCATATTAAAGCCTAGTCTTATATAATCATAAGAGCAATAAAATGCTATGGAGATACTAAAATTAATTAAGAGAGATTAATTAAAGTTGAAAGGCCAATTTTAAAAGTATGATTAAGGAACATAAATATGATAAAATTATCATATTAAAATATGGTTCTTATGTAACCAAAATAATCAAGGAAGTGTTATGAAACCACTTGAATTAATTAAAGGAAATTAACCACGATTAGGAGGCAATTAAATTTGCACTAATTAAAATAATGGTATAATACCCCAAAATTCATATGTCTCTGGAATACTATAGTTTGGCAAAATAATACCTATTTCAAAATAGAAAAGTATGTTGTCTCTAATTTTAGTAATATATTTGTTTATTTTCCTTGGAATTTAAAGAGGCAAAAATCCAATTTTATTTTAGGGACCATAAGTTGCCCTATGATTATTAAATTAATGCATGGTGCATTAATAACCAAAGTGAACCCAAAAGTTGTGAGAAAATAATTAATCCAATTAAAGAAAATTGCCAATAATTAGTAGATAATCAAATCTACGTTAATTGAATTAAATTCATAAACTTTCATAATTAATTTGATAACATGTGTTAAAGGCATAATTAGGGATATATGACCTTAATTAAGAACCAATGGCTAATAAAGGGCTAGGATTAGCATATAAGTAGCCTCTAATGATTATGATTAATATTGTAACCAATCAAGTAAGCCTAATAATATTTAAGAACACCTTGTTAGAAATAATTAGCCAAAGGTTTAAATTAATTACATAAGTTAAATCCAAGTGGTAACTCATGAACCAATAAGAGCAAAAAGATGGAGTTGAAAAGTCAAACATTTAGGCTAAGAGAAAGGGAATTTCGGATGACACATGCATGAAAGAAGGAAGTGTATTATTTAATTCAAGATAACAAGCACATGGATAGGTTTGGCTTCAATTGAATAATTAAATCAATGCCTTGAATCATGAGAGGAGGGAGCCACGGTTACACTAAGGGAAAAGCAAAGAAATAAATCAAACACATGCTAAATATGGTCAACAACTTGTCAAGGAAGTTGGTACTATTCCTTACTTGATGTGCAAGTTTTTTAGCTTCTTGAAGAAGGATGGAAAAGTTGAAGGAAGAGGCTTGTTAGAGAAGTTGCTTGTAGGCTATAAATAGGAAGCAAATCCCTCTTCATTCTTCACACCAAACTCAAATGAGTTTTAGAGAGAAAGAGAGTAGAGAGAAGGAAGCAAGAAGGATGGGGGGTAGCAATGATCTTCAAGAGGTAAGGTTATTTTTAGTTTCTAGTTCTTAATTAGTAGTTCTTAGTAGTTTTTAGCATAAATGTAGTTTAATCTAGGAAATTTTTACAAATGTTCCCTTTCATGTTTGGAAGCCTCCATTGCTTTTAAAACGCAAAATGGAGTGGAAAACATGTTAGGGAATGATTTATAGAATCAATAGATCGTTAAGATAAAAGTTGTAGAATTTCCAGGTTTTAAGCTTGTGCTGGCAACAAACTTTGAGGCTATTATTTTATTCATCAAATGATCTTTAAAAATCACGAAATTTTCCAGAAATAAAGTAGACATGTAGGGCTTTCCAAATATATAAAATATGTACCGTTTTGATCTCTGGACAAGGAGATATGAATTTTTGAAGTTAAGCTATTTTTCTGGGCGAATTTCTGGGCAGAGGATGAACACATGAAATCTGGGAGTTATTTTTGAATTCTGGGCAAAGTCTGATATTTTTTCTGAAAAATAGACATCCTAAGGAGTCCGGAACATTTTACGGATCTTCGTTTCGATTTTTCTATAATTAGTTATGATTTTTCGAAGTTAGGCGAAATTCTGCCGAATATACTCCAGCGTCTTTCAACGAATTTTGAGGAAAGAAAATGATAATCTAGTGTACCAAGGGTAAAATAGTCAGTAGTGGCCAAAATATCTTTTAGGATATTGTTTTAAATTAATAGGACGATATTACCATGATAGGCTATCCGGAAGAACGCAGACCGGCCGACTACGTACCGAGATCACCGACTCAGGTACGGACGCGTATTGTAACACTAACTCTGATGCTTATGGTATGCTTATATGGGATAGATAGTCTGAGATTCTGTTTTTGAAAATTGATCATACACATACAACTTGATACGGGTTATGGTTTTGATAATGCCGTTATGTTTTCCTAGCGCTGTGGACACGGATGTACACCGTGGCACTGGAGATAGTGCAGACTATAATAACATGCATATTGCAGTGGCTGTGTAATGTTATTATGTGAATATGTGAATATTGTATGTGATTAAATGTTGTTTTGCCATGGATATCTGTCATACATATTTGATACATAAGCATGAGGTTAACCGTTACCTGAGGTTCAATGGTAATTGAACCTCAGCTCTTATCATAGCGTCAAGGTCCGTAGGAACCAGGGCCAAGGACAAGGATAAGAAGCCAGCGCGAGGACGAAGACGGAGAAATTTTTATTTCAACGTTATTTTATTAACCAATTTTCAGACTACTGTACCGCTGTGTAAGCAGCCAGATACCACAACAGTGAATGTTTTATCAGATACTCACTCTTTTGAAATTATTCCGATGCTCTACTCTGATTGAAAAAAAAAAATTATTCCGCTTTTGAAAATTGGGATGTTACATATATATATATATATATATTGTGATAATTGAAGATAAAAATTTATATTTAATAAAAAAAAAGTTAAATTATTACTCTCTCCAGTTCTAAATATAAGACAAAGTTGACTTTTTTAGAGATTAATTAAGGAAGATAATTCAAATTATTTTAGAGTATTTTTTTTTCAAACTAATTAGTTTGACTAATTAAATTATTTTTTATTTTTATATTTTGCCACATTTCCACATTTTATTTTTCCCATAATTTGGCAAAAGAAGACAAAAACTCTAAATTGAACAATGCTGCTGAAACTCAATCTCTACCAATGCTCGCACACTAGCTTTCACGGATAAGAAGCTTTTTTTGTTTAAGCTTATTGAAAAATAGCCAACCCTAACAGGTCATGTTGAACCTTTTTTTTTCACCCAACTTTCTTTCAAAAGCCAGTGACATTTTTTTTTTCCCACCGCCAGCCAAAAAGAGTGATATCAGTTCTGACATGGTTATAATTGATATCCCCGAACTCGCTAGCCTCTACGATGTTGAGCTAGTTCTAACATAAACCTGGAAATGCATGCTTTTGTGAGAGAACTTACAAAAGCCATTCATGACCACTCGAAGTTGGAGGAACAGGTCTAAGGGAACTTGTGAGCAAGCATGGACTTGCTAATATTTCCAATGTTGAAGCTTATTATTGTGGGATTTTTTGTGATTACAATTTTTACTTGGAACATCATAATAATTTTCCTATAAATTTATGAGGTTATTCTATTAGTTATTTGGGAGGAATTAATTATTTGCTATATGACGTTAGTAGGGTCCTTATGTGGTCCTTGAATTGGGTATTTGTCACACTCAACATTGCCCTGTTGTTGAAACCTACACTGAATTGATATACGATTAGACATGCAATTAAAGAGATTCCTCATCCTATGATACATATTGCTCCTTACCATTTCAACCGTTTAAATTTAATTTGACTTTTTTTTTTTTTTTGCTCAGAATTTAATTTGACTATTCAAATAATCTAAATGTTAAGTGTTATTAGAAAATCCGTGACACTTCCTCCAAAGTCATGTGGGGTATTCGTTCACTGTTTTTGAGCCACCCCATTGACCCAAAAACTCCAACCAAGAACATAATAATGGAAAACTATGACCAGCTCATTGGGGGTGTTCGTAGGGTCCCTGTTTTTAAGTCACTGAGATTGGTTAGAATTTGAGAAAGATCTTAGGACAACATTAAAGCTTGATGCCTTTTGTAAATGGTACAAGTTTGATGACTTTTGTAATCTCGTACTATTAGTTTTTGTCCTTCTAATTTTTTGCTTTTTGAAAAAAAAAATCTAAGAAAGACAATACTTAATTCAAATTTTGTCATATCCATTATGTTAAGTTACTCAATCATACATTGTCATGTACCCTATTTTTTAAATTCAAATTTTGTCATATCCATTATGTTAAGTTACTCAATCGTACATGGTCATATACCCTATTTTTAAAATTTATTTATTCAACAATAAGGCCACATAAGAAATAGGTCACATAATTAGTATAACTCATTTTTAATAATTAATATTAATATTTTAATTATTTTTTCGACTACATTATATCAAGTAGTCTGATTAATTTATATGTAAGTAATTTTTGAAAAAATTACAGCCAATGTTTTATTTTATTGTTTTGTCGATAAAACTAGCTTTCGTTTGGACCAAATATGTCATTGTGCTTTGTTGTGGTTGTTATTGTTTTTTTTTTTTGGGTAAAATTTACACCAGATTGTACTTTAAATTAAATAAGACACACGACTGAAAGGAAAGTTGTCCACTTATGTTATATTATCAATTTAGGAATAGTTGTAGCATTATCTTAAAATTTAAAATTGTTCAGCTACCTTATAAAAAATTGTTGCAAAGCTAATTAAAATCAAATGAAAAATGAAAAATTTAGATGAGAGGGATCAAATGAAAAATCAATATAATTAAAATGTAAACATGTAAAATTTATAAAAACATTCAGTAAAGATGAAACTAATTGTCGTCGTTCTTTGGCTAATTCTTACAATAATTGGTAGTCTTTCACATATGCCAGGCTTCCAGGCTGTGGTGCAACGGTTTCGGTCCTAGCCTTCTAAAATTTGTTAATATATATATATATATATATATATATATATATATATATATATAATTTTATTTTGGTCAATAATTTAATTCCAGTTAATCTCTTATTAAAGCCCTAGCTAGACTTCTAAAATTTGTTTAAAATATATGTATTCATTATATAATATTTTATTTTAGCCAATAATTTGACCCAATTAATGTCTTATCTTCTTTATAATTACACTCTTTTTTTTTAATCATTTTTCCCTCTTTCTCTCTCTCTCTTTAACATTTTTCCCTCCCGCTCAGACATTCTCCACACGCACCCGCTTCCTCTTCCTCCACTCTGCTCTATCATCTGTGCTTTCCAATCTAGCAATTTCTATTCTCTCTTGTGCAATCCGCAGATGTTCTCCAATCTCCACACACACACGACACACTCTTCCCTCAGTTCCTCTTCCTCCATCCTTGCCCTCCAGTCTCCATCCATAAAGTCTCCCTCTTCTGCCAAGTCCTACCACCGTTCCGCCACTGCCGTCAATGTTAGTCGGAGGTTTTTTCGTAAGGTCATCTGCCACTACAGTGTCATCTCACCATTCGGTATGGGATTCCTTCTGCCACTACCTATTTTGTTTTGCATCATTTGCTTTTTTGATCGAGTCTGGAGATCACTGGTCCTTTGAAGAATTGCATGATAGAGGGCCTAACTAACCTAAGATAAGGAAAGGCCATGTAGAATAAAATACTTCTACTTCTGCCATTGTTGATTGATAATTGTGTTTAGGATTAGTTTGTGTAGAAATTTAATGCCTGATTTTCCTTTAAATATGATTGTTTGAATTCAACAAGTACATTAATGAAAGAGATGGAACAACCAAAATCTCAACACTCACCTGCAACTACAAGCTAGATATTTCGTCTTAGAGATTCTTCCAGCATTGTTAGTTTTGTACTCCAAGACCAGTTCTTGCTTAAGCAAAAGTGCCAGCCCCCACACCTTTTTGCATATTATTCTATTTATTGTTTGAAATGAGTTTTTGCAACCACTCCTATTGCTCTAATGAGTTCTTGCAACCCCCATTCCTTCTCGCCATTAGAAATTGTTCATTTTGAAATTGATCCAAAGTTTATGGTGTGCTTTCAGTCAAAGTCAGTTGATTTTGTTTTATGATAATGTTTGGTTCATTACTTATAGGGCTATTAGAGAAAAGTAAAATTATTGTTTGAGATACCTACTAAAAAAGTTAGTATCATTTTATATTTTATTTGGATTTGTAATTGTCAGTTATTATTTATTTATATTTTCAATATTATGTCATACTATTTAGTAAATAGTTCAATATGTTTATTTTTTAGCTTGGATTAAAAATATTTCCTGGTTTCACCACAGCTTCCAAGTATTGTATTATCTCCTTCTGCCGTGCAAAGAACAATGTATGGTTAAAACATCTCTTCAAGCTAATATTAGATCTAAACAAGTTATCAACTGATTATTTTTATTCATTATTATTATTATTATTTTTGGCTGCGGTTTGTAGTGCAGGTCATCATACTTTAATTTTAAGGGAAATTTTCAGATAAGGACTACTGGAACAAATTAATTTCTATTAGCTCCCAAAGAAATCTGAAATTTCATTGTAGTCCTGATCTGTGGGGCTATGGTGAAATTATTTATGAAGTAAAAAGACAAAAATAACCCTTACAAGATTAAAGGAGAAACAACTTGATTTTCAAGCGGTAAAGACATCATAAATAAGTGGAATTAATTTCTTAACAAGAACACATTTGAGCATAATCAAGTGAAGTTCCATTTGTAAATAGCGAACACATCATGAACAAGTCGAATTTTATTTTTTCACCAAGTACCATTCTAAAATTGTTCATATTACTATTCCACTTATTCATATAAATATTTTACGTGTTTATAATGTGTTTGCTACTTACAAATGGAATTTGACTTGAATCATGCTCCAATATGCTCTTGTTAAGAAATTAATTTCATTTGTTCATAGGGTTTTCCATTTGTTTGCAATATGTTCACTACTTACAAATCATGTTGTTTTTTCTTAGATTTTTGATAGGGTTATATTTCATCTATATTACCTTACCAATTAATTTCACTGTAGTTCCACCATACTGCTGTGAAATTTCAGATTTCTTCACCCTCTAATAAGAATTAATTTGCTTCTGTAGTCCTTATATGAAATTTTCCCTACTTTTAAAGTCCCCTGAATATAGTTTGCCACATGTCAAAGTGAAAAAACAAACCCATAAACCGGACGAAAGTTTTAGATAATTAAGGTTAAGTTAATCTCACAGAAACATGGCACAAGCAGACTAGAGCTGAAAATCATTTCATTTAAAAATTCATACATATAGAGCACAAGTAACAAAACATAAAACTGAGGAACAATAAGCATGGTATACAAACATTGTATGTACAAGCTAACCTAACAAAGAGTACAAGTACCTAAGCTTACTTCCCATACATGTCTTCAAAAGGAAATCAACGACCACCTGAGAGGATAGATTCAGGTATTGCTGAAGTACGAGAGTGAAAGCCATCCAAACTTGAAGATGGAAAGGAAATTCGAAATTCATCGAATTCATGCTGGCTCCCACATGTGAATCCAAAACAAGAAGGAGACGACATTAGCGATGGAAAATCAGGCAAAGGCACTTCCATATTCAAATACTGCACAACTTGACGCATGTTTGGCCTATCTCCAGCATTGAAATTCAAACATGAAAGCCCCAATTTCAACACTAATTCTACCTCCTCTGCTTTGTACTCTGTTCCTAAATTCTGATCCATTGCCTCAATAATCTCACCCCTCTTCCATAACTCATATACCCAATTTGCCAAAATAAATTCCTCACTCCCTCGTTCTATAGGCCTTCTTCCACATACAACCTCTAACATAAAAGCACCGAAACCGAAAACATCTGACTTTGTGGTGGCTCTCCCTATTGTTATGTTCTCCGGAGCCAGATATCCCAAGGTCCCGACCACATGTGTAGTAGCAGGATCAGTGCCATGATCGTATAATTTTGCAAGACCAAAATCTCCTAACCTTCCATTCAACTCCGAATCTAGCAAAACATTCCCTGCTTTTATGTCTCTATGTACTACTACTTGCTCCCATTCTTCATGCAGATAGCACAATCCTGAAGCTACCCCTTTAATGATTCTAAATCTTTGCATCCAATTTAGTGTCACACTAGGTTGGTTATGAAGATATTTATCTAAGCTCCCATTTGGCATGAAATCATAAACCAAAAGAAGCTCACCTTTTCGCCTGCAATATCCCAAAAGAGATACAAGGTTTCGATGACGAAGACGACCAATGCTCACGATCTCTGCTATGAACTCCCTCATCCCTTGTCGGGATCCATGGGATACTTTCTTCACAGCAACCTCAATTTTCGAACTTGGCATCGTCCCTTTGTAGACGCTCCCAAAACCACCACTGCCTAGAAGCTCTTTCTCTCTGAATCCCTTTGTGGCAATGTAGAGATCTTTGTATTTGATTCTTTGAGGACCATAGTCTTGCTCCCACTCCTCAACAATCTCAGAAAACTTCTTTTTCCACTTTATATAATAAACTATAGATAAAATAACTAGAAAAAATATGCAAAGTGACGTGAGGGGTACCCCAATAAGCAAAGTCATTGACTGTTCGTTTCCTCCGAGTCGTGGAAGTTTTGGGAGTTTTGAGGTATCAAGACTTTGAGCCACACCATTGACCCGGAAACTCCAACCAAGAACATAATAAAAAGCTGTCAGCATCCCATTGGAAGATGAGAATCCGACATAACTTGGATTGGTTAGAATTCGAGAAAGATCTTGGGACAACGTTAACAATGGAGTTTCGGGCTTGTTAACACTGATTGAAGATAGGGTGACACTAATTTGCTTCTTGCCTCCATCATAGTCCACCCACGCTTGCATCGGCAAGCCACTTACGAGGCTCAAATTTTGAAACTGAGACCTATTTACATAATATCCGGCAGGGGCAGATTTTGTGGAATTCAGACTGTTGATATCGATGCCAACATAGTTATCATTAATATCCCCAAACTCATTGACCTGGAAGGTTTCGAATTCTACAGCAAACACGTGGTTTTTGGGGTCGCCATTATTGCTCTTGTTGAAGAGGCCGAGGTACTGGGCGGCGAGAGCATCTGGAAATGCCTGTGTTGGAGAAATCACAAAAGCCATTCCACGACCAGGCAGAGTTTGATATTGAGGTCTAATCGCAAAAACAAAAGTGGTAGAGAAAGAAGTAGTGTTTGTGAAAATTAGTGGATTGGGGTAAAAAGCATGACTCTTTTGCTGCCCAGTTTCGTTGGTGAGTTGGAGGAGGCCATTGGAAGTGATGGCAGATATACCATTCATGGTTAAATTAGCAGATTGGAAGCCAGAATTAAAGATGAAACTTGTATCTGCTCTACTTACTTGTACCATTGTTGTCACCACCAAAAGCACCAACGTCATAATAATCTTCACAAACATAGCTGTGTCTCAAAATCAGTAGTCCTCTGCTATCCGTATCTTCGTACGTTAACTATATATATATATATATATATAGCAAGCAGAATTTCTCCTTTTTATCAGCAGTCTATGAAAGGCAACGAATGGGTTGGTTCTGGTTGCCATGGACGGCAGGATTCTGGAGTGATTGTCATTTCCATTGGTCGAGGAAAGAAAAAAAAAGATTTTTTGTGATCCCGCATTCATGTATTTTGAGAAAAAAAAAAGTTAATATCCTCCCTGCCACATAAATAGAGCAACATGAGTATTTTTGTGAGCCACATTAAATTGCTTATTGGATAATGGGAACTGGCGATGGCGTGCTTTCGACAATTTTAGTGTCCTTTTCTATAGTTGCTCCGTAGAAATAAAGGGGGGTTCACCAAAAACATGTGAATCATGGTCATAATAGAGTAAAATATTCTGTCATCTCTACATTTTACTTTAATTACACAAATATCCCCTCTATTTTCAAAACTCATAAATTTCCCTTAAAGTTAAAATATATATTACACAATCGTTAGTTGAACATGAGACTTATAAATACTTTTTTGATCAAAATATCCCTACTTAACATAAGAATTATTTAAACATTTATATTTACCAAAAATAATATCATACAAGCAATAAATACTTCTTCTTCTTTTTCAAAATTTATAATATATTATTAAAAAAAATTATAAGTTCTTGTTATATAAAAATTTTACAATTTTAATTTTTCATCATATTTATTTGGTGGATAAAAATATATTTCAAACACATTTTTTATAACACGTGCAGTATAAATGATATAAGTTTGAGATATTACATAAATATATTAAACCAACATATTTCAGGCCAAACATGCGACAAACTGTAAAAATGATATAATCTGAACATTATAGAGTCAATAAAATCAGAAGTAACAGATGTATACAAAAAATTAGAAGAAAACTACCAAGAAAACTAGCATTGACTACACTAAATAAATGTGAGGAAAGCATACATTACCAGGATTAGAGTTTCTGAACATTCTTTAATGCTTTTTTCAGGGAAAGAATTTGTTTATAGCCAGACAAAAACAACAAGCTTCGTACCATTTTTTTTGTTCAAAGCTTCGTACCATTTTGTTCAAACGCGGTCAGAGGGATTTTAATATTATGGTGTTTGGACTGGTAAGGAGAAAATTTTAATGTTGACTTATTTGAATTCAAAGGACAATTATACCCTCATTTTATTTAAGTTATTTTATCAAACTTTCTAAGGAATTGTTGAATAAATATAATTATAATTCATAAATAATTTTTAATATATACAATAGTGCATTATTCAATAATTATAATTATATTTATATAATTATTTATGTTGAATCATATATATTTGAAGAAAGAAAGAAGGGTCATCACCAAAAAATTCTACATACAAACCAGCAATAAGAACGTATTAGCATTTCCTGCATCAGAATTTATTAGTTGCATGAAGTATGCTCATTGTTTATAGTACTTTTTAATAAGGGATAAATATTAATTTTGCCACGGAAGTATTGGCTAGGGACCATCCAGCACCCGGAAGTTTTTTTGGTATCATTTTTGCCCCGGAAGTTTACAAAATGGAGCAAATATGCCCTAGAAGTATTTTTTAGGAACAAATTTACCCCGGAAGTTTTATTTAGAAGCAAATTTGTGTAAACTTCCGGGGCAAAAATGATATCAATCCAACGGTCAAGATCAACCAATGGGCAAAATTGCTATGTTTGTAAACTTTCGGGGCAAAAATGATACCAAAAAAACTTCCGGGTGCTGGATGCTCCCTTAGCAAAACTTCCATGACAAAAATGGTCTTTATCCCTTTTAATAATTATATTCCTGTAAGATTCATATCTCCACTACTTGCTTTTAACTTTTCAAAGTTAGATCATTCACACTTGGAAAACTCGCGTCTAGTTTCTCTTACCAGTGCCTCTCTCCCATCCCTCATTATCTTAATATCTTAACCGTTTAATTTTGATCCAAACGTCTAGAAGGAGACTCATCTTTTATTTCAAATTACTGCATGCAGTACTTTTTACTGCATGCGGTAATTTGAAATAAATTATATGTCTCCCTCTAGACGTTTGGATCAAAATTGGATAGTTAGGATCTGAAGATAATAAAGGATGAGGAGAGAGGCACCGGTGAGAGTATCTGATTCTAAAAAACTATGGTGCATGTATCCTATGGGTGCCATAAGTCCTACGCAGAACTAAACTTTTTAAAAAAAAAAAAAAATTGGCATCATTTTAGGAAACGTTAAATTTAGTTGGATGAGAAAATGATATTTGCCATGGCTTCAGGGGTAGCCGACTATTTGCCCAAAAGTCACCCTTATGATAAAGACTTGAAGCAAACTTTTCCTCACTCTCATGGTTTTTTATTTTTCAACATACTTAAACTTTTTAAAACCGACTTTTCAATTATATATTATCTAAAATTAT
The DNA here is from genome assembly GCA_034222035.1 of Acacia crassicarpa. Lineage (NCBI taxonomy): Eukaryota > Viridiplantae > Streptophyta > Magnoliopsida > Fabales > Fabaceae > Acacia > Acacia crassicarpa. Next base: position 49,094,484 of record JAWXYG010000006.1, on the reverse strand, counting down.
CTAAATAAATTTATGTCAAACTGACTTTTTTTTTTATAAAACTTTATTCAAACATTAATCAAATTATACTAATTCACTTTTATCCTAATTTCAATTTGTAAAAGTCAGTTGAGATAAAAGTCACTTTTACCAACACTACACTACTAGAAAATCTTGCATATATAACGCTCAACAAAAAAATGATTGCAGTGAAAAACTGTCATGTATGTGGAGACGGAATTTGTGCAAAAATATATAACGCTACTATTCAATTGTTAAATAGCACTTTTATATATTGAGAGACAAAATTTGTGAAAACAAACACTACAAAAAAAAAAAAAAAAACTCTTGATTACCTATGGAATCTGAGACGAACTGTCCCTCTGTAATCAACGACAAAACATCAACGAAAATCAAAATCTTGAGATAAGAGCCAACAAAATGTCAAATGTATTAAGATGAACTTGTGGATCCTGGCTTTCATCATATTTTGGCAAGTCTCTCAAATCAAAATCTTTGGAGTATGGAGCATTTGCGATCTCGTCAATCTATGTGTTTATCCGCCTCTCCTATTGGTTGACTCCTTGATTATAGGCTGATTAGGTCCTTCCTTCATTATTGGCAGATCTGGTCCTTCCTTCATTATTGGCAGATCTTGATATGTTTTGTCCATGTTGGGCTTCGTGGTGAATGTGCTTCTTATATAAGTCCATAACAATAGGTAATAGTACTTAATATCTTAAAGTAACCGTTGGTGCATTCAGCATCCTAAAATTTATTTTAGTGGCAATCAGTATTAAGTTATAAATGAAAGAGTTAAGATGCAATTTTACAAAAAGGGGAAAAAATCCCAAGGAATGTCTGGATCAAATAAATTTTGAAGAGGGAAAAAATACTAATAGAATTTTAAAAATGACACAGATTCACAAAAGCCATTAAATTTCATCAACGGCCAGTAGGTTTTATTTCGAATTAGTTTTAGTGAAATTAATGGACATTTGATGAAATTTAACAGTCTTGGTTCTATGCCATTTTAAATTGTTTATTAGTTTTTGTGCCCATTCCAAAATTTATTTATATTCGATGCTCTTAGAAAAAACTTTATTGATTAAGTTGTTCTTTAAGCCTAAAAAAAAAAAAAGAATTATCCTCTCTGCCACATAAATAGGGCAACATGAGTATTTTTGTGAGCCACGTTAAATTGTTTATTGAATAGTGGGAACTGGCGATGGCGTGCTTCCGACAATTTTAGTGTCCTTTTCTATAGTTGCTCCGAAGAAAAAGGGGGGGGGGGGGGGTTTCATCATACTTTTTTGGTGGATAAAAATATATTTCGAACACATTTTTTATATCACATGCAGTATAAATGATATAAGTTTGAGATATTATATAAATAATTTAAACCAACATATTTCAGGCCAAACATGACAAATTGTAAAAATGATATAATTTGAACATTATAGAGTCAATAAAATCAGAAGTAACGGATGTATACAAAAAATTAGAAGAAAACTAGCATTGACTACACTAAATAAATGTGAGGAATTCCATACAAATAACAATTGGCTCGCAGTCCTAATGGATTAGAGAGAGAAGCTCCTCCTTCTCTCTAGCTTTCCTTCGTCTTGAACCATGTTGCATCCTACTCCTTTCGAGAGCTCTCTGAAGAACGATCCCCCTCCCCATCCTGGTGACGATCAATCTGCCAAGCGTGAAAAGATGGACGATCCTGATATCCATATGGAGGCATCCCAGTCTCCTGAGCCTTGTCCTAAGCAACCCCTTGCTCCTGTTCTATTATATCTTGATGTCGTCCCTGAATCTCCTCTGCTCCAGGATACTCAAATGAAAGATAATACCACCTACTCGTTCGGTGAAATCGTCCCTCAAACGCATAGGCCACATGAAGCTCCTCTTGTCCAGGACATTCGTGACGGTGATGGAGTCCCCATTGATGCTACTAAGATCCCCTCCTTCAAGGACAATCTCTTAAACCTAGACTCTAAAACCTCTGCTGTTGAAGAAGAGGACTTCTCCTTAAGTCATGAGGATGTCTCCATTGGTTTGAATGGCAATATCCCAACTGTCGACTTCGCCTCCCATATTATTGATTCTCTGAACAAGCGTATGGGCCTCGTGGTGGTAGTTAAACTCCTAGGCAAGAAGATAGGTTATCGATACCTCTGCTCTCAACTCCAAAACTTATGGAAGCCCTCAGGCAGCATCAAGCTCATTGACATTGATGATGATTGCTTTCTAGTTAAATTTCAGGAGGACCTTGATTACCAAAATGCTCTCCTGTCTGGCTCGTGGATGATTTTTGGGCACTATCTCACTGTCCAACCTTGGACGCCATCTTTTAAATGCCAGGATCATGTGATTAATCAGGTTATAGCATGTGTTCGCCTCCCCAAGCGCCCTGATCGATATTACCACAAAAGTATCATTCGCTCAATTGGAAGCGTCTTTGGCGAAGTTATTAGAGTGGATTATAACACCAAATCAGGGGATCGTGGAAAGTTTGCTCGAATAGCTGTCCTCATTGACCTTACCAAGCCGTTAACCTCGAAGATTTTGGTTGATGGTTCGCTCATTTACGTTGAATATGAAGGTTTGCCATCCATTTGCTTGGGATGCGGTAGGTATGGCCATCTTGCGACAGCATGTCCGGCGACGTCATCTGAAAAACCAGGTAATCCACCAGAAAATCCACAAGCTGCGTTACCCTCTGAGCCACCCCCTGACTCGTCGGAGCGTGAAAACCAATATGGGGCATGGATGCATGTGTAGAGGCGATGCCGCCCCCTTGCCAAAGGTGACAAAACGAACGTTGCACATGGCACGTCGCAGATGGTCAACGCCTCTCGGTATGAGGTACTTAGAGAAGAGGTTGAGGACGAGAGGCCAAAGGTGTACGAGGCTGTCAGAGATAATCTCTCCCCTATTCCTGAGACTGTGACCCATTGGAAAAAAGGTAAAGATCCTAAAGGGCCGAAAAAGACAGACCAAGGGGGTAAGCATAAAGCCCCTGGAGCACAGAGCAACAATCAGGATTGTGTCTTCAAATCCCAGGCCTACGTTGTCAGGAGTACCTCATCGGTCATTCACCAAGATTTGAACTCTGTTGTCCTTGTCGAGGACCCCAGACTTCCCCACACGATCCAGCCCACTTAGCGTAGCATGGATGGGCCTGCTCAGCTGGCCGATCGTTCATCACGGCCCATTAATGGGAACGACCCCCAAGCCCCAAGTAGAGGCTTCAAATTATCCACTGGGGTCTCTATTCATAACTTGGGGGCTAAGCCCAAGCTTGATCACACAGGGCCCTCAATCAATTCTTTAAAAGAATTAAAAAGGGGTATCCAGGCCGAAATGAGAGACATTGATGCTGTGATGCAAGAGTAGGGAGTTGATCTTAATCCCAACTTACCTATCTAATTTTTTTATGTCAATTATTACTTGGAATTGTCAGGGAGCTTACAAAAAAAAGTTTCCCTCTACTTTTAGATTTCTTGTTGCTAATTATAAGCCTAATATTTTTGTTATAGTTGAACCAAGAATTTCTGGAATCAAGGCTGATCGTGTCATCAAAAAACTTGGTTTTCATAATTCTCACAGGGTTGAAGCCTCCGGTTTTTCGGGTGGTATTTGGATCCTTTGGTCGTCCAACTTGACAATCAACATCCTTGAGAACTAATTTCAATTTATTCATATGGAAGTTGCTTGGACTGGCTGTCTTTCCAAAATTCTTTTCACAGTAGTTTATGCTAGTCCTCAGAAGCAGCTCAGGAATTTTCTTTGGCAGGACCTCTTTCAAATAGAATCCAATATCTCATCCCCCCTGGCTTCTTTCTGGGGATTTCAACACCATTTTAAATCAGGATGAACGTAGGAGTGGTTCTCCTCACAGGGCCCACGGTTATAGCTCTTTCAGGAATTTCATTCACTCCACTGGGCTTATCGACTTGGGCTTTAATGGCCCAAGGTACACTTGGAAAAGGGGTTCCCTCTTTATGTGTCTGGACCGAGCCCATGTGGCTCCACTTGCTTCCAGGAACATCAGTTGACCATTTGTCAAAAGTCCTCTCGGATCATAGGCCTATCCTAACTAAGTTGGACCTGTCATCTCAACCGAGCCCCAACTCCAAGCCATTCAAGTTCCTCACCCCTTGGCTCTCCCATCCTGATTTCCCCCTCATTGTTCAACGCGTTTGGAACAATAATAATGATCTTCTGTCCTACATCAAATTCTTCTCAGACAAGATAAAGAAATGGAATATCGACACTTTTGGATTTATTGGTCAGTGTAAGAAGGTCCTGCTCTGCCCTTTAAATGGCATCCAGTCAAGCATTGAAAACCGATCTGATGCTCCCTCGGATTTCCTATTCGATCTTGAGACGTCGCTGCGCGAAGACCTTGAGGAGGTATGCTTCCAAAAGGAGCTCTTGTGGCTCCAAAAATCCTCATCTAAGTGGCTCTTTTTGGGTGACCGTAACACCAAATATTATCACACCAAAGCTCTAATCAGAAAGAAGAGGAACCATATTACTCAGCTTCGGAACATGGATGGGGTCTGGATCTCGAATGAAGTTGATCTTTCTTCCCTGGCCCGCCAGTTCTTTGTCGACCTCTACTCCCTCGAAGACCCTGTGTTTACCCCCTTCCCGTTAAATGGTGCCTTCCCTGCTCTTGATGATTCCCAGTTTTTGGCACTTGGAAGAATGGTAACAATGGAGGAAGTCCATTGAAATGCATCCCCTCAAAGCTCCGGGTAAAGACGGCATCCATGCACTCTTTTACCAATCTCAGTGGGCTACAGTTGGACAAAGCATTTTCACCTTCATGCACAACCTTTGGACAGGTACCCCGATTGACCCTTCTATTAATTGTACTCTTCTGAAGTTGATCCCTAAAATCAATCAGCTGACGCTCATAAGTGAATTCAGGCCAATCAACCTCTGTTCTATTCTTTATAAGATTGTTTCCAAGACCATTGCCAATCGCCTACAATCAGTCATGCCTGACCTAATTAGCCACCATCAAACGAGCTTCATCCGAGGAAAGAGTATAATTGATAATATTATCATAGCCCATGAAGTAACCCACTCAATGAGGAGGAAAAAAGGGAAATCTGGCTGGATGGCAATTAAAATTGATCTAGAAAAAGCTTTTGATAAGCTCCGTTGGGACTTTATAGCTGACATTCTTAATGATGCTAATATTCCTAGCAGCTTGATGAGGCTTATCATGGAATGTATATCCACTCCCTCTATGCAAGTCCTTTGGAATGGGAAACCTTCGGCCTCTTTTAACCCTCAGAGAAGGGTTAGGCAAGGGGACCCCCTCTCTCCTTACATTTTCGTTCTTTGCATGGAAAGACTTTACCAACTTATTCAAGCCAAGATCAGATCGAGAGATTGGCAGACGATCAAATTGGGTCAGAAGGGTGTTGCTCTTTCCCACCTCTTTTTCCCTGATGACCTTATCCTCTTCGGTCATGCTACAGCTTCTCAGGTTGGCCTGATTCAGGAGATAATGCACAATTTCTGCCACTTATCAGGTCACCTCATTAGTCAGAGCAAGACAAAGGTTTACTTCTCCAAAAACATCGATCCTCAGACTAGCAACAACATCTGTGCTTTGCTGGGTTATCAGAAAACTAACTCCTTGGGCAAATACTTGGGTGTTCCACTTCTCAATGGTAGGGTCACTTCTTCCACTTATGAGTATATTATTGAGAGGCTCCCCTCCCCCCACTGACTGTATCAAAAAAAAAAAAAACTATTTACCTTATAATAAATAAAGGGTAAAATTATGCATTCATGTAAAAAAAAAAATGTCATGCCATATAAATAGGAGTGAAAAATGTATTGTCTCTCTGCTTTATAAATAGGACAACAAGAGTATATGGATAGTTGGGTTATTATTATTCATGAGATTTAAGACAGAGTTAATGAGAGTTAGTTTTTTTTTAAAAAAAAAATGGTGAAATATATTAGAAGTTGCTTATAAACAAGATTAGAAAGTATATTCGTCTGAAAATATTAATGGTAAATATGAAACTTATACATAGGACCAAAAAAAAAAAACAACATAATCTATTTAATTACTTTATGAATAAGACGAAACTTATACATAAGACAAAAAAAAAAAGAAAGAACATAATCTATTTGATTACTTTATGAATAAGAATAGAGTAGTATATCACAGTTAAGAAACTTCTTCTATATTTTATGGTTAGAAAAAAATCTAGTTGGGATTGGTTAATCATCATGGTATGGTTTATTCATACTCAACGGTGCCAGTCAAATGAGGTCAGAGGGATTTTAATGTTATGGTGTTTGGATTGGTAGGGGGAAAATTTTAATGTTTACTTATTTGAATTCGAAGGACAATTATACCCTTATTTTATTTAAGTTATTTTATCAAACTTTCTAAGGAATTGTTGAATAAATATAATTATAATTCATAAATAATTTTTAATATATACAATAGTGCATTATTCAATAATTATAATTATATTTATATAATTATTTATGTTGAATCATATATATTTGAAGAAAGAAAGAAGGGTAATCACCAAAAAAATTCTACATACAAACCAGCATTAAGAACGTATTAGCATTTCCTCCATCAGAATTTATTAGTGGCATGATATATGCTCATTGGTTATAGTACTTTTTAATAATTATATTCCTGTAAGACTCATACATATAGATAAATGTATATACATACATACATACATACACTGGCGGGGGCACTCACGGGCATGTGACCGCACGTGCGGTCACAAATTTTTTGATTTTTTTTTTTAATGAATGAATGAAAAACCTCCCCTCCCACCCCACACTTGCGATTTCTTCTTCTTTTCAACCAGCATACTACCATCCTCTGAAACAACATATGCACACATAAATAAATCAAATATTTTAGTTATAAATGCAATACAATTCTATTTAGGCAACAAAATGATAGAAACAAACACCAAATAATATTAAATGAGAACCATATCTCCACCTTCAACTTTCATTCCAAGAGCTTCGCAATTATCAGAAATTTTTCGCCTCTTTCTTTTCTTTTTCTTTTCATCAGCATGCATGTATACTGATGTTGCTTGTGCCTTTCAGCATGGATTGCTTTTTATTCTACTTAAAAAAAATTTTGGGGGGCAGCACCCCCAAATCTCACCACGAATTGTGCACCCATAAACTTTGGAACCTGGCTCCGCCACTGCATGCATACATACATACATACATACATACATACATACATACATATACACACACATATATCTATATGTATGTATGTACACACATAGAGAGATATATATATATATACACACGTATATATAGGTGTGCGTATCTGTGTGTTTGTATGTAAATTTACACACACATACATCTATGTATGTATGTATGTTATTGTGTACATATGTAGATATATACATGTGTATGTATGTGTGTATATATATGTATGTATGTATAATCATTTCTTTTGTTTGGTTGAGGGTTTTGAAATGGAAAGACACATTAATGGGAAAAACTAGCATTATTTTATTAAGAGCGCAATTTAATTTCTACCCATGAATTAGCCAAACTAAATTACTTGACAATATTCAAATTCACACATTCGTGGAAGAGAAAGAAAAAATGTTTGTGAAACCAAGTAGATTAGGGTAAATTTCATTAATTCTAGAGTAAAATACTCTAATTATCCTTCTGTTTTACCTTAATTACACACACCTCCCCTCTATTTTGAAAACATACATTTAAGTGCAAATCATTAACACCATTAAAGAATATTCTGAAAAGATTCTTCAAGTATATTTTTAAATTAAAAACCATATTAAAATAAATGATGTTTACTAATTTACTCCTCATTATATCAATTCCCTAATTTATCTTTTAATATTAATGTTCATTAATGATCTATTTAATATTTTTAATAAATTTAATTTAGAATAAGTTTTAGTAATCTGTTTATATGGTAAATATTAACAACTTGTTCAAAATCTAAGTAATTATTTTTAAGAATATATGTTTAATGAAATATTCTTAGAATTTTAAATTATAAGATAATTAATATGAGAATCTCATAATAATATCATTTTATAATTATATAACTTAATTGAAATATGTATGTATTATTGCAAAACATCATCATGCATATTTAAAAATTACATGATAAGTTTAATAAATAAAAGAGATTAAAATTTAAATTTCTCATCATAAAATTAGTTAACTTTATAATATGATAAATTTAAAAGTATGACAAAAATATAAAAATATATACTTTTTTTTTTGAATAAAGATATTTAATTAAATGATGATTTTTTTTTTTTGGCCAAAGATTACATGATAAGTTGTAATATTTCTTTTAAGGAAGGGTATTTGTAATACCCGATTTTCAATCTATCAAAAATTCAGTATTTTGGAATATGTTACCATATTAAATTGGTTAACATATGTGACAAAGAGTCACATAAAATAATAGCTATTTTAAGTTTAAATTAGCCATGAAAAAGTTATAAAAACGCTTAATTAAATTAAGTGACGATTAGCAAATAATAGGCAATTAAACTTTGCACTAATTGAGATTAGTGACATAATTCTTCAATTTAATTATGTGTAAATTAAAGTCATCATTTTTGAAATAAAAGAGGGTTGATTATTTTGAAATATATAAGGGCCGAAAATGAAGAATTAAGCTTGAATAATAAAGCACAAATGACTATGATTAGCTAACCAACAAATCCTATGTTGACACATGTAATAATGGGACAATTAAGCTTTTGTTTAGGATGATAATTAGCCTAATACATCTGCCCAAAAAATTATTTAAAAAAACGTACAGATACAATGAAGGAAGAAAAGAGATGATAACATTGTTAATTAGAGTTGAAAAGTCAACATTTTCAACTAGCCAATGAGAGCAATGGACCAAGAGATATTTTGCAAATGAAAAAGCATATTTAATGGCTATTAGAGGGGAGTATGTCGACCAAGCAGCTGATGGAGAGGATTTAGCTTCATAAAGTGCAATTTAATCCAAGGGTTAAGATGAGTTTTGGTCAAATTTAATTGCCATTTATGTCCTTGAGCTTTGCCTATAAATAAAGAGCTCATCCCTTCACAATTCTTCACACCAAAAATCACAATCACCTCTAATCCTTTGATTAAGAGAGTGAGAGTTTTCTTGGAGCAAGAAGGGAGAAAGAGTTCTAGATCTAAAGGTAATGTTCTTGGTCTTTAGCTTTTTAATTCTTAGTAAATAGTAGTTTAATTTAGGAAATTGTTAGGAAAATTCCCTTTCATGTTTCGAAATCTCCATTGCTTTTAAAACGCAAAATGGAATGGAAAACATGTTAGGGAATAATTCTTAGAATTCATAGATCATTGTAATAAAAGTTTGGAAAAACTGAAGGTGCAAATCCTTACTGGCAGCAAAAATAGAAGCTATTATTTTATGTATGAAATGAAGTTATTAAATCATGAAATTTTACAGGAATAAATTAGACATGTAGGGATTTCTAAATATATAACATATGTAATGTTTTGATCTCTGGACAAGTATATAACAAATATATAAATTAAACTATTTTTCTGGGATTAATACTGGGCAACGTTGAGAAACTTTAAACCTGGGAATGATTCTTGATGTTATAGCTTCTGAGATTTTTTTTTTTTTTTGAAAATAGACATGTCAAGGGTCATGACTCATGAGGAATTTTGCAGCACCTCAAAATGATTTTTGTAGAATTAATTATGATTTTTCAAAGTTGTTGCAAGATCCTGCCCAGAAAATCCAGCAATGCGTTTTTAAGAAAAGACAAGGGTAAAAATGGAATAATCAGTCCACCAAGGGTAGAGAGGTAAATAGAGGTGGAAATATCTCTTAGGATTTTATTCTAAGTAATATGGTGATATGTTAGGATATTTGGGAAGTCCGGGGCCAGATTCAAAGGTCGAACGTTTGACAATTACCCGGTGAAAGGTATGTTCGCGTACTAGTAACTTTAATCGCCTATATCTTGTATGATTGATTGATTCATGAAGTGATGGACAATACTAGGTCTTGGGTCATACACTATAGCTAAGTTTATGGGGCTTAGATCACCTGTTTATACATTCAGCTTTATACGGGTCTTGATAATGCCGTTGAGTTTTCCTAGCGTTGAGGACACGAGGGGCCATCGTGGCACTGGTTAGTGCAAACCACTGTTGGAAAAAATGGTTTTTGCGATGGAAAAAATCCGTCGCAAAACCATGAAAATCCGTCGCAAAATCAGTTCGCAATCCGTCGCAAAAAACTGGTGGCAATTGCGACAAAATCCAAAATTTCTGTCGCAAATTTGAATTTTGCGACGGATTCTGTATCCGTCGCAACTGCGACGGATATTAATCCGTCGCAAATCTCAGTTTTGTGACGGATATAAATCCGTCGCAGTTGCAACGGATTCAGAATCCGTCGCAAAATTTATTATTTTTTTAAAAAAATTATTAATTTAAATTAATTTATTATTTTTTGTTTTAATTTTCTTTGAAAATTATATTCTTTTCCATTATTTTTTTTTAAATTTATTAATTTACCGGTTTGTGATGTGTCACCCATCTGACAATTTTCTTGATTGGGGATCTTGATCCCTTCATTGGAACCACATGGAAGCAAGGACTTGGTTCCACAGGCTTGGTTGCATTCTTTAAACAGGGTCTCCATCTGGATACCGTAATCTGACATAGAGGGATCTTCGCACCTCTGTTGATTACTATGCTGCATAACGAAATCTGGAAAAGAGGGTGGATTAAGGGAAGTTTTCGCCTGCATCTGATGATTCTGAGGGGGGATTAAGGAAGACAATGTTTTCCCTCTGTTAGCAAATCAACCCACTTTCAGATCTCCTGCCAAATCAAATCTATAATGAATTACGAACATCAAATATATTCTTCAGAAACCAAAAAATCAAATTATAAAAATAAAATAGAAATTTGGGCAACAAAGACTTCGTCAAAACAATAATTATCAAGAATCACCAGTGACATGGAGTTCATGAAGAAAAATCTCTCTAACAAACCAAACCAAAGCACTAGTTAGTGGAAAACTGAATATTCACTTCAGAGAATAGCTTCACCCAGGAGTTTCCAGTTGAACGGCAAGGGTTTTCAATATTCCTTTCTTCATTATGAACAACTATACATAACCACATAAGCGAAACCCAGCCAGTCAATTTTAATGCGATTTCGCACAATGTTCAAGCCAATCTCATTTCAAGAGGGATCTAGATTCTAGAGTTTCAAATCTCTTTCAAATGGTAAAAAGACAATCGAATCCCTACTCTATAGTATCAACACCATAATAATTTCACCCCCTTTTGAATCAGTGATTACCCTAAACTTCTCTGTATATTTAAATTAGACGTAGTCAGAAATCAATCTAGAAAAACCCCACCAATCAATCGATTAAATGTTCACCTCAATAAGAAGCTCAAAAGCAATGACGGAGAAGAAGAGGCAAGCCTTCTTCTAGACTGATAACCCTAGAATTAGCAGACAAAAATCCAGATTCCAAAGAACTAATTAGAGAGAGAGCGAGAGAGAAACTTACAAATCCAAAGCTGAATAGATGAAATAGATTAACACAAGAACCCATAACAAAATGAAGAATGAGTTGGGGGCGAGGGAGCGGGGGCGGCGAGCTAGGGGTGGCTGAGAGTTGGGGGAGTGAGCTGTGGGTTCGATTGAAATGAGGGGGAAGAGGATTTAATTAATGGATTTTGCGACGGAATAATTTTCCGTCGCAAAATCGCTTTTTGCGACGGAATACTATTTCCGTCGCAAAAAGAAAGCAGCTTTTTAGCGACGGATTTATGATCCGTCGCTAAAAAGCTGCATCTGGCAGCCTAATGGCTGTTAGTTAGCGACGGATAAGGAATCCGTCACTAGATTTAGCGACGGATTCTATATCCATCGCTAACGTGTGAAACTAGCGGCCTTTTTGGCCGCCAGTTGGCGACGGATTTAAAATCTGTCGCTAACCTTAGCGACGGACTTTAAATCCGTCGCTAAAAGGTGGGAAAAAGGCCGCCAGTTAGCGACGGATTAACAATCCATCGCTAAACTTAGCGATAGATTCATAATCCGTCACTAATTCTTTAATTTTGCGACGTAATTTTTTTTCCGTCTCAAAATTCCGTAAATTTGTGACGGAAAATTTTTCGTCGCTGTTTTGTATTTTTCTAGTAGTGAACGTTGCAAACTTTACATGTGCTATGTACTATTGTGCTACATCTGCTGTGTGCTTATGTATTGTTGTAACCTTATATCTGATATGTGCTATATATGGTTAATGCTAATATGTAATAAATATCTAACATATATTGTCATATCTGCTATAGAAGTTAACTGTTACTTGAGATTCAATTCCATTGAATATCAGCCCTGACTAATAGTTCAGGAAAGGAACCAGAGCCGAAAAGAGGTACTGAAGGATGGAGCCGAAAAGGGGCATTGATGGACAGAACAGCGAAGAGGTACCGGTCAAGAGGGGAGCCTGATGAAGGTCAATAGAGACTAGTTTCTGACATGAATCTGACGAAGTTACTTCAAACCGTTTGGTGCCGAAGGTAGGGGTAGTTGATGTGGTTCAGTCAATAAGTCGCTGTAAAAGACGGGGAGACTCCCACTAGACACCTACTTGGCCAAATTGGTTGATTAACTGAGTTGAGTTCATTGCTACAAGTCTAGATAAGGTTTGGTGTAAGGATGTATAGTTACTATCCAAGAATTGTAATTATACACAAGTTCTGTAAATGTATCACATGAATATTCCTTCGGGATTATTTTTAATATAACCAGTATATGTTGGGGAATCATCATATGTCTGGGCATTTTATATCTATTACTCATTGTCCAAACGTTAGCACATGCTCTCTGTTTCCGCATTACTCTGAGTGGTAGCACCTCAAACTCTGTTGATTTTTCTAAAACTAAGTGTCAACCGACACAATTTGAAATATGAAATTTGGGGTGTTACAGTATTTTTGTCAAAATAATGAGTCAATTTGTGATTTAACGGTCAACTAACAGTTAGATGGATATAGAAGTTGAATATCAAAACTAGAAGTGAAGTTTATACAATTTATATTTAAATTTTAAGGGAGGTTCATATAGATTTTTAAAATAAAAGGGAGGTATCTATAATTTTGAGTAGATAGAAGGAAGGTAGATGTATTTTGCTCTTAATTCTACCTTAAAAATTTAATAACTTTGACACTTTACCCTTATTTAAATACACTCTCTCCAAAAAAAAAATAACTATTTACGTTATAATAAATAAAGGATAAAATTGTGCATTCATATTTTTTAAAAAAATAATGTCATGTCATATAAATAGAACTAAAAAAATGTATTATCTCTCTGCTTTATAAATAGGACAAAAAGAGTATATGGATAGTTGAGTTATTATTATTAATGAGATTTAAGACGGAGTTAACGAGAGTTATTTTTTTTTTTTTAATTTTGGTGAAATATATTAGAAGTTGCTTATAAACAAGATTAGAAAGTATATTCGTCTGAAAATATTAATTGTAAATATGAAACTTATACATAGGACCCAAAAAAAAAAAGGAACATAATCTATTTAATTACTTTATGAATAAGAATAGAGTAGTATATCACAGTTAAGAAACTTCTTCTATATTTTATTGTTAGAAAAAATCTAGTTGGGATTGGTTAACCATCCTGGGATGGTTTGTTCATGCTCCACGGTGCCAGTCAAATGAGGTCAGAGGGATTTTAATATTATGGTGTTTGGACTGGTAAGGGGGAAAGTTTTAATGTTGACTTATTTGAATCCGAAGGACAATTATACCCTTATTTTATTTAAGTTATTTTATCAAACTTTCTAAGGAATTGTTGAATAAATATAATTACAATTCATAAATAATTTTTAATATGTACAATAGTGTATTATTCAATAATTATAATTATATTTATATAATTATTTATGTTGAATCATATATATTTGAAGAAAGAAAGAAGGGTCATCACCAAAAAATTCTACATACAAACCAGTAATAAGAACGTATTAGCATTTCCTGCATCAGAATTTATTAGTTGCATGATGTATGCTCATTCGTTATAAAGCTTTTTAATAATTTTAGCATTCCTGTAAGACTCATATCTCCACTACTTGATTTTAACCTTTCAAAGTTAGATCATCCACACTCGGAAAACTTGCGTCTGGTTTCTCTTATCAGTGTCTCTTTCCTCATCTCTCATTATCTTAATATTCTAATAGTTTAATTTTGATCCAAACGTCTAGAGGGAAATACATCATTTATTTCAAATTACTGCACACAATAATGTGATACCTTTTACTGCATGCGGTAATTTGAAATAAATGACGTGTCTTTCTTTAAATATTTGGATCAAAATTAGACAGTTAGGATCTAAGGATAGTGAGGGATGAGGAGAGAGACACTAGTGAGAGTATTTACTTCCAAAAAACTATGGTGTATGTATCCTATGGGTGCCATAAGTCCAAAAAAAATTGGCATCATTTTCGGAAACCTTAAATTTAGTTGGAAGAGAAAATGATATTTGCCATGGCTTCAGGAGTAGCCGACTATTTGCCCAAAAGTCACTCTTACGATGAAGACTTGAAGCAAACTTTTTCTCACTCTCATGGCTTATGATTTTTCATCCTACTTGAACTCTTTAAAACCGACTTTTCAATATATTATCTAAAATTATCTAAATAAATTTATGGCAACCTGACTTTTTTTATAAAACTTTATTCAAACATTAATTAAATTATACTAATTCACTTTTATCCTAACTTCAATTTATAAAAGTCAGTTGACATAAAAGTCACTTTAATCATCACCGTACTACTAGAAAATCTTGAACACACAATGCTTAATAAATAATGATTGCAGTGAAAAACTGTCATTTATGTTGAGTCAAAATTTACACAAAAATATATAACACTAATATTTAATTGTTAAATAGCACCTTTATATATTGAGAGACAAAATTCATAAAAACAAATACTCCCTTTGGTCCTAATTATAAGAGCTAGTTGACTTTTTTAGAGAGATTAAGGAAGCTAATTAAATTACTTTAGAGTATTTTTATTTTTATTTCTTTCTTCAATCTAATTAGTTTGACTAATAAACTAACATACAATGTAAAGATTCACAACTTATGAAATAATTAAATAATTTGTTTAACTTCCTTAACCTCTCCAAAAAAAAGTCAACTATCTTTTGTAATTACTCCCTCCGGTCCTAATTATAAGAGCTAGTTGACTTTTTTGGAGAAATTAAAGAATCTAACTAAATTACTTTAAAGTATTTTTATTTTTATTTTTTTCTTCAAACTTATTAGTTTGACTAATAAACTAATATATAATCTAAAAATATTTAACATATGAAATAATTAAGTAACTTATTTAGCTTCCTTAATCTTTCTAAAGAAAGTCAACTAACTCTTATAATTAGGACCGGAGGTAGTAGTACGGAAGTAGTACTACAAAACAAACTCTTGATTACCCATGGAATCTGAGACGAACTTTAGTCTGTCTCTAATCAACGATGAAACACCACCAGAAATCCGTTGGGATCGTGGGGATTTCAAAGTTTTTTTAATAAAAATAAATAAAATATTATCTATAGAATTCCGTGAATAATTCTTTTGATAATTTTACAGCTATTTTTTTAAAAAGTAGAGAAACAATTGCTCATAAAATTCCGTGGTAATTTTGGGTTGCTAACAAAACCACAAAATCCCTTTTCGTGGCCGAGCGAAAACTTTTCCTCCACCCTATGAAAAATTCCCTCCCGCCACCGTAACTCGATCCGCCTTCAAAATCTAGAGCTGCTTTAACCTTAGAACGGCGAATTATCGGAGGAAATGTCAAGATTGAGCTTCTCTGATCATATGTCCGGCGGCCGACGTCTCATCCGAAAGCCCTTAGCCGTTTTCTGAGTTCGATCTGGTATGATTCGCATCCTACTTTATTCATTCTCGCATTTACTCTAGGGTTCTTCACAATAAATCTGGGTTCGTTTAATTTTTCGTTTAAGGTTAACTTTCAAATGGAGAGCTTAGACGATGCTTAGAAATTGAAATGGTAACTCGGTTCTTGTGAAGATTGTTGGATGCACATTAATCTAGTTGTTTATGAAGATAATTAGGTTTACTTCTGGAGCACCGTATGAACTTTAGTTTCTGGCAAACATATTCAAATACGGGACATCTCTTGAAGTGAAGCAAATGGAACTCAGGGCTGTATATATATGTATATATATTAATCCATGTAATGTGCACTTTGCTCTTGCAAGTATATTGTCCGCATTTATGCTATTCAAAAAAGTAAGCTGCTGGCTGTTTCCAGGCCCTGGTTTTACAAATTTTGATGAAAAGTGGACCAGATTTAAAACTGGCCTTACATGTTTCATTGAGTAATATCCCAGCAGCATTAATGTTTATAAGAATGTACTTTGTCTGGTGTACTGCCATCTAGTTGTGTCCGGAAGGTATCACTATTATAGGTTGATTTCCTTTCTTCATCACTGGTAAAATATCTCCGCAAAAGAAAAAATATTTAGCTTTTGTAGGTAGTATAAATCGCTGCTCTCATCTCATAAGTTGTGTGAACTTGGATTAGAATTTGAGATTTCTTGAATAACTTATTCGGAAATCGCATCACAATAGACATGTCAATTTCAATGACAGGTTTTTCTTCCTTTTTTCACGCATTTCAATCTGACAGTAAACTCTTTCAATGTGTTACCATCCGAAATTTAAATTTTCAATTCTAAGCACTTATCTTCTTTCCTTGTTTGATTCATTTGAAACTCCTTTGATGTTACTACCATTTGAAATTCAAGAAAATAAAATCTATGCTATCATAAATTTCTTTCTGCTTTTATATTGGTGCTGAAATTTATCTTCCTACCCTGGCTTTCAAATAAGGGTTTTTGTTTCTTTTCCTGTTGGCGCCCCCCCCCCCCCCCTCCAAACAATTAAAAAGAACAACATGCTTCTGATATCAGAAACTCAGCTTTAAAGTAATCAATGTCACATGTTTTTAGTATCTTGTCCTTCGATGGCATCCATGTTTTTTACTGTTTATAGCATCCATGTCAAATTATTTCCTCATTATGTTCATACTTTGGTACTCTCAAAATAGAACTCTAATATAATGACACTACGTCCAAGCCACAAAAAATGCAACGTAACTCAACAAAAACATAGTCTGTGTGTTTTCCTAATAATCTATCTATCCTTAAGTGTCTAAAAATTATAACTACGTACATGCACATAGCAATGACGACCATTCTTAGCAACGGCAGCACTATGCCTTGCTTTTTCTTATCCTTTTTGCTTCCCCCTTCACCTGATCATTTTTGGATCTCGAAGAGGCATTCACCTATACTATACTTGACCCCTTCACATATATACCCCTTACGTATATATTATCTCTCTCTATTTCTGGTGTGTGTGTGTATAGGTATTTGCTAAACTGTACTCTTCATTAATTTAAAGTACTACATACAATCTGATCACAATGTCTTCTTCAGTCATGGCCCTTGGTTAACCTCGATAGCATCCATATTTTTTACTGGTTATAGCAGTAGTGTTAAGGCTTTCTTTTGCTGTTTAAGACCGATAATGTTCGTGCTTTCGGGAAACTTGATATCTGATCTGTTTGGGATAACATATGATTAACATAACATATGTTGGAAAATGCTAGCTGATGTATGAAAACAGTGACGTTCTCTAACTGGCCCCCCAATGGTTGCCATCAAGCATTCATAGCTTAAGTTCTTACATGTGAACGGTGGTTGGTTTTTTTCCTGCAAATCCGTCTATGACATCATGTGAAGCACCTTATGGACCGTTTCATGGCTTTGCTTGACGATTGTAAGAGCAACTTTCGGGTAAACATGATTCCTTTTTCCTAACGTCTGCTAAACCGTTATAACGCTTTGAGTAGTGAATTGCTGGACAAGTGTTTTCTTCGGAAGTCGAACTTGTTAGTTGTTATCCTCTCTTCCCTTCAAAGGTTCTTACTTTTAGGTTGATATGCTATTTTAATATAGAAGTTGCTCTGTTTTAATCAACACGTCCTGGTCATCCTATTAGAAATGATTATTAAACAAGTTTCTTTTGAGGGGAATGATTAAGATAACATCCCCTATTGATGATGCATTGAGCTACATAATTTTGGTTCAATCACATATAAAATTACCAATTTCCCCCCATAATCAGCGCTGGAACTCTTGAAAGTCTTATTTGATCTGGATGTGTTTTTGGTTAACATCTGAATCTAGTGTAGGTTGCACATGGATGGAATTTGATAGACCAGATCAGGTTTATAAACGGAATCACTTCTGGCAATGAAAAAATAGATAAGATACGATTGCGTAATGTGTTTGGGCACGATATTCCTTAATCAAAGTCTTCACTTTAAGTTTTGATAATGGAAAAGTATTGCCGCCAGAAGAACTTCACACCCTTAGATCCACCATGGCTTTTAGGAACTGGAAAAAGAAAAAGAAAAAGAAAGATTAAATGATAGATGATTATTTTAAGCTAAGTGCGCTTGGGTATTGCCTCTAAAAGTTACCTGTGTGTGTCTGATTATTTTCATCGGTTACATCTTTAATTTCTTTCTTAATTATATCAATTTTGTTGAATTCTCTAATATTGTATTATGTAGAATTGTATCAGCTTCATTAGATGTGAAAATTTCTCTGTCTTTCTAAGATAATTTGGCTTCATAATTTATGAAGAAATATGTTCTTCTGTCCTTATTTTATGTACTTCGTTTGCAAGATGAATTTTTGAGACAAAAGGCATTTGTCAGTTCTGAGGAAGGTACTATCCAATCTAATTAAGATTAACTTAATTTGTGGTTAGAGGTTACTAGTGGTAAGAACAAGGGCCGAATCTATGGGTTTGGATCTAAAATGACTATGTTGGTTCTTCTGCCTTAGTTCCTTACTTCAACTTTGCGAGGGATTCTAACGTTCGAGAATTGCAAACGGAGTAAAGGTATAAAAATGTACATGTGATTTATCCTCATGAGCATCCAATAGCAATTTTTTTTTTTTTTGGGTACAAAAATACTTGTGGTTACAATTTTAGAGTAAAAGCCACACCTATCGTTAAATGAGCAAACGTCCGTTTGAAGGAAGTTAAATATTGGGAGTTCTTTCAGTTGTCCGTCCTCCCCCCTCAGTGTCTCCGTCCTCCATCATCTCCTCACTATTCTCATCTCACTTCATTGATCTCTTTCCCAATTTGACCAACCTCCATGTCCCTTTCCATTCTTCCCGATGTCGTCGCGCATCAACCTTCTTCTTCCCTTCGACTGCTATCTCCGTTCCATTATTTCTCAATTCTTTTGCTTCCGTAGCTATTCGATGGTCGAATGATGAATGAACCTTGGTTGAGCATCCTTTAGATCCATGAGCAACAATAGACTCTCCTTCTCTTGGAGCCATTACCGAAGCTAGAGCTTGGAGCTATCAAGTGAGTTTCTCATATACTCTTCCACCTCATCCTTGAATTTATACTCTCTAGGTCTTATAGATTAACTTTTTGATGTTTGGAAATTGTATTTTATTCATCTTTCTATCGGATTGTCGATGTATTGATTGAGCTTGTGTTATGTATTTAGCTCTTGATTCTGAGTTTTATTGATTTAATTCATTCATCACCAACACCGAGCCATGCGTCATCTTCGTCAAGAGATTTGCTTCGTTTTGTCAAAGCACAGTAGGAGCAGGGAAGACTTGATTTCACTCTCAAAGCAAAAGGAGATGGAGAGAAAAAAGAAATAAGACAGAGAGACACAAAGAGAGATCAATGGAGAAACAGGTTGTGGAAAACCTATGGAATGGTGAGAGAGAATCTCAGATTGAAGCAGCAATGGAGCTCACTAGATTAAGCAGCAGCAAGCAGAAGCACAAATTGGCTGAAAATGGAATAATGGTTCCTCTGATTTCTATCCTTCACTCTCATGACAACGAAGCCATTAAAGCTTCTCTATGTGCTATGCCTTGTCTTGTTCAATTCAGTTCATTTACTCTTTTGTTTTTTTAAATCTTACAGATTTAAATTTTTTATTTTATCTGTACTTCAAGTTTTTCCGGTTGCCTAGGGTGTGCATGGCAACCATTCTGTTGCTCAGCACTGTTTCTGAGATGAAACAGTTTTTTCTGATTCTGTGTTTTGGAAGAGTTCTGAGAATCATAATTACGTTTGTTAATCCATTTTATTTTTACTCTGAGAATTAGAATTACGTTCGGTAACATTTTTTCTCCCATTGTTTGGGAGTTATAAAAATTATAAGGGAGGAAGATGTATCCTTCTTTTTAATAATTAATATAATTATTATACTTTACAAATAAACTTAAATTTAAATTTCCTAAAAAAATTATGTAATTTTTATATTCCAAAAATTATTTATATGGCGGCGACGATGGCGGTGGTGGTGGTGGTGGTGGTGGTGGTGGGGTGGTGGCGGTGGCGGCAACATCGAGGCAGTGGTGGCGGTGGTGGTGGCAGCGGTGGGGGTAGGGTGGTGGTGGCGGCGGTGAGGCGGTGGTGGTGGTGGTGGCGGTAGCGAGGTTGTGGTGGTGGTGGCGGCGGCGACGGCGGCGGTGAGGGAGGCGTGGTGGTGGTGGTGGGGCGATGACGGTGGTGGTAGGGCGGTGGCGGTGTGGTGGTGGCGGGGCGGTCGCGGTGACGGTGGTGGTGGTGGTGGTGGTTGGGTGGTGGCGGTGGTAGTGGGGTTAGCAACGGCGGCGGCGGTGGTGAACGAGGGTAAATTTCTGCTTCGATTGAGGGAAAAATAAATTCTGATTTTTTGCCCTGGAATAGAGAAGCCAAAATTTTTAGCTTCTTTTTTTTTGTCCTCAGCACAAAAAATAAACTAGTTCATCCCGGGAGTTTAAAAAAAATCGGATTTACCAAACACCATTCTCATCCATTTTTGTTTCGGGGTATAGAAATTAAGGAAAAAGTCATTCTGAAAGTGTTACCATGAACACCCCTATTATGCCTGTAAGGTTGTAGAATTGAACAGAACAATCTGGTTATGGGAAATTTTGCAGGGAATTTCACAAACCAGAACTTGTATGTTTAACATCCTTTTAAACAGACATTTGCTCAGTTAACGGTATGTATGACTTTTGCTCTAAAATTGTAATCACATGAGTACTTTTGCACCCAAAAAAAAAAAAAAAACATTTGGTCTTGAGGAGCTCTCGAGGGTAAAGCAAATGTGTATTTTTACACCTTTACCCTTATACTTAATTGGGCTTTGATTTAATTCATTTTAATGATAAAATTCTAGATTTATAGTGCTTTATTTTTTTTACATAACTCTTAAACCAGATATCTGATTAGCCTCATTCTTGTCTCATATTTCAGATGATTCAAAGAGCTACAAATGTTATGTGGACTTGGAAGTTTAATTCGGACAAGAAGATGGTCAAAATTGAATCCAAAATCAGACACGTTTTTCTAGATTTTTATTTGGGTCCGAATTTTGTGAAGACCAATTTGTTATTTGTTTCTATGGTTTGGGCCGGATTTTATTACTTAGAGCCCCAATCCGTTTTGCCAATTTAGGATAAGTCAAATGGTGGCTACAAACATATTGGACATTACGTTTTTGAATTTTTATGGATTAAAGTCAGAAGTTTTTATATTCTCTTTACTGTTCATCATCTGTTCTATCCTACCCAGCCAAGCTTGGCCAAACTTCTATGATTAACCCATGGATTGATGTTCTACGAATCTAGAAGACTTACGCTTAATCGGTAACTAACTAGTTTTTGTGTTCTTTTATCGGATTCGATTATGGATTTAGATTGGGTATTTGATTAAATGCCCATATTGATATATCCCAAGGACGTAGGTCGAATCGGATTAGAGTGATTACTGTGTGATCGGACAATGACACGCCATGCGTTCAATTAGATTCTAGCCGATGTCTAGTCAAGGGATTTTCTGGATAAACGATGAGATTTCGATTTATTCAGAATCAATCACTAGTTCAATTACTATATTTTCGTTCGATGAAGGTTTTGGAATTTTGATTATGGGTTAATCGTTCTTTAGTTTCTTAATCTGTGTTTTATTTCATTCTGCGTTTAAGTTTGATTGCATTAAAAAAACTCTCTTCAATCTGGTTACTGTTACATTGTTGTTACTGTTTTATTGGACCTACTGGGAACTTTGTGGGAAATGACCCAGGTTCCCTATACTAACTTGGTTATTTTGCAAGACTCAACAAATCTTGATCAATGAGAATATTCAGAATCTGTTTTAAAAATTTCTGACGGATTACCCACGGAATTCTGTGGGTAATGAGCCACAAAATTCAGCGATGGAATACTACTAGGTGATTAGTCATGGAATTTCGTGGGTAATTAGCCACAAAATTCAAGGATGGAATACTTCGTGGGTGATTAGCCACAGAATTCAAGGACAGAAAATTCTATGCGTAGTTTCCCACGGAATTCAAGGACAGAAGTATGTGGGAGATTACCCACGGAATGTTTCGTCGCTAATTTCAAACAGAATAATTCCGTCCCTAATTCCATCGGAAATTACTGATGAAATATAATTCCATCGCTTTATATGCCTTAGCCATGACATTTTCTTTGATGGAATTTGTTATAACAGAAATGGATTACCGACGGAATTCTGTAGGTAATTTGTTGATTTTTTGTAGTGAAAAATATAACGGTTGTAATTATTAACATTCATATATTTAAAAACAAAAATGATTGTTCTAACAAAACAACCGTCATATAACACTTTCAAATGATTTGTCTTCCAACTTTATATCAACCAAAACTAAAGCTAATGGTTATAACAATTAACCATAGAGTATACTTTCTAAATATCTAACAATTAAAAATGATAACTATCATACAAGAGATGAGATTTTGGGGAAAAAATAATTATTTGACAATACTTGATGGCATTCTTCACACAAAAACCGTTATTTATTCTTTAAGAATACTTAATGGTTAAAAATGATAACTGTCATATATAAGAATGAGGAATTTTGAAAAATATCAAATATAAGGAGATAAGATTCTAAAAAAAATTATTTGACAATACTTGATGGTTCTTCACAAAGAACCATTATGTATTCTTTAATAATATTTAACGGTTAAATACTACTACAAAATATAGATTTTACTTCCTCAAAAGACGTCTGTTTTTAAAAAAGAGAAGTAAACAATAAAGGAGGTAACATTCTTGTAATTCTATGGAGAAATTATGAAATATTGGGTGTCCCTTTAACAAAAACATGCACAAAAAGTAGGACTTTCGAGATCCCAATTTAAAAAAATGACGCTAAAAGTAGGGCTTTTGGTGCCCTAACTCTAAAAAAAGGGATGCTAATGGCCTCCTCCTATAGTCCTAACTTTAAAAGCACTAAGCTTCCCCTCTTGTAGAACTTTGTCTCTCTCTTCATACCTATCTCTTTGTGATTTGGCTTAGGTCCTATACCCCTTACCATCCTTTTCCCTCCTTTTCCTTTTTTAACCGTTGGATTAAGATCTAGACCGTTGAGATCTTAATCCAACAATTAAAAAGGGAAAATGATGGTAAGGGGTATAGGACCTAAGCCAAATCCATCTCTTTGATCTCCCACCAATGACGATGTAACACCCCGTTTTCTAAAGCGTTTTCGAAATAATGTTATCAGAGTTCAAAAAGGTTTAATCAGAGTAGAGCATCGGAATAGTTGTGAAAACGAGTAACTGATTAACATTCAACAATAGTGTATCTGTGTACTGTTACAGTCATCCAAATATTCGGATATTCAAAAAGACGGTAAAATAAAAATTTCAACAGAATCTCCTCGTCCGCTCCGTCACGCTATATGCTTACCCTTCTCTTCGGACTGGCCTCCTGAGGGTCTTGGGGCTAAAGTAAGAGCTGAGGTTCAATTACCATTGAACCTCAGGTAACGGTTAACCTCATGCTTATGTATCAAATATGTATGACAGATATCCATGGCAAAACAACATTTAATCACATACAATATTCACATAATAACATAACACAGCCACTGCAATATGCATGTTATTATAGTCTGCACTATCTCCAGTGCCACGATGGCCTATCGTGTCCTCAGCGCTAGGAAAACATAACGGCATTATCAAAACCATAACCCGTATCAAGTTGTATGTGTATGATCAATTTTCAAAAACAGAATCTCAGACTGTCTATCATATATAAGCATACCATAAGCATCAGAGTTAATGTTACAATACGCGTCCGTACCTGGGTTGATAATTCCGGTATGACGACGATCGGTATACGTTTGCAGACTTCCTATAATAGGAATATTGCGTTATTAATTTGTAAATAATATTCTTGAATATATTTTGGCTACTACTGAATATTCTACCCTTGGTACACTAAACCATTATTTTATTTCTTCAAAATTCGTGGAAAAACGCTGGACAATACTAGGCAGAATTTCGCCTATCTTTGAAAAATCATAACTAATTCTAGAAAAATCGAAACGAAGATCCGTAAAAATTTCTGGACTCCTTATGATGTCTATTTTCCATAAAAAATTACAGGCCTTGCCCAGAATTCAAAAATCATTCCCAGATTTCACGTGTTCATCCTCTGACCAGAAATTCCAGCATTTTCGCAACATAAACTTCGAGAATTTCTTTCTCACTGTACAGAGCTCATTTCAACATGTTCTTTATATATTTGAAAAGCTCTATATGTCTACTTTCATCATGAATATTCTCAGAATTTTTCAATAGCATTTTCAACATAAAATATGCGTTTTTCTGTGACTTGTTCAGAAATCGCCTAACCGACGAATTTTCGCTAGAACCTCGTTACTACAGTGTTCTTAACCTGAGAATTTTGCAGAACTACTTCCTTCACTAAATTTTTGAAATGAAGCTATTTTAAACTATAAAAACATGAAACTAAAATTATTTTAGAATTTTAAAGATTAAAACTACTACTATCTATGAATATAAACTCAAAACTAAAGAACTTTGCTTACCTAAAGCTTGATCTTCTTCAAGCCTTCCTTCAGCTCTCTCTCAACTCTCTCTCAATAAGCAGATGATGCTTTGCTTGGTGTGAGGAAAATGAGTGAACTTGGCCCTCTATTTATAGGAAAGAGGTTGGACAAACTTGTAATTAAATGCAACTTCCCTCTTGGCTAATTTTCACCATTGGATCTAGGGCAACTATGCAACTTCAAATCCTCACCACTCTCTCACTCTCATCTGCCCTCTCTCTCTCTCTCCCTTATTCTCTTTCTTCTTCCTTCTCCTAGAAGCTAAACAACTTGAAGTGCAAGAATGGAATAGTAATTTGTATTGTACAAGCTTGACCAAATGCACATGTGTTGAAAATCACTCCCTTCCTCTTGAAGCTACATCAAAACCGTGCCCCCTCAGATTTTTCTCTTTTTGAATTGTTTTTGGGTTGGTTTGGGCTTTTTTGTTGATTTGAACAAGGGTTTGGGTTACCAAAAATGATCCAATTGAGTTTTTGTTGTGTCAAAAAGCCCTAAATTAATTTCTTCTTGTTTACTATTTAATTTAACTTAATTAGGTTTAGTTTGAAATGATTTTATTGATTACCAATTCCATCATGATCCTACTAAGTCCAATTGTTACAATTATGGATCCCTTGTTAGGCTTTATTATTGAATTTAGCCAAAATATTGCAAATTGCTTGTAAATATTTATCATTAAATTAATTATGCTTGTTAATTCAATTAAGATTAATTTTTGGTGTTTACTAACTATTTTTAATGTCCTCTAATTATTTTAGACCTCTTCCTATCCCTTTACAGCTTAATTTTGCCAATATGTGAATTATATGACAATATATCACTAAGTGTGAGTTTAATTTTTCTTAAATTGTTGAAAATTTCATTTAATTAGTTTAGGGGTTTTTATGGCATTTAACAATATTTTATGACTCCTATTAAAATTTAGGAAGTTGGATTTTGCCCTATTAAGTCTTACCGACAGCTCATTCAAGAAATAGAATAAATACACTTACTAATTTGGAGACAACATACTCTCCTATTTTAAATGGGTCCTAAATGGCCAAAATATTATATTCAAGAGATATACAAATTTTTGGGGTATTATATTTCTCCCCCCTTAAATAAAATTTCGCCCTCGAAATTTACTTCATACTAACTAAACATTGAGCCATGAACTCCGGATATCTTTCTCTCATATCTTTCTCTATTTCCCAAGTTGCCTCATTAGGAGATAAACCCTTCCAGACCACTTTCACAACAGGAATATTTCTGTGTCGAAGCCGTTTCTCCTGGTAATCGAGAATTCGCTCCGGCTCGACCTCGAAAGTGTTATCATGTCGTACCTCGACATCCTCATACTGAATAACATGATCGTGGTTCGGTTGGTATTTCTTTAACTGGGAAACATGGAAAACATCATGGAGTTTACTCAAGTTCGGGGGTAGGGCTAACTGGTACGCAACTGGCCCTCGCTTGGCCAAGATTTCAAATGGCCCTACGTAACGTGGACTCAACTTTTTCCTTTTTAGCGTCCTACCGACACCAGTGACTGGTGATAGCTTCAGAAACACATGGTCTCCGACTTCGAATTCTAACGGTCTTCTCCTCTTATTAGCATAGCTCTTTTGTCTGCTTTGTGCTGTTAGGAGCCTCTGCTTGATTAGTGCGATTTGTTCGGAAGTTTCGTCAACTAAATCTGTCCCGATGAATTCTCGTTTCGACAGTTCTGTCCAGCATATAGGCGACCGACACTTCCGTCCGTACAATGCCTCAAATGGAGCCATCTGTATGCTCGAATGGTAACTGTTGTTGTAAGCGAACTCGGCCAGCGGTAGATGTTCATCCCAATGGCCTTTGAAGTCCAACACACACGCTCTAAGCATATCTTCTAGCGTCTGTATTGTCCTTTCAGATTGACCATCGGACTGCGGGTGATAAGCCGTACTAGGCCTTAGCTTAGTTCCCATTGCTGCATGTAAAGCCTCCCAGAATCGGGATGTGAATCGCGGGTCCCGATCTGAAACAATGCTCTTAGGTACGTCGTGAAGTCTTATGATCTCTTTGATATAAATCTCTGCCAGTCGCTCTGGCGAGTAGTTAACACTAATGGGGAGAAAGTGTGCCGACTTAGTCAATCGGTCAAAAATCACCCAAATCGCGTCGTGATGTCTGATCTTGGGTAAACCTACCACTAGGTCCTTGGTAATGTTTTCCCATTTCCACTCCGGAATTTCTAGTCCTTGCAAGAGGCCAGGGGGTCATTGATGTTCAATCTTAACCCTCTGACAGGTCAAGCATCTACTCACGTACTCGGTTACATCTTTCTTCAATCTGGGCCACCAAAACTCGGATTTCAAGTTCTGGTACATCTTGACCATTCCCGGATGTAGAGTATATCTACTCTTATGAGCCTCGTCTAGGATCTTTTGTCGCAACTCACCATCCTTCGGAATGTAGATCCGCTTCTTGTACCTGACCAAGCCGCTAGGCGATAGGTCATGGTCTTGAGTCTCTCCCCGTGAGATCATCTCCCGAGCTTCTATAGCCCACTCGTTGTGCTTTTGAGCTTCCTCGACCGCATCTCTTAGATCGTATTCTCCTTGACTAACAAGGAGACTTGCAAGATACACGTCATCGGGCGCGCAGTGCTTCATGCAAATCTGATTGGACAGGTTCAGGTCTCTGAAATCTTCAAGTAGTCTCCGCTCTTGAATCATCATGTATGCTGCGTGTACCGTCTTTCTACTG
This sequence comes from Acacia crassicarpa, assembly GCA_034222035.1. Classification (NCBI taxonomy): domain Eukaryota; kingdom Viridiplantae; phylum Streptophyta; class Magnoliopsida; order Fabales; family Fabaceae; genus Acacia; species Acacia crassicarpa. The sequence continues at coordinate 49,066,679 of JAWXYG010000006.1, read as the reverse complement.
AGCGCATCTGCTATGACGTTTGCTTTTCCGGGATGACACAGAAACAAGATTAGTAGCATTGAGAAGTAGTATAAGTAGTAATAATAAAGTATAAACATATATTAATTACAATATTTGAATTCTCGAACACGTTATGAATTTGAAATAAGAACAGTCACTCGAGTGTGTATCCATCACTCGAGTGCTTTTGTAATCGAACTCGAGTATTGATGAACTTTGTCTCTAGTAGTGAAGCGTTGAAAGAATAAGTCACTCGAGTGATTGAAAACTTGACTCGAGTGTCATTTGAAAATAATTTCAATTCTACTAGTTACTTGAATGCATTCTGCAAGTTGCCTTGTCACTCGAGTGACTCTCAGGAACACTTGAGTGGACTCTAGATGAGAAGCCATGCACTCTTGGTATATCTGCAAGTGACTTGCTCAAGTCTTGCAAGTTGTTTACTTTCACTCGAGTGGCAGATGATTCACTCGAGTGAGCCTCAGTTTAACTCTCAGAAAGTGCACGAGTGACTTGCAAAAGTCTTGTGAGCTTCTTTCCATCACTTGAGTAATAGACTCTTCACTTAAGTGAGCTTGAGCCAACTTTCAGAGAATAGGCGAGTGACTTGCGAAATCTCAACAAGTGATCATTAGCACTTAAGTGGTCATTTATCTACTTGAGTGATCGCCAGCACTTGAGTGCTCTGAACTTATGACTCGAATGATTAACCATAACTTCCAAAAATCCTACAAGTGACAAAGGATCACTCGAGTACTCAGTTAGTCACTCAAGTGATCTTGCATCACTTTTCATTCTTTCAGCAAGTAACCTGCAAAATCACTCGAAGTTAGGATCATCACTCGAGTACATTACCTACCACTCAAGTGATCATCTCAGATCACTTAAAGTGCGTATTCTTGTCAATTCAAGTTTTAGTTTAAATATAGTTCTATCACTCGAGTGTTTTAAAACATAGAACTTGAGTGACTTAAATCATCAAGTCCTTATTGTTTTCTAAGGTTTGTTATCATTAAAAAGTAATCAGAGAACTAATATTATTCCCTTATTCTAACCCCAAGGCACATGCTTAGAGGTCCCAGAAAGGTTGGACAAGTGTGGGCAATGTGGTGGCATGGATTGGCAATATCCTGCAGCAGCTGATTCCATTGAATTCAAACCGTTGGATCCGTTTGGGTTGATGGTGGGAGCAATAACTTATTTTCTATCTGAATTTTGCAAAAGCCCGATAGAAAAAATGTCAGGTTGTAAATGTGATTTGTGTTTAGATTAATGGTGGCAAAAATGGCTTTTTTTTTTTTTTTCAAAACTGAATAGTGTTTGGATTATTATTTGAAAAGTGAGTTGAGATGGATTGAAAAAGACATGAATCTTATTGAATACTACATATATATTAGTTATATATATTGTGATAATTAAAGATAAAAATTTGTATTTGATTAAAAAAAAAGGTTAAATTATTACTCCCTTCAATCCTATATATAAGACAAAGTTGACTTTTTTTAAAAAAAAAAATATTAAGGAAGATAATTCAAATTATGTGAGTATTTTTATTTTTATTTTTCCCCAAACTAAGTAGTTTGATTAATTAAATTATTTTTCTTTTTATATTTTACCACATTTCCATATTTTATGTTTCTCATATTTTGGCAAAAGAGGAGAAAAACTCTAAACTGAACAACGTTGCTGAAGCTCAATCTCTACCAACGCTCACATGCTAGCTTTCACGGATAAGAAGCCTTTTTTTTTTTTTTTTTTTGGGTTTAAGCTTATTGAAACATAAGCCAACTCTAACAAGTCATGTTGAACTTGTTTTTTTTCACCCAACTTTCTTTCAAAAGTCACTGACATTTTTTTTACCGCCAGGCCAAGAAGAGTGATATCAGTTCTGACATGGTTATAATTGATATACTAGTGTAAAAAAGGGCTTTAAGACTGCCTCATTTAAACTGGAGTGGCGACGCCTCGGTTTTAAAGGAATGATTAGTGACAGTTCTATAAATATAAAGAATATTTTGAACTGATATCAGTTCTGACATGGTTATAATTGATACACTAGTGTAAAAAAGGGCTTTAAGACTGCCTTATTTAAACTGGAGTGGCGACGCCCCGGTTTTAAAGGAATGATTAGTGACAGTTCTGTAAATATAAAGAACATTTTGAACCGGATCATCTTTTCATAAGTCTTAAATATATTATTTAGAACGGACAAAAAAACAACCAAATGTTATTAAGAAAATTGAAATATCAATTACTTTATCGACAAATCTTATACAACCGGACTAATATTTTCTGCAGTACAAAAATAATAAGGAAAAATTTAAATATTAATGTATTAAGGTTTTAAGACCGAATATTGTTTATTAGCCGGTCTTAAAAGTTATTCTTTTAAGATCGAACATAAAATGAGGCCGGTACAAAATATAGAAAATGATTAAATAAAAAATTAATTAATTTTAAGACTTGATTTATATATGGATCGGTCTTAAAGGTTAACGTTTAACACTGGGTACTAATTTATCCGGTCTTAAAGTTAAATAGTTTAAAACCAGACTTAAATTTTGGCCGGTACAACACTATTGAAGAAAATCAAACAATTAATTAATTAGTTTGGTTTAATTTAGTAAAAATTTGTCTAGACTTTTAGAACTGTATGTTTATTAAACGTGCGGTCTTAAAAATCCCAAGACTTTTAGAACTGTATATATATAAATTGCCCGCTCCTAAAAGTCTTGAATTTAAAAAAGCACTTTAACTTTAGGACCGTGTAGTTGTAAATATCCGGTCTTAATATTCTTCCTTTAAATATCTGGCAAATCATTAATTGTTCAAGACAATCGAGGTTCTGGCGTTCTCCTCAAGCTAGGACCTTCGTTATCGTCGTTTTTACCTCTCCTGATTTTGAGCAGCATTATCAGTCTGCCTTTTCTTTGTTGGAAAAAGAATGAAGATAATCAAAAGGACTCTGAAAATGTTTAAATCAGGGCGAGGTAAAACCGACGACAACGACGGTCCAACCTTAAGAAGAATTGTCACTCTGTTTGTTTTTATTCGAATAAGGTAGATGATGTTTTTTTTTTTAGTTCTTAATTGTATTCTGGGAATTTTTAATGTTGATCACACGAGGACAATGTTTTGATTGTTTCCTTTTTGTTGGAAAGAAAAAGAACAGAATGAAAAGAACAAGGCGACCAATATTACTTGTGAATTTCCTTTTTTGTTTCTTTAGAAAAATTATATTAACGTTTGTGGGCGTCGAGTACCGCGGTCAGCTTGTTGTTGAAATAGAAATAGAAATAGACATGTATAGAAATTGAAATAAAAATTTTATTTAATAATTTTTTTATTTACATAAAAAAAAAACATAAAATCTAATCCTCCCCATTGTTGTCGAAGGGGATGGAGTTGTCGGAGAGGTCAGACACGTCGTCATCAGAAAGACGGTACTCAACGTCTTGGGCGTCGAGTACTGCCGTCACCTTGTTGTTGACGGCGTGATAGACCTGAAAAAGTTAACCCATACGTCGGTCTATATGATCGACGTGGGCCATGAGGTGCTGCATCATCTACTCCAATAATGGGTTCGGAGGCAACGAAGGAGGGTACGGATTGTGAAGACCGAGTGGACGAGGAGGACCTGGTGGTGGTGGAGCAGCCATTACGGTGGTGGAGGTTGTAGAAGTGATGGAGAAGAATGTGAAGAAAGTAAAGTAACAACGGGTTTAAATAGAGAACCCATCCTGAACAATGTGAAATGCCAGAAACTTTAACGAGGAGCCACATAGTTCCTTAGAATACGAGGAGTTGCCTAGTTGAGAAGTTTATCTGGAAGCCGATCGAAGAGACTTTGAATCTATTCATTGAACAGATACAACTTTTAATATCGGATATTTTAATAGACCCGTTCTTAAAAGTAATATTTTTAATTGATTAAAAAATAAAAGAATTTTAGGACCGGATACAAGATAAAAGGTCGGTTTTAAAAGTAATTGAATTGATTAAGAAAATAAATAATAGCAGTTTTGGACCGGATATACATAAAAGGTAGATCTTAAAAGTATTTTAGACCAGATATGTATAAAAGGTAGATCTGAAAAGTAATTTGAATTCAGTAAAGACATTTAGGACTGGATATTTTATAAAATGCGCTCTCAAACTCTGTGCCCTTATATTAACTCCTTACACTACCTCTCTGTCCTTATTAACTCCTCACTGCCTCCTAACTCCTCACCAGTAATTAAAGAAGCTTATTAATTATCCAGTTTTCATTTATTTTATTCATTCAGTTGCTGCTACACTCGCCAAAGTCAATCCTCTTTTTTTTTTCTGGTTTGGTTTAATAAATAGACCATTAGGACCGGATACGTTATAACTAACTGGTCTAAAAAGTATTTGACTTTGAGGACCGGATGGTATTTAGATCTCTGGTCCAAACATTGATAAAAATTTAGGACTGGAGTCTTCTAAACCTCCAGGCTTAAAAATTAAATTAATAAAATATTTAGGACCAGATGCATTATAATTAATCGGTCTTAAAAAAATCCAAAATCCTAAAAGATGTCTCTGTCGTGCGTAAAATTAAATTTCCCTCTCTGAACTTCTCTTTTCGCATCGAAAGTGATTACTCAGGTTCTGTCTCTAGTGTTTGTGTGTTGCTTTGTCGCTGCTTTGTGTCGCTCTCTCGACAATCACTTTCTGGTTCCTTAGTTAAACGTCTATAGACCAAACTGTAAGAAGTGTTTTGGTTATATAACTTTATCATTTTCCTGCTTATCGTTCTGGGTTTTTCATGGGTTTAATGAAATCGATGAAATGTTCTTGTGGGTTCCTCTGTTGTTAATGAATATTGTATTTTGAAGATTATATTTGCACTTTAGACCAACTCAACTGACCAACAAGTGTTTTTAGGTTACTCTTGCTGTCTGCAACATGAACGTTCGTGACCGGAGAAGAAAGACTCAGCAAACACATTTGAATTAATATGCTATAGGTGAGTCCAATAGATCTTCATGCGATGCATTTAATTTCTTCGTCACGCATTTATTTTGCTTCTTGGATTCACTGTAATACATTTATGACCAAAAGTGATTCTTTGTTATGCATTTAATAGGCAAGTTTCTCCGTAAAACCACCAAAAAAAAAAAGACCTAACCGACATTGAGCATAAATATGTATTTTGAGTTGTCTTATTTTATATTCAAGTTTCAAAATTTTCGGATTATGTATGTTAAACAAAATGGGGTAAGGGAATTTATAGAATTTGCTAAACAAAATGTCCATAATAATAGTGGGAAGTTTTATTGCCCTTGTGTAAAATATTTGAATGAGAGGTAACTAAGTCCTGAAGTTATACATACACATTTAATTTATGAAGGATTTTGTAAGACCTGTACAGTCTAGGTATGGCATAGTGAAAATATCTCAAGTGGGTCTCAACATGGAGAAGTGGCCTTAGATGATAATGACACAGATATTGATAATGTGTGGAGTGATGAAAAGACCTTGCTATACCCTGAGTGTAAAAGATGCCAATTGTTGAACGCTGTACTGAAATTGGTAAGCTTGAAGGCATAGCAACAACAGTTTTTCTAAAATGCTTGAGGCTTTTAAGGACATGCATGCTTTCGGATGATAATGTGTTGCCGCATCGATATATATATATATATACGTACTATGATATTCCTTCTATATATGTTCTCAAACAATGTCATCACTAACTATGATGTTTGTTCTTGTTTTATTTTTGTGGCAGGATCCGATCCAAAGAAGCATGTTATAAAAGAGGATGTGTTTACGTTGTTGGGTGGGAATCAGATGAAGGCATGGTGAATAAATTATATTGGGTATGCATATTGATTTACGTGTTGTATTTGTAACTCAACTCATTGTATTTGTAAATAAGTTATCTTATTGTATAAATTAATTTAGGTGTTGTAGTCATAGTATAATTATTAATTAAGAAGCCACATAACTCATATTTGTATTCTTTATCCCAATTCAATTTATTCATAATTGTTCATAGCTTGTAGCTTAAAGTATCGACTTTTATGTGCTAGATTGGGTGGTGGATTTGTGTATATATATATATATATGATCTGGAAGAACAGGGGAAAAATTTGGGAAAATTTATACCGGAATAAATACACCGGTTTTAAATATTCAACTGTTAAGACCAGATTTATTTTTGTCCGGTCTTAAAATTCTTATCCTTTTAAGACCGGCCAAGTTTTCGTCCGGTTTTAAAAGTTAGGTTTTAGGACCGAACAAAAAATATTTCAGGTTTATTTAGTACGACTTTTAAAACCTAATGTTTTAAATGTTCGATCTAAAAGATTTTTTTTAAGACCGGTTCGTGATTGGTTTTAAATGTTAGACTTTTAATACCGCTTGGAACAAGATCGGCCGCGAGTCCGATCTTAAGGTACCTCTTTTGTTCGGTCTTAAAAGCTTTTTTTACACTAGTAATATCCCCGAACTCGCTAGCCTGGACGATGTTGAGCTAGTTCTAACACAAACCTGGAAATGCATGCCTTTGTGAGAGAAATTACAAAAGCCATTCTATGACCACTCGGAGTTGGAGGAACAGGTCTAAGGGAACTTGTGAGCAAACGTGGACTTGCTAATATTTCCAATGTTGAAGCTTACTATTGTGGGATTTTTTGTGATGACAATTTTTACTTGGAACATCATAATAATTTTCCTAGCTATAAATTTATGAGGTTATTTTATTAGTTATTTGGGAGGAATTATTAGCTAGATGACGTTAGTAGGGGCCTTATGTGGTCCTTGAATTGGGTATTTGTCACACTCAACATTGCCCTGTGGTTGAAAGCTACATTGAATTGATATACGATTAGACATGCAGTTAAAGAGATTTCTCATCCTATGATACGTATTTCTCCTTAACATTTCAACCGTTTAAATTTAATTCAACTATTTTTGCTCAGAAAAATTTAATTTAACTAGTCAAATAATCTAAATGTTATTAGAAAGTCCGTGACACTTCCTCCAAAGTCATGTGGAGTGTTCGTATGGTCCCTGTTTTTGAGTCACCCCATTGACCCAAAAACTCCAACCAAGAACATAATAATGAAAAACTATGAGCAGCTCAATGGGGTTTTTGTAGAAGGGTTCGGCTTCAGTTCACTGTCTCTAATATCCTCTTCCATCTACTGCCTGGATCTCAGCCGTTGAATTGAAATCTGAATAGTTCAAATTTATTTTTTTAGAATTTACCGTATGCAGTACATACAACCGTATGCGGCAACAATTTAATTATTTCTAGCCAAAGTACGGAAGTTGACGGTCCACTAGCCACTTCCGTTTGTAGAGTCCCTGTTTTTAAGTCACTGAGATTGGTTAGAATTTCAGAAAGATCTTAGGACAACATTAACACTTGATGCCTTTTGTAAATGGTACAAGTTTGATGACTTTTGTAATCTCATACTATTAATTTTTGTCTTTCTAATTTTTTTTTAAAAAAGGATAAGGGTCATAGATGTCATGGAAGTTTTTGCTCAGGAGCATTGGTAAGATGGAAGTTTTTTTGAACAAAAAATGCCACGGAAGTTCACAAAACCTAGCAATTTTGCACCTCCGTTAATTTTGACCGTTAAGTTTAACTGAGTGCATATGTGGCAAAATTACTCCTCAGTGAAAACTGCTTCCGGGGCAAAATTGCTCCTCAGTGAAAACTTTCAAGGCAAAAATGATACTTATGATTGATGAGGTGGCATGCCATGTATGCACTCAGTTAAATTTTATGGTCAAGATTAACGAAGGGGCAAAATTACTACGTTTTGTGAACTTCTGTGGCATTTTTTGTCCAAAAAAAACTTCCGTCTTACCAGTGCTCTTGAGTGAAAACTTTCATGACATTTAAGAGTCTTATCCCTTAAAAAAATTGTTATGAAGACAATAGTTAATTCAAATTTCTTATATCTATTATGTCAGTTATTCAATCGTACATGGTTGTGTGCCCTATTTTTTAAATTTATTTATTCAACAATAAGGCCACATAAAAAATAGGTCACATAATTAGTATAACTCATTTTTAATAATTAATATTAATATTTTAATTATTTTTTCGACTACATTATATCAAGTAGTCTGATTAATTTATATGTAAGTACTTTTTAAAAAAAATTACAGCCCATGTTTTATTTTATTGTTTTGTCAATAAAATTAGCTTTTATTTGGGCTAAATATGTCAATGTGTGTTTTTGTTGTTGTTGTTTTTTTTTTTTTGGGGGGGGGGGGGGGGGGGGGGTTTTAAATTTTACACTAGATTATACTTCAAATTAAATAAGACACACGACTGAAAGGAAAGTTGTCCACTTATGTTATTATCATATTAGGAATAGTTGTAGCATTATCTTAAAATTTAAAATTGTTCAGCTACCTTATAAAAAAATTGTTTAAAAGCTAGCTTACTTAAATACAAAAAGAGAAAGTAATTAGATGAGAGGGATCAAATGAAAAATCAATATAAAATGTAAAAATGTAAAATTTATTAAAACGTTCAGTAAAGAATGATACTAATAGTCCTCGTTCTTTGGCTGATTCTTACGATAATTGGTAGTCTTCACATATACCAGGCTTCTAAGCCGTGGTGGAACGGTTCCTTGACCAATTGGGGTTTTAGCCCTAGGTGGCTTTCTAAAATTTGTTAAAATAAATAAATAAATATATATATATATATATATATATATATATATATATATATATATATATATATATATATATATTTAGGGGCAGAGCCAAGAATGAAAATTATGAAGGCAAAAGTTACAGAATAAAATCCAGTAGAGTCAGCGTTTGAAATTAGGGGGAGAAAATTATAGAATTGGACCCAATATTTCCTCTATACTCTAGCCTCATAAATATTTTAATATTTTCATTTGAGTCCCTTTATATTTATGATACTTTTAAATAGGGACTAAAGTGAAAAGATCGAAATTTTTATGAGACTAAAGCATAATTTCTAAAAAACTTAGGTCCAATTCTATAATTTTAGGGGGGCAGGGCCACCCCTAGCCCCCTAAATCCACCCCTGTATATATTATATAATATTTTATTTTAGCTAATAGTTTGGTTCCAGCTAATCTTTTATCAAGGCTCTAGCTAGCCTTCTAAAATTTGTTAAAATATATGTATTTAATATATAATATTTTATTTTAACCAATAATTTGACCTAATTAATGTCTTATTTTCTCTATAATTACACTTTTTAAAATATATATATATATATATATATATATATATTTTTTCCCCTCCCGCTCAGACATTCTCCACAAATACACGCTTTCTTTTCCTCCACTCTGCTCTGTCATCTGTGCTCTCCGGTCTGGTAGTTTCCATTCTCTCTTGTGCAATCCATAGACGTTCTCCAATCTCCACGCGTACACGACACACGCTTCCCTCAGTTCCTTTTCCTCTATCCTTGCTCTCCACTCTCCATCCATAAAGTCTCCCTCTTCTGCTAAGTCCTACCACTGTTCCGCCACTGCCGTCGGCATTAGTCAAAGGTTTTTTTGGAAGGTCGTTCGCCACTACAGTGTCATCTCACCATTCGGTATGGGATTCCTTCCGCCACTGCCTATTTTGTTTTGCATCATTTTTTTTTTTATCAAGTCTAGAGATAACTGGTCCTTAAAAAAATTGCATGATAGAGGGGCTAACCTAAAATAAGGAAAGGCCATGTAGAATAAAATACTTCTGCTTCTGCCATTGTTGATTGATAATTATGTTTAGGAATAGTTTGCGTAGAAATTTGATGCCTGATTTTCCTTTGAATATGATTGTTTGAATTCAACAAGTAAATTAATGAAAGAGATGGAACAACCCAAAATCTCAACACTCACCTGCAACTGCAAGTTGGATATTTCGACTTAGAGATTCTTCTAGCATTGCTAGTTTTGTACTCCAATACTAGTTCCTGCTTAAGCAAAAGTGTCAGCCCCCATACCTTTTTGCATATTATTCTAATGAGTTCTTGCAACCCCCATTCCTGCTGGCAATTAGAAATTGTTCATATTGAAATCGATCTAAAGTTTATGGTGTGCTTTCAGTCAGAGTTAGTTGATTTTTTTTTTTTGGTTTTCTTTTATTATATTTTAAATAATTTTATTAAATTTTATTATACATATAATTATTATGTTTGTATTTGTGATATTTTTATGACAATTTGGTTCATTACTCATTGGGCTGTGAGAGGAAAGTAAAATTATTGGTTGAGATACTTATTAAACAGGTTAGTATCATTTTATATTTTATTTTGATTTATAATTGTTGGTTATTATTTATTTATATTTTCAATATTATGTCATACTATTTAGTAAATAGTTCAATATGTTTATTTTTTAGCTTGAGCTAAAAATATTTCCTGATTTCGCCACTGCTTCCATGTATTGTATTATCTTCTTCTGCCGTGCAAAGAAAAATGTATGATTAAAACATCTCTTCAAACAAATATTAGATCTAAACAAGTTATCAACTGATTAATTTTATTTATTTATTTTTTTGCTGCGGTTTGTAGTGCAGGTCATCATACTTTTAAGGGAAATTTTCAGATAAGGACTACGGGAACAAATTAATTTTTATTAACTCCCAAAGAAATCCAAAATTTCATTGTAGTCCTGATCTGTGGGGCTATAGTGAAATTATTTATGAAGTAAAAAGATAAAAATAACCCTTTCTAGATTAAAGGAGAAACAACTTGATTTTCAAGTGGTGAAGACATTATAAATAAGTGGAATTAATTTCTTAACATGAACACATTTGAGCATAATCAAGTCAAGTTCCATTTATAGATAGCAAACATATTGTAACATCCCAAATTTTAGGATTTGAAATTGAATTATTTTATGAAAATTAATTATGAAATATCAACTTAAAATAACTATGAGAATAATTATTAAAAATTTAGGCTTGTTTTTTTGCCCTTAATTTATTTTTAGAAAAGAATAATTTAAATAAGGAATAAATTATGCCTAAAAATTTTAGAAATAGTATATGAGAATTAAACGGTGGCCTTTGGCCAAATGATCAAATTAATTATTTGAAAATTAGAAATTTATTTTTCCATATAGTTTTTTTTTGAAAAAAAAAATAATAAGCAAATAGTTACAAGAGATAAAATCTAGAATAAAACCCAAATCAACTACTCGAAGTTATATATCCTAACTCCATCAGGCAACACGTGAGGGAGCACCATATGGGGATATATTCATGTGATACCCGAAAGGCAGCAATAGTTAAATACTCACAGCCCACACTCCTTTCAATGGCCCGTTTGGGAAAGCATTGAGAAATGTGGCTTTTGTTTTTGATGAACTTTTCTTAATGAACTTTTCTCTGATGGACTTTTTTCTGATGTGATTTGTGTTTGGGATAGTAGTAGCAGAAGTGGCTTTTGTTTGTAATGAGAACTTGTTTGGCATAACTTAAAAAAGTTGGATGAGATGAAAAATGACTGAAAAGGGCATGAAGCAAATTTTCACACACACACACATATGTGCCCTATAAAATGTAATAATTTGGGATAAAAAATCAAAAATAAATATAAATTTACCAAATAAAATGGTAAAATTCCATTAAATAAATTACAATACAATAAAGTGCTTAATCAAACCACTCCTTTTAAAGTCTTAAAGTGTGTTTGAAATAATTTTTATAAAATAATTTTTATTTTTATGAAAGATTTAATTTTAATTTTTTTATATTAAAAAAAACAGAATTCTGAAACCATTTTTTAACTCAATTAATTCTATCAAAACCTCACGGGAAAAAGTTCAATGGACCAAATCCATATCCATTAAAACTGAGGATTTTCTCCAGTTCATTTTTCATATTTTCCCTCACACTTCGAATCCTGTAAAAACCGTCAGAGAGTCAGGGATGAAGTAATTGCTCACGGATGAGAGCAGGCGAAGAGAAGAATTGAAGAGGAGAGGATGGGAGAGAGAGAAGGCACAGGACTTTTGGGGGCATAATGGTCTGAAAAATATAAACTCCTTTTCAATGGACTTCAATGAGGTAATAAGCACCCCCATAAGTGCTTCAGAAAAAAAAAATCTCATTACCCCAATAAGTCCATCAATTTTTTTCTCTTCCCAAACAGGCCAAAATTACTTGATGGACTTATTATCCCGCAACAGGCCCAATATTTATTCTTCTTCAGCCCGTTACCCTCTTGGTCCAGCACCTGAGAACAACAAAACAAAACCAACCCCAAACCATCACTAATATTCATTGCTCATGTCCATCTCACTCTCACGACCCATAAGTTAACCCAAGCCATTATCTTCAGTTGACCCAAACCAAGTACGGATCAGCACCTATACCATGCCTATTTCTTTATTTTATATATACTGAAACACGATAAACAGATACCGAGAGATATTGTCAGATTAACGAAAAAACAGAAAAAAGCTAAGATTCACACAGTGTCGATCACGGAATGCAGAAGCAACGCCATACCTCTTCCATGCTTTTTGAGCCAAACGCCACACTTCCCTTCATTATAAACTGGACGTTCCCTTCTCGGACCAACGTGTTTTGCATCGGACTGTTCTCATGCACCTCGGACCAGATCGTTGGTCCATTATATGTTAGTATCCACATTGCTCCAACTGGAACTGAAGGCCGAGAAGGAGAAAGCAGAGTGTGAGCATGAGAGACTAAGAGTTAGAGCGTGGGAGAGGGAGAAAGCCAAGTCGTGAATCATATGCTCTGTTTTAAACTCACCAAAACAGAGGTGAAAGTGTTGGTGAGTTCCTTCTTTGCATACGGGTCTTATTTTTTTTGGTTGGGTAATACATCTGGCTATCTGAGTAGCTTTCCTTAGATGAACCTCGTAAATGCTAGGACGTTTTGTATGGATGAGTAAAGGAATTAGGTTTGACCAAAAAAAAAAAAGTAAAGGAATTAGGACCTATATATATATATATATATAAAGGAGAGTAAAACAAGCTGTAATATATATGTATATTTACATACGTTGCCTCATGAATAAAAGAAAGAAAAGTTTACTTTTACACACACACATATAGCCGTGTCTGCATGAAGAGGAGTAAGAAACTTTGTTCCTGCGAAAACGTCAATGCACATAAGAAAATAAAAGAAAGTTTCACTGTGTTGTGTGGTTAATATATATATAAGTCATTGTGGTGTATGGGAAACATTTTTTTAATATATATATATATATATATATATATAAAGATATATGTATGACGCTGGTTGGACTTGGTTGTTGTTAAATATACATATAAATATACTTATATCATTGCATCTGGAAAATAAGAAGGAAAAAAAAGAAAGAAAAACTTATTGTTATATATATAAAAGGTATATATTAAGGTTGTTGTTTTTTTAAGTGTATATTATTTTGCTCATATGATATCATGAAATCAAAAGGACAAAATCTAATCCAACTTGCTCCTAGGATCTAATCTAACTCATTTCTATATTATTTTATTTATAATATTACTTATATATATATATATATATATATGGGGAAATGATTTGTGCAATCACTGCACCTAAGGTTTTTTCCAGTGAATACAAAACGACGCAGTTTAGTTTAATGAACATTGGTAAAAAAAAAAAAAATAAAAAAAAATAATATACAATTCAAAACAAAATATATACTAAAATTTCAAATAATTTTTTCGTATGAGATCACGAATAACATTTAAAAAAAATACAAAATCAATTTGTGTACATGCTCACATTATTCCATAGGGATAATTACTTTTTAAATTTCAAATTAAATACATTAAATTAATTTGAACGAATTATCAGTAGTTACCTACGACGGGTATTTCCACGGCAAACTCGGCGTAGCAGAAGACTGAAAGCAAGGCGGAGACGCCGGAGATGACAAAAGATATGACCACGGCCGGGCCGGCCCTGTCCCTGGCCTCAAGGCCAGTAAGAACGAATATTCCGGCGCCAATGACGGATCCGACGCCAAGGAGAGGTGAAGCAGAGAGAGAGAGAGAATGAGTTTTTTTTTTCCAATGTTCATTAAACTAAACCGCGTCGTTTTGTATTCACTAGAAAAAACCTTAGGTGCAGTGACTGTACAAATTATTTCCCCTATATATATATATATATATATATATATATATATATATATATCATAATAAAATATATTTGTTATGTTGTTAATATTTGAATCTAAACTCCTAATTTAAAGAGTTAGGATAACCTCAGAGAGTTTAAATTTAATTGTGGAGAAATAATAATAATAATAATAATAGTCAATTTTGCTCCTATTTTGTAACCCCATAGTCACTTTTACCCCTCAAAAAAGCACTTGCTGCTGGGTGCTCTTTTGAGAAAAGCCCATATATATTTTTACACCTTAACCCTTAATAATAAATAAAAAAAAGGTATTGTTAATTAGTAATATAATATAGAGAATTAATAGTGATAGTGGTTTCACTCATGGTAGTGAAAACATAGATTTTACCTGAAAATAGAAGGAGAATGAAAAATCGTAAAATCGTAACGTTGTAAAATTGTAAAAATTTAAAAGCGTTTGGAAAATTAGTAAAATCGTTTTAATGAAAAAAAATCGTAAAAACGTAAAATCACAGTGATAAATCGAGTTTTTAACTACCATGGTTTCACTGATTCTTTTTAGTACCATCATAATTTGTTCATTTCAAGTATTCCAAATTATTATTATTATAATTTGTATATTTTTTTATTTTATGAAATTATAAGTTATAATTTTATGTAGATTTTTTTAGAAGAATTATTAATGGTTAGTAAATTAGTTGTTGTAGATTGATTTTTGGCATATGTTTGAGCTCTTGGATTAGGAGCAGTGTGATAATAGTTAGCTATGGCGAGAGGTAACCACTTTCTACTTGTTATATGTATTGATACGTTGTTTGTGAGTATTTTGTAAAATCATTCTAAATATTTTAATAGAAACTGCCTTGCAGAATCTTTTGATTTAAATTATGAATATATACACATTTGTTTATTTATGTATAAGAATTGAGATTTTTGATATTATGATATTTATTATGATAATTATGGGAAGGGTTGAATTGAGAGGAAATGAAGTAATATATTCCACCACGTGGTGAGGCCTCCATTAATGCATGATGGTTGGCTTTATATTGTCTCACCTGTTCAATGAGGAACTGACCCACTAGTTCAAAGAGGGCGTACAACACCCCCTAGTTCAATGAGGGCGTACGACACCCCGCTAGCTCAATGAGGGGGAAAGACCCATGGTTTGGGACATGTGCTCTGAGGATTTTGGCCGGTCCTCATCACATGGCCAGTGAGCTTTTGAGTAACTAGTAATATGGATGTAACTTAGCTCATGAGTTTAGTCGAAGGAAATAAAGCAATTCGGTTGGATTGGTGGGAGGTATCTTGAGAATTGTGTTAATGAAAACTGTGATATATAATTTCTTATACGAAATTTTGTGATGTGGATATTGGCAAATTATATATATTATTTTTTTAAAATACTTTGTTATATAAATTGATCCATTTGGTATCTCACTAGCACATATTAATATTCATAATGAGTTGGATTGATGGTTACCACATTTTTCCAGGTGATAATTCCCATTCAGGAAACCTTCGAAAGCTTAGGCTACTTCTTCTGACAGTAGTGCTTCCATCTTTTGGTATACATGGATAATTGTATATTGCCACGTTATAGCTCATTTTGCATACTCTGATTTATTTGGTATATTTTTTAAAAGTAATGAAGCATTACTTAGTCATTGATCAACCCTTAATTTGTATTTTCATTAAGTAAAATAGAGAACGTTTCACACATCATGAACAAGTGGAATTCCATTTTTTCACCAAGTGCCATTCTGAAATTGTTCATACTATTATTCCACTTGTTTATATAAATATTTTACTTGTTCATAATGTGTTCGCTACTTACAAATGGAATTTGATTTGGATCATGCTCCAATATGCTTTTGTTAAAAAATTAATTTCATTTGTTTATAGGAATATTCTACTTGGTTATAGGGTATTCCATTTATTTCAATTGTTTGTGATATGTTCACCACTTACAAATCATGTTGTTTTTCCTTTCATTTGAAAGGGTTATATTTCATCTTTTACCTTACAAATTAATTTCATTGTAGATCCACCATACTGCAATGAAATTTCAGATTTCTTGAGGCTCTAATAAGAATTAATTTTCTACCGTAGTCCTATGAAATTTTCCCTACTTTTAAAGTCCCTTGAATATGGTTTGCCTCATGTCAAAGTGAAAAAAACAAACCCATATTCCGGACGAAAGTTTTAGGCAATTAAGGTTAAGTTAATCTCACCCATACATGGCACAAGCAGACTAAAGCTAAAAATCATTTCATTTAAAAATTTATATACAGAGAGCACTAGCAACAAAACATAAAACTGAGCAACAATAAGCATGGTATACAACTGAGCTACAATAAGCATGGTATACAAACATTATACAAGCTAACCTAACACAGAGTACAAGTACATAAGCTTACGTCCCATAAATGTCTTCATATTGAAATTAACGACCACCTGAGAGGATAGATTCAGGTATTGTTGACGTACGAGAGTGAAAGCCATCCACACTTGAAGATGGAAAGGACATTCGAATGTCATCAAAGTCATGGTGGCTCCCACATGTGAATCCAAAACAAGGAGACGACATTAGCGGTGGAAAATCAGGCAAAGGCACTTCCATATTCAAATACTGCACAACTTGACGCATGTTTGGCCTATCTCCAGCAGTGAAATTCAAACACGAAAGCCCCAATTTCAACACTAATTCTACCTCCTCTGCTTTGTACTCTGTTCCTAAATTCTGATCCATTGCCTCAATAATCTCACCTCTCTTCCATAACTCATACACCCAATTCACCAAAATAAATTCCTCACTCCCTCGTTCTATGGGCCTTCTTCCACACACAACCTCTAACATAAAAGCACCGAAAGCGAAAACATCTGACTTTGTGGTGGCTCTCCCTGTTGTTGTGCTCTCTGGTGCCAGATATCCCAAGGTCCCAACCACATGTGTAGTAGCAGGATCAGTGCCATGATCGTATAACCTTGCAAGACCAAAATCTCCTAGCCTTCCATTCAACTCCGAATCTAGCAGAACATTGCTTGCTTTTATGTCTCTATGTACTACCACTTGCTCCCATTCTTCATGCAGATAGCACAATCCTGAAGCTACCCCTTTGATGATTCTAAATCTTTGCATCCAATTTAGTGTGACACTGGGTTGGTTATGAAGATATTTATCTAAGCTCCCATTTGGCATGAAATCATAGACCAAAAGAAGTTCACCTTTTCGCCTGCAATATCCCAAAAGAGATACGAGGTTTCGATGGCGAAGGCGACCGATGCTCACAATTTCTGCAATGAATTCCTTCATACCCTGTCGGGATTCATGCGATACTTTCTTCACAGCAACCTCTGTTTTCGAACCCGACATCGTTCCTTTGTAGACTCTACCAAAACCACCACTGCCTAGAAGCTCTTTCTCTCTAAATCCCTTTGTGGCAATATACAGATCTTTGTATTTGAATCTTTGAGGACCATATTCTTTCTCCCACTCCTCAACAATCTCAGAAAACTTCCTTTTCCAATTTATGTAATAAAGTATAGATAAAATAACTACAAAAAATATACAAAGTGACGTGAGAGATACCCCAATAAGCAAAATCATTGGTTGTTCGTTTCCTCCGAGTCGTGGAAGGTTTGGGAGTTTTGAGGTATCAAGGTTTTGAGCCACACCATTGACCTGGAAACTCCAACCAAGAACATAATGAAAAGCTGTCAACGCCCCATTGGAAGATGAGAATCCGACATAACTTGAATTGGTTAGAATTTGAGAAAGATCTTGGGACAAAGTTAATAATGGAGTTTCCGGCTTGTTAACATTGATTGAAGATAGGGTGACACCAATTTGCTTCTTGCCTCCATCATAGTCCACCCACACCTGCATCGGCAAGCCACTTGCGAGGCTCAAATTTTGAAACTGAGACCTATTTACATAATAACCGGCAGGGGCAGACTTTGTGGAATTCAAACCGTTAATGTCAATCCCGACATGGTTATCATTAATATCCCCAAACTCATTGTTCTGGAGGGTGTCGAATTCTACAGCAAACACGTGGTTTTTGGGGTCGCCATTGTTGGTTCTGTTGAAGAGGCCGAGGTACTGGCTGGCCAGAGCATCTGGAAATGCTTTTGTTGGAGAAATCACAAAAGCCATTCCAATACCATTAAGAGTGGGATATTGAGGTCTAATGGCGAAAACAAAAGTAGTGGAAAAAGAAGTGGTGTTTGTGAAGAGTAGTGGATTGGGGTAAAAAGCATGACTCTTTTGCATCCTAGTTTCATTGGTGAGTTGCAAGAGGCCATTGGATGTGATGGCAGATATACCATTCATGGTTAAATTAGCTGACTGGAAGCCATAATTAAAGATGAAACTTGGATCTGCTCTACTTACTTGTACGATTGTTGTCACCTCCAAAATCACCAACGTCGTAATAATCTTCGCGAACATAGCTGTGTCTCAATATCAGTAGTCCTCTGCTATCTGTATCTTCTTACGTTAAATATATATATATATATATAGCGCAATCAGAGTTTCTCCTTTTTATCAGCGGTCTGTGAAAGGCAACAAATGGGTTGGTTCTGGTTGCCGGGGACGGGAGGATTTTGTAGTGACATTGGTCGAGGAAAGAAAAGATAAGATGTTTTAGTACTATCAAATAGTAAGTGATTGCGAGGTTTAGAAGGGTTTATACACATAAGTCGTCGAGATAATATTCTTTCCACGTACTTATCTCATATTTTATAAATTATAATTGAATTTTTTTAAACACTTAAATCACCGTTCCAAATGCAAAAAAATAGTGAAAATTAGTTGAGAGTAATTAAATATGTATAAAAAAATATATTTGTTTTTAAAATATGACATTTTTTATAAGTAGGTAAACAAGACAGAGTAATAGTGAGACAAATGATGAGAGTGTATAAGGAAAATTAATTGGGGATAGCATTGGTAAAAATACTTGGGAAAATAATAGAATTTTGAAATTACAAAATCTTAAATCAAATTTATTATCAATATGAAATTTTGTAATTCACAACTCATTTTAATGACAAAACATAATCAACAATTCACAACTAATTTTATAAGAAATACCTAATATGAAATTTCACAATTTTAAAATTATTTTTCTGTTATTTTCTCAAAATACTTTTTGATAATTAATACTTAGACAAATTCAAAGAATGCCCTATAAAAGGGGTAGGGTCAATTCAAAAGTTAGGACCTTGCAAATGGGGTATCCTAAAGTAAAGCAATTGTTGGTGCATCAGCATCCTAAAATAATTTTCAATGATAATCAATATTAAGTTATAAATAAAAAGGGTTAAGATACAATTTTAGAGGGGGAAAAAAATCCCAAGGATGGCGTGCTTGACAATTTTCGTGTCCTTTTGTTAAAGCTAATAAGTCATATTGAATAATGGGAACAGGCGATGGCGTGCTTGACAATTTTCGTGTCCTTTTGCTATAGTTGCTCCGAAGAAATGAAGGGGCAGTTTCCCAAAGCCATGTGAATCATGGTCATTAATAATAAATAGGGACAATGATCTTAAATGTTATGGAAGTTTTTGCTCAGGAACATTGGTAAGACGGAAGTTTTTTTTGGACAAAAAATGCCACGGAAGTTCACAAAACGTAGCAATTTTGCCCCTCCGTTAATTTTGACTGTTAAATTTAACTGAATGCACACGTGGCATGCCACCTCGTCAATCAAAAGAGTTAAGTATCATTTTTGCCCCGGAAGTTTTCGCTGGAGAGTAATTTTGCCCCGGAAGTTGACAAAACGTAGCAATTTTGCCCTTTTGTCTCCCAATATTAAATTTGACTATTGGATCAGTCAAAGACCACACATGTCATACCCTGAAAAGATTGAACTTAAAGTTAGAGAAGGAGATCATTGAGATGTTGAGCTCAAGACAGCCAGAATTTGTGAAGCCGAACTGGTCAAAGGGACTAAAAGGTCTGTCGCAAAACCCAGAGGAAGCATCACTTATGATCTAAGTAAATGATCAATCTATACAAACGTAAATATTATCACTATTGATTTGTTTTACTGAACCAATTTTTGGAACAATTCATTTCTCGTTGCTTAGATCATAAGTGATGCTTCCTCTGGGTTTTGCGACAGACCTTTCAATCCCTTTGTCCGGCTCGACTTCACAAATTTTGGCCCCCTTGAACTCAACATCTCAAGAATCTCCTTCTTTGACTCCAAGTTCGACCTTTTCAAGGCATGACATGTGTGGCCTTCGACTGATTTAATAGTCAAATTTAATATTGGGGGACAGAAGGGCAAAATTGCTACATTTTGTAAACTTCTGGGGCAAAATTGCTCCTCAATGAAAACTTCCAGGGCAAAAATGATACTTTTGATTGATGAGGCGACATGCTACGTGTGTATTCAGTTAAACTTAACGGTTAAAATTAACAAAGGGGCAAAATTGCTACGTTTTGTGAACTTTCATGACATTTTTTGTCTAAAAAAAATTTCCGTCTTACCAGTGCTCCTGAGTGAAAACTTTCATGACATTTAAGACTCTTATCCCTAATAAATAATAGAATAAAAACACTTTGACCACAAAAGTATACAAATATCTCTTTTATTTTCGAAACCCATATAAGGCTTCTTCAAAATAAAAATATATGTTACAAAAACCTCTCTTATATTTTGAAGATTTTATTTCTATCTATCCAATGGTTAGTTGATGGTTAACTTTGACTTAGAAACATTTTTTGACAAAAGTACCCCTATTTAACATAAGAATTATTTAAACATTTATATTTACTAACAATAATACTTCACAATCAATAAATAATTCTGATATATTTTATTTTCAAAACTTATAATATATAACATTTATTAATTTTTTTATATTATAAAAATTTATAAGTCCTTGTTATATAACATTTTATAATTTTAAATTTTCATCATATTTATTGGTGGATAAAAATATATTTCAAACACATTTTTTGTCATGTAGTAAAAATTGTAAAAATGATATAATCTGAACGTCATATAGTCAATAAAATCAGAAGTAAATGATGTATAAAAAAATCAGAAGAAAACGACTAAAAAACTGGCATTGACTACACCAAGTAAATGTGAGGAAAGCATACATTACTAGCATTAGAGGTTCGCATAAAGGGTAAATTAGTCAATAAAAATTATTATAATATAAATTTTAATTTAAAAAAATATATTTTAAAGATCTTTTTAAAATATTCTTCACAAAGTTAACAGTTTGGACTTAAGTATATGTTTTGAAAAAACAGGGGATATCTATATCATCAAGACAAAACGTATACGAGCTAGGTCAGAGTATTTTGCTCTAAAATATTTATGCATGAAATTAATTTAGAAAGTGGAGGACTTAAATTTTTTAAAGAGGCTATTATTTTTCAATTAAATTATTGAATATAAGATTTTTGTTCAATATATATGTATATGTATGTATGTAATCATTTCTTTTGTTTGGTTGAGGGTTTTGGAAGGGAAAGTCATATTAATAGGAAAAATAAGCATTATTTTATTAAGAAAGCAATTTAATTTAGGGTTAAGGTGCAAAAATACACATGTGCTTTTTTTCGAGGAGCGCCCAGTAGCAAATGCTTTTTTTGGGTGCAAAAGTACACACGTGGTTACAAATTAAGTGCAAAAATACCGTTTGACCGTTAAGTTTGACTTTGACTGTTAAGTTTGACTTTGATTGTTAAGTTTGACTTTGACTGATGACGTGGCATTTCAAAGGTGCAAAAATACACATGTGATTTGTCAAGAAAAACGCCCAATAACAATTTTTTTTAATTTAATAATTTTATTTTAATTATTACCGGGTGCTAAAAAGATATTTAGAATATTGACCTGTACTGAAAAAATACTTCATAATCTTCAAACATTATTTTTAGATCTGAAAAAAATATTTCAGAGTACTAACTGGTACTAAAAAGATACTTTGAAGTATTTTTTCTGTACCAGTCAATATCCTGAAAGTACTTTTTAGTACCAGTCAGTACCCTGAAATATTTTTTTCAGTATCCTTTTAGTACCGGTAAACACTTGAAATATTTTTTCAAGATCCTAAAATAATTTTTCAAGATTATGAAGTATTTTTTCAGTATCAGTCAGTATCCTTTTAGTACCAGTCAATACTTGAAAATATTTTTTCAAGATCCTAAAATAATTTTTCAAGATTATGAAGTATTTTTTCTGTACTAGTCAGCATCTGAAAAAATATTTCAGGGTACTGACTAGTACTAGAAAGTACTTTCAGGATACTGACTGGTACATAAAAAATACTTCATAATCTTGAAAAATTATTTTAGAATTTTGAAAAAATATTTCAAGTATTAATCGGTATTAAAAGGATACTAACTGATACTGAAAAAAAAAACATTTCAGGGTACTGAATGGTACTAAAAAGTACTTTCAGGATACTGACTGGTACAAAAAAAATACTTCATAATTTTGAAAAATTATTTTAGGATCTTGAAAAAATATTTCAAGTATTGACCGGTACTAAAAGGATACTGATTGATACTGAAAAAAAATATTTCAGGTACTGACTGGTACTAAAAAGTACTTTCAGGATACTGAAGGGTACAGAAAAAATACTTCATAATCTTGAAAAATGATTTTAGGATCTTGAAAAAATATTTCAAGTATTAACCGGTACTAAAAGAATATTGACTGATACTGAAAAAATACTTCATAATCTTGAAAAATTATTTTAGGATCTTGAAATAAAATTATTAAATAAAAAAAATTATTGTTAGGCGCTCTTCTTGACAAATCACATGTGTATTTTTGCACCTTTAAAATGCCACGTCATCGGTCAAAGTCAAACTTAATAGTTAAAGTCAAACTTAACAGTTAAACGGTATTTTTGCACCTAATTTGTAACTACATGTGCACTTTTACATCCAAAAAAAACATTTGCTACTGGGCGCTTCTCGGAGAAAAGCACATATATATTTTTACACCTTAACCCTTTAATTTATATACAGATAAATCAACACCAAACTAAATTACTTGATAATATTCAAATTCACACAATCTCACTAATATATTAACATTGGAATTATATTAAGGAACATCAACAAAAAAAAAAAATGAAATTAAATAGCACAACAACATTGGATCGATCACTCCAATTCTTGAAAATCTTTGTAAAACATTTATTGTAGTATCATCTTCCCATCATGATGTGCTTGAAACTTATACGTACATTAAGCTTTGTTTTAATGCAATATTAATAAAAAATGAAAACATCATAACATCAACATAGCATGTACCAAATCTTTGAGTTACTAACATTTAATTAATATTTCAATTACCCAAAAAAAAAAATCCTTATAAACAACTATATTTTCAATCTATCTCCTCATTTCACTCTCCGGAGTACAACATAAAATCAATCTGTCCACACAATGCTTTGACAGATATAAGCCAACATGATACAATGATTGTTATTAACTTTTGTTGATTGTCATTGTAATTCAACTCTCATAAAAAATTTAAATGCGTTGAAACTTGTGCATTACACGGTTCATTAAAGAAAATAATCATTCAAAAAAAAAAAATCATTGATTATAACATTCTACTATGTTTAATTATAACATATATCATCATTGATTATAGGATTATAAAATAATATTTAACTTTTATCAACCACAAACTATTTTTTAGAGAAAAAGTAACTATAAAGTATAAACTTTCAAAATTGGGATAAGATTATTAAACCTAACTAACTTCAATTTATTACAATGGAAAAAATTAATCTTTTGATCCTTAAAATTTTGACTCACTTATTACTCTTGTCCTTAGAGTTTAATTCAGTACAACTCAATCCCTGAATTTTTGACTTGCTTGCAACTTCAATTCCTGATATTTTTGAGTCATCCTATGCGGCAAAAAAAAAAAAAAAAAAGTTAAAAGTACTGTTCAAAATTGCTTAGGTGTATTTTTAAATTAGAAAACATAATCAGCGTCGTTGTCCCCGCCAATAACTTGAATCCTCTTCCACCTTTGCTTTCTAGAAATCTCGCTTGTCATCTTCCTCTACCTTTGTTTTCTAGAAATCTTGTTTGGCACCTGTGATGTCCATAACTAATCCTTCAGAAGCTCCTTTCAAGCATAAGGGGATATTGTTTTATTATTATTATTATTATGAAAGGGCATTTAAAATTATGAGCATCATGTAAAGGATCTATAGTACCATTTGTCAACAAAAGGAGAGATTGTGCGTCAGGCATGTTGTGAAATGGATGTGCTTTCACTTCTTCTAATCTCATCCTTGTCCGAACGTTATTCACCATTTATCATTCAAAAATTAAGAAATCATTTTTTCCACAATGGATTTTTCTTTCATATGTGGGTGCTTTATCAATGTTAAAATTAAAGTATCATAAATGACTTCAAACTTTTCTTCAATTTGAGTTGTTCATTGCCCTCAGACCTGGTGCTTCAGAAGGATATGTCATGGATGTCATAGATGCCCAGCGAGGTTTTTAGAAAACAGAGACGAAGAGAGATATGAGTTCATGGGAACAAGGATGCTGTTTTTTTTTAAAAAAATTTATGTAAAATCTACCTAAACAATTTTTAATAGTATTTTAACATTTTTGAATTTGCTACATAAGATGATTCAGGGATTGGGTTGCAAGCGAGTCAAAAATTCAGGGACTAAATTATAAGTGAGTCAAAATTTTAAGGGTTAAAAGATTAACTTTTCTCATTGTAATAAATGGAAGTTAATTGGCTTTAATTGTTTTCCCCCAATTTTAAAAATTTAAGATTACTTTTGCTCCAAAAAATAGTTCATGGCTATACTTTTGTTGAAAATTGAATGTTATTTTAATACCTTAACCCTTGATCATAACAAATTCCACTATTCCAGCAAGTGGTAATGATACAAAATTTTGAAATTATAATTCACCAATGACAAAAAAATACGAACATATGATCAAGGATCACCAAGGAAACTAGGTATGTGGGTTTCAATGGAAATTAAGTCATACTACATCAACTGCTGCGGAAATCCAAGCTATCTACAGGGACCTTATACTTTGCAAACAATTGGGTTTCAAGAAGATTATACTTCATACTGATTCAGTGGATGCAATTCATTTGTTAATACTTGATTGTGGGCAAGGTCATCCTACGAGAGATGAAATACAAGAAGATCCCTTATCCTTTCATATGAGGATCTACAAATCATTCATACATATAAGGAAGCATTAAGATGTGCTAATTATTTAGCCCGATTGGCTCAAGAGATGAATCAAGATTTTGTAATTATTCCATCACAACCTTTTAAATGTATTGATTTAGTAAATCTTGAGTGTGGCGGAATGCCACTGAGATCAATGAATGTACATAGTTTAATATTAGACTTTTTGTAAACCTCAAGCCTTTGGGTAGATTCAGAATAAATGTCTTCTTTTGTGTTTTGGGCTATCTGCAATATCATCATTAAATATGCTTATATACCACCAAGCACTTATGGTGCCTACTCTTTCCATATGGATTGTCCAAATCGGATTTGGATGCTTTAGATTTAAATTTTTAAAGAGATGATTTTTAGTTTTTATCTAAAAAAAGACACTTTTTTTTGGGAAAAAATGTTAGTTAAGAAATTGTTTTTAATTATTTTAGATCATCTACCCATTAAAATGATTTTTTAAATAATAAAAAGAAAAAAGAAAAATTGGACCATCCAAACCCCATGTAAATGGTGTAGGTGGAAAGAGCTTATGGTACTGGTTCCTATATACAAGTTACAACAACCAGAGTTTCTCCCTTTATTTGAGCAGTTGATTAAAGGGGACGATTGGTTTTTTTTTTTTAAAAAAAAAAAAATTAATTGACTAAAATCTTATTGATTCTAAATAGTATCTTCTTGGTTGATGCCATTTTCAATGGCCACTATTGAAAAAATCGGAGTAGAATGTGTACATTAATTCCTCTCTCAATTTGCTTTTCATTAAATGTTCCATCATTGGATTGAATTTCAATGGTTGAGATTTAAAGCTATATAAAAATATTATTATAATATTAAATAGTGTTAAATATCAACTATTGAAATTGATCAATCCAATTGTAAAGACATTTAGGGTGTTTATGACAACCATTCTGTTTCTCAGCACTGTTTCTGAGATGAAATAATTTTTTTTTTATTCTATGCCTTGGAAGAGTTCTGAGAATCAGAATTATGTTTGTTAACTTATTTTATTTTTATTCCGAGAATCAGAATTACGTTTGGTAACATTTTTATTTTTTCATTCCGAGAATTAGAATTACGTTTTAACATATTTCATTTTTATTCTGAGAATTAAAATTACCTAATACAATACAAATCTATTTCTTTATTTTTTGTTTATAGACTTCATCAATGGTATAAAATAAAGAATTGGGGTAAATTTTAACTAAAATACCAGCATTTCATATCTAAAGAAATAATCTATTTCTTTAGATTTGCTCTCATTTTTTAATACTATATTATTACCTTAATATTTACAAGCAACAGATAAAAGCCAACATGATTTCCCTTTCCATTCCACTGATTTCCATTCATTCAAACACATTCCAAGTACCATCAAAATGTCAACCAAGAAGCAATTCTCCTTTCACTAGCGGAAGGCTATAAAATGTTGTGCTTATAGAATCTACTCCATAGCAGCAGCAAAAAAGCTCTTAACATTGTCAATCTGAAAAGTGTATCCAGCTTCAGCAAAATGTGACTTCACCAAATCGAGAGCTTTAAAACGGAGAGAAATTTTGTTCTTTTCTTCCTTTGGCATCTCCGCATAACTATGCATAGAACAAACAAAGCCAATTAGATTCAACTGATAATCATGGAGTACTAGAGCATAACATAATAGGAAAGGTTAGAATTACGTTTGCTCATAGCCATCAGGTTGAAAAATTGGATCCCATCCAAAATCATTGGGTCCCCTCGCAAGAACAATCTTCTCCTAGCATTCCAGCCAAAATTATGAATTAGTCCATCATTTACATTTGCCCCTTTCAGTGGAAAGGACCTTCTATTACCAATAACAACAGAGAAGTTACAGGGAAGACAAATACAACTGATACAAAGCCAACAGCAGATCACAGCGAAAATTCAGATGACAAAACACATAACAAAATAGAAAACAAGCCTGAAACAAACTGAAAGGAATAACCTAAACATCACTCCTTACAGAACTAGAGAGAGAAGAATCATCCACAACAGACAGGGGATCCTCAGCATCCATATTTAGTTCACAATACCAAGCACTGAATTATGAATTGTTGCTTTTAAATAAGCAACAAAATTGATGGAAAAGGGTGCTGAATATTAACAAATAACTGAGCTTTCCCAAAGCTCTTTTAACTTCGTATCTCCATCAATTCCATCGCATACATATGGTTTCAAATTAGTTCCTCATAAGAATATCAGACGTATTTAGAATATGATTGTTTGTATCTAAGTACCCATACTAATTAGATCACAGTTAGGGACGCATACCAAATATACCAGATATAAAGAATAAGAGAAAGTTTAAGAGAGACAGAGAATAGATATGTAATTTAGTGTATTATGTCACTTAACATTGAACTCTTATGTAATCAACATATATACATATAGGGTTCCATATGTCTCTTCCTCAATCTATGTATCGTATCCTTTTCAAAGAGCATATTGTATCAGTTTAATGATATAGATTAGAATAATTGAGGAATATTACAACCTTCTACCCAAACTTTTCTAGGTATATTTCATGATTGACAAATTCTTGCAAGTAAACTAAACAAATAGGGTTCTTAGCAAAATCAAAAATATAATTATGATGAAAGTAAATTATAAAAAACCAAATATTTAGAGTTTTGATCCACTTCTTAATAATTGACATTGTTTTCACTGTCTTACAGATACACACGGACTTAGCAAGACCTCAAAGCTGCCCCGGAAGGTACTTATTTGACTAATATGCTTCCCTTGGCCTTCTAAAGAAGATTATGAAACACAATTTACAAGATCCATTCTAAACAAAAAAACACCAAAACGAAAAACACACGAAAGCTAGCACTCGATCAATTACTATGTTTTCCTCTCTATTGATACAGATTCCTACGGGGTGCGCTTTCAGAACTCACAAAAAATCATTCGTTGCATCTCAAATCCCACAAAAGTTTTAAACATTCGATATAGGAAGAAACTCTTTTCATAAACTACTCTTCAGGGTTTGAATTATTCAAAAAAACTTACCAAGTTGGACCGGGAGAACGTGTGACGCTGGGTCGCGGTGCTGAACGTCCGCTCGAGCTGTGCCCTGGAGAAGGTCGAAGGAATTTTTCTTTGGGAGAGAAAAGAAACAGGTCCAACACTCGTTTTTTATTTTGGGAGAGAAAAGTGATTCATGCGCCGGAGAAGCTAAAATTTTCTCCTCCTTTATTTTTTTTCCGGCATAAAAAATAAAACAGTTCATTCTAAGAATTTTTTTTTTAAAAAAAACAGATTTACCAAGACTGATCCATTTTTACTCGCGGGAATAGAAATTAAAAAAAATTTGATTGCAAGAGGGAGCGTTATTATGTACACCTTTAAAATTGAGAGATAAATCAATGGAGATATTCTTTTTTTTTTTCTGAAAAAAAAAAAAAAGATCTTTGATAACCATCGTGCATTCATGTCAAGTTGGATAGAATATGTCACAAAAGCACGTGGTTGATTGCATATCACAGTACTTCCTCCATTTGTATAGGCAAGGAATATTCTAAAAAGTCCCTTTATTGAATTAGTGGAAAGTGACTTTTATTTAAGATCTTAGGATTATACATGCTCATCTAGTTTTTTTTTTTTTTTTTTTGAAAAATTATTCATAGATTCAATGTAAAAATTTAAATACACATAAATTTAAAAAATTTCATATATACAAGTTAAATATGCTTATTTACAAATTTGCATAATTTACCTTTACAATTTATGTAAACAAGTAAGATATTTTAAAAATTAAATTCCTTAAGACTTTTAGTATTTAATTAATTTCTTGTCTGAAATTTAATGATAACTTTTTTATTTTCTATCTCTTTCTAGTTGTCACTACCTGCTCTTAATTTTCCAGAGTTAGATTATTCAAACTCGGCTGGTGATGGTAAATCTAAATATGAGTGCCCGTAACCCTCCGCTAATGCGCCTTAGATATGGAAAAGGGTTATAGTGTAAATTTGTCCTAAAAATTTTTGTTAAGGAGCAATATTACTATAAAAAATTTTAAAAGTTTAATGTCGTTCCAGAAGTTTTAAAACATAGTAATATTGTCTCATACTATTAAAAAACTAACATAACTGTTAAAGATTGACGTTGAGCATTAACCTTTTAACGGTAAGGGCAACATTACTTTATTTTAACAATTCCAAGGTAATATTAAACCTAAAAAAACTTTCAAAACAACATTTCTCCTTAGTGAAAGTTTATGGGATAAGTTTGCATATTAAAAAGGAAGAAGAGAAATGGACTATTAAAAAGGAAAAAATAATGTGCAGTCTCACATCGACAATTTAATCGCTAAAAAGTACAACAACAACAATAATAATAATAATAATAAAAGATCTAATACCAAAAAAAAAAAAAATTGATAACAGATTATGGGCAACTAACTTATTGTGTGACTCTTTAAGGCATGCTTGGCCTATAAATCTTCCATTTCTTTTCTTTTTCCCAGTTGATATGTTTTAGCGATTGACCATGATTCATATGAATGGGCTCCATGACCTCTTTTGCTTCTTTGGCAGCTTATATTTGAAGGGAAGAAGGATAGGGGCAACTACCTTTCTGCCCACGAGCTAAATCCCTTTAAAGTTGAGGACTTGAAGTGCAACCGTCTATGACTTTTAGTTTTTGATCTTTAAACATGTTTAAACTTTTTGAAACCGACTTTGGTGAATATATCATTTAAACAAGTTTCTATTATAACGTCTTTAATTTGTTTTAGAAAATTTTATTCAAACATAAATTTAATTAATTGAATTTTAACATAATTTCAGTTTGTAAAAGTTACTTACAACAAAAGTAACCCTTTACCAACTTTAATCCAAATAAACCTTAAATAATGAATTTAGCAACAATTTAATGATTTCATCATTAAATGGACTGAACTTAATTGATTAGCCGTAATCAAAATTCCGTCATGTTTTTTTTACAGTAGATAATAAATTTATGACCATCTTGATGCATATGAAACTCGGTGTTCTTAAGCCAAAACACAAAATTAAGTGGAATTGAGATTAGGCATCCTGTTGGAAAAACAACCAAATCATAATCATATTACAAAACTTAGGTGAGATATTTTATCCCATGCATTTTAGGTCATACTACGTCAACTACTGCAGAAATTCATGTTATCTACAGGAGCCTTATACTTTGCAAACAATTGGATTTCAAGAACATTATGCTCCATATTGATTCATTGGATACCATTCATTTGTTATTACTTGATTGTAGGCAAGGTCATCCTTTAAGAGATGAAATACAAGAGGTAAGATCCCTTATCCTTTTACACGAGAATCTACAAATTATTCATACTTATAGAGAAGGATTGAGGTGTGTTGATTATTTAGCTCAATCGGCTCAAGAGATAAATCAGAATTTTGTAATCACTACTACAAATATTAGATATTACTGCCCTAAAAAACGTCCTTATTTAAAAATAGGAAGTAAAAAATGAAGGTAGTGCCAATATTGTAAATAAATCGAAGGAAAATGAGCCTTGAGTGAGATTTTGTCATCCTAAATTTGTTTCAGGGCGCCTAATAGCCATTGAGAATTTTTTGTTGTTTGGCGCCATGGAATTTTTTTTGTTTCGCGCCATGGGATTATTGTTGGATTTGAATTTAGGCGACCTAAATTTAAATCAAGTCGCCTCTTTTGAAATTTAGGCGACCTGAATTCAATTCAGGTCGCCTAAATTGGAATAAATTTTCCCGCCATGGAATTCTTTTTGGTCTAAAATTTATTTCTTTTGGCGCCGTGTTTTTTGTGTGTTTTTTTTTTAATTTTTTCAATATTGGCGACCTGAATTTAACTCAGGTGGCCTATTTTTCGCCATATTGGAATAAATTCTGGCCTAAAACTTATTTCTTTTGCTCCGTGTGGTTTTCTTTTTTTTTTTTTTAATATTGGTGACCTGAAGAAGAATCAGGTCTCCTATGTAGAATTTGAGGCGACTTGATTAGCTTTCAGGTCGCCCAAATTATAATAGGGGCGACCTGAATTTAATTCAAGTCGCCGCTATTATAAATTAGGTGACCCGAAACTGAATCAGGTCGCCTAAAATTCTAAAGAGGCGACCTGATTTGGCTTCAGGTCGCCTTTCAAAACCCTTATATGCTTCATTTACCCAAAATCCCTGTAGTTAACTCTGCCGCAAATCGTGTAGTCCCCCCAGAGTGCCATTCAATTCAGCCTCTCAATGCTAAAGCTCTCGTCTCTCTGCGACTCTGCCGCTCTCGTCTCTCATTCCGACCCTCCTCCTAGCCTCTCAACTCTGCGTTCTGCCTCGCCGCTGCTGACTGTGTGACCGCCATCTCCAATCTCTCCTTCCTCTCTCCCCAGTCCATAATTGGTGAGTCCTCGGCCTCACTTGCCCCCCTTAAAATAACCATTTTTTTCCTAAAATCGAAAACCAATTTTAGGTTTCAGTCTCGAATTGCATTGCAGATCCCTCTTCCAACTTCAACCACTTGCTCGCTGTCTTCTCTGCTTGCTCGCCGTTTCCTCACCGTCCGGTCTCAGTGCTCAGTGTCTCCGATTTCTCCGCTCTGTGGTTGCCATCTCCAATCTCTCCTTCCTTTCTCCCCAGTCCTCAATCGGTGAGTCCTTGGCTTCTGAAAAGCGAATTTGATTCTTTCGATTTGGATCTATATCACGTTGCAAATTTTATTTGGGTTGTTTTGCTATGTATTAATGATTTTATAAATTGTAAATATTCTCCAAATCATATGGTTTTGCTTTTTGAACATTTTGAAGGCTAAAACCTGATTTAGATATTGATAAGGTGCGTAGGATAAGTACATGTTTGATCTGTATGAATGAATGTGTGGGTGATTTTAAACGGAATAGTATGAATGTATGGGTGATTGAAAATGCTCATGAGAGTGTAATGCTATTGCAAGGAAACTGAATAAGCGCTAAAGTAATATGATTATAAAGGAAGAGTGTATATGATGGTTTTTGTTAGACAGCTTTGGGTTCTTAATTGTGGAAGTTTGATATTAGTCATAAGTTGCTGTCTTAGGTATATCTAAGTGTTAAACAGGTGTTCCAAAGAAAAGGAGATAAGTTCATTTGAAAACGATTTGAGGTTGCAGGTCTAATTTAATTTGGCTCTGAATTTAATACTAGTAGAGACTCCTAATTGTAGTTTCTCAATTGCTGGAAAAATTACTTGGCTAGAAATCGGTCGCATGATGATATTGGAAATTACTTTCTGGGCATAGGCTGCATAGTAGAAAATTGTGGCATAATAGAATATTGGATACTGTTGTCAAAGCTTGCTTTTAATCTGCTATGGTTTTGTTGGGATGAACTAGAGATCTTTTGGTATGATAAAGGACATATGTTTGTCTTGTTCTATGCAGGAAGATGAAGAGAAAGTGAAAAAGTTTTTGAATATGAATTCAAACTACTTTGTCTTTTAATCTGCTATGGTTTTGTTGGGTTTCTACAATGCAAACTACTTTATCCTTATTCTTTCGTTGACCGCCATTATGACTGATTAGATGGAATGGATGCTTTTGTCAAACCCTTCTAATAGATTTTGCCTTCAAACTCTAAATGGGCAATAGTCTTTATAAATTCAAATTGTGCAGTGTTCTTTTGAATAAAAATTGTTGTTTTGATCTTCTCAATCAATCATTCAATCAGACATGCTTCGTTCATCTTTAAAACCATTATTTTCCTTTCCTGCTTTGGACTGTTCATGTTAGTATTTGGACTGTTCTTCCCCCACTTGTATTTGTACCTCACCAGCCAGCTAGATACAATTATTTGCTTCTATGAATATATGTTTGAATGCACACAATAGAGCCTCGCATTTTTTTTAATCATGATTTTATATCCATGCCTTCTTCTCATGCTTTTGCAATGGTAGTTTCATTGCTATTAATCAAGTTGGAATTGGAGGTTTTGGTCCTAAATATAGAACTTGAATAAGCTATGTTTTTTTTTTTAAAAAAAATTAATTTTGGCTGATGTGATCGTATTTTTATTGCATTAGGCCATTATAATCTGATAACTGATGTTGATAATTCAAATTTAGGCGAGAAGAGATTAAAGGAGAATCATCTTTATCTTTTTTTATTACCTGCTGAGAAAATCTTGGTCAAAGGTTTCAAGCAAATTGTAGCGCTCTCAAATTAGGTCAGCTGCTTTCATTTTATTCACACACATATTTTCCTTATATGATACCTTCTTTCTGATTCAGAATAACACTTTTTTCTTATGGCTTCATGGTTTACCATTTTTGATTTAAGTGTTTTTAATCCAGTCCTGGACCTTTTTTTTTTGTCTTTCCTTTATTATTAGCCATCTGGACTACGTGAACTTGATTAAAAAAGTGATTGCTTCATGGTTTACCATTTCCATTACGATTGAAGTATATGTTGGTAGGAATAATTCCAATGTTCTGTTAGTTGATGAAATTGTTGGATTTAATAGTTGATATTGGTCTGAATTGCTTTAGTTAGTAAGTTTTGTTGAATTAAGCTGAAATTGGTTGTTATTGAAATTTTGGGATGTCTTACTTTTAAGGGGAAACGCTGCCGAAATTTTCTTAAAAGAAAGCATGTCGTACTTGAAATTGTTATGAACTTGACTGTTGTTGGAAATGTCGTAGGTGGTAATAAAATGGGTCATAGTTGGATGAATGCGTTGAGAACTAGTGAATAATATGAGAATGGGGTGGAAGAGTTTATTGAATTTGCTAGAAGGAATGTGGCTACAAAAAATGGGATGTATTATTGTCCATGTGTTAATTGTTTAAATGGGGTTCGAAGGGATATTGCTGATATAAGGGATCACCTAATTTGTGATGGAATAAACTTTCGATACACAACGTGGATATGGCATGGTGAGGAGGTAACTATCAGTGCGTCCCACGAAAATCAAGTTGAGGTAGATGACGATGGAATGGAGAGAATGATTCATGATGTTGAGGTCGAATCTTTTGCACAACCGCATGAATATGATAGCATGCAGAGTGATGCAGAGACACCTTTGTTCCCTGGGTGTACTAAGTATACACGGTTGACTGGGACCTTACATTTGGTCAACTTAAAGGCAACTTGTGGGTGGACCGATAGTAGTTTCACGTCGCTGCTTGAATTGTTGTGTGATATGTTGCCAGACAATAATGTACTTCCAAATCGTATGTATGAGGCCAAGAAAATCTTGTCTACGATAGGTATGGAGTACGAAAAGATACACAGTTGCCCTAATGACTGCATATTGTATAGAAATGAGTATGAAGGCCTTAGTAATTGTCCGAAGTGTAAAACTTCACGATACAAAGTGAAGAAAGGTGGTGGTTCTGGAGATCATCACACAAAAAAAGGCAACCTTTGAAGGCATTGTGGTATCTTCCCATAATTCCTCGATTTAAGCGTCTGTTTACTAGTGAAGCAACAGCAAAGAAGTTGAGATGGCATTCTGATGAGAGAATATCCGATGGAAAATATCTACGGCACACGGCTGACTCTTTGCAATGGAAGAAAATAAATGAAATGTTCCCTCAATTTGGCAGTGAGCCAAGAAACCTTTGGCTAGGGCTTTGTACAGATGGCTTCAATCCATATCGAACTCTTAACAGCACCCATAGTGCATGGCCAGTTCTTCTTATAATATACAACTTACCTCCCTAGCTATGTATGAAACGTAAGTATGTAATGCTTTCTATGATGATTTCTGAACTAAAACAGCCGGGAACAATATCGATCTGTACTTGGCGCCTTTGGTAGAGGATTTGAAGAAGTTGTGGGAGGAAGGCGTAGATGTGTTTGATGCCTATAAGAAGGAGTACTTCAAGTTGCGTGCAATGATTTTTACCACGATCAATGACTTTCCTGCATACGGAAATTTGTCTGGGTACAGTGTGAAGGGGCATAAAGCATGTCCAATATGTGAAGCAGACACAAACTTCCATCAACTAAAGCACGACAAGAAAACGGTCTACCTCGATCATAGGAGGTTTCTTGATCGGTTCCACCCATATCGTAAACTAAGAAAGCGTTTTAACGGCTTACCGAAACATAGAACGGCTCCAAAGGCATTAACCGGAGAGGGAGTCTATAGTCGGGTGAAAGATATCAATGTCATATTGGGTAAGCAACAAAGGATTGCGGGTGAGAAGAATATATGGAAGAAGAGATCAATTTTCTTTGATCTTCCATATTGGCGTAGTCTTGATGTGAGACACAGTCTTGATGTGATGCATGTGGAAAAAAATGTTTGCGATAGTCTTGTCAGTACTCTTTTGCACATACCAGGGAAGACTAAGGATGGAATTAGTACGAGACTAGACCTGGTTGATATAGGAATAAGAGAACGGTTACATCCACGAGTAATGGAAGATGGTAAGAGGGCATACATGAAGCCAACAGCTCATACACTATCAAAAGCAGAGAAAAAAAGTTTGTGTTGGTGTCTATATGACATTAAGGTTCCACAAGGATATTCTTCAAATTTGAGAAGGTATGTTTCAATGGACGATTTGAAGTTAGTGGGAATGAAGTCACATGATTATCATGTGTTGATGCAACAACTATTACCAGTAGCTATTAGGGGCATTATGAAAGATGAAGTGCGGACCACTATAACAAAATTGTGTATTTTCTTTAATGCTATATGTAACAAAGTCATTGACATTGAAAAGTTGGATGAATTGGAAAATGAGGGTTATATTATTTTGTCCTAACTAGAGATGCATTTTCCTCCTGCATTTTTCGATATAATGGTACACCTGATAGTGCACTTGGTAAGGGAGGTAAGGCTCTGCGGTCCAGTTTATCTAAGGTGGATGTACCCTTTCGAGCGATACATGAAGATGTTAAAAGGGTATTCTAAAAATCCTTATCGACTGGAAGCCTCAATAGTTGAGAGATATGTAGTGGAAGAGGCTATGGAGTTCTGTAAAGATTATCTATCAGGGGCGAAGTTACAATCTCAGCATGATAAGGGGATAAGTGAGGGAACTCGAGGAATCAAACTGAAGAATAAGCCTTGTGAAGAGGTGTTGCAAGCACACCTGTACATCTTGAATAATATGGAAGAAGTTCAACCATACATTGATGAACACATAAAGAGTTTGAAGAATAAGAATCCAAGGAAGAATGACATGCAAATAGCTCATGAGCAAAAGAAGACTTTCATAAAGTAGTTCGAGGAGAAGGTATCGCACGAGACCGGAGTGTCGGATACAATCGAGTGGTTAGCCTGGGGGCCTTCTTATCAGATCATCACTTGGACAGGTTATGATATAAATGGATATTCTTTCTACACAAAAGACCAAGATGACAGAAGTTCTGTGCAAAATAGTGGGGTGATGGTTGAAGCTGAATCCATGAACTTTTCGAGTTCGAAAGACAAAAACCCGGCGTTAGCATCAATGGCCTATTATGGAGTTATTGAAGAAATATGGGAGATGAGCTACACCAAGTTCAAAGTTGCTTTATTTAAATGTAAGTGGGTTAACAATAATGCTGTTGTAATAGATCCTAAATTTGGATTTGTCTCAGTTGATCTTCAAAGACTTGGTCATAGAGGCGAGCTATTCATTCTAGCAAGCCAGGCGAAACAAGTGTTTTATGTTACAGACCCTGCAAATAACAAAATGTCCATTGTACTTCAAAGTAAAAAACAGACGTATGCTGAAGAATCCTTGCACCTAGACGATACACCCCCTTTCACAACAAATCCACCTACAACACGTGAAGTAGAATTGGTAGATGATGAAGAATATGCTCCAAGAAAGGATCATTCTGAAAGAATATGGGAAACCATATAAAGTAAGATCTTAAATTATGAAAAAGTACCTATGTTATTTTTGTACAGGTTTAACATGTTAGTTCATTTTATTCATTTGTTTATTATTTAACAATAACCCTATCTAACATTATTGATTTGTCTTTGATGAACAGAAATATGTCTAGCTCTGACGAGCCATCGGGTGATAGTGGGAATGATGTACCGGTGGGGAGAAAGGGTAGAGGTAACACACATATGGGTGCGTTAATTGCATGTTGTGAGAGTCACAAAAAGAGGCTGCATGTGGAGTTCAATGCCAATATGAATCCAATTGGTCCAGAGGAAGACAATTTCATTAGCTACGTAGGCTATCTCGCTCGAAGTAAAGTTCGCATTGTATTCTCTCATTGGAAGTTTGTTCCTCCTAAAACAAAGGAGTTGATCTGGGCACAACTTTTAGTTTTATTACTTGATTTCTTTCATATCTTCTCTTTTACCTTGCAGCAAACGTATGATGTGCCTAACAATAAGGCCATGTACAACCATTGGATGGGCGAGGTTCATCTACGTTGGAAAGACTTTAAGAACAAGCTCACTAAAAAGTATATTCGAGGGGCAAAGAGGGACAAGGACCCATGTCAGGACTATGATTACATTTCTCCAGAGGACTGGCGAGAGTTTGTGGCGTCACGCCAAAATCCTGAATTTCTTGTAAAATTTCTTTTATATCTTATCTTTTAGTTGAATCTATTTGACATCGAAGGCGCAGTTTTATTTGTTTTCGTGTCACAGGAAAAAAGTCAGGCCAATAGAGAGAGGCAAGCGAGAAATAAGTATCCGCATTGCATGTCTAGGGGTGGCTATAAGAAGCTTGAACGGAAGCTGATGGAAGAAGAGTTGCAGAGAATGAAGGAAGCTGCGCAATCCGATCCTTCCACTGTTATCCAGGCCCCTGAGCGTCCTCCTCGCCACAAAAAATGGATAGCTGCGAGGAAGAAGGGTGACAAATACGTAAATGAAGATGTGGCTGAGGTTGCCTTAAAGATTGTAAGTAGTTAAATTATAAGTATTAAATAGCCTCTGTTGTTTCATATTTTTAGAGTTTAGTTACTATTTATGAAAAATCCTATGATACAGGATGTGCTTGAGCAGCAGAGCAGCCAAGGTTCATTCACGTCGAGTACACGGATGGACATTTTGTCCACGGCTATTGGGAAGCCCGATTACCTTGATACTGTTCGAGGGGAGCCGAGGGGAGTTAGTGTCGCGAAATATTTTGGACGGCTTTCCCGTTGTTCACATGACGATGACAACCCTAGCCCTCAGCTTGGAGCCAAAATTCGAGCGTCCCTCGTAGATGAGGTTATGACACAACTACGGGGTGAAATGAGAGCTATGATACAAGAGAAGAGAAATACGCAACCTACAAACCAGGAATCCTCGGCCTTCCCAAGCAGCAAAGAAAGTTTTCACGCTCCAGATGTACCTATTGGTGAACTTTCTCATCACTCTCCAGATGTACTTATTGGGGAGCCTTCTCACACTCCACAGAGGGGACAACCCTGTACTCTATATTTGGATGACCCATACCGGCGTATTGTTGTCGATGGTTTTGTTTACCCAAAACAAACCACACACCACAATATGCAAATTCCACAAGACCTACGTAGGGTGACTGTAAAAAGTGTGCGAGAGGGAGAAGAAAAGACAGCCATCCCGATTGATGATGAGGAGGTTCCCGATCTAGGCGCTGCCACCACATCGTTCATCCTTTGGCCGCATCATCTTATTGAGATGGGGACGACACCTCCAATGGTAGGAAATACATTACTGATTGACGATGAGTAAGTTCCCGTTTGATTTTCATTGCTAACCCACTCATAATCTGTTTGTTATGTTTTCATAGCATGAACAAGCTGCAGACATATTTCCATACTTAGCACAGCTGCGAGATCTCTACAAGGACATCATCTCTATAGGCTTGCAAATGCCTTCAAGCGTTGTCGGTGCAGACAAGACATATTCGATCAATATTGACAAGAAAGATTTGACAGAGTTTATGCTTATGGACTGTTTAGATATATAATGGCTTCAACTTGCAATCTTGTAAGTATTTTTTACCCTTTAATTATGTCAGTTACTATTTTTTGTTTAATATATTCAACAACATCTATCATTTTATTTCGATCATAGTGTCTGCCACGACATGTGCAAAAAGGAAGGCCGATTGGGTTCATATGGATTCTTATGTCCTGGAAGCATGACTTTGGCTCGCAATATCTTAGCTAGGAGGGTCATTTATGCTGGTTTAGCAATGGGTGACCTACAATCGTCTTGTTATCTAGCGCCAATACTTGAAAGGTACGTAATTTTTTTTTGTCTATATAAGATTTTTAAGAATAAATTGCTTTCTTATCTTAGTTTAATATTAATATGTATATGTTGTAGTGGTCATTGGACCCTGTGTGTAGTTTGCCACGCTAAGAACGCATGTTATTGGTACGATTCCCTAAGTGGCAGGCCAACCGAGGATATCAAAAACATGTTTGCCGAGTAAGTAAATTTTTGTCTAAATCATCGATTCTTCTTTTAAATGAATTGTTTTCATGTCTGTTAATTTCCATTTTAATGATAGGGCTCTTAGGACATATAAACAGTTTGCTGGAGCACGAGAGCAGGGTGGACCGAAGTGGTTTTATCCGAAGGTAAGTAGTTTCAATTCAAGTT
Organism: Acacia crassicarpa; assembly: GCA_034222035.1. Lineage (NCBI taxonomy): Eukaryota > Viridiplantae > Streptophyta > Magnoliopsida > Fabales > Fabaceae > Acacia > Acacia crassicarpa. The sequence goes on along the minus strand of JAWXYG010000006.1, from coordinate 49,026,857 downwards.
TTTTCTGAGACACAATAGCTTTCGTTTTAACAATTTGTTTTTGATTTATAGTGCCATCAACAACCAGGGAACACCGAGTGCAAATACTACGTTATCAGTTGGATGCAATCTATCGTTTCCATCGGAAAAACTACTGGCTTTCAAAACGTACGTAATGCTCCGTGATCCTCAAATGATAATATTTTTTGTTGTGGTACTTCAGTTGTTAATTATACCTTGTTTTCCAATTTACAGTTTTTTCAAACTGAGGATCCGTACTCACAGGATGACATCGATTCGGTTTGAGACATGTTGGCTAGATATCTTCTTGAACATGGCTCACTGTGAATATATAGGCAATTCTTGTCAATGTGAAACTTATTAAGCTGTGCTGGTTGTGATATGACTTGTGATATTCTTTTAATGGAAAATATCATCTAAGTATTCTGTCTAGTCTCTATTGTTAATATTCTACAAAATTGGTTCTGTTTTGCAGTGGTATACTTAAATTGTTGTATTAACTTGTTCAGCGGATAGTTTCTGAGTCTGGGAGTTGAGTGAATATTCGGCTTGAATTTGATTGATTGTAACTGTAGTATTGTTGTGAATATCCCATGGACATGTACCATTAACGTTGTTTGAATTTTGCTATGGTTGCTGAGTATTATGGTAAAAACTTGTCCATTGAGTTATGAATTGCCTTGCTGTAATCGGTGTTAAAAAAACAGGAATTTGGTAGGAGTATTCAGTTTGTGTATTCAGTTTTGCAGCAAATTAAAGTGGCCAAACAAACAGCAAGAACAAACTTTTTTTCTTAAAAAAAACTAATATAAGGCGACCTGAAAATCAATTCAGGTCGTTTGTGGAACATAAGAGGCGACCTGAATAGTAGTAAGGTCGCCTATTAATATATAATAGGCAACCTGAATTGAAAATCAACTAATAAGAGGCGACCTTAATTAGTTTCAGGTCGCCTCATATGAGGTGACCTGAAACTACTCAGGTCGCCTCATATGAGGCGACCTGAACCTACTATGAGCGACCTGATTTTAATTCAAGTTGCCTAATACAACAGAAACTACTACATTCTCCCCGACGTCCCGTAGAAAAAAAAACGTTAATTGGGTCATATTTAGGTCGTCTTTTAGATATTTTGTAGTAGTGAATTATTCCATCCATCACAGCCTTTTGAATATATTGACTTAGTAAATCTTCAGTGTGGCGGAATACCACTGAGATTAGTGAATGTAATCTAATATTAGATTTTTTGTAAACCCTAAGCCTTTGGCTTACCAATGTATTACCCCAAAAAAAAGTTTATTACTCAACCAGTGCAGGGTTACGATGCGGTCCCCTCTCAAATGGTTCCTTGTACAACAAAAGCTTTTAAAAAAATGTTAATTATACTTAACTGTAAAATTTCACCCGAAAAAAAAAACTGTAAAATAAGTTCAGATGTAAAATGTAAATGAAAACAGAGGATAGATTTTGTAAAAATAAATAGGATGATGAAAGAGAAAACAATCAAGGACCAAATTCTTCGATTAAAATCTGAGAGTAATGATACAAGCATAATGCAAAAACAAGAGGAAGAGTGCATGCTAAGTCCCATGGACTCGAATACATACAACTCTCTGTGTATGTGTTTTCTGCCTTCATATATAAGATTATTCAACAACCAACGGAGAGGAGGGATTGAGACATTGAAGTGTAATTAGAGCCATCCACACTAGAAGAAGGAACGGACAATAAATTATCACCAAACTCATTACCACACTCAATTGTGATTAGTGATAACAAATCGGGCAAACGAACTTCCCTATTCAAATATTGCACAACTTGACGCATGCTTGGCCTATCTTTGGCCTTAGAATTTGAACACAAAAGTCCTAATCTCAACACTAATTCCACCTCCTCTGTGTCATCTTCTGTTCCTAAAGTTTGCCTCAATAATCTTATCGTTCTTCCATAACCCATAAACCCAATCCACCAAAATCTCATCTTCTCTTCCTCGCTCTAGGGGTCTTCTTCCACATACAACTTCAAGCATAAAGGCACCAAAAGCAAACACATCGGATTTAGTTGTGGCTCTTCCTGTTCTTATGCTTTCTGGTGCCAAATACCCTAGAGTCCCGGCTAGATGAGTAGTTGCAGGATCAACCCCATGATTGTATAATCTTACAAGACCAAAATCTCCTAACCTTCCGTTGAACTCTGAATCTAACATAACATTGCTTGCTTTTACGTCTCTGTGAACCACAACTTGCTCCCATTCTTCATGAAGATAGCACAATCCCAAAGCTACCCCTTTGATGATTTTAAATCTTTGCATCCAATTTAGTATCACATTGGGTTGGTTATAGAGGTATTTGTCTAAGCTACCATTTGGCATAAACTCATAAACTAAAAGAAGCTCACCTTTTCGTCTGCAATATCCCAAAAGAGAAACAAGGTTTCAGTGACGAAGACGACCGATGGTCCCGATTTCTGCGATGAATTCCCTTATGCCTTGTCGGGAATTATGGGATACTTTTTTCACTGCAACCTCTATTTTTGAATCTGGCATCGCCCCTTTGTATACCTTTCCAAATCCACCAAAGCCCAAAACCACTTTCTCTCTGAATCCTTTTGTAGCAAAGTAGAGATCTTTATATTTAAACCTGTGAGGACCATAATTCTGTTCCCACTCCTCAACAATCTCAGAAAACTTCCTTCTCCTTCTTACGTAACACACTACAAATAAGCTCACAAGAAAAATTATACAGAATGAAAGCATAGGTAACACAATTGGCAAAATCATAGACTTTTTCCCATCATCAAGTTGGGGTAGTGTTGGGAGTTTTGAGATATCTAGGTTTTGAGCCTCCCCATTGACCTGGAAACTCCACCCAAGAACATAATAAGTAGCTAACAAAGGCTCGGAGGTGGAAGATGAGAATCCAACATAACTTGGATTCGATAAAATTTGAGAAAGATCTTGGGACAACGTTAACAATGGAGTTTCAGGCTTGTCGACATTGATTGAAGCTAAGGTGACATTGATTTGCTTCTTAACTCCATCATAATCCACCCACACTTGCATTGGAAGGCCACTAATGAGGCTCAAATTATGAAACCGAGACCCATCAACATAATATCCAGCCGGAGTTGAATTCGTTGAATTCAAGCCGTTAATATCAATTCCGACATGGTTATCATTGATATCATCAAACTCACCGGTCTCAACAATGTCGAGTTCCACGGCGAACACATGGTTTGTTGGGTCACCTTCAATTCGGTGGTTTCATTGAAGAGGCCTAGGAATTGAGCGGGACGAGCACCTGGAAATGCTTTTGTTGGAGAAATTACAAAAGCCATTCCATGACCACTCACAGTTGGGTTCAAAGCTCTAATGGCGAAAACGAAAGTGGTGGAGAAGGAACAAGTGTTTGTGAGAAATATTGGATTTTGGTAAAAAGCATGAGCTTTTTGGCGCTCGGTTTCATTTGTGAGCCGAAGGAGTCCATTGGAAGTGATCTCAGAAATACCATCCATGGTTAAATTAGCTGATTGGAAGCCATAGTTGAAGATGAAACTTGTATCTGCATCACTCACTGGTACCATTGTTGTCACCAACAACAGCACCGACATCATGGAAAACTTCAAACACATAGCTGTCTCTCAGAATCAATGTCTTGTTTTATGTACTATGCGATCTGAATTTTCATTAAATATATATACACACACAATAATCAAGTTTCTCCTATTTCAGGGGGCAAGGTGATCACTGAAGGGGAATAAGATTCCATTATTACTTGAATGAAATGTTATTTGACTCGTTCAGAGGGCTTGGTCTCCGAAAATGGTCCTCTTGGCTTCTTCATATTGATGCCGTTTTTCCACGGCGACTATTCTAAACTATCATGCACTCTTTTCAAGAAAATTCAAAAACATTGTTTTCAAGAATATTCCAGAAGGGGTTTTATTGGGAAAACATTATTCTGACTCAATAAGCGTTTTCAACGCTGATTACTTCATTTGCCCTTCGCTTAGATCTTTGAACAGCATCGAACCACCAAGGAATTCGAGGAAGCCAAATCATCTTGTTCCAGTTCCAATATCAAGAGTCTGTCTCGCAGGTTTTCTTCAAGATGAAGAAAATGAATTTGTCGACATGACAATGGACTCACCCAAGTCTGATAGCAAAGGCATGTTCTCTTCGATGACAAAGGAGAAGCCATGGAAATCATGATCTCTCCCCGACTCAAAATTGAGAAAGAAATACTTGCCCACGTGGAAATTATGAAAGATGAGAGAGGGGGAAGGCATGAAGTTTATGAGGTGGCTATGAGTTAGAGATTGAGTGAACATGATAGTGCCAAGTAGAAGTTCTAGGCAAAAATAATTGTCAAACTTGAACATTTTCTGATTTTGAGGTAAAATTGTACCATTTTGTTAACTTTTAAGACAATTTTTCTTCAAAAAAAAACTTCTAAGTACTTAGTGCCCCTCACATAAATTTCTGGGACAAAAATAACCCTTTAACTAATCTAATATATGAAAATTACATGAAAGAATCTGAACAAATAATGGAAATAACCACCCACTCCTCTCCATTAACTTCCATTATCTTCAATCCATCACTGTACACAACTAATCAAATAATGTTATCTGGATAATAACTGTAAACAAATCATATCAAAGCTCTACCCAAAATCCTATCACAAAATCCCTTCACTTTGTCTCTACCTAATTCATGTTGACTCCATTTAACCCATATACTAGTCATCTTTTGCGGCTCCATCCATGTCTCGACTCCATTTAACCCATATTCTAGGCGGCTGTCAACGGACTAGCACCCTCTGCCATGCTCTGCTGCGACGTTTGTCGTGCTCAGCCACGAAGTCCGCTACCTCCGTTCATTTTAATCCGATAATGGGATGTGGCCGGTCTTTGATTGAAGAGTATATGGTTTTCTTTCGATTTGGGGAAGGGGCAAAGTTGTCCAAAAATTTCATAATTTGGATATTATTGTAAACAAATTTCACTCCCTCGGAGTGAGATGAGTTCCACCTCCCCATCTACCCAAAGAACCAAGTTTCATCATTATGGAAGTGGGATCCAATGTACCACACAACCCCCAATTTTAGGATTCCACTTCCACTTCCAATTCTTCATGCTCACTTCCAGCGTATCAATTAGGGTATAAGTTTGGGTCAATAGAAAAAAAGAAAAGAAAAAACCACACCAAGGTCCCATGAGATTTTTAAACAATTATAAAACCGGCCTACTCAGGTGCAATAAAAAACATATGGACATAACGGTAACTGTATATCTTCTGTCTTTCACACTCAGGACCATGGAACTTTATAATTGTTTATAAATTTTATTTATTGAAGCCTTGGTATGACTTTTCTTTATTCTTGTTCTGAAAATGTTTTAAGATATCAACATAGATTTGGTCTAACAGTGTAAGTCCTCGTTAAATTCCTTTGGGTCTTGAGTTTGACTTTTACAAGAGACACTAATGCTAGGAGGGACATCCACAAACCTTAAACCAGATAGCGGATAATAATATTTTTAAAAAAATGGCAATGAGGTGGAGCACATTTCTTTCTTTTCTTTGTTACATTTTTGGGAAAATTGCAAATAAAGTCCCAAACTAGACAAAATACAATTGAAAGGTTCATTGAAATCTTCGATTTGCAGCTAAAACCCGTGAGACATTTAGATAATATAATCCAATTATGAAAAGATCAAAATGCCCTTAATAAATTTTATTATATTACCCCAAGTCTTCTGAAAATTCATTAGGGTATTTTGGTCTTTTTACATTTGAATTATATTACCCAAATGTCCCCATTGTAGTTTGAGTGGATCTTTTGGTCGCATTTTCTCTAACTTGATACTCCAATGCAATTTTCCCTTTTCTTTCCCTTAGCCAGTTAAAAGGAGGGAAGTTAATGAGGTAACATAAGGCAATATTTTTTTTATATATATAAAGGCTATACTTTTTTTTTATTCATGAAAAAGTTTTGGAAGGATTCGGCATCAGTCCCCCACCAAGGTCAAGGCACGGCTGTAACATCCTCATTTTTCATGTGCATTAACATGAAATTATTTACATATATGAATTTTTATAAAGTTGTGTGTAATAAATTTAGCCAAAAAAGAATGAGAAGAAGTTGCAAGAGTATGTTCAAGAAATAAGAAAAAAAGAAATTGGATTAGAACAAAATGGCATCATTGCAAATAAGTAAAAGAAGGAAGTCGTATGTTTATCTCCATCCACAAGCCAGACTTTGTCTCTTTAATATCCACTAATTCCTCCCATTCATTTCGGTCAAAAGGAAAAAAAAAAAAAAGAAAAAGAAAGAGGAAACCAACGAAAAGGACAAAGGGAATTGATATTATGGTTACAAAGCAACCACATGGCATATTGTAATTAAATTAGAAGTTAGTGTCCAATGATAATTCCCACCACCTCAGCCGACTTAAACCCTCTTTTAATCAATGACTCTCTACATCCTTTATTCATTTCGGCTGGATAGAAAAATCTGAACATACAATAGAGAGAGTGATGGCGTGAGAGACGTAGGAAGAGGAAGAAGAAAAGACTTGAACTTTGGAGTTGTCTCCTCATGTTCTTCCTTCCATCTACTTCTTAATCTCTTAAAGCACTTTAATTTGTGTAGTGCTGGTATAAGGTTAGCTGAAGCTCTTGAGGTTAGCTGAAGCTCTTGTGAAGTCAAGAAGGGAGAAGTTTTGCCAAAATCATCAAACATCAAGGTAAGTTGTTTCTTTAGCCTTCTTGATGTGTTTGACATTTGTAGTGATCTACCTTTTCCCTCTTGACATTTTGGATGATTGGAAGCCGAAGGGGAGATGCTTCCTAAATTTACAAAAAATGAGCTAAAGTTTGTTCATGGTCTAGATAATAAGATGCAAAGTGGTTTAGAACCAGAATAAGGTATTCTTGAAGAGTAAATTGCAAAGCAACTTTGGTGATTTTGAACTTTAGTTTCGGTCTGAACAGGAAATGGTCAAGGGGTAGGATTTTGGTCATTTTGATGGTTACATTGTGTTCAGAATGCATGGGGTAGAGGTTCAGTAGAAATTTTGGAAGCATAAATGGAAGTTAGAAAATTATTAGGTGCTGTTTCTGAAAATTTCCCTATGGAGTCAGTCACTTTCTTCATGATATTTGACATGGTAAATGGATTTCGAAAATTATGAAAATTTTCAGGGAGAAATTAGACATCTCAAGGATTATTTTCATATATAATATGTAATTTTTCAAGTTCTGGACTGGGAGAAATGTATTTTTGAAAATGACCCTCTGATTCTGGACATTATTTCGGACAGCAGGGGAATTATGGGCTGTGGATATATTTTCGACTTGGTATGGCCTAAATGAGTATTTTTGGTTGAAAATAGACACATTAAGGGTCATTTTGGCTTTGGAATCAACCCAAAAGGATTTTTCTAGATTTAATTCTGAATTTTTGAAGATGAGTCACTAATTGCTGGAAAATCCTGAAAAGTGACGAAAATTAAGAGAATGAAGGCCCATATTAAATTCCTTAATAAGAAAAGGGATTTAGTAAAAGTAGACCTATGAATTAGGCTTATTTTAAATTATCAAGGGAATATTTATTGAAAAGAATTTAATTATATTTACATTTTATTATTTTAGGGATAATTGTGATATTTTGCATCGGGAAGGTTATTTTTATCCGTAATCGATTGCCAAGTAGTAACCTTAATCTTCATATACTTTGTGTAACTTGGGTATATATGTTTTTCCATGTATATTGCATGCATTCGGTTATCATTCATTTTCCTAGCGCTATGGAACTGGAACATGCTGTGTGCATAAACGGGCCTTGCTGTGTGCCGTGCCCGGTGGTCTGTGCTGTGTGCTATTAGGACCATTGCAGTCTGTGCTGTGTGTTATTAGGACTACTAGTTCCGGATTGGCTATGTGCCTTGCGTTGTGCATGATACTGAATGAGATGTGATTTGAATTATTTTTATTTGTGGTTTGCTTACATGCTTTGTTATACATCTTATATGAGATTAACGGTTACTTTGGGGTTCAATTTTGAATCCCAGCTCCTTTTAAGCCATCTGGGAGTTCTTCAAGACCGGAGCAGGGAGACAGGGGTAAGGCTCCGGAGCTGGAGTAGTGTGGAGGTGACTGTTATTTTTGGGTATTTATTTTGATTACCGGATGACTGTATTATATTATTTTGGCCGATCAGGCACCATTATCCGGATGACTGTATATTTTGACCCCTTTGAGAAAAGAATTTATCTTTCCGTATTTTTATCAGTATATTTTTGTCCAAACCGATGTGTGCTTTGCTGCTTATACTCTGATATGTGTCGTAAATTAACGGGGAAATATAAGCTAAAATTAAACAAAAGAAAAGGACCGCACTACCCGCCACCTGAAAGGGCGAGGCTGGTAGGTGTGTTACAACGGCCCCGGCTCTATGAGCACTTACTAGGGACGTACGAGATCGCCTACCAAAGGAGTCCCAGCAATAGCAGAGGGGATCGAACTCACAACCCAAAGCCCTAATCCTGAATTCCTTACCATCTATACCAACTCTCATTGGCAAAGGCTATACTTAAATTAAGTGCAGAAATTCCAAATTATATTTTTCTTTAGCGGGTAGTGGGTTGGTGGGTGTAGGCTAAAAAGGCCTGCATCAAAACAGGCTTTTGGTTTACCAACTCGAGCCCACTATTTCTTACGAGTTGCTGGTGTTAATCCAACTCATATTAAACACATGAGATAAAAAAGATTGAAATCTTAAATATAAAATTATAACAAACGTTTCAACTAGCTTTTGCATATATAACGGTGAGAAGTATATGGTAATCATCATAACCCACAAACATGAGAAAACGTTGTGTATGGAAATTATGAATTATTTTCCGACCAAAAAAAAAAAAAGAAATTATGAATTATTCCGACACAGCCTAATATTCATTAAATAATAATAAAAATTCTAAAAGTAGATGTATAAAAATATTGATTGAAACTGAATTGTAAGTATTAATTTGGAAGTCTTCCTAATTAAAGGAGTGCCACATCGGCCTAAGGAAAATGCATTCAACGGAAAATTCTCCCTCCACAGATTTTCAAACTAATGTTTTTCCCTATATTTCATTGTTTTCTCTTTTTAAATTGGTATGTTGTTTTTGTCACTAAAGCAATCAATTAAACTATGTACTAATTGATTATACAATGTAGGATCAACCTAGGTCATTCTCTCAAAGAACAATCTATGGGTTTTGCTTTAAATTGAATTTAGGTGATGAAAAATGTGATGGAATGAATCTAGACTAAAATGCAAGACACTACTACCTAAATGAAATTATACTAACTAAATGCAAGATAAAAATGACTCTAAAACCTATATAAGGATGGAACCAATCTATATACAAATGCAATTCTGGGGGGATTTTATGAAAGGAGAATTAAAATCCTAAGCAAAGAAATTAACTAATTATTAAGAAAATCAAATAAGAAAAGGTAAAGAAAGTTTACTTCAGATACGGTGAAGGAAACAACTTAGTATTCACATGGAGTAAACTTTCTTAGCCCCAATTAATTAATTAGACCAAAGGGAGATTGATGAAAGATTGGAATTAATGAATTTAATTACCTAATTGAAATATGAAAAACCCTTAACCTCAATAACATAAATTCCATTAGAAAACTCATAATAAAATAAGCGGTAGCTTATCAAACTCATTAAAAATCAATCACAGTTAATTTCTAAATAATTTTTTAATTTTATTTATAATTATCCAATTGAACAACTAGACAATTGATTCTTTTTTTTTTCAAAGACAATTTATCAACTCAATTAAACAATTAAATCAATAAACCAAATTAACAATTAAATTAATAACGAAAACTCAATTATTAATTCAATTGACAATTCAAAGGTTGAAAACAAAAATCCTCTCAAACATAAAAACTTCAAATCATCAATCCAATTCAAAAGAAATATGTTTACAACCTAAAACTAGATTGTTCTCAATTGACACAACTCAAAATCCTTTAAAACTAAATAACCTTAAGTTTGAATTTTTTTTAAAAAAAAATGACACTCCCTTATAACCTTCAAGTATAAGTTCTAGGTCCTAGCTTCTTCCATACTCCTCCCGAATTGTCTTCTAAAAGAGCTTAAGCTACCATAGAAATATTCACCTCACGTTTGAAACAGCAACTCACGGCCATTCAGTAAATGATGAATGCGAGATGATGATTGAAGGTGTGGGACCGTGAATAGAGGAGGTTATAGGAATTGATTATGATTGTTCTCTTTAATTGACGTTCCGTGGTGAGTATAGAACTTCTAGCACCAGTTCTTCAAGTGGCTGCGTCTCTCCTCAGCGTGCCTGTGTCGCTCATGGCCCCCTTTCGGCTCTCAATGAGAGCATCCTCGGTGGCTAGGTTAATTTTATGAAAAAAAGGGAGACTTTTAGGTACCAACTTGAACCCAGTAAAATTTAAAAAATCCAATAAAATTCTACCTTAGATCTTTTTTTAACGTTCAAGATTAATTCTTGATCGTAGGATCTTCTAAAGTATCTTCTAATATACTTTTCTTGTCTTATAAGAATTAAATAAAATTGTGATATATCATATACAAATGTGTGGATTTGAGGGCAAACACAAGCTTATACACTTTTGAGTACAGAGTGATATACATATTATCCTTGGTGAGAGATTTTTAGCTTAGGTTCCCCTTTGTCAAGTAAATTGCTATGATGTTTGCTTCCTTAATTCATGAAAAGATCACTTGGACAAGAGATCGAGGTGTTGAAATGTTTTTGTTTACTTATTACTTGTGATTAAAACATTCACTTTTGAAGCTTTATTTTAGTTTAGTTTTATTTTTATTGTTGTTCTCCTTGAGTCTTGATTTGCTTTGCCCAGAGTACAAATGATAGGTGTGGGAGAGTTGATAAATCTCAATTTTCATATATTTTATTCTGCCTTATTCATTTATTTTATTCATTTATTTTAGTCTAATGTGAAATTATTAGATAACATTTGGATTGTTAGTCAATTTTAGGAAATAATATAAATCAGAATTAATTATGAGATTATTGGACTTAAATTTTTAATAGGGAAAATTACGCATAGGTCCCAAGGAAGATAATTAATCACAATAAAGTCTCTTGAAACCATAAAATTACTTTGAAGTCCCAAGGGACTTCTGTGTAATTATTCGTGAATGTAAAATTAACAATCTGACCTTCCCTCTCTCCTTCTTCCTTCTCCTCTCTCTACTCTCTCCCTTTTTCTTCTCTTTTCAGAAATGATTCACCTACAGCCCAACGAAATCAAGAGTAGTTAGATCTACGATTTTGCCACAGCCCAGCGACTCGAACACCTTGGAGCCTTTGGCAAGAACAAGTAAGGGTCTATACTGGAGCATGGTGACTGGATCTTCAAGCCGAAACTCGAAATCTCCCGCCAAAGGTCTAGGATCTGACTTTTCTGGCGGATCCGAAGGCTTCTCCACGGAATGCTCTAATATCACTCCACGAATCTTCACATGTCACCACCTTCGCTTGACTCACGGCTGTAAACCTAGATTTTTTTATTTCTCATGTCTAGAGGCTATGTACAACAACAAATGCTATATTTACAACATAAAAAAGATATATTCACAACATCTTCTGAGAATTTTGACAGCTATATAAGGCTAGCTTGAAAAGTGAATATCATTTCAAAATATTAAGTTGTATGAATAAGTGACTATTTGCACCTACTTATTGAACTTAATATTTGGACTTGAGAATAATTTAAATATTACTGTCAATATATGCTTTTTCTGTTGTCAATATAGCATTTATTATTGTAAATAGCCTTTGGACGTGAGAAATGAAAAAAATCTAGGTTTCCAAAGGTTGTTGTACATAAATGCTTTTTCTTTTGTAAATATAGCATTTGTTGTTGTAAATAGCCTTTGGATGTGAGAAATGAAAAAAATCGAGGTTTTCAAATGTTATTGTAAATATATACTTTTTCTGTTGTAAATATAACATTTGTTGTTGTAAATAGCCTTTAGACGTGAGAAATGAAAAAAATCCAGATTTTCAAAGGTTGTTTAAGTTTGAACAGGTAATTTAAGTTCAAATGAGTAATTTAAGTTCGAACAAGTAATTTAAGTTCGAATGGGTAGGAAAACTATATATTTACAACAACCTTTGAAAACCTCGATTTTTTTTCATTTCTCACATCCATAGGTTATTTACAACAACAAATGCTATATTTACAACATAAAAAGCATATATTTACAACAACATTTGAAAACTTGAATTTTTTTCATTTCTCACGTCTAGAGGCTATTTACAACAACAAATACTATATTTACAATAGAAAAATCATATATTAACAACAACCTTCAAAAGCCTGGATATTTTTTCATTTCTCACGTTCAGAGGCTATTTACAACAACAAATAGTATATTTACAACAGAAAAAACATATATTCACAACATCTTTTGAGAATTTCGACAGCTATATAAAGCTAGCTTAAGAAGTGAATATCATTTCTAAAATGCTATATTACTTGTTCATTACAATTTACAACAACCTGTTGTTCATCAACACAAAAAAGCTAGAGAAAAATCACAATCAAAGGACAAATAATCAAGATCTAAGCAGCCGTGAGGGAAAGGGAGGGAGATGAAGCGTCTCTTGCTCTTAGATGAACAAGAACCAGAGAGAAATCAAAATCAAAGAAAAAATAATTGGAAGGAAGATTGAACTTCTTGTTGTTGCCTGATGGTCGTTATAGATTTGGGAAGATGGAGGTTCGAACTTGAAGTTGCAGATCTGTGTACTTCTCCATCATCTGTTCTCCATCTTCATTCGAACAAGGCAGGGTGGTGGGACAGAGGTTGAAGAAAAAGGGAGAGAGGAGAGAGAGGAGAAGGAAGAAGGAGAATGAAGAGAGAGGGGAATAGGAAGACATGAGAGGGAAGGTCAAAAAGGTAATTTAACATTCACAAATAATTACAAAGAAGTCCCTTGGGACTTCAGAGTAATTTCATGATTTCAATGGACTTTATTGTGATTAATTGTCTTTCTTGGGACCTATGTGTAATTTTCCCTTTTTAATATTCTAATTGTTATCTTTTAATTGAATAATATTTCTGAATATATGATGGGTCACGATTTTATTTAATTATTGTAAGATAAAAAAAGTATATTAAAAGAAGATCTAAGGGGGACATGAGCGACACCGGCACGCTGAGGAGAGACGCAACCGCTTGAAGAACTGGTGCTATGATGACTTCTCATTTTTGGTATATTTGAGGCATATTTTAATATATTTGAGGAGTCATCAATGCTAAATTAAAGGGATTTATTAGAGATTTTAATAAGATATCAATTTAGCACATTATTTAGGGGATTTATTTTAAATAGAATTATTTAGGTTTATATATAAGAATAAATAAATTATAATGATATAAGAAAAGAAAAAATAAAAATAAAAATGTTTAGGTTTAAAGTATTATTATAATTATTATATAATTTTCTTCTACTTTTTCGGCTTTTTTCCCTATTTGCTACTTTTTAAATAAATAATTACCATTTTGCCACTTTTTTTAAAATATTTCCTAATGTGCCACGGTTTAGTCGACTAAAAATCACGGAATTTTTTTTTTGAATGTCTCAGACATTTAATCGAGAAACGATATCTATCTATTTAATTGGGTTAGTCGACTAAATGTCTGGAACATTTAAAAAAAAAGTTTCCTGATTTTTAGTCAACCAAACCGTAATGTGGCACATTGAAAAATATTTTAAAAAGAGTAACAAAATAATAATAATTTATTTAAAAAGTGATAAATAGAGAAAAAAAGCCAACCTTTTCTCAATGACTAGGAGAGCACAAATTGATGGATACGCCAATTGAATTTTGGAATAGACGTGGGCCCACGGTTTGGAATTGAAATTGAAGACTTAAATTGGATGGGGCCCACATGGGCTGAACATGAAAAACCTACTTGAAGAAAGGAGGACGCTGTGTAGGAGAAAAGAAGAATAAAAAAACAGAGGCGGACATTCACGATTTTTATCGCCTTGTACAGTGAGAACGACGGGAAAAACAAGAAGCCGCGGCACTTTGAACCTTCACGCCTGGAACCTCCAGTTTCGCGTACCACAACATCACATCTTCTTCCTCGCCGGCAACACCTTCACCTTCATCGTCGCCGGCGAGATTCTCCCATCACCATCCACCAGCACCTCGATTCATCCACCTCCTCAGCGTCGCCGTATCACTACAAGAAAAAAGGGTTTTAGCGACGGAAAAAATCCATCGCTAAACCCTCAAATTCCGTCGCTAAATGAATTAGCGACGGAATTAGAGACGGATTTTTTCCGTCGCTAAAAAGTGGTCGCAACTGCAATTAGCGACGGATTTAAATTCCGTCGCTATTAGCGACGGAATTATTTTCCGTCGCTAATAGCGACGGAATTTAAATCCGTCGCTAATTTGAATTTAGCGACGGATTTCAAATCCGTCGCTAAATTCAAATTAGCGACGGATTCAGTTTCCGTCGCTAATTTGATTCTTTTTTTTAAAAAAAATTATTTATTATTTTCTTTAATTAATTTATTAATTTTTTTAATTTTCTTTGAAAATTATATTCTTTTAAAAATAATTATATTCTTTTCCATTATTCTTTTAAATTTATTTATTTTATTTTTTAATTTTGTTTAAAAATTATATAATAAAATATTTTAAAAAAATTATATAACATACATACCGAATCTTCATAAAAATACATTATAAATATAGTGTTTCAATAGAGATGTACTAAAAAAGTAATCTAAACAGCAGCATCCTCATCATCATCATCAGCAAGAGGATCACCTTCAGGAGGCGGCATCGGACCCTTGTCTTTCATTAGGGCCATGATTTGACGCTGCATCTGTTTAACCATCTCCTGTGTCTGGTGGAGCTCAATGTCTGTGTTCATTTGTTTTTGCTTTGTCTCGTTCAGCTCAACTGCTTGCGACTCGATAATTGTCTTCATCCTCATCAACTCATTTGCCAAAAAATTAGGAAATATAATTATCTTTTTTGCATTGCATTTAAATGAACCAGAGAATGAAAATGTTACAATCAATATCAAATGTATTACGTTTACCTGCAGAAACACCTTCGCTACTGCTGGATGTGGAGCGCTTTGATTCCCTAAGTCGGCTGGCATAGGAACCTAACCCGAAGACTCTACCTTTACTGTTAAATCCACCCGTAGCCTGTAAGAATAGAGTCTCGTTATCGGACTGAGAGGATGAGGGTTGGGTTCTACTCTGCGAGTCTCTCTCCTGAGTCAGCCTCAGATAGTTGCCCTATAAACAAAAAAAGACATCACAAAAAAAGCCGATGTGAAATGAAATAAACATGTATTAATTATAAATAAATAAATAAATTTAAAAGAAAAATCAAGGGGGGCACTTGCCCCCTATCCAACACTTGGGTCCGGCCATATATGTGTATATATATATATATATATCTTCCTACATGTTTTTGTTTATTTTATCATAAAGTTAGCTATTTATAACTAATATTAAATGTATTTTGATTATTAATTTTTGAGCTTTTGTCGTCTAGTTGTTAATCAGATGTAAGGAATCCTCGGATGGTTTCTACTCACAGCTATATGATGACGATGTCTCGATCGAGTGGTTTATATTTATTTCAACAATACCCTTTTTTTAATTTTTTTTTAAAACACTAATTATAGTAAATACGAGATGCAGAATTTTCGTAATATAGTAATATAGTAATTAGGAAGAGTATTTTTTTTAATAACTTTTAGGAAGGGTGGTATTTCAACTTATCAAGTTTAACAAAACTGACAAATCCTTTTCTTGCAATTAATTTGATTCTCGGATAGTGTCTCAAGAGTCTAGATACATCGAACCGATATAATTATTAATTAATAAGATTAAGATATGTTAGAAAATCAATATTAAGTCTTTTATTGATAATTTAAAATTAATTAGTTAAAAGTATAATTAATTATAGATAATACTTATTATCAATACATAAAAAGTATTTAGTATAAAATTTTACAATTTACAAATTATTTTAATAAATAAACCATTGAATTCAAATTTTAAAATGCAATTGGTATTTATTTTTCATGTATACTTTTTTAGTTATATTTATAAGATAATTATAAATATAAATATACATAATAATTCCATCAACTATTTATTCGGAAGTGTTATTCAAACCAACATTTCAGACCACAAAATATATATATATATATATATATACACACACACATATATTAAAAAATCAATTATCACCCCTATGCGCCTAAGCTATGATTATCAAAAAATTATTGGATAAATTGGAATATAATATTTATTATTTAACGATAACAAGAGACAAATAATTATAATAGTTATTATTTAATTTAAAAAAAGGAAAGGGAGCTTACCGGAAAACATAATAATTAATTTGGTGAACATAATAATTAATTTGGTGAAAAAAAAAGACCTTTAAAGTGAACATAATAATTAATTTGGTGAAAAAAAATAACAAAATAAAGGAAACTTACCGGATGAAGAGGGTAGCCGGACAGCAGATAAGAGCACCGGTGACTAGAGAACGGCGACTTTGGAGACCTATTTATTCATAAGCAAAAAATATGAGCAATTTTTTTTCAATGTTTATTTAAACTTATTTCTCAAAAAAAAATTAAAGTGATTAAAAAAAAAAAACCAAAGTCTTACCTGTGGGGGAGGGGGAGCGCAGCAGCCGGTGGGGTGGGAGCTGAGGGTCAGGGCGTTGGGGTGGTGGCGGTGGAGCTGAGGGGGACTGGTCAGGTGGGGGACGGCGGAGCTGTCGGGTGGAGGCGATCTAGGGGTCGCGGGGAGCTGGGGGACAGCGAGCTGGGGGCGAGTTGAGGGGTGGGGTAGAGGGGAGCTGGGGGCGGGCGAGCTGTGGGGGAGCTGTCGGCGTCGAGCTGTGGGCGGGGGGAGCTGAGAGTTCGAGCTGTGGGAGAGAAGTGCGAATTAATGAGGAAGATGATGTTTTTTTATTAATTTTTAGCGACGGAATTTGAATTCCGTCGCTAAAAAGCTGCTTTTAGCGACGGAATTTGAATTCCATCGCTAAAAAGCTACTTTTTGCGACGGAATTTGAATTCCGTCACTAAAAGCAAGTTGCTTTTTAGCGACGGAATTTGAATTCTGTCTCGCTAAATGAAAAAAACTGGTGGCCAAAGTTAGCGACGGAATCAGATTTCGTCGCTAAAATTAGCGACGGAATCAGATTCCATCGCTAATTCAAAAAAACTGGTGGTCTTTTTGGCCGCTAGTTAGCGACGGATTTCATATCCGTCGCAGTTTGCGACGGATTCAATATCCGTCGCTAAGTTTAGCAACAGATTTTGAATCCGTCGCTAAACTTAGCGACGGATTAAGAATCCGTCGCTAAGTTCCCCGTTTAGCGACGGAATTAATATTCCGTCGCTAAATACCGTGAATTTGCGACGGAATATTTTCCGTCGCAAATTCCGTCGCTAAAACACATTTTTTTAGTAGTGGTAAAGCTTCAGGAACAAACTAGATCCGGTAAACAGAGGAGGCGAGCTGATGCAGAGAGAGGATTGGTCTTCAATGTGCTGATTCTATTTTCTTGGTTTTGTTCACTTTTCCAGTTTCTTATTCTTTTCAGTGTGCTTTTGAAATCTGATTTTGTGTTGCTGTAATTTGGATTAAAGCCATTGGCTAATTTTTCTTTGCAACTTAGGGACTTTAAACTTATAGGTGTAGATTAGAGTTTGTTTTTATTATTTAGTTATAATTAATATTAATTTTGGTTACTTAATCTTTATTTAGCTTTATCTATTTAGTGACTGGTCATCATTAAATATGAATTTGAGAATTAGGATTTACCTTGACGAAAGGGATTTTAATTAAGCTCTGAGATTAAGTAATATGGGATTAGATTACGATTTAATTTGTGATTAGGATAGACATATACCTAACCCATATAATTATTGAAGAGTGTCTCTGAGTTATGTTACCTCTTGAGTAATTACGTTAGACATAATAAAATATACTCAAGAGAGGGTTGTAAGTGGACCGACATGCACTTATAACTATTTATACTCGAGATTAACAAAATTGATATTAAAGTTAATTAAATTAGTGAAAACAAGGTTTATGAAACTAATAAGGAATTAGTGATTCTGGGTTGCTCATTTGATTATTGTCGTAATTTGTTTATTTTAATTTTAGTTTAATTTATTTTCTTAATTAAATTCAATTTGGTTTGATCAACTTAAATGAAAGTGTAAAATTAATGCTTAATCAAAGTTTGTGATACTAAGTTCTCGTGGAAACGATATCTTACTCACTCTTTATTACTTGATATTGCCCATACACTTGCGGAGTTTATAGGCTATAAATTTTATCCCAATCATGCTAGAAGTTTTATACTCACCACGGAACGTCAATTAAAGAGAACAATCATAACCAATTCCTATAACCTTCTCTTGTCTTCTGAAAATTTCCGTTTTGTCTTAGTTTTTTCGTTGTCTTCTTCCAGCTGTGGTCTTTGCCACTGTGAATGTCTCGTTGAACGTCAGTTCAAGTTACATTTCCTCAACTCGGCTTTTCTGCTCCCAACTAACAAAGCAACATGATCTTCAATAACTCGGGAAATTCTCTTCCGAAACTCAACTCGGGTTTTCTTCATCCCAAATTTTTTCAGGATTCTTTGGGCTGATGTTTGCCTTTTTCTTTGGGTGAAACCGCTACTGTATCAGCTATTTCTTTCAGGTAATTTTAAAGATCTTTGGCTGACAATACAGAATCGTGGTTCCTGGGCAGTCTGAGAAGGTGAACGTAGCCGGTGGGTTCCTGGGCAATCCGAGATCTTCTAGCTGTTTGCTGCTCTGTGTTGTTATTCTTGACTTTTGACACACAAGAAATAAAAGGCAAGTCTAAACTGTGAGCTAGCTATTCTCTTAATTTTTTTTTCCATCATTGATTATAGCTGAAATTAAAAATATGCTTTGCCTCTGATTTTTTTTTTTTTTTGGCTATCCTGGTTGTGTACATTGTTTTTTATTGGGTTCGTTTCGTTATTGCTGAAATTAAATTTGCTTGCATGATGGATAATTTGAGTTGGGCAAGATAATTTTTGATTTGGTTATTGGCTTCATTAGGCTATGAGCAAGATGATTTTTATTTTAGTGTTCACTGTTCTAGAGATGGTGCTACTGAAATTTTTGATGAGAACCAGTGCAAAATTTCGATGTGGGGTTAAAAATGAATTAATAAGGCTATTAGGTTATGTTTTAAGAGATGGTGCTACTAAATTTTTTTTATGAATCTGGTATCTCCAGACTTGAAGTAAGATGGGTCAACATGGTATATAGTTTCAAGTATTATAAATCAGTAACAAATGCGTTTTAAGTTGTTTGATGTTATTTGAGAATCCTAGATAAGTTCAGGTTTTCATCCAAGATAATTAGAGGTTTTCTTGAAAACTCTCAAATCAATGTTTTTAAAGTTGAAATTTTTGGAGTTTCTTTTTACCGTCAAAAGTGGCTTCAGATTGCCAAGTTTGTGTGACTTTTGCTGAGAAACTAGATTTTCTACCCGTGCGTTGCACGGATAATTAAACTCTTCAATGATGAAAATAAATTAACAAACAATCGTATGTTTGAGATGAATGATTTTGTTGTCGAAATACAATTTCACTTAGTACATACTCAAATGTTCTGAATAAAACCTACCATATTTCTATGAATGCATCAAAAGATTTTGAAACACTTCTCTATAAACAACATTGACTGTGGTGTTGCTGCATTTACTGAACTCGTTGAGTATAAGTACTTTCAAACCACTGAAATTCTTTACCCTAGACAATGCAACATATAGTTGCCCATGTGAAAAGACCGGGCTTGGTAGGTAAAGACCTACATTTGTCATTGATTGACCTTGGCTTTTGTTTATTGTCATTGCAAATGAAATAATTATTGGAAATTGTCTTCTTGTCATGTTGAAAGGCAGTTTTGTTTTAGATGGATTCATATCCATTCTGTGTATCAAAATCTCTTCACCAATGCTTGTGCCATTCAATGCCTTTGCCTTAATGACATTTTTCCCAAGTTGTGTAATTTGAAGCCTTGTTCCGTTGCACAATCCTGCAGCTTGATCAATGTTCCTAATTAACATAACAGGTACACCAACCTTCAATACCAATTTATGATGAGGTATTCCAGAGCACTTTATTGCATTTAGGTATTCAACATCATACAAATCCTCTAAGCTGTCATTTGCATTGTCTATCCGATTTATAGAATCTGAACTGAAGTACTCAACTGCATCTCCAGGTAACAAAGAACAAATGTACTCATTCAGTGTATCAACATTTTCTGTGGTTGGGGTTAGAATGGACCTATTGTTCAAGTAATCTTCATCGAATAGACGTTCTATTAAATTTGGGTAAGTAGATTCAACTATACACTTAATTGGATTGCAATCATCATAAAGCAACAAATCTTCTGGAATTTCGATGTCTGCAACACCATCATGTGGTAATCCAATTTTTCCATCTCCTACAAGCAGCAACCATTCTGAAAATAATTTTATTCTTTGTTGCTCAATTGGATTTGTGGAAGAATTTAGCCTCATATTCTTTGTCAATCGCAATAATTTGCATTTACTCCAGAGATAAGATGCGTTGATAGATGCATTAACAATATCAGCTCGCCCACATTTTGGTATGACTGGAAGAATTTGTCTGAAATCTCCACCCATTACAACACATTTTCCTCCAAATATGCAATTGTTCTTCATTAAGTCCCTTAACGTTCGGTCAACAGCCTCCATACAATGTTTTTTCATCATTGGTGCTTCATCCCAAATAATGATGTCCGTCACTTTCAGTAAATGTGCCGTAGGCGACTGATGTGTGATTGAACACATAGAGTCTTCATTGATGTCGATAGGTATACAAAACCTTGAATGTGCTGTTCGACCGGATGGTAGGAGAGTAGCAGCTATTCCACTTGATGCTATGTTAAGTATGATTCCACCATTACATCTTACAGTAGCTGTTAATGCATTCCATATAAATGTTTTGCCAGTTCCACCGAATCCATGCAAAAAGAAGAAACCGCCTTTTTTTGAAGAAAGAGCACACATGATCTCATTAAAAACTTGCTTTTGTTCATCAGTCATTAATTGTTGCAATCTTGCTGACTGATCACTCTCTTTTTCCTTGTTGTAGTTTAACTCTTGAAGAATTAGTTGATTCGAAATATCAATGGTGTTATCTTCATCTGGTCTAGGCATTGATGGGTAGTCGTCTAGATTTTTACCGTTGCATAGCAATAGCTTATGAATTATTGTTAGATCTAAAGCCTCTTTATTGGCAAAGGAAATCTGCAGATCTTTTGTAAACAATAGAATGTATTATACAAATTATCATACACAAAAGAAAACATACATTTTAAGTAGACATATAAGCTATGAAAAGTAAGATCCAATTTTAGAATTATTCTTAATGTAGACAGATAATGTTGTATACATTAATTTCTAAACATGCTAACAATTGAATATTAATAATAATAATATTTTTAAATTACTTTTGAATAGCAGGAAACATAGTATCAATGTTTAATGTTTAACTAACAATATTTATATTAATATGGCAAAGTTTTGATGCATAATAAAAATATTAAAGTGCAACGTTAAAATATAGGTAATCACATACCGGGAAAGCGTTGGTCGCCATGACTAATATGTAGCAAATCTTCAAAAATTAATTCTTTCGTTTGTTCCCAAACAATAGCAGGCTGAGATAAACAATGGCTTAATAACATGCTTGTGAAAAATTGACGTAGATAATTTCCTGATGCCCAAGATGATGCCTCCTTAATTGCATCAATGTACTCTTTGTCATCATCTAGCAGTCCAAGTGCATAACATGCTTCTCTGAATGTGGGAAAAACTACATTATTAACAGTTCTGATATCTTCGTAATTCTTTGGGCCACGGACCTTTGTAAGCAACAAACGAAGATAATATAGCTCTCCTTGAGTTGGTGTACAATGACCCATCCTTCCAACTGAAAATCCACGCTCACGAAGTTTCCAAAATCTTTTCTTCCTAACAAACGTAAAGTGGTTGGGGAATTGAGAATTCGTAAGTGTTCTTGCATATGGGTCATCTTTATTTTTATCAAACCAAGCAAGGAACATAGATTCTTTAACCCTTGGGTTGTTTATAAGGGAAGACATCATTTCACCTTGAGTGTAATAAATTGACTGCTGTTGAGGAAGATGGAAACTTAATCTCTCCACAGGTGGATGTCTATGATGTATATCAAAACCAAAAATTCTCCATGATGCCTCACATGAAGATACATACCTACAATTGAGGTAGTGAGAAATTTCATCAAACGATTGTTGAGCTTCGTGACCATCGTTGTTGTTATATATACCAGCTATAACACGGTCGTTCCCTTTACTTATGTATTTAAATAGGTACTTGATGGCACGTGATTGATTTGTCTTCTCAATGTTCAAATGTGCATAAAATAATTTCAGCAATCTTGGATTATAAGGGACGACAAATCTGTTATCAAGTTGGACTCCCTTTCTTGACACCATACGACCGTCATCTCTCCTTCGATATGTTGGATAACCATTTTCATCCAAAATTGTACGTTCATTAAATCTTTTGGGGAAATATTTTGAACACTTACCATCTTTCATGCAAGGAGCATTTCTTGATGATCAACCACATGGACCATGAAGCATGTAACTTCCAACTAATTCATATAGTTCCGGATCTTCAAGTTTATCAGTTATTTCTGCTGATATGAGTTGGTCAACATCAAATGGTGTTGTAATTTTGTCCGAGTCACACAACCATAGTATGATATGTGCATGTGGTAACCCTCTTTTCTGGAACTCAATAGTGCATACATCTAGAATTGTAAATATTAAAATGTTAGTTATAATGAGTACATGTTAACACAAAATACAAAATTAGTAATAATCATTACAATGTAACAACAAAGATTCAGTAATGTTACACGTATGTTAACTTAAATAGTGTAATAGTTTCATATGTTGATATCAAATTAACATTAAATACTTTTAATGCAAATTATAGACATAACTAAAATGATGAAGTTGATAATCCATTACATGTAAATATGCTAGACACACGTCCTTCTACATAAATAATGTAATAATTTTATACTATGATATCAAATTGGCATTAAATACTTTTAATGCAAATTATAGACATAACTAAAATGATGAAGTTGATAATCCATTACATGTAAATATGCTCGAATTTTGAAAGTTTAATTTTATTTGTGTAGAAATTTAAAAAAAGAATGTACCTGCTTTAATTGATCCAAATATCTTCTCATCCTTTAAAGTCCGCATTAAGTTGTGCAATTTCATGTGGAACATCCTGCTCAATATGTCTGGCCTGTCACATGGTTTTAAACCATCTTGGTCACAATGACGAGTAATCTCTGGCCACATTGGGTTGCATGTAAATGTAATAAATATATCTGGATAACCAGCCCAAGCACAAATGGCCATGACATCTTGATAGTTTTGAATCATGTATCGTGCGCCACCAGTAAAAGAAGAAGGTAGAATAACTCGCCGTCCTGTTGATGAAGGGTCTGTCTCTCCTCTTGTGACTGCATCTGTTAATCCACTATAAAGATCTACTCTTAATTCCTTTTGATGCTTTCTTATGTATTCAAGCCTATCGCTTTCAACCATTGAGTAACCGTCAACAACAAATTGTTGCATTAATTTTTTACCATGTAAGATGACTGACTTCTTAGACTTCCTCCTCATTAAACGGAATGCCAAGTATTCCCTTGGTGTTAGTTTCTTCTTCTTCTTCGTTGTTGACAGCGATTCCTGAGCATGTTGATTTGTTGAGTCATATCCGTTGTCTCCATATGGAAAAAGCAATGGATATTGCAGTGGGAGATATGCCATGTGTAGCTCATCAATCCTCTGTAATTCTCCAGTTTGTCGTTTAACAATAATGTCTCTCTTCGTGTAAGATTTGTCAAAGTCTCCTACAATTAGAGCAGCAAGCTCAGCCGATGTTGGCATATTATATTGGTTAGAGAGTCCATTTGAGTTGCTACTTCTAATTAGTCTTATACTAACTTCAGGGATGACATTTTCCTTAATTATTTCCGCAGCTTTTCTATATTGTTTGACCACACAGTTGTGCTTATCTAAGCATTCTTTCAACATTTGAACTATCTTGTGATCCAAATTTTCTGCTCCAGCATGACGGCTGTAAAAAATATAAAACACATCATTTATTTGATGATATGTTATATATGATAAAAAAATGTACAATGACAGAAAAAAATTAAAAAAAATACTTACCTCACAGTTGATATTCGATTTGAAATTTCATTTTCGTTGTCGTAAATATATAGTTGTGCGTAAACCGGTGGATTTCCATGAGGGGGCAATAAACTGCCAATCAGATGGTGATTTTGTCCTGAAAGGACAAATGAATAAGGGCCGCCTCCTCTAGAGTTTACTGTATGGTCTATTCTACCTCCCATGGAGGTGAAAGAAAACATATTGTTGTAGGTACGGATATTTTTCAAAAAGCTTTTAGATTGTATTGATTGTTTGCAGAAAAAAAGTTCCTCAAGCTCTTTAGGAGGGCTTTTTAATAAAGGCACAATAATCTTTCCATTACAACAGCAAAGACCAAACTGTGGAATTTCATTTTTCTTCAGACTTTTCAGTTTTTCTCCAAGCCACATTTCAGCACCACAAATTTGACATTCATGACAAGCATCACCGTCATCTAAATATTTTGTTTGAAATGTCAAAGTGTGATTGTTCTCGGGCTCTTCACTATGTTTTGAGCCATAATGTCCATCGGTAGCAAGTCCTGAATCTGCTAGTGTCATTTCAAAGATCATTTGTTTAAATATAATAGATATTTATATTACACAACATAGAAATGTGAAGGAAATTTTTCTAATACCTACCTTGATATATTTGAGGATTTAGCCTACTGCATAAATCAGTTGCCACATCACGAATTTGTTTGAAAGCTTTCTTTTCACGCTTCTTTTGATTGTCAGATTGGATTGTCGGTTGAACTGAAGGACTATCAGTAACATTGTTTTTGTATGTTAGACAACTGATGTTGGTCTGCATATAATTTGAGGAACTTGCTGGTGTGTTAGTGATATCGGATAATACAGATGAGATGGAAGTCTCTGGCGTTGGATTTAAAATAGAAGACTGAAGACTTGGCAATTCGATCTGACTTTTTGTTTCCTTCAGAATCGATCATTGACTGGTTAAGTAAGTCGTCAGAAACGACAACAGAATCACGGAATCTATTCTCGGATGCACTTTTTGAACATATCCGTTTTCCTATATATTTAGTTGATTTAAACATCATTATAAAAAAGTAACGGATTTAAATGAATAACATTGTAATATCGAACAAAATGACTGACCTCTTCCTCCATTCTGGGTGGTTTTATGAAACTCAGACCGTTTCTTCTTCATTACTGGTATTATCTGTTCAGAAGTTTTGAGAATGATGAGGTTTTTTTTTTTTTTTTTCATATCATGGTTGATTTGCTATGTTGAATCGTTATGTATGTAATATGTGATTATCATTACATTCAACATGATGGAACCGAACCTCCATTGCGCATTATCATAAATGTTAAGAATGGATGGCCTTCCCCCCCCCCCCCCCCCCCCCCCCCCCGGGAGAAGTAACGTACAGATTTGATTAAATCACATATGGACGGATAGATTCCTTCATGAAATTACAACTGATGGCATGGATCACCATATAAGCAAACTCTCAATTAATGATGAAACGGTACTAACATTTAATGGATGAAGGCAAATTTTACCCAGAATTGATGACTGCTTTACGTTGCTTATAGGAAATTGTGCTTGGAGATAAGGTTTGAATGAAATTAATTCTCTTAATTAACTCAGTTGACGCCAATTATATACAGTAATTAATGCATGATTATATACACACTTATTTCAACTACTTTTAGTTCTCAAGCAATTAGGTTTCGTTAACACCTTTAAAAATTATTCTGTAGTATGTTGAAAGTCGTTTTACACCTCATTTATTGTGGACGTGTTTTTTAGCCAATCAAACATAAGTTTAAATGAAATATAATGGTCATAAGAAATTCAATAATGCATAAAAAACTAAAGCAACTACATAAGTCGTTCATATCGTATGGTGGAAAAATCACGATTTGACAAATCTTGTAGTAGTTAATTAATTGAAACAGACGGTACTTGGTATAAAATAATAATTACTTATTGTAATTATGATTCATATTTAAACAATTTGAAAAACCACTTAATTTTTAGTGAAAGAGTCCCAGTAACATTAATTTAAATAAAAAAAGGAGTGGTAAAAACGAAGGGAAAAAATAAATAAATTAGAAATTCCACCAGTTTTTATAAATAAGATAATGATATATGACGTTATAATAAACCCCACAAAAAAAAAAGAAAAAAAAACTTTCCAAACAATGTTATAATAATGATATTGTTGTTTACATAATAAAATGTACGTGCATAAGAAAATGCCAAAAGTTGCATGTACCACAAAGTGCATGGAATAATTTGTAGGTTAAGACAAATTGAAATAAACATACTCTCATCAGTTTTATATTGACAAGGGCTACGGACATTTTATTCAAACAGATTTAATGTTGTAGAAGAAGGTTAATTTTAATGACCAGTCTGATCAACATACGTGCGGTTGAGAAGAAGACGAAACTCAACGTAATAGACACAATATCACTTTAGTTATATATTCTGCACAAAATGCTTATATTGTACAATTTTACACAGTAAAGTAATGAGGAAGATTAACATTGTTTAATTTTATGTTGAAAGAAATTTCCGTTTAAATATTGTTTTAGCACTTTGGTGATTAAAATATATGGTATACAATGTAAATAAGACTGATCGACAAATAGAATGGGAACAACAGTATTATGTGGAGCTAAAATTTATCAAAAAAAGCGGAATAACATTAACAAATTGATTGACAAATTGTGACATTGTCTGCAAAACATAACAAACAACAAAGTAAACAATTCAAATTCTGAAAGAACACCATTAAGTTGGGATCATCCTGAAAAGTCTTTCTAGTAAACATGACCAAAATCATTTTTCCTTCTTTATGTTTTTGATAGGTTTCGTGGAGCTCATTTTCGGGGTGCAAAAGTCCAAAAGCCCAAGCTCTTCGGATTCACTTGCAATTTCATTGCCAAGCGTCTTTCTTTTTGTGTTAGCCTCAAGTGGTGTTAACAGTTGGGACATGGTATTACCATCATCTTCAATTACATTATCCTGTGATTCTGAGCGAACGGTGTCCCTGGAGGCAATAGATTCCTATGAGGATAGAAAATGAAGTCATATAATCATGACAATATAATTTTGAATAGTTTAATCACAAAAAGGCTTACCTCTATATTCTTTGTTATTTCTTCCTACAAATAAAAACAAAACGTTGAATTAATTAATTGTATCATTTAAATTTGAATGGTACACATAAATGATGTTTCTGTGATAATAAGAATATTAACCTCCTGATTTGAATATTTAAATTTTTCCAACAAATGATTCTCAGCTGAAAAATGTGACACACCAATGCTACTTGTCCGGTATTTTATGTTGTGGCTTTTTATCCGAAGTTTGACAATAACAACCTTGCCAGCAATGTCATCGAGCTCTTTAGGTATGGTAGTGTTTCTACCTTCCTGTATTTGGATAAACAATTGAAAACAATATATATATATATATATATATATATATATATATATATATATATATATATATGAATATAAATTTGTTAGAGTCCATAAAAAAGAAATACTTTATTGTATACATCGTAATGAATTTTTTTCTACCTTATTCATATCCTCTTTAAGCTTTGTAGCAGATTTTCCCAATAACTCAGTAGCATGACGGTCAAAAAATATTACTGAACATTTGCCAGTGTCATCGTACACTTTATAGTGAACCTTATATCTATGAATTTAAATTGAAACGTTTGTTAAGGTAGTCAATTTAAACATAATGGTTATTATTCCGCAAGTATAATCAAAATAATGTCCTTACTTCAAAACAGTCATAAGTACATCCTTATCACACTTTGTGCACCTCAGAGAGCCATTAGATTGATACTCAGGCTTCTTATCACAAGGACATGCATCATAAGCCCATCCATACAATGTTTCACATTTTTAAATAGTAACCTTTGTCACAATATCGCACTCCTAAACAATAAAGACATATTAAAACATTTTTATGTGAACAAACTATATGACTAACATAATGCATATCTGTTGAATAAACTAATATGTAAAAGAACTCTAACAATAGTTAGACATAGACAAAAAAACATATTACTTACTTGATCTATCTTTAAAATGTCACACAATGGAATCCTTGTTCGGAAAGATAGAAGGGATTCAGAAGAGTATGTGGGATAATCCACATGTGATATTTGACTAAACAACTGGCTGCCAACAGAGTCTTGACTACTAAGTCTGTAAATGATATTTTTCCAAAGTTGAATTATATTGTTTGAAGTAAAAGAACAGATTAGCAATTGTAATTATTATACATTTGTGCAAAAAAGTCATCCCACCTTTTCTTCAGCATAGTTGCTTGTGTAATGTTTGGATTTAGGGAAACCAAAGTAGCATTGAATGCATTACTCAAATGTCCATAATCTGATAAGAAAAAAAGGCCATATGTCAACATATCATCTCAAATAAAAGAGTCAGTCCTTCATTATATGCATTAAAATGTCATGGTTTGTACACAACTTGTGTTTCTATTTAGTCTGGCAAAACGGACAAGCACTGTAATTGGAGGTTCCATATCCTCAAGCTTCTTTGCATAAGTTTCCTCAGCACAATCCCCCCAAAGAGTAATATTTATTATGTTTTCACTAATATTAACGAAAGGCAAGCTTAGTTTTTTTAAAAAAACATGATAACTTAAATAATAACTACAATACCATGAAATATGTACATAAAAATGAAACAAAAATATATAATGGTATATTACTTTTCATCACCAATGGTAAAATTTAGCCTTTTTATAATATCAAACTCTCTTCTTTGATCGTGCAAACGTCCGAAAGCTTGCAAAAATCCAATGACATCTGAGATATTTTAATATCAAACGTTAACACAATGGTTTAGAAATAGTAGAGTCAAACGATGTATTGAACATTGTTAACATATATTGAGCAAACCTATTAATTCTCCATCACTGATCCTGCCTTGTTGAATCTCTACAATGGTCTTGAAATTATATGCCTCATCTAAGATGAGCACATCAGATTCTTCGATGAACGTATGTGGATGGAAGTTGAATTTCCAGGGACCTGTGGTAATTCTATACTTATCATCATTATCTAGTACCTGAAAATTCTGGAAGTTGTAAACCAATCCTTCCTTAGGTTCGTCCAACAATTTGTCAATAAGATTTTTGTGTGTTGCAGAAACCTCGATACGTGAGCCCTACCACATCAAATAGTTGCAATATTTATCAAGTAATCGATTCCACGTTTGCTGCATGAATTGTATCAAATCTGATATATGATTTAGAAATATATAGTTACTTACCATTTCGTCTGTCAACAACATGCCGACTTTCCATATCGCATATGGCGGTGACTTTTTTTTGACGACCCACTTCCTTAAAACTTTGGTGACTACAGACCACGTGTCCTTGCTATCGTTCACATCAGAAAACAAAGAATGACTCATGGCCTGATACATTAAAAGGATGTTAGCGATCTAATTGTAAAACATAGATTATCAGGTGTTAGTTTTAAAACATGAGAAACTGAATTTGCTTACGATAAGGTTCTTTAACAAAATGAAAATAGAGTTTTGTTGAATACTGAACCTCTTTAGCTTCTTATAAAGCCAGATGGTTGGCGGGAAAAATAATGAACTCTGCACACCGATTGTTTAAAAGGAAGATATTAAACCCTAATCGTATACACAGTTGTACATTTAATACATCTTTCAGTGCTTTACGCATGATGATCATGGCATTAAATGGGGGATTACTTATTCATTTGAATTTTTCTTACTTGAAGCGTTTAATGATTTATTCAATTTTTGGTAATTATTTATTTATGGTTTCTTGTTTAGAGTATTTGTTTAAAAACAATTAACAATGTTAATGTTTATTTTAAAATTTGTAATACATAGTTGACGGTGTTAAATATGTTAAAAAATGAACATTATTTTCTACTGGTACATAGATATGTTACGGGGATTTGAATGGTTCATACATTTTTTTTTAAAATTGACTAATCTGGACTTATGATTTCACACAAATGCCTATGTTTTATTGTTAAGTTTGAATTGTGGAAATACAAATATCATAGGAAAATTAAATGTGGGGGCTCGAACATACAAAAGTCTCAAAACTAATATTATAATTCCTTCAATTTGAGATAATTTAATGCCTTTACGCATTCGGTCATGATGAACGAAAGTTGATTATTGCACATTTATTACTAATTTATTCCACCCAACCATCTGAATGCTTCAACGTAAATGACTGACTCCTCTATTAAAGTTATAAATGATTGTAATTTCAAGATCAAAAAGGAAAATAAACTTGATAATTACTGATGACATATGTACTATAATTATTGTGTTATAAGGGAGTTTTAAATTATCTCCTTTTTTTAAAATGAAATCAAGTTCATAATTTGAAGTATGTAAATATTACATGTTTTTATCTGATTGCGTCTCTACTTTTATTTGCTTTTTGATTTATCCTTCACAAACCTGACAGTATGTATGGCAGTTACGTTGAAACAATAATTCAAAGCATATCGTGCGACTTTAACCGTGACACACAGAACATTCCCACCAAAAAATTGTTTGACAGTTTGATTATTAAATTTCAAAGAGTCATATTAAACTTCATCCAACCACCTTATTTAATTACAAGTAAGGATGCTCTTATAGCATACAGTTCCATATCTGTACTAATACTGATAAAGGATATTTATTGTACTGACGAGATGATAAAATACTGATTTTAAACATAAATGCTGATATTAAACATAATAAAATGCTGATATTAAATGTAATTAACATAACACGAGTTGTTCCACAACCAAAATGCTGATACTAAACTACATTAAAATAACATCCCATCTGTAAAGCACAGATGACTCTAACAAAAACAGTTGTTCCATATTTAAAATCCATATGCACGAAATTAAAGATTAACTAACTTAAAGAAAACAAATATATCCACAAATTCATCCACCAAGTTCCTGAATCTTTACTGCCGAAAGTTCTGGAAAATTTGGATCTATGAAAACACGAGTTGCACCATCAACAGCAAAAATCTCCATACCTAAAAGTGAGACGAAAGATTTAAAACAATGAGAAATCTAAGTGTTTGTTTTTCATCTAGATTAAGTAGAACATGACGAATAGAATAAATGTCTGTGGTTTTTGTTTTTTACCTCCTGCGATTTTCCCCATTATCTCTGCATATTGAACAACAACAAAAACACCAACATGTCCAGTCAACCTCTCCAACTGTGGTAAAGCACTTTCAAGTGCTTGTCCGTGCAAGATACATCTGACAACACGCTGCTTTCTGCAAGGAAACAATCCACAATCACATTAGTCTCAGATAGTAAAATATACACCTGATATAGTAAGACAAGCGACGACAGATAGTTCTATTAAATATTTTTACCTTTTGTCCTCTAGTTCCATCGTCAGCGACATTTTGTACAAACCTCTACATACATAGTTAGATACGCGACTATAGGACTTCAACATACCATAAACATCTGCAGTCATAAGTAAGACAACCCATTTGGAAATGATTTGATTCCTTTTTAAAACATATGTGTAATGGAAAACTGCAAAACAATACAGAACCACAGGAATAATAGAAAATTACCAATGACCATATGGTTGTTCGGTTGACCCCACCACTGCGTATCCTTTACGTGATGAAGTAAGAAGAAGCGTTTTGGCAGATCGTTTGCCAACGTAGTAGCTATGGTGGTCTTGTCTATTATAACTATATGAAAGGAATCATGAATGTATTCCCCCCCGTCCTTAACGATAAAATTAGAGATTTCATAACAGGAACCTTCAACCAGTTTCCAACAGTGCTTATTCATCAGATCCATGGACAAAATCCTAACCATCATTCGTGTGTGAATCTGATAGTCAATAGAAGAGGTGTTAAAAAAAGTAAGATAGTGAATAAGTACAACAACAGGTTTTCACAATAAAAGTAGAGACGCAATCAGATGAAAATGACCGTATTATCGTATATAATTAGGTCAACCGACTCCAGTTCTAGTGCTAGGCGTTTATGCCGGGTGCAACCAGTTTCCTGATATCTGTGGACTATACGATTAACAACGACCTTCAACGTTACGTCATAAGGGCCTTCCTTCAATATTTCCATCATTGGTACGTGTTTGTTGTCCATGGAAGAAGCAAGTTTTGTTTGGAACTCTAGTTAGAAGAATGAAATGGTTGGAAAGTTTTTTAGGGCGAAGTAAGAAAATAGAGGTATGAGTAAGTGCGTCTGGAAAATTGAAGACAGATTGGGTTATATAATGACAGAAGTTTTGACCAAAAAGCAGTTGTATCGACGGTTCGCTATAAATGTAAAAACTGAAGGGGTTTCAATTTAAAAAATACACTTTTTGTTTTGAAAAAGTAACTGGTTACCCACGTCAGTTCTGCGGCAGTTTTGGAATGGTTAATGACAAAAAGAGGTGAAAGTAATTGCTACAGGGACGTATCTCAAGACTTGGACTATTTAAAATTGAAAGTAACCCACACACGACGGCTGAAGTGACGATCCAGATCTGAGGTAACCGCTAGATAGCTTTCAATTTTAAACGTTAGTCTACGTTGTAAATTTATTACCCACGGGTGTTATAGGGAAGTGGAATTAAATTTCTTTTGAGGACTGTTTTTATTTTTCTGTTTGTTTTTGGTTATAAATAATTGTTAGATCATTCCTGTTTCAAATAATTATATTTATCAGCTTTTAAACACTATTTAGTTGACAAAGGGAGAATTCAAATGTAACCGCCAGAAATCCAAAAAGGAAGAAACATAAAGTAGTAATCAGTTATCAACCACGTGCAACAAACGTTCAAATACACCAACTTCAAACTGTGTGGTCTTTCATATATTGTTAAATCAAAGAAAGGAACAAGTGTCTGCTGTTAGAATATTCGTCTACGCGCATTAAAGCATTCAAAATTTCATCGTAAAAGACTAAACTAAGCAAATGTCTAACATATAAAGTTTTTCATAGAAATAAACACATGATCAACTTTCTATTATTGGAAACGGATGGAGACATAAACTTGATAAACGTTCTTCATGTTGTAGAAGAAGTTTCAGTTCCATGACCAAACTTAGCAGCATACGCGCGGTAGAGTTGAAGGCGGAAATCAACAACGGCCTGATGATTGTAGTTGAAAATCGCCTGAGACATTTCATAGTGGCTCTCAAAAAGGATCTCGCCATCTACGAAAAGCATGAAACAACAGCATTGTTTTAATACTTTATTAAGATAGAACCTTTATGTAAAAAACCAAATTTCTACCCACTCATTCTTTTCATCTTGACGTTTAATAGTGCAACAACTAAGTTGTCCTTCAGTGGCATCCAGGAGTAGTTAACTGACGCCCAGAAAGCTGGAGATCCAGTGAAACAGCAATGGAAAGGACTCCCCCCAAAAAAACATGACCGAAAACTTAATGCTAAGCACAAAATAAAAAAGGCATGACATTGGAATAAGTAACGAATCGAACCAATCGTCGACAATGTATATATCGAAACGGTACAATATCTCATGGTTAACAATGACATCTCGTAATCCAGAAACAGATGTGACAAGGCCAACAACATCTACAACGAACACAAAAAAGAAGAAAGGAGATTAATTAAACAAAAAATACAAGGACAATGAAATACTTTTAACCATGAGATAAAGAATACTTATAAGGGTAGTTTCAGTGCTGGCACTTGATGCCAATGAACGAAGGGTCTTAAAAATCTTGGCCGGTGCTGTAATAACGTCGCTTACAAATTCGACTTTAGTGTAAGGCTCTATCACAAACTTCTGTTCATAATTTATTATATTTGGAACTGGTTGGACTGTAAATCGAGAAATAAGGAAGCAAAATCCGGGGAGTAACACTCCACAAAGCCTACGGATGATATCACGCCTACGACAGATAGCCAAGGCAATGAACCCCTGCAGCAAAACAAATATCTTCAGAGGGTGCAAATGGTTTGACTTAAGCAACATAGTGAAAACATGTAATATAATATATAGGTGAATCGTGTACAAACTTGACAATATGCAAGGACTACATTGTAGGTAATTTGCTTATGCATCCTTGTTGGTGGAATGTCCCAGAAA
Organism: Acacia crassicarpa; assembly: GCA_034222035.1. Taxonomy (NCBI): domain Eukaryota; kingdom Viridiplantae; phylum Streptophyta; class Magnoliopsida; order Fabales; family Fabaceae; genus Acacia; species Acacia crassicarpa. Next base: position 48,992,322 of record JAWXYG010000006.1, on the reverse strand, counting down.
CAATCAATAACCCTAACTAATATGGACCAGTCATTTCAGGAGCTATTAACATGAGTGAATGATGGTACTCTCACTGAACCCATTTGGAAGGAAAGGGATTGAACAAATGCCATATCATACGGACTTGTAAAGTTTAAGATGATGATTGTCTATAGTGTATATTTTTTTCCAAATATGCATACTGTCAACTTGGAAACGCGGTATAAATAGTTGCAAATGCAGTTCCCTATCTTCATTCTTCGATACACGTGTGCATGGGGATCACAAAACTTCATTATGATACTTGGGAAAATGGAATAGACGCACGGCGATTCAAACAACAATTAATGAAAATTAATTAGGTGGTTGACTGACGAACAGACTAAGGGCGAAGTAGAATTAATTAGAAACATATAGCCGTATATTCCATACACGTGTACTGAGTCATGATTGTGGAATATTTGATTTAATGCATAGTTGGCATGCCACTGTGGACCAATGAATGATGTAGAATGTTTGACTAAATGCATAGTTGGCATGCCATTGTGTACCAATGAATGAGTTGCTAGGAGTTTTAGTGATATATATTTGATGATAAGCTTCTTGGGATTTAAAAAAAAAAAGCACAAAAGTGTTAATTGACTTGTGCTTAGTACAAGTACAAAAAGGAACAAACACCCCACCACTTAAACATTTGTTTGTCCTCAAGTAAAAGAAAGAGAATTCATTATCTGAAAAGAACACTGTTTATGACATTCCTAAACAAAGAGCAATAAACCATCACACTTAGATTATATCATCAAATCTCATTTAAGTTAATGTCTTATAAAAATATATAGGTCACTAAGTCAATAGAGTGTAACAATCTCTTAACGTCCCATGATCAAAAGATCGGCAAGCAATAAGTTCAATCATAAGATTAGTAAAAGAATATTACGCTACTTAATTTCTCAAGAAAAATTCAAATGCCCCTACCAAACCAAGTTTTTTATTTAATTTTTAAAGAATTCTCAGGTAGGAAATAACTTATTTTGCCTTTTTTTTTCTCTTTCCTTTTTCTCTTTTTTTGTTTTGTTTTTTGAGCCGTTATAGGTCCCCTTTTGACGCGACCCTGCACATGGGTGATGCAGCACCGGTTACTCAGTTACTCCAACAGGCACCTCAAGAGGCTTTTAGCCCGACTCATAACCCTCTTTGACTTTACCGTTTGACGCGAGTGCCAATATTGGTGATGAAGTGCTCCCAGTTACTAAGTAAGGTCTAGATAAGTCATTGGAGTTGTTGTTTTTTTTTTATATTTTTTTTATTTTTCCTGAGTTATTTCCCTACACAAAAGTTTTACTTGGTTAGCACAGATCATCATTTAATTTTCTAACGAAATCATGTAGCAAAATATTCTTGAACTAATAATTTGTTGATCACATTACAAACTAATCCTTATTCTCATAGTTCATCTTAAGATTGCAAAAAAAAAAAAAACTTAAGGCTTAGAGACTTGGTTAAAACATTTTTTTTTCTATTTTAATTTTTTATTTGATAATATTCTCTAAAATGGGGAAAGCTCAAAATTAAGGTCAATCCTCAACAATGCAAAATTTCAAATAAAAAAATCTTTTCAATTGTATAAGGACAAACATAACCAAAGAAATTATATCTCTCCCCCATACTTAAATCAAACATTGTCCTCAATGTTACAAAAATATAAAGCGGGAAAGGAACTAGTACTCCCCTGGTTTAGGCCTCTAACTTTGATGTGGAGTGCTTCCCCTAGTACCATCCATGATATTTCAAATTTTTAGGGAGAAGAGAGTGATCAAGCAAGATGTTGCAGCAACAAGAGAAGTGATCTTCTTCAAACCTGAATAAAACTTAAAGAAGAAAACAACAAGAAAATAATAAAATTAATAAAATATGCAAGCAAAACCTTTGGGTTGCCTCCCAAGAAGCGCTAAATTTATAGTCTTCAACCAGACTTCTCAGAACAAACCACCAATCATAAGTATCAAACACTATAATTACATTGTCTTCATTCCTTTTCAAGCAACAAGGTATCTCACACAAAAATTGATCATTCAAGTTAATTACTTGTACCTCCTCAATAATAGACAATCTTGAAATACAAGTATTCACTGAATTCAAATTAAGCACAATATGTATATCTTTGAAAATAAATATAGGCACATCCAAGAATTTAGAGCATCCAATAAAATCAACTTGACTCTCAGCAGTAAGAGTCAACACTTTAAGAGGAAGGTCATAAACAACAACAATTGGAACATCTACATCAATTTGATCACCAACATCACAATCCTTAGGCTCCACTGCCGGAACCTCTTCTAAACATCAAATATTCTCATCTAAATCAATATCAAGCTCACAATCACTTCCTACATTATCTATAGTCTCCTGTAATTCCACACCTTCAACTTCCACACAATAATCATTATCAGTATAAGAAGTAGTCACCATGTTTAAAGAATTATCTTGCCTTATGGTCTCAAGAGTTGAAACAATTTGACTCACATATACCTCAACATTTTGGACACTTGACTTAATGCTAGTGACAAGCTCCTTTTGCTCTCTACTAGATCTCTCTGATGCTTCCATACACTCCTCAATTAATCTTTCTAAATTGGATTTTTCTTTATATTGAATTGTGTGTTCTTCAATATATGGATCAGAGTAAAAAGGAAAGGTATTTTCATGAGAACAATAGACTTGTGGATCCCTAAAATTTTGTTGTTCAAAACTTCCACTAGGAGAAAATGAATGATCAAAATAAACTTGGTCCCTAGCAAAATCATCCCTCACAAAATGACTAGTTGTATTATTTGGACACTGCTCATATAAATGATTCCTTCCACAATAAACACAAGACATGCAAACATATTGAGAAGAATCAACATATGGAATACAATCATCATTTATGCTCCTTTTATGTTGCCTATCATTCAAAGAATTTATAATAGCAATCAATCCATCTTGTATAGAAGACAAAGAATTCATCTCCTTTTCAATATTAAGACCAGTTGCTTGCCAATTGAAATCCATTTCTTTTTTAATTTTTTTTCTAATAAAAAATAAAATATTTACGAACTTAAGCTTAAACTACTAATACTCAATTAATTCCAACTAAGACAGTTGTGGCACACAAGTCCCCGGCAACAGCGCCAAAAACTTGATAGGGCAAAACTTTGTAGCCTAAAAACTCCACAAGTGCACGGGCCGTATCAAGTAATAAAGAGTAAGTAAGATATCGTTCCCACGAAGACTTGGTATTACAACTTTAGTTAAGCATTAATTTCACAATTTCGTTTAAGTTGAGGAAAACAAAAATTGAATTTAATTAAGAAAAAGAAATTAAAACTAAAATAAAAATAAGAAAATTACCACAATAATCAAATGAGCAACCTAGAGTCACTAATTCTTTATTTGAGTCCTAGATTTTATCCCCACTAAATTAACTTTGATTTAACCTAATCAGCTAATCTAAAGTATTGATGTTTATAAATGTCTTCCGGTTCACTTATATACCTACCTTAATTAATTATGTGATGCCTCACATAACTAAATAAGATACGTTTTAAATCGGACTCACTCTAATTTGATTATGCGGAGCTTCTAGGTATATTCCTATCATAGACGCAAATTAGATTAAAACCTAACTTCACGTTAAATTTAAACCTAATTCTACATTTTTTATTCCCAATGTCAATTTAGGATTCCCTCTTCCAAGTTCAACCCTAAATCCCCAAAACATGCTTAATGGTGATCAATCAATAAGCAATAACAATAAACACAGGATTAAATAAACTAAAATAAAATTAAGCAAAACTAACAAGTGTGAATAATCTCTAAAACCCAAACAAGTTCATAGAAGCTCCGCATAATCAAATTAGAGTGAGTCCGATTTAAAACACATCTTATTTAGTTGTGTGAGGCATCACATAATTAATTAAGGTAGGTATATAAATGGGCCGGAAGGCATTTATAGACATCAATACTCTAGATTAGCTGATTAGGTTAAGTCAAAGTTAATTTAGTGGGGATAAAATCTAGGAATCAAATAAGGAATTAGTGACTCTAGGTTGCTCATTTGATTGTTGTGGTAATTTTCTTATTTTTATTTTAGTTTTAATTTCTTTTTATTAATTAAATTCAATTTTTGTTTTCCTCAACTTAAACGAAATTGTGAAATTAATGCTTAACTAAAGTTGTGATACCAAGTCCTCGTGGGAACGATATCTTACTTACTCTTTATTACTTGATACGGCCCGTGCACTTGCAGAGTTTTTAGGCTACAAAGTTTTGCCCTATCAGAAATCTACAAGCTTCAACAAGGATGGATAGAAAGAAATCTTTGAAGCCTTCATGGCAATTACTGGAAAAGTAAATGAGAAGAGCTAGTTTAAAAACAAATATGATTCCTTACAAGAGGAGTGGCAGTTGTGGGATAGGTTGCTTAAAGAAATAGGCTTTGGATGGGATAATGACAAAAGAAAACTATTATGGCCGATGATGATTTGGTGGGAGAGGAAGATTGCGGCAAGTAATTAACTTTTTTAGATGTTACATAGTTGTTTTGCATGATCGTGGTTCTATATATTATATAATATATTTGGTGATAAATGTAAAGGAAGTGTAAAGATATGAAAGGTTCAGAGATTAAGGATGCCAATTCCATGAAGAATTGACCCAATTGTTTTCAACTATTACAGCCATGACCAGAACACGTCAATGGACCCCATCATCCATGACACTCCCAACTGCTGTAGGGCCTGAATATGATCTGGAAGAAGGTTATGGAGATAGTAATAAAGTCTTGGAGGCAACAACTAGCTTAAGTGAGGACATTAATTCATTCACTTTCAATAGTGCTTCTGGAAGTAGTGGAGGCAACACTGAGAAAGGGAAGACAAGTATTAGTTGAGACAAAACAAGTAGTGGTTATAGAAACTAGCTCATTGAGGGCGAGGAAGAGGGTTGTTGGCAAGAAAAAGAAAATGCGAAGTGAAAATAGCAGATGTTCTGAGTAGGATAGCTGATACAACTGATATTGAAGCACAACGTTTGAATAGGATGACAGCAGAAAGGATGGCAGTTGAAGCACATGCTTATGATGTAACAATAACGGGAGTAATGAGTCACCTTAATCAAGTTGAAGAAATTATCTCTGATTAAGAATTTCATGCACATTGTGCACGCCTCCTTATGAACCACCCACTTTTAAGGGAAATGTATGCAGTTATGAAGGGAATGAGGGGATCATCTTCTTCTATTTCTGAGGCAGGAATGTTCTTAACATCAATGTATTGTTTCAAAAATGATGTAACTATTGACAAACAAGTATTTTAGAATTGTTATTATGTAGGGAATGGCTACTATGTATGCCTTGAACAACTACCATGAATTACTAGTTTTATGTTATTGCTTTACCATTCTTATGTGTGTGTGCATTATTTTGACCATGGTTTTGAAACCCGGACCGGATCGGACCGGCCGGTTCGGACCGGAAACTGGCGAACCGGTCGAAAAGCCGGTCCGAGTTGGGGGTTGAACTCGGGTCACGAGTTGACCCTGGGTCAACTCAACCTAAACCGGCCGAGTTGACCGAGTCACAATGAGAGAGAGAAAGACAAAAGTGCATAAACGCAGAATGAGAAGGAGGAGAGAGAAAGGCTTGAACTGCTTCTCAAGGAGGAGCAACGATCTGGTGCTATGGAAGCTAAAGGAGGAGCAACGATCTTGTGGAAGCTCTCTGGTGCAGTCTAGATTCCAAGCTTCTCTCAGTTTTGACGTTCTCTATGGGATACCGAACACGGAACGAGAAGGATAAGAGAGAGAGATCTGAAGAGCAAAGTGAAGGAGGTAAGGCTGAGGAAGGAGAAGAGGCTTGAGAGAGAGAAGAGAAGAGGACGAAGTGGGTGAGGGAGATGCAGTGAGGCTGAGGAAGGAGAAGAGGCTTGAGACTTGAGAGGGAGAAGAGAAGAGGAATTTGAGCCAAAAAAGAAGAGAAGAGGACGAAGTGGGTGAGGGTCTGAGGGAGATGGGATCGGTGATGTGATGTGAGTGTGACAAAAGTAGAGAAAGTAGGGTAGCAATAATAACTAGAGTTAGATGTTTACGTTTTCTTTAGATTTTATCCCTCCATATAAGTTTTTTTTTTAAATTAATAACCGGTGGGGAAATTGAGGGTAGGGAGTGGAATGGACCAAGCCTAGAAATGGATTTGGGCTTGGTATTAATGCTAGCCACAAAATATTTTGTATTATTAAAAATAAATGTTTTTACCTATTTATTAATAAATTATATTTTTTAATTAATACCGGTTTGACTCCGGTCTGACCCACTGACCCTTGACTCAGTACCTCCACCAGTTCAGTGACCGGTCCGGTTTTCAAAACCTTGATTTTGACCATTCTTATATGTGTACAGGTCTTTGCAAGTATGGACAATGAATGTGAAATATTTGCAGAGCATGATAAACAGCGATGAGATAGGGTTCGAAAAATTGCGGCATATGTTGGTGCATATGCTAGTCTATATTTGTTCAAGAATTACAACACACCAGTGATTATATGGGTGATGGCAGGAAAAAGAAAATGCCTTCTGCAACAAAAATAGCAGATGCCTCAAGTAGGATAGCTGAAGATATGGAAGCACAATGTTCAGAGAAGATGGCAGCTCAAGCACGTGCTTATGATGTATCAATAACGGGAGTAATGAGTTGCCGTAATCAAATTGAAGAAGTTGTCTCTGATAAAGAATTTCATGCACAATGTGCATGCTTCCTTATGAACCACCCACCTTTAAGGGAAATGTATGTAGCTATTAAGGGAATGAGGGAGCATCTTCTTCTGTTTCTAAGGTAGGAATGTTCTCGACATCAATGAATTGTTTTAGAAATAATGTATCTATTAATGATGATCTATTAATGATGAAGTATTTTAGAACTATGCTATTATGTAGGGAGTGACTACTATATATGCCTTGAACTAACTACTATGAATGATAGTTTTATGTCATTGCTTTACCATTCTTATGTGTGTGTGTGTGAGCATATTTTGACCATTCTTATATGTGTACAGGTCTTTTGCAAGTATGAACAATGAATGTTAAATAATTGCAAAGCATGATAAACGGCGGTCAAATATGATTCAAAAAATTGTGATATAAGTTGGTGCATATGCTAGTCTATATTTGTGTAAAGAACTATGACACACCAGTAATTATACGAGTGTTGCATGGGTTAATGATATTTTAGAGGGGCAATTATGTTTGTTGTTATGAAATGTTTAGAATAGAACTTTTTGTGTTTCAACAACTTTGCGTTGAATTGCAACAACATCGATTGAGGGAAACTAGACAAATGGGTATACATGAAATGATTGGATTTTTTTTTTTTGGAACACTATTGGGCATGTGGTAGGGAATAGGCTGCAACAAGAAAGATCTTAGCGTTTGGGAGAAACAATTCATAGGGCTATTCATGTTGTCTTAAAAGCATGTTGTAGTCTCGGAATGTCCAACATCAAGCCACAAGATCCATCATTTGAGAACATTCATTCAAAGAAACGCCCTAGTAATTGTTACTGCCCTTTCTTTAAAAATGCCATTGGAGCAATCGATGACATACATATTCCATGTTGGGTCAAATCAAGAGAAAAAGCAAAATATATTGGAAGAAAATGATTTACCTCGCAAAATGTAATGGCGGTTCGCGATTGGAACATGTGTTTCACTTTTGTATTGGTTGGGTAGGAAGGCACAACACATGATACTCGCATATTTGATCATGCCCTCACAACTCCTTTCATGAATTTTCCCCATCCACCTATAGGTATGTTTATAATTCCTACAATTTAATTAAGGGATAAGTATCTTATTGCCCCAGAAGTTTTGGTTGAGGAGCACCGGGTGGACGGAAGTTTTTTTTTTTTTTAGAGCAAAATGGCTAAGAAGTTAACAAAACATAGCAATTTCGCCCCCTGGTTAATTTTGACTGTTAAGTTTAATTGATGTGCACACATAGCATGTCATTTCATCAATCAAAATAGCGTTAAATATCATTTTTGCCCCGGAAGTTTTCTTTGAGGAGCAATTTTGCCCCGGAAGTTTACAAAACATAGCAATTTTGCTCTTCTGTCCCCCAATATTAAATTTGATTATTAAATCAGTTAAAGAATACACATCACACCTCGAAAAGGTCAAACTTGAAGTCAAAGAGGGAGATCCTTAAGACATTGAGCTCAAAACGGCTAAAATTTGTGAAACCGAACTGATCAAAGGGACTGAAAGGTTTGTCGCAAAACCTAAAGGAAACATCACTTATAATCTAAGCAAATAAAACGCAAAACGAGAAATAAATTGTCCCAAATAATTTTTTTTCCAATGAATAGAATTTAAAATATTAATTTATTAAAATAATAACATATAAGCATGCTTGGTCAACATTTAATTGCACAGTCATCGCGTAAAATTGTTGAGTTAGTATTTTCCGTTAAGTTAGACTAACGGTGTTAACGTTAAGGGACCAAATGTATACTTTACAAACTTAAGGGACTAAAATGATATCATAAGCAAACATAAAGGACCAAACATATACTTTAGCCTTATATATATATACACACACTAAACTCAATTCATACCTTTTGTATCTACTTTTCAAAAATATTTGTAAGTTATTTATTTAATATACTTACTAACCTTCTTTTTTTGCCAGCACTTACTAACCTTATTTAGTAGATCACTTATTCATATTTTTTCAAATTACTTTGTAAAGTATTTACTTATTTAATGGTTAAAAAATATTTTTTCTATCTACTTTCTATAAATATTTTAAGTTATTTGTTTAACTATTGATGATGATGATATTTTTTTTTTTTGACCTGATGATGATTATTATTTTTAAGATTTTGTAATTGTCTGATCCCTTATCTTATTTTCAGATTTGATTTGAAAACGAATATTTCACGGCTTACAAATATTTTATATGTCCAGTTTCTATGAATGTGCAATTTGAACTGTTTACAAATTTAGAAATTTAATTTAAACATAAATATCGTGTAGGTTACGAGGATTTTAATATACTTACTAAACTCATTTAGTAGATTACTTATTTATAAAATTTTTTAAATTACTTTGTAAAGTATTTACCACTTTGGTCCTATTTATAAATCCCTTTTGACCAAAAAATTTGGTCCTATTTATAATTCCCCTTTGACCAAATAAATAAGATTGTGACAATTTTGCCCATATTGATTGTACCAATGAAAATAGAGAGAGAAAAAAAAAAGTTGAAGATACACAATCACAAATGAGGGTAAAGTTGAAAATTCACCTCATAATCATTGAGCTAACTACCTCTCCTTGGTATGTGTGATTTGGTCAAAAAGAGACTTATAAATAGGACGAGAGTGGTACTTATTTAATGGTTTGCAAATACTTTTTGTATGTACTTTATATATATATATATATATATATATATATATATATATATATATATATATATATATATATAAAGTTACTTATTGATTATTGATGCTGATTATTATTTTCGAAAAATAATAATCATTAATTTTTTTATATTTGATTTGAAAATAAATACTTCCTTCTTAACAAACTATCCCTTCTCTATGATTCCTAAATTGTGGTCTCCTCGACGGTGTCATCCCCGCTACCTCTCTAACGTCCATGTGCCCTTACAGTGGGAATACAAAAGCCATGGGTTCAATAGGATCTACTTTGATGTTAATATCTTTAGTTTATCAAGGGGCAATTTAGTATTTATATGTTTATATTTTGATTTTTGATCCTTCTAAATAATTACAATTTTTAAGGTCATTTATAATAAATATTATTTTTACTAGGTCCTCTATCTTAATTTTTCTATTATTTTATATGTCCAGTTTTTTATGATTGTGCAAGCTCATCTGTTTATTAATTGATTTTAGACATTAATGTTGCGTAGTTTGCGAAGGTTTATTCATTTAGTAGATTACTTATATTCAAACCTTTTTAAATTACTTTGTAAAGTATTTACTACTATTTTTGGTATCTACTTTTTATAAATATTTTAAGTTACTTATTAACTATTGAGTACTGATGTTGATGATAATGATGATCATTATTGTTAAACTCGCGAGTTAACTCTTTGAGTTTGCTATTTTTACGTTCTATCTTACAAAAACGAATCAAGTTAGTAGTAAACTCATGTCAGTCGGAAACTCGTTTAAACTCACGAATTTATATATCGAGTTTACCGTTTTTACGTTTCTAACTTACAAAACCGTGTTAACTTATTCTTAAACTTGTGTTAACTTTTTTTATTTGATTATACTCAATGGCTTTATATAGAAATTTTATAGAAACTTCTTTATTAAATATGATAAAAAAATGAATGTTGATGGATTTAATTTCAATTATTTGGATTTAAAATATATTTAAATCAAATTGTTGTCATTTTTATATTTTGATTATTTAATTATACACTAGTAATGCCTATTTAATAATAAAAATAAACTCTTATGAGTTTACATTATCGTCACGAGTTTGACAACCTTGATGATGATTATTTTCAAAATTCTGCAATATTCTGATCCTTATCTCATTTTCTGGATTTGATTTTAAAAGGAATATTTAATGGTTTACAAATATTTGATAACTTAGCTTTAAATTTGATTTGAAAACGAATATTTAACCGTTTACAAATATTTTTTATATGTCCAGCTTTTATGAATGTGCAATTTGAATTGTTTATAAATTTGGTTTAAACGTAAATATTTTATATTTCACGAAGATTTTTTATATTACTTATTAAAACCTTGTAAAAAGTGTTTTCTTATGTAATTTTTTTGTTTTTAAGTATTGTTTTAGAATTTGCTTTGAAACAAATCATTTGACCAAATAAAAAAAAAATCAGAAAAAAGAAACTAAATATTTCATTGTTAACAAATGTTTTGAATAATTTACATTAGTATTTAGGGAAAATTGCAAATAAATACCTTTTGAATTTGCAAAACCTCCAGAAGTCCGTTGAACTTGTAAAAAGACCGAAAAGTACCAGGAACCTATGAGAGATATGCAAATTCGGGTTAAATTACCCTTTTGTGCTTAGTTTTAAATAAATAAATAAATAAACCCTTAAACACCCCACCGCCGCCCGCCGGTGGCCAACCACCACCGCCGGCCGGCCACCCCCACCGGTGGCCGCCGGCCAGCGTGCTGGTCGGCCGCCGGCAGGGTGGCTGGCCGGCGGTGGTGAGCGGGCTACGGTGGGGTGTTTGAGGGTTTTTATTTATTTATTTAAAACTAAGAGTAAAAGAGTAATTTGACCCAGATTTGCATATTCCTCATAGGTCCTTGGTACTTCTCAGTCTTTTTACAAATTCAACGGACTTCTGAGGGTTTCACAAATTCAAAAGGTATTTATTTGAAATTTTCCCTAGTATTTACTTATTTAAGATTATTTTCATTTGTAAATAAATATGAAATGGTTTACAAATGTCTCATTTATTTTAACTTTCCATTCAAACATTGTAACTTTCATTCTAGGGGAGTGAGTTTGTAGTAGTCTCCATCTTCAGTTATACAAGACTGTAGTTTGCTATTTGTGGATTGTTACTAGCTTGCCATCTTCAAGAGCTTGATCTTCTCAAACCGTACAGCTCCCCACATCACCATCTTTCTCATCTGAGGTTGTTCAATTTTTATCCTTTTTTCCCTTTTTGAATGATTGTTTTTTGTAGGATTCTTACATATAGTGTTGTTAAAAGGTTTTCTGGTTCTAGAGATGGATTCAGACGGTGGTGCAGGTTCTGCTCTATTTAGAAATCCCAGAAGCTCCACTGCTTATTTGAATGGGAACGTGAATGTTGCTCATAGAAGTGGTAACCTTTACGCATAACATCAATCAATCTACGCTTTTGTTACTTAATGATCCCTTCTTCATATATCTGAGTTCCTTTTGTCCCTTTCATTACTTGTTTTGTCATAATACGTGCAAAGAAAATGAGAATATAATTAAAGTGATCACGTGCTTCTGCACTTGCATGAACTCTGGCATGAAGAATAAGGGCCAAGCAGGAAATTAGAAGCAGTTGCACATGCTCAGCTGTTAATGATTTGTGAACTCTAAAATTAACTTTGCATAAACTGGCAAAATAACTGTTCGCAAATGCAATTTATGGCATTTCTTCAATTTGGATCCTAACGAGGTGCAACCACTATTGCTAGGGGTTTCTGACATGAGGAGGGTGGGTTTTGAAAATGATTTTGAATGCCTTTTACTGGTTTCTGATCATAATAATCGATTAGTTCGCCAGATTAATTTGAAGGAAGAATGTATCCCACCTCAATCTGGTAAGGCTTTACAATTTGGAGCATATAAATTTTGCCTAGAGCGTGATACAGCCTTTTACTTTTCACATTTTTATTTACCTCTATGTCAAATTTGATTTTCTCTAATCATGTGTTTGTGCATTTGGAGGAAGAGTGATACAAAAAAAATTGTCACTGCATGTGGGGTAAACATCTCATCATTATACTCATCCATTTTTTCCTCTCTCTCTTTCTAAACGGGCCCTCTAGATTAATCTTTTTGAATCTTCAAGATCTGAATTATCTCTATTATTTACCACATGTTCTACAATTTCATTTTAATACCCAGTAAATCAGCATTTGTGGAAAGGAAGGCGACCTCTGAACATGCCCTCTAGATTTTTCTTTTGCTTGCTCAAAATTCAGTTTGAAAACTTGGGCAAGATCCTCTATCTTATAGTTTCTGATTTTGTTTAGTTTGCTTCTGCTATGAAATTGTATTCCATTGGGGTTTGACTTGGGTTGTTTGTGTGCTTCTCTTGTTTTTGTTATGATGCTTTAATGCTTTGTGTCTCCTTTTAGTTTCTGGCTTTGTTCAGTTTTGCTTCTGCCATGAAATTGTATTCCCTTGGAGTTTGTCTGCGGTTGTTTGGGTTCGTTGTTTTTGGTTTTCATGCTTTGATACTCTGAAGTCTCTTATGGATTTTGGTTTTTGTTGAGTTTGCTTCTGCTATAAAATTGTATTCGTTTGGGGTTTGTCTGCGGTTATTTGTGCTCTTTGTTTTTGACTTTCATGCTTTGATGCTCTATAGTCTCTCTTCTGGTTTCTGGGTTTTGTTTAGTTTTCTTCAACTATGAAATTTTATGGTTTTGGTTGTTAGTGGGCTCTTTATTTTGGTTTTGATGCTTTAAATGCTCTGGAGTTTCTTCTAACTTTGTTTTTTTTTTTTTTTTTTTTTTTTTTGTGCGTGCTAGAAAATTATATTCCTTTGTGGGTTTGTCAACGGTTATTTGTGTTATTTGTTTTTGGTTTTGATGATTTAATGTTCTATGGTTTCTGGTGTTTTTTAGTTTGCTTCTGCTTGAAATCCTATTCCTTTGTGGCTTGGTTTCGCTAGTTCGTCTTCTTTGTTTTTGGTTTTGATGCTTTACTTCTCTGTGGTACCTTATGGTATCTGATTTTTTTTGTCTGTCGTTGCTTGTGTGTTCTTTATTTTTGGTTTTGATGATTTAATGTTCTGTGGTGTTTTGGTTTTGTTTAGTTTACCTCTGCTATGGAATTGTATTCCTTTGGGTTTGGCTTCTCGATTATTTGTGTGTTGTTTGCTTTGGTTTCGACACTTTAATGCTCTGGTTTCTTATGGTTGTATGTGGCTTTGTTTTGTTTGCTTCAGCTCTGAAATTGTTTTCCTTTGAGGTTTGGCTTCGGCTATGTTTCTATTATTTGATTTTGGTCCCTGAGCTGTCATATGGTTGTTTTCGACTTTGTTTTGTGCTGTGTTTATGACTAGTTTTGTTTGGTTTGTTGTTGCTATGAACTTGTCTTCCAATGGGGTTTGTTTGCAGTTGTTTGTTTGTTCTTTGATCGTCGACATAAGTTGACAAGTCATCCATCCTTGTAGTGTAGCATATACTTCCTCCGGTCTTAAATATAGGACAAAATTTTTAGTACAAATTGAATTATAAACTTTATCCTATATTCAGGACCGGAACTAGTATTATTTAAGATATTGAATTTCATTTCTGAATTCTGATAATTTTTCACTGACATTTTTACCTCCTATTATATCCCAACTGGTTTTTCTTATCCTCCCTGCCTTTATTATTCTGTTATAAGCGTCTAATACTTTTATTGTTAAAGCATAAACTTGGTTGTTTGATTGAAAAATCCGCAATTTTATTTATTTATTTTTTTTGGTAAAAAATCGGGACCTTAGCCCAAAAATCCGCAATTTTAAGATTCATTATCATATTATTTTAAATTTTTTTATTAAACTCATTAAGTAAACTATAATTCAAACTCAACAATTACTCATTTAGTAGATTAATTTTTCAAACTTATTTAAATTACTTTGTAAAATATTTAATTCCTTCTTGTTTTTATTTTTATTATTTGATATTTGATGGATTGATTCTGCAATTTTATGATCTGTTATCCTATTGTTTTAAAATTTGATTTGAAACTAAATATTTCATAGTTAACAAATATTTTAAGTGGCTTAGTTAAGTATTTAGTTATTTAAGATCCATTAAAATACGATTTTATATTAAATTTGATTTGAAAATAAATATTGAATGGTTTACATATATTTTAAAAGAAAATACTTAAGTCAAGTTTATGTTAAATTTTTCAATCACATATAGCTGTGTTTTATTTTTAAAGTATTATTATTTAACTATAAATCTATATGGGAATAAAAAGAACACTTAGTTATATGTGATGTGATTGGAGAATATAACGTAATGGATATAAGAAACTTCACGTTACTTGTTATTCATCTATTCAACTACTTGTTTTAATGAATTGAGCACCAAAACAAAGTATGGTCTGTTTTGTTGTTGCTGCATCTTTTAATTTCACACCCACCGACGAGACTCGATTGAAGCACTAAGTTATGATTTGAAAAGTAATGTGTCATTTACCATTATGATTTTTTTCAATTAAACTATAATTACCTTTAATAGTTTTTTTTTTCCGACCATTATTGTTGCTACATATTTTAGTGTATATAACTCTTAATAAATAACAGTTATGCCATGTATGTCAAGTTGGAGGTTGTAGAAGAATATATAATGCTAAATACAATATAATAAGATATAAATTATATAATTATATTTAATAACATCTCATACTTATATTTTTAATATAAATGTAATATGTTAAGATAATAATCTAATATATAATATCTATCAATATCTTAACCGGGAAAGGTAGAATCTTAAAAAAAAAATATTTAACAATATATTATGGTATTTTATATGGAACCCTTAAATATCATGTTATATAAAAAAAATTATTTGAAAATAATAAATATTTTAATTTTATCAGTTCACATTAAAAAAATTAAAGTAAAAGTAAAAGGGAAAAGGTGCATACCTACTTTTGAAGGAGTAGTATTGCTTAGTAATTTTTTTTTTTTTTAAGTTCAATGTCAACTAAAAATTTCAAAACATAGTAATAATGTTATATTTCATTAAAAAAACAAACATTGGCTATTAAAAAAATTAACGTTAAATTTTTAATGCAAATAGATAATATTATTTTATTTTAACACTTTCAAGATACCATTAAACCTAAATAAACTTTCAGAGTTAGTCCAACATAAATTCTTTCTAATACTCTAGTAGTTCAATTCTTATTTACCTACACTCTAAAGTCCGTTTGGAAAATGATTTTCACAATTTACGAGGTAAAAATAGTTTTTGGGATTCATGAGATAAAAATAATTTTTGAAAAATAGCTTTTGGAGAATATAATAACTTTTATATTTTTAATAATGTTTGGATAACTTCAAAACTTAGGTTTTGATAAAAATTTACCAAACACCCCAAATTATCTCGAAGCTATTCTAAATCAAAACGTAGGTTTTGACAAAAATTTGTCAAACATCCAAAAATTGTTCAGAAGCTATTCTGAATCAAAACCTAGGTTTTGGCATAAGTTTTTCAAACACCCCTATTTTTTTCCAGGTATCAAAACCTAGGTTTTGTCATAACCTTACCAAAACCTCTAATTTTTTTTTCAAAAGCTATTCTGTATCAAAACCTAGGTTTTAAGGCCAAAGCCTCGGTTATGTGAAAAGCAATTTTTTTTCTTCTTTTTCTCTTTCCTCCTCCATCATCAATATTTTTTCAGTATCAATCAGCATCCTTAAGAAATTTTTTAATACCTTTCTGTACCCTAAAATATTTTTTTCAAGATTAATCATTACCCTAAAATATTTTTTTAATATCCTAAAATTTCTTTTTTTCAAGGTCAGAAAATATTTTTTCAATATGCTTAAATATCTTTTTAGTACCCGTTAGTACATTGAAATATTTTTTCAAGATCAGTCTTTACCTTGGAATATTTTTTTAATATCCTAAAATAAATTTTTAAGATCATGAAATATTTTAGGGTACTGACTGGGATTAAAAAAATACTTCATGATCTTCAAAATTTATTTTAGGATATTAACAAAATATTTTAGGGCAATGATTAACCTTGAAAAAA
The DNA here is from genome assembly GCA_034222035.1 of Acacia crassicarpa. Lineage (NCBI taxonomy): Eukaryota > Viridiplantae > Streptophyta > Magnoliopsida > Fabales > Fabaceae > Acacia > Acacia crassicarpa. The sequence goes on along the minus strand of JAWXYG010000006.1, from coordinate 48,975,812 downwards.
TATTTCATAGTATTAACAGGTACTAAAAAATACTACCTCCGGTCCTAATTATAAGAGTTAGTTGACTTTTTTGGAGAGATTAAGGAAGCTAACTAAATTACTTTAGAATATTTTTATTTTTAATTTATTCTTCAAACTAATTAATTTAACTAATAAACAAATATATAATCCAAGGATATACAACATATAAAATGATTAAGTAACTTATTTAGCTTCCTTAATCTCTCCAAAGAAAGTTAACTAGCTCTTATAATTAGGACCGGAGGTAGTACTTAATATTCACGCAATTCTAGCGACAGCCTTCACATGTTCCACAACGCGTTTTCCTATATGACAATCACAAATTAATGGGGCTCAACAGTCATCACGCAAATTGATAGATATTTTTTTTCTCATCCTTCTTCTGGACATCGACGTTTTTCACCTCGTCCTCTGTATTTCTTCCACGGGCGTGGGCTAATGTCAAACAAACAAAGACTACGCCAAGGTAACAGATGGACGCGCACAAGGAGCCGTTGAACCCCCTTCATCTTTTTCTCTCTTTTTCTGACGTTAATGCCTCCAAATTTATCCTAACAATCATGTACCCAACTATTGAAACTTCGTTAAAATTATCAGTCATATCGCGTAATTTCATTGAATGAATAACAAAACTAGCAATTTTAAAACCTTACTCCTACCTACCTGTCCTTAAGATATCTACTTATTATAAAATCCATTTGATTCTTTTTAAAGATATTAATAAAACTAAACAAATTACTTAATTAGAATCTGTTATGAATTATTTGATTATGTATTAATTTATATAAATAAGACAAATTAGTTTAGTATAAATGAAGTGAATATGAATACTTTAAAATAATTTATTTAAGTGAGCTTAATCTTTTTAAAATATTCTTATTATATTAAGCATCGGATTATATATTAATCAAATGGTAAGCATTACATATTGAGAGATGGTTGATGACTAGAGACAACTTTAGAAGATGAACCAAAAAGGATACTACTTCCTTGATTGTTCAAATTTTCTTCACTGATAACTAAAAAGAAATCAAACCATAGTAAGAAAAACATAATGCATCCGAGCTCAAGTGTATATTCTATACGTCCATTGGAAAACTACATGTGTCATCTTGGGAAATCAACGAGGTCCGGAAAGGATGGATTCAGGAATTGTAGTGTGATGAGAGGAATAGGCATCAAACGCTCTGTCACTCTCAAATACAAATCCAGAATGAGAAGGTGGTGAGATCAGAGATGAACAATCAGGCAAAAGCACATCCCTGTTTAAATACTGCACAACTTGTTGCATGCTTGGCCTGTTCTGAGCATTGTTATTTGAACACAGAAGCCCCAATTTCAACACTAATTCTACCTCCTCTGCTTTGTACTCTGTTCCTAAATTATGATCCTTCACCTCAACAATCTCACCCCTCCTCCATGACGAGTAAACCCAATCCACCAAAACCATATCTTCACTTATCAAGTCTCTAGGCCTTCTTCCACATACAACCTCCAGCATAAATACACCAAAAGCGAACACATCAGACTTTGTCGTGGCTCTTCCTGTTCTAATGTTTTCTGGTGCAAGATACCCCAAAGTCCCGGCTACATGTGTGGTTATAGATTCAGCACCATGATCGTATAATCTAGCAAGACCAAAATCTCCTAACCTTCCATTCAACTCTGAATCTAACATAATATTGCTTGCTTTTATGTCTCTGTGAACCACAACTTGCTCCCATTCTTCGTGCAGATAGCACAATCCTAAAGCTATACCTTTGATGATTTTGAATCTTTGCATCCAATTTAGTGTTACACCGGGTTGTTTATAGAGGTATTTGTCTAAGCTTCCATTTGGCATAAACTCATAGACTAAAAGAAGCTCACCTTTTCTCCTACAATATCCTAGAAGAGAAACAAGGTTTCGATGGCGAAGACGACCAATGCTTACAACTTCTGCGATGAATTCCCTTATGCCTTGTTGTGAATTATGGGATACTTTCTTAACGGCAACCTCAATTTTCGAACTTGGTAGTGTGCCTTTGTACACCTTTCCAAATCCTCCATAGCCTAAAACCTCTCTGTCTTTGAATCCTTTTGTGGCAAAGTAGAGATCTCTGTATTTAAACCTATGAGGACCATCATTTTGCTCCCACTCCTCCACAATCTCGGAAAACTTTCTTTTCTTTTTTATGTAACAAACTACAAATAAACTCAGAAAAACGATTAAGCAGAGTGAAAGGAGGGGGAACATAATTGAGAAATTCACTGATTGTGTCCCATCAAGTCCTCTTAGTTTTGGGAGTTTTGAGAATTGAAGGTTTTGAGCCTCCCCATTGAGCTTGAAGCTCCAACCAAGAACATAATGAGAAGTCGGAACTACAAACCCAGTGGAAGCAGAGAATCCGACATAGCAAGGATTGTTTATAATATGAGAAAGATCCTGAGAAAACCTCAGTAATGGAGTTTCGGGCTTGTTGATGATGAGTGGAGCTAGGGTGACCTCAACTTGCTTCTTGCCTCCGTCATAGTCCACCCACACTTGCATCGGCAGGCCACTGATAAGGCTCAAGTTATGAAACTGAAAGCCATCGACATAATATCCAGCAGGAGCAGATTTCGATGAGTTCAAGCTATTAATATCGATTCCGACATGGTTATCATTGATATCATCAAAGCTCGGGTTCAGAACGGTGTCGAGTTCCACTGCAAACACATGGTTTGTTGCGACTCCGTTGTTGGTGTCATTGAAGAGGCCTAGGTACCTACGGGGAAGACTACCTAGAAGTCCTTTAGTTGGAGAAATTACGAAAGCCATTCCATGACCACCGATATTACGGAATTCAGATCGAATGGCGAAAACAAAAGTGGTGGAGAAAGAATCAGTGTTTGAGAAAGCTACTGATTCTGGGTAGAAAGCGTGGCCCATTGATAGCTTGGTTTCATCAGTCAGCTGGAGGAGGCCATTGGAAGTGATGGAACAACTACCATTCATGATCATAGAGTGGAAGCCATTATTAAAGATGAAACTTGACTCTGCACCACTTACTTGTACCATTGTTGTCACCAAAAAAAGGACCAACGCCACTAGCATAACCTTCTTCACACCCATGGCTGACTCATGATCATTGTCTTCTTTCATATCCTCGGCTATCTGGATCTTCATTGAAGGGTACGATTTGATTTTTAATTAATTGACTAAAATCTTGTACACTCGTTCTTGGGGTTAAATGGAATAGCAATTTGGAATATGGAAGATGTCACGAAACCACGTGGGTTGAATACTCCACTTCTATAGATACCGAATTTCCTAGAACATGTCTTTCATCCCTTTTATTAGGGGAAATCCTTAAAAACGACTCTACAGATAAGAACAAAAAGTATTCTAAATATTTGATAATATCACATTTTTGAAAAAAAAATGAAATGACACAAATACCCCCAATAAAAATCTTCTTCTCCATCCTCGAAGATCCGCTGGTAGTACTCCACCGGCGATAGAAAATCCCAGATCTAGAGCATTGAGCAAGCTGAAGAAAGAAATCTAAAAACCCAATATTCCAAGTTCAAAAATGCTAGCAAAGAAATTTAGCTTCTATTACAGAGATTCAAATGGTGTGAATGAGGTATCTCGACATCGAAACGCAATGCATCGACCTCACCGAAGCAGAAACCCTCGAACGCCGCCGCTGTACAATAATCGTTATCATAGGCCAGCACCGGCATTAGAGACGCCATTGACGAGGCGAATCCCTCGGTGGTGCTCGCTTGGGTGTTCACTATAATTTGAATTGTTTATAAATTTTGGTTTAAACGTAAATATTTTATATTTCACGACGATTTTTTATATTACTTATTAAAACTTACTTTGTAAAAAGTGTTCGTTTTCTTATGTAATTTTTTGTTTTTAAGTATTGTTTTAGAATTTGATTTGAAACAAATCATTTGACCAAATTTAAAAAAAAAAATCAGAAAAAAGAAACTAAATATTTCATTGTTAACAAATGTTTTGAATCATTTACATTAGTATTTACTTATTTAAGATTATTTTCATTTGTAAATAAAAATGAAATGGTTTACGAATGTCTCATTTATTTTAACTTTCCATTCAAACATTGTAACTTTCATTCTAGGGGCGTGAGTTTATAGTAGTCTCCATCTTCAGTTATATAAGACTGTAGTTTGCTATTTGTGGATTGTTACTAGCTTGCCATCTTCAAGAGCTTGATCCTCTCAAACCGTACAGCTCCCCACATCACCATCTTTCTCATCTGAGGTTGTTCAATTTTTCTCCTTTTTTCCCTTTTTGAATGGTTGTTTTTTGTAGGATTCTTACATATAGTGTTGTTAAAAGGTTTTCTGGTTCTAGAGATGGATATTCAGGCGGTGGTGCAGGTTCTGCTCTATTTAGAAATCCCAGAAGCTTCACTGCTAATTTGAATGGGAACGTGCATGTTGCTCATAGAAGTGGTAATCTTTACGCATAACCTTACATCAATCAATCTACGCTTTTCTTACTTGATGATCCCTTCTTCATATATTTGAGTTCCTTTTGTCCCTTTCATTGCCTGTTTTGTCATAATACGTGCATATAAAATGAGACTATAACTAAAGAGATCACGTGCTTCTGCATACACTTGCATGAACTCTGGCATGAAGAATAAGGGCCAAGCAGGAAATTAGAAGCAGTTGCACATGCTCAGCTGTTAATGATTTGTGAGCTCTAATATTAACTTTGCATAAACTGGCAAAATAACTGTTCGCAAATGCAATTTATGGCGTTTCTTCAATGTTTTTGGATCCTAACGAGGTGCAACCACTATTGCTAGGGGTTTCTGACATGAGGAGGGTGGGTTTTGAAAATGATTTTGAATGCCTTTTACTGGTTTCTGATCATAATAATCGATTAGTTCGCCAGATTAATTTGAAGGAAGAATGTATCCCACCTCAATCTGGTAAGGCTTTACAATTTGGAGCATATAAATTTTGCCTAGAGCGTGATACAGCCTTTTACTTTTCACATTTTCATTTACCTCTATGTCAAATTTGATTTTCTCTAATCATGTGTTTGTGCATTTGGAGGAAGAGTGATAAAAAAAAATTGTCACTGCATGTGGGGTAAACATCTCATCATTATACTCATCCATTTTTTCCTCTCTATCTCTTTCTAAACGGGCCCTCTAGATTAATCTTTTTGAATCTTCAAGATCTGAATTATCTCTATTATTTACCACATGTTCTACAATTTCATTTTAATACCCAGCAAATCAGCATTTGTGGAAAGGAAGGCGACCTCTGAACATGCCCTCTAGATTTTTCTTTTGCTTGCTCAAAATTCAGTTTGAAAGCTTGGGCAAGATCCTCTATCTTATAGTTTCTGATTTTGTTTAGTTTGCTTCTGCTATGAAATTGTATTCCATTGGGGTTTGACTTGGGTTGTTTGTGTGCTTCCCTTGTTTTTGTTATGATGCTTTAATGCTTTGTGTTTCCTTTTAGTTTCTGGCTTTGTTCAGTTTTGCTTCTGCCATGAAATTGTAAGAGAACCTCGTAATGGTTAATCAAACCATACGGGCTGAGCCTTGGAGTTTGTCTGCGGTTGTTTGGGTTCGTTGTTTTTGGTTTTCATGCTTTGATACTCTGAAGTCTCTTATGGATTTTGGTTTTTGTTGAGTTTGCTTCTGCTATAAAATTGTATTCCTTTGGGGTTTGTCTGCGGTTATTTGTGTTCTTTGTTTTTGACTTTCATGCTTTGATGCTCTGTAGTCTCTCTTCTGGTTTCTGGGTTTTGTTTAGTTTTCTTCAACTATGAAATTTTATGGTTTTGGTTGTTAGTGGGCTCTTTATTTTGGTTTTGATGCTTTAAATGCTCTGGAGTTTCTTGTAACTTTTGTTTTTTTTTTTGGGTGCGTGCTAGGAAAATTATATTCCTTTGTGGGTTTGTCAACGGTTATTTGTGTTATTTGTTTTTGGTTTTGATGATTTAATGTTCTATGGTTTCTGGTGTTTTTTAGTTTGCTTCTGCTTGAAATCCTATTCCTTTGTGGTTAGGTTTCGGTAGTTCGTATTCTTTGTTTTTGGGTTTGATGCTTTAATTCTCTGTGGTTTCTTATGGTATCTGATTTTTTTTGTCTGTCGTTGCTTGTGTGTTCTTTATTTTTGGTTTTGATGATTTCATGTTCTGTGGTGTTTTGGTTTTGTTTAGTTTACCTCTGCTATGGAATTGTATTCCTTTGGGTTTGGCATCTCGATTATTTGTGTGTTGTTTGCTTTGGTTTCCACACTTTAATGCTCTGGTTTCTTATGGTTGTATGTGGCTCTGTTTTGTTTGCTTCAGCTATGAAATTGTTTTCCTTTGAGGTTTGGCTTCAGCATAAACTTAGTTTTATTCCATTTTTATGCTGATTGTACATTTTTTAATTTTTTCTTGGTATTATTAGTCCACTAAAAAAGTTATTTGTACTGAACACTCAGATAATAGTTTGTTGACCAAATTACTTCTTAACCTTCCATTTAAGTAAGCTTAATCATTTTAAAATAATCAACTAGTATTATATTTATTAAGGATCGGAGTAGTATTATACTTTAATCAAATGGTAAGCATTACATATTGAGAGATGATCGATGACCTGAGACAACTTTAGAAGTTGAACAAAAAAGGATAATACTTCCTTGATTGTTCAAATTTTCCTCACCGATAACTACACAGAAATCAAAGCATGACAAGAAAAACATAATACATGTGTCTTCTTGGGAAATCAACGAGGTCCAGAAAGGATGGATTCAGGTATTGTAGTGTGATTAGAGTAATATGCATCAAACTCTGTGTCACTCCCAAATACAAATCCAGAATAAGAATAAGAAGGTGGTGAGATTAGCGATGAACAATCAGACAAAGGCACATCCCTGTTCAAATACTGCACCACTTGTTGCATGCTTGGCCTATTCTGAGCATTGTTATTTGAACACAAAAGCCCCAATTTCAACACTAATTCTACCTCCTCTGCTTTGTACTCTGTTCCTAAATTCTGATCCTTCACCTTAACAATCTCACCCCTCTTCCATAACGCGTAAACCCAATCCACCAAAACCATATCTTCACTTATCAAGTCTCGGGGCCTTCTTCCACATACAACCTCCAGCATAAAAACACCGAAAGCGAACACATCAGATTTTTTCGTGGCTCTTCCTGTTCTTATGTTTTCTGGTGCAAGATACCCCAAAGTCCCGGCCACATGTGTGGTTATAGGTTCAGCCCCATGATCGTATAATCTAGCAAGGCCAAAATCTCCTAACATTCCATTCCACTCTGAATCTAACATAACATTGCTTGCTTTTACGTCTCGGTGAACCACAACTTGCTCCCACTCTTCATGCAAATAGCACAATCCTAAAGCTACACCTTTGATGATTTTGAATCTTTGCATCCAATTTAGTGTTACACCAGCTTGCTTATAGAGGTATTTGTCTAAGCTTCCATTTGGCATAAACTCAGAGACTAAAAGAAGCTCACCTTTTCGCCTGCAATACTCCAGAAGAGAAACAAGGTTTCGATGGCGAAGATGACCAATGCTTACAACTTCTGCGATGAATTCCCTTATGCCTTGTTGTGAATTATGGGATACTTTCTTAACAGCAACCTCAATTTTTGAACCTGGTATTGTGCCTTTGTACACCTTTCCAAATCCTCCAAAGCCCAAAACCTCTTTCTCATTGAATCTTTTTGTGGCAAAGTAGAGATCTCTATATTTAAACCTGTGAGGACCATAATTTTGCTCCCACTCCTCCACAATCTCAGAAAACTTTCTTTTCTTTTTTATGTAACAAACAACAAATAAACACACAAAAACGATTAAGCAGAATGAAAGGAGAGGTAACATAATTGATAAATTCACAGATTGTATCCCACTAAGCCCTTGTAGTTTTGGGAGTTTCGAGAATTCAAGGTTTTGAGCCTTCCCATTGAGCTTGAAGCTCCAACCAAGAACATAATGTGAAGTCAATAATGACCCAGTGGAAGCAGAGAATCCGACATAGCTAGGATTGTTTATAATACGAGAAAGATCCGGATACAACCTCAGTAATGGAGTTTCCGGCTTGTTGATGTTGATTGGAGCTAAGGTGACCTCAAGTTGCTTCTTGCCTCCGTCGTAGTCCACCCACACTTGCATCGGCAGGCCACTGATAAGTTTGAAGTCCTGAAACTGAAAACTATCAACATAATATCCAGCAGGAGCAGATGACGCTGAGTTCAAGCCATTAATATCAATTCCCACATGGTTATCATTGATATCACCAAACTCCCAGCTCCGACTGGTGTCGAGTTCCACGGCAAACACATGGTTTGTTGCGTTTCTGTGGTCGGTGACATTGAAGAGGCCTAGGTACTGAGAGGGAAGAGCACCAGGTAATCCTTTCGATGGAGAAATTACGAAAGCCATTCCATGACCACCGAGAGTACGACGGTCTTGAGATCGAATGGCGAAAACAAAAGTGGTGGAGAAAGAATCAGTGTTTGAGAAACTTACTGATTCTGGGTAGAAAGCGTGGCCCGATGATTGCTTTGTTTCATTGGTGAGCTGGAGGAGGCCATTGGAAGTGATGGAACAACTACCATCCATGATTATAGAGTGGAAGCCATTATTAAAGATGAAACTTGACTCTGCCCCACTTACTTGTATCATTGTTGTCACCAACAAAAGGACCAACGCCATTAGAATAAGTTTCTTCACACCCATGGCTGTCTCAGAATCAATGTCTTCTTTCATATCCTCTGCTATCTGTATCCTCGTTGAAGGGGACGACGATTCGATTTTTAATTAATTGACTAAAATCTTATACACTCGTTCTTGGGTTAGCTGCCGTAAAGGGAATATCAATTTGGAATATGGAAGATGTGACGAAACCGCGTGGGTTGAATAGTCCACTTCTATACATAACCTAAAGAGAATTTCTGATTCGTCTTTAGGAAGTCCTTAGAAAGAATTTTAAAAATGTTAAAAAATAAAAAGGTATTTTGAATAGATAATATTAGAGTTCTGATTCGTCTTCTTTAAAATTAAAATAAAATAACACAAATGCAGTCCAACGGCAAAATCCCAGATCTAGAGCATTGAGGAAGCTGAAGAAATAAATCTACAGACCCAACATTCCAAGTTCAAAAATGCTAACAAAGAAATTGAGTTTCTATTACAGAGATTCAAAAGGTGTGAATGAGGAATCTTGATATTGAAACCCAATGCATTGACCTCGCCGAAGCAGAAACCTTCAAACACGGCCGCCGTACAATAATCGCTATCATAGGCCAGCACCGACGTTAGAGACACCATTGACGTGGCGAATCCCTCGGTGGTGCTCGCTTAGGTGTTCACTACTGTTACCAGCCTTGTTTCTTTCTCCGTCATTTTATATATTTATTAATTTTTTTAAAAAGGGATAAATTAGGTATTTGCATGCTAAAGTTGATCCCAGGTACTATTCGTCGATTTATTTAATAGATTTTAGAGTAATTAAAGAGAGAAGTTAAATTAGTTAATTTTACTCATTTTCTTAAAAAATCCTTACATAAATTTTAAATGATATCAAGAAAAGTAAACCCTGCGACATACCTCTCCAATCTCACATGACTTCTTCGATGATGTATCATTGATTTCTTCTAACTTTCACACAGTTGGCATCGTCAACTTCTCAAATTCCAGTCTAGTGTGCTTGACCCTCAAATTTCTGTCGATTTCAGATTTGCCATAATTAACTTAGAATATTCTTTTATTTAGATAACAAATGAGAGGTAGGAATGAAGATACACTTTCAACTTAAAAATATCCTCTTAAGCTCTAACGATTATTGATTTGTGCGATTTATATCAGAATCAGAAAATGACTCTTTTTGTCAGTTGGAGCTAATCAAAGAAAGTAAAATCTTTCACGTGATAGTATATAAATGTGTTATTAGATTAAGTATTGTAGAAAAAATATAAGTAGCGTTGATATAGGAAAAAATATGTAAAAAAAATTGCTCAAAATTATTTTATTTTAAAAAAATAGAATTAAGATGTATGTGGCATTAAAGACTTCAAAGTATTACTTACTTTATAGAATATATAGGTGAATTATTAAATTATTATTATGTTTAATTATTATTGATGAAGTATCAATAGGGGTATTTTAAGAAGAAATTGACAAAAATTAGAATGTTGTCATTTAATTAATATCAAAACCAAGTTCTAAATGTTATTCTATAATTAGGATGGGAGGGATAAAATATAGTTTTTATATATTTTATTTATTTATTTTTTATTTTATCTCTATTGATACTCTCTTAATAATAATTAAGGAGAGAGAATTAGAGAATTAAGGTATATGACTATAGTATTTTAAAAAATATACGTTATATTAATTAATTTTCTTAATCTAATTAATTTAGATAAATGGAGTATATCTTAAATTAAAAAGGGAAAGAAGTATACAACAAGCTATCACATCATGGCTATTTTCTCAAAATAATCCTAATTAAATAACTATTTACCAAAATGCCTCTATTTCCAAACTATTTCTCAATCTGTCCCTGTTTAGTCGACTAAACCATGATTTAGTCGACTAAAACGTGGGCTCAATTTTTTTTTAACTTTCCCTGCGATTTAGTCGACTAAGTACTGTAGCTTAGTCGACTAAATCATTAAAAAACACAAAAAGTTAAAACTTCGGAAGGCCATAACTTCTGGTTCGAGAGTCCGAATCAAGTGATTCTTTTTTTTTATTTCACATAACTTTTTGAGATCTATACAGTGACATAAAAATTAACTTCCAGATTTAATAAAGAGAAAGGAGATAAAACAACTAATTCTTTATTACGCAGGAAAAACTAACAATTCATTAAATATAATCAAGTGATTCTTATATATATATATATATATATATATATAAAATTGTTTCCTTTTATTTGATGTTTTCTTTTTTATTAAATCACATAATATCTTCTACACAATAAAGATAGGATATGTGTGTATATATATTTAATGAATTGTTAATATTAACATGAGTTGTTAGTATTTAATATATATATATATATGTGTGTGTGTATTATTTCTTGCACAATATGGACAATTCAAATTCTAAATTGAACCCCCCTCACCTTTTATTTTATCTTATAAAAGATCAATCATAAAACCATGCCTTAATTAAGTTAGTTGGATCTCCCTCCTTTCCTAACTCTATGTTGAAATTAAACTTCAAACTTCAAAGAATAATCACCTTTTTTTGTCCTGTAGATGAGGCTGTTATTCCCCTAAAATCAAGCGACAAAAAATTTAGTCGCAGTCAATTCCATTTTATTATTAATAATCTATTGTAACATATGATCTCATGCATAACTTCCAAACGCTATTATTCCCCTAAAATCAAGCCCCACAAATTTAGTGTCGATATTTTTTCTATTTATCTTTTCTTTTAAAATCCATATTATTAATGAAGAGATAATCTCGATTTTGAATATATTGTATTTTGAAAATCCAGTATTAATTGCTACGTTACAGGGAGGGATAATTTGAAGAATCAAGCCCCACAAATTTAGTGTCGATACTTTGAGGCTCCTTATAACATGACATCCCAGAATCTAAGAAAATCCATATTATTAATTATTGGATTTTCAAAATACAATATATTCAAAATACATATTATTAATATATATATATATATATATATATATATATATTCATTAAATGTATACATATTCATTAAATATATATATATATATTAAATATTAACAATTCATTAAATATAATATACATGAATATAGATTTTCTTAGATTTTGAATTGTCCATATCATATGATTCATATATATTGTTTAGGAAATACTAACAATTAATTAATTATATATATATATATATATAAAATAAATATTAGGGTAAATGATTTCTCCTGTCACTCGAGATAGAGTTATCTCAAGTGAGCCCAAAACTACGTCGTTTTGGATTAATGAAGGGTGTGTTTGTAATTTTAGGTGAATTAATGAATGGTGTTTCGGTAAAATTCATATAATAAAAAGATAAACAAAATTACGGAAACAACCTTCATTAATTCACATAAAATTACAAACACACTCTTCATTAATCCAAAACGACGTAGTTTTGGGCTTACTGGAGATAACTTTATCTCCAGTGACATGAGAAATCCTTTTCCCTAAATATTAACAACTCATGTTAATATTAACAATTCATTAAATATATATACACACAATATCCTATCTTTATTGTGCAGGAGATATTATGTGATCAGAATCACTTGATTATATTTAATGAATTGTTAGTTTCTCCTGCGTAATAAAGAATCAATTGTTTTTCTCCTTTCTCTTCATTAAATCTGAAAGTTAATTTTTATGTCACTGCATGGATCTCAAAAAGTTATGTGAAATAAAAAAAAGAATCACTTGATTCGGACTCTCGAGCCGGAAGTTATGGCCTTCCGAAGTTTTAACTTTTTGTGTTTTTTTATGATTTAGTCGACTAAGCTACAATACTTAGTCGACTAAATCGCGGGGAAAGTTAAAAAAACATTAAGCCCGCGTTTTAGTCGACTAAATCATGATTTAGTCGACTAAACAGGGGCAGATTGAGAAATAGTTTAGAAACAGGGGTATTTTGGTAAATAGTTATTTAATTAGGGTTATTTTAGGAAAATAGCCATCACATCATTGTCAAACGTAGTCTGTAATAAATATGGGACTATTGGAAATCATTTTTTGAGAAGACCAAACGTTCTTTCAATCACGTTTCATTTCGCAATGGTTTGTGTTGGTGATTGATGATTTTCTATTTTTAGTAGATTTGAGATATATTTTAATATATTTAGGAAGTCATCAATGCTAAATTAAAAATATTTATTGGAGATTTTGATAAGATATCAATATAATCTGACACATTATTTAAGGGATTTTATTACAAATATTTCAATTTTAATTAAATAGAAATATTTAGGCTTATATAAAAAAATAAATAAATTATAATGATATGAGGTAGATAAAAAAAGAAAAAAAAAAGATTTTAATTATTACTATTATTATTATAATATAATTTTTGTTTGCTTTTTCCCAATCAGAGAGAAGCACAGGGAGCACAATTTGTCAGATTCATTGGATTCATTACTTGGCACGGATTGAAGATTGGGCCCCACCTATTAAAACTAAAAACCTAAGGGTTAAAGACCATTTTCGCCAACGAACTATATGCCCAGGTGCGTTCAACACAATATACTTTCTGGTGTACCTTAAATGCAAATAAAGTGTTAGAAAAAGTTAATCTTCACAATGCCGTTTGGAAGCCTCTAACGTCCGTTTACACCTAATTGAATCAAGGAAAATAAAACACAGTCAAACAACACGTGGGCTGTGAGTCAGCAAAAAGAAGAAGGCGGGAGTGCTGTGCTCGGGGAAAAAGGGCAAAGTCGAACCATTAGGGCTCATTTGGGGAAAAAAGGGGAGAGTGGAAGGAGAGCCTTAGGGAAAGCCGTGGGACGCGTCGGACCTGGTTTGGGAGACTGTGGTGAGTTCGTCGCTGGTGGTGAGGAAAGATTGAGACATTATTGGCCTGGAATCCCGTCAACTATTGCGATTGTGGTGGAAGAAGGTCGGCCGACAATGGCGAACGGAATGAGGGATTCGACAATCGGCTAGGGTTTTCAATATTCTGGACAGGTAAGTTTCCATTTCACTGATTTGGTCAAATTATGGAAGACTTGTAAGCTATAATCGATTTTGTACTAATCTAACCCTAAATCTCGTTGGGCGAACGGCTAGGGATTTCAAGATTCTGGACTGTGACGGGAGCTATAGGAGTGGCTGCTGGGAGCTTTGGTGCTTTTATCCTTCTCTTGTATATGATTCGTTGAATTCCGAAAAGGTGCATGGGGTTAAAATCGCATATTTTGTTTACTCTTACCTGTTCGTGGAATAATGGAATATGTCTATATACAAACACTCTTATCTTCCTGATTTGACTGAGAATATTAGATTGGGAGCACCTTATAAGGATCCTTGCGAGAATATATGTCTAGATTAGGAGCTTCTTGTGATCAACCTCAACCATAGGTCAAAACCGTGACTTTTATATGAGCAATACTTCATATATATTATTATGAAGCCACACACACATGTTCTTATCATTAACAGACCACGCACTTGGGAATTGGTGACATACATCTATAATCACTATAGATTAATGCACTAAATAGTAGGCCCTCATATACTATAGATTAAGATCATGTGAGGGGTATCCATTATATATGATTAATCAGCACTGTGCAATGTTATCTGTAAAAACAAAAGCATATATGTATGCTAATGCCAATACGTTATTAGTGTATTCAAATGCAGCGATCTTCTGATATCAGATTGTTGTTTATTATTTACTAATCAATAATGATGATCTGCAAGATTTTCTTTTGATCATCGAGAAAGTGAAGGCTAGATTTCATATTTTAAATGTGAAATCTTTTGGCTATAAAAAGACTACAAAGTGTGGACCTGTTCACAATACAAAGTGCGGCTTCATAAATTTTAATATTATTACTTTAATATGCTTTGACGCTTTAACTCTGTCAGTTTGTGTTTTGTAACCCGAACTGTATTATCTGACTTAGTTTATAATACTAGCTAGATCTGCTACACTTAGACTCATGATTAAGTTCAGAGACGGTTAATGTTGTAGTAAGGTCCATACATATTCATGTGCATGCATGGAGCATGATTTAGTTAGTAATGATAAATTCTCATTGTTTTATGAGCTGCAAAAGTTTATGTGAAAATGTTAAAATAGTCTACATTATTCGAGCTAAAAAAAAAAGGTCTACATTAATTGGTTTGGTATTACATATGATTGGTGGCTTAATGCTTAATTAGAGAACTTTGTTTGAATCCGTATGCATTAATCTTTTCAATTAATTGCATGCTTGACTTCAAACAGGTGTAATGGCGAGGGAAGGGAAAGATGATGAGGTAGATGATCCTATAGAATTTGAAAATATTCCTGGATCCGATGATTATATAGAATTTTTAGGTGAGGAATATGATGAATTTGGAGATAATCCAGAAAACGATGATTATGTACAACAATTTGGTGAGGTAGATGACATAGGTGAGATAGTTGATTGTCATAACATTGGTAGGGATGATGGAGATGGGTTTGATAGTCATGATGATAGCTATATGGAACATTCAGATTCAGGGTCAGAATGTAGTGATAGTGAAGAGAGTTTAGTTGATGATTATGAAATACATGAAGACCCTGAGGATACATCTAGTGATGAGGGTGAGCGAAATTTTAATTTGCCTCTAGAAGTGTGGGATAGTCGAAGGGAGAGGGATGGCTGTGGAAAAATGGTCTTCTTCACATTGGGTATGACATTCTTAGATAGAGGGGAGTTGAGAAAAGCGATTGATAACTATGCTATTGAGAAGGGGGTGAATGTAAAAATAGTGAAAAGTGAGAAAAAGATGGTCATTGCCACTTGTGAAGACGGCTGCCCATTTAGGTTGTATGCTAGTAGTGAAAGGGGAGGTACTGGATACATGGTGAAATCGCTGAATCATGAGCACATGTGTGCTAGAGTTTATAAGAATCAAAGGGCAAGTGCAAGGTGGCTAGCTGAATACTTCAAGGATAAAGTCCAAGCTAATCCTCAATACAGTGCAACTGAGATGAAGAAGGATGTGGAGCGTGATTTGAAAGTGTCTGTCAGCAGATATAAGTGTAAGAGGGCCAAAAGAATGATAATGGAGGTCATAGATGGGGGTTTTGCAGATGAGTATAACAAGTTAGAAGCTTAGTGCAATGAGCTGAAAGTGTCAAACCCGGGATCTGATGTTAGTGTGGAGCTAAGTGGTGAAGCTTTGGATCAAGGAAGGAGGGTATTTAGGAGAATGTACATCTGTTTTAATGCATCTAAGGTATGTATCTAGTATTGTCTTACAATACCTTTTACATGTTGCAATGATTTGAAATAAGTTGATGGAAATGAAAAACACTTTAATTGCTATTAGTTAGTTCATTAATTGTTGTGTGTGAATTAATTGTTGTCTGTCAAGTTAATGGAATTGGCTGTTAGTGCTGTGCGTTACTGAATTAATTGTTGTGTGTGAATTAATTGTTGTCTATCAAATTAATTGATGTCTTTTAGTGCATTAATTGGCTGTTAGTGCTGTGCGTTACTGAATTAATGGCTGTCTGTTAATGTCTTAATTGTTGTATGATAAATTGGTGGCTGTTAGTGCTGTGCATTAAAAGAATTAATTGGTGGCTGTTACTGCTGTGCGTTACTGACTGTATAAATGTCTGTTACTGTGTTAATTGCTGTTAGGCCTTGTATATATGTTGGGATATTGGGGTAGGTGTTTCTAATGTACTCTTTTATGTCATTAAATTACTAGGTCGGTTGGAAATTAGGGTGCAGGCCATTTATTGGGCTAGATGGGACTTTTTTGAAAGGGAAAGCTAGGGGCATTTTGTTGACCGCTGTGGGTTTAGATGCAAACGATAGTATGTTCCCATTAGCTTTTGCTTTGACTGAGAAGGAGACAACTGTTAATTGGAGTTGGTTCATACAATGGCTGAGATCTTCTCTTGACCTGGATGATGGTGGAAAAGTAACAATAATGTCTGACATGCAAAAGGTATATTTTTTTTTGCATATATGTGTGCTTCAGTTATTGCAGCCAGACATTGTATAACTGACCTGTTTTTCATGTAGGGGTTGCTACAAGCTGTCCGTGATGTCCTTCCGTTAGCTGAACATCGGCTGTGTGCAAGACATGTCTATGCTAACTGGAGCAAACGGTGGAGGGGAAATGAGATGAAGAAAAAATTCTTTTGCTGCGCATGGAGCACCTACAAGGAACAATTCAATGACAACCTAAAGGCATTGGAGAAAGTGAACAAGGAAGCAGCTACAGCAGTAGTGAGTTACCCTATTAAGGGATGGGTAAGAGCCTTTTTTAGTAGTAGATGCTTGTCTATGGTGGTAGACAATAATATCAGTGAGAGTTTTAATGCCTGGATTAATGAGTATAGGTATTTTCCTGTAATTAAAATGATTGATGGCATTAGGATTAAGTTGATGGAAAAGTGGGTTGCTAGTGAGTGAATAGTAACCAGTTGGAAGGGCAACTTTAGCCCAAAATGTACTTAATTTTTTGACACAAATAGGTACTTGTCTACAAAGTGTAGCATATTCTTTAATGGTGATGATGGGTATGAGATCACTGAGGGGAATGATAGGCACATAGTTGACCTTAGTAGGAAATTATGTACTTGTCAAGCTTGGGTGTTAACCGGTATCCCCTGCCAACATGCTATTTGTGCCATCTACCATGCAAAAGTAGAACCCACCACTCAAATTTCTAGGTATTACCATAGGGATATATATCTAGCGAGCTATAGAACAAAATTCCAGCCTATTAGAGGACAAGTATTTTGGGAAACACACAAGTATGGCCCCTTGCTACCCCCACCCATATGCAAATTACCGGGCAGACCTCCAAAGAAGAGAAAGAGGACTGAAGAACAAGGAAGAAGGTTGAATAGATGCACCACCTTGTCCCACGCCATGAGTAGCCAAGTTGACGACAACAATGCTTCAGGTTCAGCACCTGGATTTGAACGAATGAGCAAAAAAGGGACTGTTATGAAGTGCAGTGTGTGTAAAACTGCGGGACATAATAGAAGCACATGCAAAGAGGTAATTTGGTTATCTAATTAGACAACTTTAATTTAATTCCTACTGCAAAACACACACTTGTGTAATTTGGTTATCAAATTAGACAACTTTAATTTAATTCACGTTTTTCATTACTGATCAGCATCTGTATTTTCCTTTTCAATTTTATGTTTGTAGTCTCAGCAAGCAACATTGCTGTTGAGAAAAATTCTTCAAGTGATAGTATATATATATGTATGTGTGGGTGCTTTAAAGTACAGGCATTGGTACTATCTTGAGAAAACTAATAGGCTTCATGATGAAACTTTTTTGGGTCATTTAGTTATCTGATCTAACCGTCTCTTGACCAGTTTTTGTTTTCTTCTCAGAGCCAAAATTATTAGGCACTGATTAATTGTATCACGTTAATATTTGTTATGTAATCTTATATTTTGAGCCATTGAATTATTTGTCCCTTATTTGTTGACTATTTCAGGCACCCCGTTCAAGCAATCCTCATCCACGAAAGAAGAAACCTCACCTACAATCTAGTCAACAGGAAGCGTCGTCTGCAAGCCAGTCAACTGCAGTTGCAAGTACTCAGCAAAGTTTAACGCCTCGTGAATCTAGGAACCAGTCAACGGGAAGGAAACGTTGTTATAGACCAGTAAGACCAAGACCATGTGGGTTTGGAATAATGGTAGATGAGGATAGTGGTAGAAGTGTTTATAATGTAAGTCCTACTTGCTTATTTCAATATGTATGTGGTAATGTTAGGTACTACTTATGTATGACCATGTGCATTTCTTTATTGCAACCTGGATTAAGGACTGAAAAGGTCATTAAGGAAGGTACACCGGCTGAGTTCATGGATAATCCAAACCCTACAAAAAAATTTCCAATTCCTAATGAGGCAGAAATTAGGAAGTCATCTGCTGCCACACCAACCGCCAATGATGGTTCCAGGAAGATTGGTTTCACTTCTAGCTATACTGATTCAGATTTACCTGTGAACCCACCTGGATTGCGGTGGATGGGCCAACCAAGTATCAGCAGCTCGCAGCTCCGTATGCAGATGCAGCAGAGCATGGCAAGACGAACATCACAACAGCAGCAACAAGGAGAGATGAGTATGCTTAGGAGGCTGGATAAGTCTACCAACTAGAGTTGTTTAGGGTGCTTTTTGTTTGGGTCCCTCTATGTAACTTGAAAGCAAGAACAAGTGCTGTTTTTGTACATTTTGGGCTAACTTCAGCAACAACAAGTGTTGTTTTTGTATATTTTGGGCTAACTTCAGCAAGAACAACTGCTGCTTTTGTATATTTTGGGCTAACTAGAGCAAGAAACACTTGTTTAGGGTCATTTATTTTGTATTTATATTGATCCTTGGAACTTGCAAACAGTGTGCTTGCCTGTATACAGATTTCATACTCATACAATATGCATAGTTGGGGACTTAAATTCTGCCTCTCTGTTTGGTTGCAAACTCATTTTATTTGCACAGGCATTGCTTTGTGGTATTGGTTGAGAGAAAATCTCAAATTGAATCTGTTTCTTGAGTTAAGTAGATCACAGGCAATGTATATTGGTTGAGAGAAAATCTCAAATTGTATATTTGGTTGCAAACTCATTTTATTTGTACAGGCATTGCTTTGTGGTATTGGTTGAGAGGAAATCTCAAATTGAATCTGTTTCTTGAGTTAAGTAGATCACAGGCAATGTATATTGGGGTACCTATGAATGTGTTAATGTTTCCTAACACGTTTATATTGAGTTGTTGCACCTTGAAGGTTTTAGTTAATTGTACAAATTTCTTACATGGTCTGACTAAATGTATTTATGTGTTAGTCTAAATGCTTAATTGGTTTTTTTCCCCCTTGCGTGTGTCTGTGGTTCCTTCCTCCTATTGATCAAATGTATATTTTGTTAGATTGCATGGACAGAGACGCAATACCATGTTTGTAAAATTAACATCAATCATATTTCATTACACAGCTGCATTACAAGTGGACCTAGAGAAACAACTTCATCGTTTTCTGCTGATTTCACCACTTAAGAGCTATACAAAAGACTTGGTCTATGAGTGCCCAAGTATGCTATAAGGCATAGTTGAACCTAGAGAAACAAAAATCTATTACATACTACACCTACATAACTACCTAATTTCAACCACAAATAAATTACAAATACCAATTACATCTTCACATATAATACACACAACCAAACAAATCTAAACAATAACAAAGTCATTGCTACTTTGAACTTGTTTTTCCCCTTCCCAAGTTCCCTATCATATAACTCATTTCTGTGTTTAAGCTTCCTTAATTGACCATGTATTGAATCAAACTCTTCACCAACTCTATGCCCATCATTTGGTCTTCGAAGACTGCAATTTT
The DNA here is from genome assembly GCA_034222035.1 of Acacia crassicarpa. Lineage (NCBI taxonomy): Eukaryota > Viridiplantae > Streptophyta > Magnoliopsida > Fabales > Fabaceae > Acacia > Acacia crassicarpa. The sequence continues at coordinate 48,955,734 of JAWXYG010000006.1, read as the reverse complement.
CATCATATAATTTGTCAATGTCGTCTAAAAGCTCCTTAATCACAGTTTTTGCCCTTTCTCCGAACTCGTTATCATGCCAAGCAAAGAAACCGCACGCCCCATCCTGAGTACACAAATTTTGTCAGATGGAAAAAAAATTGCTTAACCAAAGATAATAATTGCAAATGGAATTATATATAAAAATAAAATCAGCTTTTTATTTAATTAAATATTTTGGAAGGGGTGGTGTTTAGGCCTTTGGGACTAGTACTAAGACTCTTTTTTTGTTGGTCGAAAGAATAAGACTTCAGTTAAACACACATCCATTTACAATTCTCATTTCATTTTAGGCATTACTTGAAGCTGTTATTCTAGGCAATACTTGTATTTGACTGATTTAAACTTCATAGCTGATGAATCATTCACAGTATATGATATTGCCTTTTCGAAAAATCCTACTAGTAAACATCCCAACACAATCATCAAGTCCTGATGCATTATTCTGTTTTAATTTTTTTGGCTACAATCTGATCCTTGCTGTCTAAAATCTCATGGTATATGACATGACATGGTGAAGTTCACTCTATGCCCAAACACCTCCTTAAGCATGGTATATGACATGACATGGTGAAGTCCACTCTATGCCCAAACACCTCCTTAAGCTCTAAAATATTCTAAACCCAATTTCCCAAACACCTTTCAGGCAGACATATTATAAATTCTCACAGTCAAAGGTGATTTTTCAGTATAAAGGTGATTTTTCAAGAAGTAGCGGCCAGGGAGGCAGTAGGTAGCTACAAGCAGCCAAGAACTCAATTGACAAATTCTTCCCTTTAAAAGACACCAAACAAAACTTGTGAAAAACCTGAACTCCCATGCTAATTCCACCTTGCAAAGAGCTAACCGATACCTCTCACCAATGGAACAAACCTAGTGGCTTGGTAACTCCTTGCCTTGCAAACTAGCACACCCTTCACATATTTAATGCAAAGTGAAAAAACTCTCAGCACATTCCATCACCCATTTAGTGCTGACTTACTTCTTTCACATTATAAAGGAAGTAGCACAATTCCATACAGAAGGACTTAAATTACCTTGATCACCACCTTTTACTGTGTTGGAAGTCTAACCAGTTAGTTAATTGGATTGATATCACCTTATTTAATTATTTTTAATTATTTATTTTTAAAAATACCGTACTGAATAAGAAATAAAAAAACACAAGCTGCTCAGATTTTGCAGCAGAGGTCTGCTCTATGGAGCATCACGTATCATGATAATAAGAGACGAAAGACCAAAAGGTTATAAGGGGCAGAGGAGAATTCAGTCATTTCAAGGACATAGGAAATAAATTACCAATGTTAACCTAAACTGGACAAAAAGATGGAGACAAAGTGCCCTAACTAACCTCTCTGTGCCTGGCATTCTCTACATCTTCAGGCAGACATAGTATTGGTTTCACAGTCAACATTGCAATACAAAAGAAAAGGGAACTAAATGGCAAAACACTGGTTCATTGATATTAAAAAGCATTTTCCTATTGGGTGGGGGTAGCAGCAAAAGAGGCGCATATCTGGGTAGGGGTAGCAGCAAAAATCATCGTGAAAATTTGCTTCAAACCTAACATTCTCATCATGGGTATTTATGGCTTCGGTATGGATTCCTCTAATCCTAAAGAGGCGTTCCTAAAATCGAACCTCCAACGCAACTATACACAAATAGAGCACAAACACTTACACCTACGAGTGAACCAAGAACCTGGGTTTCTTACTTGGTTGTACAATCGGCAGCCGTAGAACCTCTGACCTGGGTTGTCGTCAGTCCACGCCGTCCATCTCGACGCCACCATTCCGTGATTACAATACCTCCTTGGAGGTTCATAGTCCTCCTCGCGACTCGGTTGTCGAAGAAGGACCACTCTCCGCCTGCATCTTCCACTCGACGATGACGCCGATGACATATGGAAGACCCCAGATTTCTTTTTCGTCGACGATGATGGCAAGTTCTTCACTCTCCTTTTTTCCCAAATAGAGAGAACCCTATTCGATCTCTGATTCCATTTTTCATTCGACTTTTTGGATACATCTGAGTCAGCTGCCACGTCTTTGCTGATCTATCATTTTTTTCTCTAGCTGTAAACGGACGTTTTGCCTTGTAAACGGCATTGTGAAGATTAACTTTTTCTAACACTTTATTTGCATTTAAGGTACACCAGAAAGTATATTGTGTTGAACGCACCTGGGCATATAGCTCGTTGGCGAAAATCGTCCTTAACCCAAAACCTAATGGACTAGAAAGAAGGGGGGACGAATTGAAAGAAAAGGAGCAGAGGCAACATTTACGATTTGAACGTGAGAAACAGAACATCACCGTGACAACACACAAGCTCGATCTTCACGCTCTCATCACCTCACCATCACTTCTCCGTCGCCGGCGACCTCTACCGTCACCACCATTGTCGCTGGCGACCTCCACAACCTAACCACAACCCTTTTTGGCCGACAAACCTGAGACAGCTGCGAGAAAAATCAGAATAGACAAGACCTGAACTAAAGAGGAAGGAAGAGGAGACATAGCTGAGAGAAACCATTTGATGCTCCTAATTTCTTCTTCACTCGATAACAACAAGTAGCAAGCATTATTGGAGTGGAGAGAGGAAGATTACTGTTGCTAAGGGAGTGCTCTGAATAGTCTCTTATCTATATTCTTCTTCCTTTTTTAATTATGTTATTTGATTCAAGATTGGAGTGTGCTGTGATGGTTTTTGTTAAAGCCATGTTTGGCTAATTTCTCTTTGCAACCTAGAGGAACTTTGAGCTTATAAGTGTGGATTAGACTTCGTTTTTATTATTTAGTTACGATTAATATTAATTTTGGTTACTTAATCTTGTTTAACTTTATCTATTTAGTGACTGGTCATCATTGAATATGAATTTGAGAATTAAGATTTACCTTGACGAAGGGGATTTTAATTAAGCTCTGAGATTAAATAATATGAGATTAGATTACAATTTAATTTGTGATTAGGATAGACATATACCTAATTGCCTCATATAATTGTTGAAGAGTGTGTGTGAGTTATATTGCCTCTTGAGTAATTATGTTAGACATAACAAATTATACTCAAGAGAGAGTTATAAGTGGACCGACAGGCACTTATAACTATTTATACTCGAGATTAACAAAATTGATATTAAGGCTAATTAAATTAGTGAAAATAAGGTTTATGAAACTAATAAGGGATTAGTGACTCTGGGTTGCTCATTTGATTATTGTCATAGTTTGTTTATTTTAATTTTAATTCCTTTTATCTTAATTAAATTCAATTTCGTTTGGAAAAGTGTAAAATTAATGCTTAACCGAAGTTTGTGATACCAAGTCCTCGTGGGAACAATATCTTACTCACTCTTTATTACTTGATACGGCCCATATATTTACGGAGTTATAGGCTACAAAATTTTTCCCTATCAGTGATTGAATATTTCTTTTGCAATTTCACGGTATTCTTGTTGAATATTGTTTATAAGTGATAACTAACTACACTGCAAGGAGTCAATGTAGCACGCTTGAGGTTAAATGGTAAACTAAAGAGAGCCCACATATGCAAATTTTTAAGGATTAAGGAGTAATTTGACCAATGAGTTTTTACCTCAAAAACGCTCAGTATAAATAACTTTTAAGTGAACGAAAAATATCAAAAAACTTTTAAGAATGTACAATCAACATTAAAAAAAAAAAACTTTTACTCTAGGAGCGCCTAACATAAAAAAGTTTTATTCCATTTTTGTGCTGACCACACATTTTTAAAAGTTTTTTGGTATTTTTCGTCCACTTAAAAGTTATTTATGTTGGGCACTTCTGACGTAATAGTTCGTTGGCCAGATTAATTCTTAATCCAATTTTTAAAATAATCCCTTCTGTTACTCCAGATTCTTGCTCAAGGGCAATATATACAGCAAAAAATTTCAAAACTAATAGTAAATAAAGTTGTCAAGTTTAACATTGAAATAGTAGACACATTATACAATGACCTTGGGGAATTATAAGATTATATTCTCTTGATAGTGGATTTTGCAAAATTCTGGAATCTGAGGCTGTTCCTTCCGAACCAGTCAAGACATAAGTGAACTTCATCAATTGTCTTCTCCTGTCATCTCTTTCAATTTTTCTATCTCCTATGTACTTGTTTGCTAGTCTTGACATCTCTTCCTTCAAATAAAGTAGTGGCGGAACTAGGAAAAAAAAAAAAAATTTAGTCCGGGCCAAAAAATAAACATATTGAACTATTTCCTTTAGTTCTTATTATAAGGCACTAATTAACAAGTATATTTAGCCCTTTTTATAAGGCACTTGCTTGTTTCTAAATAGTATTAAATATTTTTATATATACCCATAATTAAAAAGGTAGTGAATGAGAGTAATAATTAATAAAAATTAATTATTACTATTTTTTGAGCAAATAAAGAGTAATAATTAATATAATATTAGAGTTTAGTATAATTAATAGGGATAATATTGAAAATTACTTAAATTTTTAAGACAAATTTAATGACTTTAATTGTTTTTATTGATTTGTGAGAATTATTAGCTGGTTCCTTAAATAAGGACCAGACGGAGTATTTACTAAATAGTATCAAATAAACTTGAAAATACAAATAAATAATAACTGATAATTATAAATTAAAACAATATGTAAGATGATACTAACTTTTTCGGTATCCCAAACAAGAATTTTACTTTCTTTTCACAGCCCAATGAGTAATGAAACAAACATTATCTTAACAGAGAAGATAAAAAATTAGTTGGGGCCAAATTTGTGGCCAAATAAAATATCATATAATAAATACATATATATTTTCACAAATTTTATAAGATCAGTCGGGGCCAGCTCGGACTAAGGCCCCAACTAGCCATCAAGTAGTTCTGCCACTGAAATAAAGTGTATGCACAATGAAACATAAAAGTTGTACAATACACATATGCTTACGCCTTTACCAGTTGTTAAGTCCTTCATTTGTCATTCTTATCAACTCTCTAACTTCGGATTCAAAATCATCCTTACTATAAAACAATTATGAAAAAAGGGAGTAATACTGGTAAACTCGTCGTGTGAATTCTTAAAAACTATGTTTGAAAATATAGCTTAGTAACTCAACTTAGATCGTTCTTGTATGTGAAGAGATTAATTTTCATGTTTCTAATTAATTAAAGTAACAAATATTTTAGAGTTGCGTGAAATCAATTTGAGAAATTGTTTTAATGACAAATGAGATAATCTAATCTCATTTAATATTTTTAATTTTCAAAATAAAAAAGTGAACCAAATCGAAATTAACAATAACAATAAAGTAAATTCAATAAACTAACATAAAGATGAAGTGTGATTCTCTCAAGTCAAAATCTTAGTCTTCTCGCTACACCCAATTTGGTCGAATTATTTAATGCATTTTTTACATTGAAAAAGTACTTTTTTTTAAAAAAAAAGTCCATCTAAATGGGCCCTTAATTGTATGCTTTTTAATATTTATTTTCTTATTAATAAAAAAAACTCATGTCAATTTATGAATTTATCTCATTATCATTCATGAGTTTGAATGTTTAATGATATTGGTGATATGTACAAAGAATAATATAACGGTTAACCAACGAGTTACTAACGAAGGACAAAATTGTTCAAAAAAAAAACTTCGTAGGCAACATTACTTTAAAAAAAAAACTTTCGGGGCAATATTGCTCACAAAAAAACTTTCAGGATAAAATTACTCCTGACGATGTACTTCCAAAATAAAAATGCTACTCAACCCTTTAAACCATTAACCCCAACCCAATCTTAGGACCACTTAGAGAGGAACCTACTAACCCCACTTTCACGCGGCTGATAATCCATCTCATCAACTCTCCTTGACGCTTGACTTTGAGTATGAATGGATAGCAATAAGCCAAGTCTCCCGTTCCTGTCAACCATCAGACCCTACCCACGCTTGCCGTTTTGTTAGCACGGAGAGAAAAGTTGGGAGGAGAAAATGAAGGGGCGAGATAAGTAGGTGAAGAATATTATCTCTCATTTTGTTTGGACAGATGGTAGAAAATGGGGAAGAGAGAATGTGTGTTACTTATAAGGGTTAAGTATCAATTTTACTCTTGAAGTACGCGTCCAGGAACAATTTTGTCCCTTAAGTTTTTGAAGGAGTAATTTTGACCCATTTTTTAAAGTGATTCCATAAAAAATAAATTCAAATAAAAAACTAGGACCATCAAATTAAACATTAAAGTCAAATTAAAATGAAATTATTTTTTATATTTTCTTTAAAAATCATAGTATTAAACCAAATTTATTTCCTCACAAATTAAAATTATAAAAATAAACATGTCCCAATGTTAATAATATCTTAATATCCTAATTTATTAAAATCAAAATCAAAGTCCTTTGTACTTGTTAGCTAGTCTTGACATCTCTCCCATCAAATAAAGTATATGCACAATGAAATTACCATTACAAAAATTAAAAACATTCGGTTTAGTCATTCAAAATTATTCAACTTAGTCTAATTAAACAATTTAACTTACTTCTAGTATGAATCATACAAAGTTTAATTAAAAGGTATGCATTACATATTTTAATCAAATGGTATGCTTTACATATTGAGAGATGATCGATGACTTAAGACAACATTAGAAGATGAACCAAAAAAGATAATACTTCCTTGATTGTTCAAATTTTCCCCACCGATAACTAAATAGAAATCAAAGAATAACAAGAAAAACAAAATGCATCCAAGCTTGAGAGTGTATATGCTATATGTCCATTGGAAAACTATATGTGTCTTCTTTGGAAATCAACGAGGTCCGGAAAGGATGGATTCAGGTATTGCAGTGTGATGAGAGGAATAGGCATCAAACTCTCTGTCACTCCCAAATACAAATCCAGAATAAGAAGGTGGTGAGATTAGCGATGAACAATCAGGCAAAGGCACGTCCCTGTTCAAATACTTCACAACTTGTTGCATGCTTGGCCTATTCTGAGCATTATAATTTGAACACAAAAGCCCCAATTTCAACACCAATTCTACCTCCTCTGCTTTATACTCTGTTCCTAAATTCTGATCCTTCACCTCAACAATCTCACCCTTTTTCCATAACGCGTAAACCCAATCCAGCAAAATCATATCTTCATTTACCACGTCGGTAGGCCTTCTTCCACATACAACCTCCAGCATAAAAGCACTGAAAGCGAACACATCAGACTTTGTCATGGCTCTTCCTGTTCTTATGTTTTCTGGTGCAAGATACCCCAAAGTCCCGGCCACATGTGTAGTTCTAGGTTCAGCCCCATGATCGTATAATCTAGTAAGTCCAAAATCTCCTAACCTTCAATTGAACTCCGAATCTAACATAACATTGCTTGCTTTTACGTCTCTGTGAATCACAACTTGCTCCCATTCTTCATGCAGATAGCACAATCCTGAAGCTACACCTTTGATGATTTTGAATCTTTGCATCCAATTTAGTGTTACACCGGGTTGCTTATAGAGGTATTTGTCTAAACTTCCATTTGGCATAAACTCAGAGACTAAAAGAAGCTCACCTTTTCGCCTGCAGTATCCCAGAAGAGAAACAAGGTTTCGATGGCGAAGGTGACCAATGCTTACAACTTCTGCGATGAATTCTCTTATGCCTTGTTGTGAATTATGGGATACTTTCTTAATGGCAACCTCAATCTTCGAACCTGGTAGTGTGCCTTTGTATACCTTTCCAAATCCTCCAAAGCCCAAAACCTCTTTCTCTTTGAATCCTTTTGTGGCAAAGTAAAGATCTCTGTACTTAAACCTGTGAGGACCATAATTTTGCTCCCACTCCTCCACAGTCTCGGAAAATTTTCTTTTCTTTTTTATGTGACAAACTACAAATAAACTCACAAAAATGATTAAGCAGAGTGAAAGGAGAGGTAACATAATTGATAAATTCACAGATTGTTTCCCACCAAGTACTTGTAATTTTGGGAGTTTTGAGAATTGAAAGTTTTGAGCCTCCCCATTGAGCTTGAAGCTCCAACCAAGAACGTTATGAGAAGTCCATGCTACAAACCTAGTGGAAGCAGAGAATCCGACATAGCTACGATTGTTTATAATATGAGAAAGATCCTGAGACAACCTCAGTAATGGAGTTTCGGGCTTGTTGATGTTGATTGGAGCTAGGGTGACCTCAATTTGCTTCTTGCCTCAGTCATAATCCACCCACACCTGCATTGGCAGGCCACTGTTAAGGCTCAAGTTATGAAACTGAAACCCATCAACATAATATCCAGCAGGAGCAGATGTCGATGACTTCAAGCCATTAATATCGATTCCGACATGGTTTTGATTGATATCATCAAACTCCAAGTTCCGAAAGGTGTCAAGTTCCACTGCAAACACATGGTTTGTTGCAACTCCGTTGTTGGTATCATTGAAGAGGCCTAGGTAGGGACCGGGAAGAGCACCTGGAAGTCCTTTTGTTGGAGAAATTACGAAAGCCATTCCATGAGCACCGAGAGTACGGTATTGACATCGAATGGCGAAAACAAAAGTGGTGGAGAAAGAATCAGTGTTTGAGAAACCTACTGATTCTGGGTAGAAAGCGTGGCCCATTACCAAATTGGTTTCATCGGTGAGCTGGAGGAGGCCATTCGAAGTGATGGAATAACTACCATCCATGATTATAGACTGGAAGCCATTATTAAAGATGAAACTTGACTCTGCACCACTTACTTGTACCGTTGCTGTCACCAACAAAAGGACCAACGCCATTAGAATAAGCTTCTTCACACCCATGGCTGTCTCAGAATCAGTGTCTTCTTTCATGTCTCTGTATCTTCATTGAAGGGGACGATTCGTTTTTTAATTAATTGACTAAAATCTTATAGACTTGTTTTGGGGGTAGATCCTGTCATGATCTCATTTTCTCTTCATGCCCATATGAACGTTGATGGAGAAGAGGAAAAAAAAAAGTTAGAGAAGTAATAACTTGATGATATGATGTAACTTATTATGATCTTTTAGATTAATTAAAAGAACATATTTAAAGAATATGAAGAATGATGAGAGAAAACGGCTTGAGGTTAGCAGCCGTAAATAGAATATTGATTTGAAATATGGAAGATGTCACGAAACAACGTGGGTTGAATCAGTGTCGTCTTCTGCTATCTTTATCTTCTTTTTTTGCTCAAGTGCTATCTTTATCTTCATTGAAGGGGACGATTTGATGTTTAATCAATTAACTAAATTCATATAGACTTGTTATGGGAACCAAATCCTCTCATTTTCTCCTCATTCCTATTTGGATTGTTGATTGAGAAGATGAGAGAAAAGTTAAAAGAGTGAAAACTTAATAATATGATTTATTGTGACCTTATAGATTAATTAAATGGACATAATTTAAAGGCTATGAAAATGCTGAGAGAAAGCGGCTTGAGGTTAGCTGCCTTAGATGGAATATCAATTTGGAATATGGAAGATGCCACGAAACCACATGGGTTGAATATCCACTTCTACATATATAAAAAAATAAAGACGTGTTTGAAATCTTGTTAACATTAAAGAGGAGTGAAGATTCATACTTTTTCAAAACAAAATGAAATGACATATATACCCTCAACAAAACCTTTCTCTCCATCCTCGAAGATCCCACCTACTAATCAGATACATAAGCCCCAACGGCTATAGAAAATCCTAGATCTAGAGCATTGAGCAAGCTGAAAAAAGGAATCTACAAACCCAATATTCCACGTTCAAAAATGCCAACAAAAAAATTGAGCTTCTATTACAGAGATTCTAGGTGTGAATGAAGCATCTCGATATCGAAACCCGACGCATCGACCTAATCGAAGCATAAACCCTCGAACGTTGCCGCTGTATAATAATCGCTATGATAGGCCAGCACCAACATTAGAGACGCGATCGACGTGGCGAATCTTTCGTGGTGCTCATTGGAACTAGTTATTTGGATAGACACCATCAAACTAGCTTATCTGGACGGTCCATATGAGATTAGACAATCTAAATTGGATATATTTTTATTTTTCTTAAAAAACTATCTTAATCAATAGATAATCTAAAATAAAAATAATCTCTTAACTATAATACTTTTTTTTTTATTTAAAAAGAATATTTTAAAAAATATCAAATTTAGACGATAGAGATGAGCTAGGTTGATGGTGCTTATCACTGGTTCCGGTGCTCACTTGGGTGTCTGCTACTTTTACCAGCCTTGTTTCTTTCTCCGTCACCAGAGCTGGGAAAAGGGTCAGCCCGACACTATAGGTCCATTTAGAACTGGTTTAAGGGGGAAAAAAAAAAGAAGTCTTTTTTCTAGGTCCAACCCTTGAATATAAGGCTCAGAGCTGACCTTGCAGAGCCAAAGCTATTTTAACAACATTTTACTATTTTTCAACTTTTTTTAAATAAATAAAATTTTAAAAAAATGAAAGTCTTAATTTAACACATAAATATTATCAAAATTAAGGTCTAAGCAATACTCATCATGTAACAAACTAACACAATCACTAAGTCATAATGAAATGTAAGCTATTTATTGTCATAGAACACACAATTACAAATAAGTAATGAGAAGACTTAACAAAATTAAAAATACTTATAAATATGTCATAAAAAGTGTAAGTATTAACAAAATAAACAGCACAAGATGTGAATAAAACAATAACTTGTTAAACAAGTTCATCAATGGGTTTTTGTGAAATGTCAGGGTTACTGTTAATCTCTTACAAAACTTGTTAGACCCATTACAAGACTTGTTAAACACATTTATGAACTTGTTAATCCTATTACGATTTTTTTGAAATGCCAGGGTTATTGTTCACCTTCTTCTTTATCTCTCTTTCCTTCCCCTTCTAACAATGGAGTCCAGCCCCAACAACCACCACATCCCAAGTTCTACTAGTAAGTGCATTATAATCCATGTCCCTCCCCTCGAAATACTGCAAATTACTTCATTCCTATCTAATTTCAAACCCAAAAGAGATTTAGGTTGAGTCATATATAGCATAGCAACCCAATTTCAATGACATAGGTTCGAAACAACAAGAAAGATTTAGGTTGAATAAACGGTGAAGGTGGAAGCTATTGTTGGCAAGGAAAGAAAGACGTAGGTGAGAGTAAAAATGAAGAGAGAGGAGAGAGAGAGAGAGGTCAGGAAGATGAACAGATGAAGAGGAGAGAGATGAGGGGTATTTTAGTAAAAACACTTAAATGTCAAATTCCTAGATTCTTCTCCATCATCTCTGTGTCCTTTAAATTTTTTAATTGACATTTTAGAATTTTGAAAATTTAAATCATTTTTAAATGTCATTTTCTCATTAAAATTTGTGATATAGGTCAAGGCAAAGATTGTCTGGCAACAAAAATTAAAAAGAGTGACTTATAAATATTTTCACAATTTTCATAATTACAAGTCAAATTTTAAAAAATTATTTTTCTTCATAAGCCAAATTTTCATATTTACAAGTTGAGCATATCATTTACCATACAAACTTTAAATAATTAAATTCCTTTCTTTTCTACCTGGAAATATTTGAATTCCTTAAAACCTTTAGTATTTAAGTTTTTCCACCGAAACTTATGAATAAATTTTTTATTATATTTTTATCCTTAAAAAAAAAAAATCTCTTTCTAGTCAAATGCACTACTTGCTCGTAATTTTCCGAAGTTAGACTATTGCCAGGAGCCCCATGCCATACAATTTTCCCTGCACGCATCTCGCTTTAATTGAATCAAAAATCACCTATGAAAAGAACTATTGTTTCGGAGTAGAAAAATAAATAAATAGAATAGAAAATAAAAGAGGTATTTTCTTTACAAAGGAAAAAAGAGGTGGCTTTTCTTTTTTCCTTTTTGTTTGTTTGTTTTTTTTTTTAACCTTGAGATGAAGGACGAGTTTGAACTTCAAACTTTGAAGTGCTGAACTGCTGATGGTAGTGGATGTTTATTTATTGTTTTAAAAAATAATTAACAATAAAATTTGAAAGGATGTTATGCATGAAAATGTTCATGTATTTTGAATATGTTTTTATATTCTCATTTCTCCTTTAAAAAGTTATAATAAAAAATACATGATATTGAATATTTAAATAGAAAGGGCGGTTAAAATTACTAAAAAGTCATAATGTTTTTGATATTTTTAAGTCGTGTAATAATTTCATATAATTTTACATATGTATATAATTATATTTTAAATTTAATTATTACGTTACCGGCCCTACCAAATATGACAACCGTTTAGGGTTAAGTAGTATTTTTATCCTGGAAGTATATGACCAGGAGCGATTTTGCCTTGATTTTTTTTTTTTAGAGCAATATTGCTCATCCGTTAAAAACTTATGCCGATTTAAACTTCCAGGACACATTGCTTCCAAAAAAACTCCAAAATAAAATTGTTCATACTTCCGGAATAAAAATACTACTTAACCCTTTAAACTATGTCTTCTGATTTTTCCAACTCAATATCTGGTTTGACTTTTAAACCATTAACCCCAACCCAATCTAAGGACCACTTAGAGACGACCCTACTAACCCCACTTTCACGCGGCTGATAATCCATCTCAACTCTCCTTGACGCTTGACTTCGAGTATGAATGGATAGCAATAAGCCAAGTCCCCGTTTCTGTCAACCATCAGACGCAACCCACGCTTGCCATTTTGTTAGCTCGGAGAGAAAAGTTGGGAGGAGAAAATGGAGGGGAGAGATAAGTAGGCGAAGAATATTATCTCTCATTTAGTTTGGACAGATGGTAGAAAATGGGGGAGAGAAAATGTGTGATACTTACAATGACAGTTGTACCCATATTTAGGTTTTTGACCCATTTTTTAAAGTGATTCCATGACAAATAAATTCAAATAAAAAACTAGCACCATCAAATTAAACATTAAAGTCAAATTAAAATGCTTTTTTTAAAATTAATATTTTAGGTAAAAATCATAGCATTAAACCACATTTATTTCCTCAGAAATTAAAATTATAAAAATAAACATGTCCCAAATGTTAATAATATCTCAATATCCTAATTTATTAAAATCAAAATCAAAATTTCGTTTTAAAAACTCAAATGTTTTTATTTCATTTTATTATTATTATTATTATTTAAAACATTTTCTTAATATAAAAAAATAAGAAAAAAGTGTATAAAAAATTACGTGTAATATAAATTGAATGAGTGAAAATTAAAATACTTATTAAGATAAATATAAGTGTTTTTTTTTGGTTCAATTATAGGAATATTATTAATGAGAATAGGTGCTATTATAGGAAACAAACGTCTAGCAGAAACTGCAAAGGAAAGGAAACACACTAACAGGAAGTGAAAGAGAACAAACAGGATATAGCTAAAAGATAAAACGAGAGAGGAGCCGCTACGAGAAGAGCTCCAACTGCACACCGCTCTCGAAAACGCATATCAACCAGGATCAATATATCTGGGGTGAGCAGATGCTAGAGACCATTGGACCCGATAGCTCTTCACGTCATCCTCCAGGACTTGAGATAAAGGAAGTGATGGTATTTCTACCCACCCAATTGGGCGCACACCCTTATTGGTGGATGCAGCAAGATGATCAGCTGCTAAGTTCCCCTAGAGAGGGATAAACTGGAAAGATAAACTGGGCTCCGACTGAAGAGACGCTTGGATGTCCTCAACAACAGGGGCGGAGCCAGAAAATTATGTTGAGGGGGGCGAAAATTACAGGCAAGGACCCAAATTTTTAGGAATCATATTTGAGCCTCATAAAAATTTAAATATTTTCAGTTTAGTCCCTGTTTGACACCTATATTAAGGACTAAAGTGAAAATATTAAAACTTTTATGAGGCTGAACTATAATTCCCTGAAATTTTGGGTCTTTCTCTATAATTTTGGAGGGGGCGGGGGCCACCCCTAGCTCCCCCCTAAATCCGCCCCTGCTCAACAATGCACTGGCACTGCCACTCACAGCAAAGGATCTGATTTTTTTCAACATATTGCACGAGAAGCTGAGAGTCAGTCTCTAAAATGACATTCTCATTGCCTAAATCCTGCAAAATCATCAGGGCTCTTTGCATTGCCAACGCCTTTGTCATAAACGCTGATAGGGATTTGACTTTATCCACGAAAGCCCATTACATTTGACCCCAATGGTTTCGACATATGATTTCTATTGCAGTCGCTGATGTGGATTCATGGAATGAGCCATCAATATTGACTTTTAGCTTATGGATAGGTGGTGGCTTCCATCTGACTTTTGGCTTTGGAAGAGTACGTGGCTTTACCTTACTCTTCGTTTGGTCACAAGTGTTCCAATAACTAGCCAGCGACTGATGTGCTTTTTCAATTGTGGCTATCGGGTTAGGTGCTTTGCCATTAAAAACAAAGTCATTTCTTCCTTTCCAAAGGTACCACAAAAGCCATCCTATATGGGCAATATCATGTGCTGCGAGAGGGCTTTGGGGGCTCATTATTTCACTCCACCACCGATTAAAACTCGGGATATTCGCAGGGTCACTCCTGATGGATAGCTTACACCCAAGCCAAACACAACGCGCCCAGGGACACCGAAAAAATAGATGCTCAATTGTTTCACTAGCTGATTGACAAATCTGACAAACTTCCGTGGTGCTCCTCTTTCTACGAGTAAGGGCTTCGTTTGTAGCAATGGCATTAGACATGATACGCCAAATAAAATTGACCACTCTTGGAATAGACTTAATTTTCCAAGTCTTCTTCCATACCTCGCTGGTGAAATGGGAGGAAGGACCAGTAGGTCTACCAAGCACGTCAGAAGGGCCCGCTGTGAGATTATACCCCAATTTGACTGAATAGGCACCATTTTTTGCAATAGCCCATATCAACTGATATTCTTTTGGAACCCGTGGGAGTGGTATAGTAGATATGGCAGCACTAGTCTAGTCATCAATAAGGCTTCTAATTGGTGATAAATCCCAACTCCTGCTTGCACTAGCTAAAAGAGAGGCAACAGGTTGGTTTGACAATTTGAAGCTTTCATCCTCGGTAGGCGATCTCCTTGATGGTAGAAAAGGGATCCAATTATCTTTCCAGATACGTGCAGATCGCCCGTTGCCTATTTGCCAACATAAGTCCTTTTTGATGAAGTCCCTTCCCTCTAGTATACTTGACCATCACCAAGATGCTCGATGGCCTTTAACTGCATCAAGGAAAACATCATTAGGAAAATATAAGCATTTAAGGACTTTAACCCACAAAGCGTTGGGGTTCTGGGATAGTGGATAGTGGATCTCCTTGACGAAGCCCTCTTCCTGGTTTAATTGAAGCTATTTTCTCCCCTGCAATACACAGGTTAAGATGCACAGTGTCCACACAGTTCATCACTAGATTAATCCATTTTTTAGAAAATCTAAATCTAGACATAATGCTTCTCAAAAAATCCCACTCAACCCTATCATAAGCCTTACTCATGTCCAGATAAATATAAGTGTTCATTAAGAAGAAAACTATTAATGGGAAAAACACTTCTCATGTTGTAGGTGTTGGTTCTCTAAGGGTTTTGATGATTGCCAATAATTGTAAACAAAGTTTGAAGTTTTGCTGTCAACTGTGTAAAACTCACTGTGAGAGCAAAACTCGAGGTTTGCAGAGAAACCTCGAGGTTTGACCTTACAGAGAGAAACTCAAGCTTTCTGAGATTAAAGAAAACTCGAGGTTCCTAGAGAAAACTCAAAATTTCCAAACATAGAGACTTCTCAAGATTTTCTGAGAAATTGCAAAACTCGAGGTTTCTGGAAAAACCTCAAGGTTTTGTCATACAGAGAGTCTCTTTGATTTTGAACAATTCAAAACCTCCAGTTTTCAAATAAAAACTCAAGTTTTGTGTTTTAATTTGAAACTTCATTTCTCACAAGTTTTTGAGAAAACTCGAGGTTTGGCAAGAAACCTCGAGGTTTTGACTAAGACAGAAAACGTAGATTTCAACCAAGTTACAAAACCTCCAGTTTTAAGAGAAAACCTCCAGTTTTGAGATTTGACAGAAAAATTGTTAAGTTTTTCACAAAGTGTGAAAACTCGAGGTTTTGATAAAAACCTCGAGTTTTGTCCAGGCAGAGAGCAACTAAATTTCCCAAGGTTCAAAACCTCGAGTTTGGTTTTGAAACCTCGAGGTTTCTGTCTCAGAGCAAAATCTTAAAGTTTTCATATTTGAACAAAACTCGAGTTTTGTAAAGAAAACTCGAGGTTTTACAAGACAGAAAGCAAACAAGTTTTTCACTGAGTTAAAAACTCGAGATTTCAAATGAAACCTCAAGGTTTTACATTTGAGAGATTTTTCAAAACCTTCTAACTTGAGTGAAAACTCGAGGTTTGTATTGAAACCTCGAGGTTTCCCCAGGCAGAGAGCATCGAGCATTTCAAAGTTTTGAAAACCTCCAGTTTTGCTTAGAAACCTCAATTTTTGATGTTTTGGACATAAATCTAGATCCACATACCAAGTCCAAAACTCGAGGTTTGATGAACAAACCTTGAGGTTTCTGTGCTGAGTTTGAAATTTGAATTTCGCGATTTCATAAACCTATCTTATTTGGTCTTGATACTTTCCAGTATTAATTCTCTATGTTCCTAGATATATTTAACCACTTTCTTGATGAGTTTTAGACAGATTAACGAAAGTTTATTGAAGATCTCAGCAAAAGCAAAAAGCATGTCAGGATAATAAATGCAGTCCAGAAAAGTTGCATTCTTTCAGCTAATCCAACAGCACACGCCTACAGAGCATTAAAGAATATTTTCCACAACAAGTAAACTCTTCTCCAACAGATTAATTCGCAGAGAGTCAACTCTGATCATCTAGTCAGCTGGATTAAGAGTAAACAAGAGAGAGAAGTTGCTTAAATCACTTCCTAACCTTGGAACAACTTCTCCAATAGATCTAATTGGAAAGCAACGGTCATTTAATGATCTTTGAGTATAAATAGAAGAGCATTCAAGTCTTTCCAACAACTACAACAATTGAAAGCGAATTGCATTCAAGTTTTCATTTCTTCTCTTCAGTTTTCATCTATAAAGTATCTTTTGATACAAGAGCTTCAGTGTTCATTTATATCTGCTCTTTAAGAGAGTTTTCTTTCTGAATATCATTTATTGTAAAGGAATCACAAGTCAAGGGGACTTAGTGATTTTAGGAATCATTGGTTACAACTTGTAAGGGGAAGTGAGTTCTAGTGAGAGAATCACTTCTTGATAGCAGAGTGTGTAATCATTGATATAGTGGAAAATCCCAGTGAGGCTGGGGACTGGATGTAGGTCAGTGGTTAAAACCGAACTAGTATAAATCTTCTTGTGTCTTGCTATTCTTTCCCTACTCTGTTTTACCCTGCTTTTATTATTAGAAAATAGAGTTGTTTGCAAGAAATTTTGAAATACCCAATTCACCCCCTGTTGGGTATTAGGCTCCACTTTCAGTAGGAGAAATGTTTTCTTATGTCACACACACATAAAATGGTAGGACCCATATGTGGGTATTAATATGTGGGTCCTACCATTTTATATGTGTAGGAATTTTTTTCTTCTCATACAACATGAGAAGCTTAAACTCCAACTATTAATATACATAAACATATATATTGCATAGGCTACAAAAGAAGGGGAGAAAAGATTTTCCTCTGCAACATATATCAATTACAAACTGCCAATGCTCTTTAGAATACTACTTATCTCATCGTAATACAACTTGATCGAAGACATGCATCAAATAAGATTTAATCTGTGTGTAGTCATCCCACACATAAGCGCTATGCTATCTCTTAAAATCGATCCTTGTCTATAATGTTCATTTGAAAAGTGATCGTTTGTGCCATCGATGTCTTCAAGCAACAGTTGACGATCAACTTGAGCAATTAGACTCTCATTGGATCTAGACCCATAAATTAGTTATGTAATACTTCCCTCCAATCTTTAATATAAGACACAATTTATGGAGCTGATCTTGGTCCTCAATATAAAACATAATTTTTATATTTATCAAATTTTTTTTTTCTAATTTACCCCTATTGATGCTCCCTCACAATACATGTTATATTAACAAACTTTCTTAATCTAATCAATTTGGTAATTTGGTAAATGAAAGGAGTATACAACAAGGTATCACAATGTCAAATATAGTCTGTAATAAATATTGGGGTTCAGCGCCACTAGCTATTATTGGAACTCTGTTTTAAAGACACCAAATATTCTTTCGATCACATTCCGCAATGAGGCGTGTTAATGATGATTGAATATTTCTTTTGCATTTTGCGGTGATCTTGTTGAATATTGTTTTAAGTGATAACGAACTCCCCTATAAGATGTCAATATAGCACGCTAGAGGGGAAAGTCCACATCTCCAAGATAGAATTTTCCTAAACCACACACACACACACTCACAAACAATGATAGGAGATGCAAATTTAAATAGTAAACTAAACACATGTGCAAATTTTTAAAGTAATTCCTTCTGTTACTCGTGATTCTAGCTCAAGGGCAATATCAGCAACAAATTCAAAACTAATAACAGATAAAGTTATCAAATATAAAATTTAAATAGTAAACACATTACACACTGATCTTGGGGAATTGTAATATTATCTTCTCTTGATAGTGCATTTCGCAAAATTCTGGAATCTGAGGCTGTGTTCATCAATTGTCTTCTCCTGTCATCTCTTTCAATTTATCTATCTCCTATGTACTTTTTAGCTAGTCTTGACATCTCTCCCATCAAATAAAGTGTATGCACAATGAAACATACAAGTTGTACAATACACATACGCTTACGCCTTTCCCAGTTGTTAAGTCCTTCATTTGTCATTCTTATCAAAACTCTAACTTCGGACTCAATCATCCTTATGGTCGCTCGTCTATAAAACAACTATGAAAAAGGGAAATCGGAGTAGTACTGATAAACTATGGCTTGTGAGTTCTTAAAAATTACGCTTGAAAATGTAGCTTAGCAACTTAACGGCCTAGATCGTTCTTGTGAGGAGATCAATTTCAAGGTTTTTAATTAATTATGTGATAAATACTTTAGAGTTGCGAGAAATCATTTTGAGAAATTGTTTCACAGACAAATGAGATAATCTAATCTAACTTAATATTTTTGTATTTTTTGGTTTTCAAGATAAAGAAGTAAACATAGTCGAATTTAACAAAACAACAAGGCAAGTTCAATAAACTACTATAATGATGAAGTGAGATTCCCTTGAGTTGAGATTTTAGTCTTTCTTGCTTGTTAATTATAAGAAGGGTTAAGGTGTAGATTGGCCAACGAACTATTACCTGAGGAGCATCTGACACAAACATTAATTGAGGGTATCTTAAATTATCAATCAACAATTAAAAAGTGGGGGGAAGAAACACAATGCGTTAAACTACCTCATCACTGTCTTGCTGTCTTCATCGTCCATAAATTGTTATAGTGCCAGCGACATCGGCATCTCCAAAGCTTGCATTGTTGCTGGGTGCTCCACTCACCCTCTTAAACTCATCAAAGTCCATATACAGCTTCAAGGTGAGAATCACATACCGAAACCAAATTCAGTAATCCATAGCTTTTGACTAGCACGCGCCTTGCACCCTGGTTCCGTCCCCCCATACCATAGGTAGCAGCCGTCGTTACTACAGTGCCTATATACTCACATGGATTCTATCTCTGTTGGTGTTTGTCATATCCAACAAGAATACATCATCACTCTTTTCTCTAACGTTTCCACCACCGTCCTCCACCAGTGCCTCATATTTTAACGTAATTGTGATAATTGTTTTTTTAATTGTTATTTGGTATTTATTTTCACTTTTTAATTGTTAATTGATAATTAAGGTACCCTCAATTAATGTTTGTGCTAAATGCTCCTCGGATAATAGTTCGTAGGCCAATCTACACATTAACCCTTATTGAATTCACTCATGAGTCAAAAGGATGGACATAAGCTATCACTAAAATCCATACTTTGCATTACTCATTTAATTTATTCCACCGAAGCAATTAAATGAGCACCACCATTCAGCACAATGAATCCGACTTAAAGAAGAAGAATAATTAACTTTCAATTCAATATTGTAATTACCATTATAAAAATTCAAAGCATTTGGTTTAGTCATTCAAAATTATTCAACTTAGTTTGATTAAACAATTTAACTTATTCCTCATATGAATCATACAAAGTTTAATTAAAAGGTTTGCATTACATATTTTAATCAAATGGTATGCATTACATATTGAGAGATGATTGATGACTTGAGACAACTTTAGAAGACGAACCAAAAAGGATAATACTTCCTTGATTGTTCTAATTTTCCTCACCGATAACTAAACATAAATCAAAGCAAAACAAGAAAAACGAGTGTATATGCTATATGTCCATTGGAAAACTACATGTGTCTTCTTTGGAAATCAACGAGGTCCAGAAAGGATGGATTCAGGTATTGTAGTGTGATGAGAGGAATGGGCATCAAACTCTCTGTCACTCTCAAATACAAATCCAGAATAAGCTGGTGGTGAGATCAGAGATGAACAATCAGGCAAAGGCACATCCCTGTTCAAATACTTCACAACTTGGTGCATGCTTGGCCTATTCTGAGCATTATAATTTGAACACAAAAGCCCCAATTTCAACACCAATTCTACCTCCTCTGCTTTATACTCTGTTCCTAAATTCTGATCCTTCACCTCGACAATCTCACCCTTCTTCCATAACGCATAAACCCAGTCCAGTAAAATCATATCTTCATTTACCTGGTTGGTAGGCCTTCTTCCACTTACAACCTCCAGCATAAAAACACCGAAAGCGAACACATCCGACTTTGTCGTGGCTCTTCCTGTTCTTATGTTTTCTGGTGCAAGATACCCCAAAGTCCCGGCCACATGTGTAGTTCTAGGTTCAGCCCCATGATCGTATAACCTAGCAAGACCAAAATCTCCTAACCTTCCATTCAACTTTGAATCTAACATAACATTGCTTGCTTTTACGTCTCGGTGAACCACAACTTGCTCCCATTCTTTATGCAAATAACACAATCCTAAAGCTACACCTTTGATGATTTTGAATCTTTGCATCCAGTTTAGTGTTAAACCGGGTTGCTTATAGAGGTATTTGTCTAAGCTTCCATTTGGCGAAGACAACCAATGCTTACAACTTCTGCGGTGAATTCCCTTATGCCTTGTTGTGAATTATGAGATACTTTCTTAATAGCAACCTCAGTTTCTGAACCTGATATTGTGCCTTTGTACACTTTTCCAAATCCTCCAAAGCCCAAGACCTCTTTCTCTTTGAAACCTTTTGTGGCAAAGTAGAGTATTTAAACCTGTGAGGACCATAATTTTGCTCCCACTGCTCCACAATCTCAGAAAACTTTCTTTTCTTTTTTCTGTAACAAACTACAAATAAACTCACAAAAACGATTAAACAAAGTGAAAGGAGAGGTAACATAATTGATAAAATCACAGATTGTATTGATAAATTCACATATTGTTTCCCACCAAGTTCTTGTAGTTTTGGGAGTTTTGAGAATTCAAGGTTTTGAGCTTCCCCATTGAGCTTGAAGCTCCAACCAAGAACATAATGTGAAGTAGTTGACCCAGAGGAAGCAGAGAATCCAACATAGCTAGGATTGGTTATAGTATGAGAAAGATCCTGAGACAACCTCAGTAATGGAGTTTCGGGCTTGTTGATGTTGAGTGGAGCCTGGGTAACCTCAACTTCCTTCTTGCCTCCGTCATAGTCCACCCACACTTGCATCGGCAGGGGACCGCTAAGGCTCAAGTTATGCTGAAGCCCATCAACATAATATCGATTCCGACATGGTTATCATTAATATCATCAAACTTCAAGCCATTAATATCGATTCCGACATGGTTATCATTAATATCATCAAACTCATGGTCCAGATAGGTGTCGAGTTCCACTGCAAACACATGGTTTGTTGCGACTCCGTTGTTGATGCCATTGAAGAGGCCTAGGTATTGACCGGGAAGAGCACCAGGAAATCTTTTCGATGGAGAAATTACGAAAGCCATTCCACCAGCACCGAGAAAACGGTATTCAGATCGCATGGCGAAAACAAAAGTGATGGAGAAAGAATCGGTGTTTGAGAAACGTACTGATTCTGGGTAGAAAGCGTGGCCCATTGATTGTCTGGTTTCATCGGTGAGCTGGAGGAGGCCATTGGAAGTGATGGAATGACTACCATCCATGATTGTAGACTGGAAGCCATTATTAAAGATGAAACTTGAATCTGCACCGCTTACTTGTACCATTGTTGTCACCAACGAAAGGACCAACACCATTAGAATAAGCTTCTTCACACCCATGGCTGTCTCAGAATCAATGTCTTCTTTCCTGTCCTCTGCTATATGTACCTTCATTGAAGGGAACGATTCGATTTTTAATTAATTGACTAAAATCTTATAGACTCGTTCTTGGGTTAGCTGCCGTAAATGGAATTTCAATTTGGAATATGGAATATGTCACGAAACCCCACGTGGGTTGAATACTCCACTTCAATATATAACCAAATGTTGTTTCGGTCACGTTTCACAATAAGGTGTGTTGATAAATATTTGTTTTGCATTTTGCGGTGTTCTTGTTGAATATTCTTTTAAGTGATAACGAACTCCTCTATAAGGAGTCAATATAGCACTCTTGTTGAATATTCTTTTAAGTGATAACGAACTCCACTACAAGGAGTCAATATTCCACGCTTGAGGGGAAACTCCACTTCTTCAAGATAGAATCTTCCCAACAATATATACATAACAGTGACAGGAAATCCAAATTTAAATAGTAAACTAAAGAGACCTTATATCCAAATTTTTAAAGTAATCCCTTCGGTTACTCCAGATTCTTGCTCAAGGGCAATATCAGCAACAAATTCAAAACTACTAATAAATAAAGTTATCAACCTTCGATTATCTTCTCTTGATGGTGCATTTTGCAAAATTCTGGAATCTGAGGCTATTCCTTCCCAACCAGCCAAGACATAAGTGAACTTCATCGATCAATTGTCTTCTCCTGTCATCTCTTTCAATTTTTCTGTCTCCTATATGCTTATTAGCTAGTCTTGACAACTCTCCCATCAAATAAAGTGTATGCACAATGAAACATACAAGTTGAACAATTCACATACGCTTTTCCCAGTAGTTAAGTCCATCATTTGTAATTCTTATCAACTCTCTAACTTCGGACTCAAAATTTTCCTCACAACAGTTGTTCATCTATAAAACAACTATGAAAAAGGGAAATCAGAGTAGTACTGAGAACCTATCTTGTGTTAGTTCTTAAAAACTATGTTTGAAAATATAGTTTAGTAGCTCAAACTAGGATGTTCTTGTGAGGAGATTAATTACTAAGTGTCTAATTAATTACGTGAAAAGTATTTTAGAGATATGAGAAATCATTTTGAGAAATTGTTTCAAAGACAAATGAAGTAAACAGAATCGAAATTAACATAACAGCAAAGCAAAATCAATAAACCAATACGACGACGATGAAGTGAGACTCCTTAAGATTTTAATCTTCTCCGCTACACCCAATTGGTCGAGTCAGCCTCCAAAACGCGTCTTCAATTCTCGGTCAGAATCCTTCATCCAGTAGCTGCCTGTCTCCATATTGTCCAAATTCTGCCTCTTGCGTCGTGTCTTCCTAATGGTCCTGCATTCGTCTTTATCTTTTGCTTCTTTTCTTCACCGAACAAACCCAATTTCTTAAAAATAAAACGGTGTGTTTTAGCTTTGGTCCCTTATGTCATTTAATTGGTTCCCAAATTAATCATGCTTCACTCCCTGAAATTTCAGAAAATGCAATTCAGTCCCAAAATATATAAAATCACTTAATAAATCAATAAATTCCTAACAATGTTAAATAAGAATATATTATTTTCAAGCTAATAATCCTTAAAATTCCTGCAAAAGTCATAGTATTTAGATTCTAAATTAACTACTTATCAAGTACCTAATCAAAGAAAAATGATAGAGTATTAATATCCGTACTTTATCTTGCAATCTCACTCAAGCCCCACCAAAATCTGTTCATAAATCCCAGTCACAACCAATATATCCCCCCATATTTGGGAGAAATATTACACAATACTCATTTAGTACACAAGAGCAACCAATATGTACCAGTACACAGGCAAACAGAAATGACATGTATACAAGCAGTGAGAAATTATAAAAGAAAACATGTTTAACAGCGGTGACAAAGAGCATAGAAGCATATAGCAGTTCGCATCTTAAATCAGAAAACAAAATGCAGAAAGATGACTAGAGTTTGTCAGAATCAAGCTTCCATCTAAGTTCAAATATTCAAGGAAATTTCTATCTAGCTGTAGTGATTTTAAATGTGTTTTCTCAGCTTTCTTATATTCCCCGACTGAAGATATGCTAAATCTTGGAAGAGACTGTATTAGCTCAGAGAAGAATTAAGACTTCATCTTAGAAAAACAACATCACAGACCAGAATTAATGAGATTTCAAATTTGAAACCCTAGGTTAAGACCCACCAAATATGTGTAGGCAGACTTGTTATCCTTGCTTGTTAAAGAAAACAGAGTCGTATATAGCAGGTGATGAATCCGATAACAATAAAACGCCACCATCTGATTAGCTTGCAACAGTGGCGGAACCAGGAAAAAATTTTAGTCCGGGTCAAAAAATAAATAAATTGAACTACTCTATTTAATTCTTATTATAAGGTACCAACTAACAAATATATTTGGTTCTTTTTATAAAACACTTGCTTGTATTCAAATAACATTAAATATTTTTTTTCCATGTATACCCATAATTAAAAAGGTAGTGAGTGAGAGTAATAATTAATAAAAATTAATTATTACTCTTTTTTTGAGAAAAAAAAATAATTTATATGATATTAGAGTTTAGTGTAATTAATAGGGATAGTATTAAAAAGTATTTAAATTTTAGGACAAACTAAATTACTTTAACTGTTTTTATTGATTTATGAGAATTGTTAGTTGGTTCGTTAAATAAGGACCAGAGAGAATATTTACTAAATAGTATCAAATAACCTAGAAAATACAAACAAATAATAACAGATAATTATAAATTAAAACAATATATAAGATGATACTAATCTTTTCGGTATCTCAAACAAGAATTTTACTTTCCTCTCACAACCTAATGAGTAATGAAACAAACATTACCCTTACAGAGAAAATAAAAAATTAGCTGGGGCCAAATTTGTGGCCAAATAAAATATCATATAATAAATACATATATTTTCTAGCAAATTTTGTAAGATCTGTCGGAGCCAGCTGGGGCCTCCACAAAGAGCTTCCGCCACTGGCTTGCAATAGCAAATTATAATTGTTTAAGCTCGCAACCATGGTAGTTAAAATCTTGATTTATCATTAAGATTTTACGTTTTTACGATTTTTTTTATTAAAACGATTTTACTAATTTTGCAAACACTTTTATGTTTTTACGATTTTTTTACGTTAAGATTTTATATTTTACGATTTTTTTATCTCTCTTCTGATTTTACGTAAAATCTTGATTTTAACTAAGTTGCTCGCAACAACCTGGCAACAAGAATTTAGTTCTCATGGAAGAAAGCCACCATCTTAGCTTATCAGCTTGGCCACATTAGTATTGATCATCCTCCTACTACCTTTTGACCACAAGTTGTTAAGCACTTAGATTGTGATTGATAATTAATAAAAATGACGAAGACTATAAATCTAATTTCTCAACCATTATTACTGTCACTGAAGTAATTATTGCCTACAATAAATCATTGATTTTTGGAAACTTGGAATTCAATTGAATTGGTAAACAACTACAAGCATAGCATAACCCATAACAATACTTGCTTACAATTTTTTTGATACACATAGTAGGAGAGGGGGTAAGGTTTGAACCCTGGACATGGGGGAGGGAAGCCAAGCTCTCATGCCATTGCACTACTAAAGCGCTGGCTTGCTTACAATTTTTTGATTGGAAAGATTTTCATGCTGAAACTAATAAATTAGGTAATTTACGAATGATGATGAAATATTAATGGATAAATAATATCAATCTCAGTGTCATTGAGCTTTGTGGTGTTAGAATCAAGAGGGAAGAAAAAAAGGATAGAGTTCATATCGGACATAACAAGAACTATACAAAACTCTACAACCTTTTCGATTTTTGCATTACACACAAGATACAGCATACAAGTCTCCTCTACATTGAAACTCCTATTACAGTACCTTAAAAACAGTAAACATGCACTACAATGGTTTTGCTAACAAAACATTGCCCTGAAGAGTATACATTCGGAGGATAAGGAATCCTCACATGCCTTAAATTAAACATGATTTTAAGTCCTTTTGTATCTCCATGTGCCCGGTAAATGTGCATATATCTAACCACTTATCCATGTTTCACTTATCTTCTTGTACACGGAGTCCAAAACTTCACCGGCCAGAAATAACTATAGTGGAACTAAAAAGAGTTCATAGCAACCACATTGTATTTCAATAATAGATGACGAACATGAGAAAGGACATGCAGGTCCTTTGAATTTTTGCGTGCCGTTTTATAATTGAAGTACAGAAAAGGAAGGTCATTACAACCTAAAGAACAACAAAAGAAAGGGACAATGGCTTTTTCAAGAAAACATTTGCTCTAAAATCCTAAACTCATCATAGCACCAGTTTACTAAAAATCATAATTCCTCATTTTAATTTTTTTTCAGTTCATGAGCATTAAGCACCATAAAGAGAATCTCTCATTTACATCATCTCTCCGTTCTGCAACTTGATGTATTACAAAATGATGTTGTATTTCAAATGTTAATATAAGAATTTCATGTGTACCTAAAATCTTAAAGCATCCCATGAAAATGAAGCACCGATGCAGACTCTAATTACATTACACAACAAATACATTAAATAGAGAAGGAGAAGATAACATTTATATGAGAGAATCTTTTTACAAGGAGGAGAGCAAAATTCTGTGTGTTATTATTCATATTATTTATTCCTTCAATCTCACATCCTTTATACAATATCCATATAATATAGGAATATCACTACTATAAAAAATAGCTTTTATTTCCCTAATTGACGTCCTATTTTAAAAAAAGGAAGTAAAAAAAAACGCGATGACATTATTATAATTATTTAGAGAAAATTTGATATATTAGACGTCCTAATATTTTCTAGGACGCGGAAAGTGTACTTAAAACGTCCTAAAAATATAATAGGACGCCAAACGTGGCCCAAAGAAAAGGAAATGCGGCGGCAAATGAAAAGGTTGGCGGGAAATAGATGAGTTATTGGGCTTTTTAACGTCTAAATATAATATTAGACTCCATAATTGGGCTTTGAGGCGTCTAAGAAAAATAATTAGACTCCAAAAAGATAATATTTCATCGGGTTAATTTTTTCCAGATACAGAGTGAGCGAACGATACGAGCAGATAGAGAGCAACGTCTTCTCCATCGTCTTTCCCTCCAAGTCGCGTGTCCTCCTTCTTCCGCCTCTAGCCGCTATTCCGTTGGACCTCCCCTCTCCCGCCGTTGGTGTGCTCTCTAGCGTCTTCTGCGTTCCACAGTCAAGTCGGTAAAAAGGTAATCTCTCCTCTTCCAGATCTCCTAATCTAGGGTTCCTTCATTATCGATTGATTAGGTCACTTCTGTTTCTTGATGCGTTTTCCTTTTCCATGCATTAGTCCAGGCCTGAGGCCTCCACTGAACTCCCCCCTAGTACGCTCTGAGTTGGTTTGAGACCGTAGAAGCATTGTGCAAAGGTGAAATCGAGCTTCGAACCGCCTTAGCTCGAACGATTGCAGGCTCTTCGTCTCCATACAAAGACCTTTTCTCCTAAATTAGTTTGTTCATAGAGAAGACGAATGCCGTGTAGGTCGTTTGGGCTCATCAATCTGAGGTATGTGAAGTTATTTGTTGTTATGGTGGCTTGTCAATCTGTTTCTTTGCTGATTATTAACTGGACCTATGGTCTATTAGGTTTTTGTGGTGTGAGCTCATTTAGATGAATGCTTCTGAACGATTATTTGTTGATTGGTTTTCGAAGTCAACTGGGTTATACTTCTAATTGCATTTGGTGTTCGTAAATTGGTCTTGGGACTCTGCAGTTGACTACATTTTTGTAGTTTCTAACTTGCCATGCTTTATTTGGATTGTTATGGGGTTCCTTTTATTTCCCATTTCTTAAAGCTCATTTCAAATTTAAGATTCTATGAATTTAATTGTGTTGCTAATTTTGTGTGGGACCAAAGAAAACTGCTACAGTTACGAAATGTCATTGGTGCCTGACTAAGACTCTGATCCCAGCTACTTTGGGTTTCTTCCGCAACAGCAGCAGCCACAGTTAACATTTCATAAATGGAAGCCCTGTACTCTAAGCTCTATGACAAGTATACCAAGCTAAAGGTGTCTCTGTCCCTTTGTTGATGCTAACTCTGAAGTTCCTAGTTTTGCAACCTCACATTCACTGTCTTTTTGTCATTTAGAGTTAAATAACCTCAAAGCTTTAAGAAAAGATTTTTGAGGTATTTGAATTTGATGTTCAAATTTTGTTTTTCTAAAATATTCAGTCGTTGGTTCGGAAAATTATTTGAACATTGCATTTGGGTGTGAATTAAAGCTTTGAGATGAACATAGGTGAATAAAATTGAAATTTCATCTGGTGAATGATGCAGCAAACAAAATGAGTTTGGTTTTGTTATTGATTCATAATTTTCTTTCTTGTTCCAGGCAAAGAAACTCTCTGAGTTTGATCAGATAAATAAATCTCAAGAAGTTAAGTTTATGAATTTTATGTTTGGTATGTATCTTCTTTATGCCTTTCACTTAGATTCCTTTCTTTAAGTTTCTGAAGACCGCAATTATAAATTTATGGTAATGAGTTTACCGAAGAATTTGCAATACATTTTCAAGTTCAGTCTATATAAAATGGCTCTTAAAACTCATGTTTATGAGGTATTGCCAACACCTTCCTTTTGTGGTTTTTGACTCTGACCTGTGTTTTTCCTCTTTAGTTTTGGCATATGATTTTTAATAGTGTGATGCAAAATAGTTAATTGCATTGAGCTGTGTCTGATAGTTAGGAATAGAAGCTGATTTCTGCAAAATTATTTCTTTATTTGGTACTTTTAATTTAGAATTTTTTCCTCATTCTCTTGGTTCTAACATCTTAAGCACTGTTGTACTAATTATTAGCAATCTATTTTCAAGTCAGTACTACACTACCACAGCTGCAGATGAGTTGATGGAGCACTTGAAGAGCGAAAATAACCATTTGCTTGAAAAAGCGAATGAATGATAGGAACAACAGTCCCAGTGTTGACCCAAAAACATTTTCTACATAGCAAGACTAAGTAATCTTTTTATTTATTAGGTATGTTTGACTTATATGGGTACTCATCACTGTTATAAGATTTACCTTGTGTTTGCATATAGTTTTAATTATTTAGATTTTAAATTTTCAACTTAGCATTTTTAAATAAAAATTATTTCTTTAAAAAATTCAAAGTTGAGAGATTATATATCTTTATTTTATATTTTGTATACATTAAAATAATTTTTTATGAAGTACACTTTTTATTATAGTTGTGACACAAAAGTTTGTAGAAAATGAACCTTTATATGGTAATATAAGTTATAAAGTTGAGTTGAATCCTGTGCTATGATTTTTGTGAAATGATTTGAGCTATGATGCATCTAAGTGTTACTTTGGATAAGTTTAAACCGATGCAGTATGGTTCAATAGTGTAATAGAAATGGGGAATGTTCAACTATTTGTTGGTTGTGGAGGTTTACTTGAGCCTTGGCATCCACAAGTTGTTTAGAAACATAAAGACTAATGATTTGTTTTGGGTGGACTAGAATATTTCTTATGTAGTTTTTTTTTTTTTTTTTGGGTGCAAATTTAATTATTTTTAACTGTGGGCATGTGGGCCTGGGTGGAAAATGGGAAATACAAGGGTGACCTAACACAGGTGCTGTGCTAATAAAATGTTGACTTATATCTTCCTAGCTAACATATGAAAAGTTTATTGCTGTTTATCAATTCAGTTTCTGTAGGTTGTGGCTTTGAACAACACAGAAAAAAGTGACAGTGAAGCTTATTCCTAGAATTGATCTACAAGCGATGGCTGCCAAATTTGTAACATATCTTCACAACTTAATTTTTTTTTAGATTTTTCTTTTTTTCATGTCCTTTATATACTTGCTGTGGTGGATGTTGATTATTTTCATATGAGCACCATATAGGTATCTATTCCTAATATTTATGTATTGCATGAAGCTGTAGGCCTGAGTACATTAGCAAATGGTTGCTCCAAATAAAATTAGAACCGTTCTTCTCTATTAAGTGTTTCCTACTTTATGATCTAATGCACTTACCATCAAGCTCTAACCTGGTTGAAACATTTTTAATATCTTTGTGTCTCTGTGTAACCGTAAGATTTTGGGGAGGATACATAAGTTAGTGTGGTAATATCTACCATGAATCAATGTCAAAAATGTATTATTCTTTGTTACATGTTGACTAGAAATGTAGCACCCTAAAAATCATGACCACTATATTTGATAAATGATACCTATTAAAGTAGGTGAATATGTGGTCTCAAAGATATTATAATTTATCTAATTTAAATTAGGAAATTTCCTCCTAGAATCAAATGAACCAAGAAGACTCAGATATTCAAATTTCATTTAGGAACCATAAAATATCATAAAATACAAATAATTACCATATTAAGTTATGGTTTACATGGAATTAAAATGAGCAATTGAAATTACAACAATGAAGACACTAAATTAAACTAAATTAAATTAGGCATAAATAAAGATGTATAATTCCAATTAAAAGTCAATTACTAATTAAGAGTTGTTTAAATGAATTTCTAAGGACTATAATTAGATTGGGGTTCCTAAAATAGTATAGGATATCATGAAAATAGGAAAGTATATTGTCTCCAAAATAGTAGTGTATTTATTTTACTTATTGAATAAGTTGTCGGTAGGACTTAATAGGGCAAAATCCAATTCTCTAAATTTTAATTAGGAATCATAAAATATTGTAAAAATTCCATAAAAACCCCTAAATAAATTAAATGAATTTTCAACAATTCAAAAACAATTAAATTCACACTTAAGGATATATTGTCATATAATTCATATATTGTCAAAAATAAGACGTAAAGGAGTAGGAAGAGGTTTAAAATGATTAGAGGACACTAAAAATAATCATTGGACACCAAAAATTAATCTTAATTTAATTAACATTCATAATTAATCTAGTGGCAAATATTAACAAACAATTTGAAATATTTTGGCTAAATTCCATGTTAAAGCTTAACAAGGGACCGGTAATTGAAACAATTGGAATTAGTTGGATCATAATTGAGTTGTGAAACAATTAAATCACCACAAACTAAACCTAAGTAAGCTAAATCAAATAATAAACAAGAAGAAATTAACTTAGGGCTTTTTACCACAACAATTCACATTGGACCAATTTTTGGTAACCCAAGCTTTAGCCCTAATTATCAATAAAGCCCAAAACAAACATGAAACCCAAAAATTCAGAGGTAGGGCACGGTTTTGGAGGCTTCAAGGGGAAGAAAATGAATTAATCACATGGTCAAATAAGGTCAAAACTTTCACATGAAGATTTACTATTCAAAACTTGGAGTGCAAGTTCTTTGGCTTCTTGAGGAAGGAAGAAGAAAGAGAATAAAGGAGAGAGAGAGAGAGAGGGCAGATGAGTGTGTGTATGGTGAGGATGTAGTGTTTTGAGGGAACCCTAGATCCAATGGTGGAAAGTTGTCAAGAGTGAAGTTGCAATTAATTACACAATTGCCCAACCTTTTCACTATAAATAAAGGCATAGGTCACTCACTTTTCTTCACACCAAGCAAAGCATCATCTGCTTATTTGAGAGAGAGTTGAGAGAGTTGGAGGAAGAGCTTGAAGGAGTCCAAGCTTTAGGTAAGCAAAGTTCTTGGTTTTGAGTTTTAAATTCATAGGTAGAAGTAGTTTTAATCTTTAAAATTCTAGAATAATTTTAGTTTCATGTTTCTATAGTTAAAAATAGCCTTGTTTCGAAAATTTAGTGAAGAAATTGGTTCTGCAAAATTTCCGGGTTAAGAACACGGTAGTAACGAAGTTTTGGCGAAAATTCGTCGGTTAGGCGATTTCTGAACAAGTCACAGAAAAATGCATATTTTATGCTGAAAATGCTATTGAAAAATTCTGAGAAAATTCATGATGAAAGTAGACATATAGATCTTTCCAAATCTGTAAATAACATGTTGAAATGAGCTCTGTACAATGAGAAAGAAATTCACAAAGTTTATGTTGCGAAAATGCTGGAAATTCTGGGCAGAGGATGAATGCGGGAAATCTGGGAATGATTTTTGAATTCTGGGAAAATTTTGATATTTTTTATGGAAAATAGACATCTTGAGGAGTCCGGAACTTTTTACGGATCTTCGTTTTGATCTTTCTAGAATTAGTTATGGTTTTCCAAAGATAGGTGGAATTCTGCCCCTAAATTCCAGCGTTTTTCCAAACAAATTTTAAAGAAATAAAATAATGGGGTAATGTACCATGGGTAGAATAGTCAATTGTGGCCAAAATATATTTTAGAATATTATTTGTAAATTAATCATACGATATTACTCTTATAGGAAGTCTACAATCGTATACCGACCGTCGTAATACCGGAATTAACAATCCAGGTACGGACGCGTATTGTAACCTTAACTCTGATGCTTATGGTATGCTTATATGTGATAGATAGTCTGAGATTCTGTTTTTGAAAATTGACTGTACACATACAACTTGATACGGGTTATGATTTCGATAATGCCATTATGTTTTCCTAGCGCTGAGGACACGATAGGCCATCGTGGCACTGGAGATAGTGTAGACTATAATAACAAGCATATTGCAGTGGCTGTGTTATGTTATTATCTGAATATGAGAATATTGTATGTGATTATTGCTGTTTTGCCATGGACATCTGTCATACATATTTGATACATAAGCATGAGGTTAACCGTTACCTGAGGTTCAATGGTAATTGAACCTCAGCTCTTAACATAGCGTCAGGGTCCAAAGGAACCAGGGCCAAGGACAAGGATAAGGAGCCAGCGCGAGGACGAAGACGGAAAAATCTTTATTTCAACGTTATTTTGTTGAATTATTTTCAGACTACTGTACCGCTGTGTAAGCAGCCAGATACTACATCAGTAAATGTTTATCAGATATTCACACTTTTGAAATTATTCCGATGCTCTACTCTGATCAATTCTTTCAAGAACGGTTTAGAAAATTGGGATGTTACAAGAAACAAGCACATATTGGTTGATGATTGAACTTTAGCCTATTTCTTATTAGAAATGTATTATTCTTTGTCACATGCTTGCTAGAAACAAGCACATATTGATATTAAGTGGTGGATGTTGTTGTGTTGTGTTATTGTACTTCTAATAGAGTACGAAGGTTTAGACTTACGGAGTCTAATTCACAGGAATTAGACTCTATAAGTTTAGACTTACGGATTCTAATTTCTAGAATTAGACTTCGTAAGTCTCAACTTATGGCGTCTAATTCCTAGAATTAGACGCCTTAAGTATACTTAAGACGTCTAAAAATTAAAATAAGACATCTTAAGTCTGAACTTACGACGTCTAATTAAAAAATTAGATGCCTTAAGTCTGAACTTAAGACGTCTAATTAAAAATTAGACGCCGTAAGTTTTCTTCACTACGACTCCTAAATAGACGTCCCGCGGAAAAAGGACGTTAAATGTGCAAAAAATATGACGTCGTAGCCCTGTTTTGTAGTAGTGTATATACAACTCTTAAACGTACACATACATGGGTACAAGCATAACTCTTAAACAATAAAGGAAAAACTCTCTCTTTAACCTATATTTGTTTATATTCATACTATAGCCCCAATTTACATTGGTCTTGAGCCCTAATTCATCAAGGATATAGACTAGTTATATTCCAATTGTAAATGAACTTAATAATAAAAGACCAAACCAAATACCAAATGAAGAATTTAAGTGATAATGAAGGTTTTCTGAACAAAAGTGACAATTAAGATTAAAGAGAAAATTAAAATTTACCTCACCCATATAGTGCACGAGCAGAGGAAAGCTAAGAATCATTTCATTTTAGGATGCACATAGAGCACAAGTAACATAACATAAAATAAAGGAAAAATAAGCATGTTATACAAACATTATACAACCTGACAGAGTACATGTACTTAATAACTATGTCCACTACATGTTGCTTTGTTAAGAAATGTATGTTAAGAATCAGTTAGTATCCCATCAATGAAGGATTATGCTTAAAAAATCATCATTAAGAGTCATTATCACTGAGGCTCTCCGCTCTTATATAATTAATATATCTCGTCTGTACATGAATATACACAACTTTTTGACTCATTGATTACATGGTATCAAAGCCTTATGAAATCTATGGTGCCCCCCCTGGTTCAGTCCTATTTGGGTATTGTTTGGTGCGCTGTTCACTGGTACTGTTAGGCGCACTGTTTAGTATTGTTCGGCCCACTATTGATGATTTGAAAAGTAATGTGTTATTTACCATTATTCTTTTTTTAAAAAATCATTAAACTATAAGTAATACAAATTCAGATATATGTAACGATTAATAAATAACGGTTACAGTGAATAAATGTCATGGATGTTGAAGCGGAGGTCATGAAAGAATATCTAACGTTAAAACATAATGGTTAAATATGCAAACCTTTAAAAAAAAAAAAAAGAAGTTGTAGTTAACGTCATTTAGTAAATGACAAATATAGTGGTTCTTATGAAACCATCATGTAACACTCACATACAATTCGTTTTCCAATATTATAGCAAAAAAGCAACTACATAGTAGTTATAATAATTAACTATAAAGTTATGATTATGTAAACATGGGATAATAATATTTCAGATTTATACTTCTAAGATAAATACAATATATTAAGATATAATTATATTTAATAATATCTCATATTTATATTTTTAAGATAAATATAATTTGTTAATATAATAGTCTAATATATAATATCTATTAATATCTTAATGCAGGATTTGGGGGGAAAAATATTTGATAATAGTTGACAGTTCTTCATAAAAAATTGTCATGTATTCTTTAAGAATACGTAACACTTATCAGTGAAAATTGTCATATATATCATGAGATTCTTTAAAAAAAATTTCACAATATTTATGTTAAATTTCTCAATCAGTGTCTTATTATTAAAGTATTACTCCCTTTGGTCTTAATTAAAAAAGTATTTTTGTAATGTAAATTGCACTATAAAAGTGTTCTGAGACTTAAGACCGGAGGTAGTATCATTTAACTATAAATCTATATGGAAAAACAAAAAGAACTCATGATTATATGTGATTGGAGAATATGACATAATAGATATAAAAAATTTGATGTTACTTATTATTCATCAATTCAACTACTTGTTTTAATGAATTGAGCTCCAATTTAACAGAGTATGGTTTGTTTGTTGTTGCTGGTAACGGTTGTTTTTGCTCCTTTCCAATTTCGCTATTGTCATTCATGTGATGCCTCTCCATGTACTATTTCCGATCCTAATTATATAATTAAGTTTATAGTGTAAATTGTACTTAAATTCGGTTCTATAATTAGGACCGAATGGAGTATCTTTTAATTTTACACCCACTGACCAGACTCGATTGAAGCGCTGAGTGATTATTTGAAAAGTAATATGTCATTTACCATTATATATTCTTTGTTTGGCTAAAGTATACTTTTAGTCCTTTAAGTTTACATCAGATATCCTTTTAGTCCCTTAACTTTATAAAGTATACCTTTAGTCCTATAATTCTAACACCGTTAATTTTACTAACGGAAAATGCAAACTCAAGTGATAATTGTGTAATTAAATGTTATTAAGTTTAAATTTAAAATATGAGTAAATTGAAGAATATATAAAATTTGTGTAATTAAATATTATTAATCATTATTTGAGTTCGTTGCATCAACATTTTTCGTTAGCAAAATTAACGGTGTTAGGATTTTAGGACAAAAAGTATACTTTATAAAGTTAAGGGACCAAAAGTATGCCTTATGTAAAACTTAAAGGACTAAAAGTATACTTTAGCCTTCTTTGTTTTTTATTAAACTATAATCAATTCTAATAGTTTTTTCTGACCATCATCATTGCTACAGATTTTGGTATATATAACGTTCAATAAAAAACGGTTATATTATGTGTGTCAAGGAGGAGGTCATAGAAGAATATGTAATACAATATAATAATATACAAATTATACTCGTATAGTTATATTTAATAATATCTTAGATTTATAATTTTAATATAAATATAATATGTTAAAATAATAGTCTAATATATAATATCTGTCAATGTTTTAACAAGGCGGGAAATGTAATACCCGAAAAATCATTATTCCTCATAAATACAATGTAACATCCTCATTTTCGAAATTCTTTCTCAAAATATTTTAATCAGAATAGAGCATCAGAATAATTTAAAAGAGCGAGTATCTGATATATATTCCCTGTTGTTGAGTCTGGGTACTTATACAGTGGTACAATTATCCGAATACAGTATGTACATAAAGGTTCAAGAGAAAAAGTCCTCCGCCCGTGCTCTCTTGCGTGCTGCTTATCCTTGTCCTTGTTCCTGGTTCCACCAGAATCTGAGACTATGAGCTGAAGTTCAATTCCCATTGAACCTCAAGTAACGGTTAACCTCATGCTTATATATCAGTTATGTATGACAGATATTCATGACAATACAATAATATTCACATTCAATCTTCACATCTCAAAGATAAAAACACAGAACACAGCCAACACCACCTATCCATGTTATTCCAGTCTACACTATTCACCAGTGCCACAATGGCCTATCGTGTCCTCAGCGCTAGGAAAACTCAACGGCGTTATCATGACTATAACCCGTATATAGCTGTATATTTATGCACAACCTTTTTGAAAATAGAGTCTCAGACTATCTATCACATATAAGTATATAATAAGCATCAGAGTTAGTGTTACAGTACGCGTCCGTACCTTTGTCGGCGATATCGGTACGCTGTCGTTCGGACCGTGATCACGTTTATCCTATAATGGTAATATCGCATTTATTAATTCACAAATAATATTCTAGAAGGTATCCTAGTCACTAATGACCATTTTTACCCTTGGTAGGATTATTTCTCAACTTATCACCCTTAATTCTTCAAAAACGCTGGTCCATAATTTTGGATAGA
This sequence comes from Acacia crassicarpa, assembly GCA_034222035.1. Taxonomy (NCBI): domain Eukaryota; kingdom Viridiplantae; phylum Streptophyta; class Magnoliopsida; order Fabales; family Fabaceae; genus Acacia; species Acacia crassicarpa. Next base: position 48,918,460 of record JAWXYG010000006.1, on the reverse strand, counting down.
TTTTCGCCTAACTTCAGAAAATCATAACTAATTCTAGAAAAATTGAAACGAGGATCCGTAAAATTCCTTGGAAACCTTAGGATGTCTATTTTTAGAAAAAATAATCACTTTTGCCCAGATCACTTGAGTCATTCCCAGTTTTAACGTTTAAAGCCTCTTCCCAGAATTTTTCTAGAAATTCGTAGCCCAACTTTGAGAATTTTTATCTCCCTGTACAGAAATCATATGTTCTTGGCATATTTAAAAAGCTCTACATGTCTACTTTAACCATGAATTTCCTCAGAATTTTCCAACCACGTTTTCAATATAAAATATTGGCATTTTCATCACTGATTCAGAAATTACTTAACCGATGAAATTTCTCCAGACCTTCGTTACTTTGATGTTTCTCTTCCAAAAATTTTGCCAAAACACCTTCTTCATCAATTTTTCGAAATAAAGCTGATTTTAACCATAAAAACATGAAATTAAAATTATTCTAGAATATTTAAGATCTAAGCTAATTCTATCTAAGAATTTAAAGACTAAAACTTAAAGAACTTAAAGCTAGAGCTAGAGAACTTACCAAGAATCTTGCTACTCCTTCAAGAAGCTCTTCCCTCTCACTCTCTACTCTCTATATTAGCTTGTTCAAGCTTGATTTGGTGTGAGGAATGTGAAGACCCAAGTTCCTAACAACTTCTATTCATTCTTAACCCTTGGATCTAGGTTAAATTTGAAGCTCAAATCCTAGCCCTACCCCACTTCAAAACTGCCACCTCCCTCTCCTTTTTGCCTCTTCTATTGCTTTTTGGCTCATCATACTTCTTTGACAAGTTGATGATGTCATGGATGACTTAAACAATGCTTGGCTTCTTTCTTAAGTCACAATTTCCTCCTCCTTCTCCTCTTGGCTTTACTTTTCTCTAGATAAAAATATATTTGGGGATCCTAATGAAGTTTTAGTAAAATTTGCTTATTGGTTTTGAAGTCTTGAAATTCTTGGCTTCATTTAGAGACCATAAACACCCATTTTCTTAATTGGTATCAATCTTCAAAAGTTGAGGAAATGGCTTTGGTTATACTCATTCTCAAGCTTGAATTATGCTTATTCATAATCTTTTCATATATTTGATCTATGGTTAATGGATTTCAAAATACAATTTAGTTTGTATAGGTTTTCATTTGCTTATGTCTAGAATAAATTTCATGGATTTATCTAATTTTCCTATTGGCTAATGCTTTGACTCCTCTTTCTCTCTTCATACTAGACACACACACACAACACACTCTCTCTCTTACACATACACACACACCTCATCTTTCTCTTTCATTATCCTCTTCCAATATTTTCAAGAGGCTTAATGACAAAGGACTATTATCCTCTTCCATTAGCCTTAGAAGTCTTCAAGCTTTAATATTTAGAGTATTGACTCATCATGCTTAGGCTTATGACTCATTCATGCTTAGACTTATGACTCATATATGCATGTGTGTATTTGGTTGTTTAAACAATTTTTCTTCTTCCTCTTTACACTACAAAAACCGCCCCCTCCCTTTTGTTTTTTGTTTTTTATTTTTAATTTGTGTTTTGTTTATCTCATAAAATCCAAGTGGAGGGCCTCTCATTGGTTCTTTTTTTTTTCACATGGATTAAGCTTTATAATTATTTAAGCCCTTAGATTAGCTTTAGGTGGTTAAATCTTGACCCTTAGATCATAGTTGAATTTATTGACTTTTCAAAGCTTGATTAGAGTCTAATTAACATCTTAATCCAATGCCTAATTGTCCCTTGATTATTGTTTTATTAGTGTTTAGGGTAATTTATGATCACTAGTAATTCATTCTATGCTAATCCTAACTTCTTATTGGTTGTTGGTTTTTTAATTAACTTAATACACCTCTAATTGATGGTTACTTAATATTAATTGTAAATAATTACCCAAGTATTCTATTAGTTAAATTTAATTGCTTATTAATTGTTGATAATTGCTTCTTAATTGGTCTTAGTATTTTTATAATTCTTTATGACTTTTTATGAGCTAAATATGAACTTAGGTATTAGTTTGATAATTATAGGGTTTTAGAAAATTTAGTGTCTTATGAAAATTGAGCCTTAAGTCTTTATTAATTAATCCCTTGATTCATTATGAAAATTTACACAATTATTTAGTTTAGTGCAAACCTAGTTGTTTATTAATTCTTATTAATTCCTCCTATTTGTTTAAGTATTTTCTATAACACGTTCTTGCTCTTTTTGATCATACAAGAACCCTAATTTAATTTGGTAATTATTTGTGTTTTTATGGTATTTTATGATTCCTAAGAAAATTCAATCATTGGTTACTTTAATCCTAAATAAAGATTTCCTAGAAAATAGAATAAATATACCTCAAAATTTGAGACCATATATTCACCTATTTTAAATAGGTGTCATTTATCAAAATATTGTATTTATGAGAAATAATATATTTTTTTTGTATTACATACAATATTTTGATAAATGACACCTATCTAAAATAGGTGCATACGTGGTCTCAAATTTTGAGATGTATTTATTCTATTTTCTAGGAAATCTTTCTTTAGGATTAAAGTAACCAATGATTGAATTTTCTTAGGAATCATAAAATATCGTAAAATGCAAATAATTACCAAATTAAATTATGGTTCATATGGAATTAATAAGAGCAAGGAAGTACTATGGAAAAATACTTAAACAAGATAGGTGAAAATAATAGAATTAATGAACAACTAGGTTTTCATTAAATTAGATAATTGTGCAAATCTTTATAAATAATCAAGGGATTAATTAAACACCATAATTTATTAAGAGACTAAATTTTCTAATGTCCTATAATTATCAAACTAATACCTAAGTTCATTTATAGTTCATAAAAAGCCATAAAGAATTATCAAAATACTTAGACAAATTAAGAGGCGATCACCAACAATTAATGGACAATTAAAATTGCAATACATAGATTAAAAACATTAAATTTAATAACCAAATTAGAATGAGCATAATTAAAGATATATAATCCTAATTAAAAGCCAATGGCTAGTGAAGGATTAGGATTAGCTTAAGTGGATTTCAAAGGGCCATAATTAAGTTAGAGACCAATTATAATTTGACAACTTCACTAAACCACTTTATTAGGGATGCTAATTAGGATTAAATATGGAGGGCTTTGAAAGAGGAGCTTTATACCCAAGAGGGGGGGTGAATTGGGTATAATAAAAATTTTCGACAACTTGTTCTGTTTTTACACTTTCAGAACAGGGCAGAACAGAGGAGATAGAGAGAAAAGCTTTGCACACAACGATTTATACTAGTTCGGTCCTTTCTCCGACCTACATCCAGTCCCCAAGCCTCACCTGGGATTTTCAATCCACTATAATCAAATATTGATTACACACTCTGTACTAAGAGTTGTTCACTCACTAGAACACACTCCCCCTTACAAGTTGTAATCAATACACCCTAACTACCAAGTCCCCTGACTTGTAGTTATCACAATCAGTAGATGATTTGCAAGATGATAACTCTCTCAAAGAGTAGATAGAATAAACACTGAAGTACAAAGTATCAAATTGATACTATTACAGATGAAAGCTAATACACAATAAATGAACTTAGTAGAAATTCGCTCAGAGTAGTTCTATATCTTTTTGAAGATGTTAATGAACTCTATTTATAGCTAGAGAACATTAAATGACCGTTGTAGCTTGAATCAGACCGTTGGAGAAGTTGCCCAAGTGTTCTGAAGTGGTTTTGGGGTCTTCTCTCTCTTGTTTTCCCTTAATCTAGTTGGTCAAGACATCAGGGCTGACTTTCTGCGAATTAATCCGTTGGAGATGAGTTTTCTTGTTTCAGCTAACATCTTTAAATACTTTGTAAGCGTGTGCAGAAGGATTTGGGTAGAAGGAGTAACTTTTGTGCTTTGCAATAAATGCTCTGAGTTGCTTTTTGCTTTATACTTTAACCTCTCACCAAACATTCTTTAATGCTCTGAAATCCACTAATAAATACGTTAAACATAGCAGGGAATATCAGAGAATAATATTAGAAGAAGATAGGATCAAATAACATTGATTTCTGAAATGCCCAAATTCAAAAATTATGAACCAGCGTCACGAACTCGAGTTCAGTTCTTACAGGCTCGAGTTCGAGGCTTTAGTGTTCAAAACTGTGCAAGTTCAAAAAGTGTAAACCTGAGGTTTGCTTTACAAACCTGAGGTTTGCAGATCATGGAAAAACTAAAATGCTCTCGGGTTGAAATGAACTCGAGTTTATTAATGTTAGGCTCGAGTTCGAGGCTTCAGTGTTTAAAAGCACGTAAGTTCAAAATGAACAAACCTGAGGTTTGTCTTTTAAACTGGAAGTTCTCAAGTCATTGAAAAACTAAGAAGCTCTTGGGTTGAAATGAACTCGAGTTCATTAATGTCAGGCTCGAGTTCGAGACACTTTTGAACAGACTTCGTTTTAGCTTGAAAGCACAAACCTGAGGTTTGCAAAACACACTCTCGAGTTTAAAAACATATCCAAAAGTTCTTTGCTCTCTGGAACTTTTAGGCTCGAGTTTGAAAGTCTCAGGCTCGAGTTTAAATAGCTTAAAAATAGTTCTTTGCTCTCGGCCAAAACTAGGCTCGAGTTTGAATATGTTAGGCTCGAGTTTGAGCATTGGCGAACTTTTCAAACCGAAAAACTTTTCTTTCAATGGAACAGTGCAGAGTTTGAAAATATCTTTAAGTTTCAAACAACTTGTCCCGCCAGAGATGAACTCGAGTTTGCCATGACAGGCTCGAGTTCATGCTCTTAAAACTTTCTTTGGATTCTTTCAAACCTGAGGTTTGAAGAAAGCAAGTGTAAGGTTTAACATGTTTTTCAAAGGTTCAAAAACTCTCTGGAAAGAATGAACTCGAGTTTGACCTTAGTAGGCTCGAGTTCATGTGATCTTTTCAAAAGTTTAATTTTAAACTTCAGGTTCAGTCTCGAGTTTGGAAATCAACTGGACAAGTTTGTGTTCTCTGTCAAATCCAGGCTCGAGTTCAACACTAACAGGCTCGAGTTTGGTTTTGACAGATTGAAAAATACAAGTTTAAATTATTCTAAACTTTGTCACACCTTATCAGTATTGTTTCCAATTGTTGTTAATCATCAAAACGCTCAGAGAACTAACATTCTCCCCCTTTTTGATGATGACAACACTTGTAAACAATTGATTTTGAAAAGTAAGTTTGAAATTCTTTTTAAGATTCAGTTTTTGCAGATTATCATGGAAATGAGCAAGATATCAGAATCAATAACAGAAGCACAGCCAAAATGTAGGTATCCTAGATTTCATACATCATTCATATATCTTGAAAAATGCACAAGAGAAAAACACAACACAAAATATCGCTTTACAATCAAAGCATCAAAGTGCAAAACACAAAAGTTCAAAAGCACAGCAAAATCATTTCACAGCACTCTCTCCCCCTTTGTCATCAGCAAAAGGAGGGGAGGAAGAGGGAAGGTCTGGAACAGGCATAGAGGGCTCAACAATGGGATCTGATTCAGGAGCTGGAGGTGTAGAGTGAGGTTCAATGGGATCAGGTTGAGGTTCAGATACTGGGATAGGCACAGAAGTGGAATCTGGAGGTGCAGGCACCGAAGTGGAAGCCTCTGATGATTGAACCTTCAAAATCTTATCCATTTTGTCACCGAGGCTCATCATGGTAACAAGTAGGGTAGATAGTGTAGAAGCTTGATCATTGACTTGATTCTTTAAGGCTTCTTGCTCTACTCTGAAGCCTTCCTGAATATCCACCAAATCACTGTGGCCTTTATTGACCTCAGCAACCAACTTCCCAACTGCCAATTCTATTCCCTCAACCAAATTGGAAACTGCCTTGTCCACAATTTTCTGAACCTTGACATCGAAATCTGAGGGAGGTGGAGCACTTTGAGCTTCCTCTGCTCTGGACTGGGTGGCTCTGGACCTTGCTTGCTTGGATCTCCTTGGAGCTCTGGACTGGTCGGACCTCTCTGGCCTATCAACCCTCATAAGATTCATTATGTGTTGGCCAAACTCAGCTGGGTAGGCTGGGGGATCATTGGCTGCTAAATACCATATCTTCTCGTGGAAGAGGATCACTGAGACCAGGCTGGGAAAGGGAATCTGAGAAGTTTGCCGAGAATGAAACGCAAATTTGGCCATCTCCTGAAACAGCCAATGTCCAACATTGTGTGGCTGCTTATCAATGATTGAGGCAAATATGGGGAAGTCCTTCTTGGCAAAGTGTGTGAAATTCCCACCCTTTTGCAGAAGATCCCTTGTATATATATACCAAATCGCTCTGTTCCTAGGAGGCATGGCAGCAGGTGTGAAGTTTAAGATCTCTAATCCCTCAGGAACAGGTTCATTGGGTCTAAGCAGCTCAAAAATGGTCTGTTGGCCATAGTGATGAGTTTTTGGAGTTGGAGAATTGGTGATTTGGAGGATTGAGTTGAGATAGGCTGGGGTAATAGTGATTTTTTGGCCTCGTACCTTGGTGATTATTCTTTCTTCCACTAAGTTACCCTCAGAGTCCAATATATTGTCGGATTTCATGTGAAAATAAAAGACTTTCACAAGCTTTGGGCTATAAGGGGCTTTGATTGAAATCAAAGGTTCAAATTGACCCAGCCAAGGGCTTAGGTCAAGGCTACATTCTTCTTTGATCTTAGCCAAGTCAACAGAGACAATTGGGCAAAATGCTCTCTTTTCATCAAACTTTTTCTTGTATAAATTTCCTTCTTCGGGACTCATCCTACATGGTTCCTCACTAAAACCTTGAGGACACCTTCTATGGTTGTAAATCTCGTAGAGAGCAGGTAGAGTTGGTGATACCTGAGGAGCAGGTTGCTCCTGTTGTTGAGGAATTTGCTGAGCCTGGGAACTTGCTTGACCGTGAGTGGGTACAGAGTGAACACCGGCTGTCTTCTTCTTCTTGAACGGTTGCTTCTCTCTTAACGGTGCTGACGCTTGAGGAGCCTTTCCTTTTCCTTGAACCTCTGGCTCAGGATCATGTCTTTTCTTGGTTCGTTCCTCTCTGATTACAACGCCTTTAGGTCTGGGAGGAGAAGAATGAGTGTTTTCTCCTTGAACTCCTCTAATGGATTTGTCTATCCCGTGGCGTAGGCGAGTAGAGCGAGTCTTTGTTCGGACAGGACGGTCAGATTGTGCTTGAGAGGAGGTTTGGGAAGGATTAGGGTTTGATATTTTGGGGTTTGAAGCTTGGGAAGCCATTATCGCACAGAACAGAGAGTGAAGAAGATGAAGAAGATTAGGGAAAACTGGAGGTTTGAGTGAAGTGTAGTGGAAAGTTCACAACTGTTATATATATAGGTCACGCGATGAACTCGAGTTCACAACTTGTGGGCTCGAGTTCGTCATAAAAATCCACTTACCTGGACTTCAAGAGTGTACTGTGAACTCTTGAACTTCCTCGTGAACCTGAGGTTCTTACTTATGGGCTCGAGTTCAGAATGATTTCTCAGCAGGGTTGCCCTCTGTGACTTTCGAACTCGAGTTCGTGATTGATGGGCTCGAGTTCACCTTGTCTGAGTTCCATCGATGCTCTCAGTCAGAAATGAACCTGAGGTTCATTCACTAATGAACTCGAGTTCATTCACCATTTGCCTTTCAACTCTTGTTTGCCTCTCTCGAGCTCGAGTTCACCTTTCTTAGGCTCCAGTTTGTCCAGCCTTAAAACTCTCATTTCTTCTCTGTCTCTTTTGTGCTCGAGTTCACCAAGTGTAGGCTCGAGTTTGTCCCCAATTTCAGCAAGTTTTAGACAAAAACATCCTGCACAGAACCTATCTAGAAACTCCGATGCTTAAGTTAGTATTGGTTAATCATCAAAAACATATCTAACATTAGATTTAAGAGAGGATTTCTTACAATTCATTGGGATTTACCATTCCCAATTCTCTCCTTATGAAAGTGAATTGTTCCTTGGCTAGAGGCTTGGTGAAGATGTCAGCAAGTTGAAGATGAGTTGGAATGAACATTACTTTCACATCTCGCTTCTGGACATGGTCCCGAATGAAGTGGTGCCTCACGTCAATATGCTTGGTTCTTGTATGTTGCACGGGATTTTTGGCCAAGCTTATGGTGCTTGTATTATCGCACAATATCGGGATCTCCTTCAAGTATACTCCTAAATCAGCAAGTTGTTGTTTCAACCACAGCACTTGTGCACAGCAACTTGAGGCGGCCACATATTCAGCTTCGGTTGATGACACGGCCACAGTTGTTTGTTTCTTGCTGAACCAAGACACAAGTGAGTTGCCAAAGAACTCGCATTGGCCACTTGTGCTCTTTCTATCCGTCTTGTAGCCAGCATGATCTGAATCTGAATATGCTACCAAGTGCTCCGGCTGACCTTTGGGAAACCATAGACCAAGAGTTTTTGTATCTGAGAGATATCTGAATATCCTCTTTACATGATCAGCGTGAGACTCTTTAGGAGCGGATTGGAATCGTGCACATATCCCTACACTGAATTGGATGTCTGGGCGGCTTGCGGTTAGATAGAGCAATGATCCAATCATTCCTCTATACTTGGTGATGTTGAAATCCTTGCCCTCTTCATCAGCATCCAAAGAAGTGGTTGTGCTCATTGGTGTGTCAGCTCCATTGCACTTGTCCATCCCAAACCTCTTCAGCAAATCATTTAGATACTTGGTTTGGGATATGAATATCCCATTTTTTCGTTGCTTGATTTGCAGTCCAAGGAAGTAGTTGAGCTCACCCATCATTGACATTTCAAATTCACCCTGCATAGTCTTGGAAAATTCCTCACACAAGGAGTCATTAGTAGCACCGAATATGATGTCATCAACATAAATTTGAACAATTAAAATTTCATTCAATTTGTTTTTCTTTATGAAAAGTGTTGTATCAGCTTTGCCTCTGATAAATCCTTGATTGAGTAAGAATTGACTCAATCTTTCATACCAAGCTCTAGGAGCTTGCTTAAGACCATACAAGGCTTTCTTAAGTCTAAAAACATGATCGGGAAATTGATCATTTTCAAAACCTGGAGGTTGTTCAACATACACCTCCTCTTGAATGAAACCATTTAGAAAAGCACTTTTGACATCCATTTGATAGAGTTTAAAACCTTTTGTGCATGCAAATGCTAGAAGAACTCTTATTGCTTTCAATCTAGCTACTGGAGCATAAGTCTCTTCATAGTCTATTCCTTCTTCTTGATTGTAACCTTTGGCCACTAATCTAGCCTTGTTACGCACAATGATGGCTGACTCATCACGTTTGTTCTTGAATACCCATTTTGTCCCAATTACCGGATGGTCTTTGGGTCTAGGTACCAAGTCCCAAACTTGATTTCTATCAAATTGATGTAGCTCCTCTTGCATAGCAATCACCCAATCATTGTCTGAAAGGGCTTCTTCTATCTTAGAGGGCTCTATATGTGAAATAAATGCAGAAAATGTAACTTCATTCAGAGTACTATTTCTGGTCCTAACTCCTTGATTCACATCACCTATGACTTGGTCTAAAAGATGATTCCTTATAAATCTCCAAGCTCTAGGTTGAGACTGGTCAGGATTTTCTAAATTGTTTTCAGGATCAGCCTCAAAAACATTTTCAGAGTTTTCAGAAGGAGTAGGAGCATTTTTCGAAAAGAATTTGTTTTTGAAAATAGTCTCCTCTTCATCATCCAAGGATTTATCAGATTCAGATTCACAAAATACAACATGTATAGATTCTTCAACAATCTTAGTTCTAGTATTAAAGACTCTATATGCTTTACTCCTATTAGAATAACCAATAAAGATAGCTAAATCAGCTTTAGGATCGAATTTACCAAGATTGTCTTTACCGTTATTGTGCACATAGCACTTACATCCGAAGACATGTAGGTGACTGAGGTTTGGCTTTCGGTCTTTGTAGAGTTCGTACGGGGTCTTGTTCAACTTCTTTCTCACATAGGCTCTGTTGGAGATGTAACAGGCCGTACTCATGGCATCCGCCCAAAACACTTGTGAAGTGTTATATTCGTTCAGCATTGCCCGGGCCATTTCCGTGAGTACTCGATTCTTTCTCTCCACAACACCATTCTGTTGTGGTGTTCTTGGTGCCGAGAAATTATGGTTGATCCCCATACTATCACAAAACTCAGCAAAGGCATTGTTTTCAAATTCTCCACCATGATCGGTCCTTATACCTGAAATTGAAAGACCTTTCTCGTTCTGGACCTTCTTGGCAAAAACAACAAACTGATCATATGTTTCATCTTTTGATGATAAAAATATAGTCCAAGTAAATCTAGAGTAATCATCAACAATGACCAAAGTATATAAGTTTCCACCAAGACTTTTGACTCTAGCTGGTCCAACTAGATCCATGTGAAGAAGTTGTAGAGGTTTATTTGTTGAAATTTCATTTTTGGCTTGAAAAGAAGATTTGGTCTGTTTTCCCTTTTGACAAGCATCACAAATCATATCATTTTTGAAATTCAATTTGGGAATGCCAATAACCAAATCCTTTTTCAATAACTTGTCAAGTTGATACATATTGACATGAGCTAATCTCTTATGCCATAGCCAACTCTCATTCAAGTTACTGACAAAACAATTTTCAGAAACAGAACCATTGCTAGAGAGGTTCAAAGTATAACAGTTTCCATCTCTAGGTGCTCTAAATAAGGCTTTGTTTTTCAAATCATTCATAGAGATCAAATCCTTTTTAACAATAAAGCATTCATCAGAGTCAAATATTACCAAATTACCCTTATCGGTGCTTTGGCTCACACTTAGAAGATTGTGACACAATCCTTCTACAAGGTAGACGTCTTTGATGAGTGGGCCTTCATTGTTGCCTATCTCACCAATGCCAGCGATTTTCCCGGATTGATCACCTCCAAATGTGACTCTACCTCCATCTTTTGGCTTTATTGATAAAAACTTTGATTTGTCTCCAGTCATGTGTCTTGAGCATCCACTATCGATGTACCACTTGTTCGGCCTTGATGCTCTAAGACATACCTGCAGATCACAAGAGATCAAGTTTTAGGTACCCATCTTTTCTTGGGTCCTTTGGGGTTAGCATGTACCTTGGGAACATATGTTCCTTTTGGTACCCAGACATAATTTCCTACAGGTTTAGCTTTTCCTTCTTTTCGATGAAAACAAGATGAAGTAGAATGACCCTTCCTATTGCAATATGTACAATGTGCAAAAGGGTTTGAGGAATGAACAGATTTAGTAAAATAATTCATATAGGATTTTTGTCCATTCTTTTTCTTTCCTTTCTTCTTATCAAAGTCTGGTCTATAACCAATGCCCGATCTATCGTTTGTAAAACGTTGTTGTTTCAAAATCACATTGAGCATTTCACTTCCCTTAGTAAATTTCTCAAGTGCTTTTGTAAGTTGTGAATTCTTTTTCTCTAGGATAGAGCATTCATCACAAATCAGAGATTGAGGAGAAGAGAGGTTTTCAATTTGCAGTTCAAGAAAAGAATTTTTCCTTTTCAAAGACATATACTTGTCTGCAAGTTTTTCAAACTCCTTTTGAACAACATTGTATTCAGCAAACAATTCATCATAGGAAGGAAGAGATTCATATACCTCATTTCTTTCATTGTGTTGCTCTTCTTCCTCAGCGACTAGGCATATGTTGGCTTTTTCGCTTTCGTCTTCTTCAGCTTCATCCTCATCCGATGAGCTATCTCCCCATATTGCTGACACATATGCCTTCTTTTTGAATTTCTTGAACTTCTTCTTTTCTTTCTCTTGATTTTTCAGCTGAGGACATTCCGCCTTGATGTGTCCGGGTTTTTCGCATTCGTAGCAGATAACCGGCTTCTTTGATTCATAGCTTGAATTTCCCTTCTGGAATTTCTTGAAGCCTTGATCTCTTTTGTAAAACTTTTTGAATCTCCGGACCATCATGCCAATTTCTTCATCCTCATCTTCATCTTCCTCATCTTTTTCTACATTCAGAGCCACTCCCTTATTGCGATTGTTGCCACCATTGACATCTTCTAATTCCTTCTTGAACTTCAATTTGCTCTCGTACTCAGATAGACTGCCAAACAATGCGGCAACTGAGGTCATTGACTCTCCACGAGCTTCTTCAATGGCGGTGACCTTAGCTTCCCAATCCTTTGTTAGAATATTGAGGATTTTCCTTACTTGAGCTCCTTGATCGAAAAGCTTTCCTAAGGCAGCTAGCTGATTGGTCAGATGAGTATATCTCAACTGAAACTCTCCAATACTCTCACCTTGCTTCATTCGCAAAAGGTCATACTCAGTGGTTAGAATGTTGACTCGGTTCTCCTTGATTCCAGAGGTTCCTTCTTAAGCTATTTCCAGAGCCTTCCACATCTCCTTAGCCGTTGACAAATTACAGATACGAAAGTACTCCTTTTGACTAAGAGCACTCTGAAGCATCAGGATAGCCTTGCTATTGAGAGTGATGTTCTTCTTATCGTCATCATTGAACTCAGCTTCTGTCTTGGGAACAGTGATGCCTCCTTCTACCTTGACTGGAACATAGTCTCCAGTCTCAAAGACCCTCCATAAACCATATTCTGTTGCCATCACGAACACACGAAATTTTGCTTTCCAGAAAGAGTAGTGTTCGCCGTCGAAACCTGGAGGTCTGTTGATTGAAGCTCCATCTGGAAGAATTCCTTCCATGGTGATCCTTCTCGAGTGGTTAAACTCTTCTGAGAAGACCTTGCTCCGATACCAAATGAAAGAGGAGCTTTATACCCAAGAGGGGGGGTGAATTGGGTATAATAAAAATTTTCGACAACTTGTTCTGTTTTTACACTTTCAGAACAGGGCAGAACAGAGGAGATAGAGAGAAAAGCTTTGCACACAACGATTTATACTGGTTCGGTCCTTTCTCCGACCTACATCCAGTCCCCAAGCCTCACCTGGGATTTTCAATTCACTATAATCAAATATTGATTACACACTCTGTACTAAGAGTTGTTCACTCACTAGAACACACTCCCCCTTACAAGTTGTAATCAATACACCCTAACTACCAAGTCCCCTGACTTGTAGTTATCACAATCAGTAGATGATTTGCAAGATGATAACTCTCTCAAAGAGTAGATAGAATAAACACTGAAGTACAAAGTATCAAATTGATACTATTACAGATGAAAGCTAATACACAATAAATGAACTTAGTAGAAATTCGCTCAGAGTAGTTCTATATCTTTTTGAAGATGTTAATGAACTCTATTTATAGCTAGAGAACATTAAATGACCGTTGTAGCTTGAATCAGACCGTTGGAGAAGTTGCCCAAGTGTTCTGAAGTGGTTTTGGGGTCTTCTCTCTCTTGTTTTCCCTTAATCTAGTTGGTCAAGACATCAGGGCTGACTTTCTGCGAATTAATCCGTTGGAGATGAGTTTTCTTGTTTCAGCTAACATCTTTAAATACTTTGTAAGCGTGTGCAGAAGGATTTGGGTAGAAGGAGTAACTTTTGTGCTTTGCAATAAATGCTCTGAGTTGCTTTTTGCTTTATACTTTAACCTCTCACCAAACATTCTTTAATGCTCTGAAATCCACTAATAAATACGTTAAACATAGCAGGGAATATCAGAGAATAATATTAGAAGAAGATAGGATCAAATAACATTGATTTCTGAAATGCCCAAATTCAAAAATTATGAACCAGCGTCACGAACTCGAGTTCAGTTCTTACAGGCTCGAGTTCGAGGCTTTAGTGTTCAAAACTGTGCAAGTTCAAAAAGTGTAAACCTGAGGTTTGCTTTACAAACCTGAGGTTTGCAGATCATGGAAAAACTAAAATGCTCTCGGGTTGAAATGAACTCGAGTTTATTAATGTTAGGCTCGAGTTCGAGGCTTCAGTGTTTAAAAGCACGTAAGTTCAAAATGAACAAACCTGAGGTTTGTCTTTTAAACTGGAAGTTCTCAAGTCATTGAAAAACTAAGAAGCTCTTGGGTTGAAATGAACTCGAGTTCATTAATGTCAGGCTCGAGTTCGAGACACTTTTGAACAGACTTCGTTTTAGCTTGAAAGCACAAACCTGAGGTTTGCAAAACACACTCTCGAGTTTAAAAACATATCCAAAAGTTCTTTGCTCTCTGGAACTTTTAGGCTCGAGTTTGAAAGTCTCAGGCTCGAGTTTAAATAGCTTAAAAATAGTTCTTTGCTCTCGGCCAAAACTAGGCTCGAGTTTGAATATGTTAGGCTCGAGTTTGAGCATTGGCGAACTTTTCAAACCGAAAAACTTTTCTTTCAATGGAACAGTGCAGAGTTTGAAAATATCTTTAAGTTTCAAACAACTTGTCCCGCCAGAGATGAACTCGAGTTTGCCATGACAGGCTCGAGTTCATGCTCTTAAAACTTTCTTTGGATTCTTTCAAACCTGAGGTTTGAAGAAAGCAAGTGTAAGGTTTAACATGTTTTTCAAAGGTTCAAAAACTCTCTGGAAAGAATGAACTCGAGTTTGACCTTAGTAGGCTCGAGTTCATGTGATCTTTTCAAAAGTTTAATTTTAAACTTCAGGTTCAGTCTCGAGTTTGGAAATCAACTGGACAAGTTTGTGTTCTCTGTCAAATCCAGGCTCGAGTTCAACACTAACAGGCTCGAGTTTGGTTTTGACAGATTGAAAAATACAAGTTTAAATTATTCTAAACTTTGTCACACCTTATCAGTATTGTTTCCAATTGTTGTTAATCATCAAAACGCTCAGAGAACTAACATTCTCCCCCTTTTTGATGATGACAACACTTGTAAACAATTGATTTTGAAAAGTAAGTTTGAAATTCTTTTTAAGATTCAGTTTTTGCAGATTATCATGGAAATGAGCAAGATATCAGAATCAATAACAGAAGCACAGCCAAAATGTAGGTATCCTAGATTTCATACATCATTCATATATCTTGAAAAATGCACAAGAGAAAAACACAACACAAAATATCGCTTTACAATCAAAGCATCAAAGTGCAAAACACAAAAGTTCAAAAGCACAGCAAAATCATTTCACAGCACTCTCTCCCCCTTTGTCATCAGCAAAAGGAGGGGAGGAAGAGGGAAGGTCTGGAACAGGCATAGAGGGCTCAACAATGGGATCTGATTCAGGAGCTGGAGGTGTAGAGTGAGGTTCAATGGGATCAGGTTGAGGTTCAGATACTGGGATAGGCACAGAAGTGGAATCTGGAGGTGCAGGCACCGAAGTGGAAGCCTCTGATGATTGAACCTTCAAAATCTTATCCATTTTGTCACCGAGGCTCATCATGGTAACAAGTAGGGTAGATAGTGTAGAAGCTTGATCATTGACTTGATTCTTTAAGGCTTCTTGCTCTACTCTGAAGCCTTCCTGAATATCCACCAAATCACTGTGGCCTTTATTGACCTCAGCAACCAACTTCCCAACTGCCAATTCTATTCCCTCAACCAAATTGGAAACTGCCTTGTCCACAATTTTCTGAACCTTGACATCGAAATCTGAGGGAGGTGGAGCACTTTGAGCTTCCTCTGCTCTGGACTGGGTGGCTCTGGACCTTGCTTGCTTGGATCTCCTTGGAGCTCTGGACTGGTCGGACCTCTCTGGCCTATCAACCCTCATAAGATTCATTATGTGTTGGCCAAACTCAGCTGGGTAGGCTGGGGGATCATTGGCTGCTAAATACCATATCTTCTCGTGGAAGAGGATCACTGAGACCAGGCTGGGAAAGGGAATCTGAGAAGTTTGCCGAGAATGAAACGCAAATTTGGCCATCTCCTGAAACAGCCAATGTCCAACATTGTGTGGCTGCTTATCAATGATTGAGGCAAATATGGGGAAGTCCTTCTTGGCAAAGTGTGTGAAATTCCCACCCTTTTGCAGAAGATCCCTTGTATATATATACCAAATCGCTCTGTTCCTAGGAGGCATGGCAGCAGGTGTGAAGTTTAAGATCTCTAATCCCTCAGGAACAGGTTCATTGGGTCTAAGCAGCTCAAAAATGGTCTGTTGGCCATAGTGATGAGTTTTTGGAGTTGGAGAATTGGTGATTTGGAGGATTGAGTTGAGATAGGCTGGGGTAATAGTGATTTTTTGGCCTCGTACCTTGGTGATTATTCTTTCTTCCACTAAGTTACCCTCAGAGTCCAATATATTGTCGGATTTCATGTGAAAATAAAAGACTTTCACAAGCTTTGGGCTATAAGGGGCTTTGATTGAAATCAAAGGTTCAAATTGACCCAGCCAAGGGCTTAGGTCAAGGCTACATTCTTCTTTGATCTTAGCCAAGTCAACAGAGACAATTGGGCAAAATGCTCTCTTTTCATCAAACTTTTTCTTGTATAAATTTCCTTCTTCGGGACTCATCCTACATGGTTCCTCACTAAAACCTTGAGGACACCTTCTATGGTTGTAAATCTCGTAGAGAGCAGGTAGAGTTGGTGATACCTGAGGAGCAGGTTGCTCCTGTTGTTGAGGAATTTGCTGAGCCTGGGAACTTGCTTGACCGTGAGTGGGTACAGAGTGAACACCGGCTGTCTTCTTCTTCTTGAACGGTTGCTTCTCTCTTAACGGTGCTGACGCTTGAGGAGCCTTTCCTTTTCCTTGAACCTCTGGCTCAGGATCATGTCTTTTCTTGGTTCGTTCCTCTCTGATTACAACGCCTTTAGGTCTGGGAGGAGAAGAATGAGTGTTTTCTCCTTGAACTCCTCTAATGGATTTGTCTATCCCGTGGCGTAGGCGAGTAGAGCGAGTCTTTGTTCGGACAGGACGGTCAGATTGTGCTTGAGAGGAGGTTTGGGAAGGATTAGGGTTTGATATTTTGGGGTTTGAAGCTTGGGAAGCCATTATCGCACAGAACAGAGAGTGAAGAAGATGAAGAAGATTAGGGAAAACTGGAGGTTTGAGTGAAGTGTAGTGGAAAGTTCACAACTGTTATATATATAGGTCACGCGATGAACTCGAGTTCACAACTTGTGGGCTCGAGTTCGTCATAAAAATCCACTTACCTGGACTTCAAGAGTGTACTGTGAACTCTTGAACTTCCTCGTGAACCTGAGGTTCTTACTTATGGGCTCGAGTTCAGAATGATTTCTCAGCAGGGTTGCCCTCTGTGACTTTCGAACTCGAGTTCGTGATTGATGGGCTCGAGTTCACCTTGTCTGAGTTCCATCGATGCTCTCAGTCAGAAATGAACCTGAGGTTCATTCACTAATGAACTCGAGTTCATTCACCATTTGCCTTTCAACTCTTGTTTGCCTCTCTCGAGCTCGAGTTCACCTTTCTTAGGCTCCAGTTTGTCCAGCCTTAAAACTCTCATTTCTTCTCTGTCTCTTTTGTGCTCGAGTTCACCAAGTGTAGGCTCGAGTTTGTCCCCAATTTCAGCAAGTTTTAGACAAAAACATCCTGCACAGAACCTATCTAGAAACTCCGATGCTTAAGTTAGTATTGGTTAATCATCAAAAACATATCTAACATTAGATTTAAGAGAGGATTTCTTACAATTCATTGGGATTTACCATTCCCAATTCTCTCCTTATGAAAGTGAATTGTTCCTTGGCTAGAGGCTTGGTGAAGATGTCAGCAAGTTGAAGATGAGTTGGAATGAACATTACTTTCACATCTCGCTTCTGGACATGGTCCCGAATGAAGTGGTGCCTCACGTCAATATGCTTGGTTCTTGTATGTTGCACGGGATTTTTGGCCAAGCTTATGGTGCTTGTATTATCGCACAATATCGGGATCTCCTTCAAGTATACTCCTAAATCAGCAAGTTGTTGTTTCAACCACAGCACTTGTGCACAGCAACTTGAGGCGGCCACATATTCAGCTTCGGTTGATGACACGGCCACAGTTGTTTGTTTCTTGCTGAACCAAGACACAAGTGAGTTGCCAAAGAACTCGCATTGGCCACTTGTGCTCTTTCTATCCGTCTTGTAGCCAGCATGATCTGAATCTGAATATGCTACCAAGTGCTCCGGCTGACCTTTGGGAAACCATAGACCAAGAGTTTTTGTATCTGAGAGATATCTGAATATCCTCTTTACATGATCAGCGTGAGACTCTTTAGGAGCGGATTGGAATCGTGCACATATCCCTACACTGAATTGGATGTCTGGGCGGCTTGCGGTTAGATAGAGCAATGATCCAATCATTCCTCTATACTTGGTGATGTTGAAATCCTTGCCCTCTTCATCAGCATCCAAAGAAGTGGTTGTGCTCATTGGTGTGTCAGCTCCATTGCACTTGTCCATCCCAAACCTCTTCAGCAAATCATTTAGATACTTGGTTTGGGATATGAATATCCCATTTTTTCGTTGCTTGATTTGCAGTCCAAGGAAGTAGTTGAGCTCACCCATCATTGACATTTCAAATTCACCCTGCATAGTCTTGGAAAATTCCTCACACAAGGAGTCATTAGTAGCACCGAATATGATGTCATCAACATAAATTTGAACAATTAAAATTTCATTCAATTTGTTTTTCTTTATGAAAAGTGTTGTATCAGCTTTGCCTCTGATAAATCCTTGATTGAGTAAGAATTGACTCAATCTTTCATACCAAGCTCTAGGAGCTTGCTTAAGACCATACAAGGCTTTCTTAAGTCTAAAAACATGATCGGGAAATTGATCATTTTCAAAACCTGGAGGTTGTTCAACATACACCTCCTCTTGAATGAAACCATTTAGAAAAGCACTTTTGACATCCATTTGATAGAGTTTAAAACCTTTTGTGCATGCAAATGCTAGAAGAACTCTTATTGCTTTCAATCTAGCTACTGGAGCATAAGTCTCTTCATAGTCTATTCCTTCTTCTTGATTGTAACCTTTGGCCACTAATCTAGCCTTGTTACGCACAATGATGGCTGACTCATCACGTTTGTTCTTGAATACCCATTTTGTCCCAATTACCGGATGGTCTTTGGGTCTAGGTACCAAGTCCCAAACTTGATTTCTATCAAATTGATGTAGCTCCTCTTGCATAGCAATCACCCAATCATTGTCTGAAAGGGCTTCTTCTATCTTAGAGGGCTCTATATGTGAAATAAATGCAGAAAATGTAACTTCATTCAGAGTACTATTTCTGGTCCTAACTCCTTGATTCACATCACCTATGACTTGGTCTAAAAGATGATTCCTTATAAATCTCCAAGCTCTAGGTTGAGACTGGTCAGGATTTTCTAAATTGTTTTCAGGATCAGCCTCAAAAACATTTTCAGAGTTTTCAGAAGGAGTAGGAGCATTTTTCGAAAAGAATTTGTTTTTGAAAATAGTCTCCTCTTCATCATCCAAGGATTTATCAGATTCAGATTCACAAAATACAACATGTATAGATTCTTCAACAATCTTAGTTCTAGTATTAAAGACTCTATATGCTTTACTCCTATTAGAATAACCAATAAAGATAGCTAAATCAGCTTTAGGATCGAATTTACCAAGATTGTCTTTACCGTTATTGTGCACATAGCACTTACATCCGAAGACATGTAGGTGACTGAGGTTTGGCTTTCGGTCTTTGTAGAGTTCGTACGGGGTCTTGTTCAACTTCTTTCTCACATAGGCTCTGTTGGAGATGTAACAGGCCGTACTCATGGCATCCGCCCAAAACACTTGTGAAGTGTTATATTCGTTCAGCATTGCCCGGGCCATTTCCGTGAGTACTCGATTCTTTCTCTCCACAACACCATTCTGTTGTGGTGTTCTTGGTGCCGAGAAATTATGGTTGATCCCCATACTATCACAAAACTCAGCAAAGGCATTGTTTTCAAATTCTCCACCATGATCGGTCCTTATACCTGAAATTGAAAGACCTTTCTCGTTCTGGACCTTCTTGGCAAAAACAACAAACTGATCATATGTTTCATCTTTTGATGATAAAAATATAGTCCAAGTAAATCTAGAGTAATCATCAACAATGACCAAAGTATATAAGTTTCCACCAAGACTTTTGACTCTAGCTGGTCCAACTAGATCCATGTGAAGAAGTTGTAGAGGTTTATTTGTTGAAATTTCATTTTTGGCTTGAAAAGAAGATTTGGTCTGTTTTCCCTTTTGACAAGCATCACAAATCATATCATTTTTGAAATTCAATTTGGGAATGCCAATAACCAAATCCTTTTTCAATAACTTGTCAAGTTGATACATATTGACATGAGCTAATCTCTTATGCCATAGCCAACTCTCATTCAAGTTACTGACAAAACAATTTTCAGAAACAGAACCATTGCTAGAGAGGTTCAAAGTATAACAGTTTCCATCTCTAGGTGCTCTAAATAAGGCTTTGTTTTTCAAATCATTCATAGAGATCAAATCCTTTTTAACAATAAAGCATTCATCAGAGTCAAATATTACCAAATTACCCTTATCGGTGCTTTGGCTCACACTTAGAAGATTGTGACACAATCCTTCTACAAGGTAGACGTCTTTGATGAGTGGGCCTTCATTGTTGCCTATCTCACCAATGCCAGCGATTTTCCCGGATTGATCACCTCCAAATGTGACTCTACCTCCATCTTTTGGCTTTATTGATAAAAACTTTGATTTGTCTCCAGTCATGTGTCTTGAGCATCCACTATCGATGTACCACTTGTTCGGCCTTGATGCTCTAAGACATACCTGCAGATCACAAGAGATCAAGTTTTAGGTACCCATCTTTTCTTGGGTCCTTTGGGGTTAGCATGTACCTTGGGAACATATGTTCCTTTTGGTACCCAGACATAATTTCCTACAGGTTTAGCTTTTCCTTCTTTTCGATGAAAACAAGATGAAGTAGAATGACCCTTCCTATTGCAATATGTACAATGTGCAAAAGGGTTTGAGGAATGAACAGATTTAGTAAAATAATTCATATAGGATTTTTGTCCATTCTTTTTCTTTCCTTTCTTCTTATCAAAGTCTGGTCTATAACCAATGCCCGATCTATCGTTTGTAAAACGTTGTTGTTTCAAAATCACATTGAGCATTTCACTTCCCTTAGTAAATTTCTCAAGTGCTTTTGTAAGTTGTGAATTCTTTTTCTCTAGGATAGAGCATTCATCACAAATCAGAGATTGAGGAGAAGAGAGGTTTTCAATTTGCAGTTCAAGAAAAGAATTTTTCCTTTTCAAAGACATATACTTGTCTGCAAGTTTTTCAAACTCCTTTTGAACAACATTGTATTCAGCAAACAATTCATCATAGGAAGGAAGAGATTCATATACCTCATTTCTTTCATTGTGTTGCTCTTCTTCCTCAGCGACTAGGCATATGTTGGCTTTTTCGCTTTCGTCTTCTTCAGCTTCATCCTCATCCGATGAGCTATCTCCCCATATTGCTGACACATATGCCTTCTTTTTGAATTTCTTGAACTTCTTCTTTTCTTTCTCTTGATTTTTCAGCTGAGGACATTCCGCCTTGATGTGTCCGGGTTTTTCGCATTCGTAGCAGATAACCGGCTTCTTTGATTCATAGCTTGAATTTCCCTTCTGGAATTTCTTGAAGCCTTGATCTCTTTTGTAAAACTTTTTGAATCTCCGGACCATCATGCCAATTTCTTCATCCTCATCTTCATCTTCCTCATCTTTTTCTACATTCAGAGCCACTCCCTTATTGCGATTGTTGCCACCATTGACATCTTCTAATTCCTTCTTGAACTTCAATTTGCTCTCGTACTCAGATAGACTGCCAAACAATGCGGCAACTGAGGTCATTGACTCTCCACGAGCTTCTTCAATGGCGGTGACCTTAGCTTCCCAATCCTTTGTTAGAATATTGAGGATTTTCCTTACTTGAGCTCCTTGATCGAAAAGCTTTCCTAAGGCAGCTAGCTGATTGGTCAGATGAGTATATCTCAACTGAAACTCTCCAATACTCTCACCTTGCTTCATTCGCAAAAGGTCATACTCAGTGGTTAGAATGTTGACTCGGTTCTCCTTGATTCCAGAGGTTCCTTCTTAAGCTATTTCCAGAGCCTTCCACATCTCCTTAGCCGTTGACAAATTACAGATACGAAAGTACTCCTTTTGACTAAGAGCACTCTGAAGCATCAGGATAGCCTTGCTATTGAGAGTGATGTTCTTCTTATCGTCATCATTGAACTCAGCTTCTGTCTTGGGAACAGTGATGCCTCCTTCTACCTTGACTGGAACATAGTCTCCAGTCTCAAAGACCCTCCATAAACCATATTCTGTTGCCATCACGAACACACGAAATTTTGCTTTCCAGAAAGAGTAGTGTTCGCCGTCGAAACCTGGAGGTCTGTTGATTGAAGCTCCATCTGGAAGAATTCCTTCCATGGTGATCCTTCTCGAGTGGTTAAACTCTTCTGAGAAGACCTTGCTCCGATACCAAATGAAAGAGGAGCTTTATACCCAAGAGGGGGGGTGAATTGGGTATAATAAAAATTTTCGACAACTTGTTCTGTTTTTACACTTTCAGAACAGGGCAGAACAGAGGAGATAGAGAGAAAAGCTTTGCACACAACGATTTATACTGGTTCGGTCCTTTCTCCGACCTACATCCAGTCCCCAAGCCTCACCTGGGATTTTCAATTCACTATAATCAAATATTGATTACACACTCTGTACTAAGAGTTGTTCACTCACTAGAACACACTCCCCCTTACAAGTTGTAATCAATACACCCTAACTACCAAGTCCCCTGACTTGTAGTTATCACAATCAGTAGATGATTTGCAAGATGATAACTCTCTCAAAGAGTAGATAGAATAAACACTGAAGTACAAAGTATCAAATTGATACTATTACAGATGAAAGCTAATACACAATAAATGAACTTAGTAGAAATTCGCTCAGAGTAGTTCTATATCTTTTTGAAGATGTTAATGAACTCTATTTATAGCTAGAGAACATTAAATGACCGTTGTAGCTTGAATCAGACCGTTGGAGAAGTTGCCCAAGTGTTCTGAAGTGGTTTTGGGGTCTTCTCTCTCTTGTTTTCCCTTAATCTAGTTGGTCAAGACATCAGGGCTGACTTTCTACGAATTAATCCGTTGGAGATGAGTTTTCTTGTTTCAGCTAACATCTTTAAATACTTTGTAAGCGTGTGCAGAAGGATTTGGGTAGAAGGAGTAACTTTTGTGCTTTGCAATAAATGCTCTGAGTTGCTTTTTGCTTTATACTTTAACCTCTCACCAAACATTCTTTAATGCTCTGAAATCCACTAATAAATACGTTAAACATAGCAGGGAATATCAGAGAATAATATTAGAAGAAGATAGGATCAAATAACATTGATTTCTGAAATGCCCAAATTCAAAAATTATGAACCAGCGTCACGAACTCGAGTTCAGTTCTTACAGGCTCGAGTTCGAGGCTTTAGTGTTCAAAACTGTGCAAGTTCAAAAAGTGTAAACCTGAGGTTTGCTTTACAAACCTGAGGTTTGCAGATCATGGAAAAACTAAAATGCTCTCGGGTTGAAATGAACTCGAGTTTATTAATGTTAGGCTCGAGTTTGAGGCTTCAGTGTTTAAAAGCACGTAAGTTCAAAATGAACAAACCTGAGGTTTGTCTTTTAAACTGGAAGTTCTCAAGTCATTGAAAAACTAAGAAGCTCTTGGGTTGAAATGAACTCGAGTACATTAATGTCAGGCTCGAGTTCGAGACACTTTTGAACAGACTTCGTTTTAGCTTGAAAGCACAAACCTGAGGTTTGCAAAACACACTCTCGAGTTTAAAAACATATCCAAAAGTTCTTTGCTCTCTGGAACTTTTAGGCTCGAGTTTGAAAGTCTCAGGCTCGAGTTTAAATAGCTTAAAAATAGTTCTTTGCTCTCGGCCAAAACTAGGCTCGAGTTTGAATATGTTAGGCTCGAGTTTGAGCATTGGCGAACTTTTCAAACCGAAAAACTTTTCTTTCAATGGAACAGTGCAGAGTTTGAAAATATCTTTAAGTTTCAAACAACTTGTCCCGCCAGAGATGAACTCGAGTTTGCCATGACAGGCTCGAGTTCATGCTCTTAAAACTTTCTTTGGATTCTTTCAAACCTGAGGTTTGAAGAAAGCAAGTGTAAGGTTTACCATGTTTTTCAAAGGTTCAAAAACTCTCTGGAAAGAATGAACTCGAGTTTGACCTTAGTAGGCTCGAGTTCATGTGATCTTTTCAAAAGTTTAATTTTAAACTTCAGGTTCAGTCTCGAGTTTGGAAATCAACTGGACAAGTTTGTGTTCTCTGTCAAATCCAGGCTCGAGTTTGGTTTTGACAGATTGAAAAATACAAGTTTAAATTATTCTAAACTTTGTCACACCTTATCAGTATTGTTTCCAATTGTTGTTAATCATCAAAACGCTCAGAGAACTAACAGGCTTGGATTGGATTTAATAAAGAAAATCTACGGGCTTTAGAATTAATTTGATAAAGCATAATCCATGTGAAATCCAATCCACCAATGGGAGAATTTTCTTGTAGGTATTGTGAGAGAAATAAAACACAAATTAAAATTAAATGAAGGAAGAAGGGGGACGGTTTTCTTTAGGAAACGAAGAAGGAAAAATTGTTTAATAAATCAAACAGACACATGCTAGACTGAGTCATCACCCAAGCATTAAAACAAGAAGACTTTGGGGGCAAAATGGAAGAGGATAAGATGATGTGTGTGTATGTGTAAGAGAGAGAGTGTTGTGCATGTGTGTGTGTGTAGTATGAAGAGAGAGAGAAGAGTCAAAGCATTAGCCAATAGGGAAATTTAAGCATAAAACAATTAAATTAATCTATGGAATTAACTCCAGATATAAACAAATGAGAATCTATACAAAATAAATTATATATTGAAATCCGTTAATCATAGATCAAATATAAAAAGTTATTATTAACAAGCATAATATAAGCTTGAGATAGAGTATAGGCAAAGTCATTTCTTAAATTTGTGAAGATTGTGTCCAAGTGAGAAAAAGAAAAGTTGAGGTTTCTAATTGAAGCCCTAAGTCCCAAGATTATAAAATCGATGAGAAAATTTAAAGAAAACTTCAGGAAGACCCCTAAATATATTTTTATCTAGTGGAATGCAAAACAAAGAATAGATAAGGGAGGAGATTGTGACTTGATGAAGGAGCTAAGAGTTTTTCAAGGCACACATGGGATAATCCTCTTTAACTTAGAAGAGGATAATGTACTTTAGGATAGGATGAGTCATAAAGCAATGGAAGAGGCTAGAAGGGAGAGAGAGGGGGCGGTTTTGGGGGTGTGTAGGGTGAGGATTTGAGTTCTCAAATAACCTAGATCCAAAGGTCCAAATTTGAGAAGATTAGGTTTGAATTATTTACCATAATTGCCACACCAATTTACTATAAATAGGGGTCTTTAGTCTTCATAATCCTCACACCAAACCAAGCTTGAACAAGCTGATATAGATAGTAGAGAGTGAGAAGGAGGAGCTTCTTGAAGGAGTAGCAAGGTTCTTGGTAAGTTCTCTAGCTCTAGCTTTAAGTTCTTTAAGTTTTTTAAGTTTTAGTTCTTAAATTCTTAGTTAGAAGTAGTTTTAATCGTAAATATGCTAGGGTAGTTTTAATATCATGTTTTTATAGTCAAAATTGGTTTTAATTCGAAAAATTGATGAAGATGGTGTTTTAGCAAAATTTCTGGAAGATGGGAATCAAAGTAACGAAACTATGGCGAAATTTTGTCGGTAGACGATTTCTGAAATCAGTAATGAAAGTGCTAATATTTTATGCTGAAAATGATGTTGAAAAATTCTGGGAAAATTCATGGTTAAATTAGACATATATGGATTTTCAAATATGCCAAGAATATGTTAAAATGAGCTCTGTACAGTGAGATAAAAATTCTCAAAGTTTTATTGCGAAATTCTGGAAAACTTCTAGGCAGAGGCTTAAAACTTTAAAACTGGGAGTGATTCGTGAAATCTGGGAAAAATGATTATTTTTAATTGAAAGTAGACATCCTAAGGATTCCAAAGAATTTTACGGATCTTCATTTCGATTTTTCTAGAATTAGTTATGATTTTCCAAAGTTAGACAAAAATCTGTCCAAAATTCTGGACCAGCATTTTTGAAAAATTAAGGGTGATAAGTTGAGAAATAATCCTACCAAGGGTAAAAAGGTCATTAGTGACTAGGATATCTTCTAGAATATTATTTTTGAATTAACAAATGTGATATTACCATTATAGGATAATCGTGACCACTGTCCGACCAGCAACGTATCGATATCATCGATTAAGGTACGGACGCGTACTATAACACTAACTCTGATGCTTATGGTATACTTATATGTGATAGATCGTCTGAGACTCTATTTTTAAAAAAAGTTGTGCATACACATACAACTATACACGGGTTATAGTCTTGATAATGCTGTTGAGTTTTCCTAGCGCTAAGGACACAGATGTACACCGTGGCACTGGTGAATAGTTCAGACTATAATAACATGCATAGGCAGTGGCTATGTTATGTTATTATCTTGAATATGTGAATATCGTATGTGAATATTGCTGTATTGTCATGAATATCTGTCATACATAACTGATACCTAAGCATGAGGTTAACCGTTATCTGAGGTTCAATGGGAATTGAACCTCAGCTCTTACCATAGCCTCAGATTCTGAAGGAACCAGGACCAAGAACAAGGATAAGCAGCACGCATGAGGACACGGGCGGAGGACTTTTTCTCTTGAACCTTTTATTACGGTACTGTATTCGGATAATTGTACTACTGTATAACTACCTAGACTCAACAACAGGGAATATTTATCAGATACTCGCTCTTTTAAATTATTCCGATGCTCTACTTTGATTAAAATATTTTGAAAACAAATTCTGAAAATGAGGATGTTACAGAAAAGCTAGCAATTATGTTATATAGAACCCTTAAGTATCATGTTATATAAAAATAATAATGTTACTTTAATTATTTAACAATATATTACGGTATTTTATATAGAACCCTTAAGTATCATATTATATATAAAAAAAGCCAACATGATTTGAAAATAATAAATATAGGCTTTAAATTTTATCAATTCACATCAATAAAATTAAAGTAAAATTAAAAGCGTAAAGGTGTGAATCTGCCTTTAAAATTAAAGACTAATGTTGTCCTTAATCTTCAAAATATAGCAATAATATATATTTCATTAAAAAATTAATGTTGTCCATTAAAAATTTGACGTAAACCATTAAATTTATAATAAATATAGATAATATTATTCCATTTTGACACTTTCAAAATAACATTAAAACAAAATAAACTTTTAAAGTAACGCTACTTCTCAGGCTTTTTTCTTTATTTGCCACTTTTTAAATAATTAATTACTATTTTGCCACTGTTTTCAAAATATTTCCTAATGTGCCACTTTTAGTCGACTAAACCAAGGTTTAGTCGACTAAAACGCAGGGCATTAATTTTTTTGACTGCCCCCGAGATTTAGTCGACTAAATCAAGTGACTTAGTCGACTAAATAGCGACATGGGGTTTTTTAAAAACCCCAATCGCGACATTTGGAACCTTAATTCACCACAAAACCTCCCCAATCCTCTCTTCTCTATTTTTTTAACCAAATCCTTACTGAATCCGTCAGTGAGTAGCGAAGGAAACTTCATTCTAGCATCATTTGTGTCGATTTCGATATGTTCTCATCTCCATTTTGAATTTCCGTCGTTGTTCTTTCGTTTATGGGAACCCTCATTTCCCTAGAAGGTAGACAAATTAATTAAAAGTAAAAATGATTTTTATATTTAAAATCAAAGTTCACCCAAGATCAGTGAGGATGGAGAACATGACTAAGAATCCTAACAGAAAAATCCCCAATATAAAATCTTAATAAAAAAAATTAATTTTATGGTTTAATATGAAAAAATATTTTTCAAAATTTATAATTTATATTGATTACATTCAAAATATCAAATTGATTAGTTAAGATATTGATTTAAAATAGATATGAAAATATTTAATGATGTCTTCATTTTCAAACTCATCAACACCTACTTTTCGGCAAGCATTCATATATTACTCATAATATATTAAAATATAGGAAAATGATATCCTATATGAGATTATAGAGGATAAAAAAAGTTACTATATCAAAATATAGGAAAATGATATCCTCATTATTCTCTTTTATATCATCATCTCATCTCCATCCTTAGATAATGAAATATATATTTTAGATTTAATATTTTATAATTTAAAATTTCTTTATTTATTACAGATTGCAATTATGAAGGGTATAGATCAATATAACTAAGAATCGTAACAGAAAAATCCTCAATATAAAAACTTAATTAAAAAAATTTAATTTTATGGTTGTTTTATAGCTCCACGCACCAATAGGATCTGAACTGCATGACAAATGAGTTGATTATCTAACGGGTCCCACAATATTATCGAACGTGTTATACACGCATGAACATGATAAAGAGTTTTACGTTTGACCCTATAATTTATACTAAAATATTAATACTATTAATAAATAAATAATAAATAATCGGACAAAGAAAAAGTAAAAGCCCCGCATAAACGAAAGAACAACGGCGGAAATTCAAAATAGAGATGAGAACATATCGAAATCGACGCAAATGATGCTAGAATGAAGTTTCCTTAACTACTCACCAACAGATTCAGTAAGGATTTGGTGAAAAAAATAATAGAGGGGAGAGGATTGGGGAGGTTTTGTGGTGGATTAAGGTTCCAAATGCCGCGATTGGGGTTTTTAAAAAAACCCCTGTCGCTATTTAGTTGACTAAGTCACTTGAGTTAGTCGACTAAATCTCGGGGGCAGTATAAAAAAAAAAAATCAACGCCCCGCGTTTTAGTTGACTAAACCTTGATTTAGTCGACTAAAAGTAGCACATTGAGAAATATTTTAAAAACAGTGGTAAAATGGTAATTAATTATCTAAAAAGTAAAAAATAGGAAAAAAAAAAGTCCTACTTCTCAACCTAAAGGTTTGAGATTTTTTTTTTCCCCTATACTCTGGTAATACAATTCCTATTTCCCTACACTCTACTTCTAGCAACAGCCTTCACAAGTTCCACAAACGTAGCTTAACATTCAACACGCAAACTGATAGATATTTTTTCACATTCTTCTTCTTGACATCGACTTCACCTCACCTCTTCCTCTTTCCTTCTTTTTCTTCATCTCCGGTGGCTGTATTTCTTCCACAGGCGTGGGCTAATGTCAAACAAAAAAAGACAACGCCAGGTGACAGATAGACGAGCACGAGGAGTCGTTGAACCACCCTCATCTCTCTCTCTCTCTCATTTTTCTACATCCCTTCCTCACCCCTGTTCAACCGTCTGGCTATTGGGTAGCCGTTCCGGATCCCGGCCACAAAACGGCTTTTCTCCGGTGCAAAACGGCTTAACGTCGAAAACGACTTTTAGCATTGAAACGAGCTGTTGTCGAGTCCGGCTCGCCTGCTCGGCTTTTAAAACCATGATGACGTTATATTTTTGACGTTATTGCCTCCAAATTAATCCTAACAATCATGTAGCCAACTATTGAAACTTTCGTTACAATTATTAGTCATGTCGCGTAATTTCATTGAATGAATAAGAAAACTAGCAATTTTAAAACCTTACTCCTACCCGTCCTTAATATATCTACTTAATATAAGGCCTATATGATTTTCTTAAGAAATATTAATGAAGTCAAATAAATTAGTTAATCATAAAATATATCCTTTATTATTTGATTATGTATTAATTTATAAGAAAGACATGGTTTAGTATAAATTAGGTAAATATGAATACTTTAAAATAAGTTATTTAAATAAGTTTAATCTTTTAAAAATAGTCAACTAGTATTATACTTAGTAAGGATGGGAGTGGTATTATATTTTAATAAAATGATAAGCATTACATATTGAGAGATGATCGATGGCTTGAGACAACTTTAGAAGATGAACCAAAAAGGATAATACTTCCTTGTTTGTTTAAATTTTCCTCACTGATAACTACACAGATATCAAAGCATAACAAGAAAAACATAATACATGTGTCTTCTTAATCAACGAGGTCCAGAAAGGATGGATTCAGGTATTGTAGTGTGATGAGAAGAATAGGCATCAAACTCTCTGTCACTCCCAAATACAAATCCAGAATAAGAATAAGAAGGTGGTGAGATTAGCGATGAACAATCAGGCAAAGGCACATCCTTGTTCAAATACTGCACCACTTGTTGCATGCTTGGCCTATTCTGAGCATTATAATTAGAACATAAAAGCCCCAATTTCAACACTAATTCTACCTCATCTGCTTTATACTCTGTTCCTAAATTCTGATCCTTCACCTCAACAATCTCACCCCTCTTCCATAACGCGTAAACCCAATCTAGCAAAACCATATCTTCACTTACCAAGTCCCTAGGCCTTCTTCCACATACAACCTCCAGCGTAAAAACACCGAAAGAGAACACATCGGATTTTTTCGTGGCTCTTCCTGTTCTTATGTTTTCTGGTGCAAGATACCCCAAAGTCACGGCCACATGTGTGGTTATAGGTTCAGCCCCATGATTATATAATCTAGCAAGGCCAAAATCTCCTAACCTTCCATTTAATTCTGAATCTAACATAACATTGCTTGCTTTTATGTCTCTGTATGCAGATAGCACAATCCTAAAGCTATACCTTTGATGATTTTGAATCTTTGCATCTAATTTAGTGTTACACCGGGTTGTTTATAGAGGTATTTGTCTAAACTTCCATATGGCATGAACTCATAGACTAAAAGAAGCTCACCTTTTCGCTTGCAATATCCTAGAAGAGAAACAAGGTTTCGATGGCGAAGATGACCAATGCTTACAACTTCTGCGATGAATTCCCTTATGCCTTGTTGTGAAATATGGGATACTTTCTGCTCTGTCCTAAGAACACAGAAAGATTGGACTTGACTAGGTTGTCAAGCCTAGAGCCTACGTACCCTTTGAAGGGATCAAAGTCCACGTAGTTCGTAGTATACGTAAAGGCATGAAGCCAGGGGGTGGTGTGTGTGCTCTGTGTGACAGGAAGTAAAGAGAGCATAGATTAGAACGTCTGCACCTGTTTAGGGTTTCCTTGTATTTATAGAGGAGTCTGGTGCGAATATCTCTGGATTAATGAGCGATATCCGGGATCGAGATATCAGGGGCTGATATCTTGTGATCACGATTGGGGGAGATCCTTGATTGATGAGATCCTAAATTGGTGGGATACTGGGATCCCATATCCTTGCCCATTATGGTGCTGATTCTGCCTTAGGCATGGTTGGGCCGTGGCCTGGATATAGGCCTTTTGGGTCGGTCCGTAACACTTTCTTAACGGCAACCTCAATTTTCGAACCTGGTAGTGTGCCTTTGTACACCTTTCCAAATCCTCCATAGCCTAAAACCTCTCTGTCTTTGAATCCTTTTGTGGCAAAGTCGAGATCTTTGTATTTAAACCTATGAGCACCATCATTTTGCTCCCACTCCTCCACAATCTCGGAAAACTTTCTTTTCTTTTTTATGTAATAAACTACAAATAAACTCAAAAAAATGATTAAGCAGAGTGAAAGGAGAGGGAACATAATTGAGAAATTCACTGATTGTGTCCCATCAAGTCCTCTTAATTTTAGGAGTTTTGAGAATTGAAGGTGTTGAGCCTCCCCATTGAGCTTGAAGCTCCAACCAATAATATAATGAGAAGTCCAAACTACAAACCCAGTGGAAGCAGAGAATCCGATATAGCAAGGATTGTTTATAATATGAGAAAGATCCTGAGAAAACCTCAGTAATGGAGTTTCGGGCTTGTTGATGTTTAGTGGAGCTAGGGTGACCTCAACTTGCTTCTTACCTCCGTCATAGTCCACCCACACTTGCATCGGCAGGTCACTGATAAGGCTCAAGTTGTGAAACTGAAAGCCATCGACATAATATCCAGCAGGAGCAGATGTTGATGAGTTCTAGCCATTAATATCGATTCCGACATGGTTATCATTGATATCATCAAAGCTCGGGTTCAGAACGGTGTCGAGTTCCACTGCAAACACATGGTTTGTTGCGACTCCGTTGTTGGTGTCATTGAAGAGGCCTAGGTACTGAGAGGGAAGAGCACCTGGTAATCCTTTCGTTGGAGAAATTACGAAAGCCATTCCATGACCACCGATATTACGGAATTCAGATCGAATGGCGAAAACAAAAGTGGTGGAGAAAGAATCAGTGTTTGAGAAAGCTACTGATTCTGGGTAGAAAGCGTGGCCCATTGATATCTTGGTTTCATCGGTCAGCTGGAGGAGGCCATTGGAAGTGATGGAACAACTACCATCCATGATCATAGAGTGGAAGCCATTATTAAAGATGAAACTTGACTCTGCACCACTTACTTGAACCATTGTTGTCACCAAAAAAAGGACCAACGCCACTAACATAACCTTCTTCACACCCATGGCTGACTCATGATCATTGTCTTCTTTCATATCCTCGGCTATCTGGATCTTCATTGAAGGGTACGATTTGATTTTTAATTAATTGACTAAAATCTTGTACACTCGTTCTTGGGGTTAAATGGAATAGCAATTTGGAATATGGAAGATGTCACGAAACCACGTGGGTTGAATACTCCACTTCTATAGATACCGAATTTCCAAGAACATGTCTTTCATCCCTTTTATTAGGGGAAATCCTTAAAAACAACTCTACAGATAAGAACAAAAAGTATTCCAAAGATTGATAATATCACATATTTTTTTTTAAAAAAATATTGAAATGACACAAATACCCCCAACAAAAATCTTCTTCTTCATCCTCGAAGATCCGCTGGTAGTACTCCACCGGCGATAGAAAATCCCAGATCTAGAGCATTGACAAGCTGAAGAAAGAAATCTAAAAACCCAATATTCCAAGTTCAAAAATGCTAGCAAAGAAATTGAGCTTCTATTACAGAGATTCAAAAGGTGTGAATGAGGTATCTCGACATCGAAACCCAATGCATCGACCTCGCCGAAGCAGAAACCCTCGAACGCCGCCGCTGTACAATAATCGTTATCATAGGCCAGCACCGACATTAGAGACGCCATTGACGAGGCGAATCCCTCGGTGGTGCTCGCTTGGGTGTTCACTATAATTTGAATTGTTTATAAATTTGGTTTAAACGTAAATATTTTATATTTCACGAGGATTTTTTATATTACTTATTGAAACTTACTTTGTAAAAAGTATTTTCTCATATAATTTTTTGTTTATAAGTATTGTTTTTAGAATTTGATTTCAAACAAATTATTTGACCAAATAAAAAAAATCAGAAAAAATAAACAAAATATTTCATTGTTAACCAATGTTTTGAATCATTTACATTAGTATTTACTTATTTAAGATTATTTTCATTTGTAAATAAATATGAAATGGTTTACAAATGTCTCATTAATTTTAATTTTCCATTCAAAGATTGTAACTTTCATTCTAGGGGAGTGAGTTTGTAGTAGCCTCCACCTCCAGTTATTTAAGACTGTAGTTTGCTATTTGTGGATTGTTAATAGCTTGCCATCTTCAAGAGCTTAATCTTCTCAAACCGTACAGCTCCCCACATCACCATCTTTCTCATCTGAGGTTGTTCAATTTTTCTCCTTTTTTTCCTTTTTGAATGATCCTTTTTTGTAGGATTCTTGCATATAGTGTTGTTAAAAGGTTTTCTGGTTCTAGAGATATTGGGAAAATTCGTTTGAGGGCCCCTATTGGGCAATTAATTCTAAAAAAGGCCCACAAAATCTGAAAATACGGAAAAAGGCCCTGAAATTCTGACAATACCCAAAAAGGCCCAAAGATTCTGACGGGGGGCTGATATAGTTGTTAATGGGGCTGATATAGTTGTTAACGAAGGGCTAATATAGTTGTTAACCGGGCTGATTTAGTTGTTAAATTTTTTTTTTAACAACTAAATCAGCCCGGTTAACAACTATATCAGCCCCCACTAACAACTATATCAGCCCCATTAACAACTCCGTCAGAATCTTTGGGCCTTTTTGGGTATTGTCAGAATTTCAGGGCCTTTTTCGGTATTTTCAGATTTTATAGGCCTTTTCTGGAATTAATTGCCCAATAGGGGCCCTCAAACGAATTTTCCCATGGATATTCAGACCGTGGTGCAGGTTCTGCTCTATTTAGAAATCCCAGAAGCTTCACTGCTGATTTGAATGGGAACGTGCACGTTGCTCATAGAAGTGGTAATCTTCACGCATAACCTTACATCAATCAATCTACGCTTTCGTTACTTGATGATCCCTTCTTTATATATTCAATTGTGTAAAAAAGAGCTTTAAGACCGCCTCATTCAGACCGGACTATAGAGAATCAGGTTTTAAAAGTATGACCGGTGGCAGTTTCGTAAATATATAGAACTTTTTGGTATGACCTGTGACACTTTCGTAAATATATAGAACACTTTTAAGACCGGACTATAAAATATGCGATCTTAAAAGTATGACCGGTGGCAGTTTTCTAAATATAAAGAACTTTTTGGTATGACCGGTGGCACTTTCGTAAATATATAGAACACTTTTAAGACCGGACTATAAAATATGCGGTCTTAAAAGTATGACAGGTGGCAATTTCGTAAATATATAGAACACTTTTAAGACCGGACTATAAAATATGCGGTCTTAAAAGTATGACCGGTGACAATTTCGTAAATATTGTGAGAAGACGCCGATGAGTCCGAGAATGCGATGATTTATTCCTTCACTTAATTGGAATTATATACAGATGCTAATAAATAAATAATCTTCTGACCTGGACAGTTTCTATAATCTAGGGATTACAATCAGAAATATAATTATGAAATTCAAAAAATCATGATCTGCTAACTTAATTCCTAAAATCTCTCTAACAACTTAATTAAGATAATTACAATCAGGAATATAATTACAAAATTCAAAAAACCATGATCTGCTCATTTAATTCCTAAAATCTCTCTAACAACTGAATTAAGATAATTGTACAATATAATCCTATATGCTAACTAATTAAATCTGAATTTCCAACAAATATATAAAACACTTTTAAGACCGGATGTTTGTAAAAATAGGTCTTAAAAGTATATTTTTAAAACCGGACCCTTTATAGTCCGGTCTTAAAAGTATGACCGGTTGCAATTCGTAAATATATAAAACACTTTTAAGACCGGACTATAAAGGGTCCAGTCTTAAAAGTGTTTTATATATTTATGAATTGCAACTGGTCATATTTTTAAGACCGGACTATAAAAGATCTGGTCTTAAAAATATACTTTTAAGACCTATTTTACAAACATCCAATCTTAAAAGTGTTTTTTAAAAAAAACTAAATTCGCTAAACTCGTTAAGTCCGTGAGCGTGCTTATCTTCTTGGTGATATAACATTTGCTTAGTTATAGATTCATCAAGTGTACCAAGAGCCTAACGAGTCAAATCCTCAGCAAGAATGACATCCTCTTCCTCAAATCTACTCGCAATCTTCGTAAGTCATCCTAAGAGTCACACAATCAAATCCTTGGCAACATTGGCAGTAAGATGCTTCGAGGGTTTAGCGATGGCATCAACTCCAATCCTCAGCAACGGCGCAAGCGTACTGCTTCTAGGATTATGGATGATGGCGGCTCCTTCCTCTTCGATCTATGGCTCCTCCCACACCATCTTTGCACAGATCTGACTTAAAATTAAACCCAAATCTCTTCTTGCTTAAGTTTGTTTCCTCCTACCTTGACCGCTCCTGCTCAGATCTGGACTTTGATTTTGGTTGCTTGAAGCTTTGCCAGCATCGATAGGAGGATTCTGCTCAGATTTGGTTGCTTTAAGTTTGTGATTTTTTTGTAGATCTGGACTTCAATTTCACTTATGATATTATATTAATTCAAATTTGATTTCCATGGTGAATGATTTCTATTTCTTGTTATATTTTCTTATTTCTAAACTTTGTATTCATCTTTTTTGTTTTTCTTGGTATTGTTTTCAATCTTCTCTTCTTTTTTGTTTTTCTTATTGGTGTTGTTTCCAACCTTCTCTTGGTTCTCCGTCACTGATGATGGAAGAACATTCAAAATGTTACCAGATCTGGTGATTTGGGACCGATTGTTTCATTTGGGTTTTTTCTTTTTTTTTTTTTTAATTATTTTGAAACACTTTTAAGACCGGATATTTCAAAAGTTCGGTCTAAATTTTTAAGACCGGTTGTTCATCCGGTCTTAAAAGTTACATTTTTAAGACCGCCTGGAACAAGACCGGTCGCAAATCCGGTCTTACATACCTCTTTCGTCCGGTCTTAAAGCCCTTTTTTGCACTAGTGATTTAAGTTCCTTTTGTCCCTTTCATTACTTGTTTTGTCATGATACGTGCACAGCAAATGAGAATATAATTAAAGAGATCCCGTGCTTCTGCACTTGCATGAACTCTGGCATGAAGAATAAGGTCCAAGCACGAAATTGGAAGCATTTGCACATCCTCAGCTGCTAATTATTTGTGAACTCTAATATTAACTTTGCATAAACTGGCAAAATAATTGTTGTCAAATGCAATTTATGGCATTTCTTCAATGTTTTTGGATCCTAACGAGGTGCAACCACTATTGCTAGTGGTTTCTGACATGAGGAGGGTGGGTTTTGAAAATGATTTTGAATGCCTTTTACTGGTTTCTGATCATAATAATCGATTAGTTCGCCAGATTAATTTGAAGGAAGAATGTACCCCTCCTCAATCTAGTGAGGCTTTAAAATTTGGAGCATATAAGTTTTGACTATAGCGTGATGCCGTGATACAGCCTTTTACTTTTCACATTTTCATTTCTCTCCATGTCAAATTGGATTTTCTCTAATCATGTGTTTGTACATTTGGAGGAAGAGTGATACAAAAAAATTGTCACTGCATGTGGGTTAAACATCTCATCATTATACTCATCCATTTTTCCTCTCTCTCTCTTTCTAAACGTGCCCTCTAGATTAATCTTTCTGAATCTTCTAGATCTGAATTACCTTTAATTTATTATTTACCACATTTTCTACAATTTCATTTTAATAATCAGTAAATCAGCATTTGTGGAAAGGAAGGAGACCTCTGAACATTCCCTCTAGATTTTTCTTTTGCTTGCTAAAAATTCAGTTTGAAAGCTTGGGGCAATATCCTCTATCTTATGGTTTCTGATTTTGTTTAGTTTGCTTCTGCTATGACATTTTATTCCATTGGGGTTTGGCTTGGGTTGTTTGTCTGTTTCTTGTTTTGGTTTCGAGGCCTTAATGCTTTGTGTTTCCTTGTAGTCTCTGGCTTTGTTCAGTTTTGCTTCTGCTATGAAATTGTATTTCCTTGGAGTTTGTCTGCTGTTGTTTGGGTTCATTGTTTTTGGTTTTCATGCTTTGATGCCCTATAGTTTCTTATGGTTTCTGGTTTTTGTTTAGTTTGCTTCTGCTATGAAATTGTAGTCCAATGGGATTTGTCTGCAGTTGTTTGTTTGTTCTTTGTGCCTCAAGGCATGGATCATCATCGGCATAAGTGGACAAGTCATCCATCCTTGGAGTGTTGCAGGTATTATTTAAGATATTGAATTAAATTTCTGAATTATGACGATTTTTCACTGACATTTTTACCTCCTATTATAAGCATCTAATACTTTTTATTGTGAAAGCATATGCCCTACTACTCCTTCTTTTGTTCTTATTTTATTATTTGTTTGATTGAAAAATCAGCAATTTTAAGATTCGTTATCACATCATTTTAAAAAATTTATTAAACTCATTTAGTAAACTAGAATCCAAACTCAATAATCACTCATTTAGTAGATTAATTTTTCAAACTTATTTAAATTACTTTGTAAAATATGTACATATTTAATTCCCTCTTGTTTTTATTTTTATTATTTGATATTTGATGGATTGATTCTGCAATTTTATGATCTATCATCCTATTGTTTTAAAATTTGATTTGAAACTAAATATTTCATTGTTAACAAATATTTTAAGTGGCTTAGTCAAGTATTTAGTTATTTAAATTCCATTAAAATACAATTTTATATTAAATATTATTTGAAAATAAATATTGAATGGTTTTACGTATATTTTCAAGGAAAATACTTCAGTTAAGTTTATGTTAAAATGTTCAATCACATGTAGTTGTGTCTTATTTTTAAAGTATTATCATTTAACTATATACTCGTATTTAACTATAAATCTATATGGGAAAATAAAAAGAACACATGGTTATATTTGATTAGAGAATATTATGTAATGGATATAAGAAACTTCTTGTTACTTATTATTCATCAATTCAACTACTTGTTTTAATGAATTGAACTCCAATTTAACAGAGTATGGTCTGTTTGTTGTTGCTGGTAACGGTGGCTGCCTAATTGTTTTTGCTCCTTCACAAAGACTGCCAAAGTCTATCAAGAGAACCCAAGATGCCAAATGATTATTACAGGTTGAGAAAACTGTGATCATCTTATCTAATTTTAAATTATGACCCCTCCAATTTGGGAAAAGCACCAAAATAATTTTTTTAAAATTTTTTTACCTAATTAGAACAGTTTGGAACAAATTTACCAAACTAATGCATTC
The DNA here is from genome assembly GCA_034222035.1 of Acacia crassicarpa. Taxonomy (NCBI): domain Eukaryota; kingdom Viridiplantae; phylum Streptophyta; class Magnoliopsida; order Fabales; family Fabaceae; genus Acacia; species Acacia crassicarpa. Next base: position 48,880,013 of record JAWXYG010000006.1, on the reverse strand, counting down.
AAATATTTGATTATCAGGACGCCATCAGTCGCGTTAGAAAGTGGTGACGTGAGACCCTCTTGCGCAACTATCTAGTGGCGTGACCCTTTCTGACGCGACTGATGGTGTCCTATCAGTAGTTTGATTATTACTTTTAAAAGTGCTTCAGTTCGGTATTTCTTTTTTTTCCCAATTTTGCTTTTGTCATTCATGTGATGTATCTTTTAATTTCGCACCCACCGACCAAACTCGATTGAAGCACTTAGTGATGATTTGAAAAGTAATGTGTCATTTACCATTATTCTTTTTTTAATTAAACAATAATTAATTCTAATATTTTTTTTCCAACCATCATTGCTACAGATTTGGTATATATAACAATTAATAAATAATGGTTATGTTATGTATGTCAAGATCAAGGTCGTAGAAGAATATATAATGCTAAATACAATATAATAAGATATAAATTATATAATTATATTTAATAATATCTCATATTTATATTTTTAATATAAGTATAATATGTTAAGATAATAGTCCAATATTAGGCGGAAAAGGTAGGATCCTAAAAAAAACTATTCAACAATATATTACGGTATTTTATATAGAACCCTTAAGTATCATGTTACATGACAAAAATTATTTGAAAATAATAAATGTATGCTTTAGATTCTATCAGTTCATATTGATAAAATTAAAGTAAAATTAAAAGGGTAAAGGTGCAAACCTACTTTGGAAGGAGTAATATTGTGTTGTAAATTTTTTTTAGGTTCAATGTCAACTGGAAAGTTTCAAAACGTAATAATAATTAGGGCTATTCACAAAACCCAGCAATCCGGCAACCCGATCTGGCCCAACCCTGACCCGATCCAATCTAAAAAAAAAAGAAAAAGTGTCCAAACATATATTCACTAGTGTAAAAAAGAGGTTTAAGACCACCTCATTTAGACTGGATTATAGAGGATCCGGTCTAAAAAGTATGACCGGTGACAGTTTCGTAAATATAAAAAACTTTTTGGACCAGATTATAAAGGATCCGGTCTTAAAAGTATGACCAGTAGCAATTTCGTAAATATATAGAACACTTTTAAGACTAGATTATAAAGGATCCAGTCTTAAAAATATGACTAGTGGGAATTTTGTAAATATATAGAACACTTTTAAGACTAATTTATAAAGGATATGATCTTAAAAGTGTTAAAAAAAAAAGTATGACCGGTAGTAATTTCGTAAATATATATAACACTTTTAAGACCGGTTGTTTCAAAAAACCAGTCTTAACAGTACCGGTTATTTAAAAAAAAAAAACCGGTCCTAAGAGTATACTTTTAAGACTGGTTATTTCAAAAAACCGGTCTTAAAAGTGTTTTTTTTAAAAAAAGTATGACTGGTAGCAATTTCGTAAATATATAAAACACTTTTAAGACCGGTTATTTCAAAAAACCGGTCTTAAGAGTGTAAAAACAAAAAAAAGCTAAATTCGCTAAACCTATTAAGTCCATGAGTTTGCTTTGTCTTCTTGGTGATATAATATTTGTTTAGTCATAGATTCAACGAATGTCCCAAGAGCCTCACTGATCAAATCCTCAGCAAGAATGTCATCCTCTGGTCCTTATTATAAGGCACCAACTAACAAGTTTGTTTGGTCCTTTTTATAAGGTACTTGCTTGTTCCCAATAAGTATTAATAATTTGTTTCCATGTCTACCCATAATTAATGAGGGTAGTGTGTGTGAATGATAATTAATATAATATTAGAGTTTAGTGGAATTAATAGAGGTAATATTGAAAATTACTTAAATTGTAAGGTAATTTTATTGATTTTAACTGTTTTTATTGGTTTGTGAGAACAGTTAGTTGGTGTCTTATAATAAGGACCAGAAGGAGTACATATCAAGACAACTTAGAAGATGAACCAAATCCACTTTTATCTGTATCCAAAAAGGATGATACTTCAAATTTTCCTCACCGATAAGGAAGCAAATATTCAGCTAATCATCTTTCTGCTCATCTCTCCCCATCATCAAATCTGACTGTCAAAATCTTGATCTAAGGGTCTAGAAATTTTTTTAAAAAACCGCGCACGGTTTTTTTTAAAATTATTCTGGACTTTTGGATCAGAATTTCGATGGTTAGAATTTGCTGATAATGAGAGATGTGTAGAGAAGTGATGATGAGAATATATGGATCCCACCGATAACTAAACAGAGATCAAAACATATCAAATAAAACATAATGCATCTAAGTTCAAGAGGCTATATACTATATGTCCATTGGAAATATACAAAATTAACGAGGTCCAGAAAGAATGGATTCAGGTATTGTAGTGTAATGAGAGGAATAAGGATCAAACCCTCTATCCCTCCCATATACAAATCCAGAAGAAGGAAGTGGTGAGATTAGAGATGACCAATCAGGCAAAGGCACATCCCTCTTCAAATACCGCACAACTTGTTGCATGCTTGGCCTATTCTGAGCATTATAATTTGAACACAAAAGCCCCAATTTCAACACCAATTCTACCTCCTCCGCTTTGTACTCTGTTCCTAAATTCTGATCCTTCACCTCAACAATCTCACCCCTCTTCCATAAGGTGTAAACCCAATCCACCAAAACCATATCTTCAGTTACCAGGTCTCTAGGCCTTCTTCCACATGCAACCTCCAGCATAAAAACACCGAAAGCGAACACATCAGATTTTTTCGTGGCTCTTCCTGTTCTAATGTTTTCTGGTGCAAGATACCCTAAAGTACCAGCCACATGTGTCGTGCTAGGTTCAGCCCCATGGTCGTATAATCTAGCAAGGCCAAAATCTCCTAACCTTCCATTCCACTCTGAATCTAACATAACATTGCTTGCTTTTACGTCTCGGTGAACCACAACTTGCTCCCATTCTTCATGAAGATAGCACAATCCGAAAGCTACACATTTGATGATTTTGAATCTTTCAATCCAGTTTAGTGTTATCCCGGGTTGCTTATAGAGGTATTTGTCTAAACTTCCATTTGGCATGAACTCATAGACTAAAAGAAGCTCCCCTTTTCGCCTGCAATATCCCAGAAGAGAAACAAGGTTTCGATGGCGAAGACAACCAATGCTTACAACTTTTGCGATGAATTCCCTTATGCCTTGTTGTGAATTATGGGATACTTTCTTAACAGCAACCTCAATTTTCGAACCTGGTAGTGTGCCTTTGTACACCTTTCCAAATCCTCCAAAGCCCAAAACCTCCTTCTCTTTGAATCCTTTTGTCGCAAAGTAGAGATCTCTGTATTTAAACCTGTGAGGACTATAATTTTGCTCCCACTCCTCCACAATCTCGAAAAATTTTCTTTTCTTTTTTATGTAACAAACTACAAATAAACTCACCAGAACGATTAAGCAGAGTGAAAGGAGAGGTAACATAATTGATAAATTCACAGATTGTTTCCCACCAAGTCCTCGTAGTTTTGGGAGTTTTGATAATTCAAGGTTTTGAGCCTCTCCATTGAGCTTGAAGCTCCAACCAAGAATATTATGAGAAGTCGGTGCGTATACCCTGGTGGAAGCAGAGAATCCGACATAGAAAGGATTGTTTATAATATGAGAAAGATCCTGAGACAACCTCAGTAATGGAGTTTTGGGCTTGTTGATGTTGATTGGAGCTAGGCTGACCTCAACTTGCTTCTTGCCTCCGTCAAAGTCCACCCACACTTGCATCGGTAGGCCACTGATAAGGCTCAAGTTATGAAACTGAAACCCATCAACATAATATCTAGCAGGAGCAGATGTCGATGACTTCAAGCCATTAATATCGATTCCGACATGGTTATCATCGATATCACTAAACTCCTTGTTCATAAAGGTGTCGAGTTCCACTTCAAACACATGGTTTGTTGATATTCCGTTGTTGGTGTCATTGAAGAGGCCTAGGTAGTGACCGGCAAGAGCACCTGGAAATCCTTTTGCTGGAGAAATTACGAAAGCCATTCCATGAACACCGATAGTACTGTATTGAGATCGAATGGCGAAAACAAAAGTGGTGGAGAAAGAATCAGTGTCCAAGAAAGCTACTGATTCCGGGTAGAAAGCGTGGCCCGTCAACCGCTTGGTTTCATCGGTGAGTTGGAGGACGCCATTGGAAGTGATGGAATAACTACCATCCATGATTATAGACTGGAAGCCACTATTAAAGATGAAACTTGAATCTGCACCACTTACTTGTACCATTGTTGTCACCACCAAAAGGACCAGCGCCATTAGAATATGCTTCTTCACACCCATGGCTTTTTCAGGGACCAGCGCCATTGAGCATGAAAGAATTAAGAATCCCTTTCATTGCCCAGGGAGATTTATTAGAGAGATGTGTAGTCTTTTCCTTTCATTCCCGTGTTGTTTGAGTTTCTTAATTACTTTCTGAATTTTATTTTCTGCTATGTAAAAGTGTACAATTTGTCGGGTAGCTCAATTGCCAAAGGTGAAATCATTCTATTATATCGTGGATAAAAGATGTGTTCTCTTGTAGTGCTGATGGTAATGGATTTTATTTATTTTTTTTGAAAAAATTAACGATAGAATTCAAAAGGATATTTTGCATGAAAATGTTCATGTATTTAATATCCTTTTTATTTTGAAAGGATATTAAGTATCATGTATCTTTTATTATAAAAAAATTATAATAAAAAATACATGATATTTAATATTTAAATATAAAGGGTTATTAAAATTATTAAAAAGTCAGTATTTTTTTAATTTTTAAGTCATGTAATAATTTTATATCATTCCTCTTATGTATATCATTATACTAGCTTCAATTTTAATTATAAAAATACTTTTGTAATACAATTTGTATTATAAAAGTGTTTCTATAATTAGGATCAGAGCTAGTATATATGTATACAATCTTATTTTGAATTTAATTATTATGTCACCGACTATATCAAATGGCACAATCAATTTGACTGTTTGAACTATAACCTATTACCTATTGATCTTTCTGGCTTAATGCCTTATTTTTAACATATTGATCCCAACCCAATTTAAGGGGCTTTTTAACCAAAATAAGAACAAAAAAAAAAAATTTATCAGATTAAAGCAGTTGGGAAACATTTTACTAAAATAATGCAGTTGGTGGCGCAGGGACAGGGCACGCCGTTAGTGACATATAAATTTTTTTTTTTAAATACTGAATCAAAGCCCCATATTGGTCTACGCCAGCTAGTGGCGTGGACCTTGTGACGTGGCGTGAAATAGGTCCACGCCAGTTTCACGCTACTGACGTGGCATGGACCCCCCCTACGCCATCAGTAGCGTAAACCTTACTCTGATAAATAATTTCGACTGTGCATTAATCTGATTTTTTTTTTTTTTTGTTCTTATTTTGGTCAAAAAGCCCAAATTTAAGGGCCAGTCAGAGAGGACCCTACTAACCCTACTTTCACAATCCATCTCGACTTCCTAAGAAATTACCTAATCTACCATTAATTTATTATACTCTATACTACACTCTACTTGAAGCTTGACTTTGAATATGAAAGGATAGCAATAAGAAGTCTCCCATTTTGGTCAACCATCCGACCCTACCCACGCTTGACTTCAACATTGCGTCTAGAAAGAAAAGTTGAGATGAGAAAATTGGGGGGAAAATATTATCCCTTCTTGTATTTGGATGGAGGGTAGAAAAGGGGGAGAGAAAACACATGATATTACTTACAATGACAATAGTGCCCTTATTTAGTTTTTACCCAATTTTTTTAAGTGATGCCATGAAAAATGAATTCAAATAAGAAATTGACACCATCAAATTAAACATTATAGTGAAATTAAAATGAAATTATTTTTATATTTTATTTAAAAATCATAGTATTAATCCAAATATATTTCCTCACAGACTAAAATAAAAAAATAAAGTTAAAATAAAAATAAACTTGTCTCAAAGTTAATAATATCTCAATATCCGAATTTATTAAAATCAAAATTTCTTTTTAAAAAATCAAATTTTTTATTTCATTTTTAATAACAATACTAATTATTATTATTTATATAAAAAATTTATTAACAAAAAAATTATATAAAAAATTGCATATAATGATATAAGAATAGTAGTTAAACTAGTTAATTATAATCATTTTCCTAAAAACCCTTATTTAAAATTTAAAATGGCTAAAGGAAAATATTATTGAATCAATAACCCTATGTGCTTGTACCTCTTCGACCTCACATGACTTCTTTAAATCTAGCATCTCAACTTCTCTTAGCTTTCACACAATCCAAAATATCTATAAATCTATGAAGTGTAGGCCTTTTTTTTCTAGTAAAAATGTGTGTTGTGTAAGTGTGTTTATCATCCCATATGTGTGTGTGTGTTCATACATGTACACACACATGTCTATATCTATATACACGCACATGCACACGTGCGCACGTACATCATAGACTTTTATGAGCTCTTACACAATATGGCATCATAGACTTGTCTGAATTGTCATAAAAAAATAGTAGGAATGAGGTGTAAGAAGTATTAATAATAAGTTGCAAGCATTACTTACTTTATAGAATATATAGGTGCATTATTAAATTATCATAGTGCTTAATTATTATTGAAAAAGTATCAATATGGGTATTTTAGGCAAAAAATTGACAAAAGTTAGAATGTTGTCTTATAATTAGGACCAAGATCGACTCTCAAATGTTGTCATATAATTAAGACCAGAGGGAGTATTATTAATAAATAATAGTTGTTTATGCCCTCGATATATTACGGTGCATATATAACAGTTTAGAATTGAACATATATAGTGTCCATATTTATGATAGTTTAGAACCGTAATTTTTGGCCGAAATTAGCAGTTATAGATCAGTGATTCTGGAGTAGTGCATTTATATAATATTGGCTAAACTATACTTTTAGTCCTTTAAGTTTTACATAAGCCATACTTTTGGTTCCTTAATTTTATAAAGTATACTTTTGGCCATAACATTCTAACACCGTTAATGTTGCTCATGAAAAACGCTAACGCATGCGCAACGAATTCAAGTGAGGACTAATAGTATTTAATTACACAAATTTTATATATTATTCAATTTATCCATATTTTAAATTTAAGATTAATAGCATTTAATTGCACAGTTATTGCTTAAATTTACACGGTTATCACTTAAGTTTTTATTTTTCGTTAGCAAAATTAATGGTATTAGAATTATAGGATTAAAAGTATACTTTATAAAGTTAAGGGATTAAAAGTATACTTCATGTAAACTTAAAGGACTAAACTATACTTTAGCCTACAATGTTTTACTCCTAAAGTTCACTTAAGTTATTTGTTATCTATCCATGCGCATTGTCACCCATTAGAACAAAATGAATTAAGTTGCTTAAATTATGTTTTTGACGTTATTGACTCCAAATTTATCCTAACAATCATGTACCCAACTATTCAAACTTCGTCATACTACGTTCGGTGTTAGATATAGGATATAGTTTATAATGCAAATTATACTTACTATATCCTATATTTAAGACCGGAAAAGTAATTATTAGTCATATTGCATAATTTCTTTGAATTAATAACAAAACTAGCAATTTTAAACCCTTACTCCCAATGGTCTTTAATACAAAACTCATTTGATTTTTTTTAATAGAGATTAACGAAGTTAAATTAATTAGTTAGTTGTATATCATTTGATTATGTATTAATTTATAATTAAGATAAATTGTTTTGGTATAAAAAAGATGTATATGAATACTTGAAAATAATTTATTTACCTAAGCTTAATCATTTTAAAATAGTCAACTGTGATATTCTATTAAGGATCCATATTACATTTTATTGAGAGATGGTCGATGACTTGAGACAACTTAAGAAGATGAACCAAATCCATTTTTATCTGTGTCCAAAAAGGATAATACTTTCGTTCAGATTTTCCTCAACGATAACAATACAGAAATCAAAGCATAACAAGAAAAACATAATGCATCTGAGCTCAAGAGTGTATACTCCATTGGAAAAATAAATGCGTCTTCTAGGGAAATTAACGAGGTCCGGAAAGGATGGATTCGGGTATTGTAGTGTGACGAGAGGAATAGGCATAAGACTCTCTGTCAGTCCCAAATACAAATCCAGAAAAAGAAGGTGGTGACATTAGCGATGAACAATCAGGCAAAGGCACATCCCTGTTTAAATACTGCACAACTTGTGGCATGCTTGGCCTATTCTGAGCATTGTTATTTGAACACAAAAGCCCCAATTTCTACACTAATTCTACCTCCTCTGCTTTGTACTCTGTTCCTAAATTCTGATCCTTCACCTCAACAATCTCACCCTTCTTCCATAACGCGTAAACCCAATCCACCAAAACCATATCTTCACTTACCAGGTCTCTAGGCCTTCTTCCACATACAACCTCCAGCATAAAAACACCGAAAGCGAACACATCAGATTTTTTCGTGGCTCTTCCTGTTCTTATGTATTCTGGTGCAAGATACCCCAAAGTCCCAGCCACATGTGTAGTTATTGGTTCAGCCCCATGATCGTATAATCTAGCAAGGCCAAAATCTCCTAACCTTCCATTAAACTCCAAATCTAACATAACATTGCTTGCTTTTACGTTTCTGTGAACCACAACTTGCTCCCATTCTTCGTGCAGATAGCACAATCCTAAAACTACACCTTTGATGATTTTGAATCTTTGCATCCAATTTAGTGTTACACCGGGTTGCTTATAGAGGTATTTGTCTAAGCTTCCATTTGGCATAAACTTAGAGACTAATAGAAGCTCACCTTTTCGCCTACAGTATGTAATACCCTAAAATTCAAAATCATTATAAATGTTATATTTTGGCAAATAATGTCTATTAAAAATAGGTGAATATGTGGTCTCAAAGTTGAGTAACATATTTATGTTAATTTAGGGAATTTTCTCTGAGAATTAAGGTAATCAAAAACCAAATTCTCTAATTTTATTTTGGGATCATAAAATACCACAAAAGTACCATATTAAAGCCTAGTCTTATATAATCATAAGAGCAATAAAATGCTATGGAGATACTAAAATTAATTAAGGGAGATTCATTAAAGTTGAAAGGGCTAATTTTAAGAGTATGATTATGGAACATAAATATGATAAAATTATCATATTAAAACATGGTTCTTATGTAACCAATATAATTAAGGAGTGTTATGAAACCACTTGAATTAATTAAAGGGAATTAACCACAATTAGGAGGCAATTGAATTTGCACTAATTAAAATAATGGTATAATACCTATTTAAAATAGGAGAGTATGTTGTCTCTAAATTTTGTAAATTTGTTAGCTACATTTTAGGCAATTTTCTCTTGAAAATTAAATAAACCAAAGACTTAATTTAGGCCACATTTAAGGATCATAAAAATACAAGGTAATTATTATATTAAATTATGGTTCTTGAAAAATCAAAAAGAGCAAGATGAGGTTATTAAAATACCCAAACAAATTAAAGGAAATTGTCAATAATTATTGGGCACCTAAATTAATATTAATTAGATTAACTTTTATAATTAATCTAGTGGCAAATATTAATTAGCAATTTGGAGTATTTTGGCTTAATTAAATATTAGAGGCTAACAAGGGTTCAATATTAGTATCAAATGAATTTTGAAAGATCATAATTGAATTTGGTAATCAATTAAACCATAAAGGAGTATGAAAAGGCTTAAGGCAATTAGAGAATACTAAGAATAATTATTGGGCAATTAAGCACTTGATGAAAGAGATCAATAAAACATTATATATTAGAGTTGAAAAGTCAATAGAAATGGCGCATGAGTGTTGGAATAAATCTGCTGGAATTTTGCTTGAAATAAACATGAATTTGGCTATTTAAAAACATATTAAATGATTAATAAAAAAAATGAAGAAGGAGGAGCACGTCTTTTTTTAGTCTTGGGGGAGCAAGGTTTTGTTTTCAAACACATGCTAAATGAGGTCAACAAACTAGTCAAGGAAGTTGGCACTATTCCTTACTTGAACCCCAAGTTCTTTAGCTTCTTGAAGAAGGATGAAAAAATTGAAGGGAGAGAGAAGAGGAGTGGCTTGTTAGAGAAGTTGCTTGTAGCCTATAAATAGGAAGCAAATCCCTCTTCATTCTTCACACCAAACTCAAATGAGTTTTAGAGAGAAAGAGAGTAGAGAGAAGGAAGCAAGAAGGATGGGAGGTAGCAATGATCTTCAAGAGGTAAGGTTATTTTTAGTTTCTAGTTCTTAATTAGTAGTTCTTAGTAGTTTTTAGCATAAATGTAGTTTAATCTAGGAAATTTTTACAAATGTTCTCTTTCATGTTTGGAAGTCTCCATTGCTTTTAAAACGCAAAATGGAGTGGAAAACATGTTAGGGAATGATTTATAGAATCAATAGATCGTTAAGATAAAAGTTGTAGAATTTCCAGGTTTTAAGCTTGTGCTGGCAACAAACTTTGAGGCTGTTATTTTATTCATCAAATGATCTTTAAAAATCACGAAATTTTCCAGAAATAAAGTAGACATGTAGGGCTTTCCAAATATATAAAATATGTACCGTTTTGATCTCTGGACAAGGAGATATGAATTTTTGAAGTTAAGCTATTTTTCTGGGCGAATTTCTGGGCAGAGGATGAACACGTGAAATCTGGGAGTTATTTTTAAATTCTGGGCAAAGTATATATTTTTTCTGAAAATACACATCCTAAGGAGTCCGGAACATTTTACGGATCTTCGTTTCGATTTTTCTAGAATTAGTTATGATTTTTCGAAGTTAAGCGAAATTCTGCCCAATAAATTCCAGCGTCCTTCAACGAATTTTGAGGAAAGAAAATGATAATCTAGTGTACCAAGGGTAAAATAGTCAGTAATGGCCAAAATATCTTTTAGGATATTATTTATAAATTAATAAGGCAATATTACTATTATAGGCTATCCGAAAGAACGCAGACCGATCAACTACGTACCGAGACTACCGATCCAGATACGGACGCGTACTGTAACACTAACTCTGATGCTTATTGTATGCTTATATGTGATAGATAGTCTGAAACTCTGTTTTGAAAATTGATCATACACATACAACCATAATACGGGTTATGGTTTTGATAATGCCGTTATGTTTTCCCAGCGCTGAGGACACGATAGGCCATCGTGGCACTAGAGATAGTGCAGACTGTAATAACATGCATATTGCAGTGGCTGTGTTATGTTATTATCTGAATATGAGAATATTGTATGTGATTATTGTTGTTTTGCCATGGATATCTGTCATACATATTTGATACATAAGTATGAGGTTAACCGTTACCTGAGGTTCAATGGTAATTGAACCTCAGTTCTTAACATAGCGTCAGGGTCCAGAGGAACCAGGGCTAAAGACGAGAATAAGGAGCCGGCGCGAGGACGAAGACGGAGAAATCTTTATTTCGACGTTATTTTGTTAAACTATTTACATACTACTGTACCGCTGTGTAAGCAGCCAGATACTACATCAATGTTTATCAAATACTCACACTTTTGAAATTATTCCGATGCTCTACTCTGATGAAAAAAAAAATTATTCCGCTTTTGAAAATTGGGATGTTACACAGTATCCCAGAAGAGAAACAAGGTTTCGATGGCGAAGATGACCAATGCTTACAACTTTTGCGATGAATTCCCTTATGCCTTGTTGTGAATTATGGGATACTTTCTTAACGGAAACCTCAATCTTCGAACCTGGTAGTGTGCCTTTGTACACCTTTCCAAATCCTCCAAAGCCCAAAACCTCTTTCTCTTTGAATCCTTTTGTGGCAAAGTAAAGATCTCTACACTTAAACCTGTGAGGACCATAATTTTGTTCCCACTCCTCCACAATCTCGGAAAAATTTCTTTTATTTGTTGTGTAACAAACTACAAATAAACTCACAACAACGATTAAGCAGAGTGAAAGGAGAGGTAACATAATTGATAAATTCACAGATTATTTCCCACCAAGTCCTTATAATTTTGGGAGTTTTGAGAATTGAAGGTTTTGAGCCTCCCTATTGAGCTTGAAGGTCCAACCAAGAACGTTATGAGAAGTCCATGCTACAAACCCAGTGGAAGCTGAGAATCCGACATAACTATGATTATTTATAATATGAGAAAGATCTTGAGACAACCTCAGTAATGGAGTTTCAGGCTTGTTGATGTTGATTGGAGCTAGGGTGACCTCAACTTGCTTCTTGCCTCCGTCATACTCCTCCCACACTTGCATCGACAGGCCACTGTTAAGGCTCAAGTTATGAAACTGAAACCCATCAACATAATATCCAGCAGGAGCAGATGTCGATGACTTCAAGCCATTAATATCGATTCCGACATGGTTATGATTGATATCATCAAACTCCAAGTTCCGAAAGGTGTCGAGTTCCACTGCAAACACATGGTTCATTGCGAGTCCGTTGTTGGTTTCATTGAAGAGGCCTAGGTACCGAGAGGGAAGAGCACCTGGACGTCCTTTTGTTGGAGAAATTACGAAAGCCATTCCATGAGCACCGAGAGTACGGCATTGAGATCAAATAGCGAAAACAAAAGTGGTGGAGAAAGAATCAGTGTTTGAGAAACCTATTGATTCTGGGTAGAAAGCGTGGCCCATTAATAGCTTGGTTTCATCGGTGAGCTAGAGGAGGCCATTTGAAGTGATGGAATAACTACCATCCAAGATTATAGACTGGAAGCCATTATTAAAGGTGAAACTTGGCTCTTCACCACTTACTTGTACCGCTGCTGTCACCAACAAAAGGACCAACGCCATTAGAATAAGCTTCTTCACACCCATGGCTGTCTCAGAATCAGTGTCTTCTTTCATATCTCTGTGTCTTCATTGAAGGGGACGTTTAGTTTTTTTAATTAATAGACTAAAATCTTATAGACTCGTTCTGGGGGCAGATCCTCTCATTTTCTCTTCATGCCCATATGAAAATTGATTGAGAAGAGTAAAAAAAAAAAGTCAAAGAAGTAATAGTTTGATGATGTGACTCATTACGACCTTTCAGATTAATTAGAAAAATATATTTAGAGAATATGAAGAATGATGAGAGAAAGCCGCTTGAGCTTAGCTGCCGTAAATAGAATATCAATTTGAAATATGGAAGATGTCACGAAACCACGTGGGTTGAATCAATGTCTTCTTTCGTGTCCTCTACTATCATCTGTATCTTCATTGAAGGGGACGATTCGATTTTTAAGTAATTGACTAAACTCTTATAGACTTGCCTCTCATTTTTTCTCCATGCCCATCTGAACCGTTGATTGAGAAGATAAAAGAAAAGTCAAAAGAGTGATAACTTGATAATGTGACTCATTGTGATCTTTTAGATTAATTAGACAGACATAATTTAAACATTATGAAAATGATGAGAGAAAGCGGCTTGATGTTAGCTGCCGTAAATGGAATATCTATTTGAAATATGGAAGATGTCACGAAACCACGTGGGTTGAATCAATGTCTTATTTCATGTCCTTTGCTATACGTATCTTCATTGAAGGGGACGGTTTGATTTTAAATTGATTGACTAAAATCTTATAGGCTCGCTATGGGAACCATATCCTCTCATTTTTTCACTATGCCCAGTTGGATAATTGATTGAGAAGATGAGAAAAAAATTGAAGAGTGATAACTTGATAATGTGACTCATTGTGACTTTTAGATTAATTAGACAAACATAATTTAGAGATTATAAAAATGATGAGAGAAAGCGGGTTGAGGTTAGCGGTCAATTTGGAATATGGATATAGAGAATTTCCTACAACATGTCTTTCATCTCTTTTATTATGGAAAATGTAACACCCCGTTTTCTAAAGCGTTTTCGAAATAAAATTATCAGAGTTCAAAAAGGGTTTATCAGAGTAGAGCATCGGAAGAGTCGTGAAAATGAGTAACTGAACAACATTCAATAATGATGTATCTGTGTACTGTTACAGTCATCCAAAATATCCGAATATTCAAAAGACGGTAAAATAAAAATTTCAACAGAATCTCCTCGTCTGCTCCGTCACGCTATCTGCTTACCTTTCTCTTCAGTCTGACTTCCTGAGGGTCCTGGGCCTAAAGTCAGAGCTGAGGTTCAATTACCATTGAACCTCAGGTAACGGTTAACCTCATGCTTATGTATCAAATATGTATGGCAGATATCCATGGCAAAACAGCATTTAATCACATACAATATTCATATATTCACATAATAACATTACACGGCCACTGCAACATGTATGTTATTACAGTCTGCACTATCTCCAGTGCCACGGTGTACATCCGTGTCCTCAGCACTAGGAAAACATAACGGCATTATCACGACTATAACCCGTATCAAGATGTATGTGTATGATCAATTTTCAAAAACAGTATCTCAGACTATCTATCACATATAAGCATATCATAAGCATCAGAGTTAAGGTTACAATACGCGTCCGTACCTGAGTTAATAATTCCGGTATGTCAGTGATCGGTACACGCTTGCAGACGTCCTATCATAGGAATATTGCGTTATTAATTGTAAATAATATTCTTGAATATATTTTGGCCACTATTGAATATTCTACCCTTGGTACACTAAACCATTATTTTATTCCTTCAAAATTCGTGGAAAAACGCTGGGCAATATTGGGCAGAATTTCGCCTATCTTTGAAAAATCATAACTAATTCTAGAAAAATCGAAACGAAGATCCGTAAAAAGTTCTGGACTCCTTAGGATGTCTATTTTCCATAAAAAATATCAGGCCTTGCCCAGAATTCAAAAATCATTCCCAGATTTCACGTGTTCATCCTCTGCCCAGAATTTCCAGCATTTTCGCAACATAAACTTTGAGAATTTCTTTCTTGCTGTACAGAGATCATTTCAACATGTTCTTTACATATTTAAAAAGTTCTACATGTCTAATTTCATCATGAATTTTCTCAGAATTTTTCAATAGCATTTTCAACATGAAATATGAGTGTTTCTGTTACTAGTTCAGAAATCGCCTAACCGACGAATTTTCGCCAGAACTTCGTTACAACCGTGTTCTTGATCTGGAAATTTTGCAGAACTACTTTCTTCACTGAATTTTCGAAATGAAGCTATTTTAAACTATAAAAACATGAAACTAAAATTATCCTAGAATTTTAAAGATTAAAACTACTTCTACCTATGAATTTAAAACTCAAAAACTAAGAACTTGTCTTACCTAGAGCTTGAACTCCTTCAAGACTTCCCTTCAGCTCTCTCAACTCTCTCTCAAATAAGCAAATGTTGTATTGCTTGGTGTGAAGAAAAGTGAAGAGCTTGGGTCCCTATTTATAGGAAAAAGGTTGGGCATTTATGTAATTTTTTGCAACTTTGCTCTTGTCAATTTAATACCATTGGATCTAGGTTAAAATTCAAAACTCACATCCTCACCACTCTCTTCCTCTCAGCCGAAATCTTTCTCTCTCTCCCCTCTTCTCTTTCTTTTTCCTTCTCCAAGAAGCTCAAGCAAACTTGCACTTTAAGTCATGAATAGTAATTTGTGTTCTACAAGCCTTTGACTAATTTGACACATGTGTTGAAAACTCAATTCCTTCCCTTTGAAGCTCTAAAAACCGAAATTCCTCTGGTCCTTTAGGTTGGGTTGATGTTTTGGGCTTTATTGGTGGTTTGGGCAATTGTTTGGGTTACCAAAAATGATCCAATTGAGTTTTTGTTGTGCCAAAAAGCCCTAAATTAATTTCTTCTTGTTTATTATTAGGTTAAGCTTAATTAGGTTTAATTTGAAATGATTTTATTGATTACCAATTCAATTATGATCCTACTAAGTCCAATTGTTACAATTATGAATCCCTTGTTAGGCTTTATTGTTGATTTTAGCCAAAATATTGCAAATTGCTTGTAAATAATTATCATGAAATTAATTATGCATGTTAATTCAATCAAGATTAATTTTTGATGTTTACTAATTATTTTTAGTGTCCTCTAATTATTTTAGACCTCTTCCTATCCCTTTACGGCTTAATTTTGCCAATATGTGAATTATATGATAATATATCACTAATTGTGAGTTTAATTGTTCTTAAATTGTTGAAAATTCCATTTAATTGGTTTAGGGGTTTTTATGATATTTCACAATATTTTATGACTCCTAATAAAAATTTAGGGAGTTGAATTTTGCCCTATTAAATTCTACCGACAACTTATTCAAGAATTAGAATAATCATACTTGCTAATTTGGAGACAACATACTCTCCTATTTTAAATGGGTCCTAAATGGCCAAAATATTATATTCAAGAGATATACAAATTTTGGGGTATTATAGAAAATCTATGAAAAAGAACTTTAAAAATATTTAAAAATAAAAATGTTTTGAAATCTTGATAATATTAAAGAGGAGTGAAGATTCATACTTTTTAAAACAAAATAAAATGACATGAATACCCTCAACAAAAATCTTCCTCTCCATCCTCAAAAATCTGCCTACTAATCAGATGCATAAGCTCCAACGACGATAGAAAATCCCAAATCTAGAGCATTGAGCAAGCTGAAGAAAGAAATCTACAAACCCAATATTCCAAGTTCAAAAATGCCCCCAAAAAAAAAAAAAATTGAACTTCTATTACAGAGATTCAAAAGGTGTTATCGAAACCCAGTGCATCGACCTCATCGAAGCATAAACCATCGAACACCACCTCTGTATAATAACCGCTATGATAGGCCAGCACCAACATTAGAGACAGCATCGACGTGGGGAATCCCTTGGTGGTGCTCACTGGAACCAATTATTTGGATAGGCACCATCAACCTAGCTCATTTGCACGGTCCAGATGAGATTTGGACGATCCAAATTTGATATATATTTTTTTATTACTTTTCTTAAAAAATTATTTTAATGAATAGAGAATCTAAAATAAATATAATCTTTTAACTAATATTTTTTTCATTTAAAAAGAATATTTTAAAAAATATCAAATTTAGACAGTCTAGATGAGCTAAGTTGATGGTGCTTATCCAAAGGATAGGCACCATAACTGGTTTTGATGCTCAGTTGGGTGTCTGCTACTGTTACTAACTTGTTTCTTTCTCCATCACTAGAGTTGGGAGAAGGGTCAGCTCGACACTGCAAGTCCATTTAGGATTGGTTTAAGAAAACTAGTCTTTTTTCTAGGTCCAGCCCTTGAATATAAGGGTCAGGGCTGGCCCTACAGAGCCGAAGCTATTTTAACAACCTTTTACTATTTTTCATCTTTTTTTAAAGAAATAAAATTATAAAAATTAAAGTCTTAATTTAACACATAAATATTATCAAAATTAAGGTGTAAACAATACTCATCATGCAATAAACTAACATAGTCACTAAGTAATAATCAAATGTAAACTATTGTTCACAAAACACAATTACAAACCATTAATGAGAAGACTTAAGAAAATTAAAAATACTTATAAATGTGTCTTAAAAAGTGTAATGAAGTATTAACAAAATAAACAATACAAGATGCGAATAAAACAATAACTTGTTAAGCAAGTTCATCAATGGGTTTTTGTGAAATGACAGGGTTACTTTTAATCTTTTACAAAACCTATTAAACCCATAACTAGACTTGTTAAACATATTCATGAACTTACTAATCCTATTACGATTTTTGTAAAAAGGTAGGGTTATTGTTCACCTTCTTCTTTATCTCTCCTTTCTTCCTCTTCTAGCAATGGAGTCCAACCCCAACAATTACCACATCCCAAGTTCTACTAGTTAGTGTGTTATAGTCCCTTTCATCAAAATAGTGTCAATTACTTCACTCCTATCGGATTTCAAACCCAACAAGAGATTTAGGTTGAGTCATATATATAGTATAGCAACCCAATTTCAATGACATAGGTTCAAAACAACAAGAAAGATTGGTTTGAATAATAGGTCAATAGAGGAATTAAGTGATTAAATGTTATTCTCTTTGGTTGAAGAAGCTCTCTGATTTGAATTGTGATCCCACAGAGATCCAAGCTTCGGTGTCCAAACTCACAGTCGCAGCGTTTTTTGTGGTTATAGCGGAACTTGTGTAATACCCTAAAAATCATATTTAGCATAACCACTAAATGATACCAATTAAAGTATGTGAATATGTAGTCTCAAAGATATTGTAGTTTATCTAGTTTAAAATTAGAGAATTTTCTCCTAGAGTTAAATAAACCAAAACAACTCAAATATTCTAAGTTCATTTAGGGATCATAAAACACCCTATAATTTTCATATTGAAGCATAGTTCATATTTAAATTTTAAGGGACATAAAATGTTATTGAAATACCAAACAAATTAGAGGAAAGTGTCAATAATTGATTGGACAAATAATTGTACATTAACTAAAGTAATTGCATTAATTTCGCAATTAATTATTGAATCCTCTTAGGAACCATAAAATATCATAAAATGCAAGTAATTACCAAATTAAATTATGGTTCATATGGAATTAAAAGGAGCAATAAGGAACTAATGGAGAATACTTAAACAAGAGAGGAGAAAAATAATAAATAGTTAGGTATTCATTAAATTAAATAATTGTGCCAAATCTTTATAAATAATCAAGGAATTGATTAAGCATCGTTAACTTATTAAGAGGTTAAATTTACTGAAATACCCTTAATTAACACCTTAGTGCATGAAATCATAATTGATTCATAGAAGGCCTAAAGAGTTATCATCACACTGAGCTCAATTAAGGGGCGATTAATAACAATTAATGAGCCATTGAAATTACAACAATGAAGACACTAAATTTAACTAAATTAAAATAGGCATAATTAAAGATGTATAACTCTAATTAAAAGCCAATGGCTAATTAAGAGTTATTTAAATGAATTTCTAAGGATTATAATTAAATTGGAGTTCCTAAAATAGTATAAAACATCATGAAAATACCTAAAACAACTAAAGGGAAATTCCAACAAGTCAAGAACAATTAAATTCACACTTAAGGATATATTGTCACATAATTCATATATTGTCAAAAATAAGACGTAAAGGAGTAGGAAGAGGTTTAAGATGATTAGAGGACACTAAAAATAATCATTGGACACCAAAAATTAACCTTAATTGAATTAACATTCATAACTAATCTAGTGGCAAATATTAACAAACAATTTGAAATATGTTGGCTAAATTCAATATTAAAGCTTAACAAGGGATCGGTAAGTAAAACAAATGGATTTAGTAGAATCATAATTGAGTTGGTAAATAATTAAATCATTACAAATTAAACTTAATTAAGCTAAACCCAATAGTAAACAAGAGGGATTTAATTTAGGGCTTTTTGTCACAAATAATCATCATGGACCAATTTTTGGTGGCCCAAACCATGAGCTAGGTAAATAAAGCCCAAGCAAACAATTAAAAAAAAAAAAGGAGCTGACGAGGGACGAATTTTTGGGGAAAATTGGAGGCCAAGGATTATTCAAACACATGTGCCAAATATAGTCAACAACTTCTCCAAGAAGTTGGACCAATTAAGCTTCATGCATAAGCTTCTTCTACTTCTTGATTAAGGAAAGGAAAAAGAGTGAAGAGGAAGGAAGAGATGAGGGAGTGGTGAGGATGAGTGGGTCAAACCTTCATTTTGATCCAATGGCTCAAATTCAAAGAAAGGTAGCTTGTAGAAGGTTGTGGAATTTTCCTATAAATAGGAGGCTTCCCCTCCTCATTTCTTCACACCATCACCACATACACTTCTAATCCTTTGATTAAGAGAGTGAGAGTGAGAGTTATCTTGGAGCTAGAAGGAAGAAGCAAGAGTCTTCAAGAGGTAAGCTTGTTCTTAGTTTTATAGTTTTTAGTTGTTCTTAGTAGTTTTTAATATAGATGTTAGTTTAATCTAGTAAATAGGTAAAGTAATTCCCCATATTTGTTTTCAAGCCTTATTGCATCAAAAAGATGCCTGACAAGGTGGAAACATGTTGGGGAGTGACTTTTAGGATTAAGGGAACAAGTTAGAGTAAGATGAAAGAAGTCTAGAATTGCTGGATTTTGGGAGTCAACTGGATAGGGGGAATTATTTTCTGTATCAAATGATCTTTAAAAATCACGAAATTTTCCAGAAATAAAGTAGACATGTAGGGCTTTCCAAATATATAAAATATGTAATGTTTTGATCTCTGGACAAGGAGATATGAATTTTTGAAGATTAGGCTATTTTTCTGGGCGAAATTCTGGGCAGAGGATGAACACGTGAAATCTGGGAGTTATTTTTGAAATCTGGGCAGAGTATGATATTTTTAATGGAAAATAAACATCCTAAGGAGTCCGGAACATTTTACGGATCTTCGTTTCGATTTTTCTATAATTAGTTATGATTTTTCGAAGTTAGGCGAAATTCTGCCGAATATACTCCAGCGTCCTTCAACGAATTTTGAGGAAATAAAATGATAAACTAATGTACCAAGGGTAAAATAGTCAATAGTGGTCAGAATATCTTTTAGGATATTATTTTAAATTAATAGGATGATATTACTATGATAGGCTATCCGGAAGAACGCAGACCGGCCGACTACGTACCGAGATCACCGACTCAAGTACGGACGCGTATTGTAACACTAACTCTGATGCTTATGGTATGTTTATATGTGATAGATAGTCTGAGATACTGTTTTTGAAAATTTGATCATATACATACATCTTGATACGGGTTATAGTCGTGATAATGCTGTTATGTTTTCCTAGCGCTGAGGACACGGATGTACACCGTGGCACTGGAGATAGTGCAGACTGTAATAACATACATGTTGCAGTGGCCGTGTAATGTTATTATGTGAATATATGAATATTGTATGTGATTATTGTTGTTTTGCCATGGATATCTGTCATACATATTTGATACATAAGCATGAGGTTAACCGTTACCTTAGGTTCAATGGTAATTGAACCTCAGCTCTTAACATAGCGTCAAGGTCCGGAAGAACCAGGACCAAGGACAAGGATACGGAGCCAGCGCAAGGACGAAGACAGAGAAATTTTTTTATTTCAGCGTTATCTTGTTGTACTATTTTCAAACTACTGTACCGCTGTGTAAGCAACCAAATACTACAACAGTGAAGGTTTTTATCAGATACTCGCTCTTTTGAAATTCTTTCGATGCTCTACTCTGATCAAATAGTTCGAAAACGTTTTAGAAAAATTGGGATGTTACAACTTGCCAGGACAATGAAGGTGGAAGCTATTCTCAGTGAGGAAAGAAAAGCGTAGGTGACAGTGAAATGAAGAGAGGGAGAGCAGAGAGAGAGGGGCCAGGAAGAGGAAGAGATGAAGAGGAGAGAATTGAGGGGTATTTTAGTAAAAACACTTAAATTTCAAAATCTCATATTCCTCCCCATCACCTCTGTGTCCTTTTAATTTTTTAATTGATATTTTTGAGTTTTGAAAATTCAGATGGTATTTAAATACCATTTTTCCATTAAAATTTGTGATATAGGTCAAGGCAGAGAGTGTCTGGCAACAAAAATTAAAAAGAGTGACTTATAAATAATGTTCACAAATTTCATAATTACAAGTCAAATTTTAAAAAATTAGGTTTCTTCATAAGCCAAATTTTCATATTTACAAGTTGAGCATATCATTTACCGTACAAATTTTAAACAATTAAATTTCTTTCTTTTCTACCTGGAAATATTTGAATTCCTTAAAACCTTTAGTATTTAAGTTTTGACCGAAAATTATGAATAATTTTTTTAATCTATAGTTATCCTCTTTTTTGGCATATTTTTCCTAACTCTTTCTAGTCAGATGCACTACTTGCTCGTAATTTTCCGAAGTTAGACTATTGCCAGGAGCCCCATGCAAGACAATTTTTCCTGCACGCATCTCGCCTTCATTGAATCAAAAATCACCTATGAAAAGAACTATCTTGCAATTATTTCGGAGTAAAAAAATAAATAAATAGAATAGAAAATAAGGGAATAATAAATTTCTTATTTTATTAAGAAGATATGAAAAAAAAAATTATCGAGACAATATTAAATAATGATAATAGATTTATGTAAAAATTTACTTTTGTTCAAGAAAATCATAAGATATCCATAAAAGCTATATTCATGCAAGTGACCCTGAATATTCCATTTGGTCTTTATTAAAAGATACCAACTAATAAGTATATTTAGTTCTTTTTATAAGGCACTTGCTTGTTTCCAAAGTGCTTTAAATTTTATTTCCATATATGCTCATAATTAATAAGGGTAGTGGGTAAGAATAATAATTAATATGATATTAAAAATTAATGCAATTAGTAGGGATAATATTGAAAATTACTCAAATTTTAGGAAAAAATTAATTACTTTAACTGTTTTTATTTGTTCGTGAAAATTGTTACTTTGTGTCTTATAATAAAGACCAAAGGAAGTAATATTTTGATATTCTAACTCATTTAATTAAGTAGCCCCCTAAATCTTAAACGGTAGAATTGTGATTTCTGTTGTAATTATTTTTCTTCTAAATTATAACTACTACGTAGTCTGATTCATTTATGTCTAATTAATTTTTTAAAAATTACATTCAATGTTTTATTTCATTTTTCTGTCTATAATTTTAGCTTCTGTTTGGGTTACACATGCTCTCTTCAAAAATATAATTGTCACTTTTTTTTTTTTGCCGTCAAAATAAAATTGTTACTTTTTTCTAATGAAATATAACTATGCGTTCATGATGAAAACGTACATGTTACACACATCATAGTGATGTACAAATATCCTGTAAACGGTAAGATAGGTTTCAAGGGACAGTTTAATTTGAGTCTTAGTAAGAATTGTTATATGGGATCTCCTAAGAAGCTTACAGTGGATGGGGAAAGTAGTCGGATGGGGCAGTTCAGATTGGTTTAGTATGAAGGCCATGACATCCAGTAGAGATTGTAGTTGTAAGTACAAAACGCCAAGTCGAATTGATGGAGAAATGTCCATTCATGAAAGGTGCGATGATCAAAATATATCCTGATTATTTCACCACGGGGATTTGTCTTTGGATTCTTGATGCTAAAGATGACATCCCAGTGAACGGAGTAGTAATAGTTTCTCATAACATGATGATCGTTACCAGGTCTTCCTTTATGTGAGTAATTTGATGTCGTTGATGCATGGACAAGGATATGACATCGTTTGCTCTAGTTGTGCCTCCTCAATCACTTGTAGAGGAAGAATTCTTGTCCCTGCATGACAGACTTTGTTTCTGGAAAACTGCAGGGATTCTAGTTGTTGAAAAGGAAAATATGTCATAAAATTCTCAGGATCTTTGTGGTTGATCAAACTGTCAGTATCCACTATCGGAAGCTCTATATTAGAATCAGTATCAATTCTAAAACATACAACACTTCCAAACCAACAAGCGCTGGAAAAAATGACAATATAAAAATAAATGCTCTAAAGACTCATTATCACATCCACAAAAATAACAAACCGTTGAAGAGACTAATTGACGAGCGCTGAGAAACTAAGTTGTTGGTAAAATACATCTAACAATTTTCCACAGCAACAACTTAATTCATGGAGGTAGAAGAGATTTCCAACTAAATTCACATACCTCTACTTCATACCTCTACTTTGTGCTTGATTGGAAATCCCAATAGTGGACTGAAGCAAAAGATATCCACTTCTGACAGTTTATTTACTTGTACTATACTTGACACTCTAAGTTTATCGTTTTTATGTTTTCAATTTACAAAATCGTTTCAACTTACTCTTAAATTCGTACTAATTATAAATTCAGTTAAACTTGCAAATTCACACACTAAATTTACGGTCTCTAATTTTTTTTTTTTAAAAAAATCATGTGGAGTGACTCTAAAACTCATACTATTTTTTTTGATTTGATCATGTTCAATAGCTTTAGATATGAACTTCATAGAAATTTCTTTATGGAGTATGATAAATTATAATGCTAGTGACTTTAACATCAATTATTTAGATTAAAAATATATTTAAATAAAATTACTATTATTTTTTTATTATTTATTGATATAAATAAGGGAAAAACACTTCTCATTTATAGGAGAAGTTTATTCTCATGTCCTAGATGCAAAAAAATGTAGGTCCCACTGTAATATCCCGAATTTTGGGCCTAAAGACTTGAAAATTGGTGTATTCTTTTCCATTCCAATTAACTGGGACCGCATGTTTCCTTTGATTTCTATTATTGTCACAATTCAATCAATAGATAGACTTGCAAACAGAAGGATATGCACACGTAACTTCCTTATCTTCAGCATATTCCACTCACTTCAATCATTCCCTCTTCCACACATATTATTCTAATATATCCAAGTACCTACTCCATTAATTTGCTCCCTCCACTTACGGATTAATCAACTTGCACTTCTTCTTTTGCTAAATTAATCAATCTTTCTTTTTCCATTCATGTACAACACGTGATTGCTATGGATAGAAAGATGAATGATTTATTCCATTATGAAGACAACTTGTCTTCCATTCTCAAATAGTTATTCGAGTGTTATCCGTGACTCCCATAATTCAATCTTGCCTTCAATTAAATATTTAAATGAGCATTGAGGTGGCATCAACTACTTCAATTATAGAAACAAATGGTCAAAAAGGTTGATCCCACTTATTTCTCATTCCATATCCGGACGAATACATGTGTATCATGAGTGATTCTTAAATTATTTGTGAGCAAAACTAGCATTATCCTGTTCGGTCACGAGTATCATTCATTGAAAGCATGTTAAATATATTCAAACGTATGCTCTCTTTTATTCATTTCGGACGACAAAGAGAAATAGAAAGAGAGAGTGCGAGAGCTTCAAGTGTATGAGACACTTTTTTCTTTTTTTATTAATTCAAGAGTGAAGTTCGGAAGTTGTGAGAGGCAACAAGGAAGGAATAGCTGAAGTCTCAAGAAGTAAGTTAAGTAAGTAAGGTTTTAACTTTACTTGTGTTATTTTGTGAAGTTGGTTTTAAGACGTGGTTTATCACTTCTTATATATTATTTTTGGGGTTAATTAAGAAGTGGTGAAATCAAAAGGATTTTGATGATTTTAAGGTTACCGTAGTGTTTTTCACGGAAAATGGAGTAAGAATAAGGTTGGAAATGATTTTTTTTAGAATCAAAAAGAATTATTTAAGCAAGCTACCAAAACTGCCAGTTTTAATATTTTGGAAGGCAGTTGAATTGTAAATGGTTTTTGGTCAAGTGAATGATGTCTAAAAATCATGAAATTTTCCAGATTTGAAATACACATCCAGAGTTTTCTTTTGATATATAATATGTACTTTTTAGAGCTCTGTTCAAGGAATTATGTATTTTACAAACTGGCCTAAAATACTGGAGGTACAAACTGGTCAGCAGAGTATTTTAATTAAACTAGCAATGATATGGACGTTTTTGGCTGTTGAAAATATTTTTAGATGAAAATAGACTTATAGAACTTCAAACAGAATTTTGAACTACCTTAATCGGAGTTCTATAGAATTAGTTATGATTTTTCAAAGTTAGAAGTTGGAACACTGAAAAACGCTGGTTTCCAGAAATGAACAGTGATTTTCGGATTCACTTTTAAAATAGTAAACATTTGAGTTTTTCTATGAAAATTTCCAGAATAAAAGTAGACTTATCAAGCTTTAATTTGATAGGTCACAAGCCTTATTTGGATTTATATTCAAGGAGTTATGAATTTTTGAAGTCATGTATGAAATCTGGGACGTTTTCTGAAACATCTTCTGAACAGTGTTTACATTTTTGAAATCTGGGAATTATTAGCATATGATTAAATGTTGAAACCAATTTTTCTAGAAACTAGACTTAACAAGGAGTTCATGGATTTTTGAAACACCTGATTTGGACACCTAGAACTCCAGATATGGATTTTTCAAGTTAAGTGTTAAACCTGAACGTTTTTCTGAAACAGTAAGGATTTATTGATTAATCTGGAAAAGTGTCTGTCGATTTGGAAATGAAATGTATTTTCCTCTGAAAATAGACATAATAAGGAACACGTGATTTTTGGAAGCACATCAATTGGAGTTTTGTGTAATTAAATATGAATTTTCTAAGTTAATTGAAAATTCTACCGGATTATAGAATTTGTTCAGAAATAAGAAATAGAGAATTTGGACAAGTAATAACTTGCCATCCATAAATATTTAAATATAGGATTCGGTATTTATCTGAGATGACCAGAGGATAGAGAACCGGATCAGGAATTTGAAAGGCTATCAGGTAGTAACTCTAATCTTGCATTCTTTGTATGTCTTTATATGATTGTATGTACCATTCAATATGTATAAATATGTACTGTATGAATTGTTTGTGCTGTATGTGCTGAATGTATATGTGATGGTTATCTGTCATATACTGATCTATGCTTAGAATGTAAGATTAACATGTTACTCTGGGAACCTTCGGGGTCCCAGTATTTGTTGCTACCTGTGGATTGTTCAGTTTAGAGAGCGTGGCTCACAAGGCAAGGCGGTACTCACTGTTGAATAGTGATGCTGGGACGGACCGAGAAATGCTATAGGTTATTTTTATTAGCCTATTTAGAGACTAGAAATTTATTTGTATAGCCCTATGTGGATTTTGTTATGTAATCAGAATTTAATATCAGTATTACTATGCTAGAATGACTATGCTCATTAGGCTGTGCGCTACAACTCTGATAATAATTGATATATCAAGGGGTGTTACAATTTATGGTATCAGAGCAAAGGTTCTGGCATTTTTGGAAGAGTATACTGATATTGGATTACATAAACAAATGAAATAGCACGGAAAATGGATTCTGTTGCTAACTATAGGGCTCTTAATGTTGTGTCAAAATATGATTTAGATCCCCAGATTTTATTGAAACTTTGAGGTTAGCTTGCTTAGGCGGGAAGATTTTCAAGAAGGTAAACTCTGAGTAGTATTGTAAGAATTTGAAATCCTTTGATTTATGATCAATGATGATACTTGGATAATCCTGATTGGTACCAGGATTAAGAGAATTGGAGTGATAGACAAACCCAGAAAATAGAATTTTTCCTGGATCACTAGTTGGCATGCTAGTACAAAGGAAGAGGTTGAATTATAGAAAATGAAATGGAGCATTTGTGAAATGTTCCCAGTTTAAAAATAATAATATATGAGCTGAAGTTCTGGCATTTGGCTAGGATACTCTGATGATATGAAAAGTATCTGTATTGAAAGTTAGATAATTCTGAGTGACAAGTTGGAATTAGAATATAAATTTTGATGATAGAATTATCAACTCAAAATTTCGAAGTCCGGTTAGGACATAAGTTCTGACAATAGGTTAGATTGATCTGCTGGAGCTTGAACTTATGTGATTAATTGAAAATGGGTGAGAAAAATATTCAAACTTGGAAATTCCCGTGAATCTTAGTATAAAAGTACAAGCAGAAATTAGAATGCTAAGAAGAAAAGACAAGATGAATTCAAGCATCAAGAGCAACAGTTGGTACAATCCCACCACAAACGTTGACCATCTCAAGTTTAAGTCTATTAATCTCTTCCTGAGCGGCTGCACTTGAGAGAGGACCATCAGAAGACATTGTTTTTCTCAATCTAGCTATTTGCCTCATAGTGCTTCGAATTTTTACATAAGGCCAATGCCTTATTCCTTCCCTATGGCATATCTTCATTAAGACATTTTTGCATAGACGAATTTGTTTAGCCGCTTCTTGTTGAGGTAAATGGAATAAGTCTCTAAGATCATTTATTGACATTGATGCACCTCTAATATTTTTTTCAGCTCTTGATCGGTATGAATCACTAGGTATGGGGACTGAAGGATTATTATTTACAACTACGAGCTCTTTTCCTTTATTGGGTATATTTTCTGTATTGGTTGGAAATGAACTATTAGGGAGTTCATTTTGATTTTTAGTCCATTCCAAACCAACACAGAGGGCCTCATAGTAGGCTGATAGGGGATCCGATACCAGGACATACCCTAAAGATTTTTGATTCAAACAATAATTTTCTAGAAAATGTTTGACATCATCTAAATTTTTCTTACCAAAGTCAAATACTTGAGGACTGGAAGAACCTCCTTGTACGTCCTGGTGAAAGACAGCGTGGCATATCATACCAATCCTCCCATGAACTTCAAGTTTATGGTATTGAAGTCCATTGGTATGAATGATCTCTCGTAGAACATGGCAGCAACCACATGAAAATGGATTAGTAGTCTCAGTCAAGGTAGAAGCAGGATTCCTTGGTTGAGAAGGTACCGTAGACTCCATAAGTTCTGCCACATTACGACACCTTTGGACAGGTCGCCTTGATGGACCTGCTTCAGATTCCTTTCTGTTAGTAGTCGTAAAAATAGAATCTTGTATCCTTGGAGGAGGAGTAGGAATGTTAATCGTTGAGGCGGATGACTGAACGTTCATACTTACGGGATTTTGGGGAAGTAAAGAAGAATAAGGGTATGATACATTGTTTGACAAGTCAGACAACATGTTAGTCTGATAGTCATGAAGTAAGGCTTCAAGAAAGAAAGGGTTGAATGAATCGGAGACTGGAATAGAGTTACTTGAACCGGCCATGTTTAAGGATAATGTGAAAGGTTATAGTGAAGGTTACGATCGGAGAGGAAATGAATATGTGGAAGTTTTGTGAAGCTTGAGAGAACGTGAAACATTTACTCTTTCTTTACTCGATTTATAGCTGGGCTAGTAACGTCTAGATTTTGTTAAGCAGCATCGGATTCTCATCTGTCGTTGGCTCAGAATAGTGCAGACTTTGTTATTATGTGGAAATTTTATGGCACCGCACCCTAATACAATCTGACACGCCCTAGCCACCTCTATAGGTCGGAGTCTTATAGACTTTCGGTCCAAACAGAAGACAGTGTAGCATTTATTGCCGGTTGTATCTTCAAGAAATTTAGTTTGACGAATACGCGTTGCATGAAGATTATTTCAAGATTGTGTCTCCTAGAAATTTGTCTTGGAGCGTGTAGTTGGTTCGAGATGTCAGACTTGCATTTGAAAAATGGAAGTCTGATCAGTTAAAGCCATCTCGAGAAAGGAGACTCTCTGGAAGTATTGGGAATTTGAAGTATCTCGGTGTAAGATCTGAATATCTTGAAGTATGAAAAAAATGATGAATTTTTCTAAATGCTAAGAAAATGTAAGAACGAATGCGGTATGATTAAAGATAAGTTTGAATTGGTTCTGAGCCGAAACAATGTTTAGGTCAGTGTGTGATAAAGTAAATCTTGTGAACCTTGTGATCAGTGCTGCATTGTCAACAATGTTTTGTGTATGAATGGTTATTACCTCTGAGGCATAAGAATGATATTTAAAACATGTTTTGATGATATTGAGAAATGAGGTAGAGGTAGAACCTCGTAGAAATTGCTGAATTTTATTTGAATGTTTGAGGATAGTGCCTGAATATTGTAAGATATGAATCTTGGAAATGTTAGCAGGTTTATGGAATATGGTCGAATTTCTAGAATTAGGTTGATAAACTTGAATGTTGGAGAGACAACTAAAGCATGTTACCAACTGAATTGAGGCTTGAGAATGAAATTTGGTAATGGAACTAATTCTTTAGGCACTGAATCGACCAGAATGAACAAAGGTACTAGAATGTGGTACCGATTGATTTAAATGAATTAAGGCACTAGAATATGGTACCAATGTGTATAAGGTATTTTGCGGTTGCTAGATGTTGATCTAGCATAGTGTTGGATTTTGATTCAAAAAGTCTCCTTGGAATGAATGGTATGTTCTATGAATTGCTCAAGTAGCTAAAAATAGAACCTGAAGTGTATTTAGAAGTGAAGACCTTCTGTAATAGTTGTCTGTTCTTGGTTATGTTGAAAATTGAATTTTGTATTTACCAATGCACCTACAGTATTTGTGGATTTGCGGAATTGAATTTTTGAATTTGTGAATTTTTGAAAATAAAGTATTTGAATGAAATATTTTTCAACCGAATTTGAGACCAGTTTGAATGGTCTGTTTGTGAAATGTGTTGTCTCATAAAAGGGGGTTTTGTTATAACCCAGAATTTGAAACTGAGTTTTCAACTTTGTTATGGTAAATGCAGTAAGAAACTGGAAGAGGCCAGAAACTGTTGTAGATGTACATGGTTTGCTGGGACTTGCCAGATGAATTTGAAAAATTTTAAAATCGCTGGCCATTGTTGAAAATTCTTTTGAGGGGATTAGTTTGTAGAGCTGACACTCGCACCAGCAATGTATGTTCTCAATCTGAGTAGTTCCGCCTTGTGAGGGCGTGCATTTTGCCTTGTCTGGTCGGTACCCACGCAGGCGTTTGGAGCAAGGCTCCTGGATTATGGTTCTTGTCCCGGGTATGGGATTCCGGTGGGTGACCCGTTATTTGTGCCAGTGCGGACACTGGGTCTCTTGTGGACGGAAACTCTCCCACATTGATCGACAGGTATGTCACCACTTCAGTGGTTTGCGTATGAAAGGATTGGGATGTGTCGCTGTACTGAAAGGTTGAAATGGTGCCATGTGCTCTCGATTGTGAAAACTTTTTGAAATAAGTTATCCCGCTCAAAAGTGTGTGCCGGTAGTAAATGTTTTCTGAAACCAATCCGGCAGTAAATGTGTTTACATGAATATTTGATCTGGCAGCGACGAAGTTTGAAAATGTGATAGCACTATTACTTTTTGGTTTAGTGTGAATTATGAAATGTTTTGCAACCACAAAGATTTTCAAAGTGTGAAAATTTGAATTTGAGACAACATGGATAAATGAAAAGCAGTGATGTAATTAACATTACTGATGTGTTGAAATTAAAGCGGTCAGTTGGTATTTGTAATAATACTGGAACAGAAACTGTTAGAATGGTCTAGAGATCTGAACTAAGAAGGTCAGATAGTATTAGCCAGCTATAGTGCTGCGAAAAAGAAAATAGTCTAGAATGATTCCCTGAAGTTTAAATGTTCAAATTTCGAGGACGAAATTTATTGAACAGGGGGAGAAATGTAATATCCCGAATTTTGGGCCTAAAGACTTGAAAATTGGTGTATTCTTTTCCATTCCAATTAACTGGGACCGCATGTTTCCTTTGATTTCTATTATTGTCACAATTCAATCAATAGATAGACTTGCAAACAGAAGGATATGCACACGTAACTTCCTTATCTTCAGCATATTCCACTCACTTCAATCATTCCCTCTTCCACACATATTATTCTAATATATCCAAGTACCTACTCCATTAATTTGCTCCCTCCACTTACGGATTAATCAACTTGCACTTCTTCTTTTGCTAAATTAATCAATCTTTCTTTTTCCATTCATGTACAACACGTGATTGCTATGGATAGAAAGATGAATGATTTATTCCATTATGAAGACAACTTGTCTTCCATTCTCAAATAGTTATTCGAGTGTTATCCGTGACTCCCATAATTCAATCTTGCCTTCAATTAAATATTTAAATGAGCATTGAGGTGGCATCAACTACTTCAATTATAGAAACAAATGGTCAAAAAGGTTGATCCCACTTATTTCTCATTCCATATCCGGACGAATACATGTGTATCATGAGTGATTCTTAAATTATTTGTGAGCAAAACTAGCATTATCCTGTTCGGTCACGAGTATCATTCATTGAAAGCATGTTAAATATATTCAAACGTATGCTCTCTTTTATTCATTTCGGACGACAAAGAGAAATAGAAAGAGAGAGTGCGAGAGCTTCAAGTGTATGAGACACTTTTTTCTTTTTTTATTAATTCAAGAGTGAAGTTCGGAAGTTGTGAGAGGCAACAAGGAAGGAATAGCTGAAGTCTCAAGAAGTAAGTTAAGTAAGTAAGGTTTTAACTTTACTTGTGTTATTTTGTGAAGTTGGTTTTAAGACGTGGTTTATCACTTCTTATATATTATTTTTGGGGTTAATTAAGAAGTGGTGAAATCAAAAGGATTTTGATGATTTTAAGGTTACCGTAGTGTTTTTCACGGAAAATGGAGTAAGAATAAGGTTGGAAATGATTTTTTTTAGAATCAAAAAGAATTATTTAAGCAAGCTACCAAAACTGCCAGTTTTAATATTTTGGAAGGCAGTTGAATTGTAAATGGTTTTTGGTCAAGTGAATGATGTCTAAAAATCATGAAATTTTCCAGATTTGAAATACACATCCAGAGTTTTCTTTTGATATATAATATGTACTTTTTAGAGCTCTGTTCAAGGAATTATGTATTTTACAAACTGGCCTAAAATACTGGAGGTACAAACTGGTCAGCAGAGTATTTTAATTAAACTAGCAATGATATGGACGTTTTTGGCTGTTGAAAATATTTTTAGATGAAAATAGACTTATAGAACTTCAAACAGAATTTTGAACTACCTTAATCGGAGTTCTATAGAATTAGTTATGATTTTTCAAAGTTAGAAGTTGGAACACTGAAAAACGCTGGTTTCCAGAAATGAACAGTGATTTTCGGATTCACTTTTAAAATAGTAAACATTTGAGTTTTTCTATGAAAATTTCCAGAATAAAAGTAGACTTATCAAGCTTTAATTTGATAGGTCACAAGCCTTATTTGGATTTATATTCAAGGAGTTATGAATTTTTGAAGTCATGTATGAAATCTGGGACGTTTTCTGAAACATCTTCTGAACAGTGTTTACATTTTTGAAATCTGGGAATTATTAGCATATGATTAAATGTTGAAACCAATTTTTCTAGAAACTAGACTTAACAAGGAGTTCATGGATTTTTGAAACACCTGATTTGGACACCTAGAACTCCAGATATGGATTTTTCAAGTTAAGTGTTAAACCTGAACGTTTTTCTGAAACAGTAAGGATTTATTGATTAATCTGGAAAAGTGTCTGTCGATTTGGAAATGAAATGTATTTTCCTCTGAAAATAGACATAATAAGGAACACGTGATTTTTGGAAGCACATCAATTGGAGTTTTGTGTAATTAAATATGAATTTTCTAAGTTAATTGAAAATTCTACCGGATTATAGAATTTGTTCAGAAATAAGAAATAGAGAATTTGGACAAGTAATAACTTGCCATCCATAAATATTTAAATATAGGATTCGGTATTTATCTGAGATGACCAGAGGATAGAGAACCGGATCAGGAATTTGAAAGGCTATCAGGTAGTAACTCTAATCTTGCATTCTTTGTATGTCTTTATATGATTGTATGTACCATTCAATATGTATAAATATGTACTGTATGAATTGTTTGTGCTGTATGTGCTGAATGTATATGTGATGGTTATCTGTCATATACTGATCTATGCTTAGAATGTAAGATTAACATGTTACTCTGGGAACCTTCGGGGTCCCAGTATTTGTTGCTACCTGTGGATTGTTCAGTTTAGAGAGCGTGGCTCACAAGGCAAGGCGGTACTCACTGTTGAATAGTGATGCTGGGACGGACCGAGAAATGCTATAGGTTATTTTTATTAGCCTATTTAGAGACTAGAAATTTATTTGTATAGCCCTATGTGGATTTTGTTATGTAATCAGAATTTAATATCAGTATTACTATGCTAGAATGACTATGCTCATTAGGCTGTGCGCTACAACTCTGATAATAATTGATATATCAAGGGGTGTTACACCCACCAATTCCATGCTTAAGTTATATATATATATATATATGTAAGATGTGGGTCCCACCATTCATGTATGTGTAGGAATTTTCTTCTTCTCATGTAACATAAGAAGTGTAAACTTCTAAAAATAAACTCTTATAAATTTACATAAGAATAAGAATGTACCTTAATATCATTGAGTTAAATTCGTAAGTTTGATGACCTTAGTGATCAATACAAATACTATGTATTAGAAATTTATAAAAAGAGCTTGAGTTATGATAAAAGTTTTTTTTTAAAAAAAAAAAAAAAAAAGCAAAATGAATCTGACTTACCTCCTTTGCCCTTACCTTTCAAATTTCACCGCTATCATTTTCTTTCAAATTTCACCGTTTTGTTTCTTTTCTTTTTTTTTTTTTTTGAAAAAGTAGAATTCACCATCCTGAAGTATCTTTTTAGTACCAGTCAGTACTTTGAAATTCATAATAATTTTTTTTATGTCATGTAATAATTTTATATCATTTCTTATAATTATGTCTTCATATAAATTTATTTTAAATTTAATTATTACATCACCAACCTGACTAAATTCAGACAGTTTGATCCTTGAGCCGTTGATATATTTATAACTCAACATCCAACTTTTAAGATATAGAATCGAACCATTATTGTTAAATTCGCGAAATAACTCCCCAAATTTAGCGTTTTTACGTTTATAGTTTACAAAATCAAGTTAAGTCACTAATAAACTCATGATTGTTGTAAACTTAATTAAACTCATGAGTTTATATACTAAGTTTACTGTTTTTACGTTTTCAGTTTACAAAATCGTGTTAACTCATCTTTAAACTCATGTTAATTTCTTTAAATTAATCATACTCAGTTGCCTTAAATATAAATTTTATAGAAATGTCTTTGTTAAATATGATAAATTATGAATGTTGATTAATTTAATTTCAGTTATTTAGATTTAAAAAAAATTAAATCAAATCGTTGTTATTTTTATATTTTGGTTATTTAATTAAACATTATTAATATATATTTAATAATAAAAATAAATTCCTACTGATTTATGATTACGATATGAGTTGATTTTATTGTTATGAGTTTCAAGGATCACTTAGATAGGGCCCTACTCATCCCACTTTCATGCGGCTGATAATCCATCCCAACTACCGAAGAAATTGCCTGATCAGTTTACTATTAATTTATTATACCTTATACTGCACTCTACTTGACGCTTGACTTCGAGTATGAAGGGATAGCAATAAATCAAGGGAAAATTACTTTCAGGTCCTAACGTATGGAATTAATTACCAACAAAATCTTACATCAAATTCTTCTATAGTGACTTTCTGTGATTAATTGTGAATGAGTTGCGGAATTCCATTAGTAAAAAAGTTTTATTGTCAAAATAACTTTATTAGTTATTAAAATGTTTTTATGAAAATCCTGTTGTGAAAATGACTTCCTAAGCTGTTAAAATGGCTTTTCATGTTGCCAAAAATTGTCCAGGTTTCTAAAATTCTACATGCTGGAGGAAAAACTTGAAGAATTTTTGACAACATGCAAAGCCATTTTGACAACATAAAAACCAATTTTTACGAGATTTTCATACAAATATTTTAACAACTAATAAAGTCATTTTGATAACATGAAAAGTCATTTCGACAACAAGACTTTTTTATGAGGGAAATTTGGTATGTGAATTATTTGTGATTAATTCCGTACCTTGAGATCTAACTGTGATCTTCCCATAAACCAAGTCACCCGTTTCGGTTAACCATCAGACGCTACCCACGCTTGACGCTATCAGGGGAGGAGAAAATGAGGGGGAGAAATAAGTGGGAGAGAATATTATCACTCATTGTGTTTGGATAGAGGGTAGAAAAGGGGGAAAGAAAATACATGATATGATAACAATGCCCTTATTTAGTTCTTAACCCAGTTTTTTAAGTGATTCCATGGAAAAATAAATTCAAATAAAAGATTAACACCATCAAGTTAAACATTAAAGTCAAATTAAAATGAAATTATTTTTTATATTTTATTTGAAAGTCATAGTAATAAACCATATTTATTTCCTCACAAACGGGAAAAAAAAGTTAAAATAAAAAAAAAACATGTCCCAATGTTAATAATATCTCAATATCCTAATTTATTAAAATCAAAATCAAAATTTCTTTTTAAAAACTCAAATGTTTCTATTTCATTTATAATAATAATTATTTTTATAAAACATTTTATTAGTATTTAAAAATAAGAAAATATATTTAAAAAATTACGTGTAATATAAATTGAATGAATGCAAATTAAAATACTTATTAAGATAAATATAAGTGTTTATTAAGAAGAAAATTAAAAATATACATAGACATGTCAATTCCATAGGCTAAAAAAGAAGGGGACAAAATATACCAGTGCTCTTTAGAAATCTCATCGTAATACAACTTGATCGAAGACATCAAATAAGATTTAATCTTTGTGTATATAGTCATTCCGCACATAAACTGCTATGCTATCTCTTAAAATCAACCCTTGTCTATAATCTTCTTTTAAGAAATGATCGTTTGTGTCATCGATATCTTCAAGTAACAGTTCACAATCAACTTGAGCAATTAGACTCTCATCGGGATCTACACCCACAAAAAAGTTATGTAATACTCCCTCTGGGTCTTAATATAAGATATACTTATAGAACTGATCTTAGTCCTAAATATAAGACACAGTTTTTATATTTATCAATATTTTCCTAATTTATTACTGTCGATGCTTCTTCAACAATAATTAATGGGATGGAGGAAGAAAGGAATTAAAGAAGATGAATATGATGTTTTAAAAAATATACGTTAAATTAACTAACTTCCTTAATATAATCAAATTAAGTAAATATGTTTTATATTAAGGGTTAGAGGGTGTATACAACAAGGTATCACAATGTGATACATAGTTTGTAATGAATATTAGGCTTCAGTAGCTATTATTGAAAACCTGTTTTTAAGAACACCAAATGTTCTTTCGGATCACATTCCGCAATGAAGCATGTTAATGATTGAATATTTCATTTGTATTTTGCGGTGATCTTGTTAAATATTCTAAGTGATGATGAACTCCTCTATAAGGTGTCAATATTATAAATAAATAAATATATATATATAGGAAATGCAAATTTCAATAGTAAACTAAACAGACCCCACGTATGCAACTTTTTAAAGTAATTCCTTCTGTTACTCCAGATTCTTCTCCTCAAGGGAGCAACAAATTCAAAATTAATAATAGATAAAGTAATCAAATTTAAAATTTAAATAGTAAACACACTACACACTGGCCTTGGGGAATTATAAGATTATCTTCTCTTGATAGTGCGTTTTGCAAAATTCTGGAATCTGAGGCTGTTCATCAATTGTCTTCTTCTGTCATCTCTTTCAATTTTTCTATCTCCTATATAACTGTTAGCTAGTCTCGACATCTCTCCCATCAAATAAAGTGTATGCACAATGAAACATACAAGTTATACAATACACATACGCTTAGCCTTTCCCACTCGTTAAGTCCTTCATTTGTCATTCTTATCAACTCGCTAACTTCGATCGCACTCAAAATCATCCTTACTATGGTTGTTCATCTATAAAACTACTATGAAAAAAGGAAATCAGAGTAGTACTGATAAACTATGGCGTGTGAGTTCTTAAAAATTATGTTTGAAAATGTAGGTTAGTAGCTCAACCTAGGTCGTTCTTGTGAGGAGATCAATTTCAAGTTTCTAATTAATGAAGTGATAAATACTTTAGAGTTACGAGAAATCATTTTGAGAAATTGTTTCAAAGACAAATGAGATAATCTAATCTAATTTAATAATTTCACATTTTTGGTTTTCGAGATAAAGAAGTAAACATAATTGAATTTAGCAATTACAACAAGGAAAATTCAATAAACTAATATCATGACGAAGTGATATTCCCTTGAGATTTTAGTCTTCCTTGCTTGCTAATAATAAGAATTCAGTAATATGAGTAAAAAGGATGGACCTAAGCTACCACTATATCTATGCTTTCCGATACTCATTTAATTTATTCTACCGGAAGAATTAAATGAGCACCACCCTTCAGCACAATGAATCTGTGTCAAAGGAGAAGAATAGTTAACTTCCAATTCTAAATTGTAATTACCATTATATAAATTCAAAGCATTCAATCTAGCCATTCAAAATTATTCAACTCAGTCTGATTAAACAACTTAACTTACTCCTAATATGAATCATACAATGTTTAATTAGTCAACTCGTAGCTCAACCATCAAGTTTAATCACTTGGCATAAAACAATCTAAGTCACAATTACATTACTTAACCATGCCATATAATGATAAACTAATAGAAAGAGAGTTTAAAAGAATCTCATTGAAGCTTAGAAGCTCAGGCCACTACCCAACTCAAGAAAATCATGACCGGAAGTTAGCTACTCATAGAGGAAGGTTGATGATTGAGGAAGAAGAAGTAGTCGGCCATTGATGATGAAGACAAAGCACGCTGCTGAAATGCGTGTTCGGTCTTCTCCTAATCGGTCTCACCATTGTTCAGCCTCTTCTCGCTACACCCAATTGGTCGAATCAGCCTCCAAAACGCGTCTTCAACTTCATCCAGTAGCTGCGCCTCTCTCCATATTGTCCAAATTCTGCCTCTTGCGTCGCGTCTTCCTAACGGTCCTTGCGTCTTTATCTTTTCTTCCTTTCAGCATCTGCTTGCTTCTTTTCTTCACCGAACAATTTCATAAATATCAAACGGTGTGTTTTAGCTTTGTTCCCTTATGTGATTTAATTGGTTCCAAAATTAATGATGCTTCAGTCCTGAAATTTCAGAAAATGCAATTTAGTCCCAAGATATATAAAATCACTTAATAAATCAATAAATTCCTAACAATGTTAAAATGTCCAATTCAACTATATGCATAAGAATGTATTATTTTCAATTCAATAATCCCTAAAATTAGTGCAAAAGTCATACCATTTATATTCTAAATTAAGCACTTATCAAGTACCCAATCAAAGAAAATGATAAAGTAACAAAAATATTATCAATATCCATACTTTATCTTTCAATCTCACTAAAGCCCCACCAAAACCTGTTCCTCATGTAAGTTCATAAATCCCCGTCAGTACCAATATATTCCCCCATATTTGGGAAAAAAGATATTACACAATACTTATTTAGTCCAAAAGCAACCAACCAGCACAAAGGCAAACAGAAATGACATGTACACAAGCACAAGCACTGAAAAAAATTAAAAGTAAAGAAAACATGTTTAACAGAGGTGACAAAGAGCAAATATAGAAGCATATTGACAGTTTGCATCTTAAATCAGAAAACAAAATGCAGAAAGATGAGTAGGGTTTGTCGGAATCAAGCTTCCATCTAAGTTCAAAGCTTCAAGGAAATTTCTATCTAGCTGTAGTGATTTTAAATGTTCTTTTTCAGGTTTCTTATATTCAATAACTGAAGATAATGCTAAATCTTGGAAGAGACTATATTAGCTCAGAGAAAGAATGAAGACTTCATCTCAGATAGAAAAACAACCTCAGAGATCAGAATTAATGAGATTTCAAATTTGAAACCCTAGGTTAAGACCCACAAAATATGTGTAGCCAGACTTATTATCCTTGCTTGTAAAAGAAAACAGAGTGGCAATATCAAAACAAAAATGAGTGCTATATAGCAGGTGATGAATCCAGTAACAATAAAACGCCACCATGTTATTAGTTCGCAGTAGCAAACTATAATTGTTTAAGCTCACAACAACTTGGCAACAAAATTTCGTTCTCATGGAGGAGAGCCACCATCTTAGCTTATCAGCGTGGCCATATTAGTATTGATCATCCTCCTCCTACCTTTTGACCACAAGTTAAGCACTTAGATTGTGATTGTAATTAATGAAAATGATGAAAACTTAAAAACTAATTTCTCAACTATTATTACTGTTACTGAAGCAATTACTGCCTAAAGGAAAATCAGTGATTGTTGGAATTCAAATGAACTGGTAAACAACTACATACATAACATAACCCACAACAATATCTGCTTACAGTTTTTTTATTGGCAAGATTTTCATGCTGAAACTGATAAATTAGGCAATTTAGGAATGATATATAATGAAATATTCATGGATAAATAATATCAATCTCAGTTTCATTGAGCTCTGTGGTGTTAGAATCAAGAGGGAAGAAAAAAGGATAGAGCTCGTATCGGACATAAGAAGAACTATACAAAACTCTACACCCTTTTCGGTTTTTGCATCATTTGTTGAAGTTGCTCTCTTCTTCAACAGCAGACACAAGATACATCATACAAGTCTCTGGTACATTGAAACTCTTATTACTGTACCTTAAAAAGCAGTAAACATGCACTACAATGGTTTTGCTAACAGAACATTTCCCTGAAGAGTACATATTCGGAGGATAAGGAATCCTCACAGACCTTGAACATGATTTTAAGTCCTTTTGCATCTCCATGTGTAGGCGTCATGAGCGATCTGAAAGAATAAAGAAGAGGATGATCTGAGTCGTGTTCAAGAACACTGTCCTATAGAGTTATTCCGCAACCACCGATAAAGAAGAAGCGGTACTCCCCAGGATTAAACAGATCCTTCTTGATTAAATCAAGGCGGCAAAACTGGCGAAAGATAAGATAACTCAGCAAGAGATTACCGATGTTTTCTAATTATCTCTTTTAAATGGTGTCACAATTGGGGTATTTATAAATAATGAATCAATGCCTTGAAGAGGTGACTCTTGAACATTACACCTCTTCAGAAAGTCATGACTGTCTGTTTAATTCATGAATCATGTTGCTTCATGAACCAATACGAATCCCTTAATTTGTAAGAACATGACTTCTCAAAACGCATCTTTTCATTTAAACACATTCCATAATATTGGAAAGACTTTTTCTTTGACACACCTATATGCAATATTTACAACAATCCCCCACATGTGTCAAAGAAAACACCATCAGCTAAGTTACACCCATGGACATAACCATTGTATTTAGTGGTCCGTAGAACTATGAACCAGACTTAGACCAATAACACTTAATACACAGAGATGTTAGTGAAGCATGCTTCTATGAACTAACAAATCTTGGTGTGTTTTAGAGGCATTAATAATCAGATTATATCCTAACATTTTCGCTGTTAATCAACAGTTTTGCGTGTTATGACGGCCATGCGCGTGCCTGGTGCATAACGAATGCTCTAGAGATTTTCGCCACGATCTCATAGGAGCGGCCACACTCCACATTCGTAGAGGTAATTTCATGTAAGTGTACTTGCACTAAGCACACCGTCTTGAATGACTATGAAATCATTAAGAGTTTTGCTCACCCTCAAAACGTGCATTCTAGCACTCTCCCATTGTCATAGGAAGGGACAAATGTTATTTTTGTGCTAGTCAGAATTGACGAACGACTTGTTCTTACCCATTGAACCTTCTTCATGGGATCACCAATCACAAAGGTTGGGTTGCCATCGCTGTCAATTACGAGTTGGCTTTAGTCCCATTCCCCTGGACCAATTTATTTCATCCTGCAGGATTTTGTTAACGGCCGATAGGTCTTTTATTGACCTCACCAAATCGATTGAGATAACTCCAACACAGATCTTAAGCTAGCTTATCATATTATATCTCAAACGATTTTTATTTCATCATTGTACTTTTATAATGGCTATTGCCATTTGGCAATCACAAATCGTCGACTTTAAGCATCGGTTTCTTATCAAAACATTTGCTAAGAGATTTTTAACATTCTTAGCATTCCATCCATTTCTAGAGTAATCAACTCTAACTCACATAATGCTTTACATTTGTTACCACTGAAGGTCAATGATAACCAGTGGATTTTCACACATAGACTAGATTTTAGTTAACATCCATGTGCATCAATACAACGGGAATCCACTACTTAATA
This sequence comes from Acacia crassicarpa, assembly GCA_034222035.1. Lineage (NCBI taxonomy): Eukaryota > Viridiplantae > Streptophyta > Magnoliopsida > Fabales > Fabaceae > Acacia > Acacia crassicarpa. The sequence continues at coordinate 48,838,596 of JAWXYG010000006.1, read as the reverse complement.
CCAATATTATTTAAGGCATTATCCCTTAACTATTTCTTTCTCTCCACGACAGTTTACATATGCTCAATCTCCACATATCATTTGCTATGTCATGGGATTAACATTTATCAGTGCCACAAATTCTCAACAATTTGTGCATACATTGATTGAGCTTTAGAATCTCTCAAGTAGTGTCATAAAGAATATTCACATAATGGTTCTCAAAACCAATATTTAGAAATACTTCTTATTTGTCATCAATATTCTTTTATGATCTTTAACATCTAAAATCACATCCAATTCTCTCATGCTTTCAAGCACATAACATGATATTTTCGACCATTCAAGTCATCCACATTAAATTAAAAAATTTCATGATATCATGCATGCTTATACCAAGAGAAATTAATAATACTATGAAAATTAAAGCACATTTATCTCTACACTAGATAAATGATTAAAATTTGATAACCACTGTCATATGCTCATTTCAATCACAACATATTTGATAATTCACAAAATTTGCTTTCAATAGCAAATAACAGAGCATTTGTTAACTAATCATAACACATGACAATTTTATAATTTCCAACATATTTTCTTGCACCAAAATAATAATTTTAAAGGTATCTCATATCTTAGATACCCCCACACTTTCAAATATTTTATAATCAATAAAATTCTAATTAAATTAGAATCCCACTAGTACATTTATAAAGATCCACACTTTATAAAACTACATAATCATATGACTGTATACTTTGACAAAAGGTCGTACCAATTTAATCTTCTATTTCAATTCAATGAGAATGTCTCAAACGTTATCAGTTATTTCACATAACAAAATTTACTTTTCACAGAAAAAGAAAAAGCCTCAACTTAATTAATTTCCTTTTGTCAAAATAATATATAAATATTTTATATATTAATATTCTGTCTTCACACAGAATTTTCCTCATAAATTTATAAATCTTTAATTATTTTAAATACCAATATTTAATAATATTCACACTATTTAAATATGTGTGAAACCAATACCACAAATTTTCTTTGAAAAATTCAAAGCACCAGATTATATAAATCACCGAAATATAAACATAAATTGCAGTATTAAAAATCTAAGATTTTTAATATTCAAACTAATTTATATGGTATATCAAAATAAATCACACATCATGCAATTTATTATTTTTATTCATTGATCATAGTAACAGATCCTTCTGTCAAATTTAATAGTGGTCAAGATATTCACAAATATATCACCAAATATATTAAAACAAAAATTTGTTTCAACTTTCAACTATTATCATGTTAAACACAACCAATCACCACTTTTATTCAACTATATTAATTTAAAAATATTTACAATATCATAAGAGAGATTATAGGAGATTATAAATTATCAAATAAATTAATATCTCTGTTGACAATAAAGTCTTGCACAGGAATAAATTCCTTTTCATTCTAATTAACTAAATTAGAATAACATCCTCAAATTTAGGAATTTATAATCACGTTAACTATATTTAATTTCTGTAATTAGAAACCAAATAATAAAATAACAAATATGATCCCAATAATGATCACATTATCATCGAAAATTTCATCTTCATACTATGAATAATTTAATTTGAAATGTTTACTAATAAAAACAATAAAATCTCCCTATCAATATCTTCTCTTTATTAATTTAATAATCATCAAATCCTCAATAAAATAATAGGAGAAATAATAGGAAATTGATTAACTACCATATCAATCAAAATCTAATATATTTATTAATTAAAGATATTCAAAACTTCAATGGAAATAAATTCACTCTGCAAGTAATCAATAATTAAATAAAATATTGATTTCTATTCGCATATTCATACCAAAAATTCAGCGCATCAAATATTTAAAAAATAATAATAATAACTCCATTATTAAATTTTTTAACATATGTAATGCCCATCAATATTATATATATTTATATAATATTTCAATCAATCACGTGCACCTTATTGTCGTTTAATTACGGTGAAGAGGTATGACTCTTTCTTTTCATCGGAGGATTTGTCGTTACAAACACGTCGTTACGAACACGCACGCCTTCTTCAGAAAAACGCTGCACATACCATCGATTTCTCCCTCTGATCAAGCTTTGTTATGCCTTTTGCTTTCTGGAACAACCCAATTTTCAAAAGCGGAATAATTTTTTTTTCATCAGAGTAGAGCATCGGAATAATTTCAAAAGTATGAGTATTTGATAAACATTGATGTAGTATCTGGCTGCTTACACAGCGGTACAGTAGTATGTAAATAGTTTAACAAAATAACGTCGAAATAAAGATTTCTCCGTCTTCGTCCTCGCGCCGGCTCCTTATTCTCGTCTTTAGCCCTGGTTCCTCTGGACCCTGACGCTATGTTAAGAACTGAGGTTCAATTACCATTGAACCTCAGGTAACGGTTAACCTCATGCTTATGTATCAAATATGTATGACAGATATCCATGGCAAAACAACAATAATCACATACAATATTCTCATATTCAGATAATAACATAACACAGCCACTGCAATATGCATGTTATTACAGTCTGCACTATCTCCAGTGCCACGGTGTACATCCGTGTCCTCAGCGCTAGGAAAACATAACGGCATTATCACGACTATAACCCGTATTAAGATGTATGTGTATGATCAATTTTCAAAAACAGTATCTCAGACTATCTATCACATATAAGCATACCATAAGCATCAGAGTTAAGGTTACAATACGCGTCCGTACCTGAGTCGGTGATCTCGGTACGTAGTCGGCCGGTCTGCGTTCTTCCGGATAGCCTATCATGGTAATATCGTCCTATTAATTTAAAACAATATCCTAAAAGATATTTTGGCCACTACTGACTATTTTACCCTTGGTACACTAGATTATCATTTTCTTTCCTCAAAATTCGTTGAAAGACGCTGGAGTATATTCGGCAGAATTTCGCCTAACTTCGAAAAATCATAACTAATTATAGAAAAATCGAAACGAAGATCCGTAAAATGTTCCGGACTCCTTAGGATGTCTATTTTTCAGAAAAAATATCAGACTTTGCCCAGAATTCAAAAATAACTCCCAGATTTCATGTGTTCATCCTCTGCCCAGAAATTCGCCCAGAAAAATAGCCTAATCTTCAAAAATTCATATCTCCTTGTCCAGAGATCAAAACGTTACATATTTTATATATTTGGAAAGCCCTACATGTATACTTTATTTCTGGAAAATTTCGTGATTTTTAAAGATCATTTGATACAGAAAATAATTCCCCCTATCCAGTTGACTCCCAAAATCCAGCAATTCTAGACTTCTTTCATCTTACTCTAACTTGTTCCCTTAATCCTAAAAGTCACTCCCCAACATGTTTCCACCTTGTCAGGCATCTTTTTGATGCAATAAGGCTTGAAAACAAATATGGGGAATTACTTTACCTATTTACTAGATTAAACTAACATCTATATTAAAAACTACTAAGAACAACTAAAAACTATAAAACTAAGAACAAGCTTACCTCTTGAAGACCATTGCTACCTCCCATCCTTCTTGCTTCCTTCTCTCTACTCTCTTTCTCTCTAAAACTCATTTGAGTTTGGTGTGAAGAATGAAGAGGGATTTGCTTCCTATTTATAGGCTACAAGCAACTTCTCTAACAAGCCACTCCTCTTCTCTCTCCCTTCAACTTTTTCATCCTTCTTCAAGAAGCTAAAGAACTTGGGGTTCAAGTAAGGAATAGTGCCAACTTCCTTGACAAGTTGTTGACCTCATTTAGCATGTGTTTGAAAACAAAACCTTGCTCCCCCAAGACTAAAAAAAACGTGCTCCTCCTTCTTCATTTTTTTTTTATTAATCATTTAATATGTTTTTAAATAGCCAAATTCATGTTTATTTCAAGCAAAATTCCAGCAGATTTATTCCAACACTCATGCGCCATTTCTATTGACTTTTCAACTCTAATATATAATGTTTTATTGATCTCTTTCATCAAGTGCTTAATTGCCCAATAATTATTCTTAGTATTCTCTAATTGCCTTAAGCCTTTTCATACTCCTTTATGGTTTAATTGATTACCAAATTCAATTATGATCTTTCAAAATTCATTTGATACTAATATTGAACCCTTGTTAGCCTCTAATATTTAATTAAGCCAAAATACTCCAAATTGCTAATTAATATTTGCCACTAGATTAATTATAAAAGTTAATCTAATTAATATTAATTTAGGTGCCCAATAATTATTGACAATTTCCTTTAATTTGTTTGGGTATTTTAATAACCTCATCTTGCTCTTTTTGATTTTTCAAGAACCATAATTTAATATAATAATTACCTTGTATTTTTATGATCCTTAAATGTGGCCTAAATTAAGTCTTTGGTTTATTTAATTTTCAAGAGAAAATTGCCTAAAATGTAGCTAACAAAGTTACAAAATTTAGAGACAACATACTCTCCTATTTTAAATAGGTATTATTCTGTCAAACTAAAATATTTAAGAGATATATGAATTTTGGGGTATTATACCATTATTTTAATTAGTGCAAATTCAATTGCCTCCTAATTGTGGTTAATTCCCTTTAATTAATTCAAGTGGTTTCATAACACTCCTTAATTCTATTGGTTACATAAGAACCATGTTTTAATATGATAATTTTATCATATTTATGTCCCTTAATCATACTCTTAAAATTGGCCTTTCGACTTTAATTAATCCCTCTTAATTAATTTTAGTATGTCCATAGCATTTTATTGCTCTTATGATTGTATAAGACTAGGCTTTAATATGGTAATTTTTGTGGTATTTTATGATCTCAAAATAAAATTTGGTTTTTGATTACCTTAATTCTCAGAGAAAATTCCCTAAATTAACATAAATATGTTACTCAATTTTGAGACCATATATTCACCGATTTTGAATTTATGATGACTATGAATTTTAGGGTATTACATTTCTCCCCCCGTTAAATAAAATTTCGTCCCCGAAATTTGACCATATAACCCCGAAAGGTTATCTAGACTTCTAGTCTATTCCTCCCCTATGCATGTTTACCCAGCACGCCTCCTACTATTCAAAAGTCTCATTTATCTTGTACCCATGTATAGTACTAAATTACAGGACTCGCTGGTCCATTCTCACAGTACTCGGTTACACAGGTCTCACTGCCTGACTTATTTAGCCTCTCGGCTAACACATATTGGCCTTCCGGCTCAATCTTTTACCACAGCACTGGAGATTCTAGCCTTACTACCTTGGAATTCATCCTCAGGCCTTAGGCATCTTAATTACTACCTGGTACAGCGAATGTTCTGCTAGTCTTACGATGTATTCTAGACATAGGTATTATGACAATCACGGTGCTAAGTATCACCGGTCTTATGTTCTAGGGGCACCGCCCCGTGCACACTTACATACTCAGTCTTATTGCCTCGGGCCTCTACCCGTCTATTTCATCTAAGTTTCTCCCATTCAAGCTTTTAGACTACTTTCGCTTGCTTAGCACCACAGCTGACAACTACCATCTGGCTTAACCGGTTCAGTATTCTAGACCTTTCTAATAGTTCCTGTTCCTATGTCGAAATTTCCAACTACACCGCTGTTCTTTTCAACACGATAGCATCGCCAAACATGCCATCGCTACCCAAAACTATTTTGTTGTCTCGTTTTCAAATTCTCAAACACTAAAAATTTTTCGTGGTCGTAGTATATTTCACAATCCACACTATACCAAAAAGTAACAGTGCTATCACATTTTTAAACTTACTTGCTGCTATCACAAATTCGTGAAAAACATATCCATTGCCGGATCATTTTCAAAAACTTTTACTACTGGCACATATTTTTGAGGGAGTTACTTCATCTTACAAAATTTTACAATTGGGAGTATACACCATCATTTTAACCATTTGGTACAGTGAGCGCCCTCTCCCAATCCCCAAATCCATTCTCAATAGTATTATCAACAATGTGGGAGAACCTCCGCTCCTTTCACAAGAGACCCAGTGTTCACACTGGCACATAAAGTAGCAACCCTATCTAGCGGAACTCAGTCCAGCCATAGACAGTCAGGTTTCAATAAACAAAACATACGCCCTCGGCGAAATGTTATGGATTGGGTGCGTTCACTGCTGGTGCGATTTCCATTTTCTCAAACAAAATCCCTCCAAAAACTTTTTGTTCAAAGAGAACATTTATCAAAGGCCAGCGATTTCAAACATTTTAAAACATCTAGTAAGACCCAGCAAACTGTGTATATCTACAACAGCTTCTGTCCTTCCAGTTTTGTACTGACTTTACCACAACATAGTTGAAAACTCGGTTTCAAACTCTGGGTTCTAACAAAAACCATCTTTACAAGACAACATCATTTTAAAATAACCATCACTGTGGTCTCAAATTCTGTGAAAACATTTCATTCGAAAACTCTGTTTCAAAAATTCATAAGTTCGAAAAATCTATTCCAAAATTTCAAATACAGCAGGTGTATTAGCAAGTTCAAAAATTCAATTTTAAAACCTTACTTAGGAATCAGACAACTAACATTAGAAGGTCATCACTAACTACACGCATTCGGACCTCTGTTCTTGGCTACTCAAACTATCCGTATAATGCTTAGTTTGTTCTACTCAAATCATCCAGCTATTCCGAACATCGCCCGCTATCCTCGGGTTTCACAAACTCTTCCGGACACTTTTCGTATTCGTTGTCTAACAACCGTGGGCTTCTGCTAGCCTATAGACACAATACATGCTATATAGCACTGGAGCGACTCATGGCGATATACTAGATTGCTTAAACCTTCGCTCTAGGGAACCTATTCGATGTGAGACTCATTATAACGTACTTACCTTGAGAACCGATGCACTGGTAGCCCTACTCCATGGTTCGTTGTCACGGCGGCTCCACTCTACGGTTTGTCGTCACGGTGGCTCTGCTCTACGGCACTTTACTCGGCGCTTCACTCAGTCTTCTCAGACTAGTCAGCCTCTCCGGTTAGCATCCTCTGTAGGTAGACCTCCTTGATCAGAACTCCCCGTAGGTAGCCCTTTCCGATCAAAACTTTCCATAAGTAGCGTCAATGATCGTCTCTGAATCATTATAACGAGAACTCAGATCTTATCAGGTTCCTACCCTTTAGTGGTTTCATAATCTACTGTTTCTATGTCTGCCATCTTATCTAGGGTCATTCTATTTGTGGACTTTCATTATCTGCTTAGCTCCAGGCATTATCCTTAACTCAACTTTCCCTATTGGGTAACCACCTACTTCTTATGGAATCGATTAGCCACTACGGTTATTGGTCCCACCTAGAAATCATAACCCGTAGCTACTGAGGTTCTAGCTTTCATATGGTTCCGTTAAGGAACTATCTCTCAACTAAGGCAACCTCACTCATACTTCCTCAGGGTTCTTATTCTTAGGCACTCGAACTTAGGCAATGCTCAGTCATACATTGACCTAAGCATCGTCTATGCTTTGATTAGATTCGGGATTACTCTATCTGTTCTTATGGTATTCCAAAGGATTGTTATGTTTCGTACCTCTAGGTATTCAGGCTTTACCTCAAAGGATATCAAATCCTCCACCTATCTCACAGGGGTCATTCTTCTGAGATTTCTCTCGTCTAAGCAAAATGGGTACGGAAATACGCGTCAAGAGTTTCCCTACATGAGTCTAATACTGCATGTACTTATCTTTATTGATCCCGGAGTTTCATCCGGCGTAGCCCAGCTTCACATATAAGCTCTGGGTTAGAATGGAATTAATGCCTAGTACAAACTGGAGATTATCAGAATTATCAGGATTATCAGAGTTATCAGAATTATCAGGATTATCAGAATTATCAGGATTATCGGAGCCTTTTTTTTTTTTTTTTTTTTGAGTGGAGCACCAACAAAGGGTGGTACACTAGCCTAGGGTTGCATATCGCTGTTAATTTTTTTTTCTGGACAGCCCTCCACGCCGTATATCTTACTCGTCTATCTCCGTTTATAACTTACTGTACCACATCAAGGATATATCAGTACTCTTTTTCAAAATATGCTCTAAGGCAATGGCCTTGAGCCTAACTTAGTTAGTCAAACCGATTGGCCAGGTAGGCGTCTATCATGGGAGTCTCACCGACTTTACGGCGACTGATTGACTGATCCACATAGACTCGGCCCTACCTTCGGCACCAATGGTTTACTATCACTGAGTCGGGTTCTTGCCAAGTAAAATGTTCTTTGAAAAACTCCGAACCTAACTCTGTTACTCAGACAATTTGGCCAGGCCGGTGTATTTGTGGAAGGCTCGCCGAATTCACGGGGACTGATTGCCAACCACAAAACCCTTTCTAGACACCAAACTGTCTGGAGTAACTTAGTTAATTTCGGGCCAGAATGTCTGCTCTGATACCAAAATGGAACATCCCAATTTTCAAAAGCGGAATAATTTTTTTTTCATCAGAGTAGAGCATCGGAATAATTTCAAAAGTGTGAGTATTTGATAAACATTGATGTAGTATCTGGCTGCTTACACAGCGGTACAGTAGTATGTAAATAGTTTAACAAAATAACGTCGAAATAAAGATTTCTCCGTCTTCGTCCTCGCGCCGGCTCCTTATTCTCGTCTTTAGCCCTGGTTCCTCTGGACCCTGACGCTATGTTAAGAACTGAGGTTCAATTACCATTGAACCTCAGGTAACGGTTAACCTCATGCTTATGTATCAAATATGTATGACAGATATCCATGGCAAAACAACAATAATCACATACAATATTCTCATATTCAGATAATAACATAACACAGCCACTGCAATATGCATGTTATTACAGTCTGCACTATCTCCAGTGCCACGGTGTACATCCGTGTCCTCAGCGCTAGGAAAACATAACGGCATTATCACGACTATAACCCGTATTAAGATGTATGTGTATGATCAATTTTCAAAAACAGTATCTCAGACTATCTATCACATATAAGCATACCATAAGCATCAGAGTTAAGGTTACAATACGCGTCCGTACCTGAGTCGGTGATCTCGGTACGTAGTCGGCCGGTCTGCGTTCTTCCGGATAGCCTATCATGGTAATATCGTCCTATTAATTTAAAACAATATCCTAAAAGATATTTTGGCCACTACTGACTATTTTACCCTTGGTACACTAGATTATCATTTTCTTTCCTCAAAATTCGTTGAAAGACGCTGGAGTATATTCGGCAGAATTTCGCCTAACTTCGAAAAATCATAACTAATTATAGAAAAATCGAAACGAAGATCCGTAAAATGTTCCGGACTCCTTAGGATGTCTATTTTTCAGAAAAAATATCAGACTTTGCCCAGAATTCAAAAATAACTCCCAGATTTCATGTGTTCATCCTCTGCCCAGAAATTCGCCCAGAAAAATAGCCTAATCTTCAAAAATTCATATCTCCTTGTCCAGAGATCAAAACGTTACATATTTTATATATTTGGAAAGCCCTACATGTATACTTTATTTCTGGAAAATTTCGTGATTTTTAAAGATCATTTGATACAGAAAATAATTCCCCCTATCCAGTTGACTCCCAAAATCCAGCAATTCTAGACTTCTTTCATCTTACTCTAACTTGTTCCCTTAATCCTAAAAGTCACTCCCCAACATGTTTCCACCTTGTCAGGCATCTTTTTGATGCAATAAGGCTTGAAAACAAATATGGGGAATTACTTTACCTATTTACTAGATTAAACTAACATCTATATTAAAAACTACTAAGAACAACTAAAAACTATAAAACTAAGAACAAGCTTACCTCTTGAAGACCATTGCTACCTCCCATCCTTCTTGCTTCCTTCTCTCTACTCTCTTTCTCTCTAAAACTCATTTGAGTTTGGTGTGAAGAATGAAGAGGGATTTGCTTCCTATTTATAGGCTACAAGCAACTTCTCTAACAAGCCACTCCTCTTCTCTCTCCCTTCAACTTTTTCATCCTTCTTCAAGAAGCTAAAGAACTTGGGGTTCAAGTAAGGAATAGTGCCAACTTCCTTGACAAGTTGTTGACCTCATTTAGCATGTGTTTGAAAACAAAACCTTGCTCCCCCAAGACTAAAAAAAACGTGCTCCTCCTTCTTCATTTTTTTTTTATTAATCATTTAATATGTTTTTAAATAGCCAAATTCATGTTTATTTCAAGCAAAATTCCAGCAGATTTATTCCAACACTCATGCGCCATTTCTATTGACTTTTCAACTCTAATATATAATGTTTTATTGATCTCTTTCATCAAGTGCTTAATTGCCCAATAATTATTCTTAGTATTCTCTAATTGCCTTAAGCCTTTTCATACTCCTTTATGGTTTAATTGATTACCAAATTCAATTATGATCTTTCAAAATTCATTTGATACTAATATTGAACCCTTGTTAGCCTCTAATATTTAATTAAGCCAAAATACTCCAAATTGCTAATTAATATTTGCCACTAGATTAATTATAAAAGTTAATCTAATTAATATTAATTTAGGTGCCCAATAATTATTGACAATTTCCTTTAATTTGTTTGGGTATTTTAATAACCTCATCTTGCTCTTTTTGATTTTTCAAGAACCATAATTTAATATAATAATTACCTTGTATTTTTATGATCCTTAAATGTGGCCTAAATTAAGTCTTTGGTTTATTTAATTTTCAAGAGAAAATTGCCTAAAATGTAGCTAACAAATTTACAAAATTTAGAGACAACATACTCTCCTATTTTAAATAGGTATTATTCTGTCAAACTAAAATATTTAAGAGATATATGAATTTTGGGGTATTATACCATTATTTTAATTAGTGCAAATTCAATTGCCTCCTAATTGTGGTTAATTCCCTTTAATTAATTCAAGTGGTTTCATAACACTCCTTAATTCTATTGGTTACATAAGAACCATGTTTTAATATGATAATTTTATCATATTTATGTCCCTTAATCATACTCTTAAAATTGGCCTTTCGACTTTAATTAATCCCTCTTAATTAATTTTAGTATCTCCATAGCATTTTATTGCTCTTATGATTGTATAAGACTAGGCTTTAATATGGTAATTTTTGTGGTATTTTATGATCTCAAAATAAAATTTGGTTTTTGATTACCTTAATTCTCAGAGAAAATTCCCTAAATTAACATAAATATGTTACTCAATTTTGAGACCATATATTCACCGATTTTGAATTTATGATGACTATGAATTTTAGGGTATTACACTTTCTCTTACGATCATTGGAAAAAGCCTGGCAATCAAATCAGGTTTGTTGTTCTGTATTCTTTAACGTTCTTCTTCTCCAATTTTGACCCAAATGCGACTACGTTTGTGGTTCCCGCAGAGATATTCCCGGTGAGGCTACGTTCAACTGATTTTGCTTGAAACAGACTCTATTTTTACTTGTTGTGAAGGGACCCTCTTTTATCATCTTTAAAATTCTCCAATGCGTCCTTTTCCGATAGTGTGCTCATACTCTTCTCCATTTATCTCTCTCAATCTCTCTCCCTCGCTCACACACACAAATTTTATAATCAACGAGAATAACTCTATAGATTGTAGGCGTCATGAGCGATCTAAAAGAATAAAGAAGAGGATGATCTGAGTCGTGTTCAAGAACACTGTCCTATAGAGTTATTCTGCAACCACCGGTAAAGAAGAAGCGGTACTCCCCAGGATTAAACAGATCCTTCTTGATTAAATCAAGGCGGCAGAACTGGCGAAAGATAAGATAACTCAGCAAGAGATTACCGATGTTTTCTAATTATCTCTTTTAAATGGTGTCACAATTGGGGTATTTATAAATAATGAATCAATGCCTTGAAGAGGTGACTCTTGAATATTACACCTCTTCAGAAAGTCATGACTGTCTGTTTAATTCACGAATCATGTTGCTTCATGAACCAATACGAATCCCTTAATTTGTAAGAACATGACTTTTCAGAACGCATCTTTTCATTTAAACACATTCCATAATATTGGAAAGACTCTTTTTTTGACACACCTATATGCAATATTTACAACACCATGTGCCAGGTAAATGTGCATATATCTAACCACTTATCCATGTTTCACTTCTCTCCTTGTACAGGGAGTCCAAAACTTCACCAGAAATAACTACAGTGGAACTAAAAAGAGTTCACAGCAGCCACATTGTATTTAAATAATAGATGACGAACATGGGAAAGGGCATATATGCAGGTCCTATGAATTTTTGCGTGTCGTTTTATAATTGAAGTTGAGAAGGGAAAGTTCATTACAACCTAAAGAACAACAAAAGAAAGGGGCAGTGGTTTTTTCAAGCAAACATTTGCTCTAAAATCCTAAACTCATCATAGAACCATTTTACTAAAAATCATAATTCATCATTTTAAATATTTTTCAGTTCATGAGCACCATAAAGAGAATCTCTCATTTACGTCATCTCTCAGTTCTCCAATTTGATGTATTACAAAATGATGTTGTATTTCAAATGTTAATATAAGAATTTTGGGTGTACCTGAAATCTTGGAGCAACCCATGAAACCGAAGCACCAATACAAACTCTGATTACATTACACAACAAATACACTAAAGAGAGAAAGAGAAGATAGCATTTATATGAGAGAATCTTTTTACAGAGAGGAGAGCATAATTCTGTGTTTTATTATTCAGATTATTTATTCCTTCAATCTCACATCCTTTATATGGTGTCCGTATATAACTCTTCAATGTACACTTACATGAGAACAAACATAACTCTTGAACCATAAAGGAAAAACTCTCTCTCTTTGACCTATATTTTTTTTATATTCATACTATAGCCTCAATTTGCATTGGTCTTGAGCCCTAATTCACCAATGACAGACAAGGTATATTCCAATAGTAAATGAACGAAAAGACCAAAGCAAATACCAAATACCAAATGAATCATTTAAGTGATAATTAAGGATTTCTGAACAGAAGTGGCGATTAAGGTTAAAGACAAAATTAAAGTTAACCTCACCCATATAGTGCACAAGAAGAGGAGAGCTAAGAATCATTTTGTTCTAGGATGCACATAGAGCACAAGTAACATAACATAAAAACAAAGGAAAAATAAGCACTACAAAAAAATCAGTTTTTTGCGGCGGAATTTTTCCCTCGCAAAAGAGCAAATTTCCGTCGCAAAAATGGTTTGCGGCGGAAAAAATTACGTCGCAAAAATCGCCCACGCAAACCAATTTTCCGTCGCAAAAATGCATATTTCCGTCGTAAAATTTGGATTTAGCGCCGGAACCATTTTCCCTCGCAAATCTTGAGATTTGCGAGGGAAAAATGAATCCCTCGCAAAATTTTGGATTTTGCGAGGGAATAAGTTTCCTCGCAAAATCTCGAGATTTTGCGAGGGAAAAATATCCCTCACAAATTTGAAATTTTTGCGAGGGAACTAATCCCTCGCAAATTTCAAATTTTGCGAGGGAATAATATTCCCTCGCAAAGTTTTGGATTTTGCGAGGGATTTTGGTCCCTCGCAAAATCCAACATTTTGCGAGGGATTCTAGTACCTCACAAAATTGAAACATTTTGCGAGGGAAGATATTTCCCTCGCAAATCTCAATTAATTTTTTTAAAAAATAAAATGATTTTAAAAATTTAATTAATTTCATAAAAAATATTAAAAATTAGAAATTAAAAAGAATTATATATGATAAAAAGATATTGTAACAAGCATCAGAGTTTACATACAAAGTATAATGTTTCAACCAAAATAAACTAAAAAAAGTCTAAACTGCAGCAGTCTGGTCAGGATCACCATCGGTATCGCCATCACTATCAGGAGGCGGCCCCGTACCCTTGTCCTTCAAAAGGGAGTGGAGAAGTTCCCGCAACTCTAAAATCATCTGTCCTTGCTCATTCACCTTCGCTTCTTGCTCCTTCACCTTCACTTCTTGCTCCTTCACCTTCGCTTCTAATGTATTCACCCTCTTATCATCTACAAAACCAACATTACGAAGTCAATTTATTTTTATTCAATCACAGGTACTTAAGATAATGAGCATGAAAAAATTGTTAGTTGCTTACTTCTGTTCTTCCTGCCTTGTTAAATATCTCGGTGTGAAATTTTAGGATTTGCTTCCAGCTTCCTTTGCCGAACCTGTATAAAGAAATAAAAAGAATGTGAACATATAATCATGGTGTTTGAAACTTTGAACAATTAATTCATATTCACCACGCCAAGAAGAAAATATCTTAGAAGCCCAGCACACTTTAAGTAGTTAAATAGTGTCTTGACAATGTTGACTTCCAATTTTTCAAAGCCCAGCTTAGTATGTATTGAATTCTTCAAGCAAGCACTGGAGATAGAGACAAAGCTTACGATAGCATTAATGATATCCCAGAAGACCCCTCCATGTTTTCTGATGGTAGTCATCAATCAACATTGGAGAGATTATATCAATGGGAGAAGAAACTATAGAAGGAAGTCAGGGTATGTTAGTGAACTTTCACCTCTAATAGAGCAGAGAACACTTCAAATCTTGTCATAGAAAAAGCAACAACTTATGCATTGCTTATCTAAAAATTTTATTTCAAAAGTTAAAAACTGGTTATCTATTCCATTTCAGGGTACATTTTCTCATGTTACCAAATATTTGTTACTTAAAGTGGAAATCAGTAGCAACACAAAAAACTGTTGCTTATTCACACATTAGGCAACACTTTCAGAACTAGTGCAAAGGGTTAGCAAAATATGCATGTCACCAAAAAAAAAAAAAGATATTATAGTGTGTTACAAAATTATTAATGATTACTTCTAGAGGTTATTACTTTAGAACATTCTAATGTCCGGTCCCTAAGCCCTGATGAGATCAAGCAAGAGCTCCAGCTTAAAGGAACAAATGAAGAATCAAAATGTATATCTAACTGATAAGCATGTACTTTTTCTTAACAATGTGGAGAACGGGTTCGAATCACATATGAGAAGAATTGTATGCTATTCAAGGATCATGATGTAAAAGGAGATGATCCCTCTTCTGTGGATAAAACAAGGATGACTGTTAGAGATCTACATACCAAGATGACGGTTTTGATGCACTCAATTGATGTAATTTCTAATAGAATCGAAACTCTAAGGGATAAGGAGTTGCATCTTCAACTGCTTCGGTTGGTGAAAGGGTACGAATGATAATCTTTATTCCCATACAATTTTGTTTTACAGATAAACTTTAAACATGCTTTTACAAACATTGAATCCTTTCAATCACACAGCTTCTATTCTCTTATCATTCTCTATATAAATTGATTTTCCTTATTGGAAACACCATAGGACTAATAATACTAACATATAACAAAAAGTGTTTAGAAAAAATCAATTTACAGAAGATATTTGTGAGAAATCAGCATGACGAAGAGACATGAAGTTACTATTTATCTATAAAATACTCTATTTAATATGCATATCTCCCCTACACAAGCTCCGCATATAATGCTTCAACTTGTATTCAATTACCAGCCAAAAAAAAAAAAAACTTGCATTGAGTTAAAATCTGTGTGTTTGAGATTAAATAATCTTAACCAAAACCGAATGTACAAAATTCTCATTTGAAAAATTCAATAATGTAACACTGATACACAGAGTAACGAGCTATTTATAGTTTTTTTTTCTAAATCTTGTCCATTAGGTATATGCTATGCAATGCCATAAATGTTCATACCTGCATAATACTTCTTGCTGATTCTGCAATTCAACATCTCCGGCAGCCTTGCAAGGATGTGGAAAGTGATGGAAGAGTGTCACTGGGCACAGAGTAGAATTCTAGAAGAAGCCATGACCCTCCTACCCAGAAAACAGCCATCAATTTCATCACCCTTCCTGCACAGGCCAGCCCGCTTAGCCTCTGATCTTGGCATCTGATCTTCAAGTGGTTCTCCTTATCCCCCCTCCTCTAAAAGCATAGCCAATTTTTCGCTATCAACATCGAAAGGCAAGTTACCGGCATAGATTTTGGCACCTGATCTTCAAGCGGTTCTCCTTATCCCCCCTCCTCTAAAATCCCGCCAAGCATTCAGAAATCGAAACCGAAGCGACCGACCTAATCAACTGACTAATGCATGGAAAGGGAAAACGCATCAAGAAAAAGAAGTGACCTAATTAATCGATAATGAAGGAACCCTAGATTAGGAGATCTGAAAGAAAAGAGAGTACCTTTTTGCCGACTTGACTGTAGAACGTAGAAGACGCCAGAGATCGAGCACACCGACGGTGGGAGAGGGGAGGTCTGACGGAGTGGAGGCTAGAGGCGGAAGAAGGAGGGCACGCGACTTGGAGGGAAAGACAATGGAGAAGACGCTACACACTACTCTATCTGCTCGTAGTAATGGAGTAGGGAAAAAAATAAAAAAGAAACAAGAGGGCAGATTTTGCAAGGGAATATAAATTCCCTCACAAAATGTAAAGATTTTTGCGAGGGAATATATTCCCTCGCAAAATGTAAGGATTTTTGCGATGGAATTACGTTTTCCTCTCAAAATGGCCAGCCTTTTGCGATGAATAAACCTTTCCCTCGCAAAAATCAGCATTTTGCGAGGGAATTATTATTCCATCGCAAAATTGGGGGAAATATTTCGAACAGTTTTTTTCACAAGTTTGCGACGGATCAGAAAATCCCTCGCAAAATGGGCAAATTTTGCGAGGGAAAAAAGGTTCCCTCGCAAAATAGGCACATTTTGCGAGGGAATCCTTCTTTTCTCGCAAAATAGCGAAAAAATTGGGGGGAAATTTCCTCCCATTTTTTTCGCATTTTTGCGAGGGACCAGATGTTCCCTCGCAAATTTACCATTTTGCGAGGGAACTCTTGTTCCCTCGCAAAATAGCGAAAAAATTGGGGGGAAATTTCCCCCCAAATTTTCGCAATGGGACACAAAATTTTGCGAGGGAATGTCCATTCCCTTGCAAAATTGGCAAATTTTGCGAGGGAACAGAGGTTCCCTCGCAAAATTGGCACATTTTATGAGGGAATCATTCTTCCCTCGCAAAATAGTGAAAAAAATTGGGGGGAAATTTGCCCCCAAATTTCGCAAAGGGACACAAAATTTGTGAGGGAATGAAAATTCCCTCGCAAAATGCCTACAATTTTGCGAGGGAATAACTTGTCCCTCGCAAAATGCAACATTTTGCGAGGGAATTTCCATTCCCTCACAAAAGTTTGGCCATTTGCGAGGGAATTTGTCATCCCTCGCAAAATGTTTTTCAATTTGCGAGGGATGATGATTTCCCTCGCAAATGTCCCAAAATTTGCGACGGAATTTTTTCCCTCGCAAATTCCGTCGCAAATATGATATTTTCTTGTAGTGAAGCTTAGTTCCATGATTCACACCATTCATTGTATTCGTCCTGTGTGCATGGCACCACTGAGTAAAGCTCCATAAGTTTTTTCATCTCCTTTGTTTCCTCATGTAGTTTCCAACAGATTTCCTTATCATCAGTAAATAAATCTTCTTTCTCCATTGTGTAATTGCTATGTGCCACACCGCTGAATCCCATTAGGGGAGTGTCGTAGGAGGTGAATTTTGGGGAGTTTTCCTCTTTTGTGTCTTTTGCTTCTTTACCTTCAAGAGATTTGTTTTTCTCAATGGGTTCCTCTGGTTCATTGTCTGACATTGTGTTGTCCATAATGGCCTATGGAGTTTCTTCCACTTTCTTCTTCTTCTTTCGATCATCTTTTCCTTCTGCTGGTGACCGATCCGACGACACTTTACACTGCCCAGAATCAATCATTGAAATTGGTACACAATTTCCGAGAGAGAGTTTAGGAGTTTAGAAATATGAAAGAATAAAAGGATGTTTCGAATACTGATAAGAGTGAGGACTTGATTCATATTTGGATAAAGGTGTAAAAATACACATGTATTTTACATTCAGGAGCGTCCAACACTAAATGCTTTTTTTGGTACAAAAATACCCACGTGGTTAAGAAAGTGGAGCAGAAATACCACCTGCCATTTGACAAGTTCTCTTTTCTTTAATCTTTTCTCTTGATCATTCTTCATATTTCAACTTGGACTAATCTGCATTAAATATAATACAGGGGATAAATGTAACACCCCATTTTTCTAAAGCGTTTTCAAAATAGTTTGATCAGAGTGACGCATCAGAGCAATTCAAGAGAGCGAGTAACTAATGTGTATTAAAATATTAACCATGGTTGGTTATAGTAGTGGTACATTTATCCCAATAATTCAAAATATTATGTAATCAAAAAACAAAAGAAACTCCGGTCAGATCTTCACACGGGCTGCTTATTCCTGTCGTCGGCTCTCGGTCCTCCAGACCCTGAAGTTATAGTAAGGGCTGAGGTCCAATGCCCATTGGACCTCAGGTAACGGTTAACCTTATGCTTATGTATGACAAAATATGTATGACAGATATTATAACATTAATCAGCACACAATCACACAGTAGATGTAAGTTTAATATATCCACAATACACATCGCATGTACAGTTATCCGAGTTAACAATACACATCACATGTAAAGTTATTTATGTCAACAGTACACATCACATGTAAAGTTGTTCATGTACACATCACATGTACAATTGTCATCTATCACATATATAAGCATATCATAAGCATCAGAGTTAGTGTTACAATACGCATCCGTACCTTCGTTTGACGAATACGGTATGTTGCCTGTCGAGTAGCGATCACAGCTTTCCTATGAAGGTAATATTGCGTCTATTAATTCACAACCAATATCCCAATAGATATCCTAGCCACAAATGACTATTTTACCCTTGGTGTATTTACTATTTAATTATTTTTCCCTAAATTTCGGAAAAAACGCTGATATTCAGCATTTGGGGCTGATTTTCACCTAACTTTGAAAATTCATAACTAATTCTAGAAAAATCGAAACGAGGATCTGTAAAATTCCATGGAATCCTCAGGATGTCTAGTTTAAAGGAAAAATAATTTTTTTCCCAGATTACACGGTTCATTCCCAGATTTAAAGTTTTGAGCATCTGCCCAGTATTTTCCCAGAATTTCATAGCCTAACTTTGAGGATTTTCATCTCACTGTCCAGAAATCATTTGGACATTTTATTTACATATTTAAAAAGCCCTATATGTCTACTTTAACTATGAATTTTTCCAGAATTTTCCAACCACGTTTTCAACATAAAATATAAGCATTTTTTATCACTGATTCATTCCTTAACCGATGAAATTTTGCCAGAACTTCGTTACTTCGGTGTTTCTCTTCCGGAAATTTTGCTAAAACCCCTTCTTCATCGTTTTTTTGAAATAAAACCAATTTTAAACTCAGAAAAACATAAAAACAACTATATCTAGAAGATTTAAAGATTAAACTATAAAATAACTAAAAACTCAAAAGATAGAGCTCAAGAACTTACCTAGAACTTTGCTCCTCCTTTCTCCAAGTGTAACATCCATCATTTATGGTGTATTCTCTTACATTTCATTATTGTGGGACAAGAAGGTTTTCTCAATATGATAAACTAATACCCACTTATTTTCATTTGTCTCCCACTTTATTGAATTATTCTTGGATACAACATTATTTTCCAATTCATTCGGATATGCCACACCGACAACATTTCTCATTCTTTAATTTGTTTATTTGGCAATAAAGATGATACGCATACCACATGATCCATTAGGTAGAAAGCTTTGATTATTAAATCTTTTGTGGACAAGGGAAAGAGACAAGAGTGGGTATGGTGTCAAGCAAATGGATTAAATAAAATAGTGGAGTTGTTGGACATCATCCGTAAAGCACAAGCTCACCATATTTAATATTTCACTCTCTTCCCAATTAGCTAAAGTAAGGAGACACTCAACCCCACATACCCTCAATTTCTTCATTTTATTTAGTCAATCATTCTCCCTAATTCCACTCACGGACAACATAATATATATTCAATGATAAATGATGGAGGAATTATTTGCAAATGGATCCAAAACTCTCTTTCAATCTTCTAAATTATTCTGTCTCGTGAATGAACAAGGCTAACCCGTGGCATTCATTCTTTCTCTTTGATAATAATAATTTATACATTATGCAACTGCTGATTCACGGAAGCGCACATGAAGGATTTATTTATTAGGTTATGATTGCAACCTCCTCTTTCTTCATAAAAAGTGTATGCAAGTGTGCGCCTTTCATTTATACCCTTTCGTCTATAAATGAAAACGCAAAGTGACAGAGGCAGAGAGTGAGAGAGAGCCTCGTGTGTGAGACCTTAGAATATTTTGGGAGTGAGTTCAGGCGTGTTGAGAGGCAATAAGGAAGGAGAGGTTGCACAAGTTCTAGGGATCAAGACAAGTAAGTAAAGGTATTAACTTGTCTTATGTTATTTTGTGAAGAAGGTTTGAAGATGGTGTTTCTCTATATTATTTTGGGTTAATTAAGAAGTGGTAATTTCATAAGGTTTTTGATGATTTTAAGGTTACCAAAGTGTTTACCACGAACAATGGAGTAAGAATAAGGTTGGAAATGATTTTTAGAATCAAAAGAATTAAATTATAAACGTTACCAAAACTGCCAGATTTTACGGTTTGGAAGGCAGTCGAATTTAACATGGTTTTTGGTCAAGTTAATGATGTCTAAAAATCATGAAATTTTTCAGATTTGAAGTAGACATCCAGAGCTTTCTTTTGATATATAATATGTAATTTTTAGAGCTCTGTACAAGGAGTTATGGATTTTACAAAATGGCTTAAAATACTGAAAGTTCAATCTGGACAGCGAAATGATTTATTTAAACTGAGAATGGTTTATAATTTTATGGCTGGAGGGAATATTTTTCGGTGAAAATAGACTCATCAAAGGACATTTAGGATTTGGAAGCACATCATTTGGAGTTTTGTACAATTAGTTATGAATTTTCAAAGATTAATGAAAATTCTGGACAGAAAAGGGATTTAATCCGAAAATTGTTGTAATAAGAATTTTAAATGGGTGATTTACCATTTACGGATTACAAGGATTCTAAATGATGAAAAGAACCCTCTTGGATATTTTAGGAGAAATGGGAATTAATATTTATGATGATACTATTTTAGGAGTTGACTGTCAAGTGGTTCGAGCACCGGTGAATTTCTTTTAGCTATTCGGAGTTGAGGTAGTAACTTTTCTCTCATATACTCTGTGTGCCTTTATATGCATGTACGTACCATTGTGATATTTGAATTGTGAATTTTCTAACCTTATCGCCGGTATAAGCCGGGAGGTAGTGCCCTTGAATGTGGGGTAACCCTGGATGCCATCACGGTTGAGACCGGGGGTGGTACTCCGATAAGTGAATTTTTATGCAGAAGGGTGAAAGCCCATTTGAATATTTGAATTATCCAGTACTGTGTGTATGAACCGGTAGGTTCTTGAATATTGTTGAACTGCATATTTGAATTTTGTGATTGAAATTATTGTGAATTATATTTATTGCAACTGGTTGTCTACCATGTACTGTGCATGCATCTTATGTGAGTGATTAACGTTACTACTGGGATTCACTTGAATCCCAGACAATCCCCAAAGTTCAGGACGGAAACCTAACAGCGGTCGTGGCTCACGTGATAAGGCGGTGGATATGGATAACTGACGGTGCTTGATGGAGCAGAGATCTGATTTATTTTCCCTCATTGTGTTTGAAATATTATGTACTTGTTAAATTCTGTACGAACCTTTTTATGAATTTTGGTTATGTACCAGACTTCAATATCAGTATTACTATGCTGGAACTAGTTTATCCTTTAAGCTGTGCATATTTACTCTTGCGAATGTCGATATACCGAAGGGGTGTGACATTCGTGGTATCAGAGCCTTAGTTCCGGCAATGTCAGGATAGTATACTGATAAAGTCTTGGATAGATAGAAGTGTGTAGTGGTATATATAGAATGGCATGTGTATGTCATTATTTGAGGATTTTGAATTAAATTGATATTAACAAGAATATGCACTTGAATAGTGAAAAGACATTATGGTGAATGTTCGAGGAGGTAGCAGTAGCAGAGGCAGAGGCAGAGGTCGTGGTAGAGGCAGACCACGTAAGCAAGTGCAGGCTCAAGAGCGGCCAAATGAACAAGAACAGGAGCGAGAACAATCACATGAACAAGAGCGGGCACAAGAGGAGAATATACCAGAACAAGATCCTCTTCACTATGTGCAACAAATGATGGAGATGATAAATAAACTACAGGAGGAAATACGTGAAGTAAAGGCTAGGCAGAACGAGGGTGGACAGCGAGCTGCAACTGCGGAAGGGGAAAGATCCACTCAACCCGAGATTCAGCAGAATGAACCTGTAGCTGACAGGATGCAACTGGAGGAGGATGAACAGTATTGGATCACCAAATTCTGTAAGCATCAACCACCAGCTTTTCGCGGGAGTTTTGATCCCCAAGTAGCTGAGAATTGGGAGCTTAGATTGGAGAAGATTTTTCGAGTAATGCGGTGCCCTACAGAAAGGAAAGTTGAATTGGCAATCTACAAATTGGAAGGTGATGCTGATCGATGGTGGAAGAACACGGAATTAATTCTGCGGGCTCAGAATATCCCCATCACTTGGGAAACCTTCAAAGATAACTTTGATGCAGAGTATTTTCCTGAATCCACCAGGGACGAGAAGGAGTTAGAATTTCTGGCTATACAGCAGGGTAAAGAAGAGTCCTTTAATGAATATCTGAGTCGTTTCAACCGACTAGCTCGTTACTCTTCAACTCTGAAAATCAGTAATGACGAGAAGTGGAAGTCAGGAAGATTGATTAGGGGGTTAAAATATGAACTGAGAAAAGAGCTGGTCTCCCGTAAATTCCAAAAATTTAGTCTTGCAATTGAGGAATGCAGGATGGTTGAGAGGAATCTGAGGGATTTGCAGCTGCCTGAGGTTACTACGAATCAAGGTGAGTCCAGCCGAAGGAATTCTTCCCAGAAAAGAAAAGGGGCAGGGACCAAATTCCAAGGAAGTAATAAGAAACCTGTTCAGTCTAGCGAACGTAACAATCAAAAGCCAGCAGAGCCTAGACCATGTCCTCAATGCGGTAAATTCCATCAAGGCAGGAATTGTAGCGGGCAGATCATTTGTTATAATTGTTGCAAGACGGGTCACTATAGCTCGGATTGCCCACAGCGTGCCACAGAGAGGAGGCCACAGAATTTTGGAAGAATATTTGCTATGACGCATGAGGAGGCTAGAAAGTCTCCGGAGATGATTCAAGGTACCATTCTTCTTCATGGAAATACATTACAAACATTGTTTGATACGGGTGCTAGTCATTCTTTTATATCATATGATTGTGTTAGTCGACTAAGATTGGTTATCCACAAACTGCCTTATGATCTTGTTGTGACGACACCACTTGGTGTTAAATCTTTGACTGCTGATGTCTGTTTGAATTGCATTGTAAATGTGGACGGCCATGATTCTGTGGTAGATTTGATATGTTTGCCACTTCATCGTATAGATGTTATACTTGGTTTAAATTGGTTGACAGCAAATAATGTGCTGTTAGACTGCGGAAATAAAAGGATTGTATATCCAAATCCGCAGAGAGATATTAGTAAAGATGTAAATATGAATTTCCTCTCAGTAGATGAAGCTGAGAAGTGTTTGAGAAAGGGTTGCCAAGGGTATGTTGTGTTTTTCTCAGTACAAACAGAAACTGGGACTGCACTTGAAAATATTCCAGTTGTGAATGAATTTCCTGAGGTATTTCCGGAAGACATTAGTGGATTACCTCCGGAAAGAGAAGTAGAATTCGGCATCGAAATTATGCCTGGAGCTGGACCAATATCTAAAGCACCATATCGAATGGCACCTAACGAGATGGCGGAGCTGAAGAAACAAATTGAAGAATTACTAGAGAAAGGGTTTATACGACCCAGTGTTTCACCATGGGGAGCTCCAGTGTTATTTGTAAAGAAGAAAGACGGGAGCCTGAGATTGTGTATCGATTATCGAGAATTAAACAAGGTGACCGTCAAGAATAAGTATCCTCTCCCCAGAATAGATGATTTGCTTGATCAGTTAGCTGGTTCTAGCGTATTTTCAAAAATCGATTTGCGTTCGGGTTATCATCAACTACGAGTAAAAGCTGAAGATGTTCCAAAGACAGCTTTTAGAACCAGATACGGACATTACGAATTTTTAGTAATGCCGTTTGGTTTGACCAATGCACCTGCCGTGTTTATGGACTACATGAACCGAATCTTCCGTCAATACCTAGATCAGTTTGTGGTAGTCTTTATCGATGACATCCTAATCTACTCAAAGAGCAGCAAAGAGCATGAGAATCATCTGAGGATCGTGTTGAATATTTTGAAAAACAAGCGACTTTACGCTAAGTTGAGCAAGTGTGAGTTTTGGCTTCAAGAAGTTAGATTTCTTGGCCATGTCATCTCACAAGAAGGGGTCTCTGTAGATCCCAGTAAAGTGGAAGCAGTACTGAATTGGAAAAGGCCAGAGACTGTGACTGAAGTACGCAGTTTTCTGGGTCTTGCTGGTTATTACCGACGATTTATATTGAATTTTTCCCGAATTGCCTTGCCATTGACAAAGCTTACAAAAAAGAACCAGTCATTCGTGTGGGATGAGCGTTGTGAAGAAAGCTTTAAGCAGCTGAAAGAGAGATTGACGTCCGCACCAGTTTTGATTATCCCAGATCCCGGTAAAACCTATGTGGTTTATAGCGATGCTAGTAAGCAAGGATTGGGATGTGTCCTGATGCAGCAGGGCAGAGTGGTGGCGTATGCCTCTCGACAGCTGAAACCTCATGAATTGAATTATCCCACTCATGACTTGGAACTTGCAGCAATTGTGTTTGCTTTAAAGATATGGCGGCATTATCTGTATGGTACTAATGTTGAATTATACTGCGACCACAAAAGTCTCAAGTATCTTTTTGATCAGAAAGAATTGAATATGAGACAGCGTAGATGGATGGAGTTGTTGAAAGATTTCAACTTGGAAATCAAATATCATCCAGGAAAAGCTAATGTTGTTGCAGATGCTCTGAGTAGAAAGGCGGTGCAGGTAGCATATATGATGGTTCAAGAACAGAATTTGCTAGGAAATTTTCGAGATTTGAATTTGTTAAATCGGGTAATTTTAAACTCGAGAAGGCGCAAAGAAGTGATACTTGCTAACCTTAGTGTTAGTCAAGGAGAAAGTGATCTACGAGCAGAAATTGTAGAAGCTCAAAGGCAAGACGAACTAGCAAGCTCCATTCGAGAAAAGATCTCACGTGGAGAAGCTCAGGATTTTGATCTTTCTCCAAGTGGACTAATCAGATTCAGGAAGCGTATTTATGTACCACCGAAACCTAAGTTGAGACTAAAGATTCTGGATGAAGCACACAAAAGCAAGTATACCCTTCATCCAGGGGTGGTCAAGATGTACCATAATTTGAAGTCTGAATTTTGGTGGCCAGGACTGAAGAGTGACGTGACTAAATACGTAACCCGTTGTCTTACTTGTCAAAAGGTTAAAATTGAACACAAGCGACCACCAGGACTTCTTCAAAGTTTGGAGATTCCTGAATGGAAATGGGAAAGCGTTACGATGGATCTAGTAGTGGGATTGCCCAGGATCAGGAATCATGATGCGATCTGGGTAATTGTTGATCGTCTCACCAAATCGGCACATTTTCTTCCCATTGGTGTCAATTATTCTCCTGCAAAGTTGGCAGAAATTTATGTAAAAGAGATAGTAAGACTTCATGGTGTACCAAAGATTATTATCTCCGATAGAGATCCTCGTTTTACTTCTCGATTTTGGAAAGCTTTACAAAAAGCCATGGGTACAAAAGTGAGATACAGTACGGCTTATCATCCTCAGACAGATGGACAATCGGAAAGAACTATACAGACGTTGGAAGACATGCTAAGGGCGTGTGCATTAGACTTTAAGGGTAATTGGGACCGTAACCTTCCACTGGCTGAATTTGCTTACAACAACAGCTATCATGCAAGCATTCAAATGGCTCCATATGAAGCACTGTATGGAAGGAAGTGTCAATCACCCTTGTGTTGGACAGAATTGTCTGAAAGAAAACTGCATGGAACAGATTATGTGGATAAAACATCAGAACATATCAAGCTTATAAGAAAGAGGCTCCTAGCAGCACAAAGTCGACAGAAAAGTTATGCTGACAAACGGAGAAGACCTCTAGAATTTGAAGTTGGAGATCATGTGTTCCTGAAAGTGTCACCAGTAACTGGAATTGGAAGAGCGATCAAGAGAAAGAAACTAAGTCCTCGTTACATTGGTCCATTTCAAATCTTGGCAAGATTTGGATCAGTGGCATACCAAATAGCCTTACCTCCAAATTTGAGTAGGCTTCATAATGTCTTTCATGTATCACAGTTGAAGAAGTATATACCAAGCCCTGATCATGTTATCGAGTACGAAGATGTTGATGTACAAGATAACCATACATATGCGGTTGAGCCTGAGAGAATCATTGATCGACTTCAGAAGCGGCTTAGAAATAAAAGTTTTTGGATGGTGAAAGTGGTATGGAAAGGATTATCCCCTGAGGAAGCAACCTGGGAAACGGAAGAAGATATGAAGAATCATTATCCAGAGTTTATGGCTCGGTACACAAGGGATGAAGTAAATTTCGAGGACGAAATTTCTTTTACGGGGGGAGAATTGTAACATCCATCATTTATGGTGTATTCTCTTACATTTCATTATTGTGGGACAAGAAGGTTTTCTCAATATGATAAACTAATACCCACTTATTTTCATTTGTCTCCCACTTTATTGAATTATTCTTGGATACAACATTATTTTCCAATTCATTCGGATATGCCACACCGACAACATTTCTCATTCTTTAATTTGTTTATTTGGCAATAAAGATGATACGCATACCACATGATCCATTAGGTAGAAAGCTTTGATTATTAAATCTTTTGTGGACAAGGGAAAGAGACAAGAGTGGGTATGGTGTCAAGCAAATGGATTAAATAAAATAGTGGAGTTGTTGGACATCATCCGTAAAGCACAAGCTCACCATATTTAATATTTCACTCTCTTCCCAATTAGCTAAAGTAAGGAGACACTCAACCCCACATACCCTCAATTTCTTCATTTTATTTAGTCAATCATTCTCCCTAATTCCACTCACGGACAACATAATATATATTCAATGATAAATGATGGAGGAATTATTTGCAAATGGATCCAAAACTCTCTTTCAATCTTCTAAATTATTCTGTCTCGTGAATGAACAAGGCTAACCCGTGGCATTCATTCTTTCTCTTTGATAATAATAATTTATACATTATGCAACTGCTGATTCACGGAAGCGCACATGAAGGATTTATTTATTAGGTTATGATTGCAACCTCCTCTTTCTTCATAAAAAGTGTATGCAAGTGTGCGCCTTTCATTTATACCCTTTCGTCTATAAATGAAAACGCAAAGTGACAGAGGCAGAGAGTGAGAGAGAGCCTCGTGTGTGAGACCTTAGAATATTTTGGGAGTGAGTTCAGGCGTGTTGAGAGGCAATAAGGAAGGAGAGGTTGCACAAGTTCTAGGGATCAAGACAAGTAAGTAAAGGTATTAACTTGTCTTATGTTATTTTGTGAAGAAGGTTTGAAGATGGTGTTTCTCTATATTATTTTGGGTTAATTAAGAAGTGGTAATTTCATAAGGTTTTTGATGATTTTAAGGTTACCAAAGTGTTTACCACGAACAATGGAGTAAGAATAAGGTTGGAAATGATTTTTAGAATCAAAAGAATTAAATTATAAACGTTACCAAAACTGCCAGATTTTACGGTTTGGAAGGCAGTCGAATTTAACATGGTTTTTGGTCAAGTTAATGATGTCTAAAAATCATGAAATTTTTCAGATTTGAAGTAGACATCCAGAGCTTTCTTTTGATATATAATATGTAATTTTTAGAGCTCTGTACAAGGAGTTATGGATTTTACAAAATGGCTTAAAATACTGAAAGTTCAATCTGGACAGCGAAATGATTTATTTAAACTGAGAATGGTTTATAATTTTATGGCTGGAGGGAATATTTTTCGGTGAAAATAGACTCATCAAAGGACATTTAGGATTTGGAAGCACATCATTTGGAGTTTTGTACAATTAGTTATGAATTTTCAAAGATTAATGAAAATTCTGGACAGAAAAGGGATTTAATCCGAAAATTGTTGTAATAAGAATTTTAAATGGGTGATTTACCATTTACGGATTACAAGGATTCTAAATGATGAAAAGAACCCTCTTGGATATTTTAGGAGAAATGGGAATTAATATTTATGATGATACTATTTTAGGAGTTGACTGTCAAGTGGTTCGAGCACCGGTGAATTTCTTTTAGCTATTCGGAGTTGAGGTAGTAACTTTTCTCTCATATACTCTGTGTGCCTTTATATGCATGTACGTACCATTGTGATATTTGAATTGTGAATTTTCTAACCTTATCGCCGGTATAAGCCGGGAGGTAGTGCCCTTGAATGTGGGGTAACCCTGGATGCCATCACGGTTGAGACCGGGGGTGGTACTCCGATAAGTGAATTTTTATGCAGAAGGGTGAAAGCCCATTTGAATATTTGAATTATCCAGTACTGTGTGTATGAACCGGTAGGTTCTTGAATATTGTTGAACTGCATATTTGAATTTTGTGATTGAAATTATTGTGAATTATATTTATTGCAACTGGTTGTCTACCATGTACTGTGCATGCATCTTATGTGAGTGATTAACGTTACTACTGGGATTCACTTGAATCCCAGACAATCCCCAAAGTTCAGGACGGAAACCTAACAGCGGTCGTGGCTCACGTGATAAGGCGGTGGATATGGATAACTGACGGTGCTTGATGGAGCAGAGATCTGATTTATTTTCCCTCATTGTGTTTGAAATATTATGTACTTGTTAAATTCTGTACGAACCTTTTTATGAATTTTGGTTATGTACCAGACTTCAATATCAGTATTACTATGCTGGAACTAGTTTATCCTTTAAGCTGTGCATATTTACTCTTGCGAATGTCGATATACCGAAGGGGTGTGACACCAAGACTCTCACTCTCTCTTTCACTCTTAGAATCAGATGTTGCTTGAGATTTTGGTGTGAGGATTTGTGAATGCTAATGCCCCTATTTATAGTAAAAGGGTTGGGTAGTTTTGTAATTAATTGAAACTTTCTCTTGGCAATTTTTGGCCATTGGATTTAGGGTAATTGGGAGAACAAATCCTAGCCTTATTCCACACCCTTCTAGCCTCTTTTAAAACTTTATGACTCACCTCCTTGATGAGGTCATTGGTGACCTACATCTCTTGGCTTCTAAAACACAATTCCCTCCTCCTTGGCTTTTGCTTTTGTTTAGATAAAAATACATTTGGGGATCCTAATGAAGTTTTGTGTATATTTTATCGTTGGTTTTGAATTCTTGAAGTTCTTGGCTTCATTTAGAGACCAAATTTGCCTATCTTCTCTATTGGTTTCAATCCTCAACAATTAAGGAAATGACTTTGGTTATACTTGTTTTCATGCTTGATTTATGCTTGATATTGATCTCAATTTAGATTTGAACTTAGTTAGTGGATTTCAAGTTATAATTTAGTTTGTATAGATTTTCACTAGTTTAAGTCTAGAGTTATTTCCATGAACCAATTTAATTGTTTTAATTGTCTAATTTCCTATTGGCCAATAGCTTGACTTCTCCCTTAGGCTCACAACATTAGCATGCACAACACTCCCTTTTCACACATACACACTCACAACTCTTTTCTCTCTCCAATTTATCCTCTTCCACTTTATTAAGAGCAGTAAACTTGAAGTTTCCAAAGTCTTCATGCATTTATTGGAT
This sequence comes from Acacia crassicarpa, assembly GCA_034222035.1. NCBI lineage: Eukaryota > Viridiplantae > Streptophyta > Magnoliopsida > Fabales > Fabaceae > Acacia > Acacia crassicarpa. The sequence continues at coordinate 48,808,803 of JAWXYG010000006.1, read as the reverse complement.
TCCATGACTCATCCATTAGTAGGTTTGTGACTCATGGCTTAGGTTGGTAACTCACTCATGTTTAGGGTTGTGATTCATCTTTTAGAGTTATGACTCATATTAGCATGTGTTTGTTTAGTTACTTAAATAATTTTGTGTTTTATTCCTCTCACATGCCTACAAGGAAATTCTTCTATTGGTGGATTGGATTTCACATGGATTCCACTTTATTATAGCTAATTAGAGCCTTTGGATTACCTTTACAAGGTTATATCTTGACCTTTAATGTTAATTGTGATTATTGACTTTTCAAAGCTTAATTAAAGTTTGATTAACATCTTAATTAAAACCTAATTACCTCTTGACTATTGCATAATTGGTGTTTAGAGTATTTTATGGCCATTGGTGATTTATTTTGTACTAATCCCAAACCTTTATTGGTCTTTAAATTTTAATTAGTTTAATACACTCTATTTAATGGCTATTAATATTAATTGCAAAGAATTGTCTAAGCATTCCATTATTGTAAATTTAATTGCTCATTAATTATTAATAATTGCCCCTTAATTGTTTCAAGTGTTTAGATAATTCTTTATGGCCTTTTATGAATTAATATGAGCTAGGTATTAATTCTAGGGTTTTACAAAATTTAGTTTCTTAATAAATTATGAGAATTGAGACTTAGGTTTTCTTTAATTAATCCCTTGATTAATTATGAAAATTTACATAATCATTTTGTTTAGTGAAAATCTAAGTGTCTACTAATTTTTATTATTTTCCCCTATTTCTAGATAATTTCTAGATGTATTTCCCTAACATTTCCTTGCTCTCTTTTGGTCCTTTAAGAACCCTAATTTCATTTGGGAATTGTTTGTATTTTTATGGTATTTTATGATTCCAAACAAATTTTAGAAAAATAAAACATTATCTACCTTAAATTCTAAGGAAAAATAGCCTAATAGATAGAATAAATATATTTCAAAATTTGAGACCACATATTCACCTATTTATAATAGGTGCCATCAAACAAAATATTGCATTTGTGAGAAATAATAATTTTGGGTATTACAATAAATATATTGTGCAAACTTTTTACTCTTAATATTTAGATACAACAACAAAAAGATGACAACGAATGATTAATAAACACCAGTCGTCCAGCTTGAGAGAGAAGATTGCATTTCCATCCAGCAATTAGTTTGTCAAGCTTCTCAATAACTTCTAGATATTTTCATTTCTCGAATATTGGATCATCAATGTATGTACCAAGATACCTTCCCAAGAGAGCATGGAATCTGATTTCAAGTAATTCGGACAATATACAGTATAATGTAAAATTTAGAGAAATTAAATGAAAAATCAAAATAAAATGTAAAATTTATACAAGATCCAGTAAACAATGCAACTAGTTTCCCTCATACCTTGCGTGAAATATCTCTTGAAGCAGATATATCTGCTCAAGTTAACAACGGATTAATTGTATTTTATTTTTCTTTGTGCATGTTTTAGTAAAGGTCATCCAACTTCCAAAGCATGGAGGCATGATCATGAATGCCAATATATAGTAAAATGTATATATGGTTACCCAAAAACTAATTAGGATCAATGATATATCAAGCATTTTCCTTTAAGTTTTCCTTAAATGTGAGGTATTGATCAACATTAATGTTAAACTCACGAGTTTATCGTGTTTACGCTTTTAATATACAAAAATCGTATCAACTCACTCTTAAATTCATGTAAAATGTAAACTTAATTAAATTCATGAGTTTATATACTGGATTTACAGTTTTTATATTTCTAGATAAAAGAATTGTGCAAAGTGTCTCTAAAACTCGTACTAAGTTTTTTTATTTGATAATGCTTAATAGCTTTATATATGAATCTCATAAAAAATTTCTTTATTGAATATGATAAATTATAAATATTAGTGGTTTTAATATCAATTATTTGAATTGAAAATACTTAAATTAAATTATTATTATTATTATATTGTAATTATTTAATTGTATACTATTAATATTTATTTATTAATAAAAATAAACTCTTATAAGTTTAGAATACAATTGTATGTTTGATGATCTTAGTGATCAGTACAAATACTTTGTATTATAATATAAGAGCTTGAGTTATGAAAAAGTTAAAAAAAAAAAAGGGAGGGGACAAATCAAATCAATGAAGTTTCAAGGACACTGCAATGTTGAGCATGAAAGAATTAAGAATTCCTTTCATTGCCCAGGAAGATTTATTAGAGAGACGTGTAGGCATTTCCCATATTCCAGTTTCTTAGTTACTTTTCTGAATTTTATTTTTTGCTATGTAAAAGTGTAAATTTTATCGGGTAGCTCAATTGCCAATCGGTGAAATCATTCTATTATATGGTGGATAATTATATGTGTATTCTAGTATATAATTGTATTTTAAATTTAATTATTATGTCACTGACTCTATCAAACAACACAATTGATCAAACTGTATGAACCATGACCCGTTATTCTTTTTGACTTAATGTCTTACTTTTAAGACATTCATCCCAACGCAATTTAAGGATTAGAGAGGATCCTACTAACCCCACTTTCACGCTGCTGATAATCCCCAACCACCTAAGAATTTACCAGATCAGTGCTGCTATTAATTTATTATACTCTATACTACACTCTATTTGACGCTTGACTTTGAAAGGATCGCAATAAGAAGTCTCCCATTTCGGTCACCCATCAGACACTACCCACGCTTGACTTTAACATATTGCATCTAGAAAGAAAAGTTGAGATGAGAATATGAAGAGGGGGGAGAATATTATCCTTTCTTGTATTTGGATAGAGGGTAGAAAAGGGGGAGAGAAAATACATGATATTACTTACAATGAAAATAGTGCCCTTATTTAGTTTTTACCCCATTTTTTAAGTGATGCCATGAAAAATAAATTCAAATAAAAAAATGATATCATCAAATTAAACATTATAGTCAAATTAAAATGAAATTATTTTTCATATTTTATTTAAAAATCATAGTATTAAACCAAATATATTTCCTCACAAACTAAAATAATAAAAATAAACTTGTCCCAAAGTTAATAATATCACAATATCCCAATTTATTAAAATCAAAATCAAAATTTCTTTTTAAAAACACAATTTTTTTCATTTTTTTAAATAATTATTATTATTATTTATGTAAAACATTATAAAAAAATAAGAAAAATTATATAAAACATTGCATATAATAATATAAATTGAATGAATGCAAATTAAAATACTTATTAAGATAAATATAAGTGTTCATTAAAAAGAAAATATTTAATATTATTAATAAATAACAGTTATATATGCGCATTATATATTACAATGCATATAGCGACTCTGGAGTAGTGCATTTATATCATGCTTTACTCCTAATGTTCTCTTAAGTTATCTATCCATGCGCAATGTCAACCATTAGAACAAAGTGAATTCAGTTGGTTAAATTATGTTTTTGACGTTATTGCCTCCAAATTTATCCTAACAATCATGTACCAAACTATCGAAACTTCGTTACAATTATTAGTCATATCGCATAATTTCATTAAATGAATAACAAAACTAGCAATTTTAAACCCTTACTACCATACCACCGGTCTTTAATATAAAATTCATTTTATTTTTTTAGAGAGATTAATGGGGCCTAAATAAATTAGTTAATCATAAAATATACTGTGTATTATTTGATTATGTATTAATTTATAAGTAAGACAAATTAGTTTGATATATAAAAAAAATGAATATGGAAACTTGAAAATAATTTATTTACCTAAGCTTTATCATTTTAAAATAGACAACTGTGATATTATATTGAGGATCCATATTACATTGTAATCAAATTGTAAGCATTATATATTGAGAGATGATCGATGACTTGAGACAACTTTAGAAGATGAACCCATTCCATTTTTATCTGTATCCAAAAAGGATAATACTTCCTTGATTGTTCAAAAATTTTCCTCACCGATAAAAAAACAGAAGCATAACAAGAAAAACATAATGCATCCAAGCTCAAGAGTGTATATACTATACGTCCATTGGAAAAGTACATGTGCCTTCTTGGGAAATCAACGAGGTCCGGAAAGAATGGATTCAGGTATTGTAGTGTGATGAGAGGAATAGGCATCAAACTCTCTATCAATCCCAAATACAAATCCAGAAAAAGAAGGTGGTGAGATTAGAGATGAACAATCAGGCAAAGGCACATCCCTGTTCAAATACCGCACAACTTGTTGCATGCTTGGCCTATTCTGAGAATTGTTATTTGAACACAAAAGCCCCAACTTCAACACTAATTCTACCTCGTCTGCTTTGTACTCTGTTCCTAAATTCTGATCCTTCACCTCAACAATCTCACCCCTCTTCCATAACGCGTAAACCCAATCCAGCAAAATCATATCTTCACTTACCAGGTCTCTAGGCCTTCTTCCACATACAACCTCTAGCATAAAAACACCGAAAGCGAACACATCAGATTTTTTCGTGGCTCTTCCTGTTCTTATGTTTTCTGGTGCAAGATACCCCAAAGTCCCGGCCACATGTGTAGTTCTAGGTTCAGCACCATGATCATATAATCTAGCAAGGCCAAAATCTCCTAATCTTCCATTCCACTCTGAATCTAACATAACATTGCTTGCTTTTACATCTCTGTGAACCACAACTTGCTCCCATTCTTCATGCAGATAGCACAGTCCTAAAGCTACACCTTTGATGATTTTGAATCTTTGCATCCAATTTAGTGTTACACCAGGTTTCTTATAGAGGTATTTGTCTAAGCTTCCATTTGGCATAAACTCATAGACTAAAAGAAGCTCACCTTTTCGTCTGCAGTATCCCAGAAGAGAAACAAGGTTTCGATGACGAAGACGACCAATGCTTACAACTTCTGCAATGAATTCCCTTATGCCCTGTTGTGAATTATGGGATACTTTCTTAATGGCAACCTCAATCTTCGAACCTGGTAGTGTGCCCTTGTATACCTTTCCAAATCCTCCAAAGCCCAAAACCTCTTTCTCTTTGAATCCTTTTGTGGCAAAGTAGAGATCCCTGTATTTAAACCTGTGAGGACCATAATTTTTCTCCCACTCCTCCACAATCTCAGAAAACTTTCTTTTCTTTTTTACGTAACAAACTACAAATAAACTCACAAAAATGATTAAGCAGAGTGAAAGGAGAGGTAACATAATTGAAAAATTCACAGATCGTTTCCCACCAAGTCCTCGTAGTTTTGGGAGTTTTGATAATTGAAGGTTTTGAGCTTTCCTGTAACGCCCCTTGATATATCAATTATTATCAGAGTTGTAGCGCACAGCCTAATGAGCATAGTTATTCTAGCATAGTAATACTGATATTAAATTCTGATTACGTAACAAAATCCACATAGGGCTATACAAATAAATTTCTAGTCTCTAAAATAGGCTAATAAAAATAACCTATAGCATTTCTCGGTCCGTCCCAGCATCACTATTCAACAGTGAGTACTGCCTTGCCTTGTGAGCCACGTTCTCTAAACTGAACAATCCACAGGTAGCAGCAAATACTGGGACCCCGAAGGTTCCCAGAGTAACATGTTAATCTTACATTCTAAGCATAGATCAGTATATGACAGATAACCATCACATATACATTCAGCACATACAGCACAAACAATTCATACAGTACATATTTATACATATTGAATGGTACATACAATCATATAAAGACATACAAAGAATGCAAGATTAGAGTTACTACCTGATAGCCTTTCCAAATCCTGATCCGGTTCTCTATCCTCTGGTCATCTCAGATAAATACCGAATCCTATAATTAAATATTCATGGTTGGCAAGTTACTACTTGTCCAAATTCTCTATTTCTCTTATTTCCAAATAAACTCCATAATCTGGCAGAGTTTCCAATTAACTTTGAAAATTCATATTTAATTACACAAAACTTCAATTGATGTGCTTCCAAAAATCACGTGTTCCTCATTATGTCTATTTTCAGAGGAAAATACATTTGACTGTCAAATATATGTAAACTATTCCCAGAATTTTCATTCATCATCACTGTTCCAGAAAAACGTCCAGGTTTAATGCTGAACTTCAAAAATCCATATCTGGAGTTCTAGGTGTCCAAATCAGGTGGTTCAAAAATCCATGAACTCCTCATTAAGTCTAGTTTCTATGAAAATTGGTTTCAACATTTAATCATACTCCAATAATTCCCAGATCTCAAAAATGTCAACACTGTTCAGAAGATGTTTCAGAAAACGTCCCAGATTTCATACTTGACTTCAAAAATTCATAACTCCCTGAATATAAATCCAAATAAGGCTTGTGACCTATCAAATTAAAGCTTGATAAGTCTACTTTTATTCTGGAAATTTTCATAGAAAAACTCAAATGTTTACTATTTTAAAAATCAATCCGAAAAATACTGTTCATTTCTGGAAACTGACGTTTTCCAGTTTTCAACTTCTAACTTTGAAAAATCATAACTAATTCTATAGAACTCCGATTAAGGTGATTCAAAATTCTATTTGAAGTTCTATAAGTCTATTTATTGGAAAAATATTCATCAAGCCAATTAATGACTGTATAATTCCCAGAAATTCGTAAAAGCAACGTTATTTAAATATGGAAACATGAATTTCCAGTTTTTCTGAACAAACTTTGAAAATTCATAACTAGAGTTCTAGACGTCGGATTAATACGTTCTAGCACTCTTTTGAAAGATTGAGAAGTTTACTTTCAACTTACCAAATTTCACAAACAGAGGAAATCATTTATCCGATCAAAATATTGCATGAACTCAACTGCCTCACTGGATCTCTAGAAATGACACTGCCTTGCAAAGTGTCAGAAACTTCTCATTCAAGCACCCATTCAATCTCAAAAACAACATCCAACTTCCGCAATGAGGATGATAAAGAGATTAGAAGGTCATCTTCAACCAGAAACCAATTTTACATAAAGGTTTCAAACACCCTTCTTGCCTACACCGAAACACTCTCTCATTTTCTTTCTTGCTCTCTCTCTTTTCTGTGCTTGATTCGGCCAAATGAAATGTGTGCATTCTTGTGCAACCCGTGGTGCCGGATGAAGCAAATGATAACTTGCTTTTATTAGACAAAGAAGGGAACATGTGTGGCCATGCGTGGTGTCAAAACATGAGAGAGTATTGCATGTGAATGAGAGAGTGTGTCCGTGAATGTATAAGGAGTGTGAGAGAAAAATATAAAATAATTGTGAGTGGGATAAGAATAGTATCCTTTAAATGATAATTGAGAGGAATGTGTTGCATACGTGAGAAATTAGCAAAGGTGGGCTGCACCATTAACCAAAATTTAATAATAAAGAATGTAAGGATAATGGGTGCATGTGTTGACAAAATGGAAAGGAGAGTGGAGTAGGTGTATGTGTCATATTATTGTCTCCCATATCATCCCCTTATGCATCCGTGAATGAATAAAATTTAGTGTGAGGGAGTGATATTTTTTTTTTCAAACATCCAATGCTTTCGAATAAAACATATGGAGTGTTCACACATTGTCAAAATCCATCGCATATAAGCAATGGAAAAAGAGAGTATCACTTTAACAATTTTCTACATTAACTCTTATTTGTATTCCACCAACAAAATTGTACTCGAACTTCTTCGACTCCCTACAAGACTTTTGTTTGCAACTTGATTCTCTCTTCATTTAATTGCAAACATAAGAAAAATCACAAATCCTCAAAGTTTTTCTTTGTCGAAAATACTGACTTTACAATTTCTAAGCCAATATTTAATCTTCAACTATTTTCCATTTCTCAAAAATATGGTCTAGTAGTCTTCCAAAAATAGACTAATTTTCAAGTCTTTAGGCCCAAAATTCGGGATATTACATTTCTCCCCCTGTTCAATAAATTTCGTCCTCGAAATTTGAACATTTATACCTCAGGAAAATCATTGTAGACTATTTTCTTTTTCTCAGCTCCATAACTGACTTGTACTATCTGACCTAGTTGGTTCAGATCTCAAGACCATTCTAACAGTTTCTGTTCCGGTATTATTACAAATACCAACTGCACCGCTTTAATTTCAACACATCAGTAATGTTAATTACATCACTGCTTTTCATTTATCCATGTTGTCTCAAATTCAAATTTTCACACTTTGAAAATCTTTGTGGTTGCAAAACATTTCATAATTCACACTATACCAAAAAGTAATAGTGCTATCACATTTTCAAACTTCGTCGCTGCCAGATCAAATATTCATGTAAACACATTTACTGCCGGATTGGTTTCAGAAAACATTTACTACCGGTACACACTTTTGAGCGGGATAACTTATTTCAAAAAGTTTTCACAATCGAGAGCACATGGCACCATTTCAACCTTTCAGTATAGCGACACATCCCAATCCTTTCATACGCAAACCACTGAAGTGGTGACATACCTGTCGGTCAATGTGGGAGAGTTTCCGTCCACAAGAGACCCAGTGTCCGCACTGGCACAAATAACGGGTCACCCACCGGAATCCCATACCCGGGACAAGAACCATAATCCAGGAGCCTTGCTCCAAACGCCTGCGTGGGTACCGACCAGACAAGGCAAAATGCACGCCCTCACAAGGCGGAACTACTCAGATTGAGAACATACATTGCTGGTGCGAGTGTCAGCTCTACAAACTAATCCCCTCAAAAGAATTTTCAACAATGGCCAGCGATTTTAAAATTTTTCAAATTCATCTGGCAAGACCCAGCAAACCATGTAAATCTACAATAGTTTCTGGCCTCTTCCAGTTCTGTACTGCATCTACCACAACAAAGTTGAAAACTCAGTTTCAAATTCTGGGTTCTAACAAAACCCTTTTTATGAGACAACACATTTCGCAAACAGACCATTCAAACTGGTCTCAAATTAGGTTGAAAAATATTTCATTCAAAAATTCAATTTCAAAAATTCACAAATTCGAAAATTCAATTCCGCAAATCCACAAATACTGCAGGTGCATTGGTAAATACAAAATTCAATTTTCAACATAACCAGGAACAGACAACTATTACAGAAGGTCTTCACTTCTAAATACACTTCAGGTTCTATTTTTAGCTACTTGAGCAATTCATAGAACATACCATTCATTCCAAGGAGACTTTTTGAATCAAAATCCAACACTATGCTAGATCAACATCTAGAAACCGCAAAATACCTTATACACATTGGTACCATATTCTAGTGCCTTAATTCATTTAAATTAATCGGTACCACATTCTAGTACCTTTGTTCATTCTGGTCGATTCAATGCCTAAAGAATTAGTTCCATTACCAAATTTCATTCTCAAGCCTCAATTCAGTTGGTAACATGCTTTAGTTGTCTCTCCAACATTCAGGTTTATCAACCTAATTCTAAAAATTCGACCATATTCCATAAACCTGCTAACATTTCCAAGATTCATATCTTACAATATTCAGGCACTATCCTCAAACATTCAAATAAAATTCAGCAATTTCTACGAGGTTCTACCTCTACCTCATTTCTCAATATCATCAAAACATGTTTTAAATATCATTCTTATACCTCAGAGGTAATAACCATTCATACACAAAACATTGTTGACAATGCAGCACTAATCACAAGGTTCACAAGATTTACTTTATCACACACTGACCTAAACATTGTTTCGGCTCAGAACAAATTCAAACTTATCTTTAATCATACCGCATTTGTTCTTATATTTTCTTAGCATTTGAAAAATTCACCATTTTTCATACTTCAAGATATTCAGATCTTACACCGAGATATTTCAAATTCCCATTACTTCCAGAGAGTCTCCTTTCTCGAGATGGCTTTAACTGATCAGACTTCCATTTTTCAAATGCAAGTCTGACATCTCGAACCAACTACACGCTCCAAGACAAATTTCTAAGAGACACGATCTTGAAATAATCATCATGCAACGTGTATTCGTCAACTAAATTTCTCGAAGATACAACCGGCAATAAATGCTACACCGTCTTCTGTTTGGACCGAAAGTCTATAAGACTCCGACCTATAGAGGTGGCTAGGGCGTGTCAGATTGTATTAGGGTGCGGTGCCATAAAATTTCCACATAATAACAAAGTCTGCACTATTCTGAGCCAACGACAGATGAGAATCCGATGCTGCTTAACAAAATCTAGACGTTACTAGCCCAGCTATAAATCGAGTAAAGAAAGAGTAAATGTTTCACGTTCTCTCAAGCTTCACAAAACTTCCACATATTCATTTCCTCTGTGATCGTAACCTTCACTATAACCTTTCACATTATCCTTAAACATGGCCGGTTCAAGTAACTCTATTCCAGTCTCCGATTCATTCAACCCTTTCTTTCTTGAAGCCTTACTTCATGACTATCAGACTAACATATTGTCTGACTTGTCAAACAATGTATCATACCCTTATTCTTCTTTACTTCCCCAAAATCTCGTAAGTATGAACGTTCATTCATCTGCCTCAACGATTAACATTCCTACTCCTCCTCCAAGGATACAAGATTCTATTTTTACAACTACTAACAGAAAGGAATCTGAAGCAGGTCCATCAAGGCGACCTGTCCAAAGGTGTCGTAATGTGGCAGAACTTATGGAGTCTACGGTACCTTCTCAACCAAGGAATCCTGCTTCTACCTTGACTGAGACTACTAATCCATTTTCATGTGGTTGCTGCCATGTTCTACGAGAGATCATTCATACCAATGGACTTCAATACCATAAACTTGAAGTTCATGGGAGGATTGGTATGATATGCCACGCTGTCTTTCACCAGGACGTACAAGGAGGTTCTTCCAGTCCTCAAGTATTTGACTTTGGTAAGAAAAATTTAGATGATGTCAAACATTTTCTAGAAAATTATTGTTTGAATCAAAAATATTTAGGGTATGTCCTGGTGTCAGATCCCCTATCAGCCTACTATGAGGCCCTCTGTGTTGGTTTGGAATGGACTAAAAATCAAAATGAACTCCCTAATAGTTCATTTCCAACCAATACAGAAAATATATCCAATAAAGGAAAAGAGCTCATGGTTGTAAATAATAATCCTTCAGTCCCCATACCTAGTGATCCATACCGATCAAGAGCTGAACAAAATATTAGAGGTGCATCAATGTCAATAAATGATCTTAGAGACTTATTCCATTTACCTCAACAAGAAGCGGCTAAACAAGTTCGTCTATGCAAAAATGTCTTAATGAAAATATGCCATAGGGAAGGAATAAGGCATTGGCCTTATGTAAAAATTCGAAGCACTGAGGAAAATAGCTAGATTGAGAGAAACAATGTCTTCTGATGGTCCTCTCTCAAGTGCAGCCGCTCAGGAAGAGATTAATAGACTTAAACTTGAGATGGTCAACGCTTGTGGTGGGATTGTACCAACTGTTGCTCTTGATGCTTGAATTCATCTTGTCTTTTCTTCTTAGCATTCTAATTTCTGCTTGTACTTTTATACTAAGATTCACGGGAATTTTCAAGTTTGAATATTTTTCTCACCCATTTTCAATTAATCACATAAGTTCAAGCTCCAGCAGATCAATCTAACCTATTGTCAGAACTTATGTCCTAACCGGACTTCGAAATTCTGAGTTGATAATTCTATCATAAAAATTTATATTCTAATTCCAACTTGTCACTCAGAATTATCTAACTTTCAATACAGATACTTTTCATATCATCAGAGTATCCTAGCCAAATGCCAGAACTTCAGCTCATATATTATTATTTTTAAACTGGGAACATTTCACAAATGCTCCATTTCATTTTCTATAATTCAACCTCTTCCTTTGTACTAGCATGCCAACTAGTGATCCAGGAAAAATTCTATTTTCTGGGTTTGTCTATCACTCCAATTCTCTTAATCCTGGTACCAATCAGGATTATCCAAGTATCATCATTGATCATAAATCAAAGGATTTCAAATTCTTACAATACTACTCAGAGTTTACCTTCTTGAAAATCTTCTCGCCTAAGCAAGCTTAACCTCAAAGTTTCAATAAAATCTGGGGATCTAAATCATATTTTGACACAACATTAAGAGCCCTATAGTTAGTAACAGAATCCATTTTCCGTGCTATTTCATTTGTTTATGTAATCCAATATCAGTATACTCTTCCAAAAATGCCAGAACCTCTGCTCTGATACCATAAATTGTAACGCCCCTTGATATATCAATTATTATCAGAGTTGTAGCGCACAGCCTAATGAGCATAGTTATTCTAGCATAGTAATACTGATATTAAATTCTGATTACGTAACAAAATCCACATAGGGCTATACAAATAAATTTCTAGTCTCTAAAATAGGCTAATAAAAATAACCTATAGCATTTCTCGGTCCGTCCCAGCATCACTATTCAACAGTGAGTACTGCCTTGCCTTGTGAGCCACGTTCTCTAAACTGAACAATCCACAGGTAGCAGCAAATACTGGGACCCCGAAGGTTCCCAGAGTAACATGTTAATCTTACATTCTAAGCATAGATCAGTATATGACAGATAACCATCACATATACATTCAGCACATACAGCACAAACAATTCATACAGTACATATTTATACATATTGAATGGTACATACAATCATATAAAGACATACAAAGAATGCAAGATTAGAGTTACTACCTGATAGCCTTTCCAAATCCTGATCCGGTTCTCTATCCTCTGGTCATCTCAGATAAATACCGAATCCTATAATTAAATATTCATGGTTGGCAAGTTACTACTTGTCCAAATTCTCTATTTCTCTTATTTCCAAATAAACTCCATAATCTGGCAGAGTTTCCAATTAACTTTGAAAATTCATATTTAATTACACAAAACTTCAATTGATGTGCTTCCAAAAATCACGTGTTCCTCATTATGTCTATTTTCAGAGGAAAATACATTTGACTGTCAAATATATGTAAACTATTCCCAGAATTTTCATTCATCATCACTGTTCCAGAAAAACGTCCAGGTTTAATGCTGAACTTCAAAAATCCATATCTGGAGTTCTAGGTGTCCAAATCAGGTGGTTCAAAAATCCATGAACTCCTCATTAAGTCTAGTTTCTATGAAAATTGGTTTCAACATTTAATCATACTCCAATAATTCCCAGATCTCAAAAATGTCAACACTGTTCAGAAGATGTTTCAGAAAACGTCCCAGATTTCATACTTGACTTCAAAAATTCATAACTCCCTGAATATAAATCCAAATAAGGCTTGTGACCTATCAAATTAAAGCTTGATAAGTCTACTTTTATTCTGGAAATTTTCATAGAAAAACTCAAATGTTTACTATTTTAAAAATCAATCCGAAAAATACTGTTCATTTCTGGAAACTGACGTTTTCCAGTTTTCAACTTCTAACTTTGAAAAATCATAACTAATTCTATAGAACTCCGATTAAGGTGATTCAAAATTCTATTTGAAGTTCTATAAGTCTATTTATTGGAAAAATATTCATCAAGCCAATTAATGACTGTATAATTCCCAGAAATTCGTAAAAGCAACGTTATTTAAATATGGAAACATGAATTTCCAGTTTTTCTGAACAAAATTTGAAAATTCATAACTAGAGTTCTAGACGTCGGATTAATACGTTCTAGCACTCTTTTGAAAGATTGAGAAGTTTACTTTCAACTTACCAAATTTCACAAACAGAGGAAATCATTTATCCGATCAAAATATTGCATGAACTCAACTGCCTCACTGGATCTCTAGAAATGACACTGCCTTGCAAAGTGTCAGAAACTTCTCATTCAAGCACCCATTCAATCTCAAAAACAACATCCAACTTCCGCAATGAGGATGATAAAGAGATTAGAAGGTCATCTTCAACCAGAAACCAATTTTACATAAAGGTTTCAAACACCCTTCTTGCCTACACCGAAACACTCTCTCATTTTCTTTCTTGCTCTCTCTCTTTTCTGTGCTTGATTCGGCCAAATGAAATGTGTGCATTCTTGTGCAACCCGTGGTGCCGGATGAAGCAAATGATAACTTGCTTTTATTAGACAAAGAAGGGAACATGTGTGGCCATGCGTGGTGTCAAAACATGAGAGAGTATTGCATGTGAATGAGAGAGTGTGTCCGTGAATGTATAAGGAGTGTGAGAGAAAAATATAAAATAATTGTGAGTGGGATAAGAATAGTATCCTTTAAATGATAATTGAGAGGAATGTGTTGCATACGTGAGAAATTAGCAAAGGTGGGCTGCACCATTAACCAAAATTTAATAATAAAGAATGTAAGGATAATGGGTGCATGTGTTGACAAAATGGAAAGGAGAGTGGAGTAGGTGTATGTGTCATATTATTGTCTCCCATATCATCCCCTTATGCATCCGTGAATGAATAAAATTTAGTGTGAGGGAGTGATATTTTTTTTTTCAAACATCCAATGCTTTCGAATAAAACATATGGAGTGTTCACACATTGTCAAAATCCATCGCATATAAGCAATGGAAAAAGAGAGTATCACTTTAACAATTTTCTACATTAACTCTTATTTGTATTCCACCAACAAAATTGTACTCGAACTTCTTCGACTCCCTACAAGACTTTTGTTTGCAACTTGATTCTCTCTTCATTTAATTGCAAACATAAGAAAAATCACAAATCCTCAAAGTTTTTCTTTGTCGAAAATACTGACTTTACAATTTCTAAGCCAATATTTAATCTTCAACTATTTTCCATTTCTCAAAAATATGGTCTAGTAGTCTTCCAAAAATAGACTAATTTTCAAGTCTTTAGGCCCAAAATTCGGGATATTACATTTCCCATTAAGCCTGAAGCTCCAACCAAGAACATAATGTGAAGTCACTACTGCTGACCCACTGGAAGCAGAGAATCCGACATAGAAAGGATTGTTTATAGTATGAGAAAGATCCCGAGACAACCTCAGCAATGGAGTTTCAGGCTTGTTGATGTTGATTGGATTTAGGGTGACCTCAACTTGCTTCTTGCCTCCGTCATAGTCCACCCACACTTGCATCGGCAGGCCACTGGTAAGGCTCAAGTTATGAAACTGAAACGCATCAACATAATATCCAGCAGGAGCAGATGTCGATGACTTAAGGCCATTAGTATTGATTCCGACATGGTCATCTTTGATATCATCAAACTCCGAGTTCCAAAAGGTGTCGAGTTCCACTGCAAACACATGGTTTGTTGCGACTCCGTTGTTGGTGTCATTGAAGAGGCCTAGGTAGTGACCAGGAAAAGCACCTGGAAATCCTTTCGTTGGAGAAATTACGAAAGCCATTCCATGACCACTGAGAGTACGGTATTCAGATCGAATGGCGAAAACAAAAGTGGTGGAGAAAGAATCAGTATTTGAGAAACCTACTGATTCTGGGTAGAAAGCGTGGCCCGTTAATTGCTTTGTTTCATTGGTGAGCTGGAGAAGGCCATTGGAAGTGATGGAACAACTACCATCCATGATTATAGAGTGGAAGCCATTATTAAAGATGAAACTTGACTCGGCACCACATAAATGTGCCATTGTTGTCACCAACAAAAGGACCAACGCCATTAGAATAAGCTTCTTCACACCCATGGCTGTCTCAGAATCAATGTCTTCTTTCATGTCCTCTGCTATCTGTATCTTCATTGAAGGGGGCGATTCGATTTTTAATCAATTGAGTAAAATCTTATAGACTCGTTCTTGGGGTTAGCAGCCGTAAAAGGAATATCAATTTGAAATATGGAAGATGTCTTGTCACGTGGGTTGAATTCTCAGGGATTGGTTTAAGGACTTGCTTCTTTTTTATTAAATTAAAATAAAATGACAAAAAAATACCATCAACAAAAAAAATTCTTCTCCATCCTCGAAGATCCGCCCGCTAATCATACACATAAGCTCCAACCGCGATAGAAAATCCCAGATCTGGAGCATTAAGCAAGCTGGAGAATGAAATCTACAAACCCAATATTCCAAGTTCAAGAATGCGGACCGGCTAAGGTCTTCTTCCATGCTTCTTCAACAATCATTTTTTGGAGCAAAACAATGAAGGTCATGCCTTTTTTTAAAAAAATATTTTAAGATACTGACAATTACCAAAAACAACTTCAGGATGCTAACTGGTAGTAAAAAAATATTTTATGATCTTCAAAAATGAATTTGTTATATTTTATACTACACTCTACTGGAGGCTTGACTTTGAATATGAAAGGATCGCAATAAGAAGTCTCCCCTTTCGGTCACCCATCAGACCCTACCCACGCTTGACTTTAACATTGTGTTAGGACTGAGAGAAAAGTTGGGAGGACAAATTGGAGGTGGAGATAAGTCGTCCAAGAATATTATCTTTCGTTGGGTTGGGATATAGGGTAAAAAATGGGGAAGAGAAAATATGTGATACTTACAATGACAATAGTGCTCATGTTTAGTTTTTAACCCAATTTTTTAAGTGATGCCATGAAAAATAAATTCAAATAAAAAATTAGCACCATCAAATTAAACATTAAAGTCAAATTAAAATGAAATTATTTTTATATTTTATTTAAAAATCATAGTATTAAACCAAATTTATTTCCTCACAAATTAAAATAATAAAAAAATTTAAAATAAAAATAAACATATCCCAATGTAAATAATATCTCGATATCCTAATTTATTAAAATCAAAATCAAAATTTATTTTTAAAAACTCAAATGTTTTTATTTCCAATTAAAAATAATTATTATTATTATTATTATTATTATTATTATTGTTGTTGTTGTTGTTGTTGTTGTTGATATAAAAAATTTATTAATATAAAAAATAAGAAAAACATATTCAGGAAGACGACTAAATCCAGTTCATGAAGTGTGATATTAAATCTTAAAAATATTATATGAGATCTTATTATGAAGAATTTGGCCTAAATAGTTTTAAAACTATTATTTGGAATTTATGGCCTAATTCCTTGATGTTCAAGGAGAAATAATTAGAGACAAAATATTGGCCTATAATTTTGGAGTCAACATTTTATGGATTATAGAAGCTAATTGAAAAAAAAAATTGGGGCCAAATGGAGAATTCCTATTGGTGGATTGTAAGTGTAAATAAGTATAGGAAAATTGTCATCATCCATTCCTTTGCCTCTTCTTGCGCCATGTGTAATACTTGGGAAACAGGATGGGATAAGAAATTATCATATGAACACGTGGATGCAAGTCAAGAAAAGGAATTAATAGGCTTCTTCAATAAGCCTTACAATCATCCAAGCAAGGCCAAAAGAGGGCGAGTGGATTCTCTCATCATCACCCTCTCTCCTTATCTTCTCATAAGCACATTTGGATCGTTGGATCCTTGATCCAACGGTCCAGATCTTTAAAAATAAAAAATTTATTTTTTTGTCTTTTTCAAAGAAGACAATTTTTTTTTTTGTTTTTTTTTTAGTTTTGGACCGTTGGATCAAGAATCCAACGGTCCAGATGTGCCTATGAGAAGATAAGGAGAGAAGGCGAGGTGAGAGAAACCGGACCCCAAAAGAGGAGAAGTGTGAACATATGTCAAATTGTCAAGAGGATTGGTCAAGGCACACATATGGAATTGCAATCGGTGGTTTAAATGTAAGTAGATTAAGTATATTGCCAAATTAATACTCTTTCTCCCCCTTGCCGTCATAAGTTTCTTGGCCAACAAGAGGGAATGAAAATTTTCCATTTCAATGGTCAATAAAGTAGAAAATTCTAAGCTTCATTCACGCTCCGTTCCCCTTGTTCATGCTGTCATCTACTTAGACAACAAGTTGAAATTTTTGAATTACCATGTGATCATGTTTCATTAGTCAGCTTGTAATTTTGTTAATAAAAGGCAACATGTCTTTGTCATATGGACTTGTACCAATGGTCAATAAAATTGAACAATTGAAACTCTCAAAGGGGGGGCATATTTCGGTCAAGAAGATAAGAAGAAAGGATAAAGGAATATTCAATGGTGTAAAAGAAGTATGAGCCAAATTCAAGAGGTGTAAATAAGAAGGAACATGTGCATGATTTGGGTTGTGCCAAGTGTAAGAAGGATGACTCAAAGGCTTCTTAAATAAGCCTCAAATTCGTTCAAGGTAAGGAGCAAGAAAGAAGGCATGAAATCAATGACACATATACTAAAATGGTCACATGAGAAGTCAAAGAAGTGTAATTGAGAAGCTACCAAGTTTCAGCCACACGAGCAAGGGAAAGAAGGAGCATAAATTTAATGAGATTGATTTATGCAAGGGGTGTTCTATAAGCCTCCAAATTTGTCCAAAACACTAGGCTAAAGAAAGAAGATGTGTGAACATATAACCTAATGGCCAAAAAGTGTCAAAAACAAGCTTCCTTTGCTAAGATATTTCGGTCAAAAGAACAGCATGGAGAGAGAGTGTGTATTTTCCTCATATCTTAACCTATATGAAGATCATTTATGAAGGCCAAGAGACACACACAACATTCAGCCAAGTCAAGAAAGGTGTGGAAAATTCAAGAAGCACGTGTTATAAAGCACATGTGTAGCAAGGTGGAATGAATAAAAGAGGGAAAATTTGTAAGGGCATTTCGGCCAACAACCAAGAGGGACCCTTAGGCAGTGGCAGAGCCAGGATATTTTGTTTATGTCCGCACAATTAGTAGGGGACTTTAGGGGTTTGAGGGCTGCGCCTCCAAATTTTTTTTAAGGAAATTTTAAAATGCATTAAAAATACAAAATAATATAAATAAGAAAAGAAAACTTCAACCTAACATAGAAAAATAATAATCAATAGTCAACTAAGTTATTACAACAGAACATTACAAAAGCATTCTTTGATTTAAATATGAATAATTTATTTACACAAACTCGTAAAAGTTTATTATCACTATTAAATAAGTATTAATAGTATATGATAAATAATTAAATTATAAAAAAATGATAACAATTTGATTTAAATATATCTTAAATTTAAATAATTGAAATTAAACCTATCAATATTCAAAATTTACTATATTTAAAAAAGAAATTTGTATACTCAAAATTTAGTACCTTCGTTAATTCATTTTTTACCATTTTATATTCTTATTATGTGTGTATGAAACAATTTCTAATTTTTCTGATTTTTCAACTCCGAAAGTTTGATTTTGTAAAAAAAAATGTTTTCCTCATTTCTCTTTCTTCTGCTTTTTTTTTCCCCTCCAACTCTTTCTTCTGCCTCAGATGCCTTTTTTTCTCACACGCAAATACCTACCCTCTGCAACAACAATACTATATCCTCCTCTCTCTCTCATTCTTCCCCATCCCTCACCCATCACTCATCGCCTCCATCCTCCGCCATGGGCCTACTGCCTCATCACCGTCTTCTTCACTGCAACGCCCACCACCACCAGCAACACAGCCACTGCCCACCAACAGTCGTCACAGCCTTCACTTTTCTCTTATTCTCTTTTGCTTCAGCCATGACCCTCCCTCTAGTCCAGCAGCAGTAAGTATATATATATATATATATAAAGAAGACACAAGTTTGTGTCTGCACTTGCGGGCAGTTGTCCCAACGTGGGTCCGCCACTGCCCTTAGGGTTAGTTCTCCACCAATTATAAATCACCTCTCACCTCCCTTTCCATGCAAACTTTCGTCCAAAACACCAAGATAGCCAAGGAAGAGAGAGTAGGCCGAAACTCAAAGAAGGAAGGAAGGAAAATCAAGGAGCTAAGGTAAGTGATCATGATCCAAGTTCCATCTTCTCTTCTCCATCCATTATGTAAGTTTCAAATATTAAAGAGGCAATCTTGTATAAGTTTACTTTGAAGGGAGGCCGACAGCTTTGGGAGCACAAAGAAGGAGGAGGATTCGTAAGAAGTGCAAGTATAAGTTAGTAAGTAACAGCCTTAGTTTTCTTACACTTATTTGTGATGTTAGTTGATCTTGGATTAATCTCCTCGTGTTTCTTGTAGATTTGAAGATTATAAATTCTATGCGGAGCTTCTATCCAAGATTTATAAAAATGGATTAAAAGGTGTAATAAGTTTAAAAATGAAGTTAGAAGGCCAAATAAAAAATAAAATCATAAGATTTGTGAAGAAGAATTTAGAAATCATTTGTATCTTGTTTTCAGTCAGATCAAAACATAAGGAAGAAGTGGGATTTTGTCCATTTTGATATTTCCAAAATGTTTAAAATGGAAAATTGTATAGGATAGAGGTTGGACAATGATTTTCGAAGCATAATGATTAAATCGTAAAAATCCCAAAACTGCCGAGTGAAAAATTATGGCAAGATAGTCAGTTTTAACATGTTTTTGGATAAATAAATAGGGTACAATGGTTATAAAATTTTTTATAATTGAAGTAGACATAATAATCTTTATGTTGATAGACAATTCGTAATTTTTGGAGTTTTATACAAAAAGATCTGAATTTTTGAATTTGACACATGATTCTGGAAATTTGATATGGACAGCAGAGACATTTAAATTATTCTAGAGCTGTACAAATTTTTCTGGTTGATGGTGATATATTTATTTGGAGATAAACATATCAAGGGTCACATAGCCTTTAGAATCACTTTAATTGGAAATTTGTACAATTAATTATGAATTTTCAAAGTTGTTGAAAATTCTGGACAATTTTGAGAAAAATCCGAAATGGGAAGCCGTAAAGATCAAGGTCAATTAATTTATATTAATAAAGGATTTTTAGCCATAATTTGGGCCGATAATTAATTCTAGTATTATTTAAATTATGGAGAATTTGCATATGTGACAAATATTACTTAAAATTATAGGAAGTGCCGTCACCTGAAGCATTTAAAAGAATTTGGGAGTTGGTTGTCAGTCTAAAAATCTACTAGGTAGTAACTCTAATCTCACATGTTCTATATATTTGTGTATACATATTTGTATCATGATTTTAATCCGTGTCTAGGACATGCGAGTATTGCATCTAGTTGTGTTGGATTCAAGGCCCAATTGTTGTTTTTCCCAGCGCTTTGGATTCAGGACTTGTTTTGTCCTGTGTTTCGTAGTCTACATTGTTTGTGATGTTGTATTTCATTATGTGACTATGCGAATATTGAATGCCATATTGTTTATTTTTATGATTGTGATCAACTATTATATACTATTTATACATTATGCATAAGATTAATCTGTTACTCTAGGATCTTTCAGAATTCAACCCCTTTTGCAACCAGTGAATTGTATAGCATATTGGATGAGGCTTGCAAGACAAAGCAACAAATGTCAACAAAAATGGATGTGCTGGACTAGTTCCAGATTGTTCGAGGGATATTGGTAGAAAAATTTATGTAACTAAGTTCAGAATTTATAACCAAAATTTGTAATATATTATCAGTATACTACGCCCAAACTATTTTGCCACTACACTGCGCTATAATGCTCTTATATGTGACATATTATTAGAAGGGTGTGACAGAATATTTCTTTTGCATTTTGTAGTGATATCTTGTTGAATATTCCTTTAACTGATAACAAAATCCGCTACAAGGTGTTAATATAGCACGCTTGGCTAATTATAAAAGTATCTTCTCTTAATAGTTATTTTTGCAAAATTCTGGAATCTGAGGCTGTTCCTTCCCAACCAGTCAAGAGATATAAGTAAACTTCATCAATTGTCTTCTCCTGTCATCTCTTTCAATTTTCTATCTCCTATATGCTTGTTAGCTAGTCTTGACATCTCTCCCATCAAATAAAGTGTACCCACAATGTAGCATATACAAGTTGTACAAACACATACTCTTACACCTTTTCCAGTAGCTCAG
Source organism: Acacia crassicarpa (assembly GCA_034222035.1). Lineage (NCBI taxonomy): Eukaryota > Viridiplantae > Streptophyta > Magnoliopsida > Fabales > Fabaceae > Acacia > Acacia crassicarpa. The sequence goes on along the minus strand of JAWXYG010000006.1, from coordinate 48,787,110 downwards.
TCCTTCAATTGTTATTCTTACCAACTCTCCAACTTCGGACTCAAGATCATCCTTACTGTGTTTGTTCATCTATAAAAAAAAATTATGAAAAAGGGAAAGTAGAGTAGTATTGATAAACTCATGTCAGGTGAGTTCTTAAAAACTATGTTTGAAAATATAGTTTAGTAGCTCAACCTAGATCGTTCTTATGAAGAAATTAATTTTCAAGTTTCTAATTATTTAAGTAACAAATATTTTAATGTTGCGAGGAATCATTTTGAGAAATTGTTTTAAAGATAAATGAAATAATCTAATCTATTTTATTTTTTGGTTTTCAAGATAAAGAAGTAAACAATAAGAATAAATAATAGAAAAAATAAAGTCTATACACTATGATTATTAATAAATAACAGTTATATATATATGCCCTCAATATATTATGGTGCATACATAACAATTCAGAACTGAGCATATATATATAGCGCCCGCATATATAACGATTTGGAACCGTAATTTATAACCGATATTAACCGTTATATATTAGGGATTTTGGAGTAGTGCATTTATATTATGTTATACTCCTAATGTGCTCTTAAGTTATCTATCCATGCGCAATGTCAACCATTAGAACAAAATGAATTCAGTTGCTTAAATTATGTTTTTGACGTTATTGCCTCCAAATTAATCCTAACTATCATGTACCCAACTACTGAAACTTAGTAAAAATTATTAGTTCGCGTAACTTCATTGAATGAATAGCAAAACTAGCAATTTTAAGCCCTTACTCCCACTTAAGATCAAATTGACTTTTTCTAGAGAGATTAATGAAGTTAAAAATAAATTAGTTAATCATAAATTAATATGTCATGTATCATTTGATTATGTACTAATTTATAAGTAAGATAAATTAGTTTGGTATAAAAAAGATAAATATGAATACTTGAAAATAATTTATTTAGTTAAGCTAGCTTAATCTTTTTAAAATAGTCAATTTGTAATATATTAAGGATCAGAAGTAGTGTTATAATTTTAACCAGATGGCATGCATTACATATTGAGAGAATAGAGATGATCGATGACTTGAGACAACTTTAGAAGATGAACCAAATCAAAGCATAACAAGAAAAACATAATGCGTCCAAACTCATCACGAGTGTATAAACTATACGTCCATTGAAAAAATACATGTGTCTTCTTGGGAAATCAACGAGGTCCAGAAAGGATAGATTCAGGTATTAAGGTGTGATAAGAGGAATAGGCATCAAACTCTCTGTCACTACCAATTACAAATCCAGAAAAAGAAGGTGGTGAAATTAGAGATGAACAATCAGGCAAAGGCACATCCCGGTTTAAATACTGCACAACTTGTTGCATGCTTGGCCTATTCTGAGCATTGTCATTTGAACACAAAAGCCCCAATTTCAACGCTAATTCTACCTCGTCTGCTTTGTACTCTGTTCCTAAATTCTGATCCTTCACCTCAACAATCTCATCCCTCTTCCATAACGCGTAAACCCAATCCACTAAAACCATATCTTCACTCACCAGATCTATAGGCCTTCTTCCACATACAACCTCCAGCATAAAAACACCGAAAGCGAACACATCAGACTTTGTCGTGGCTCTTCCTGTTCTTATGTTTTCTGGTGCAAGATACCCCAAAGTCCCGGCCACATGTGTAGTTATAGGCTCAGCACCATGATCGTATAATCTAGCAAGGCCAAAATCTCCTAACCTTCCATTCCACTCTGAATCTAACATGACATTGCTTGCTTTTACGTCTCTGTGAACCACAACTTGCTCCCATTCTTCATGCAGATAACACAATCCTAAAGCTACACCTTTGATGATTTTGAATCTTTGCATCCAGTTTAGTGTTACACCGGGTTGCTTATAGAGGTATTTGTCTAAGCTTCCATTTGGCATAAACTCATAGACTAAAAGAAGCTCACCTTTTCGCCTACAATATCCCAAAAGAGAAACAAGGTTTCGATGGCGAAGGCGACCAATGCTTACGACTTCTGCTATGAATTCCCTTATGCCTTGTTGTGAATCATGGGATACTTTCTTAACAGCAACCTCAATTTTTGAACCTGGTATTGTGCCTTTGTACACCTTTCCAAATCCTCCAAAGCCCAAAACCTCTTTCTCTTTGAATCCTTTTGTGGCAAAGTAGAGATCTATGTACTTAAACCTGTGAGGACCATAATTTTGCTCCCACTCCTCCACAATCTCAGAAAACTTGCTTTTCTTTTTTATGTAACAAACTACAAATAAACTCACAAAAACGATTAAGCAGAGTGAAAGGAGAGGTAACATAATTGATAAATTCATAGATCGTTTCCCACCAAGTCCTCGTAATTTTGGGAGTTTTGAGAATTGAAGGTTTTGAGCCTCCCCATTGAGCTTGAAGCTCCAACCAAGAACATACTGTGAAGTCATTAGTACTGACCCAGTGGAAGCAGAGAATCCGACATAGGAAGGATTGTTTATAATATGAGAAAGATCCTGAGACAACCTCAACAATGGAGTTTCGGGCTTCGTGATGTTGATTGGAGCTAGGGTGACCTCAACTTGCTTCTTGCCTCCGTCATAGTCCACCCACACTTGCATTGGCAGGCCACTGGTAAGGCTCAAGTTATGAAACCGAAACCCATCAACATAATATCCAGCAGGAGCAGATGTCGATGACTTCAAGCCATTAATATCAATTCCGACATGGTTATGATTGATATCACCAAACTCCGGGTTCATATAGGTGTCGAGTTCCACTGCAAACACATGGTTTGTGGCGACTCCGTTGTTGGTGTCATTGAAGAGGCCTAGGTAGTGACCAGGAAAAGCACCTGGAAATCCTTTAGTTGGAGAAATTATGAAAGCTATTCCATGACCATGGACATGGAGAGTACGGTATTCAGATCGAATGGCAAAAACAAAAGTGGTGGAGAAAGAATCAGTGTTTGAGAAATCTACCGATTCCGGGTAGAAAGCATGGCCCGTTAATTGCTTTGTTTCATTGGTGAGCTGGAGGAGGCCATTGGAAGTGATGGAACAACTACCATCCATGATTATAGACCGGAAGCCATTATTAAAGATGAAACTTAACTCTGCACCACTTACTTGTACCATTGTTGTCACCAGCAAAAGGGGCAACTCCATTAGAATAAGCTTCTTCACACCCATGGCTGTCTCAGAAGGAATGTCTTCTTTCATGTCCTCTGCTATCTGTATCTTCATTGACGGCCGGGGACGACTCGATTTTTGATGAATTCACTAAAATCTTATAGACTCATTCTTGGGGTTGATGTCATGTCACGGGGGTTGAATACTCCACTTATATATCCTAAAGGTGCCTTGTATCTTCATTGACGGGGACGACTGGATTTTTGATGAATTCACTAAAATCTTATAGACTCATTCTTGGGGTTAATGTCATGTCACGGGGGTTGAATACTCCACTTATATATCCTAAAGGTGCCTTTGGTTTGATCGGGTGTGTGTGTGTGTGTGGGGTGGGGGGAATGATTTGTTATTTTATTAGTTTGTTTGGATTGTTTGGTTTGGTTTTTTTTTTTTTTTTTTTGGGGGGGGGGGGGGGGAGGGGGTGGGTGCTAAGATTATTTATTAGATATAAGATAAGAAGAAGAGTGGTTTAAGATTTTAACCCCCCTTCTATTCAACATTTTAACCCAAATAAGGGGAGGGGATCATTTTCTCTCCCCTTCACTTCAAACCAAATATACTCAATGATATGTTTGATTTGAGGGAAAAAGATAGGAGGGGAGACTAAACTTAGAGAATATGGTAGATAAAATGTTTACCTTGTTTTGATTAAATTATTTTTGAAAATTTTCAATATTCCATAATTATACTTTCAACAAAAAACTTTTTCCTTCTCTTTAATGAAAATTTGGTAAATGTCATTCCCTTCGAACCAAACACATTTTAAAAGTATATATCCTTAGATAACAACTTTAAAAATATTGAAGGCTAAAGTATAATTTTAATCTTTTAAGTCTACGTGCAGTATAGTTTTTTTTTTCCCTTAATTTTATAAAATATACTTTTAATTCTATATTTCTAACAATGTTAATGTTGTTAACGGAAATCACTAACACAATAAACTTAAGTGATAACTGTGCAATTACATGTTATTAATATCAAATTTAAAATATATGTAAACTGAAAAATATCTAAAAACATAATGAATAAGTCAAATATTAAAACCTCGATTGTATAAAAAAATTTAGTTTAGTAATCTAAATATAATACATTAAAAAAATTAAAATTTAAATATAATTTGTTAGCTATACTATCATCAATTGAGTTTATTGCGCCAACATTTTCCGTTAGCAATATTAACGGTGTTAAAAACATAGAATCAAAAATATACTTTATAAAGCTAAGGGATCAAAAATATATCTTATATAAAACTTAAAGGACTAAAAGTATACTTTAACCCATATTAAAAATAAAAAGAGAAAATTCCAAGTAAATACCATTTAAATTTGTAAAACCTTCAGAGGTCTCCTGAATTTGTAAAAGGACTGAGAAGTACCAAGAACCTATAAGGGATATGCAAATTATGGTGAAATTACACTCGGCCGGCCGCCGAAGGCCACCGTTTAATTTTTTTTATTTATTTAAAACTAAGGACAAAAAAATAATTTCACCTGAATTTGCATATCCCTCATAAGTCCTTGATACCTCTCTATCCTTTTACAAATTCAAGAGACTTCTGGGGGTTTTGTAAATTCAAATGGTATTTTCTCAAATAAAAAAATCTCTTAAATAATAATAATAATATTTAAGTATTGAAGACTTGATTCTTTTTCATTAAATTAAAATAAATTGACAAAAATACCATCAATAAAAATTTTCTTCTCCATCCCCGAAGATCCGCCCGCTAATCAGACATATAAGCTCCAACAATGATAGAAAATCCCAGATCTAGAGCATTGAGCAAGCTGAAGAAAGAAATCTACAAACCCAATATTCCAAGTTCAAAAATGCTAGCAAAGAAATTGAACTTCTTTCACAGAGATTTAAAAGGTGTGGATGAGGCATCTCGATATTGAAACCCAATGCATCCCTAGCCGAACCAGAAACCCTTGAATGCCGCCGCCGTACAATAGTCGCTATCATAGGCCAGCACCGATATTAGAGAGGCCATTGACGTGGCGAATCCCTCAATGGTGCTCGCTTGGGTGTCCATTACTGTTACCGGCCTTGTTTCTTTCTCTGTCAAACCGTCATGATGGAGTTAGGGAAGTCTGTGACGGTGTTCTCACCCTTGAGTTTGATCGCAGCCTTGTCGTACTTGGTGGCTGTTTCCTTTGCCGTGTCAAAGGTTCCTAGCCGAAGTCGATTCTGTCAAGTTGGGTCTTGGATCTCAGCGGCCCACTGCCCTCACGGCCTCCGATGAACACCCTTGTACTTTTTGTAACAGCAGCGAGTCAAACATTTCGTAGGTCTCTACAAGATAGTACGATCGTGTTTCTTGAAACGAGTGAGAGAAGAAGGAAGATCCAGAGTCATCCATGTGAATTTTGTCAATTTGAACAAGAGTTAGTGTCCAAGTGGAGGAAGAAGAAAAAGGAGAAGAAGATTTTTTTTAGGGTATTTGTGTGATTTAATTTTGATTTTAAAAAAGGATAAATTAGGCCCTCATATTATTCAGAACAACTTGTTATTTTTTAGTTTTTTTTTTAAAAAAAAATAAAGGATGCTCCCTTTTATTATTCAGCTTATACCCTCACGGCCTCCGATGAACACCCTTGTACTTTTTGTAACAGCAGCGAGTCAAACATTTCGTAGGTCTCTACAAGATAGTACGATCGTGTTTCTTGAAACGAGTGAGAGAAGAAGGAAGATCCAGAGTCATCCATGTGAATTTTGTCAATTTGAACAAGAGTTAGTGTCCAAGTGGAGGAAGAAGAAAAAGGAGAAGAAGATTTTTTTTAGGGTATTTGTGTGATTTAATTTTGATTTTAAAAAAGGATAAATTAGGCCCTCATATTATTCAGAACAACTTGTTATTTTTTAGTTTTTTTTTTAAAAAAAAATAAAGGATGCTCCCTTTTATTATTCAGCTTATAGGTTTTTTATAGCATTAAATATGTTTTCATATATATGCTACTCCGTATATTAAAATTTGTGATATAGGTCGAGGCAGTGAGAGTGTCTGGCAAGAAAATTTAAAAAGAGTGACTTATAAATATATATATATATATATATATATATATAATATGAGGGTTATCGTTTATCATGTCACTTGACATAACGTTATATCAAGTCACCCCAAAATTACGTCGTTTTGGAGTTAGAGAGATTAATAAACTTTCAAAAAGAGGCAGTTTTGGGTTAGAGGAATTAATAAAGGATCTTTTAGTAAAATTCATATAATAAATACAAAAATAAAATACAAAAACACCCATTATTAATTCCCTAAACTCCCAAAACGACGTAGTTTTGGGATAATTTGATATAAGCTTATGTCAAGTGACATGACAAACGATAAACTCTATATATATTGACTTATATTTAAGATACATTCATCCAGTCTAACAATTTTCATAATTACAAGTCAAATTTTAAAAAGTATTTTTGTTCAAGCCAGACTTTCATATTTACAAGTTGAGCATATCATTTACCGTACAAACCTTATACAATTAAATTCCTTTCTTTTGTTTGTGGAGAGGCTAACGTGAAAACAAATTAGAAATTACTGTCCCCCTTAATCAAAAACAATCTGTCGAGAAAATAACTTTTTATCCCCTATTTAAAAGGATTTTCATGTTTAATATGATGTAATTCAAAATGTTTTTATGAAAACAAGTTTTAGAAAATTTGAAGAGATTTTCAAGAGAAAAATTTCATGATTAAAACATGATACTAAAGATAGGTTAAATATTCACATAATATCAAAAGATAAGGTTCAGAAATTCTCAGTTGTATTTAGTAGCAAGTTGAGGTATAATCCATAAAGTCTAGGTTCTTCGTTGAAGTTGGGCTTTCTTTTATAATGATCATGTCAAATTAATTGCTCACTTGTATTGACAAAGACGATTTTACTTTGAATGTTATATCTAATATATTTCTTTTAATTGATCCTCAAAGAACCTTTCCTTTTAGTAAAAATATTTTAGAAAATGGGTTGGGCTCACCTACGATCCAAGGGCAGGGCGAAATCTTCCTTCCTCTTAGGTCATATCAATGTTGGGTAGGACGAACCGTCTATTACCCTAAGACGTTTACCTAGGCACCTAGGAGCTAAGATGTCTCCTCCAGTGCCTTGAACAACCCCAGGATTAAACCTTTTCCTTTTGGTAAGAATGTCCAATCCTTTTATCAGTTGAATCCAAAGACGAGGTAAAGCGCGTTTCCTTAAATTTAATAGTTTTTTTTTTTGTTATAGTACTCCCTCTGATCCTTATTATAAGGCACCAACTAGCAAATTTATTTGGTCCTTTTTATAAGGCACTTGCTGATTCCCGATGAACATTAATTATTTTTTTTCATATATGTCCACATTTAATAAAGGTAGTTGATGAGAGTAATAATTAATATAATATTAAAGTTAAGGCAATTAGTAGAAGTAATATTGGAAATTACTTAGATATCTTAGGACAACTTTATTGACTTTAACTACTTTTATTGGTTTGTGAGAAAAATTAGTTGATGTTTTATAATAAGGACCAGAAGGAATACATTTTAACATAGAACAAATTCTCGCATTTCTGAAAATCAGACCCTACCTACCCTTAGATAAGTCTAAGTCTCCCATTTTTGTCAACCATCATACCTACCTACGCTTGACTTTTTTTGAACAATTACCTACGCGTGACTTTGTCTTTGGATAAAATGGACGGACGACGCGGCTTTCCTTCTTTACCATTATCCTCCACTGCTCCCATTTTCTTCCAAATGGTGACATTTTGATACAAAATAATACTCCTTCTGATTCTAATTATAGGATATATTTAACCAATTTTAAAGAGATTAAGAAGAAAAGTTAAATTAGTTAATTTTACTCATTTTCTTAAAATGCCCTTATATAAATTTAAAATAACAAAAGTAAAAGTAAATAACAACTCATACCACATACCTCTTCGACCTAAAATTTTATTTTCTATATGCTTTCTAATTGAAATAATGGTCTCGTTATATACACATATATGTGTGTATATATGTATAGGCGCACACACACACACATCTACACATACACACACACACATATATATATGAACACACACACATATGTATATATGTGTTTGTGTTTATATATGTACATACACATACATATTGACAACACATACACACTCACATATATATGTGTGTATTTATATATATGTATATTGGTATATAGACACACATATAAAAACACACACACACATATATATGTATATATATGTGTGTGTTTATATATGTACATATACGCATATATATTGACAACACACACACTCACAGATATATGTGTGTGTGTGTGTTTTTATATGTGTCTATGTATATATGTATGTATATTTGTGTGTAGACACACATATAAAAACACACACATACACACACACATATATCTCTATGTGTATGAATATGTATGTATATATGTGTGTGTGTCTATATATATATTAGCAAATTAATGACAATTGATCAATAAATAAATTAAAATCTAACAATTTAAAAGTTTCGATGATTGAAAGAGCCTATACATCTACATACATATAATCATATTCACCAAAAACCAAACACACTTAAGAAAATAAAATAGGGGTATTTTGGGAAGAAATTAACAAAAATTAGAATGTTGTCCTATAATTAGGACCAAAACTAACTCCCAAATATTGTCTTATAATTAGGACCGGAGGGAGTACCGTTTAATTTTATTTTAAATAGTAGTCACCATTTTAAAATATTTTTTAATATCATTCAGTAACCTAAAATATTTTTTCAATATCCAATAATTTTTTCATGATCCTAACGTATTTTTTCAGTATTATTCAATATCATTAATTATTTTTTTAAATACTATTCAGTGTCCTGAAATATTTTTTAAGATCCTAAAATAATTTTTCAAAATCATGGGGTATTTTTCGGGTACCATTCAATATTCTAAACTATCTTTTTAGTACTCGTCCGTATCCTAAAATATTTTTGCAAGATCCTAAGATAATTTTTCAAGATCATGAAGTTTTTTTTTTTCAATACTTGTCAGTATCCTAAAGTATCTTTTTAGTACCAACCAATATCTTAAAGTATTGTTTTAGTAAGAGTGAGTACCTAAAAATATTTTTTCAAGATCCTATATTAGGATCTTGAAAAAATAGGATCTTGAAAAAATATTTTTAGGACACACACTGTTATTAAAAAATATTTTAGGATGATGAATGCTATTTTAAAATAAAAATTGAATAGTATTATTTTGCACCAAAACGGAGTCGTTTAAAAGAAAAGAAAGGCAGTGAAGGATAAGGGTGAAGGAGGAAAGCCGCTCACAAAATTGAGGGGGAGATAAGGGGGCAAAGAATACTATCCCCTCCTTATGTATATAGACGGTAGAAAATAAGGAGAGAAAATACATGACACTTACATGGACAATAGGGCCCATATTTAGTTTTTAACCCATTTTTTTAAGTGACGCCATGAAAAATAAATTCAAATAAAAAAAGTAACACCATCAAATAAAACATTAAATTCAAATCAAAATGAAATGAAATTATTTTTTAAATTTTATTTAAAAATTATAGTATTAAACTAAATATATTTCCTCAAAAATTAAAATAATAAAAATAAACATGACCCAATGCTAATAATATCTCAATATCCTAGTTTACTAAAATCAAAATCAAAAGTTCTTTTTAAAAAATTAAAATTTTTTATTTCATTTATAATTATAATAATAATAATAATAATAATAATAATAATATTATTATTATTATTATTATTATTATAAAACATTATATAAAAATACAAGAAAAAATTATATAAAAAATTCGTGTAGTATAAATTGAAGGAATGCAAATTAAAATACTTATTAAGATAAATATAAGTGTTCATTAAGAAGAAAATTATAAATATACATAAACATGTCAATTGCATAGGCTATAAGAGAAGGGGAGAAAAGATGTTCCTCTGTAACATATATCAATTAAAATTACTGGAAACTACCAATGCTCAGTAGAATACTACTAATCTCATCGTAATACAGCTTGATCAAAGACATCAAATAAGAATTAATCTGTGTGCACATAGTCATTGCACATATAAGGTGTTATACTATCTCTTAAAATCGATCCTTGTCTATAATCTTCTTTTGAAAAATGATCGTTTGTGCCATCGATGTTTTCAAGTAACAGTTCACGATCAACTTGAGCCATTAGACTCTCATCGGGATCTATACCCATCAAAAAGTTTTATAATACTCCCTCAAATCCTTATATAATATATATTTAGGAAACTGATGTTGATCTAAATATAAAACATAGTTTTTTTATTTATCAATCTTTTTTAAATTTATCTCAATAAATGTTCTCTCAACAATAATAAAGTGAAGAAGAAATGGGAGAATTAAAGAAGATGACTATGATGCTTTATAAAATATATATCATATTAACTAACTTCCTTAATCTAATTAAATTAAATAAATATGCCTTATATTAAGAACGAGAAGTTTACACAAACTATACATAGTCTGTAATGAATATTGGGCTTCAGTGCCACTGACTATTATTGGAAATCTTTTTTCAATAACACTAAATGTTCTTTCAATTATATTTCGCATTGAGGCGTGTTGATGATTGATTTTTTTTTTTCATTTTGCAGTGATTATATATATATATATATATAACAATGAAAGGAAATGCAAATTTAAATAGTAAACAAAAGAGACCCCACATATGCAAATTTTTAAAGTAATTCCTTCTGTTACTCCAAATTCTTGCTCAAGGGGCAATATCAGCAACAGATTCAAAACTAATAATAGATAAAGTTATCAAGTTTAAAATTTATAGTAAACACATTACACAGTGACCTTGGGAAATTATAAGATTATCTTCTCTTGATAGTGAATTTTGCAAAATTCTGGAATCTGAGGCTGTTTCTTCCCAACCAGCCAAGACATAAGTGAATAACTTCATCAATTGTCTTCTCCTGTCATCTCTTTCAATTTTTATGTCTCCTATATACATGTTTGCCAGTCTTGATATCTCAGAAGTCAAATAAAGTTTATGCACAATGAAACGTACAAGTTGTACAATACACATACGCTTACGTGTTTCCCATCAGTAGTTAAGTCCTTCTTTTGTCATTCTTTATCTACTCTCGTTGGACTCAAAATCATCCTCACTATAAAACATTTATGAAAAAGGGGAATTGGAGTATTACTGGTAAACTCATGTCGTGTGAGTTCTTAAAAACCATGTTTGACAATATAGCTTAGTAACTCAACCTAGATCATTCTTGTGAAGAGCTTAATTTTCAAGTTTCTAATTAATTAAGTAACAAATACTTTTGAGTTGCGAGAAATCCTTTTGAGAAATTGTTATAATAACAAATGAGATAATCTAATAGTATAATTTAATATTTTTATATTTTTTAATTTTCAAGATAAAGAAGTAAACCAAATCGAAATTAACAATAACAATAAAATAATTAAATTCAATAAACTAATAAAACGATCAAGTTTGATTCTCTTGAGTCAAAATCTGAGTCTTCTCTTAAAAATCAAACGGTGTGTTTTAGCTTTGGCCCTCATGTGATTTAATTTGTTCCCAAATTAATGATGCTTCAGTCCCTGAAATTTCAGAAAATGCAATTTAGTCCCATGATACATAAAATCACATAATAAATCAATAAATTCCTAACAATGTTAAAATGTCCAATTCAGTCTTATATCCATGAGAATCTATTATTTTCAAGCTAATAATCCCTAAAATTCCTGCAAAAGTCATAACATTTATATTTTAGATTAAACACTTGTCAGAGACCAATCAAATAGAAATGATAAAGTTAAAAAAAAATATTATCAATATCCGTACTATATCTTGCAATCTCATTAAAGTCCCACTAAAACCTGTTCCTCATGTAAGTTCATAAATTCCAGTCACTACCAATATATCCCCCCATATTTAGGAAAAAAGATATTACACAACACTTATTTAGTACCCAAGAGCAACCAACAAGTACTACAAAGGCAAACAGAAATGACATGCACACAAGCACTGAAAAAATGAAAAAGGAAAGAAAACATGTTTAACAGAGGTGACAGAGCATGGAAGCATATAACAGTTCGTATCTTAAATCAGAAAACAAAATGCAGAAAGATGAGTCGAGTTTGTCAGAATCAAGCTTCCATCTAAGTTTTAAGCATCAAGTAAATTTCTATCTAGCTGTAGTTATTTTAAATGTACTTTCTCAGCTTTCTTATATTCACCAACTGAAGATAATGCAAAATCCTTGAAGAGACTATATTAGCTCAGAGAAAGAATGAAGACTTAATCTCAGACAGAAAACCAACACCAGAGACCAGAATTAATGAAATTTCAAAATTGAAACTCTAGGTTAAAACCCACCAAATATGTGTAGGCAGACTTGTTAATTATCTTTGCTTGTTAAAAGAAGAAGAGGAAAAAAAAAAAAGTGGCAACATCAAAAGAAAACAAAAAATGGTATATAGCCGGTGATGAATCCATTAACTATAAAACGCCGCCATCATATTAGCTCACAATAGCAAATTATAATTGTTTAAGCTCGCGACAACCAGGCAACAAAATTTAGTTCTCATGGAGGAGAGCCACCATCTTAGCTTATCAGCTTGGCCACATTAGTATTGATCATCCTCCAGCTACCTTTTGACCACAAGTTAAGCACTTAGATTGTGATTGATAATTAATGAAAATGATGAAGACTTGAAAACCAATTTCTCAACTAGTATTACCGTCACTGAAGTAATTTCTCCCTAACGGAAAATCAGAGATTGTTGGAATTCAATTGAACTGGTAAACAACTACATACATAACATAACCCACAACAATATAAGCTTACAATTTTTTTGATTGGCAAGATTTTCATGCTGAAACTGATAAATTAGGTAATTTAAGAATGGTACTGAAATATTCATGGATAAATAATATCAATCTTAGTGTCATTGAGCTCTGTGGTGTTAGAATCAAGAGGGAAGAAAAAAGGATAGAGCTCATATTGGCCATAACGTACAAGAACTCTACAAAATTCTACACCCTTTTTTATTTCTGCATAATTTGTTGAAGTGGCTCTCTTCTGCAATAGCAGAACACACTGAGCACAACATACATCATAAAAGTCTCTTGGACATTGAAACTCTCATTACTTTACCTTAAAAATCAGTAAACATGCACTACAATGGTTTTGCTAACAGACCATTGCCCTGAAGAGTATATATATTCGGAGGATAAGGCATCCTCACCGACATCAAGCATGATTTTAAGCCATGTTGCATCCCCGTGCCTGGTAAATGTGCATCTATCGAACCACTTATCCATGTTTCAATGATGTCCTTATACAGGGATTCTAAGGCTTCACCAGAAATAACAGGACAGTGGAACTAAAAAGAGTTCATAGCAGCCACTTTGCATTTAAATAATAGATGACTAACATGAGAATGGGCATGCAGGTCCTTTGAATATTTGCGCGTCGTTTTATAATTGAAGTTGAGAAAGGGAAGATCATTGCAACCTAAAGAACAACAAAAGAAAGGGACAAGGGTTTTTTAAAGCAAACATTTGCTCTAAAATCCAAAACTCATCATAGCACCATTTTACTAAAAATCATAATTCCTCGTTTTAAATATTTTTCAGTCCATGAGCACCATAAGGAGAATCTCTCATTTACGTCATCTCTCTGTTCTCCAACTTGATGAATTACAAATGATGTTGTATTTCAAATATTAATATAAGAATTTTGGGTGTATCTAAAATCCTGAAGCACCGATGCGAACTCCAATTACGTTACACAACAAATAAACTAAAGAGAAAAAGAAAAGAAAGAATTTATATGAGAGAACCTTTTCACGGGGAGGAGAGCATAATTCTGTGTTATTATTCAGATTATTTATTATTTGAATCTCATATCCTCTATATAGTATCTATACGATCAGATAGTAATATATATAACTCTTTAACGTACACTTACATGGGAATAAATATAACTATTGAACCATAAAGGAAAAACTCTGTCTTTGACCTATATTTCTTTTTATTCACACTATAGCCCCAATTTTCATTGGTCTTGAACCTTAATTCACCAAGGATAGACTAAGTATATTCCAATAGTAAATGAAGTTAAGAAAAGACCAAACCATATGCCAAATGAAGAATTTAAGTGATAATTAAGGTTTTCGGAAAATAAGTGGCAATTAAGGTTAAAGACAAAATTAAAGTTAACCTCACCCATATAGTGCACACGCAGAGGAAAGCTAAGAATCATTTCATTCTAGGATGCACATAGAGGACAAGTAACATAACATAAAACAAAGGAAAAATAAGCATGTTATACAAACATTATACAACCTAACACAGAGTAGATGTACTTCATAACTATGTCCCATACATTTTGCCTTCAAATGCAATTCAAGGACATCCTGAGAGGATCGATTCAGATATTGAAGTGCGAGAGAAATAGTCACCTGCATTTGAAGATACAAAGGACATTTGAATGTCATCAAAGTCTTGGTGACTCCCACATGTGGATCCACAACCGGGAGACGACAATGGCAATGACAAATCAGGCAAAGGAACTTCCATATTAAAATACTGCACAACTTGGCGCATGCTTAGCCTGTCTTCATCCTTAGGATTCAAACACAAAAGCCCTAGTCGAATCGTGTGTGATCATATTGATTTAGCTATAAGTGTCACCAAACCAAGCTTTCATGATGCTGCTCAAGTATTAAGGGCACTGTGGAAGGACTTTTACCCTTCCTAGGACTCACGACATACTGAACCAAGGATCTTTCACCTACGTCCTATGTTGTAGTCTAACTCTCAAGCACATGCAGTATGAATTACATGCTCCGGTGATTGATTTGTGGTGGACGCCAATTTCTTTTTCTTTCGCCATACATACATTAGTTCCAAAATGTACTCACCATTCGAATCAGAACCTTTTTCACAAAAAACTCCTTTATAATCTTATTTGGGAGAAAGAGTTTGTTGCCTAACTATAGGTCTGTGTTCATGCTTTGATCTAATTTCTATGTATAAATATACATATGGATCTCATCTGATGAGCTTAACATAACTGAGGCAACTCAAATGCCAAGATTCTTCTTAACCATCTCACAGTGATCATTTGATCGTCTTATCCTACCATACCCTTGCGAAATGTAGGAAGATGGTTGTTCGTGTAAGTGAACCAACCTTTTCAACCCATACAACATGTAGAATTGTATACCTTGCATATATTTACTCATAACATACATACTATTTCTTTTATCTTTTGATAAAAGATCTCAAAAACATATATTCTATTTGTGCCCCTTGATCTTCACTAACTCAATGAATATCAAACTCGAGACTCAATAAGGGGATCTACTAACATTCTATCAACAGAAAGTTATTGAATAGTTTGCTTTGTGTTCTGATTTTATATATGGAACGCAAAGATATATTGTCTATTTCTTTACTCCATTATCATTTGCCTAGGTCTTGTATTAGACTATCCTTTCAAAAATGTGTTGTTGCCTTGGCAACTCAATCTATGGTTCCTCTCATATCTTTTTCACTTCCAAGTCTAACCAAAACATTTGGTCTTATATAAACCAATGTGTACATTCATGTTACCAGCCATATTCTTACCATGGGACTCTATTCACATTTTCTAAATTGGAGTCTTCAGGGGTATTACATGGGTTTGCAGTTTAGCACATTGAGATGCCTAAAATCATACTTGTACATGTCTTAAATAGAAAAAATTGTACCTTGTGCAATCTCCTTCAATCTTGTCATTCAAGATATGTTATGTTCAACTCATGATCTTTCAACACAAAATTTAAGGGTAACTCTGATCCTTTTTTTAAAAAAAAAACTCCTTTAACACTTGTTTTCCAGCTAAAAATATGTTATTGACACAAATTATGACTTCAAAGAATAATCTTGAGTCCGTTTGGTACTCATGTAGTGTTCGTTGATTGTCTCGAATTTTTTGAGGCTTTCACTTTGTGAAACCTTATATACTACTACCTCGTTGATTTTTCCTACGAAGCCCCCAAGCTGCTTCATGTAGGTTAATTATCTAATTTCCAAATTGGAAAGCAATCTTCACATCATCTTGATATAATCTCAAAGCGCGCGAAACTTATTATACCCAGAATTGGCCGTCTAGAGTAGTTAAAGTGCACAACAAGCAATTTTCCCATTGTAGTAACCTTTAGCCACTAAGTGTTGCCCCTTATCTATTTGAGAACCTACTTGTCCTCAATCAGCTATTGGCTAGGAGACAAATCAATCAAACATACACTTGACTAGCACTACTAAAAAACAGCTAATTAGCAACGAAATTTGCGATGGAATTTTTTCCATTGCAAATTTAACAGTATTTGCGACGGAATTTAAATTCCATTGCAAAATAGTAATTTTTGCGACAGAATTGGATTTCTGTCACAAATTTAATAATTTTTTATTTTATTTTTTTAAAAAAAATTTACGACGAAATTGTATTTCCGTCACAAATTTAATAATTTTTTTTAAAAAAAAATTAATTTTGCAACAGAATTGTATTTTCGTCGCAAATCCCATAGGGGGTTTTGCGATTGAATTGAAATTCCTTCGCAAAATTTGATATTTTTTAAAAAATAATTAATTTAATATTTTTTAAAAAAATAATAATAATTTAGCGACGGAATTTAAACCGCATTTTGGGTTTTGCGACGGAATTTCAATTCCGTCGCAAAATTTAATAATTTTTTTTTAAAAAAATAATTTTGTGATGGATTTTCAATTCCGTCGCAAAATTTAATAATTTTTTTTTAAAAAATAATAATTTAGTGACGGAATTAAAATTCCGTCACAAAATTTAATAATTTTTTGGGAAAATTCAAAATAAATACCATCTGAATTTGTAAAACCCCCAAAGGTCCGACGTTGAATTTGAAAAAAAACTGAGAAGTACCAAGGACCTATGAGGGATATGCAAATTCAAGTCAAATTACCCTTTTATCCTTAGTTTTAAAAAAATTAAAAAAAAAAACCCTCGCCGAAGGGCCGCCGCCGGCGCGGGCGGCCACCGGAGGGGGGTGGGGTTTTTTTTTAGTGGGTTTTTTTTTGGGAAAAAAATTATTTATTGAAGTGTAGGGGTGGGGTTCGAACCCCCCACCCCTCACAAATGCATGGGACCAAGTGGTCCACCAGTTAGGCCACTTGGTTCCTTTGATATATATATACATTAATAAATATATATATTCTTCTTAACATTTTTTTAACGCTATTTACAACAACAAATGATATATTTACAACAAAAAAAGTGTATATTAACAACAACCTTTGAAAACCTGGATTTTTTTTATTTCTCACGTCCAGAGGCCATGTACAACAACAAATGCTCTATTTACAATAGAAAAAGCGTATATTGACAACAACCTTTGAAAACTTGGATTTTTTTCATTTCTCACGTCCAGAGGCTATTTATAACAACAAATGATATATTTACAATAGAAAAAGCATATATTAACAACAACCTTTGAAAACCTGGATTTTTTCATTTCTCACGTCCAGAGGCCATTTACAACAACAAATGATATATTTACAACACAAAAAGCATATATTTACAATACGAAGTGCAAGAGCGTATCTTTAATGACTTCCAGCAAAAGATTACTACAATCAATTTTAGAATTGATTGTATTAGTAGTGACTTACATTATTATAGCAATACGAAGTGCTGTAAACATAGAGAATTTGATATGGCAACGTTTTGAAGATTACTAATATTTGATTGAATGCACTCATATTTGAATGTAACTCATACCCGTAGACTCCTTTTAAGTTCGAACTTATGATTTTTGTTCGAGCTTATCATTTTCGTTCCAACTTATCATTTACGTTCAAACGTATTTATGTTCAAACCTATTTACAACAACCTTTGAAAACTTAGATTTTTCTCATTTCTCACGTCCAGAGGCTATTTAAAACAACAAATGCTATATTTACAACAGAAGAAGGTGTTTTCGGCTATTTAGGGTGTGCATGGTAACACTCCCAGAATGACTTTTTTCCTAATTTTTGTGCCCCGGAACAAAAATGCATGAGAATTGTGTTTGGTAAATCTGGTTTTTTTTCTTGCTCCCGGGATGAACCGGTTTATTTTTTGTACTGGGGAGTAAAAAAAAGAAACTAAAAATTTTGGCTTCTCTATTCCAGGGCAAAAAATCAGAATTTATTTTTCCTTCAATTGAAGTAGAAATTTACTCTCGTTCACCACCACCTTCGCTCCACCACCACCGCCCAGCCACCGTCGCCACCACTACCGCCACCCCCCACCACCGCCACCGCCACCACCACCACCACCGCCCCGCCACCACCGCCGCCACCACCGCCGCCACCGCCACCGCCACCGCCGCTGCCACCACCACCGCCACCGCCGCTGCCACCGCCACCGCCGCTGCCACCACCACCCCGCCTTAGCCGCCACCGCCACCGCCACCGCCCCACCTCCACCACTGTCGCCACCACCACCACCACCACCCCACCACCGCTACCGCCACCACCGCCGCCGCTGCTCCCACCACCGCCGCCGCCGCCTTCACCACCACCACCGCCGCCCCCCGCCATCGCCACCACCACCACCGCCTCGCCACATAAATAATTTTTTGAATAAAAAATTACATAAATAATTTTTTTAGGAAATTTAAATTTAAGTTTATTTGTAAAGTATAATAATTATATTAATTATTAAAGAAAAGAACAAAATGGTAAACATAACTCATTAATCCTTCATCTTCCTCGCTTACTATTTTTTTAACTCCCAAACAAGAGGAGGAAAAATGTGTTACCAAATGTAATTCTGATTCTTGGAGTAAAAATAAAATGAGTTAACAAACGTAATTCTAATTCTCAGAACTCTTCCAAAGCACAGAATCAGAAAAAACTGTTTCATCTTAAAAACAGTGCTGGGCAACGAAATGGTTGCCATGCACACCCTTACAACACTTCGTATTGCTATAATAATGTAAGTCACTACTAATACAATCAATTCTAAAATTGATTGCAGTAATCTTCTGCCGGAAGTCATTAAAGATACGCTCTTGCACTTCGTATTGTAAATATATGCTTTTTCTGTTGTAAATATATCATTTGTTGTTGTAAATGGCCTCTGGACGTGAGAAATGAAAAAATCCAGGTTTTCAAAGGTTGTTGTTAATATACGCTTTTTCTGTTGTAAATATATCATTTGTTGTTGTAAATAGCTTCTAGACATGAGAAATGAAAAAAATCTAGGTTTTCAAAGGTTGTTATAAATATATGCTTTTTCTGCTGTAAATATAGTATTTGTTGTTGTAATTGGCCTCTGGACGTGAGAAAAAAAAAATCTAGGTTTTCAAAAGTTGTTGTTAATATACGCTTTTTCTGTTGTAAATATATCATTTGTTGTTGTAAATAGTCTCTTGACATGAGAAATGAAAAAAAAAATCCAGGTTTTCAAATGTTGTTATAAATATACGGTTTTTCTGTTGTAAATATAGCATTTGTTGTTGTAAATGGCCTCTGGACGTGAGAAATAAGAAAAAAAAATCTAGGTTTTCAAAGGTTGTTGTTAATATACGCTTTTTTTGTTGTAAATATATCATTTGTTGATGTAAATGGCCTCTGGACGTGAGAAATTTAAAAAAAAAAAAAACAAGTTTTCAAAGGTTGTTGTTAATATACGCTTTTTCTATTGTAAATATATAATTTGTTGTTGTAAATCGCGTTGAAAAAATGTTAAGAAGAATATATATATTTGTTAATGTATATATATATATATATATATCAAAGGAACCAAGTGGCCCAACTGGTGGACCATTTGGTCCCATGCATTTGTGAGGGGTGAGGGGTTCGAACCCCACCCCTACACTTCAATAAATAAATTTTTTTTCCAAAAAAAACCCCACTCAAAAAAAAAAAAAACTCCACCCCCTCTGGTGGCCGCCCCCTTGGGCGGTTGGCAGTCCTCTAGCGGACGGACGGCAACGGCCCTCCGGCAAGGGGGTTTTTTTTTTTTTTTTTTAAACTAAGGGCGAAAGGGTATTTTGACCCGAATTTGCATATCCTTCATAGGTCCTTAGTATTTCCTAGTCTTTTTTCAAATTCAACGGACTTCTGGGGGTTTTGTAAATTCAGATGGTATTTATTTAGAATTTTCCCATATATATATATATTTGTATTTGTGTGTGTAATTCTTTTCACACCTTCAATCTAGCGTTTTAGAAATAAAAGGTTTTTTCAATATTTATTATTTTATAAGATTATAAAGTAAAATTGTAACACCCTAGATTCTGGGACTAAAAGTTTACAAATAAGACTGGGGTAAATAGATTTTCAAGTCGGTAATAAGTAAAAGTCTTAAGTTTATTATGAAAAAAGGTTTAAGATAGTATTAAAGATTCTTTTTGGACAGTGACAAAAATTAGGGGAAAATTATAAAATATTATTTCAAGGATTTAGATATATTATGAAGGGATTAATTATGAAAATTTAGCCTAAATAATTATAAAAGCTATTTTTGAAATTTGAAACTTATTTTTAGGAAAATTCAAGGAGAAGAAATGTGAGACTTACAAAATGGACCAAAAATACGAAGAAAGGAGAAATGCATATTATGGGATTATTTTAATTGATGGGCCCCAACCAATAGAATATTTATTCTTAAGTTCCTCTACACTCCTCCCTCCATGTATTGAAAGACGAAATATCATCAAGAGGGGGGTGAATTGGGGATATTAAATTTCCTTGCGTTAAATGCTCTGTTTGTGCACAATGAAAACAGGGATGAACAGAGTAAGATTGAGGAAGAATGAACACAAGAGATTTATACTGGTTCGGTCTAAATCCTTGACCTACGTCCAATCCCCAGACTCTCCAGGATTTCACTAACTCAAATGATTATACACTCTGTACTCTCAGAGTAATTCTCTCTCTAGAACTTACTCCCCCTTACAGGTTGTAATCAGGTAACCCAATCCCAAAGTCCCAATACTTTGAGATTCTTTCAAGAAAAGATAATCAATGAAGAACTCTTTAAAAGAGTGGCTTAATAAACACTGAAGATCAAAATATCCGAAGATATTAACTCTTAAAGTTGAAACAGTAAATGTTTTTGATTACTAATTGAATGCGTAAAGTTTCGGTAGGTGAGACTTCAATGCTTCTGGCTTTTATAGATGCTTGGATGTAATGACCGTTGAGAGGAATTAATGAGCCGTTGTGAGTAATGGATATATCCGTTAAGATTACGTTGCTTCGTCTCTTCATATTCTTCCGACATTCGTTCGTTATTCTTCGTTGACATTCTTTATTCAAAATGTCCATTGTGACTTCGTGAGAATGTTGTCTGAGACATAACCGGAATGCTTTTTGCTTGCTCAGAAGGTTTCTTACCAAAATGGTGAATGTCTGTGCCACACATTTAATGCTTCTGACAAACTTCTTGCTTTATGATAATTTCAAGTTTAAACCTGTTAATCATGTCTGAAACTCACTAGCAAACTGATTAAACTTGGTTAGAAATAATAAGAAACAATAATATCAAGTAACCAAAGCATATTCAAAAGATTTCAGATTACGAGAACGATGATTTCAGACTCTGATACAGGTAACTTGAGTTGCTCAGATATAACTCGAGTTGTAGGCATGCCCAATGAATATTAATCAATGAAGGTCAACTCAAGTTATGACACTTAACTCGAGTTACATTTCATTGAATTAAAACAGGGAAGAACTTCATTTTAGCTGAACTCGAGTTATATCAGATAACTCGAGTTAGTTCTTATGCAGTGAAGTATTCTCTGATAGTTTAACTCGAGTTGTTCCTGTTAACTCGAGTTATCTTAACAGAATTTTCTTACAGAGAGCTCTTCCAACATTTGTAACTCGAGTTATGTTGGGCAACTCGAGTTATATCAGTAACTTATATCAGATAAGGTTTTCTGATATGCTCATAACTCAAGTTGGGTTCATGTAAGTCGAGTTACACCAGATAATTGACATCTGATATCGCGATGAAGACTTTTCAGACTTGAAGTACAACACATAACTCGAGTTATTAAGTAGTAACTCGAGTTATTACTCTTAGCAAAAATCGATTTTCGCAAACTTATAACTTGAGTCTTGTTTTATGAAATCTTTTGGAAGCTCAAACATTTTTGCACTCTATGAAGCATTAGTTATTACAATTGTTAGACATCATCAAAATATGTAGAGAACTAACATGTATGTCATGCATTACCATTCTTCCCATTTATCCATTTACGTTTAAACACATTCGGCCCAACAAAACCTATCCAGCATCCTTATAATTCATTCTCTATTAGG
This sequence comes from Acacia crassicarpa, assembly GCA_034222035.1. NCBI lineage: Eukaryota > Viridiplantae > Streptophyta > Magnoliopsida > Fabales > Fabaceae > Acacia > Acacia crassicarpa. The sequence goes on along the minus strand of JAWXYG010000006.1, from coordinate 48,764,599 downwards.
CTAAGCACTATTATGCTCAATTAGGAAAAAAAAAACAAAACAGCAAAAGACACAACAAAGCACATATACATCCTTAATTAATTCAATCTCTTCTACCTCTTATACCCAAAAAGAAAAAAAAAAAATCTCTTCTACCTCTCGTCCGTAGATTCAATTAGCAAAGGGGTTAGACTTCCTCACCCAAAGGGAGAGGGTTCGATCCTGCAGTTGGTCAAGGCACTGTGGGAGGCATCCTAAGGGTCTACGAAGCAGTTGAAACGCTGGTGGAGATGGAGGCATGTGTACTCTCTGGCCAGTATGCCCTGTGGACTGGGCTCTAAGCTCCCTGTCTTTGGACTGTAGATAAACCCAACCCCTTTCCTAAAATTTTTATATCAAACAAAAAAAAAAAAATCAATCTCTCCGGCCTAGCTGTTTCATGCTACTTACGACACCTCAACCTAGCCCATGCTCCACTACTTCTCTTTGAACTTAGCAGCACGCATATAACTATTCGGACAGAATCATACACCCTCATTTTTTCTAATGTCATTCACTCATTCCTTTCGGCTATTCAAAAGAAAACAGAGGCGGAGAAAATTGCTGAGAGTGTGAAACGGTGAGAGTGTGAGATCGAGAGCACTGGAGAAGGAAAATAGAGGAAGAGACGGTGAAGGCAAAAGAAGGTCTGAACGATGCATGCACTTGAATTCAATTAAGGTGAGCTTTTTCCTTCTAGTTTCTGCACGTCGGGTTTCCGAGTCTCTGAAGTTTAATTTTTTTGGTTTCGCTTCTGCATGTTCTTATTTCTGACCACAGAAACGGGAAACTTTGAAAGCTTAAAGTCGCATGCATGTGTGCTCTGTTTTTATGGGAGCTGAAACAGAGCATGTTTCTTAAGTCTAAAATTCCAGATTTTGTCTTCTAGCCACACGAACCATTAAAGCATGCTCTAGGATGCTTAAGTTAAAGATAGAAAGTGTTATTTGGGTTACTTAGGCAGTATTTCAAAAACTAGAAGAAAATTTCCAGACTCAATATGAAGGCCGGTTCAATATTATTTTGGAAGTTAGAATAATTGTGTGATAGGTGTGATTGAAGGATGTTTTGGTATTTAATCATTTTTTTTAAAAAAAACATCAGTAGGCAAATTCCATTTGAGGTTGATTTATGAATTCCAAAATTTATAGGAATTGACGATTGTCTGAGCTCAAAAGAAAAGAGAACCAAAAAGGATTTTGATAAAGGTGCAGTTTTGAAAGCAGCAACAGGTGAGTAAATAGCGTCTTTAATTTTTATAAATGACATTTTTATTGTTGAAATTTTATGGTTATTTTCATATATAAAAGTTTAATTTTGTGAAGGAATATTTGTTGAAGGTATATGAGTAAAGAATAGTGATTTTATTCGTTATTATATCTTTTCTCCCAATTGTTTGAAAGCATAAATTCATGATTATATAGTTAAATGGAAAATGAGACTGTTGAGATATTTTTCTCAAATTCTATATTGAAATGAGTTTGGATTTTGGAAAGTTTATAAGCTAGAATTTATTATTTGAAATGGAATGTTTTTATTCAAGTTCTTGATGTTTTTAAAGGATTTTATCGACATAATGCATTTGAAGGAAAGTTTAGAAATATTGTTTGTAAAATTGCATGCTAGGGAATTTAATTATGAAGAATGAGATAGAGCCATTATTATCTTGAAGGAAGAATTTTTATTACTTTGATAAATTGACCCTAAACATGTTTGAAAATGTTTTGAAGAAGATTGAATACAGAACCCTAGTTGCTAATAGCAGTACTGTTAGTCCTTGGTGCACCATGATTAACCTCGAGCTCGCTTGATATTCATGAGATTTGTTCTCATGCTTGTTTCATGGACTATGTGTCCATGCTTATTTCACGGACTTTATGTCCATACTTGTTTCATGGCCTTGAGTCATACTTGGTTAATTACCCTCATAGACTGTGTGTCCATGCTTGTTTCAAGGCCTTGAGCCATGCTTGATTAGTTACCATCGTAGACTTTGTAGCCATACTTGTCATTCGTTTTGTAAGAAGTTCTACGAAAAAATATAGTTTTGAAATATGGTTTAAATTGATTATATTAAATCAAAGGTCTTAGTACGTATTTGAAATTGTTTGACTAACAATATTTTATATAAAATTCTATTTTATTTATGATTTACTATTTTAAACTGGTTTTGTTAAAGTAAATAATTTATTACGTATTTCGAGGTAGTTGATTGATGATCCTATATAGAGTTTTGTTTTTATTCAGGATCTTATGGTTTTGAACAGAGACGGACCTTAGTAGATATAGGGGGGCATGGCCCCCGCAAAAAAAAAAAAATGTTTAGAAAATAAACCAGGGGAAGATGGTGTTTTCGGCCATTTTGGAGAAGAAGCAACCAGGGGTGGTGCTGGAGTTGAATTCCATGGGTAGAAAGGAAGCTCCATTGTCCATCGAACGACTATAAACCGGGATGGTGATGAGTCATAATGTGCAGTGGGGGCTTGGGAAAGCAAGGGAGGATCGTCTACATGTAGTTGTATCAGAAGAACATTGCTGGCTGTTCGTTAGGATTTATGATGGCTTCAATGGCCCCGATGCCAAAATTTCTAATATACCATCTTTATCATGCTGTTTATAATGAGCTAAAAGGTTTGTTCTGTGAAGTTGAAGAAACAAAGAGATCTAATCCATCAACTTCAATATGTTTAGAAGAAACAAATCCTCAGATAGTTCAAGCTGAAGGAAATGAAAGTGGGTGACGGCTATGGGAATTTCTCGAAGAAGACGATTGTGATCATGGTCTTAATTTTTCAGGATCAGGGAGATTCTCATTTACCATCAGAAAAGCAGGATCAGCCGTCAGCAAATGGTGGTTATCATCAAAATTGAAACATGGGTTATCCAAACATAAACAAAAGGTTGACGCAGTCTCACTCCTTTACTCTGGTTCAGTCGCGTCCTTCACTCCTTCTCGAAGACGATGAACAATAATCAATGCCCCCCAAATATTTGTGTCAAGGTCTGTCCCTGGTTTTGAAATTGAAGTTACTGCCATATTGACTTATTAGAAGATAAAAATGTTTAAATTATTTACTTTTGTATTTTATTGAATTAACAAAATGGGACGTTATTCACCGAAAAGTTTGTTTTGGTTCAGATGATATCACTGATCCTGTACCTCCTGCTAAGCGGTGAAGAATCTTCCGAGCGACTTAAAGCTTGCGGTCTCATTTTGGACTGCTACTAGTTGATGTAATTATCAACCTAGACTTTTTGTATAATTATTAATACTAGATGCTCCAAGTAGTCTATAGGTAGAATCCTACCTCCCTTTTGTTGTATGGGACACATGAATATTCTAGATTATAGTGTTATGATTATTAGTTAGCATTTGTATATAAGTATAAGGCTTAAGGAATGTAAGTCCTCTCATATTCCATTCCTTTCACCCTTTAAATTTTTCAGTATTTTTGTTACCATAATTTTTTATCAATATTTAAACTTTATAATTAATAATATGAATTATTTTTAAATTTATTTAAAAGATACAAAGATGATCATGTTCCAGATTCATGCAATCAAGTTTAATTTAGAAACGTAAATTTAAAAAAGTTTTATATGTATCCTCCTCTAATCTAGTTGTATTGTTTTACTTTTCTTTTTTCCTGCGCTATGGATATCGTAGGATTATGTATTCTCTAGAATCAATCGGTTTTCGCACTTGCTTTTAAATTTATGTATATTTATTTTTTAAAAATTATATTTCAATTTATATTTTGGTATTCGGTCTCTCTAAATGATTAAAACTTTTAAGATCCTCGCTTCCTAATAAATACCATTCTGCGGGCCCTATCTTTTCTCCAATTTTTCCACAGGAAGGTCAAAATATATAGGGAAAATTTCATATAAAGCTACTTGAACTATAAAAATTTTAAATTAAATTGGTAAATTCAATAAATCTTTAATTGAGTCATTAGCCCAATTTAGAATTTTAAAATATGGGTAAAATAACTTTATACCCTCTCCTCTCTCCTCATTAATGAGTTTTATTACTCCCTAACTTATGTTTCCCATGTATATATCAAAATTAATTTTAATACAATAAAATATGATTCGTTCAAATATATTAAGTATATCATCATAAGAATAAAAATCTACAATATTTTCAACAAATAATTCATTTTATTAGCATGAAAAAATTTTTTTAAAGAAAACTTATAATATTAGGACATATTTTGGTCAATATATTAATTAATTATGAATTTTTCTATATTTTTCACACATATATATAGGTTTTTTTTTTGAATTTTTTATATTGATGTGGTCCATTTTATGAATTTTTTAGTACATTTTAGATCTTCTTTTTAATATATATATATATATATATATATATATATATATATATATATATATATATATATATATCCATAGAAGTATATGAAATTTAAACATCGCTTTTTCAAAAAAATAAATAATATTATTGATTTATATTAAAGAATTAAAATTAAAATATTAACCAAATTACTATCTAAAAACTCACATTTATGTGTTAAGGAAAATTATTTTGGTTTAAATTAATATTGGTAAAAATAACTTTTATTTCAATTCAATTTTGTAAAGGGTAAAGTTGGCATAGGATATGTTGTGTGTTTTTTTTTTAATCTCACCCGATAAAAATAACAACTTTTTTTTAAAAAAAAACCTCACATTTATTTTTTTTATCATTAATATAATTAATTGACTTTCAATTAAAATATATTTAATTGATATCAATGATACTATTATGGCATAACATACTTGAATTATTTTTTATTATCCTTTTATATAAAGTCATAAAGCAATAATACTCTTTTTAAAAAGGGAGAGAAGAAAGACTAGGAGAAAAGAGAGGAGAGACATTAAAGTTATTTTATAGATTTCGAAATCCTAAATTGAGTTGATGATTTAATTAATGATTTGTTTAATTTACCAACTCGATTTAGAATTTTTATATTTTAAATAGCTTTATATGAGATTTTCCCAATTATATATTTGAGCAATATTTTATTAATACAGAGCAAAATATAACTTTTTTCTAGAAAAATATATTAATACTCATTAACTCAAAAATTCTCAGAATTTTATATTAACCATACCCGTTCCTACTAATAACTCATGCTATTAACTTATTAATGACTCAATTTATTAAACTGATGAGACAACCGATATTCAGTTAAATGCGATTCTCGTGCAACAAATGTTGATACTTTTTTTTTGGTCGAACAACAAATGTTGATACTGATACTATATATCTCCTCATTTTACCATTGATTAATCCAGAGACGTCATCTTTCTTCTCTTCTCTCTTTCTTCTCTTCTCTCTTCCAATTCCTTTCTCTGGTTCATTCTCTCTTACAGAAAAGCTTACCTACGGGCTACGTTAAATAGGTTTATTTTAGCTAGCATAAGGATAAAGATGGACGAAGATGGTTTGGGTGCTGATCGTGAGGATGGGTTCCAGACTGATGATGAAGAAAACCTAGGGTTTAGGGTTTTCGAACATTCAAGTTCTGATGAGACCGATTCAGATAATGCCAAACCTAATTTTTCCAACGAAAATGACGACGACGATGATGTCGGGGTACCTATTCCTTTGTGGCCTCAAAGCTATCGGTAGTTTCATTAATTACTTGCACTTCTACTATTTAATCATGTCATACATGGCAAAAAGTTTCAAAGGGTAGAAATCAAGAATAAAAACCCTAATTTTGTTGTTGCAGGCAATCTATGGACATGTTAACCAGTGTAACACCACCTTCAATGAGTTTGCTAAGGCAAATAAGTGAATCAAATCGATCAGTCACGAGGCATCGGAATAATGATGATGATTCTGATTTAAAGACAGCCTTAATTCCTGAAACAATCTTAGTGACACAAGATGATCAGCCTCCTACCTCCAATAATGGCTCCAGAATTTCTATATTATCTAACCCCGCTAAATATTCTAGCTGTGATCATTTACCACCAGCTCTAGAGCAATCTTCATTAGCACAGTCAATTCTTAATGGTAAGGGGGAAAAAAGGAATTCTAGTTCTGGGGCACAATTTTCTTGTATATATATCTCTGGCATGTAACTTAAAAAGAGCTTTTTTTCCCCTTTTTATTCTGTGAATAGGAGCCAATGTACTATGTGGAATAGGACTTCTTACAACACCTTATGCACTAAAAGAAGGTGGATGGTTAAGTCTTATAATACTTTTATTCTTTTCTGTCACATGCTTCTATACTGGTATTTTGTTGAAGAGATGCTTAGACAGCTCGCCTGGACTCCATACCTACCCGGACATAGGGCAAGCTGCTTTTGGAATAGCTGGTCGCCTAGGGGTAGCGGTAAGTATATGTCTTACCAACACTACTTTAAGATTATTCATGAGCTTATATGATGTAAACACCTATTAATTAAACTTCATATAAATCTGGTTCATTCACTTGAAATCTAAATGTGTCTAGCTAGCTAGGTACTCCGATCCGTATGATACTTCTTTCTCTCCTGTATTTTTCTCCTTAGTACAAGAGCTAGTTGGAGGATTGAATTTGATCCTAAATATAAGACCTCATCCCACTTTGTCTCCCAAATATATAACTTTTCTAAAGATTATCACTATAAATTTGAAATGGAAATGTAATAAAAAGTTAAAAGTCTCTTAGTTAAGAGATATAGTTGTTATGCTAATGGCAGTTGTTAAAAACGGTTAGTTAGGGAATTAGAAGGATGACAATTGGTTTAGTTAGAAGGGCAGTTAAAAGGTTTTAGTTAGATATTCATACCTATTGTATGTCTCATCAGTACAAGATTGATAATTAATTAGCTCAGAATTGCCTTTTCTCTCTCGACTCTCTTCTTTTTCGTCTCTTTCTATCTCACTTCTTCCTTGAATCCTCTATTTCTGCTTCTCTATCCCTCTTTTACTCTCTCTTTCACACAGAATGACAATTCTGTATCAAAATTGCAGGGATTTTCATCTAATAGTAGTCATAACTAAAGAGGGTATTTGAAGGAAACCAACCCATATTACAAATAACTTACGAAACAAATTTCCTTAATATCTACAAATTAGTTATGTAACTCCTATATTGAGATTTGAAGGAGTATGTGTTAAGCCAAAGGGCTGTATAGTGCAAGAAAACTTGACAAATTCATGCTGAGATTCTTGATTGTGTGCTCATAACTAGGTTTACAAATTAATTACCTAACTCCTATACATATTGAAGTTTACATTGCTGCAACATGTGTCTGTGCAAGTGTGAGAATATATATATATATATATATAGTGTTTGGAAGGAAAACTGACAATTATCTTTTTGCTACAAGTGCAGCTATTTTTGTACATGGAACTATATGTAAGTGCAAGAATTCATTCATTCCTCTAGTTAATAATCCATCTCCTATAGGGTAGTTGTTTTGCTCCATTATATTGATTCTCACATGTACAGAAAGATAAATACCTCTTGGTTTTTGCAGTGTGCTTGTGTTGAGCTTATGATACTAATGAGCGATAACCTCTCGTCAGTTTTCCCTAACACCCACATGGAAATTGCTGGGATTAATTTAAGCACTAGGCAAGTTTTCACCATCGCATCAGCTCTCTGTGTTCTGCCAACAATTTGCTTACGAAACTTTAAACTCCTTTCGTTTCTTTCAGGTTAATTAATCCCTTAGCCTCGTACCCTTTTCTTTAGCTAGTTCTTCCTCCTTAAAATTAAAGTTCAATCAACAGCTCTCTGGTAATTAACTAATGATGTTTTCTATGATGAATTTAGTTGGAGGTATAGCTGCATCTATATTGGTGACTTCTTGCTTGATATGGGTTGGAGTAATAGACAAAGTTGGATTTCATCCGACTGGAAGTGCTCTAAACCTTGCACACATACCAGTCTCAATTGGTCTCTATAGTTTTTGCTTTGCAGGCCACTCAGTTTTTCCAAACATTTACTCTTCCATGAAAGAACCATCAAAATTTCCAGTTGTTCTAGCAGTCAGGTAACACGCATACTACATGCATGCATATATATATATGGAATCAGTACTAGAACGAATGTTGGGGAAAATTGGGGAAAAATCCCTCATTAAAAATTTTATTGGTGAAAAATATCTAAATTAAAGTATTGGTATTCTATGTATATCAGCTCCTTCTCACCAATAATAATTTCAAATGGCGGATTTTTCCCTAAGTTTCCTATAATGTTGTTTTAGGGTTAATAAGTAAATTTGCCCTAGAAGCTTTTGTTGAAGAACAATGTTAATACGAAATTTTTTTAGGTTCAATGTTGCCCTGTAAATGTTAAAAAATTGCAATATTACCTCTTATTATTATAAAAAGTTAACGGTCAACATTAATTTTTTAACAATTAATTATTAGTTTTTAAACAGAATAGGAGTAAAATTAATATGTTTTGAAATTTCCGTGATAATATTGAATCTAAAGAATCTTCAAGGGCAATATTTCGTTTTAGCAAAAACTTGTAAGCCAAATTTGTGCTTAACCCTACTTTTTTTTCCCCCCTTTTTCTTTTTCTTTTTTGAGGTTGTTAGATTTGACATGCATGTACTGGTTTCTGCAGCTTTGGCTTTTGTTTTGTTATATACATAGGAGTTGCAGTATTGGGCTATTTAACGTTTGGTGACTTTATCCAATCTCAGTTTACTTTAAACATGCCCAAAGAATTGTATGCTTCAAATATTGCGGCCTGGACAACTGTAAGATAATCAAACCCCAATTACTTTTTAGGGCAAATACTAGCAATTATATATCCACTTGATGTTTGCCTCTAATTTCAAAGATTAGTATGGATAAATGTAATGAATTTGTCCTTCATTACTTTTATATATATATATATATATATATTGACAAGAATTCCTATGTTTTTATGTGTTACTATAGGTTGTGAACCCTTTGACAAAGTATGCCCTCACTTTAATGCCAGTTGCACTGAGCATAGAGGAACTCTTACCTCCTGCTGGTCGGCTAAGATGTTACTCTATGTCTATTCTTATCAGAACAGCTTTAGTTTTCTCAAACTTGGTTTTGGCCCTCTCTATTCCTTTTTTCGGTTAGTATTCATCTGAGGATCAACATAACATGTTATATGTATATTGTCTTTGTGTGTGTGTGTATACTGTATAGGCATAACTATATTAGAATTCACTAGAAGTTCTTTTGGAAAGACACAAGGACCCTACCAGTAGGGGGCTTGTTTAGATTAAACTTTTCAAAAGTAATCCCAACTGGCTTTTGCAAATTGAAATTGGGGAAAAAATCAATTAGTGTAATGTGCTTTGTATTTAAATAGTTTTTTATATGAAAGTCAATTTGATATAAACTTGTTTGGATAATGTATTGAAAAGTTAGTTTCATAAATGTCAAATATAAAAAAAAAAGGGTTAAGGGGCATTTTTGCCTCGAAAGTGTAAAAAATAGAGCAATTTTGCCCCTACTATTATCTCAAATAATTTTAACTATTATTTAGCCAAATATAATAAGTTGACAATCTATATGTCATCCACATCCTTTTTGTTAAGGTACAAGTTTGCCCCAGAATTTTATGTCTAACTTTGAAAAAAGATGAAATATATAACATATATGGCGCAAATTTACACCTTAAAAAAATTAGATAACATGTGGATGGCGGATCAGCAAATTTGGTCAACTAATGATCAAAATTAACTAGGATAATGGCAAAGGTAAAATTGCTCCCTTTTTCATATTTTTGGAACAAAATTACCTTTAAAAAACTTTCGGGGTAAAATTTCCCCTTAAACCATTTTTAAAAAACAAAAACAAAAAAAAGGTCAAAAGTTAGAAGAACTTTTTTAAAAAATTTTAAAAGAACTTTTAGCCTATAAGTCACTTCCCCAAAAAGATACCATTATGCCAAACATAAAAAGATCTTGTCAGCTAGCTTTTCCTTCTGTTATAGAAATTGAACAAGAATAGAGATTAGAGATAGGAAGACACAAGAAAGAAAGGGATTGGAAGAGAAGAAGAGAGTCAAATATGCTTTCTCACAATGTATTCACACTCATAGCAAAACTGATCTCTCTCTTACAATTATGGAAGAGTAGGCTATTTATAACCTATAGCCTCCCTCAAGTCCTAACTAATGAGTTAATAACTAATTACCCAACTACTTATCTAGTTTACACTTAGGTCCCTAGGTTTATATTACACTTAGGTCCCTAAATGCATATTATTATCTTTACATATCAATACCCCTCCCCCAAAACATCCTTGCCCTCAAGGATGATTGACTACAACAAAACATACAAACTAAAATCAACAAAATAGAGACTTTAAAATTCTGAAAAACTTTGACAGTTTAGAGTTCCCTGTCTTAAAACCAGTGCTAGTTTTGCAGCTTGTCCTTCTATATTCAGACCCTGTTAAACGCAATTTTTTTGCTCAAACTTGTAAGACCCAATTGCAGCAATAAACTAGAGCCACTGTATATTGGAAGAAAACCAGCACTAAGAAGCATCTTGACTAACTCTCCTTTGAACCAACCAAGAATCAGAATTCTTGTAGGAATAATGAAACCCAAATGCTGAGTTATTGACCTCTTTAACCTCTTTTGTTTGCTGTTATCATCCAAACCCAACAACGTATCAGAAGCTATTAAATCCATTGTCCCATTAATATTCTATTGCTGTTGAAAAAGAGTGACATCCAGCTGTAAAGGAAAATTTGACTTTTCAAATTGCTTCTTTTGCATGCACGTACACACCATAACCAGCTCAACACTCCTTGAAACACGTGTATAATCCTCCAAAATATTACAATCCATGAAATGAAACAAAGATGCTGGCGAAGAAATCAAATGCAGCGGCAAAAGAAAGACAATGACCATCGGCTTTGGGAAAGACGTCATCAACGCAACGTCCGACTCTATTTTCGGCGCTTCCTCCGTGTCTTGTGCTGTGAAGGCCGTCGCTTCTTTTTTTCCTCTCGTCGCACCTTGTTCAATAAAAGCTTCTTCATCAGCAAAACATTCTCGAGTCTTCATTGTCGCCTTCTTCGAAACAGCTGCGAACGAACTCTGAACAAGCGGCGACGGCAATGAAGAGTCCAGTACCATATTCTCCTCCTTTTTCAGGGCGTTGCAAGGCATTATCCCCTGTTTCATATGCGGCACTTCTGAACTCCTCCACGCTTCTGGGGTTCAGACTTCTTGATCAATCTCACGCGTAGGCAGCCCAGTCCCAGAAGTATTTGATAATGATGGAGACAGAGAAACAAGTGCCGTCACACATGAAGCCTTCTGAACAATCACTTCCGGAGAAGAAGGAAGAGGACTCGACGACAACCTTGCGTTTCTGGTCTCCTCGGTCGCATCTTCCGTGATTCCAACAGCAACTTTGCTCTTTGTTTCTTTTATTTAGGTACATTCTTGGGAGGAGGCTGAGCAAGACTTGCTCTTTTCTGGGCAATCAGAAGCTTCTTGTTCTTTGATACATTCATTGGTGTAGTCTAAACAAGACGTACCACTTCCTTGGACCTCAGAAGCTTCTTGGGGATCATTCTTGACAAAGAGAATCTTACTTTGATATTCCAACTCTTTTCTTGCCTGCTCCGCTTTCTTGGCTCGTTGCTGCAGATCCCATTCTTCCTTGAAACCTGCCACATAGAGTAGCTCTTCCATGGTGTCTTGTAAATCATCCAAGTTGTTGAGTTTCTTCATCTTTTCTTCCATATGGTCAAGTTTCCTCATTTTTTTCCATATCGTCAAGTTTCTTGAGTTTATGGATTTGTGCTTCAAGAGCCAAGATTAGATCTTCCATGGTTCTTACTCTTGTATTTACCACCCACTAAGAGTTCTTGATGGTTTCTTGATGGTTTCTTGATGAAGACCAACAGCAAAATAACATGACACCAAACCAGAACCAATAACGACAGAACTGAAAATAACAGAATCCAGAAACCAAGGAAAACTGAACCAGACTCGAAAAACTGAACCAGAATGAAAATAACAGACTGCAAATCTTTATTATTCCAATATGACAGAAGATGATAAGAACAGACCCAAACTTTCTTTTTTTTTCTTTCGTTTTCCAAATCAGAATAGAAAGGGATGAGAACTGAGACAGAAATAGCAAACAGAAGCTACCAAGGAGGGACAGCTCTGATACCACTGTTATAGAAATTGAACAAGAATAAAGATTAGAGATAGGAAGACACAAGAAAAAAAGGGATTAGAAGAGAAGAAGAGAGCCAAATATGCTCTCTCACAATGTATTCACACTCGTAGCAAAACTGATCTCTCTCTTACAATTATGGAGGAGTAAGCTATTTATAACCTATAGCCTCCCTCAAGTCCTAACTAATTGATTAATGACTAATTACCCAACTACTTATCTAGTTTACACTTAGGTCCCTAGGTTTATATTACACTTAGGTCCCTAAATGCATATTATTATCTTTACATATCACCTTCAAATAAAAATGTACAGTTGAGCCATGCTAACTGGAATCCAAACAAGCACTTATCACTCTGGTCCGATTTATAAGTCCAGTTTGATCAAAAAATTTGGTCTTTTTTATAAGTCCATTTTGATCAAATAAATGAGATTGTGACAATTTTGCCCATAGTAATGATGATGAGAGAGATTGGCTAGCCATGTTGGAAAGAGAAAAAGATGAGAGAGATTTAACAATAAATTTTAAAAGATATCCATTCATAAATGAGGGTAAAGTTGAAAATTTGTTCCATAATCATTGAGATATTTATCTTTCCTTGGTATGTGAGATTTAGTCAAATTGGACTTATAATTAGAACCAGAGTGGTAACAAATTAGATGTTTTGAATTCTTTTATTGTCAATTTGAAAGATCTTTACAAGATAAACTTAATTATATATAACCCATTCTCAAGAGTAAGTCAAGTTTCAAAATTTCGTTCTCTTTTACCGCAGGGGCAATCATGGCATTTATGGGCTCTTTCATGGCAATGCTAGTTGTAAGTTCTCTCTTTCTCCCTATTTTATACATATATAAGACGTGGATTTCACTACAAAAAGACTATATTAAATAGACACACAGACAAATAGTCATCGTCTTTTTAATTTGATAGGATTATCTTTAATTATTTGCTAAGTCATGAAAGAAGCAATTCATCATAAATCTCTATATTTATGACAGGCACTTATTTACCCATGTGCATGTTATCTCAAGTTATACCATGGCAGATTGTCAAGAATTGACGTAAGAACTCAACTCCTTTATCTTCTTTCTTTTTTGTTTTTCTTTTTTTTGCTGGAATGGGGTGCATATATTAACACACACTGAAAGTCAATACAACAGATACAGGGACTGACGAAATGTCTAATACAAATAAACTAAAGATAGATAAAACCCCAACACCCGGAAATGGGCAAGGGGACCAAAAAAATCAAAAGTAATCATCCATCATCACAGGATTGGAACGGCGCATCAGCATCCACATCAAAACTCGCTTCCTGAGCATCCAAGGTTAGAAGAGACGACAAAGAGGGTGATGGTTGGAAAACTCACCTTATCGGACACACCTCCTTATAAGCATCTACTGCTAATAAGTCAGCAGCTCTATTACCCTGTCTAGGGATAAAAACTAAAGAAAACCCAACCTTGCCTGCAAGAAAGAAAATAATATCGTGAATAATGCATCTACTCCTCCAATCACACAAATCAGGAGATTTTGCATCAATACAAGAACACAATGAAAGGCAATAAGTTTCAAAGATGACTTTATCATGGCCTAAATTCATAGCTAGCATCAAGGCCCTTTTGAGGGCCAATGCCTCAGTCATAAAAGCAGAGATCGATTTAACTTTGTCTACGAAGCCCCACACAAAGTAGCCATCATGGTCACGACACACTATACCAATTGCACCCTCTTCCTTTCCATTACTATATGCTCCAACAGTATTAATCTTCAAAAAGTCCAAAGCAGGAGGGCTCCAACGAACACAAGAGCTAGAGGGTCGATTCGAAACACGCTGTTCATCCTCATGATAGAGCCAAAAGTCAGAGTTGCTCCTCATAGCTAGTTCCAAAACAGCAAAAGGATTAGGCTCCAAGTGATCAAAAACCTTCGCATTCCTCTGTTTCCATATAAACCACAACAACCAACAGATTAAGGACACATGCTGAGGTTTTAGTGATTTCATACCTAGTATTAGCAACCACCAAGCATTAAAGTTCACCACCTTCATGCAATCAAATTTGGCTCCCAAAGCACTACCGAACCAAACACACCGGGTCCAAGGGCAATGAAAGAATAAATGTTCGATGCTCTCATCGGCATCTTCACATATAGGACATACACTAACCCGGGATCTACGTCTTTTACATAGCGCTGCGTTGGTGGCAAGAGCCTTGTTAAGGACTCTCCAAATAAATTGTTGAACTCGAGGAATGGTTTTAATGTGCCAAATTGATTTCCAACAGGAATCCGGAATGACCATGGACGACCCAACTTTATTGTTCTGAAAAGAACAAGAGGCTTTTCCACCATGGTAGCCTAGCTTAACCATGTAATTACCATTTTTAGCACCAGTCCAAATAAGCTTGTCTGACAATCCATTATTTGGAATTGGGATAGCATAGATGGCTCTTATAATCTCATCAAATAAGTACTGCTGGATAGGAGCAAGATTCCAACAGCCATCAACAATAAGGTCACTAACTCTACCATGTGTAACAAAGGGATCATTGCTGTTCTAAGGTTTCTTTGGGAAGACAACTCTAGGGACCCAGTTGTCACCCCAGATCCTAATATCATGTCCCGACCGTAGATCCCAATGGAGGTCCCGCCGAAGAAACTCCCTGCCATCTAACAAGCTTGACCAACACCAAGCAGCTTTGTATCCCTTATTAGCATCAAGAAAATTATCATCAAGGAAGTACACACTCTTCATTACCTTCATCCATAGATCATTAGGTCTCGTCATAAGTCTCCATGCAGTCTTCGCCAACAAAGCATTATTCATTATAGTTAAGTCACGGAAACTCATACCTCCCTATTGTTTAGTCACTGTAAGTGCATCCCAAGCCTTCCAATGAGTTCGGCTTCCAAAGGCATTCCCATCCCACCAGAAATTAGCAATGAGGCTTTGAATTTCTTTACAGGTCTTCAACGTGAATTTGAAACAGTTCATTGGGTATATTGGTATGGCCTGGACCACAGCTTTAATCATAACTTCCTGCCCTGAAAAGGAAAGTAAAGCATGGCCCCACCCCTGGAGTTTATTTGCAACACGCTCTCTGATATATGCCAATGCATGTTGCTTTGTTTTCCCCCAAATGCTTGGAATGCCAAGATATTTACCAGGGTCCTCGGTTGTTGGGATTTTCAGTAAATTACCAACTGTTTTAGTATCATTATATATATATATATATATATATATATATATATATATATATATATATATATATATATATTATATTATACAGTTTGAGTCATGAAACTGTTTTCTTATATTTATATATATATATATATAATGATGTTTTTGTTCTATTTTTGTGTTTCTTTTTAGGTGGCAAGCTGCGTGTTTATTATCGTTGTGGGGGCGGTGTGCTCTGTAATTGGCACATATTCAGCAGTTTCAAATATAGCAGATCAGGCAAAAAATTCATGAATTTTGATTTTCTTTTATTTGATCATCTGAGGCTTAGAATGTAATTTTTCTAGTAAGGAAGTGAAATATTTTCAAATTTTTAAAATTTTTAAAACTATTTTCTTGTATTTATTGTATATTTTGATTATACTTTTGAAGTTAATTTTTAGATTTCACCCTATTAATATTTTAAATAATGAATTTATATACTTATGCATATATGATTATATATCATATAAACATAATTTAATATAAAACAATATATTAATCTCAATGAGGGAAAATTATATATGTATAGTTTTCATCCAAGTACTTAAAGCAGCACCATCTCAATGTTTTTTTATATTACATGGTAGGGCAGGGGGACAGGGATCGAACCTTGAACAGGGGGAAAGGAAAACCAGTTAACACTGACTCTCATGCCACTACGTTATTAAGACGCTGACAGCACCATCTCAATGTTTTTGGTGATTGCCTTTTTGGATTCAATTATGAAGAGTCACTTGATTACCTCTTTATAACGTGCCCTTGTGCCAAAGCAATATGGGTTTGATTGTTTTCCGATTCAGTTTAACTCTTTCATCTTTCTAATATTTTAAATTATGGCTAGAAGACACGATAAGTCAGCTTCACAAAAATGGAGAATATTCTTTTCTACAAGGAATTATTATCCTCGTCAATGCAATTTGGACTAAAAGGAATTGGGCGTTACATCATGGCAAAATTGATCATGCTTCAATGGTTATTAAAGAAATATTAGTGAAAATATCATTTTGTTGCTAGGGTATTTAAAACTTTGGACGGAACCGGATTCCCCAATCCAAGTTCCTGGGACCCGGGAAATCCTGAATTTTTTTTAAAAAAATATCATTATATTAATTAAATTCTTTATATTTTATTGTTTAAAGTTATCACTTAATACAATTAAAAATATCATAATAATTACACAAATTGATCTAGAATTGAATAATAGCATTTTATTATCATCATCTTCATTGTTATCTCTATGAATTATATTGTTAGAATTAATATCATGATATATACGATTTAACTTTATTTAAAAATGTGATGCAAATCTTATCAAATGATAACTTAATTTATAGGATAAAAAAATACAAAAATAAATAGATAATTTATAAGGTAAAAAAAGGGCACTGGGATCTTAAGAGTGATCCCGGTCCCAATCCCAACCAGGACGAGAAATTTTAGAATCATAATGCGTGGTATCGGTTGAAACAACTGGTATGAGAATACTTTGAACACCCCTATTTGCTGCTTTTCATCTTCATATGGTCATCAAAAAGGACAATCCAAGGTACCTGCCAAGCCTTCAGCAATGAATGAGAAGGAATTTAACTTCAAAGGTTTGCTCATCATTCTGCACAAACTCAGGGAAACAGAAGAACAGAGGCACAAGTTATGCTTAGATATGTTTGGATTGCCCAGTTATGCATCAATTCATTTGGGGAGAAATTAGTCCTAATTACCCTCACTTTTAC
Organism: Acacia crassicarpa; assembly: GCA_034222035.1. Lineage (NCBI taxonomy): Eukaryota > Viridiplantae > Streptophyta > Magnoliopsida > Fabales > Fabaceae > Acacia > Acacia crassicarpa. The sequence goes on along the minus strand of JAWXYG010000006.1, from coordinate 48,747,472 downwards.
TACAAGTGTCTTTGAATCTCCATTCTCTGGATTAAAAGATATGTACAGCAATTTCTCCATGGATAACATCATCAAGCTGCAGATTTGATGCTCAAATAAAGCCTTCATCTCTCTAGCCACTATTCAATCTGATCACATTAATGTAGAGATCCAAGACATCCAACATTTGCTGAAGGAATTTCCTTCTTTTATTATCACTACTATTACCTCTCTTTTTTATACTAAAAAGATTAGGTAAGGGTAGACACCGGTACCCCACCAGGGCCAAGGCATGCCTCCAAGCTCAAAGAGCGTTTACAGAGGTATTAACAGATTACCCATCAATGAGACTCTTACATTGACCAACGGGTATCGAATCTTTTCTTTGTTGGGATAAAGGTCAACGTCTTAGCGAACTGTGTCACTCCTCATTGACACTACTATTACCTCTTGTTTCTTGATCAAACTTAATTTGTTGCATTTTAGTTCGCTTTCTTTAACTTTGTTGTAGACTTTTTAATACTGGGTGCTAGTGTAAAAATACTTCTGGTGTTGGGTGTTAAATATTGGGTACTAATAAAAAAAAATTTAGGATGCTAAGTACACTAAAATTCAATTTAGGGCACTAGGTGTTACCAAAATATTCCAGAGTGGACTAAAAATTACTTCACAACTCACAAGCTTGCTTGCTTAGTTTCCAACTGCTGCTCATCACTGTTTATGTTGACTCTTGTTGCAATTACACTACTCTTTATTTGATTATTTGAATATTTATTACCAAAAATGTCGATGCTTGCTTTTTGCTTGGGTTCTTTCTTTTTTTTTTTTTAAAGCCCCGACTCAAACAATTTAAAAATCAACGGTTGGGTTCAAACTCACTCTGGAATTATTTAAGCAAATCACTTAATTAGGCTGAATAATACTTGAATCTAACCCATTCATATAACCATATAAAAATATATTAAAAATATTTTCACAAAAATATATATTAAAAAGGTTTTATTAAATATTATTTTTAATTCTTTGCGCTAAAAACTTTCATTAGAGTATAAAAATCGGGAAAGGGGTCTCTTCGTTTTTTTTCAGTCAACTTCTCTTAATTTCTTTATTTACACTGTTAGATGAACTTTGATGGTTGAGATTTAATATCCCATAAAAAGTAAGGAGAAATTATATATATATATATAATAATAATTTAATAAAAGTACAAAGATTTAATAATTTAGATTAAATTTTAGTAATTTAAATTTGTTTATTTACACTTTTATTAATTAATATTATAATAATATTTTTATACGATATTAAATTTCAAACATCAGAATTGATCTAACAATGTAAATAAAAAAGTAGAGGGAAGTGGACAGTAAGAAAATGAAGAAGCTCAATATGGGTCAATTTTGAGAAAATTAATATGAAAATCCCTATAGTTTAATTTAATTTTTTTATAAAGTCCCTTTTTTTTTCTTTTATTATAAGCACCAAAAATTAGTTGAAAGTAAAAAGACCTGGAAAAAAAACTGTAGAAACCTAATTAAAATCAGATGGAACTATAAGGAATTAAGGATCAGATATAAAAGAGAGAGAAATATTGGCAAAAACAAAAAGATACAAAAGGAAAAAAAATTTAAAAAAAAAAACAACAACACAAACTTAATTAAAAATAAGATGAAAATTGGGAGCTGTAGCTTAATTTTCCCTTAAATGTATATATTTTGAAAATTCAAAAACTCGAGTATATGTTTCCAAAATTGGCAATTTTTTTTAACGAATCTAACGAATGACAAAGAAAATAAACATTAATTGGGTGGGCTTATCAAATTTGGGGAAAATATATATATATCTATCTATCTGTGTGTGTGTGATGCCGACACAGAATTGAATCAGTTAGTAGGTAACCTCTCCAGCTCTTAGGAATTGGCCACCTATTTGACAACAAGAAGAAACAAAACAGGGCAAAACTAGAATGAGGCAATTAGACTTCATCATAGAAATATAACTAAAATTTTCTAAGTAATGGAAATAGTGAACGGATCTACATTGAGACCAACAGAAGTGAGATTTTTCCCAAGACAGATAGTAACATCAAAAGCTGTTAAGACACTTAAAAAAAACAATTAACAACCGACACAGCCAACAAAACGACGTTTGCCTTAATTATCAAGTCTTTAACGGTAGGAGGCTGAGGCTTACCCTGCAACGCCTCTTTGTGATCATCCATCCCTTTCTCTCGTCAGAATTCCCACACAAAGCCACCTGCTGAAATTCCCAAACTGCCCTCAACACCTTCATGTTCTGCCCCTAACTCATAAGGGCACTGTTGGAAACTCACGTGTGCTTACTCCAAGGAAATAGAATATGACTTAAACATTACTCTTTAGTCTTATTCTGTTCTCTTAAAGTCTAAACCTAGCCAGATACAAGCCAAATGTGGTGGGGTGGATCAAAGATGGGATTAGTTAATGAAAACATTCTCAGTCTGCAATGTCTCACTTTCAATCACCTAATTTATCCAAACCCACCATTTCCTTTTCCTTCTGTATATAACCTCCCTCACTTCCCTCTCTTTTTCATCATCCAAAAATTCCTCAGTGTTTGTGTGAACTTCACAAGAAGATTCATTTAACAGAAAAGCAAACAAAAAATGGGTTCTGCTTATCTTCTCCCAAGCAGTTTCTTAAAGGCCATTTTGCTTATGCTCTGTGCTCTCTGGATACTACCTCAGATGACTCTGGCAAAGCATGCTAGAGTAACCAGACACTACAAGTTTAACGTAAGTGTCCTGCATTTTTAGTTCTTCATTTGTTTTTTAGACATGGGTTTTTTTAAGTTCGCTTCTGTGATGCAGATCCAAATGCAAAACGTCACAAGACTTTGCCAAACAAAGAACATTGTGACTGTCAATGGGCAATATCCTGGACCTAGAATCATAGCAAGAGAAGGAGATAGGCTTGTGATTAAAGTGGTGAACCATGTTCAGTACAATATCTCCATCCACTGGTATTCTACTTCTACCCAAAAAAAAAAAAAAAACTTGATAAATGAAATATGTGAATTATTGTAGGTAACTCTGTTATCATTTGGATTAAATTTTTCAGGCACGGAGTTCGCCAATTGAAGAGTGGATGGGCAGATGGGCCAGCATATATCACACAGTGTCCAATCCAAACAGGGCAAACATATGTATACAACTTCACATTGACGGGCCAAAGAGGGACATTGTGGTGGCATGCTCATATTTCATGGTTAAGAGTCACTCTTCATGGTCCCATTGTTATTCTTCCCAAAAGACACGACTCTTACCCTTTCCCTCATCCTTTCAAGGAAGTCCCCATCTTATTGGGTATTTACTCTACAAAGCCCCCATATTCTCTCTTAATTACTAACTTCACTTCTATTATCAACCTGAGAATCAATCACCTCAATTATTTACAGGGGACTGGTGGAAGGCAGACACAGAAACCGTGATCAACCAAGCAATGACAACAGGTTCAGCTCCTAACGTCTCTGATGCTCACACCATCAATGGACTTCCAGGCCCCCTCTACAACTGCTCAGCCAAAGGTAAGAACTAACAACACAAAATAACCAGAGGGTCCCACTTTATATGATTCCTAGTCCCTCTTTAGGAATCTGCCAAACCATGGTTTGAGGAGCCCTTGGAATCCGTAAAAACACCTCTAAAAAACTAAAACAAACAGGCTATGCATGTCTCTCTCTATCTGTGAACAAGCTAAGTAATAAATTTGCGTGTTGATGGTGATGATGCAGATACGTTTAAGCTGAAGGTGAAGCCTGGGAAAACTTACCTGCTTCGTCTGATCAACGCTGCGCTGAATGATGAGATGTTCTTTAGCATCGCGAATCACACTCTCACTGTCGTGGAAGCTGATGCTGTCTACGTGAAGCCGTTCAAGACCAACATTGTGTTAATCACGCCAGGCCAAACCACCAACGTCCTTCTCACTGCCAAATCTCAACACCCAAACGCGTCCTTCGTCATCGCCGCCAGGCCTTACGCCACCGGTCCCGCCGCCTTCGACAACACCACCACCACCGGCTTACTTGAATACAAGACCAAAGCTTCACTCTCAAAATTCAACACTAAGCTTCCTCTGTTCAGAACTGTGCTTCCCAAATTCAACGACACCGTCTTCGCAATGAACTTCAACAAGAAAGTTCGAAGCTTAAACAGTGCGAAATTCCCAGCAAAAGTACCAAAAACAGTCGATAGACGCTTCTTCTTCACCGTGGGAATAGCGATTTTACCTTGCTCGAATAACCAGAATTGCTCGGGGCCGAATAATACCAGAGTAGCAGCTTCGATTAACAATGTTTCATTCGTGATGCCAAACACGGCCATGCTTCAAGCCCACTTCTTCAACAAATCAAAAGGGGTTTTCACTACTGATTTTCCGGCGAACCCACCCGTCAAATTCAACTATACAGGAACCCCACCGAGCAATATCATGGCGACGACAGGAACAAAGGCGGTGGTTTTGCCGTACAACACCACAGTTGAGTTGGTTCTGCAAGATACGAGCATCATTGGAGCAGAGAGCCACCCGCTTCACCTTCATGGATTCAACTTCTTCATTGTGGGTCAAGGAAACGGCAATTTCGACCCGAAAAATGACCCGAAAAACTTCAATCTGGTTGACCCGATTGAGAGGAACACTGCTGGAGTACCTTCCGGAGGTTGGGTTGCTATCCGATTTCTTGCGGACAATCCTGGTGAGTTTGACTTAAATTATCTTAAAATTATCCGTAAATCATTTATGTTTGATTTAAATTTTAAATTGTTTATTATCTAATTCAATTTAATTTGAATATTTTACAGGTGTGTGGTTCATGCATTGCCACCTTGAAGTGCATACGAGCTGGGGTTTGAAAATGGCTTGGGTTGTGCAAGACGGCAAGCGACGCAATCATAAGTTGCCTCCTCCACCGTCCGATCTTCCCAAGTGTTAGGACTAAATTGTGGCCGTTGATCTTATTTTTCTCTATATATTTCTTGTCTTGGAAATAATCGTGATTTATTTTCTATTTTATTATTTTTGTTCCCATTCTTTATTTTTATATCAATTGTAGTGTGAGTTTAAGTTCTAACACGATCTGTCCAACGAGATGAGAAATGAGGTAGAACGAGAGTTTTTTGTGTAATAGACCGTATCCTGTCAATTTTGGAATATTAAATTGGAGAATTTCCCTCTTTATATACAGTAAAAATAATTATACAAATAAAATTGAAAAATCAGGTTTAGAAAATTTTGGAATATTAAATTGGAGAATTTCCATCATGTAAAAATAATTATACAAATAAAATTGGAAAATCAGGTTTAGAAGAAGGTGTTTGAAGAGTGTGTATCAGTTTTGTAAAAGGAGTAATCAGAGAAATATTGAAGCAACAAGTTGTATCTTTTCCTGAAGTATCACTGTGCACAAAGCAAACTATTCTTTTGCCTATTTCATAAATTAGTGAGGCAAGGGAAGATAAAATTAATACTTTTTCCGGTCCTAATTATAAAACAACATTTAACAGTTGATTTTGCTCCTAATTATAAGACAATAATTTAATTTTTGTCCATTTCTTCCTAAAATACCCTTATTTTATTCTTTCAAGTGTATTTGGTTTTTTGTGAGTATATGTATATTGGTGCATAGACTCTACCAGAGTTCCAATCAATGAAATTCTTAAATTGTTCGATTTTAATTTATTTATCGATTAGGGTATTTTAAGAAAATGATTAAAATTAACTAATTTAACTCCTTTCCTTGATCTGCTCAAAATCAGTTAAATATGTCTTATAATTAGGACCGGAGGGAGCATTATATATATTAGTAATCAACAGAAGCAAATTAGATAATGGAAATAATATATTCTTATTCTTAATTGGGAAAAAAAAAACTTTTGTTTGTGAGAATAAGCCATATTAATATGCATTCAAAGGATGACAAGGGAAAAAGATAGCCCACCCACTCCCAAAGCTAGAAAGATGGGAAAATATAAAATAATCGATAAAATAGGAAACCCAATCTCCTCGTGGTCTATCATATGCAATAAAATAATCCTCTCTTCTTTTTCTCCATTATTAATCTTAATCTTTAGATTAAAATTTTGAACGCTTTAAATTTAATGTTGTATAAAAATATTAATAAAATATCACATTATTAGAAAATTAATTAATTAATTAAAAAACTACTACATTTTAATTATAATAATTTGAAACTGCAATAAAAAAATATGTAAATGTATTACTTTTATAAAACAGTAAATATGTCCCGCCCAAATTTCCACTTAAAGGATGAGATGAGTAGCAAAGGGGAGAAGAAGATAATAGTGAGAGCAGAGGGCAATAGCTAATTCCAAATAGATTTTAGTGAAACTAAAGAGAAACCTAAATCTCATTGATTATGTCTAAAATTGTAATAATTTTTCTACAATATTCCTATTTAATATACATTATACTCTGAAAATATAAAATATACCACCCTAATCCTATTTATAAGTTCAGTTTGACTAAATCTCACATACCAAGGAGATGTAAGTATTTCAAATCTCTCTCATCTTTTTCTCTTTTCAACATAGCTGGCCAATTTCTGTCATCATCATTACTATAGGCAAAATTGTCATAATATCATTTATTTAGTCAAAATGGACTTATAAAAAGAACCAAATTTTTTTGTCAAAGTGGATTTATAAATAGGAACAGAGTGGTATACAATAATAAATAAAGGATAAATAGTATACTTCATATAAAGAATTTAATTATGACTTATAGATAGACCAAAAATATCTTTTTTTCTCTTTTTTACAAATAATATCATAGGAGTATCTCCTAAATAATACTACATATATCCCTTAATATAACATCTCGTTGGTAATGTGTACAAATTATGTTACTTATTCTAATTATATATAGCACTATTTGTATGTTCCTCAATCTGCAAATTACAGAAAAGTTATGGTCTTAAATTTCTTTTTTATTTATTTAAAATAATTGATAAATTATCGTCAATATATCAAGTGATTTAGATAATAACAAGATGAAATATGGATAACATGGGTACGTACATAGCGATACCAACTAGTGTCAGTCTTAGTATAAAGGACTTAAGCTATTTTAAGAAGGGATTTCAAGTTTGAACCTACATAAATACAAAAAAACATTCTTGGCAGAATGATCACCAATTGAGCTATACAATGAGTCCTTGATAAATTGTAAATTTATGTTTTTTTTTCTTTATCACATAATATGCTAGGATAAATGAGTCATTGAATTAATTAGTGAACTTAAAATAATTTCATGTTATAAAATTTAAATATACAGGGGAAGTTTTGCTTCCTAAAACATATAAAAACTTTTCTTTTTAATTGATTGTGATGTTTTCCAAACAGTCACTACTCAGTACTCACTAAAGCAAAAACAACCATTGTAATTAACATTAAAACCTTTTGGATTGGCATATATAATTTGATAGTTATATTCTATCTACCTAAACAGCTTTTCACATCTAGAGTTTGTTATGATTTGGTGAAGTACATTTGTCTCCTCAGGTGAATTGTCAGCTCCAACATCACAAACCATGAAACCAATAACTTGGTTTTGAAGGAATCTTAATACAGCTATGGCCACAAATTTTATTTCTTATTCAAACTTAACAACAAAAATCATTATTTCCTGATACCTTTCCATATTTGTAGTACTCTTTAATCTTTAATATAAGATTGAATTGAACTTTTAAAAAAAAAATTAATAAAGATAAATAAATTATTCAATCATAGCATGTATAGTTACATTATAGGAAATATCCCTTTCAGGGTCCAAGTAACTAAGATATTGTAAAAAAAAAAAAAAAAAACCAAAGAAAAGTCACATGTCAGAAAAGACCCTAATTATTAACATGTAGTAATTTAGTTGTTAATGTTGTACTGATATAGTTGTTAACGTTTCTGAAATAATACTCAAAAAGGCCCTAGGTCCTACTCTGACATGTAACTTTTTTTTAGACATTTTTTGACAATATCTTAATTACTTGGGTCCTAAGAAAGATTTTTCGTAAATTATATATTAGTTTATAAGTTACACAAATTAATTTTAAAAAAAATAAATACTGTAAAATAATTATTTACCTTATTTATTCTTTTTTCTTAAAAAAAGTCTAACTACATCTTATTTTAAAGAATGAGAATGAGGCAGTGACGTTGTTCTTCTGCCTCGTCACAAATACAGGTTTACATATACAATTCAGGAAATCCCAATATTACCCATATTTTAAAAATTCCCAATATTGTCGATATTTTTTTGGTCTGTAAATAGCAACAAACAGAAGAATATACGCCCAAAATAGCAAGGGGGCTTTAGTAAAACTAAAGACAGCGGCACCGTCTCAATATATTTCTTTTGCGGTCATCGTTCCCCACTCTGGTTTCTTGAGAATTCTTTCTGCACCAGGAGACGCCGTCGTTTTGGCGCCGGTGCCTCCACCGCCACCCTCCGCCGGATCTACCATGGCTGAGAGAACGAAGCGGCGCTGGAAGTTCTCCCTCCCAGTGAGCATCGTTTTTTTGACTATAGCCTACATTTACCTTTCCACTGTCTTCGTTTTCATTGACAAGTGGTTCGGCCTCTCTTCTTCGCCGGGAATAATGAACGCCATCGTCTTCTCGGCGTTAGCTATCATGTGTGTCTTTAATTATGCCACCGCTATATTAACAGATCCGGGTCGGGTCCCCTCAGCTTACATGCCAGATATTGAAGACGCTGAAAGCCCTATTCACGAGATCAAGCGGAAGGTACAGAGTATGTGTTGTTGTAAATATCATTTCTTTCTAATGAGGAAATTTATTTTTCTGGGGTTGTGTTTTTTCAACGTTCGGAAACAAATTTTGCTTCTTTGAGAAGAAACACCCAGGTCTGGTCTTGGCAGCCTATTCATGTCTATATCATTGTAATTTATTTTTTCTATCGATTTGTTTGGTTAACTTTCCTGCTAGTTTATATATTTCTTCGAATTCTGCTTTCTTGGATGCTGGAAGTCTCTGTGATGAACGTTGATTTTCATTATGGGTTTCTTGGCAATCTTTTTTTTTTTTTTTTTTCACAATTACTGGTCGGTGAGCTAGCAGAAGCCAGAAACTGCGATATCATGTCATTCTAGCTATTCTATCCTTCTTTCTGAAATATCAGATTCGCAATTATTCCGATCTATACTCATGAATTCGACCTTTAAGGGCAGTATTTGTTACTTATATCATTTAAACTTTGACTATGGGCCTCATCACGTTTCATGACTGGATGAATAGATCGGAAATGTTTAGCTGCTAAGTGTTTTGGTCCAAGACTTCACCTTTGGCTTGTTTGCCAACCACTGTTTCCAAAGAGGCACTGTCATCAAAATTGTAACATGGCTGCATTTAGAATGATGGGTAGCTCAAGATTGTGTTTTTGGTTGTTTTAATGGTTACAAAATTTTAATCCTCTTGTTTATAACCTAAGAACTAAGATGGGCCAACAATCATTATCATGTTTTTGTACAAGTAAACAAATAAATAATCATCATCATGTATTTTTTTTTTTTTTTGGCTCCAGAATCATCATGTATTTATTGATGTCACTTTTCACATGTAGTACTTTAAAGCACAACCTTTTTGTTGGCCTAAATAATTGATCTTCTGAAACAGTGACTGTTTAGGTGGAAGTAGAATTATTTCAGTATCATTGGTTTGGCTAGGCTTGAATAATTAATCTTCTGAATAAACAACGAGCATCAAGGTGGAAGTGAAATTATTTCACTATTTTTTGTTTGGCTAGGGATCTAACTTTGTTGTTAACTATCAACTCAGATCTCCTCACAGATCAAGCGTTTTGTTTTTTCCCGAGCCTACAATAAGTGCTATAAACTGGTTGTTGTATGATCATTTTCAGCAGTATGAAATATGAATCTTAGCATTTATGTAATGTTTCTTTGAGTTACAAGCAGGATGGGGATTTGAGATATTGCCAAAAGTGTTCTCATTATAAGCCTCCCCGTACTCATCATTGCCGAGTTTGTAAAAGATGTGTTCTGCGCATGGTATGCATGATCTATCATTCAGTTAAATTTATCTTAGATTTTCTAATTTCTAAATAGTGACAAAAGTTTTGCCTTCTGATTGTTAGGATCACCATTGCATTTGGATAAACAACTGTGTAGGCCATGAAAACTATAAAGTCTTCTTTGTATTTGTCATGTATGCAGTTATTACAATCGTTTACTCCTTGGTAAGTTTGATTTGTTGTCAGCATTCTTAATATCATTATTTTCATGGGTGCCCTGTAAAGCTCCATTTGCACTAACCCTTAGGCTCGATCCACTTTCGTTTTCCCCTGTAACAATATTCCATACACTGTCTCTGCCCATATTAACCATCGTTTTAACTTAATGTTTTAGGTCCTGCTTGTTGGTAGTCTGACTAATGATGGGTCAAAGGAGGAAGATCAAAATGGCGGCTCTTACAGAACCTATTATGTAATTTACTATGAAAGGAAAATGTTTTGAGTTTTGTTTTGGTTGGCTAGCATCTTTGCCAATGAAGTTTGATTTCCTACAGGTTATTTCTGGGATGCTGCTGGTCCCCTTGTCTATAACCTTAGCTGTACTTTTAGGATGGCATATCTATCTTGTCCTGCATAACAAGACTACAATAGAGGTTATTAAAGAATTCTAATTTTAGTTCAAAGCTTTAATTCTATTGACCAAATAAGTAGGGACTTTCTCATGTTCGGCACTTTTGTTGGCAGTATCATGAAGGAGTTAGAGCTTTGTGGCTTGCAGAAAAGGGAGGGAATATTTATAAACATCCATATGACCTTGGTCCATATGAAAATTTGACAACTGTAAGACCTTAATGCTATGCTCATATTCCTTCTGTTTAGCTATAAATCCCATAGTAATTCTGCCAAGTGTGGCGACTTCCTTTTGTTGGTATAAAGCTAGTAAGGAACTTGATATGAAATATACATCTATGTGCTCCTGGGGTCTACTAAGCATGCATTAAATGTGATGATTGGTATGGTTGCCAACGAAGCTGTTCTAGTTCATTTTGTTTTTATAGACGTGATAGCATCAGCAAGCAGATCACGTTAAAATTATGGCCCCATTGGATCCTCAGTTGTGTTTTATTACCATCACTGTTTCTCTTTCTTCTTTGTATAATCATCACGTTGAAGTATCAAGCACCCTGTAGGCTTCAAGCTAATGCATGTCAGCCCAGTGTTACCTGTTGGCTGTTTGGGACTTAAGTGCAATCATTTGATCCTCAGTTAATTATTTAGCTTTTAATTAGGAATTTAGGATGCGTTTGAATTGCGACTGATACAAGGGAACTAATATGAACTTGTTGATGAATATCACTATTTGTTTTATGGGTATCTGTGTCAAGACTCTGCAATTTAACTCTTTCTCACTTGAGTTCAGACTACTTTGACAACTATGTGTATAAACTGGTTATAATTTCAAGTTTCTTGTTTAATTTTGTTGCAGGTTCTGGGGCCAAATATCCTCTGCTGGGTATGGCCCGCAGCAAACCATATAGGTTCCGGGCTTAGATTCCAGACTGCTCATGATATCGCACCAGGCACATCGGCATCAAAATAAGGTCACGGTGTTGCCTGGTTGTGGTCATTTTGTAGTGCATACACATCTAACCCTAGCTGTGAAGATTTGGTTGAGTGATGACAAAGCTAAGAGGTTAAGTAGTCTGCTATCACTAATCCAAACTGAGAAAAGTTTTTTTAAGATGTCAGTCACCCACAGTTGGTGGGGTTTTGGTTTTCTTTAGAGCTCTGTTTGGTGCATCTGGTCATGGCCATAGATTGATATATGTGAGCCTGTGGATATTTTGATTACCAAACAGTATATCTTCTTTCTTCCCTTGTTTCTCTCTCCTCTTGGTCGACATGAAAATTAGGTTCTTGGATTATATGGGGCTACCACAGCCATGGACATGGTGTTCTTCTGGTGGTTGATATTGTACAATGACAAGTTATGAAAACCTGGCTCTTCCACGACATGTCAAGCAAAGATGAGGACTGACCTTTGTGAAAAATTGATGTGTGTATTCTAGGATTTGTAATTTTTCTGTATACTGATAGAAATAATCGTATATTTGTATCATACCCTTATCTTGACATCAATGAAAGTGAAAATTCTATCTTCCATTCTGAAGTTGAAATGTTTTCTTGCTCCTTAAAAAGGATTAGTATCAATGAGATACTTTTTGCTCCTTTTTCTTTAGTATTCCTTTGTAGTACATCACCTACAGCAAAATTGCACATTTATAAATCCTTGATAAAATGGTACTCCCTCGTGTTTTTAATATAAGACATAATTACTTAATTTGATTATATTAAAAAAGTTAGTTAAGCTGGTTAATATGATATGCAATTTTTAAAACACCCAGTCATCTTTCTTAATTCCTTTCTTTCCCTTCTTTCCTAGTTATTTTTTATTGAATATTAATAGGGGTAAATTATAAAAATATTGATAAATATAAAATATTGTTTTATATTTAGGATTAAAATTAACTACTCAAACATGATAGGAAATAATAAAAGTACATGCATGTTGATACTAGATACTATGAAAATTGGTGTGTGTGTTGTTATATAGTTTGTGTTTGGGTGTTTTCGAATCACGTTTTGCTAATAATCGTATATTACCTCCGATCTTAAATATGAGACAATTTGTAGTATAATTTACACTATAAATTTTATCTTATATATAGGACTGGAGGGAGTAACAAATTGCAATAATGCTTGATCTTTAAATTTCATGCGATTATGAAACCCACATCTAATAATGACGAAAATTGAGGGAAGCAGAAAAGGTGATATCATATGCACAGAGCGATTAATCATGCATCAACTCGATTATTTTATTGAGTGGGTTTACTTTGATCAAAGGCTTCAGTTTACTTTGATTGTATGGATTTGATAGCTTTACCATTTCATTTCAAGTAAAGCGTCGAAATTATATTAATTATTAACTAATTTAGTAAAACAGCTAGGGTATTTAGGGTGTACATGGTAACCATTCTGTTGCTCAGCACTGTTTCTAAGATGAAACAGTTTTTTCAGACTCTGTGCTTTGGAAGAGTTCTCAGAATCAGAATTACGTTTGTTAACCCATTTTATTTTTACTCCGAGAATCAGAATTACGTTTGGTAACACATTTTTCCTCCTCTTGTTTGGGAGTTAAAAAAAAAAGTAAGGGAGGAAGATGAAGGATTAATGAGTTATTTTTACCATTTTGTCCTTTTCTTTAATAATTAATATAATTATTATACTTTACAAATAAATTTAAATTTAAATTTCCTAAAAAATTATTTATGAAATTTTTATATTCAAAAAATTATTTATATGGCGATGGTGGTGATGGTGACGGTGGTGGTGGTGACGTTGGCGGTGGCAGCGGTGGCGGTGGTGGTGGCGGTGTTGGCGACGGTGGTGGTGACGACGGCGGCGGCGGTGGTGGTGGCGACGGTGGTGGTGGGGCGGTGGTGGTGGTGGTGGTGGTGGTGGTGGGGCGGTGGTTGTGGTGGTGGGCGGTGGCTGTGGTCGCGACAGTGGTGGTGGTGGTGGCGGCTGTGGTGGTGGTGGTGGTGGCGGCAGTGGTGGTGGTGGCGGCGGCGGCGGCGGCGGCGGTGGTGAACGAGGGTAAATTTCTGCTTGATTAAGGGAAAAATAAATTCTGCTTTTTTGCCCTGGAATAGAGAAGCCAAAATTTTTAGCTTCTTTTTTTTACTCCCTAGCACAAAAAATAAACCGGTTCATTCCGGGAGCAAAAAAAAAAACCGGATTTACCAAACACAATTCCCATCCATTTTTGTTCCGGGGCACATAAATTAAGGAAAAAGTCATTCTGGGAGTGTTACCATACACACCCTTAGTGGTTTGAATTACATCAATCTTATTCATAAAGTTTCCTGTTACTTGGAAAAAAAAAAAAAAGTGATTCAAGACCACTACAAATGTCTCCATGAAATTTAATAACGATTTCTCTTTTTACGTATTATCTTCAATTTCTTAAATATAAAAACTTGAGTTGGTAAAGTTTTTTCTTGATGGACTAGAAACACTAACCGTTTTGTATAATTAAGCTTAAAGATATTTGCAGCTGTGTTCATATTCAAAGTAGTCGTTTTGTGTTTCGTTGTTTTATCTCTTTTATGTTTTTTGTGATGAAAAATTAGGTGCACAAATGGTTAGTTCCTTGGCATAATCACAGAAGATTGTTGTTTTACTTTAATACTTCAATTTTAGCCTTAAAACCACCATGCAGATGACAGTTTTTGAAAGAAATAGTAATCTTCTTGGTTGCTTTTACATTCTACTTGCAGCCTTATTGGCACGATTTTCATTTTCAGATATATTAGTAACAATTGAATCAAACTGGGTTTTATATCCTAAATATGGTCCCTCCTTAAACACTTTTAAAGTGGTATTAGATCCCAATTTAGATCCAAGATCATGGAATTTAGCAGAATCAACTAGGATGAATCAAACCATATGGTTGATTCATGCATGAACGAGCTATGCGTCCGGTTTCTCTCATTTTCTCCCCCCTCCCCATCCCTCCCAGGCTCATCTCGGCCGTCCATTCCGTGATCCAACGGCCGAGATTAAAAAAAAACAAAATTTTTGTTTTTTGTCTTTTTCGAAAAAGACAAAAAACAAAATTTTTTTTTTTAATCTCGGCCGTTGGATCACGGAATGGACGGCCGAGATCTGATTGTGAAGGATAGGTAGAAAAAAAGATAATGAGAGGATCCGGTTCCAACGAGTTGATGGAATGTCAAACTCAGCTTCTCTTTAGGAGCATTCTGTTCAGTAGTTTCATGTAGGGCGCTAGTACTCTCTGCGTATAACTCTTAACAATTTTCAAAGGCCCACATTTCAAAGGCTATCCTTAAAGATGTTTTATACAGAGTACTTATACTCTGAATACATCTGAAAAGGCTTGGACAGAAGGCACATAGAGGAAATCCTTATTGTGCGACGTAACACTCTAAATTATATTTGAACATTATACATCCAGCAATGTAGTGATTTCCATATTATGTTGTGTCTTGTCATGAGTTCCACATTGTGAAGGTTACATTGAAAAAGAGGTTTTATAAAGTCTTGGGCTCTCCTATTCTAATGGCTAGAGTTGAAAAATCGGGTCAAACCCGTTGGGCCCTATTTAAGAATCAGGTTTAAAAATTAGATGAGCTAAATAAAATTGGCCCTGCAGGGCCTCGGACTTAAAAAA
Source organism: Acacia crassicarpa (assembly GCA_034222035.1). Classification (NCBI taxonomy): domain Eukaryota; kingdom Viridiplantae; phylum Streptophyta; class Magnoliopsida; order Fabales; family Fabaceae; genus Acacia; species Acacia crassicarpa. The sequence goes on along the minus strand of JAWXYG010000006.1, from coordinate 48,732,199 downwards.
GCTGCCTTGCAGGTTAAGGGCGGGCTCGTTAGGCCTTTTTACTTTTTTTTTTTAAAAAAAATTACCTAGGTTTCCTAAATTTGAGAAGTAAGAACCCTAAAATTTTAAATCTCGGTAACTCTTTCCTTTTTTTTTTCTTCGAAAATATCACTCACACTCACAAACTTACTCAATTTGATCTCAGTTTCACAACTCAATCTTGCTCCTTGCTCTGTGGCTACTCGCATCGCCGGTCATCGCTCCTCACTTTGTTATTATTTTTGGACTATAGTTTGCTTTTGATTACGGATTAATAAATGTGTTTATTTGTTGGATGATTCATATTGTTTAGATATTAATGTTGACAACATTTATTTGATAAATTAGAACTTTAATTGTTATAATTTACTAATTATATTTCTTTTGGAAAAAAAACGGAGGAAAAATAGTTAAAATTTGCAATAATAACTTCTGGACCCTGTAGGGTCGCCCTTGTCCCTAGTGCTCTTGGGATAGGCTTTGAAAAACAAATGTTTTTTTTACTTCAGGTCCTGTTAGGCTCTGACATTTAAGGGTTGGCCTTGTGGGACCAGGCCGACTCTAATTCTCAACTCTACTAATGGCTAACTTTTGGCCGGTTCTTGTTCTTTTTCTTTCTAGCCATTGTTGCTTCTCTTTGTTCACTCACCAAAAATCCTTTTCTAAAATCAAAATTGTGATTTTTACTTTGGTGCCTTATGTGATTTAATTAGTTCCCAGATTAATGATGTTGCAGGCCCTGAAAATTCCGAAAATGCAATTTAGTCCCAAGATATATAAACTCACTTAATAAATCAATAAATTCTAACAATGGCAAAATGTTCGATTCAACCTTGTATGGATAAGAATCTATTATTTTCAAACTAATAATCCCCAAAACTCTAGCAAAAGTCACACATTACACTTATCTGACAAAGTTACATAGTAACGGATCTTCATGTTTCATGTCTTACAGCTCGCTGCCTAGCTACATACCTACCTACATACAGACACACACATACAAAGACGTACAAAAATATATAAATACATATTTGTGAGGGACCAAAGAGGGATTTCCTCAAAATTTTTACTGAGTTGATGTTTTAGTTTCAAAGGCTGAATCAAACACAAGGCCACCAACATTTGATCAAGAATTTGAGCAGTACTTTTCCATGCTTATGCTTTAGCAGACTAGCACACATGGCTAACTTATTATAAATTATGTAGATTTGTGTGTGTGTATCTCTGAATTCTCAAAGTGGGTATTTTGTATGTATGTAGTTGCTTGTATATGTAGTATTATTGAGATCTCCTCAAGCACAACTAATTACAGGAATTTTTCACAAACCTTTGGATTGCACATACTTTCTTCAACAATGTGTGCTCTACGCACGGAAGAGGGAGGAGTGGGGTGGGGAAGTAAAATATTTATTACTCTTCTTGTTAAAAAATATAAGACATATTTACTTAATTTGATTATATTAAAAAAGTTACTTAAATTAATAAATATGACGTCTATTGTCTAAAACACCCTATTCATTTCCCTTAATTTCCTCATTTCCTTATCCTTAATTATTGTTGATGTTGAGGGAGCATCAATGAGGTAAATTTGATAAAAGATTGACAAACATAAAAATTATGTCTTATATTTAAGGTTAAAATTAACTTCTAAAATATGCTTTATATTAAAAACCGAATGAGTACTATTCAATTGCATTGTATAATATGGAGCAATTACTTAGAAATACATTTTGTGAAATAGCCGAAGCTATCTAATAGAAAAGAATCCCATGATCTTGAAGGGATCTTACTTGGGATCACAAATCTCAAGTTTGTCTATGAATAGCAGATTTAATTATATTAGTGTCTATAATTGATTTCTTTTGTATAATACTAATCGATAGCACCTCATTGGTAAGTGCTACAAGATCTCATACATTGAAACCCATAATTGTGGACCCGGATCCATCCATTAGTATAGAACATTTTCTTTTTCAAGTGACTTTTTATGAGCAACCACTACCAAAATCACAATTCAAAACGTTAGTTAGGATTAATAAATATGTGGCTAAAATATATATTTAGTCATTTATTTTTGCTTCAATGTTTGTTTCATCACTTTTTTTTTTTTTGGCCATGAGTTTAGTTTCATCACTTAAGTTGATAAAGTGTATTTTTAGTCAATTAATCCTAACACGGTTAGTTTTATATTTTGGATCAAAAGTACATTATATAAATTTAAGGTACAAAATTGAACTTTGGAGCAAACATAAAAGATCAAACGTATAAGGTGCTTCTAGAAGAATAGTTTAATCCAAAAAATAGATTACTTGTAATATAATTAATGGTCATTTTTCAGGTTTATCCCTATAATTAATGCTCATTTTCAATTTTGCCCACTCATTATTTTTTTCATTCAAGCAAAGCAAGCAGGAGTTATATCTTCCAACAAGGGTAAAAAGTAGAAAGAAAAAAAACTTTCAATTCATAACATATTTAATAAGTTAACTGACTTTTCTTATTTCCCGTGAATTAGTTAAAGTGTCCAATATTATGAACCAGAGAGAGCATGTTCTCCCTCCAATCCATAATATAAGATGTTGCTAATTAATTCACATGAACTAAGAAATGTTAGTTAAGTCATTCAATGTTTGTTACATTGATAAATTTTACCTATTTATCCTCATTTATATATAAAAAAAATTACTTTAAAATATGCATTTATTACCTATTACTCCCTCCAATCCTAATTATAAGACATATTTAACTGATTTTGGGAAGATTGAGGAAAGAAGTCAAATTAGTTAATTTTACTCATTTTCCTAAAATGTCCTTATATAAATTTAAAATAACATAAGTAAAAGTGAATCAAAAGCTTATGTCATATACCTCTCCAATCTAGAATTTTCCTTTTCACATGCTATCTAATTGAAATAATGGTCCTGATATATATAATTTGTGTGTGTGTACACAGATATACATATATGTATATACACATATACATGTCTATATATATTTTGTGTAGACACGCACATATATAGATACATATATATACACATACACATATATATACATACATACATATATGTGTTGTGTGTCTATATATATTTGTGTGTACACACACACCCACACACACATATTTAAAAGTTTTACTGACTGGAAGAGTCTATGTACCCACATACAGATACTATCCAAAAATCAAACACATTTACAAGAATAAAATAAGGGTATTTTAGGAAGAAATTGACAAAAAAATTAGAATATTATCCTATAATTAAGACTAAAATCAACTCACAAATTCTGTCATATAATTAAGACCGAAGAGAATATATTTTTCTCTCTCATTGAGGGGCAAAAGCGAAAAACAATCATTAATTACATTCTCATTCTCTTATATTTTAAACCAAAATTTTCTTTTAAAAGATTTATTATATTATGGGTTGGAGGGAGTATTTTTCAATTATACCCTTATTATAAATAAAAATTCATTATAAAGATATACTAAGTGGCATATATTCAATGGTGAGGTAAAATAAAAAGATCAGTTTAAAATTTTAAGTAAAATAGATTTGTTTCTTTTATGATACCACTAATAGGAGAATAAATGTTACTTATAAAAGGAGTGGTTTTTTTTCCCCTTTTTTCTTTTTTTAACTGCCGCGTTGCTCCGAATCAGTAAATTTAAATAGGGTTTTTTTTTTTTTTTATTTTCTTAACTTCTGCAACTAAGTAAAATAGGAAACTTCAGCTTAACTTTGAGTCGAGTCCAACTCAACCTTTTACTTTGATGGTTATGTATGTCTTTAAATGTCCAACTCAACAAATGTCCCAGAGCTTATTAGTCTTTCTTTCTTTATTTTTTTTTTTTTAAATAAGTACAGGTAAGTTGAAACTTGCAGGGGGAAGAAAGGGACTAAACTAAGAGTTTAACCCTAAATACAACAAATCAGAAAAATAACTAATAACGGCAAGCTAGTTGATCCTTCAATACTATGTTCAGGCATCCTTTAATAGTTGTTGAAATTAATGTCATGTCATCCTTCAGCAGTTGATGTTTCTAGTTACTAGTACTTCTGAAGCAGATAAATTTTCATTCTTCTTGTTATGTGTGTTCTTGGGATAGGACAGGATCAAAAAACTTCATTCTCATTCCCAATCCCGATCTGAAGAAGGCTTGGGAAGGGAAACCTCATTTTCGACCTTGAAAAATTGCTGTTACGATTGATATCACCAGGGTTGGGATTGGGAATTCCCAAAAAAATGTTTTAGGTCCTTTTTTTTTTCTGTAGTTTTGGTTCATTATCCTAGGCTAGTTCACTTGACCATATGACCCCAAAAAAAAAAAGGGGGGCAGGGGGGGAGTGTGATCCTATCAAATATTAACCAAAAATTATAGTAAATATATATATATATATATATATATATATATATATATATATATATATATATATATAAACCAAAAATAGAACAGAACTTTGAATACCTGATCTATTTTTTAATTAATTTTGTTAACACACACCTACATTTGCGTGTGCTACTCAATCCAGATTTTCCCAATCCTGAATTTTAGGAACGGGATTTTTTTCGTCACAATTACTCAGAATCCAAACAGGAAGATCAAATTATCAAACCAACTGCAAAAATGTCAACCCGAATCCCTATGAAAACGACCCATGCTTCCTTGTCTGTTTCTATCCTTCATCTCCCCTATCGTCACTTTTGACTCAATCTATTACTCCCTCTCGTTCATTTCAACTAATAATTAATTAAAATAAAATAAATAATAATAAACTCATTAAATACACCTATTCATATTAAATTAGGCTTCAAATAAGATAAAAGATACCAAAAAAAAATCACATTTAATTATTAGTTACATAGACAAAATTAACAAATAAATATTAATTACTTTTTAATTAATTTCTAGTCAATATAAGACATTATTTTAGATGTGATTTATATTATGAACCGGATATCAAATAATAAAATACTAATATTGTATTATATGCTTAAGATAATCATGGTCAGCGTGATCCTTCACTTTTTAAATTTACCCAAAGCTTTTAACTTTCTACATTTAAGATAATCATGAAGCTATTTTAATGATTGAGGTTGAGGGGACTAAAACAATAAGATTAGCACTAGTAGGTCATAGTCAATATGTTGAAAGCTAAAACGACTTGAGTCAACCCATCAACACTATTATTCAAACCTTAATTAATTTTTTTTTTTTTAAAAAAAAACCCCCATCTTCTAATCAACTCAACCCAGAAAAAAGACCCGCTCAAATTCCTTCTTGTCGGTTTCTATGGTTAACAGTTAACACCACGATGATCAATTTGCCGCCAAAAGCTATTGCCATTGATATGATTCAAGAATATCTATTAACATTCTAACGCATAATTGAGAAACAGAAGCCAGCAGCAAAGAGTGTCATTGAGGATTCAAAGGAACAAAAAGACAGATGGTTCCCGCGCAATATGATCGGAAGAAGCCATACTGTGATTCTGTGAAAGAATTTTGTTAAAGCAAATAATTGCAATCCATCAGCAGCTAAAAACCCTAAAACATAACCAACCAAGAAAAAGCAATGTGCCCAGATAAAAACTATGCAGATCGCAGAATCATAATCTATGTATACACAGCTAATTCTGAGTCTTCACTCCTAAAAAAGAACGGAAAAGAAAAAAATAATAATAATAACCAACTTCGTTCATATTCTTCCTACGAAAATGTTCCTTTCCTTGATAGAACGTTGAAAAGGGAATCAAGATCAGGAGGATTAAAATACTCGCCCCTCCTCGGTTGCTGGTCTAGTCTCTTGCCGTCTGCCGGCTTCTTCCGCGGCGCCGGCGGGCATACAAGCATCGCTGGAATCTGATTCTGGACGTTCCTTGGAGTCTTGCACTCCTCATCCCACCCTGTCATTCCTGATTGATCCATATCCGCCATTGATTCTATATTCGCTAAGCTTGATAAGTTAGGTAGGTGATCTTTGAAATTTGAATCTCAACGAAAGAAAGAAAAGTTGAGAAGAAAGACGAAAGAGAAATTTGCAGTCACAATTTCCGATGACGCTACAGACTTTCGGACTGAGAATTTGGCAGAGGGATTGTGCATATATATATACACACACAACACAGAGACGGGGAAGAAAGAAATTTCCAAATTTTTTAATTTGAAAATTTTAAATTTCGAAAAATTGGTGGGTGAGTGAGTGGGACGGATCGTGTGGGGTTGGCGTACTGAGAAATAGTTTCGATCGTGCGGTGTTGGTTGGTGACAGCCAGCAATGACGGTGGTGTCATCCACGTGTCATACAAATAGTGGTTACTAAGCCGACGTGGGCTGATATGTGGTCCCCACGTTTTGCCGCGTTATAAACGTTGTCATTCAAATCAGGCGGCGCCTTGCAGAGTCGGTGTTTGCGCGGGAAAGGTGAACTTTCTTTGAAAGTTGACCAGACGTTGCCGTCTTGTCACGGCAAAATCTAAGGGGCTATCAGAATTTAGAGGTAAATTGGACGGTGGATATTGACGCTGTTATTTAAGTTATCCTGATATGGGTGTAATTATAGCACTGGTACGCTCCAATGCGACGAAGATAAGATTCTCTCAGTGGGACCCATGTGAATAAGGCTCTGAATGGGCTTCATTTGTCGTCTAGGGGATCATTGTTAGGGCGAGACCGCGAGAATAAAGAAGAAAATCATACAGTTGATTTTTTTTTTTAAAAAAAAAAAATTAAAACATAAAATTTGATGTTCCCATATAATCAATGTTTTTTATTGATAAAATAGAATCCAAACTCACTATAGATTACAAAACTACTTTCTATAGATGTTATAAATCTCTTTTATTTTTTTTTCTTTTTCAAAATAGTGCTCCCTTAATTAATTAATTTTTTTAAAGAGGAGAAAACATTGTGCACTTAAATTTAAATCGAACATAATGAATCTTGACGTCACACTATAGAATCAATGTCTTATAGTAACAGAATATATAGAATCCAAACATACGAAAGATTACCGGATGTCCTAAATCTCCTTTATTTTTTTTCTCTTTCAAATATCGGGCACTTAAATTTAAATATGTAAGTATCTAACTACTTCTAATATTTAATATAAAATTAATATATGATCTCGTTAAAAATGTAATTTAATACTACCAACAACATTTTATATTAATGATTAGAGGTAGTATTAAAATTTTATTATAAAAATAATGATATATCTGAGATAAGAGATAAAGAACAAGAGCAAGAGGAAAAGAGGAGGTAATTTTTATTCCAACATATCTCCAATACATAACATATGCCTTCTATTTATAGGTACAACTCTCTAATCTACAATTAATGTGATTCCATAATCATAATAATTAATGGGTAAGAAAAGGAAGCTATGGAGAATGGGAAATAATGGGAGATTATGGATATCCACAAATATAATATTCATAACGCTTCCCTTGGATGTCCATTATGAATGTGTCTCACTAAAAACTTTAACTAGTAAAAACTCAGTGGGATAAAAATCTAGCTAAAGAAAAGAGTGCATCATTCATTAAAACACTAACCTTTCTAGAAAAATCCAGTGGAACAAAACTTAGATTAAAGAAAAAGAGTACAGCGTATATCGTCTCCCCTCTTCAACAACATCAATATTACTCCCTCTGGTGACAACATTGCTTCCAATGTCTTTGTGTTGGTGAAGAACTATATTTTGCCGATAAGATAGATACATTAGTGCTTCAATAGCACTAAATTATGGTACTTTTGGATCAAGTAGTTCTTCAAATTCTTTGCTAATTACTTGAGATTGGAATTGGTCTTTTATCCACCTACAAATTCCTTACAATCATTGAAGTACATGTGATGAATGTGATTTTTCTATATAAAATCGTTGTAGGGCCTTCTTTGTATAATCTTTTTCAAAGACAAGGATCACATTCTATAGTTATTGAATCTGTAATCTAAGACAAAATTTTGTTCTTCACAAGTCCTTCATTTCAAATTCTTTCTTTAACCAACTAATTGCTTTTTGAAACTCTTTAGGAATTACAATGATGTTGATATTATCAACAAAAACAACAATTATAACAAATTCACTTCTAAATCTTTTTCATAAAGCTGCATGGGCATATTGAGTCATTTTTTGTACCCTTCTTTCCATAGATATTCCTTAAGAAGATTATATTACATGTGCCCTAATTATAACAAATTCACTTCTAAATCTTTTTCATAAAGCTGCATGGGCATATTGAGTCATTTTTTGTACCCTTCTTTCCATAGATATTCCTTAAGAAGATTATATTACATGTGCCCTAATTACTTCAAGCCATACAAAGACTTATTTAATTTAATTGAGTATTGTTCTCAAGAACTTGAATTAGATGCTTCTAGCATTCTGAGTCCTTTTGAGACTTGTGCTTCTGACATATTAAGTCATTCGGGGACATGTGTTTCTCGTACCTTAATTACTTCGGGACATGTGCTTCTGGCACTTGCTTATGAATTTTGGCTCATTATCCTCATTATAATTCATGATATCAAATTCTATGTTATAAGCAAATATGTTGTCAATGTTGACTTCATTTTGGTACCATCGTATTTTATTTATAATATAGTTTATTGAGATCTCATTATTTTTACACATTTTAAATACATGGGTCTCTTCTAGGAATAGAACATTCTCTTCTAAAGATATCTCTTCTAGAGAAAATAACTCTTTAAAAGATGTTCTTCTAGAGCTATTGACTTTTTTAGATTATCCTCGACTTGACCATCTATATTCTTAAATTCTTTTCTATTTTGAAGGTTTTTATCTTTGGAATTAATGGGCCTGTCACGCTTCAGATGTGCTTTAAATTCATTTATAATAGGTTGTCATTCTGGGACATCAATTAGAATAGGAGCATTAGCAGCTGGAACATGTGACTTTGTCACTTTCTTAAGGTCAGTAAATGCTTCTGGCATTCGATTAACTAAATTATGCAAATGACTTATCTTTTGAACTTCTAATTCATATTGTTTTGTATGAGAATCAAAATGAGCCAATGATAATTAATTTCAGCTAATTTTTTTACCCAACTACTTCTTTCTCCCCCTAATGTTGGAAAAACAATGTCAAATGACAATTGACTAATCATGCAATATAAGTCTCTTAAATCCATTTGTTTCCTTTAGAAACATCATTTTGTTTCATTTAGAGAGAAAAAAGAAGAATGAGGTCCTCACATAAAATTTATCTCAACTTTCTTTCTACATCCAACTATATGCATTGTGGTAGATTTATAAGCATTGCACATTTAAACCTTTTAAGATGGAATTAGTCTGGCTTGTATAAATGCTGCAATATATAAAACCAAATATACCAAAATAAAAATTTTGTTTACTTAATAATTGATTTAGCTATTTATAGAGGCTTTAATTTATGATTCCTGGATCGTATAATTTGGAAATTGCGCACTTAATTTATTCAAACATTAGTGTAAACTTTAGGTTGCAAGCTTTAGATTGCAAACATTATTGCAAATAATCTCACATGTAACTATCTTATATATGCACCTTTCAAATTTATATGGTTTACATGTTATTTCAATGGACCTATATAATTCCGTTTGATATATTTCAAGAGATCCATTACTAATCTTGACCAATGATATTCTTATAAACAATTTGTTTTTTGAGAACAAACGGCACATAATTTAAAAATAATATATTGGTTATCCATGAAGAATTGTTTGGTTCTTCGATGGATATCAATACATAATCTTATTTATATTATATGATTTGGATGATCAAATAAAGCATGTTAACAATAAATTTCTTTGGATTAGTAAACTTCTAATTTACTGTAACATATATCTCAATCAATCGTAAACTTTTGAATTAATTTGACATCCATTTTGGGAGATTTATTAGGTTTTATGTGAGAAGTATATAACTTTTCAAAAATTAGCTCATACTTGTATTCTAACAATCTCCCTCTCAAGTGTGAGTAGTATAAACATACTTTGTTTATATCTGTATTTCAGATCACTTTCAAACCATTTAAAGTTCAAAGGAAAAATCTATATTAGTTCTTCAAGAAACTACCATATAATATTATATCACTAGATAATTTCATTAATGATTAATAATATACTTCAGTTTACTTATATATGCAAAATATATATAGTCCACTACATATAAAGATATTAATAATCAAAATAACTTAGAATCACATATATGTAAATTCTCCAATAGAAAATTCTCATGGCAATATATTTATGAGATGTGATCACAATAAATGTAATTTTTTTTAAGCAATAGATTTATGAGATGTGATCACAATAAATGTATTTTTTTTAAAAAAAATAACAACAAAAATCAAACATCATATTACCTTATAGGCTTATTTTTTATTTCCCTTGGCTTCAAAATAAATCTATATATGTTTCTTTGCAACTCTGCCTTTTTAATATTTCATTGGCAAACATTTGGTTTGCATTAGCAAACTTCTATTTTGTATTATTATTTCTAAACTTTTGGTTTACAATAGCATGTATTTCAATATTATTTCAGATATCCATTTCTGTAGATATCTTTGAAACTCAACAAGTTTCTTAGAATAAAATGTATTATTAACGCATAATTTTGTTCTTTCAGGTAACAAAATGTTAGTTCTTCCAAAGCTTTCAATTAAATTTATACTACAAGATATAGTTTGAACATTATTGGCCTCTCGCATTATGAAGTTGAGTAAAATATTCTAATTATTCCCCATAACTATTAGCCTTTAGAATTATTACTCTTGAGAGTCGTAATTCTCTGCAAGTTATTTGTGTTTCGGACAATAACTAAAACTCTTTTATCATTTAGTATTTGATACATAAGCCTTTAAGGCCTTAATATTAATAACAATCAAATACCACTCTCTTGTCCACCTTTTATCTTTGGGTGTGAACTATGCGCAAAACTGTAGTCATGTTTACACTCATGTCTATGGCCATGATTAGATTCATTTATTTCTGGGAATGGAGTTGAACCTATTGGATGAGATTCATAATTCTTACAACAAAAACTCACTATTTTGTTTGGCCACATAGAGAAAAGAAATTATTTAGAAGCCACAAATTTAAATTTCATAATATTTAACATAGTTTAGACTAATGCAATAAAATAGAATTCATCAATTATAATATTAAAACTCAATATAATAACAAAAACGATAATAACAAGAAATTTGTAAATACAAGAAATAATTCATAAAGTAAGATATTGCAACGAAATTAAAACTTATGGCTTCAGGCCATTTAGTTCTAATGGCTTCAGGCCATTTAATTCTCATGGCTTTAGGCTAATTGTTCTTATGGTTTTGGGCTAATGATGTGAATTTAGAATTATATGGCTTTGGCCATTTTATCTTTAAGATAAATAAAAATATATGGCTTCTAACCATCCAATAAAATAAAAGATGAAAAATTATATGATTTCAGGCCTTATAATTGGGAATCAAATGAATATGGCTTCTAGATATATTGTAAGATAGAAAAATGTATATAATTTCGGGCCACATAATATAAAAATAGAAATGAAAGGAAAATGGCTCCTGACCATATCAAAATAACATATCAAAGTGATATGACTTTTAGTCATATAATCTCAAAGTAGGAATAAAAAAATATGAAATCAAAGGAGTACGACATCTGGCCATCCTAAAATAACAATATCAATAACATAAAATAACTTGTAAAATAGATCAATATAAGATATTACAACATTAATAATCTCCAATCTTAACCATGAAACTCAATGTATAAAACAATCGATAAAAGTATTTCTCTAATTCCATACAGTGGCTCAGATTATCTCAGATAGATAAAAGAAACCTATAATTAAAGAAGGTAGGCTGAAATTGTTCCAGATGAAGCGATCATACCTTCGTTCAAACTTTCCTACTAATAACGTGTTATAAAAATAAAGATATATCTAAGATAAGAGATAGAGAACAAGAGCAAAAGAAGAGAGAAGAGAAAAAGAGGCTTATTTTAGTATGTCTCCGATACATAACATATGTCTTCTATTTATAGGAACAACTCTCTAATCTACAATTAATGTGATTCCATAATCATAATAATTAATGGATGAGAATAGGAAACTATGGAGAGTAGGAAATGATGGGAGAATAGGAAATAACAAGACCTTAGACCCGTGCGTTGCACGGAGTGTGTTGTTTTATTCGGTTTTTAAATCGGACAACTAAAGTATTAATGTAATAACAATGTAGTTTTATTAGTAAATAGATTAATTGTAGACGTAACAATAAACTCAAATGAAAGTATGAAAAAGCTGAATTCATTTAACCATTACATTGAAAGCACAACAATAACAAATTGGAAAAAATTTTCGCTTGACAACTATTAATGTGGTAAAATGTTTTGGAAAACGTCTCTGTATACCACATTAATTGTGTTATCGATATACTTATTAAACTCATCCAAAATCAATATTTTTAGACCCTTGGAACTCTTTACCCTAGATAAAGCAACATAAAGTTGTCCGTGTGAGAAAACTAGTCTTGGTAGGTAAAGACTTACATTTGACATTGATTGTCCTTGACTTTTATTAATTGTCATGGCAAATGAAACAATGATTGGAAATTGTCTTCTAGTCATCTTGAAAGGAAGTTTAGATTCACATGGATTCATGTCCATTCTATGTATCAAAATATCTTGCCCTGCGCTGTTGCCATTCAACGCTTTCGTCTTAATGACGTTCTTCCCTAGTTTTGTAATTTGAAGCCTCGTACCATTGCACAATCCTGATGCTTGATCAATGTTCCTTATTAACATAACAGGTACGCCGACCTTCAAAACTAATTTATGATGAGAAATCTCGTAACATTTAATTGAATTGAAGAACTCTGTATCATACAGATCATTGATACTATCATTTACACGATCTAAACGATTTATAGAGTCAGCACTGAAATAACTTGGAAAAAAATTCCAAAGTCGGCAAAGAAAACCACTTCATTCCAAACGATATGACGGTAAAATTGACAATATCATCACTATCAAATGAGTTTAGATTGATGAGTCATGGGCAAGTATTACCATGGATTGAGGAAATTTTATAAAGGAAATTTTATAATTTGAATTCAAAAAAATTTTACTGTTTAGGAAAAATGTTGGCTTCTTATAGAAAAAAAAAACTCTATTAACTTACTGTTCTGTATGAAGAACACAGAGATTGGACTTGACTAGGTTGTCAAGCCTAGAGCCTACGTACCCTCGAAGGGATCAAAGTCCACGTAGTTCGTAACAAACTTGAAGGCACGTAGCCAGGGGAGTGGGGTGTGTGCTCTGTGTGGCAGAAAGTAACAAGAGCATAAGATAGAACGTGTGCACCTATTTAGGGTTTCCTCCTATTTATAGAGGAGCTTGGTGCGCGTATCTCCCTATTAATGGGGGATATCTATGATTGAGCTGTCAGGGGCTGATTGGCTGGTGACATGATTGTAGGAGAATCTTCACTGGTGAGATCCTAAAAATAGGGGATCTCGGATCCCTTCCTAATATAGCGCGGATTCCCTTATAGGTGCCATTGGGCCGAGGTCCGGACTTGGGCCTATTGGGCCGGTCCGTAACAATTGCCCCCCAGCTTGGTCGTTCAGGCTTTTGGACGGCCGAGGTGCTTAGTACCCCGGTCCCGCTATAGCCGAGGTCCTCTGCGCGGACTGAGTCGGCTTTCGGGTGCCGCGGCCATCAGTTCGGTTTGGGACTGTGGTCGGCTTAATTAGTACCCGTCCTGCCTTTTTGCCTTTTGGGATCCTCCGGACGCTTCGGGTTTCCCCCCACATGAGTCATTATTGCGGCTTTACAGCTGTCAGATCCTTAGTGGAGGAAGTCTGCAACCACCACGCCTTTTCGTTTATCGAGGCTGATGCGCATTTATTGCGCTGGCGTTGTGCTGCGCCAATCTCGTCACGTCTGTACGGGAATATACCGTCGTGCCCCTGTGTTGGCTTTTAAATAGCCTTCTTTCTTCTCGTTTCTATCTTTCCCGCTACTTCATTCCCTTGCCAAGAAATTTCTCTGATTTCTCTAGAGCTTGAGTGGGGATTCCTCTTTGTTTGAGACTTTCGCCGTCTTTCAGCGTTCCAGTCTCTTTCATTTTACTTACATAGGTATTCCGCTTATTCCTTTGTGTATTTGATCGGTAGTTTTCCGTCTTTTGCCGTTTATACTAGGACTTGCTGTCTGTGTTTTTGTTCTTCGAGAACTCTGGGTTTTTCTGGGTTTCTGTTACTGTCACTGTACCCGAAATTCTTCCCAAACTTCCCGTAAACATCGATTTCTAGTACCGTAGGCTATTGATTATGGCGGGGGGCAGAAGCGTTCCGCGACCGCGGGCGTTGCTGACGCCGGAGGGGAAATGCTCCTCCGAACGCGCCTTCCTCATATGGCCTACTGGGTTCTTGGGGGTGAGCCTCCAACTTCAGGGATTCTGGATCCTTTACGCCGAGGTGGCGCCGCGCGTCCGGGGCGAGCTGGGGCTCATCCTTCTTTGGGAAGGGTTTCTGTTCCCATCCCACGTTATCCTTTCCGGCCGCTTGCACGGGCTCTTCCTCTCGGGTCGCCTGGTGGGACCTGGGTTGGCTCCTCTTCCAGTTCCGGGGCCCCGGCGTTGATGGCTCGGCCCCTGAGTTTCTACAAGGGTCCTTCTGCCGCTCGCCAGACCCCCGCCCCAGAGGGTTATGCCGGTCCCTGCTGGGACTGCCTGGCAGAGGCTTCCGTATTGATCGGAGGTGGTAGAGATGCCGAGGCTTCTGCCATGCTCGGCTCGTGTCGTCATTGGTTGGCCCCGGTTGTTCCTTCTCTCGTCCCCGTTCGTCCGAGTCGGCCATCTTTTGTACCTGCTGTTATGCCTGTGCCAGGTATTCCTGCTTCTTTGCTAATACCGGCTATGTTTATTTTTATATAGGCTTATTTATGGCTCCCAAGTCCGGATCTTCTAAAAAGCGTTCGGAGGATGGTGGTTCGGACTCTTTCAGTCCGCCCGCAGCCTTGATTCGCCGATACGGCTGGGTATCGCACGACGTGCTGGCTACGACGTCGCTGATGTCGGAGGCGGACATAGCACGGCTGGAGGTCCCGGCCATGCCTGGATGTGTGCTTAGGCGTCCAGAGCCCGAGGAGCCCGTCTGTGCGGTTCGGTCCGAGGATCGGCCGGACTTCTTTTTCTTCTACCAGGATTACTTGACGCGGGTGCAAGTTTATCTTCCCTTCTCCCCCTTCCAGATGGAGGCGTTGCGGCATCTTCGCCTCGCTCCGTCCCAGCTACATCCGAATGGCTGGGCGTATTTAGTAGCCTTCGAGAGGCTCTGTGGCCATTTTTCACCTCCCATAGTGTGCTCGGCCAACCTTTTCTTTTACTTCTTTGGGCCTTTTACCCCTAGCTCGCCAAAGGAAGTGACAAGCTGAGGGGGTTGGTGTCCCTCCGGATTAATCCAGAGCGCAAGCTGATAACGCCCTTCTCCGACTCCTTCAAATGTTTCAAGGGGGCGTTCTTTAAGGTCGAGGCCGTACCGGGGGGGGAGCCCTGGTTCCTGGAGGGCGGTGGTCGTTTCCCTCTGTACTGGGAGGAGGGCCATTATAAGTCCAAGGCGATCTCCTTCCAAGTGCCGCGGCAAGGTCTTTCATCCGAGTCGGTCTCCGCCCTGCCACGGATGGAGGCTCTTGTGGCCGAGTACGGCGTGAGACCGGCCGGCTTCTTTATAACCGGTGATGGTGCCGAGCCGTCCACCAGTAGGGTTTCTGCTCATGCATTTGCCTATGTTTTTATTTTTGAATTCCCTTTTCTGGATTGCTGACTCATTTGTTCATGTATTGTTTTCAGTGAGGACCATGGACGGTTTGCCGTTGTATGCTCGTTTGGCGAGGGCTGCTGCGCCGGCCGGTCGCCAAAAGAAGCGTGCGGCTACTGCTGATGCCGGTACTTCTGTTGCGCCGGCTTTGAAGAGGGCGAAAGGTCCTGTCGTCGAGGGTCCTTCTTCGGTCATGACTCCCAAATCAAACCCTGTGGAGGAGATTCCGGCTTTTGGGAGTCAGGAGGTTGCTACTGCTGCTGCTGATCCCCTCCCGGCGGTTGAGCCCCCAGCTTCTGAGAGGGGAGAGGTTGTCATTGTCTCTCATGGTCCGAGGGGGAAGGACCTTGTCGCAGATGATGAGGAGATCGATCGGCTGTTTTCTCCTGCTGGCTCATCGTCACCACCGTCTTCTCCGGTGCGCCTTCCTCCTCCACCACCTCTGCCGACAGGGCCTTCCTCGGTCTTCCCTCGCAGCTTTTTGTGGGACAACGGGGTGGTCCCAGAGGTCGACGTGGCCTTCCTCCCTCCCCGGCATTTCCTGGAGGGCGCCCGCCCTTTATCCCCGGATGCAGAGGACCGTCTGCAGGTGGCCCAGAAGGAGCTCATCAAGTCAGTGGGCTATCTTCAGGCTCTGAGGATGGTGAGGAACCTCTATGCTCGGACTGACACCGAGTGTACGAGGCTAAGGAAGGTTGAGGCCCCAGGCTGCGGCTGCTGCAGAACTGAAGAAGGAGCTGGCCGAAGTCAGAGCAAGGGCCAGTTCTTCCGAGGACGAGCTTATCGCGGCCTGGGCGGAGCGTGACGAGGCCAAAGCCGGACTGGAGGCGGTTAAGACTGAGCTGGCTGAGGCCCGGTCCGAGCGGGATTCGGCCAGGGCGGAACGGGATGTCGTCAAGGCTTCGGCGGTGAAGGCTGACCGGGAGCTTCAGCTGTCCTGGGAGCATGCCGACTCTGTGGCCGAGGAGTATGCTCGGGCCCGACAAGGGATGTCTGAGAGCCTGGCTGCGGCCAAGGCTTTAGAGGAGCAGGTCGCTGCTTTGGCTGCCGAGAAGGAGGCGCTCGAGAGGGCCGTGGCTGCAGAGAAGGAGACTTCCTGGGAACTTTCTGACGCCCTGGTGGAGACCGCCGAGGCGTGCTTTAAGCAGGCCCTACTCCAAATCCGGCACTTCAACCCTGGGGCCGAGCTCAAGGTGGATGGATATGACCATCGCGCCTTTGTGCAGGAAGACGGGTCCTTCCTTCCTTTTGAGCCGCTAGCTGCCGAGGATCTTGCCGAGGGTGAGGTGGAGGATGCCGCCGACACTGAGGGCCTTGAGGCGGAGAATGTCGACATTACACCTGGCTACTAGTCCTAGCCTTATTTTTGTTTTTGTTGTAAGTTTTTGGGGCGTTGGTGCCCTTGTAACTTTGAATGATTCTGGCCTTGGTGCCATTCTTGTACAAATTTTAGCAATTGATGCCAATACATTTTCTGTCTTTATTTTGGTGAATGACTTTGATTTTTACCGTCCCTTTTGTCTTTAATTGACAATGAACGATTTAAATTCGCATCATCTTCCTATTGTACAGCCGAGCTCGTGTGGCTATCGGAAGCCCGAGGTGGTTTATGTTCTGTCCTCATTCTGCTGTCCCGTTTTGTGCCTTCACCGGCTGTACGTGCGTAGGCCTCCTGGGCCGCCTAGGTGACTTAGGCAGTGGATAATATTACCATTCTTTTGCCTAAGTTTGAGTGTTTGTCGGCTGCATAAGTACAGCCGTTGATTCTCTACCACATTTAGTGTGTGGGAGGTTAGGGCAAGGTTGTCTTGTTTCAGCCTCGTCAGGCATAACTAACCATACTGCCTCGGCCCGGCTTTCAAGTAGTCGAGCTCCAACTTTCCTTTAGTTGGATCAAATTTATCCGATGTAAGGGCGGGGCTACCACATATCTAACCGAGGTTTCAACTACCTTTGGTCGGACATTTTGACCTGATCAGGGTCGGCATGGTAGGCCGCTTGCTTAACCGGGCGAGCGTTGACGCGTCAATTTCACGAAGGGCCGTGTCCGATTCCTTCGCCGAGCTCTAACCAATGCCTGTCGGAGTACAACGGCCGGTTTTCGTACATCTAGATGTTTTTTGCTTTGGGCCGGGTTTGTGACCTCGGCGCTTTTTACCGGTGTCGGGCTAAATAGCCTCGGCTTTCAGTTTCTTGGCCGGGCTTCTCTGCCTCGGTCTGTTTGTTACTGGCCGAGCTTCATGGCTTCGGGTTCATGCTTAAGCTTTGTGCGCATTCGTAAATCTCCTCAGTGGGATCTTTTATTGATAGAAAGAAATAGCCCTACGGGGCTTTACAAAGCATCGTAATTAGAAATGACATAACTTGGACTTTAAATGAAAAGAAAACAAATGCGAGTAAAGGGGACAATCGTAAAAGCAAACAAACACTGCCGAGAAAGAGTCTAGCTATAGTAGATCTTTAGCTTGTCGGCATTCCATGTCCTTTTGATTGGCTTCCGTGCCAAAGTCTCGAGGGTATATGCTCCTCCGTCGAGCTTTTCCTTAATCCGGTAGGGCCCTTCCCAGTTTGCCGCCAGCTTCCCGTCCTTGGCATTCTTGTTGCCTATGTCCGCCCGTCGGAGTACTAGGTTGCCTCGGTTGAAAGACCGGGGCCGGACCTTTCTGTTGTACTTAGCCACGAGTAGTTGCTTGGCGGCTAGTTCCCGGCAGTGCGCCGTAACCCGGATTTCATCAATGAGGTCCAAGTCAGTCTTCAAGGCGTCGTCGTTCGATTCCTGCCCCTCCTGTCTGGCTCTGACCTTTCTCCAGGATGGCTGTCCGATTTCAACCGGGATCATTGCCTCACATCCATAGGTTAGCCTGTACGGGGTTTCTTGAGTTGAAAACTGTACGCTTGTGCGATATCCCCACAGGACGCTGTGGATCTGCTCGGTCCAACTGGTCTCGGCCTGCAACATCCGCCTCTTGAGTCCGTCCAGGACGACTTTGTTGGCGGCTTCGGCCTGGCCATTTGTCTGGGGATGTTCCACAGACGAGAAGTGCTGCTTGATGTCCAAGTTGGACATTAGTGCTTGGAAACGATGGTCCATGAATTGGGTGCCATTGTCCGTGACGACCTCGGCTGGTATGCCAAAACGAGAGACGATGTTGTGCCTGAAGAACTTCATCACTCTGGCCGAGGTTATTGTGGCGAGTGGCTCTGCTTCGATCCACTTAGTGAAGTAATCAACTGCGACGATGAGCCATCTACATTGCCCTTGTGCCGGCCTAAATGGTCCGAGGATGTCCATGCCCCACTTGTAGAAGGGCCAGGGGCTGGCATTCCTTTCAACTCTGAGGGTGGCGGCCATATTATCCTTGCATGCTTTTGACAACTGTCGCACGTTTTGGCTTTTTCCATGGCGTCATGACTCATAGTGGGCCAATAATAGCCAGCGCGTAATGCTTTCCGGGCGAGTGCCTTGCCCCCCATGTGGTGACCGTTGGCGCCTTCGTGTAGCTCGGCCAGCACGTATTTTGCTTCAGAGTCTCCAAGGCAACGCATCATGGGGCAATGGAGTCCCTTCCTGTATAGTTGGTCGTCCACCATGGCGTAGAGGGTGGCTTCACGGATCAGCTTCTTTGCCTCGGTCGGGTCGGTTGGGATAATTCCCCTCTCGAGGTAGTCTTCAATTGGCTTCCTCCAATCGGCCCCGGCCGAGATGGCCATGATACAACTCGGCTCGGTCAGATTCTGCTGGATCACGGTCCTATGGTTATCCGGCCCCTTTGTGCTGGCGAGCTTAGAGAGGATGTCAGCCCGAGCGTTCTCTTCTCTGGGTATATGGGAAACTATGACCTCTTCGAATTCAGCTATGAGTTCTTTGGCTTTAGTCAGGTACTTAGCCATTAGTGGGCCTTTTGCCTGATAGGTGCCGTCTACCTGAGCCGCGACGAGCTGCGAGTCGGTTAAAACCTTTACTCGCTGGGCGCCATTATCCTTGGCCTGAAGCAGTCCGGCCAATAGGGCCTCGTATTCGGCCTGGTTATTGGAGGTCTGGAACTTCAACTGCAAAGAATGTTCGGTGGCTACCCCCTGTGGGCTTTCTACGATGACTCCTGTGCCGCTGCCCTTTGCGTTGGATGAGCCATCAACATAGACCTTCCAAATCCCGTCATCCGTAGTGGCCGGTGTGAGTTCTCGGATGAAGTCCGCAAGCGCTTGGGACTTAATCGCCTGGCGGGCTTCGAAGGTGATGTCGAACTCGGAGAGTTCTATGGCCCAGTTGGTCATTCTCCCGGCTAAGTCGGGTTTGTGGAGAACCTGTCTGATCGGCTGGCTGGTTCGGACCACGATCCGGTGTCCCTGGAAATAGGGCCGGAGTATGCGTGCCGCAGTAAGCAGGGAGAAAGCCACTTTTTCCAGTTTCTGATACCGGAGTTCAGAGCTCTGTAGAGCCTTGCTGATGAAGTATATCGGCTTCTGCCCGGTCTCGGACTCCTTTATTAGGGCGGCGCTTATGGCTTCGTTGCCGATTGAGAGGTAGAGGAACAAGGTCTCTCCGGGGTCCGGCTTTGTGAGTACCGGCGGGGTTTCCAAGCATCTCTTGATTTCTGAGAAGGCGGCGTCGCAGTCCGGGTTCCAGCCGCCTCGGGTCTCCTTCTTCAGCAATTTGAAGAGAGGTAGAGCTTTCTCGGCCGACTTTGGTAGAAAACGCGTCAGGGCGGCTAGTCGGCCTGTTAGCTGCTGTACCTCCTTCTTGGTTCTCGGGCGCTGCATGTCGAGCACGGCCTTACACTTGTCCGGGTTGGCTTCGATCCCTCGGTTTGTCAGCATGAAGCCTAGGAATTTCCCTGCCGGAACTCCGAAGGCACATTTGGCCAGGTTCAACCTGATTCGATGTCTTCTTAACTTTTCAAACGTCTGTTCTAGGTCCCGGATGTGGTCTTCTGGAAGTTTCGACTTGACGATCATGTCGTCTATGTAGACCTCTATGTTGCGCCCGATCTGATCCTCAAAAACCCGGTTCATCATCCTTTGGTAGGTTGCCCCGGCATTCTTGAGTCCGAAAGGCATGACGTTGTAGCAGTAATTTGCCTTATCAGTCATAAAGGCGGTCTTTTCTTGGTCGTCCGGATGCATGGCGATCTGGTTGTAACCGGAGTAGGCATCCATAAAGGAGAGGAGGTGGTACCCGGCCGAGTTGTCCACCAGCTTATCGATGTTTGGCATCGGGTACGAGTCCTTTGGGCAAGCCTTGTTGAGGCTGGTGTAGTCGACACATACTCTCCATTTGCCGCTGGATTTGAGGACCATGACTACGTTGGAGAGCCAGGTGGTGTACTGCACCTCTCGGATGAAGCCGGCCGCAAGGAGCTCTTCTATGTGATCTTCCAAGGCCTTCTGCCTGTTGTCCGCAATGTTCCTCTTCTTCTGTGCCACCGGTCTCGACCCCGGCCATATGCCGAGCTTGTGACAGCAGAAGTAGGGGTCAATGCCCGGTATTTCGGCCGAGGTCCATGCGAAGACGTCTTGGTTCCGCTTTAGGAAACGGATCATGAGAGCCTTTAGGCCGTCCTCCATACCCCGGCCAATTTTGGCGGTCTTGGACGGGTCTTCGCCTAGCACAATTTCCTCCAATTCTCCTTCCGGCTCGGGCCTCGGATTGTCAAGTTCTCGGAGGTCGAGCTCCACCATGTTGACTTGCTGCCGCAGGCGCTCGCCAGAGCCGGCTTCGGATACTTGCTCATTGGATCCGAGCCGGGGTGGAGACGAGGGTCCTCCTTCCTCGACACGGAGAGCTTCGAAGTAGCACTGCCTTGACTCTTTCTGGTCTCCGGATACCACGACTATCTGGTTCTTACTATTGACCATCTTCAGCTTCTGATGCTTCGTGGATACTAGTATATCCAGGTTGTGGATCGTGGGTCGGCCCAGAATGATGTTGTATGGGGACCTGAAGTCGGCGACTACGAATCGTACCCGTTCCGATTTGAAGGCTTCCTTGGTGCCAAGAGTTAACCGGAGGTCGATGTAGCCTTTTGGGAAGGACTGCTCGCCATTGAAGCCGACCAGGGTGGTCTTCCATGGCTTGAGGTCCTCTTTGTCGAGGTGCATCCTCTGGTAGGCGTCCCAGCTTATAATGTCGGCCGAACTCCCTGCATCCACAAAAATCCTCTTAACTCGACAATTTATTAGAGTTCCGGTAATTACCAGTCCGTCCAGGTGTCCGGGTATGACGTCTTCCAGCTCTTCATCGGTGAAGGTCAGGGTAGGCGGCCGAGGCTTCCTTGAGTCTTCCTTAAACTTAGGGGGTCTCGGACGGTCAGTACTTCGTGGAGATATTTTTTCCGCTGGCTTACGGTGTCTCCTCCTCCACCGAATCCTCCGCTGACAACGTTGCACTGGAAATCGACGTCGGGAAATTCGTCGTCCGAGGCCGCCTTATGCTTTTTTCTCGGATTTCGGGCTTCCTTGGGCGGACTTCTGGAGCGAGCGCGGTCGTTGCGTTTCCCGTTCGTCCTTCCCTGAGTCTTGATCACGTATTGACGCAGTTTCCCATACCTCACGAACTTCTCGATTGCGTCGCAGAGGTCATAGCACTCGTTGGTCGTGTGGCCGTTGCAGTCGTGGAACTTGCAGAATTTGGAACGGTCCGTGTTGGAGCGTCCTCTGATCGGCTTCGGCCTGTCCACCCGCTTCATCTCGGTCTGGGATACCTCCTTCCATACCTGGGACCGAGGGACGTTCAACGGGGTGTAGCTATCGTACTTGTTCTTCTGGTCGGCCCGGTCGGGCTTTGTTCGGCTGTCCCGGCTGCGTCGTCTTGGGTGGGTCTTCGTCCTTCTTGGGCGTTCCTCGTCGCTAGGCGGGCTCTTCCTAGTCCGTTCGGGTTCGTCGGCATTGGCAGCCTCCATCTGCTCCATTTCCAGGTACTTATTCGCCTCGGTATAGAATTCGGTCAAGGTGTACGCTGGGTTCTTGCATGGGTGACGAGCCAGCCGGGATGATGGGTCCAGTCCATTGACCAGGCAGTGTACGTGGACATCCTCGGGCAATGACCGTACTTGCATGGCCACGTCGCGGAACCGATCCAGATACTTCTGCAAGGCCTCACCCTTCTTCTAACGCACTTTGCTCAAGGTGAACGTAGTCTTCGGCTGCTTTTTGCTGGTGGCGAAGTGCAGCTCGAATTTTCGTCCGAGGTCTTCATAGTCTCGGATAGAGTTGTCCGGCAGAGACGTCAGCCACCTGTGCGCCGGCCCGTCCAGAGTAGCCGCAAAAAGGCGCTGAATGACCGGGCCGCTGATCTGTCGGACCCACATGAGCTTCTCAAAGGTAACCAAGTGGTTCCGGGGGTCTTGGCTTCCATCGTACTTCGGCAGGCTGGTTAAATCAAAGCGCTTTGGGAAACGGGCTGTTGCCGCCTCCCTCGAGAACAGGGATCTTCCCGTCTCCGATAAGTACGTCACGCGATATTCCCGAGGTGATCCGTGGCGAGGCCAGGGAGTTCTTTCCTCCGCACGGGTTTCTTCTCGATCTCAGTATTCCCTTGCATGCCGATCGGTGCGGTTAGGACCGACACCGTGGTTTTCTCTGTCTCCCCGGGACCGTGGTCTGCCGCGGTGTGCAATCGGGCACCGCCTCGGCTCGCCGTTGTCGCGGCGCGGGTTCCTCGGCTCAGAGTTGCTCGAGGAGCTGCTGTCGCCTGCCGAGGCTCTCCTTGTATGACCGTGACTCCTGCGGCGGCCTCTCTCGCGGCGGTCCTTCTCGAGCGCTTCTTGGATCATTTTACCGATAGCTTCAAAATCAGCCCGCCTCTGCAGGTCATCGTGTTTTTCCTTGTTCTCCAGGCGCCGCAGGAACGATTCCTATGTCCTTCGCATCATGCGGACGTCGGCATCAACTGCCCGGACATCACGCGTTGGAGACGGCGCGAGTGCTCCTTGTGGTCGCCGGTCTTCCTGCTGCGGCTGCTCCTCATGGAGCGGCTGTTCCCTGTCAGGGGAGGAAGTCACCGTGTCAGTAACATGTCCTTCTGGGGTGTTTCCTCTCCGAGGTGGTGCCGGCGGCTGGCTTGGCGGCGGGCGGCTGGCTTGTGGGTCTCCTCCCACCGGTTGGGGATTTCTGCTGTGGCTTCTAGTGCTCACCATTAGTAGTCACGGGGATTGAAGTTTACAGTCCCCACGGACGGCGCCAATGTTCTGTATGAAGAACACAGAGATTGGACTTGACTAGGTTGTCAAGCCTAGAGCCTACGTACCCTCGAAGGGATCAAAGTCCACGTAGTTCGTAACAAACTTGAAGGCACGTAGCCAGGGGAGTGGGGTGTGTGCTCTGTGTGGCAGAAAGTAACAAGAGCATAAGATAGAACGTGTGCACCTGTTTAGGGTTTCCTCCTATTTATAGAGGAGCTTGAGGCGCGTATCTCCCTATTAATGGGGGATATCTATGATTGAGCTGTCAGGGGCTGATTGGCTAGTGCCATGATTGTAAGAGAATCTTCACTGGTGAGATCCTAAAAATAGGGGATCTCTGATCCCTTCCTAATATAGCGCGGATTCCCTTATAGGCGCCATTGGGCCGAGGTCCGGACTTGGGCCTATTGGGCCGGTCCGTAACACTTACGTTTGTAAATGACCCTGGCCAATTACTGTTTAGGAATCATATATGATAAATAGGATTTGAGCTGATCCATTAAGTATTTTATAAAGGAAATTTTATAATTTGAATTCAAAAAAATTTTACTGTATAGGAAAAATGTTGGCTTCTTATGAAAAAAAAACTGTATTGACTTATGTTTGTAAATGACCCTAGCCAATTACTGTTTAGGAATCATATATGATAAACAGGACTTGAGCTGATCCATTAGGTATTTTATAAAGGAAATTTTATAATTTGAATTCAAAAAAATTTTACTGTTTAGGAAAAATGTTGGCTTCTTATGGAAAAAAAAACTGTATTGACTTACGTTTGTAAATGACCCTGGCCAATTACTGTTTAGGAATCATATATGATAAATAGGACTTGAGCTGATCTATTAGGTATTTTATAAAGGAAATTTTATAATTTGAATTCAAAAAAATTTTACTGTTTAGGAAAAATGTTGGCTTCTTATGGAAAAAAAACTGTATTGACTTACGTTTGTAAATGACCCTGGCCAATTACTGTTTAGGAATCATATATGATAAATAGGACTTGAGCTGATCTATTAGGTATTTTATAAAGAAAATTTTATAATTTGAATTCAAAAAAATGGAGGGAGGGAATAATTTTATAAAGAAAAATTTAAATCCATGGATTGAGGTAAAATTGACAATATCATCACTATCAAATGAATTTAGATTGATGAGTCATGAGCAAGTATTACTGTGGATTGAGGAAATTTTATAATTTGAATTCAAAAAAATTTTACTGTCTAGGAAAAATGTTGGCTTCTTATGGAAAAAAAACTGTATTGACTTACGTTTGTAAATGACCCTGGCCAATTACTGTTTAGGAATCATATATGATAAATAGGACTTGAGCTGATCCATTAGGTATTTTATAAAGGAAATTTTATAATTTGAATTCAAAAAAATTTTACTATTTAGGAAAAATATTGGTTTCTTATGAAAAAAAACTGTATTGACTTACGTTAGTAAATGACCCTAGCCAATTACTGTTTAGAAATCATATATGATAAATGGGACTTGAGCTGATCTATTAGGTATTTTATATTGGAAATTTTATAATTTGGATTCAAAAAAATTTTACTGTTTAGGAAAAATGTTGGCTTCTTATGGAAAAAAAACTGTATTGACTTACGTTTGTAAATGACCCTGGCCAATTACTGTTTAGGAATCATATATGATAAATAGGACTTGAGCTGATCCATTAGGTATTTTATAAAGGAAATTTTATAATTTGAATTCAAAAAAATGGAGGGAGGGAATGATTTTATAAAGAAAAATTTAAATCCGTGGATTGAGGTAAAATTGACAATATTATCACAATCAAATCTATTTAGATTGATGAGTCAAGAGCAAGTATTACCGTAGATTGAGGAAATTTTATAAAGAAAATTTTATAATTTGAATTTAAAAAAATTTTACTGTTTAGGAAAAATGTTGGCTTCTTATGAAAAAAAAACTGTATTGACTTATGTTTGTAAATGACCCTGGCCAATTACTGTTTAGGAATCATATATGATAAATAGATTCAGCATCAATGTATATGAAAATGAGTGATTAATGCTATTGGTGATGCGCTCCAAAAGTTAATTGGAAATGAAATTTCAAACTTAAAATCGTTCATCTTGACCCACAAAAAATTATGGTTGATTTCCTTATGGGCAAAAAATTAGGGATGAGTTTGAGGCATAATGGATAGCATATAGATATAGGTTGAACTGATGTTAATATCTGTAATATGTACTTAGTTGAATGTATTAGTTAAAAATTTTCTCAACGTAGTAATATTTTATTTTATATTGAGATGTAGTCGTGCCTAATATTCCAATCTCCCTGAATTTGGTAATTGGAGAATGGATTGTTCGGCAGAAAAAGTTAAATGGCCTTAAATTGCCTTAAAATGCTATATTACAAAAAATATATTTAGCGACTTATTGAAATAATTTTATAAAAAATTTAAAAATAAAGTAGAATATATTACTTGATGAAATACAAGAGTGTTGTTAAATAAATTATTGTAGAAAAAGTATTAGTAGGGGTGATATGAAAAAAGGGTTAAAGGTCATTTTTGCCATGAAAGTATTGCTAAGGGAGCGCCCAGCACCCGGAAGTTTTTTGGGTACCAAATTTGCCCTGAAAGTATGAAAAAGGTATCAAATTTGCCCCGGAAGTATGAAAAAGGTAGCAAATTTGCCCATCCGTTAATTTTCACCGTTAAGTTTGACTAACTGTCCACGTGGCATGCCACCTCATCAACCAATAAAAGTTAAGTATCATTTTTACCCCGGAAGTTTTCAATGAGAGCAATTTTGCCGCGGAAGGTTTTACTAAGGAGCAATTTTACCCCGGAAGTTTACAAAATGTGTCAATTTTGCCCTTTTAAATCAGTCAAAGACCACACATGTCATGCCTTGAAAAGGTCGAACTTGAAGTCAGAGAAAGAGATCCTTGAGATGTTGAGCTCAAAGCAGCCAGAATTTGCGAAGTCGAATTGGTCACAGGAAGTACTACTTATGATTTATGCAAATGATCAGTCTATGCAAACCAAGGTTCTTAAAACCGGACCGGTCGTTGAACCGGTTAAGGTGCTAGGTTAAGGCTCAGTGGGTCAAACCGGAGTTAAACCGGGGCAAACCGGTGAGAATAAAAATTTCATGTTATTAATATGAAATCATTAAAAAAAATCTTTTTTTTAATACCACCATTCGATTAAAAAACATGTCTCACTACACTCATATACCCATTAAATAATAAGTTAAAGTATGTTGGGTACCTCTTGAGGGGGGAAAAAAAAGGTATGTTGATTTCTGGTTTGAACCAGCCGGTCCGGTCTAGTTTTCAAAACATTATACAAACGTAAGTGATGCTTCCTTGAGCTCAACGTCTCAAGGATCTCCTTCTCTGACTCCAAGTTCCACCTTTTCAAGGCATGACATGTGTGGTCTTTGACCGATTTAATAGTCAAATTTAATATTGGGAGAAAGAATGGCAAAATTGCTCCTCAATGAAAACTTCCGGGGCAAAATTGCTCTTGAATGAAAACTTCCGGGACAAAATTGCTCATTAATGAAAACTTCCAGGGTAAAAATAATACTTTTGATTGATGAGGTGGCATGCCACGTGTGATGAGATGACACTTAACGGTCAAAATTAACGGAGGGGCAAATTTGCTACCTTTTTCATACTTCTGGGGCAAATTTGATACGCAAAAAACTTTCGGGTGCTGGGTGCTTCCTTAGCAAAACTTCCATGGCAAAAAAGACATTTAACCCTATGAAAAAAATATGATAAATTTTGCTCAACATTATTTAATTTTAAAAAAAAAGTATAGTCGAGGTGTATATGATACAATGAGTTGCAAACATTATTTGCTATATAGAATTAATAGGTGTATTATTAAATTATTTTTGTCTTTAATTATTATTGAGAAAGTATAAAAAGGTGTATTATAGGAAAAAATTGACAAAACTTAAAACTTATCAAAACCAACTCCAAAATATGTTTTATAGGAACGGACAGAATAGGAAATTATCGAGAATCCAATAACGTTGGAAATAAAAATATTAGAGACCTATACCTACTACTTTGGACACACAAGAAAAAAATTATATTATTGTATTATAATAATTTTATATTATATTATATTATAAAAATATAACATTATTATTTAAATAAAGTTAAATAGGGGTGAATTTATAAAAAATTTAAATAGGACCAAGCTTTATTATCTACTCAATGATATTAATATCTTTATCACGGTTGATTTTAGGTATCCTCATGCACCAAATATTTTGTATTTTCCTTAATTTGGACAAGTTTATTACCCTAAATAGTTAAAAACGAATCCGTGTTGATAGTGATGTCTCATGAGTTTTGTCTACATAATGACTTTGCTTCTCTGACGTAATATACAAATCTTTTTTTTTGAACCAGTTTATGACACGTAATTATAAGAGATAAAATAATTATGAGAGAAAGAGTGAGAGAAGGTGGCTGGGTAGGTAAAAAGTGGCCGAACAAATGAAAGAGTGATTTCTATTTTTTGTCCTCTCCCAATGACTCATAATTCAGAGCATTGTATAAGTCTCCTCAGCATACTCACCCCAAAGAGTGATATTTATAATGTTTTCACTAAGAAATGTTGAAATATGATTATATTCAATACTCTTTGTTATACTTAAGTTAACAAAAAAAAAAATTTGTACACCAGATTTTTAGTGAACTACAAAGATAGATAAAAAAAAATTACTTCTCATCAGCAATGCTAAAGTTTAGCCTCCTAGCAATATCACTTTCCCTTCTTTGATACAGTAAACGTCCGAAAGCTTGCAAAAACCCAATTACGTCTGCAGTTGTTTGTATGTCATGCATCATTAAATTAATTGGAATGCACTTCGTCTTAAAGCATAAAAGGTTAGTTGATTTAACAAAATGGGTCCAAAAAAGACAAACCTATTAACCCTGGGTCTGGGTTATTTCCATGCTTGATGTCTACAATGGACTTGAAGTTATAAGCTTGTTGGTTAATGACAACGTTAAATTCTTCTATGAACGTGTGAGTATGAAAGTTCAATCTCTAAGGGTTTGTAGTTACTCTATACTTATCATCATTCTCGACTACCTCAAAGTTTTGGAAGTTGTACACCATCCCTTCTTTCAGATCATCAATCAATTTTGGAATGGCATTTTTTTGTGTCACAGAAACTTCCATTCTTGTCTCTTGGCACAAAAACCAAAAACGAAAAACAAATTGGCTGACAATACAAAATTTCAGTTGTAAGGAAATAACTATTAAAAAAAGATTATTGAAAATGGGTACTATGTAGATCTATAAATCTTTATAACAACTAACCATTTCATCAACTAGTATCATCCCTATCTTCCATATCGGGTATGGTGCAGCCTTTTTTTTGACAACCCACTTCTGGAGAACTTTTGCAACAATCGACCACGTGTCCTTGCTATCATCGACTTCAGATAAGTACGTCTCGGTCATTGCCTGTTTGTTGTTGAAAAACAAAGGAAAGCTTGTTTAGAGTACGGCGAGCATGAACTGATCCATTAGGTGATTTTATAAAAGAAAATTTAAAATTTGAATTCACGAAATTGGAGGGAGGGAAAGATTTCATAAAGGAAAATCTTAAGTTTGAATTCAGAAAAATGGAGGGAGGGAAGACGTATGATTGAGAGATCAGAAAATTGTGTGGACATGGCATCTATCATAGTGTACATGAAAAATGTTGGCTTCTTATAGGGGAAAAAAACTGTATGGACTTACGTTTGTAAATGACCCTGGCCAATTACTGTTTAGGAATCATATATGATAAATAGGACTTAAGCTGATCCATCAGGTATTTTATAAAGGAAATTTTATAATTTCAATTCAAAAAAATGGAAAAAGTTATACTATAATGGATTAGGAATGATTTTATAAAGAAAATGGGGGATAATGGATTAGGAATGATTTTATAAAGAAAAATTTAAATCCATTCCACTACAATGGGGGAGGGAAGATGATTGAGGGATTAGAAAAGTGTGTGGACGTGGTACTAATCATAGTGTAACATGTGGACCAATGAATAAAGGAGTTAGAGGTTTAGAATAATATATTGATAAGAGATATAGACATCCAAAAATATAATATTCATAACAAATTTAAATATGTTGTTGAATCAATGTGTTATAATAATAATAATAATACCTCCTTCATCTCTTTCTCGCCAGCAGCTTGTGGCACCATCACAAGCCGCCGGCGAGTATCATTCTATGCGATAACTGCATCAGAGTGGTAGATTGGTTCCCAGATCTTTGATCTATGGCCTTTTCCCTCTGATTTTTGGGGGTTGTGGACTTCTCTCATCCTTGTGGCGAGTTTTCTCCTCCTCCTCTTCTTCTTCTTCAGATTTGTTCTACTGCAGTGAGAGCTATCTGTCTTTTGTTTCTTTTTTGTGTAGTTCTTGGTTTTGTAGTGGTATTCTTGTTTTCTCAGAAAATAAACAGATCTATGAGATTTGAGTATAAATCCTCTTGGTTGGGTGGTTGTTTGAATGTTATTAGATTCAACTATCACCTGGTGACTCGGATCTGCGTTCTTGGAGAAAGATTTCAAGAGGTGTTGTTCGATGTGTGGTCGAAGTCACCATATTTGCTTGAACGGAGGAGCAGAAGTGTTCTTCAGGATATTATGAGCTTTCTTCCTTCTCAGATTGGGTTTTCTTTGATCTTTACCCTAAGTTGGGGTATCTAATTGCAGCTAATGCTTATAAGGAGGTATGCCCGTTAGGGTGAGTTTTAAAATCAACATTTTCTTTCATGTCACTTCTAACCTTGGATATCAAAAAGGCTGGTTTTGTTCATACTTCGACTTCTACTCTTAAATCTTTAATGTACAATAATTGACTATTATTATATTTGGTTTTTTTTTTTTGTTGTATTTGATTTGACTTTATTTATATTTCATTTTTAGTTTGTTTTTATGTATTGCACCAATTTACAATAATAATATAAATAGATTTTCACCAAAATAATAATAATAAAGGTCCAATCACACGGTAGATTACATAACTACTATAAATAGGTAGCATAAATCTCTTTGCGTTTTATCGTTCGAAATATATATTACGTAAATACTATTTGAATAGTTGTTTAAAAAAAAAAATCTATTTTTGATGTGACACGGTGTTAGTTTGTGACCGTGGTGCAGTATGAATAGTAGGGATGACAGTCTCAAAAGTAAAAAGACAAAAATAAAAATAAAAAAACACATAAAACTGTTTTGATTTTTTAATTTTTAAAAACAACTTTATTTATTTTTTAAAATAACTTATTGAAAACAGTCTTCAAATAAGTCTTATTATTATTATTTTTAAGAAAAAACTGTTTTTAAAAATAGAAACAAAAAGATTACAGTGTCTTAATGTATAATAGTGACAAACTGTTGGGATTAATTCATATATAGATAGTGTTATATATACTGTAATACCTGAGCGTTACTGCAATATCTAAATAAATGAAAGACTTACTGTTTTTCGAGAAAAAAAAAAAAAAAAGACTTACTGTTTCAGTAAACGGAAATGCATGAGAGTGAGCAAACATCTGAACATGAAGTTGGTGAGAATTTGAAGAAAAACATTTGGCTTTAAGCTAGCTTCTTCTTGTCATCATCAATCATCAAATATCGTTATTTATTGATGATTGATTGATTATTATTATAATATTGAAAACAATAAGGGAAAATTATAACGAAGAACCTAAGAAAAATAATATTTATTAAGAAGGATCATAAAAAGTGGTAATTATTTTAAAGGACTAAAAATTAAAATATTAAAATAAAATGACTAAATTACTCTTAATCAGATTTCTTATCTTCTCATTAATTAAATCTGGAATGATTTTTTCTTCTTATATTCTCATTAACTGAATATGAAATGATTTTTTCTTACATGAGAATTTAAAGTAATTAATATATAATAATAAATAGATATTAATTCAAAGAATTCTTTTCCTATCACAGAATCATTCTAGATTATTATGTTAGAGAAAAGATAGCAAAGATGGAGCTTTTTATGGTTGTAGCAGAAGAAGCCTCGTGCGTTGCGTAACCGTCTACTGTGTTAGACCTGAGATTTTTTGTGCTGAGGCAACCAAAAGTATCTGATATTCATTCAATATTACCAGTTGTTCCATTCCTAGAGAAACAGAAAATAAAGCAAAAGACTCTTAACTAAAAAAAAAACCCCATCAAAAGAAAAGAACGTGGTTAAAGAAACTAAATCTCTCTTTCCTTTCGCTATAACCATAAAAAAACTCCATATTTCCTATCTTTTCTCTAACATAATAATCTTGAGTGATTCTACAATGGAAAAAGAATTATTTGAATTGATATCTATTTATTATTATCCATCAATTACTTTAGATTCTCATGTAAGAAAAAATCATTCCAGATTTAGTTAATGAGAAGATAAGAAATCTGACTAAGGATAATTTAGTCCTTTTATTTTAATATTTTAGTTTTTGGTCCTTTAGAATAATTACCACTTTTTATGGTCCTTCTTAATAAATATTATTTTTCTTAGGTCCTTTATTATAATTTTCCCTAACAATAATGAAATTGAATTAATTAGGATATTTGAAATTTTAATTTCAAAATAAAAGAATTGATTACGGTCAACCTCAAATTATTGGAGCATTATTATACCGATGGATTGTATTTATTATTCACTCATTGATTTATCAATTATCAAGTTGAGAATAATTGAGATTGAATTTGAATAATGGATTCTTAAGTGGATTTTTTTTTTTTTATTACAAAGAGGAGGGGAAACCCTCAAACTATTCTACTACAAATATCAGAAAGTAACTTATCCTTATTCAGGAATTTGGCTAAATCACCAAAAGAGGCATGAAATTGATGAACCCCAGGCCATACATCAAAAGTCTGTTTCGCCACATAATCAGCAGCCATATTTATCTCCCTTGGGACCTATTGTACAAGTACTTCCCAGTCTCTGTTTAGGATACTTTTAACCTCCCTAACAACCTCCCCTACGGACCGAGATTCCTGGATCGGACCATTTATTAACTCAACAACTTCCCTGGCATCAGATTCCAGCACCACCCTTCGCTCGCCCAAATCCCAGCACATTTTCATCCCAAACAAAACCGCCCATACCTCAGCAGCGAAACTATCAGCAAGCGTCGCCGCTTTAAACATGAACCCCGCCTTAAGAGCACCATACTCGTCTCAGAGCACTCCTCCACCTGTTGTAACTTGGTCTTGTGAACACGCGCCATCCACATTCAACTTGACCCAGCCTTGGCATGACGACGACCATGAAATGCTTCTTGGTTGCTCCGGTCTACCATTAAGATTGATCCCTTTCAGCATGAGACTCGCCTTAGACATCGTTTCAACGATAGATCTCGCTCTGTGCATAATGGAATCATTACTCGGGCATGTATTCTTGAAAATTCTGGCATTCCTGCGTTGCCATATAAGCCAACACACCGTCGAAAAGAGCTCGCTCCATCCCTCTTTCCCATGGTTACGACCCCTTTCTATGTTTTTACTAAGCCACGGTTGCCTCTCTAACTGAAAGAACCTACTCATGAGACTAGGACCACCCACCAACATCCATAACTTCCTCGTTTCACTGCAGTCTCGAAGCACATGCATCAAGCTTTCAGAGTCATCACCACACCAGGGGCAGCGACCATCCCCCCCCCCCAATGCCCCTGAGAACCCGCACCTCATTAGTGAGGAGTTTATTGTGCAGAGCAAGCCACATAAACGCCTTACATCGAGGCAAGGTGCGCAGCTTCCAGACCCATTGCCACTCCCGTGCCACTTCCTCCTGGTTCTCAGATAAAACTCGATATGCTGACTTAACACTAAATTCCCCATTCCTCTCATGCTTCCACCGAACCTCGTCCACAAGGGAATTTGAGTTAAGTGGATTTTGAGTTTAGATATTCTTAAATTGGGATTTTATAACTTCTGGATCTGAACATTTTTTTATAGTTAAATAACCATTTAAATTTTGAATCCCTCAATAAATCCATTTATGGAGCACAATCATTTACTTACAAATTAATAATTGAATTTTCTGGAAATTACATTGTCATTAAGTCTTATATGTTTCACATAAAAAAACTCATTTATGATTTTCTTAAAACTATGTCATGTATTTTTTTTATTCTTAGAGGGCAGGAGTAAAAAGAATTTTTTAAAATGAACAAATCACAATGTAAGACCCAATAACGTTCATGACTTGGTAAAGTTGCCCCTATTTGTATGTATATGTGTATTTTAACATTTTAAAAAATTGGTTAAGGTATACTTTTAATCTTTTAAATTTATATGAGGTATATTTCTGGACTCTTAACTTAATAAAGTATATTTTTAGTTCTATAATTCTAACACCATTAATTTTATTAACGGAAAATGCAAACTTAAGTGATAACGATGTAGATTTAAGTGATAAAGATGTAATTAAATACTAATAGGCTTAAATTTAAAATATGGACAAATTAAAGAATATACAAAATTTGTGTAATTAAATGCTATTAGTCATCACTTAAATTCGCTGCGTCAGCGTTTTTTGTTAGCAACATTAACGGTGTTAAAATTTTAGGAACAAAAGTATACCTTATATATGTAAAATTTAAAAGACTAAAAGTATACTTTATTTAAAAAATTTTATGGTGCGAGACGCCTCCTGACCCAAAACATTATTGTTAAAATTAAAACTTCACCCTTAATAAGAAAATCACAATACTGTTCTTAAAATTCAATTCCATGCAAATGTATGTATCTGTATGAAGGGACAGAAAGTTATTAACAATTTAGTAAATGAGAAGGGTAGAAAATTTTTTATCTAAATTGCAACATGTCTAACCAAATTTGAATAATCTTTTGAAAATAATAATATTTGTATAAGAAATTTGAAGGGAACGTTTTTTTGGCTCATACGATATTGTTAAAGGGGTTTAAACTTCTCATGTTGCATGAGAAGAAAAAGATTCCTACACACACATGAAATAGTGGAACCCACATATGTATATAATTATAATTATATATATATATATATGGGTCCCACCATTTTATGTGTGTGTGACATGAGAAAATACTTCTCCTACAACATATGAAGTGTTTTCCCCATTGTTAAAATGTTATTACTATATTATACAATATTTTTAAGGAATCAAATGAAATTTGATGGGGTAAATTCTGTTAGGTCAAAGTTAGAAGATTTACTATTAAAAGCATTACTATTAGGATGCTAAAACTTATTTAAAATATTTTTTTGGATTTACGTCATTTGTTTCTAAAATATTTTTAAGATGCTTAAATAACATTCATTCTTTCATATTTAAAATTTCAGTTTTAATAATTTACTTCTGCATACAATATTGTTATGCCTCAAATTACAGAAGCTAATGGTCTAAAAGTTATTAAGATAGCTAGAGGTGTTGTTACGAGCAACGGATTTTTTTTTTTTTTTCGTTTTCATTATTTTGTAACATTTATTTCAACAAATAAAGGAAAACTTATAGAATGAGAGTATTTTATTATGTTGGCTGTGGCTGGTTCTTAATATATATATTTTTTGCCAACTTTGGCTGATTTTTAATAATATAATCATGTTAGAGTGATATGATCACTAGTGTGATGTGTGGTACACTGAAAACCATATATATACCGATTTTTTTTAATCCAGGAATGTATATTAATCTAAATACAAATTAATGAATGATTTTTTTTGGGGACTGGATAGGATTGGGTAATACGATATATAGTGATTTGGAGTAGTATTGAGAATCATGATCATGGCAGGGAACAATGACCATTGAAAATGTATATTAAAATTATCCAGAAACTCTTGATAGCAAAATAATAAATATTAAAATTATAAACATGGGTATTCACTATATATTAAGGCGACAATAGAATCCATTGAATACAATAGAATCCATTGAATGGGTGAAGTAAATGCCATCAAACTATACGTTAAGAGGGTAATATAAAAGCTTCGTTATGTTCGCAACATTGTCATGGATACTAAATATATAGAGTTGTTCAATGAAACAACACTAAATATTGGAGCCATTTTATTATAATTTATAACTCATTATGAACGAAAATTTCAAAGAATTCAAAGTACATACTACAGAGCAATGCAGTTTAATTTTCATGTTATTTTTAATGAATTCGTTGGTCAAAAGTTGAAGAGTTAAAAAATCGATGTTCTTTGTTTGGATGAAAAAAATATAAAAGACCCATTTGCTAAGACACTAACGTACTCTCAATTCCCATACTACTATACTTTTGTGAAGGAAAAGAGATTCTGGAAGCTTCATGCCTTCATCAACGTGGCTTCTCAGTCAGGAGAATGGGACACGACACCATCTTAAAGTGAACTATACTACATGAGTTCAGAATGGTTGTTGTAGGAGATGGGGTTCGATCCCCAACTCTTGTGGATGAAAAGCATTCTATGGCTAGCCTTCTACCGCTTCATGCGCTGACAGTAAGGTGAAGGATTAGTCTCATAGCTGTCGGTTATGGGGATACCTTACGTAAGAAAAAAAAAAAAGAATGGTTTTTGTAGGAGATGGGAAATTTGGGCTTCCAAACGATGGTATCAAAGCCATCTCAATACCAAAAGATTTGTTTCTTTGTGATGAAAGTAACCCAATAAAGTTCATTGTTGAATCGACACTCCCCAACTAATAAGTGGAAAGCATTGGAGAAGTTAACCACCTCAC
The DNA here is from genome assembly GCA_034222035.1 of Acacia crassicarpa. NCBI lineage: Eukaryota > Viridiplantae > Streptophyta > Magnoliopsida > Fabales > Fabaceae > Acacia > Acacia crassicarpa. The sequence goes on along the minus strand of JAWXYG010000006.1, from coordinate 48,695,434 downwards.
CAATAGGGCGATACCGACACTTACGGTGGACAGTGTTGATATGGTAAACGATTACTCGTGCTATTTGTAGTTAGGTGATCATGTAGAGTATTTCAGTTCAGATTCCATTTGTTGCATATATAATGTAAATGAGAGCTTCGAAGATCTATATGATATTGAGTTTCTGAACACAATTAGATGCTTAGGGATATCTCGTTATAAACTTATCCTTAAAGTTGGCATACAAATTATGTTAATAAGGAATATTGATCAAGCAACTAAGTGATGCAATTGGACTAAGTTACGAATAATAGGTATGGGAAAAACTTGACAAGGACAAATGTGTAGAATGAAATAAGTATTAGTGAAGAGTGAAGACATATTGATTCATGACATGGGCATGAATCTTATAGAATCTAAACTATCTTTGAACATGGTAAAGAGGCAATTCCCACAATCATTATTTCATTTGTGATGACTATAAACAAAATCCAAGGTTAATCTATGTCCAATATTAACCTATATCTCCCAAGCTCTATTTTCTCAAACGGATAACTTTACGTAGCATTATCAATAGTAAAGAGTTCCAATAAGTTGAAATTACTAATATTAGGTTTTTTTTGGGGGGGGGGGGGAAGCTACAAGGGAGAGTGTGAAAAAAGACAACCAATGTAGTTTAGGGTGAGGTATTTTAAAATTTGAACATGTATTGAATTATAAATCATTCGGAATGAATCATGGTATTGTTGAAAAAATCCATCTTGTGCATCGTATGCAAGGATGGACCTAGAGGGTTAGGATGGCCCTATCCCTTAAAATTATAGAATATAAACCAAATTTTTAAGAAATTATATTTCAACCTTATAAAATTTTTAATTTTTTCACTTTAGTCGCTACTAAAAGTTTCGTAAAATGATTAAAATAAAAATATTGAAATATTGATAGGGCTGACTATAATTTTATGAATATATGAATTCCAAATTTTTACGAAATTATATTAAAACCTGTTCGTCTTAATTCATGTTTTGATGAAAGTACTGCAGAAGGCTCCTTTTTTCTTTTTTTGCTCAGAGCAGAAGGCTCCTTTGTACTGCTCACTTTTTACTGCTTGTTTAATCTTGCCATAACTATATATGTAGTTTAGCTTAACGTTCCTCTCATTCTAACTTGAACCATGTTGCACAAGTGGCACGTGGTGGGGCCTAGCAAAGAAGACGTTGACTTTTGAGGAAGCCTCCGTGTTTGGTGTCTTTCGTCGCCGTGCCCCTGACCTAAGGCCACCCTCACACAGTCAACGGCTTTTGTCCATTTCTTCACCTTTCCATTTTTTCACTCCATGTCCTTTTTATAAGGAATATTGATCATCTTTAATATATATAGAACAAATTCTATTTGCCTGAAATTTAAATTTTTTTTTTTTGGTTTTTATCGTGATTATATATATATGTCACTAATTATATTTCTGTAATAAATTTTCACCAAGTATATATCTCTTATATGTACGTGATCCTAAATAAGGGTATAATTAAAAGAAAGTATTACATAAATAAAAATTTGTTGCTTTTAACTAATCATTTTAATCTTATTTATAAGAGTTCAATAGCCGAATTACGTGGTTTAAGAAAGCAGTTAAAATAATAAATATGTCTAAATAAAATTTTTTCTTCTTCTAAATATGCCCTTGTTTATGGGGGAAAATAAGAGAAAGAAAGAGTAAATATAAGTATCAGTATCACTAACCTTTCAATTAAAGTATTACAATTAACGAGGGGCAAAAATAAAATAAAAAATTCATTAAATGTTTACATAATTTTAATTTGTTGGACTCTTAAAAAAAATTAAATTTTAGACTCTTAGGAAAAGGATGGAAAGGATCGGAGTATCATTTTAATTAAACTAGTAATTCTGATAATTATTCCTTATAAAAATGTGTGGAGGAGTAATTTTAAGGGATAGAGTTGAATGATTGTGTTGTCGGCACAATGAAATTAATGTTTTGTTTGGATTCGAGAAGTCAAAGGCGAATACCAACAAGAGTTTCCCTCACTTTGAAGCAATCCCAAATCCAATAATCCAAATTGGTGAGACAAGTTTACGTGGCATCTCCATCTTGTACATTCTCTTTCCTGGAATCCAAGTTTCGCATAAGAGCTTTGGTTTAGTTGAATGTAATATCAATAGTTTAAACTTTGTAGATTGGAAAAAAAATTATACACGGAGTATCAATTTAAATACTACCTTCGATCCTAATTAGAAGAGCTAGTTGATTTTCTTTAGAGAAATTAAGGAAGCTAAATAAGTTACTTAATCATTTCATATGTTAAATATTCTTAGATTATATATTAGTTTATTAGTCAAATTAATAAGTTTGAAGAAAAAAATAAAAATAAAAATACTTTAAAGTAATTTAATTAGCTTGCTTAATCTCTTTAAAAAAATCAACTAGTTCTTATAATTAAGACCAGAAGGAGTAGTTACTTTCAACTAGTGTCCACAATATCAATCATCAACTTTATTTTTAAAAACTTTAAATACTCGATTCCATAAGAAACGGGTCGGATCCATCCATCACTAAATACATTGTCTTAATCCTTATTTCATAATATTTCTTAATTACTTCTACTTATTTATATTTTTCATAATTGATTGATTAATCGATTATATTTGGAAATGATTTGATAATTTTTAAATTCTCTAATTTTCTTTATTTTATAACTTCCTCCATTTGACAAAAAAATAAAAATAGAAATGGCAATATAGATGTGGAAATTATCTCATTACATCCCCTAAATAATGAGGATTCTTTATCCCCATAAATTATGTCGTAATTATAATAATTTGATTTGGAAATATAGCTTGTTTAAATAGATTACTTGAAGTAGTAGCTAGCTACCAAATTGTTTGTATAAAAAACTGAGAGATTTAAATCAATTAAATTTTCGCAAGTTTCACAAATAATTTAGAAACTTGAGTGGAACAAATCCACTTTGAGTGGGTAAGTAGTACATGTTTTAATGTAGGAGTTAATATCAATTAATTAATATAATGGAGGTAGAGTACGTAGATATTTTAGTTTTGTCTAAATTTGGTTCTGAGAATAACCAGCAGAGTTTTCTAGAATGATCAGCTCTTAATTGTTTTCTTACCATCCTCAAGCATGCGATCAACCCCACCTAATTATTATTCTACGTACCTGCCTTGCAATTTAATTTGTACTCAAACGAAAGAATAGTGCAGTTAACTCCATTATTCAATTCCGTGACGACATGTTCTTCTTCTCAGAGTTGGTTCTGTTACCATTATCTTCTCTTTTGTTTTTTTATCTATTCTCTTACCATTTTCTTATTTTCACTCTATTTAATATTAGAAAAATGCTTTAGACTTTAAACATTATGACAATTTAGTTAGGTTGAACGTGTGTAAAAATGTTCCGCATGCCCAAAAAAGCTACAATATATAAAAGTTTACCAACCTCCTTACCTCCATTAGTATGATAATAATATCTTATAGCTTAGTTTTACATACTTTGACTCTTGGTTAAAAAAAAGTTTTGATTTTAAGTTTTGCCCATTTTGGTTTTGATTACCTCTCTTATAATCAGTTTTATTCCATTTTAACTTCATCCTTTGTATCATATGGGACATTAAAGAAACAACTTACAATCTCCCTCTTTATATTTTTTTTTTTCACTTTTTTTCCCCTTTTTTTAACGAGTACTCGCCATATATAACTGACAAAGTGAACTTAAATTTATAAAACCTTGCTATTTAGTAAAAATTGGAGGATTCTCTCATTAGCAAATTTTCTCCTCATCTCTTATCATCTAATCTAAGCCATTGTTTTGACTTAATGAGGTTGTTGGTATGGACAATTTTATCCAATGTATGGTCCAGATTTAGAGCCAATGAGGGACAATGAGAAAATGCCAATAAGAAGATCCAAACCCATAAAAATCACTGCATGGTGGAAGAAATATTGTAACAAAACAATTCCAATAACAAGTGATGAACAAAATGAATTTGTTGTCATTTATTATAGAGTAAAATACTCTAACCACCCTTCTGTTTTGCCTTAATTATATAGAACTCTTCTCTATTTTGGAAACCCATATAAACCTCCTTAAAATTAAACATATGTTACACAAACCTCTCTTAAATTTTGAGATTTAATTTCTATCCATCTAAACCGTTAGTTGATCGTTAAGTTTGGCTTTTAAACTTTATATATATATATATATATATATATATATATTAAAATACTCTGACTACCCTCCTGTTTTGCTTTAATTACATATACCTCTCTTCTATTCTGAAAACATATGCTTAAGTCCAAACAGTTAACTCTGTTAAGAATATTCTAAAAAGATTCCAAAAATATATTTTTAACTAAAGTTTATATAAAAATAAAATTTATTTACTATTTTACCCTTAATGCTAAATTTTTTAACTAAGTTTATATATAGAAACTTACACATGGTTGATCATGGTTGATGTATTTATTTTGTCTGGTACATTTTGACTAAAATTATTTTAAGGAATTTAAGAGTTTTTTTCAACTGTTCCTTAATTTCTATTTTTTTATCTTTACAAATAATTATTTTTTTGATGATTTTAGATTAGTTAATGTAATAAATATTTCAAACCATGTTGAATATTCAAGTAAGTTATTAAATAAACATGTGATTGATCAAATGCATTTATAAATATTTGTGAAAAAGATTAAGGTGCATTTTTACCCTTAAAGTATGCGCCTAGGAGTAATTTTGCCTCTGAAGTTTTAGGTATAGTAATGTTGCCCTTGAAGTTTAAGAACGGAGCAATGTTGCCCCTCCGTCAAAAACCCTATATGTGTGTGTTTAAATAAATCTAATACTAAAAAGGGTTATTTTGGTGTAAAAAAAATACAAAAGAAGAAAAAAAAGTTCAAATGTCAAACTTAACGGTTAACTAATGATTTGGGTGGGTGGAAATAGAATCTCAATATATAAGGAAGGTTTGTGTAACATATGTTAAATTTTAAGGGAGATTTACATGGGTTTCAAAAATAGAGAGGAGGTCTGTGTAATTAAGACAAAACAGGAGGGTGGTCAGAGCATTTTACGCTTTATTATATTACTCCCTTCGGTTATAAATATAAGACAGAGTTGAATTTTTTGTATATAAAGATTAAGGAAACTAAATAAGTTACTTAATCATATCATATCATATATTGTGTATTCTTAAAGTATATATCGATTTATTAGTTAAACTAATTAGCTTGGAGGAAAAAAAAGTCTAAAATAATTTAATTAATTTCCCTATAGTAAATTTGTTGCTGACGTGTTGAACTTAATAATTACACTCATTCATTAAAACCTCATAGTGAATTTCATTTAATTTTATCCTTATGATTTACATCAATATATATATAGAATGGTAACTAATATCACTTATTGTATGCCCTGCAAAGTAATACTAATTGATTAGAAGTATATACTTTTGATTAGAAAGAATTATGCTTTAGTAAGTAACCTACCATTTGATCCATAGCAACCAATAATGCATACTCTGCAACAACCCCAAATACATCTTAGGATTAAACAAATATCACAGCAATAGTATTTAGCAAAGAACACAACTTAAAAACATTGTGAAATTACACATAAGACATGAGTAATTTTTTAAGGTTGACTTAATGCATTGGTTGAAATAGGGTGAGAGATCAAAAGTCAAAGAGAGCAGGGGTGGAGCTAGGGAGGGGCTAGGGGTGGCCCCCGCCCCTCCTAAAATTATAGAATAGTACCCAAAATTTTAAGAAATTTTATTTCTACCTTATAAACATTTCAATATTTTCAATCTGGTCCCTACTGAAAGCTTTGTGAAGGGACTAAAATGAACATATTAAAATGTTTATAGTACTTAAATGTAATTCTATAAACACTTGGGTTTATTTCATAATTTTCGCCCCTCCTAATTTGGATTCCTGGTTCCGCCTCTGAAAGAGAGTCAGTCAGATCTGGTCCACCCTCATGCCCCTATCCCATCATATAACAAAGGACAAAATTTGCATTTAAATTTAGAAAACAGAGACAGCACAAAAATTTTAGATTTAATTTGTTCTCCCTCGGAAAATGAAATGTCAAAAACTCTCTCATGTCTATCATGGGTCACCGTTTTTAACTTCCTTAGCTGTCTCTCACCAAAACTAAACTAATCTTCAACCACAACAACATCTCATATTCTCCTTCTACTCCATATATATAAGTTACTTCTCACTAATTTACTAGGATCAATATTTAATAACCTGATTTAAATTAAAAAAAATTCTAAATTTATTCATATTGGATGAGATTTTAAAAGAGGAAAAAAAATATAGAGCCATGTTTAAACATTAACTATATAAAAAAAATTAATAAATAAACATTAATTATTCTGCAAGTGACTCATTGTGGTCAAACAAAATCAATCTAGAACTGACTTATATTTATATGAAAACTCACTGAGATTCTGAGAAATGAAACGAATGTAACCATAAAAAAATTTCAATAATAAATGAATACGTAGTACTCCCTCTAATCCTTATTATAGGATACCAACCGCTAGCAATTTTTGGCCAGGCAACAACTGCTTCTAACTAACTCATTTATTACTATTTTTTCATTATGTCCTCATTTTTAACTGGCTCATTTAAATCCACATCATTAAAGTGAGGGTAAAGTTAGAATCTTACATCAATTTTGGATCAATTTAATGACTTAACGTCCAATTCTTGATCTGCAAGAAATGACACTTGGAGACTTATAATAAGAATCAAAAAGAGTATATATGAATATATTGTCTTTTCTTATAATAAAATTTGTCATTGCATGTCACTTGATTATTGTAAAACTTTTTCATCATTACATTATTTATTTATTCTAGAGCTTATAGTATCTTCCCCCCCTCCCCCCCCCCCCCCCCTTTTTTTTTTGGCTCAGAAATCTTCCCCTTGAATTAACCTTAAGTCCTTACAAGGGGGGAAAAAATGAAAATCGATGAAGATGTTAAATGTTTGGACTTAGCAAAGTCAAACTATAATACAAACAAAAGACAAAAGTCACAGCCTAGCTATCGATCTGCTCTCTCTTTAAAAAGTCAAGCGAGGCATTCCTTGCTTCATCTACTCCACTCTTTCCTTCTCTCACTATCCTATCATCATCTTCTTTTTTCTTCTTCACCTTTCTCTCTGGGTCATAAAAGCTAAAGATCTCACTCATAGCTTTAATTCTCTGAGGTCTAATAAATGGTTGACTTCTCAGCCATTTCAGAGAAAGTAGTGATGGAGGAATCAGCATTAATGGCAGCTTCTTATTGGTCAGATGGGTCGTCATCAGAAGAAGATGACCTCTTGAGAGAGCTTTTAGATTATCATAATTACCATAATGAATCTCCAGCTTTCTCCTCCAATAATATTGAAGCCAACACAGCAGTACGTTCATCTTCATCAGCTTCTTCCTCCACCATTTTTAACTCCCTCCTCTCCAACATTTTTTCAGGTCCTACCATTTCTGATATTGAAAATGCCTTGTCATTCACCAACCATAAACCACAACATTCCCAAGACTTCTCCTTATCCAGGTCAAACAAAATTCAAAATTACTCTATCTTCCTGCAATGCTTTTTTCTTTTTGTAGTGCCATCCCGCAATGTTATTGCTTACTTCATTTTCTTTTTTATATTTCATGTTTAGGGTATCGATACTAGAGAGAGGACTGTGCAAGACAGAGAATAAGTATACTCTGAAAATGAAGTGCTTTGGGAATGGGACGAGTGATGATGGATATAAGTGGAGGAAGTACGGACAGAAATCTATTAAGAATAGTCCAAATCCTAGGTAATTATGCTCTTTTAATTTCTTAATCAACCTCGTCATTTACAAAAATAAGAGGAAAATTAATACGAGAATGAGCAAGTCTCATTTCTGATTTTCTGTCATAAGATATATCAGCACTCATGTTTAGATTAACTTCTCTGTTTTTAATCAAGCTTTTTAGTCCAAGAGATTTTAAATACCAGCACTGTGCTCTGCAGAAGAACCGCGACTAAATTATAGAACTGTAAATCACTAAATATTACTAACTCCGGTCTTAATTATAAGAGCTAGTTGACTTTCTTTGGAGAGATTAAAGAAGCTAAATAAGTTACTTAATTATCTTATATGTTAAATATTCTTAAATTATATATTAGTTTATTACTCAAATTAATAAGTTTGAAGAAAAAAATAAAAATAAATATATTTTAAAATAATTTAATTAGCTTCCTCAATCTCTCCAAAAAAAAGTCAATTAGCTCTTATAATTAAGACCAGAGGGAGTACTAAAATGTTTCTGCATCTTATGTTCTGTACTAAAAGTTATGAGCACTAGCAAGTAATTGATGGGGGAAAAAAGTGAAATAGTTTTTTTTCTTCTTAGAATTTCTTTCTGTAATTTAATTCTTGTCATTTAAAAGTTTTTGGGAAAAATCCATTTAAGATCTCGAGGGACTAAGAAAATATCTAAAAAGTCTTATATAAAATTATGATATAAAAAAAGTTCATTGACAACTCCTTCAATAGGTAATTTAACTACTCCATCGATCTGTGGGTTTTAACAACTCCTTGAGACTTTTTTAATATCAAAATTTTCTATGAAACTTTTTTTTTAACATTTTCTTGATCCCTTAGGATCTTAAAGGGATTTTCCCGTTGATTGACTATACAGTCTTGAAATTACAAAAAAATTAAAAAAAAATCACAGGGACTTGATAACAAAGACAAGTCCACTATGTAAAATACTGCTCCGTAATTAGTAATTATTAATTAATCAGTGTCATTTTGGGAATTTGATTGATGGGGCTCTTCATTTTTTTAAACCACAATAGCATATCAGATGATTAAGTGATTTGTGATGAAGATGGCACCAGAAGAGCAATAATACATCACAAATTAATTATTAAGGTCTACTCACTTAACTATTTATTCTTTTCATTAAAATCCTATCCATCTTAAGTAGCTCACCTTTTTCAAGTTCCTAATCATCTTTTTTGTTTTGGTAAGAACACACCTAATCTTCTTTAATCCTCATACTACCTATCCAGAGAAAGTTTAATATTAATTAAGACCATTGCCTCCCCATAAAAGCTACTATTAATTAAATCCAACATGTAATTTTTCTCAATTAGCATGCATTAATCCTCATTATTTGTATCTAATTATGACAATTTTTATATGAAGATTAAATACATATAATAATCCAATTTTTACCCCTTTTTTTTCACTTACAGGAGTTATTATAGGTGCACTAATCCAATGTGTAATGCCAAGAAGCAAGTTGAAAGATGCAATGAGGACCCTGATACTCTTATTATAACTTATGAAGGGCTTCACTTTCACTTTTCTTATCCATATTTGTTGATGACTACTGAGGCCCACGAATCTCCTCTGCCACCAACAAAGAGGCCCAAGACCAATACGAGCATTTCCGAGACCCAAGCCCATCAAGGCCCAAATGCACAACAGTCAGATAAGGTCCAGGTTCAGGCCCAGGATATTAGTGTGGGATCGCAAGGGTTGCTTGAAGACATGGTGCCTTTGATGATTCGTAATCCTACAATTAGAAGTATAAATCCTTTGCAGTCTTAATATTTAAATTCATAGTCAAATAGTGATCATTTGGGGGGAAAGGTGTTGAATAAGAGGGAAAAGGTGGTCTGTAAATATATGAGCACCCAATTCTACTCTCATTGGTCAATTTTCTTCTCAATTAAATGATTTTAGTTCCACATTCTCATATTCTTCTTATTTTTATAATTATTATTGATTACATTACCTTCTCCAAATATGAGCATTATACGGCCTCATGGTTATAAGTGGAGTTGAATCCACACCCTCCCATTTATGAGGAGCTTTCTTGTCATTAGTTAGGCTATAAGGCAATTGACATTGATGTATATTATAAAAGGGCTATTTTCAGGTTTTAAACGGGTTGAGTTTTTCTCCTTTTCTTTTTCTCATTATCCCTCATTATTTTTTAATCATATTCATCCAATCAATCACAATACTACTTTAAAACCTCTCCCCTCTTCTCAATCAATAATCAAGATAGGCTAAGGAGAAGAAAAGGAGAAAGAGGATTATGAGAAAATTCTCTCCCGTTTTAAACATTTATGTCCTTGACTTCACTCTCAATGGTGTGGTGTGAATCCAAAGGTAAATTCAATGAGTAGGGCATTATAGTAAATAGACATGAATGAGAATATGATCATAGAAATTTTTTTTTCATGTTTTTTATATAAAAATAAATGAAGATATTTAGTAAATGTACTTGGTGATAGTAGATGACCACTAAAAAAAACAGGGATTTTCTGATGGAATTGAAGCTTGCCATGAGTATTCGTGATGGAATTTCTGACGGAACGAATTCCGTTGGTAATAGGACCGTCTCAAATTAGTTTGCGACAAAATATTACATTTTGTCACAAATTATGATGTAATTTCCGACAGATTAGTTTCCATCACAAGTTGCCACAGAATTTTTTGTGGCAAATTTGCCTGGAGCCAAACGTTTCTTTTGAGACAACATAAAATTAAATTTAATAAATAAAACCCAATTGAAATTAATAATAAAAGAACGATATGATTCAAAATAAGTTTGAAAAGGTAGCTAAAATGTTATAAGTAAACAAAGTCTAGTAATAATAATGTCAAAAGTTCTACCACAGACATGAAAAATTACACAGTAGCTCTCAACTGTAAACAAAGTCTGATAATAATAATGTCAGAAGTTTTGCCACATACGTGAAAAGCTAGCAGTAGCTCTCAACTCTTAGAGGGTAATTCAACCTTAAAATCCTGTCGGAAATTTGTAACGGCACTAGTCCGTCGGAAATTCCGTGGGAAACTTTCCGACAAAATTTCCGATGATCTTTGGACTACTTTTGAGACGGACTTTTTTTTTTTTTTAAATCGAAAATGGACGGGATTTTTTTGTAGTGGACTATGCATGGACAGGTGAACTTAGTAAATGAAGATCAAGTCCCAAACCCTCCAAACTTCTTTATGAATGAAACGTAATATGATTCAAATTGGACATACTTTTTGTTGTTGTGTAACTCAGAATGTCTCTAAGATTTGAACTTGAGACTAATTTTTGTTGAGTTGGGATAGTTAAAGTTAAAGTTATATCAATAAATGTGCTTTTCGAGATTTACGCTTGTATCTTTCTCCTTACGACATTATGCATAATATATAAGAATTTGAATATTTTTAGAAAATTAAGAAGATAATTACACACACAGACTTATTATTTTTGAGCATAAAGAAAGATTTTATATAATTTAAACATTGAAATTAGAAAAAGATTATCATTGACCATAAGTTAATAAATCAATATATCATCCTCATGTATCCATTTGAATTTGTTGCTAAAAATATGTCAAAGAATAAACTGTGCCCACACAAGTTTCAAGCTTTTTATTTGGATTTTGGATTCACGTTTGTTGATGTAATCTATGATTGTGATGTTGTGATTGTTGTGTGCATTATTAATTGGGTAGGCTCCCAAACTGGTGGCCATCGTTTAACCTCACAGCCTTCACATTAACTTTATATCACTCTTAATTACTGAAAACAAAGTTTCAAACAAATTATAAATAGAAAAACCCACTACATATTAAATTTCTCTCTTAATTTTAATTACCTTCTAAATTTTGAAAGCTTCAGTACTTGATTATTGGTCTTTTGGAGTCATTTAACAGCCACCACTCAAAATACACAAAACCTACTAATATTTTAAGTTTAATTATAATAAGCTTTTGTGCAACCACTTCTTTGTTTCAAATATAAGCATGTTTTTAAACGTCTCATGTTTGAATTATTTACAAAAAGTAACACAGCTTTTATAGATTTGTGTGTATTATTATACGTTTACATGTTTTAAGTTCAAATTCATTTGGAGTGCACGAAATGAACTTGTTGTTGTCATGTTGAATTTTTTTATATAAAAAAAATGTAATAATAATGCCATTTTTAATATCTAAAAAATTCTAAGTTGTTGGGTATATTCTTTGCTTGTAAGAGCTCCAGGCAAACAGATAAGGCAATGGTCCCAGATGCCTCATCACCAATCATTTGTAGGGTTCTTAATTAATTTGAAGATTTTAATTTTTAATTTTTCTTACAAAGAGACAAGAAGGGAGAAGAATTAAAGCTAGAAATAATAATGCATGCGTAGGACCCTTGAATAGTTTATTTAATTTGAATTATTATTAATTTCTCCAATTTTAAAACTTAATTATGCTTAAGACAGGCCATGACCAATTAACCACCAAATAATGAGACTGAGAGAGTCACATAAAAAAAATTGAAAATATGAGTACTACTTGTTTTAACGTTCCTCTTTTTTTGGAGTCTATTGTAAATAAATAACTTTCTTTGTACGTGGTCCCTTAATTACTTTAATTTATACAAAATTTACTTTATTTTATGTATGATTTTTAGTTGTTACTTGTTAAACATGGGTATTAATTAGGACTGAGAGAACACTTGTAGAGGGGTATTGTTTAATGTTTTTTCCCCATATCCATTACTCTGGTGTTTTTTTTCAGTTACATCAATCACCTTAATTCTATTTATGATTTAAGAGGCTGGATACATCATAAATAAAATTAGGGTGTTGTAAATATATATATATATATATATATATATATATATATATATATATAATATAAATGATGCTATAGCCTATATATTAGTTTACACTAGCTATAGCCTGTGGCAGAACTACTTGCTGTCCAACTGGAGCCTTGACCCGAACTGACTCTAGCTAACCTTTTAAAATTTGTTGATATACGTATTTATTTATTATATAATATTTTATTTTGATCAATAATTTGGCCCCAATTTATAAGGACAATGTTTGATTCATTACTTATTAGGCTGTAAGAGGAAAATAAAATTCTTGTTTGAGATAACTACTAAAAATGTTGGTTTTATATTATATCTTATTTTAATTTATAATTGTCGGTTATTATTTATTTGTATTTTCAATGCTCTGTGATATTATTTAGTAAATAGTTCAATTGTTTTTTTTTTGTCCGGACTAAAAATATTTTCTGGTTCCGCCACTGACTATAGCTATAAGATATGGGTGAACTTTTTTAGTTAATGATTAGCTTGACAAATTTTTATTAATTTGTTAGAGCTTGTTTATTATAAAGAATATAATAAATCAATCGTACCATTTACATATAAAGATTCAGAAAATAATTCGTAGGCCTCAGCCAAAATAATTAAATTTTAAAAGTCTAAAAAATTTATAAGTATTGTAAATGACACAATTCAATTTGTAATTTTCAATTTTCACTTAAATTTAACTTGTGAATGATACAGCTCAACTTTTAAATATTCAGGTTTGATTTATAAGAATGACATTTTTAAACCTATTCACATTTTTCATGCAGTCTTCTATAATGTAGCTTTCTCTCTTAACTAACTACACCTAACCAAGACAAAACCTTTTGTTATTAAATGAATTTTTTACATATAATAAATTATGATTTTTTTAATAAAAAAATGTTTGTTGTCAACAAATATTAATGCATTTGATACTCGTTTTACACACATCATTATTTTTAGTATTTTGATAGATATCTACATTGATGCTTGGAAACAGTCAAGAGGAAAGTGGATCTAGTGCACCAAATCGCTAATATTAAATAATAAATATTAAAGCATATGAATACATGATCGCTTTTAACAAAAAGTAAAAGACGACATATATATTAACAAGCAATAACTTTAGATTTATTTATTTTTTATATTATCCATTTCTTATAAAATAAATTTTAATGTTTTTAATAAAAAAAATTTAATTCATACGAAAATAAAACAATTATGATTTTTTATATGATAATATAAAAAATGGCTAGAAATGGTCAAAGAGCACTACCACCTGAGTCTCGACTCCCGAATCCTTATTAGAGTAGTTATTAAGTAATATTATCGGAGATTTTAAATTTTATTGGGTGAGAAGTGACAACAACTCCATGTACTTGAGTCATATATCTTGTTGTATATGATATTAATGGCATTACTTTAACTAATTAATTAACTTATGATTGATTAATGGGAAAATTCATCTCAGGGCCTAAACTAGCAAAAAAATGTCAAAAAAGGCTCCAAAAAAAGTCACATGTCAAAAAAGGCCCCATGGCCTTTTCTGATATTATTTTATAAAACGTTAGTTGTTAGTGTCTACTAATATAATTGTTAACGAATATTGATTTAATTGTTAATAGTACTAATTTAATTATTAGGATATTGTTGTTAATGCTACTCATTTAGCTGTTAACAGGTACTGATTTAGCTATTAACATGTACTGATTTAGTTGTTAATAGAACTGATTTAGTTGTTAGTGTTAATGAAATAATACTAGAAAATGTCTTGAGTCTTTTTTGACATGTGACTTTTTCTTAGGGTTTTGTTGACATTTTTTGCAACTTGGGGCCCTAAGGTAGATTTTCCCTAGAAAATCCTGTTCAGGGCCCATATTATCAAAAAAATGTAAAAAAAGGTCCAAAGACTCTGAAAATTCAAAAAAAGGCCCAAGATTCTGAAATTCTGGAAAAGGCCCAAGGTGAGTTGTTAATGGGGCTGATATAGTTGTTAGCCGGGTATTGATATAGTTGTTAACTGAGCTGATTTTATTTTTAACAACTAAATTAGCCCAGTTAACAACTATATCAGTACCCCGCTAACAACTAATCAGCCCCATTAACAACTCACCTTGGGCCTTTTCCAAAATTTCAGAATCTATTTTTAACAACTAAATCAGTCAAGTTAACAACTATATCAGTATCCCGCTAATAATTATATCAGTCCTATTAATAACTATATCAGTACCCCGCTAACCTTGTGCCTTTTTTCAAATTTTCAGAGTCTTTGGACCTTTTTTCGCATTTTTTTGGTAAAAAAGGCCTTGAACAGGATTTTCCCTTGATTAATAGACTTTTAATTAAAAAAACCGAAAGTTTAAATGAAAAAGGTCTGCGTCAGAGACAGCCCAGGTAGTTGGAATTATTGAAGGAGTGATTCAAAATGGAGCTTTCAAAAAAAATGGAGCTTTCAAATGTTTATACTTGACCATATTCTATATTTTATTTTAATGTTTGAATATCCCATCGAATACAAATAAAATAAATTGAATAATTCCCACAAACATTTTTTTTTAAAAAAAAAATCTTTTATAGGCCAAAGTCTGTAAAATAATTTTTAACCATAAGAGAAATATAAAGAAAGTAAAATGGGGGAAAAATTCTGTCTACTGAGTTGAGCGTGAAACCTTAATTTTTACATCCATCATCTCTTTTATTTGTATTCCTCTAGAGATATACTAAGTTTAATAAATTTTTGTCGCCTTAAAAATTTAAAATTATTTTATTCACATTCATAATCTCTGGTAGATATCTCCTGCAAGAACACATGCATTAAAAAACTTGCCAATTGCCAACAAAAATTTGGTCCAATTATACAAAATATTAATATGGAGTTGCTTTCATCCAATATGTTGTAGTTTTCCAAAGCCTTGGGATTCCAATTATTTGTCACCCTTTGATGTAATGATTTGTCTTTTTCATTTAATTATTGATGGCGCACAATCACTTTGTATAGTTGCATATTGTAATTCTGTCCATACTCACAAATGTTCCAATAATCAATAACTCAATATTAATTTTTTTGCTGACTATAATTCAATATTAATTATACAATGTTGAATCTATAACAAATCCCATTATTTATAATAATATAACTCAATTTTTAGTTATTCATATGACTCGTTATTTAAGTTCAGTGTAAATACCTACATGCATATATACATACATATCTATATCTACGTACACTTTTTTTTTTTTTGGGGTCAAAATATCTACATACACACACACATATGTATAAATATACATCTATGTATACACACACATATATATTGTGTATATAATATTGCGAACGGAGAGGTAGCTAATTGATGGAGTCAAGCTAATTAACAAAGATGTCTTTAATATTCATATTAGGATTAAATAATAGTTCTCCCCAACTAATTAAACATGTCTAATTTATTTGGTAGTCTTCTTCTTCTTCTTCTTCTTTTTCTTGGAGGCTTTCTCTTTCTATCCCCAAAGAGTCAATTTTATTAATAACAAAAAATGGATTGGAGGTTCTCTCTCTAAAAATATAATGATAATCACAAATTTAAAGGAAGAGCTCATCTAAAATGATTATCCTATTGGATGAAAGACCTTTTTGAACTTATGAAACATTTGAGAGTCTCCCAATGTGTAACTATTGCCAATGCACCCCCATTTGAGAGCCAATGTTCTGGGTGGTTCACACTACAACTCTTCACTCGATCTTTTGCTATGGTAGAATCCTTTATTGGTAGCTCTTTTAATTTCGTGAACATCAAGCTATTGGATGATTACAAGACTGAAGAAAGAACTTATCTAAAAAGACTAATCTGTTAGGTGAAAGAACCTCTAGCGAAACTTATAAATTACACTTTACTTACGAACCTACAATCATAATATATGTATTTTTTTAAAAAAAAAAATGCATCCCATCTATAAGATTAGAGACAATCAAAGACGTAAAAAAATCTTTTGAGATTGAAAAAAAAAAGAAAAGAGAAATCAAAGAGGTATTTGCCTATCTTGGCGTCACTGGGTTATAATGGTAGAGGGTTTTCGATAGTCTTGTTCTCGACAATCATCCTTAGTGTGTTATACATTTAATGACTAAAACTTTTCCTTAATTACTTTCGACTCCCTCTGGTCCTTATTATAAGACATCAACTAGCAAGTTTATTTGATTCTTTTTATAAGGCACTTGATTATTTCCAATGAGCATTAATTATTTGTTTCCATGTCTGCTTATAATTAATGAAGGTAATGTATGTGTGAGAGTAATAATTAATATAATATTAGAGTTTAGTGCAATTAGTAGGTGTAATATTGGAAGTTACTTAAATTGTGGAACAACTTTATTGACTTTAACTATTTTTATTGGTTTGTGAGAAAAGTTAGTTTGTGCTTTATGATAAGGACCAGAGGGAGTAGCGAATATGTGCTCCTGTTCCATGTGTAACTTCTTCTTCAATATTGTTTACACTGCGAGCTCAACATATTCGATTAACTACAAGTCAAACTTAACCTATATAATTGTCTGGGCGGCATTACTACGATTTGAAAACTTACAGGGCAAAATTGCTCTTAAATGAAAACTTTAAGGACTAATTTACACTTTAACAAAAATGACGTGAATGACACGTAGATTGCTAACTCAAAGTATTCGGTTAACTAAAGGTCAAACTTAATCAATATAACGGTTAGGGAAAAACTGTTATGATTTAGAAACTTTCGGGAAAACATTATACTCCAAAAAAACTTCCTCAACAAAATTGTTCAATCATGATAACTTTCAAGATAAAATAAACCCTTAACCCTGTTATAGAGAAATGAAAGAATGGAGAGAGAATAATTGATTGGGGGTCAGAGGAGGAGTTTGAAATGGTAAAGATGATGACTCAAATAATTGATTGGTAAGGGAACGTACAATACTATGCCAAGTAGCCTTTATTCTAAATTTATGGGACAAGTTCAATTCATTGATGATTCATGATTGTATACTCAAATTGCATGGCACATGTGTACTTATAAATATTTATTTCTTAATTCTTATTGGATGAGTATTGGATAACTGACCTTTTTTTCTACAGAAATTGTAGGCGTACAATGATTGAGAGACTTCCTCAATCATAGTTATTCTACAAATTATAATTATATACAAGTGGTATATCAAAAAGTTATTTCACTTATAAAATTCGAGTGCTTATCTGTAACTAATTTCTTAATAAAAAATTTGAGTGAGTTCCATCTGAAGATAAAATAGAGTCTTACAATTTAAAAAACACTCATGAAAATACTTATATTGAAAGAAATATCAAATTCACAATTTATGAAATATGGATTGACTTTTTACACATCAAATACAATGTACATGGGCATAACTATGTGTTTAAAAATCAGTTGCTAAAAGTGAGTTTAGCTCAAAAATAAGGTCATAATTACTCCAATGTGAGTTAGACTCGTATCACTGAGAGTCAAACATAACCTTATATATATATATATATATATATATATATATATATAGGTCAATGATCCCTCTTAGGAGGGAATGATCCCTCTTCTCTGCCCAATCGTCATTGGTAAACATAGCCTGAATTTTTTTAATTACTCTATGTTGTTCTAAATATAAGATTGAGTTACTTTTTTTTTTGAAGAGATTAAGGAAAATAAAAAGGTTACTTAATTATATCATATACTATGTATTATTAGATTATATATCAGTTTATATATGTTAAGTAAAATAGTTTGAAGAAAAAACAATTAATATAACTATTTTAAAGTAATTTAATTAACTTTCTTAATATCTCTAAAATAAATATCTTTATGTTATATTTAGAACCAGTTAACCAAAGACAATAATTTTTTATTAAAGAATTTCTTTAATTAGTTAATAATAAAGTTGATAGAGGCGGTGGAACTTTGTTATATAATACTACTCATAGAAAGAAAGGGCGTGAAAAGTGAAGCCAATCTATAACCAGGCTTTTGGTTTCATGTCCTCTCACTATCAAATTATAGACGGTTCAAATTTATCAATATCATCAAAGTATACATGATACAATTTAATTATGAGTTGTGCTATTAATAAATAGTACTACTTCTGGTCCTAACTATGTGACTAAATTGACTTTTTTGAAGATATATATTAAGGAAGCTAATTAAATTACATTAGAGTATTCTTTTTCCAAACTAATTAGTTTGACTGATAAAATAATTTATAAACTAATAATATACAACATATGATATGATTAAGTAACTTATTTAGCTTCCTTAATTTCTCCAAAGAAAAGTCAACCCAATCTTATAATTAGGACTGAAGGGAGTAGAAAGTATTTAGTTTATTTCAATCTCTTTATGAAACATAAGATCTATAATCTTGTTTACTATGAGAAAACACAAAATATAAAAATATAACAAAAAATTAAGGTCCATTGTTTATATCTTTTAGGTTCAATTTTTCAAATCAAATATTGTCATATATGACTCTCGTTATTAATAATTATTTAATATAATTTTGAAATGATATCCATATAAATTTTTATTATGAAAAAATTTGCATGTTAAGATTTAATTAGTGAATTAAACCTAATGATTCTGATAAAAAAAAATAAACCTAATGAATATAAATAAATTGATGTTATTTTTGCCTAATTTCAAAGGCGGAAAATGATTGATTATATCCTCATTATCAAAATGAAAAATAAATTAAATAAATTAATATTATAAATAGTTAATTATTACGAAAACATATTAAGTCACATCAGAACCAAACAAAATGTCCATTCTATTACAATAATATAACATAACCCGTTATTTTGCATTATTACTCTTTTGCCAAACTTTTTCAAATATCTCTCTTACTCAATTTGATCTGCACACAACTTTTGGGGTGCGTCCAATTGGCACTATACTTTTCCTTCAACAACTGGGCTCAAATTGACAATATATATATATACACACATATATCTATATATATGTGTGTGAGAGAGAATATTACCAGAAGGAAATTATTTAAAATTTAAATATATTAAATACTAGAGAATGACATGAATATGCTAGAGGCTGACATGTAAAGGAGACAAAAAATTTATTTTCTTAGGTAAGATCTATATATATATATATATATAAAAGGAGTCCTACACGCAAATGTGCAAATGATCTTTTCCACATATAATTGCTCAGAAGATGATCACGAACCATGCATCATGTCGATACAGGTGGCTTCCTCAAAAAGTTGCATTTAATACGGATAATAAAACCAATTTAGTTGTATATTTCATTAGTTGTCACAAACAAATTAATTGGCACCAACACAACATATTGATAAGATCATTTTTCCCTTAGCCTGAATATTTTGATTAGATTGAAACATTGCATTTTTTTGTGTTTGGTAAGAAGAAATTTATGTAAATTGGGTCTCGAAGACTCATTATGGCCCACATATATCTTTAAGTTCAAAGAACGTTTACAAAAATATTTACATATTATCAACCCCAGTGCAGTGGCACTTACAGTGGTATTGAGATGTTTAGTCTCGCCCCGGTCTATGGTTCGATTCTTCCCTCCCCCCTCCCCGCATCTGTACCAAAAAAAAAAAAGTTTTTATATTGACAATGAAATTCAATCTTATGACCTTGTGTGTTATCAATGTGACAAATTTTTGTTGCAAAGGTAATTTTTTTACAGCATTTGTATTACCATCTTCCTTGCCTCTTTCCATTTTAATGTTAGATATTTATTATATGCAAACACATATTCTTATTTAACAAATCCATTGACTTTCTAAAGGATTTGTGCTTTTTTTTCCAAACTAATAAAAAAGACAAACAGTCAAGCGCCTCGTAGCGCGATCAGCCTTAGGAGCTAGCCTTCCCTTTTGTCCAAAGTTTGAGCCCTGCCTCCCTCTCCCCCCACTGGCTGTATCAAAAAAAAAAAAAAAGACAAACACTAACAGCCTGAATTACAACAAATGAGATTAAATTTGCGATCTCCTACTAATAGGGGTAATCCATGCCACTAGACTACGTGCTTTTGAAGGTAGTCATTAAAAATTTTACATGATCTATTAGGGTCTTGATGGGGTTAATTTTCCACTAAAATTACTTGCAAAAAGCATTTTTTATAAGATACAAAAGGCTTTACTTTTGACCAAAATTTAGTGACAGATCCTTCATAATGAAAGTGATCTATCAGAGTATATCCTAAATTCAGATCTTATATATGCAAATTTATGGTCTAGGATTTCCACTTAGGATTGGCCTGAAAGAGGATTATGCAAAAGTGTATTTCATCATTAAAATTTGCATCCCAACCTCGGATCTTGCTACTTGATGCGTTGAATATTAGTTTCAGTAGGGTATATGACAACAAGATTTTGATTCTTGTCCAGAAAAAAAGAAAAGAAAAGGAAAAGCTTCACCAAACTAAGTTAGCTGTCACTCTCTTTGTGTGTGAACCTCATAGGTTATAGTATTTAAAAATTAAACGTAATTGAATAATTTAATATTTTAATGCAATTTTCTAGCCACAAAGAACCTCATTTTTTCTCTATATAAACCTCCTTAGCCAACATTTCTTCTCCCCCTTCCTCTTGCTTTCTCCTGTACCTCTGTGTTTATCTCAAAGGCCTTCTTTTGCTTTAAGCTTCACCCTGATTCTTCTCTTTCTGGTACGCTTTTGGCTCTTCTGTTTCTTTCAATCTTTAGCCATTTTCCTTTTCTCTATATAAGTTTTCACTCATTACCAAGAGCCCTTAAGCTTTACTCATCTTGGTCCCATTTATAGGCCCAAGAGAGAATAAAAGTTTTGGTCTTATTTACAAGGCATACCTCATCAAAGTTTTGAACTGAATATACAATTTAACCCTTCATTTGTCATTGCGTTGACTTTGTTTTCATTTATTATTGAGTTAGAAAGAAGTTACATTTTGTTACAGAGTAAATAAGGCTTAAGGTTTTTCTTAGTCTATGTGAAACATGTTGAAAGTGACTTGTAAATAGGATCAGATAAGTATGTCATGGAACCCATTTCTTGATTTGATAATTTTGGTTTTGTGTTCTCGATTTTCTCTACATTGCTCGTAAATTATTGTGTTTATAAACAATTTTTTTATGGATCGTTCCAGAAAGTTGGTATAACTAAATTATGGGCATGATTCCAAAAGTCGGTGCACTTTGAAGAAAGGGATTATGCTCTGTCTGGAGAACTCTGTCAAAAGGATTAAAAGAATAAGAATAATGGACTTTGTGGCCTTTGCTATAATCCCTTCTTTCGAAGAAGACCATTCGTTTTTGCTGTTCATCTTAATAATTGAACATAATTTTTGAGCTTTTCTATGTTCCTTTAAGTCTGTGCCCAAAAAGTTCACTGGTCCACAAGTTTTTGATTTAATCCATTCCACTTGTTGTGGATTATACACTCGGAAACTTAAAAGAGTCCTTATCTCAATGACCCCATAATTGTCTTCTTTAATGGAGCTTTTAGCCACTTTAGTTGCTAATCTGAGTCAACATGAACATTTCTTTTATGGATATGACTAGATTGAGAATCAAACCAAGTTCACTATAAATATGGGCATTGGTTAATGTTTCATAAAGCATAGTGTTTCACTTCTGTCTTCTGTTTTCCACTTTTAAGGTTCTTCTAGTTGCAATGGAGTATGAGACCATATTCAGGCAGGCCCAGAGACCAAAATACGATTGCCTACTTTTCGGTGAGCCTATGAATCTAACACGATGTCTTCTATTGCATACCTAAAACATAATCATTGAACATGATTGTAACTGAGTTTTGTTGTAGATTTAGATGATACACTGTATCCTCGTAGTAATGGTGTTGGAAGTGCATGTGACCAGAATGTCAAAGGTTGGTTGTAAAGTACTACTTATTATGCCTTTTTTTTTTCTTATGGATGTCTTTATTGACACTGAGTGGTACTATTGATGATGTAGACTTTCTGGTGGAGAAACTTGGCATAGAGAAAAGCAAAGTTGATGAATTAGGCTTTCTCTTGTACAAAAACTATGGAACTAGTCTGGCTGGTCTTAGAGTACGATCTTCTAACAGTTTCCTTCTTAGAAATTGGTTCTTTTGATATATTTTGAACATGCAGAGAACCCATGATTGATCTGTTTCCATTCTCTTATTTTCAGGCGATCGGATATGACTTCAACTATGATGAATATCACAGGTAAAAGAATTTTTCTTTAATTTGTTTTCTCATGGATGTTAATGTAGATTTTGAAGGAGTATTGTATATTTATGTCTGAATTTCTGCTCTTGCAGTTTTGTCCATGGGAGATTACCTTATGAGAACTTGAAACCAGACCCGGTTCTGAGGAATCTCTTGTTGAGCCTACCATATAGGAAACTAGTAAGTTTCATTTTAATCGGAAAAGTTCAGACTTCAATGTCAATATGCTATAATGGAACCTAATATGTTGAGCATATATCTGATTTGACCCACTGTGTTTTGGTTTTTTCAATAGATCTTCACAAATGCTGATAAGGTGCATGCAGTGAAGGCACTGAGCAGGCTTGGATTAGAAGATTGCTTTGAAGGAATCATATGCTTTGAGACACTCAATCCCACAACCAAAAAGATCACAGTTTCTGATGATACAGATGATGAACCTGTGCGTATGGGTTCTTCTTCTACTAGTTCTGAGATCTTTGACATCGTAGGTCATTTTGCTCAGCCCAATCCCACAACAGAGTTGCCCAAAACACCAGTCATTTGCAAGCCATCAGAATTTGCCATTGAATTGGCCCTCAAAATAGCCAACCTTGACCCACAAAGAACTGTAAGATAATTTATCAATCTTAAGTATAATTAAGTTTTTCGGGTCTGAAATCACTATTGAGGTTTGTTTCTAAGGATGGAATTTAATCATCTTAGTCCAAGAACAAATAAGCAGCTTTTAGTATAGAAAATGATGACAAGTCCATAGTGCTCACTTGTTATTAGGACTATTTGTGATGATATACTTTCATTCTTTGAGAACTCATAATGGTTTATAGACAAACACACTCTTCCACAGTCCTTAATGCTGTAAGACATATTAGTTTTAATCTTAAATAAAAGACAAATTTTACATATTTGTCATTTTTTTCTTAATTTACCTCTATTAATGTTTCCTCAACAATAATCAAAGAAGAAAGGGAATGATGGAATTAAGGAAGATATTTTAGAAAATACATATTATATCAATTGACTTAGCTAACTTTTTTCATTTAATTAAATTAGGTAAATATATCTTATATTAAGAAACATAGATAGTATATAGTTTTGCTGAGCTACCACTAACTTGGGTTATGTGTGTCATTTTCAGCTGTTCTTTGAGGATAGTGTGAGGAACATCCAAGCTGGGAAACGTGTGGGGCTCCACACAGTGAGGGTAAGTCAATAGGGGAAGTGATTTGCTTTTCAAAAAACTTGTGTAGGTGGTGATTTAATGATTATGACAACATTTGAAACTAATTGTGAGCCTCTGGTTTTATTGAATACATATAGGTTGGGACATCACAGAGAGTTCAAGGGGCAGATTATGCCTTAGAAAGCATTCATAATCTGAAAGAAGCTGTACCTGAGCTTTGGGATTCTGAGGTTAAAACTGATGTTTCTTACCCTAGCAAGCTTGCTGTGGAGACCTCTGTGACTGCTTAGAGCTCAGACCATGTTCATTGATGAAACAAAAAAACCAAAATTTAAGAATAATTAAAAAATAGAGGGAATAATCAAATAGGTTTAGCCTGATTATTGGGGATTCCCAATCTGATCAAGTTGTAGCAACTGTAGCTGATGTAGTTTCTTTTGTCAGATCAAAATAATTAATATAATTGATGTGAAATTATGAATCTTTTTTTTGTGTGGTAATTTTCTTGTGTATATAAAGTTCTTCATTCGACATTTTATTCCAATTACCAACCAGGGGATTTAATAATTTTTCTCTCTCTCTCTCTCTCTTTTTTAAAAAAATCTAAGTGACTAAGTGATGATTTGAAGCCATTAAATTATTAAATTAAATGATTATTTACATACCTAAAATCATTACACAGTCGGCTGAGTGATTTATCTAACAAGGTCAAGGCACAGCCCCGGGCTATTTGAGCACTTACTGGGGACTTACGAGATCGCCTACCAAAAGAGTTCCAGTGACGGCAGCGAAATAAATACACATCCCTTTGGGACTTGACCAAATTCCATACTTTTTGCTTTCCAAAGACAACGAATAATTAACTTGTGAGGAGAGAGGACAAAATGGGCCAAGCTGTAATGGACCCAATACATGCATCATCAGATAATGGATCACAGCCTATAAGAAGAAGCAAACGAATAAAAAGAAAGACCTGGAAGCTGAGGGAATTGGAGGAATAAAATCTACAAATAAGGACAAAAGTAGTTAGAGAGGGTGGAATTTATTTGGAAAATCTTCTCTCTCTTGTGTACCTTATTTTCTGTTATTCATCTTTTAGTATTTCTTATTTCCTTTTGAATGTAATGCTGATATTCAATCTTTGTTCAGTAATATATTCCAGCTGAATACAGAAGTTATACCTTATGTTCCTTATTATTGTGATTATCTCTGTTATTTCCAGTTGTGATCACAACATTTGGTACTCTTGTTGAGAGATCTCATGGCTGAGACTACTAGATTGAAGGAACTTCAGACAGACAAAAGAGGACAAATGACTTTATTGAAAACGCTAAAGGTTGTTTCACTTGATGATTAGAAAATTTTATGGAAGCGGTGTTACTAAAACTGGAGAAACTGGACAAAAAAACTGAAGAATATAGCTTATGAGTGAAGGTCGACTCACCTGTGATATAACAGACCCTGTCATTCATACCACTGAATAGACAAGTCAAACTAGATTTTCCTTGTTTTGATGAGACAGAAGCTTTGCATGGATTTTTAAAGCCGAGAAATATTTCGAGTATTTTGAGGTCCCTAATGCACAACGCCTAGTGGCTGCATCGGTCCACTTAGATGGCGATGTCTTGCCATGGTTCCAAATGCTGAACAGAGCTCATCGAGTTCCTCATTGGCATGCTTTCGTTCAAGCCGTTAAAGGACAATACGGCTCATCCCAATTTGATTGCGCCCGATCTCAACTCTTCAAATTAGTACAACACGGTAAGTTGGAAGAGTATAATAGCCAGTTCATGGCGCTTTCTAATCGAACATTCAAAATTCTTGAAGCAGCCCTGCTCGACTGTTATATTGGGGGATTAAAACCAGATCTACGTCATGATGTCCTAATGCAGAATCCTAGTTTCGTGTTACAAGCCATGACTTTAGCAAACCAACAAAAGTTCATGGACTCAAAAGTTTCAGTGGAGTCAATACCACAAGTAAAAGTTACTTTGTTTCAGTACCAACCAATAGTGGGTCGTCGACACGACGAGCGGAGGTGGCAAGACTAATTTGCCACCATTATTACCTACTCTGACATGGATTCCTCTGAAGCGAATGACGCTGGTAGAAATGCAGATATAGCGAGAAAAGGGGCTGTGTTACACTTGCGATGAGAAATTTTCGCCCAGCCATTGTTGCACTAAGAAGCAGCTCATGATGAGGGTGGAAGACGATGAGCCAAAGGAAATGGTCGAACTAAAGCCTGAGGAGACTTTGATAGACGGCAAGATGCATCATCTATCTTTACCCACTTCCAAAGGCACACATGGTGCTGCAACCATTCGGTTCAAAGGTAAATATCATGGGTACAAAGGTGCAAATTCTTCTCGATTGGGGAGGTTCAAATAAGTTCATTATCCTCATATCATTCAACACTTGAATTTACCGATCGAGTACATGAAAGAGATTCTGGGAGGCATTGGACAAATAATGCGTACAAATCAGTAAGTAAATCAAGTAACTATCCAAATTTGTGGATACACTTTATTGTTAACCATGTTATTACTACCTGTAGTTGTAGTTGACATGGTGATAAGCGTTGGATGGTTGGAGACACTGGGTCTTCATGTGGTCGATCATTGTAGTCCACTATAAAGTTCCTTAAGGATGGAACGCAGGTTACTCTGAAGGGGTTCTAAGGGAATACCATGATGCAAGAGCAGTATCATCACTTATTATGCATACACCAAACCGATGCCTGGGCAAAGCTGTTCATTATGGAACATGTGGAAAATCAAATAGATAATACAGTTGAACCCATACCTAGTGATTTAAGAGATCTAATACAATCGTTTTCCTCTGTTTTTGAGACTCCACATGGATTACCACCACTAAGGGGCCATGAACATGCTTTTGAGCTTTTTCCTAACACTACACCAGTGAAGGTTCGACCGTATAGGTACCCAGTAAGCCAAAAAACGAAGATTGAAAGAACTGTTGATGAATTGTTGTATGAAGGCCTCATTCAACTGAGTATAAGTCCTTTCTCAGCTCCAGTTATATTGGTCAAGAAGAAGGACGGCACCTGGAGATTTTGTGTGGATTATAGAGCCCTTAGCGCCATTACGATAAAGGATGCATTCCCTATGCCTACCGTCGACGAGTTGCTCGATGAGTTATCAGGCTCGGTATTCTACTCAAAGCTAGATCTCAGGTGCGATTACCACCAAATACAGGTGAAGACCAATGACAGGGATAAAGCGACTTTTAAAACACATTAAGGGCTACATGAATGGCTTGTGATGCCATTTGGCCTAACGAATGCACCGGCCACATTTCAAGCTCTAATGAACACGATTTTTCGACCGTTCCTTCATAAGTTTGTTTTGATCTTCTTTGATGATATCTTAATTTATAGCGCCACTTGGGATGCACATCTGGAGAATAGACTATCTGGGTCATGTGGTGTCTGGGCAAGGCATAGAGATGGATGACGCCAAGATAGAAGCCATAAAACAATGGCCCATTCCACAATCCATTTCACAATTGAAGCTTTTCCCTGGGCTTGGTCGGTATTATAGGCGATTATTAGAAAATATGCCCAAATTGCTAGCCTACTTACTCAGCTGCTAGCAATGAATGCATTTATCTAGATGGAGCAATCACACAGTGATTTCGACACGCTTAAACAAGCAATCGTACAAGCAGTAGTGTTGGCTTTACCTAACTTCTCAAAGTCATTTATCTTGGAGTCAAATGCATCTGGAATCAGAATTGGTGTTGTTTTAAGCCAGGATGGGCACCAAATTGCATTCTTTTCGAAGAAACTATCACCCGAATGCAAAATCAATCGGTGTGTGTTTGGGAATTGCTACAATTACAAAGGCAGTGTCTAAATTTCATCACTACTTGTTCGGACATTTCTTCATCATAAGGACAGTCCATGCCAGTTTCAAGCAATTCAGAACCCAAGTGATTCAAGCTCCAGACCAAGAGGCTTGTTTACCTAAATTATTAGGGTACCGATTCAGCATCAAATATAAACCGGGTCACCAAAATCAGGCCACTGATGCTTTGTTGAGGATGATTAGTATGGTTGCGATCTAATATCAAGACTTATACTGGCTGTTAATCATTCCTTCTGAGGATTCAGAGCTCATTAACGATATTTTAGATGAATTTCATTCCTTTAAGGTTGGGGGTTATGCCAGGTTTCTGAGGAATTTTTATAGGATTGCCCATTTATTTTACTGGCCTCATATGCGATCTAATATCAAGACTTATATTCGCAACTGTGTGGTGTGTCAACAAGTTAAGAGTTCACAGTTACATCTAGCAAGTTTATTAGAACCTTTACCAATCCCTTTAGAATTTACAAAGATATTTCGATAGATTTTATTATTGGACTTCCATTTGTTCAAGAAAACTGTTATTTTTGTAGGGGTGGATAGACTATCTAAATATGGACATTTTATTCCGTTGCCCTCTAATTTTTCAAGTCAAAAGGTAGTAGAGTTTTTTGTTCAAAATATAGTGAAGTTACATGGTATTCTCAATACCATAGTTTTAGATCGTGATAAGGTCTTTACTAGTGGTTTTTGGAAACATTTGATGAAGTTACAAGGTTCACAACTTTGTCATACCTCTGCTTATCGTCCTCAATTTGATGGACAGATAGAGGCTCTTAATAAGTGTTTAGAGTTGTATTTAAGATGTTTTGTTTTTTATTTTCCCAAAAAATGGCTAAGTTATTTGCCCTGGGTAGAGTATTGGTACAAAACTTCTTTTCAAACTTCAATTGGTATAGTCCCATTCAAAGTGTTTATGACCTTGATGCCCCTCCTGTATTGCATCATTCTTCTTTGGCTAATACTCCTTTTGATGTCCATAAGCAACTATTTCAAAGAGATGAGGTTTTACAATCTTTAAACATTAATATTCAAAAGGTCCAGACACGCATGAAGTATTATATATGCTGACCAAAAACGCACGAAAATTGGATTCCAGGCAGGAGAGTTTGTTTGGGTCAAGGCGTCAATCTTTAGCCTTATAAATAGCACTCAGTCACACTTCGCAAGTATCAGAAATTGGCATTACATTACTTTGGATCTTTCAAAATATTAGCACGCATTGTTCAAGTAGCTTATAAATTGGAGTTACCTAATTATACCAAAATCCATCCTGTTTTCCATGCATCTCTGCTTAAAAAGTCTGTTGTTCTTGAAATTCTAAATCCTATGGTTCGATTGCCTCTCAATTCAGTACCCAAGGGTCCTATAGTCACTCCTGTCAGGATTTTAAAGTCCAGGATTATTCAAGACGGCAATCTTTGGATAAAACAACTATTAGTACAGTGGGATGGATCTACGGCTTCTTTATGGGAAAATGCTAAGACATTAGCTTCTTTATAGTGGTGGGCATGGGCAGGACTGGACAGCGCGAGACCTCTGCTCAATGCTCAAGCCTGAAGAATGAACGGGCTGCATTTTACAGCCCGATGCCTAGCCCTGCCCGATAAAAACCCTAACCATTTTCAGGTCGGGCAAAGCCAGGCTGGGCAGGGCGGGCATCCCTTACCGAAGTAGTGACGTCTTACCCTGTTCTTTGAAAATTTTAATTCATAGTTTACAGAATTTCAAAACTTTGGAGATAACTAAAGTATAATATAATATATTTTAAATAAAATAATATATGTAGAACCATATTTATTTAAATATATTTAATTTTCAGGGCAGGGCCAAATGGGCAAGGCAGGACCCCCTACCCAATGCTCAGCCCTACCCAGTTACTGGCCCAGCCCAAAACAGCACAAAATTTTTTTGGGCCACTTTTTTAGGGTAGGGCTGGGCAAATTTTTACTGGGCTTGGACAGACGTACTAGACATCTAAACACTATACTCACCCCTACTTTATACCCAAATATAGACCTTGAGGACAAGGTTTTTTTTTTAGGGGGGGGGGGGGGGGGTAATAGGATGAGAGATGATAGAATGGGCCAAGCTGTAATGGACCCAATACATTTATCATCAGATAATGAATAGAAAGACCTCGAAGCTTTATACCAAAAAAAAGACCTCGAAGCTGAGGGAATTGGAGGAATAAAATCTATAAATAAGGACAAAAGTGGTTAGAGAGGGTGTGAAATTTATTTGGAAAATCTTCTACCTCTTGTGGACCTTCTTTTTTGTTATTTTGTCCATTGCGTCTCATCTTTCAGTGTTTCTTATTTCCTTTTGAATGTAAAGCTGATATTCAATCATTGTTCAATGATATATTCCAATAGGGATCATAACATACCTAATTTATTCTACATAATTTCTTGTAACGGTAGAAGAGTAGTAGTAGTACGTAATAATGACACTAACTTTGATACAAGACCTAGTTGATTTTTTTGGAGATATTAAGGAAGTTAAATAAGTTATTTATAATCACATTACATGTTATCAGGGACGGACCTATATGACCCAATGTTTTAGGAAATTATATTTCCGCCTCATAAACTTTCAGTTTTTTACTTTAGTCCTCATTGGAAGTTTGATAAAGGGACTAAAATGAAAATATTGAAATTATTATAGGGCTGAAATATAATTTTGTGAAAACCTGGGTTTATTCAGTAAATTTTGCCCCTCCTAATTTGAACTCCTGGTTCCATCCTCCATGTTATGTATACTTATAAATTATATATCAGTTTATAAGTCAAAAAAATTAGTTTAAATGTAAAATAATAAATATAAATATTTTAAAGTAATTTAATTAGTTTTTTTAATCTCTACAAAAAAAATCAATTATGTCTTATATGGGATAGAACATTGTCACTACCAATTTTGGTCACTACCACTTTTTTAACAGTTAGATCAGAATCTCATTACCTTTATTATTTCTCTCTCCTATTGAGATTCTGATCTAACAGTGTAAAAAGTGGTAATGACTTGATAGTGACCAAAATTAATAGTAACAATATCATATCCCGTTTTATATTTAGGAATTAGGAATCAAGGACGGACCTACGTTAGTGTAACTGTGGGCAGGTGCAGACACAAAATATATATAATTTGCAAGAAATTATTAAGGGAATGTGTAGTTAGAACAGATGGTAAAGGCTTTTGTATTTTAGCCTAAGGTCTCCTGTTCGAACCTTAACTTTCCCTTTCTCCTCTATTTTTTTTCCCATCCCTAAATACTTCCGTTTTCCCGAACAAATCAAACTTTCCCTTTCCCCAGGCCGACACCGCCTCTTTCATCCTTTCCCTTTCCGCTGGCCGTTCGGCCTTTTTCATCCTTTCCCTTTCCACCGCCTCTTTCATCCTTTCCCTTTCCCCTGGCCGACACCACCTCTTTCATCCGTCAAGAGCTCGCCGCTACTACACACAGGTTCATGGTTTTCCCATCCCTAAATACTTCAGTTTTCCCGAACAAATCAAACTTTCCCTTTCCCCTGGCCGACACTGCCTCTTTCATCCGCCAAGAGCTCGCCGCTACTACACACAGGTTCAAGGTGTGGATCCCCTTTTCCCATCTTTGCTTATTATTTTTCACGTCCCTGTTTTGATTAACTTTAGGTTTTCGCGTTTGGTTTCGGCTTTTAGCTTTGAAATTTTTGGCTTTTCAATTTCTAGTTTTGTGACCAGCTGCCCGTTTAAATTCTGTCTTAATTTTTGACCACTGAAATCTGCTGTTTAGGGTTTTTTTCAATGCAAAATTGCATCTATTGCCACTCCTACTTGATTTCAAAGTCGACGGTGAAGGAAGAAAGAAGAAGAGGAAGGAGGAGTTGAAGGAAGTCACATGCAACACTAGAATCACATATAGGTAAGCCTCTTCATTCCCTTCCCACTTCTAATTCTCTGCAATTTCCTCTGTTTGGAGATTAGGGAAAATAGTTGAATATTGATTCTGAATTGATTAGGGGCTGAAATGGTTCTGCATGTGTTTGATTTGTTCTGGTTTATTGAAGATAAAAGTTGAAAAATCAGTGTTGCATGTGCTCTGTTTTGGGACAACGGAATTTGTGGCTTACCATTTCTGTGTATATGGTTCTGACTCTTTAAAAATTTCCTTAAAAAAAAATTTTTCGGGGGCAGCCCCGCATCCCACCACTATTTGTGCACCCACAAACCTAAAATCCTGGGTCCGTCACTGTTAGGAATAGAGGTAATAAATCATAATAAAATATTTCACATAAACTGGAGGTTCCATGCAAATCAAAAAAAAAAAAGCTGGTGAAAAACTGAAAATAAATAAATATATAAATACACACACATGTATAATGGAGGGTCCATTAATAAATTTAAAACGCAGGCTGAACGAGTGTCGTTTTGAGGGATAGTTGCACCGCGCGTGACGGTTAATGAGAGTTATTTGCGGCAGCTCGTACATCGGAGCACGAAATGGCCGCTCTCGCTCTATCTCTGAACTGTCATGCGTCTTTCCCTTTCACCCCAACTAGCACAGACCCCGTACAATGCATGGGTGTAAGTTTAATAAAACGATCTATATTGTTTTACTGTAATATTACTTAAAGATGTATTAATTGTATTTGTAATTGTTTTATATGATAGCAAAGCTAATTGTTTTTATCACCATATTATCATGTTGAAAAGTTTATAAATTCTTGTGAAGATTAAAAAAATTTATCATGTTGAAAATTTTATAAATTATTGTGAAGATTAAAAAAATTCATTAATTTTCTATAAAACTTCAAAATATAAAGATTTTCAATATAATGAAATATGGAAATATAAGCTCACATATAATGATTACAAATTTCCTTGTAAATAGTATCCATGTCGACTTCCTCAAACTCTGATGGCAACACAAATAGAAACAAACAATTGATGCATAAATGTGAATGTGTGTTACCAAGAACATAAAATGAGAAAAAGTTATGAATTTAAATCTGAATTTCCGATCAAGAAGAAGATGGTACACAAAAGGGGAAAAAATCATTTAGAAAACATCAATGAAGATGGGAATACAAATAAAAGATACTAGAAGATATGAGTAATGCATTAAGGGATGAAATGCAAAATCAATATTAATAAGACGAAAAGCCAAAAAGGTGAGGAAAGAGTGGAAGATAGTCATTTTGACGATTTGCTGCTAAAGATCATCAGTAAGGAGGACATACAATGCAGAGCACAAATCTGAAGCACACCCCAATATTTATAGCATGCGACATAACTATCGCGACCACTCCCACCATAGCTAACACGACATCATGGGATCATGGGGAAGTGGGGTGTGCGCACGACAACATGAAGAAGCCAACTTCCAATTTTATATATATATATATATATATATATATATCCAAATTTAAATTATGGGGAATACAATCTTTTGGTCCTTCACAATTTAAATTTACTTATGTGAGAAGACAAATAAATAAGGAATTATATTTGAATCCCTATATTATCTCTAACTGCATTTCATATATTTGTTTTATGAAATAAATTTTGACTAAATAAATTTTGAAAATTAAAATATGAAAGAACACGATCTCTAGCCGTGTGCGCACGACGTCTACTAACACAACATGATGGGAAATTATGGTGTGCGTACGACAACATGAAGAGGTCAACTTCCAAATATATATATATATATATATATATATATATATATATATATACACACACATATATATATATATATATCCAAATTTAAATTAAGGGTCATACAATCTTTTGGTCCTTCAAAATTTAAATTTACTTATATAAGAAGACAAATAAAAAAAATAATCTTAGTTAATTTATTTGGAATTTGAATTCCTATATTATCTCTAACTACATTTCATATATTTGTTTTAGGAAATAAATTTTGACTAAATAAATTTTGAAGATTAAAACATGAAAAAACACGATCCTTAGCCGTGTGCACACGACGTCTGCTAACACGACATCATGGGGAATTAGGGTGTGCGCACGACAACATGAAGAG
The DNA here is from genome assembly GCA_034222035.1 of Acacia crassicarpa. Lineage (NCBI taxonomy): Eukaryota > Viridiplantae > Streptophyta > Magnoliopsida > Fabales > Fabaceae > Acacia > Acacia crassicarpa. The sequence continues at coordinate 48,661,490 of JAWXYG010000006.1, read as the reverse complement.
GCCAACTTCCAAAGAAATATATATATATATATAGCCAAATTTAAATTAAGGGTGATACAATTTTGGATCCTTTAAAATTTAAATTTACTTATATAAGAATAAAAATAAATAATGAATTATCTTACTTAATTTATTTGGAATTTGAATCCCTATATTATCTCTAACTACATCTCATATATTTGTTTTAGGAAATAAATTTTGAAGATTGAAACATGAAAAAACAGCAAATTCAAATGTGTTTTGAAGATAAAAACATGAAAAACAGTAAATTCAATTACGGTTATTGATGAAAAATATTTAGTTATCATTGAGGACAAAATAAGATTGGTAAAAGAGTTTGTAACTATCTTCCCTAATTATAAGGAAAGATAAAAGGAAAGTTGTTACAAAATATTTTAAAATATTAAATTGAAAATGTGAAAAATCAAATGAAGGGCCTCATCGGTTAATCTAAGAAGGAGGACAATTAAGGGAGTTAATAGAGATATTTATTCTAATAAATTGTATGCATAAATTTAAAATTAAAAATAAAAATAATAAGTAAATAGTTTTATTTTGACAGATAGTAAAACAAAGAGGACAGATGTCAGGTGCAAAGAAATGGTAGGCATAAATTATAAATTATAAATAATAAGTAAAAGGAATTATTTTGACAGTTTGTAGAATAAAAAATACATGTGTCAAGCAGAGGGCCGCTTACTGCTCTGCTTTTATATAGGTAAGATTTCCCCACAATTCCCAAAACCTAATTTCAGTTCCCTCAATGTCAATACCAATGCAAAGAAACACCTCTTCAAAACCCTAAATCATTGCAACCTCGTTGTTCATGGATTGGAGAAAGACTCAAACACAGAAACTGTCCAATTGTACGCAATTGTTCTCTCTGCGTAAACTAATTAACTTGTTCTGGTATTGTTTCTAACTTTGCATCTTTGATCAGATAGCGAGACGAACAGTTTAGGAGTCAAAGCTGCGCTATCAATGCTGAGATTCTACAAAAGTAAGCCTTCTACACACTCTAAGGATTTTTTTTCTAGTTTGCTTGGAGGTTTTGCAAATCTTTGAAAATTTCATTGTATTCTTAGCTAAAATGGGTACGTTGTCGGTTAAATTTTTCCTTGAATGACTGAAACAAGTAAGATTACCTTTTCAAAGTTCAAATTAATGTAAATGTCAACTTGATTATGATGTCTATTAGGGTCCATATCAAAGACTGTTTCTGAGTCAAAAACTTAATTCCCTCATCCCCATACTTCCCAAAATTTTTGGGATCAAAATTAAATATCATCAAGTATACATAATAAAATCTAACTATGAGAAGTGCTATTCATATATGAATAATTATATATATATATATATAAAGAAAAGTTTAGGTGGGAGTAGATATCGGTACCCCACCAAGGCTAGAGTATGCCTCCAAGCTCAAAGAGCGCTTACAAAAATACTTATAGATCACCCACCAATGAAACTCTCACATCTACCAACGGTACCAATCGTCATTAGCTTCATATATAAATAATTGGTCAAATGGGTCTAAGTGCAAATAAGCTCGGAAGTATTTCCGAAATCTTAGCTCTAGAAATATCACCATCGATTAACAGAGAAGCTAAGAGAAGCTAACAGAAGTTTGCCCTTAGCCAAAAAACAGAAGTTTGCCACCTAGAAAATAATGCCACCTCATCTTCCAACTCATGTCAAGTGGCTGCCATATAATTACTACGAGAAGTGCTATTCATATATGAATTATATATATATATATATATTGAGAAAAGTTTAGATGGGGGTAGACACCGGTACCCCACCAGGGCTAGAACATGCTTCCAGACTCAAAGAGCACTTACAAAGGTACTTACAGATCGTCCACCAATAAGGCCCTCACATCGACCAGCGAGAATTGAACCTCCTCTCTTTTGGGGTGAAGGTCAACTGTACCAATTGTTATTGGCTTCATATATAAATAATTGGTCAAATGGGTCAAAGTGCAAATAAGCTCGGAAGTATTTCAGAAATCTTAGCTCTAGAAATATCACCATAGGTAAACAGAGAAGCTAACAGAAGTTTGCCACCTAGAAAATAATGACACCTCATCTTCCAACTCATGTCAAAGTGGCTGCCATATAATTACTCCTCCCTTCCCTTCACCCTCACATCAATGGAACCAAACAAAATGTCCATTCGATTACAATAATACTCCCTCCAGTCTTAATTATAAGATATAGTTAACTTTTTTCGAGAGGTTAAAGAAACTAATTAAATTACTTTAAAGTATTTTTATTTTTATTTTTTCTCAAAACTAATTAGTTTGACAAATAAACTACTACCTCTGATCCTAATTATAAAACCTTGTTGACTTTTTTTTTAAAAAAAAAACATTAAGGAAGCTAAACAAGTTAATTAATCAATGTATCTTTAGATTATATATTAGTTTATTAGTCAAATTAATTAATTTCAAAAAAATACTCTAAAGTAATTTAATTAGCTTCCTTAATCTCTTCAAAAAAGTCAACCACGTCTTATAATTAGGATCGGAGGGATTAATATATAATCTAAAGATACACAACATACGAAATGATTAAGTACCTTATTTAGCTTTAATCTTTCGAAAAAAAAGTCAATTAGGTCTTATAATTAGGACCAGAAACAGTATAACATAAATCATTATTTTTTTTTCACGTCCCATGAAGCACTAAATACAGCAATATCACTCTTTTGCCAAACTTTTTCAAATATCTCTCTTACTCAAAATTTGATCTGCACATAGCTTTTGGGGTGCGTTCAATTGGCACTATACTTTTCCTTCCACAATTGCGCTCACACTTACAATATATATATATAGAATTACAAGAAGGGAATCAATTAATTTTAAATATAATAAATATTAGAGAATGACTCGATTATGCTAGAGGTTGACATGTAAATGAGACAAAAGAATAAGTTTCTTATATAAGATCTATTTGTAATTATTAGGTAAAAGGAGTCCTACACGCAAATGTGCGAATGATCTTTTCCTCATATAACTGCCGGAAGATGATCACGAACCATGGACCAAGTCAACACACGTGGCTTCCTCACAAAGTTGTATTTATTACGGATCCATAAAACCTATTTAGTTGTGTATTTCCTTAGTTGTCACTAACCAATTACATGCCACCAACACAACTTTTTTAGTATGACCTTTTTTTTCATTAGCATGAAATATTTTGCTAAAATTGAGAGATAGACTTATTTGTTTTGTGTAGCATCTTAGTAGCGCAGTGGTATGGGAGCTTGGCATCCCACCCCTATATCTAGGATTCGAACTTTGCCTCCTTCCCCTACTATGTATATCAAAAAAAAAAGACTTATTTGTTTTGTTTAAAAAAGTTTGGATTGGTTAGGTTTCAAGAGCTCATTTGGTTCAAATTATGCTTTTAGACTTTAAATTCAAAGAACACTTATAAAAATATTCTTTTTCAGTGCGATTTATAAGATATTTTTAACTAATCCTCATGTACTAATAAGAACAGCTAAAGACATTAAATTTATCACAAAATTCAAATGATTTTCAATAGTAAAATCCTACGTCATCATATTAACTTTCATATTGAAAAGGTCCCAAAAAAAAACACTTTTTTTTATAAACTTTCATTATTGCAAAGAGACTCATGATTGCTTTTACTTTTTTTTTTTCTTTGACTATAATTACACAATGGTTTTTTGGTGGCACCGCGTGTGTTAATTGACACCTACAGGGAAAAGAACACTCACTGGACGGAAGTATATATCCAATGACAGGATATATGTTAATCCCAATATATATATATATATATATATATATATATATATATATAATGATTTTTGAAGCTATCAAAAAGTCTTATAAAAAAGATCAAGAATACCTTCTAGAAGACATATAACAAAATGGATTAGGGGAGTACTTAGAGATCGTCAATTAACAAAGTCATCACATTGACAATGAATGTTAAACTCAAGACTTTGGATTATAAACTAATTAGCTTCTTACCAATTTGACCAACTTTTCTTTCCAAACTAATCAGATCTTGTGTATGCAAATTTATTGTCTAGGATTTCCACTTAGGATTGGCCTAAACAGAGGTATATGCAAAAGTTGATTTTGTCTTTAAAATTTGCATACCAACTTCAGATCTACCAATTTGACGCGTTGAATATTAGTTTCAGTATCGTATATGCGAACCAAGATTTTGATTCTTGTCCAGCAAAAAAAGAAAAGGAAAAGAAAAGCTTCACGAAACGAAATTAGCTGTCACTCTCTTATTGTGTGAACGTAACTGGTTATGGTATTTTGAAATTAAACGTAATTGAATAACTTAATATTTTAATTAATTCTCTGGCCACAAAGAACCTCGTTTTTTCTCTATATAAACCTCCTTAGCCCAAGATCTCTTTTCCCCCTTCCTCTTGCTTTCTCCTGTACCTCTCTGTTTATCTCAGAAGCCTTCTTTTTCTTTAAGCTTCACACATTGATTCTTCTCTTTCTGGTAAGCTTTTGGCTCCTCTGTTTCTTTCAATCTTTAGCATTTTCTCTTTTCCCTGTATCAGTCTTCACTCATTGCCCAGAGCCTTAAGCTTTATGTTATGGAACCCCTTTCTTGGTTTTGAGAATCTTGGTTTTGGGTTCTCGATTTTCTTTATGTTAGAATTAGATTAAAGAAGTTAGTTAAGATAGCTAATATGAAATGTTCTACCTCGGTCTTTAATATAAAACTTAGTTGATATTTTTGAAAAAATTAATGAAGCAAAATAAATTATTTTAAAGTATATATATTTATCGTTTTTTATCATACTAATTTTCGTAAATTATAAATTGATGTATAATCTAATATTAAGTAACCTATTTACCTTGTTTAATATTTTCAAAAAAGCCAACTGAGTCTTATTTTCAGGATTCAATATAGTTTTTTTTTTAAACACCCAAGTTATCTTCTTTAATTCCCTTATTCTTTCTTTTTTTTTAATTATTGATGAGGAAGGATCAATAGAGGTAAATTATGAAAAGATTTATAAATATAAAAACTATGTCTTTTATTCATCAACTTCCTAATATATCTCATATTAAATACTAGAAGAGTATAATAATAAGAATAATAGGCTTTATAATCCCTTTTTTTTTTTTTTGAGCTATTCTATATTCCTTTAATTCTGTTCCCCGGTCCACAAGTTATGATGTAATCCATTCCACTTTTTGTGGATTGTGCACTCAGAAACTCAGGAGTTCTTATCCGAATGGCCCCTTAATTGTCTGCTTTTAGCAACTTTCGTATGTTAGAAGTATTACGTGTCACTTGTAGAATACGGTCAAATAGTTCAAATATACTTTGTGTAAAGCTGTCAAGTTGGTAGACAGCTGTTATGATTTAGTTTCAAACCAAGCCCACTATATATAATATAAGATTACGGTGTATTTTTACCTTTAAAATATGTGTTCAGGAGTAATTTTGCCTTTTAAATTTTTGGTCTAGCAATGTTGCCCCTGAAGTTTAAAAACGGAGTAATGTTGCTACTCCATCAAAAACATTAATGGTTAGTTGATCGTTAAGGTTTTTTATGGAAGGGCAATATTGCTCCGTTTTTAAACTTCAGGGGTAAAATTGTTACTTTTTTTAGGAGCAATGTTGCTCCTGAAGTTTAAAAACGGAGCATTGTTACCCCTCCGTTAAAAACCCTAACTGTGGTTTTTAACGAGGGGCAACATTGCTCCGTTTTTAAACTTCAAGGCCAACATTGCTACGCTGAAAACTTCAAAGGCAAAATTGCTCTGGGCGCATACGTTAAGAGCAAAAATACACCTTAATTATAATTATATATATTTATATATATATATATGTTTAGGTAGGGTAGACATCAATAATCCAAACCAAGACACGCCTTTAGACTTAAAGAACGATTAAAGAGGAATTTACAGTTAATGTTTCACAAAGCGTAGTGTTTCACTTTTGTCTTCTATTTTCCACTTTCAAGGTTCTTCAAGTTGCAATGGAGCATGAGACCATATTCAGACCGGCCAAAAGACCAAAATATGACTGCCTACTTTTCGGTGAGCCTATGAATCTAACACGATTTCCTCTATTGCATACCTAAAACATAATCATTGAACATGATTGTAACTGAGTTTTGTTGCAGATTTAGATGATACACTGTATCCTCGTAGTAATGGTGTTGGAAGTGCATGTGACCAGAATGTCAAAGGTTTGTGGATAAAGTACTTCTTCCGGTCCTAATTATAATACCACTTTTATAGTGTAAATTTACATTATAAAAGTGGTCATATGTCCTATAATTAGGACCAGAGGTATTACTCCCTCTGGTCTTAATTATAGCAGTACTTTTGTAGTATAAATTTATACTAAAAAAGTGATTTATAATTAGAACCGGAGGTAGTACTATTTATTGTGCATTTTTATTCTTATGAATGTCTTTATTAACACTGAGTGGTACTATTGATGATATAGACTTTCTGGTGGAGAAGCTTGGCATAGATAAAAGCAAAGTTGATGAATTAGGCCTTCTCTTGTACAGAAACTATGGAACTACTCTGGCTGGTCTTAGGGTATTGATATTCTTCTAATGGTTTCCTTCTTATAAATTGGATCTTTTGATATATTTTGAATATGTTGAGAACCCATGATTGATCTGTTTTGATTCTCTTATATTCAGGCCATTGGATATGACTTTGACTATGATGAATATCAAAGGTTTTTTTTTTTTTTTTAATTTGTCACAAACTTTAATGTGCTTTTTGAAGGTGTGTTATATATTTATGTTTGAATTTCTGCTTTTGTAGTTTTGTCCATGGGAGATTACCTTATGAGAACTTGAAACCAGACCCAGTTCTAAGGAATCTCTTACTGAGCCTACCATATAGGAAACTAGTAAGTTTCATTTTAAACCGAAAAGTTCAAACTTCAATGTGCTATAATAGAACCTGATATGTTGAGCATATATCTAATTTGACTCGCTGTCTTTTGGGTTTTGCAATAGATCTTCACAAATGCTGATAAGGTGCATGCAGTGAAAGCACTGAGCAGGCTTCGATTGGAAGATTGCTTTGAAGGAATCATAAGCTTTGAGACACTCAATTCCTCAACCAAAAAGATCAGTGTTTCTGACTATACAGATGATGAAACAGTGCATATGGGATCTTCTTCTACTAGTTCTGAGATCTTTGACATCATAGGTCATTTTGCACAGCCCAATCCCACAACAGAGTTGCCCAAAACACCAGTCATTTGCAAGCCATCAGAATTTGCTATTGAATTGGCCCTCAAAATAGCCAACCTTGACCCACAAAGAACTGTAAGATAATTTATCAATCTTAGGTATAATTAAGTTTTCAAGATCACTAACTTGGGTTAAATGTGTCATTTTCAGCTGTTTTTTGAGGACAGTGTGAGAAACATCCAAGCTGGGAAACGGATTGGGCTCCACACAGTGAGGGTAGGTCAATGAGAAGTGATTTTCTTTTAAAGAAACTTGTGTGGGTGGGGATTTGATGACTATGACAACATTTGAAACTAATTGTGAACCTCTGGTTTTATTGAATATATATAGGTTGGGACATCTCAGAGAGTTCATGGAGCAGATTATGCCATAGAAAGCATTCACAATCTGAAAGAGGCTGTGCCTGAACTTTGGGATTCTGAGCTTAAATCTGATGTTGCTTACCCTAGCAAGCTTGCTAAGAGGACCACGTGACTGCTTAGTGTTGAGACCATGTTCAGTGATGAAACAAAATAATAATAATAATAATAAATAAAAAATGAAGGGAATAATCAAATAGGTTTAGCCAATGTACCCAAAAAAGGGGATATTACATCAAAATCTCAACTAAGAAAAATAATATTTGAAAAATCTCATAACTTATCAATGATAAGTGAAAGTGGCAACATGAATAAGTTGTGAGACTTTTTTCTTTTGGATTAATCCACTGGTATCATTACCAGCAACCGACTAATCTAGTTTGTGGAAATGTAAGCGCATAATGGGGAACCTCACTATCTCCAAGTAGTTATCACGACTGTATATTCAAGGCTCGAACACGAGACCATTGGTTAAGCTGGAACAACCCATAGCCAGTTGATTCAGGCCTTTAGTAATAATTATAAAACTTTTTAGATATTATTTTATTTGACTAAAACTCTACGTGATTCCGAAAAAAGGGGAAAAAAAGTTTAGCTTGATTATTGAGGATTCCCCATCTCAAATTGTAACAACTGTAACTGATGTAGGTTCTTTTGTCTGATCAAAATAATTAAGGCTAAAAAGGAAAAATGTCCATGAACTTTTACCAAAATTGTGTCGATATTAAAAATAAGAGAAAAATATGAATATTGTTAAATTTGACCTAACACTGTTATATATGCATACGTATTTTTTAAAAAATGTGGGTCCCGCTACAAAAAATAACAATGTTTGTCAAATTTAACAGTGCTGGAATTTTTGCTCTCATTTTGAATGTTCATAGGTATTTTTTGCACCTCTAAAATGTGTATAATGCTATATGCACTTTCAGTAAAAGTTTATAAATATTTTCACAGCTTCACCCAAATAATTAATAAAATTGATGTGAAATTATGAATCTTTTTTTTTATTTGTCATTTTCTTGTTTATATAAAGTCTTTCATTTAACATTTTCTCCCAATTGCCAACCAGGGGATTTAATCAGGGTTTCTCTGTTTATTAAATTAAATGATTATTTACACGCCTGAAATTATAACAGAGTCGGCTCAGTGATTTACCTAAACATAGAAAAGTTAATTAGCTAGAGGCCTCTAGATTGACACCTTTGGCTTTACCCCTTACTGTATTATCATTGATTTACTATTAATAAATCATGATGAATGATAATTAATAATAAAATAATCGATGAGAGGAGGATTAAAAGAGAGGTGTGAAAATGACACTACACTTAGTTGGCATGTCAGTTTTTTCATTTGATAAAAGGTTTCTTTTTTAAAAAGCTTAGGCTTAAAATAACAAAGGTTTTTGTCTCTTCTTTTTTTTGGTCAAATAAGGACAAAGGTTTTTGTCTCTTCTAATAAGATTATGTGTACAACATTTTTAAAGTGTGAATGGAGTAAATTTAAAATATATCGAAGTGAGAGTTCTGCTATGGCCTTTACACTTCAACAGCAATATATTCAATTTCCACAATCATATCCTATCTTGTGCCAACTTGTAGAGATGGCTCATGTTAAAATTAGAGTAAATACTTTATTTGGTCCCTGAAAAAAAAAACACGGACCCTTTTTTCGTCCTCATGGACTAAAATAGAACATTTTTATGGACTAAAAAGGGGTTTTTGGAAATTTTCAAATGACCAAAATAGGGTCCTTTTTTTAGAAATTCATCCTTTTCAGGGATTAAAAAGAGGTTTCGTTGTTTAAGGGAGCAAAATGAGATCCGTGTTTTTTTTCAAGGACCAAATAAGGTATTTACTCTTAAAATTATAACTCCAAGTAGGAGAGTACCATGGAAGCTTTTGTACCTACTTCAGGATGTATATAATATGTTGCAAGCTTTTTGTAAGCACTTCTTTTAGTTTATATTGCATATTTACTGCTTCATTGGGAAAAAAAATATTCAGTAAATCAAAGGAAACAACTCAGTTACCTATATTAATTCTAGATAATTTCTTGCAATGGAAGAGCAATAAGGTAAAGCCAATAAAAGTTGTTTCAGTTAATTAGGATTTGTCTCATATCCGATATGATACAAGGTTTTAACTTCAAATTTGATTGTGGATGTAAGAATCTTATTGATGGATAATACAAAAATATTGATATATGCATGTGTAGTTTTCCCGAAGGAAGGTATACTTAAACCATGATGAAACCTCAAGACCTAACCTATTTAAACTTTCTAATACCAAAAAAAGAGTATGAAAATGCAAAATAAATACTACCTCCGGTTCTAATTATAAGATATATATGACTTTGTTTGGAGAGATTAAGGAAACTAAGTAAGTTACTTAATCATTTTATATGTTGTATATTTTTAGATTATATATTAGTTTATTAATTAAACTAATTACTTTGAAGAAAAAAATAAAAATAAAAATACTCTAAAGTAATTTAATTAGCTTCCTTAATTTCTCCAAAAAAAGTCAACTATGTCTTATAATTAGAACCGAGGGGAATACAACATCAAAGTTTTATCCTAATAGATGGGGTTGGCTATATAAAGTCACAAGCTCTATTAAAAACTAAATATTTAGATAGATTATTAATCAAAAGATCTATTTCAATAACATCATTGAGCGTTTGATCCAATTTTCCTTTATTTTTTTTCCAAATGACTTCATATTGTTTGATTCAACCTCTTCATCAGTACATCCAATAGTCTTCTAAGAAGATACATATTATAATAATATATTTCATATAAAATGGAGGTTTTATGCAAATAAAAAACAAAATAATTATAAATAATGAAAAAAATAAACAAAAGGTGGTAAAAAAAATGAAAAGAAAAAATATATATATACATGGTGGATGTTCCATTAAAAAAATAAAAAATAAAAACGCACACTAAAGAATCGTCGTTTTGAGGAGTAAACGTTGAACCGCGCGAGACATCTAATATGGGATGCTATTTGCGGCAGCGCGTACGTCGGAGCGTGAAATGGCCGCTCTCGCTCTATCTCTGAACTGTCACGCGTCTTTCCCTTCCACTCCAATTTCCCCCCAATTCCCAAAAAATAATTTTAGTTCCTTCAATGTCAAGACCAATCAACGCCACACCTGCAGTATTTCGATATCCTTCAAAACCCTAAATCATTGCAGCCATGTTGTTCATGGATTGGAGGAAGACTCAAACCCAAAAACCACCCAAGGTAATAATACGCACTTGTTCTCTCTGTGCACGCTAATTAACATGTTCTGGAATTGATTCTAACTTCGCATCTTTAATCAGATAGCGAGGCGAACAGTTTAGGAGTTAAAGCCGCGCTATCACTGCTGAGATTCTACAAAAGTAAGCCTTCCCCCTGCGTTCTATGGATTTTTTTTCCCTAGTTTGCTTGGAGGTTATGCAATTTTTATTTTTTATTTTTTTTTTGGTTGGAAATTTCATTGTATTCTTAGCTAAAATAGGTACCTTACAGGTTAAATTTCCCTTGAATGACTGAAATGAGCAAGATAACCTTTTTAAAGTTCAGTTAATGTAAATGTCAAGTTAATTATGATGTCTATTAGGGTTCATATCAAAGACTATTTCTGAGTCAAAAACATAAAAGTAGAGGCTTATATTAACCAATACCTGACCTCCTGCTGATGGGCATAGCTGTCTTTGTTTATTGGATGCCACAAAGAAAGGTTCATTACCCCATCAATACACACACACACTCATATATATCAGTATCAGTATAAGATGTACATATATTAGCAAACCATCAACATTGACAACAAATTGCCACGGTTCATAGCCCCAGAATGTAAGACAAATGCGTGGAAGAGATCAGAGACTCTGTTAGGCACACAGTTATTTTGTACTGGCATGTGTTCTTCTGCCTTAGGAATTGTGACTGATTCATAATTGCATGAATGGAGTTTATGATTTAAAATAATTCATTTTGATGCAGGGGAAATTTCACCAATCTTGCCAAAGAGCTGTCGATACATTCCAACTTGCAGTGAGTATTCCATGGAAGCTTATAAGAAATATGGAGTTGTGAAGGGTACTGTTTTGACAACATGGCGAATATGTCGTTGCAATCCTCTTGGTATTGATGAATGGCTTCTCTATGTTCTATGATTTTCCATGCATCTTGGTCTTGAATTCCATATTCCATGATTCTTCAGAATGTGAGAACTTTGAATTTGAATGGGTTTTCTTTTTGCATATGCAGGTGGGTCTGGATATGATCCTCCAAGATGGTTTGATGAAGCTAAGCCACTCGAAGATGTTGATGATTGATCTCAAGTTGGTAACATGTAAGGATCTTATAGAGTTTATAACTAAATTTTTTTGTAAAGTTTGAAGAGTGAAACAGCAAAATTGTGGACTCAGAAGAATTGATTGTTTAGTGCAAATAGGAAGGTTGTTCCCAATACTGTGATGCAAGAAAATGTTTTGTTCTTTTCCAACATAAAATATGGACTTAGAAGAATTGATTGTTTACTGCAAATAATTCTCATTATAGTCAAATTGCCTGTCTACAACCCCAAAAGAGATGCAGGATAGAATGATTAGAATCAAATTGGTGTTCAACCGAGACATTTAAGGCGACCTAATTCCATGGTCAAATGTTTGAACCAATTAAATAAATCCTCGGTAAAAGTATAATAACAATTAAATAAAAAAAAATTGGGAAAATTATAAGAAAATATCACTTGAATTTTAAAATCTTAAATAGATGATTTCTCAGCAAAACGAGTTGTCAATTATTTTACTGTTCTTGTTAATCTCATTATTTTTATTGTTAACAGGATTTTGAAGTTCAAGTGATATTTTTTTATCATTTTCCTAAAAAGTTCGATTATATTCTCTTGTTTCATCTCGTGATTACATTTTTATTACTCTCTTTAGTCCTAATTGCACGATAAACTATATTTTATAATTAAGACCGGAAATAGTATCTTTCAATTAACATTCAAGTTCTATTTTGTTAATTTTTCAAATAAACCGTTTATCATTTTAAAACATCCATAGAAAAAATTATGCAGTTTTCAAGATTTATAAATTAAAATAACCATTTTTCTAGAAAGTGTGTATTTGTTCAAATATAAAAGCAAAACGTCGCATCACCACCAAAAACAGGACAAGCAAGAAAATCCATATGCAAAATGGGTTACTAGATTAATGATTCAAGGAGATGAATATTAAAGAAAACAAGAGTCTACAATAACAAAACATCACTACATATCAGACTTTAAGTATTCATATCAAGGCTTACATTACAACCTAATATGAATTAAGAGAATCACCGTAAAGAAAGAATTTATACAGGTACATAATCGAGCATTCAAGCTATCAAAAATAAAATCAAAGGATAAAATTACAAACACAAAAGAGGTAAGAAGAAAACAAAACTACACAAGTGCATTACTCGGCATCCACACTATCATATTGCCATGGATTGAACTCTGGTCTGCTATCCGCATCTTCAACGCCATTGGAACTATCTATAGCAGTTCGATGCGCAGTATATTTACCATTGTATTCGTAAATTTCCAAGTCACCCCAAGGTGTGGGTGTAATTTCCTCAGTCAGATCAAACCATTTAGGGATATATTTTTGGCCCTTGGCCTCTCGGATTCTCTTCTCAGCTCTCTGCCTCTCCTCCAACCTGAAAAATAAATTAACCACACAAGATTGTCACATCTCACACTTCAAACACACTTGTTTTGCATACATTTCCAATATTATCCGACACTTGTAACAAATGTGACATCTGGATTTCTACAACAGCTGCATGGTGCAGTGACGAGAAATAAGAGAAAAGTAGAATTCACAAATCAGGTGGTTCTTATGACTCTCTTTATCTCTCGCCCTGAATCATGCAGCTCATAGAAAGAGTTCTGAACCAGCAATGCAACATTTAAAAAGGATGCTATATATTAAAACAAGTCATGCTAAAGGTGGATAGAGGATTACCGGCTCTTTTCATGGCCAGATGTGGATAAGTCACCCTTCTCAAGGGCCATTCTGTCAGAACGGAGACGAGAATCAGATGCCAACAGCTTCTTGGGAGCAGTGTCAAAGCTGTTAATCTTGTGTGCAAAATATGTATACTGGAATTTGTCGTTCTTGGGAGCATCAGCAACTCTCCATACCTGCAGAATCGAATAATTTAAGAATTGAAATGTAATTGGTGGGCTATGCACCATTTCACCAACAAAAAAAGGGAATATTCTTAGGAAAATATTATAACATCTCTATCTCTATAATCAGAAAGAATTTGGGTATAAAGCCAACAAAAATTAAAAAACAAACCTCTTTCAGCCCAGTCCCTGGAAGTGGTTCTCCTTCCAAGTCACACAGTTGATAACTCATAGCCTGATTAAATTTTCCGGTCATTAGTATCTTGGGTTCATCGGCAGCATTATAAACATACCCATCCACTTCATATCGACCAGCTCTGCAAGTGCGTAATCCTTTTAAATTGGAGAAAGCATATAACAGCAGCACCAAATATTTGGAATAAAATTCCACAAAATAAGCAAGTACAAGGAGTAACTGATCAACATATACAGTTATACACATGGCACTTCAAAAAAGAAAACAAACATGCTTCTTAGCAAAAACTTGAGGGAAACAAGATTAAATCATGCTATTAGGCACTTGAGATAAATAGGAAAGCAAACAGATAGAGGTAGGAATTCACAATCATGGATGGACACTAAGGGGACAAACAACTTCAAATTTCTTATTAAAATTTGTTTCTCTGTTAACATTGACTGTAGCCACCACTTCTAATGAACTTCTCCCCTCCAAAAAACATAATAAAAGAAAAGACAAGAGAAGAAACGTTAATCTCTAGATCCATCGCTGTTCATGATAGAATTAGCAGTTAGTTTAAACCTTGTTTGTGATACTTGCTCATAGAGATAATTATCAACTTATATGGACAGAGTCAATATATATTTCAGATAAAATCAACAGTACTACAAAGAAAGCAGTCATACCCAAACCAGCCACATGGTTGAAAATATAGCACCACTTTATCCCCAGTGGTCAGATTTGTCAGCACCATCTCCCCTGGGGAATCAATCCATGTTCGACCAAAAATTAAGTTGTTAGCTTTCGTTGGAGGAGGTACCAAATCAAGGACCACACCATCTCTTTTGAGGGTAACTCTTGTCCTGCATCCAAGTCAGATAATCTCACATACACACAACTGGTCCAAGGAATTTACTTAATTTTGACAATAAATTGTATTGCATGGAAATCAACCATTAAAAATTAAAAAATAAATTAAACACTGAATTGTAGTAAGCACATATTTCAGTTTCCAAATTGAAGTTACAGAGCATTCAAGATTATAAGACCTCAGTACCAGAAGAGTGTAAAAGATAGCTCAACTTATAATTTGAAGATTTCAGCAGTTTAGCTTTTCTTTTTCAGTTAAGAGTTCAATGACTTGAATGATATAACAACATCACAAAAAGGGTATAGCGGAAGTTTTTATAACATGGAGTCCCAGTGTCCCATATAATTCATTGCATTCGCAACCTATTGGAAAAAGGAATAGCCACGAAGAAAGACTGAATAAGTAATACCTCCCAACAGGATAGACATCAACTGAGTTCCCAAGAAATTTAGTTTTCAATTTTGATGTCACATCGTAGGTGAAATGTTCATTTTCAGCATGTCCAGCACTCATGGGAGGATGATGGCTGACCTGAAGAAATTTGTTTGTACACGTTAAAGCTATTGTTTTGCCAGTGCCACGTAGAAGAAATTCAGGAGGGCCATGGCCTAGGTCAAAAAAACAGGAAGAATAGTCGTTTTGTATAGTAAATAGAAATTTAGACGCACCTGCTCTGATATAAATGTAATGCCTCCGTGATTGACCATTTCATAAGTCTCACCAAGAATAGGGTTGAATGGTTTCCATGTTCGTTGGTAAGCATAGTAGACAGATATAAAGAATGAAGCTGTGAAAAGAACCAATAAAGTCACAAGCCATGTAATGCATGGGCAAAGTAGATGCGTACAGATTTTGTGTGTGTGTGTGTGTGAGTGAGTAGAAGTACAGGATATGAAAATAACAATTACCAGCATAAACTAATCTCATGTGCGGATCCTCGCATTCATCTGCCATATCTAACAGGTAGGAGTACTCCATCAACTGTGAATCACAATATAGTCAACGAAATTTATATATATATTTTTTGAAACAAAAGCAAATTCCCTTAAGTTATTATAACACAGACCTCAGCCATTTTCTGCAGCATTGTCATTGGCTCAAAAATAATAACTGGAAGTGTCACCATTGATGTGATGTCAGAGCCAATATACTTTTGCATCATTTTCCAGTAGCCATCTCGTTCCTATAAAGTATGAAGGAAACTTTGAAAATCAATGCACAAGAATAAATAAAACATTACAATATTTTCAACAAATTTCAAGCAATCAAAAGAACCACGGATTTTGCATTGCATATTATCAGCAGTTCAACACGCCACAGCATGCCTCAGCAAAAAAGGTGCATGAACATTCCAAACAGACCAGATAGGATGACTCACCATGCCAAATTTCAAATGTTTGTAAAAATAACAGAGCAGCCTGTGCTAGAATGTACACCACTTCAACCTAATGCACAAACCTCCCCCACAATAAAAGCTACATGCTATATGCATCATGATCAATGCTCAAGATTTACGTAAAGCAGAATGATAGGCATGGGTGATTCTTTCATGCCACACTATCGGTTATCCTATAATCATATTGTATTGGGACTGTCATGAATGAAAAGTGAAAAGCTTTGACGCTTGGATCCCACGTCACAATTTCTGGAATTAAATGAAAGTTAGTGTATGGATGACTGAAACAAGTCATGATAGTTGATTCAACGCAAGTTTCCTGCAATCACTGTGTCATACCACAGAACATACATAAGATGGTGGTAAATAGCATACCTCTTGTTTCCATCGTCCCTTTTTTGCTTCCTCAACAGCGTCTTCAGTGCCTCCTTCTGGATTAATGACCTCCAGCCCCTCATAGCCCATTAAGCTGAATGATGACAAACAAAAAGCTTCATGAAACTTATGCAGTGGAACACAAGCTTTGAGGGATAAATAACATTACGAGCCACATTTCTTGCATGCAACTTATGGGGAAACCATAATAGCCGTACAGGATTTGCGGATTAATAATAAAACAAGATGAGCAATCCGTGCATAATTACGCTTAAAAAGTTCAATAACTAATTATACATCTATGAAGTTGAATGAACAACAAGAATTTAACATACATGCAATTGGTCTGATTAAAGAACTGCGAATCGATTGAAAGAGGGTTTATAAAGCTGTGATCTGAGAGCATTTAAGATAATACTAAATTGGGAAAAAGGCAAGATCTTGAATTGACTCACAAACATGAATTTTGATAAGAACAGGGGGGAAAGTGAAATCCAACAATTACCGATATTCTAGAAGCTAAAAAAGCAGAGAAAAATTATACCCATTAACGGATTTGGTCATGGCGCTGCCGAAATTGGACAAAGAGGAAGCTATCGAAGAGAAGAAGCCCCCACTGCTGCTAGCAGCAGCGGCTTGCTTCGGATCCTTTGGAGCCATAAGTTGAATCTTCGATGAAAATCGATGAATGAATTACGCAAATCCAATCAAAAGGAGAGAGAAGCTGGAAATGTTTTCCCCAGAATTCGATCTAAAAGAGGGGAGAAGGGCGCTAAAATATAGCAATAATGCAAAATACAAATATTCCTTTAAATTATTATTCTTTATGAAGAAACAGCTAGGAAGAGCAGCGATTCGGGCTGGCGGTTCTTTGGTTTGAAAAGTCCAAACAAAATAGAAAGTGGCGAAAGAGGTTTTTTTTAATAGTCGCAGAGATATGATAATGGGAAAAAGTGAACTTGTCCACGGCGCGTGGGAGTGAAGTTTGGGGTTTGTTTGGATTTTGAAAATTCACAAGGGACGGCTTCAAGAAGCAACAAGTGCTGTCATCCCATCATCAAGAATGACGCGAAGAGGTTCCTATGAACATGGGGCTTCGTCAGTCGGCACTCGGCATTGCATTGGCCATCCTTTGTCCCACTCCCACCATCCAACTTGTTCCTTTCTTTCTTTGGGGGCTAAAAGCAAAAATACTCAATGATTTTCTATTGGAAGTGCGTCTAATTCTAAATATTTTTTGAAGATACAAAAATATCATAAACTTGCAAAATCGGAGAAAAAATGATTCTATCGTTAAAATTGACTTACTCCGTTAATGGAACCCACACTATTTAAAAAATAAAAATATCTACATGCTTTTAAATTCCTTTGTTGCCCTTTTCTTATCACCCGCGACCATTGACGCATATACCTTTGACCTTTCTAGTCTCTTCTTAGATGCTAGAGACGGCGGTGGAGGTCTCCACCACATCTTCATAGTAGGAACGACAACTATCCTCCATTAACGATCGCAGATATAAAATCCTTATTTTTATTAGCAAGGTAATTGTGGTTTATATTTTATTTAAACACAGAGTATAGAATAATTAACAATTTAAAAAGAAGTATCAAGTTTTTTTAAAAAAAAATATTCTAAGAAAAATAATACAAATGAAATACCTCCTTAAAGTAATTATTCTAACTATATGAGTATGTGTGTAAACTTATCTTATTATTTGAATAAGTAATAAAAGAAAATAACAAAAAGATGTTTATTATTTTATTATGTTCTTAAAAAATATTTATTTTAATCTGGAGTCAAACTCTAGAAACAAGTCTATATAAGATATCCTTCTTCTCCCTTTACTCATTCCTTGAGCCCCGAATCCCCACACAAGCTGTAAGGTGTGTTCGTTTTGCTTATCATCAGTCTTTTGGTTCAATTTCTACTACGCCCAGTCTTGTCATTACCATGATTTTTAAAATTTAAAAAAAAAAAAAAAAGAATTTTACAGACTTCGTCTCTCCCTTTTCCATCACTGTGCAGCAATTGGTGTTTATGTGCTATCTTATTATTTTATTTTTTTCACAAGCCCACTTTTTTTACCTTCTGTGCTTGTGCAGCAATTGGTCTTTTCTTGAGAAGTCAGACTCTTTGCTAAATGACATAAAATCCTTCCAACAAACAGCCACACTTATGGCCCTCTTGATTTATAAATAATAATAGGGTTAAGGTGTAAAAATATACATGTGCTTTTCTCCGATGAGTGCCCAGTAGCAAATGCTTTTTTTGGGTGCAAAAGTGTACACGTGGTTACAAATTAGGTGCAAAAATACCGTTAAGTTTGACTTTGACCGATGATGTTGCATTTCAAATGTACAAAAATATACATGGGATTTGTCAAGAAGAGCGCCCAACAACAAATTTTTTTTTAATTTAATAATTTTATTTTAATTACTACTGGGTGCTAAAAAGATATTTAGAATACTGACCTGTACTGAAAAAATATTTCATAATCTTGAAAAATCATTTTTAAATCTGAAAAAAATATTTTAGGGTACTAACTGGTACTAAAAAGATACTTTGAAGTATTTTTTTCTGTACCAGTCAGTATCCTGAAAGTACTTTTTAGTACCAGTCAGTACCCTGAAATATTTTTTTCAGTATCCTTTTAGTACCGGTAAACACTTGAAATATTTTTTTCAAGATCCTAAAATAATTTTTCAAGATTATGAAATATTTTTTCAGTATCAGTCAGTATTCTTTTAGTACCGGTCAATACTTGAAATATTTTTTCAAGATTCTAAAATAATTTTTCAAGATTATGAAGTATTTTTTCTATACTAGTCAGTATCTGAAAAAAATATTTCAGGGTACTGACTAGTAGTAAAAAGTACTTTCAGTATACTGACTGGTACAGAAAAAATACTTCATAATCTTGAAAAATTATTTTAGGATCTTGAAAAAATATTTTACGTATTGACCGGTACTAAAAGGATACTGACTGATACTGAAAAAAAAATTTCAGGGTACTGACTGGTACTAAAAATTACTTTCAAGATACTGACCGGTACAGAAAAAATATTTTATAATCTTGAAAATTTATTGTAGGATCTTGAAAAAATATTTCAAGTATTGATCGGTACTAAAAGGATACTGACTGATACTGAAAAAATACTTCATAATATTGAAAAATTATTTTAGGATCTTGAAATAAAATTATTAAATTTTAAAAAAATTGTTGTTGGGCGCTCTTCTTGACAAATCACATGTGTATTTTTGCACCTTTGAAATGTCACATCATCGGTCAAAGTCAAACTTAACGGTCAAAGTCAAACTTAACGGTCAAACGGTATTTTTGCACCTAATTTGTAACCACGTGTGCACTTTTGCACCCAAAAAAACATTTGCTACTGGGCGCTCCTCAGAGAAAAGCACGTGTGTATTTTTGTACCTTAACCCATAATAATAATACTGAGTTAGTTATTTCCCTTTTTGCTATTGCTTAACCAGAAAATTCCCTCCTGATTCCACACACACTCATGCTTACAAACACATTATGTATTGGGTTTTTATATATAAATCTGATGCATTTGTTTAATGGTTTTTATTTAAAATATATATACACACACATATGATGAATCTAAATCTAAATGTAAATTTGTTGTAACTAATAAAAATATATTTATACTATATAAATTCTTAGATAGGTGGATTTATGTTTTGGAGTAGTATTAAAGTAGCTTTAGAGTAGTTTTGAGAAATATGATACTAGTAAAAGATAATTATGTTTGTGATTCTATAGACTATCATTAAGAGCTTTGGAGTTATACTTATGTGATTACCTGTACGCTATGGAATAATAGGTAACTTTGAATATTCTCCAATATACTTGTGAATTATATATGATTGAATCATGAATGATTATGTTTTCTTAAAAAAAAATGGACTGAATTATATGTATATATATATATATGCATGTATTGACAATTCTTAAGTAAAAAATGTTACTGCTCTAAATATTAATGTTACTACTCTATATAAATTCTTAGTTAATCATTTTTCCTTCTCTATTATATTTTGTTGAACGAGGAAACACAAAGGTTCACAATGGTGACTGGTAAGCACACAAAAATTATCTCCAGCTTTGTTCTACTGAATGAGGAACGCAACAAAGACAAGTTTCTATTATTTGTATTAATGGGTGCTCGATTTTCAACGTCTACATTTTATTTTCTCCGATAGAATCTTATCTACTAAAGAATACATATTATTGTGTTGGTATACATATTTCTAGCTCTGTTTTTCACTTTCTTTCTCCTTTCCTTCCTCGGCATTCTCACATTGTCACCGTTCTTCCCTATTTTTGTGCTATAACTCTCCAAATGTCCAATGGGTATCATTTAAAATCCAAACTTGGTGTTATTTCCTCAAATGGGTATGCTTCAAAATCAGGGCTTGAGGCTTTTTCCTATGAGTGGAAAAGAAGAAGATGAAACAGGGGATTAAAAGGATTGTGAAGGAAAAGTGAAAGTGAAAGGATCAAGAAAAGATTAGGAAGGAAAAAAGAAAGTATTTGATGGTTGTGTTCGGAGGATTGAATCAATGAAGATTAATCTAGAGGTTGGAAGGGAGAAGATTTTTTTTGGATGAATGGCATTTTGGTATTTTCATATTGTATTTACCATCTGTTAAGACAACTTAACAGTATTGGTATTTTTGCTCCCATTTTAAAAGTTAATAAGTAAGTTTTGTGCCTCCAAGAAGTATATGATGGTGAGTGTATTTTTTGTAAAAATAAGACTTTCGACCCGTGCTATGCACGGATATGTTTGTACTTTAACTATTTCCCTGATAAATAACTATTTTTACACCTTAACTATTTTCCTGATAAATAAAAAAGTTAGATGAGTTGGGGTGATTAGAGCAGCCTCAAAAGGCTTTAACAGAAGTATTTACGGCATCAATAAAGTAATTATTTTTTATGTAATTATAAATAGGATTGAACTTGTGAGACTGAATCATACCATTATAGTAGATAATAAGGTCATTGACAGGCCCTTTAATCATTGTTGGCATAATAACATGTTGAAATATACTCTTGCTCTAAAGATGGATGGGCTGGGAATTCTATTTTTCTTTCTAGAATCCCATATCCACCTTTAGAGAGGGGGAAAAAAGGATGGATGATTGAAATTTAAAATTTTGCTTATAAAAAAAAATTAAAATTTTGTAAATTATTATTATACATGTAACTAAATGAATACGGGTAAAATTTGATCTATACAGATTATAACCGTTGTGTTAAAAAAAAAAAAAAAAAAGCATAGTCTTCTGCTCCTTAATGTAAAACATACTTAACTAAATTGAGTAAATTAATTATATTAGTTAAGTTAGTTAATATGATAAGTTTTTTCTAAAACATCCTAATTATCTTCCTTAATTTTCCCCCTCTTTCCTATTTGATTGTTGTTGAGAAAATATTAATCATGTTAATTTAAGACAAAATTGATAACCATATAAAATAGGTCTTCTGTTTAAACATTGCCTTCTCAAATAGATGTTATGCTAAAGACTAGAGAAGTATTATTTTAATTTAACAGTAATGCTGATTATTTTAAAAGTAGAGTTGTCAAGCACCAAAGACGAAGTTTCTACGAGACTAGTGGGGGCCATGGCCCCCAAAGAAAAAATTATTTTTTAGAATTTCTTTTTTAAAAAATTAATATAATGTAAAATTAAATTTTGGCCCCCAACGTCTTTTTTTTTTTTTTACATTTTCCCCTCTTTTTATATCTTTGAGGCTTATAATTCAATCTTTGTTCTATATGGGGTCTTACATGATTTATGTTATTTTTTTTTCTATATTTCATTCTAATTACCTGAAATTTTTTTCTATATTTAAAACTTTCTTTTAAAAAAATTTCGGGGGCAGCACCCCAAAATCCCCCATATTTGCCCCTCCAAATTTTTGCTCCAAACCCCGCCCTTGTCAAGCACCCTTTTAAAACCTAAAATAGTTTATAACTCTAAAAACCATAGTTTGAGTCTCCATTGAGGTTACTCTCCATTGCACCTCCATTAATTAACAGCGGTGTCATTTGACCGGGGGGGGGGGGGGGGGGGGGGGAACTAAGCAGCAGCGTCTTTTTTTTCTTCTTCCAGTTTCGTGTTGGTGGGCTGGTGGCGATATGATGGAAGCATAAGCTTGATGAAGACGTGTCCAATTCTACTTGAGATAAAAGAAGACAATCTGCTTCACCTCATCAGAACAACAATAATAATGGCAAAAGTGAGATGGGCAAAAGGGAAGAGAGTCCAGAATCATTATCACAAAAATCTTATATAAGCTTCAGAAACTGATCGAACCCATCTTCAAAATCCATACATCAATCCACTACGACAAGGTTTTCTTTGATATGGGTTTTTCAATTTTTGGTTTAAGTTTTGGTTGATTACTGAAATTGATGATAAATTTAAAAATTTTGGAGAGATTTATTGTTGGTGATGAGCCTTGTTGCTGTTGGATTTTCCTCGGAATTGCTATTGGATCCCATTGGCCTTGTTGCTGAAAGATTTTCTTGATCTCCCAAGTTTTGTAATTTTAGGAGGGATTTTGACGGATTTTAAGATGTTTATTCTCATCGATCTTGATCTCCCAGATGTTCATTCTAGTATGGGTTTCCTGTTATTTTGTCTACTTGGTGAGGTTTTCAAACTCTCGCATGGTTTCTCTGGATCACAGGGGAAGAAGTGAAAGGACCCAATAGCAATTCTGAGAGATGGGTGGTTATTTTCTTTTTGAGTTGGGGTATTTTGGTACTTTTATATGGGAGTAAACAGACATTGGCCTCTTTTAACGGTGATGACATTTTTGCTCTGTTTTTTAAAGTCTATGTGTATTTTTACTCTAAAAAAAACACATAGTGCTGAGTGCTCCCGAGGGTAAAGCACATGTATACTTTTACCCCTTTACCCAAGCTTATAAGCTTCAGAAACTGAACGAACCCATCTTCAAAGTTCATACATCAATCCACTACAACAAAGTTTTGACAGTTGAAAACTATAATTTCTTAGAAGTTTTTGGCCCTACATTTTCAAAAGCTTTTCTCCAAAATTTATTCATTAAAATCACTTTTTTTCAGAAACTATTCTTTAAAACTAATCTAAATGCACAATTAGAAAATGAAAATGAACTATGGAGAGCTGACTGCATAAGCTATATTGAACATCACTGCCCAAATTAATAATGTTGACAAGTGCTTATTTGAAATAGCCTTTAGAGCTTTCAAAAACAGCTTTTTAATTGTGATTTATGGTATACGAGGTAAGTATATGAGATAAATTTTGTCTAGATACATGTGAATAAGCACTTTTATGGGTCATAAATGTGATTCCAAACAAGGTAATGTTGAGGGTTGTGAACAAATGTCAAGTTTCAGGTAAAAAAAAAAAAAAAGAACAAAGGAACAAGTTATTTTATCCTGTCAATATTGATGCAGCAAAACTGAGCCATACTTGATGTTGGATTAGTGTTGTGGACTAAGAGAACCACTTGTTGTGTCCAATAACGGGAGAGGATTTTCTCATGATCTTGTTTCTCCTTTTTCCTCATTGGCCCGATCTAAACCGTTGATTGAGAAAATGAGAGAGAGGTTAAAGTAGTATTGTGGTTGATTGAATGAATATGATTTAAAGATGATGAGGGATAATGAGAAAAAGATGGGCAGAGACATTATGATCTCTCTTCCAATTGTTTTCATATTGTACCTACTAAAGAAGTCGCCAACCAAAAAAAAAAAAACTAATGGCTCACGATTTATGAATAATATCATTTGTTTATATATAAGAAAAATATAATTAATTAGTTCCTAGCTACTTTTCAAAACCACCCTTGCCTATAATTTTCAAACATTTTGAGATGCTTCATGTAGTACGTTCCATCATGCCGCTGCAATTGATAGATCAAGTCTATGTGGCTTCGACAGGAAATTAAAATGAATCCTAGTTGGATGTCACATGTTATTTTGTTGGGGTTAAATGCTAGTTTTGTATCGCTCGTCCTAAATAATGTGCTTTTATTTATTAGAGTTTAAATGCATAGGCCTCGAAATCAATGGCGGCCCCAAAAATTTATAGAAGGGGGACACAATTGACAACAATATTTGGGGGTTACCCCAGATTTTTTTTTTAAAGGAAAGTTTTAAATGCATTAAAAAACAAAAAAAATATAAATAAGAAAAAAATATATCAAAAAAATATTTATGAAAACAAGTGAATACTGATGATGTAATAAAAGAGGCAATTAGTTTACAAACCTGTCATTTAGAAAAATAAGGCCAAGTATTGTTAGAAATAAAAGCAGTTACATAAATTACAATGAATGGTGGGCAATCAATAAGTTCAAGTACATATATTTTAATAGCAAAAGTATATTACAATAAAAATAATATTTTTTAGAATTCCATCATAATTGTCTTATTATCAATGCTATTAAATACATCTTTTTCAATATAAGGCACTAAACAATCATTCATCCCCCATCTGATTATAAAGTGCAGTCTTTATTAAGGATGAACACTTAATTTAATGGTGGGTAATCATTTAAATATGTATTAATTATTAATTAAAAAAAAATCATCTCAAATTCAAGGGGGCACTTGCCCCCCAATCCAACACTTAGGTCCGCCAATGATCGAAATAATTTAGACGACTTAATTGCAGAATAAAACTTTTTTAAATCACTTAGTTCGAAAACAATGAAAATGCGAGGATATCTATCCCATAGGAGCATAGCCAGATTTTTTTTTGGGGGGGGGGGTGGCTAGGGGTGGCCCCCACCCCCCTAAAAGTTTTCAAAAAATATATAAATAGAGGAAGCACATATCATTGTATTTGTATATTAAGACACAACACACACTTATTATATATATTAACATACTCTTTGAAGAGGATTATTACGGAGAAGTATATACTTATTATAATATACTTAATCTAATGATGTGGTATGTGAAAAGTATTAATCATACTCTTTGTAGATGATTATTATGGAATGAATGCTACCATTGATACTTATTTTAAGAAAAAGAATAGTGAGTCTTTGTCCTCGTCTACTTATAATGTTGAATTGTCAAATACTGAGACTCCTTATTCAAAGTCTTCTAGAACTGAAAATAAAGTAGTTAAAGAAATTGATCTTGCTTCATTAGAAATATATTTCTTTAATTTCAATTTTTTGTATATTAAGTCTGATTTAGCATTTTTTATTTTCGCCCCCTTCAGTAAAATTCCTGGGTCCGCCCCTGCATAGGGGGATCTTAACACAGCAATCCAAAATGTTAAGACAAAAGATAAACGTTTAGACTAATAGTCTTGAATGATAAAAGATAAGCTTCTACAGTAATCCTTACTGATGCACCTTTCCCTTCGTGCCCGATCCACTTCCTGTTTCCTTAATATGGTCTGGAGTTCAGATGAATGAACTCTAGGGGGTAACAGTGTGAACAGATATAGAGCATAAATGACAACATAGCATATGTTAAACATAGAAGTATTCACAAGTAAACAAGTCTCACCGTAACCGCAGTTAACGGCCAAGGACCGCAGTTTTATGAGACACGCAACCTCAATCCATAGCTAGAAAATACATAATATGTAAATCATGTATTAAATATGATTAGCTAATGCATGAACACATACATACATGCTAACAAGATTATAGTTACCCACCTCAAACTTGAATCCTTAACTGGTCCGGGAAGTGTTGGGATCGATTGAGGTGTCAAAGTATGCCTATAAATGTTTATCATTGTCATTAGTCACTTTTTTGCGTCGCAAAGTAATTAACTACGCGAATTAATTTTTAAAGGATTGAAAATGGATTAACTCCTAAAAATTCCCTTACTAATAATACCCTTTTTAATTATTATTAATTAATAATAACACTCTTTTATTTATTATTAATTAATAACTCCCTTTATTATTTATTCCCTTTTTACTAATAAATAATAATAATATTTATTATTATTTACCTATTTTATTACTTATTTCCTTTCCTGATAATAATAATATTTATTTTATTATTATTATTATTAGTATTATTTTACTGTTCATTATTATTTTTCTCCAATTAATTTAAACTCTCAGGTTTATTTCAATACTTTAAATTATGAGTTTAAATACATCTCAATAACATAAAAACATATATATATTTTTAATTATGATATATACTATATAACACAATAGCAAAAGTTTCTTTCTTCTTCCTTTTTCTTTTTCAACTCCCTGGACAAAAGAGGAGATATAAAGTTATAAAAGACAAGTTCCTAGTGGCCCTGACGAATGCAAATAACTATTTTTCTGTGTTTATGGTGTAATGCAATTGACACTTAACTTGGAACACTTTATTGTGCTTCCAACTTCCAACGTAAGCATTTCTTTTGCAAGGAAAACTTTCACCTTATGGTTCTTACACTATTTGAAATTTAATCAAAGCCCAGTAGCATTTTTAAAGAGCTGCATAGAGTGCAGGAATTTTTTTTCCCCCTTTTCTACTATTCCTTTCACATGACAGCAAAAACAATCTAAGCAGTAGCAATATATATATTTACATCAGTTATGTATTATATCAACATATGGCGTTTTATGCATTATAGTTTTAGCTAGTTTTTGGGTCATTATACAGCCACGCTAAATCGCTAATGTATATATATATAGTTTATGTCTTTCCTTCTCAAGTTCTTAAACGCAGCACCATATCAGCAACAAGAAGATTTTTTATTTACTTTCCTTACTAGTACAGCGGCTATATGAACATATTTATATATATAACTATGATTTTCTCTCTTCCTTCCTTATATGCAACAACGCAGACTCATAACTATAACAAGCTAGTACACACACACTTAACTCACTGCAAACTAACGCTGGAAAATGACAGAAAAACTAGGAGGAAGATTTCCGAAAGCTTACGTTCAGTTCCTGCCTGTCTGTGTGTCGAGAACTTTGCTGAACCGAGCCCCTGTTTTTCGGTGCAAATGCAGTGAATGAAGACTACCGAAAATTCTCTCCCTCTTCCTCTCACGTTCTCAATCTCGTTTTCCTCTCAAGCTCGGTTTCCTCTGTTTTTCTGTCTTCAAAACAGAGCAACAGTGATGGCTAGCTCATTCTCTCTCTCTCGGTCTCTCTTTTCTTTTTCGTTCTCTCTTGTGGCGTGGAGAGTAGGAGAAAAGGGTACATATATACTAACGGTATTAGGGTTTGAAGGTGAAAGGAGATTGTTAACGTTAAGCCTTGCGTGATCGAGAGTAGCAAAAACCGATCTAGCTTTCTTCCGCGGTACAAGTTTGCTTAACCGAATAAGACACTGGCTCTGCGTTTGGTTCAGACTCCCTCAAGCCGTGTACAGTGACGTAGCTGAAACTAATAGGATAATGGGCTGGAGGTGGAGTTTGTTGTTGGGCCGAGGAAGAAGGATCAGTGATCTTTGGCAATCCGATGGCGTGTTATGGCTTCTTCCCCACTTTTTTTTTTTTTTTTTTTATCAAAGTATGGCTTCTTCCTCACGTGTAGCAATGGTTAAATAGTATAAGGGAGTATACTGAAAGGGATTCTCTCGTTAGCTAACTTTCTTCTCATCTCTCATTATCCAATTCAAACTATTGATTTGACTTAATGAGGTTGTTGGTGTGGAAAATTTTACTAAATGTATGGTTTAGATTTAATGCCAATAAGGGACAATAAAAAAACGAGGATCCAGACCCAAGAGTATACATATTTATATATTAATAAGACTT
This sequence comes from Acacia crassicarpa, assembly GCA_034222035.1. Taxonomy (NCBI): domain Eukaryota; kingdom Viridiplantae; phylum Streptophyta; class Magnoliopsida; order Fabales; family Fabaceae; genus Acacia; species Acacia crassicarpa. Next base: position 48,633,117 of record JAWXYG010000006.1, on the reverse strand, counting down.
TAGACCCGTGTATTGCACATAGTGTGAAGTTTTATTCGGTTTAAAATATGACCAACTAAGGCATAAATGTAATAACAATGTAGTAACATTAAGTAATAGATAAATTGTAGAGTATTTTATAAAAACACAATTGAAAGTATGAAGATGGATTCATCTAACAATGAAATTGAAAGCACAATAATGACAAAGTGGAATAAAGTTTACCCTGACAACTAATAATGTGGTAAAATGTTTTGGAAAATTTCTCTGTATACAATATTAGTTGAGGTCTTATAATTTTGGAAGTTGTAAACTAATCCTCCTTCCTCAAGTTCATTCAATGACCATCCACTTTCTCAACACTTTTATATGTATCATTCCGTTCCTATTTATAAGTTTATTTTGATCAAAAAATTTGGTTCTATTTATAAGTCTAATTTTAAGTAATAAATGAGATTGTGACAATTTTACCCATATTTATTATATTCATGAAAATAGAGAGAGAAGAAACAGTTAAAAAATATTTAATCATAAATAAAGGTAAAGTTGGAAATTTACCCATAATGATTGAGTAAAAGATAATTATTGGAAGGGGCACGAATATAATAAAAATGAGAGACTATTTTTATAAGGTGCTCTTATAATATAGGGGAAAGGGAACGAATAAGGATGGGGAGAGAGGGATGGAAGAAGGCACATTAACATAAGTGGGATGAAAAAGAAAGTATATAATCTACATACTAAAGAGTAAAACATAATTACAGGGAAAAAATATAAAAGATAACTAATTGAAAATGAGAAAAAAAAATAAATGAAAGAAAAGATTAAAAAAAAAAATCTCCTATCAGCCTTCACGTATTACAATAAGCAAAAGTTAATAAAGTGAATTTCAATGCTTTGACCAAAAAAAAAAAAAATTCAATGCCACTTCATTCTTTCCCACCTGCACTATGCCTCCCTCGCACTTGGCACAAAAGTTCGTTCTCTGTCGAAGGTGAATGATGGCAAGGAGGATGACTCTTCTTGCAGACCCAGCGAATAGAGCATCGCAGGCACGATGAATCTGAAGAAGTGAGAGAGAGGGAGAGTAAGTGAGAAGACACAATTTGAGATTTGAGAAGGAGTATTTTCAAAAGCTCGCTTTGCCACTCTCTCTTCCCTCACCTTCGCATCCATCTTCGTTCAAATAGTGTCTGCTCACTCTCAACATCTCTTCACTCCCGATGTTCAACTTCGATCAGATGGCTCGATGTTCGAGGCGCTATGAATCTGAAGAAGGAAATGCTTAAACGTTTGAGCATGTAAGAGGCGCTATGAATCTGAAAGACCAAGTGAGAAAAAAAAGAAAGAATGCATGACAGTTGAAGGTGTTATATTACTTAACTATAAGAGGAAAGTATGATAAATCTTGAGTAAGTCTCAGTTAAAGAGTTTGGGTTTGATAAATCCCAAAGCTCAACTGTGTGTATAAAACATATTGATAATTGATTTAATACAATTATTAAATAAATAAATGTTCTTTAAAAATGGAGGATGTTACACTATGTCTAAAGACAACTTTTTATTTATGTAATTGTTGTGCTTTGATTCTATAATAGGTAATTCTTATTGGATATGTCTGTTTTTATGAACTACACCAAAATAGTCACCCAAATGGAACATTGCAGCATGTTTTTCCATTCTCATACACTGCCAAAGGCAGATCCACATGTATTACAAGGGAGGCACGTGCCCCCCTTGATTTTAGCTTTTTTTTTTTTTAAAAAAAAAATAATAATTTTTTTTTTTTTTTTGCCTTTTCTATGTCTTTCTCAACATGTCTGGCTCACTCTACTCCTTGCTTTCCTTTCCCCTATAAAAATACTTGTAGACATATTTTAGCATTGTAACTTCAACTGGGAAAGATCTGTTTCCTTTTTTGAGATATTTTCCTAGAATTTTGTTGCTTTTTCTCTATATTTTAGGTGGATATTCCCAGCACAAAAAAATTGCTTGGAGCATGTAAGTTGCTAATTTTCTGCCATGGGCATTTTATGGCTAACACTAGCTCTTTTTCTTATTGATGATGGTAAAATTTGCAACTGATAACAAGTGAAAACTTTTTGAATCTTGTCTTATTTTTTGTGCTTTTGATTACAAGTGGAAAAAAAAAATTCGGGGGCAGCACCCCCATACTCCCCCGGCCAATAGTGCCCCTCCTTCCATAAATTTCTGGATCCGCCCCTGTACACTGCCAAACTATTTTTTTTCACTTTTATATTCATTCTTTTAATGTTTTATAAACAGAGAGCTCAATCAACATACTGCCTATACTATACTATTACCCCTTAGCTTTTTCTTTTTGTTTGCAAGCAATTTACATTGAAGTAGAAACTGTTGTTTTTCCGATATGAAGTGGTTTAAAATTTGTTACCCAGAAACATATAGCTATCTGACAAAAGATTCGTAGGCCTTTTAGTCCTCAAAAACCAAAATTATACTAGCATAATCTACTAACGTCTCGATTAAATTTGCAGGTAGACCAAACATGTGTAGCTTAAAGCATGATGAATTTAAATGGTGTGTCCAAAAGGCAATAAAGCAAATTTACAACTTCATCAAATCCGTCCAAAAGCTATACATATGTAAAGGGTATATATTCAGGCAATCCTTTTCATTGCAATGTTCTTCATTTTTTATTTATGTAGGAAGGCTTATGTGCTGATGCTGCCTCTTTTGACTTGCCTTCTTGGCTTCTAACAACTTGCATTTATGAGGCTCAAAGTTGTGTTGATCTTTGTATAGACATAAGAGACAAATTAAATGATAAGTCGCAGAATCCAGATGATATGATTTTGCTATTCTTAAAGGTGAACTTGAGCCTCAGAGTATGCTATTTAAGGTTCTTATTTCTATATGAGTATCAAGATGCATACCTTTTGTTGTTTTCATAACATTATTGGGCAAGCTGTATAATCTAAAGCTAGCTTGCTCTTCAATGGCAGTTCTTCAAATTTCTTCGCTTCCTCCCGCTGCCGTGACCTGTAAAAAAAAAAAAGGAATCATTTATCAGAAGTGGAAGAGGAAGAAGAGGACTTTAGAAACGGGGAAGAATCCGGTGAATAAGAGAGGAGAAACTATGGGGAAAGAAGAGATCATTGGAGGAAGGTTGAGAGACCGGAGATGGAGGAGAGGGGATTTGAACCTAAAGAGAAACGATAAACAAAAGCAGATGTGTCGAATTCGGTTGCTTGGCCCCGTTGAATGGGTAAATACAATCCTACCTCGTTCGATTTGTCGTTGCTTCAGCGTCCTCTAAAAAATATCCAACCTGGCCGAATCAAAACGTAGAAAATGTTCCCATCTTCCAACAAACAACGAAATCTTTGAGGTTTCTTAGGGAGATCAAAAGTCCATCCATGGCTGAAGATTTGTAAAACATAAACAGGGTAATAAATTAACTGGTATATTGTCTTCAATAGAGGCACAATAGAAACTGATGAGAAAAGAAGGACGATAAGGAAATTGACATGTCTTATATTATGGACATCCAATTTGGTTTTACAAATTCAAACTTCAAAAATTAAATGAAGATATGTAAGAAGGAAAGGGCGGGAGCTTTGAAATGTTTTAACAATAGGATTGAAATTTGAATCTCTCTTGCCCATCGGCTGATGCACAAAGCCCGAGCGTTTTTTGAAGGCGGTTTCCTAATAGTAAATCTGAACACTTTCTAGCTTTGAACCTATATAATTCTTGCATATTTCCAATGACTTGTTAGCGTTAAATGGAGGTTACCGTTCCGTTCGCCAATTAGGATACACTTTTTCAACCTGATAATGCATCTGTGGGAAAAAAGGCCTGGGAAAAACGCATATCTCATCGGTAATATGGAAGAATTAAGGGCACAACCTTGAACCATGGTTTGAAACCGCCAATGGAACTCCAAGAAGGTTTGAAAAAGTGTGGCCATTTTAAATAGGTTTGAAGCACATGAGAATCTTTGGCTGTTTCGAAGCAGATGGCAGTCGACGTGTTCAAACTGTGGGCTGTACCAGGTCAGCACAAAACAATGATGAGGAGAAAGACATGTAGACTATACAAATGGCCCAATGGTTAAAGGTAGAGCCGGGAAATCGGGCCGGGCCCGTCGGGCCGGCCCTTTTAAGCCCTGGCCCTGTAGGGCTCGGGCTTGAAAAATATGCCTGAAATTTGAATTTGGCCCTGCAAGGCCGGCCCTGTAGGGCCTCGGGCTTTATCGGGCCAGCCCTGTAGGGCCTCGGGCCGGCCCTGCAGGCCCTGTTACTGTAGCATTTTCATTTTTTTAAGAAAAAAAATTAGTCAAAGAGTGCCAAGAGGAAGAGGCTAGGAGGCACATATATAAATACATAATAACTATACTCTGATTTTATGATTTGGTATATTATTTGTTGCAGATAATGATTATTATTGATGTGTTCATGATGCGGGAGAAGAAATTCATAACATTTTTACTCCTGAAGCACAGTCTTCTGCTCAAAGTGAAGCACAATCAAATATCTATGAAATTGATGAGAATGATGAAGAAGGTGACAATTGACAATGATAGTGGTATACTTTTATATTTTATGTGAGCTATCTAATGTTGTTTAGTTTAATACTTCTTAAGTTTTATGTGAGTTAATTGTGGATAATAGTTTGTTTTTTTTATTACGAATTAATGAATGTGTTTATTTGTTGGATGATTTGTATTGTTTAGATATTAATGTTGATAATATTTATTTGATAGATTAGAACTTTAATGGTTGCAATTTACTAATTATATTTCCTTGGAAAAAATCAAGAAAAAAAATAATTAAAATTTCGAATAGTAATTTCCAGGCCCTGTAGGGCCGGCCCTGGCCCTGGTACTATCGGGCCGGGCTTTGAAAAACAGATGTTTTCCTTATCTCAGGCCCTGTAGGGCCGGCCCTGTAGGGCCCAAGCCCTGGAGGGCCAGGCCCTGTAGGGCCGGGCCGGCCCTGATTCCCAGCTCTAGTTAAAGGTGTAGGAGGTTTAGAAACATATATTGATGATGGTGGTACTCTGTGCGTTGGGAGAGAATGTATTATCCTTGCTTTGCTGTGCAAATTTCCGTCACGTGGGTTGTAGTTGTTGAAGAAATGAATAAATGAGGATAGTGGGTTGAAGCAATTATTGGATAAATATTAAGATATAATCTTTAATTCCATTTAAGGATTTTCCTTATTTCTCAATTAATTTTTTTTTGCCTTAAAATATAATTTATTCCTTATTTGAATTATTCTTTCCCAAAATAAATTAAAGGAAAAAATAAGCTAAACTTCAAATAATTATTCACATAATTATTTTAAGCCAAATTCCATAATTTAATTCCAATAAAATATTTCAAATTTCAAATCCCAAAATTTGGGATATCACAATTTTTTTCATGGAAATTTAGCTTAAAGAGCATTAATCATCCCAAAGTTTTTTTGGTCTTATGTTTGCCCACGGACATTAAAAAAACAGAGCAAATAGAGCTCGAAAGTTTTTTTTTTTTTTTAATAAGCAAATTTGTCTCGGAAGGTTTTTTAAGAGCCATTTTGCCCTTGAAAATTTACAAAGAAGAGCAATAATTCAATGGTCAAAATCAATAGATAGGCAAGATTGCTATGCTTTTAAATTTCTGAAACAAAAATGAGACAAAAAAAACTTTCGGGTAACCAGTACTCCTTAGGCTAAACTTTCATGACAAAAATGGTATTTAACCCTATTTTATTGTGCTTGTTTCTTTTTTGGGAAAAAGACCCAAAAAAAAAAAAGAACTTTGAATTTACAAAATTACAAATCAAGTCTGCTATCAATAGTTGTTAAGGGAATGACAAAACTTAATAAGTAATTCATAACTTATTTTTTAAGAAAGAACTTATTTAAAATTTTGCAAATTCAAAATTCTTTCTCTGTCTTTTTTTTTCCCCCTTCTTTCTTTGTTGTTTTTTTTCCCTTTTTTGTGTGTGTATGCACCGATGCACCCACTATTTCTAATCAACTTTGCATTAAATTACAAATCAGACTAATTAGATTGGATTATGGTGGGATCCGTTCAAATAGTAGTCCTACCATCTAGGATACTGCATTCCTAAAAAACCAAACCCATATCTTTTAACTAAGCTGGAATAACTCTTACAAGTTGATTAAGTGTGTTTTTTTGGTTTTGTTTTGATTTTTGCCTTTTTTTTTGGTATTCCACCCATTTTACTGAAATCTTCGATTTCGACTAATCCGAATTTCGCCTTGCGTCGAGCCCACAGTCGTGGGGGAATAGCTCCCTACGCCATTTTCACTATTTCCATGCCTTAAATCAAGGACATGATGGTTGGAAAGTAAGGACCCATTTGGATGGTCTTTTAAAAAAAAGTGTTTTTTTTTGTGCTTATTTTTTAAGCTCTAAATTGGAGCTTTTTAAAAAAGCAACACTTTGGCTTTTTTTGTGACTTTTACCTTTTCAAAAAAATATCATCTAAACACATAAATTAATTAAAAAAGTATTTTTTTGCATTAAAAAAAATGCTTTTTTCTCAAAAAAACCCATCCAAATGGACCCTAAATCATTTACCATTTACTCCAAATAGTTGTTGGTTTATTTTTGTGTTGAACTCTGGCATTGTGCTTCAATTTGGATTGGATATGACGAGGCCAAAAGCTGAAAGGTGCTCATCAAATTTTTTCAATATTGGGTCTGTTTGGGTTGGCGGTAGGAATTGGTAGCTTAAAAGCCATCTGACTTAAAAAAAGTTCGATAGGAAAAAAGTCAGGTTATAGATAATGATTTGTGTTTGGATTGTCCATTTGACTTTTATAGAAGTGGCTTTTTTCTAAATTGATGGGTATTTGGATTTTTATTTCAAAAGTCAGTTGAGATAAAAAATGACTAAAAAAAGTATAAATTTTATTAAATACTCCCACTGAACCTAAATATAAGATAAAATTAATATTTTTTAAGAGATTGAGGAAGCTAACTAAATTATTCAAGAGTATTTTTATTCCTTTTTTTCTTCAAATTAATTAATTTGATTAATAAACTAGTATTTTTAATGGATAAAATTGTTTACAAAATAGAATACAAATAAACAGGCTCATTCATAATAAACTGATATTTTTTTCAATCAATTTATTCCTTGCGTCATGAAATAAGCTCCATTCTGGAGCGTTCCAAAAAGCACAGTACGTTGATGAAAAAGCAAAAAGTTAATGAATCATCCAAACAAATCTCATCCACTTTTTCTTCACTGAATGTTTTTCCCAACGCCCAGCTAGATATATTTGTCTATAACGCTCTCCGTAACGTGGGTCCAAACAGGCCCATTGTACAGAAAAGTGAGCCTACTTTTTTTTATTAAAGTGCTGTATCATTGTATCAAACTGTGGGCCTACATTTTTAGCTGAATTATTGATGTCATTGGATGAGATTGTAGGCCAACATGATCTAGGTTTGGATTACTGCTAGAATCAGAGCTTATATTTAATACTCTCTTCGATTTTAATTATAAGATTTAGTTGATTTTTTTGAGATTAAGAAAACTAATTAAATTAGTTTTAAAAAATATTTTTATTTTTATTTTTTTCTTCAAACTATTTAGTTTAACTTATAAACTAATATACAATCTAAGGATATATAACATATAAAATGATTAAATAGTTTATTTAGTCTATTTAATCTCTCTAAAAAAATCAACTAGATCTTATTATTAGAATCAGAGGTAGTATCTAATAACGTCTCGAATATGATTATCTCTAATAAATATATATATATATATATATATATATATATATATATAAAGCATGTTCCTAACGGGAAAAAAATGATATGCAAATTTTGGAGTGGCTTTGGTGAAAACTTTGGTCACGTCTTAATTTTCAAGATTTTTTCATCGTTGGATCAAGTGCTCACAACATGACGAATAAATGTTCAAATTTTTATTGGGAAAAATGCCCACATTTAGTTTCGACAATAACTCCCAGTGGATATTTGTTTGGGTGGGCCCAAGTTTAGTCTTGAATGCATATAATATATATATATATAGGCTAAAGTATACGTTTGGTCTTTTATGTTTGTCTCTTGTATCATTTTAGTCCCATAAATTTGTAAAGTGCATGTTTGGTCCCTTAATATTAACAACGTTAGTCTGACTTAACAGAAAATACTGATTCAACAATTTTAAGCGATGACTGTATAATTAAATGCTAACCAAGCATGCTTATACATTAGTATTTTAATTAAATTAATATTTTAAATCCTACTAACTGAAAAATGTTTAATCTTCACAGATTGTTTTACGGTTTTTCACAGTTTTAGAAGATTAAATATATCTTTTTCTCGAAAAAGATTAAATGTTTTCAATTAATAGGATTTAAGATATTAATTTATTAAAATACTAACATATAAGTATGCTTGATCATCATTTAATTGCACAATCATTGCTTAAAATTGTTGAGTCAATATTTTCCATTAAATTAGATTAACGATATTAACATTAAGGGACTAAATGTATACTTTACAAACTTAAGTGACTAAAATGATATTAGAGGCAAACATGAAGGACCAAACGTATAATTTAGCCACATATATATATATATATATATATATATATATGGTTTATCATTTGTCATGTCACTTGACATAATCTTATGTCAAGTCACCTTAAAACTACGCCATTTTGAAAATTAAGGAATTAATAAAAGGTGTTTTTGTATTTTTATTTTTTTTATTTATTATATGAATTTTACCAAAAGATCATTTATTAATTCATCTAACCATAAAACTACGTCATTTTGAGAGTTTATTAATTCCTATAACTCCAAAACGACGTAGTTTTGGGGTGACTTAATATAACATTATATCAAGTGACATAACAAACGATAACTCTATATATATATATATATGTATTAATATTGTTGAGATGATCATTCTCGTCTACTTAGATAGGATTACAAAAGAGGGCATATTTCAAACATTTGGAAACCACACGAACCAATCGTACCAACTGACGAATTTAAAGAGAATGATTTTTTTCTTTTTTCTTTTTCCGGAATGTAGATTGCGGCAGCCAGCAGGTGTTGTCTTGATAAGGAATCTTGATGGCATACCCGCAATTGAAAAATGAATCCAATGCCGCGTTTCGTGTAAAAAGTCAAAGAAACGTCACTTTGATGTATCTTTATTTCTGCATATTTGTCTTTTTAGCAATAACTAAAGTTTTGCTTAACTTTTAATTCTCGTCTCCCACCCAAAGGTTGTCAAACTTACGAGTTTATGCAAACTTATAACAATGATATAAACTCGTATCGTAAATTCGAATCGGTAAACTCGTAAGAGTTTACTTTTATTATTAAACATGTATTAACAGTGTATAATTAAATAATTATAATTTAAAAATAACAACTATTTTATTTAAATATATTTTAAATCCAAATAATTAAAATTAAATATATCAACATTCATAATTTATTATACCTAATAAAGAAATTTCTATAAAATTCATATATAAAGTTGTTGAGGATGACAAAATTGAAAAAAATTAACACAATTTTGTAAGCTACAAACTTAAAAACAGTAAATTCGGTCTGTAAACTCGTGAGTTTATATGAGTTTACCGTTGACATGAGTTTGCTAATGACTTGACTCGATTTAGCAAGGTAGAAACGTAAAGACGGTAAACTCGGAGAGTCAACTCACGAGTTTGACAACAATGCTCCCACCCACATCCTACCGACTTTGAGCCACAGGTTCCAAATTGGAGTCCTTCTTCTGTTAAAAGTCTTTATCAGTTTGAGATGATCACCCTGTTTTCTCACCTTTGATTCACATTTGAGTACAAGAAATATTGCAGGTGCGTACATGGTTTATTTAAATATTTGTTTTTTTTTTTACATATATTAGTTAAAAGTTCTCGCTTGATGAATTTTCCTATCTTTTAATAGTGATTTTTCCTCTTATAATAGTGATTTTTCCTATCTTTTAGATTAATTCAATTTCTTTTAATTATTTTTCTAAGACTTATATACTCAATTCGATCAGGAGTCGTTGGAGCTACATAATTAAGTTTGGAGATATTTAAAAAATTTAATTAAGTTGGTTGTTTGTAAGAATATTTCTGGTTTCTCAATAAATTCTTTAATTATTTATATTTAAAAATTGTTAAAAAAACATTTTTAATATATATAATTAACAAGGATAATTTAAAGAAAAAATTATAAATTTATGAAATGAAATAGACTAGATCTTATATTCACGATTAAAGCAAACTCATGCACTAGTTTAAATCTTAATGTAGTATATTCGAATAGAGGTAAAGTCAAACAAGGAAAAATATGTGTATAGTTTGTCTCTCTTCTAAAATATATATATATATATATATATATATATAAACAAAATATTTAAATAAATTATTAGTTAAAAGTTCTCAGCTTGATGAATTTATGGAAAACAAAATTATAAATTTGACTTGTTTATTTTTTGAGAAAAAATATACATAAGCATTAAACATATATCTAAATTCATGACAACTTTCACATATTGCAAGATATTGGAAATCATTTGGATTATTTGAGATATGGTGTGTTTGCTAGAAGATTGATTTAAATAAGAAAAAATAATTCTTTTTGGAAACAAAAGCTAGACCACATAAATTTAAGGGGGGAGAAAAAAGTAGAGATGGAAAAACAAATCAATGAGAATTTAATGAAATAACATTCAGATAGTACGATCTTGGCTTGCTCTCTCGTTCTGGTTCAGGGGATAAAGATGACACCTATAAATGCTGACCCATGAAGATTACAAACTTTGATTCTCTTGTTCTGGTCAGTGTGACGACTCGCAAGTTGAATAGGCAAATATAGAAAGAAAGAGAGTGAGATTTAATACCTATTAGGGTTATGGTAGTTAATAAAATAAAATAAGAACACTTAATGAGCGGGTATAGGCAACCCAAAGGTGTGCCTATAGCCCACCCATTTAATTCTTTTTTTTTTTTTGGCTATTGCACCCGGTTCACCAGAGTTTCGCTCTGCCTAGTCCGGATCGAGGTTTTGTCGGCCGCATACGCGGGGACCTTTTTCTTAAATGAGCGGGTTTTAACCCAACCCATTATGGGTCTTTTTGGGCGGGTTAAAAGTGGCCCAGTTGCACTGAGTTGTGGGCAGGCTCACCGGATTATGGGTTTCTTGCTCAGTCCTAGCAGCATCTAACATTGACCTATTCTCATTCATTGTATGTTAATCACTGATTATGACACAAGATTTTATAGTAATTACACATCTTTCTTTGGATCTTATAATAATTTTTCTTATACGATAAAATATTCAACACCTGTTCAATAGGATCAACCCATACCTAAACCAATAAACCTAACGTTTCAGCTTTTAGGTTACCAAACTTTTCTGATTCATTAAATTAAATAAATCGAGACTAAGGTTTAATTAAAGAAGTGTATTATGAAAGAAATTTACTTATTTTTTTATTCTTGGTGTATATTTTTTGTATTCTTGGTGTGTGTGTAATTGCTATACTTAATCAGTGCGTCTGTGTGTGACTAGTTACATTATTGGTTTGTTTTCTTGGATTTTTTAGAATTTTTTAACCCAAAATACGTCATAGTATTAATTAATTACTATTAATAAGTAAAGGCCTATAGTCACCAATTTATTACGTTACCTCATCTTCGGGTCATTATATTATATCAATACTATCAAACCTAATCTAAGTATTGGGTTAGTTTAGTATCTATTTGCTTTTCTTTTTTTTTTTTTCTTTTTTAAAAAAATCATTTGATTCTTTATAGTTAATTTTGACTGAGTTAAACTCTTAAACTAAGTCAAAATCAGTTAAATCATTTGAGTAACTCTTAAACTTGTTTTTAAGTTATGAATTCGATTAAACTTGTGAGTTCACTCATCAAATTTATAGTTTTTACGTTTATAATTTTTAAAATCGTGTTAGTTCATTCTTAAATTTGTATTAACTTTTTCAATTTGATTATTTTAATTAGTTTTATATATGAATTTTATAAAATTTTTTTTGTTAACTATAATAAATTATGAATATTGATGAATATAATTTCAATTATTTGGATTTAAAATATATTTATATTAAATTGGTATCATTGTTAATATTTTAATTATTTAACGATGCACATATTAATACCTATTTATTGATAAAAACAAACTCCTACAAATTTATTATTTAAGTCAACAATACCATCTTACTATTATATCATTATCACGAGTTTACTTAAATTTATAAGTTTAAAAACCTTATCTGATTTAATGATAAAATTTAAATAATTTAATAATTTACCACAAAATTTCATATATTTAATTACTTTTAGTGAAATATCAAAATCTCACATTCTAAATTATTTAAACTTGTAATTTTAACAACCTTACATGATTCAACGATAAAAAACTTAAAAACTTTAATAGTTATTTAAAGTTTAGGGTTTAGAGTTTGACAATTTCACAAGTTTAATTAAATTTGTGAATTTGACAACCATACATGATTCAATGATAAAAAATTTAATAATTCACCACAAATTTTAATATATTTAATTAATTTTGGCGAAATATCAAAATCTCACATTCCAAATTATACAGATATGTTATGCACGAATTAATGTTATGTTTAACACACCAACCGTATGGCTAGAACTTAGAATTTTATCATCACAACAAAGATAAACAAAAGCAAGCAAATTGGTGTCGAAAGAAAAACTCAAAACAAATTGTTTGTTTACCGAAAAAATGACGATTTTTTTTTTTTGAAATTGGAAAATATCACATTAGATTTGATGCTAAGAGTTGATAATTAATAGATAAGTCACAACTAATATTTTAAAAATTTTGCAATTTCGAAATTTTTCTTAATGATACTTTAAACTTATTTGAGGATTGTGATAGATCATTCACGATAAAATTTTTTAGTTTTTAGGTTAAAGTGTATTTTTAATCCTTTAAGATAATATGAAATATATTTTTGGTCTTTTAATTTTATAAAATATATTTTTTGTCCTATAAAATTTTACTAATAGAAAATGCAAATTCGAGTAATAATGGTGTAAACTTAATTGATGATTATATATTAAATGTTATTAGGCTCAAATTTAAAATATGGATAAATTGAAGTATATATAAAGTTTTTGTAATTAAATTTTATTAGTCATTATTTGAGTTTGCTGTGTCAGCGTTTTCCGTTGATAGCATTAAAGGTGTTAGAATTTTAGGACTAAAAATATACTTTATAAAGTTAAAGGGTCAAAAGTATATCTTTGTAAAATTTAGAGGATTAAAAGTATACTTTAGTTTAGTTTTTATTGATAATTTTTTTTTAAATTTTAAAAAATAATTTCGATCTTAATTTTGCCACGGAAATAACGGGATGCGCATTAAAAATTATTATTTTCAATTGCTTGAACAAATGAGCCACCGAGCAGAACGCGCATTCTAGGAATAATTATATAATAATAATAAATTGATTGATTGATGTTAAAAGACGCAATTACGCATATTCAATTAGCGTTCGGTGGGAAAAGCAAAGCGCTTGATTGTGAATCTTTTTTGACTAATCCCACCTTCTTCTGACTTTGTCTTGAACATCGCCATTTTCAGCTCCAAATTTCAGACGTAGCTTTCTTCTGAATTTGATCAGATTTTTGCCTCAACATACGCACCGATCTAAGTTTCTCGTCTTCGTTCAGCTTCACCGAGTTCATCTTCCATGGCGGCAGAGCCACCGCCTCCGCAGTCGGAGATCCACCTTAGGATTAATTCTCGGAAGAACGACAATGTCGTACACCCAGCTGAGGCAGGCGCGGCTTTGCCTTATTCAACAAGTAGAACGCCAGTAGAATACACCGAAGAGAAGCATTTTAAGAGATGGTTTCCCTGGTTAATTCCTTTCATTGTTATTGCCAACATCGTTGTGTTTGTAATTACCATGTACGTCAACAATTGCCCCAAAAACTCTGTTTCTTGCATTGCTCGCTTCCTCGGTCGTTTCTCCTTTCAGCCGCTCAAAGAAAACCCTCTTCTTGGGCCTTCTTCATTAACGTGAGTTGTCCTTGTTGCTCTAAATGATTAAGATGTTACTCTTGTATTCCGTTAGAATTTCAGTTCAACTCACAATTTTTAAGTTGATATACGTGAGTAGTTGTATTATTATTGATAATTTTTATTTCTGGGACTGAATCATAAGATTGCAGCTGTTGTGAGTTTTTTTTGTTTTGGAATGAAATCCCTGGCTGTAACTGCAATTGAAGAGGTGATATCTGTTTATTGCTCAGGCTACAGAAGATGGGAGCTCTTGATGTAGGTAGAGTGGTTCACAGACACCAGGGCTGGCGCCTTATAACTTGCATATGGTTACATGGTGGCGTCTTTCATATATTGGCAAATATGTTGGGTATTCTGATCATTGGGATCCGGCTTGAGCAAGAATTTGGATTCTGTATGTATTTTGCATCTCAAATTAATACCTTTTATTTTCTCCTTTGTGCCTTGCAACTGTTTAGATTGTGTTTCTTCAAGAGTTAAGACTGCGAGGTGGATTTCCTTCTTCTAATTGATAGTTGGCGAAACAAAATAGAAAGGATAAGCCTTTTATTCATTGAACAAAATCTTCCTTTGAGTCCATGAATATCATCCTCACAACATCTGTCCTTAATCCAAAGTAGTTCTGTGCCTGATCTGTTATCACAAAAGTAAAGTAATGTACATATTACTTGTTTGCTATTTGATTACATGCTTGCTGTTATCTACTTTTTCTCAAACTTGAAATAAAAAATAGCATAATGACTATTTACAAGTTATAATGCAATGGTTAAATCTCAGAATCATATGCTTGAATGGTGCTTTGGTTTCATCTGTTTATAATTTGATAACTATATCAAAATGAAACTAAAAACGGTTCAATCTCCGTTTTAGAATCATATGCTTGAATGGTGCTATGGTTTGTGCTGTTTTTAATTTGATAACCATATCAAAATGATACGAAAGATACTTCATTTTGAGTTATTATTTGCATTATTTAACGCTTACTACTTTCCTGTTTCTCATATTGCTATATTACAGTGCGTATTGGATTGCTATTTTTGATTTCTGGATTTGGGGGAAGTTTGCTTTCTGCTCTATTCATTCAGTCAAACATCTCTGTGGGTGCCTCTGGGGCTCTTTTTGGATTGCTGGGAGCCATGCTTTCTGAACTCATTACTAATTGGTCTATGTATGATAACAAGGTGATCATACAATTTCTCCTATTTGAAATCTGATTTCCTGAAAGGGAAAATTTCTGGGCTTATATCCAAATGTTATATTCTAATTTTCTGTTATTTGCAGTTTGCAGCACTCTTCACTCTTGTGATTATCGTTGCAGTCAATCTAGTAGTAGGGATCCTCCCACATGTGGACAATTTTGCTCATATTGGAGGGTTTATTACAGGATTTCTTCTTGGATTTGTGTTTCTAATCCGTCCTCAGTTTGGCTGGTTTAAACAAAGATATGCTTCTCCTGGCTACTCTTCTGCTCCAGTTAGATCTAAGTTCAAAAAATATCAGTGCATCTTATGGATCCTCTCTCTGATCCTTGTTATTGCTGGGTAAGTCTCTGAGTTTTGCTCTATCTAGGATCATCTTGCACTAACAAGCCTATACAAAAAAGGAGATTCTTCTCAAGACTTAAACCTATTGGCATCTAGCATGAGACCCATGTTTCAGTTAGGTGGTCGGGGTGGAGTCAGTGGACCTTTGTACCAAAAGAGTTACATAGCATAAGAAGTGAAGTTATTGGTTCGATGTCATAACATGATATAGAAAGAAGATGAGCTTTTTTTTTTTTTTATAACAAAAAAGTTTAGATAAGTTAGGAGCACCTGCACCAGGGCTAGGGCATGCCTCTGGGCTCAAAGAACGTTTACAGAGGTACTTACAGATCATCCACCAATAAGGTTCTTCTCACATCGGTGGAATTTGAATCCACAACCTTATGGTTATGAGTCAACTCTTTTACCAACTAGACTAATCTTTGTTGGCAAAGAACAAGAGCCTTTTAATTTGGTTCAATTTGGTGCTTCAAAGAAACAAATAATTGGAAAAATTATTGAGGGGCCCAATTGGGAGGGTAATATTTTGAATGGCCAAATTGAGAAGTTAATCATTTTGACAGAAAGATAGTTCTTGCTCATGATTTATTGTGTGTTTCCCTAGTTGCCACCTCTAACTGTATCCTTGATTTTCTCGCCACTGTCAATTTACATCTGTGTTCTGCTTCAGAGGTTGAGCTAATATTATATTGTCAATTTGACAGAATTACTGTTGGCCTTATTGCACTTCTCCGTGGTGTTGATGCCAATGATCATTGTTCTTGGTGCCATTATCTATCTTGTGTCCCAACTTCAAGATGGAGCTGCAATACCGAACCTGCATCTTGTTTTGTAAGTATTATTATAACATTTTACCTGATCACTCTTAATTGAATAACTTTATCAGGTCATAAAACATCCAAACAAGAAATTTCCACTCTAATTTAAGCATCTGCTATACATCTTTGAACCACTTTATTCACATGCTAAAGATTCAATGATTTATGTAAGTCTCGAATAGTAGCATTAACAATAAGTCTTATCTTATTAAGTGAGATTGAATATATGAATCATATAACGCTATTGTGATGTACTTCTATCAACAACTAATATTTTTAAAGGTAGTATGGAGGATTCGGACATATACAAAGAAGGCTTTTGGATGTGTTGGTGAAGTGGGTAGATTAAGAAGTTTGAGTTCTCTAAAAAAGGGTGGAGGAAAACTAAAGAGAGAATACTTAAGTAGGACCTATTGGTCAATAGTTTATACAAAGATTTGGATATTGATAAAGTACAATGGCATTATGCGATTTATGTAGATGATTCTTGTTGTTGCATAGTATTATATAGGTAGTAAAAATTAAATTATTGACAGTTTTAGACCTTCAAAAATCAAATTTTTTTGACTCCGTTTAATGTGGTCATTGATCTATTCTACTGTGCATGCATAGATTAACGCTTGTTGTGATGCAATAATTGCAGACAAGCCAACTTGGTAGTCAGCTGAATGTAACTTGCTCAACCAATGGGAAATCCAATACATATTCGATTCCAGATCCAACCGATTCAAAGATCCAGCAGTTATGCTCTCAGCTTTGTACTTGAGTTTTGATAGGGAAGGAGATGGTATTAGGGGGTTGCTATGAGTGGTTTATTCATTTGTCCATATGTAGTTTTAATTGTTTGAGGCTCTTGTGAAACACTGCTCTATATAGCTAATGCCCCTTGCCTTGGGACATACATTTCAGAGCTTCGTGTATTAAGTTAAATATAGATTGATTTTATGCCATTTAATATAGATATGATATACATCTTCAGCTTATTTATCTCACGAGGGCATCTTTAATAGGGTGGAAATTAAAGGGGAAAAAATTAGTATTAAGAACTCCAACATAGTTGTATTTATACTTTTAAAAAATAATTAAAACAAATGTGATTGAATGATAATGATAAGGGTATCATAAAAATTACTTATTATCTTTTTAAACTTTTCTTCTCCATTTTCTCCTTAAAAAGGTAATAAGTGATCTATATGTATTAGTTATAAAATTTAAGTTTACACCTTTATATTTTGACTAAATAAATAAATACATGAAATATTCACCTTTGCGTTGTTTTTAACTGTATATGGTTATATTACCCCTTAAGGGATCTGGAAATTCTTATAAATGGAGAGGGTTCAAATCCTGACACCGTTGCGACGTTGGGGAGGCATCTCAGAGTTTGGGAAGCTGTTGTAACCCAAACTTGATTTGTGGGTGAGCCTAACTCCTCTTCTAAAATTTTTCTATAAAAAAATTGTAATATGATTATATTGACTGAATAAGAATCTGCATGCAGGGTCTAAATGGGTATTAAGTATATTTTCTTTTTTGACTTGAAGGTATGAAGTATATAATAAAACTAAGTACCTAAATTTTTTTTACCTGAAATAATGTTTCCACATTGATATATTTTTATTATAATTTTAAAAAATTCATAAATCTCACCCTATTTCTCAAATTAATGTGTCAATGTGTGGATGACTTGCAAATTAAAGTGGGAGTAAAAGTCAATCAGTATAATGTGATATATGTTTGAACAAGATGTAATAAAAAGATGAGTTGCAAATTAAAGTGAGAGTAAAAATCAATTAGTATAATGTGTTATATGTTTTGAACAAGATATAATAAAAAAGAAACTTTGACATAAACTTGTTTGCAATATATATTGAAAAGTTGGTTTAAAAAGTCTTATAAGATTCTAATAACCTAAAACCAAAGCTAAAAAAAAATTCCTTTAACTTTAAGGATAACTTGGGCCAAAAAAAAAAAAATAATAAATTGCCCGAGTGCATGACAAGCATCATTTTTTAAAAAAATTTAATTAGCCATTTTTTTCTCAACTACCTTTCATAGCTTCCTAATACTATTTCCTTTGATACGAGGGATTAGGAAAAGAGGGGAGATTTTTCTTTTTTGGAATTAAATTTAAAGAAATCTAGTTAAGTTATAAAATTTTAATTATAAGATAAAAAGTAAGAAAAAATAATTAAAATTGTTTAACTCTCTTTTTTTAATTTTTTAAAATCTGACTCTAAATTTTTGCCCTTCCACTCACTTTCCATTCTCTCCCCTCCCCTTATACCAAAAAGCCCCTTAATATTAAAATTAAGTGTGTAAAAAACATAATTATTGCAAATATTTATTAGGAATTGATTTTGATCATAAATATAAGATTTATTTTTTATTTTTGTCAATTCTTTCTTAACTCACTGTTCTTTCAACAATAATCAAATAAAGAAGAAATGAAAAGAATTAAAAAAGTTGATTAAAATGTTTTAAATAATACTGATTAAATTAACTTTTCTATTTACGGAATGATATTGTAAATATAGTTCTAAACATGGTCGTGGGAGTATTACGGCGAAAATGGGGTGTTTTGGTAATTGCAGATTTTTCCGTCCTTATTCTGTAGTCTGGAGCCAATTATCTTTGCGAAACAGAGCCATATCGGAATCGGAAGATCGCGGTTGTTCTCTCAAAGCTCAACTTAGTCCACCGTTCGGTCTGGGAACTCATGAACCTCTAAACTTGCCCTCTATCAGACGCTACTATGGCGGTTAGAGCAGTTAATAGCAGCTCTATTTTTCGCCCTTCATCCCCTCCTCTCGCGGCGTTCCGCAGATGCTGCTGCCTCTGCTATTGCAGGACCTTGCAGGTTCGTTGCTTCCGCGAACTGAGTTCCCGACGTTCACGCTTGCTCCAATTTCAATCCCAGTTCTTCTACTATGGTGGTGTTCGAAGCTGTACCTTCCAAAGTCTCGTCGAGAGCGTCATGGAAGAGCTTAAAGTCATGCGCAAAAGCAGGAAGAAAGCTTCCACCGCTTCTGTGTACGTATACGCATTTCTTTTTATTTCTCTTTTTTCATACTGTACTATTGAGATTTTGTGTGTATTTACTAATGTTTGGTCTCTTAACTTGAAAATTGCGTGCATGAAGTGTTATAGATAGGATTTCAAAGAATTCTCTTGTAGTTTGGAACAAATAGAACTCAGATATAGGATTGACTGGCATTGTGTAAACATCTGGCTCAGTTACATGTACTTGTACTTAATTTTGAAGCCGGAACCTTTGACTGAAATCCCCTGCAAGCATTGTGGACGGACATTTTTAATTTCAGGAATTTCAACAAAAGGTCCCGTAGAAAATATAAACAGACTTTGTCTGTTGACTATCATTCAAGTTTTTAAATTCAGCAGACTGTTCATACTTAAGCAGGTTATCAACGTTTTTTATCTTCAGAAACATATTGATGCATCTTAATCAAGACTTGTCATTTTTGTGTGGTGCACATTAGAATTCTTAAATTGAAGAGTGTATGTGTGTATGTTTGTCTAGCTACCTTCGAAATGTAGAGTCTTTTGTGGGAGAAGAAGGGGTTGATGTCTATCATCTTCACTTGGTTCTGATTTCTCATTTCTTTTAAGAGTACAGACTACCCAATAGAACACACCCTAGGACGCAGATTCTGTCTTCAACTCGCTTCACCTGCTTTAGAAAAGTCATTTATGGTCTGTAATGATAATAAATGTTTGTAACACAATATGAAGGTTATTGGTAAGTTATATGTGTGAGATGATGTGTAATATATTTGAATATATATAAGAAAACCTAAAGGTTATGCTAGGTTATGAGTTCTTAATCTTAACTTGTATATATGTACAGATGTACTTATTTCATTGGAAAGAGTCTCTTCTGAATTCTTTTGAAAACTAACTGAAATAGATATTTATATACCAATAATATCATTTTTGTATTTTGGAAAAAATAACATAATGCTTCTTGTCCGATTAAATTGGTAAATTTGTGATATTATTAAGCATACAACCACCTGAATTTTTCTGTTAGAAAATCTAAAAAATCTTTCCCCGGTCACAATGCTTAACTTAACTCGAATCAATTTCTGAAAATTTCTTTCAAAGTTTTTTTTGGAAGGAACAAGGCTTGTTTCCAAAGTAAGGAAATGTTCTCTTCTATTTTCTTTTGCATTCCAGAAGAAATATTGTTATTTAGAACAACTTCCTCTTGGAGATCTCTATTAATCAAAAATTGATTTTTAACAATTTTTAAAGTTCATGCAAATAAGAGTCTTAACACTTTTTTCATAATTACATTTGAAATAACTTTTGGAAAGGGAAGCTTGTAAATTTATGCAAAAAACCTGATCTATCAGATTCCTTGTTCTGGCCATCATTTCAAACATTTTCTTAAATTTATATGTTGACTTTACAGTATGGCATTGATGGGTGAAGAAATTCTTGAAGATAGACTTGTGAGCCGTTCATTGCAAAAAGGGTTGCTTTTGGAATTCAAGAAGGAATCTGATAAAATATTGCTTGCAGTTGCTCAGCGGCCTGATGGCAAGAAGAACTGGATGGTTTCTGATCAGGTTCAAGTAGAAACAACATAATGCGGCATGTTGTATGGGTTGCTAGGTGTTGGGAACTCCTTATTTCAAGCGAAACATGATCAGATTTATGTAGTCTAAATGTTCCTTCGTTTTATTGTGCTGTAGAATGGTGGCACTTCTTCAATTAAACCACAACAAGTGACATATATCGTCCCTGGCATCACTAACTTTGAGCAAGCAGATATTGGAGATTTTCTCCAGAAATCTAAGGACAACTTGGTGGGTTTCACATTATTATGGTAGATGATATATTATTTTTATAACTGTTTGCTTCAGTTGATAAGCAAAACCCTGCTGATGAAATGCAGGATCCATCACTACTTGAATTTGCTTGGATTGAGCTTCTGGAAAAGAATAAGTCAGTGACAGCAGAAGAATTGGCTGAGGTAGGATGACTTCTGGAAAGGATGTCAAAGTATGCATTTCATAGATCCTCACTAAATTATCTGCTTGTTCTGCAGATGATATTTGGCAATGCTGAGCCTCTTGAGAGCTATTCTGCCCATATGTTGCTTTCAAAAGATGAAGTATACTTCACTGTGCAGGAGACCAAAGGCTCACGTACCATTTACAGGCCCCGACCAACTGAACAGGTAGATATATTACTGCCAGTTTCTGATTAGTTTTATGGAGCAACAGGGATATTCACTATGTAAGATACGCAAAACATGTTACATTATTTTGGGAGTTGTTTGCCTATCAACTTCTAGTAAACCAGGACTATGGGTCAATGAAAATATCTAGGACTTCTAACCATTTGGTTGCTTTATTAATTAGCAGTAAAAGGTCACCAAAAGTGCACAAATTTCCCAAACATTGTTTTTTGATTAATCTTGCATTAAAAATATGCTCAAGGAGATGCAACCAAAGTTATTTGCTGAAGAAAATTATCTTCTTTCTTTGTGCTTTGTTCATCCCTTTAAGTGCTGATTATGAAATTCAGACTAAAAATCCATGAAATGCTCCGGTATTTTTGTTTGTTGGTTACAAAATCCATGCAATGCTCTTGATCTTGATTGTATCCGGGTGTGTGTATACTTTCTTTACTAGCTTAATAAGAAAAACTACAGGGAAACATAATTGTGTTCATTGTTTTGTTCTTTGTTTGTTTGTTTAATTGTGAAAAGGAAGGTTGAGGAGCTTTTGCGTAGGAAGATTGCAAGGGAAGCGGCTGAGAAAGAACTACAGGATTTTGTGGAATTGCTTTACTCAGCAAAGTCAATGCCTTTACATAATAAACCTCCCAAAGATTCATGGATGGGTGAAGAGAAAATCTGGAGTCGAATTGAGTCTTTAGAAGCATATGCTATTGATGCATGTAAAACTGATGAACAAAGAAAAACAGCTGGGACGGTACTCCAACTCAAACCTCCTAATCTGTTTACGCTTGACATTATAATTGATGCTTCTTTCCAAATGAAAGGTCGATCATGGTGTATTCCGCCTACTTCATTAGGGATGATAGAAGAGAATCTTACATTTGCATGTCTTAATTGTTGATATTATTGCTATACGTATTGACTGTTCGGTTCTTCTACTGACTTCTTTTCTTCTGCTAGCAGATTCTTAAGGAAATGGGTTTGTCAAAAACAGCTTCTTCTGCTGTAAATCTCCTGATAGATATTGGATATTTTCCTGTACATGTCAATCTTGATTTGTTGAAGCTAGGAATTCCTACCAATCATTCAGAAGAAATTATATCAGTTGCTGAAGGTCTTCTAACAGATTCATCTGATGTAGATGAGGTAAGTCTCCTTTACTCAATAATCTTTATAATATATGTAATGTTGAATACCCAGCACAGTATATTCCCTAGTTTTAAGATCAGAGGAAGCAATCATATGGCCAAGAAGAAGTTATGTATCTGATACTGACACATGCATTTTATGGGTGCAATCATATTACAGCTATATCCATCTTGTCTTCCTCTGGGAAATCCCCAAGTGCCATCTTTCTATGCCTTCCTCCATATTCCTCAACTGATTAAATATCACTCCATCTTCCTGCATCTTCCGATAGCTCTGTTTTGCCCTTAGCCAATGAGATCCTAGGAAGCAAGCTTTGTCTTCCTCAATGGTGTTGTCTTCATGTATGTTACTGTTGGCTACAGAAAGGGGACTGTAGCTAATACTAATGAAGCATTTTGAAGGTGTTTGAGATCAATATTCCCCCCAACAACTGCCAAATCAGCAGTGCCATTGCCTTTAACCGACCAAATCAATTCCCTCATTGTATATGATTAGATATGCACCTTATACTCATCCTAAAATTTTGGAAACCGGCGTATCATGCTTATTGTATTGAGCATATGCATTGGTAAGTTATTACTCCTTAAGAGAGAAAGTTAATTCTGCTTGGTAGGGTTGTCCCACTCAGATTTCAGACCTGAATTTCTGCCTTCTCTCATTTTGTGATGTTGTGTATTCTTACGGCTGGAACTTTCAACTCTAAGGCATTGCTAATAATGAACTTTGTTTCAATGTTTAACCATACCAAACCTAGCCAGTATTTGAGAATGCACAGCTAGGGTTGTCTCGATGAATTAGCCTTTAAGTTGTGGTTGCAGTAGACGGTCTAATTAGAATGGTGGGGTAACCTGACTCTAAACAACAAACATTACTGCTTTGACGGTCATGTTTTATAATCATTGCTGATGATTTCTTGTTCATTTGGTTGTTCTCTACTTGATTATATCTTACAAGTCTGTTCTAACTAAATGCATTTGATGTTATCGGCTTCAGATTAGCAGGAAGGATTTTACTGATTTGAAGGTTTATGCCATTGATGTTGATGAAGCTGATGAGGTAAAGACCCTTTTGTTTTGTGTGGCATTGAATTTACATTGCCTATAGCCTATAATTTTATTAACTAACAATCTTATTCAGCTTGATGATGCTTTGAGTGCAAGAAGGTTGCAAGATGGTCGCCTCAAAGTTTGGATACATGTTGCAGACCCAACTAGATATGTTCAACCTGGAAGTATTTTGGACAGGTATATGGTTGAGTTTCAAATAGATATTTCATTGAAGCTAGGGTGCTAACTTTATTCTCTCATTTACTTCATGGCATGTAGTGAAGCTTTGAGAAGAGGGACTTCTGTTTTCTTGCCAACTGCCACATATCCTATGTTTCCGGATAAACTTGCCATGGGTGGTATGAGTTTGAGACAAGGAGAGCATTGTAATGCTGTTACAGTGTCCATTGTGCTACGTAATGATGGCAGGTAAATTTTCAGGTTATGCGATGCATCTTGTATATCTTCACCCAATGACACACCTGTAGGACAGGAAATTTGCAGTCAAGGAAACCCATGTGCAAGAAACTATTTATTTGAAGGACCGGGGTTGATGAGATGTCTTCCGGTTGTAAATCTGTAAAAGTTGGGATGTATCTTAATATTTTATTAAGTTTTAGGTTCATGGTTTATTTCAGGTCATGTTCATGTACGACATATTTTACTTGCTTTTGCTCTCATCCCCCCCCCCTCCCCCCCAAAAAAAAAACCCCACCCCCCCTTTTTTTGTTTGGGGGGGGGGTGTTTGTTCCTATTTCTGAATTTGCTTAGGAATAGGAAAGCTCTACTTTCTTTCTTGTTTTCCTTTTTTTCGTGAAAGGATTCCTTCTCCTTTGTTCATTATTGTTCTTTCCTCCAAAAGGATTGTTTTTAAATCATGGAGAGATAGATAGAAATGTGTGTGTAGAGAGAGAGGAGATTTGGAAAATGATCAATTAATGAGGTCTTAAACGGATTTAACAGCATTGCAGAATGTTCTGTGGATAACTCAGTCATTAAGCCAACATACATGTTGACGTATGAAAGTGCATCTGAGCTACTTCATTTGAACCTTGAAGAGGAGGTTGAACTCAGAATTTTGTCTGA
Source organism: Acacia crassicarpa (assembly GCA_034222035.1). Classification (NCBI taxonomy): domain Eukaryota; kingdom Viridiplantae; phylum Streptophyta; class Magnoliopsida; order Fabales; family Fabaceae; genus Acacia; species Acacia crassicarpa. The sequence goes on along the minus strand of JAWXYG010000006.1, from coordinate 48,608,219 downwards.
GGCTGCCAATCTTCGTTTAAATTGGCGACGCCAGCAGGTTGGTTTTAGTTGGTTCAGTTTGTAAAGTTGTGTTTCAAGGCATTTGTTTTTTATTTTGTGTTTTTTGCATTAAACTAAAATCATTATATCTTTAGCCCAATGATTGCAGTGCATTTGGCTATTGCAGCTAGTAAAAGAAGCTGTTTCTTGGCTCATTACCTGTGATACAGTTTGAAATCTTGTTGCAATGAGAAGTGTTTTAGAAGTTAGTTATCTGATGATCAGGCAGAGGGGACCTTTTTTAAAAGAAAACATTTCCTTCATTCTGTTCAAATCTATTTAACGTCCTTGGCAATTTTCACTATTCATGCTTTTTTATACCAAATTACTTGTAAAGCATCAATACCTATTAATTAATTTAGTGATAATTTTACATTTTATAGGAACTTTGGTTCATCCAAGAATCGATAGATTTTATTATTATCTGATTAGCATAACAATAAGGAATTTATTAGATGATTTGTTACCTATGTATGGTTTGTTTAGATTAGTCAATAATTTGTCTTAGTAATGGTAACATCAAACATGCTTGTTTGTCAGTCCATCAAGACATGGAACAAGCTGCTTGTGTCAACATTTGTTTCATTGGTCAAAGTTATTTTGGAGTTGGCCTTTGATATGTTAATTTTTCCTTTCTCTCCCTTTACTCAGGGTGCCGTTGAGACAGCAACCCTAGAAACTCGCATTAAAGTGCCTAATCCAGAGGATCCTGAACCATTAATAAATCTTTATGTTGAAAACCAAGATGATCCTGCAATGCGATTAGTCTCTGAGATGATGATACTCTGTGGTGAAGCCATAGCTACAATTGGATCCCAGAATGGCATCCCTTTACCCTACAGGGGACAGCCGCAGTCAGACATAGACATGTCTGAATTTGCACACCTTCCAGAAGGACCTGTTAGGAGCTTTGCCTTGGTCAGAGTAATGCGCGCTGCTGAAATTGATTTCAGAAAGCCAATCCGCCATGGGGTTTTGGGACTTCCTGGTTATGTTCAGTTTACATCTCCCATACGCAGATACGTGGATCTTCTTGCACATTATCAGGCAAGTTCCTTTCAATCATGCTGGGTATAGATAGATTTCAAACCTTAATGCCACTAGATGCCTGATAGAAGATTTTATCATCCGCCAAATTTTATAATTTTGTGCACTGATGCACACAAGTTAGGCAAATGCCTGGCTCAATTTCTTACCTTGTAAGAAATCTTACGCAATTCTTAGAAATGTAATATAAACCATTAAGTGAATTTAGTTCGTTTGAGGCGCCATACTACCTGGTGTTTTCTGCCCTTTTAACATCTTTTTTTTGGTTTTGTGTGGTATGCATGCTTCCTTCAGGTAAAAGCATTTCTACGGGGTGAGCCTCCCCCCTTTTCAGCTGGTCAGCTTGAAGGAATAGCTGCTGTTGTAAATGAGAAATTTAGAACAGTAAGAAAGCTTAGCAGCAGTAGTCTTCGATATTGGACAATAGAATATTTACGAATACAACCAAAAGAGAGAAGATATCATGCGCTGATCCTTAAATTTATAAAAGATCGAATTGCGGCTTTATTATTGATTGAGGTAAGCTGTTTTTGATCGCATCACATTTTTCTATTTCACAGTCCATGTTCCATACTACTTCCAGCCCTTAATATAAGATCCAATTGATTTTTTTTTTTGAAGAAATTAAAGAAGCTGAATAAATTACTTTAAAGTATTTATATTTATCATTTTTATACCAAACTTGTTTGACTTATAAACTAATATATAATCTAATAATATATAACATATGATATTTTTAAGTTACTTACTTGGCTTCCTTTATCTCTCTAAAATAAGTCAATTGGGTCTTATATTGAGGACCGAAGAGAGTAATATATAAATAATTGTACCAGTAGTAACTGATGACACCGCATAAAACAATCATGTGCTAGCTGACCAATATTAGCTGCATGTTTGGGTAATTAGATTTTTGGATATTTATGTCAGTCTCATGAGTGTTATTATGGGAGGAATTTTGTATTGTTGTTCAACATCAATTTCTCCAGGACCAATTAATTGATTTTATGGAGGCCATATCTATTGATGGAAGTCATTTTTTTGTTTCACTAGGTGGATGCTTGGCTAGAGACTTGATATTCATAGAGACTGAATATGATATTATCTCTTCAAAATCTAATATAGAATTGACATTGGATCTTATGTTGAAAATGCGAGTTGTTTCCTCTTAGCTTGATCATATTTTGAAATCCTGTATGACAGGATTCATTTGGACAAATGATGAACTAAGTAAATCAGTTGCTGTGATGCCAATTCTGACAAAATTATTATATATATAAAACATGGAATTCTAAAACTTATCCTCATCGATAGGCTGTAAGCCCATTTGGGCGATGTTCAAAGCTGTGTAATCTTTAATCCATCAATATTTTGCTGTCCCGAATGCACAAGTTCATTATCTTTTGCAGGTTGGGTTTCAAGCTACTGCTTGGGTGTCTGTTGGAACTCAGATAGGGGATGAGATAGTAGTTAAGGTGGAAGAAGCACATCCACGTGATGGTTTTCTTTCTCTGAAGGAGATCATAAAAGATTGACCCAAGAGCCGAAATAGTTGTTGCAACTTGCAAGAGATCTTATTCAATGTCCAGAATCTTTCACAAAAGGTAAACAGACACCTGTATGTTCCCAACGGCTCTATGTTTCGATTGACTAACACATTGAACATTGATCTGATTTGAGCAGCAGTCATTCTTCTCATTATCTTAAACTCAGCCTGAACATTAGGCTGCAGCCTGATCTTCTTGTTTTCATGGAAGAATGCTCTTATTGCTTCATTGACAATTTTTCAACCTCAGACTCGTCGAGCAGTTCAAATTTTGAAGTGTCATTTGTAGCAGAGAAGTTTTGAAACATCCTAACCAGCAAAGTTAGTTCTGCTATATTATCCTGCTAATGTACAGTCCATCAAAGTACCGAGTTTCCTCTAACCGTACAGTATCACAAAGTTAGAAGGTCCTCTGCCCCCCTCTTGTAAGTTTCCTTTTTGTTCTAATGATATGGTCAGGATTTGTCCGACAAGAGCTGGTAATGCAAACTTGAGGCAGTCTGTTTATTTATTTCTGTATATTGATTGGAGGTTTTTTCTTCTGTAATATATCTTAGATTGATGTATAAGTGGCTATGTAAGTTTATCTTCATTGAAAATATCTGTTCAATTTAATCTCATGTTCTACCATTGCTTAGTTGGACTGAGAGTTGAACTTGGGTAGATGTTCCATTCCTTTTCTGCATTTTCCATGTGCTAATTTACTCTTTGAGGGCGATATGGAACTCAATGAAGTATTTGAAATCGTGATGGAGAGTAAATAGGGGTCGTATGAGAGTGATGGGCACCACCATGGCAGTAATTGGGATAGGTAAAAGTCCCATTTGTCATGATGAAACCAAATGTGTAGAGATTAACCGTGATTTAATTAGGGCCCTTGAGGGGAGGGAATGGGAGGGGAAGAGTTTTTAGGGAGGATATTGACCAAATTGTCATTAATAAGAATAATATTCATTTTCGTTGATAGTGTATTTTTGGAATATTGAAAATTTTTTATGGGATATTTAGTAAATATAAGAGAAGATTTTCCTCTCTCCTCTCTCCCTTCTTTTTCCTCCCTTCAGATCAAACAGGCCCTTGAAGAAGAAGTAGGTTGGTATGTTGACCAAGTAATTTCTAGAGTCAAACACTCAAGACCCAATGATTTTAATGGACTTTGTGGCGCATACCTAGCCCAATAAAGGCTCTCTGGTGTGGTGCCTCTAATAAATCAAATAAGGTCCTTGACCAAAATATTCTCTATTTTAAATGTTCAGATAAAAATGTGAATTTAGATAAATAAAAGGCATTCTAATAAAAAAAAATTAAAATTAAAATCAATTGTACAACTTGTCCCAATAGAACTGTTTTTTTTTTTAAAAAAATAAAAATATATATATATAAGAAAAGACTCTAATTCATTGCTTGATGTGCGCAATCTGCGGGATGCTCGGACCCTCTTGGTGGGTCGGAGTTCGGTCTAGATGTCTTGCACGTTCCAAGGATTCCAAAAAAAGAAAAGAAAAAGGAAATCTGATGATAGGTCATATTTCGAAAACATTATGTTTTTGGAAAAAAATTTAAAATTAAAATTGAAGCGTTGAAATATAAAGAGTTTGCTATGAATAATATATTAATATGGATGTACACCTCCTCATTATTTTTTATGATTATAGAAATTGCATTAATTGTAAATTATAGAGTTTTTTTTTTTTTTTTTGGATAAAATTGTAAATTATAGAGTTGTGGGTTGTGCCTATAAAGAGGAGGCATATGTTATATATTGTATACACATTTAAATAGTGAATAAGATTGTTCTCTCTTTTATTTTATAACACGTTATTAACACAATGCTTTAGTTGGAGTATGATATTACATCTTTGTTTCGGATTTTATTTTCTTCTTCTCCACTATTTATGTTTTCTTCTACTCCCATGTGACCGAAGTCACCGTTTTTCAATGAATCCTAAAGTACCAATCTTTGTCACTATCTTCGATAGAACAAGAAGTTTTAAATCGATATATATTTGCTGCCTCCCTAAAAAATTACCGTTATATCTATATACTTTGTGTTTTCTTTTTATTTATTTACATTATTGTGTTGTTGGGTTAAGAGATAGAAAGAGAATACTCTTTTTCGCTAATGATCTATCCCTTACTTCATTTAGATTTGAAGGACCCAAGATCACAGCCTCTATGGCTCTATTTGTGTTGAAATATTTGAATTTTATTATATTCTTAGCTCATTTTCTTTTCTTCTCACACTATCATATTATATAATTTTATTTTATATTTTGATATTATATGCCCAGAAGCTATATAACTTTATCCTATATATTATTAAAAGGCCACAAGCCATAAAATTTTTATTTTTTTTATTTTGATATTATATTGTTAGAAGCCATATAACTTATATCCTTTATTTTATTAAATGGCGAGAGGCGATATAATTTTAATTTTACATTTTGAGTTATTTGGCCAGACCCGTATAACTTACATCCTCTATGTTTTAATGGTCATAAGCTGTATAATATTTCCTTCTATTTTGAGATTACATGTTCATAAGCCATATAACTTTTATTTTCTTTATCTTAATAAATTGGCAGAAACTATAGTTTCGAATTTTTTTTAATGGCGAGGAGCCATATAATATTATTTTTTTCACCTTTAAAATAAATTGCCTGAAGTCATCAAGTTTGAATTTAAATGTATCGCATGATATCTTATTCCTTTTTTACATCCATATGAATTACTACTTCCGGTCTTAATTATAAAACCTAGTTGACTTTCTTTGGAGAGTTTAAGGAAACTCGAGTTTTTATTTAAAAATGAAAACATTGAGAAATTTGAACTAAGTCAAAACTTGAGTTTTCCGTGTAAACTTAAGTTTTCAAAACTGATGAAAATATGAAAAATTCTCTGCCAAGTCAAAACTCGAGTTTTCTCATAACTTAGAGAAAACTTAGAAAACTTGTGGCAAAGTGAAATCTTGGAGTTTTCAGTCGAAATTGAGCTTGCATCTGTTCAAAATGTTGGAGACCATTTGTAAGGCCAAAACTTGAGTTTTCAAGTCAAGACTCGAGTCTTGTCTTCATTTGAAAACATTGCAAAGTCTCTGTATGATGCAAAACTCGAGTTTTCAATCTGAAACTCAAGTTTGTCTTGAAATGAAAAACTGAGTGCTCCCTGTAAGTCAAAAACTCGAGTTTCCTAAAGGAAACTTAAGTTTTGATTTGTTCATTGAAAATGAGCAACTCTCTGTCAAACCCAAAACTCGAGTTTTGAAATCAAAACTTGAGTTTTGTCTTTGACAGTAAGTTTTTCAACTTACCAAGACAACCTCATTTTGTGTTTACAATTGTTATTTATAATCAAAACACATAGAGAACTAACACCAAGTTGGTAGAAGCAAACAGTTTAATCGAGATCTTTGTATGATTTGAAGCAACCAAAGAGTATATAATATTACTAACTCGATAAATGTCTATTGAAGGAAGAATAAAGTGTTTTTCCATGGAGAAATTTTGGTTCGAAAGTACGATGTCTTTAGAATTTGATAAGGTGATGAAGAAATACTTAGTCTAGAAGTATCATATCTTAGTGTAATTAAAGAACTTATATGTATCTAGTTCGTCACATATGACTTGACATATCATTTGCTTATTAGAATCACATAGTTATTCACTAACATGAAGACACATTGCAGTAGACCGCATCAACAAAAGAGAGTGAAATTAGCATCCGACAAATAAGTTCCAAAAAAATCTAGCATATGTTTTCACCAAGTCACTTCTTGGAACAATCTTTAAAAAGCTTGTTTGTGGCATCAGACATTGCACATTTAGAGATATCGACTGATGTTGTCAAGAGGGGGAGTTGATACAAGTTGTACTCTTATTCCCTTGTCTATGGTTTTTTGCACTAGGCTTTCCTAACAAGGTTTTTAATGAGGCAACACTATTAAGTGTATTGTAACACCCCGTTTTTCAAAAGCAGAATAATATAATTTTATCAGAGTAGAGCATCGGAGCAAGTTAGTAACTGATATAACATTAACTGTGGCGTATTCAATTTATAATAGCGGTACATTTTTCCGAGTATTCAAAATTCTAACTACGTAGAAATATAAGTACATCTCCAAAATAAAACTTTAGTCGATCCTCATGTGTCTGCTTACCCTTGTCATCGACCCTCGGTCCTCCAGACCCTGAAGCTATAGTATGGGCTGAGGTCCAATACCTATCAGACTCTAGGTAACAGTTAACCTCATGCTTAAGTAAAACAGTATATGTAGAACAGATATTCATGATATTACAGTAGTAATCAATACATAAGCACACAACAGATGCAAGATTAACATATCAACAGTATATAGCACACAACACATGCACAATCACCCATGTTTGCACTAACCAGTGCCACGACGGCCCACCGTGTCCTCAGCGCTAGGAAAACTCAACGGCATTACTAAGACTGTAACCTGTATAAAGCTGAATATATAAACATGTGAACTAAGCCCCATAACTTAGCCACGGTGCATGACCCAAGACCAAGTCTTGTTCATGACTTTATGAAATCATCCATCACATATATGCATACAATAAGCATCAGAGTTAGTATTACTGTACGCGTCCGTATCTTAGTCTATTCGGATATCGGTACTTTTGTTTGCTTGGTACGTCCCTTGACTTTCTCGGATATCCTATAACGGTATTTTCACATTATTACCTTGTAAATAATATCTTAAGAGATATTTGAGCCACTATTTACCTTTTTACCCCTGGTGGATTTGTTATTCCAACTATATCCCTTTATTTTAAGAAAAACGTTAGTTTCAGCATTTTGGCTAGATTTTACGCCAATTTTGAAAAATTATAATTAATTCTACAAAAATCGAAACGAGGATCCGTAAAATTCCCCGGAATCCTTAGGATGTCTATTTTTGATGAAAAATACTTTTTTTTTACCCAGAATCTGTGAATCATTCCCAGATTTCGTGTTTTTAGCCCATACCCAGAATTTTACCTAGAAAACGCAGCTTTTCTTCAAGAATTTTTATCTCTTTGTAAAAAATTCAAAATGACACACTCTAGGTATATTTGGAAAGCCCTATATGTCTACTTTAACCATGAAAAATTTCAGATTTAATTAACTTCATCTTCAACATAAGATCATGGCCTTTATGACACTGACTCCATAAATCTCTAACCGATTAATTTTTGCCAGAACTTCGCTACTTTAATTTTCAACTTCCAAAATTTTGCTCCAACACTTTCTTCATCATTTTTTTCCGAAACAAATCCAATTTTAACCGCAGAAAACATGAGAACAAACTAAATTTAGAAGATTAAACATCAAAACAACAAATTAACTATGAACTATAAAGTTAGAGCTCAAGAACTTACTTAGAACTTTGCTCCTCCTTCTCCAAGACTCCTTACTCTCATTTTCCACTCTATAATCAGATGTTTCTTGCTTGTAATGATGTGAAAAATAATAAGGACCAAGCCCTCTATTTATAGTAAATTGTCATGGTAATTGTGGTAATTTCTTTGAACTTCATCTTGGATTTAAATCATAGGATTTAGGTTAATTTGTGAAGCTCCATCCTCACCCTTCCCTCTCACAACCGTGGCCTCCCCTCACACTCCCTTATCCTCTTCCATTTTCCATTAATAACTCTTATCCTAAGTACATAACTCTCTCTCCAATTTGTTCCCTCCATAAATGTCTTAATTTGCATGTGTCATAGATTAAACAATAAACAAATCATCCTACCCCTTCTACAAGCCAAGTAATTCGTCCCCCCTCCCCCCTTTTTTCTCCAATTTTATGCTTCAACTATTAGTTACTTTAAGTGTCTTTGTAACTAGATGAGAATGACAGTTGGTTGCTAACTAAGCAAAAATACATCTAGGGGTTAATTTAAAGTTTATTCAAGTTTCTTAATTAGCCTCTTGATTTTGAACATCATGGCTTAATTAGAAGTTTCTAATTGCCTTTTTATCATTTTAGAATTAATTGTATAAGTTGGGTAAAAATTATAATGATACTTTATCCCAAGTTTAATATGTGTTTTTGTTCAAGATTAATTCTTATATTTAATCTATGATTAAAATCTCTCATTGATCCAATTAATTTACTAAGGATTTAGATTACTTGTGTCTTAAATTTTCCCTTTGGTCAATCTTACAATTTTTGAATTAAATCAATTATCCTCTTCCAAAAGCCATTAAGGCATTATCTCAAGTACCCTTAGCCATTTGCCAATTTGTCTCTCCTCATAATGACTTGCATGTGATTATTTTAGCATGTGTAGTTTGTTTATATTAAACAATTCAACTCTTCTTCAACAAGCAAGAGTGAACCGTGCCTTCCCTCTCCTTTTTGACTATTCCAATTGTGTTTTACTTGTGTCTTGCAAATCCACAACCTTTGCTTCCTATTGGTTCTCCCAAATTTACAAAGATTTAGCTTAATTATGCAATTAATTATAACCCTTGGATTACACTTTATATGATTTAATCTTGTCCATACATTCTTAATCCTAACCAGCATTCTAAATGTGGTGGTTTATAATGTTACTAGGTGTAATTATCAAAGTGTGATTAGTTCTTTAGATTGATTATGATCATTAGTTATTCACTTTATGCTTAATCTTGAACTCTTATTGACCCTTGATTTTTAATTAAGCTAAAATATCCTAATTGATGCCTTTTAATTTGCTACTTAATTTATTATGACAATTTATACAATTATTTTAATTAGTGTGAATTGTCCATTAATTTTGTTAATTTCCTTTAATTTGTTTAAGTATTATCATAACATTATCTTTCTCTTTTTGATTATTTAAGAACCCTAATTTAATATAATAATTATTTTGTATTTTATGATCCTGAAATGCGGTCTTAAATTTAATCTTTGGTTTAATTAATTTCCAAGGAAAATTTGTCTAAAATCTAATATACAAAATTTTAGAGACAATATATTCTCCTTTATTTATTATGTATTATTTACCAAAATATAGTATTTAAGATAATTAAGAATTTTAGGGTATTACATGTATCACTAAATTTTGTATTCTTTTCCTTCTACTAAGTTTTTGTCCCATCGGTTTTTTTTTTTTTAGTTAAAGTTTTTTAATGAGGCATATGTTTAGTCATAGACATCCAAAAGGGATGTTATGAATAATATATTAACATGGATGTCCGTCTCCCTGTTATTTCTCCCCATTATCTTTTATAATTATGGAAATCACATTAATTTACTGTAAATTATAGAGTTGTACGTGGTGCCCAAAATAGGAGGCATATGCTTAATATTGTACTCACATCTGAATAGTGAATAAAATCATTCTCTCTTGTTCTCTCTTTTCTTCTCATCTCTCTTTTATTTCATAACAAGTTAAATTATCATTTACTTTTATGAAAATGGACAAAAGATCCATGGTTGTCGGTTCGGTCCAAGGATTGCACTGGTTTTCCTACAGTGTTCCCTCCAATAAAGTAAAGTGGCAGGAAATCGTTATTTTTTTCCAGGTGAGAAACTTATTAGTAGTTTGAATTATTTCGATATTATGAGTGAACATAAAGAATACACTTGGGAAAAGAATACTTCTTCGATACTAATTATAGAAGTTAATTAAAATATTGTTCTTAGTTTTAAATATAATACATCAACCATTTTTTTAATATATTGCTACATTTTTTTTGGGTAAATATTAAAGGGCGCACTTCACAATCTGATTTATATGAAATGATTATTTCTTGAAGCCCATTATCTTACAGCACCAAATATTACATGTTAAAAATGATTAATAATTCATAAAGTGGAAAAGATCGAGCAAGCTTTGTGGAGAGATGGCACTTGCTATTTTATCTTTTCTGTTTTATTTCTTTTAAGGTTTTTGAAGATAGTGAAATAGTCTATATTTCTTTTAAGGTTTTTAAAGATAGTGAAATAGTCTACTGTCGGTGCCTACCTTAAATGAGCAGCCATGACAAGTATCTGGAGACCATATTAAATATATTAACAGTTGATAGGTAGACCATATTAAATCTTCGTGTCAGAAAATTATTCTTTTTTCTCTATAATTCATTTTTATTCATAATAAATTTTGGTAATAAATTTATCTTCTCTTTCAAGTGATACATAAATCTATCATCAATATATCAATTATATGGGCGTGGTCTCCGAATAGTGATGGTGGGGCATTCTTTTATTAGCTGTTTTTGTTTTCTTTTTTATAAAAAAATCTGTGCTCATGTTTCAATTTTCAAATATCATCTTAATGTTTAATGTAATTTATATATTGTCTTGCAATCAAAAGTAGGAAACGTCTTAAAATAATAAAATAAGAGAAAATAAAATGGGGCCAAAATGTGTCGTCAGTAGTTGCAGGACCCAAATCTGCTATATATCTGGATGGGGAGAGGAGAGAGATCGCACATGAAATGTCATAATTATGATAAATTTAATTTTATGATAGATTTAACTTTTCTTATCTCGTCTTCATTCGAAACCTAGTGCTAAATGTATTAATGATTTGATGATGCTAAACATTAGTTTTTTTTTTTAAAAAAATAAATGGAGATGCCAAATAGTGTTGTGAAACAATGGACTAGAGATAACAAATAACATTTGAATGTTAACTATTAAATTCGAGGTTACTTAAATTTTAGTTTTTAAGTGAATCATGTGACAGTGTATTTAAATGTTTATAATTATAACTAATCATCATATATTACAATTAATTAGCACAGTAATGGTGAAGCTTGAGAAATATAGCTTATGCTTGATTATTTGATGGGGGAACATGGACAACCCAAATAAATACAAGAAAACAAATCCAACCATAAACTCATAATTAAATTCGTAATTAAAGATTAAATAAATCTAATTGCGTACAAATTAGGGCACATACAAGTGAACCTTAAGCACAAGTGATATACCCTATGCACGAGTACTACCCTAACTCCCTGAACTTTTTTTTTTGAATAACAAGCCAAGTGAAAAAAAAAACAAGTAGAAACTAACTACAAAAAGCCTATACAGAAATTTTATAAGAGACTAACATTATGTTCAATGGGAGGAATATTCATGATAACATCTTTAATGCCCATTTCGTGACTTTGATGGAAAAGAAGAGAATTGGCATAAGAGTTAACTTCTCTTAATATGAGATCAAAAGTATCAGTTTAATCACACATCAGGAGGTAGAGAAATTGCATAATTAAACCATTGAGAGGATGATCTTAAATCATCATTGATAAGTTGCAATGCTTCTGCAAAGTCGCTAAAAACAACAATTTTTTGATAACTATGATTTCAACTTAGACGTATTATTTCATGGATCCTTATAATCTCCACGATACCTTGAGGAGGGTATCATAGTTATTTTTTTCTAAAAAAAAAAAAAAAAAAAAATCGAAACCAGGTTTTCAAATTTTATTGTTGCCCTATACAGCCACAAGTAGCTTCACCGTTCTAAAAACACATAAACATCAATGTACAAATTCACCTAGTCTTTCTGAGGAATTGAAGGATCCATCTAGTTGGAGAGTCTGTTGAGGATCCTCGATGATTCTCTAAGTAAGTAAGAAGCCTAAATCTTTTTCAGAGCTAGGCTTTGAGTAAATTCTATTATACAATTTTTATTTTAATAAAAAAATACTGAAAAGTAAAGGTGACTAGTAATAAATAAAATGAATGGGAATATAGCTTCCCACTTTTCACCTCGGACAACATAGTATAAATATTGAGACATACACCGACAACATAGTAGATGCACGCACCCCTTCGTCACTTGAAGTGGTACGGACCAGCTGGCCTCTCAGAACAATCAAATTAAATTTCATATACTACTCTTTCTATAATTCCTTAAAAATATTTAAATTGATACGAAGAAGAAGGTGAAGAATTGAAAATGAAGATCCAAGAGTTTAATTTAATAATAGTTTAGGTCTCAGATTAAAAATGAATTACAGAGATTGATTTGATTCTGACAATTATAAATATGAAAATCTTAGTCAAAAATCAATCAAATATTTAATATTATAAATTAATTTGAGAGTGATTTGCAATTGAGATTCCTTAGTGTGAGGAAGGAATCATATATTCATTCTATCATTATAAATATCTTGTTTTATATTAATATTAATACTTATTAATGATTGATATTAACATTATCGACAGAAGCAATTAAATTGCAGTAGTATTTTATATTAATGAATATAAATTTCATATGGAATCTTCATGTTTGGCCAAAATGCATAATATTTTAGGTAGACTTGTGTGTTAAGTGAATGTGAAATAATTAATGCACTGTTAGACATGAGAAGCTTTGCTCCTAATTAATTATGAGCAAATGGGATTATAGAAAGGGGTTGGCCGCACATGCATTTCCCTTTTAAGTAAAGAACAAGTTATGATTAGATCAATATTAGTGCACCTAAATTTCACTAATCATTAATCATAATCCAAGTTTGCCGACAGCAATTTTCTCTATCTATGTCTATTTCCAATATATAATCATAGTTCCCATGTGATGTTCAACCTCAAAGAATTGTGTTTGGTTCTGCATTTTCAAAAAGTCAAATCCTACAGTTTTGAGGCATAAGCATTTTCGTCTTTTCCAGTATGGTTCTTAGAATTTAAATTTGTGTTTTTCTTTTTACAAGAATAGATTGCTTGACACTTCAACCAATAGCTTGTTGATAAAACCCTACAATTTTACCCTTCCTATACATTATATCCCCTTTGGTCCCTTTTGTAAGACATATATTCAAAAAGCTATTTTTGGTCATTTTTATAAAACATTTTGATAGTTTCAATCAACATGATTTCCCCCCTATATATCCATATTTAATAAGAGTAATGAGAGATTGTAGAAATTAATAATATGATATAGGAGTTTAGTGTGATTAATAAGGATAATCTTGAACCAAAGGAGTTTATAGTTATTTTTTCTTGACTAAATTTCATTAAGATTGCACATCGATCTTTCTAGTCTTAGAGATGTTTATGTACATTTTCAAAATAGAAGGAAAGTAGTAACATATATAATCTTAACAGAACTCAAACAATAGACTAACAATTTTTTTTTTCTAATTTTTAAGCAAGGTCTGTATTTTTTTGGTATCCCACCCGATTCATTAGAACCGAAGGTTTCGATTAATCTGGATTTCGTCCTACATTAGGCCCATGGTCGTGGAAGAAGAGCTCCCAACATCATTTTCACCATTTCCACGCCTCGAACCGAGGACATGGTGGTGGGAAAATCTCTTACCATTTGCTTCTAATGTTGTTGATTTAAGCAAGGTTTCTATAATCTTTCAAATAATTGCACTCAATTTTTCTCCATCACATTTTTTAAATAATTTCTCACATAATTTATTGCTACTCTTGGGCCTCCTATGCATGGCCCACGAATAATATTTATGAAGAAAATAAAAAAGAAGATCTCAGTTATTTGATTCGGTGGTGGCTGTCTTGTTTTTTACCTCGTTAGTTTCATAGAAATCTTAAAAGAAGATACATATATTAATATATTCTTAGTGATATATATATATATATAGGTTCGATCACATGCATTGTTGGACGAAATTTCCTTTTTTATAAGTCGTCTGCACAAATTAATTCCCTTAAAAACATTTGCATAGCTGGCATATGAAAGAAAAAGGAGACAGCTAGATTTTTAGTTTAATTTCTATAATGATTTATTCTTCCCTAGCCTAATTTTTACTTTTTTTTATAAAATACAAAATAACAGTTAATTTGGGGGTGCTATAAGTTTTATCATTGAGTTACACAAAACAATAGAACAACGGTTTTATTCTTATTTTTTAAATTAAAAGACAATAGTTCAATCGAAAAAAAAAGATTGAAAAATTATTGAATTTCATGCTATTAATCGAGAAAACATGTGGCAGCTATCGATATTGGTGTCACGTTCACGTGTGAAGGCTCGTACGCATGTGTGGTGGGGTAAGATCACGTGCTGACGTGGAATATCTTCAAGATCTGGTTGGTAGGTAAGTGGGTCGCTTTTCAAGTTCCCATTTCTTACGTGTCACCGATCTGCCCCATCCCTAGTCCCTACCCCTTCATCCACACCATTAAACAATATCAACCCTCTAATAATAAGCACATTAGTAAAAGAGTGAACAGTTTACTAAATGAAAAGCTGGCAATAACTAATAAAATGATGGGAATCTTTATATAAAACTTGTAAATGATCTAAAAGTATAATACCCCAAAATTTGTATTTTTCTTAAATATGATATATTGGTGAATTTTGAATTGGTATTTGGTTTGACGTGAATAGTATTTACTATTCATATATACGTATTTACTATTCATAAATACGTATTTACTATTTATAAATACGTATTTAATTAGGTATATACTATTCACGTGGGACCCACGGCCAAATAATTTCCCTCTGTCGACAGAAAACCCGTGAAGTTTGAAATTTGTGACCGTGGGACCCACTCAATAATATAATATTATTGTAATATAATATCTTATATTTTGGGAAATAATAGAAATAGAATTATTTCCAATAATCCGTGAATTAGGTTTCTTAGGTAAGGACATATTATAAACAAGTGAATTTTTATCTCAAAGTGAGTTATTTCCGAAGTCATTTCCGAAATCGGCGGAATGATTATTGAGATAGGTCGAAACCGATATTTTGAATCAGGTCAGATAGTAGAACCGGTAGAAAATAAATCATAACTCAAAATCCTTGAACTAAGTAGTAAACAACTGCACATATTATGAATCAGTGAATTTTTGTCTCGAAGATGGTGTCACCCGAAGTAACTTCTGTTACCGGCTGTAACATCCTAATTTTTCATTTTGGAATTTAAGAGGATTATAAAAGAATTATATATGATAAATTTTTTTTTAAAAAAATAATATTAATAATAAAAATAAAATAATAAATAAAATAATAATATAAATAAATAATAAATAAATAAAATATATATTTTTTTATATTTAAAAAAAAAATGGAATGTGGGAGGCAGGGCCTCCCACTATCCGATAATAGTGGGAGGCCATGCCTCCCACTATGTAAATTAGTGGGAGACATGTCTCCCACTATAAAAAAAAAAAAAAAAAAAATAAATAAATAATATAGTGGGCAGCACGAAATGTGCTGCCCACGTTGAAGAATGGGGAGGGGTAATTAATACCCCCTCCCTCTTATATATATAAATAGGTGTGTGTGCTGTGTTGAGTGTTGGTGAGTTTGGTGAGTGTGTGTGTGTCCGGTAGAGAGGAGAGGCGAGAGTGAGAGTGAGGAAAGAAGGAAAAAGAGGAGTTGGAGGTTTTTCAGTATATTTTAAGGTATGTATTTTATCTTATAAGATAATTTAGGTAGTTTAACTAGCTTCTTTTCAAGAAACTTCCTTCATGAAAGTTATTCCACATATTTTTCTCTTTCAAATGAAGTTATTATTATGTTGGTTAGTGAACATTTTGTGACTAAGATTCTGGGAGAGTTTTGAGTTTTAACAATAAAAGACTATATATGTGTAGCAAATGATTAAAAGTGAATTTTAATCAATTTAGATTTATTGTTTGGTTGTTATGGAAATTTAAAATGAATTTTCTATTTAAGAAGTTTATGATTGTATGGCTGGAAAATATTTTTACTGATTAAATGTTATGAAAAATAGTTTATTTGGGTTGGGAAGATATTATTGGAATTTTTGGGGTAAAACTGTAATTTCTGGAATTTTTGGGGCAAAACTGTAATTTCTGGAATTTTTGGGGCAAAACTGTAATTTCTGGAATTTTTGGGGCAAAACTGTAATTTCTGGAATTTTTGGGGCAAAACTGTAATTTCTGGAATTTTTGGGGCAAAACTGTAATTTCTGGAACTTTTGGGACAAAACTGTAATTTCTGGAATTGTGAGACTAAAATGTCATTTCTGGTAGTTGTGGGATCAAAATATCATTTTCAAATTTTGTTATGATAATATATATATTATTAGAATTTTTATTTTAAGTTATAGGAAATTATAAGTTATATTTGTGATAATGTAGAGTCTTTTTGTGACCGGTAACTGTGCGGGTGGTACTCATCAAACTGAGGATAAGCTTGGAAGTGAGGTAACCGGGGTTAATTTATTTTATATGCTTGTTTTGGGCTGTGAGGTATTTTCTAAGTCTTACTTTTATATATGCTACTTGTATGTATTTTGAAAAATATTTGTATGTTTGAATAAGAAATTAATTCAGTGAAGCAGTATATTTTCCAATCTATGTATTTAATTGATTATTATTGATGGGTTTGTTATTATTGTGATGGCTATACTATTTGTTGTGAGATGATGTGTTTGGAATAATAATTTAATAAAATGTTGTTGAAAGTTTTAGAATTTTATTATTTCTTCTGTTGGGATATGTTGGGTTGTGCGGAAGAGATTGAGGGTGAAATTGTGCCCATCGGCTCTCTCATTCCTGGCCCGGAATTTGAGTTGAGTGTTTTGGGCGGACACCTCCCTGTTACGGTATACTGGTGGTGACATAGGAGGGGACAGTATTCTTGAGGTGACTAGCTAACCTTGGCCGGGTATACTAGCACCGATAGGCTGATCCACGTCCACGAGGAAATAAGGAGGAGCAGGATGGATGAGTGGGGATGGTTAATTGTTATGGTTAATATGTATTAATTGTTTTATTTGTGGTTATTTAATTATTGAAATTTAATTATTATTATATTATTAGCAAACCTGCTTCTCTGACTTGCAATCCTTTCTTGCATATTTGATAAATTAATTTCGGTTATGGGGACTTATGTCTCACCCCGTCATTATTAATTTTTTTTTCAGGCGAGACCTCTAACCTCAGTAGAGGACAAGGGAAGCAACCAGAGGCATAGAAATTGTGAAACTCGTAGGCCTCTTTTTGGTATTAGTGTTGTATTGATTTATATATTGCCATCATAGGGCCCTCATATTTGTGAAATACTACATTAACTACTTTTGGATGACTGTTAATTTTCCGAAAGCTTGATTTTATACATTATCATATCATCGTGGATCCACCATTATATCTTTGTGACCGTTGTCTTGTGTAGACCCTTTTCTTGTAGGTTTGTGTTGTATGACTTGTGGGCTATAAATTTTCTGTTCCATAACTGTGCCCTGAGTTATAGATTTTCTGTAGTGGGTTTGTGGGCGAACTTTGTGCCCTGGACCCCGAGGTTTTGTAAAGGAAAGTTTTCCATAATTAACTACTAATCTCGTTTAAGAAAACTCTAAGGTCAAATGTTATCTTGTGAGAAAGGGTCTTTTCAACTTGGTATCCAGAGCCCTGTGTTTATGATTTCCTGGCCCTGTTGTGCATTGCATTTAGAGTATGGCAATATATAAACTTTACACACCTGCTTCCCTGTTGTGTTTTGTTTTGTTTTTTTGTTCTTATTATTCTCCATCTCTGGTGGGTTTTACCCTTAGGTGGGGAGAGATGGGAAATACTAGGCGCACAAAAATTGGTGACAACAACCAGGAGAAGTCTAATGGGCCTCAGGATCAGCTTCAGGATCAGTTAACCAACACTGAAATGTTGCGACATGTGTATGAATGGACCCGTATGACAGAGGAGCGATTGAAGAGACTCGAGGAAGGCAGAGCCAATGAAGGATCTGGTGGTGGGAGCAAGAATCATACCCAAGAAGCACACGAAGAATCAGAGGAAGAAAATACTGTTCATGCTAATAAGACAATTCCAAATCGATCAAGCTATGAATCGGAAGAGTCGGCAGGACAAAGAGTTGTTCCTAACATGCTTACAGTCTGGAAACATTTAGATCGTTTCCATCCTGAGACTTTCTCAGGAGGATTGCCAACAGAGGCTGAGAGTTGGATTGATCGGTTAGAGATGCTATTTGAGTCAATCGGCTGTGATAAATATCAAAAGGTTATAGCTGCGAAGACCCTGTTAAAAGGGGGTGCATTGGATTGGTGGAATACTGTGAAGCCTGCTGATGGACACCAACTGGATTGGAGTGAATTTAAGAGAATGTTCTATGATTACTACTTCCCTATTGAGATGAGATATCAAAAAGAAGCTGAGTTCTTCACACTTCAACAAGGGGAGATGGATGAGAATACCTTTATAGCTCAATTCATGGGGCTAGCTAAATATGTATCGCAGTTAAATAGAACAGAAGAGCAGCATAATAATTGGCTGGCCAGACAAATGTTTGAGAGATGCAATGATGAGGTCAAGGCAAGAATGGGTACCTATGATGTCACGACTCTTGAGAAGTTGACAGCAAAAATTCGAGACGTTTGTAGAAGGTATAAAGTTGCTGAGAGATCTGCGAGAAGGGATTCTCATGGCCGATTCAGTGGTAACATGAGAATATCAGGAGGTATCAGTAAGAAGAATTACCCTTCGAGTTTTACTGGATCCGGAAGCAGGAGGACTTTTAATCAGGGTAGCCCCCAGCAGAGGAGTCGTCCTCTAATGAGTCATAGTCGTAGGAGCAATGCTGGAGTAAGTCAAGGCTCTCAACGAGGGTCGGTAGCATCAGCCCCCAGTGTAACTCAGCACCGTCCTTGTACTCGTTGCGGGAGAGTACATCCTGGCGAGTGTTGGACCTGTTTTATTTGTGGGGAGAAGGGCCATATTGCAAAGTATTGTCACAAGGGTATGAAGGAGGGCCAGACATCTAGACCATCTGCACCTGGGAGAGTGTTCGCTTTGACATCAGAGGAAGTGAGAGCTACTCCTAATTTGATCCGAGGTAATGCTATTCTTCAAGGTCACTATTTATGTGTTATATATGATTCTGGTGCTACACATTCTTTCATCTCCTATGACTGTGCGGAAAGATTAAGTCTTACTAGGAGTAATATGTCATATGATTTGTTTGTGTCTACTCCTACTGGTGTACGTGTAAAAACTACTATGGTATGTAGGAAATTGATGTTTGTATGTGAGGGTCATGAAACGACTATCGATTTGATTTGTCTACCCATGCTGGGTATAGATGTGATTGTGGGTATGGATTGGTTAACATCCAACGATGTGTCCTTGCAATGTAAGGAGAAAGTTGTGCAATTTAACACTTGCACAGTAATTAGGGAAATTTCCCAAGATCCGGTAATGTTGTCAGCAGCCCAGGTTGAGAGAAGTGTGAGGAAAGGTTGTGAGGCTTTTGCGGTGTTCTTCCTAGCTCAGGTGGAATCAGAAGGAGACATTAAGCAAATCGAAGTAGTTAAAGAGTTTCCTGATGTGTTTCCCGAAGAGTTGACCGGATTACCTCCAGAGCGAGAAGTAGAGTTCGCCATAGAATTAGCGCCAGGGACAGAGCCGACCTCTAAGGCTCCTTACCGGATGTCACCTTTAGAGTTGGCTGAATTAAAGAAGCAGATTGAAGACTTATTGGAGAAGGGCTTCATCCGGCCAAGTGTGTCTCCATGGGGTTCACCAGTTTTGTTCGTGAAAAAGAAGGATGGCAGCTTGAGGCTTTGCATTGACTACCGACAATTGAATAAAGTCACTATCAAGAATAAGTACCCGTTGCCAAGAATAGATGACTTACTAGATCAGCTAGTAGGTTCATCCGTATTTTCAAAAATCGATTTGAGATCGGGATATCATCAATTGAGGGTAAAGGCAGAAGACATTCCGAAGACTGCTTTTCGTACTAGATACGGCCACTATGAGTTTCTTGTCATGCCTTTTGGCTTGACTAATGCGCCGGCGGTGTTTATGGATTATATGAATCGAATTTTCAGACCTTATTTGGATAAATTTGTGGTGGTGTTCATTGATGATATCCTTATCTATTCGAAGAGTGAAGAGGAACATCGAGAGCACCTCCGAATAATATTGCAGATCCTAAGAGAGCATCAGTTGTACGCGAAGCTAAGCAAATGTGAATTTTGGCTGAGAGAGGTGAAGTTTTTGGGCCATGTAGTCTCAGCTAATGGAGTAGCAGTAGATCCCAGCAAGGTGGATGCCGTGTTGAAGTGGGAACCACCTAAGTCTGTGACAGAGATACGTAGTTTTGTCGGATTGGCTGGTTACTACCGTCGTTCTATAGAGGGATTTTCTCGGATTGCCGCACCACTCACTAGATTGACTAAGAAAGAGCAACCGTTTGTTTGGGATGAGAAGTGTGAGGCAGCCTTTCAAGAGCTGAAGAACCGGTTAACTACTGCACCTGTTCTCATCATACCCAACCCACACAGACCATACACGGTGTACACAGATGCATCATTGAAGGGTTTGGGATGTGTGCTCATGCAAGATGGTAAAGTTGTGGCTTATGCATCTCGACAGTTGAGACCTCACGAGAAGAACTATCCGACGCATGACTTGGAGCTTGCAGCGGTCGTTTTCGCTTTAAAAATTTGGAGGCATTACTTGTATGGATCTCAATTCGAGATTTTTAGTGACCATAAGAGCTTGAAATATCTTATGGATCAGAAGGAGTTGAATAATCGACAGAGAAGGTGGATGGAGTTTTTGAAGGATTATGATTTTGAGTTGAAGTATCATCCAGGGAAGGCAAATGTAGTTGCAGATGCCTTGAGCCGAAAGTCAATGCATATGTTTCACTTGTGTGTGACTGAGTATAATCTTCTAGAAAGGTTATCTGAAGTTTATCTTGAACCAAGATCTGAAGTGATTTTGGGTACAGTGCAAGGGAATTTTGACTTTTATAATGATTTGAGAATGGCCCAGATGGAAGATAATCGGTTACTAAGGATTAGAGAAGAGTTGGAGAATGGTAAAGTACCTGATTATGATATTAGTGATACAGGTATACTAAGGTACAAGAAGAGGATTTGTGTTCCGAATAATGAGGAAATCAAGAAGACAATTCTTGAAGAAGCTCATCGAAGCAAGTATACCATTCACCCGGGAATCACCAAGATGTATCGAGATTTGAAGCAAGGATATTGGTGGCCAAAAATGAAGCATGACGTGACAAATTTTGTATTGAAGTGTCTGACTTGTCAAAAGGTGAAGATTGAGCATCAAAAGCCTCCAGGATTATCGCAACCCTTAGAGGTTCCGCAATGGAAATGGGACAGCATTTCCATGGATTTTATTGTAGGATTGCCAGAAACCACAGCACACCACAACGCAATATGGGTCATTGTAGATAGATTGACGAAATCAGCTCATTTTCTTCCGATCCATATTGGATATAGCTTAGAGAGGCTAGCTCAGTTGTATGTGGATGAGATTGTCAGGTTGCATGGTGTACCCACAGATATTGTGTCAGATCGTGATCCAAGGTTTACATCAAACTTTTGGAAGTCGTTACAGAAGGCTATGGGGACCAGGTTGAAGTACAGTACCGCTTACCATCCGCAAACTGATGGCCAAACAGAGAGGACAATTCAAACCCTCGAAGATATGTTGAGGGCATGTGCCATTGAGTTACCTGGTAGTTGGGATCGTCACTTGCCCTTGGCTGAATTTGCTTACAATAATAGTTATCATTCGAGCATTCAAATGGCTCCTTTCGAGGCATTGTATGGTAGAAAGTGTAGATCGCCTCTTTGTTGGACTGAATTAAGTGAACGAACCGTGATCGGACCGGACTTGGTAGACAAAACCACAAAGAAAATTGAGATGATTCGCCAGAGGTTGTTGACCGCTCAGAGCAGACAAAAGAGCTATGCGGATAAGCGACGAAGACCTTTGGAGTTTGAAGTAGGGGACCACGTATTCCTTAAGGTTTCACCGGTAACTGGTATTGGCAGATCCATTAAGGCCAAGAAATTGAGTCCTCGATTTATTGGCCCATACGAAATTCTGGAGCGAATTGGACCAGTTGCTTATCGGATTGCCTTACCTCCACACCTGTCAAGTGTGCACAACGTGTTTCACGTGTCACAACTTAAAAAATATCATCCAGATCCTTCCCATGTAATTGAGCCCGAAGAGGTCGAATTAAGAGAAAATTTGACCTACATACCTGAGCCTGAAAGGATCCTTGATGTGAAAGACAAGCAATTACGGAATAAAACCATCCGCCTTCTAAAGATTTTCTGGAAGGGTATGGCTCCAGGTGATGCTACATGGGAAACTGAAGAGCGAATGCGGCGTGACTATCCTCATTTGTTTGCCTAGGTATGCTTGTTTGTTGGAAATAAGATGTACTTGTGGCTGTGTTGTATTGTGATTGAATTTCTGTGATGTGATACTCTTGTTGTGTTGGTGATTCTTGGTTATAATAATATTTTGACTCTGATGCTATTATATTGATATATTGTGTTGTGGATTATTTTCTTTAATAACATGTTGAGAAATTTTGGGGACAAAATTCTATTTAGGTGGGGAGAGTTGTAACATCCTAATTTTTCATTTTGGAATTTAAGAGGATTATAAAAGAATTATATATGATAAATTTTTTTTTAAAAAAATAATATTAATAATAAAAATAAAATAATAAATAAAATAATAATATAAATAAATAATAAATAAATAAAATATATATTTTTTTATATTTAAAAAAAAAATGGAATGTGGGAGGCAGGGCCTCCCACTATCCGATAATAGTGGGAGGCCATGCCTCCCACTATGTAAATTAGTGGGAGACATGTCTCCCACTATAAAAAAAAAAAAAAAAAAAAATAAATAAATAATATAGTGGGCAGCACGAAATGTGCTGCCCACGTTGAAGAATGGGGAGGGGTAATTAATACCCCCTCCCTCTTATATATATAAATAGGTGTGTGTGCTGTGTTGAGTGTTGGTGAGTTTGGTGAGTGTGTGTGTGTCCGGTAGAGAGGAGAGGCGAGAGTGAGAGTGAGGAAAGAAGGAAAAAGAGGAGTTGGAGGTTTTTCAGTATATTTTAAGGTATGTATTTTATCTTATAAGATAATTTAGGTAGTTTAACTAGCTTCTTTTCAAGAAACTTCCTTCATGAAAGTTATTCCACATATTTTTCTCTTTCAAATGAAGTTATTATTATGTTGGTTAGTGAACATTTTGTGACTAAGATTCTGGGAGAGTTTTGAGTTTTAACAATAAAAGACTATATATGTGTAGCAAATGATTAAAAGTGAATTTTAATCAATTTAGATTTATTGTTTGGTTGTTATGGAAATTTAAAATGAATTTTCTATTTAAGAAGTTTATGATTGTATGGCTGGAAAATATTTTTACTGATTAAATGTTATGAAAAATAGTTTATTTGGGTTGGGAAGATATTATTGGAATTTTTGGGGTAAAACTGTAATTTCTGGAATTTTTGGGGCAAAACTGTAATTTCTGGAATTTTTGGGGCAAAACTGTAATTTCTGGAATTTTTGGGGCAAAACTGTAATTTCTGGAATTTTTGGGGCAAAACTGTAATTTCTGGAATTTTTGGGGCAAAACTGTAATTTCTGGAACTTTTGGGACAAAACTGTAATTTCTGGAATTGTGAGACTAAAATGTCATTTCTGGTAGTTGTGGGATCAAAATATCATTTTCAAATTTTGTTATGATAATATATATATTATTAGAATTTTTATTTTAAGTTATAGGAAATTATAAGTTATATTTGTGATAATGTAGAGTCTTTTTGTGACCGGTAACTGTGCGGGTGGTACTCATCAAACTGAGGATAAGCTTGGAAGTGAGGTAACCGGGGTTAATTTATTTTATATGCTTGTTTTGGGCTGTGAGGTATTTTCTAAGTCTTACTTTTATATATGCTACTTGTATGTATTTTGAAAAATATTTGTATGTTTGAATAAGAAATTAATTCAGTGAAGCAGTATATTTTCCAATCTATGTATTTAATTGATTATTATTGATGGGTTTGTTATTATTGTGATGGCTATACTATTTGTTGTGAGATGATGTGTTTGGAATAATAATTTAATAAAATGTTGTTGAAAGTTTTAGAATTTTATTATTTCTTCTGTTGGGATATGTTGGGTTGTGCGGAAGAGATTGAGGGTGAAATTGTGCCCATCGGCTCTCTCATTCCTGGCCCGGAATTTGAGTTGAGTGTTTTGGGCGGACACCTCCCTGTTACGGTATACTGGTGGTGACATAGGAGGGGACAGTATTCTTGAGGTGACTAGCTAACCTTGGCCGGGTATACTAGCACCGATAGGCTGATCCACGTCCACGAGGAAATAAGGAGGAGCAGGATGGATGAGTGGGGATGGTTAATTGTTATGGTTAATATGTATTAATTGTTTTATTTGTGGTTATTTAATTATTGAAATTTAATTATTATTATATTATTAGCAAACCTGCTTCTCTGACTTGCAATCCTTTCTTGCATATTTGATAAATTAATTTCGGTTATGGGGACTTATGTCTCACCCCGTCATTATTAATTTTTTTTTCAGGCGAGACCTCTAACCTCAGTAGAGGACAAGGGAAGCAACCAGAGGCATAGAAATTGTGAAACTCGTAGGCCTCTTTTTGGTATTAGTGTTGTATTGATTTATATATTGCCATCATAGGGCCCTCATATTTGTGAAATACTACATTAACTACTTTTGGATGACTGTTAATTTTCCGAAAGCTTGATTTTATACATTATCATATCATCGTGGATCCACCATTATATCTTTGTGACCGTTGTCTTGTGTAGACCCTTTTCTTGTAGGTTTGTGTTGTATGACTTGTGGGCTATAAATTTTCTGTTCCATAACTGTGCCCTGAGTTATAGATTTTCTGTAGTGGGTTTGTGGGCGAACTTTGTGCCCTGGACCCCGAGGTTTTGTAAAGGAAAGTTTTCCATAATTAACTACTAATCTCGTTTAAGAAAACTCTAAGGTCAAATGTTATCTTGTGAGAAAGGGTCTTTTCACCGGCGGTGTCCGACTTAAAATCTTTGACAGATTACGAAATACCCTGAATGAGGTCAAAAATTCAGTTGACCCAGATATTTTTAAAGAGGAAGAATAGAGCTTCAGGGCTGTGCTTCCGGATTTTTGAGAATTTGCAAAAGATCACGCGGTCAGAACACCGAACAGAAATTTTATCAGTAAAAAAATACTATTTGCATTATTAAAAAAAAAAAAAAGAGGCGCATGGCACCCGTGAACTTTTTAATATTTTTTTAATATTTTTGGAAATTACGAAAAATGACCCAAAAACAAGAAATTACACTTAAGGACCCATTTTCCAACACTATAAATAGAGGTCTCACTTCTTCATTTTCTTCACACCAAACTCAGATCACAACGGTCGAGTTTAATAGAAGAGAGAGAATTCTTAGAGTTTAGAGGGAGAATTTAGAGTAAAGTTCTCGGAGCTGAAGAGAAGGAGTAAGAACTTCAAGGGTAAGTTCTTTGGTCCCTAGTCTTAAGATTTGGTAGTTTCTTTTGGTAATTATAGTAGAAATGCCAGATAGAGTTTTTTCTGAGTATGCTCTGTGGCTGCAGCTTAGTCTGATCTGTCACATCAGAAAAGAATTATTCTTGGGCAGTAATGTTATTTACCAATACAGTAAATACTATTTACCAAACAGTAAAAATTATTTACCGTCGCGGTAAAAATATTTTTACTGGTACTATTCACATGAATAGTGAATACTATTCACATGAATAGTAAATCTTCAACGTAGAATTCCACAAGTATTGCAAAGTTGATGGCCACTGATAAATGTGATATTGTTCCTATAGGGTATCTGTGAACTTGTATCGCTGTTTTCCGTTAGAAGTACCGTTTTAGTCAAACGTACCAAAACATCATCAACGAAGGTACGGACGCGTACTGTAACCTTAACTCTGATGCTTATTGTAAATTTTTATGTGATGGATAGTCTGAGATTCTGTTTTTATAAAATTGTGCATACACATTAAGCTATATACGGGTTATAGTCATGATAATGCCGTTGAGTTTTCCTAGCGCTGAGGACACGGATGTACACCGTGGCACTGGGTAGTGCAGACTGGATTAAAATATGAGGTGGTTGTGCTGTTAAAATGTGATTATGCTGAAACTATCATGAATATCTATTATATATAAAATTGTTACATAAGCATGAGGTTAACTGTTACCTGAGGTTCAATGGGAATTGAACCTCAGCTCTTGCCATAGCCTCAGGTTCTGGCGGAGACAGGGTTGCTGACAAGGGTAAGCAGGCTGTATAAGGACTCGGACGGAGGATTGTTTATCTGTTGCTGTTTTCTTATGTACTTTGAGTACTTGAATATTTGGATGACTGTATTAGTATCAACACACCAATGTTGGTTAAATATCAGATACTCGTTTTGTTTTAAAATGAAAACTCTTTTCCGATGCCACACTGTTTAAATTATTCAAAACTCTGATAATCTCTTTTGAAAATCGCATATTAAAAGACGGGATGTTACATTTTGGTATCAGAGCTTGCATCCTGGCACGAAGTTAACTAGGTTACTTTAAACAGTCTTGTAAGGTTGTTTAAGTAGCAGAGTTAAGTTCTAGCCTTCAAAAGTATTTTATCTGGCATGAACCCGACTTAGTTACAACAAACCATTGGTGCCGAAGGTAGGGCCGAGTCTATGTGGATCAGCCAATCAGTCACCCTAGCACGGTGAGGCTCCCATGATAGACGCCTACCTGGCCAATCGGTTGATTAACTAAGTTAGGCTCTAAGCCATGGTTTTCTTAAAAAAAAATATTTTTTTAAAAAAAAAAAGTATAAGTACTGATATGACCCTGGTGTTGTTGTAGAAATGGACAAAGAGGAATTTCCGTATATCAATTACTTTGGGAAAAGAAGACGTATTGCACGTCGGTCGATAGTCCCCGAACCAGTAAGTAGGAGATTGAACCCTGAGCCGATAAATCCACTCTTTGTACCAATGCCTGAACCTGTGCCGGTACCAGAACCACTCTACCCCGCTCTTGCACTTGATAATGATCCAGAACCAGAATACCATCCTGGACCTGAGTATCCCGACCATCTATATGACTCAATACCCATTCTTGCAGAGCCCTACTCACCGGAACCCGGAAATCCCAGCAATTCACATCACTCCTCAATAGGTGATAACTTTGACTATCCTCAGATACAAGATCTCGACTATGACTCTGACGCCAACTCTGGCAACCTGGAGTACGTCTTAGATGAAAACTCCATCTTAACTTTAGCCTTACACTTGGAATTTCTCCATGCCGCTCTCACTACTAAGACCGAGAAAGACAAATACCTACTGTATCTGACCCGAGTCAGAGAATTTTACCAGGCAAACTCTCGCTACCATTTTCCGTATCCTTCTAGAGACTGGGTTAAATCCACCCTTCATCACTTTCCTCGCACCCGTTTCTGGAAAACTAAAATCAATGAAATTCTGAATGAGGGCCACATCGAGGATGTGTGCTCGTGCATTTTCTGCCTCCAGCATTTAGTTCACCTGGTCATGTAGAAAGACAAAGACAACCCTACAACAGTTCAATGAACCATGGAAGTAGTAGTAGCAATAGTTTTGTAACAGTAGGACTAAGTATAATAGTAGTTTGTGTAATCACCATTAATGAATAAAAGGGGTGTACTATATACGCTTTGGTGTGATTCATATGAAATTTGTGATCTTATGTTATGTGTAATCTTTTTGTTTTCTAGTGTTTATATCTATTAACCTTTGGAATTTAGAATATGGCAACTTTGGGAGGCGCCGGAACTCCTAGAGGCCGAGGCCGAGGCCGAGGCAGAGGCCGAGGCAGAGGTAGGGGTAGGCAACTGCGAGTAGTACCAAACCCTGAACTCGAACAACATGAACCTCCACCACCAGTACAAGATGAACTTCAAGAAATGAGGAGAATAATACAAGAACAGAGAGCTCTCATCGATGTGCTTCTCGCCAACAGGCAGGGAGGACAAGGGGATGAAGAACAACAGGCTGAAGGAGAGCAACAGCAACAACAACGAGAGGGAGGAGAAAATTACGATGAACAAGAAGACGAGCGCAGCAACGCATTTGAGAGACCAGAACGATCTCAGTCATCTCCTCGACAGGAGAGAGTACTGGTGGAACAACATCAACCTGTCAGAGAAGCTAAGGATACACAATACTGGGTGACACAATTCTGCAAACACAAGCCACCAGTATTCCGAGGAAAACTTGATTCAGCTGAGGATTGGCTATTACATCTTGAAAAGATCTTTGAGGTCTTAGAATGTCCGGATAACAGGAAGGCTCAATTGGCAATTTACAAGCTAGCAGGAGACGCCGATCGTTGGTGGCGAAACACCGCGGCAACCCTCCGAAGCCGAAACTGTCCCGTCACATGGGAAACGTTCCAAGAAAAGTTTAACGAGCAGTACTTTCCACCCTCAGTACAGATGATGAAGGAGACAGAGTTCCTGCACATCCGTCAGGGTCGGGAAGAATCTTTCGATGATTACTTCGCTCGTTTTACCAACTTATCTCGGTACTCATCACTTTTGAGGCGAGATAATGACGAGAGCAGCATTGCAAATGTACTTGTGTATGGACTAAAGTATGAGATAAGGGAAAGGTTGGTATCGCACAAATTTTTGGAACTAAATCAAGCTGTAGAAGCCTGCCGACTCATCGAACGAAACTTGAAGGAGCTTCGCAAGACCAGAGACTTTAGCAGTAGCGGCCCCAACCGTAGCGGTTTCAATCGCAACAACCCAGCACAGAAGAGGAAGGCACCTTGGAATAATTCCCAACAAGGGAATAAGAGGCCATTTCAACCGAGACAGCAAAACTTTCCAAGAATGCAGACATCCCAAGCCTGTCCGCAATGCAGAAGGTTCCATCCGGGAGCTAATTGTGAGGGAAAGCCAGTGTGCTTCAGGTGTCAGAAACCGGGGCATATTAGCTTAAACTGTCCTCAAAAAGCTTTGGAGGCGAGACCGCAGAACGCAGGACGAGTTTTTGCTCTGACTAATGAGGAAGCCAAGAAATCTCCTGAGATGATCAAAGGTACTATTTCTCTTAATGGAAATCTACTACAGGCATTGTATGATTCGGGTGCTAGTCACTCGTTTATTTCTTTCGATTGTGCAAAACGACTAGGAATGCAAGCCTATAGACTACCATATGATTTGATAGTAGCTACCCCACTTGGCGCGAAATCTTTAGCGTCTGATGCATGTCTTAATTGCATTGCGAGTGTGAACGGACGAGAATCTAACATAGATCTTATCCGATTACCGCTTCATGGCATTGATGTCATTCTTGGTCTTGATTGGCTAATGGCAAACAACGCGGTCATTGATTGTGGTAATAAAGAGATACGATTCTCACCACCACACGACCAGAGCAAGATCAATGTGAGTCTGAATTTCCTATCTAGTGCAGAAGCAGAAAAATGCATGAAGCAAGGTTGCCAAGCGTATATGGTGTTCTTCTCAATCAAGATAGACGACGAACCATCACTCAAAGACATTCCCATTGTGAATGAATTCCATGATGTGTTTCCCAAAGATCTCACCAAGTTACCCCCTGAGAGAGAGGTTGAATTCGCCATCGACTTGATGCCAGGCACTGGACCAATATCAAAAGCACCATATCGTATGGCACCAAACGAGATGCTGGAATTGAAGAAACAGCTTGAGGAGCTACTGGAGAAAGGATTTATTCGACCTAGTGTGTCGCCATGGGGAGCCCCAGTACTGTTTGTAAAGAAGAAAGATGGAAGTTTACGACTTTGTATCGATTACCGCGAGTTAAACAAGGTGACTATCAAAAACAAGTACCCACTTCCTCGCATTGACGATCTACTCGATCAACTATCTGGTTCCTGTGTATTCTCTAAAATTGACTTACGCTCAGGATACCACCAGCTGCGAGTGAAAACCAGTGATGTTCCAAAAACAGCCTTTAGAACCAGATACGGGCATTACGAATTCCTTGTGATGCCTTTCGGATTGACAAATGCGCCTGCCGTATTCATGGATTACATGAATAGAATCTTTCGTCTACACCTAGACAAGTTTGTAGTGGTGTTTATCGATGACATCCTAATCTATTCTAAAAGCAGGGAAGAACACGAAGAACATCTGCGACTCGTGTTGGGAATACTCCGAGACAAACAACTTTTTGCTAAATTGAGCAAGTGTGAATTCTGGCTATCAGAGGTAAAATTTCTGGGTCATGTCGTATCTCGCGATGGTGTAGCTGTTGATCCTAGTAAAGTGGAAGCGGTTCTGAACTGGAAGAGGCCGGAAACGGTGGCAGAGATACGTAGTTTCCTGGGATTAGCGGGATATTACCGCAGATTCATACAAAATTTCTCACGTATTGCCTTACCATTAACGAAGCTCACAAGGAAGAAACAACCATTCATATGGGACGATGATTGTGAGGCGAGTTTTCAAACTTTGAGGGAGAAGTTGACTACAGCTCCAGTATTAATAATTCCAGATCCAGACGAAACGTACGTTGTCTATAGTGATGCTAGTGGGCAAGGATTAGGGTGTGTTCTCATGCAGCAGGGCAGAGTTGTGGCATATGCTTCTCGCCAGTTGAAACCTCACGAGTTGAACTACCCTACTCACGACTTAGAACTTGCGGCTATTGTATTCGCCTTAAAGATATGGAGGCACTACCTCTATGGTGCAGTCGTAGAGTTATACTGCGACCACAAGAGCCTGAAATACCTGTTTGATCAAAAAGAGCTCAACATGAGACAACGTCGCTGGATGGACTTACTAAAAGATTACGATCTGGAGATCAAGTATCATCCCGGAAAAGCAAATGTCGTAGCAGATGCGCTTAGTAGAAAGACGGTGCACGCAGCATACATGATGATTCAAGAGCGGAGACTACTTGAAGATTTCAGAGACCTGAACCTGTCCAATCAGATTTGCATGAGACACTACGCGCCCGATGACGTGTATCTTGCAAGTCTCCTTGTTAGTCAAGGGGAATACGATCTGAGAGATACAGTTGAGGAAGCACAGCGACACGACGAATGGGCTATTGCAGCGCGAGAAAAGATCTCACAAGGTGAAACTCAAGACCTTGACCTATCACCTAGTGGTTTGGTCAGATACAAGAAGCGGATCTACATTCCGAAGGATGGTGAATTGCGACAGAAGATACTAGATGAGGCTCATAAGAGCAGATACACTCTACATCCAGGAATGGTGAAGATGTACCAGAACCTGAAATCCGAGTTTTGGTGGCCCAGGCTGAAGAAAGACGTAACCGAGTACGTGGGTAGATGCTTAACCTGTCAGAAAGTTAAAACTGAACACCAACGACCCCCTGGTCTTCTTCAAGGACTGGAAATTCCGGAGTGGAAATGGGAGAATATCACCATGGATTTAGTGGTAGGTTTACCCAAGATTAGACATCACGACGCGATTTGGGTAATTGTTGACCGATTGACTAAGTCAGCACACTTTCTCCCCATTAGTATTAATTACTCACCAGAACAATTGGCGAGGATTTATATCAAAGAGATCGTAAGACTTCATGGTGTACCTAAGAGCATCGTTTCTGATCGGGACCCGCGATTTACATCCCGATTCTGGGAGGCTTTGCATGCAGAGATGGGAACTAAACTAAGGCCTAGTACGGCTTATCACCCGCAGACCGATGGTCAATCTGAAAGGACAATACAAACGCTAGAAGATATGCTTAGAGCGTGTGTATTGGATTTCAAAGGCCATTGGGATGAACATTTACCGCTGGTCGAATTCGCTTACAACAATAGTTACCATTCGAGCATACAGATGGCTCCGTTTGAGGCATTGTACGGGCGGAAGTGTCGATCACCTATATGCTGGACAGAATTGTCGGAGCGAGAATTCATCGGGACAGATTTAGTTGATAAGACCTCCAAGCAAATTGCATTGATCAAACAGAGACTCCTAACAGCACAAAGCAGACAGAAGAGTTACGCTGATAAGAGGAGAAGACCACTAGAATTCGAGGTTGGAGACCATGTGTTTCTCAAGGTATCCCCGGTAACTGGTGTTGGAAGAACGCTTAAACGGCGAAAGCTAAGTCCTCGTTACATTGGGCCATTCGAAATCTTGGCAAAACGTGGACCGGTCGCATATCAATTAGCTTTGCCCCCGAATCTGAGTAAACTCCACGACGTCTTCCATGTTTCTCAATTGAAGAAGTATCAACCTGACCACGATCATATTATCCAATATGAAGATGTCGAAGTGCGACATGATAACACTTTTGAGGTCGAGCCAGAGCAAATTGTTGATTACCAGGAGAAGCGGCTTCGACAAAGAAGTATTCCGTTTGTGAAAGTAGTATGGAGAGGCTTATCTCCTGCTGAGGCAACTTGGGAAACAGAAGAAGATATGAAAAAAAAATATCCGGAGTTTATGGCTCAAAGTTTAGTTAGTGTAGAGTAAAATTTCGGGGACG
Source organism: Acacia crassicarpa (assembly GCA_034222035.1). Taxonomy (NCBI): domain Eukaryota; kingdom Viridiplantae; phylum Streptophyta; class Magnoliopsida; order Fabales; family Fabaceae; genus Acacia; species Acacia crassicarpa. The sequence goes on along the minus strand of JAWXYG010000006.1, from coordinate 48,575,321 downwards.
AAATTTTATTTAACGGGGGGAGAAATATAATACCCCAAAATTTGTATTTTTCTTAAATATGATATATTGGTGAATTTTGAATTGGTATTTGGTTTGGCGTGAATAGTATTTACTATTCATATATACGTATTTACTATTCATAAATACGTATTTACTATTTATAAATACGTATTTAATTAGGTATATACTATTCACGTGGGACCCACGGCCAAATAATTTCCCTCTGTCGACAGAAAACCCGTGAAGTTTGAAATTTGTGACCGTGGGACCCACTCAATAATATAATATTATTGTAATATAATATCTTATATTTTGGGAAATAATAGAAATAGAATTATTTCCAATAATCCGTGAATTAGGTTTCTTAGGTAAGGACATATTATAAACAAGTGAATTTTTATCTCAAAGTGGGTTATTTCCGAAGTCATTTCCGAAATCGGCGGAATGATTATTGAGATAGGTCGAAACCGATATTTTGAATCAGGTCAGATAGTAGAACCGGTAGAAAATAAATCATAACTCAAAATCCTTGAACTAAGTAGTAAACAACTGCACATATTATGAATCAGTGAATTTTTGTCTCGAAGATGGTGTCACCCGAAGTAACTTCTGTTACCGGCGGTGTCCGACTTAAAATCTTTGACAGATTACGAAATACCCTGAATGAGGTCAAAAATTCAGTTGACCCAGATATTTTTAAAGAGGAAGAATAGAGCTTCAGGGCTGTGCTTCCGGATTTTTGAGAATTTGCAAAAGATCACGCGGTCAGAACACCGAACAGAAATTTTATCAGTAAAAAATACTATTTGCATTATTAAAAAAAAAAAAAAGAGGCGCATGGCACCCGTGAACTTTTTAATATTTTTTTAATATTTTTGGAAATTACGAAAAATGACCCAAAAACAAGAAATTACACTTAAGGACCCATTTTCCAACACTATAAATAGAGGTCTCACTTCTTCATTTTCTTCACACCAAACTCAGATCACAACGGTCGAGTTTAATAGAAGAGAGAGAATTCTTAGAGTTTAGAGGGAGAATTTAGAGTAAAGTTCTCGGAGCTGAAGAGAAGGAGTAAGAACTTCAAGGGTAAGTTCTTTGGTCCCTAGTCTTAAGATTTGGTAGTTTCTTTTGGTAATTATAGTAGAAATGCCAGATAGAGTTTTTTCTGAGTATGCTCTGTGGCTGCAGCTTAGTCTGATCTGTCACATCAGAAAAGAATTATTCTTGGGCAGTAATGTTATTTACCAATACAGTAAATACTATTTACCAAACAGTAAAAATTATTTACCGTCACGGTAAAAATATTTTTACTGGTACTATTCACATGAATAGTGAATACTATTCACATGAATAGTAAATCTTCAACGTAGAATTCCACAAGTATTGCAAAGTTGATGGCCACTGATAAATGTGATATTGTTCCTATAGGGTATCTGTGAACTTGTATCGCTGTTTTCCGTTAGAAGTACCGTTTTAGTCAAACGTACCAAAACATCATCAACGAAGGTACGGACGCGTACTGTAACCTTAACTCTGATGCTTATTGTAAATTTTTATGTGATGGATAGTCTGAGATTCTGTTTTTATAAAATTGTGCATACACATTAAGCTATATACGGGTTATAGTCATGATAATGCCGTTGAGTTTTCCTAGCGCTGAGGACACGGATGTACACCGTGGCACTGGGTAGTGCAGACTGGATTAAAATATGAGGTGGTTGTGCTGTTAAAATGTGATTATGCTGAAACTATCATGAATATCTATTATATATAAAATTGTTACATAAGCATGAGGTTAACTGTTACCTGAGGTTCAATGGGAATTGAACCTCAGCTCTTGCCATAGCCTCAGGTTCTGGCGGAGACAGGGTTGCTGACAAGGGTAAGCAGGCTGTATAAGGACTCGGACGGAGGATTGTTTATCTGTTGCTGTTTTCTTATGTACTTTGAGTACTTGAATATTTGGATGACTGTATTAGTATCAACACACCAATGTTGGTTAAATATCAGATACTCGTTTTGTTTTAAAATGAAAACTCTTTTCCGATGCCACACTGTTTAAATTATTCAAAACTCTGATAATCTCTTTTGAAAATCGCATATTAAAAGACGGGATGTTACAAAAAGTGTAGATTTATTACTTTGAAAACGAAAATTGGTAATGACTAATGAAATGTGGGGATAATTATATAAAATTTGTGAATGATATAAAAGAGTGACTTTATTACTTGATAAATGAAAGTTGATAATAACTAATGAAATGTGAGAAAACTATAATAAACTTTGTAAATGACACGAAAGAGTAACATTGTTACTTGATAAATAAAAGTTATTTTTTTATACATAAAAATTTAGATAGGTTGTGTCTTAGGGTTCACTAGGTTTATGGCATGACATATTTCTGGACTTAAAGAATGTTTATAGAGATATTTATAAATTACCCACTAATAAGGTGAGATTAAATTCACAACCTTATAATTATGAGTCAACATCATTACTTACTGACAGATTACACACGGAATTGTATCGGGTAATTTCTCACGAAAATTAACAATGGAAAAAATTCTGTAGGTAATCCATTGGCACTTACCAACCAAATCTTTTTCTGCCGGTAATTTCGTTGGAAAATTTTTTTTTTGACGGGATTTTATAACAGAATTTACCGATAGAAATTTTCTGTCATAAATCTGACGAAAACAATTCCGTAGATAATTCCTGGGTAATAGAATGTTTTTTGTAGCGAGCAAGGGGTTGTCACATGGATTATTGAAATTGGGAGAACCTATATGAGATTTTGCTATTTCCAAGTCCTTTTTCTGTTTTTTCCCCAATAAAAGTTTTTAATTAATTTTTCTTAATTTTTTATCTAATTTTTCTTAATTTTTTAAAATTTTATAATCTCAATTCTCCAATTATTTTATATTCAATTCATAAAAACTTTCTCTACTCTTCCCTCCAATCGTGATACCAAACAGCTTGTAGTAAAATGATCAACATGAATATACTACAATCAAATTCTTGATTAACTGTACCTCCAAAACATTGATTCGCATTTTTTTAAGTGGTTTAAAAGAATCAACTATAAACGGTGAAACAACCAAACATGTAGCAAAAAGTAAATTCCATCAAAACTAATTTATTTTCTTATTAGCCGTCCAAAACTGAGAAACGGCCAATAAAGCATGATGCCTATACTAAAAGTAAGGTTTATGGGCAGCATGCTGTTATATGTCCAACAACATATCCCTACTAGCAATTCCAACTCAATAAATTAATTAATCTCTCCCACTCTATTTATATTTTCATATCACTACTACTACAAAAAAACATTTTATCATGGTTATTATCGGTCATATATAATAGTTTCGAACCGTCAAATATCTGGATGCTATATATACTCTACGTGCAGATATATAAAGGTTCTGAACTGTAATATATTTAGGGTATACAGAACGATTATTTATTAATAACTATAATGTATTGACTTTATTTTTTATTATTATCTATAGTTTTTAAATATTTCTTTTATTTAGTTATACTTTTAATATTTATTATATAATGCACAACATAATCATTGATAGGAACAAGACAATAATATTAAATAAAAAAAATATTTATTGTATTCAAAATTCAATATATGATAGATAAACATCATACAATTTAAGAAAAACTAATCACTTAAACATTCTCACAATACAGTCTATTTTATAATTTTTTGAATTCCAAACGAAAAATTATTTAAAAAAATTATAATATTCTCCAATGTCTTTGTTGTACATTGTCCATAGATCACGTATATTTTGGAGTTCTGGTCATATATCATTTAGCTGTAAAAAAGATAATATAAATAGGAAAATTATATATATATATATATATATATATATATATATATATATATATATATATATATATAGTACAAATAAGAAAAATATAAAAATTTGAAAAAATCTTGGAATATATAAATATGAAAATAAAAATATATAACTGTAAAAATTGGCAAATATAAAAACTTAAGCAAATCTCAAACTTGATTTGATTGCTAAGGTTTAAGAACGTGAGATACTAAAAAAAATAAGGAATTAACCAACATTCAAATAGATCGTGATTCAACTTCTAAAAAATATGAGAAACATTTGTTATTAATTTTTAGTCCATATAATCTAGTGTAATGAGAATTATTTTTCCTTGCAATAAAACAACAATAAAAAATTCAGCATTTTACAAAATATGAGAAACATTTGTTATTAATGTTTAGTCCATATAATCTATTGTAATGAGAATTATTTTTCCCTGTGATAAAATAATAATAAAAAATTTAGCATTTTACCTCATCATTTTTTCAATGCTCTCTACTTTTCTCCAACGACTATCATAAAAAATTAGATATCATTTCTGGTTTGTGATTCTTCTTCGTAGATAATCCGGATTGGTAACCGTGATCATCAACTAGCGAGCTGTTGATATATATATAAAAAAAAATTAAACTAAAAAAATTAATTAAAAAAAATGAAAGCTTACATGAAGAATAATCATGACAAACTCCACATTCTTATATATATGATGGTTATCATTTTTAACTTTACGTATTCTTAAAGAATAAATAACATTTATTTTTGAAGAACGGTCAAGTATAGCAATTTTTTTTTTTAGAATCTTGTTTTCTTATATATGATTGTTATTATTTTTAATTGAAGTATTTAGAAATCATACTTTACGGTTACTTATTATATCCATTATATTTTTATTTTTTCTCATATAAGGTTGGGAGACAAAACGTTTGAATGTATTACATGACGGTTGTCTAATAAGAATTGTCATTTTTGTCAGTAAATATATGACATTTAATAATTACAACCATTATAGGTTAGTTTTTGAGAATTTCACTTCTCAATATTTGATGGTACGCAAATTCAACTATTATATTTCTGCGTTATACATTTTTGCATAACCTCTGCCTCAACATATATGACAACTATTCACTGTAACAATTATTTATTAAGTATTATGTGCGATTTTGTAGTAGTGTATTTACCACCAAAGCTTATTCCTTTGATCCAATCTATAGAGGAAAGAGAGTATTTTTTATTTCATATAAATAACCTCATTAAATTATAATGTATAATGTTATCCCTAATTGTTAAATAGACCATTATTTTTTTGAATTTTTCGTTAAAGTGTGTGTATATTAAATCATATAAAGTTCAAAAGTTACTAAATCTTAATACGTAGTTAATAAAATTTAAGATTTTTGTATCCTAATGAAACATGTTAGAAATATCTTATATATAGAATTTGAGGAGTATTAATCAAAATACTAGTCCTAGTGATACAATACAAACAAAATTAAATTTAAAGGGAAGAGGGTAATGTGGACATTTCCTTCTCCACAAGTTATCCTGCATATAGCCAACCGATTACAACTATCCAATTTGTACAATGATCTAAAATAAAGATAAAATGCCAAATTAGAAATTAGAATACGTGTTTTTGGCCATGAGGGTGCATGTGAGGCGGATGAGAGTAATTTAATGACATGTAAAAATAGAATTTTTTTTTTTAAAAAAAAGGTGAAGCAGTCACTCGTTTTTTTTTTAAACAAAACTACAGATATATATATTAATACTCCAAAACGATACAATACATAAAAGTAACCATAAACAGATCTAAAACAAATACAACCAACATAACAACAACAACAACAACAAAAAACACTGGATACAATATCAGCCAAACATCGTACATTAAAAATATAAGAGTAGAAGTAGAATCATGAATATCATCGGCCTCCTCGAAACCCAAGGTTAGAAATGACGAATAAGAGAGTGTTGGTTGAAAAACCCACCCTAAAGGGCACACAATCTTAAAAGCAATAGCTGCAATTAAATCAGCTAACTGGGTACCCCATCTTGGGGTAAAGAAACCATAAAACCCAACTTTGGAAGAAAGAAGACACTTAATGTCCTGAAGAACACTTCTGCTCCTCTGACCAAACAGATCCGGTGACATCGACCACAAACCAGACCACACCTCTTTAGATCTTCCCCCAAGAACGCAGATCCGGGCTACCAAGAGGTAGTCGAACCTTATAATGTCCAAACAGCCATCCAACCAAGAGGATTTGATCTCAGATTTGACAGATCTGTTTATTTCTAGAGACAAGAACACCACCACAAAACCCCATACTACAAAAAAAGAAACAAAAACACAGAAAATCAGAAAACTCTCACCTCGACAGATCAAATCTGAAGAAGGAGAGAGAGAAGCTCGCCCTAGGAACGAGAAGGGTGCTCGCCGACGACCTGCATCACAAGCCGCCGGCGAGGGAAAGAAGATCACGAAAAGACACGACAGAGAAGAAGAGAGAAGTTGGACCTTCTCTCTGAAACACGCGCCCTTTAATTATTTAATCCTTAAGCAGTCACTCGTTGATCCATTTATTCTACGGTGTTTAAAACACCTTTAATAAAAGAGAAAAAGACAAGACAAAGGGACCAAAACAATATGTTCACGTGTGCGATGGGAAAATAGAGAGGGACACCGTTGAGCTGAAACATATGGCCGTTACACCCCTTTTAAAAATGTAAGCTAGGAAGTACAGTACCTCCTCTGATCTTAATTATAAGACGAAGTTGATTTTTTTGAAGAGATTAAGGAAGCTAATTAAATTACTTTATACTCCATCCAGTCCTAATTATAAGAGCTAGTTGACTTTTTTGGAGAGATTAAGGAAGCTAACTAAATTACTTTAGAGTATTTTTATTTTTTTTTCTTCAAATTAATTAATTTAACCAATAAACTAATATATAATCTAAGGATACATAACATATGAAATGATTAAGTAATTTATTTAGCTTCCTTAATCTCTCCAAAGAAAGTCAACTAGCTCTTATAATTAGAACCGGAGGTAGTAATATTTTTATTTTTCTCTAAACTAATTAATTGGACTAATAAACTAATATATAATATAAGATTACACAATATATGATATGGTTAAATAACTTAAATAGCTTCCTTGATATCTCCAAAAAAAAGTCAACTCGGTCTTATAATTAAAGTCGGAGGTAATAATATATAAATAGAAAATACTGGTTCCTTGTAAATTTTATACATAGTACGTACTCTGATTTGAGTTCTTCTATAATTTTTTCTTGCAATAACTTACATGGTCATTATACTTATAAAGTCTTTGAACTCACAACCCCACTAAGAAAACCTTAAGAAAAGAATTTAGTATTACTAATGTATCAATAAACAAAGAATTTAGTATTATTAGACTACAACAGGCTCAACTTTATGAATACAATCTACATTATCCACTAGAATGTGGATTTCCTATACAAAAATAAGATAAAATTTGAAATTTCAACCACTTGATTACGTGAAAAAAAATTTATACTACTCGCACCAACCAACATGAGTTGTTAGGTACTATTACCTCCGGTCTTAATTATAGCTAGTTGATTTTCTTTGAAAAGATTAAAGAAGCTAAGTAAGTTACTTAATCATCTTATATGGTAAATATTCTTAGATTATATATATATATTAGTTTATTAGTCAAACTAATAAGTTTGAAGAAAAAAATAAAAATAAAATACTTTAAAGTAATTTATTAGTTTCTTTAATCTCTCCAAAAAAGTCAACTAGTTCTTATAATTAGGATTGGAGGGAGTATAATTTTCATATCTATATATAAGTCTATAATACCTGATATTAATTAATTTTTTTTGAAAAAAAACAATATATAAACTATTGTTCCATAGCTTACCCATGTGGCGCAGTGTAACACCCCGTTTTCTAAAGCGTTTTCGAAATAAAATTATCAGAGTTCAAAAAGGGTTTATCAGAGTAGAGCATCGGAAGAGTCGTGAAAATGAGTAACTGAATAACATTCAATAATGATGTATCTGTGTACTGTTACAGTCATCCAAAATATCCGAATATTCAAAAGACGGTAAAATAAAAATTTCAACAGAATCTCCTTGTCCGCTTCGTCACGCTATCTGCTTACCCTTCTCTTCGGTCTGACCTCCTGAGGGTCCTGGGCCTAAAGTCAGAGCTGAGGTTCAATTACCATTGAACCTCAGGTAACGATTAACCTCATGCTTATGTATCAAATATGTATGACAGATATCCATGGTAAAACAGCATTTAATCACATATAATATTCATATATTCACATAATAACATTACACAGCCACTGCAATATGCATGTTATTACAGTCTGCACTATCTCCAGTGCCACGGTGTACATCCGTGTTCTCAGCGCTAGGAAAACATAACGGCATTATCACGACTATAACCCGTATCAAGTTGTATGTGTATGATCAATTTTCAAAAATAGTATCTCAGACTATCTATCACATATAAGCATACCATAAGCATCAGAGTTAAGGTTACAATACGCGTCCGTACCTGAGTTGATAATTCCGGTATGTCGGCGATCGGTATACGTTTGCAAGTGTCCTATAATAGGAATATTGCGTTATTAATTGTAAATAATATTCTTGAATATATTTTGGCCACTATTGAATATTCTACCCTTGGTACACTAAACCATTATTTTATTTCTTCAAAATTCGTGGAAAAACGCTGGTCAATATTGGGCAGAATTTTTCCTATCTTTGAAAAATCATAACTAATTCTAGAAAAATCAAAACGAAGATCCGTAAAAATTTCCGGACTCCTTAGGATGTCTATTTTCCAGAAAAAATATCAGGCCTTGCCCAGAATTCAAAAATCATTCCCAGATTTCACGTGTTCATCCTCTGCCCAGAATTTCCAGCATTTTCGCAACATAAACTTTGAGAATTTCTTTCTCACTGTACAGAGCTCATTTCGACAGGTTCTTTACATATTTAAAAAGCTCTATATGTCTACTTTCATCATGAATTTTCTCAGAATTTTTCAATATCATTTTCAACATGAAATATGAGTGTTTCTGTTACTAGTTCAGAAATCGCCTACCCGACGAATTTTCGCCAGAACTTCGTTACAACAGTGTTCTTGACCTGGGAATTATTGCAGAACCACCTCCTTCACTATATTTTCGAAATGAAACTATTTTAAACTATAAAAACATGAAACTAAAATTATTCTAGAATTTTAAAGATTAAAACTACTTCTACCTATGAATTTAAAACTCAAAACTAAGAACTTTGCTTACCTAGAGCTTGATCTCCTTCAAGCCTTCCCTTCAGCTCTCTCAACTCTCTCTCAAATAAGCAGATGGTGCTTTGCTTGGTGTGAGGAAAATGTGAAGAGCTTGGCCCCTATTTATAGGAAAGAGGTTGGACAATTGTGTAATTTTTTGCAACTTTCCTCTTGGCTAATTCTCACCATTGGATCTAGGGCTTCATTGAAAAATTAAATCCTCACCATACACACACTCATCTGCCCTCTCTCTCTCTCTCCCCTCTTCTCTTTCTTCTTCCTTCTCCTTGAAGCTAAGACAAACTTGCATTTTAAGCCATAAATAGTGTTTTGTTTTCTAGAAGCTTTGACAAATTTTGACACATGTGTTGAACTCAATTCCTTCCCTTTTGAAGCCTCTAAAAACCGAAATGCCCTCTGGTCCTTTAGGTTGGGTTGTTGTTTTGGGCTTTGTTGGTGGTTTGGGCAATTATTTGGGTTACCAAAAATGATCCAATTTGAGTTTTTCTTGTGGCAAAAAGCCCTAACTTAATTTCTTCTTGTTTATTATTAGATTAAGCTTAATTAGGTTTAGTTTGAAATGATTTTATTGATTACCAATTCCATCATGATCCTACTAAGTCCAATTGTTACAATTATGGATTCCTTGTTAGGCTTTATTGTTGAATTTAGCCAAAATATTACAAATTGCTTGTAAATATTTATCATTAAATTAATTATGCATGTTAATTCAATTAAGATTAATTTTTGATGTTTACTAATTATTTTTATTGTCCTCTAATTATTTTAGACCTCTTCCTATCTCTTTACGGCTTAATTTTGCCAATATGTGAATTATATGACAATTTATCACTAATTGTGAGTTTAATTGTTCTTAAATTGTTGGGAACTCCATTTAATTGGTTTAGGGGTTTTTATAGCATTTTACAATATTTAATGATCCCTAATAAAAATTTAGGGAGTTGAATTTTGCCCTATTAAGTCCTACCGACAACTTATTCAAGAATTAGCATAAATATACTTTCCTATTTTCATGACATCTTATACTATTTTAGGAACTCCATTTTAATTATAGTCCTTAGAAATTCATTTAAATAACTCTTAATTAGTCATTGGCTTTTGATTGGAATTATCCATCTTTGATTATGCCTATTTTAATTTAGTTAAATTTAGTGTCTTTATTGTTGTAATTTCAATCGCTCATTGCTCTTTTTAATTCCATGTAAACCATAACTTAATACGGTAATTATTTGTATTTTATGATATTTTATGGTTCCTAAATGAAATTTGAATATTTGAGTCTTCTTGGTTCATTTGATTCTAGGAGGAAATTTCCTAATTTAAATTGGATAAGTCATAATATCTTTGAGACCACATATTCACCTATGTTATTAGGTATCATTTAGTGGTTATGCAAAATAGGATTTTTAGGGTATTACACACAGATCCCTCAATTTTCATTTAGCCTATGTTCGAATGGGGAAAAATGAGAAGAAAATAAGGGGAGGGAATACTCTGACCAAAAAAAGAGAAAGAAAAAAAAATCTAAAAATGGTAATTTTTTTAATAAATATTTTTGAAAGTTTTTCATTTATATTATTCTTTGCTCCCTAATGCCCGTTTTGTCCTGTAACGGGTGTCGCCACTTACTTTTCCATCAATTTCCCTCTACTTCTCATATCAACCGTTAGATTGAGATTTAGATGGTCATAAATTTAATGTTTTACAAAATTATTCATAAAATGATAAATTCTTAAAAAATAAATAAATAAATTCAAACTACTTTTTTTTTTTTCCCGAAGCCAAGCTTAATGCTTGAAATACAAAAGATGAGAGATTACACCTCCCCTACTTACTGACAATCCAAAAGAAATATATTCTTGCAGCTTATGGTGACTTTTGGCACTAGGGAACACTTGACTCTCAACCTCATGAGCTTCCCTTGTTAGTATTTCCACGCATTCTATAGCTTCCCTGCATCAGTGGAATAGTTTAGTACAGTGGTCCAACTCTCATATATGAGATCTTGTGTTTCTTCAATCTTAGTTTAAAAAGGGTGATCAACACCACTATCCCTGATTAGCATGTTAATAGCTTCAAAGGAATTAGAAAAAACTTTTGTATATATATATATGTGTGTGTGTGTGAGGGATCAATACACATCTAGATTAGTTTTAATAGCCAAAACTTCATCAATTGTTATTGGGTATAAACCCATATTCTTTTTGAAACCCAAAATCCATGCTCTATTTACATTTCTAACCACATCTCCACATGCCGCTTGATCTGGTGGATCAAATTAACTACTAAATTTTATCTGACTGTTTAAAATTATTATAAATAAATATATTTAATAATATTTTATAAAACATTACATCTAGATTGCTCACATTTTAATCTAAAGAATGAGATGATTGGTAAGAAAAGTGGAGGAGAAGCATATGGGAAGGGTAGTGGAGACATCCCTTGCCCAATAATGTTAAGGTATTATTTCATTTTTGGGGATAGCCAATCAAATGTTCTAAACTTGTGTTTAGTAGCATAATCAACTCTCTTTCATGTTAAGGTTGTCGTTTGGGGAATTACTATGAGGTCTCATGTAAGAAACTTATTTATTGAGACTTACAGATAATTAAGTCCATTCCTTGAGATTTCTTTGTAATTCTCCCCTTTTAACTTTGTGTTGTGATTCCTTCTATCTGTATTTTGTTTTCCTTTCCTTTTTGTTTGTTTGGTGACATGTTTTGTGAGCCTCCCTTTTTTGTGGCCAGCGTTTCGTGATTCCTTTTACCTTCTGCTGGTTGGACCTTTTCTGACTATAAAGTTAAAAAAAAGAAAGAAAGAAAGATAAAGTTTAACCATTATGTTTTATTCGCTCTATTCACTTATCCACTTCCCTCTCTATTTCTTCTCTCCTTCGTCCAAATTTTCAACGAAATTATTATTTTTTCATAATTCACACGGCCATTATATTTATAAAAGATTCACCACGTGCATGTTTATTTAAACTTTTTAAAAGCATTTTCAGGGTATCGAGGGCTGTGAGATGAGTGTTACTTCAACTTGCAGAAAAGTATTTAAAAAACACTTCTCTTTACTTCTCATTACAATCTCACACTTAATAAAGACTCAAAAGAAAATATTGGTCTAATTAGTAAATTGACTCATAATACATAAAGTCAAGAATTCAAATCTCGCTCTCAATATAAGAACTTTATTGGTGGGCAATATGTAAGTTTTGTAAGCGTTTTTTGAGTCTAGAGATATGTCTAGGCCTTTTATTGTGGAAAAATGGTTTATTGTAATTATTATAATTTTTTTAAGAATGTAGTGGCAAAATTGAGTCTTAAAAGTTAAAAATAGAAAAATTATAGTATATTTTTAATATTAATATTAAATTATTGGTGATAATCCCCTTGCAAATAATAATTTGGGGGGGGGGGGGGGAACAAAGGAATGGTAATGCTTCATAGTAGTCAAAATGGGGACTTGATTTTTGTTGTGCACCGAACAACTTGAGAGAAAAGCAGATCTTGCTCCCCCACAACAACAATATCTTTCACTTCTATTTTTAATATAAAAAATTGAATTATTAATTGCGGTTAATAAATTAAAACTTGTAAAAGATCGAACCTAGCTAAGCATATCAACGATTCCATTATGTTCATTGCCATTCATCCATTTTTTTAATTGGCAAATTAAGAATGATTCATCGTTTTACATTGATACCAAGAATAATATCTATATTTTATTTATTTATTTTTTCATAACAAGTTGCATAAAAGTAGAAAGTAGTACTTATACCTTCTCTGCAGAATAAGGAAGTTTGATGAGTTTGACAACATGCCTTTGTGAAAAATCGAGTACCATTTTCTGATTTGATTGTGAAATCAAAAACTGGTCTTTTTTATTATCTTCAATTTTTAGATGCTTTTATTCTGATATGGATTTATATATTCATGTGCTTTCCCTTGTCTCTACCTTCAACTTGAACTCCCACTTGCATTATTTTCCTCTCACAATCCAAATTAAACAAAAAAATATACAAAAATATCTATAAGAATATATTTTCAAATCTACATAACTCGTTTAAAGTAAAAAAATAAATACAAAAGTAGAAAGAATTGTGTATGTGTTTACCATAAATTTATTAACGCGTGAGACTTATTAGGTATAATGTTTATATGAAAATATAATAATTAAGCATTATTACTTCTTTTAATATAATTGTTTAACATATGGTATTATCTAATATTATCAAACTTAGTTGAAGTAATTATCTCAACTTGACTACTTTATTTTTTGTTGCTAGCTTATTACTTTGTAAAAATTAATAATTTTTTAAAAGTATGTTTAATTTAAACAAATTAAAATGTTCATAGGATTCAGATTATATTAGCTGAAAATAAAAAAGGAAATTAGGGTTTCTCGAAGATTTTTAAAAAAAGAAGTAATGTAGTAGAGTAGTACTAGATTCTCTTCACACTTCGATCAATTTTGGCTATCCCGATAAGGTAGCCCGTCAAGTAAGCAACAAGGACGGATTAAAAATTGTAATAAAGCGATTATATATATATATATAAAATACAAATATTTTTGAAAACTCTCAATTAAGCATGCTTTTATTAAGAATAAGTAATTTAAATATTTATATCCATTTTTTATTATAAGGATGCCTATATAATATTTAAAAATGAATGGAATATTAAATCAATTAAGAAAAAAAAATTAAAATATCTACATAATTTTTTAGAAATTAAAAAAAATTTGATTAATATATGATTATTTTTCCAAAACTTTGTAATACCTAGTGAAACCAGAATTAGAAAAAAAAGAAAAAAACCAACAAGCTATTAGTTAAGATAGGAAGTGGTAAACGACTTTACCTTCATAAAGAAGAGAACATAAATTCATTAATGAGAACATAAAAATGTGGTTGACTTACTAACGTTAGAAAAAACAAACTTTCGTTCAGTTTTATCTATATTTAAGAGAAGTGTGGTTAACTCACTAACTTTATAAAAGAACAGTTCTTTTGTTCAATTTTATCTATATTTAAGAGGAAAAAAATTACTATATCAGACTTGGTCTATTTCTTTTAGTAAATTGCAATAGGGATCATATTTAGAAAAAAAAAAAAATCTATAAATAAACTCAAAATGACTATTTTCTTATTTGTCCAAGGTTAAATATTTCTCTAGAGAAGCACTAGGGTGACTACCGCGCATGTGAGAGAGGGGAAGAGACGACGAAGAAAGTGATTGGAGAAGAGAAACAGTGATAGGCAGATTCGCCTCCTCCCTCCATAAGTACCCTTCTCCTTCACACTTTTCACCACCTTCCATTCCCACACAGCCTCCCTTGAAACCTCTCTCTCCCTCTCTACAATGTCTTCCATGCCTATTCTCTGCATTGTCACATTTCTCTCTCTTTTCGCCGCCGCCACGGCTCGAATCCCCGGAGTTTACACCGGCGGTCCCTGGCTCAGTGCTCACGCCACTTTCTATGGCGGCAGTGACGCCTCCGGAACCATGGGTACAAAATCTTGTCATTCTCTTCTTCATCATTATAATTTCTGGATTTATTCACTTTCTCCATGAATTTGAGCTCAATTCCCTTCATGGCAGAGATTGACCCAATGTTTCTTCAAACAATTCACACAATGAGCGTCGTTGATTTAGCAATTTTTGTGATTTCAGGTGGCGCTTGTGGCTACGGGAATCTGTACAGCCAGGGCTATGGAGTGAACACGGCGGCTTTGAGCACGGCTCTGTTCAACAATGGCCTTAGTTGTGGTGCGTGCTTCGAGATCAAGTGCGTTCAAGACCAGAAATGGTGTAACCCTGGAAGTCCGTCCATTATTGTCACAGGCACCAATTTCTGCCCTCCCAACTTCGCTCTTCCCAGCGACAATGGCGGATGGTGTAATCCCCCTCGCTCTCACTTCGATCTCGCCATGCCTGTCTTCCTCAAGATCGCTCAATACCGCGCCGGAATCGTTCCCGTAAGCTACCGCCGGTAAGTCGACTGTTACATTTTTTTTTCCTCCGACTCAGATTTTCCATTTTCTGGTTGATTTTGCTGCATCGTCTCTAGCTTGTTTTTTCACTTTTCTGAAAATAGCGAATTTAGCCTTTTTCTTCATTTGTTTTTATCTTAAATTGGTCAAAATCAATCTCATAATTTATGATGATCACCAGAACGCTCTGTTTTATGATTAGATTTGAGAAATCACTCAATAGAATATGAACTATTCGTTGACTCATTATTATTTTTCTTTGGTTCTGCGTTGTTTATTCGGCTGACTGTTGAACGAGTCAAAAAGTAGTGAATCTCTGATTCTCGCCATAGAAGTTTCCTGCATGATGAAAATCTCTGTTTCTCTCTCTTCCATTTTCGATCCCGAAGAACCTACCATACGAAACAGATCAACAACAGCAAAAGATTTTAAAAATCTGAAATCTTGCTCTTGTCCTTTTTAAGCATATTTTCTTGCAAAAGAAACAACTGTGAAATAAAAAACCCGATTCAAGGTCTCGTCCTTTTTCTCCACAGAAGCAGCCAGAGACTGTGAAAGAGCCCCTCTCCTTATTACTCAAATTACCACAATAACCTCCAAACGTAGATCTGGTGCTTTGGACTGTAAGGACATATTGGTGAAATTGATTTATTTGTTTGTTTGTTTACAGGGTGGCATGCAGGAAGAGCGGGGGAATCAGATTCTCGATCAACGGCTTCCGCTACTTCAACTTGGTTCTGATCACCAACGTTGGGGGTGCAGGGGATATTGTGAGGGCGAGCATCAAAGGGTCTAAAACAAACTGGTTGAGTATGACTCGTAACTGGGGGCAAAATTGGCAATCCAATGCAGATTTGGGAGGCCAGGCTCTTTCGTTTAGAGTCACCGGCAGTGACAGACGTACTTCCACCTCATGGAACGTGGCACCACCTAATTGGCAGTTCGGACAAACCTTCATGGGCAAGAATTTCCGTGTCTAGTTAATATTTAGTATGTACTGGGTTATTTTTGTAATTTTGAGTTTGTTCGGTTCAGTTTCGCAGCTTCAAGTTTCCATCATTTTCCTGGGAAAGTTTGAGGTTAGTCAGAACCTAAGTACTAAGAAGAACAGAATTAAGAGAAGGGGTAGTTAGTTAGGTAAAAGAACAGTGAAAGTGACGTTTATGGTTATGTGAGTGTTATTTTTACTTATTTGTTGGTTTTAAAGTGTGTAAGATGCTGAGGCGGCTGCAACATTTTGCATGTACGTAGCCCGCAGAATCATTAATATATATAATAATATATTTAAGTTGTAATAAGTCAATAGTTTTGTCTTTTCTTTTTCCTAATTTGATTTTGGTAAATCTACTTTACTTTGAAGGACAAAATGAAGATTTTCAATCATTTGTTGATTATGATACCTCCATCGTAGAGAGAGAACTAGGAAGAATTTTAATTATGTGTTATGCAATTAAAAGATAATATTTGATGGTTGATTTTGTTTTAATTATAAGACAAAGTTTTAAATTTTGTTATTTTTTCTTCTTCTAAAATATGCCTATTGATACTTTCTCAATAATAATTAAGCACAGTCATAATTTAATAATGAACCTACGTATTTTATAAAGTGAGTAACATTTTTAATTCATTAATGTCACATATATATCAATTCTCTGCTGTTTTTTTAATAAAATAATTTTGAACAATATTTTTATATTTAATGATAATATCACTATTAAATTACACTTCTAACCTTCAAGAGTAGATTGGAAGTTGTTGAAAGAAATCGGAGACACTGGACTGTGTTAGAGTTTGGGGAAGTCGCGTGTGAAGTAGGAAAGGTCTGACAAAGAACAAAGAATCAAAGTAACACTATTTTAGATTCTTTCTAGTTCTCTCAACTACAATGGAGTAATAAGTTACCAGGAAGAAACAGTTAGTGAGCACATGATTCACGATATAAACAAAGTCTTTGTCAAATTTAAATCTAATTATTGATCAAAATTTAGGAACTCCACAACTTAAGTTTTGTATATAGTTTGTAATATAATTTACATTATAAACTATATAATCAAATGATGATAAGGAAACAAAGTAAAGAAAAAGGCCCTTAATTAATTAGGTAGGCTCCTTCAAAAAGTTGAATTTTTATTTTTATTTAGTACTACCTTCAATCTTAAAATAATTTCTACATTTAGGATTAGAAGAGTATTATATTATTATTTTAGAAAAAAAGCCGTTGCTATTTCAGTTTTAATTTTTCACTGGTATTTTGCTGTAATTTTGTGTTATATACACATTTTTTAGTAGTGAATTTGAGTTATACCATGTAAGAAGCCATTTTTGAGTTTAAATCTTCTCTATTTCTTGGGGTTTAAATAATCTCTGCATATCTATAACTTATTTGAGTTTATAAATGAATGACACATGTTTGAAGAAAAATTGAACAAAGGTACTTATTCTCTATAAGAGATATGATAATCACCATATTATAATCTCAAAAAGCATTTGTTCCCTAAACACTTAGGGTGTGCATGACAACCATTTTGTTGCCTAGCACTGTTTCTGAGATAAAACAGTTTTTTTTTTCTGATTCTGTGCTTTGGAAGAGTTCTGAGAATCAGAATTACGTTTGTTAACCTATTTTATTTTTACTCCGAGAATCAGAATTACGTTTGGTAACATATTTTTCCTCCTCTTGTTTAGGAGTTAAAAAAATAGTAAGGGAGGAAGATGAATGATTAATGAATTATTTTTACCATTTTGTCATTTTCTTTAATAATTAATATAATTATTATACTTTACAAATAAACTTAAATTTAAATTTTCTAAAAAAATTATTTATGTAATTTTTACATTCAAAAAAATTATTTATATGGCGATGGCGATGGCGGCGGTGGTGGTGGCGGCGGTGGTGGGGGATCGCGGCGGTGGGGGCGATGGTGGTGGTGGTGGCGGCGGCGGCAGCGGTGAGGCGGTGGTGGTGGTGGCAGCGGCGGTGGCGGAGGCGGCGGCAGTGGCGGTGGTGGCGGAGGCGGCGGCAGTGGCGGCGGTGGTGGGGTGGTGGCGGTCGGTGGCAGTGGTGGCCACGATGGTAGCGGTGGTGGGGCGGTGGCGGTGACGGTGGTGGTGGTGGTGGTGGTGGTGGCGGCGACGGTGGCGAGGCGATGGCGGTGGGGCAGCGGTGGTGTTGGGGGTGGCAACGGCGGCAGTGGTGGTGAACGATGATAAATTTCTGCTTCAATTGAGGGAAAAATAAATTCTGATTTTTTGCCCTGGAATAGAGAAGCCAAAATTTTTAGCTTCTTTTTTTTACTCCCCAGCACAAAAAATAAACCGGTTCATTCCGGGAGCAAGAAAAAAAAACCGGATTTACCAAACACAATTCTCATCTATTTTTGTTCTGGGGCACAGAAATTAGGAAAAAAGTCATTCTGTGAGTGTTACCATTCACACCCTATTCATCAAATGAACTGAAATGTACGTTTTTATTTGATTATCATTAATTCGTCCACAATGTTCTATGAATTTAGTAGTAAACGAAAATAGAAAATGATTAATCAAGAGTTTATGAATTTATAAGTATAAAGTAAAAAAAAAAGAATGAATAAATAAATAAATAATTAAATGCGGTGCATGGTTGCATTCACACTTGTTTGCTTTTTGGGAAAGTGCACATTAAAGCAAAAAGAATGCAAAGAATAATGTGAATGGTATTGTGACGGTTAAAGCTAATAAGCTTAAGGAATATTTGGAACTTTTTTGGAAGGAAGTTGTGACACACCTTCCTCAATCTTCCTTTCTTTTTGCTTCCAATATATACATACATAGATATATAAATCAATAATATATTTTCCTTTCCTTTCATTCTTTGAAGCTAACTTCACTTCAATTTTTTCCCCCTCCATTTTAACTTATACACCATTTTAATTACCTAACCAATTTGCTTTATATATTTAAAATAATAAAAATTATATAGAAAGAGTACAAATATGGAAGAGATGTACTCTTTTAAATCAATTCTTCTTTCATTTACTAAATTCAAATTAATCAATCAATTTTGTGACTGGAAAAAAAATCCCCACTTGTTTGGAAAATTCTTTTTTTTTTTTTAAAAAAATATATTATCATTCGGTATATGGTTCATGGTTTGCGACTGCCCTTCTCAACAGAAGTATCTCTTCTGGGACTCAAACTTGAGACTCAGAGGGATTTAGTGGGGCCTTATATTTGCATATCAACTCTATATTGTGGTATAAGGAGCATATACTCTACCAACAATAAGTCTGATTTCGGGAGAAAAGGGGGTATGATATTATATGAAATACGATAGAAAAGGTAGACGCTTCCCAATTAGATTGCTACATGTACAAGAATCAAGATTTAAACTTTCACTAACTTGCTTATTTAAATGATGGGAGACCCTATCGTTATTGTTATCGTTTCGCCAACCTGAGTTATATTGGGAGAATTATCTTTATTAAAGCTCAACAATATGTTTGGATTATTAGTACATTAATACTTATTATACACCATAACAGGACATGATTGTAGAGAATTAAAGATGATGAGTGTAATCTACTCCAGTGAAATGTTTAGAAGAAAAGGATTTGATCATTTAAAAAATGTTATTTTATTAATACTTATTATTAAACAAAAATGGTTATACTGAAAAAGTATCCATCAATGCATAGTAAATAAAATATATATATTTTTTTTTGCAAAAAAACAAAAAAGAACTCATAAGACCCAGTTAACTTTTTTTTTAGAGGTTAAGGAAGTTAAATAAATTATTTAATCTTATTACATATTGTGTATTATCATATTACATATTAGTTTATAAGTTAAACAATTAGTTTGGAGAAAGAATAAAAAAAATTAAAATTAAAATTGCTTTTTTGAATTCTCTAAAAAAGTTATCTGTGTCTTATATTTAAACCTAAGGAAGTGAAGTATTAGAATCCAAATTCAGATGGTACGGATACAAATAAAGGTGATAAAGTTCCTTTAGAATGAAATTTCTTGTCGAGCAAGTTACATCTTATAGCTCCATGGGAAAGAAAGAAAGAAAAAGCTGGCTTTCCATGTAAATCTAAAGAAACTTTTAATAGTGACTTTCAACGTCACTTTCTTATTATTTAAAAGTGACTACGATTACACGCATTCGCATTATTTCATAGGAATAAATTTGGATGAATTATTTAAAATTCAATTTTTGAATAGACAATGAATTCGAATAAATAAAAAAGATCATAGTGCAAATAGATCTTTTAGGTTGTACAGAGAAAAAACTTTCACAAAGCTTCTCTAATTTTTACACTACAATGTCTTTTTTGGGTTTAACAAAAAGATTGCTCGTAGTCAATGGTTAGAAGAAACTTATCGGTGCCTTGTAGTCAATGGTCAGGTGAAGTAAAAAGCGATCACTAGACAAATGTGCCTATTTGCAAAATAATTGTGCGTATTTACAAGACAAATAAACTGATTAGGAAAACCAATAATTGAAATAACATTAGCTCAGGATCAATGTTAAGTTATCATATATCAGTAAATACAACTGTAAATTCCAATTGTTGGTGTTGCAAAACAGCTTAATTTTCTTGTAAATTCCCACATAAATTTTATAAAGGTTCACACTTGTCTTGTAAATCCCGTATTCCCTTGTAAATATTTTAAGTGTTATTGTCATTTCAATTATTGATCTTGCAAATCAACTTATTTGTTTTGTAAATATGCACCATTGTTTTGTAAACGGGCACACGTATCTTATAATTGCCATATTGTCTTGTAAATAGCATAAGCTATTGTCATTTTCATTATTGGTCTTGTAAATCAGCTTATTTATCTTGTAAATGGGTACATGTTTCTTGTAAATAGCACAAGTTATTGTCATTTCAATTATTGATCTTGCAAATCAGCTTATTTGTTTTGTAAATATACACGATCTTCTTGTAAATGGGCACATTTGTATTGTAATACATGCCTTTTACATTGTAATGTGGCTTTTGGAAGGGTTATTTTTGTCCATTCACTCCTCAAATTAAGTTCAATTTCCCCCCAAGTACTGTAGTGATATTTTAGATAGTTATGGGGCTTTTGGAAATTATTTAGCTACAATAGGGACTAGGTGAAATTTTCCCAAAAAAAATTTTGGTTACTGATTGGAATAATTAAAAGTTGTAATCTTTTTGGGCTAGGCCCATATCCAAGTTGAACTTGGGCTATCCTAGAGATATTTGAACATTTTTGTATTCACATGATTAAAGAAACAAAGGGTTACCTATGGGATTCGATCTACCAAAAGGGAATTAGTCCTTCATAATGTAATAAATCAATTTTTGAATCCCTATTAGGAGATATGTTTACATTTAGTTTTCGACAATGCCTTGAATATGTTTGCTTTTAATAGGAGAATACTTATGTTTCGCGAGAGAGAGAGAGAGAGAGAGAGACAAATCAAAGGGTTGTCTCTAGGGGAATGAAGTAATAGTCCTTTACAACATAACAAGCCAATGTTCGAATTCTCGCTAAAAGAATTGATCATATTTAGTATCTGATATTGCTTTGAATATGATTACTTCTAATAAGAGAAAATATGTGTCTAGGAAATAAAAAGAAAAGAGACAACTTGAGATAGCATAAAAATAGACAAATATGAGACCAAGAAAAAGAATATTCAAATGGTGGATGTATGCCACGACATGAGTCACTCAACTGGCTACACTACAATACTTAAGTAAATTTGATAGAGATGAATATCTCAAGAGATTTTCCCTCTCAAATGGTTTGGACAAAAAAGGGGAAATTTTTTTATTCTTGAGATGGCTTAATTTTTACACAAGGAATTTGTCTCCTGAAGGACGGTGCATAGCTCTTGTTTTCGATGATAAGATGCCAAACACAACAACGCAAAGGCATATATAACCCTAAAAGAGGAAAACTCTCTGTTTGGTTTCCAAGAAAGTTTTAAAAAATATTTATATTTGCAGGCATTTATGCTTTTCCTATCTTATCTCTAAAGCCTTTCGGTTCAATCACCTTTAGGCAAACAAGCTCGATAGCATGGGGTTTTGACTACGTACATCAAGTAGTTATTTGGTCAACCTGATCTTAAACCTATCTTTTTTTTTTTTTTTTAAAAAAACCTTTTTCAGCTATAAAAAAAACTTTTCAGCTTTTCCTCTTTAATTAAAACTCAGTTTATTTACTCTCCCCGGTCTATGTATGGTGGTTAGGTTATACATAATTAATTTATACCGATTAAATAAATTAGTTAAGTTAGTTATTTATAGAAAAAAATGTGTCGGTTTTCGAAAGTGCATCTTTAAATAATTTGTATTGGATACTATCCTTTAATGGAAAATCAGTTAATATATACAATTAATAAAGAAATTTTATAAAAAAATTATTTATAAATCTGAGAGTTTATAACAAACACGTCTACTCCTCTTTTCATTAGTTAAGTTAGTTATTTATAGAGATTAAGAAAAATTATTTAATTAGTTATTTATAAAAATATTTGTGTCGGCTTTTGTAAAATACCTCTTTTAATTATTTGTATTGGATACTTCTCTTTTTTTAATGGAAAACTCAATTGATATATGCAATGAATAAAAAGAGTTTAATTTAGAATACAATTTATTATTTTAAGAGATAAAGTAAATCTAGGTTCTTATTTAGGATCAAAACAAACACATCTATTAGCAATTATATTTTATTTAGGACAGAAGGAAGTTATATGGTTATCTCACAAGAAATGCAAAAGCTTTGATACTTAACTTTTCACCAAAATCAACACGTAGCCTTTAAAACCTTTATGCATCTGAGTGTGGCACGAAGGAAATAATCCACGAAAATGTATAGGTTAAATTAGTATTTTCGTGTGTGGCTTTTACTCTTTTCCACCTTTCACATTGATTCTTTCACTTGAAAAAAAGTTTCAGAGTAATCACTTTCAAGTTCGCATTATTTAGTTTTTTTTTTCCCTAAATGAATTTAATTTATGTATGACAACATACAGTTCTGCATTGAAAGAAAATATTGCATAACGAATTGAATGTCTCTGTGTCTTTTCTAGTAGTAATGGAGAGAAATGGAATAAAAATCTCATGATCAATCCTCATCATTATTTCATTATCACAAATATAAAATAATTTTTTTTGGCTTTGTCCCATGATTTATGAAAAAAAAAGTACGACATTTACTAGAATATATAAGAGTCTCATTAATTAATTAGAAAAATAATTGACAGTACATAATATTAAGGGAAGTCCTATCAAATTAGATTAAATTATTCTAACCGAAAGGTAATCCGAATATATCCCTATATCAAAAATTTAATGTACTCCTTCCGATCCTAATTATATGACAACATTTGAGAGTTGATTTTGGTCCTAATTATAAGACAATTACATTCTAATTTTTATCAACTTCTTCCTAAAATACCACTACTTTATTCTCTCAAGTGTGTTTGGTTTGTATTAATCTATGTATATAGATGCATAAACTCTTCCAACCATTGAAACTTTTAAATGTATATATATGTGGGTGTATGCGCGTATCTATATATGTGTATATGTGTGTGTCTACGCACAAATATATAGACACACACACATGCACACATATTTGTGTGCATGTGTGTATGTATATACATATATGTATGTATGCATATACAGTGACAGAGCTTCACATAAATATTAGAGGGGGTCAAATGTATGCTTATTAACTAATTAAAAGGAAAAAATATTTGAGGGGCCAAATGTATAAATTTTTGGGACAAATATATAAATTTTTGGGTCAAATCTATAAAAATAATCTAATTTTCATTAAATATTTATGATTTTTTTTTGGGGGGGGGGGCATGGCCCCCACTAGTCATTGAAAAGCTCCGTCCCTGTGCATATATGTATGTGTTTGAGTATATATGTATATATATGTATGTGTGTGTATACACACAAATATATATAGACTGTATACACACACATACATATATATATATTTGTGTGTGTGTACATATATGTATGTAAGTATATATGTGTATCTACACACAAATATATATAGACACACATACATATATGTATATCTGTGTGTATGTTTGTCAATATATGTGTGTATATATGTACATAAATAAACACACATAGACACACATATGTATACATATATATCTTTGTGTGTGTGTGTGGTTATATGTGTGTGTGCAGACACACACACACATATATGTATGTATACATAATATACACACAAATATGTATATATAGCAAGATCATTATTTGAATTAGATAGCATGTGGAAAGAAAAATTTTAGGTTGGAGAGGTATGTGATAAGAGCTATTAATTCACTTTTACTTATGTCATTTTAAATTTATATAGGGACATTTTAGGAAAATGAGTAAAATTAACTAATTTAACTTCTTTCCTTAATCTTTACAAAATCGGTTAATTATGTCCTATAATTAGGACTGGAGGGAGTAGTATCAACATGATTCCCGAGATGATACAAAGACGACTCCTTATAGTTATATGTAAAATATCTAATACTCCCTCTGGTTTTTAATACAGAATATATTTGGAGAGTTGAAATAAGTTTTAAATATAAGACATATTTTTCCCTTTTTGTCAATAGTTTTCTAATTTACCGTTATTGATGCTCTTTCAGTAATAATCAAGGAGGAGAGGGAATGAGAGAATTAAAGAATATAACTAGGATGTTTTTAGCTAATATATATCATATTAACTAATTTGATTAACATAATAAATTATATCAATATATCTTATATTAAGGATTGGAGGGAGGAATAATATCTACCAAAAGATGTAATATTGGGTTTCATCTCGGTCAAGACTGATGGGCCGTAGAACGTTTCAGGTATGGGGCTATATGTGTGCTCACAAGGAACAGTATTTTGGGTTCTTGTTTGTTAGTCAACTCACTCAACTGTCCTGCTAGTTTAAGATCTTGGGTTAACAAAGAAAGCTTGAGATTTATTCCCCCTGTGTAATGTCTGCTATGTGTATTTTGGGCATTTAGTCTCTTCATTTTATCCAAAAAAAAAAAAACAATTCATCTTGAGGAGTTTGTGAAAAAAAAAAAATCGTCTTAGGGAGTGATTCCATCACATATATGCAATATTTATTAGCTGTTTTACTATCATTATTATTATTCAATATATTTATATTAAATATTAATATTGTTTGTGATACATCAAGAATATTTTTTTAAGAACCCACTATGTATATATTTGGCTCTATTCTTAGATTAGCAAAAGTTGACTTTACTCTGCGTGGGGTGCAAGGCGTTCAAATTAATTTGATCACCATTATTTATTAATATCCATCGCCAATAATATTAATGCATAGGTTTCATTGACTCTTCTCTCACATCTATAATCCAATGAAAACACACAACTCTCTCTCTCTATATATATATATATAAAATACATCATCATAAAGTAAAGGTGAAACAAGAGCATGTGAAAAACCTAATGCGAGTGAGGAAATTCATGGCTAGGCGACATTCTCAGATATCTGAAAACCTCAAAGGAAAAGCGGTAAGTTGAAACTATAAGAATATCGGTTTTCTTGTCTGATAACACCTAAATATGCACTAATGAAAAACTTAATAATGCTGTCTTAATATGTCTTTTTTATATTGTATGTTTGTTTTCTGGCATATATATGCAGAAGATTGATCGTGTGGAGATGATTTCAAGATTGAACAAGCTTCGAAACTATTTCCTTTACAGACTTCACGTAAGCATTAATGGGAAATTGAACATATTGACTCAATTGTACATGGCACTAGACAACTTGTCTATTCCAAAGTCTTCCTCATTGTCTCAAGAAAAGCTTATAAAACATGTAAGAACACAAACCAACTTATGTAGTAGCCTATAATATATATTCTCTAGTAAATTAAATGCTAGGCAAATTTAACCTACTTGTTCATTCCAATTAATGATCTTTGGTTTATAATTGGTTGGTTTGTCTTGTTTGTTTCTGTTTTAATTTAATGGGAGAAGAAGTTGAATTTCCAAATGCAGCACAAGATGAAAAATCTGGCCCAGGAAAAGAATTTGTTAAGAGACATAAATGTGAGCCACGAAAGGAATAATGATTCAACTTTACGCTTGGAAGAGCTTAGTAACAGTGTACGACTTTACAGATACATAATATCCTATGATTTATTTATTAATGCTTTATTGTGTTTTTCTTACCTGGGTTTCCTTGAAAATAAATGTAGTTATCGCAGATACTATGGGACTACCAATTTTATCATGATATCTACAAGCAGAACAAGTGTGAAAAACTAGATGAAGAAATCAAACAATTCCAAGTGACAGGGAAAATCTCAAAAGGATTAAGGGAAACAGTGAGAAACCAAGTCAAGGTAGAATATTAATTAATTATCATCACGTAATAATTTTCAAGGTTCTGAAAAATAATGTATATTATTGTTGATATATATCTTGTTTACTAGGTCATATGTGATGAGTTAATAGAGACGAGGAAGAAGAAAAGAGACCTTGAGGACGAAATCAAAGTTATTGAGAAAGAATTATGGCCATGAAATGAAGAGATAAGGTTATTGAAGAATATTTAAAAAACGTTAAGTTGTTGTATATAAATCAAAATATATTAAGTGAAGAATATGCTGAATATGTTAAAAGCTTATTTATTAATGTCTGATATATCATGTAATACCCTAAAAATCCTATTTAGCATAACCACTAAATGATACCTAATAACATAGATGAATATGTGGTCTCAAAGATATTATAACTTATCTAATTTAAATTAGGAAATTTCCTCCTAGAATCAAATGAACCAAGAAGACTCAAATATTCAAATTTCATTTAGGAACCATAAAATATCATAAAATACAAATAATTACCGTATTAAGTTATGGTCTACATGGAATTAAAAAGAGCAATGAGGTACTACGGAAAATACTTAAACAAAATAGGGGAAAATAATAAAAAAATCGATGAACAACTAGGTATTCGATAAATTAAATAATTGTGCTAGACCTTTATAAATAATCAAGGAATTAATTAAGCATCATCTAATTTATTAAGAGACTAAATTTACTAAAATACCCTTAATTAACACACTAATGCTTAAAATCATAATTAATTCATAAAAAGCCCTAAAGAGCTGTCATCACATGGAGCCCAATTAAGGGGCGATTAGTAACAATTAATGAGCAATTGAAATTACAACAAAGAAGACACTAAATTTAACTAAATTAAATTAGGCATAAATAAAGATGTATAATTCCAAATTAAAAGCCAATGGCTAATTAAGAGTTGTCTAAATGAATTTCTAAGGACTATAATTAAATTGGGGTTCCTAAAATAATATAAAATATCTAAAACAACTATAGGGAAATTCTAACAAGTGAAGAGCAATTAAATCTATATTTAAAAAGATATTAACATGTAATTCTTATATTTTCAAAAATAAGCCGTAAAAGTATATGAAGAGGTTTAAAATAATTAGAGGACACTAAAAATTAATCATTTGACATCAAAAATTAATCCTAATGGAACTAACATTCAAAATTGATCTAATGGCAAATATCAACAAATAATTTGAAATAATTTGGCTAAATTCTATATTAAAGCTTAACAAGGGATCAGTAAGTGAAACAATTGGAATTAGTAGGATCATGATTGAGTTGTAAAACAATTAAAACACTACAAATTAAACCTAATTAAGCTAAACCAAGGAGTAAACAAGAAGAACTTGATTTAGTGTAATACCCCAAAATTCATATTCATCATAAATATTATATTTTGATAAATAATACCTATTCAAAATCGGTGAATATATGGTCTCAAAATTGAGTAACATATTTATGTTAATTTAGGGAATTTTCTTTAAGAATTAAGGTAATCAAAAACCAAATTCTCGAATTTTATTTTGGGATCATAAAATACCACAAAATTACCATATTAAGCATAAAATGAACAAAAAGAAAGGAAGAAGGTAGGGGCGATTTTTGGGTGACTTGGAGAATAAGTTAGGAAACCTGGAGAGCAAGTCGGGGAAAACTTGGAGAGCAAGTCAGGAAAACTTGGAGAGCAAGTCGGGGAAACTTGGGGAGCAAGTTACTTGCCGAGCAAGGTTACTTGGCGAGCAAGTTACTTGGCGAGCAAGTTACTTGGCGAGCAAGGTTACTGGGCGGACGAGGTTACTTGGTGGACAAGTTACTGGGCGGACGAGGTTACTTGGCGGACAAGTTACTGGGCGGACCAGTTACCTGGTGAACAAGTTACTTGGAGACCGAGTTGTGAAACTTGGTGAACAAGTTGGAAGACTCAGGAAGCAACTTGTTGAGCAAGGTGCAAAAGAGAGAAAACCGAAAATTGAGTGTGAAAAGGGTTGTGGGTTTTTCAAAAATAATATCATGATATTTTGTAAACAAATGGCAGATAAGAAAAGTGAGAACCAATGGAAAATAAATCATAACTTGAAATCCTTGAACTAAGTAGAAAACAACTGGACATATTATGAATCAGTGAATTTTTGTCCCGAAGTTGGTGTCACTCGAAGTAATTTTCGTAACCGACAGCGTTCGGCCTAGAATCTTCGGCAGGTTACGAAATACCCTTAATGGGATCAAAAATTTAGTTAACTCAGATAATTCCAAAGAGGAAGAATAGAACTTCAAGGCTGTGTTCCCGGATTTTTGAGATTTTGCAAAATTACGCGATCAGAACACCGAACAGGGAACTTTATCAGTAAAAACTCATAAAGTGAATGAGTGACATCACCTGGATGACATCATGTTGATGACATAAGGGGACACTTGTGTGGTAGAGAGAAGAGGAAAATGTGTGTTGTTCATTAGGCCACATCTTCATCATCTTAGCCCTTGATACAAAAGTTGATTCAAGGGTTGAGATCCATGGAAATTCTCTATAAATAGGCAACCCCTCTTCACTTCATTCTTCACAATTCCTAGAGCCACTTAGAGAGAGGTTTTAGAGAGAAGGAGGAGTCTGGAGAAAATAGCAAGTTCCGGGTAAGTTCTTCGGTCTCTAGTCTTTAGTTTTCATAGTTGTTTCGATAGTTATAGTAGAAATGCTAGATTAATCTTTAATCTTCCAAGTAAGTTTAGAAATCATGTTTTAGGGATAAATATGATATTTATTTCAAAAATATATTGGAGATGGAGATATGTCAAAATTTTGGAAGATTAGAGTCAAAATAGCGAAGCTCTGGCGAAATTTCGCCGGTTAGTCAAACTAGGGGCAAAATGGTAATTTGTACCTAAAATGCCTGTTATGATGTTGATCACTGATAAATGTGATAATATCCTCATAGGATATCTGTAATCACGTACCGCTGTCGTACCACTGTCAAAAGTACCATTCTCCGTCAACGAAGGTACGTTCGCGTACTGTAACACTAACTCTGATGCTTATAATATGCTTTATGTGGTAGATAACTTTACATCTGCTGTGTGCTTATGAGATACATCTGCTGTGTGCTGGGATACACCTGCTGTGTGCTGTTGGAATACATCTGCTGTGTGCTTATGTACTGTTGGAATACATTTGCTATTTGCTTATCTACTATTGGGATACATCTGCTGTGTGCTTATGTATGGATTATTGTTGTAACGCCGTGAATATCTGTCATATATAAGCATGAGGTTAACCGTTACCTGAGGTTCAATGGCCATTGAACCTCAGCTCTTAACATAGTTTCAGGTTCAGGAGAACCGAGGACCAAGGAGAAAGGCAAGCAGGCCGCATAGAGACTCGACTGAAGCCCTTTTCTGTTTATACAGTCACATTAACGTTAGACGTCTGAAATCAATGCACTATTACTGTAATCAGCCAAACTTACGACATTTTGAATGTAAATATCAGTTACTCAATCGCATGGATTAGGATTAGTTAGGTAATTAATTAAGGCCATTGGATTTAGTTTTATGAGGTTTAATCCTAGCCCTCCATATCTAATCTAAATTAGCATCCTTAATATGAAAATTAGAAAATTTAGTCTTTCAATTAATTATGAAAATTTAATACAATTACTCTAATTATTGCAAATTTAATTGTCCATTAATTGTTGGCAATGTTCTCTCTAATTGGTATAAGTATTTTTATGTCATTTAATTGTCTCTTATGAATAAATTAAGACTATGCTTAATTATGATAATTTTATGATATTTTATGATCCCTAATTTGAAACCTTAAAATTTAATTTTAAACCTAACATTTGGTTTGTTCCATCTCAAGGGAAAATTGCCCAAAATTATAGAAAATAAATTACAAAATTAGAGACAACATATTCTTCTATTTTTAATAGGTATTATTTATCAAAATACAACATTTATAATAAATGGGAATTTTTAGGGTATCATAGAGAGAAATTTCTTTGCTTTTATTTAAATATTGATAATGTAGTATGTCCCCAAATGTTGGTCCCATACGCTGTACATTACTAGTACTTTAAAATGAATCGCATTGCTCAAAATTTTATGAAATGCGTGATTTGTTTGTTGATTTTAATATGTTGATTGATGATTGATGCGGGCCTTTTTGTCTTTAGCTTTGGGGTCCACAATAAAAAATAAATCAAGGATTGCGTATAGGCAAACCTAGGATCGTTCTCTCTTCTCGAGGAGCCTTTTATTGAGTCCTAGATAATCTAAATGACATGCAAATGCAATTAAAACAAGGGGGAAACTGATTTTGGATTTTTGAATTAATTAACTAAAGAGAAATGCAATTTAATTAAATACTAAACTAATATTTTTGGTATTTCTAATAAAATGGAATGGAGTATGAAAATATAAAATGAATGAATGCTCTTGGAATGGATTAGTGACCATCATAGTTCACTAAATATAGGAGTAAATTTTCACTAAGTCTAGATGAAAAATCCCAAGATACCACTTGAGTCCAATATTTCCAATTAATAGTAGCTCCTACTACCGTAGCTAACTACTATCTCTTGAGATATTGTTTAAAACCACTTAGTGTGTGATTAGGATTAAATTAATGCAACTTGCTTCCTCTCTACATGAATGCGATACCACGTCACTCAATTAATTCAAATCAATCATACTATCTAACAATACCATGTAGAAAGCACAATTTCACTGAATTAATAAGGAAATACATATATAAAAAAAATCCAACAAGCTACAAAATTTAATCCAATCACAAAGGTTCAATTCACAAAGTTTTCCAAACGGACAAACTAAGTCTCGAAAATTACAAAACAATATTCCTAAAACTAGGAAATTAAAATGTAATTAGAAAAAAATATTGAACAAAATAAACTCCCCTTTGAAGCTTTGGAACTCAAGCACAAATCCACCACCAAGAATCAAAGAAAAATCAGCCACCCATAACAATCGGAACACTCGCCGGAATCTGGAAAAGAGTCACCGGAATTAATGGAGTTGAGAGTTGAAAGCGCTGGTGAGGGTGAGAGAATGGTGGTGGTGGAAGGTCAAAGCGTGGAGGTGCTGAGGCGTGAAGGAATCCAGTCTTTATAATCAACTCACGGATTCGGTGGAGGGTGCAACAATGGAGAAGACGGTGGTGACGAAGAGGAGGTCGCCGGTGAGCTCGATGGTGGACGGAGTGGGAGTCACTGGCGACCAAGGAGGAGGAAGGGAGAGGCGTGAAGGAATCAGAGATCCCAAAGTTGTGAATCGTGATTCCCAGCTCGCGGCGCTGATTCTCCATTTTCAATTAATGTCTCGGGTTTCTTTTCAGCTCACGGGTCCAGCTCCGTGTGAATGCCTCGGGTCCTCATATTTTGCTGAATGAATCAAAACTGAATCCCTAATTAATTGATTAAAACGCACAGCCCCACAGGGACCAAAGTGCAAATTATAAAAGTTCTAAAATAGGGACTAAACTGAAACTTTTAAAATTTGAATTAAAACTTCTATTTTCAAATTTAATCTAATCTTTTTGAGCACCTACAATTTAAACTAATTAACCTAATATCAAATATTCTCATGAAAATCAATAATTAAGAGTAATTACATTTTTTTGACAATTTTGCCCTTTTTAGCCCTAATTTAATATATTTACTCTCAATATCAATTTATCACAAGAATGACATTTTAGCTCAATAACCATGATAAAGTCCGTTAAAAATCCCAATTTAATTATAAGAAATCATGTAAAAATATGGTTTGATCAATGATATGTAATTCTAGGAAGAACGACATAAAGGATTTTATTTTTTTAAAAAGGGCGAACTAATAATAATAAAAAGAATAGTTGGCAAAAGGGGCATTATTGCTTCTAAGCAAAAACTTACTGGGCAAATTTGCATTTTAACCAATTCCTAATGATATCACATAGTAAGAAGTCTTCCATCAAAAGTAGTTTCAATAAAAATAATAAAATAGAATATTTTAGAAAACTAACACACATTTTTTTATTTTATTTTTACAAATAGCTAATTTAACTAATTTTCCTAATCTTTATAAATTAGCTATCTAACTTTCTTTTAGCTCTTACTTTAATGAGCCGAAAGAATACTTAAAAACATCATTGTATGATGCTACATGTTTGTTAATCCTATGATATTAAATTCATTACAGATCATAAATACGGAAAAAATATTTAAATAATTTATCTATATTTTTTAACTTAAAATATTTGGCCCATATATTTTTTTAAATAATTGATTCGACTTCCTTGGCTTGAGGTGCAAGGCGTTGACTATACTTGTACAACTAGCATCATAACATGAACTACATACATATAAAACTTCAGAACATTGCCTGAACATGATAACACACAGTTCAAGATCCGATCCAAACGATTTCTCCAGCTTTGGACGATCCACATCTGACTAAGGTAAGCATTTTTTTTTTCCCGTTCACTCTTTCACTGCTTCTACATACCGAAAAGTTAATTGAAGCACATCAATAATATTCTTTGAACATGGCAGATCGGTCAGCTATATTATGGACAAAACAGAAACCAGTTTTGTGCAGAAAAACTAGTCTCAGAGTGATGGTGAAGAAGAGGGTGATAATTTCGAGAGTCGTAAAGATCTTGACGTTTCACTTCCATTTTGTTTTGTAACAATTTGGCCAAAAGAAGCAACACGCCAGGACTTATTTACAGAGGCTATCAAGATCTTTAAGAAAAAAGATCAACAAGATCTTCAGCTATCTGACAATATAAGAGAAAAAGTGGTATGCAAAAAGATTCATATATGCGATGTATTTGCTTTTCTTTCTGTCTTCAACTTGAGTTATTATGATCATTCAAATGCTAGAAGCTTCAATAGAGGCTACCTTCATATCTCAGATATTTCATGATACTGATTACTGATATATACTCTCTCTCCGTTTCTTTTTATAAGGAACAACTACCAAAATCATGTTGTTTAAAATGTTAGCTAAAAATAATAAATGTATAAAATATGCATTTTTCTGTTCATTTATACCCTTACTTACTAATAGCGTACATGAGCTATAATAGGTGAAAATTTATTAAAAAGAGATAATGAGTGACATATATGTAATAGAGTAAAGATGGAAAGACAGTTTAAATTTTCTTACAAAAATGATTTATTTCTCATATTAGAAATCACACCTACGAGAGAGAATGTTCCTTATAAAAAGGACCGGAGGAGGGAGTACTAATCTCTTGCTAGAATTTTATTCATTAGAGATGTAATTTTCAATGTAGTTGGAACGGGAACTTGTGATTGGAAGGTTGGAAGATCTAAGGTATAATATGAGAAAGCTGAATCTGAAGATAAGCGAAATGGGTAAAGCTAAGAGAGCCACAACAGAAGATGTGGATAGCCAGGTAAGAACAGAAGAACCCTAATCATTATCAGATCCTTTCAATGAATAGTAATTAACATTTGATGTTATGCTGTTGATGACTTCAAATAGGCTTTGTGTGGTGAGTTAATGGAGAAGAAGATGAAAGAAAAGCAGACACTTGAGGCCAAAATTAAGGATGTTGAGAAGGAATTTGAAGACATTAAAGAAGAAATATGGTCTCATGTTGAGCATTTGAAATTGAAGCATCACAGAAACGAGGCTTCCGTCTGCAGGCTTGACCAGTACAAAAATCGTGGAAAGTATCGTTGGTTCTTCAGTTTCTGTCACTTTGAATCTATACACACTAGTTTTACATCCATGAATACTTCATCTAATACCTTGTAGTTAGTTTATATATCAGAGTCAACTATTTTGTGTTTTTTTTTGGGTCAAAGGGAGTCAACTATTTATGATGTATAATTGCTTTTTCATATTGAAATAAAGTCTGATTTGGTGTTAAATATTTATTATTTAAGTTACTGGAATAATGAAATAATTTACACAAAGCCCCGATTCTATGCAGTGTTATTTTGAAGAATTTAAGCTCTTTAGACATAGTGTCAAGGATTAGCCTTTTGGAAGTAATTTTACTTTATACATATATGAGAGGAATTTTATATTGACTTGTTTGAAAGTGCTTCTAAGAAGCTAATCCAACCAATCTTTAAAGTTGTAACAGTTGTGCGAGTGAAACTACCTCTTGGTGGATAGGCAGCTACAACAACTAGAGAACGCTTATTTGATTTAACTTATTTTAAGTAATATTGTGCTGTATAAAGTAAATATGTCGGAAAAGCAAGAATAGGAAAAAAATGAATTGTATTGATTGATTTATGGAGAGTATGTACAGGCTTATTTATAGACACAGTGTACAAGTAAATGCAAAATTATTGCCTCTAACTAATTTCCTAAAGTAGTTACAACAAAAACTAATTTGTTAGCTATTAACAGAAATTAATTACATAATAAACTAAAATATCCTCTAATACCCCCCTCAAGCTGGAGAATGTATATCAACCATTCCCAGCTTGGAAAGGAGTGTACAAAACTGATTAGGAGCAAGTGCCTTGGTGAAAATATCCGCTAATTGATCTTGAGATTTAATTGGAAGAAGATGAAGTAATCCATTCTTGAGCTTCTCACGAACAATGTGACAATCAATGTCAAGATGTTTAGTTCTCTCATGAAAGGTAGGATTGGCAACAATATGACGTGCAGATTGACTATCGCAATATAATGAAGCAGGAGAAGGCAAGGGTAAACCAACGTCACGAAGTAGAAAAGACAACCATTGGAGTTCACAAGTAGTAGTAGCTAAAGCACGATACTCAGCCTCAGAAGAGGAAGTAGAGACAGTTTGTTGCTTTTTAGAATGCCAAGAGATCAAAGCTTGATCTAAGAAAGCACAAAAACCAGTGATGGAACGTCGTGTGTTGATACAACCAGCCCAATCAGAATCATTAAAAGCTTTAATCTTAAGGGCATAATCAGTAGGAAAGAACAAACCATGACCAGGGGAAGCTTTAATGTAGTGAAGCACTCGATGTGCGGCCTGTAGATGAACATTAGTAGGGCATTGAACAAACTGACTGAGTTGCTGAACCGCAAAAGAGATATCAAGCCGAGTATTAGCAAGATAAAGAAGACGCCCAACTAAAGTCCGATAACTAGAACCATCATCTAAAGGAGTACCAGAATCATTTGAAAGCTTTAAATCTTTAGCCATAGGAGTAATGGTCGGCTTACATTCAAGAAATCCAGTATCAGACAAAATATCCAAAGCAAATTTCCATTGACACAAGGAAATACCTTTAGAGCTTCGAGCAATTTCAAGGCCAAGAAAATACTTAGCATCACCCAAGTCCTTGATTTTAAAACAAGAATCAAGGAAAGTCTTCATATTATTGATCTCAAGTAAATCAGTACCAGAAATGATGATATCATCCACATAAACCAGTAAAGCAGTAAAAGCAGAATCAGTATGCTTAATAAACAGGGAATGGTCAGCCGCAAAATGATGATAGCCACGAGAGATAAGGGCTTGAGAAAGCTTAAAATACCATTGCCTACTTGCTTGTTTAAGACCATAAAGAGATCGCTGTAACTTACATACTTGAGTCGGAGAAGAAACACATAAACCGGGAGGAGGGAGCATATAAACCTCTTCATCAAGATCGCCGTGAAGAAAGGCATTGTTGACATCAAGTTGTTTTAAATGCCAATTATGAGCAGCAGCAAGAGCAAGTAATAAACAAAAGTGGTAAGCTTGGCAACAGGAGAAAAAGTATCATTATAGTCAATTCCTTCAATTTGAGTGTACCCTTTAGCCACTAAACGGCCTTTGTAGCGATTTAAAGTGCCATCAGAATTATATTTCTTAGTAAAAACCCACTTACACCCAATAGGTCGTTTTCTAGGAGGTAAATCAGTCAACACCCATGTATTATTTTGTTGTAAAGCAGTAAGTTCAGTATCTATAGCCTTTTTCCAACCCTCATGTTTTATAGCTTGAGAATAAGTTTTAGGAATATCATCAATAGAAATAGACAAAGCAAAATGACAACAAGAAGAAGAAAGACGATCATAAGAAAGAACACGAGAGAGAGGATGATAACTACCTTGTTCCAAAGATGTGGAAATAGCCGATGTGCATTGAAGGGCAAAGTGATAATCGTGCAAATAAGATGGTAATTTCCTAGACCTTGTAGATCTCCTAGGTAATGGTGAAGGAGGACAAGAAGAGGAAGAACTAGAAACAGGAAAATCTGAAGGAAAGTTAGAAGAAGGGGGATGTAAAACATGGGAAGGGGTTGGGTAATCTAAAGGAGGCAACTCCTGGGGTAAAGGAATGGAATTTGGAAAAGAAGGAGACTCTGAATTACAAAAAGGAAAGATGGATTCATAAAAGTGAACATTGCGAGAAACTAAAATGTGACGACTATGCAGATCCAAAGTCAGAAAACCTTTAGTACCATGTGGATAACCAAGGAAAACACACTTATGAGCCCTAGGATCAAGTTTAGTACGCTGATGGGTGATCGTGGAAGAAAAACAAAGACATCCAAAAACTCTAAGATGGTTCAAATTTGGACATTTTTGAAATAGTAGTTCAAAAGGGGATTTATTATTCAAAACAGGGGTAGGTAAGCGGTTAATAAGATATATAGCATGTGAAATCGCATAGGACCAATAAACCTTTAGTTCATGAGCTTGAAACAATAAAGCTCTTGTAACATTTAAAATATGTTGATGTTTCCTTTCAACCTTACTATTCTGTTCAGGTGTTTCTACATAACTAGTTTGATGAAGTATGCCAGTTTGTTTGTAAAAATCATCCATGGCAAATTCAACACTATTATCAGTTCTAATTATTTGTACAAGAACATTAAATTGTGTAGAAACCATATGAACAAAGGATTGAATATGAGATCGAACTTCCGATTTATTTTTGAGTAAGTAAATCCAGGTATACCGTGAAAAATCGTCCACAATAGTAAGAAAATATTTGTGACCATGTACAGAAGGTAAATGATAAGGACCCCAAATGTCCATATGAACCAAACCAAAGACTTTATTAGATGTTGTAGTGCTTACATTGAAAGGCAACTTTCGTTGCTTAGCATAGTGACATACATCACAACAAGAAAAAGATGAAAAAGGGACATAGGGATGTTGTTGGTGAATAGAATGCAATGTAGATTTGCCAAGGTGACCTAACCGGAAATCCAAAGATCAAAGGTAGGAGTTGTAACTGATTGAGTGGAAACATTACCAATGAGACGTGGTAAAGGATTTGCATGTTGGTGTAAGATATAGAGACCCTTATACACATCAGCTGAACCAATCATCTTCTTGGAAGGTAGGTGTTGAATGAGACATTGAGAAGTCTGAAAAACAACAGTACAAGGGAAAAGCTTAGTTAATTTGGAGACAGAAATGAGATTAAACCGAAATTCAGGAACATATAGGACATTCTGAAGAGAAAGAATATCTGAAAAACGAATAGTCCCACTAGAAGTAGCAAGGACCCGAGTGCCATCTGGTAAATTCACAGATATAGGGGTAATGGATTTAGAAAAAGTAAATAAAGCGGAATTAGAGCAAATATGATCTGTTGCCCCTGAATCTATGATCCAAGAACCTGAAAAAGAATGAGAAATAGGACATAAAACCTTACCAGTGGTAGAAACATGATTAACAGATGCAGAAGGTGGAGTCTATGATGGATCAGCTTGAACTAGTGCCAACAACTTACGATATTGATCAGGGGTGAAGCCGTAAGTTTGATTTACAACCATATCAGGCATATGGGGATTCTTATTAGCAAAAACAGTGTCAATTGCAGAAGAAGCAGGAATCACAGCCTTACTAACAGAAGCATAAGTAACAGTAGCATTCACAGAAGCATTGCGAAATTTAAAACCAGGTGGAAACTCATGTTTCCTATAACATGTAGCCTTAGTATGTTTATACTTCCCGCAGTAAGTATATTGCTTGCCTAAATTTGGAGGACCCAGTTTGGAATTATGCACAGGGTTATTCACAGAAGGAGTCCTAGAAACCGAAGTTTTGTTGAACAAAGTAGTAATTGCAAGAACTGAAAAACCGAGTTCCCTTTCTTGTTGAAGAACGAGAGAAAAAAACTTTGTTAATGTTAGGTAGAGGATCAATTAGCATTATTTGAGACTTCACAGAACTAAACCGATCACTCAACCCTTTCAAGAAATGAATGAGATAGTCCTGGTCTAAATGCTTCTTATATGAATCAGCCACACCACAGTGACAACGAGGCGCACAAGTACAAGACAGAACAAGGTGAAGAACCAAGAATTCATCCCAAAGAATTTTAAGTTTTGTGTAATAGTCACTTACAGATAGGTCTCCTTGCTTCAAACCTTGGATATCTTCATGGAGATCAGCAAGGCGAAAGATGTCGTTCTGTGAGAATTGATCGTGCAAGTTCTGCCACATATCAGAGGCTCGGTCGATCCACAAAATACTTTGAGCAATCGATGGTGATATGGATCGTGTTAGCCAAGAGAGAACCATCATGTTGCAACGCTCCCAAGCCAGATGAAGAACATCGGAGGTTTGTGGAACAGGGAAGCTGCGATCAATGAATCTGAGCTTGTTCTTGGACATGAGTGCCATTTTCATCGCACGTGCCCAAGAGTGGTAATTAGGGCCGGATAGAACAGGAGAAACAAGAATCAAAGATGGATTCTTATTTGGATGGAGATAAAATGGACTCCCAACGTTTTGAGTAGGGTTCGAGCGATTTTGGGATGAATCACTACCTAGACTGCCAGCAAGAGAAGAGGAGGAGGTGGCTGGTTCACTTGCCATCAGTGATCGGGAAGAAGGTCCGGTCGTCGGAGAGACAAATCAACTGAACAGAGGGTGAAGAAGACTCTCGAAGGAGAGGAAGCCAGTGGAAGACGGTGGTAAAGAAAGAAGCTATCGGGGAAAAAGAAAGGGACTGACGGGAAAAAGAAAATGAGGAATAAAAGTGTATAGAAAAGGAAAAAAAATTTTGGTCAATGACTCAATAAAGCTCTGATGCCATGTCGGAAAAGCAAGAATAGGAAAAAAATGAATTGTATTGATTGATTTATGGAGAGTATGTACAGGCTTATTTATAGACACAATGTACAAGTAAATGCAAAATTATTGCCTCTAACTAATTTCCTAAAGTAGTTACAACAAAAACTAATTTGTTAGCTATTAACAGAAATTAATTACATAATAAACTAAAATATTCTCTAATAAAACATAAAAGCATTTTTTAAGTGAATGTGAACTGGCCAGCCCACGTTTGACCTAGTTGAAAGAGCTTTAGCCACTCAAACATGAGATATTGAGTAGCTACCTCCGATAGAGCCCGACAATTCTCAAATCCATCTTACCTAGTCATATATCCATATAACATATAAGTGAAAACCTGGCGGGCAACAATTATTTCTAATATCTTTCCAACACTGAAATGGGCCATCAAACCGGTTACGTAGGACACATAAAGAACGAAGACGTCAAGAGATTCTTTCAACTGAGAAGTTAAAATGATTTAGCAAGTGTTAGTTCTCAATGTGTTTTGATGATTAACAACAAGTGTAAACATGTTTTGAAGTTTGCAAAATCAGTTAAAAACAATTTGACAGTTGCATACTCGAGTATAGGTATGCATACTCGAGTATAGGACTGTTGAAGGATTGCTCAAATTGAATTTTACAAGTCAATACTGCAGTATGGAGAGCCACACTCAAGTATTGAAGTTCCAGAGAGCAATCAAGTTTTCAAAATGTGATGCATACTCGAGTATGAGAATGCATACTCGAGTATAGGACATCCAGAGAGTAACCAAACTTTTCAAGGTAAGTCAATACTGCAGTATAGGGAGCTATACTCGAGTATTGAACTTACAGACAGCAAATATTTTTCAAACTAAGTTGCATACTCGAGTATACAGTCTTACAGAGAGCTCTAAACATTTTATAACTAATGCATACTCGAGTAAGGGTTTGCATACTCGAGTATTAAGCTCTTAAACTGATTTTCAACTTGGCATATGTTCTTACATACTTCAGTATCAATTTGTATACTCCAGTATTGACAATGAAAGACTTCACACTTTTTGAAAATGGAGTTTCATACTCGAGTATAGAGCTGCATACTCGAGTATGGGACCATACAGAGAGGTCACTCATTTGTCAAGGACTTGCTTACTCCAGTATACAAATAGATACTCCAGTATATAGGCATTTTGAGCTTAAAATTTTCACACAAACAGTGCCATACTCGAGTAAGCCACTAACATACTCGAGTATAGGTCTTGATTTTCAAACTCAACTCACGATGGTTTGCCTCTGGAAGCTGCATACTCGAGTACCACTTTGGATACTCCAGTATGGACACATTGCACAGTGCCATACTGCAGTATAGATGAACATACTCGAGTATACAACGGTCAAAATTGATTTTTGAATTACACGAATTTGCAAATCACTGTTGTTTGATCTTATTGCTTCCATAATTCATTCAATCATATTCCTAACTATGTTTAACAAGTTTGTTGAGTGAATTTCAGTAAGATCGGGTGAAGATTATTGAAGGTCAAAGCCATAAAGCAAAAAGTGTACAGTGCATTTAATGCACTTCTGCAAATCAACCTACTTTCAGCTAATCCATCTGAGCACGCCTTCTAAACGTTAAAGAATGCTTACTACAACAAGCAAAGTCATCCCCAACGGGCAAATCCTCAGAGAGCCACATCAGATCAAATTAACACTTGGATTAGCAAAAGT
Source organism: Acacia crassicarpa (assembly GCA_034222035.1). Lineage (NCBI taxonomy): Eukaryota > Viridiplantae > Streptophyta > Magnoliopsida > Fabales > Fabaceae > Acacia > Acacia crassicarpa. Next base: position 48,534,040 of record JAWXYG010000006.1, on the reverse strand, counting down.
CTAGAGAGAGAAGATGACCAGACCTTAAGCTAATCACCTACAATGGTTGAATCCATCTTGCAACAATCATTTAATGTTCTCCACCTATAAATAGAGTGCATTAACTTCTTCTCAAGCTGATACACCAACCTAGAGTGAAAATTCATTGAGTTCATTTATTGTGTACAGCTTTCATTTGTATTGTATCAATTTGATACTTGTGCTTCAGTGTTCATTCTATCTGCTCTGTGAGAGAGTCTTTTCTGTAAATCATTTATTGATTGTGATAACTACAAGTCAGGGGACTTGGTAGTTGGGTGTATTGATTACATCTTGTAAGGGGGAGTGAGTTCTAGAGAGAGAACTACTCTGAGTACAGAGATTGTAATCAAGTTTGTGAAGTTAGTGGATTGAAAATCTCAAGTGAGGCTTGGGGACTGGATGTAGGTCAAAGAAAGGACCGAACCAGTATAAATCGCATTGTGTAAAGCTTTTTCTCCCTACTCCTTTGTTGATCTCTGTTCTTTGTCATCCAAAATAGAGCAAGAGTCTTAAATTTTTAAAGATACCCAATTCACCCCCCTCTTGGGTATCAAGCTCCAATTTTCAGCAAGAAGAGGAAAATAGAATTCAGAATATTATTTCTTAAACTGATATCTGATATAAGTGCCCTTTATATAGACACAATAAGTAATCTGTACAAAGTCTCATCTATTCTAGAAGTAGCTAAAACAAAACTATTTACATGTAACAATATCTCAACTAATCTGTAACAAACTATTTATTCTAAGATATATACACTAATACCCCCTTCAAGTTAGAGCATGTATTCCTATCATACCCAGCTTGGTAAGAAGTGTACAAAAAGAAGAAGGTGATAAAGCTTTAGTAAAAATATCTGCCAATTGATCTTTAGCTTTAACAGGAAGAAGATGAATAATGCCTTGTTGTAACTTCTCGTGAACAATATGACAATCAATGTCTAAGTGTTTGGTATGCTCATGAAAAGTCGGATTAGCTGCAATGTACCTAGTTGACTGATTATCACAATATAAAGAAGTAGGACCAGAAATAGGAAGACCAAAATCACGCAACAAAAAACAAAGCCACTGTAATTCACATGTAGTGGTAGCCAAAGCTCTATATTCAGCCTCGTAAGAAGAGGTAGAAACAGTGGGTTGCTTCTTAGAATGCCATGTAATCAAAGCCTGGTCAAGAAAACCACAAAAACTAGTAATAGAATGTCGTGTGTCTAAACAACCAGTCCAATCCGAATCACTAAAAGCATTAACCTTAACAGTAGATGTAACAGGAAAGAAAAGCTCACGACTAGGGGCACCCTTAAGATATCGTAACACATGATGAAGGGCTCATAAATGCACATTAGAGGGGTGGTGGATGAATTGACTGAGCTGCTATACAGTGAAGGATAAGTCTAGCCGAGTTTTAGAAAGATACAAAAGGTGACCAACTAGAGTGCTATATTGGAACCCATCAACCAAAGGAATACCAGAATCAATAGAGAGCTTCAGATTGCGAGACATAGGAGTTTTGGCAGGCTTGCAGTCTAAAAAACTAGCATCAGACAACAAATCTAAAGCAAACTTGCGCTAACATAGAGAAATTCCAGTAGAACTCCTAGCAATTTCTAAGCCAAGAAAATAGCATCACCAGGGTCTTTGATCTTAAAAAATCATTAAGATAAGTCTTAATATGATCAATTTCAGCTAAATCAGTCCACTAATAATGATATCATCCACATATATCAACAAGGCAGCAAAGGAAGTAGAAGAACTCTTGAGAAATAGAGAATGGTTAGCTTGGGATTGATGATAACCATAAGTAAAAAGAGCTTTAGACAATTTTGAAAACCATTGGCGGCTGGCTTGTTTAAGGCCATAAAGGGACTGCTATAATTTGCAAGCCTGTTATGGAGAAGACACAAGTAAGCCGGGAGGTGGTAACATATACACTTCCTCATCAAGATTACCATGCAAAAATGCATTATTGACATCTAATTGCTTCAAATGCCAATTATGAGCAATTGCAAGAGCAAGTAGTAAATGAACAATTGTCAATTTAGCAACAAGAGAAAAGGTATCGTTATAGTCGATTCCCTCAACTTGTGTATATCCTTGAGCAACAAGTCTACCCTTATACCGGTTAAGAGTGCCATCTGAGTTATATTTCTTAGCAAAGACCCATTTACAACCAATCGAGCACTTACCAGGAGGTAAATCAGTTAACACCTATGTTTGATTTTCTTGCAAAGCCTCAAGTTCAGACTGAATAGCATGTTTCCAACCCTCATATTTTATAGCTTTAGAATAAGATTTAGGAATATCATTAGTGGAAATAGAACAAACAAAGCGATGATATAGAGGGGAAAGACGATTATAAGAAAGAACATGAGAAAGAGGATGATAGATACCTTCCTCCATAGAATCCAGAACAGCAGATGTACATTGAAGAGTGAAATGATAATCGTTCAGATAGGTGGGTGTACGATGGAGGTAAGCAGACCATCATGGCAAAGGTAAAGAGCAATTAGTAGTAGAAGGGGGAATAGGGGAAGGTAAATCAGAATAGTCAAGTGGTGGCATTTCTTGTGGTAAAGGAAGGGGATCCAATGAGTTCATAGAATCAGTAGTGCTAAATGGAAAAATTGATTCATAAAAATATACATGGCGAGAGACATGAATTTGACGAGTAAGTAGATTTAAAATAACAAATCCTTTAATAGCAGCCCTATATCTAGGGGTGGAAACAGGCCAAGCTAGGCCTGCCCCTTAACAGGCCAGGCCTGTTATGTAGGGAAGCGGCCTGAGCCTGGCCTGTGGCCTGTTACAGGCTTATATTTTGGCCTGAGCCTGGCCTGTGGCCTGTTATGAGGCCTGTTTTTTTAAAAATCCTGTACTTAGGCCAATAGGCCACAGGCCCCAACGAAAACAGGCCAAAAACAGGCCCCCTGTGTTTACAGGCCTGTAACAGGCCTCCTGTGTGTACAGGCCGAAAACAGGCCTCTTGTAAACAGGCCTGCTGTTTACAAGCCGAAAACAGGCCTAATTGCTTAAACAGGCCAAAAACAGGCCTAATTTACAACAACACAACAAATTCTATAGCAACATAAAAAATGAGATCAAATACAACATCTAACATACAAATTCAACATCCAACATAAAAATTCAACATCCACATGAATAAAGTTTACAACATCCCACCAAGTTACCAACATACAGATTCTTCTTTAAGCCACTGGACATTGATATCAAATCTTCAATATAATTTCTTCTTCAGCTTCAAATCTTCAATATAATTTCTTCTTCGGCTTCAATATAATATGTCTGTTTTCCTCCGGAAAGGATAACATTATAGACTTTTTTATTTATAATGTTACTTGGGTCATGTATGTTTAAATAAACAATAATTATTACCCATTGGATGGATTAGATGTTAGGCCTTGGATCGGAATAGAAAGGGACATGTGAAGATATTCGGCCACGTACACAATTTCAGTAGGCTCCATCGTTTCTTACTATTGCGTGGATTAAGACATTATCACTAGTAACAGATGATGAATTTAAATAGAGAAATTTTGACTGATTTATTTCTATTTAAAGTAGGCGAAGGGGAAAGGAAGGAATCAATACGAAGCGTGCAGGGGAAAGAAGGATTTAGAAAGTGATCTCCATTTATGTACAAATAACATTTATTTATTTTGCAGTTGGTAATTACTATTTGTATCCATAATATGAAATATTGAAATAACCATCAATGACCTGGGTTCTAAGAACATAAAACGTGCTATGACCAAAATGCCCTCCTCCCCTTATGTCGATGGTTGTGGCATCGTCTCTCCAGCCGTCACTAGCTAAAAAACTTTTTCAACGACATGAACTACATGTAGTTTGTTTGTTTGTTTGTTTTTTACCAGAAATGTACAAACGTTATAAAGAGATTTACAACCGTACGTTTCCCTCGAATTCACAACTCCCCTTAGGAAAATTGAAAGTTCATACAATTTTTTTCCTTAAGTAGTACAAGTCGCTTTCAGTTGATCTTGTAGTTAAGGCTCTCATATTTGAAGCTAATCATATTATATTTGCAACTAATCCATTTTCAAGAATGTTTTAATTGGATTCTAAAATAAAACGTACAATCTGTATGTTGACAACGAAGAAGAAGAAATTAACACAATCTTCAAAACCTAGAAGAAGAAGAAGAAGAAATTACCTAGATAGTTGACAACGAAGAACAGGCAGAGACAGATCAAAGAGGCTGAGACTCCGATTCGCTCGTTGGACTCCCTCGACAGTCGCCGTGCAAATTGAAATGGAGACGGTGGGGGAGAGTCTAAGACACACACCAGCGCCGACGAGAAAGAAGGTGGAAAGAGGAGAATCGCCGACGGTGGGGGAGTGGGGACGGTGAAGCCGACGGTGAAATTAGGGATTTGGGGTTGGGGACTTAGGGTTTCGTTTCAGATTTGAGGAACACGCTCATGCATGGCGGCATGGGAACGACTGAAATGAAAGGGAGATTTCAAATTGGAGGGGCTCGTATTTTTTTTTTTTAAATTCACGCACTTGCCACTTGGGTAGTGGAGAAAGAGTCAGATTTAATTAAAAAATATATATATGTAATTACATTTTTGCCCTCCTTAACAGGCCGGCTTGACTGGCTTTTCAGGCCTACTAAGAGGCCTGGGCTTGGCCTGTTAAGGCAAACAGGCCTGAAATTAGGCCTTGGCCTGGCCTGTTAGCCTGACAGGCCAGGCTTGATCAAGCTTTTTGCAGGCCAGGCCACAGGCCTCTGGCCTTTTTCCACCCCTACCTATATCTAAGAAATATGCATTTATGAGCTCTTGCATCAAATTTGTGGCGATTTTGCAATAGAGTGGAGGAAAAACATAGGCAACCAAAAACTTTCATAGGTTAAAATCAGGGAGTTTATTATAACGCATTTCAAAAGGACTTTTGTTGCCTAAAAGTGGAGTAGGTAGTCGGTTAATAAGGTAAATTGCATGTGTAAGAGCATAAGACCAAAACAGCTTAGCAATATTAGCTTGAAGTAAGAGAGCATGAGCAACATTTAGAATATGTTGGTGTTTTCGTTCTACTCTACCATTTTGTTCAGGAGTTTTAGGACAAGAGGTTTGATGAATAATTCCATTTTGAGCAAAGAAATTTGTCATATGAAACTTTAAACCATTATCAGACCTAATGATCTGAACAGAGGCATAAAATTGGGTTTTCACCAAAGAAATAAAAGATTTTATATAAGGCCGGACTTCAACTTATTCTTAAGCAAGTAAATCCATGTATATCGGGAAAAATCATCTACAATGGTTAAAAATATTTATCACCTTGAATAGAAGGTAAATGATATGGACCCCATATATTCATGTGAGCCAATCCAAACGTTTTATTAAAAGCACTAGTACCGACAGGGAAAGGCAACTTTCGTTACTTAGCAAAATGACAAATGTCACAATATTGAAGTGAAGAATTGAAAGATACATTAGGGTATTGTTTTTGAATAGTATGTAAAGTATTTTTGGATAAATGGCCTAATCTAAAATGCCAAAGATCAAAAGGGATTTGATCAACAACAGTTGAAACATTATTGGCTAAAGGAGAGGGAGCCGTATCTGCTTGATTCATGATGCATAACCTTTCAATGACACTAGCTGAACCAATCATCCTCTCTAAAGGAATAAGTCTGATATGGCATTGGAGTCTCTAAAATGACACAAAATGGTGAAGAAATTTAGTGAGTTTCGAAATAGAGATTAAATTGAAATGGAAATACGGAACATATAAAACATCTTGAATCATAAAAACATCAGAAAAGCGAACAATGCCACTATAAGAAGCTAATACCCGTGTACCATCAGGTAGATTGATAGTAATTGGTTGAATATGCTTATATGATGCAAAGAAAGACAAATTGGCACAAACATGGTTAGAGGCTCCGAAATCAATGATCCAAGAATTGGAAAATGAATGAACAAAACATATAAAATGAATACCATTGGTAGAAACTTTATTCACAGTGGTTGAGGATTTAGAAGCTGAGGGTGGCACAAAGGTATCATCAGTCTTAATGAGGGCCAACAACTTTTGAAATTGTTTGGGTGTGAAACCATATGTAGAGTTAGCAACCCTAATTGGTTCAGTGGTGTTAGAGCTAATTACATTCTCAGAAGACACTACATTGACCATGGCATTTCTGAACTTGAATCCCGGTGGAAAACCATGCTTCTTGTAGCATGTACCCTCAGTGTGTTTATACTTACCACAATAGGTGTTACACCCCTACCGGCCTCGTCTTAACAGGTAGTGAGTAGTGTGATATCTCTTGTTTATTAAATCCACTTATCACACTTTTCCAACAATATTACAGGTCAGAGCAATATAGCACAGAGTAGCGGTAAAACAGTTTGGGGTGTAGTATACTGATAATAAATTGCAAACCTTGATAAAAATATAATTAGATAAAATCTCTACAACAATTCTTCATACATTCTGGAATTGGTCCCACATCTTCATCTGCTAATGCCTGTCTGGAAGCTATATCCAATGAACTATACATCATACAGGTAGCAATAGAAGTTGGAATCCCGAAGGATCCTAAAGTAACCATTAATCTCATATCCATAGTATATACAGAGTATGTAAGAAAACCATAAATCATACAGCATTCACAGGTCGCACAGCGCGAGGCATACAGCCTAAACCGGAACAAGCAGTCTCTATAGCATACAACACAGACTGCAGGGCATATCAAGGCCCTAGTCGCACATAGCGGGTCGCACATAGCAGTTCTGATACCAAAGCGCTTGGCAAATAACAATATCGAATGCAAACACAATCATGGTAAAGCATACATATAAAGTTATACAAAACATATGAGATTAAGGTTACTTACCTGTAAACAACTCATCAGTTCGAATAACAAACTCCCGGCTACTGAATAGGAATAACAGACCTAAAGTAATGCAATACAAATGGTGTCATCATTTGAAACTATATGACTTGTATGAAGGGTTCTTTCATAATTTGAAACTCATTAATTTCTTTATTAATGAGTATCCCTTCATTAGATAATTTTCCTTTATTTTTGCACAAAATGCTGAAAAATTCTAGAATTTGACCAAACTTCAAAAATTCATAACTAATTACAGAAAAATCCGTTTGAGGTGTTCCCAAAAATCTACGTAATCCTTGACATGTATATTTTTGTCTAAAAATACTTTCTTAGTCCAGAAATATGTGGAAAATTCCCAGTTTCTGAAAATGCCCTTGTTGGTTTTTCTACCTCTTTAATTGCATAAATTCATGCTTTATGCTTTTTAAATTATTCTCTACACCCATCCTCATACAAAATTCCATTTTAATCACTTTTAAACCATCAAAATAAAATTATATCACTAAGTTCTAGCTATTGCCTAAAATTTCCTTAAACTTTTGCGATATTTCAAGAAGTTAGAGAAGAGAACTTACTTCCTTGATGTTCTAACTTCTTTGGCTTCTTCCTCTTTTGATCTCCTTGAGTTATGGCTAGAACTCCAATAATGCTATTCAAGATTAGTAATTGAAGGTTTCTAACATATTTATATGAATTGAAAGAAATAAAATAATTTCACAACTATCTTACCTCAATTTACTTGTAGCTCTTCTTATGTTCCTTCTTGATGCCACATCACAATGTAACATCCCAAATTTTTAGACCTTTAAAATTTGAGAAGATTATGAAATACTATCTCGAGGATATAGAAATAATATGGTGAAATTAATTATGGGAAATTTAACTTGAATAAATGTTAAAATTAATATTTGGAAATTAAGGTTTATTTCTCCTTAATTTATTTCGAGAAAGGAATAAATTCAAGGAATATTTATAATAGATATTGTATGGCCTAGAGAAGTTAATTGAGATAGGAAAAATCCTTATATGAGATTAAGGATTTATTTTGAGATTTTATTTTAATAATTAAGAAGGGGATAAAATGATAATTCTATAATTGGGCAAAGTTAAAGCCCAGTTTAGTGTGTAAAAGGGCAAACTCATGTGTGCCTATTGTAAAGCCCAATGAATTAGTCGCATCCAACCCATATTCCCTTCAATCAGATAACTCATAGCCCATATTCATTTATTATCCATTCAGTTGGATAAGTATATCTATCATTAAGCCCATTACATATCATTTAATCTCCAATGGACCAAATATCCAGCTCCAACGTGAGAAAACAGATCACCATAATTTGATATATTAAAAAAAAAAGAAAAAGAAAAGAAAGATCACCATAATCTCCATTCTACCAACACGAAATGCAGAGCAGAGGGAAAATCACACTGACCACGCCATATCTCACTTTCGGCGATAAGTTGCTCACGCAAGATCAGACTTCCATGCTTCTCGAACCTCGCACCGTCCTCCATATCTCTCGAGCCTTGCACTTCTTATAGTTTCAACAATTAAATACTCCCTCATTGCAACCGTTTGGACAGAACAGTGTGTGCGAGAGAAAAAGTAAATAGGAGCGTAGAGTGAAGCTGAAAAGGAGAAAGAGAGAGAGTGCGAGTTGAAGCTTTGAATAAGCTCTGTTCATGAACAAGAGGAACAGAGGTAGGGAACTGAGAGAGAACGAGAGAGAGAGAGAGAGAGAGAGAGAGTCGACGTAGGAGAGAAAGCTGTATTCTCTGTTTTGAAACCAGCAAACAGAGGAGGTTGTGTCTGAGAACGTGGAAGCGTGAGGAGAGGAACCAAGCAAGTTGCATTTGCTACTCTCTTGTTATTTCAAAACAGTGCCAACGTAAGTTTTCCTGCTGGAATATATACGTATAAGATGTGAAATGCTACTGTGTGTGGGTATATGTATATATTAAGTAGTTTAATATGTATATAAATAACAAATCACCCTAGAAAAGAAAAGAAAAAGAAAACAAGAATGAAGTTGTTGCGTATATAAATATATATATATAGCTAGTATGGAAACCAAAAAGAAATAGTCTACTGTTTGTTGCTGATAGATGTATATCGCTGGTTTAAGAACATAAACAAAAGAAAGGAAAACTTGGATGTCTTGTATGTCACAGTCATAATTAAATCGCTGCTCATAGGAGAAATATGGGAGTTTACTGTTATGTGCTAAGCATGTTGATGAGTATATATTTTATGATTAAATAGGTGTATATTTTATGAGATTTGATTGTAATTATTGATATTATATACCTATTTAATTATCTTTTATGAACGTTTCCATAATTGAATCAAACTTGGGATCTAAGAATAAATCGACATAAAATCTACTCATATCCTATTTTTATTGTGCAAGAAATATTAGCTGATTTGGAATGAAGTAAAAAACGTAATAAGAGGATATGCAATCAGTCAAATTCAGTGATCTCATGCAAGAAAAATAGAAACAAAATCAATTGTGTAATCTGATGGAGTAAATTACAAGATATGAGATATCTTTGTAATAAGTAAAAGAGAATCAATGACCCAAGATCTAAATTATTATAAATAAGGAAGTAGAGACAAGCAAAAGGAGGACGGAGCAGAAAGATCGGAAAACGCAGAACGAGAAGGAAAATGCAGAACGGGAAGGAACAAAGAAGCAGAGGAGTAGAGGCTGAGCGTTTCATTTCTTTTCATCATCTCCACGGAAGGACGGAAGGACTGTGGAGGCGACGAAGAATCTTTTTTTCCTCTCTCTCCTTCTTCTTTGAACCTGAATTTTCTTTTCTTTTTCTTTTTCTTTTTTTTTTATGATTTGAATAAAGCCATGTGTGGCTAGTTGGTTTTGCAACCTAGAGAATCTATGAACTTGTTTGAGTTTTAGAGATTATTCCCACTTTTTAGTTTTGATTAATTTTATTCAGTTTATTTAATCCTGTGTTATTTGCTATTGCTTAGTGAGTGGCCACCATTGAGCATGTTTTGGGGATTTAGGGTTGGACTTGGAAGAGGGAATCCTAAATTGACCTTGGGAATAAATAATGTGGAATTAGGTTTAAATTTAACGTGAAGTTAGGTTTTAATCTAATTTGCGTCTAGGATAGGAATATACCTAGAAGCTCCGCATAATCAAATTAGAGTGAGCCCGATTTAAAACGCGTCTTATTTAATTTTGTGAGGCATTACATAATTAATTAAGATAGGTATATGAATGGACCGGAAGGCATTTATAAACATTAATACTTTAGATTAGCTGATTAGATTAAGTCAAAGTTAATTTAGTGGGGATAAAATCTAAGAATCAAATAAGAGATTAGTGACTCTAGGTTGCTCGTTTTATTATTGTGGTAGTTTTCTTATTTTTATTTTAGTTTTAATTTATTTTTTTTAATTAAATTTGTTTTACTCAACTTAAGCGAAATTGTGAAATCAATGCTCAACTAAAGTTGTGATACTAAGTCCTCGTGGGAACGATACTTTTCTCATCACTTTATTACTTGATATGGCCCGTGCACTTGCGGAGTTTTTTTAGGCTTAAAGTTTTGCCCTATCACATGTATATATGAAGAACAAAAATATAAGCTAACAAGGAAACTTAGTGTGCCAAAGCGTAAATCTATATAAATATAGTTTGACCAAGAAGCTTTTGTTTGCTGTCATGTACATTGGTGCTTATGTAAGTATATCTTCATTCTTTTATTTCACCCTGGGCCCACGTCGTCCAATTTGCTGATGAGTCTAAATTTTCCTCATTTGAAATAATATTGTAATCCATCCCTTTGAGTTTAGGTGAGAGAATTGCTTTTATCTTTTACCATGGGTGGTCCACGTTAGTTGTTTTATATACGTATATATGCATGCCCCTGTGTATGCCCAAAACTTGTCTTTTATATATATATATATATATATATATATATATATATATATATATATGAGTAAGGTCGATGTTTAGTAATAGTAGAACCCAAAGTTGTTATTCCATATACACTGCACATGAACCTAAAGCCTGAATGTTATAAATATATATATGAATGTATATATGTATGTACCATGTACGAAACATAATACATCATATTTTCATGATGTTATTTATTAAATTTTTGATTTAGAGAGTTGATGAATGTATTGGGAAAGGCTTCTAGGAATTTAAAATAATTGTAGGAGAGATAATAATGAAATAAATAAAATAAATAAGTAATTGTTATTATTATTAATAGGAAAAGAAATAAGTAATAAAACAGATAAATAATAATAAATAATATTATTATTTATTAGTAAAAAGGGAATAAATAATAAAGGTAGTTATTAATTAATAATAATTAAAAAGGGTATAAATGGAATAACATACCCACTAGGAGTAGAAAGGTCAATAGTGGCGATGACATCTCTTAGGTATTATTTATAAGGGAAATAATGTAGTGATACTATTCTAGGATATCTGAGAAAGTCAAGGATCAGTACCGAAAGATGAAGTACCGTTCGCTACGCAGACTAAGGTACGTTCGCGTACTAGTAACTTTAACTCTGATGTGTCTTGTATGCATATATGTGATGGAATGATTCATGAAGTCATGGACAAGACTAGGTCTTGGGTCATGCACTGTGACTAAGGTCACCTGTTTATACATTCAGCTTTATACGGGTTATAGTCTTGATAATGCCGTTGAGTTTTCCTAGCGCTGAGGACACGAGGGGCCGTCGTGGCACTGGTGAGTGCAAACGTGGATAACTTTACATGTACTGTGTGCTATGTATTGTTGTTGTATTAACCTTACACCTGCTGTGTGCTTATGTGTTGGTTATTGGTGAAATGTAATAAATATCTGTCATACATATATTATAATACTTGAACATGAGGTTAACTGTTACCTGAGATTCAATGGGTATTGAATCTCAGAATTTACCATAGCTTTAGGATCAGAAGCCGAAGACAAGGGTAAGCGGCACGTGTGAAGACTCAGCCAGAGTTTTATTTTGAGACAGTATTATGTATAATTTTTTGAATAGTTGGATAATTGTACCACTAATGTGCCGGCCGGATACACCGCAAAGAATTTAAGTTGTATCACACTTATATTCCTCTGGGAATTTTAATTAACCAGCATATGTCTGGGCATATGTTATCAGTCACTCATTCGTCCAAACGTTAAGCATGCTCTCTGTTGTGACTCACTCTGATCTGTTAACGCCTTCACTCTGATAATTTCACACCAATTATTCTAATAAGAGATTTAGGACATAAATGGACATCATAATGCACGTAGGAACTAGGGGCGTTACACACACACTCTCTATTCTCTTCTTTTCTTTATGTGTGTGTGTGTGTGATGTATTTCTTGGTGTCAAAATAAAGAAGAACATGGTCCTATTTATAGTGGTCCTTGATCTTAAAATATCTCCTTGTGATTTTACCTTTTTGCCCTTGCTAGATGTCCCTTGAATTCTCTAGATTTCTCTCCCATTATCTAGCAAAATCTGATTTTCTTCTTCCTTTCCTTATGGTCACGCCACTTGGCCCTCTTTGGCCAAGAATTTCTTCTTCTTCCATCACATGCTCAATTCTTGTGGTTGAGGTGCTTTGCTTAATGAAGAAGATGATTAGGTGTCCCTTGTAATTAATTCAATATGCACATGTGTTCCTCACTTTATTTTCTTTAAATATTTTATGGACACTTGGTGGCTTTAGGTGTCCCCCCACATTTAATTCTCCAAGCACTACATGTGTCCTCTTTAATTAATATGGTGTCATGTGGGTTTATTCTAATTGCTTCTTGAATAATCATGTAATAAAGACTTTTATTCTTCCATTTTTCCTCCCCCTTATGCGTGATGCTTCAAGAATTGAAGAGGCATATCATGCTCTTCCTTTCATATCTTAAATGCATGCCCATGTGTCTTTGGGATAATAATAGCATCATTAAAGCCACCATTTAAAGTCAAAGATATTTCTCAAATGTCCATTTCAAGCTTGCCATGTGTCCATGTTCTTGAATTTTCTTTTGTCTTCCTAAGCCATCTCACAACAATTATCCCTTATTAGCCAATTAGATGAAAACACATATTATTTGCTTTAGATTTAATAAAAATTCCATAATATAATATTATTTAGCTCATACAACAACTTTCATAAAGGTGGGGTCATTACAGTAGGTACACTGCTTGTTAGTCCCAGTTACATTCGACTTAGAAGAGCCAGGAGTAGGAGTTTGCTGATTAATGGGCTTAGACAGAAGTGTGGTGGCATCAACAACCGAAAATCCCATTTCACATTCCTGCTGTTGAACAAATGCAAACACAGTTGATTTGAGGTAAGGGATCGATAAGCATAATCTGCGACTTGACTGAAGAAAATCGATCACTCAGTCCTTTAAGAAACCAAATGACATAATCTTGTTCAAGATGTTTCTTGTAAAGATCCAGAACTCTACAAGAGCATTGAGGTGAACAAGAAGAAGAAATAATCAATCTATATGTCAAAAATTCATCCCGTAGGATTTTCAGCTTCGTAAAGTAGTCACTCACACAGAGATCTCCTTGCCGTAGACTTTAAATATCTTCTTGCAAATCAGCCAAACGAAACACATCATTATGAGAGAATCGAGCTTGCAAATTCTCCCATACATCACTTGCACGATCTAGCCACAGTATACTCTATGCAAGAGAAGGTGAAATTGAGCGAGTGAGCCAAGAAATTACCATCATATTACAACGTTGCCAGGTTTGATGTGTCGGATCTGAAGCTTGTGGGACTAGAATTGATCGATCGACAAATTGAAATTTGTTCTTCGACATTAGGGCCATTTTCATAGCCCTAGCCCATGAATGGTAATTGCTGCTGGTGAGAATCTTAGAAACAAGAATCAATGCTGGATTCTCGTTAGGATGAATGTAGAAAGGATTAGAGATATCGTGAAGAGGATTGATCGGTGTGGAAAACACGACGCCGATTGAATTTTCCATTGTGGATATCGCTATGTGAAGTCGAAACAGAGATGAAGTGAAAAAATGGAGTTAATTGATTGACTCGTGAAAGGCACTAGTGAAATGAGATAACCTTTGGCTCAGTGATCACGTGGTGTTGCAGGTGAAGTGATACAAAGTCAAAAGAATCAGAGATTCGTAAATGGCGGAAGCAAAGGAAAAATTGAACAAAAAAATGAGAAGAAAATCAGGATGTCTAATACTATCCTGCTCTGATACCATAAAATGATTTAGCAAGAAGAAGAAAATAGAATTCAGAATATTATTTCTTAAACTGATATCTGCTACAAGTGCCTTTTATATAGACACAATAATAATCTGTACAAAGTCTCATCTATTCTAGAAGTATCTAAAACAAAACTATTTACATGTAACAATATCTCAACTAATTTGTATCAAACTATTTATTCTAACTAAGATATATACACTAATAGAAGTTGTGATCATCAACAAGGAGAGTAATTGCATAAGAAGCGTAATCGATTCATATATGCGATATATTTACAACTTGGCCAGAAGATGCAACGCCACAAGACTTATTTACACAGGCTATCAAGTTGTTTGGTAAAAAAGATCAAGATCTTCAGCTAACTGACAATATCAGAGAAAAAGTAGTATGCAAAAAGATTCATATATGCGGTATATTTGATTTTCTTTCTGTCTTCAACTTGAGTTGTGATCGTTCAAATGCTAGAAGCTTTAATAGAGGCTACATTCATGTCTCTGATACTACATGATACTGATTACTGATGATATACTAATCTCTAGCTTGAATCTGATTCATTAGAGATTTAATTTTGAATGTAGGTTGAACGGGAACTTGTAATTGGAAGGTTGGAAGATCTAAGATATAATCTGAGAAAAGTGAATCTGAAGATAAGCAAAATGGGTAAAGCTAAGGGAGCTGCAACTGAAGATGTGGACAACAATGTAAGAGCAGAAGAATCCTATCGATATTCTCTTAATTATCAGATTCTTTCAATAATTTATAGTATTTGTAACTAACATTTGATGTTACGTTGTTGACTTAAAATAGGCTGTGCGTGATGAGTTTTTTTGTTTTTTTTTTAATAAAAATTTTGGGAAAGGGGTTGAGCTCACTCATAGTCCAAGGGTAAGGTGCTTGGAGCCCAGTCCACAAGGGATACTGGCCAGATAGTATATATGCCTCCACCTCTACCAGTGTTACCGCTGCATTCTAGCCCCTAGAATGCTTCCCCCAGCGTCTTGACTAACGCAGAGATTGAACCCCCTCCCTAAAGGTGAGGAAGACCGACCCCCACGCCAGTTGAACCCAAGGATGAGGGGTGTGTGTGATGAGTTAATGGAGAAGAAGAAAGAAGAAAAGCAGACACTAGAGGCCAAAATTGAGGATGTTGAAAAGGAATTTGAGGACATAAAAGAAGGAATATGGTTTCATGTGGATCATTTGAAAGTGAAGCATCAAAGAAACGAGGCTTCTGTATGCAAGCTTGACCAGCATAAAATCCGCGGGAAGTATCGCTGGTTCTTCAGTTACTGTCACTTGGAAACTATACACACTAGTATTACATGTATGAATACGTCTTCTAATACCTTGTAGTTAATTAGTTTATATATATATATAAACTATTTATGACGCTTTTATATATGTGTATTTTGCAGTTTCATATTGAAATAAAGTTTGATTTGGTGTCAAATCTTTATTATTTATTCGTCACCTAAATAATGCAGACAAAACCCCGGCCGATTATATACAAAATGTTATTTTGAAGAATTTAAGCACTTCAGCCAGAGTTTTAAAGATTAGCTTTTTGGAAGTAATTTTATAATATACGAAGTAAGTACATAGTTTTTTCTCATCTTATGTAAAATAGCTTATGAGAAACTAATCCAAATGAGCTAAGTTGTAAGTTGTAATAGTTTCCTAAGAAAATAGCTCCTGTTGGATTGGCAGCTGCAGCAACTAGAGAATACTTATTCTGTTTAGCCTATTTTAAGTGACTTTATATGATAAACATGTAAGAGAAGTTTGTCTCAAAAAGCATAAAAGCACTTTATTGAGTGAAAGCAAACTGACCAGCCACAACAAATATTTGTCCTTGTACGAAGAACTTTAGCTTCTTAAGTACAAAGTTTCGAATTTGAGTTCATATTATATGGCTTATCTAGCTGTGATTAAAAAAAAGAAGGGAAAAAACCCTACTTGTTATCACGATATTTAAAAGTACGTAATGACTGGAAAAAACAAAAATGTAGGATGATTTAATATTCAAGTTTAACCTTTCTACTGTTGAGGAGGAACTCTTGAACTTCCTCCATGTCTTTACAAATTGGGATATGATTAATTAGATCAGTCGCACCATCATCATCAGCAACAATAGGAACAAAAGAAGAAGAAGAAGAAGCAATATCAACACTAGGAGGAGGATTATTCTCATTGTTGTTTACAATGTTGCCATCATCATTACAAATGGAGATTAAAACCTCAGCAGCCTCATCCTCGAGCTTCTTGTAAAGCTCAATACTAACTTCACTATCAGTTCCCCATATCATTCCTTCGTCACTCTCTTGGTCTTCTTCCACTTTGTTCGACGACAACGACGACGAAGAAGATGAAGGTAACTTTCCCTTTTGACTTGTCGGGCTGCTCTCGTACATCAAGAAGATTACGATTTCATGTATTGATCGGAAGACTCGCTTGGATTTTTTATGACGATAATACTGCTTCCAAAATTCAACATTTAGTCAAGACGAGATAAAATTCTTCAAACATATTTATCGCTTAAAGTTAGATTATCCAAGAAAGCAAGGCATTCTCTTCACAACATGTTAATTAACTTGGTCTAGACTTGTTTTTAAGAGAAAGAATGAATTAAATGAAAAAAGGTCTATTAATTGAATAAAATAAATTAGTATTTTACCACATCACATCTTCCAGTTTCACGTTGTCGGCGCTCAATGTTCCAACCCTCAAGTCTCTCCTTGAAGGATAATTGACGCTCCGAAGGGTTAGTGGCTATCTCCAAATGGGGTAGCTGCAAAATGTACGTAATTTTAACAAATACATAAATGCATAATTTAAACCATTGTCATATATAGGCTACCTTGTCCATCTCCATCGTGTTTGTGATATTTTCAGAGAATTCAAATGAAAATAATGTATTTCCAGCTCCAGTGTTCCTTGTAACTCGTGTTGGGGCTTTTTTGATTTGGAATATTATTCTCTGTTCATGTAAAATGAAATATTATTACAAACAACGATGCACAAATTAATCAAATATTTAATTAGCTTGTACTTTCAAATTTTGATTCACTTAATTAAGCTACACAAGTTCACCTAAATATAACAGATAAAAACAATTTAAAAATATTAAGAGAAATAGAAATTTATAATAAAAATGCAATATTAATATTAATATCAATATTAATTAATTATTTATCAAGTCACTTCAAAACTACGTCGTTTTGAGGGTTAAGGGAATTAATGAAGGGTGTTTTGGTAAAAATCATATAATAAATACAACAAAACACCTTCATTAATTTTCCTAACTCCAATTAATAAATGAGATACTGGGAAAAGCAATTAATAAATGAGATATGTGTGTGACTATATATATATATATATAGTATAGAACCCAATTTTTGAGAGATTGAAACATCAACGTTATAAAGTGAAGACAGCTGTCATTAGAAACGAACAACTGCCTCGTTCAAATAAAATTAATTACCTATACATTGAAAGGATGGGAAACTTTAAATCACCAATAATATATGCATGCATCTGAATTAAATATGGTATCATATGTGAGAGATATAATAATTTTAAAATATTAACACAAAAGTAAGCAATAAATAAATAAAAAAAATAAAAATAAAAAAAATATATATATATATATATATATATATATATATATATATATATATATATATATATATATATTGCTAGAATAAGCAATATAAATATTAAATTTAAATAAGTCTTCCACATTTACAATAATAAATATGTCAAAAATACACTACTAACGAATCTATAGAATAAATTAAAATTAACCGTGAACTTTTATCTTCACTCGCATATTTAAGATTCTGCAAATATATTTGTGTTTTTTTCTTCAACGTTTCAAAAGATACCTATACATATATGATATACAAATGGACGTACGTATTTTGAAATATTTCGAACTGTATCCTTAATATTAAAAAAGTATGATATAATATTAATGTTTGAGTAATATTCATATAGAAAAAGAAATATGTATCCGATAAGAAGAAATGAGGGAATTATTTTTTGGTGTGTATGCAGAAACGCAGAAGAAGCCAAAACTAGTGTGCGAAAATTTTGTTATTGGCTGGGAAGATATAATCTATTCTCTTGAAAAAACAATTGTTTTCACGGTAGCAACACACAAAAATTGAATCCAAGAAGAGATTTTATTTTTTCTTTTAATATCAAAATCAATATTTATAGGTAGAATTGACAACTTTCTTTTGTTCCTTAGTCAGTAAGATCAAGATCTTGAAAACTTCTATAACTCAATCTGTTTTAATTGATGCTCTGAAATTATGTGAAGATCGTTTTTTTGTTGTTGTTGTTGCGAAATCAGTGAAAATTATATCAGATACGAAACTTAATAGTGGAGAGAAATTGGGTTTTTCAGTGAAAGCTGGATCCCTCGCTAAATTCTCAGGCAAAATGACAAAAATATCAAACGATTATCTCCACCAAGAAATTATGAGAGGCAATAATGAAATACTTACAAAGACCATAAATTTTAGATATGTAGACAACTTAGTATGTAGCATCTGGCTCCGATAATTGATCATCGTTTCCTCCTCGTTCAATAGAACAATGTCACTTGTTTTCTACTAGGTTTGGGTGGAGGCTGAGGAAGACAACAACTTTACTTAAATACTGCAGGTCGCAATGGGCTCTCAAAAGTCAAAACAACGAGAATTGTTTACGCGTCAGTAGATAGAGCTAACTTACGTGGACTTGCTTTTCAGGTATACAATTAATATTCATTAATACTAAATCATTTTTAACTTCCTTTTACAATTTTGGTAGTAGTTTGGTAAAGATTTGTATGCGTCTCACAATATAGAGTTTGTTGATATATATAAGGTTGTCAAACTCGTGAGTGTGATGTAAACTCGGATCATGAATTTGAATCATAAAGTCTAAAGATTTACTTTATGGATAAATATCTATTTAAATTATATAATTAAATAATTAAAGGATAAAAAATATTTGGCTCAAATATAATTTAAATTAAAATATTTAAATTAAATCTATCAACATTCATAATTTATCATATTCAATAAAAACATTTCTATAAAATTTATATATAAAGTCATTGAATATGATCAAATATAAAAGAGCTATTATGAGTTAAGAATAAGTTGAGATCATTTTATAATATAAAAACATGAAACTTAAAAACTCAATGTATGAACTCACAAGTTCAATTGAGTTTCCAGCTAGCACTTAGTTGAAGAGTGAGTAGTTGATACAATTTTATAAGTTAAAAATATAAAAATTTAAAGTCGGGTAGTTAACTCACGAGTCTAACAGTAATGGATATATATAGACATTGTTTTGCCAATTTATGATTTTGATCTGATCCTTAAAAAATTAATTCCTTTTACAATGTTGATGTTATGGGCCTAAATACTATCTTTGGTCCTTTATATAAAAACTAATTGACTTTTTTAAAGAGACTAAGAAAACAAAATAAATTATTTAATTATAGTATATATTGTATATCATCAATTTACGAGTCAAATAAATCAATTTAAAGAAAAACAATAAATATAATACTTTAATGTAATTTATTTATCTTCGTAATCTCTTTATATCAGAATATGCATGCATATGCAATTAATATTGATTTATAAAGAATTTTACTTAAGTATTGATATTAATTTAGTAAGGAATTTTATACGTGTCACATGATAGAGTTAGCAGATATGGATTTTGTTCTATCCATTTACGATTTTGATTTGATCCTTTAAAATTTTCAATTCTTCTTGCAATATTTTGATATTATATATATTCAGCTAAATAATTGTTTCTCCACCATGAAAATATGGTAACTCATATCATTTTAATTTCAATTGGTTGATGAATCATTTGAAACAATTAAAATTATATTTTATATTTTCAACAAATAGACATATTATTTTTTAAAAACAAAAACAAAATGATCAACTTATATTTTTCTTAAGAAACAAAATAAGAGAAAAATACATTAACAACCCCTATGTTTTATATAAATCTCTCATCTATTTTGAAAACCTGTATAAACTTCTCTTAAAATTAAAATACTTATTACAAAAAACCCCCTTGTATTTTTTTAAATTTCATTTGCATCAATCTAAAACATAGTTGACTATTAAGTTTGACTCTTAAACTCAAATTTTGACCAAAATACCCTCATTTAACATAATAATTGTTTAAGCATTTATATTTGTCAAAAACACAACCAAAAAATGTATAACTGATATACATTCCAAATTTTTAATATAGTATAAAATTTGTGGAAAATACCATATAAAGACAGTTGAATTACCCAATTCTAATTTGAGTCACTAAACTTAACAAATTATATATTAGGTTATATGTCATAGTTAGGGATTTAAAATTTTGGTCAAATTACATTCATATCCCTTAGTTATTGAAAAGAGAAAAATTGAAAACATAACTCTATTATTTGCTCTATCAATTAATTTCTAAGGAAGTTTGGTACAACTGATGAGGGCTTTTTATCGTTAGCATTTCTCAAGGAGCTTTTTATTGATTCTTAAGTAATTTAAATGTTATGCAAATGCAATGAAAACAAGAGGAAAATTGGTTTTGATTTTTTGAAATTAATAAACTAAAATAGAAATGGTAACTATTATTTTGGTATTTTTATAAAATGGAATGGAGTATGAAATGTATAATGAATGCTTTTGGAAATGAAGTAGTGACTATGATAGTTCATTTAGATGTATGAGTAAATTTTCACTAAGTCTTGATAAAAACCCCCAAGCAAACACTTGAGTCTAGTGTTCTTACTTAGTGATTACTCTTACTAATATAACACCCCTAATTCTTATATCTATTATGATGTCCAATTATGCTCCAATATCTCTTATTAATCTAATTAGCGTGTCATTATCAGAGTGACGTCATTAAAAGATTAGAGTGAGTCACAACAGGCAATATGCGTTAACGTTTGGACGATTGAGTAACTGAAAACATTTGCCTAGACATATGTTGGTAAATTTAAATTTTTCATAGGAATACACGTGTGATATAATTATAATTTAGGAATATTTGGCATTAGTCCCTTTAGAGGATGTTGGTTGTACAATTATCCCAAATTAATGTCAGTTAAATAGTTAGTATTTACAATCCCAAAATATCGAATATAAAAATTCACTTAAATAAAATCCCCTCCTCCAAAGTCTTCATCAGCTTCTCTAGCTGCACCGCCTTACTTCCCGATCCAAAACATTTTCCTGAATCTTTAGGCATAACTGAGATTTAATGATCAATTTAATTTCAGGGTAATTGTTAATTTCATATTCGAAGTGCAAATTATAGATGACAAATATTTCATATTTTGTGAAATAAATTAAAGTATTCAGCAAACACACTACAACTAGACTACATAGCATATAACACATGTATTATTAATGGTGAAAGTGTTACACCCTTATCGATCTCGCCTCTACAGGTGACAGGTAGTGTGACCTTTACCTTCTTATTAGTAAAATATGTATCAAAGTATTCAAACAGCAGAGCATGCAAACAATTTGGACAACATAATATTGGTAAAGTAAATAAGTAATCAAAAGAATAAGTCTCCCCGAAGGGTTAATATATAGTCATCCCGTGTAAGTACCAAAATACTCAAAAATATCATACAGTCGTCCAAGATAAAAGATGTAATAATCAAAAAGCCATTTACAGCATCCTCTTCAAAGTCATCACTTTTGATCCACCATCTTACCTTTAGTCTCCTGCTCTGTCCTAGATGCACCTCTTGGATACTTGTAATAGCCTAGGATTCATAAATAAACCCCAGAGTAATCGTTAATCTCATATCCACAGTATATACAGAGTATGTAAGAAAGACCACAAACATAAACCATACAACATTTTGTAGGTCGTACACAGTGAGGCATAAAGCCTAAACCGGAACAAGCAGTCTTTATAACACATAACACAGACTGCTCAGTAAGGCACACATCAATGCCAAGGGTCGCACATTGCGGGTTACGATACCAAAGCGCTTGTCAAACACAATAACACCGAATGCATACACAATCATGGTAAAACATACATACAAAGTCACAAAGCACATGAGATTAGGGTTACTTATGTGCAAGTAGTTGATTTATAGGATAACAAAATCCCGGCTACTAAATATAAATGATAGACCTAAAGTAATGTAATATAAATGGTCTCATTGACAATATAACCTTTTCCTTTAAAATATGTAAATATATACTTCTATGAAGGGTCTTTTAATCATTTGAAACTCGTTAATTTTCTTTGTTAATGAGTATCCCTTTATTAGTAACTTACCCTTCATTTTCACATAAGCACTTGAAAATTCCAGAAATTTGATCGAACTTCAAAAATTCATAATTAATTGTAGAAAAATTCGATTGAGTTGTTCCAAAAATCTACGTGATCCTTGACATGTCTATTTTTGACTAAAAATACTTGCCAAGGCCAGAAACACGTAAATTATTCCCAATTTATGAAAATGCCCTTGCTGGTTTTTTTCAACTTCTTAACTTGTATTTCTGCTTATTTTTTCCTTAATTCTTCCAAAATCATACTCCATGTTCTTCCTTATACAAAATTCCATTTCAAACACTCTGAAATCACCAAATTAACATCATATCATCATGTTCTAATTATTGGCCAAAATCCCTAAAATTACAAGACATTAGGGAGATAACTTACTTGTTCTAAATCATTTCTTCTCTCACCACCTCTTGAATTCCTTTGTAATGGTTGTAACGTCCCAATTTTCTAAAACGTTTTCGAACTATTTGATCAGAGTAGAGCATCAGAATAATTTCAAAAGAGCGAGTATCTGATAAAAACCTTCACTGTTGTAGTATTTGGTTGCTTACACAGCGGTACAGTAGTTTGAAAATAGTACAACAAGATAACGCTGAAATAAAAATTTCTCTGTCTTCGTCCTTGCGCTAGCTCCTTATCCTTGTCCTTGGTCCTGGTTCCTCCGGACCCTGACGCTATGTTAAGAACTGAGGTTCAATTACCATTGAACCTCAGGTAACGGTTAACCTCATGCTTATGTATCAAATATGTATGACAGATATCCATGGCAAAACAGCATTTAATCACATACAATATTCATATATTCAAGTAATAACATTACACGGCCACTGCAACATGTATGTTATTACAGTCTGCACTATCTCCAGTGCCACGACGGCCTATCGTGTCCTCAGCGCTAGGAAAACTTAACGGCATTATCAAAACCATAACCCGTATCAAGTTGTATGTGTATGATCAATTTTCAAAACAGAGTTTCAGACTATCTATCACATATAAGCATACAATAAGCATCAGAGTTAGTGTTACAGTACGCGTCCGTACCTGAGTCGATAGTCTCGGTACGTAATTGATCGGTCTGCGTTCTTTCGGACAGCCTATCAGAGCAATATCGTCCTATTAATTTAAAGATAATATTCTAAAAGATATTTTGGCCACTATTGACTATTCTACCCTTGGTATATTAACCCATTATTTTATTTTCTCATAATTTATTGAAAAACCGCTGGGCAATATTGGGCAGAATTTCGCCTATCTTTGAAAAATCATAACTAATTCTAGGAAAATCGAAACGAAGATCCGTAAGAAGTTCCGGACTCCTTAGGATGTGTATTTTCCAGAAAAAATATCAGCCCTTGCCCAGAATTCAAAAATCATTCCCAGATTTCACGTGTTCATCTTCTGCCCAGAATTTCCAGTATTTTCGCAACATAAACTTTGAGAATTTATTTCTCACTGTACAGAACTCATTTCAACATGTTCTTTACATATTTAAAAAGCTCTACATGTCTACTTTCATCATGAATTTTCTCAGAATTTTTCAATAGCATTTTAAACATGAAATATGAGTGTTTCTGTTACTAGTTCAGAAATCGCCTAACCGATGAATTTTCGCCAGAACTTCGTTACAACCGTGTTCTTGATCTGGAAATTTTGCAGAACTACTTTCTTCACTAAATTTTCGAAATGAAGCTATTTTTAACTATAAAAACATGAAACTAAAATTATTCTAGAATTTTAAAGATTAAAACTACTTCTATCTATGAATATAAACTCAAAACTAAAGAACTTTGCTTACCTAAAGCTTGATCTTCTTCAAGCCTTCCTTCAGCTCTCTCTCAACTCTCTCTCAATAAGCAAGTGTTGTATTGCTTGGTGTGAAGAAAAGTGAAGAGCTTGGGTCCCTATTTATAGGAAAAAGGTTGGGCAATTTGGTAATAAAATGCAACTTTGCTCTTGTCAATTATCCACCATTGGATCTAGGGCTTTATTGAAAAATTAAATCCTCACCATACACACACTCATCTGCCCTCTCTCTCTCTCTCCTCTCTTCTCTTTCTTCTTCCTTCTCCAAGAAGCTCAAGCAAACTTGCACTTTAAGCCATGAATAGTGATTTGTGTTCTACAAGCCTTTGACTAATTTGACACATGTGTTGAAAACTCAATTCCTTCCCTTTGAAGCTCTAAAAACCGAAATTCCTCTGGTCCTTTAGGTTGGGTTGATGTTTTGGGCTTTATTGGTGGTTTGGCAATTTGTTTGGTTTACAAAAAATGATCCAATGAGTTTTTGTTGTGCCAAAAAGCCCTAAATTAATTTCTTCTTGTTTATTATTAGGCTAAGCTTAATTAGGTTTAATTTGAAATGATTTTATTGATTACCAATTAAATTTTGATCCTACTAAGTCCAATTGTTACAATTATGGACCCCTTGTTAGGCTTTATTGTTGAAATTAGCCAAAATATTGCAATTTGTTTGTAAATATTTATCATTAAATTAATTATGCATGTTAATTCAATTATGATTAATTTTTGATGTTTACTAATTGTTTTTAGTGTCCTCTAATTATTTTAGACCTCCTCCTATCCTTTTATGGCTTAACTTTGCCAATATGTGAATTATATGACAATATATCACTAATTGTGAGTTTAATTGTTCTTTGAATTGTTGGAAATTCTATTTAATTGGTTTAAGGGCTTTTATGGTATTTTACAATATTTTATGACCCCTAATAAAAATTTAGGGAGTTGTATTTTGCCCTATTAAGTTCTACCGACAAGTTATTCGAGAATTAGAATAAATATACTTACTAATTTGGAGATAACATACTCTCCTATTTTAAATGGGTCCTAAATGGCCAAAATATTATATTCAAGAGATATACAAATTTTGGGGTATTATAATCAATTCCTTGATGAAGATTGGGCATAGTTATTTAATTTAATGAATACCTAACTATTTATTATTTTTCTCCTATCTTGTTTAAGTATTCTCCATAGTTCCTTATTGGTCCTTTTAATTCCATGTGAACCATATTTTAATTTGGTAATTACTTGGATTTTATGATATTTTATGGTTCCTAAGAGGATTCAATAATTAATTGCAAAAATTAATGCAATTACTTTAATTAATGTACAATTATTTGTCCAATCAATTATTGACACATTCCTCTAATTTGTTTGAGACCACATATCCACCTACTTTAATAGGTATCATTTAGTGGTTATACTAAATAGGATTTTTAGGGTATTACAATGGTGACTTGGGCTTCAATAATATCATGTAAAGGTATTAACTATGATCTCAAACATAACCATATGAATCTAAAGGAAGTAGGATAATTTTCACAATTTCCTTACCTCAATTTCCTTTGTTGTAATTCTTCTTATACTCCTTCTTGGCTCTATTTCTCAAGCTCACTACTCTCTTCTTCTTCCCCATGTGTGTGTGTGTGTGTGGCACCCTCTTGGTGCCAAATGAGGGGTAAGTTCTCTTTATATAGAGGTATGGGCACCAAAAATATCTCCTTGTGATTTTATAATTTGCCCTTACTACTTGCTTCTTGATATCTCTAGGTTCTTCTTCATTTTTCTAGAGAAAATCTGATTTTTCTCCTCCTCCTTACCATGTCATGCCATGTGTCTTCCCTTGGGCACAAAATATCTTTTAATTATATGCCCATTTGTGGTTGTAATTCTTTGCTTAATGAAGAAGATGATTAGGTGTCTCATATAATTAATCAAATGTGTCCATCTCCTTAATTAATCTTCTTTAAATATTATATTGACACTTGGTAATCTTAGGTGTCCACCTCCTTAATTGCTTACTTTCCATGTGTCATTCTCTTTAATTCTTTAGTAGATAAAGGTGTACATGTGTCCCCTTGTGTCCCCTTCAACTAATCTTTAATTTATATGAAGACATGTGGCCTTGTTCTAGATGTCTTATAAATCATGTGATAAATCTATTTTCTTCCCCTTGCCTTGACCAATTCAAAATTATGGGCGTTTTTGGGAGATAATTATGTTTTCCAACTTATATTAATTATAAGTAGATAAATATCTTTCTCCATGAAGCTAAATATCCTCACTACAAGAAAAATCGAATTTTGCTACGGAAAAAAATCTGTAGCAAATTGCTATGGATTTTCAATTCCGTAGCAAATTTTGCTACGAAATTCAAATCCGTCGCAATTTGCTACGGAATTGCAATTCTGTAGCAAATTGCGACGGATTTATTTTTCCGTCGCAAAATTTTGCTACGGAAAAAAATCCGTAGCAAATTATGCTACGGAATTTCAAATCCGTAGCAAAATTTTGCTACGGAATTGCAATTCCGTAGCAAATTGTGACGGATTTATTTTTCCGTCGCAAAATTTTGCTACGGAAAAAATTCTGTAGCAAAATTTTGCTACGGAATTCTAATTCCGTAGCAAAATTTACTACGGAATTCTAATTCCGTAGCAAAATTTACTACGGAATTCTAATTCCGTAGCAAAATTTTGTTTTTGTTTTTTTAAATTAAACTATCTCTGCCTAACTCACATAACCCTAATTCCCTAAACCATTTCGTTTCCGCCTCGGATGTATACCCACGCCCCGGTGCTGCGAAGGAGAGAGGATTTTGGATCTTCATCATTGATCCTCGACCTTCCTTGACCATTCAGCCCCCACTCGCCGGCGACTTCCTCATCCACCACCGTCGCTGATGCTGTTAACGGAGGAGGAGAGAACAGACCTACAGTTGCGAAGGAAGAGACAGAGACGAGACTCGAGAGTGAGTATGAGACCTGGCCAACGAGAACGGAGAGATTGATGGAGTGGAGAAATCGCCTACGAGCCGCAACTGGTGCGTGTGTGTCTGGCTTAACCCTAAGTCCCTAATATCACAATCGGCCTCACCGTCCTCACCGTCGGCCGTCGCACGTCTCTGCCTGTTCTTCATTGTCCAGGTAATGCAAATCCGATCTTGATCTTGTAGGATTATTTTTATTCTAAGGTTCCTTGCTTAATTCTTTTTCATTTTGCAGATGGTTCTGGTTTTCTATCATATGTGCAAGGAGAGTTTCTTCTGATTCTTCCCCAAATTGGGTCAATTAAGAACAAGCTTGATATACTGCTTGGTTTGTTTTCTTTTGAATTGTTTTTATTAGTTTCCATTATTTGCTTCCCACCCTGAAAGATAGGAAGGTTTTGCGATTTATGCTTCTGTTCATACTCTTGTATTTAATATCACGATACGAGTATTTCAATACTCTTGTGCTTCTTGGAATTAGCTCCTGTGGTTTAACTACTTGAATATATATATATATATATATATATATATATATATATATATAAAGAAGTTTAATCAGCAACACAAGGCTACAATTAGCGCTGATTTTTTTTCACTAAGGAACTCCAGATTGATGACAGACTGGTTACTTTACAAGTAGGTTTTCTAGGTCGGTGGTATTTCAGTTTCTATTTCATTGAGTTTTAAGACCATTAGAAATTAAAAAATTTATGTACATCTCAATCCATCGTTTGTGTTCTAGTTAGATATGGGACACTGCTGGTCAAGAGAGATTTCGAAGTGTTGGAGTTTCATTTTATAGAGGGGCTGATTGTTGTGTGCTTGTGTATGATGTTAATGTTGAGGTCTTTTGATACCCTTGACACTTGGCATGAGGAATTTCTCAAACAGGTCATTCTTCTTTCCCTTTATCCTGCTATTTTGGTTGCTTTGGATGATTTGCATGCTTGGTTCTGCATATTTACTTGTGTGAAATGATATTTAAAAAAGGTAGGCCTTAAAGTTGAATTGCTTATTTCTGCAAGATAACCATTATTGTAGACGTGTGGTTTTGATTTTGTCCTGAACAATGTCCTTCATGGTATTGGCAGTTGACAAATTATTATATCTTCTCTCTAGTTTATTTCTTCTTTCCCATGTTTTGTCAAATTGTTTCTGGAGAAGCTGCTACTACATATCTTTCAGCTTAGGCTATCAGCATATATAGTTTGTGCTTGTTGGTGTTTAGGATCGGAAATTTCATGGGGAAGAAAAGGAAGGATTAATATAAAGCATGAAAAGTAGACCTTCCTTGACAGAAAAGTGCATAAAATATTTCTTAAGTTAGATGTTCCAGGCTGAAGTATAATTCTCATGTTTTACACCCTTCACATTGTGTTAAAATTAATTTAATTAGACAAATGAGGGTAGAAGGAATTAGAGTCTTGACTGTGACTATTCAGTCATACCACTGATAGCATGTGAACAATCGATTTTCTCAATCGCTTGAGTACTTTCATACTTAATCTCCACTTCAGATGCTGAAGCTATGGTATCTGCAGGTAGAAGGAATTCAAGTTCATGCAGATGAAGGAGGAACAACCCAAACACGTGGAGGCGTATACTGGTTGATCTTACCGGCTGGATGTATTGTCTAGTGCATTCTATTTTTCACTTTCTAATTCTTTGATGTTGATTATTTGGGTTTATTTGATTTCATCATGGTGGCAATCCAGATCTTGGTTCAGCCTTCTGGGGCATGATCTTGATACTTGCTTCCACAAATCTTCTTGCTGCAAGAATAGCTGCTGGCTGTTTTATTGCTGCTCTACTTGTTGTCCTCTTTGTAGCAAAAAATTTAAGTACTAAATACTGTTTTACCAGTGAGTCATGTCCTTTGCTGCATTTTTTTTTCCTATTTTGAAATTATAAAACTATACAAATAGATTCTACAAGTTTATAAGCATCCAAGAAAATTGTGATGTAACGCATTGTACCATTGTGCAATTGGGCCCCTGTTTTTCATTCTATCCTTCAATTTTCTGTTCTTTAGTTCTAGTAACGCATTGTACCATTGTGCAATAGAGATAGCAAAGGGCATAAAAATTGTGATGACATCAAGATCAGCATCGATTGTTATCACACTGGACATGGAAATAAAAAAAGAAAAAAAACAAATAAATAAATAAAAAAAAAGAATTTGCTACGGAAAATAAAAAAAAAAGAAAAAAATAAAAAAAAGAAAAAAATAAATAAATAATAAAAAAAAGAATTTGCTACGGAAAAAAATTCCGTAGCAAATTTTGCGACGGAAAAAAATTCCGTAGCAAATTTTGCGACGGAATTTCCATTCCGTCGCAAATTTGCTACGGAAAAAAAATCCATAGCAAATTTGCTACGGAAAATTGTCCGTAGCAAATTGCTACGGAATTTTTTCTGTGGCAAATTTAAATTTTGCTACGGAATTATTTTCCGTAGCAAATTTGCTACGGATTGCGTAAATTCCGTCGCAAATTGCGATATATTTTCCAAGTCCGTCGCAAATTGCTACTAGGAATTTTGCTAAGGAAAAAATCCGTAGCAAAATGATTTTGCTACGGATTTTTTCCGTAGCAAAATTCGAAATTTTTTGTAGTGCCTTCTTTCATGACACTTGTCTTTCTAGGGTTTGCTACATGGTTCTTGTCTCCAACTTGATGTAATTTTCTTTGTCTTCATTCTTCTCTTCTAGTCATGCATCACTTTCATGAGTCTTGGGATATTTTACACCTCTTTGATCTCTCTTGAATTAATGTGCATATGTCATTTTCAAAGGCAAAGATATTTTTGTTGATAATATTCCTATTTTGCCATGTGTATATGATCTTGAATTCTCCATTATCTTATGCCTCTTCTTTTTAGGCAAAACAATGATCCTTTATTAGCCAATTAGATTAGAATAAATATCCTATGTCACATGAACTTAATGAAAATTCCATATATTCCAATAATATGATACAAATTCATTTTATACAATGATTTGCATGAAAATCCTGTCACAAGCTAATTCCCAAATCTCTAGGCCCTAATGTACTACCCTAAAATTCATATTTATCATAAATATTATATTTTGGCAAATAATACCTATTAAAAATAGGTGAATATGTGATCTCAAAATTGAGTAACATATTTATGTTAATTTAGGGAATTTTCCCCTAGAATTTAAAAGACCAAAGATCCAAATTGTCTAGATTCAATTAGGGATCATAAAATACCCTAATAATTCATATGTCTTTTGAATATTATAGTTTGACAAAATAATACCTATTTAAAATAGGAGAGTATGTTGTCTCTAAACTTTGTAAATTTGTTAGCGATATTTTAGGCAATTTTCTTGGAAATTAAATAAACCATAAAGGAGTATGAAAAGGCTTAAGGCAATGAGAAAATACCAAGACTAATTATTGGGCAACTGAATTGATGTTGATTGAATTAATATTCATGATTAATCTAGTAGCAAATAAAAGGACCTAATTAAGAGTGTTTTACCTTAATTAATAATCAAAGGACCAGTGATATGGCACCAAAGCATTATCTAACAATTAAAATTAAAGCATAAAATGAACAAAAAGAAATGAAGAAGGAAGGGGGCGTTTTTTTTTTTAGCTTGTGGAGCAAGAAGCACAAATTCAAACACATGCAAAGGCCTGTGGATGAAGTTGGAACCTTCCAACTTGGCGAGCAAGTTACTTAGCGAGCAAGTTACTTGCCGAGCAAGGTTACTTGGTGAGCAGGTTACTTGGCGAGCAAGTTACTTGGCGAAAAGGTTACTTGGCGGACAAGGTTACTTGGCGCACAAGTTACTTGGTGCACAAGGTTGCTTGGCGGACAAGTTACTTGGAGGACAAGTTACCTGGAGGACAAGTTACTTGGAGGACAAGTTACCTAGTGAACAAGTTACTTAGAGACCGAGTTGTGAAATTTGGTGAACAAGTTAATTGGAGACCGGATTGTGAAACTTGGTGAACAAGTTGGAAGACTAAGGAAGCAACTTGTTGAGCAAGGTGCAGAAAAGAGAAAACCGAAAATTGAGTGTGAAAAGGGTTGTGGGTTTTTCAAAAATAATATCATGATATTTTGTTAATTAAATAAAAGAGATAGTTATGGAAGAACCAGTAGGATAAAGGGGAACCGATAGAAATTAAATCCTACCTAGAAAACCGTGAACTAGGTTTCTTAGGTCAGGACATATTACAAACAAGTGAATTTTTGTCCAGAAGTTGGTGTTAGCGGAAGTCATTTCCGTAACCGGCGGGGCGAATAACGGATCAAATGAAAAGATATTTTGTAAACAAAGGGTAGATAAGAAAAGTGAGAACCAATGGAAAATAAATAATAACTTGAAATCCTTGAACTAAGTAGAAAACAATTGGACATATTATGAATCAGTGAATTTTTGTCCCGAAGCTGATGTTACCCAAAGTCATTTCCGTAACTGACGGCGGTTATCCGAAAATATTCAGTAGGTTACGAAATACCCTGAATGGGATCAAAAATTTAGTTAATCCAAATATTCTTAAAGAGGAAGATTAGATCTTCAGTGAGTTGCCAAGAACTTTTTGAGATTTTGCAAGATTACGCGATCAGAACACCGAACATGGAACTTTATCGGTAAAGACTCATAAAGTGAATGAGTGACATCACCTTGATGACATCACAAGGATGACATCACAAGAACACATTGAGGGTGAGGATTAAAAATTCTTTACTAAGTCTAGATCCAATGGCTAGGGTGAGAAATGAGCAAAATTAAATTCCATTTGTGTCCTAGAACTTTCCCTATAAATAGAGAAGCAATCCTCATCATTTCTTCACACCAAAAACCATTCTAAACAAGAGTGTAGTGAAGCAAGAAGGAGGAGGGAGAAGCAAGAGTCTTCAAGAGGATATCCGGGAAGTTCGGAGTCGGGTCCAAAGGTCAGGCATTTTGACAATGACGCGGTGAAAGGTACGTTCACGTACAGTAACTTTATATGACTGATTGATTCATGATTGTTTTCCGAACTATGAATATCTGTCATGACTGATTGTTTTTTGAAACTATGAATATCTGTCATATATTGTTTATACTTTTCATATGAGGTTAACTGTTACCTGGGATTCAATCCGATTGAATCCCAGATCTGTCTAAGATTCAGGAAAGGAACCAGGATCAGAGAAGGCACCGATAGATGGAGCTGTGAAAAGGCACCGAGGGGAGAAGCCGATAAGAGGCACCGGTCAAAGCAAATGCCGGAAGAGCGTCAACAGAGCATTCTTTCTGGCATGGATTTAACGAAGTTGTTTCAAACCATTCGGTGCCGAAGGCAGGGCTCGTCTATGTGGGTCAGTCAATCAGTCGCCGTAAAGTCGGTGAGACTCCCACAAGATAGACACCTACCTGGCCGAATTGGTTGATTAACTGAGTTAGGTTCATTGCCCCAAGTCTACCTAAGGCTTGGTTGAAGACTGTATAGTTATCATGAAGAATTGTAATTATACAAAGTTCTGTAATTGTATCACATGAATTATTCCTCCGAGAAAATTTTTAATATATCAGTTTATGTCAGGGCATCGGCATATGTCTGGGCATTTTTGTATCAGTTACTCATTATCCAAACATCATCGCATGCTCTCCGTTTCCGCATTACTCTGAGCTGTAGCACTTCAAACTCTATCGAATTTTCTAAAACTAAGTGTCAACAGACATGCTTTGAAGTGTGGAATTTGGGTTGTTACACCTAAAATTCAGGATATTACATTTCTCCCCCCCTTAATAAATTTCATCCTCGAAATTTGTACATAAATATCTTGGGGAATCATTCTAACTATTTAGTTCATTCATTTTCTATACAGGCTAACTAAGTCTGCAACATAATCATCATACAACATTCTGCTTTATTCTGTACTCAAGTGTAATATTTAACATAAGATTTACTGGTCTATTCTCACAGCGCTTGATTACATAAGCCTCACTGCTTTATGCATTCTACCTTTTGGGTCATTTTACTCTTGCTTTCTGACTCAATCTATTATCGTAGCGTTGGACATTCGGGCCTTACTGATGAAGAATAATTTTCGTGCCACGAGCATCTCGATTACAACTTAGTACAGTTCGAATACTCTGCTAGCCTCAATACATACTCTGGACACTCTTGGTCCAAAATTATCATGCTAGGTAATAAACACAGTGCTAGGTATATAGGTCTTACGGCTCACGCACACTACCCTATGCAATATCTCACATTGGGTCTTATCGTCTTGAGCCTCTGCTCGTTTATCTCATGTTTGAGCTTCTTTAATTCAAGCTCTTGGACTATTTTCCTCTTGCTTAGCTTTATAGCTGACAAGTTTTTTCTGATTTAACTAGTTTAGATTTCTATACCTTTTATCAATTTCTATTCTTGTATTAACATAATTACCAACTGCACTGATTTTCATTTTAATACAATAACGACGACAGTCATGTCACTCCTTACTATGTTGTCTCATATTCAACACTTCAAATTTTCTCATATTTGAAAATCTCTGTGGTTGCAGTACATTTCACAATTTGCACTATACAGAAAGTAATAGTGCTATTGCTTTTCCAAACTCAATCGTTGTTAGCTCAAATTTTCATGAGAATAATTCATTGCCGGTTGCTTTTAGAAAGCATTTACTACTGGCACACATTAATGAGCGGGATTATGCATTTCACGAATTTAACATTTAGAAGCTCTCGCCACCACTTCAACCTTTTGGTACAGTTGCATATTCCAATCCTTTCACAGAAACCATAGAAGTGAAAACACACTTGTCTTCCAATTCATTGGTACATACAATAATAGGCCACCCACCAGAATCTCATACCAGGACAAAGGACCATTGTCCATATTGGACTTGAGATTTTTCACACTAAAACCCTCTTTATTTTTCATACCAAAACCAAGCAACGCCTTCTCATAAGTGAGAGTGAGAGGTAAAATCCTTGGATCAAGAAGGAGGAAGGAGAAGCAAGGTTTTTCAAGGGTTAGTTCTCTAGTCTTTAGCTTCTTTTTTTTTTTTTTTAAAATTTAGTTTTTAGTAAAATTGTAGTTTACTGTTATTTTAGATTTTACTGTGAAACTACACTTGTCAAGGGTCATTTTGGCTTTGGAATCACATAGTTTCAAGTTTTGTAGAATTAATTATGATTTTTCAAAGTTGCTGCAAAATCTGCCAATAAAGTCCAAAATTGCGTTTTTAATAAAATATAAGGGTAAAAGTGGAATAACAAATCCACCCCAAGGGTAGAAATGTCAAAATAGGTGAAAATATAATTTTTGATATTATTCAAGGAAATATGATATTAATTATAATATCATGGAAAATGAAATAATTCGAGGGTAACATTATAGGATATCTGAGAAGTCCAGAGTCAGATTCAAAAGGTCGGGCATCTTGGCATTTATGCGGTGAAAGGTACGAACGCGTACTGTAACTGTAACTCTAACTCTTGATTGAATGATTCATAGAGTCATGGACAAGACTAGGCCTGAGGTTATGTACTGTGGCTAAGACTCGATCTTAGGTCACCTGTTTATATACTTTCAGCTTTATGCGGGTTATAGTCATAATAATACTGTAGGGTTGTTTTCCTAGCACTGAGGACATGTGGAGGTGTGGCACTGGTGAGTGCAAATGTTGTGAACATTACATTTGTTGTGTGCTATGTGTTGTTGTGCTATTAACATTACATTTGCTTTGTGCTATGTATAGTTGATACTGAAATGTAATGAATATCTCTCATATATATTGTTATTACTTGAGCATGAGGTTAACTATTACTTGAGATTCAATGGGTATTGACTCTCAGACTTGACTAAAGGTTTAAGAAAGGAACCAGGATCTAAGAAGATGACATGGATGGAGTTGGGAAGAGGCACCGATGGACGGAGCTGTGAAGAGGCATCGGTTGAGACAAGAGTTTGAAGAAGGTTAATAGGGACTAGTTTCTGGCATGAATATGATAGGGTTGTTTCAAACCATTTGGTGTTTAAACTAAGAAAGGGTTGGTCTATGTGGTTCAGTCATAAGTCACCATGAAAGACTAGGAGACTTCCACTAGACTTAAATACTGGCCTTGCCAAATGGGTTTGACTACTGTATTTGGTTCTAAGCCATAAGTCTAGTTAAAACTTGATTTAAGATTGTATAGTTATTATGTTAGAGTTTTAATTATACAAGCTCCGGATGATTGTATTACATGAATATTCCTTCGGGATATTTAATTTACTAGCTTATGACTAGGCATTTTATATCAGTTACTCATTGTCCAACCATTAGTGCATGTTCTCTATTCTGCATTACTGCATTACTTTGACCTGTAGCATCGTATTCCTAAATATTACGTGCCAACAAACACAATAAGTAGTATGGAATTTGGGGTGTATACAATGATTCTGCTTGATAAAAATTTCAAGTAGGATCTTGGTACATCGATCCCACCTTGCATTGTGTTTTTCTTTGCTAACCATAAATTGCAATGCATTATTGAAGTATAAAGTAAACTATGCAAGGGTTACTGAGTACACGTTTTTGCATATAAATTGTGATTCAAGCATGTCAAGTAGCTAATGAATTTTCTGATTCTTTATAACAGCAACCAAGCTGTTAAAAAGTAAGGGAAGGAGACCAGAAATAATGGATATATTTGTTGTTCAATTTTTTATAACAGATAATAGAGAGGAGACATAATTTAGAAGAGGTTACGAAAAACTTCCCAGTTGAATAGCCATTATAGTATGATTTTTTTGATACAAAACAACACTGTGTAAACTTATCGAGATCAAACCAAGAGATAACAATCCATAATTTCGAAATTGAGCGAATAATAAGGACTGACTGATGAGGACCTTTTTGTCTTTAGCCTTGGGGTCCACAATAAAAAATTATCAAAGATTGTGTATAGGCAAATCTAGGATCGTTCTTTCTTTTTGAGGAGCCTCTTATTGAATCCTAAGTAATCTAAATGCCATGAAGATGCAATTAAAACAAGGGGAAAAGTGGGGTTTGGATTTTCGAATTAATAAACTAAAGAATAATGCAAATTAATTAAATGCTAAACTATTATTTTTGGTATTTTTAATAAAATGAAATGGAGTTTGAATGCAAGAATAATGCTCTTGGAAATGGAATAGTGACTATCATAGTTCAATTAAATGTTGGAGTTAATTTTCACTAAGTCTAGATGAAAAACCTCAAGATGCCACTTGAGTCCAATATTCCTAATTAATAATAGCTCCTACTATCGTAGCTAAATACTATCTCTTGAGATATTGTTTAAAATCATTTAGTGTGTGATTAGGATTAAATTAATGCAACTCGCTTTCTCTTGATATGAATGTACCACGCCATTCATTTAATCCAATTAAATCATACTATCTAACAATATCACGTAAAAAGTAGAATATCATTGAATCAATAAGGAAATACATATATATAAATCCAACAAGCTACAAAAATCCAGTCCAATCACATGAGTTCAACCCACTAAGTTATACAAATGGTAAACTAAGTCTCATCAATACAAAAGAATATTCCTAAAATTAGGAAGTCCAAATCAAATTAGAGAAAATAGATTAAACAAAATAAACTCTGTTTCGAAGCTTTGGAACTCAAGTAAATTAATCCATCTCCAAGAGTTGGAGAATCACCCTCTGACGAACATCAAAACCAGAGAATCCACGACTGTGATATGGTCATAAACAGAGAGAGCAAGGAGGTTGATGATGGAGGAATGAAATCAGAGACGAAGGTCACGAAAATCACAAGAGAGGGTCGAATGGTGCTTTGCAACGGTGGTTATGGTTGATGTAGACCGAAGGTGGCGTGGACTGGCGGTGAAGGTGATGGTGGTTGAGGTTGTGGGGGCTAATAGAGAAAGTAAATGGTGGTGGAAGGTGGTGTAACGATGAAGGAGGGTGAATGGAAGATAATGAAGCAGCCCCCCTGTTATCGCATCTCTGGTTCGTTCTCCACGCTCGCGGCACTCACTCTGAAGCTCGCTGGCCCTCTGCTTTGTTTTCGTTTCCTCCTGGGTGGTGGAGCTTGCCGGCGACCGTGGTGAAGATGATAGTCGCCGACGAGAGGGATGAAGAAAGGTGGAGGTAGGTGACTGAGTGTGTTCGCTCCAAGGTCTCCGTGTGTGCTCTCGATCTCAGGTTTGTTGGTTCTCACCACCAGTGAGAATGGTGGTGGTTGATGAGGGAGAAGGGTCGAAGGTCGCCGGCGATGGAGGAGGAGGAGGAGAAGTAATTTCGCCGGCGACAGAGGAGAAGGAGGAAGGATCGAAGGTGTAGGTCCAGTCTCTCATATCGTTTGCGGCGCTGGTTCTTAATTCAATTTTTCGGGTCATGTGCTCCCACCCCTCAGCTCGCGGGTCCTAGGTCAGGTAAGGCTGTGCATGGTAACACTCCCAGAATGACTTTTTTCCTAATTTCTGTGCCCCAGAACAAAAATGGATGGGAATTGTGTTTGGTAAATCTGGTTTTTTTTCTTGCTCCCGGGATGAACCGGTTTATTTTTTGTGCTGGGGCGTAAAAAAAAAACAGCTAAAAATTTTGGCTTCTCTATTCCAGGGCAAAAAAACAGAATTTATTTTTCCCTCAATCAAAGCAGAAATTTACCCTCGTTCACCACCACCAACGCTCCACCACCACCGCCGTTGCCACCCCCAACACCACCGCTGCCCCACCGCCACCGCCCCGCCATCGTCGTCACCACTGCCGCCACTACCACCACCGCCCCGCCACCACCACCACCACCACAGTCGCCACCACCACCACCACCACCACCGGCCCGCCACCGCCCCACCACCGCCGCCGCCGCTACCACCACCACCCTGCCTTAGCCGCCACCTCCACCGCCCCACCACCACCATTGTCGCCACCACCACTACCACCACCACCGCCACCGCCACCGCACCACCGCCCCCTGTCGCCGCCGCCACCATCACCACCGCCATCGCCACATAAATAATTTTTTGAATATAAAAATTACATAAATAATTTTTTTAGGAAATTTAAATTTAAGTTTATTTGTAAAGTATAATAATTATATTAATTATTAAAGAAAAGGACAAAATGATAAAAATAACTCATTAATCCTTCATCTTCCTCCCTTACTATTTTTTTAACTCCCAAACAAGAGGAGGAAAAATGTGTTATCAAACGTAATTCTGATTCTCGGAGTAAAAATAAAATGGGTTAACAAACGTAATTTTGATTCTCAGAACTCTTCCAAAGCACAGAATCAGAACAAATTGTTTCATCTCAGAAACAGTGCTGGGCAACAGAATGGTTGCCATGCACACCCTAAGTGTCCCTGGTCAAAACGCAGAGTTTTGACCAGGGACCTAAGTTCAAAGATTGAAACTTTCCAGAAGGGACTAAAATTCGAGATTTTAAAATGTTTATGGGGTAAAAATGGAATTCCCAAAAACGCTGGGTAATTTTCTATAATTTTTCATGGCTCCTTTTCTCACTTAATTTGCAATTTCTAGGAATTCTTGGGAACTTTTCTGTAATTTTCCCTGACCTCAAAATATTAAATCCGACCCCAATTGACATTTTCCTAAATCTCAACTTTTCTTCTTAAATTCCTGCAAAGCAAAATTAAGCATAATGTAGCATCAAAAGTCCAAGGAATCAAATGTACGAATAAATTAGCAAATTATGACCATTTTGCCCCTAATTTCACTTAATTCAATACAAATGTCCCTAACTCAAATTAGTGCCTGATTATACAATAATGTCACAGAAAATGCATTAAGAATCCCAATTTTATTATTAAAAATCATATAAAAATATAGTACAATCACTGACAATGAACTAAACAATTAGAAAATAAAACATTGAACATTTAACTGAGCAGTTAGAAAATCAATGAAACCTCATAGACAATTGAAATCGAAAAAACATTCTATTGGGCTTTAAAGATTGTAAAACTGAAGAGCGAATTGTAAATGAATTGTTCACTTCCAATGCAACAGAAGACTCAATTGGCCTCATACTATAACAAATTTCATATATTCTATAGCTCGATTGGCCTCACACTAGAACAAATTGCCAATTAA
Organism: Acacia crassicarpa; assembly: GCA_034222035.1. Taxonomy (NCBI): domain Eukaryota; kingdom Viridiplantae; phylum Streptophyta; class Magnoliopsida; order Fabales; family Fabaceae; genus Acacia; species Acacia crassicarpa. Next base: position 48,494,664 of record JAWXYG010000006.1, on the reverse strand, counting down.
AACACTAGAACAATTGGCGCTAATGGATGAGAACAAGAAGTTTGCTGATTTCATAGCAAATAAACGGAATAAGTCATCATCTAAGATCCGTGTTTGCCTTCCAGAAAATGGTGTTTCTGCTTTAGATGCTCCAGGAAAGCCCTTTTATGATCCAGAAGCAACAAGTTCTCTTATTCATGAATTAAAAAGTCTAATTCAGTCAAATGATGATAGACAGGTACAATTATTACCCAATATTGGCTTTTCCACTAATTGTAACCTTCAGTTCAGCTTATATTGTTTAAAAATATTTTCATTGATTATTATTTAAAAGTTTTGTATTATGCAGGTGAAAGTATATCCCTATCATATTAATAATCATGAATTCGCAAATGCTGAACTGATGCAGCAAGCATGACAAGCAGGAGAGGTGAAGAACAAAGGAGAAAAATAAAAGGGAGAAGCTGTAACATCCTCATTTTCGAAATCTGTTTTCAAAATATTTGATCAGAGTTTAAAATAGTTTAATCAGAGTAGAGCATCGGAAAGATTTAAAAGAGTGAGTATCTGATATATATTCCCTGCTGTTGAGTCTGGGTACTTATATATACAGTGGTACAAATATCCGAATACAGTATGTAAATAAAGGAACACGTCCTCTGCCTGTGTCCTCACGCGTGCTGCCTATCCTTGCGCTTAGTCCTAGCTCCTTCGGACCCTGAAGCTAATGGTAAGAGCTGAGGTTCAATTCCCATTGAACCTCAGGTAACGGTTAACCTCATGCTTATGTATCAGTTATGTATGACAGATATTCATGACAATTCAACAATATTCACATACGATATTCATATATTCAAGATAATAACAACCCCAGTCTCCACATATCCATGTCATTCCAGTCTCACCACACATTCACATCAAACCAGTCTGCACTATTCACCAGTGCCACGGTATACATCCGTGTCCTCAGTGTTAGGAAAACTCAACGACGTTATCATGACTATAACCCGTATAAAGCTGTACGTGTATGAACATTTTTTATAACGGAATCCACAACTTTTCAAAAACTGTCTCAGACTATCCATCACATATAAGTATACAATAAGCGTCAGAGTTAGTGTTACAGTACGCGTCCGTACCTTCGTTGGCGATATCGGTACGCTGTCGTTCGGACTGTGATCACGTTTATCCTAAAATGGTAATATCACATTTATTAATTCACAAATAATATTCTTAAAGGTATCCTAGTCACTAATGACCTTTTTACCCTTGGTAGGATTATTTCTCAACTTATCACCCTTAATTCTTTAAAAAACGTTGGTCCAGAATTTTGGACAGATTTTCGCCTAACTTCGGAAAATCATAACTAATTCTAGAAAAATCGAAACGAGGTTCTGTAAAATTCTTTGGAATCCTTAGGATGTCTATTTTCTAGAGAAAATATCAACCTTTGCCCAGAATTTTCCAGAAATTCGTAGCTCTAAACTTGGGAATTTTTATCTCACTGTACAAAATTCATTTTGACATGTTCTTGACATCTTTGGAAAGCTCTATATGTCTACTTTCACCAGGAATTTTTCCAGAATTTTTCAACAACATCTCGAACATAAAATATTAGCGTTTTCATCATTGATTCAGAATTTCCCTAACTAATGAAATTTCGCCAGAACTTCGTTACCTCGGTTTTTCTCTTTCGGAAATTTTGCTAAAACCCATTCTTCATCAATTTTTCAAAATAAAGCTGATTTTAACCATAAAAACATGAATTTAAAATTATTCTAGACTATTTAAGATCTAAGCTACTTCTATCTAAGAATTTAAAGACTAAAACTAAAGAACTACAAAAGCTAAATACTAGAAACTACAAGCTTGCTTACCTCTTGAAGAACTTCCTCCTCCTTCTTGCTTCACTCTTCTCTTAAACTCACCTATTTGGTTTGAGTTTGGTGTGAGGAATGTGAAGACTAGGGATCCCTATTTATAGTAAATTGGTGTGGCAATTTGGCAATTAATTCAAACCTAACTCATCTTGCATTATGGCCATTGGATCTAGGGTATTTGAGAAGCACTCATTCTAGCCTTACACCAAACCCTTCTAGCCTCTTCCATTGTTTGATGACTCACCCTATCCTCTTCCAAAATTGCCAAAAGTCTTCCATAGAGGTGTGACTCATGCATGTTTAGATTAATGACTCATTCATGTGTAGGCTAATGACTCATTTCTAGAGTGATGACTCATTTTGCATATGTATAATTGCTTCTTTAAATTAGAATTTCCTACTTCTTCCATTTTGTGTTCCACTAGATAGAAATTCATTTGGGGATCCTAATGAAGTTGTATGTACATTTTCTCATTGGATTTGAATTCTAGAAATTTTTAGCTTCATTTTGAGACCAAATTTGCCTATCTTCTCTATTGGTTTCAACCTTCAACAATTAAGGAAATAACTTTGGTTATACTTATTTTCATGCTTGATTTATGCTCGATATTGATCTCAATTTAGATTTGATACTTAATTAGTGGATTTCAAGTTATAATTTAGTTTGTATAGGTTTTCACTAGTTTAAATCTAGAGTTATTTTCATGAACCAATTTAATTGTTTTAATTGTCTAATTTCCTATTGGCCAATAGCTTGACTTCTCCCTTAGACTCACAACATTATCATGCACAACACTCCCTTTTCACACTACACACACACACATGCACAACAATTACATCATCACATGCATCATCTTATCCTCTTCCAAATTCATGAATGCTCTTTCCAAAGTCTTCATCTAGATTTATGATTCATATGTAGAGTTGTGACTCATCTTATGTATAGATTTATGACTCACTATTGCTAGGTTGGTGACTCATCTATGCATGTGTATATTTGATTGCTTAATCAATTTTCCTTCTTCCTTTCCCATTGCACAAACCGTCCCCTCTCCCCCCCCCTCTTTTTTTTTTATTTTTATTTTGTGTTTTATTTAACTCATGTTATTTAAAAGAAAACCTCTCATTGGTTAATTTTGGGTCACATGGATTGTGTTTTATGTAAGTTAATTTAAGCCTTAGGATTTAACTTTACTAGATTTAATCCAAACCTTCAATTTGTATTAATCTCTTATTGGTCCAATGAATTTTATGAGGATTAAGAACATTTTCTTGATTTATCATTGGCTAATCCAATTTCACAAGGATCAAGCTTTGTTAGAATTAATTAGGGCCTTTGGATAAGCTTTATGAGATTAATTCCTAGCATTTAGCTCATAGTTGAAATTGTTGACTTTTCAAAGCTTGGTTAACATTTGATTAACACCTTAATCAAAAGCTTAATTGTCTCTTAATTATTGTATTATTGGTTCTTAGGATAATTTATGACCATTGGTAATCCATTTTATGCTAATCTCATCCCTTATTGGTCTTTGATTCTTAATTAGCTTAACACTTCTTTAATTGATGATAATTAGTATTAATTGTAAAGAATTAGCTAAATATTCCATTAGTGTAATTTTAATTGCTCATTAATTGTTGGTAATTGCCTTTTAATTGTTCAAGTGTTTTGATAATTCTTTATGGCCCTTTATGAATTAAATATGAACTAGGCATTAATTATAGGTTATTAGAAAATTTAGTCTCGTAATCAATTATAAAAAAATTGGTGTTTAAGACCCTTGGATTAATTATGAAGGTTTGAACAATTTACTTAATTTAGTCAAGGTCTTATTAGTCATTAAATTGTTATTGTTTTTCTCAAATTTATTTAAGTATTTTCATGACACTTTCTTACTCTTTTGATTCTACATAAACCGTAGTTTAATATGGTATTTATTGTATTTTATGATGCCTAACAAAATTTATTAAATCATTGGTCACCTTAATCCTAAGGAAAACCTACCTAGAAAATAGAATAAGCACATCTCAAAATTTGAGACCACATATTCACCTATTTTAAATAGACTTTATCTATCAAAATATAGTGGTTATGCTAAATGTGATTTTTAGGGTATTACAGAAGCAGCAAACATGATGCAGAAAAACCAGGGGGAAGACAAGAAATGATGCAGATGAGAAAACAAAGGTAACGGTGAAACTTGTGGTGGAAAAGCAGAAGACAGAAATGGCGCTAATGGACACTGACTATGTTGCACCGACACCGACATCGACACGAGACACGAAATAGACACAAGTCGACACTCCGACACGTTAATCCTAAAAAAATCTAAATTTTGACACGTTAGGACACGTTTTGATATTAAATATATATATTATAATTTACATTCAAGTTCAATATTCTATAAAATCCTAACCTCCAGCTTTGGCTCATCATAGATTCGGCCTCATCTTAAAAGTTGTACCTCCTTTTTTTAAAAAAAAAATTACAAAAGAAAAATTCATCATCAATTTAGTAATATTCAAAACCATGCATATTTTTAAAAATAGGAGTGTCGGACGGTGTTGGAGTGTTGAACGGGTGTCGGAGTGTCCGACATGTATATTTTTAAAAAATAAGAGTGTCCGTGCTTCATAGGACGCTGAAGATGACGGCGAGGCCAAGGCGACGGCGCCGATTTATGATGCAGATGAGGACTTCTTCAGAGCAAGACGGTCAGGGTCGGCCTTTGCCTCTGCAATCGACAAATTCCCGAGATGTATGCGCGAAGTAGATTATGTTTCTCTTAAAAAAATAAAATAAAATGAAGAGTTTATAAAAAAAGCTCCTTTGAGGGAGCTTTTGACTCTTGGTTTTTTCTCTTCATTATAAAATAAGCTCTTATAATTATAAGAATTTTTATAAAAACCTGTTTAACCTTAGCTTTTACTTAGAAGGAGAAGATAAGCTAGAAATAAGAGGATCCAAATAGGCACTAAGATTATGCAAAATAAGTTGTTTTGGAGTTCTGTTGGAACTATTAATAAGCAATGGCCAGATTTTTCTATCATCAAACATAAAATAATTGCTCTTATATTGTAATTGGAGATTCTAATTGTACAAACAGACTGAGACACAAAAATGGGCAAAGATAAAGGAAAAAAAATGAATAAGCAAAGTAAGCACAAACACAGGAAAAAGAACCAATTGCGTGTGTAAGCGTGGAACCTGGTCAGGAGTAGTACTTGGACAGGAAAAAGAACCAATTGTGTGCGTAAGGACGGAATCTGGGAGGGAGTAGTATTTGGACCACGGTTCTAATATATAATATATTATTGAAAATTTGGAGTTGTAAAAGTAAAACATTTTTAGTGAATTCATATTTTTTCAAGACTTGGGACAATGGATGGTAAGCACGAAAACTTAGAGCCATACAAGTAAAACGTTTTTTTTTTTTTGGATTTTTCACCTTTACGCAAAAATTGTAAAATAGAGGGCAATGCAATTTAGTCTTTCTATTTTAATGTTTTAATTTTTAGTCCTTCAAAATAATTACTATTTTTATGGTTCTTTTTAATAAATATTATTTTTCTTAGGTCCTTTATTTTAACTTTCCCATAAAAAAAATGTTACTAGCATATACGTCCCTCACAAAAAACGACATTAAAAGCCCAATTTGACTGACATATCCATATCAGATCCAGTTGTGTTTTAAAAAACAAATTGAGAAAATAACTCAACTAGCACTATTTTTATGTAAACCTTTAGGAGTGATTAATCAAATTGCTTCTAGATCTAAAAAAATAGATGGCTTTCTTATTGTAGTGTATTTTCTAGATAGGTCATTTTGACAGCCCATCAACAACAACAACAATAAAGCCTCATCATACTAGGTGAGGTCAGTTATATGAATTGCAGACACAATTGTGGTTTGTTGAAAATCAAATCTTTAGACAGATGATTAAACAATATATATTGTGTTATAACCTCATTGAGTATTCGTTTTGGTTTTTCTCTATCTCTTTTTAGAAGGCTCTATACTATTTGATTGACCCTCCTCAACAGTACACCCTATGGTAGTCTTTGGATGTGTTGGACGACCCGTCAGTGTAGACAAATTTATTTAAGAAATTTTATCGGTTAGCTTAATGTTTAATTAGGTTTCTACAAAATGGATTGGTCTAGCTGTTCTATTTTTAAATTAAAGCATGCATGTGCTAATGGTCACTGTTTTGTTTTTGGCAACGCTAATGGTCACTGTTAGTGCAAGCTGAAAGATTTTAATTTTTCCGACCGACAAACTCCTAATAGTTAACAAATTTGGATAGACATGTATAACCAGCCAGTGAAAAGTGAAAACACCATTAATTTATTGCAAACCAAGATAACAGCTTTTTTCTTTTTAGGGAAAATCACTGTGAGATTCCAAGGAATGAATATGATTACCAAAAAATTCTAACAAGTAATTGATTCACATTGTCAAATTTTAAGGGGTTGCTATGAAGAATTCTAAAGCAAAAACGTCCTTTAAACCCAAAAGTTTTTCCATGTAGACATGCATTAGGGTGCCAACATATATGGGCCCCAATCTACGTGTTTAACAATATCTGAAGCTTCGTTACATTTGAAGGGCATCACGCCATTTTTGAAACATTAGGGAAGACATTTCTTTTTACTGTACTTAAGGATACCAATTGCTTCTCATAAAATATTTCAGAAGCAAAAATATCCTTTAACCTTTTATTTTCTTTGGGAAAATGCCAGAATAGAAATTTCAAAATCCCAAATTAGATCTTTTTCTGAGATCTTCCCCTTTTCTTTTGTGTGCTTGTACCAACAAGAGTGGGTCACGATAATAAAACTTGGGAAAATCATAGTGCGGTCTCAAGGTAAGAAAATAATCACAAAAAAGTCTTATACCAAATTCTTCTCACAAAAAATAAGATACTAAATTCCGCCTACAAAAAAGTCCCTACGTCAAAATGGCTTTTTTGTATTGTCAAAATGACTTTATTCGTTGTTAAAATGTCCCTATGAAAGTCTCGTTATCAAAATGACTTTTTATGTTGTCTAAATGATTTTGCATATTGTTAACAATTCTCCGAGTTTTTCATACGTGTAGAATTTTGAAAAGATTTTGACAAAATGAAAAGTCATTTTAACACCATTAGAAGTCATTTTGACAACGAGATTTTTATAGGGGTATTTTAATAATTAATAAAGCCATTTTGTGTAACATCTCAATTTTCAAAAGCGGAATAATTTTTTTTTTCTTTTCCATCAGAGTAGAGCATCGGAATAATTTCAAAAAGGCGAGTATCTGATAAAACATTCATTGTTGTGGTATCTGGCTACTTACACAGCGGTACAATAGTCTGAATATAGTTCGAAGGTCTAAAGTCAAATAAAATTCTCTTCGTCTGCGTCCTCACGCTGGCTCCTTACCCCTGTCCTTGGCCCTCGATCTTCCAGACCCTAAAGCTATAGTAAAAGCTGAGGTTCAATGGCCATTGAACCTCAGGTAACGGTTAACCTCATGCTTATATATGATAGTATATATGACAGATATTCACGGCGTTACAGCAATAATTCATACATAAGCACACAGCAGATGTATGATTACAACAATACATAAGCACACAGCAGATGTATTCTAACAGCACACAGCAGATGTATCTCATATTCAAGATAATAACATAAGACAGCCACTGCAATATGCATGTTATTATAGTCTACACTATTCACTAGTGCCACGGTGTACATCTGTGTCCTCAGCGCTAGGAAAACATAACGGCGTTATCAAGACTATAACCCGTATCAAGCTGCATGTGTGTGATCAATTTTCAAAATAGAGTCTCAGACTATCTATCACATATAAGCATACAATAAGCATTAGAGTTAGTGTTACAGTACGCGAACGTACCTAAATTGGTAGTTTCAGTATGACGTTGATCAGAACACGATTGCAGACTTCCTATAAGGGTAATATCGCGTTTATTAACTCACAAATAATATACTAAAAGATATCTTATCCACAATTGGCTATTCTACCCCTGGTGTATTTATTTTTCCTTTATTTCCTTTGAATTTTCGGATAAAAACGCTGATTATCAGCATTTAGGACTGATTTTTGCCTAACTTCAAAAAATCATAACTAATTCTAGAAAAATCTAAACGAAGATCCGTAAAATGTTCCGGACTCCTTAGAATGTCTATTTTTCAGAAAAAATATCAGAATTTTCCCAGAATTCAAAAATAACTCCCAGATTTCACGTGTTCATTCTCTGCCCAGAAATTTCGCCCAGAAAAATAGCTTAATCTTCAAAACTTCATATCTCCTTGTCCAGAGATCAAAACGTTACATATTTTATATATTTGGAAAGCCCTACATGTCTACTTTATTTCTGAAAAATTTCGTGATTTTTAAAGATCATTTGATACAAAAACTAATGCCCCCTATCCAGTTGACTCCCAAAATCCAGCAATTCTAGACTTCTTTCATTTTAGTCTAACTTGTTCCCTTAATCCTAAAAGTCACTCCCCAACATGTTTCCACCTTGTCAGGCATCTTTTTGATGCAATAAGGCTTGGAAACAAATATGGGGAAATACTTTACCTATTTACTAGATCAAACTAACATCTACATTAAAACTACTAAGAACAACTAAAAACTATAAACTATAAAACTAAGAACAAGCTTACCTCTTGAAGACTTAAGCTTCCTCCTCCTTCCTTCTTGCTTCACTTCACTCTTGTTTAGAATGGTTTTTGGTGTGAAGAGAATGAAGAGGAGAGCCCTCTATTATATTTATAGGGAAAGTTCAACCCTTACTTCCCTTGTTCAAGAAGTCTCCCAACTTGCATGTGAGGTTTTGAAAACTTGCCAACCAAGGCTTGAAACTTGCTCATGAAGTATTGAAGCTTCCAACTTCACCAACAAGTTTGAACATGTGTTGGAAAGATTTCTTTGCTCACCAAGCTCAAAAAACCGTGGCCCCCCCTTTCTTGAGTTTATTTATGTACAAAAGCATTGTTTAAAAAAATGAAAATCTCATGTGATCAATTCCATATCCCATGCGCCACTTTTTTGACTTTTGGGGGCAGTTTATTTAATTTATAATTAACATTAAAATCAAATGTTTACATCTCCTTTAATTACAATCTTTAATTGTAGGATTGGTTCATGAATTATTACTTGGATTTAGACTTTAATTATGTAATTAATTTTAGGCCTTTGGATTAAGCTTTATGAAGTTAAATCTTGGCTCTTCATTTGTGTAGAAAATTCCTACTTACTATTGTAAATTTTTATCTTATATCTTTGTTTAATCCCTTGCTCCTTAATAATCCCTAAATTTCACCCCTTAGAGAAAGTAGGGAGGATGAAATTATTCTTTGGCTAATTGCTTTAAACAAGGTGTTCTAAATATTATTAGCCATTGGTTTTTAATTAAGGTCATATATGATATATCCCTAATTATGCCTTTAACACATGTTATCAAATTAATTATGAAAGTTTATGAATTTCATTCAATTAATGTAGATTTAATTATCTACTAATTATTGGCAATTTTCTTTAATTGGATTAATTATTTTCTCACAACTTTTGGGTTTACTTTAGTCATTTATGCACCATGCATTAGTTTATTATCATAGGCAACTTATGGTTCCTAAAATAAAATTGGATTTTTGCCTCTTTAAATTCTAAGGAAAGTAAACAAATAAATTACTAAAATTAGAGACAACATACTTTCCTATTTTAAATAGTTATTATTTTGCCAAACTATAATATTCAAGAGACATATGAATTTTGGGGTATTATACCATTATTTTGATTAGTGCAAATTCAATTGCCTCCTAATTGTGATTAATTCCCTTTAAATAATTCAAGTGGTTTCATAACACTTGATTATTTCGGTTACATAAGAACCACGTTTTAACATGACAATTTTATCATATCTATGTTCCTTAATTATACTCTTAAAATTTGCCTCTCAACTTTAATTAATCTCTCTTAATTAATTTTAGTATCTCTATAGCATTTTATTGCTCTTATGATTATATAAAACTAGGCTTTAATATGGTAATTTTGTGGTATTTTATGATCTCAAAATAAAATTAGAGAATTTGGTTTTTGATTACCTTAATTCTCAGAGAAAATTCCCTAAATTAACATAAATATGTTACTCCATTTTGAGACCACATATTCACCTATTTTCAATGAGTATTATTTGCCAAAATATAATATTTATAATGATTTTGAATTTTAGGATGTTACATTTTGACGTAGGGATTTTTTTGTGAGCAGAATTCAGTATTTTATTCACAATTAGGGACTTTTTTTTATAAGGAGAATTTGGTATGAGACTTTTTTTTTTATTATTATTTTTGTACCTTGAGACCTCACTATGATTTTCCGATAAAACTTTATTGTGGCTTTTTGAGTCCTTGATGCCAAGTCAAACTCGTGATGTCAGCGTTTGAAAAGCGCAATTTCCAAAATCCTATTTCAAACAACCTTATTGGTAATTCATTTGATATTAAAAATAATGATCAATATTCAATTTGTTAGTTAATCCTAATTAATTAAAGTGATCCCAACAAGGCGAATTATGTAGTATAATCACTAGTACAATTTGAAAAATAAAAAATGCTTAGGAAAAAAGCCACAATTCTAAAATTTTAGTAATTGAACAAAGCTCTCGAGAGTTTTGCTCAAAGCTGTATAGCTTTATTCTCAAATCTATTAAAAATCACAACATCTATTTTGATCAATGAAAATTAAGAAAATCCTCACAAATCAATTTATTGTTCTTTCCCACCACCAGCGCGATAAACAAAACATTCTTACTTTTAATTGCAAAATAAAAATTAAATTATATCATAATATATAATCATAAATTGAGATTTGGTTCACCGGATCAAGCTGAGAAAAATAGGCATTAAGCTGAAAGTGATAAAATTCATCGTCACGATCAACCCCCTCGAGCTCAACATAGGGAAGCTTTTGCATAGCCTCTTCTAGACCTTTAATTTCATTATTCTCTGCAGCTCCAAAGTTTTCTTGAGAGTTTTTGTTCTGTTTATTGCTGGATTCAGCAACGGCAAGAGATTCCACAGGCATGGTTCTGATCAAAGCTTGCTTTTCTGCATATTTGCCTGTCAAATGTATATAGTGTGTGAGCATCCATATCTATGACCACTAACTACATGGGATGGCTCTGTAACTATATACATGACCTCTAATATTAAATATAAAAGCTACTAAACTAATTCGGTAGACTCTGGAAAATAGTTACTTGTAACAAATATGACTTGATTTCCCCCAAATTATGGATCAAAACCTCTTAATGTGTGTAATCAATAAGGATACTTTGAATCAAATAAAAAAAAAGGGATATTTTGAAGAAAGAATTATAAATCTGAAAGATAAAATGGATTGAGGTCTTATATTTATGGCTAAATCCAATCCTAACTAGTTCTTATATTAAGGAGCTGAATATATGTTTCTTAGATAACTAAAGCCCTGTAAATTACAGAAGTTAAATATATACCCCAAAAAATTAAAATTTAATGTGATACTTTCGGGTTGTTTTCTCTCAAAAACAAGATATATATGCATTCTGATATTAGAATATAAAGAAGTCCAAAATTGGTTAATTAAAAAAGAGATTAAAGATATATAATAGAAAAAGGGAGTCTTATTAAGTAACTTCAACTATTTTGATATAAACAAACCTCGCCTAAAGTATACTTCTATCTAAAAATTAAATTCTAATTCTAATTCTGATATCCCAAAATAATTAATTACCTTTTCCAACCTCTTCCTTGTTAGCGCAAGGAGGAACAAGAGTAACATTATTGTTGCTATTGGTTTCACCCAGAAGGTCATCAAATATTGTCTCTCCCAATAACTTCTTATATTCATCTAAAATTTCCAAACCATAGTATGTTTCGTCCATGTCCTCCCACTCACTTTTCAAATGTGACTCAGATAAATTATTGACAACCTGCAAAACAGCGTAGTTTTTCTTAAAATTAATTTGTCATTGATTTTTACAAGTCATTAATTAGTATTTCAAATTAATGAATACAATATTATATGCATCATCACCTTTTCTTGTGTCACCTCAGATATCTCCGAATCAATCTCATTTTCTTCAACAGACTCTTTTGTGAGGCCAAACAAATTTTTCTCATCTATCACCTTGTTTTTTTCTTGACTGAGCTTTGGTTTAGGCTCACTCAATATACTTTTCAGAGGTTCTGGATTCAACTGAGTCTTCCTTGAGCATTGGCAACGTTGACTCTGAAAATTTAAAAAAACAAAAAACATAATAATATAAGGAGTTATTTCCATCGTGCTGTGTCCCTACAAATCAACGTCATTTCTTATTTGTCATTAATTTTATTAAATTCATTAATTAGTATGCTCAATAAATGCAATACATATATTCCCTCCAATTCTTACTTACATGACAATTTCAGCTAGTTTACATGAAACAGAAAATAAATTTTAAACAATTAAAAATGGATAAAAAATTTCAATTTTAATTGAGCTCTATTTATGATGTTTTGAAGGGGACAAAAAATTACAAAGATTCACAATTAAGAATTAATTATGTGGGGAAAATTGACAAATAAGCATTAACGTCTCTCCAAATAACGGGTTTGAAATCCATGCTCTTCAAACCAAAAGATCAATATTTGATTGGTCCAGATTTAATTTTATATAAAATATATTTTCATTATTGTAGTATTGAATTATTCATATCAGAGTTTAGCAATTCGTAATCAATTAATTATTTTTGATTTTATAGTTTAACATTTTAATAATAATTTTTTAAAAGATCAAATATCCACACCATCCAAAATATTGATCTAATGGTTTAAAAAATAGAAGAGGATGTGAAGGGAAGAGAAGGGGTTCCAAACCCCCAAATAACTTATATTTTATGGACCAAAGAATCCTTTTAAAAATGCGCCTTATAATACAGACTAAAGGGAGTATATGCTACTCCCTCTGGTCCTTAATATAAGACCAAAGAAGTTAAATAAATTACTTAAATCACTTAATTATAGTATATATTGTGTATCATTAGATTAAATATCAATTTATAAGGAAAGCAAATTGGTTTGGAAAAAATGATAAATATAAATACCTTAAGTAATATATTTACTTTCCTTAATTTCTCAAAAAAAAAAAAAAGAATTAACTGAGTTTATATTAAGGAGAAGTGAAATATAACTCACCTTGATGCTTGGTGAAGCCAGTTCATCAATAGCTTTTCTCTTTTGACTAGACGACTTCCCATGAAACCCAAACATAATAAAGTTCAGAACCTCCGGGATGGTCCGAAAGGTCCTCATTGAGCTTAAGTGGCAATAAAACTGAAATATATATATATATATATATATATATATATATATATATATATATATAATGAACAATGTTATTTCCTTTTGAGCAAAAAGAAAAAAGAAAAAGAAAAAAAAGTTATTTCCTTATATAGCATCATTTAAATTATGAAAAGGCACCTATTGTTCCCTCAGAAAAAAAGGCATCTATTATTACCGTATCTTTCATCTTTGACACTCGTTGTCTACTCTGGAGACGCCACTTTCCAAGCCGTTCCTTAATTTTGTCCATATCTTGTATGTTTTCTCCATCAAAATCATCAGGCAATTTGAAACATACCACTTTCTCACCTACGACATGGTTCCTCATCTTTCTCCCAGCGTGTTTTCTCTCATCCTGCATTCAAACATCATCGTATAAATAAAATTGTTCAAATTACACTTCAAATCATGACGCTGAATCTTATGTGGGGTAGTGTATAAAAAGAAAGAAAAATAAATTACCATTCTGACACCAATAACCTCTGAGTTATCGGGTCGTTGGATCGAGATTAAAATTTTGGGTTTCATCAAAGCATCAGATGAAGGATTTTTCTTCTTCTCAGACTTCAACTCATCGCACAGTTCTGTCGCTGATTTCTGAAAATCACATATGAAAAGATACACAAATAATTTTTTTTAAAAAATTACTGGTCAGAAGAAGATTATAGAGAAAATTATCAAGAGCTCTTTGGGAGAAGGGCATATTTTTCTACTTACGGAAACCATGTCTCTTAGGATTTTCTCAAGCTCTTCATATTTCAAACTTTGCTCGACGGTAGAATTCTCCATTCCCGAAGCTTAATTGGTGGTTCTCTTCTTCTGATGAATTTGATGGATGTTCTTGTGGTTTGGAAAGCAAGCTATATATACTACGAAGCCATCATGTAGAGAGTTTCATAGAAGGGTATTATTTATTCCATAATTTATTCATTTTAATTTAGAAATACATGCACCATGGATATTCATTTCATGGTTTTATTATGTTGCCTGGAAAAGGATTTATTTCCAGCAAAAGAAAAATACATGGTTTCTACAATTTCTTTTCTAGGAAAGCAAAATATATCTAATATGAGGCGAATATGGTTTTAGAGGGGTCAATTGGAGAGTACAAAATCTGTACGGTGAAGAAAATTCATGTGCATGCACGTTGTTGGATATATTCACTTCATGGTTTTATTATTTCCCATATATTGATTTATTTTAAAAAATGGATATAGTTTGTAACATTTTAATTTTTCGCGGAAAATATTTCTACCAAATCGCACTTTGAAACGATTTTTGTGTGAGGAAAAGTCATGTTTTATCAATCATTCTTTACTTGCTCTTTCTATAATCTTCCCGACCTCTAAGCTTTTAAGATCTAGAATCTATCTCTTCTCACAAACATAAAATATGACAATTTAATAATTATTAATATTGTTGTTATTTTTATTTGTATACTTTTTGCTATTATGATAGATGCATTTTTTCTTTCTGCTTTATAACGTACAACTATTTCTAAGTGATGGAAAAGAATACAAAAGAGTAATATATATATACACACAAATATGTATATGTATATACACATATGTGTATATATATATATGTGTGAACACACTCATATACATACATACGCACACACACTTTTTCAAAGTTCCTAATGGCTTGCAAGTGCATATTAAAATGTTGAGATTTTTATACAAAATTAATAGCAGCGAAATTTATAATAATGAGAAGTTAAATAGTCTTTAGGTATAACTTCAGTTAAAAGATTAGTTTTTAATATTATTTTGAAATATATTTAAGCAAATTTCAATCTCTATTACAGGATATTATTAACTTCTTGCCATCTAATAAAGTTTAAATTAGAGTAAAATACTCTCGCTACCTTTTTATTTTACCTTAATTATACGGATTTCCCATATATTTTAAAAACATACACTTAGGTCCAAATAGTTAATATCACTAGGAAAATTCTAAACACAATTCGTTTCATTATAATTTTTATTAAAATAAATTGTAACATCCCAAAATTTGGAAACTGAGAATTAAAATATGATATGGGATTAATTGTGGAAAATTGGTCTTAATTATTTTAAGGATTACTATTTGGGATTTAAGGCATGTATATATATTAGTGCATGTGCAAGCCACGTGATTAACCACATGCAACACTCAGTATTTTCTCTAATAGAGCATTTCGGATAGAAGCATTGGCCAACAAAGCAAGCACACTCCTCACTTTATTTATTTCATTGGTCGAATGCACATATACTCCATGGGTTATTTCACTTGGCCCGTTTACAGCACACAACTCTTTCTTCCTCATTTAGTTAAATAGCCATTTGGGCCAACACGCACACACTGATTTAATTGGCTGCAACCCCATATACATAACACACAGCCCATACTCTCTAAATCTGTGATACTCCTCGGCCAAACACTTATTATTCATTTCTTTTATCAATTCCCACGCCTCATTCCTGTCAGCCATAGAAAATGAGAAAGGAACTAAGAGATTACTTAACACCTGTTGCTACGTTTTAGGACAGCTCATCAAGCTTATGCAACCTCCACGTCTCACTGCTTCTCTTAGAATGCAATTAGTCAGCGCCATACTCCACTGTCTTCTGCGTTTCCAGCAACTCCCATGCTCCACTACCCATTTTTTATTCTGCATAAAATCATTTCAGCCCTCATTCTCATTCGTTTCGGTACTACACAAAGTGAATAGAGAGGGAGCAAGACCGATAGTGCAAGAGATGGAGAAAAAGGCTGAGTACTTGAGAGAGAGTAAGAGAGTGGAAGGAAGGCATCCCTTCGGCCTTCACTGAAGACACAGCCGAGAACTTGCAGAAGCCTAGAGCTCTGGTAAATCAAGGAAGGTATGAGAGAGATGGGATGAACCCTGAGTGTGAAAATGGGAGGCTACTACGTTCATCTGTTCCCTGTTTCTACCTCAGCGAGACAGAGGTGTCTACTCCTCCTTGAAGGTCACGGCTTGAAATGAAGAAAGAAAAAGAGAGAGAGTCGTTGAGAGAGGAAGTGGGTTCAGCTGTTACTTTCTCACTCTGCAACACAAACCGTGAAGCAGAGGGCAACGGTTCCAGCTGGGTACTCATCATGCAAGCTTGTAAGATGCAAATAGAAGGAGTGTTATAGACATGAGCTTGGAAGAGAGATGGAACCTAGAACACCAAGAGCACTCGGTGGAAGGAACCGAAGGTAGAAACCAAACGAGGAGGAGCTGGAACTTGCAGAAACAAGCCAAGGTAAGTCAATAAGCTTCATACTCCTTAGTTTTTGCAAGTCCTACACGATGGGTTCTACATTTGAAGCTCTCAATTTATGACTAGTCTCTGCGTATGGGTACTCTATTTTAAGGAACTGAAAACAGAGAGCATTGAGGTCTAACATGCATGCATGGGGTTCTGAAGAGGTTGAAGATGGAAGCCTACGTTGCATGCACGATGAAACTCTGTTTTTGAAGTGCAGAAACAGAAGCAACAGCGTCAGCTACAGTGAATTCGTAGATGAACAGTGCGCAGTTACTGTAGCATCATCTGGAAAAGTAAACGTGCTGCTGGAACATCAAACTTTGAGAAAGGTGAAACCAGGGTAAACGAACTCCTTTGACCCTGAAACTTTGTATAGATTTAGTACACATCATAACCTTTAGCATGAGCCAAAGAACACCCAAATCCGATGTGTACAATGAATGTTATAAATTTCCAAAGTTTGAAAGAAAAACTGGAAACTGACAGTTTTCAGCAATGAACAGTTGTTTTCGGGTTCAATTTTGAAACAGTAAATGATTGGGTTTTGCAGTGAAATTTTCCAGAAATAAAGTGGACATACCAAGGTTTCATTTGATAGGTCATAAGCCTTAATCAGAGTTGTATCCAAGGAGAAACGAATTTTTAAAGTTGACCTATTAAACTGGAACGTTTTTCTGGACAGCAAAGAAAGAATGAAAATCTGGGAATGATACAGAAAGAAATACGTCTAGTGATTAGTTGTATATGAAACTAGACTTAATTAGTGACACATAGAATTTTGAACCACCCCAATCGGAGTTTTGTAGAATTATTGATGATTTTTCGAAGTTAGGCTAAATGCTGATAGCTTTTAGCTACCATGCGAAATTAAAAAGAAATGGCTAAAGTAATGAGAATAAACTCCAAGGGTGTAAGAATGCCTATGAGGCAAAGATAAGCCATCATGTATTTGGTTTACTTGGCTCTAATAATATGACGTCGTGTTTAGGGCCATGAGAAGTCAAGACGAAGAAGAAAGAAAATAAATGGATGATACTTAGCTTCAAGCAACTCCGTAGTTGAAAGAAAAAGTACAACCGGAGGACATAGGCTAAGGTAGTGGACTTACCCTACTTGCGTGTATTGATTTATCTGCTTGTGTGATAATATGCATGATTGCTTTACTTGCTTATTTAATATATTTGAATGGTTGAAGCTCTGTTTCTATTTATGCTATGGCCATGAGTATATTTTATGAAGCATTGTAGCATGCAGAAATGTCATTATGTTAACATGAGCCTATGTAAGGCAAGCATATCATACACTAGCATTTATCTTACATGCATTGTTCGGTAATGTTTGCTACTGAGATTCCCCAGAATCTCACCCTCCACAACCAACCTTTAGGCAGGTGAGCACGTCAGAGAAGTGCTACAAGGGAAGGTTGCTTGAAGTTGCTGTAGAAAGTATGAGCAAAGCAGACACTCTGATAGTTGTGACAACGGCCCTGAAGAATGTTGACGCTTCCAACCGAATAATGTAGGGCCGGGTGTCTAATATTTGAGTACGTGTTTTGGGAAAGCTTCCGCATATGCCAAATTATAAAGATCCAGATGGGTTTTTAGAATCGCACTAATCCGCCACCCGAAAGGGCGAGGCCGGTAGGGGCGTTACAGCAAAATGGTATCAGAGCATTCATTCGGCTTGAATGCTCTGATGAAGTGAATAGTATTTGACATTTTGGTAATAAAATTACCTACTCTGATGAAGTGAATAGTATCTGTATCGATACTTGGATAATTCTGATTGATAAGTCAGAATTAGAATGGAAATCTTGGTTAAAGAATTATCTGCTCTTAATTTGGAAGTGCAATCAGAACTTAGGTTCTGACTACTGATAGTTGATTGCATAATCATAAGAAACGGAGCATTAGTGACGTATACCTAATCGAAAAGGGTATGAGCTCTAGAGAATTTGATGCCTAGCTAACCTTTGGACTGGATCCTAATGGAAGTCCATGACTAAATGTGCTTAGGCGAGAGAAATCCCATAATGGATAACCCCTAGGAAGTCTCATAAAAATTTGAAACCTCTTGATTTATGGTTTGAGTGCCTTGAGGTATGAAATATGGTGATCCTTATGGATTTCATGAGAATACTAGAATGAATACGGTAAGGTTGATGAACCTAGAAGTTGAGTAGGCATCCAGAAGGTTGCTACCAATAGAATCATGACCTAAGAATCAGATAATAGTTGAATTGATTATTTAGGCAATTGAATTGATCTGAATGAATTGAGGTACTAGAATAGGGTACCGATTGAATTGAATGAATTAAGGCACTAGAATGTTGTGTCGATGTGTATGAGGGCTATCTACGAAGGATACTCATCGAAAGGATAGATTTGTTGCGCAGTGGAAGCGTGGTGAGTATGATAGGTAAAGAATGGACTCAAAGTCCTATGAATGGCCTAGATAGCCAATGATAGAGTCGGAAATGTGATTAGAAGAAGTAATGACCTTCTATAGCAGTTGTCTAGTTCCTGAGTTTGAAATTTTGAATTTTGAATTTGCCAATGCACCTGCAGAATTGTGAAATTTCTGAAATGAATTTTCTAAATGAAATATTTTGAATAGAATTTGAGACCTGTTTTGTGGTCACTTTTGAACAATATTGTTTCACAGAAGGGATCCTTGTGGAACCCAGAATTGGAATTGAATTTTTGAATTTTATGAACTGAAGTTTTGAATGAAATGTTTCTAGTAGAATTTGAGACCAGGGTAATGGTCACTTTTGAAATGATGTTGTCTCAAAGAATGGGTTTGAACCCTGAATTTGAAATTGAATTTTGAATTATGTGGTTGTGAAAGCAGTACAGAACTGGAAAGGTCAGAAACTGTTGTAAAAGTACTCAGTTTACTGGATCTTGCCAGACATGTTTAGAATGTTTTGAAACGCTTGCCATTGAAAAAGCTCACAGAACTGAGAATTGAATGAAAGAATTGTGCACAACGGAATTGAATATCTTGAATTGAGAATTGAAAGAAAGAATTGTGCACACGAGAATTGTACATTTCATTCTGAGAATGAAAGAAAATTCAACTCCGGTTAAAGCCGAGAAGTAATGCCCTAGAATGTGGGGTAACCCTGTATGCCATCACGGTTAAGCCGGGGGTGGTAATACGATGAGGGAATTTGAATGCTGTAATCTTGTCGCCGGTCAATCCGGGAGGTAGTGCCCTAGAATTTGGGGTAACCCTGAATGCCACGGCGGTTTAGGCCGGGTGTGGTACTTCAGCAAGAGAATATTACAGTTTGAAATGAAGCGACCATCATGGTCTGCAGCAGAATGAATGTATTCTCTTGAATTTGAGCTGGCAGCGATTTTGTTGTCCTTGAAAATGTGAAAGCACTACTTTTTATAAGTGCGATTTTGAAAATGTACTGCTACCACAGAATTTTGAATATTTGAAATTGAAAATCAGAATTTTGAATATGAGACAACATAGAAGCAATATTGAAAGTAATGATGTGATTATCATTACTGATATTTTGAATTGAAGATCATTGACGTAATTGTCTTCAATGATGTTTTGAATTGGAAAGCGGTGCATTAGGTGACTATGTTGTTACAGGAACAGAAACTGATAGAATGGTCTAGAGAATGAACTGGTTAAGCCAGATAGTACTTGATAGCCACTGAGCTAGTCAAGAGGAAGTAGTTTAAGAACTTGAATTGAAGAAGCCTAGCACTGTGTTGTTATCTAGCTTGGTAACATTAGACCAACGTGTCTAGAGTATACTTGGGATTGGAAGAATAATCAGACTGTACCGTGTTGTAGTTGTGATGCCTATGGCTTGAAGGTAACTCCTTGGGCAATAAGGCAAGAGTGTCCAGCGCTGTGGTAATTAAATAAGCCGAAAGGCTAGAATGAAATAAGCTAAAAAGTTGAATGAAAATGAGGCAGTGAAGCCTGAGTAACCAAGCGCTGTGAGAATGGACTAATGAGTCCTATGAATGAATGCTACACACCAGGTAGGGATGGAAACTCTTCCACATTGACCAACAAGTGCGTTGTTACCTTGGTGGTCTGTGCATGAAAGGATTAGGATATGCCACTGTACCGAAGGGTTGAAGTGGCAGCGATTAAGTTGAAAACATGATAGCACTATTACTGTTTGTATAGTGCAGGTTGTGAAACGTACCGCGATCACATAAATTTTCAATGTGGGAAATTTGAAAATGAGACAGTATAGTTGAAATGAAAAGCGGTGCAGTTAGTGATTATAATGATCTCGGAATAGAGACTGTTACAGTGGTCTAGAGATCTGAACCGAGTAGGTCAGATAGGAAATTGCCAGCGTGCTAAGCAAGAGGAAAGTGGTCTGAGAGCTTAAGTTGAAGAGGCTCAGATGATTGATGAACAAATAGAGACTCAAGGCTATAAGACCCGATATACAAGTTGGAACAGGGCGGTGTCCCTGGGTCGTAACACTTGTGTGATTAGCATTGTGTGGAATTCTCACAAGTATGATAGCTTTGGGACCAATGTGTCCAAAGAAGTTGTGAGTCTGATAGAATTTTCGGACTGTACCAGGTGGTAGTTGAGATGCTTATCGCGGATAGGTGATTTCTTGAACACTAAGGACAGGATGAATGAAAAGGTTGAAAGATTTGTTTCGTGCTTAGTGAGCATGCATAAGAAAGGAGAAGATTAAGTGTCCAAAATTATTCCCCGAAGTATACATGTTCAAATTTCGAAGACGAAATTTTATTGAACGGGGGGAGTAATGTAACATCCCAAAATTTGGAAACTGAGAATTAAAATATGATATGGGATTAATTGTGGAAAATTGGTCTTAATTATTTTAAGGATTACTATTTGGGATTTAAGGCATGTATATATATTAGTGCATGTGCAAGCCACGTGATTAACCACATGCAACACTCAGTATTTTCTCTAATAGAGCATTTCGGATAGAAGCATTGGCCAACAAAGCAAGCACACTCCTCACTTTATTTATTTCATTGGTCGAATGCACATATACTCCATGGGTTATTTCACTTGGCCCGTTTACAGCACACAACTCTTTCTTCCTCATTTAGTTAAATAGCCATTTGGGCCAACACGCACACACTGATTTAATTGGCTGCAACCCCATATACATAACACACAGCCCATACTCTCTAAATCTGTGATACTCCTCGGCCAAACACTTATTATTCATTTCTTTTATCAATTCCCACGCCTCATTCCTGTCAGCCATAGAAAATGAGAAAGGAACTAAGAGATTACTTAACACCTGTTGCTACGTTTTAGGACAGCTCATCAAGCTTATGCAACCTCCACGTCTCACTGCTTCTCTTAGAATGCAATTAGTCAGCGCCATACTCCACTGTCTTCTGCGTTTCCAGCAACTCCCATGCTCCACTACCCATTTTTTATTCTGCATAAAATCATTTCAGCCCTCATTCTCATTCGTTTCGGTACTACACAAAGTGAATAGAGAGGGAGCAAGACCGATAGTGCAAGAGATGGAGAAAAAGGCTGAGTACTTGAGAGAGAGTAAGAGAGTGGAAGGAAGGCATCCCTTCGGCCTTCACTGAAGACACAGCCGAGAACTTGCAGAAGCCTAGAGCTCTGGTAAATCAAGGAAGGTATGAGAGAGATGGGATGAACCCTGAGTGTGAAAATGGGAGGCTACTACGTTCATCTGTTCCCTGTTTCTACCTCAGCGAGACAGAGGTGTCTACTCCTCCTTGAAGGTCACGGCTTGAAATGAAGAAAGAAAAAGAGAGAGAGTCGTTGAGAGAGGAAGTGGGTTCAGCTGTTACTTTCTCACTCTGCAACACAAACCGTGAAGCAGAGGGCAACGGTTCCAGCTGGGTACTCATCATGCAAGCTTGTAAGATGCAAATAGAAGGAGTGTTATAGACATGAGCTTGGAAGAGAGATGGAACCTAGAACACCAAGAGCACTCGGTGGAAGGAACCGAAGGTAGAAACCAAACGAGGAGGAGCTGGAACTTGCAGAAACAAGCCAAGGTAAGTCAATAAGCTTCATACTCCTTAGTTTTTGCAAGTCCTACACGATGGGTTCTACATTTGAAGCTCTCAATTTATGACTAGTCTCTGCGTATGGGTACTCTATTTTAAGGAACTGAAAACAGAGAGCATTGAGGTCTAACATGCATGCATGGGGTTCTGAAGAGGTTGAAGATGGAAGCCTACGTTGCATGCACGATGAAACTCTGTTTTTGAAGTGCAGAAACAGAAGCAACAGCGTCAGCTACAGTGAATTCGTAGATGAACAGTGCGCAGTTACTGTAGCATCATCTGGAAAAGTAAACGTGCTGCTGGAACATCAAACTTTGAGAAAGGTGAAACCAGGGTAAACGAACTCCTTTGACCCTGAAACTTTGTATAGATTTAGTACACATCATAACCTTTAGCATGAGCCAAAGAACACCCAAATCCGATGTGTACAATGAATGTTATAAATTTCCAAAGTTTGAAAGAAAAACTGGAAACTGACAGTTTTCAGCAATGAACAGTTGTTTTCGGGTTCAATTTTGAAACAGTAAATGATTGGGTTTTGCAGTGAAATTTTCCAGAAATAAAGTGGACATACCAAGGTTTCATTTGATAGGTCATAAGCCTTAATCAGAGTTGTATCCAAGGAGAAACGAATTTTTAAAGTTGACCTATTAAACTGGAACGTTTTTCTGGACAGCAAAGAAAGAATGAAAATCTGGGAATGATACAGAAAGAAATACGTCTAGTGATTAGTTGTATATGAAACTAGACTTAATTAGTGACACATAGAATTTTGAACCACCCCAATCGGAGTTTTGTAGAATTATTGATGATTTTTCGAAGTTAGGCTAAATGCTGATAGCTTTTAGCTACCATGCGAAATTAAAAAGAAATGGCTAAAGTAATGAGAATAAACTCCAAGGGTGTAAGAATGCCTATGAGGCAAAGATAAGCCATCATGTATTTGGTTTACTTGGCTCTAATAATATGACGTCGTGTTTAGGGCCATGAGAAGTCAAGACGAAGAAGAAAGAAAATAAATGGATGATACTTAGCTTCAAGCAACTCCGTAGTTGAAAGAAAAAGTACAACCGGAGGACATAGGCTAAGGTAGTGGACTTACCCTACTTGCGTGTATTGATTTATCTGCTTGTGTGATAATATGCATGATTGCTTTACTTGCTTATTTAATATATTTGAATGGTTGAAGCTCTGTTTCTATTTATGCTATGGCCATGAGTATATTTTATGAAGCATTGTAGCATGCAGAAATGTCATTATGTTAACATGAGCCTATGTAAGGCAAGCATATCATACACTAGCATTTATCTTACATGCATTGTTCGGTAATGTTTGCTACTGAGATTCCCCAGAATCTCACCCTCCACAACCAACCTTTAGGCAGGTGAGCACGTCAGAGAAGTGCTACAAGGGAAGGTTGCTTGAAGTTGCTGTAGAAAGTATGAGCAAAGCAGACACTCTGATAGTTGTGACAACGGCCCTGAAGAATGTTGACGCTTCCAACCGAATAATGTAGGGCCGGGTGTCTAATATTTGAGTACGTGTTTTGGGAAAGCTTCCGCATATGCCAAATTATAAAGATCCAGATGGGTTTTTAGAATCGCACTAATCCGCCACCCGAAAGGGCGAGGCCGGTAGGGGCGTTACATAAATTATATTTACTGACTTGCCCGTTACATTGAAAAATCCCTAATTTATTTTAATTTGAAAATTTACAAATTTCGGAAAAACAAAATGCCGCCACTTATAACAGTAAAAGGTACAAAGTTATTTGTTTTTCCGTTTTAAATGCCCATAAATACAGTTTTGCATATAAACATGTTTAAAGGTTTCTCTTAAATTATTTTGTATGATCAAGAGCTTTCTTTTAACTTTCCTTATTATTATTATTATTTTTTTACAAATAGTTATTTGGTTAACATTTATAAATGCTTATAACAAAAAGATGTGTGTAAAAATTATAAATTATAAATTTAAATTATTTATGCTTATAATAACAAAAATATGTTCTGATGTATTTGAAAATTATAAATTTAAAGTTATTTAAAAATTATAAATTTAAATTAATTTTGCTATATCATAGCAGAAATATGTGTTTGAAATATGTTTTAATCCTTTTTTTTATACAATGTTTTAATCCATTTAAAACCCGAAAAATGAATATATTTCAAGAAATATGATAAAAATTAAAATTAGAAAATTTTATAATGTAATCAAAATTAATAAATTTTAGAAAATATTATAATTTTTAAAATATGTATTAGATTTATTTTTTGAAATATTATAATTTTTAAAATATGTATTAGATTTAATTTTTGATTGTATATTTTTTTTTGGACAATATAAATATTTAAATAATTCTTTTGTTAAATAGGGGTATTTTGGTTAAAAAAACAAAATGTAAAAGTCAAACTTAACGGTCTACTAACGATTAAATGGATGGAAAAGAAATTTTGAAAATATAAGCGAGGTTTTTTTAACATGTATTTTATTTCTAAGGAAGGTTTATGTGAGTTTTCAAAATAGAGGAGAAGTTCATGTAATTAGGGCAAAACATATGGGTGGTCAAAATATTTTACTCTTTAAATTATGGTTTTTAATTTATTGGCAAGAAATTAAAAAAATTATGGTCGTTAATACTTGATATTAAATTCTGAGAAACGTTTGCAATAATTTAATTTATAGATATAGATAAAGATGAACAAAAATTGATAAGCCCCGTCTATAAGAAAAATGGCAAGCCCCGCAATTCTAAAAAAAATAGCATTACAATCATGTATATGCATTAGTTTTTGAACAACATGTATATGCATTAGTCAAACTACCAAAACTGTTTTGAAACATGCATCATTCATATATATGGTATCAATATCATTCTACATTTCATGCAATGTCCCGGCCATTGCATCTAGTGTTGTAATAAATTTCATATATCTATATATATCGATAAGATATATAACATTTACTTGTCCAAGAATATTAAAAAAAATTAGATTTACTTGTCCAACATTTTAGGTCATTGTTAAAACATTATGGACGCAGGCAATTGCACCATGTAACATATCGATTTGAACTTTCAAGTTAAAGTTAACAATTTTATTATGTACCAAAAATAAAGTTTAAATAATTGATAATCATGTATCAATTCATAGTTGAAATAATTACAACAAATATAATTATAGATAACACAATTTTATAATACACTTGAAATGGATGGAGCTGTATTTTGTAAACCCCTTTTCCCCAGGTAGACCGACCGGCTTAAGTAAATGCTTTTGATGGCAAAAAACAACATATGTATGTATGTATGTATGTATGTATGTATCTGTGTGTGTGTGTATATATATATATACTTTGGAACAAATGAGCAAAATTTCTTCAAGCTATTACAAGGCTAAGTTTAATTAATAGTTTTGGATTTGCAATGATGTAGTTAATTTGAGACAATGACTAATAGACTTTATTAACTATGTGGAAGAATCTTATTTTCTATTTAGTTTTTAAACTATATATAAGGCAAAATTAATCGCATTGACTAAAGTAATATGACACTTATATATTGTCCTTGAAGAAGGTTTGCGATTCAAATTTTATGAATTAATTTTTTTTGATGTAATTATAAGATATTACATCTATAAAACTTAACCTAACTCAACCTAGATTAATTAGAACCTATAATATGTAGCTTCCCGAAATTGATTGGAATACCAAATAAGAAATTACCCGCATAATAAAATGATAAAGATAGATATATCATATATATGATTCGAATACCAACATTATTCCAAAATCTCTAGAAACAACTTTGATGAATTTAGAGTGTAAAACATTATATTCAGTATGTAATTCATCATAATTAGGAGCTCAATCATTTACCTGTTCATCCTCTGATTCTTCTTGGGCTACCAATCAAATGTTGGTAACTTCTTCGCTGTCACTTTCTTTATCTGATGAGCTATTTCCCCATATTGTTGAAACAAATGATTTTTTTTTTGAAGTATTTGTTTTTCCTCTTCTCTTTGTTCTTCAGGTATTTTGAGCATTTTGGTTTGATGTGGCCAGGCTTTCACTTTTGACATTCATAGGAGATAATTTGCTTCTTTGTTTCCTTTCTGTTGCTAGTCCCTGCTTTGTGGAAGTTTTGGAAGCCTTGACCTGTCTTGTAAAATTTCTTGAATTGGTTTACCATAAGGCCCATTTCCTCATCATCCTTATGCTCTCTTTCTTCTTTGATTCCATTCAGCGCTGCTCCTTTCTTGTTGTCATCAATCTCCTCTAATTCACATTTGAACTTATGCTTGCTTTCATATTCGGAAAGATTTCTGAATAATGAAGCTACTGAGTTCATTGATTCTCCCAAGGCCTCTTTTACCTTCGTGACTTTAGCTTCCCATTCCGTTGAAAGTATGTTCAGTATTTTCCTCATTGGAGACCTATGATCATAGAATTTTCCAAGAGCACCCAATTGATTTAAGATGGGTGTATCTGAGTTCAAACTCAGCAAGTGTTTCTCCAAATTTCATTCTAAGCAGATCATATTCTGTAATAAGAGTTTTGGCTCTATTTTCCTTTATTCTGTAATAAGATAGGATGGATAATCTCTTGACCATCCCATCAAATAGGTAGAAGATTCATTAAACTTGTAAATGTTACCCAGCCATAATGTAATGTTCTTCCAATGCCAATAAAAAGTAGCCCATCCAATGGTATTTAACATCTAGAAAACTGCCACATAAAATGCGTCCCATGCCAAAATATCACAAGTACCATCTCGTCCTAGACCACCGCAAGGAAAACTATAACCAAAATATTTGTTATCTACCACTAACTTTGAAGCACATGCATCCAAAGCACCTTGTACTAAGATCAATGTAGTTGTATGTAAGGCAACCTGGTGATGAAAAATAAAATTTTAAAAAATATATGAGTTTAACTGTATTTAATTAAATAATATATTAAAAATAAAAAAAAATTGATCATATCATGATGGGTAGTTTTAATTTTAATTTTAGTTATTTTTAATTTTATATTATAAGCTTCAGTCCTTCTAACTAATTATAATTCTTATGGTCCTTTACCATAAGTATTATTGTATCTAGGTCCTTTATTTTGATTCTCCCTTTATTATTTTGCCATGTATTGATCTGCTTTTGATTCTGTATTAGAGTCAAAAATAAAATATTTATTTATTTTAATTCTCCCTTTTGTGTTGTAACATTGTTTTTTGCGGAAAATATTTCTACCGAAAATATTTATCTAAGTCCTGGAAAATATTTCTTTGTCAGGAAAAATCATGTTTTATCGATCATTTTTCGCTTACTCTTTCTGCAATTATCTTCCTGATAACCCCGATCGTTCAGCGTCTATGTTCTAGCTAGAATTCATCTCTTCTGGTAAACTAATAATTTTTTTGATACAATTCTTGTAAGCTAATAAGAGTTAAGGTACATCTAGGACCATGAATTTTTTTTTTTAGGTGCATCTAGCACCTTAAAATATATATTTTTAGGGTGCACTTTTTCCTCTAAGATATTAAAAATAGATCAATCTCACCCTTAACTAATACCAACTCAAACGTCCGTTTCCTTCTTTTGGGGAAAACAAAAAACAAAAACCCTTCCATCTCAACAACCCCTCCTCCCTCTCTCCATTTTAATAGAGGTAGCACTTGAGCGATTATTGTTGCCTCTAAGAGGAATTGAAGCAATCTCGCCTTTGCCCCATACCTCCTTTGTGGCTCCCGTGTATACTATTAAATGTACCTTAACCCAACTAATAATACAACCATTTAATTATTATTTGTATAATTTCTGTTTGACAATTCTCTGATTTGTTATATATTCTCATATTTTATCTGGGGGATTTTTTTTTTCCATATTTATTGAGCTAAAAATGCTTTTCTTATGATAAATTGGAATTAAGAGTAGATGCATTGAATTAGAACCAAAAAGAGTAAAATTTTCATAATAATTTTAATTACTCTTAATCATTGATTTTTGAGAAGATTTGATGTTGATTTGATTGTTTTAAATTATGGATACTTGAAGAAATTGGATTAAAACTGAAAATGGCAGTTTGGGGCTTGAATTTAAGTACTAACAGATTAGTCCCACGAATGTTAGAAATTCCAGTTTAGGCCACTGCCAAACTTGCAGTGTTTTGACATTGGATGTAACATCCAAATTTTCCAAATGTGGTTTCGAAAAGGATTGATCAGAGTTTGAAAGAATTTAATCAGAGTAGCATCGAGATAGAGTTTGTTTTAAAAACAAAACGAGTAACTGATAAACATTCATCGTCAGTGTGTCTGGTTACTAATATAGTCATCCGAATATTCAAGTATTTAAATCATGACTACAAAAAAAAATTCAAAACAATAATTCTCTATCCGAGTTTTCATGCGGGCTGCTTACCTGGCCTTGTTAGCGACTTTGCCTCCTCCAGAAACTAAGGCTATGGTAAGAGCTGAGATTCAATTCCCATTGAACCTCAGGTAACGGTTAATCTCATGCTTATATAACAGTTATGTATGACAGATATTCTTGATAATACAACATAATCACATTTCAACAATATTAACAACACAATCACCACATATTCATATAAATCTAGTCTGCATTATTCATCAGTGTCACAATGGTCTATCGTGTCCTCAGCGCTAGAAAAACTCAATGGCGTTATCATGACTATAACCCGTATAAAGCTGTATGTGTATAAATAATTTTCAAAATAGAGTCACAGTCTATGAACATATCTATCACATACAAGTGTACAATAAACATCAGAATTAGTGTTACAGTACGCGTTCGTACCTTTACTTGATGAGCACGGTATGTTGTCTGTCGGGTAGTGATCACAGATTTCCTATGAGGGTAATATTACATCTATTAATTCACAACCAATATCCCAATAGATATCCTAGCCACAAATGACTATTTTACCCCTGGTGTATTTATTATTTAATCATTTTCCTTAAATTTCGTAAAAAACTCTGATGCTCAGCATTTGGGGCTGGTTTTCACCTAACTTTGAAAAATCATAACTAATTCTAGAAAATTTGAAACGAGGATCCATAAAATTCCCTGGAATTCTAAGGATGTCTATTTTCAAGGAAAAATAGTAACTTTTGCCCAAATTACACGGTTCATTCCCAGGTTTTAAGTTTTGAGCATCTGCCCAGCATTTTCCCAGAAATTCATAGCCTAACTTTGAGGATTTTTATCTCACTGTACAAAAATCATTTTGACATGTTTCTTGACATATTTAAAAATCCCTATATGTCTACTTTAACCATGAATTTCCCCAGAATTTTCCAACCACGTTTTCAACATAAAATATAATCATTTTTATCACTGATTCAGAAATTCCAGAACCGATGAAATTTCACCAGAACTTCGTTACTTTGATGTTTCTCTTCCAGATATTTTGCTAAAACCCCTTTTTCATCAATTTTTCGAAATAAAACTGATTTTAAACATAAAAACATGAATTTAAAATTATTCTAGAATATTTAAGATCTACACTACTTCTATCTAAGAATTTAAAGACTAAAAGCTAAAGAACTCAAAGCTAGAGCTAGGGAACTTACCAAGAACTTTGCTCCTCCTTTCTTCAAGACTCTCTCTTACTCTCTTACTCTTAGAATTAGCTTGTTCAAGCTTCGTTTGGTGTGAGGAAATGATGAAGCCAAGGTGCCTATTTATAGTGTTTTGGGGAGTTAACTTCCTAACATCTTTCGAGTATTTTTGGTCTTTGGATTCGGAGCACTCATCTTAGCCCTACACCTTCCCCCTTCTAGGCTCTTCCATTACTTTATGACTCACCCTATCCTCTTCCAAAATTGCCAAGTGTATTAGCTTCTCAATTAAGCTATCAATTCCTCCCTCTTTGTTTATCACTAGAAAAGAATTTATTTGAAGATCCTAATGAAGTTTTATGCACATTCTCTCATTGGTTTTGAATTCTTGAAGTTCTTAGCTTCATTTAGAGACCAATATCACTTACTTTCTCATTTGGTATCAATTTGCAAGGTTTGGGGAAATGATTTTGGTTATATTCATTTTCAAGTTTGAATTATGCTTGTCCCTAATCTCTTCTTATATTTGATTTATAGTTGATGGATTTCAAGATACAATTTAGTTTGTATGAATTTTCACTTGTTTATGTATAGAATTAGTTTCTTGAATTATCCTAATTACTTTATGCTTAATTTTCTCATTGGCTAATGAATTGACTTCTCTTTCTCTCTCTCTCCCTCTCTCTCCCATACACACACATACACACAAAATCCCCCCCTTTATACGCCACACACACACACACTTGCACCCTCTTGATTTTTGTTCACTCTTCTATCCTCTTCCAAAAGCCTTGAAAGTCTTCTTGCTATTAATGTTAGAGTTGTGACTCATACTTAGGGTTATGACTCACTCATGTTTAGATTAATGACTCACTCATGCTAGGTTAATGACTCATTCATGTATAGGCTAATGACTCATTCCTTGAGTTATGACTCATTTTGCATATGTGTAATTGCTTCTTGGACATTTTTCCCTCTTCCTTTTCTTCTACAAAAGCCGCCCCCACCCCTAATATTTATTTTTAATTTGTTTTCCTTGTTTAATAATATTTGGAAAGAAATATTTCATTGGTTAGTCCCTTATTCACAAGGATCAAGCTTTGTTAGAATGAATTTAAGCCTTTGGATTAGCTTTATAAGGGTTAATCTTGGTCTTTGATGTTAATTTAATATTATTGACTTTTCAAAGCTTGATTAAAGTTTAATTAACATCTTAATCAAAAGCCTAATTGTCTCTTGATTATTGCATAATTAGTGTTTAGGGTATTTTATGACCATTGGTGATTTATTTTGTACTAATCTCAAACCTTTATTGGTCTTTGAACTTTAATTGGCTTAACACATCTCTATTTGGTGATTGTTAATGTTAATCCTAAATAATTAGCTAAACATTCTATTAGTGTTAATTAATTGCCCATTAAATGTTGGTAATTATTCCTTTAATTGTTCAAGTATTTTAGTAATTCTTTATTTATAAGTTGAAAATTAACTAGGTATTAATGCTAGGGTTTTAGAAAATCTAGTGTCTAAATAAATTATGAATTTTGAGACTTAAGTCTTCCTTAATTAATCCCTCGATTATTTATGAAAATTTACATAATTATTTAGTTTAGTGAAAACCTAATTGTCTACTAATTCTTATTAATTTCTCCTATTTGTTTAAATATTTTCATAACACTTCCTTGCTCCTTTTTGATCGTATAAGAACCATAATTTAATTTGGGGATTATTTGTATTTTTATGATATTTTATGATTCCTAACAAAATCTAAAAAAATAAAAAATAAAACATTGGCTTTCTCAATCCTAAGGGAACATATTCTAGAAAATAAAATAAATATGTCACAAAATTTGAGACCACATATTCACCTATTTTAAATAGGTGTCATCAACCAAAATATTGTATTTATAATAATTGCAATGTTTGGGGTATTACATTGGAAATTAGGTCTGATTTAGATGATTTTCAGTGACAGAAAATGGAGCGAGCAGCCGCGAAATTACAGAACCAGGCCTCCTTCATCCCATTTCCACCACCACGCCTTCTAGATCATCATCTTCTTCCTCACCTTCTCCGTTGCTGGCAACGTTCACCCTCATCTCCATCGTTGCTAGTGACCTTCTCCACCTCAAGAAGTTTCAGATCGAGCAGCTACAGGGGAAGCCTCCATTGAGAAATTCTCTGCCTCAAGAACTTGGCTTCACCATCACCTTCATGCTACAATACGCTGGGCACCATAATCGCCAGCGAGCTTTACCGTTGCTCTCTCACCTTCGTCCCTTTGATTTCACCCAGTGCATTGCTGTCCTCTACCCCTCTTCCATCGTCAGTTTGTCACCCACCATTCTTCTTCCATTTTCATCTTCAATCTCGTTTTCCGGTGGTGTTCCATGGTTGTGCTGTTGGTGAAGAAGATAGCTTCTCCTTTGATGGCCGTTCTTACTTAAATTTCTTAATCCTTTGAACTTGGGCTTCAATACCGGACTTTTGTGTCTTCCATTCATTTATTATTCATTCATTTATATATTATATTTTTCATTCATATTGTAACACCCTTCCTCATACTCTATGACATGCTTAGGATCCGGGTGATACTTCTTTATCTGGGAAACATGGAATACATCATGTAGTTTGCCCATGTTTGGGGGTAAAGCTAGCTGGTAGGCTACTGGTCCACGCTTCGCTAATATTTCAAATGGACCCACATATCGGGGACTCAACTTTTTCCTTTTCAATGTTCTACCAACTCCAGTAACAGGGGATATCTTTAGGAAAACGTGATCTCCTACTTCAAACTCCAGGGGTCTTCTTCTTTTATCTGCATAGCTTTTCTGCCTGCTTTGTGCTGCTAGGAGCCTTCTCTTGATTAAATCAATACCTTTGGAGGTTTTGTCAACAAAGTCTGTCCCAATTAGTCCCCTCTTGGACATCTCTGTCCCAATTAGCTCCCTCTCGGACAACTCTGTCCAGCAGATGGGTGATCGACACTTCCTGCCATATAATGCCTCAAAAGGAGCCATCTGGATGCTCGAATGATAGCTGTTATTATACGCAAATTCTGCTAATGGGAGATATTGATCCCAATTTCCTCTGAAGTCCAGTACACATGCCCTCAGCATATCTTCTAGCGTCTGTATGGTTCGTTCAGATTGGCCATCGGTTTGGGGGTGATAAGCTGTACTATATTTTAACTTTGACCCTAGAGCTTCATGTAAAGCTTCCCAAAATCGGGATGTGAATCGAGGATCTCTATCAGAGATAATACTCTTCGGTATACCATGGAGTCTCACTATCTCCTTGATGTAGACATCAGCTAACTTCACAAGAGAATAACTAGCACTGATCGGAATAAAGTGCGCTGACTTTGTAAAACGGTCAACAATTACCCATATTGCATCAAAATGCCTGATCTTGGGCAATCCCACTACGAAGTCCATGGTAACATCCTCCCACTTCCATTCTGGAATTGTAATTTTCTGTAGTAGTCCTGGTGGCCGTTGATGTTCAAGTTTTACTCTCTGACAAGTTAAGCATTTGGCCACATACTGAGTTACATCTTTCTTCAACCCTGGCCACCAGAAGTCAGATTTCAGATTTTGGTACATTTTGACCATACCTGGATGTAAGGTGTATTTTGTCTTGTGAGCTTCATCCAGTATTTTCTGCCTCAACTCATCATTATTTGGTATATAAACTCTCTTCTTATACCTCACCAATTCATCAGGTGATAAATCGTAATCTTGAGTCTCGTTCCGAGATATTAATTCTCGTATAGAATTTGCTTGTTCGTCTTGCTTCTGAGCTTCTTTAATTTCATCTTTCAGATCATACTCTCCTTGACTAACAAGAAGACTTGCAAGATAAACCTTATTGGGTCTCCTCCGTGCTACAACAGTTTGATTGGATAGATTCAAATCTCTGAAATCTTCCAATAGTTTCTGCTCATGAATCATCATGGAAGCTACTTGCACCACTTTTCTACTCAAAGCATCTGCGACAACGTTAGCTTTCCCTGGATGATATTTAATCTCCAGGTCGTAGTCCTTCAGTAACTCCATCCATCTACGCTGTCTCATATTTAACTCTCTCTGATCAAAGAGATATTTGAGACTCTTGTGGTCGCAGTACAGTTCCATGGTAGCACCATACAAATAATGCCGCCAAATTTTTAATGCAAAAACAACAGCCGCGAGTTCCAAATCATGAGTTGGATAGTTTGACTCGTGAGGCTTCAGTTGTCGAGAGGCATAAGCTACTACTTTGCCCTGCTGCATCAGGACACATCCCAATCCATGCTTACTAGCATCATTGTAGACTACATATGTCTGACTCGGATCCGGGATGATCAGCACTGGTGCTGTGGTCAACCTCTCCCTCAGTTCTCTGAAGCTACCCTCACAGCGCTCATCCCAAACAAATGATTGGTTCTTTCGCGTCAGCTTTGTTAATGGCAAGGCAAGTCTGGAGAAATCTTTTATGAATCTGCGGTAATATCCCGCCAGACCTAAGAAACTCCGTATTTCAGTTACCGTCTCTGGTCTCTTCCAGTTTAGTACTGCTTCCACTTTACTAGGATCAACAGCGACCCCATCTCGTGATATCACATGGCCCAGAAATTTAACTTCTGAAAGCCAAAAGTCACATTTGCTCAACTTAGCATAGAGTTGCTTCTCTTTTAGTATCTTAAGTACTTGTCGTAGATGGTGCTCATGTTCCTCCTTATTCTTGGAGTAGATCAAAATGTCATCAATGAAGACAACCACAAACCGATCGAGATGCTCACGAAAAATTCGATTCATATAGTCCATGAACACTGCAGGTGCATTAGTCAAACCAAAGGGCATTACCATAAACTCATAGTGCCCATATCTGGTCCTAAAGGCAGTCTTCGAAACATCCTCAGCTTTAACACGTAATTGATGATATCCCGAGCGCAGATCAATCTTCGAGAAAATGCAAGAACCAGCTAATTGGTCTAACAGGTCATCAATTCTAGGGAGTGGGTATTTGTTTTTGATTGTTACCTTGTTCAACTCCCTATAATCAATACAGAGTCGAAGACTCCCATCCTTCTTCTTCACAAATAGTACAGGAGCTCCCCAGGGGGACACACTGGGTCGGATGAATTCTTTCTCCAGTAATTCTTCAATCTGCTTCTTCAATTCTGTCATTTCACTAGGTGCCATTCTGTAGGGTGGTTTGGAGATAGGTCCAGTGCCAGGCATCAACTCAATAGTAAACTCAACTTCTCTCACCGGTGGCAATCCGCTGATGTCTTCTGGGAATACTTCGGGGAATTCATTCACTACTGGTATATTTGACAGTGATGGTTCTGTCTCTGCCTGCACTGAGAGAAACACCATGTACCCCAGACAACCTTGATTTAGACATCTCTTCGCTTCTTGAGCAGTAAGAAGATTCGAACTGTTTGCCGTAGTACTTGCTGTTGGCTGTGAGTATATGATTTGCTTGTTAACGCAGTCGATCAGAGCGTTGTTAGCCGTTAGCCAATTCAACCCCAGTATGATGTCAATACCAATTAATGGTAGACAAATTAAATCTAGTGTGGACTCATGTCCTTTTACAATCAACACACAGTTCAAACATGCCTCAGATACTACAGACTTAACACCAAGCGGTGAATTTACAATCAAATCATATGTCAACCTATGGGTGTTCATCCCTAGCCTTCTAACACAATCACAAGCAATAAAAGAATGGCTAGCACCTGAATCAAATAAGGCTTGCAAAGAATTACCATTCAATGAGATTGTACCTTGGATCATGTCAGGTGATTTTCTGGCTTCTTCATGGGTTAAAGCAAAGACTCTTCCATGACTTTGTGGCCTCTTCTCACCGGTGTTCTGGTTACACTTAAAGCAGATCAACTTCCCATCACATCCTGTCCCCGGGTGGCTCTTCCCGCACTTCACACAAGGTCGGGGCACTAGTGGTCTTGGGTTGTTTTTCTTGAAGTGATTGGGCTTCTTGTTCCCACCCTTGTAGCCAGACCAATTCCCCTTCCTCTTTTGATTTCTCATGGGGTTCCCATGGCTATTCCCACTGTGAGTCATCTCCATTCTGCTCGCCTGCAACTCTTTCAGGTTGCACTCAATAATCCTACATTCTTCCTCAGCTTGGTGGAATGTGTGGAATCGCCGGGAGATTAGCCTATCCCTCATCTCAAATTTTAGTCCCCTGATGAGCATGCTTGCCTTCCATCCCTCATCTTCATTCTTCTTTAGGTAGGAGGAGTAGCGGGACAGGTTGATGAATCTTGCTAGATACTTGTCAAAAGATTCTCCCGGTTTCTGTTTGATGGTTATGAATTGGTGCTCCATTTCCACCTGGACTGAGTGAGGAAAGTACTTCTCATTGAACTTCTCATGGAACAGCTCCCAAGTAATTGGTCTGTATCTGGCACGCAAAGCCTTGGCCACGCTTTTTCACCAGTGGTCTGCATCACCTTCCAACTTATATATGGCTAGTTGTGCCTTTCGTTCTTCAGGGCACTCCATGACCTCAAAGATTTTCTCCAATCTGAATAGCCAATTCTCAGCAGCTTCCGCATTGTGCTCACCTATAAATGATGGTAGGTTGTGCTTACAGAACTGAATGGTCCAGAATTGGGACTCCTTGATAGCTTTCTGTCGCTGCAGTTGAACAGGAGGTGGAGTCTCCTCTCGGTTTTCCTCTTCCTCTGTCTCCTCTCTCTGAACTAGCCGCGCTTCTGCAGCTTCAGCACGTTGCCTTTCTTCTTCTCGTTCTGTCCTTAACAGAAAGACCTCTTCCCTGAGTTCTCTCAAGGAATCTCGATGTTCGTTTAGCATCTCATGTACTAGTTGCATAGGGTCTTGGACTTGAGGTCCTTGTTGATTGGGCCTTCCTCTGCCTCGGCCTCTAGCTGGTCCTCGGCCTCGACCTCTACCCCTTCCACGTGTAGGTGGATTTGTTTCTTGTTGGGGCGGCTGCTCAGGAATCGGCTTTCGTCTTGCCCTTGTTTTCATCATGGTAACACCTTTGTACTATACGACAAGAAGATTAGTCGTTAATAATAGAGTCATGATAGTCATTCACATCATTGATATGCATTTTAAAGCATAAATCATACATGTTACTAACGTCTCCAAAATCTGGCCAAAACTTAAAGTACCAGCTATTACAAAATGCCATTCTTTACCATAACTTCCCTAGAACTTTAGGGATAATTGATACAAGCCTACGGTAAATACTAATTTCATTCTCTTCGTTCACCTAAGCCCCATCTACATATGAGCTGCCACATACTCATCCATGTATTCTATGAAGGTCTCAAAGTCAACAAACTTATACTTCCCAAGGATTGCTTCTACCCTATCACACCAGGCCTCGGTTTGGGGAAAATGGAACATGGTTGCTTTTATCCAATCATCAAGGTCATAGTCTACATGGCCGTGCCTTCTCTTGTTGACACAGAGCTTACCGACCTTATCCAGGTATGTTCGATATAGGGTCTCTTGGTCGGTTATGTCCACCCAAGTCTGCATGAAAAGCTCGTTAATATGACCAAATACACAGGTATCTATTAGGTGCTCAGGTGAAGGTTTACTGGCTTTAGAAGGTTCAGCCTTAGTGTCCTCTTTTGGTGGGTGATCCACAAGTACATCCGCCTTACGCTTCTGGTGTAGTTTTATGGGCTCGGGTACTGGTGGTACTCGCTTCCTAGCGGTTCGTCCTCTCAACTGTCCTCCAAGTGTACGGTAGAATCCGTACTGTACGTTGGGGGGTAACTCTCCCTCATAAACCCTCATCCTGTTTTCAAAACAACTAAGTTTTGTCAAATCCTTTTCAAAAACTTTGTCCAAAACCTATGCTCTGATACCAAAATTGTAACACCCTTCCTCTTTTATCATTTATACATCGGAGATATCGCGCACAGGCATCGAAAGGTTTTGGACGACTTAAATTGCGGAAAGAAAGTTTCATAAAATAACTTAGTTTGAAAATACGAGGATAAATTTTTCGCGATTTGAATCCATCCCACAGGGGAAAGTTAATACAGTAATCCAAAAATAGACAAATGATAAACGTTAAAGTTCTGACTAACTACTAGCATATTCCAAAAGTTTTCATTTGCTGTATCCCTTACAGCTTCATCTTGCCTCTCGATCTCGAACCACCACCTGTCTCTTTCATGCGGTCTGGAGTTCAAATGAATGAACCCCAGGGGTAACAGTTAATCTCATATACAGGTATGAAATGTAAAATCACAGTATAACACATGTATAAGCATAGAATAATTCACAGTAAACAATCAAACCGTAACCGCAGTTAACGGCCAAGGACCGCAGCCCTTTAT
The DNA here is from genome assembly GCA_034222035.1 of Acacia crassicarpa. Taxonomy (NCBI): domain Eukaryota; kingdom Viridiplantae; phylum Streptophyta; class Magnoliopsida; order Fabales; family Fabaceae; genus Acacia; species Acacia crassicarpa. The sequence goes on along the minus strand of JAWXYG010000006.1, from coordinate 48,456,216 downwards.
GGAACACGCAGCTCCATACTTAGGACACGCAGCCCTATGGGACACACAGCCCCCAATCCATAGCTAGGATACACACAAGCAAATTATCTAGCAACATGATCAGTCATACATGAGATGCATACATACAAGTCTATAAGATAACAGTTACCCACACTTATATGCAAATATGAAATATAAATCACAGTATAATACATATATAAGCATAGAATAATTCACAGTAAACAATCAAACCGTAACCGCAGTTAACGGCCAAGGACCGCAGCCCTTTATGGAACACGCAGCTCCGTACGTAGGACACGCAGCCCTATGGGACACGCAGCCCCCAATCCATAGCTAGGATACATACAAGCAAATTATCTAGCAAACATGATCAGTCATACATGAGATACATACATACAAGTCTATAAGATAACAGTTACCCACCTCAAGCTTGAGTCAGTCCTTACTTGTCCGTATTTGTTGGGATCAGGAGAGGTGTCAAAGTATGCCTAAAACGTTTATCATTGTCATTAGTCTCTTGTTGCGTCGCAAAGTAGCTAGCTATGCAAATTTGTTCTTAGAGGTTTAAGAGTGGTTCTTACGTTTGAACTTAACTACAACTTCTCACAATTTCCATTAAACTATGAAAATTCATAATTAATTCTATAGGTCTCCAATTAAGGTGATTCAAATTTCTATTCAAAGTTTTATAAGTATAGTTTAAAAGAAAAATAGACATAAAATCAATTTATGACTGTATAACTCCCAAGAATTTAAAAAGTAGATGTTACTTAAATCTGAAACATGGTTTTTCCCTGATTTTCTGAACAAACTTTGAAAACTCATAATTAATTCCACAAAAATCAAAATGAGGTTCTGCAAAATTCTACATAACCCTTGATATGTGTATTCTTTAGGAAAAATAACGGCACAAATTCGAAATCTCTGGATCATTCCCAGTTTTAAGTTTTCTCAATACTATTCAGATTGCAACTCCAGAAAAAGGCTTAACTTCAAAAAATCGTATCTTCCTGAATATAGATCCAAAGGAGATGTATTACCTATCAAATTAAAGCTCTATTTGTCTACTACAAAACTGGAAAGTATCATAATTTTTAAAAATTGTTTAGTGTTTCCGAATTGCAACGTCATATTACTACTCCTGAAGCAATCCAGAGATTTTCCCAGATTTTGGCTCAACTTCAAAAAATCATAACTCCCATTCTACACATCCGTTTTAGGTGTTCTTTGACTTTTTAGAAAGCTTAAGATGTCTTCTATGTACTGCAAAAATTTCACTTAAAAACTCAGATGTTTGCTATTTCAAAATCAGACACGAAAATCACTGTTCACCAGAGTTGCAGAAAACATTCCAGGTTTTTGACTGAACATTTGGGAAATTATTTCTCTCAATCTACACGTCCGTTTTCTGTGTTCTTTGGCTCGTTTTAAAGCTTAAGATGTCCTCTATCTTCCATAAAATTTTCATGCAAAAACTCAAACGTTTTCTACAGAAACAAATGCATGCAATATTCTCTGTTTTCAGTCTGGAAAACAGAGGTGCTTCTTGTGCAGTGGCTACGTTTTCATATCAGCAAGTTTGCATGAGTGCATATATATGTATAATATTTATAAATGGTATAGTAACTCATAACTGAATGGGATTATAGTCACTGTCTCCACGGTTTCATACTCAAACTCATGCTGGAACGTATAGCGAACTAAGGAAAAAGCTAGGCTCGGTAGTTACCTCAGTTGCTGATTTTGATGATGATGGTCCAGCTGAAATCTACCACTCCCGATGTGGCAACGCTAAGCAGGGGAAAAGAAAGAAAATTGCAGCAGTCTACTCCCTCACTGTCTATCAAACTCTCACCTTCTATCTCAATCTCACTCTCGGTTTGATGAGGAAATGCTAAGGGTAAAGCAAAGTGATGGACATGGTTTAATAAGAAATTGTGGACTTGGACCGAGGAGAAAGAAACGGTGGTTGTCGCTGGTTTGGAGCTCGAGGAGTATGGCGCATCTGTGTTTGCGTGAAACACTCCCTGTTTTCTGCGTGTTCCTTGCTGATACGTGTAGTGAGGAATAAAAGAGAAAATTAATTGGTTTAGTAAAAGGTAATGGGTTGCTGCACATTTTAATGAGTTGGGCTGAAGCAATGAAAATGGACCTAAGTTTAGTTAAAAACCAACTCAAGCCCAATCTTCATTCACAAGGGAAAATTGCAGTGGAGGATTTGGTGATGTTATTCTTGGGCTGGAGAAAATTGATCAATATAGGAACATGGATATGTGAATACATATTCCACATAAATATATCCCCACGTGTGTGTGTTCATTTGTATATATTTGTCACATGTTGAGCTTTTATCAACATTTTACCTTTTGCAATTTTTTTTTTTTAAAAATAAATCAAGCACAAATAAACTTAAATTTCAAATAATTATTTTAAATCAAAATTTCATAAATACCTTTCATATATTATTCCTAATTTGGAAATCCCAAAATTTGGGATGTTACATTTCTCCCCCCGTTGATTTAAATTTCTTCCCCGAAATTTGCTATACATATTGTAAACTCTGAGCCATAAATTCTGGATATTTCTCCTTCATGCTTTCCACTGTTTCCCATGTTGCCTCTTCTGGAGATAAACCCTTCCATACCACTTTTACAAATGGGATCACCTTGCGCCTGAGCTGCTTCTCCTGGTGGTCAATGATTCGTATAGGCTCAACCATGAAGGTATTATCATGTCGGAGTTCCACATCCTCACGTGTGTGTGTTCATTTGTATATATTTGTCACATGTTGAGCTTTTATCAACATTTTACCTTTTGCAATTTTTTTTTTAAAAAATAAATCAAGCACAAATAAACTTAAATTTCAAATAATTATTTTAAATCAAAATTTCATAAATACCTTTCATATATTATTCCTAATTTGGAAATCCCAAAATTTGGGATGTTACACATATATCTTAAAGATGAATTTTATAATGTTTGATTGATTTATTTGAAGGATTGGATGTAGCGTGAACTTTTATTAGATTCTTGACATTGTGTTTAATTATCATTTCTTTGTATTTGTTACTCATTGAATTGATGATTTTGTAAATATTCTGGCCTAATTTCAAGGTGGCTTGATTAGTAGATCAATTATATCATGTATTTGCATTGGCTTCTTGAATATGAGCTTGATCATTGTGTTTAGCATTGGGTTTTAGCATTATTATTTTTAATTTTCCATATGGGTGCCATTATTAAATTAAATTAATGAAAAAATCAAATGGTAATGCAAGGTGACTCGGTTATTGGGTTAAAAGCTAAATACAATTGATTGTACCATATTTTGATATGTTATTTCATGATTAATTTGGGTATTTTAATCCATTTTCTAGTCTATTATTACATGATTTAACACTTATTTCAGTTAGGGACATTTGTGTTGAATTTAGCTCAATTAGGGGTAAAATGGTCATGAATTGTTAATTTAATTATGTAATTATTTTCTTAGACTTTCGATACTATCTTGTGTTTAATATTGCATTACGAAAGTTGGAAGAAATTGGAGTGAAAGCTAGAAAAGAAAATTAGAAGACCTAAATTAATGTTGCTGAAAAACCCCAAATTCAAATATAACAGAAAAGGGACCTGAAATTAATGACATTTTGGTACTGATTTGACAAAAACCTTAGTCGTCTCAGGGTCAAATCACAATTAACCACGAATTAAAATGCAATATAGTGCAAACAACTCGGGATCGTTCTCTTATCAAGGAGCCTTTTATTTCGAATTCCCTAGGTTAAACTAAGTGCTAAAAAAATGATTTAAAAAAAAAGGGTTTTGAAATAGATTTTCTCTAAACTAAAATTCATAAAAATAAAAAGAAACTAATTCTAATTTTTTTGGTATTTTTGGAAAATAATGAAGAATACTTTGGATTAAAAAGAATTAATTATGGATGTTCTTGGTAATGAAGAATATGGCTATCATTGCTAGAAAAATATATGGGAGTTAATTTCTCATTAAGTCTAAAGATCAACCTCAAGATAACACTTGAGTCCAATAATCTCAATTAATAATAGCTCCTACTAACATAGCAAACTACTACTTTTTGAGATATTGTTAAAATCCACTTAATGTGTAATTTAAATTGAGATGATGTAAATTGTTCTTCTAAATTAGAATGTTCTAACGAACCATTCAAGAACTCAAATCAATTATGATTACCAATCACAAACATGACAGCAAACATAATTTTATCAAGCATATAAAGAAATTTGGAAATTTAAACACCAAAATAATCATCCAATAAAAATCACAATATTCAATCCTCTTGGACACATAACAGTCATCCAAGTCTCAAAACTAAGTAATGAAAAACCTAAATTAGGAAATCAAATAGATAGTTCAAGAAAAAGATTAAATTAAATTACTCCCCTATTGAAGCGCAGTTGCTCAAGCCACAGTCTTCATCACCAAGAAGTTAAAGATTTAGCCACACGTAGCCATGAGAGGACTCTTCAATGCTGGCTGAAATTATTCAAGAAGACGATGAAAGGTAAAAGTGTTGGTAAGTGATGATCGAAGGTGCAGCTGGTGATTCTTCTTTTGTTTCTTTTCTCCACGGGTCTGATGAATTGATGCAAAGAGAATATAATAGAATTCAAGGAGGTGGACCCCACGACTTGAATTCAAGGAATGGATGATGGGATTATTGATTAAATCAATCCTCTCTGCGTATGCGTTCTTTTTTTCTTCTGATTCTTGCGTTCTGTTTCAGCGTTCTTTTTCCTTCCCTCCGGTTCAGCGTCTCTGGTTCTTGCGTCTTTTTCCACACACTGATCTCTCTTCTCCTTTCTTTTTGCTTTAACGTTGCTCTCTTTGTTTTGTTTTACGATTCTTCCGTCTCTTCCCCGTGATTCTTGCTGCTGAATATTTTCTGTTTCAACGTGATTTCCCTTCTTTATTTAATAATGGATATATCATATCCATTTGATTATCTTTTCCCATATTCATAAAGAAATCACAATATCCATTGTGTGAATCTCTCTTCCAAATTTAATATAATATATTATATAAAATCCTTCTCAATTTAATTTGTTGCCTCACTTAAATCGCATATCTCCTGCACAATAAAATATAGGATATAAATAGATTTTCTGTTATAATATTCTTTTATCCTATATTTTAATTAAAAGATAGATAAGTATTTAAAAGATAATTAAATAAGCATAAGATATTAGTAAAATCAATCAATATATTCCAGAATCTATACTTATTTAATCATAAAATATCTACTTATCATCTAACATTAAATATTCTCATAAAAATCAATGATTAAGAGAAATTACAATTTCTTTGACAATTCTGCCCTTTTTAGCCCTAATTTCATGTATTTACTCTTAATATCAATTTATCATAAGAAATACATTTAAAGCTCAATAATTATAAGAAAATACATTAAAAATCTCTATTTAATTACCAAAAATCATATAAAATTATGGTTAGATCAATTCTCCCACACTTAGACCTTTGTACTCCTGAACAAAGGTACCAAATTCCAAGTTCAAACCACTAATGCATTTGAAAGATGAGCAATTTCATAATTAAAAGGCAATGAATTAATTAATCAAATTCTTCAAGCCAACACCAGTGATAGTTAAGTGATGTAAAGGGATTAGCTGACTTCACAACTCAAAATATGAGAACGAAGCACAAGAGGACTCTCAAGATATTAGTGTTTCACTCATCTCACCTCATTGATTGGGATAATTTCACTCTAGTTCACTTAATCAACACCTTACCATAGGCTTGTAACAACTCTAACATCTCCACTATTAATAGCAATTAATGAAATGAATCAAGAGGTCTTTTAAGGGTTGTAATGTTGGATGAAGGCTAGATGGAATGGATTGATTAGAAAATGAATAGTTGATATGCAAGTCAAAGTTAACGAGCAAGTTCATAGCATCTAAATAACTCCACAAACTTTTGCCAATTCTTTTGAAAATCATGAACAAATGCCTTCTTGATTTTTTTCTGCCTTTTTTTTTCTTTTTATGCTTTTTTTTTGTTTTTTTTTTTCAATAATACTCACTTTTTTTTTTTGCTTTTTTGTTTTTTGTTTTGTTTTGTTTTGTTTCTTTTTTTTTTGGGTTTTTTTTTCTCATACATGGCATTTCAAATTTTTATTGGCAATTCTCTTTTGATTTTTAGAATACTATGAACTCTATGAGTAATGACATGCATAAAACAATAGAAAGGCTCAAATGGGGTAAGCAAAGGGTAGATGAATGTAGGCTTGTGTTTGGGTAAAAATGGTTTAGAATTGAATGCCTCTTTCATTTTCATCACACTAATGCAAATGTTGCTTCGAAAAAGAGTTGAGACAAGTTCTAGAAAGTGAAAAACCAAGTGAACATGCACACATGAAAAGAATTTAAGGCTCAAATATCCTTCCAACAAGGTTTTTCTCCAATGCTCATTCCAACAAAATCAATTGCATAGTAAGCTAATCACAAAACATCTGCTTAACTATTCCAAGTACTAACCTTACCAAACACAACCAATCAAAACATTGCAATCAGTTCAAACAATGCTCAACCATTAAATGCACTAACGATTTATAAACTTCTCATTTTCAAAATAAGGGGTAAGCAAAAATCCAATTGTGGGTTCATTTCTCTTCCCATTTACTTGAAAAACAAGACATGGTTTTCTAAAGTTGCCAAAACACTAGATCTCATGAAATCTAAAAAAAATTCTCACGAATTACACTTCCAAAGAGGCAAATGCGACCCTTTACCACTTAGGACATGCATTAGAGCAAGTCATTCTTGAAAAATTTTCTAGTTTTAGGCATTTTCTCATTTAAAATCAACCAATTAATTGGGATTCAAAATGTATTCCCCTCCCCCACACTTAATCAACACATTGTCCTCAATGTTTGTAAAGCAATTCTATTATTCTAACTTGTTCCTTAATGAAGTGGAAAGTTGTGAAGTCCAATTGCAATTGAAGCACAACACATCAACATCATAAAGAGAGAAGAGAGAAGAAACAAGTCATAATAACAGAGAAAATTAGAGTGAAGAGGCACAATGGTAATTAAGCAGGGTTGTGGCTATGATGCAAAGCATAAATTGGGAGTTCTTATTCTAATTACCAAACTATACTACTACTACTACTACTGAGATAGTCCCTCCCCCACACTTATTTCAAGCATTCAGATTCACAAATGAAATAAACAATTCAAACCAGAAAATGTAAGTGAAGGAAAGAGACAACCTGGCCCTAAGTGGGCTTTGATGATGGAGCATAGTAGAGCTTGAGGAGGTGTCCATTGACTTGAAATTCCTTTCCAGTAGTCTCGTCAAGCAGCTCTACCATGCCAAATGAATGCACTTTGGTGATAGTGAAAGGGCCATACCATTTATCTTTAAGCTTCCCATCCAACAACTTGAATCGAGCCCTATATAGCAACACCTGATCACCAACTTTGAAATTCTTTCGCATAATCTTCTTATCATGAAGTAACTTGGTCTTTTCCTTGTAAATGCGGGAGCTCTCATAAGCTTCCAGGCGCATTTCCTCAAGTTCTTGCATTTGTAGCTTCCTTTCCAAGCCAGCTTCTTCCACATCCATATTGCACATTTTCACAGCCCAATAGGTTTTGTGCTCCAACTCCACCGGAATATGACATGCTTTACCATAGATAAGCCGGTAAGGAGACATTCCTATTGGTGTCTTGAAAGCAGTTCTATAAGCCCATAGTGCTTCCTCCAACCTTGAGCTCCAATCCTTTCTTGAAGGCTTGACAATCTTTTGCAATATGTGTTTGATCTCTCGGTTGGATACTTCGGCTTGCCCATTTGTCTGTGGATGATAAGGGGTGGACATTTTGTGGGTTACCCCAAGCTTAACAAGTAAGTTATCAATAACCTTATTGCAAAAATGGGTACCTCTGTCACTCACTATAGCCCTCGGTACTCCAAATCTACAAAAGATATTAGACTTAAGAAACTTGGAAACCGTTTGGGCATCATCTTTCCTAGTGGGAATGGCTTCTACCCACTTAGAGAGGTAATCTACGGCTAAAAGAATGTAGGTAAAGCCAGATGATGGTGGAAAAGGACCCATGAAATCGATACCCCAGACATCAAATACTTCACAAAAGAGCATGGGTTGTTGTGGCATTTCATGCCGTTTACCTAACCCCCCAAACCTTTGGCATTTATCACATGCCTTACAATATAAATAGGCATCCTTAAACAGGGTAGGCCAGTAAAACCCAGAATCTAATACTTTCCTAGAGGTCTTTTGAGCACTAAAGTGTCCACCACAAACCATGGAATGGCAAGCAGAAAGTATGTCCTTGGACTCGGTCTCTGAAATGCACCTCCTAATAACTTGGTCATTGCATAGTCTCCATAAATAGGGCTCATCCCAAATGTAGTGTTCAGCTTCTCGTTCAAGTTTTTGAGCCTGAAAAGGAGACATATGCTCAGGTATAAGACCGGTCACAATATAATTCACTAGATTAGCAAACCAAGGAACATAGAGGGAAATAGACATAAGGGATGCATCAGGGAAATCATCACAAATAAAATCAGAGTCAAGTACTCCCCTTGTACCATCCGGTAGTCTACTCAGGTGATCTGCTACAAGGTTCGCAGTTCCAGGCCTATCCTTAATGCTTATATCAAACTCTTGTAGCAAAAGCATCCACCTAATAAGCCTTGGTTTGGATTGAGGCTTAGTGAAGAGAAACTTCACCGCTGCATGATCTGTGTACACCACCACTTGAGAATTGATTAGATATTGGCGAAACTTATCTAATGCAAATATGATAGCAAAAAGTTCTTTTTCTGTGGTTGTGTAATTCTTTTGTGCACTGTCCAACGTTTTTGAAGCATAAGCAATCACATGAGATAACTTGCTATGCTTTTGTCCTAGCATGACCCCCACAGCAGAATTGGAGGCATCGCATGCTAGTTCAAAAGGTAAAGTCCAATCTGGTGCATGCAAAATAGGAGGAGATATCAAGTGTGCTTTTAATTCGTCAAATGCTTGTTTGCAAGAAGTATCAAAGACAAAATCAACATCTTTTTGCAATAGTTTGGATAACGGTAGAGCTATTTTACTAAAATCTTTTATGAATCTCCGGTAAAAACCCACATGCCCTAAGAAAGAACGAAGTGTTTTAATATTAGTGGGGTAGGGCAAGGAAGAAATCACCTCAATTTTAGCTCTATCAACCTCAATGCCCTTGCTAGATATCAAGTGACCAAGTACTATTCCATGATCAACCATGAAATGGCACTTCTCATAATTCAAAACCAAATTTTTCTCAATGCATCTAGCAAGAACATTGTCCAAACTATTTAAACAAGCATCAAACGAATTGCCATACACTGTAAAATCATCCATAAAGACTTCCATGCAATTTTCAAGAAAATCAAAGAATAGTGACATCATGCAACGTTGGAAAGTACTAGGTGCATTGCACAATCCGAATGGCATTCTCCTATAGGCATAGGTACCAAATGGACAAGTAAAAGTGGTCTTTTCTTGATCTTCAGGAGCTAATGGAATTTGGAAATATCCTGAATAGCCATCTAGGAAACAATAGTGACTCTTATCCGCCAACCTTTCAAGCATCTGATCTATGAAAGGTAAAGGAAAATGATCTTTCCTAGATGCTTCATTCAACTTCCTATAGTCTATGCACACTCTCCAAGCATTTTGCACCCTAGTAGGTATCAACTCATCATTTTCATTTTTTACCACAGTTATCCCACTCTTCTTAGGAACTACATGCACTGGACTAACCCACTCACTGTCAGAAATTGGGTAGATGATACCCGCACTCAATAGCTTGGTTACTTCTTTCTTAACCACATCTAAGATTAAGGGGTTGAGTCTCCTTTGGGGTTGCCTAAGGGGTTTGGATTCCTCATTCAAAAGAATCCTATGGGTACAAATGGCCGGACTAATCCCAGGAATGTCAGCTAAAGTCCATCCTAGAGCCTTTCTATTTCTACTCAAAACATCAAGCAATCTCTCCTCCTCATTCACAGACAAAGAATTTGAAATAATAACAGGCAATTTTCCATCAGCAGCAAGGAAAGCATATTTCAAATTGGAGGGGAGGGGTTTAAGCTCTAAATCAGGAGGTTGGACAATAGAGGGAATTAATCTCGGAAGATCAAGGGTAGGAGAAATACTTCCCTTTGCGAGCTTAGGAGGTGCATGGATTGTGCTAAGCTCCATAGACTCTACCACTTGTTCATTGGTCTTCCCAAGTGTTGAACCAACATTAAGTTGGCTTACAGCAGCATCAGGCTTGGGGAAAGTAGCCTCCTCCATACCTACTTCACAAGGAGTGATTAGCTCATTCAAAAATCTCAAGGTATGCGGAGTGATCTTAGTTCTACGATTAAGCAATGAGTTAGAAGGTGGCCCTTTAACCACATTGTGTTGAGGTCCAAAGTGAGTCACATGAGAGGATGTCTTTGTCGGTGTGAGGGCTATCCCCTTAGAGAACAAATCATCCAAATCTTGGCTACCGACTTCAAACTCAGCTTCCTCTACCAGTTTGTGACCTGAAACATTGACAACAACACCTCCCTCACAAGCATCATCACTGGGTAATGAATCATTGGAAGAATTAAGCTCAAATGAACTAAGAGAAGTAAGAGAAAAATCATCAAGGGATGATAACCAACAATCAACCATCGATGAGTCAAGGTTAGAGATCTCACTCCCAAGAGAATCAAGAGTATCAACAGAAGGAGGGGGCGATTTATTATCACATGAATCCAATGAAATTCCACAGTTAAGATCACAATTATCAGTGTGCAAATTAAGCTCATATTCATTAACCACATCATCAAGAGCCAAATCAATTGAATTCAAACCTAATAAAGAGTAATCTTCAAAAGGATGTTTCATGGCTTCATACATATTAAAACTCAGCTTATTGTTACCCACTTCCATAGTGATTGAACCATCTCTCATATCTATCAAGGTACTGGCTGTTCTCATAAAGGGTCTCCCTAAGATAAGGGTGGATTCACTAGACTCATGAGACATGTCTAACACATAGAAGTCGGCAGGGAAAACCAAGTCTTTAACTTTCACAAGCAAGTCCTCGATGATGCCTAATGGATACCTAATGCTCCTATCAGCTAGTTGGAGAACCACACTAGTTCTCTTAAGCTCCTTGACACCAAGAGATTTAAAAATGGCACTAGGCATGACATTAATGGCTGCACCTAAATCTAACAAGGCTTGAGCCACATTCACATTACCTATGGTACAAGGTATAGTGAATGAGCCAGGATCCTTGCACTTAACAGGGAGTTGGGGTTTGAAAAGGGCAGACACATTGGAGCTAATTTGCACTCTCTCATTAGGCCTAAATTTTCTCTTGTTAGTACACAGCTCTTTCAAGAATTTGCAATAACTAGGCATAGACTTAACCAATTGGAAGAAAGGAACATTGATATGTAGCTTGCTAAACAAATCATACATTTCTTTCTCATTTTGCTCATCATGCATTTTCTTGCCTTGAAAGTAAGCTTTAGGAAAAGGGAGTTGAGAAATTTTTACCTCCTTACCATCAGCACTGGATAAGGTGCCTTGTTCGTTTGTCTCACCTTTCTTAAAAGTGCTTCTTTCCTTGGAGCCAACCTCTCTCAGAAGTGGTTGTTGTTCCACTTGAGGTTGCTCAACTGCTTTGCCATTCTTCTTCGCAAGGATAGCCTTCTCTTTGACGCTTTCAGATTCAGGAAGCTTCATTGGACTCAATGGTGGACTTTCAACCTCTACTTCTTCATCCACATCACTGTCGATCTCTTCAGAAAAACGTACTTTCTTACCACTCCTTAACTCAATAGCATTAAGTGACTTAGGATTGATCACTGTGTTTGAAGGAATAGAGCCACTTGTCTTAGCATGCACATCACTCACAGAATTAGAGAGTTGAGTCAAGTGAGATTGCACATTGTTATGCTTCAACTCCAATTCTTCCAACTTCTTGCACATATAAGCCATTTGATTACCATCACTTGCCCTATCACTTTGTAGCTTTTGTAGGGTGTTGGAAATAGAAGAGAATTGATTTTCATTCACAGCTTTATCTTCCATCATCCGGTTGTTCATACTAGTAAGTTGAGAAACCATACTCTTCAACAATTGAGTGTTCTCATCACCCTTAGACTCTTGAATAGGTACCATTTGCCCACGGTTTGATCCATATGGTTGGACTTGATATGATGATCCTTCTTGATTTCTCCAACCAAAATTAAGATTAGGTCTTCTACTTTCATTGTAGGTGGTTGTGTTAGAATCCCACCTTTGCTGTTGTTGATTAGACCTCCCCTGATACATGGCATTAACTTCCTCATGGTGATTAGGGCATAAACTTGTAATGTGCATCATTGAACCACAACCATCACAACTAGGTGCAACAAGGGCTTGTGAAGTAGGGGACGGAGGTCTTCGTTGAATACTTAGATTATGAAGTTCAGATGTGATTAGAGAAAGTTGTGAAGCAACTGTATCCATCTTGGACTCAAGTGAGACCATTCTTTGGTTTGAACCAATATCACAAACTCCTCTTATCTCTCTAGCATTATACTGTTGAGTATTTCTAGCCCTTGTTCGAATTTGAGCCCATCCTTCTGCAGCCGTGCAATCTTCCAAAGAACCTCCAGCTGCAGCGTCTATAATGCCTTTCTCATTAGGCAAAAGACCATCATGAAAGTATTTAATCAATTGTTCATCACCAATTTGATGGTGTGGACACTTAGCTAAAAGCTCCTGAAAGCGGCACCAATATTCGTAGAAGGACTCCAAAGGGTCTTGTTTGATAGAATAAATCTCTTTTTTAAGCTCCCCAATCCTTGAATCAGGTAAGTACTTTTCCAAGAAGGCTTTCTTCATGTTAGCCCATGAGTGAAGGGCATCATTAACATGCCTAGGTAACATCATGTACCATTCCTGAGCCTTCCCCTCCAAGGTAAAGTAGAACACCTTTAACTTCACATCATCTAGTCTAGCACCGACAGGCTTCATATTTGAGCAAGCCACATGTAAGGCATTGAGATGGCTACATGGGTCTTCCTTTTCAAGTCCATGGAAGCGAGGTAATGAATTGAGCAGAGGACCTTTAAGCTCGAAATTAACCTCTAGGTTAGGGCATGCAACGTTGAATGGATCATTAGTGACATCTGATCTTGTCACATCCCTTATAGTTCTCCTCCTTGGTTGACCATTGTTTTCACCCTCCATTGTTGTACCTTGTGAAGCACAATCACTTAAGTCAATGAAAAATTCAAGCTGAGGAGAATGAATAGAGTTCTCCTCAAATTGGTCAGACATATAAAGCTACCAGAACTATCTTAGACACAAATTCAAACAAGAAAATGTGCAAATATGAGTGTATGTCGGAAGAATGCAAAAGCAAATGCAGAAACAAAGAAAATCAAGTTTTTTTTTTTCAAATAATGAAAAATGAAAAATTATGAAAAACAAACTAAGAACTTTTTTATTTTTTTATTTTTTAAAATTATGAAAAATGAAAGAAAACCTAATAGGCTCACAAGGGCAAACCCTAGTTAGTCTTAAACCAATTAACACTTAGTAAACCAAAGGAGTCAAAATTGACTCCCCGGCAACGGCGCCATTGATTTGACAAAAACCTTAGTCGTCTCAGGGTCAAATCACAATTAACCACGAATTAAAATGCAATATAGTGCAAACAACTCGGGATCGTTCTCTTATCAAGGAGCCTTTTATTTCGAATTCCCTAGGTTAAACTAAGTGCTAAAAAAATGATTTAAAAAAAAAAGGGTTTTGAAATAGATTTTCTCTAAACTAAAATTCATAAAAATAAAAAGAAACTAATTCTAATTTTTTTGGTATTTTTGGAAAATAATGAAGAATACTTTGGATTAAAAAGAATTAATTATGGATGTTCTTGGTAATGAAGAATATGGCTATCATTGCTAGAAAAATATATGGGAGTTAATTTCTCATTAAGTCTAAAGATCAACCTCAAGATAACACTTGAGTCCAATAATCTCAATTAATAATAGCTCCTACTAACATAGCAAACTACTACTTTTTGAGATATTGTTAAAATCCACTTAATGTGTAATTTAAATTGAGATGATGTAAATTGTTCTTCTAAATTAGAATGTTCTAACGAACCATTCAAGAACTCAAATCAATTATGATTACCAATCACAAACATGACAGCAAACATAATTTTATCAAGCATATAAAGAAATTTGGAAATTTAAACACCAAAATAATCATCCAATAAAAATCACAATATTCAATCCTCTTGGACACATAACAGTCATCCAAGTCTCAAAACTAAGTAATGAAAAACCTAAATTAGGAAATCAAATAGATAGTTCAAGAAAAAGATTAAATTAAATTACTCCCCTATTGAAGCGCAGTTGCTCAAGCCACAGTCTTCATCACCAAGAAGTTAAAGATTTAGCCACACGTAGCCATGAGAGGACTCTTCAATGCTGGCTGAAATTATTCAAGAAGACGATGAAAGGTAAAAGTGTTGGTAAGTGATGATCGAAGGTGCAGCTGGTGATTCTTCTTTTGTTTCTTTTCTCCACGGGTCTGATGAATTGATGCAAAGAGAATATAATAGAATTCAAGGAGGTGGACCCCACGACTTGAATTCAAGGAATGGATGATGGGATTATTGATTAAATCAATCCTCTCTGCGTATGCGTTCTTTTTTTCTTCTGATTCTTGCGTTCTGTTTCAGCGTTCTTTTTCCTTCCCTCCGGTTCAGCGTCTCTGGTTCTTGCGTCTTTTTCCACACACTGATCTCTCTTCTCCTTTCTTTTTGCTTTAACGTTGCTCTCTTTGTTTTGTTTTACGATTCTTCCGTCTCTTCCCCGTGATTCTTGCTGCTGAATATTTTCTGTTTCAACGTGATTTCCCTTCTTTATTTAATAATGGATATATCATATCCATTTGATTATCTTTTCCCATATTCATAAAGAAATCACAATATCCATTGTGTGAATCTCTCTTCCAAATTTAATATAATATATTATATAAAATCCTTCTCAATTTAATTTGTTGCCTCACTTAAATCGCATATCTCCTGCACAATAAAATATAGGATATAAATAGATTTTCTGTTATAATATTCTTTTATCCTATATTTTAATTAAAAGATAGATAAGTATTTAAAAGATAATTAAATAAGCATAAGATATTAGTAAAATCAATCAATATATTCCAGAATCTATACTTATTTAATCATAAAATATCTACTTATCATCTAACATTAAATATTCTCATAAAAATCAATGATTAAGAGAAATTACAATTTCTTTGACAATTCTGCCCTTTTTAGCCCTAATTTCATGTATTTACTCTTAATATCAATTTATCATAAGAAATACATTTAAAGCTTAATAATTATAAGAAAATACATTAAAAATCTCTATTTAATTACCAAAAATCATATAAAATTATGGTTAGATCAGGTACCCAACTTTTAAACATTCCAATTTAGTGCCCACGAAATTGCTGCGTTTTTGGCACCATTGAATAAGAAATGAGGGCTTTTTTCAGACAATCGAGGATTGTGATTTTGAGAGGAAAGAAGCAAAGAGTGCACTGTGGACTGAGAAAAAAGGGGCGAGGATTTTCTCATAATCTTGTTTCTCCTTTTCTCTCATTGGCACCATATGGGCCATTGATTGGGAAGAGGAGAGAGAGATTAAAGTAGTATTGTGATTGATTGGATGAATATGATTTAAAGATGATGAGGGATAATGAGAAAAGGATGGGGAGAGAAACTCAACCCATAAAAGAGACATTAGAGCTTGGGTACTTCATTGGAGCTTGAGAGGAGAGAGAAAGAGGCGAAGAGCCACTACCACCATTGAGGACTTCCCACCGTCACTCCGTCACTTCCACCATCAGCGAGTTTCAATCTCCAACTTTGATGATTGTATCTGTGCTCTTTTCTCCAGACCATCAATGTTTTGGCTCTTCACCACTCTCCCAACTCCGTTATTGTTACAATGTTACACCTCTATCAGCCTCGTCATATGTTAAGTGCGGATAGTGTGATACCTCTTATTTATTAAATTCAACTGTCACACCTTTTCAATAATATATCACAGATATAAGCAATGTAGCGCAGTGCAATGGCAAATCGATTTGGGCATAGTATACTGATGATAAATTACAAATCTTGGTTACAAAACTTAAAATATAATTACATAAATTTTTTACAACAATTCTCCAAATGTTTTGGAAATGGTCCAACACCTCTATTTGCTAATATTTGCCTAGGAGCTACATCCCATAAACTATACAACATACAGGTAGCAATAGAGGCTGGAATCTCGAAGGATCCCAGAGTATCCATTAATCTCATACAAAAAGTATATTAAAGCTCGTAAGAAAACCATAAGCACAAACCATAAGCATTCAGTAAAGCGCACACAACGAGGCATGAAGCCAAATTCGGAACAAGCAGTTTTAATAGCACACATCATACACTGTAGGGGAAAGCACATAGCAAGACCCTAGTCACACACAACAGGTTCTGGTTCCAAAGCGCTTGAATAATAACAACAACCAAATGTATACATATATATGGTAAAACATACATACAGAGACATACAAAGCATATGAGATTAGGGTTACGTCCTGGAAAACTTAAACTGTCAATTACTTTTTTCCAAATTCTTTTACAAGCTCTCGGCAACGACACTTCTTGTTCTAGACCTTAACTTTCCTTTGAAACTTCTTCTCTTTGAGCTCCCTTGTAATTCTCGGTCAAGACTTGATTCTGTGATCAATTTGGAGATCCGGCAGCAACTCCACCATGTAGATGACACTAAACACCTCAAATCAAGATTCCTAAACCGTATAAAAGTTATCCTTATAAAGAGGAACAACTTTAGAGAAGGCCTGGAAAGTTAGAAACACTAAATCGAGGGCGAAATTGGCCCCAGACTCTTTCTCTCTCCTCTAACTCCTTGCTCCTCTTTTCCTTCTCTCTCTATTTCATTTTCTCTTTATTTCTCTTCTCTTTTTCATGCCTTGGCCAAGAATGACCTAAAGACAAATGAGGGGGAAGGGGTATATATAGAACATGGGTGCGGTCCATAACGTGCCACGTGTATGGTCCAGAATGGGCCCCTTGTCATGTCATGTATCCTCTTTCTATTGGACCAACATAAAAGTAGCTTTATGTATGATGACGGAACACATGTCGTGATCTTGTGGCGATGACTCAAAAGCTATGTCATAATGAGGGGACACGTGTCACATTCCCATCTTACCAAGAAAAGTAGTTTTTTATTTGTTATGATGGTGAACACATGTCATGTCTCTATTGGATCAACATAAAAGTGTGTCATAATGAAACGACACATGTCATGTTTCTATTGTAACATCCTCATTTTTGAAATCTGTTTTCACAATATTTAAACCAGAGTAGAAGCGTTTTTGAAATAATTGATCAGAGTAGAGCATCGGAATAATTTCAAAATTTTGAGTATCTGATAAACATTTACTGATGTAGCATCTGGCTGCTTACACAGCGGTACAGTAGTCTGAAAATAGTTCAACAAAATAACGTTGAAATAAAAATTTCTCTGTCTTCGTCCTTGCGCTGGCTCCTTATCCCTGTCCTTGGTCCTGGTTCCTCCAGACCCTGACGCTATGTTAAGAGCTGAGGTTCAATTACCATTGAACCTCAGGTAACGGTCAACCTCATGCTTATGTATCAAATATGTATGACAGATATCCATGGCAAAACAACAATAATAATCACATACAATATTCTCATACTCAGATAATAACATAACACAGCCACTGCAATATGCATGTTATTATAGTCTGCACTATCTCCAGTGCCACGATGGCCTATCGTGTCCTCAGCGCTAGGAAAACATAACGGCATTATCAAAACCATAACCCGTATCAAGTTGTATGTGTATGATCAATTTTCAAAACACAGTTTCAGACTATCTATCACATATAACCATACAATAAGCATCAGAGTTAGTGTTACAGTACGCGTCCGTACCTGAATCGGTAGTTCGGTACGAAATCGGTTGGTCAGCGTTCTTCCGGTCAGCCTATCATAGCCATATCGTTCTATTAATTTTAAGATAATATCCTAAAATATATTTTGGCCACTATTGGCTATTCTACCCTTGGTACATTAAACCATTATTTTATTTTCTCACAATTTATTGAAAAACCGCTGGAATTTAGGGGCAGAATTTCGCCTATCTTTGGAAATTCATAACTAATTCTAGAAAAATCGAAACGAAGATCCGTAAAATGTTCCGGACTCCTTAGGATGTTTATTTTCCATAAAAAATATCAGACTTTGCCCAGATTTCAAAAATAACTCCCAGATTTCACGTGTTCATCCTCTGCCCAGAATTTCCAGCATTTTAGCAGCATAAACTTTGAGAATTTCTTTATCACTGTACAGAGCTCATTTCAACATGTTATTTACAGATTTGGAAAGCTCTATATGCCTACTTTCATCATGAATTTTCTCAGAATTTTTCAATAACATTTTCAACATGAAATATGCATTTTTCTGTGACCCGTTCAGAAATCGCCTAACCGACGAATTTTCGCCAGAACTTCGTTACTACAGTGTTCTTAACCTGGAAATCTTGCAGAACTACTTCCTTCACTAAATTTTCGAAATGAAGCTATTTTTAACTATAAAAACATGAAACTAAAATTATTCTAGAATTTTAAAGATTAAAACTACTTCTACCTATGAATATAAACTCAAAACTAAAGAACTTTGCTTACCTAAAGCTTGGACTCCTTCAAGCTCTTCCTCCAAATCTCTCAACTCTCTCTCAAATAAGCAGATGATGCTTTGCTTGGTGTGAAGAAAAGTGAATGACCTATGCCTCTATTTATAGTGAAAAGGTTGGGCAATTGTGTAATTAGTTGCAACTTCACTCTTGACTAATATTCACCATTGGATCTAGGGCTTCATAGAAACTCTAAATCCTCACCACACACACACTCATCTGCCCTCTCTCTCTCTCTCTCTCCCTTCTTCTCTTTCTTCTTCCTTCTCCTAGAAGCCAAAAACAACTTGAAGTGCAAGTATGCAATAGTAACTTGTATCCTACAAGCTACCATTTGACCATGTGACACAAAAAGCAATTCTTCCCCTTGAAGCTTCACCCAAAACCATGGCATCCTCTGAATTTTTGGGTTTTGGAGTTTGTTTGGGCTTTATTGCTTGGTTGGGCAAAAGTTTGGACTCCCAAAAATTGATCCAATGTGCATGGTTGTGGTAAAAAACCCTTAATTAAATTCTTCTTGTTTACTATTTGATTCAGCTTAATTAGGTTTAGTTTGTAATGATTTTATTGATCACTAACTTAATTATGGTCCTACTAAATCCATTTGTTTTAATCATTGATCCCTTGTTAAGCTTTAACACGGAGTTTAGCCAATATATTCCAAAAGGTTTGTTGATATTTGCCATTAGGTTAATTATGGATGTTATTTAATCAAGATTAATTTTTGATGTCCATTTATCAATTTTTAGTGTTTACTAATTATTTTAAATCCCTTCCTACTCCGTTACGGTTTAATTTTGCCGATATGTGAATTATATGACAATATACCCCTAATTGTGAATTTAATTGTTCTTGAATTTGTTGGAAATTTCATTTAATTAATTTAGGTGTTTTTATGGAATTTTATAATATTTTATGACTCCTAATTAAAATTTAAAGAATTAGATTTTGCCCTATTAAGTCCTACCGACAACTTGTTCAAGAAGTAGAATAAATACACTACTATTTTGGAGACAACGTACTTTCCTATTTCCATGATATCTTATACTATTTTAGGAACCCCAATCTAATTATAGTCCTTAGAAATTCATTTGAACAACTCTTAATTAGTCATTGACTTTTAATTGGAATCATACATCTTTAATTATGCCTATTTTAATTTAGTTAAATTTAGTGTCTTCATTGTTGTAATTCCAATTGCTCATTAGTTGTTATTATTCACCCCTTAATTGGACTCAGTGTGATGATAACTCTTTAGGGCTTTCTATGAATCAATTATGATTTCATGCATTAGTGTGTTAATTAGTAAATTTAACCTCTTAATAAGTTAATGATGCTTAATCAATTCCTTGATTTTGTTTATAAGGATTTGGCACAATTATTTAATTTAATGAATACCTAACTATTTATTATTTTTCTCCTATCTTGTTTAAGTATTCTCCATAGTGCCTTATTGGTCCTTTTAATTCCATGTGAACCATAATTTAATTTGGTAATTACTTGCATTTTATGACATTTTATGGTTCCTAAGAGGATTCAATAATTAATTGCAAAAATTAATGCAATTACTTTAATTAATGTACAATTTTTTGTCCAATCAATTATTGACACTTTCCTCTAATTTGTTTGATATTTCAATAACATTTTATGCCCCTTTAAAATTTAAATATGAACTATACTTCAATATGAAAATTTATAGGGTATTTTATGATCCCTAAATGAACTTAGAGTATTTGAGTTGTTTTGGTTTATTTAACTCTAGGAGAAAATTCTCTAATTTTAAACTAGATAAACTAAAATATCTTTGAGACCACATATTCACCTACTTTAATAGGTATCATTTAGTGGTTATGTTAAATAGGATTTTTAGGGTATTACATCTATTACGGCAACACAAAAGCAACTTTTTCACTAGTCATGATGAGCCAACATGTGTCATGTTCTCATTGCGCTAACAAAAAAGTAGCTTTTCCTTTTGTAATCATGAGAGGGCACATGTCATTATTTCACTGAGCCAATATAAAAGTAATCTGGTACCTTGTCATGATGACAGGACATATGTCTTGTTCTTATTAGACCAACTCCAAAGCAACTTATGCTTTGACATGATGAGGGACACATGTCATAATCTTGTGGTGACGACTCAAAAGTTATGTCATCATTAGTCATCATGACCTAAAATTAAAGTCACTTTATCAACGCCTGCTCAGGATTGCGACATGCATACCAAGACCCAACAAACGATGCCTGATTTGACAAAAACCTTAGTCGTCTCAGGGTCAAATCACAATTTACCACAAATTAGAATGTAATATAGTGCAAACAACTCGGGATCGTTCTCTTATCAAGGAGCCTTTTATTTTGAATTCCCTAGGTTAAACTAAGTGCTAAAAAACATGATTTAAAAAAAAAGGTTTTGAAATTGATTTTCTCTAAACTAAAATTCATAAAAAAAATATAAAGAAACTAATTCTATTCTTTTTGGTATTTTTTGGAAAATAGTGAAGAATGCTTTGGATTAAAGGGATTAATGATGGATGCTCTTCGTAATGAAGAAGATGGCCATCATTGCTTTAAAAAATATATGGGAATTAATTTTCTTTAAGTCTAAGGAACAACCTCAAGATAACACTTAAGTCCAATAATCTCAATTAATAGTAGCTTCTACAAACATAGCAAACTACTACCTTTTGAGAAATTGTTAAGATTCACTTAATGTGTAATTGAAATTGGGATGATGTAAATTGTTCTTTTCAATTAGAATGTCTTAATGAACCATTCAAAAGCTAAATTCAACTATGATTATTAATCACAAACATGACAGCAAGCATAATTTCATCAAGCATATAAAGAAATAAAGAAATATGAACTTCAAAATAATCATCCAATTAAAACTACAATAATCAATCCACATGGACACATAACAGTAATCCAAGTCTCATAACTAAATAATGATAAACCTAAATAAAGAAATCAAACAAATAGTCTAAGCAAAAGATTAAATTAAATAACTCCCCTATTGAAGCACAATTGCTCAAGCCACAATCTTCATCACCAAGAAACAAAGAGTTTAGCTACACATAGCCATTGAAGAGTCCAGCACAATGTGGTGGTGAAAGTTGATGAAGGATGAACGATGGTCCAAGTGTGAAGGTCCAAAAAAAAAAGGATTCGCGGCGCTGGCTTCTCAATGATTAATCATCTCCTCTCCTCTTGCTCGGCGTCCGTGGGTTATTCTTCAATGAATCCTCCATCCCTCAATCAATTATTAGGTCTTGAGTTGCGTCCTGGATCCCTTTTTTTTCTTTCGCGGCGCTGTGGATGAATTAATCAGGTCTTTCCTCTCAGTTGTGTCTCGGGTCAACATTCGAGGTCCAGCAGGAAGAGGGTCAAAGGTCTCCTCAAGCCCATAGTCAAAACGAAGGAGTGTAAATAGGGCCAAACTGAAAAATCTTAAAAGGTTTTAAAGAGGGACTCAAAGGAAAAGTAAAAAAAAAAAAAAAAACTTTAGCACTTCTTTTTGTCTTTCCTGTACGCATTTTCCTCCTCTAGCTGAAGCATCCTTCTAACATAATTAATTCCCTTTGGTCAAAACGCATAGTTTCAGTATAGGGACCTAAGTGAAACTTTTAAAAGGTTTCTTAGAGGGACCAAACTGAAACTTGAGCCCAAAGTTTCATTTTCAAATTTGCTCCAATCTCTTCAAACACCTACAATTTAAACCAACCAAGCCAACATCAAATATTCATAAGGAACAATGATTAAGAGTAATTACACTAATTATGACAATTTTACCCCTTTTTAACACATTTTCATGTAATCACTCATTAATCTAAATTAATCACAAATAATACATTTTTGACCCAATTAACATGATTAAATCCCAAATTAATCATGAAATAACATATCAAAATATGGTTCGATCAATGCCACATATCAATGTTTTCTCAGAAACATAGGGCATACCCAGCTGCCCTGAAAATGCTATATATATACTTACTTATACTAGCATATTTTTGCTTAACTAATTGTCCTATACTTCAAGATATAGTTGGGTGGCATCTTTTCGAACTGGATTTACATTGTATAGGTCTTCTGTGCCTACACAACCTAGGACATTTGTCCTATATGGCTGTACACCTAGTCTGTGATAGGCTTTCTATTTCTCGACATTCTTGGGACTTTGCTCGAACTGGGCTTAGTTGTATGCCTTTTATAGACTTATTCCCAAGTATCTAGGTCCAAAATTTAGGATATTACAGTCATCCCTTCCATCACCATCGACGACATCCTCCATCCACCCATCATCACCTCACCATTCGATTCAATCAATCATGATTAGCTTTATCTCCATTTCATTGTCTTCGGCTTTTCCTTCTTCATTAATCTTTTATGAAAATCGACACCTTCTCCTCCATTCATATTAACACCGTCATATTCACCTTCTTCTCTCTTCTACGTGCTACTTCTCACCCAAACCATCCCTTCGTCCTATCCTTCCATGGCCGATAGAATGTGTAAGCTCGTTGGAGTTGGATCTATGTGTAATATCCTTAATTTTAGGCCAAGAGATTTGAGGATAAGCCTGTATTAGGTAGACAACTATATCCAATTCAGAAAGTATGAAAATATTATGAAAGGAATTTTTCTTGGTGTTTTAATGGAATGGAATAATGAAATTTAGCCAAATATTTGATTTTTTTTTTGAAATTTTACATTTTGGGATATAATTCAATTTAAGAATAATTGTCATGGGATTTGTAACACCCTAAATTCCATACTTCAAAGTGTGTCGGTGACATGTGTTTTTAGAAAACTTGACAGAGTTTGAGGTGCTAAAGCTCAGCGTAATGCGGAAGGAGAGCATGCACTTATGTTTGGACAAAGAGTATCTGATATAAAATGCTCAGACATATGCTGATGTCCCGACATAAGCTGATATATTAAAAATTTTCCGAAGGAATATTCGTGTGAAACATTAGTACAGAGCTTTGTATAATTACAATTCTTCATGAAAACTATACAATCTTAAACCAAGCCTTGGGTAGACTTGGGGTAATGAACCTAACTCAGTTAATCAAACAATTTGGCCAGGCCAGTATCTAGTGGAAGTCTAACCGAGTTCACGGTGACTGATTGACTGAACTACATAGACGAACCCTTTCTAGACACCAAATGGTTTGAAATAACTTCGTTAAATCCATGCCAGAAAGAATGTTGTCTTAACGCTCTTCCGGCATTTGCTTTGACTGGTGTCCCTTATCAGCTTCTCCCTTCGGTGCCTTTTCACGGCTCCATCTACCAGTGCCTTCTCTGATCCTTGTTCCTTTCCTGAACCTTAGAAAAATCTGAGGTCCAATACCCATCGGACCTCAAGTAATAATTAACCTCTATAGCAGATATGACAGTATATGACAAATATTCATTACATATGAGTATCAACCATACATAGCACACAGCAGATGTAAGGTTACAACAATACATAAGCACACAACAGATGTAATGTCAACGCAACAACAGTACATAGCACACAACATATGTAAAGTCATCCACGTTTGCACTAACCAGTGCCACGATAGCCCCTCGTGTCCTCAGCGCTAGGAAAACTCAACGGCATTATCAAGACTATAACCCGTATAAAGCTGAATGTATAAACAGGTGATCTATGCCCCATAAACTTAGTCACAGTGCATGACCCAAACCTAGTCTTGTCCATCACTTCATGAATCAATCAATCATATATAATCATACAAGATATAGACAATTAAAGTTAATAGTACGCGAACGTACCTTCCTTCTGCGTAGTTAGCAATATGCCCGACCTTTGAATCTGGCCCCGGACTTCCCGGATATCCTAACATATCACCATATCACTTAGAATAATATCCTAAGAGATTTTTCCACCTCTGTTTACCTCTCTACCCTTGGTGGATTTGTTATTTACCATTTTGCCCTACATTTATTTAAAAACGCAGTGCAATATTTTCTGGGCAGATTTTTCTGTAACTTTGAAAAATCATAATTAATTCCATAAAAATCGAAATGAGGTTCCATAAATTCCTCGGAAACCTTAGCATGTCTATTTTTGAGAAAAAATAATGGTGTTCCCTGGAAACATGGAAATCATTCCCAGTTTAATGTTTTCTCAACGTTGCCCAGATTTGAGTTCCGAAAATAAGGATTAACTTCAAATATTCATATCTCCCTGACCGGAGATCAAAATATTACATATTATATATATTCAGAAAGCCCTACATGTCAACTTTATTTCTGAAAAATTTCATGATTTATTGGCTTTATTCTCAACATAAAACAATAGCATTTAACTCACTGTTGCCCAGAATTTTCACCGAAAATTTCACTAGAATTTCGCTCCTCTGATCTTCAACTTTTAAGAATTTTGCTTCATAATATTTTTCATCATATTTTCGAAATAATGACATTTTTAATATTAAAAACATGAAATCAAAACTTCTTGGAAGGTTTAAAGATCAAACATAAAGTAACTATGAATGTAAAACTTAGAACTCAAGAACAAGAAAACTTACCCTTGAAGAACTTCCTCCTCCTTCTTGCTCCCCACTATGATTTTCTTTCTACTCTTGCTTCTCTAAAACTCATCTATTTGGTTGAGTTTTGTGTGAAGAATGAAGAGAGGTTTGCTCTCTATTTATAGGAAAATGCTATGGTAATTTGGTAATTCTTTCGAACTTAGTTCATCTTGCATTTGAACCCTTGGATCTAGGTTAAAATGAGAGATTGCATCTCAACCTTTGCTTCATCTTTTTCTATCTTCCCTCTCTCCAAAACCGTGGCCTCATCTCTCTCTCTCCTATCCTCTTTCATCTTCAATTAATATCCTATCCCAAGTACCTCATCCTCTTCCAACTTGTCCCCTTATCCTCTTCCATTTGCTTTATTCAATTATCCCATGTGTGTGTATGTTTATATTAAATAATTCCCTCTTCTTCTTCCACAAGCTAAACCGTGCCCCCTCTTTATTTGGACTCAAAAGTTGTGTTTCCTTTGTCTCTCACAAATCACTACCAAAGCCTCCTACTGGTTGTTCAAGTCTTGTGGGCCCCACATTTCTTCTTCACTAAGTTTCTTTTCCTTCCTCTTCTTTTTCCCTCTTAACCATGGTCCCTCATCTCTCTCTCCCCCTTATCCTCTTCCATTCCCATGTGCATTCATTTATGACTCCATGTGCTTCAATTATCCCATGTGTTCTTAATCCTCTTGTGTTTCTTTTGTATCTGATAAATAGCATCTAAAGCCTCCCATTGGTCCATTAATTGTCACATGAATTTGGCTTATTTATGTAATTAATTGGAACCATTAGATTTCACTTTATTAGATTAAATCTTGATCTTTTATTTGTTAATCTCTCTCATGAATTTAGGGGCTGATTTAATTAAGCCTAATTATTCCCTTAAGCATGTGCTTAATTGTCCTTTTATTGCAAATATCATAGGTTAATTGATTTATTAACAAATCATGAAAATTAGTGCTTAATTAGACAAACTTAATTCTTTGATTTCTCATTGGCTAATTCAATTACAAGAGGATTAAGGTTAATTGTGTGATTTATTAAGACAATTTGATCTAAACTTAATCAAGAAGTTTTAATCCTCACCCTTCACTATAAAACATGTGCTCTTGTGATGTCATCTTGATGATATAATCAAGGCTTAGGTGTCATTGTTGACTTGTCAACACTAATTAGCAATTCTTAATTATCATGTTAAGCAAGTGTTTACATGCTCCTTAATTATATTTGGCCATTAGCTATTTCAATTACAAGAAGATTTAGACTTAATTACTTGAGATATTATTTCATTCTCTTTGGCTTAATTATTTTCAAATATAATTAGCGCTCATTTGATACTTTTAATTTGTCTCTAATCATCTTGAAGAATTATGCAACTAATCTCAATTAGTGCAAGCTCATTTTGTTAAGGATAATTGTTAATAAATAACAATTAAACTAATTGTTTCTGTAATACCCCAAAAATCCTATTTAGCATAACCACTAAATGATACCTATTAAAGTAGGTGAATATGTGGTCATAAAGATATTATAGTTTATCTAGTTTAAAATTAGAGAATTTTCTTCTAGAGTTAAATAAACCAAAACAACTCAAATATTCTAAGTTTATTTAGGGATCATAAAATACCCTATAATTTTCATATTGAAGCATAGTTCATATTTAAATTTTAAAGGGGCATAAAATGTTATTGAAATACCCAAACAAATTAAAGGAAAGTGTCAGTAATTGATTGGACAAATAATTGTACATTAATTAAAGTAACTGCATTGATTTTTGCAATTAATTATTGAATTCTCTTAAGGACTATAATTAAATTGGAGTTCCTAAAATAGTATAAAACATCATGAAAATACTTAAAACAACTATTGGGAAATTCCAACAAGTAAAGAACAATTAAATCTATATTTAAAAAGATACTAACATGTAATTCTTATATTTTCAAAAATAAGCCGTAAGAGTATATAAAAAGGCTTAAAATAATTAGAGGATACTAAAAATCATTATATGGCATCAAAAATTAATCTTAATTGAATTAACATTCATAATTAATCTAGTGGCAAATATTAACAAACAATTTGAAGTATATTGGCTTAATTAAATATTAAAGCCTAACAAGGGTTCCATATTAGTATCAAATGAGTATTGAAAAATCATAATTGATTTGATAAACAATTGAATCATTGCAAATAAACATAATTAAGCTAAATCTAATAGCAAATAAAGAGGATCTAATTAAAAGCATTTTATCATAATTAATAATCAAGGGCCAATAATGTAACTCCAAAAATATTATCTAATTAATTAAATAAAATACAAAACAGATAAAATAATAATTAAAAAAATGAAGAGGGGCGTATAAGTGGGAAGAGTAAGGAGCAAGAGATTATTTCCAACACATGTGGAAATCAAAAGAAGTTCCTTAAAGAGCAAGTAGTCAAGCTTCATGAAGAAGTTTCCCCAACTTCTTGATTAAGGGAAGGAAAAAGAGTGAAGAGGAAGGAAGAGAGGAGGGAGTGGTGAGGATGAGTGGGTCAAACCTTCATCTTGATCCAATGGCTCAAACTCAAAGAGAGGTAGCTTGTAGAAGGTTGTGGAATTTTCCTATAAATAGGAGGCTTCCCCTCCTCATTTCTTCACACCATCACCACATACACCTCTAATCCTTTGATTAAGAGAATGAGAGTGAGAGCTCTCTTGGAGTTAGAAGGAAGAAGCAAGAGTCTTCAAGAGGTAAGCTTGTTCTTAGTTTTATAGTTTTTAGCTTTTTTAGTTGTTCTTAGTAGTTTAATGTAGATGTTAGTTTAATCTAGTAAATAGGTAAAGTAATTCCCCATATTTGTTTTCAAGCCTTATTGCATCAAAAAGATGCCGGACAAGGTGGAAACATGTTGGGGAGTGACTTTTAGGATTAAGGGAACAAGTTAGAGTAAAATGAAAGAAGTCTAGAATTCTGGATTTTGGGAGTCAACTGGATAGGGGGCATTATTTTCTGTATCAAATGATCTTTAAAAATCACTAAATTTTCCAGAAATAAAGTAGACATGTAGGGCTTTCCGAATATATAAAATATGTAACGTTTTGATCTCTGGACAAGGAGATATGAATTTTTGAAGATTGGGCTATTTTTCTGGGCGAAATTTCTGGGTAGAGAATGAACACGTGAAATCTGGGAGTTATTTTTGAATTCTGGGAAAATTCTGATATTTTTTCTGAAAAATATACATCCTAAGGAGTCCGGAACATTTTACGGATCTTTGTTTCGATTTTTTTAGAATTAGTTATGATTTTTCGAAGTTAGGCAAAAATCAGCCCTAAATGCTGATAATCAGCGTTTTTATCCGAAAATTCAAAGGAAATAATGGAAAAATAAATACACCAGGGGTAGAATAGCCAATTGTGGATAAGATATCTTTTGGTATATTATTTGTGAGTTAATAGACGCGATATTACTCTTATAGGAAGTCTGCAGTCGTTTTCTGATCAACGTCATACCGAAACTACCAATTCAGGTGCGTTCGCGTAATGCTTATTGTATGATTGTGTGTGATGGTTGTGTTCATCGACTAAGACTTACATACGTGGTTATGTTCTAATTATCATTGTAGCATACGTGGTTATGTTACATACAAGGTTATTATTGTCGTAGCATACGTGGTTATGTTACATACATACGTGGTTATGTATTTCTAATCATACATCTTTTGTGAGCTTTTGTATTGATTATCCTTGTAACGTCATGAATATCTGTCATACATATTTGATACATAAGCATGAGGTTAACCGTTACCTGAGGTTCAATGGTAATTGAACCTCAGCTCTTAACATAGCATCAGGGTCCGGAGGAACCAGGGCTAAAGATGAGGATAAGGAGCCAGCGCGAGGACGAAGACGGAGAAATTTTTATTTCGACGTTATTTTGTTAAACTATTTACATACTACTGTACCGCTGTGTAAGCAGCCAGATACTACATCAATGTTTATCAGATACTCACACTTTTGAAATTATTCCGATGCTCTACTCTGATCAAATTTTTTTTTTTTCAAAAACAGTTTAGAAAATTGGGATGTTACAGTTTCTCTAATCCCTTTTCTTGTTTTATGATCATTTAAAATAGCTATTTATTTCATGTGATTTAATGTCAACATTTTATAGTCCCTAATATGTAGTCTCATAATTAACCATTGGTTAATTAATTCTAAAGTGAATTTTGCACAAAAATATATAACCAATAATTAATTCTAAAGTGAATTTTGCACAAAAATATATAATCAATATATCATAATTCTTTGAGACACATATTCACCTTTGTTTTTAGTAATTATTTTCCAAAATACAATGTTTATAAGAGTTATGAAAATTAGGGTATTACAGGATTAATATTCCAATGACCAATTGAGGTCATAATTTTTGGCAAAAGAAGGTCATGTGAATTTTTCCTCAAGAAATATGCTTGAGGAATTAAAATGATAATAATGGCTTTACTTGCCTAAGTTGGAAATCACTTGTTAATTTGGGTAGTAAGTGAAATTTTAATAATCATGTGACCAAAGGAGGGACATGAGATAGTAAATTACATCATAGCATGTGTAAAGTCAAGAGGAGTAAGGGATAAGTTTCTTGTGTAAGCTTGGGATTTTGCCAAGTTTCCAAGGGGGAAACAAGACACTTAGGACACAAGATAAAACACATCCAAGAGGCCCTTATTACCCCTTAATTTCTTGTAGGAGAAGAAGGGGAGAGTGATAAATATTAAAATGGTTTATGACATAAAGATAAGAAGAGTAATATTCAAGCTTTTTGATTAAGTCTTGAATTTATGCGAAGTGTAATAATATGAAGAGCCATGAAACTAAGGTAATTTAAGATATACAAGAGACTCTTCATGAGGCTTCTAAAGGGTCCCTAATCCTTCCTCAAAGGGAAGGAAAGAAGCATATGAATTTCTCAAATTGATGACAAAATAAAGGAAATAGACATGAAATTTCATTTTGTACCCTAAGATAACACTTGTCATGCTAGGGAATTTTGTAACTAGATGACAAGGGATATTTGTACATATGGTCAAGACAAGAAAATATAACCAAAGACTTCATGAAGAAGCCCCTTAATTTCGTGCAAGAGCAGGACCAAGGGAGAAGCAAAAATATTTCATGCAATACTTATTGGATACTACACAAAGGAAAAATCAACGAGGAGTAAAGATGAAGCCTGTTGTGCATGGCTAGGGTTTTCCCAAGTATTCAAGGGGAAGACCAAGATATTTTGGCACATGAAAGGAAACTTCATGAAACTTCAAAAGGGTCACAAATTTGTCCAACAAGGCAAAGAAAAAAAAACATGAAATTTAACATGAAGTACAAATGGATAGGGAAAATTCAATTAAGTTTGAGCTTTATATCATATAGCAAAGTCAAAAACCAACTTGATAGGGAAATTTGAGGACATGAGGAGGACACCAAAGCATGGTCAAATAAGATGAAAGTGATGACTTAAACCCTCCCTCAAGCCATGAATAATTCAAACCATGGGAAGAAGACAAGAAGGATAAAAATTTACCACATATTCAAAGAAAATTAAAGAGAAAAAAAAAATAAGGCCAAGTTTCGGCCAAGATAAGAAGAGGAAGGAAAATTGCAAGACAAGCCATAACGAGTCATGCAAGAGAGGGGTAATTTTGGAAAATTACCAAGAGGGATTTTTTAGGTAATTCTTCATCAATTATAAAGACATTTCCTATTCCTCTTGTCATGGTAAATTTTGTTCAAGCTCTCAAGAGAACACCAAGTCCAGAGCTTGGCCTAAACTAGGAAGAAGGATGGAAGAAGAAAGGGAACAACAAGGAACCAAGGTGAGTTATTATGATTTAGATTCCCATTTCTCTTCTTCAATTGTTATGTAAGTTTCATCTTTTGAAAAGCCAATGTGAATGATATTTTTCTAAGGGAGGCCAACAGCTAGGAAGGTTTAAGGAGGAGGAAAACCTTCAAAAAGTGCATAGCCAAGCTAAGTAAGTGTTTAATATAGCCTCTTGTACTTGTTTGTGTTATTGATTTTAGCTTAATCTTCTCTTGTTGCTTGTAGATTTGAAGATTATAAATTTGAAAAGGAGTTTCTGCCCAAAAACTTATAATATGGAATAAAATGGTGTATTAGGCCTAAAAATGAAGTTAGAGGTAAATAAGAGCATAAAATCATAAAGTTGGTAAAATGGACTTTGGAGATTTTTGGAGATACACTGTCGGTCAGATCCAAAATATAAGGAAATAATGGGATTTTGTCCATTTTAATGCTTCCAAAGTATTTAAAATGAAAAATTGTGTGGTGTAAAGGTTGAAAAGTAATTTTGGAAGAATTAGGGCTAAATCTCAAGAAACTCAAAAATCTGTGGAAATGATTTTCCAACGTGGCATATGACTTGTGACGCCATTTTGATTAATCAAAAGGTGTCAAATGGCTATGATATTTTACAGTCTTAAATTTGACATCGCAATATTTATTTTGATATGTAATTTGTAATTTTTGGAGTTGAATACAAAGAGATATGAAGTTTTAAAAAAAGAGCCTTAAATCTGGAAAGTGAATCTGGACAGTGATAAGATTTAAGTGAAACTGAATCAGTATGCGCGTACTTGATCATCCGTGGTTTTTTTTATTTATTATTATTATTATAAAAATAGACTTATGAAGGGTCACACAGCCTTTGGAATCATCTTAATTGGACATTTGTACAATTAGTTATGAATTTTCAAAATTATTGAAAATTCTGGACAATTTTGAAGGGGAGGGGGGATTCCAAAAATGAAAGTCCTAAAGGTCAAGGTTAATAAATTTGTGTCTTTGCAATTAATAAAGGACTTTTAGCCATAATTTGGGCCAAATGATAATTAATTCAAGTATTATTTGAATTATGGAGAATTTTCATAAGTGATGAATATTATTTATAATTATAGGAAGTGTCGTCGTCAGGAGCTTTTAAAAGAATTTGAGAGTGATTGTTAGTTTAAAATATGTAAGGTAGCAACTCTAATCTTATGTACTCTGTATATCTGTGTATGCTTGTTTGTACCATGATTGTGGTCTATTTCTAAGACACATGTTTATTGCATTCAGTTATTTTTGGGTTCAACGCCCAATTGTTTTCCTAGCATTATGGATCCAGAACTTGTTGTGTGCTCTATACTCAATGTTGTATGTATTATGTGACTGCGTGTTTCGACACTTGTTGTGTGCATTATATGACTGTATTTAATATACACTGAATGTCATATTGTTTATTTTCATTATTGTGGTTGACTGTCATAAACTGTTTATACTTTGTACATGAGATTAACCTGTTACTTACTCTAAGATCCTTCAGGATTCCAACCCTTATTACTACTTATAAATTGTATAGTGTTTTGGACGAGGCTCCTAGGACAAAGCGGCGGATGTCAACAAATGGAGATGCTGGACTAGTTGTAGATTTGTTGAATTGGGATATTTGTAGCAAAATTTATGTAATTATGTTTAGAATTTATAACCAAAATTCGTAATATATTATCGGTATACTGCACCCAAATTGTTTTGTCACTGCACTGCACTATAATGCTTTGATGTGTGACGTACTATTGGAAGGGTGTGACGCTATGAAAGGTTGAGTTTAATGCTGGAGTTCTAGAGCTTCTTCTGCTCAGAGTTTATATTTCCTAGTTCTTGGATGTTATTTAAATTGTTTGAGACTGAGATTTTGTTTGATTATCTCTGAGGATTGAATCTTTGTGATTGGATTGGATTTTGTTACTTTAATGTTGGATATAAATATTTCTTTTGTTGGGTTCAATGAGATTTTATTACCTAGTGTGTGATTGTTTAGTTAATATAATCGATTTATGCTTTGGAGTGTCACATTTGAGCATTCTTCTTTAGAGGAGTAGGTTACATTAATCCTATTTTGATTGCACTCTAAGTGCTTCCTCATAGTGCCTTAAAGGATAGTTACTAGCTTTGTTCGCAAGAGTAACTATTTAATTAAGAACACCCAATCGTTCGTTTGGGGTTTTACTTCAAAACTCAGAGAAAATTAACTCTTATTATTATTTTATTTTAACTATGATAGCCATTCATCCAATTCCAAGGGCATCCATATCATTCACTGAAAACCATTTTTATATTCCATTCGATTTTATAAAGAAAACACCAAAAATAGTAGCTTATGATGTAATTTTATTGTATCCAATTACTTGTAGTTGAAGATAATTATTTTTAAAAGCAACCTCATGTTTTCTTGCATTTTAGATACGTTGTTTACTTTGGTAGCTCAATAAATGCTCCTCAAGAGAACGATCTGAGTGTTCTGTTGTACTGCAATTCTTGGTTATAAATATATTACACTTGCAAGGCGCAAAGACACGTTCAAATCAACAATTTTAAGTTCATTAGTTGTTAAAGTTCTTAATCAACCTAGAAATTATTATTCAAGGTGGCTTGGTATTAATTAATCTAAGTTAGGCATAGTCGTGGCCCTTAGGGTCTTTTGAGGCTAACATATTTAATATCCCAAAATTATTTGAAGTAAGGACTTGTGCCATTGCTATATAAAGGATTATTCATCTCTTTATTTGATCTTGTTGTTTCTCTCATTTCATTAATTTCATCATCATTCCATTTCATGTTTTACGGGAAAAAAATCCCCAAAAAAAAGTAGCTTAGAACAATTTAATTTTTTCATAGAGAAAAAAGTAGTTTGTAGGAAAAAGATCAAACTCTTATTTTTCTTAATTTTTTTATGTCAATCACTTCATTTAGTTCCTGGGTAATTATTGAAAGACTTCTTAAGAGACGATACATGATTGCATCCTATATTGCCATACTTGATTATTTTTGAAGAGCTTACAAAGGCACAAAACACACGCTTCTTCAAGTATTGACAAATCCACAGTTTATTATATATTTTTTTTATACTTTATTTGGGGATTTTGTCATAGACTCATAGTTATTGCCTTTAAAATGTCTTTCTTCTAATAAATTGGAATTAAGAGCAAATACATTGAATTATAAATAAAAAGGAAAAATTGTCATATTTATTATAGGGTTAAGGTGCAAAAAAACACATGTGCTTTTCTCCGATGAGCACCCAGTAGCAAATGCTTTTTTTGGGTGCAAAAGTGCACACGTGATTACAAATTAGGTACAAAAATACCGTTTGACCGTTAAGTTTGACTTTCACCGATGACGTGGCATTTCAAAGGTGCAAAAATACACATGTGATTTGTCAAGAAGAGCGCCCAACAACAATTATTTTTAATTTAATAATTTTATTTCAAGATCCTAAAATAATTTTTCAAGATTATGAAGTATTTTTCCAGTATCAGTCAATATCTTTTTAGTACTGGTCAATACTTGAAATATTTTTTCAAGATCCTAAAATAATTTTTCAAGATTATGAAGTATTTTTTATGTACTAGTTAGTATCCTGAAAGTACTTTTTAGTACCAGTCGATACCGTGAAATATTTTTTTCAGTATCAGTCAGTATCCTTTTAGTACCGACCAATACTTGAAATATTTTTTCAAGATCCTAAAATTATTTTTCAAGATTATGAAGTATTTTTTCTGTATCAGTCAATATCTTGAAAGTACTTTTTAGTACCAGTCAGTACCCTTAAAAAAATTTTCTAGTATCAGTCAGTATCCTTTTAGTACCGGTCAATACTTGAAATATTTTTTCAAGATCCTAAAATAATTTTTCAAGATTATGAAGTATTTTTTATGTACCAGTCAGTATCCTGAAAGTACTTTTTAGTACTAGTCAGTACTCTGAAATATTTTTTCCGGATACTGACTAGTTCAGAAAAAAAACTTCATAATCTTGAAAAATTATTTTAGGATTTTGAAAAAATATTTCAAGTATTGACAAATACTAAAAGAATACTGACTGATACTGAAAAAATACTTCATAATCTTGAAAAATTATTTTAGGATCTTGAAAAAATATTTCAAGTGTTTACCGGTACTAAAAGGATATTGAAAAAAATATTTCAGGGTACTGACCGGTACTAAAAAGTACTTTCAGGATACTGACTGGTACAGAAAAAATACTTCAAAATATCTTTTTAGTACCAATTAGTACCCTGAAATATTTTTTTCAGATCTAAAAATAATTTTTCAAGATTATGAAGTATTTTTACAGTACAGGTCAGTATTCTAAATATCTTTTTAGCACCCGGTAGTAATTAAAATAAAATTATTAAATTACAAAAAAATTGTTGGTAGGCGCTCTTCTTGACAAATCACATGTGTATTTTTGCACCTTTGAAATGCCACGTCATCGGTCAAAGTCAAACTTAACGGTCAAACGGTATTTTTGCATCTAATTTGTAACCACGTGTGCACTTTTGCACCCAAAAAAAGCATTTGCTACTGGGCGCTCCTTGGAGAAAAACACATGTGTATTTTTGGACCTTAACCCTTTATTATAATGACCCTTAATGATTGATTTTTCTTAGAGGATTTGATGTTGGTTTATTTTTATTTTTTAAATGTAGGAGCTTGAAAAATTGGATTAAATATAAAAATGGCAGTTTGGGGCTGAAATTTAGAAATGATCGTTTCGTACCAAGAATTTCAGAAATGCCAAATTTGGTCCAACTGAAACTGCAAGTTTTGCGCTATTCGCTTAGGTCAGAAATTGCCCAGTTCCAATGAGCTTCAATAGAAAAAAATAGTCAGAGAGCGGCGCAAACCTGGACCCTCACCTTCATTTATCTATCTGTCATCATCTTCCTCCACCTGGACCCTCATCTTGCTTGCGCCCCGAATATTACTATTAATTTTATTTTTAAGGATAGTTTTAAATGCATTAAAAAAATAAAAAAATATAAATAAAAAAATAAAAGAAAATCAAAAAAATATTCATGAAATTAAGTGAATACTAATGATATAATAAGAGAGGCAATTATTTTACAAACCTGTCATTTATACAAGTAAGGCTAAGTGCTATTAGAAATGCATTTATATAAATTACAATGAAAGGTGGGTACTCAATAAGTTCAAGTATATATAATTTAATAACAAAAATATATTACAATAAAAATAATTGCAATGTCATTCTTCTAGACCTTATTTTTTGGAATTCTATCATAATTGCCTTATTACCAATGCTATTGAATACATCTTTTTTAATATAAGGTGTAACACCCTGCTGTTGTAAATGGTGTAACTATAATTATTGATAAATTAATGAAGAGTTTTGACGGCAATTGAATTGTTATTATATGTGTGTAATATTTTATAATAAAATTTCATTGTAAAAAGGAATGTCTGTATAGTGGGAGACAGGAATGTGGACCCCGAAAAGGCCCAAAAAATCGCCCACTTTAACCAAAAGAAAAGGGGAGCAGCTTCAATCCACTTCTTCTTAATATCCTCTGTGCTCCACTTTCTCCAAACGGCGCTGTTTTGGCGCAAAATCAGCACTTATGCTTTTTTTTTTTTTATAAAAAAACATAGCACTGATGCTCTTTTTTTTTTAATACATATTTCAGGATACTCTAGGTACTAAAAAGATATTTCTAGATACTAACCCGTACTGAAAAATTAGTTTAGGATGTTGAAAAATTATTTCAGGGTACTAACTGGTATTAAAAAGATACTTCAAAATACTGATTGAGGATATTGGCTGGGACTGAAAAAATACTTCATGATCTTGAAAAAAATTATTTTAGGATCTAAAATAATTTTAAGATCCTAAACTAATTTTTTCAACACCATGAAGTATTTTTTAGTACTAGTCAATACCCTAAAATATTTTTTCAACATCCAAAACTAATTTTTCAACATCATGAAGTACCCGTCAGTATTTTTTCAGTACCAATCAATATCCTAAAATATTTTTTTAGTATCTTGAAATATGTATTTTTTTTAAAAAAAAAGAGCATCAGTGCTGATTTTGTGCCAAAACGACGCTGTTTGGATAAGTGGAGCGCAGAGGATATTAAGAAGAAGTGAACTGAAGCCGCTTCCGAGGAAAAGAGTCTTTGGTGAACCTAAGTTCGAAAAATTGCGGGTCCAGGGCAAGATACCGGTGAGGTATAAAGCCAGTTGATCGAACCATATTTTTATATAATTTTGGATCATTAAATTAGGATTTATAATGCATTTTGTTATAGTTATTGAGCTTAAAATGCTTTTCTTCTGATAAATTGAGATTAAGAGTAAATACATTAAATTAGGGCTAAAAAGAGCAAAATTGTAAAAAAAAAATGTAATTACTCTTACTTAATGATTTTTATCAGAATATTTGTTGCTAGATTAATTGGTTTAAATTGTAGGTACTTAAAGAAATTAGACTAAATTTGAAAATGGAAATTAAGCTCAAGTTTTAAAAGTTTCAGTTTAGTCCCTCTCCAAAACTTTTATAATTTTGCACTTAAATCCTTGCATTTAAACACTGCGTTTTGATTAAATAAAGGCAGCTGATGAGCTTCTTCAATAAATTGGTACAGGACCAAAGTTCTTAAAAACGAGTTTTTTCCTGAAAATGGAAGGAGAATAAAAAATCGTAAAACGTAAAATCGTAAAAACTTAAAAGCGTTTGGAAAATTAGTAAAATCGTTTTAATGAAAAAAAATCGTAAAAACGTAAAATCGCAGTGATAAAATGAGTTTTTAAGAACCATGTACAGGACCCACAAAGAAAAGCAGACCCGACGTGAAAGAGAAGCAAATCACCAAGAGGGGGGGTGAATTGGGGATTTCAAAATTCTTTTCGGTTCACCCACACCACAGAAAATATCAAGGCAAAGTGGAGATAGAGTAGAAGAGCTTGACACAGATGATTTATCCTGGTTCGGTCTAAATCCTTGACCTACGTCCAGTCCCCAGTACCTCTGGGATTTTCCACTATCACTCAAGAACAATTACACTCTCTGTAAACGAAGGACGCTCCCAACCTGAGACTCGCTCCCCCTTACAAGTTGTAATTGCTTACAACAGATACACACTCTGTAAACGAAGGATGTTCCCGACGTGGACACACTCCCCCTTACAAGTTGTACTCTGTAATCAGATACACCCTATGTAAACGAAGGACACATTCCCCCTTACAAGTTGTAATCTGATTTTCCCAATCTCTAAGTCACCTGACTTGAGATCCTTACAATGAATGATATACAGGGAAATAAACTCTCTCTAAGAGTAGATGATGATAAACACTGAAGAACAGAAATATTCTAAGGTATAGAAGTTGAACTCTCTGTATACTATGTCGGTGTAAGCGTTCGTTGTCGTCCTTTGGATTGTTGTGCAAATGAGTTCAATCCTTCGGCTTTTATATTAGATGAAATATGGTGACCGTTGAAGGATTTGATTCTGTCCGTTTGAATATTTGAATATGTCCGTTGAAGCTCGATTGCATCGCTGTAAAGTGTTGTGTTAATGGAGCGTGAGGTCTGATGTCTTCAGTTAGGGAATATTTTCATAATCTAACACTTCGGCTATGATTCTTGTAATCGGTCCCATAACGCTGAAGAAATAGTGGAAGCTTCGTTGTATATGAAAGCCACCCATTACTTCCTGTCTGTTGTCCTTTGCTTCTGTCTGCTAATAAAATAATGCAAGTTGCACAACGTGTTCCCTCGCTTGATTTTCAATCAAATTTGAAATAGCTTCTGCACTCATGAACAAACTTGTTAAAAGGATATGGTAATCTTAATCATAGGTAATCTGATGAGGAATTAAGCTATTCAAAAACAATCAGAAGGCTTTCAACCAGAACAGAGGTTGACTGTGCTCGAGTAATGCTCAAAGGTTGCTCGAGTATCCATATTATATATCTGAGCAAATGCCTTCTACTCGCTATTGCTCGAGTATGGATTTTACGGTGCTCGAGTATGATGCTCGAGTATGACAAATTTCATACTCGGGCAAGCTCTTCCTTGGGGGCGAGAAACGACCTTGCTCGAGCAGGGTCCTGAACCTGCTCGAGTATGCCTCTCGGGAAACCTTGCTCGAGTACAAAAAATGGCGTGCTCGAGTGAGGTAATACTTTTGCCTTTTCTCAGGGAGTGCTCGAGTATGCTTTCAGAGGTTGCTCGAGTGATGTTGCTCGAGTACGTTTCCCACGGTGCTCGAGTATGCTTTCACGCTGATGCTTGCTCGAGCAAGTGTACCCCTTGCTCGAGTAGAGTAATACTTGGACCTTTTCTCACGGATGCTCGAGTATACTTCCAGGGCTGCTCGAGTAGCCTTGCTCGAGTATGTTTTTCACCTTGCTCGAGTATGCTCTCTCTGAAGTACATTTTCCCGATGTTGCTCGAGTAGACAAGTTCTTATGCTCGAGTATGGTGCAAGCAAGTATGTTCGGGCAAGATCCAAATTTAGGAAATCATTCCATTTTAGAAACCTCTTCAAATAATCCTTCCCTTTCAATAAGAATCAACTCCAAGCAAGTTGTATTTCGTCCATTAACATCACATCAATGG
Source organism: Acacia crassicarpa (assembly GCA_034222035.1). Lineage (NCBI taxonomy): Eukaryota > Viridiplantae > Streptophyta > Magnoliopsida > Fabales > Fabaceae > Acacia > Acacia crassicarpa. The sequence continues at coordinate 48,416,368 of JAWXYG010000006.1, read as the reverse complement.
AGGTTGATTTTATCCAGCGTTTTTCATCTATTCAGAACACACTGTCAACTTCAAAACTTCACAACTTCTTCAATTGATCTTATTTTTCTGTGTTCTTGATGTTTCTGGAAAGGTATTTGAGTCTAGTTTCAAATGGCTTTGGTTTCATCTCAATCCGATTTGTCGTTTGAAAGATATCTTCAAAATACTGAAGCTTGGTCTGGACAGTGACGTTGACTTTTGATCCAACTTGTAAAATTCATAGATAATTCATATGAACTCCTTTGACCATGAATTTTTGTCAGAAGTACGTGTTGGATGTCTAGTTTCATTTGCCGTTGATTTCGTCTCCATCCGATTCCTGGTTTGAGAGATATTGTCGATTTACTGAGGGTCGCCAGAAACAGAGCTGAACAGAGGAGGCTACAGGAGAGCATACTCGCCAGGCTTGCTCGAGTATGCCTGATTTTTGCTGCAAGTATGGGTCTGCTCGAGTGTGACTTCAATCCTGCTCGAGTAAAACACTGTTTGGGCGAAAAACTGAGTTTGCTCGGGCATGGTTCACACCTTGCTCAAGCAAGTTACTGTTTGGGTGAGAGAAAATGTTGAAATTGCATTTTGACCCCAAAACAAACTAGTATTCTTCCGGAAGCTTGATCTTGCTCATTTTAACTCCGAATTGACCCGTTCCAGCTTCTATTTGATCACAGAAACTTGAATATTGATATTTCCATGATAATCAACAGATTCTTCTTTCTTCAAATTCAAGGCGCTGAAATTACATAAATGCCCTCCATCAACCAAGTATCTTGAACTTGTTTGTTTTATCTCCGAATTGAGCTGATCCAACTTCTGTTTGATCTTGGAGACTTGAATATTAATATTCTCCTGATATTTAACACTTTCTTATTTCTTCAAACTTCATTCTTCATTATATTAAACTTTGTATCTACATTAAACATAAGAATTAGTCAGAATATAAGATAAATGTAGTATACAAACTTTTTGCTCTAGATAATGACATTAATATAAGACATCATCAAAACTAATCAGAACCAACATTCTCCCCCTTTTTGATGATGGCAAATACCTTAAGAAAAATATGTATATATAAATGTAAATATATTAAATGCAACATATTTTTCTTGCCATTCTCTCCCCCTTATTTGTCATTAGCAAAAAGTTGGGGTAATGAAGAAATACTTGTGGAGAGATAAATACGAAGTCTAATTAGAAATGATTGTCTTTCTTTAAGCATATTTTAAAAAATAATTTTTTTTTCTCTCCCCTTTTTGAAAGAATTATGATTTTTAAATATGAGGCAAGTAGAAGAGAGTCAGGGAAATTATTTTCATTCTAAATATGAAGCATGTTGGAATGTTTTTATGAAAAAAAAAGAACTAATTTGGAGAGGCTTTCAAGAAATATTTCACAATTAAAACATATAGATACCAAACATGTGCAATATTACTACTTGAATATAAAAGAAGTAGAGTTTAGAAATGCTCATGTTGGTTTTGTAAATTGACGAATGATCGATGAAGTCTGGTTGCCGGCTTTCTTCTATGAGATCATCTGAAGTTTGCTCAACGGAAGGATCATGAATATTGTTTGGAATTTTGAAGATGAAAGTACTGGCGTCTTGAGGATTATCTCATCTGAGTGAATTTAGCAATGTGTTTTCTTCATGGAACTCTTCACAGAGCATATCTCAGTTGAATGATGGAATATGAAAGCATTATTCCTTAATTTGATGGTTCCTCCTTGTAGTGCATTAAGGAATATCCTTGTACAAAACAAAATCTCCTGCTACAAATTGAAAACTCTCTTTGCAAAAGATTTGTTAGTGCAAGCCAAATATCAAAGTATTCCTTTCTATATAATATTTTTCAAATAAGGATAATGAAAGGAAAATATGATATTAACTCATCATCAAAACTAATAGGAGATAATAAATGCAGATGAGTATGCTTGGAAAAATTTTCTTAGAAGTAAGGGAGATGAGCTCTTAAAATATCCAACACATGTGAAAGTGAAGCTCTCCCTTAATGAATCCAAGACTTATGAAATTCCCAAAATGATACCACATAATTGTAAAACTTATGCTTTTTATGATGATAAAAAAAAATTTAAAAGCATAAAAATCATTTTGATTATGAATGTGATCAGACTAAATTTCATGAAACAGAATTGAAAGAATAAGATCAATTTAGCCTAGCAAAACATATATTATTTCATAATACAAATACCTCACTCAAGTAATATCGTAATTACTTGAGCCACATTCCTCTGTTGTTCATTGATGCATCACTGGCTAGTCACTGTCTGATCAATATTGAAGATCTCCAGTTTTGATGTATAAGGAAATAGTGTCAGTGAGATGATTCCTCGTTTGGCCTGTTGATTTCCAGACTTTGCTCAAGTATAGGATTCTTTGTGCTTGAGCAAAGGGCTTACTTCCGTGATTTGAGGGTGTACTTGGGCAAATTCAGCAAGTAGGATCATAGAAAAGCTTTACGGGACACGAGTTTGCTCGAGCAAGGGTTTTCTCTTGCTTGGGCAGAGGCATACTTTTGGGGTTTTTAACAATGCTCAGGCAAGAGGCTGCGAGTATGCCTTTGAAGATATGGACTTCGCTCGACTTTGCTCGAGCAAGAATTTTTCTTGCTCGGGCAAGGCAATACTTGTGAGGATTTTCTTCTTACTTGGGCAGAACACAGCGAGTATAGCCTTCCCAAAGTCTTCTGAAACCCGACTTTGCTCGAGCAAGGAATTTCTTTGCTCGGGCAAGGTCATACTTTTGGGAATTTTTTACTCCTTACTTGGGCAACAGCAGAGAGTATGCTTTCACTTCAGACTTCAGAGCCCGTCTTTGCTTGAGCAAGATATTTTCTTGCTTGGGCAAGGTTATGCTTTTGCTAGATTTTGCCTTTGCTTGGGCAGGAGTTGCAAGTATGCTTCTTTTTGAACTCGTTATTGCTCAAGCAAGATTTATCCTTGCTCGGGTAAGGTGATCGCCCACATATTTTTGAGATGAACAAGCCACTCAGATATTCACACTTTTCTTTTCTTTTTGATACTTTTGCCATCTTTGCTTGAGCAGATGTCGTTATATACTTGAGTAGACCCTTTGCTTTGCTAATTTTCACACTCTGCTTGGGCAGGCTGTTAGGTGTGCTCAAGCACCAATCTCTCTGTTATCCAGCTATGAAACAGAGGATCCTACAAAACAAATATGTGCTTTTTGGTACCCGATGTTTCTTGGGTCCACATGAAATTAGGCAAAACAACTCTTGTGCTCTTATATAGCTAAGACATATGATATTTGAGCAAAGAGTATATCACAAACAGCAAAAATGATATCCAATCGATTCATGACATTGAACATACAAGTCAATGAATAAATGACGCCATAATTTTTTTTTTAAACACAATTTATAAGCTATTCTACTGATGGTTAGTGCATCAATATTCAATGCACTAATGAACATTTCTAAATCTTGGAATAACCCAGCCAACTAAGAATTTCTGCTTAAAGTATAACAGATTCACAAATTGAATTCCCCCTTTTTGATAGATTTGAAATTCTTTATACGATTAATTTGCTGGACATAACGTCCAAAAAGGATGAAGAGTTAGAGAATCACACTAATTGCTAAAGATCAATTTGTGAACGACAAGGGAAATTAGCTGGACAAATTTAAGACATATCTGACATTCAGTAAGCAATGTTTGACTTCCAATTTTGAGAACATCAGTTGAATGCAATTGAGAGCATGACTATTTTTCAAATATATATGTATTTCTCAGAAGCAGAGTGAACTGAAATTTGAAACAAATTTTAGAGTTGTTGACTTCAAAAACATGAACTCAGAAAGTTATGCACACATTTATTTACGGTCCATTTAGCAACCTGATAAATATTTTGAAAATCATATATAATTGATTGCTAATGAAATGCAAAGATTGACAAGTATTCATTACCCACATAAGTAATTTATTTAAATGTAAAATAGGGTAAGAAGTAGATATCACCGTAATTCCTCTTGTCCTTATAGTATCTTGCTTGGTTCAGATGGATTGATGTAGATAACTCCTTTTCTGACATTCACCATCAACCTCAACCATTGCTTCTTTGGCTTCCTCACGAGTCAAATTGTTTCTCTATATAGTTGCATTCCTGAGAAGCTTTTTCTTTGAGCCCGTTGATTCTTCTTTTGTTGTTCCCCTCAAGATAGTTGAACGATACTCTATGGTAGTTTGTTCTTGAGATGGAACATGCTCTTCTTGCTTGTATCCATTGCTTCTTTTGATGTTTAGACCTTGTAGTTCTAGCAATGATTTCTCCACAAGTTCTCCTATTTGATATAGGTGCTATGCTGTTTCTCATTGGTGCATGAGAAACTCTTGGCTTCTTCATTGTACCCCTATGTCCATTGATCTTCAAATCATTCTGCACAGACAGACCACTAGATGCACATTTTGGTACCCATTTATACTTGGGTCCTTCAGGGTTAGTTCGAGCCTTAAGGAAAACACAAGTTCCCTTTGGTACCCATTGATAATTACCAACAGGTTTATCTCTTCTTTCTTTCATATGAAAACAAGATGAAGTGTTGTGCCCCTTTCGGTTACAGTAATTACAATAAGCAAAAGGATTTGAGGTATGAACATATTTTTGAAAATAATTCAAGTAAGATTTATGTCCATGTTTCTTCTTCCCTTTCTTCTTATCAAAATCAGGTTTATAACCAATTCCTGATTTGTCATTTGTGAACCTTTGCTGTTTTAAAATCACCTTGAGCATTTCACTACCTCTGGTGAACTTCTCAAGAGTTTTTGTAAGATGTAAATTTCTTTTCTCCACGATACAGCAATTGTCACAAACCTTTTCACAATCATTTCTAGAAATATTTTCAGAAGTGTTTTTAGAAATGTTTTCGCAAACCAAAACAGATGAAGATACATTCTGAACTTGTTCTTCCAACAATTTTATTTTCTTCTTTGATGCAATGAATTCTTTTGCAAGTTTTTCATATTCAGAATATAATTCATTGTATTCAGAAAATAATTCATTATAGGAAGGTTCAGAATTATATACCTCATCATCATCTTCACAATGATCTTCTTCTTCAGCAATTAAGCACACGTTCACAACTTCTTCCTTACTTTCTTCGTCTGAACAGTTATCTCCACATATAGCAGACATGTATGTATTTTCCAAAGCTTTCCACATTTCATTGGCAGTAGATAGATTGCAGATACGGAAATACACCTTTTGACTAAGGGCACTCTGGAGCATTAGAATGGCTCTGCTGTTAAGAGTTATTTTCCATTTGTCATCCTCATTGAATTCGTCTTCGGCCTTTGGAACATTAACTCCACCTTCTACTCTTGTGGGAACATAATCCCCATTCTCTATGACTTGCCAGAGACCATATTCCGTGGCTAAAACGAACACTCTGAACTTTTCTTTCCAGATTGTATAGTGTTCACCATCGAAGCCAGGCGGTAGGTTGATTGAGGCACCCTCAGGTAATATTCCTTCCATGATCTATCTCGGGTTGTTAAGCCCAACTGAGAAACCTGCGCTCTGATACCAAATGAAAGAGAAGCAAATCACCAAGAGGGGGGGTGAATTGGGGATTTCAAAATTCTTTTCGGTTCACCCACACCACAGAAAATATCAAGGCAAAGTGGAGATAGAGTAGAAGAGCTTGACACAGATGATTTATCCTGGTTCGGTCTAAATCCTTGACCTACGTCCAGTCCCCAGTACCTCTGGGATTTTCCACTATCACTCAAGAACAATTACACTCTCTGTAAACGAAGGACGCTCCCAACCTGAGACTCGCTCCCCCTTACAAGTTGTAATTGCTTACAACAGATACACACTCTGTAAACGAAGGATGTTCCCGACGTGGACACACTCCCCCTTACAAGTTGTACTCTGTAATCAGATACACCCTATGTAAACGAAGGACACATTCCCCCTTACAAGTTGTAATCTGATTTTCCCAATCTCTAAGTCACCTGACTTGAGATCCTTACAATGAATGATATACAGGGAAATAAACTCTCTCTAAGAGTAGATGATGATAAACACTGAAGAACAGAAATATTCTAAGGTATAGAAGTTGAACTCTCTGTATACTATGTCGGTGTAAGCGTTCGTTGTCGTCCTTTGGATTGTTGTGCAAATGAGTTCAATCCTTCGGCTTTTATATTAGATGAAATATGGTGACCGTTGAAGGATTTGATTCTGTCCGTTTGAATATTTGAATATGTCCGTTGAAGCTCGATTGCATCGCTGTAAAGTGTTGTGTTAATGGAGCGTGAGGTCTGATGTCTTCAGTTAGGGAATATTTTCATAATCTAACACTTCGGCTATGATTCTTGTAATCGGTCCCATAACGCTGAAGAAATAGTGGAAGCTTCGTTGTATATGAAAGCCACCCATTACTTCCTGTCTGTTGTCCTTTGCTTCTGTCTGCTAATAAAATAATGCAAGTTGCACAACGTGTTCCCTCGCTTGATTTTCAATCAAATTTGAAATAGCTTCTGCACTCATGAACAAACTTGTTAAAAGGATATGGTAATCTTAATCATAGGTAATCTGATGAGGAATTAAGCTATTCAAAAACAATCAGAAGGCTTTCAACCAGAACAGAGGTTGACTGTGCTCGAGTAATGCTCAAAGGTTGCTCGAGTATCCATATTATATATCTGAGCAAATGCCTTCTACTCGCTATTGCTCGAGTATGGATTTTACGGTGCTCGAGTATGATGCTCGAGTATGACAAATTTCATACTCGGGCAAGCTCTTCCTTGGGGGCGAGAAACGACCTTGCTCGAGCAGGGTCCTGAACCTGCTCGAGTATGCCTCTCGGGAAACCTTGCTCGAGTACAAAAAATGGCGTGCTCGAGTGAGGTAATACTTTTGCCTTTTCTCAGGGAGTGCTCGAGTATGCTTTCAGAGGTTGCTCGAGTGATGTTGCTCGAGTACGTTTCCCACGGTGCTCGAGTATGCTTTCACGCTGATGCTTGCTCGAGCAAGTGTACCCCTTGCTCGAGTAGAGTAATACTTGGACCTTTTCTCACGGATGCTCGAGTATACTTCCAGGGCTGCTCGAGTAGCCTTGCTCGAGTATGTTTTTCACCTTGCTCGAGTATGCTCTCTCTGAAGTACATTTTCCCGATGTTGCTCGAGTAGACAAGTTCTTATGCTCGAGTATGGTGCAAGCAAGTATGTTCGGGCAAGATCCAAATTTAGGAAATCATTCCATTTTAGAAACCTCTTCAAATAATCCTTCCCTTTCAATAAGAATCAACTCCAAGCAAGTTGTATTTCGTCCATTAACATCACATCAATGGAGGTTGATTTTATCCAGCGTTTTTCATCTATTCAGAACACACTGTCAACTTCAAAACTTCACAACTTCTTCAATTGATCTTATTTTTCTGTGTTCTTGATGTTTCTGGAAAGGTATTTGAGTCTAGTTTCAAATGGCTTTGGTTTCATCTCAATCCGATTTGTCGTTTGAAAGATATCTTCAAAATACTGAAGCTTGGTCTGGACAGTGACGTTGACTTTTGATCCAACTTGTAAAATTCATAGATAATTCATATGAACTCCTTTGACCATGAATTTTTGTCAGAAGTACGTGTTGGATGTCTAGTTTCATTTGCCGTTGATTTCGTCTCCATCCGATTCCTGGTTTGAGAGATATTGTCGATTTACTGAGGGTCGCCAGAAACAGAGCTGAACAGAGGAGGCTACAGGAGAGCATACTCGCCAGGCTTGCTCGAGTATGCCTGATTTTTGCTGCAAGTATGGGTCTGCTCGAGTGTGACTTCAATCCTGCTCGAGTAAAACACTGTTTGGGCGAAAAACTGAGTTTGCTCGGGCATGGTTCACACCTTGCTCAAGCAAGTTACTGTTTGGGTGAGAGAAAATGTTGAAATTGCATTTTGACCCCAAAACAAACTAGTATTCTTCCGGAAGCTTGATCTTGCTCATTTTAACTCCGAATTGACCCGTTCCAGCTTCTATTTGATCACAGAAACTTGAATATTGATATTTCCATGATAATCAACAGATTCTTCTTTCTTCAAATTCAAGGCGCTGAAATTACATAAATGCCCTCCATCAACCAAGTATCTTGAACTTGTTTGTTTTATCTCCGAATTGAGCTGATCCAACTTCTGTTTGATCTTGGAGACTTGAATATTAATATTCTCCTGATATTTAACACTTTCTTATTTCTTCAAACTTCATTCTTCATTATATTAAACTTTGTATCTACATTAAACATAAGAATTAGTCAGAATATAAGATAAATGTAGTATACAAACTTTTTGCTCTAGATAATGACATTAATATAAGACATCATCAAAACTAATCAGAACCAACACGCAGCTGAGGGAACCTAAAAACCCGACAGAATAAATACACAGACCCAGCGCCGCGAAGGGGGATCTCTAGACTTTGATCGCTGATCCTTCATCGTCGTTCCCTCTCACCTTCACCCTCGCCGGCGGCTTCACCACCTCCCTCCGTCGCTGGAGAGCGACTTTGTTCCCTCCATCATCAACATCTTCCACCACCTCCTTCTTTTACCGGCGGCAAGAATCAGAACCAGATCAGCGTTGGGGAAAGCACATCGAGACCTTCACACCTTCTTCTCCAGAACTTCCTTCTCCCTCAACCACCATACACCACCGTGGAACCCCCAAACACTACTGTCGGCTTACTCAGTTTTTAGTATCGCTGGAAATCATCATTCACCACTCTCTCTTTCATTTTCCAGAGTCTCGTATCTTCCACCTCCAACTTCGATTCTCATGCTTGCTGCGTTTTTAATGTTCCTTGTTTTAATGTTCCTTGCTGACAGAAAGGAGCTTAATGTGTAGCTAATCATTTTCCTTCTTGGTATGGATATTTGTGCTTGAGTTCAAAGCTCAAATGGCGGTTAATTTGTTCATTCTATTAGTCTAGATTTATACATTTAGGTTGCCTAATTTTAGGAACTATTGTGTATAAATTTTGGAACTGAGATTAATGTTTATTGTCTCTGTTAGTTTAATAATTGTGATTGATATTGGATTTTGCAATGTGAAGATTATATTTGTTTTAATTTCTTGTGGTTGCAATGAGATTATATTAATTAGCATGTTATTGTCTATTTAATGTAGTTGATTTGTGCTCTTTGAAGGACTGTTATGTATTCAATTTTAAGAAGACTCATGTTACATTATTCCAATTTTAATTGCACATCAAGTGGTTTTTAACAATTTCTCAAGAGGTAGTGGTTAGCTATATTTGTAGGAGCTACTATTAATTGAGAATATTGGACTCAAGTGGTATCTTGGGGTTTTTCTTAAAGACTTGATGAATTTTAACTCCCATAATCTTTTTGAGTAAGGATAGTTATTTCTTCATCACCAAGAGCACCATCATCCATAATTTTTAATTCCATATCATTTAATTTAGTCATTCACCAATTTTATAAAAATACAAAAAATAATAGGTAGTATTTAATTAAATTGCAATCATATTTTAGTCTATTAATTAGAAAATTAAAACCTATTTTTCCCCTTGTTTAAATTGTATCTTCATGGCATTTAGATTGTTTAGAACTCAATAAAAGGTTCGTCGAGAAGAGAGAACGATTCTACGTTTACCTATACGCAATCCTTGATTTATTTTTGATTGTGGACCCTAAGGCTAAAAACAAAAAGGCCATCATCACCTGTATAATGAAGTGGGGCCCAGGGGAAATATGACAAAACACATATTCTTGACTCCCGGAGGTGTGTATGCGGCATACAGGGATAGGAGAGAGAAAGAGACACTGAAAAAGGCATGTTTCAAAAAGCAAGAGATAGGATAATCATTGCACAAGGACATGTGTCACCACAAGATTAAAGGAAGATAAAGTAAGGGCACAATGGTCAATTCTTTGTCCTTTGGGTATTGAATTTTGTCCAATATGAGAGAGGAGAGAAAAATAGATGATTTTATCCATACTCTGGTCCAAACACAAGACACGAGACCCACAGGTGATAAATTGATAGAAAAAGGGACTGATAGGAACTAGTTAGGGGATTATTTGTGGACGGAATGAGACAAATGTGGGGCCACATTGGAAAGAGGGAAGGAGCCACATGAGTATGCCCAGGAAGGGAAGAATATCTGGAAAAGACAGAGAAAAGTATAAAGAGACGCACTTTTGGACCCGGTGGGACTCGATAGAGACCGGTAGACCTAGAATTTGACTGATAAAGTAGGAAAATGGAATTAATTAATGGGGATCAAATTTATGGGGCCCCCTAGGCGCCACATGACCCATTTTAATTAATAAAAATATGGCTTGGAGAAAAAGTAAGTTTAATCAGTCCATTAATTAAAGTGTGGGCCCTACTTGTAGGACAAAAAGGTGTTTCGGGTTAAAATAAGTAATTTTTGCCAAATAAAAAGATAAAATATGGTGAAAGGGCTAAGGATGCGCCACCTCATCTCCTAGAAGCTTTTAGAATCAGTCACATGGGATAAAGATTAAGTTAGATCAATTAATTCTCAACCGAACAAGCAAATTTACCCAATTACATTGGAACTATTTGGCTACTTTTAGATTAGTATTAAAAGGAGCTCAACTTTTCATTTTTTCCTCCTAAGAGGCGTGGCACAGCTGAAGGAGAGAGAAGGGACTAGCAAGCTCTCATAGCCAAGATCAAGCTCTCAACCACCTTGTCCACCAAGCCAAAGCTCCGAATTAGGTAACTACCGACAACTTGAACCTTTAAGGTTTAAACTTGGAATTTTCGTGCTTCTGATTAGGGCTTGATGATAGGGTCTGATTTTGGAGTTTTAGATGGTCCCAAAGGGTTTAAATCATGATTTTGTATGAGGTTAGGTTGTAGTTTGATTTTCCAAACTTGAAATCATGGAAAAAGCTTTAAAAGTGAGTTTGTTCTTGATTCTGGAAATTCTAGTAGTGGACCTTCAAGTGAGTTCTAAAAATAGTAAACGAATTTATTTTTGGCTGAGATTTTACAGGCAATAATTAAACATCCTAAGGTTCACTGTGATGTATAATTTTATTATTTTTGGAATTTTCTACTAAGAGATAAAAATTGGCAAAGTTGGCTTTGTGTGCAACAGGGAGAAATCTAACCCAGGTGTGAAAAGTAAGCAACACACCAAAATAAAAGTACTTTCATTGTCTGTAATTATTTTTCATGAAAAATATATATTTCAATGGTTAAAATGGCGCTGGAAGCATGCAAATATGATTTTTGTAAAATTTATTAAAAATCATGAAAGTTGGGCCAGAATTACTGGATTTCTGGAAAATTTTGTATTGGGCTCGAATTTATCAAGAAAAATGTGGGGGCATTTTTGTAAATACTGAATAAGTGTATTTTAATGATATTTAGGTCAGAGGAACCCTTAGGAAGTCAACGAGCCCAATAAAATATTAAGGACAATATTTACCACACCAAGTAGTAACCGTTTTAATTAGATATCTTTATGTGTTTTGCTGTATGTTAGTGTTTGCCATATGTGTTTGTCTTGGTATATGTTGTGCCAAATATGCATATGGTGTTGTGTGTGATTCCTTGTGCTGAGGACGATCAATTTGAGGACGGACTTAAATGGCGGCTGTACGGGTTGAGTTTTCAGTCTGGGGCTGGCCTAGTAAGGGTGACTTTACGAGTTGAGAGTCCAGTGAGTTCGAGGCTTGCCTTGGTAAGGCAGCTGTACAAGTTCTTAGATTGTGTTATGTCTTTTACTATGGAATGATATGGATGCATATCTGGTATGTGCTTGGCATGCTCTTATATTTCTGACTAGCATGGTAGCTTACATACTCCCTATGTCACGCCCTGAAAACTTAAAGTGGTGACCGACACGGAATATGAGAGGACTCACATTCCTTAAGCCTTAAACTTACATGCAAAGGTTAATTAATAAATATAATACTATAATATAGAATATTTATGAGTTCCAAACAACAAAAAGGAGGTACGATCCTGCCTATAGACTATGTGGAGCATCTAGTATTAATAATAATACAAAAAGTCTAGGTTTATAATTACATCAACTAGTAGCACTCCAAAATGAGACCGTAAGCTTTAATGCACTAAAAAGGCTCTTCACCGCTCGGTAGGAGGTACAGGATCAGCAATATCGTCTGAACCAAAACAAATCTTTCCGGTGAATAACGTCTCATTATTATAATTTAATAAAATACATGAGTAAATAATTTAAACATTTTTATATTTTGACAATAGCAATATCTTAACTAATCTCAATTTTTAAACCATACGATCATGAATAAAATAGAACTCTATAAAAATATCATTAGTCAAATAATTTTCCGTATGGAATAAAACCTTTGATATAATATAATCAATTTAAAACATAATTCACAAAACCTCATCTTTCTGTAGAACTTCTTACAGAACGAATGACAAGCATGGCCACACAGTCCACGAGGGTAAACTAACCAAGCATGACTCAAGGCCATGAAACAAGCATTGACACAAAGTCCATGAAACAAGCATGAGAACAAATCCCATGAAAATCAAGGGAGCTCGAGGTTAACCATGATGCACCAAGAACTAACAGTACTGCTGTTAGTAACCAGCGTTCTGTATTCAGTTCTCTCCAAAACATTTTCAAGCATGCGTGGGGACAATTTATCAAAACAGTAAAAATTCTTCTTTCAAGATAATAGCAACTTTATCTCATACTTCGTAATTAAATCCCCCAGCATGAAGTTTCACAAACAATATTTCAAAACTTTCCTTCAATTCAATCTGTCAGTAAACTCATTTTAAAACATTAAAAAATCACGTAAAAACATCTCATTTCGAATAATAATTTCTAGCTCATAAACTTTCCAAAGTGCAAGATCATTGCAGTATAAAATTTATGAAAAATATTTCAAAAGTATCATTTCTCTTTAAGTGCATAATCGTGAATTATGCTTTAAAACAGTTGGAAAAAGATACATAAATTCTATACTCATATACTATCAACAAATATTTCGTCACAAAATCATACTTTTAAATATGGAAATAAACATAAAAGTTCAACAATAATAATATCATTTTTAAAAATTAAGGACGTTATTCACTCATCTGTTCCTCCTTCCGAAACTATACCTTTACCAAAATCCCTTTTTGATCGCTTTTCTCTTGAGTTCTGACAATTGTCAATTCCTATAAATTTTGAAACTTATGTATCAACCTCTAATGGAATTTACTGCACTGATTTGAAAAATCCCTAAGTACCACAATATCCTTCAATCAAACCTAAGTTATCTAAGAAATCCGTTTAGCATCAATATAGCATTCGCAACAGTCATACATAGTTTTTTTCTTTTAGAACCACCAAAGTATCCTCTTTAAGTCTAGAAAATTCCAGCTTTAAAATCATCCATTAAATTATCATTCTAAAGTCTCTAATGGCTTGACGACCTAGAATAATTGTTTGATGGAGGCATTAAACAACAAACTTTTAATCAGGTTTTATTCCCAAAATTTAACAATAACAGTGACAATACAATTCACCATATATAAGAGCAAGCGTTTTTTTTTTTTTGGATACCTCTCTATTTCAACGTTGCAGCAAAATCTATTCCTAGTAAGCTCTAAACTTTCTAACTTCCATTTGCTAACTAACCCTTACAGACTGTGGCAAATTAAACCATTGGCAATGAATACCCATTCTGTAACACCCCTTGATAAATCAATTATTATCAGAGTTGTAGCGCATAGCCTAATGAGCATAGTCATTCTAGCATAGTAATACTGATATTAAATTCTGATTACATAACAAAATTCCACATAGGGCTATACAAATAAATTTCTAGTCTCTAAAATAGGCTAATAAAAATAACCTATAGCATTTCTCGGTCCGTCCCAGCATCACTATTCAACAGTGAGTACCGCCTTGCCTTGTGAGCCACGCTCTCTAAACTGAACAATCCACAGGTAGCAACAAATACTGGGACCCCGAAGGTTCCCAGAGTAACATGTTAATCTTACATTCTAAGCATAGATCAGTATATGACAGATAACCATCACATATACATTCAGCACATACAGCACAAACAATTCATACAGTACATATTTATACATATTGAATGGTACATACAATCATATAAAGACATACAAAGAATGCAAGATTAGAGTTACTACCTGATAGCCTTTCCAAATCCTGATCCGGTTCTCTATCCTCTGGTCATCTCAGATAAATACCGAATCCTATAATTAAATATTCATGGTTGGCAAGTTACTACTTGTCCAAATTCTCTATTTCTCTTATTTCCAAATAAACTCCATAATCTGGCAGAGTTTCCAATTAACTTTGAAAATTCATATTTAATTACACAAAACTTCAATTGATGTGCTTCCAAAAATCACGTGTTCCTCATTATGTCTATTTTCAGAGGAAAATACATTTGACTGTCAAATATATGTAAACTATTCCCAGAATTTTCATTCATCATCACTGTTCCAGAAAAACGTCCAGGTTTAATGCTGAACTTGAAAAATCCATATCTGGAGTTCTAGGTGTCCAAATCAGTTGGTTCAAAAATCCATGAACTCCTTGTTAAGTCTAGTTTCTAGGAAAATTGGTTTCAACATTTAATCATATGCCAATAATTCCCAGATTTCAAAAATATAAACACTGTTCAGAAAATATTTCAGAAAACGTCCCAGATTTCATACTTGACTTCAAAAATTCATAACTCCCTGAATATAAATCCAAATAAGGCTTGTGACCTATCAAATTAAAGCTTGATAAGTCTACTTTTATTCTGGAAATTTTCATAGGAAAAATCAAATGTTTACTATTTTAAAAGTGAATCCGAAAATCACTGTTCATTTCTGGAAACCAGCGTTTTTCAGTGTTCAATTTCTAACTTGGAAAAATCATAACTAATTCTATAGAACTCCGATTAAGGTGATTCAAAATTCTATTTGAAGTTCTATAAGTCTAGTTTATGGAAAAAATATTCATCAAGCCAATTAATGGCTGTGTAATTCCCAGAAATTCCAAAAGTGAACGTTGCTCTATTCAGGAAGTAAGATTTTCCCAGATTTTCTAACCAAACTTAGAAAAATCATAACTAGAGTTCTAGACGTCGGAAAAATACGTTCTAGCACTTATTTGAAAGACTAAGAAGTGTACTTTCAACTTACCAAATTTCATGGTCAGAGTATATCATTTGACCGATCAAAATATTGCATGAACCCAACTGCCTTACGGAATTTCCAGAATAACAGTGTTGTACAAGTGGAACGATACTTCTCATATGACTTCATTCTCTCAACTCTCACTCTCTTCTGAGCTCTCTTTCTCTTATTCGGTGTCTTCACCGAAAGTGGAATGGAGAGAAAGAATGAAGCAAGTGCATGTGAATGCATTTGTCCTCATGTGTGTGATATCCATGAGTAAGAGACGATGGCTATCTTCCTTTCATTGTTTAAATAATTGACAAGAAAAAGAACATACATGCTGACGGAAGTGGAGCATAATGGAGTATGTTATGTTGTCTTCTTATAATAATAAAGAAAGTAAGTGATTGAGTGGAATAATAGTGCATGCCCGTGAGTTAATAAGAAGGAGCATGTGAGCAATGTACTAATGATAAAGAAACAAATTGACATATGAGTTGTCCATTACTAAACAGGTGCAGATCTATTCTTCTTTCTATATAGCCTCCTTTATTGACTTTGGTTCCAAAATTTCTTTACTTCACGTGATTGAAGAAATAGATAGAAACTTTACAAATTCTAATAAGTAAAATCTGAAGATATGGTCCAAAATAATTTCATTTGATCTTCTTTGATTCCCAAATAAAAATACTTTTGTTTGCAACTTCATCTTTTCCTCATTTAATTGCAAACATTAGATAAATATTCTAAATAAATTCTTAATATTCATAGATACAACTCTTGGCTCTTACTGTTCCTAAATTTGTCACTTCTAAAAACAAGGCATAATAGTCTTCCAAAAATAGACTAATTCTCAAGTCTTTAGGCCCAAAATTCGGGATATTACACATTCATGACTATTTTGTAATATTATATCAACATGGCAAACCAGAGAAAATTTATTTTCGGTAATTGACCCAAAACCAAACAATCACCATGCAATGACATTCAATTACATGCATGACTGATTCTGCCTAACTGAACTTCGATTATAATCTATCTATCACTATATCCACTTGATCAATGCTTTCCGCCCAGTTAGCTTCAGTATATACAGTTAATCTTCTCACTCACAAACTACCCCCCAATTAACGAAATCAAAGGCAGAAAGATGTTTATAGGGCTCACCTACGTGTGATTATAGTGTTGCATGTGGAAATCGGCTAACTCCTCTTGTTTCTCTGGTAATTTCTTTCTCACTCGCACAGCTTTCTTTCTCACCCTCTCTCTGCGTTTTTGTGAGGCCGAAACGAAGAATGAACAGGTGATAAATGAAATGAATGAGAATTGGATATTAGGATGCTGACCGAAATATTAATTGTTGAAGTGAGGAAGTATTTTGCATGATTATCCACATGGCATGAATTTGAAAGAGGGAAGGGTGATGTGTCACCAGATTAGAGAGGAAAATAAATGTAGTGCGCTGTAATCTCTCGGTCCCAGTTTTTTTTTTTTTCCCTATGTTCAGGGTGTTGAGGCCGAAATGAATAATTGGGAGAGAGGGAGTGTTTGACCGAAATGTGCTTGAGTGGAGCCCAACGTGAGATGGGGAATCATCAATGAGCTGGCGCCTTGGCTTCCTTTATGGGCTGGGGAAATTACAATGGAGAGAGTAAAGTGTTTGTATTTTTTTTTTTTTTTTTGTAATTTTTTATAAAAAGTGTTTGTAATTTTTTTTTTGATATAAGGCGAGGGAGGGGGGAATCGAACCTAGGACTTAAAGGGGGGAAATGAATCCCAATACCACTGCACTACTAGTAGTGCTGGTAGTGTTTGTAATTAAATAAAGGTGAATGAGTGTAATGAATATGGGCTAAATGATTTTTATTGGGTATATCGGCTGAATAAGGTTCGGACATTAGAGGAAGGAGCTGGCCCAATGGATTGTTGCACAATTGAAATATTAAGGGAATAAGTGACGTGAAAATGATAGAATTGGTAGTGAATGTTGAGGGTCCCACACCATTTTAATCCCATTTGATCCATTACAAGACTCTTACTTGCAACTTGGTCCTCCATTTAATTAGTTGTAAATATTGGATAAGTGCTAGAATTAAATCCTTAATAATAGTTCTAGATCCTCAAAATAATATTTCATATTTTCTCCCTAAATTTTCAAGGACCGAAAATACTCTAGCAATTATCTTAAGCTTATTACCATAATATGCTTAAGACTTTGAACTCCTTTTGGCTTAGCAGCCTTTTATCTCAATCATATTCCAAAACTCTTTATCCCAAAATTTAGGATGTTACACCCTACGCATTTAATATTTGAGTATTGACGGTTACTCTGGGGGCCAATTTCAGACTCTAGACACTTCTACAGCTACAGGAGAGCATACTGATCAGTGAAAACCTCTTGAGACAAGGTAGGGTTCGAAGATGCAGTGAAGAGTAGGGAATGCCCTACCGTATTTTGTATCTTACTTTTTGGATGATTTTATTATATTTTTAGGGTTTATTTTGAATTACTGTACCCTTAACCTTCTGGGGATTTATACTTTATGTTGTTTTTACTTTTATTAGTACATTAGTTAGTCCAAACTGGTCCTACGCTCTGTCACTCTTACTCTGATGCATGCTAAAGAACTTAATAAGTAAAGGAAATGTAATTAATAAAAGGAATCCCTCTAACCCACCACCCGAAAAGGCGAGGCTGGTGGAGGTGTAACATAAGACACTAAGCAATCATTCAATCATTCATCCCCCATCCAATTACAAAGTGCTATCTTGATATATTAAGGGTGGAAACTTAATTTAAGAGTGGACAATCATTCAAACATATGTTTTTTTTTAAAAAAAAAAACACACAAAACAAAAACTCAAATTCAAGTGGGGGCATGCAATCAACAACGTGGGTCCACCCATGCATCCAGCTTCCATTACTATAGATTCAGGCATATGCAACGCTTCATAGATAATGGCCATTATAGTGAATAAACTATGCCGAGGTGGAAGTCACACAAGAACATGTAACGCTAAAAAATAACGGTCAAATGTGTGTATTGTCATATATTAAGAGACGGAATTCACGAAACACAAAAATAACAGTTGTTGTTAATAACCTTCATTTATTTAGGAACAAATAACAGTTTTTGCTAAATAACCGTTATATAATACTTACAAACGATGTGTCTTTTAACGTTATGTTAGTCAAAACAAATACATAACAGTTATAATGATTAACTGTAAAGTATGACTGTAAATCTGAAATATTATTAAATATTATATATAATAATATCCTATAATTATACTTCTAAGATAAATACAATATGTTAAGATAATTATATCTAATAATATCTTATAATTATACTTCTAAGATAAATACAATATTTTAAGATATAGTTATATCTAATAATATCTCAAATCATACTTTAAAGATAAATATAAGATGTTAATATATTGGTCTAATATATAATATCTTAAGGAGGTGGGGAAAGTGGGATATATTTCTTCATAAAGAACCATTATATATTTTTTAAAAATATTATCTATGGAAACTGTCATATATAAAGAAGGCAGAATTCTTAAAAACATTTATTTCATAATACTTGACAGTTTTTTACCAAGATCCATTATATATTCTTTAAGATTACTTAATGGTTAAAAATGATAATCGTCGTATATAAGAAGGAGAGATTCTGAAAAAGGTCAATTATAAAGAGGCGGGATTCTATAAAAGTATTTGATGATACATTACAATTCTTCACAAATAACCATTAAGTAATCTAACAACATATTAATATATTCTAAATATCTATGGATTTTGCTCTACCGCTATAGGTTTTGTCCTCTACCACTAACATGGATCTTCATTTTGCAGGTCCTTGCTCTCGTAATTCTTCCTCATAAAGCTTTCAATTTTTCAATTAATGTTTTTAGTTTCATTTTATTTTTTTTATATAATGAAAGCTCACTAGTTGAGACTCAAGGTTGTTGAGTTATCTTGAAAGGAGAATCACAAACAAAAAGTGATTATCAATGGAGAAGGAAGTAAGGGAAGCAGGTATTGGGTCTTGTTGAGGAAAGAGAGTAAATAATCTATGATGGTAAAAACAGAGAAATAGATGATGTCTGGAATGGAGTAGAAGAAGATTTCGGCGGTGACATTGATGAAGTGCATCTCGATAGGTGGAACTGCGGTGGTGGAGGAACGAAGGTGGTGTTGGCAGTAAGTGATGATGGTGTGTGTGCGATCGTCTTTTCCTCAACCTCCAAAAACCCAAAACTTTGTTCCCCCAAAATCACGGTCAGGCTCTCTTTCCTAGCCAGTGGTGGCGAAGTAAGGAAGGGACGATGGTGATGGTGGTTGTTTCGAGTTCTTCGTCCCTCTCCTGATATATTCTCCAATGCTGTTGAGCTCTATGCCGAGTCTTCCTCCGCGGCGCTTCTAAGTCTGTTTCTAAATGTTAAGCGAGAAGAAGGTGACCTAGTTCACGGTCAAAATGCAAGTTGAGCAGGGAGTAAACAAAAAGTATTTAAAAGTTCATAGAGGGACTAACTTAAAGTATTAAAATATTTGTGAGGTTGAACTGTAATTATCAAACAATTTGGGCATTTTCTATAATATCTTCGGTCCTTTTCTTTATTGATTTGCATTTTCTAGATACTATGGGGAATTTTATGTAATTTTTCCTAGTACTTAAAAAAATTGATTCTGACCCAATTGACATTCTCTAATTCTCTAATTTTCTCCCAAACTACCTACAATACAAGATTAATCACAATGTAGCATCAAAAGTCCAAAAAATGATTTGGATGAATAAGTAACAAATTATGACTACTTTACATATGATTAGAGTTAATTCAATACAAATCTCCCTATTTCAAATTAGTGCTTAATCATGCAATAATGGTCTATGAAATACATTAAATTCCCCAAATTAATAAAAATAAAACTATTAAAACATGGTTTAATCGGTAAGCAAGCTATATATACTACAAGTCAAAGATCATAGAAGGGTACTATTTATTCCATCATTTATTGAATTCAATTTATATATACATGCATGAATTGTGGATAATTATTCACTCCATGCATGGTTTTATTATTTTGCCAGGAAATTAAGTTTTGTTTCCAGCAAAAGAAAAATACTTTGTGTAGAAAAATAATTGTTCATTTATCTATCGTTTTGCTTTTTCTATAATCGTTTGCCTCAAAAAGCAAAGTACATCAAACATGAAACGATTATGCTTTGGGGGGATAAATTGGAGAATATATATATTATCTGTACAATGGAGGTGAGTGACATGCATGCACTTTGGATCGGATATGTTCACTTGATGGCTTTATGATTTTTTCCATATTTTTTTTATTTTAATTTTTATTATAGTGAAATATAAAACACGGAAATGATTTCTTACACTGCTTCTAGAGAAAAATATTTCTATCATATCTCAAATTGAAGAAATTTCTCTTTAAAGAGAAGTCATTTTATATCATTCTATTTTCTCTTTCTGTAATCCTAATCCTTTTGTTGATAACCCTAAATTACCTCTTTATTATCTTGAAAGCTCAGCGTTTATGGTCTAGAAACCTATCGCTTTATTTATTTCTTTATTATTTATTTTTTTTGCCCATATCACAAAGAACGCATTTTAAGCTCAATAATAATGACAAAATCCATAAATAAAATGTGAAAATATATAACAAAGTAGGGATTTGTTAGCTTCAGCTAGAGGGGTTAAACTTTGCCTAGTGTTGATGTGTTTAATCAACCTAATTCAAGCTACCTCAAATGGTCCTTTGGGCATTTTTGACTAAACTAACAAATTGAACTCCCATTATTATTTGTTGAACTATAATTGCCATTGCCAGCCATTTTCAAGAGATTCACTTCATACATTCATATTTCCATTCCATCATACATAAATACCCCAAAAATATTGTAATTTAGGACCTTTATCTTCATTGCATTGTTGTAGTTTCAAAATCCTAATTCCCCATTTTCCCTAGTTAATTGCATGTTTGATGGCATTTAGTCTAGCTTAGGATTTCAAATAAAGGCGCTTCAAAGAGAAACAACCCGAGTTGTGCAATATTGCATTGCTAGGAGGTTTATTTTTTTACTCATTGGTTATCTAAGTGTCAGTTTTGTTGTTGACTGGGATATTCTTGCGAGTTGCCTATTAGGTAGTTAGTTTTGTGTTTTTGCATTATTATTAGTGTAGATTTCAATTATTGGTATATGCGTTCTTGTCTTCTATAGCATAATTCTTGCATTTACAAAAAGGAAATTTTCTGGAAATATCAAACAAAGAACTTGGTTTCTAAGTGAGTTTCGAAGTCTTGCCCACAATATTGTTCCTTTGAATTATCTTTCACATAAGAAAATAAAGTTTTGTTTCCGTATCATTGGAATACCAATATTATTATTAAATACCAGCATTATGCCGAAATCTCTGGACAGTTCAAGATGCCATTATTACAACACACACATGAAAAGTATATTAGAAATCACATAACATCTTATTTGATCAATATCCTAAGAACACTGATCTTTGTTCTTTCCCCTTATCTATCTACGATATCTTCTTCGTTTTGTTCCTAATAAAAATTCAGCAATATGAAGAGCATCCAAAAATCGCGTTTCACCCAGCCACGTTTAAAGGGACCACGATACAAACAAGCTCTCGCATAGCCTCTTTCAGAGCTGAACTTGTTTAATTCTGTTTAAAGTGATCAGATTCGTGGTCATCATCATCAAACTTTTGCACAGCCTCTTCCTGAGTTGCAATTTTCTCCGTTGGTCCAAAGTTCCTTTCCAAGGTTTGATTCTGTTTATTGCTGGGTTCAATAATCGTGAGCGGTTCCATAGCCTCAGTTGTATTCATTGCCTGCTTTGAAAAATAGTATAACAAGTTATTTCCATCATGTTGTCTCCCTACAAATCAACGTCATTTCTTATATGCAAGTAATTTTATTAAATTCATTAATTACTGTGCTCAATAAATGCTACACATATATTTCCTGAAATTTTTAATATAACACACTTTCACCTAATTCACTTGAATTAGAGAATGACAGTAAAATTTAAAAATAAAAATATATTTCAATTTTAATTTTCTCCTATTTATAATATTTTGAAGGATAGAGAAAAGTAAAAAGACCCATATTTAAGTAATTATAATAAGGACAAAATTTGACTAATAAGAATTAATAATTATTCAAATGACTTTTAAAAGCCGCATTAGAATTGGGACACGAGGGAGTATGTGCCATAAGTTATAACTCACCTTGCTGCTTGTTGAAGCCAGGTCATCACTTGCACTTCTCTTTTGACTAGACTTACGTTGACACCCAAACATAATAAAGCTCAGAACCTCCGGGATGGTCCGAAAGGTATTCTTTGAGCTTAAGTGGCAATAAAACTTATATATATATATATATAATGAATAATGTTATTTCCTTATATGGTATCACTGAAATCATGAGAAAATAAAAATTATTTATGCATACGTAATTTAATTACCGTATCTTTCATCTTTGTCTCTCGTTGTCTTCTCTGGAGACGCCACTTTCCAAGCCGTTCCTTAATTTTGTCGATATCTTGTATGGTTTCTACATCAAAATCATCAGGCAATTTGAAACATACCACTTTCTCACCCATCACATGGTTCTTCATCTTTCTCCCAGTGTGTTTTCTCTCATCCTGCAGCCAAACATCACCGTATGAATAAAACTGTTAAGATCACAATTCAAATAATGACGCGGAAGCTTATATAGGGTTAGTATAAACAATAAAGAAAGAAGGAAATTACCATTACTGCACCGACAACTTCTGAGTTATCGGGTCGATGGATTGAGATAAGAATTTTGGGCTTCATCAAACCATCGGATGAAGGGTTCTTCTTCATCTCAGACTTCAACTCATTGCACAGTTCTGTGGCTGATTTCTAAAAATCACATATAATAAAAGATGCACGAATAAGAAAAATGACTGGTCAGAAGAAGATTAAAAAGATCATTATCAAGAGATTTTTGGGAAAAGGGCATATTTTTTCTACTCACAGAAACCATGATTCTTAAGATTTTCTCAAGCTCTTCATATTTCAAAGTTTGCTTACAGAGTTCGACACCAGAATTCTCCATCGCAGAAAGCTTAATTGGTGGTTCTCTTCTTCTTCTTCTTCTGATGAAGTTGATGGATGTTCTTGTGGATTTGAAAAGCAAGCTATATATACTACGAAGCCAACATGTTGAGATTTTTATAGATGGGTATTATTTATTCATTTTAATTTACATGTACATGCACCACGGATATTCACTTCATGGTTTTATTATTTTTCCAGTAAAAGGATTTTTCTTCTTGTTTCCAACAAAAGAAAAATACTTGGTAAAGCACGATAAATTTTCTTTATTGACCATCATTTTGCTCTTTGTATATTTCTTTTCTAGGAAAGCAAAATATATCTTATATGAGGCGAATATGGGTTTGGAGGGATGAATTGGAGAGTAAGAAATCTGTATGGTGAAGGAAATTCATTTAATTTGCATGCACGTTGTTGGATATATTCACTTCAACGTTTTATTTTTTTACATACATTGATTTAGTGTTTATTTTGCATTAAGGTGAAATACCAAAAATGGAAATAGTTTGTAACATTGTAATTTTTCGCGGAAAATATTTCTAACAAATCTCATGTTTTATCGATCATTATTTCCTAGCTCTTTCTATAATTATCCCGACCGCTCAGCGTAAAGATCTATAATCTATCTCTTCTTGTAAACTATAAAATATAACAATTTATTATTTTTTTTGATTTTTTTATTATGTTACTTTTTTTTAGCATTATAATATTGGGACACACACACACCTTTTCTAAGTTCCTAATGACTTGCAAGTCCATATTAAAATGTTGGGATTTTTCTACAAAGTTAATAGCAGCGAAATTTATAATAAGGAGAAGTTAAATAGTTTGTAGGTATAACTTCAGTTCAAAAAATTTTTTTAATATCATGTTGAAATATATTTAAGCAAATGTCAATCTATATTGTTACGGGATATAATAACTTCTTGCTGTGTATGAAAATTTAAATTATGGTTTTTAATGTTTGGTATCTAATTCCGAGAAACGTTTGCAATAATTTAATTTATAGATATAGATAACGATGGACAAAAACGGGTTAGCCCGCAATTATTAAAATAAATATTTAAGCATTACAATCATGTATGTGCATTAGTCAAACTTCGAAAACTTTTTTGAAACATGCATCATACATATATATGGTATCAATATTATTCTATATAAAATTTATAAAAGAAATGGTCGCTACTTATAAATTTTAAATACTACGGTTCATTTTCCATATTTTATGATGTCCCGGCCGCTGCATCTAGTTTTGTAATAAAATTCATAGATCTCTACACATATCGAGAAGATAATATTTACTTGTCCAACATTTAAGGCAATTGTTAAAACCTTATAGGCTCAGGCAGTTGCACCTAGTAACTTATCGATTTGGACTTTCCAGTTTAATTTAAAAATTTTATTATGTACCATAAATAAAATTCACATAATTGATAATAATGTATAAATTCACAATTGCAATAGTCACTACAAAGTTAATTATGTCACATCCCAAATGTTAGGCCTAAGATTTTAAGAATAAGCTTGAATTAAAAAAATTACCAAATCTAGTTGGGAAAAACTCTCAAGAATTCCCCGAAAGATAGATTGACCCAGAGGGAACATACAACATTAGGCTTTCACGAATAAATCCTGAACGGTTAATTAAGGTTTATCCAAGGTGCAAATAAAATAGTAGACTTACCAAGGTAACATTATATTACATATCCATTGTCTCGATTTCGAGCAAAAGTGTGATGAATGAAAATTATGGGCATGGAAAGGTAATTTTAGAAATGGTTAAGTTTCAATTTTACCCCCCAAAAGTTTTTGCTGAGGAGCAGTGGGCATCCGAAAGTTTTTTATGAGAAATTTTGCCACAAAAGATTACAAAACATAGTAATTTTACTTCTCCGTTAATTTTGTCTGTTAAGTTTAAATGATTTCTACATGTGGCACCCAATGCTTGCCACTTTATCAAGCAAAATAGGGTTAAGTGTCATTTTTGTCCCAGAAATTTTCACTGAAGAGCAGTAGGTATCTGGAAGTTTTTTTAAGAGTAATTTTGCCACAAAAGTCTACAAAACGTTGTAATTTTACCTATCGTCCTCTAATGCTAAATTCGACTATTAAATTAGTCAAATAACACATATGTCATGCCACCTCATCATCCGCATCACTAAGTCCAATATAACATAGTATCACACCTTGTCTTCTCTTTCTTCCTCTCTCCCTTATTCACTTATTTATCAAAAAGAAAAATTCTTCACAATTCCCAGTCCTTTGGTAGATTTAAATCCTTAAGGACTACCACGACGAGTATAAAGAAATGAATATGGAAAGATATCAATCTCGCCTTGTTGAAGAAATCATCAGTATTGAGGAAATTAAAGGTATAGACTTAACAAGATCGGACTGAAGAATGCATAAAATCTTGTCTTCTTCGACTTTCTAAAGGACGTAGAGCCAGGAATCAAGGGTGCAGAGGAAGAAGTCAACCTAGAAAAGCTAGTTGAACTTGGAGTCAGAGAGGGAGATACTTTAGACGTTGAGCTCAACACAGCGAGAATTTGTGAAGCCGAATCGGTTAAAGCAATAGTGATAGTATTGATAACTCTCCAATTTTAGAATATTTAAAGTATATTTTGAAGATATTTGGAGAGTTATCTATACAATTTTAAGAGATTCCTAAGATTATATTATGGTAAGATCAAATCAAAGTGGTGCATTATTTTTAGGATTTTGATTATAAATATCTTGGATTTAAGAAAAAAATAAAAAATAGCTTAGGAATAATAATAATAGTTTTTAGTTGAATAGAAAAGAAAGAAAAAAATATATGCAGATTATTTTTATGTTACTTTATGTTAGATTTTGTTTTTACTTTTAAATATTTCTTTTTGTTTCTTTTCAAAGTGATGTGGAGCATTAGGGCTGGGAATGAACACATCAATTGGACTTAATTGATTCAACAATTTGTAACATCCCGTCCTTTTAAATATGGTTTTCAAATGGGATTATCAGAGCTTTGAAGAAATGATCAGAGTGGCATCGGAAGAGATTTTCCTTTTAAAACAAAACGAGTAACTGATAAACATCAATTGTTGGTGTGTCTGACACTAATACAGTCATCCGAATATTCAAGTATTCAAAATTAAACTGAAATGACAAAAACAACGTCAGATGGTCCATCCTCCGTTCGAGTCCTCAAGCAGGCTGCTTACCCTTGTCAGCAACTCCGCCTCTGCCAGAACCTGAGGCTATAGTAAGAGCTGAGGTTCAATTACCATTGAACCTCAGGTAACGGTTAACCTCATGCTTATGGACAGTTATATATGACAGGTATTTCATGACAGTATAGCATAACCACATATCAATACAATCATCACATGTTCGCATCAATCCAGTCTGCACTCTTCACCAGTGCCACGATGGCCTATCATGTCCTCAGCGTGCTAGGAAAACTCAAACGGCATTACCAAGACTGTAACCCGTATATATACAAATAATTCTCAAGCAGAGTCACAGTCTATGAGCATATCTACCACATACAAGTGTACAATAAGCATCAGAGTTAGTGTTACAGTACGCGTCCGTACCTTTGTCGGTGGTCACGGTACGTCGTCGGTTGCGCAGCGATCACAGATTTCCTATGAGGTAATATTTCATTTATTAATTTGCAACCAATATCCCAATAGATATCCTAGCCACAAATGACTTCCTTACCCTTGGTGGATTTCATAATTCATTATTTCCCTTTATTATTTGAGAAAAACGCTGGTCCTTAAATCTGGGCAGAATTTCGCCTAACTTTGAAAAATCATAACTAATTCTAGAAAAATCGAAATAAGGATCCGTAAAATTCCTCAAAATCCTTAGGATGTCTAGTTTCAAGAAAAAATATCAGACTTTGCCCATATTCCATGGTTCATTCCCAGGGTTTTAGTTTTGAACCTCTGTCCAGAATTTTCCAGAAATTCGTAGCCCTAACTTTGGGAATTTTTATCTCCCTGTACAGAACTCATTTGGACATGTTCTTTACATATTTAAAAAGCCCTATATGTCTACTTTAACCATGAATTGTTCCAGAATTTTCAACCATGATTTCAGCATAAAATAATAGTATTTTCGTGACTGGTTCAGAAATTCCAGAACCGATGAAATTTTGCCAGAACTTCGTTACTTCGGTGTTTCTCTTCCGGAAATTTTGCTAAAACTCTTCCTTCATTATTTTTTCGAAATAAAGCTAATTTTAACCATAAAAACATGAATTTACAATTATTCTAAACTATTTAAGATCTAAGCTACTTATAACTAAGAATTTAAAAGCTAGAAACTAAAGACTTTGCTTACCTCTTCTTGAACTCCTTCAAGCTTCTCCCACTCTCACTAATATTCAGATTGCTTGGTTTTGGTGTGAGTTTTGTGAAGAGCCAAAGCCCCTATTTATAGTAGAAGGGTTGGGCAAAGTTGTAATTAATTGAAACTCCCTCTTGGCAATTCTTGACCCTTGGATTTAGGGTATTTTGGAGCACAAATCCTAACCCTTCAAATTGCTTTTGAGTCACCTACATGAGTCATTACCCTAGTACATTATCCTCTTCCACCATTTATGTCCATTATCCAAAGGATTTGGCTTGCTTTCTACTAATTAGAATCCATAGAAAAGAATGTGTTTAAGTAGTCTAATGAAGTTGTTTGCTCAATTACTCATTGGTTTTGAACTCTAGGAATTTTTAGCTTCATTTTGAGACCAATTTTGCCTATCTTTCTTATTGGTTCTATTTCTCAAACAATCATGAAAATGGCTTTGGTTATACTTGTCTTCATGCTTGATTTATGCTTGTTATGAATCTCAACTTGGTTTTCATACTTAGTTCAAGGATTTCAAGATATGATTTAATTTGTATAGGTTTTATTAGTTTTTATCTAAAATTATTTTTATAACCCAATTTAGTTATTCTAATTATCTTTTATCTCATTGGTCCACCTCTACTTCCTTACATCACCTTCTTCCATCATCCCTTACATCATCTTATCTAATTAGGGTTGTGATTCACCATGTAGGTGTGTGACTCATGCAAGTTTAGATTGGTGATTCATTGGTTAGAGTGGTGATTCATGTTTGTTAGATTAGTGATTCATTCATACTAGGTTCATGACTCATCCTTTAGGGTGGTGATTCATATTGTAAGTGTGTGTTGATTCATGGAACAAAATCCCTTCCCTTTTCTTTAAAAAAACGCAGCCCCTCCCCCTTTTATTATATATATATTTTTTGTTTTCTTTATACCAAGTATTAGAGAAAGTTATGTGATTGGTTATTCTTACTTCACATGGATTAAGCTTTATTAGGAGTAATTAGGGCCTTTGGATAAGCTTTATAAGATGAATTCTTAGCCTTTAGATCATAGTTGAAATTGTTGACTTTTCAACCCTTAATTAGAATTTGATTAACATGTTAATCCTAAGCTTAATTATCACTTGGTTGTTGTTTATTGGTTCATGGGATGATTTATGATTGCTTAACAATTCTTTTAGTGTTAATCTCAAGCCTTGTTGGTTCTTTACTTTTAATTAGCCAATCATCCCTCTAATTAGTGATTCTAAATAATTAATTAACCCTTCCTTTAGTATTAATTAATTGCCTATTAAATGTTGGTAATTAGTCTTTTATTTGTTCAAGTGCCTTGGTAATTTATTACGGCATTTTGTGAATAAATATGGGATAGGTATTAATTCTAGGGTCTTAGAAAATATAGTTTCTTATTTAATTATGAATTTTAAGATTTATGTCTTCTTTATTTAATCCCTTGATTAATTATAAAAATTTACATAATCATTTTGTTTAGTGAAAATTCAAGGGTCTACTAATTCCTATTATGCTTTCCTATTTGTTTAATGTGTTTTCCTAATTTTCCTTGCTTCCTTTGGATCCTATAAATTCCCTAATTGCATTTGGGAATTTTTTGTATTTTTATGATATTTTATGATTCCAATCAATTTTTAGAAAAATAAAATATTAACTACCTTAATTCTAAGGGAAAATAACCTAATAGATAAAGTAAATATATCTCAAGATTTGAGACCACATATTCACCTATTTTAAATAGGTGCCATCAAACCAAATATTGCATGTATGATAATTGTTAATTTGGGGTATTACACAATTAGAAGCCCAAGGGAATAGCACAACTTGGAGGGCTGGACACAAAGTGAAAAAAAGATCAGAACACATTGTTTTTGTGGAAGGAAGAATGGAAAACCTAATGGACAATTAAATGATCATTCACGACTTGGGAGATCCATCTTCTCGCTGACGGTGAGCACGAGACAGAGCGAGTGAACTTCCAGTCTCGCATACTCACACACTATCGGACCTTCTTCCTCGCCGGCGACACATTCACCTTTGTTGTCGCTGGCGAGATCCTCCCTTCTTTCACCACCATCCAACTTCATCTCTCTCCCTCACCATCTCAGACACACAGCAGCAATTTAGAAGCTTTAAAGGCAGATTTGAAATGAACAAAAAAAAAGAACGGAGATTCCAAGAACAGAGAAGCTGGACGACTTTTATTGCAGTGGAGTGGCTCGACAGAGTTGATTCCTTGCTCCTTTTCTTCTGTTTGTTCTTTGAATTTGGATTCTAATTTTTCTGTGCTGTGTGGCTTTTGTTAAAGTCATGTTTGGCTAATTTCTCTTTGCAACCTAGAGGAACTTTGAACTTATATGTGGATTAGACTTTGTTTTTATTATTTAGTTATAATTAATATTAATTTTGGTTACTTAATCTTGTTTAGCTTTATCTATTTAGTGACTGGCCATCATTGACTATGAATTTGAGAATTAGGATCTACCTTGACGAAGGGGATTTTAATTAGGCTCTGAGATTAAGTAATATGGGATTAGATTACGATTTAATTTGTGATTAGAATAGACATATACCTAATTGCCCCATATAATTGTTGAAGAGTGTGTCCGAGTTATGTTGCCTCTTGAGTAATTATGTTAGACATAACAAATTATACTCAAGAGAGGGTTATAAGTGAACCGACAGGCACTTATAATTATTTATACTCGAGATTAACAAAATTGATATTAAGACTAATTAAATTAGTGAAAACAAGGTTTATGAAACTAATAAGGGATTAGTGACTCTGGGTTACTCATTTGATTATTGTCATAGTTTGTTTATTTTAATTTTAGTTTTAATTCCTTTTATCTTAATTAAATTAAATTTGGTTTGCTTAACTTAAATGAAAGTGTAAAATTAATGCTTAACCAAAGTTTGTGATACCAATTCCTCGTGGGAACGATATCTTACTTACTCTTTATTACTTGGTACGGCCCGTGTACTTGCGGAATTTATAGGCTATAAAGTTTTATCCCTATCAAGTATTTACCTTTGTATAGATTTATCTAGGCCAACCTCTCCTCACTACTACAAATATAGATTTTACTCCCCTAAAAAAATGTCTTGTTTTAAAAATGGAAGTAAAAATTAAAGGTGGCGGCATTTTTATAATTATGTGCGGAAATTTTGGCATATCAAGCATCCCTTTTACATAAATGAATGCTAAAAGTCTACTTTTGGCTTCATTTTTAGAATTGGGACGCAAAAAGTGGTCTTTCAGAGTCCCAATCATAGATTAGGATGCTCAAAGTCTCACTTTAGCTGTCTCAATTACAAATTGGGATGCCTAAAGTCTTCTCTTTGTTCATATCTCACATCGCTTGCTTCATCAGCTCCAACTTCGGTTTTAAGTTTCTGACCTTGTTTCTCTCAACTTTGAATTTCACCCATCGTGAACTTTACCGGGAACCCACGACGGCCACCACAGGCAGTCCATGAGTGCGATTGAGATGGTAACTCTAACTCATCCCCTTCACAAATCTCTAGTTTTCTCTACAACTACGTCTCCCTTACAAGACTTGAGCTCACTGCCACCAACCTTCGACCTACCTCAACAACTCAGATCTAGTTTTCTTCACCCATATCTAGTTAAACGCAGTCACTTCAATGACTTCTCTCCACTTTATTTCTTCTTCATTTTTGGCCCTTCACTAGCTTTGCTGTTGTTGTTGTCAATCTCAAAGTTCATCGTGAAGTAAGAGACTCTATTTGGCGAAGTAAGAAAAAGGAGGCAAATTGTGGAAGGAACAAGACCGAACTCCGTGTCAAGAGCTATTTGAAAATGGTGATGAGTTTTTTTTGTGATTTTTCATTTAAGCCATACCTTGTAATCTATTCGAAGGCATCTTGAAGTAAATTTCTTATAGTGTTGAGCTCGACGAGTTGGTAATTGAAAGGGAGGAGGTTTGTCAGATCTAGGTCATAGGAAGAGGAAGAGTGTCTAGCCTAGGAATCATCTTTGAGAGATGGTGCTGAGTATGATCCTGAAGGCAATTGGTGTGGTGAAGGGCTGGAACCCTCTCATGCTTGTATCCAACGTTGTGGAAGAGCGCCAACACTCTATGCCATGGTTCATTGACAAAATGGTGGGGAGTTTGGGAATGAGGAGGCGAAGCGTGGGGAGATTGAGTGCACAGTGCATATGTAGATTTTTTTTTTTTTTTTGGGAAAGAAAGTACCTTACAATGTCCCTTTGTACTTTACTACGTAGCTCACATAGATGTCTCCTTTGAAAGGGATGTAGAAAGGGCCTAAAAACGGACGTTAAAAGTGCCTTTTGTAGTAGTTCCTATTGCGTAGCATGACGATAGCAGGTGGTTTCTTGAAGAAATGGTTGGACATGTGTGTTGTTTCACTGATCGGGCTCAGTGATATGGATGTATTGTGACATGTGTGTTGTTTGATTGATTTAACAATCAAATTTAACATTGGGGGACGACAGGGAAAAATTGCTATGTTTTGTTAACTTCCGGTTCAAAATTGCTCCTAAAAAAATTTCTGGATACCCATTGCTCCTCAGCGAAAACTTTTAAGAGAAGAATGATACTTAGCCTTCTTTTGCTTGATGAGGTGGCAAGCATTGGGTGCCACATGTGTAAATTAGTTACACTTAAGTGTCAAAATTAACGAAGGGGCAAAATTGCTATGTTTTGTAAACTTCTAAGCCAAAACTGCTCCTATAAAAACTTTGGGATACCCACTGCTTCTCAACAAAAACTTAATGGAGACACTGAAAGGTAGAAATTAATTCCCCTGGGATATATTTGAGGCTTAGTTGAGGTATAAATGAGAAAAAAAATTAAAAAAAAAAGAGTTTAAAGAATTATTAAAATTTTGGCTAAATTAGATTAATTCGCCAAAATTATGAAAAATACAAGGAGGCCTCAGATGATTGGACAAAAATAGGGGAAATTATTTTGAGATTAATATGAATTTATAAAAGTGGCTTTATGCCCATGAAATGGAAATTTTTGCTTAAAGAGTAATTTGTGGGATGTTACCCAAGAAGAAAGTAATTTATTGGAAATTATAGGAAAAATACCTAAGGGTAAGATTTTGGCCTAAGAACTTCATGAATATTCTTTTATGAGGGGAAGGAATTTTTATGAATTACTCAGATTTTATTGGCTAGAAAGCGTCCACAGAATTGATTATGGAAAAACCGATTGGAATACCAAATAAAACTTATTCGCATAATAAAATGATAAAGCTAGATATATATTATTGGAAATACCAACATTATTCCGTAATCTCTAGACATGAAAAGATGCCATTATTACAACCCAAACAAATGAAAAGTATACTAGAAATCACATAACATCTAATATGATCAATATCCATAGAATATTGATTTTATTCTTTCCCCTTATCTATCTACGAAATCTTCTTCGTTTCATCCCTAATAAAAATTCGGCAATATCAAGCTCATCAATAATCAACGTCTCATCTGGCCACGTTTAGCGTAATCCTCAGCCCGCTTGAACTCGATACGAACAAACTCTCGCATAGCCTCTCTCAGAGCTGAATTTTGATTTGCAGGTCCAGATTTCTCATGCAAGTTTTGATTCTGCTTGAACCAACCAGATTCATCGTAGCCGTCCTCAACCCCCTCGAGCTCGACATGAACAAGCTTTTGGATTGCCTCTTCAAAAGTTAAAATTTGATCCACAGGTCCAACATTCTCTTGCAAGTTTTGATTCTTTTTGAAGTGATCAAATTCATCATCTTTATCAACCCCCTCGAGCTCGACATGAACAAGCTTTTCCATGGCCTCTTCGAAAGTTAAAATTTGATCTACAGGTGCACAGTTGATCTCTTGCGAGTTTTGGTTCCGTTCAAAGTGATCAGATTCATCATCACCATCATCAATAACAACCACCTCCTTTTGCACAGCCTCTTCCAGAGTTGCAATTTTCTCCGCAGGTCCAAAGTTCTCTTCCAAGGTTTGATTCTGTTTATTGCTAGGTTCAGTAATCATAAGTGGTTCCATAACCTCAGCTGTAATAAAAGCCTGCTTTTCTTCACAATTTCCTATCAAGAATGTTATAAAACAGATTAATAATGAATATTACAATTTTAATGCTAGAGTTTTGGGTTATTTTCACTCAAAAGCTAGAAATATGCAATACCATAAAGATTACCTTTTCTCTTTGACCAAAAAAAAAAAAAAAAAAACGGTTACCTTTTCCAAGCTCTTTACCTCCTGATCTTTGATTCTCCACTGCACAACTTGTCCTGATGTTGTTGAGGCTAAAAAAGCAAGCTGTACATATTACAATCCAAAGGTCATAGAGGGGTACTATTTATTCCATCATTTATTGATTTCAATTTACATATACGATTATCATATATGAATGCACTTTGGATTAGTATTCATCACTCCATGCATGGTTTTATTATTTTGCCATGAAAATAATTTTGTTCCCAGCAAAAGAAAAATAACTTTTCATTTATTTAACATTTTGCTCTTTTCATTATTATTTGTCTAAGAAAGAAAAGTATATCAAATATGAAGCGATTATGTTTTGTGGGGACGAATTGGAGAATATATATGTTATCTGTAAATTGGAGGCGAGTCACATGCATACACATAAGGTTGTCAAACTTACGAATTTAGGCAAACTCGTGAAAGTGATGTAAACTCGTATCGTGAACTTAAATCATAAACTCGTAAGAGTTTACTTTTATTATTAAATAGGTATTACTAGTGTATAATTAAATAATTAAAATATAAAAATGGCAACAATTTGATTTACATATCTTTTAAATCCAAATAATTGAAATTAAATCCATCAACATTCATCATTTATCATATTTAATAAAGAAATTTTTATAAAATTTTATACAAAGCCACTGAGCATAATCAAATCAAAAAAACTAACACGAGTTTAAGAATAAGTTAACACAGTTTTGTAAATTAGAAACGTAAAAACGGTAATTTCGGTGTATAAACTCGTGAGTTTAATGAGTTTTACAACTAGCACGAGTTTACCACTGACTCGACTCGTTTTTTTAAGCTAGAACCGTAAAAGTGATAAACTCGTAGAGTCAACTCACGAATTTGACAACATTGCATACACATTGGAACGCTTATGTTCACTTAATGGCTTTATGATTTTGCCATGTTTATTTTATTTTGATTTTTATTAAGATGAATTATCAAACACGAGAATGGTTTCTTAAATTGTTTCTAGAGAAAAATATTTCTAACCTATCCCACATTGAAGAAATTTCTCGTTATAGAAAAATCATTTTTATCATTCTATTTTCTCTCTCTGTAATCCTAATCCTCTTGGTGATGACCCTAAATTAACTCTAAATTATCTTGACAGCTCAGAGTTTATGGTCTAGAAACCTATCGTTTTTTCTTTTTCCCCATATCAAAATGTTAACTTATTTTTTTAGCAATAGTATGAAGAAGATTACAAAGAAATAATAAGTGCGTATTAAAATGTTGCGATTATTATACAAAATTTCAATTATTACGAATTTGGGAAAGATAATATAATTATATTATGCAATTTCACTAATGTATATGGACCATATAGGTAGAAATGGTATTATGTTGAAAAATAATATTTTCCTACAAGAAAATAATTTTTATTTAGATTCACTATACGAATGAAGATGAATTTGGATTAATCATATTACTTGATCTTATCCAAAGGCTGAGAAATATATGGATTAATCTGACTTAGTTATCTTCCTCTGCTCTTAATATCATCTTCTCGTCCTCTTCGCATCTTAACATTCAGATTGAAATTTGAGTGGGATAGATTTAATGTTTTTATTGCAGCTTTAGATGATAATAACTATTACCTCCGGTCCTAATTATAAGAGCTAGTTGACTTTCTTTGGAGAGATTAAGGAAGCTAAATAAGTTACTTAATCATTTCATATGTTAAATATTTTTAGATTATATATTAGTTTATTAGTCAAATTAATAAGTTTGAAGGAAAAAATAAAAATAAAAATACATAAAAGTAATTTAATTAGTTTCCTTAATCTTTCCAAAAAAGTCAACTAGCTCTTATAATTAGGACCGGAGGGAGTAAAATTTAGCCATTTTTTAATTTATTTATTTATTTTTTACTAATTTTGTAAAACATTGAATTTGGACCACTCAAATTTCAATATAAAGGTTAAAATAGCAGTGGAGGAGAAGAAAATAGGAAGAGGTTATAATACCCCAAAATTGTATTTCACTTGAATATGATATTTTGGCCATTTAGGATCTATTGGAAATAGGAGAGTATGTTGTCTCCAAATTAGTAAGTGTATTTATTCTATTTCTTGAATAAGTTTTCGGTAGGACTTAATAGGGCAAAATCCAACTCTTTAAATTTAATTAGGAGTCATAAAATGTTATAAAATGCTATAAAAATACCTAAATTAATTAGTTAAAATTCCCAACAATTAAAGAACAATTAAATCCATATTTAAGGATACCTTAACACGTAATGAGTATATTATTAAAAATAAGCCATAAAGGAATAAGAAGAGGTTTAAAATAATTAGAGAACACTAAAAATAATTATTAAACACCAAAAATTAATCTTAATTGAATTAACATGCATAATTAATTTAATGTTAGATATTTACAAGCAATTTGCAATATTTTGGCTAAATTCAATAATAAAGCCTAACAAGAGATCAATAATTGTAACAATTGGATTTAGTAGGATCATAATTGACTTGGTAATTAATAAAATTACTACAACCTAAACTTAATTAAGCTAAGCCTAATAGTAAGCAAGAAGAATTTAACTTAGGGCTTTTTGGCACAACAAAACATCATTGGATCATTTTTGGTAGCCCAAACCCCCACCAATAAAGCCCAAAACAAAAATCAAACCAAATGGACCAGAGGGGATTTCGGTTTTTTGAGCTTCAAGAGGAAGGAATTGATTTTCAACACATGTGTCAAAATTGATCAAAGCTTGTAGGAGACAAATTACTATTCCAAACTTGAAGTGGAAGTCATTTAGCTTCTTGAAGAAGGAGAAGAAAAAGATGAAGGGAGAGAGAGAGTGAAATTTCGGTTTTTTTGATTGGATGGTGAGGATGTGAGTTTTCAATTTTACCCTAGATCCAATGGTTGAAATTAGCCAAGAGTAAAGTTGCACTTATTTACAAGATTGTCCAACCTTTTCACTATAAATAGAGGCTTGGGTCATTCACTTTTCTTCACACCAAGGAAAGCATCATCTGCATATTTGAGAGAGTGAAGAGAGTTTGAAGAAGCTTGAAGGAGATCAAGCATTAGGTAAGCAAAGTTCTTTAGTTTTGAGTTTTAAATTCATAGCTAGAAGTAGTTTTAATCTTTAAAATTCTAGAATAGTTTTAATTTCATGTTTTTATGGTTAAAAATAGCTTTATCTTGAAAAATTAGTGAAGAAAGTGATTTAGCAAAATTTCCGGGTTAGAAACACTGTAGTAATGAAGTTCTGGCGAAAATTCATCGGTTAGGCGATTTCTGAACTAGTAACAGAAAAGCTCATATTTCATGTTGAAAATGATATTGAAAAATTCTGAGAAAATTCATGATCAAAGTATACATATAGGGCTTTTCAAATATGTAAAGAACATGTTGAAATGAGCTCTGTACAGTGAGAAAGAAATTCTCAAAGTTTATGTTGTGAAAATGCTGGAAATTCTGGGCAGAGGATGAACACGTGAAATCTGGGAGTTATTTTTGAATTCTGGGAAAATCATGATATTTTTTATGGAAAGTATACATCCTAAGGAGTCCGGAACATTTTACGGATCTTCGTTTCGATTTTCCTAGAATTAGTTATGATTTTTCAAAGATAGGTGAAATTCTGCCCAATAATTTCCAGCGTTTTTCAACGAATTTTGAGGAAATAAAATTATAAACCAGTGTACCAAGGGTAAAATAGTCAGTAGTGGCCAAAATATCTGTTAGGATATTATTTATAAATTAATAGGGTGATATTATTATTATAGGCTATCCGAACGAACGCAGACCGATCAAGCTACACACCCGAATTACCGACTCAGGTACGGACGCATACTGTAACACTAACTCTAATGCTTATGGTATGCTTATATGTGATAGATAGTCTGAGACTCGGTTTTCAAAAATTGATCATACACATACAGCTTGATACGAGTTATAGTCTTGATAACGCAGTTATGTTTTCCTAGCGCTGAGGACACGGATGTACACCGTGGCACTGGTAAATAGTGCAGACTATAATAACATGCATATTGCAGTGGCTGTGTTATGTTATTATGTGAATATGAGAATATTGTTTGTGATTATTACTAGTTTGCCATGGATATCTGTCATACATATTTGATACATAAGCATGAGGTTAACCGTTACCTGAGGTTCAATGGTAATTGAACCTCAGCTCTTACCTTAGCCCCAGGACCCTCAGGAGGCCAGTCCGAGGAGAAGGGTAAGCAGGTGGCGTGAAGAGGCAGACGAGGAGTTCTTTTGAAATTTTTATTTTTTCGTTTTTTTTTATTTGAATATTCGAATATTTGGATGACTGTAACAGTACACAGATACACCTATGATGAATGTTGATTAGTTACTCGTTTTCATGACTATGCCGATGCTCTACTCTGATCAAACCTTTTAAACTCTGATAACACTGTTTTGAAAACGTTTTAGAAAATTGGGATGTGACAGAGGTCATAAGAGCAGAGGACCATAACCAATCATAAGTTAATCATATTACTCGATTGCATTCAAATACTTTAAACTAGTTGAAGTATATATATTGTGGGCCAAAGGGAAGGGAATCTAATGAATGCCATACTATTTCAATATTCAATATGTATATAAAAAATAAAATAATAACCTTCATCTTTAATTCATTTACTCTGAATTAAGATCAATTTAGATATATATCATCTTGATTGATCGCATTTAAATGCTTTTATTTAACCAGAGCATTTAAATGCTGGGGAAAATTAGGGAGAGGGACCAAAGAAAAATAATATTTATTAGGGTGAAGGTGCATTTTTGCCAACATACTATTAGGGAAGGAGCATCCAGCATAAATATTAATTATTGGTATCTTAAATGCAAACAAATAATTAAAAAGGGTTAAAAAACACAACCCCGTTAGATTTTTTTTTAACGGACGTTTATCACCCTTTTTCTTCTTCTTCTTCTTCTTCTTCTTTCTTATCAATGTCGATGGCAAGATGCAGTTGCTATAGTAACTTCATCATTGAGTTCTCATCCTCCATTTTCGATTTTTGTTCTAATTATTGTTGTTCCCCTCGTCAGAGCTAGGTTCCGGTTTCTC
The DNA here is from genome assembly GCA_034222035.1 of Acacia crassicarpa. Lineage (NCBI taxonomy): Eukaryota > Viridiplantae > Streptophyta > Magnoliopsida > Fabales > Fabaceae > Acacia > Acacia crassicarpa. The sequence goes on along the minus strand of JAWXYG010000006.1, from coordinate 48,377,386 downwards.
TCTCCTCAAATCCACCACCAGCACGCTCACAGTAAACTCGCTTACCTATGGCTATGGACATCGCCAAAACTCCGAGAACCCTAGGACCATCCCAGTAAATGACCCGTCCTCCGGCGGCTTGAACTCGGAGCAACTCGTCAGGTTGGTCAGGATGCAAAAATGGAAATCAGCGAAGTTAGCCTGTGTGATTTTAAGAAAGCTTGATGCACGAAAACAAGGAAAAATTAACCTAAAGATTTGCGCGTGCCAGGACGAAACCCACCTTGGATATCAAAGAAGAATCCAATGATTAACCTAACTTCTATTACCCAGAATGATTTTCAGATTCCAGAACCAGTCGGCGAAAATCTAGAATGATACCACGAAATTAATTCAAGAATCATCCAAAATATCAATGGTTCCCTTGAACAGTCCATGAGTAAAATCATACTTAAACATATAAGCCATATATTTGGCAGCAATCAAAGGATCATTAATCGCTGCAACATCAATATCATCCCTTGAAGTAGCTATACGCAAAACCAACCTTCCAATTCTACCAAAATATCACCTAAGAAAACCAATCGAACACCAGCCTTTTCTTTTGAAACAATCTTTTGCAAGGTGCTCAGCCAAGTCGAATTGTAAATTGAAGAGTTCAAAATCTAATATTAGCTTGAGATTCACAGCGATCGTGTGATTTGAAAAATTTCGATCAACAATCCCGACGCAGCTAGCAACTCTGGAAGTAAATTTACCAGTTCATGTGCGAATTTGAAGACGAAACCAAGAACGACGACAATCTTGAATCTGGAACTGGAGTCGCAAAGACAGAAGCCAAACGGAGCTTCATCACTGGTCAGAAAAAGGATGATTAAAATCAAGAATCTTTCGGGCAAGATAAAGAGGCCTTCGAAATGCCCTGAGTCGAAATGCCATCATTGGAAAGGTAAGAAGCAAGCAACGGTGGATCTTTGGTAGAGAAAAATCAACGGTGGATGAAAGAATCTTGAGAAATAGCCAAATAGGATCTTCTTGAAGGAGATGGAAAAATGGGCTCAAAACCCACCTTGTGATCGGACAAAAGAGGGAAGGCGACGCCGTTTCGGCAGAGAACGGCTCCGAAGTCACCACAGTTGGAGACGATGATCTTGTCCAGTGTAACGACGGCAACAACCGTGGTAGATCCGACGGCATCACAGTGAGGTGTCTGAAGCTCGAACCTGCAAGTAGAGCTCTGGTTGCTCTGGCTCCAATTCTGTACTTCCTCGACATTGATCAGAAAAAAGAAGAAAAAGAAGAAAAAAAAAAGGGTGATAAACGTCCGTTAAAAAAAATCTAACGGGGTTGTGTTTTTTAATCCTTTTTAATTGTTTGTTTGTATTTAAGGTACCAACAATTAATATTTGTGCTGGATGCTCATTCCCTAATAGTATGTTGGCAAAAATGCACCTTCACCCTATTTATTATAAAGGATTTGAAAATTGCAATTATTTAGAATGACAAAAAATTTAGAAAAAAAAAAATTGCTTATAAGCCCAGATGACCAAGAGAGAATATTTTGGAAGATAATATTTATCATTGCAAACTAGAATATCTATGGATATACTATTTGAGAACGTGATCAGATGATATTTTGGACGAGTGACGACAAAGTGGGTTCCAATTGAGACTGAAGAGTTCAAAGGCCCAGATAACATGAAACAATATACTAAAATATCACGCCATACGGACCTACGATTGAAGAGCTCTCACACTATCCATATGATTGATAATTCACCACTACAACTACATGCTTCCTTTGGGCCCAGTTAAACTGACGCAACTTTATTGCGTTTTTATTAAAAGTTGCGACAATTTACCAACTTTACAGTGGTTTTTTTGTTACGGCTACTAAAACGCACCTATTTTGTAGCGTAGGTTGTAGAGATTGTCTACCAGGAGTAGCAATGGGAGTGATAGCAGCCGATTTTTTTTTTTTGGAGAAAGGGCTGAATATAGTTTAGATCAACTAAATACATGTTCGACATTTAGGACTTATAAGTAAATGTCTTATAAGTAGACTGTGTATATATGCGTTTGAATTCACGTTAGAAATAATCTTAAAGGAAGTAACTTTTAATTGAAAAAACATAATCTCAGTGACACCCTGATATGGCATGTAAAATCATGTAGACAAAAGGGGTGAGTCTACCATTGGCTCAAGGAGGCACAAATAACAAGGTGCATAGAAGAAAAGCAAAGACATGTATAATTTGCTTGTTTTCAAAAGGAAAACAAGCAAATTTATACTTACGAACTATGCAAATTAAAGGAATGAGGGAAAAAAGGAAGGTTAATCCGAAGATATGTACCGAACGGTAAACAAGGGCCTTTGGTCGAATCTTTTTAATTTGTCTTCTCGAATCCAATTGTAATGAATGGAAGCTCTACGTGTGATGAAAGATATACAGAGAGAGGGGGATTATCAATTGATATTTAACCATCAAATAATTAAGGTGTGGAAGAGGAAATGTAGAGATTTCGGTTTGATTAATTTTGTAATAAAAATTTATAATTTTATTTTTGGTTCTTTTAAATAATTACAAATTTTTAAATCCTTTATAATAAGTATTTTCTTTCCTTTGTCCTTCTCCCTAAATGCTTTGAAAAATATAACTTGTATTATGAATAATATAATATGAAGAGAATTATTGAAAGATCAACAGCAACGTTATTGTAATTGTTAATTAAAGGGGGAAACGATTTTAACATGTAAAGGCTATAGTTATTCCAACGAATGGTTTATGATAACCAGTATTCTCGTGAAATAATTCAAGAACAAAATGCTTTTAACCCAATAAGAGACAAAAAATTCTTCAAAAAACAGTAAAAAAACAGAGTAAACGAGTTTGACCCCAAGTGATACCCTTAGTTAAAACATACGGTTTTTTTTTTTGGACAAGAAAACATACAAATTTAGTTGTCAGTTAAGGAAAACATACAAATTTGCGGTGGCATGCAGATGAGAGGATTTCTGATGGAAAGCTTCGTCATCCAGCCGATTATTCTCAATATAAGAAAATCGATCAATTATTTCCCAACTTCGGCGAAGAACCTAGGAACCTTAGGCTTGCCCTTAGCACAGATGGCATGAATCCATATGGAAGCCTTAGCAACACACATAGTTCATGGACTGTACTCCTCATTATTTACAACTTATCTCCTATGTTATGCATGAAACGAAAGTACATGATGCTGTCTATGTTGATTTCGGGACGAATACAACCCGGAAATGACATTGATGTTTACCTTCAGCCCTTGATTGAAGACTTGAAGGAGTTATGGGAAGAAGGTGTTGATGTTTCTGACTCTTTCAAGAAGGAGGTATTCAAATTGCGAGCCATGATATTCTATACTATAAACGACTTCCCAGCATATGGTAACTTGTCAGGGTATAGTGTAAAGGGTCATAAAGCACGTCCGGTTTGTGAAGAAGGCACATGCTACCATCAACTGCAACATGGAAGAAAGACAGTTTATCTTAGAAGCATGTCCGGTTTGTGAAGATGCTCCGGTTCCATTGACTGGGGAGCAAGTTTATGAGAAAGTGAAAAATATCAATATCATCTTCGGTAAGACAGCCAAGAGTAGAAAAGATACAAATATATGAAAAAAAACAGATCTGTATTCTTCGATCTTCCCTATTGGCGCAATCTTGATGTGAGACACTGTATTGATGTCATGCATGTGGAGAAAAACGTTTGTAATAGTATTGTTGGCACGCTTCTCAACATACAAGGCAATTCCAAGGATGGTGTGAAGGCAAGATTGGATTTGCAAGCAATGAGAATACATGAAGAGTTACATCCAAGGCCGTATGGGAAGAGAACTTATTGTCCCCCGGCTTCCCATTCTTTGTCTAAGGATGAGAAACGAAGTTTTGTGAGTGTTTACATGGCACAAAAGTTCCCTCGAGGTATTCTTCAAATTTTAAGAGGCTTGTATCGATGAAGGACTTGAAATTAGTAGGCCAAAAATCTCATGATTGTCATGTCTTGATGAAACAGCTACTCCCAATAGTTATTCGAGGCATCGCTGAATATGATCTTTGGGTCGTTTTGACTAGACTTTGTGTCTTCTTCAATGCGGTTTGTGGTAAAGTTTTTGACATTGAAAAGTTGGATGAATTGGAGAATGAAGGATATCTTATCTTGTGCCACCTTGAGAAGCTTTTTGTTCCTACATTTTTTGACATCATGGTTCATCTAATTGTTTATCTAGTGAGGGAGATAAATTTGTGCGGCCCTATCCATTTACGGTGGATGTACCCAATTGAAAGATCTATGAAATTCCTTAAAGGGTACGTGAAGAATGCATACCGTCTAGAAGCATCGATTGTTCAGAAATATGTTTCTGAAGAAGCCATGGAATTTTGTCAAAATTATTTGGCCAAAGTAAGACATATTGGGCTTCCAAAACGTCAGCATGTTGAAGGGGGTAGGCGAGGGGCTTTAGTAAAGACTGTGGATCCTTATGAATTGTCACAAGTCCACTTATACATCTTGAATAATGTTGATGAAGTTCAAGACAACATAGATGCATATAAAGAAGCTGTGAGGAAAGAAAATCATCGAATGACTGAACAAAGGTTGATTAGGGAGCATAACAAAACGTTTGCACACTGGTTCAAACAAAAGGTCGAGGGGGAGGAATGTGTTTCTGATATCCTCAAATGGTTAGCACGTGGTCCTGAGGTTGATGTCATAAGTTGGAATTCGTATGTGATCAATGGTTATACATTTTATATGAAGTCCCTAGATGATAGGAGCACAGTCCAGAACAGTGGTGTTATGTTAGAGGCTGAATCTATGCCCTTCTCCAGTTTGAAAGACAAGAGCCATTTATTGGCAGTCATGCCATATTATGGGGTTATTGAAGAGATATGGGAGGTGGACTATGTGGAAATTAGATTTCCCATTTTCAAATGCAAGTGGGTTAATGTCAATAATGGTGTTCGGATCGATCGGCAAGGATTTACATTAGTCGATGTCAATGGTAGAAGTTTTGGAGATGAACCTTTTATTATGGCAGACCAGGCGAAACAAGTGTTCTATATCACTGATCAAGAAAATAAAATGTGGTCTGTAGCTCTCCAAGGAAAGAGGGTCATTGATATTGATGATGAAATGAATTCAAATTATGGTATTCCTGAGAGTACTCCTTTTTCAAGGGGTCTGCTGGACAAGAACAAAGAAGATGAAGCGGATAATGAATCTGGCATAAGAAGTGATCATCAAGAAGGGATATGGGAAGATATCACTTTATAAAAGAGTCAGTTCTTATGGTAATATTCATATATATATGCAGATTTCTTTGAAAACTTTACGTTTTTAACTATAACATTTATTCCTTCTATGTTCATAAACTGTCTTTGACTATGAAGTTTGTTCCTTGTTTTATTTTTGTGGCAGGATCCGATCCAAAGGGGCATGTTATAAAAGAGGATGTTACGTTGTTGGGTGGAAATCAGATGAAGGCATGGTGAATATTATTTTGGGCGCATGTATGTTGTATTTGTAACTTATTATATTTGTAAGTAAGTTATCTTATTGTAATGAATTAATTTAGATGTTGTAGACATAGATCATTAATTAAGAGGCCAAATAACTCATGGTGAATAAATATTTGTATCATTTTTCCAATTCAATTTATTCAAATAATTGTTCATGTGTTGGATTCGGTAGTGGATTTGTGTGTATATATATATATATAGTAGCAGGAACAACATCAGGGAAAAATTCGGGAAAATTTAGACTGGAAATAAATAAGCCGGTCTTTTATGTTTAACTTTTAAGAGCGGATGTAATTAGATGACCGGTCTTAAAGGTCATATTAAGCCGGTCTTAAAAGTTGGTCTTTTTAAGACCGTTATGTTATATTTAGACGTTCGGTCTTAAATGTAAATTTTTAAGACCGGAGGTAATTATCATCCAGTTTTGAAAGTCAGTCTTTTAAGACCGCGTATAATTAGTCGTCTGGTCTTAAGAAGCCTCTATTTTTTAGACCGTATTTGTTTTGTCCGGTCTTAAAAGTCTGATATTTTAAAAGCGGCCTATGTTAGGCCGGTCTTAAAAGTTGAGTTTTAGGACCGAACAAGAACTATTTCAGGTTCATTTAGTACAACTTTTAAGACCGAATGTTTTAAATGTTCGGTCTAAAAGATTTTCTTTAAGACCGGTTCGTGTCCGATCTTATATGGTAGACTTTTAATACCGGCTGGAACAAGATCAGTCGCTCGTCCGGTCTTACGAGCCTCTTTTGTCCAGTCTTAAAAGCCTTTTTTGCACTAGTGCTCATCAAGAGTTTCAAACTCTTGTCCACAACATTGTTCCTTTGACTTGGCTTCCATGTAGATAAGAAAACATAGTTTTGTTTCCCTATGATTGGAATACCTATCACACCTCCTCCAATAAACGCCATTCATCAAATTAAATAGTGCAATAGAATATGTAAATCGGTTTGGATGATTGAATACTGATAACAATAATAATAAAACTACTTTGGCTATAAACCAAAAACAACACCTCAAGATCATTATTAGTATTATAGTCATCCCAAACAAAAATACATGTACTTTCTTCGGATTCCCCATCTATCAGCCTTCAGCCATGTTCCATGTCCACTGGCTTGCCCAGATAGCCCTGTTCTCCAGTATGGTCTTTTCCTGAACTTTTAAGCAGGTATGGGCCTAGAGTAATAGGTTAATCTCATGCACAATGTATAAACTACATATGATAGTCAACCACAATCATAAAATAAACAATACGGCATTAAGTATACGCGCAGACACATAATCTAGCACAACATCACAAACAATGTAGACTGTGAAACACAAGACACAACAAGTCCCGAATCCACAAACTAGGAAAAATAACAACTGAGCCTTGAACCCAACACGACTGAATGCAATACACATGTTTCTTAGACACGGATCAAAATCATGGCATAAACATGCATACATATATATACAGAGTATAAGAGATTAGAGTTAGTACCTGGTAGATTTTTAGACTGACAACCAACTCCCAAATTCTTTAAAGGTTTTAGGCAACGATACTCCCTATAATTATAAGTAATATTTGTCATATAATATCCTGAATTTTGGGGCATTAAGAATTGAGAATAACCCTAAATTAGACAAACGGCTAAGCCCAATTCAGGAAGAGTCCCAAGAATAACGAGAAATTGAAAAATTCTTGGGGACTAAGTAACTCGGCTATAACTGGTCAATGGACCTAGAAAGTTAAGATGTAGGATTAAAGTGTTAGTGTTGAATGGCGCAAAACACTTATACAGTATGTTATTTCGGTTGGGAAAGATACCATTCAACTATGTTTTGAAGTATATGACAATTAATTGAGTAAAAATATGTCGGCACAGATGAGAACATGACATTTCTAGAGTTGTCAGGGGAGCCCTTCGTTTTTGGAATAAATGACACCGATGTGCGGTACCCTGTGTCACACAAAAGAAAAGGGTAGTTGGGCTTTGTATCGGGCTAAGGAATTAGATTCTTGTCAAAGAGGACTAAGAAGTAACCCATTGATCACGGCCTAATAAGAAGTTATTGGTAATTAAGAAAGTGTTTTAGGACACGTGTCATAAAAGGGAGAGCTAATTGACACGTGGCATTGTTATAAGTAAGAAGATGACACATGGTAGAATTTCCTTAAGGCTTGACACGTGGCATTTCATGCAAGAACATACTTGTCTTCTTTCCCTTATCACGTGACACTTGGCACAACCCCCAAACACCCAAACCAAAACAACAACAACAAAACTCAAACATGCAAATCGAGACAACAACACTGGAACCTCAACACTCAAACCGAGACAACAATCCTGGAACCCCAAACATTTAAACCAAGGCAACATGCAAAACAATAAAACACACACACACATATCAAGATGCCACATGGCGCCTTGCATGCAACTCACAAGACACATGGCATCATCCTTAATTGACAACACAACAACATGCAATAATCATGACAAGTGGCATCACATCTTCAAACAAATTAAACACTTGCCAAGTGGCATCACATCTTAACACAAATTAAACACTTGCCTTCACAACATGCAATAATCATGACAAATGGCAATAATAATGACACTTGGCAACACTTTAGGAAATCTGATTTTTTACCTTATTTCTCCTCTTGACCGTGAGTCACATACACACACACTCACAAAATTCTGCTAAAACTCACTCCATCCCATTCTCTTATTTCGGTTTCTCTTTTCCTCTCAACACAAACCACATTCTCTCAAATTCTACAACCTCCACCGTACCCTCCTCTCCTCCACGATTTCATCAACATCCTCAATATCAACCAAGGTTGAAGCAAGAAAGGTCAGCCATGGTTAGGAAAAGGAAGAAGAAGACCAAGTAGTTCAAGGTGAGGAACTTGAACTCAAACTATGGTATCTTGGATTTTCCTACATGCATGTTAACATTTTTGGTTAAAACTCATATGCATGTGATTTTCCATGTCTAGGCTGAAGATTTAAAAAGGATTAGTGTGGTAAAAAGAGACTACAAATCAAAAGTCAAGCCTAGTGGTAAGCATACCTACTTCTTCTTCAAAATCTTTGAAATTTGCTTTAAAACCCAGATCTAGAAATTCGTGGTAAACACCGAGAAATAATTGGAATTTGGAAAGTCGAAGACAAACCATTGTGTTCCTTATGAAAATTTGTGTGGGCCTAAAGACATTTGAGCACATGCATGTGATTTTAAAGGTGTTTTAACACATAAAATAACGAGCCTAAAGAAAGAGGCAAATCTGCCAGTTTTGAACCACTGAACCCAGAAAGCTAGCTTGTGAGCGTGGTTTCAATGCGTTAACCTTCTTTGCGAATTATGAAAATATCTGACAAGCTAGAATATATGCATATCTTTAAAATTATGGGTATTTTGCATTTTTTTTTTTATCTCTGGTCAGTGAGTAATAATGTTACAAAATGACCCTGCATTCTGGAAATCAAAACTGGGCAGAACATTTGAGCACATGAATTGATTGGGTTAAAGTGCTTAGAAAATGTGAAATTTTTCAGACATGCAAAGGGCTCTCTCAGCATTTCGGAAATAAAAATTTGGTAATTTGTGAAGCTCTAACAGTGAGTTATTAATTTTAAAAATTGACTGACATTTTTGCAAAACTCACTGAATAGTCTTTATTGTTTTTAAAACTAGGAACAATTGGTGCTTTGAAAAATCCTGAAACTTTCCAGATTGGTAGAGGATTGGGAAAGCTTTAATTTGATATAAAATTTGGAATTTTTGAAGCTCTATACAATTTAATATGGATTTTAACTATTAGTCAAGTTTCTGGAGACCAATATGGACAGTAGATGAAAAATTGGAAAATGAGGTTTTCATCGCGTGACTAGACCTCTGAAAATATTTTTCCTTGAAAGCAAAGAGGTCAGAGAGCATGTGATAGTTGGAAGCACTCAAAAAGGAGTTTTTTACAATTAATGAAAAATGGTTAAAGTGACTGTATTTTTTAGGATAGTTAAGGTTTAGAGTTGAAAGTGACAAGTTTGGGTTATTAAATTAAACCCCAATGAATTCAGTTTAAAAAAAAGAAATAAACATGATAATTAAGGACATTGATCGAACCATATTTTTATGTGATTTTTCATATTTAAATTGGGATTTTTTTTTAATGTATTTTCTTGGACATTATTGCATAATTAGGAAATAATTTCAGTTAGGGACATTTGTATTGAATTAAGTGAAATTAGGGGCAAAATGGTCATAATTTGCTAATTTATTCATACAATTGATTCCTAGGACTTTTGATGCTACATTGTGTTTAATTTTGCTTTGCAAGGAATTAAGAAGAAAAGTTAAGATTTTGGAAAACGTCAATTGGGGTCGGATTTAATATTTTTGAGGTCAGGTAAAATTACAGAAAAGTTCCCAAGAATTCCTGGAAATTGAAAATTGTGAGAAAAGGAGCTAGGAGAAAATTACAAAAAATGACCCAAATGTTTTGGAAATCATGGTTCTGCCCTAAAAAGTTTTGCAGATTCTCAATATAGTCCCTCTCCAGAACTCTTAAAAGTTCACACTTTAGTCCCAGGTTCAGCAACCATAGTTACCTAGGACCCGACAGAGTGAATGAAAACCCAACAGAGCTCCTGGATATTAAATGAAGAAATAGAGCAGCGTCGTGGGAGAGACATGAGACCTGGACCAAGAGCTTCATCATTTTTCTTCTTCCCTCTCGCCGGCGACACAACCACCTCTCACCGTCGCCGGTGAGCCATCAACCTCCCTCCACCATCATCATCTTCCACCACCGTACCTAGCAGTCAGCCGCCACCACCCAGATCACCAACTCCTTCGATTAATCCTCCCCAGCCCTCTATTCCTCCATCATCACTAACCGCCATCTCCATCGTCATCTTCCCACGCCTTCACCTTCGATTCACCTTCACACCTTGACGTTGGATCCATCATCGTCCCTCGGTCCTTCTTCCACACCATCAACCACCATCATCTTCCTTCACTCTCTCACCACCACCATCCCTCGTCGGTTTCTTTGCCATTTCTGTGGAGTTTCTGTTACTTCCATCGAGAGCTTGAGTTTTCTGGCGAACACTTCCAGATTCCAGCGACTTTTTGCAGATTCCAGCAAGTGTTCTTATTGCTATGTGTAGCTGATTTTCTGTCATGGCCCCAAATGGGAGGAGCCCAATAGATGAGAACATTACTGATACTGGGCCTAGGCGTAGTAAGCGCATGAGAAAGCCTTCGAGGAAGCTACGCGAATTGGAGGAAGCTGAGGCTATATAGTCGTACAGAGTAACGGTCACTTGATGTGGAATATTTGTGTGATTTTTCTCTGTCTTCAGTCCATACATACTTCCCTTTCTTTATGCTTTTTTGTTGCATTCTGTTGAACCTTTCCTTTGTAATCGTTGCTACGAATCAGTTTTAGTGATGAATTTCAGTAATATATAATCTGCTTGGCAGACTTATACCATTAAATTTCCGAACGAGCTATAACCCTCACATTTTGGTGCTTTCATCGAGCTTCTTCTCATGGCGGAAAACACTCGCCTGAAGGAACTCCAATCCGATCTAAAACGCAACTCTGATTCCATTGATGCTGCTCAGACTCGTTTAGCTCAGATGGACCATCGTTTTGACCAACTAGACTCTGTTTTGAAACTCATGGCCGGATCAATGTCTGATATCACGAAGCGCTTGGACATGCTGTCTATAATACCCCAAAATTTGTATTTCTCCTAACTATGATATTTTGGCAATTAGGACCTACTGAAATAGGAGAGTATGTTGTCTCCAAATTTGTAGTGCATTTATTATATTTCTTGAATAAGTTTTCGGTAGGACTTAATAGGGCAAAATCCAACTCTCTAAATTTAATTAGGGGTCATAAAAACACCTAAATTAATTGGATAAAATTTCCAACAATTGGAGAACAATTTAATCTACACTTAAAGATACATTGACACATAATGCGTATATTATCAAAAATAAGTCATAAAGGAGTAGGAAGAGGTTTAAAATAATTAGAGGACACTAAAAATAATTACTGGACACCAACAATTAATCTAAATTGAATTAACATTCATAATTAATTTAATGTCAAATATTAACAAACAATTTGAAATATATTGGCTAAATTCTATATTAAAGCTTAACAAGGGATCAATAATTGAAACAATTGGATTTAGTAGGATCATAATTGAGTTGGTGATCAATTAAATCATTACAAACTAAACCTAATTAAGATAAATCAAATAGTAAACAAGAAGAATTTAATTAAGGGCTTTTTGTCACAAACAATCATCATGGATCAATTTTTGCAGCCCAACAAATGCCCAAACAAAACAATCAAGCCCAAGGCAAAATGAAAAAGAAAAAAAATCAGAGGGGAGCCACGGTTTTAGAGGAGTAAAGAGCTAGGAAAATTGTTCAACACAAGTCAAATTGGAGTCAACAACTTATGGAAGAAGTAGAAGCTTCCAAGCTTCTCCAACTTCTTGAGGAAGTTGCAACAACTTCTTGAAGAAGGAGAAGAACTTGTTGAAGAAGGTTAGATCCAATGAGTGAGATTAAAACTTCTTAGTTAAGTAGGATCCAATGACCAACAATTGTCAAGAGAAAGTTGCAATTATTTTCAAAATTACCAAGCTCTTTTACTATAAATAGGGGCCATAGTCATTCATAATTCCTCACACCAAGAGAAAAGCAACATCTGAATATTTGAGAGAGAGTGAAATAAAGTGGGAGAGCTTGAAGGAGTTCAAGCAAAAGGTAAGCAAGTTCTTGAGTTTTGAGTCTTCAATTCTTAGTTATTTAGTAGTTTGATCTTTAGATCTTCTAGATATAGTTGTTTCTATGTTCTTCTGAGTTTAAAAATGGTTTTATTTCGAAAAATTGATGAAGAAAGTGGTTTAGCAAAGTTCTTGGTGGAAGAACACCGAAATTACAAAGTTCTAGTGAAATTCGTCGGTTAGGCGATTTCTGAGTTAGTAACAGAAAAGCTTATAGTTCATGTTGAAAATGTTGTTTAAAAATTCTAAGAAAATTCATGGTTAAAGTAGACATATAGGGCTTTTCAAATATGTAAAGAACATGTTGAAATGAGCTCTGTACAGTGAGAAAGAAATTCTCAAAGTTTATGTTGCGAAAATGCTGGAAATTCTGGGCAGAGGATGCACACGTGAAATCTGGGAATTATTTTTGAATTCTGGGCAAAGTCTGATATTGTTTCTGAAAATTAGACATCCTAAGGAGTCCGGAACATTTTACGGACCTTCGTTTCGATTTTTCTAGAATTAGTTATGATTTTTCGAAGTTAGGCGAAATTCTGCCAAATATACTCCAGCGTCCTTCAACGAATTTTGAGGGAATAAAGTGAAAAATAAATGTACCAAGGGTAAAATAGTCATTAGTGGCCAAAATATATTTTAGGATATTATTCTTAAATTAATAGGACGATATTACTATGATAGGCTATCCGAAAGAATGCAGACCGACCGACTACGTACCGAGATCACCGACTCAAGTACGTTCACGTAATGCTTATTGTATACATATATGTGATAGATGCTTGTACATGTGATATGTACTGATAATATTGATGATTATACATGTGATGTGTACTGATAATATAGATGGTTGTACATGTGATGTGTACTGATAACACGGATGATTGTACATGTGAGGTGTACTGATAATATTGATGATTGTATATGTGATGTGTACTGATAATATAGATGGTTGTACATGTGATGTGTACTGATAACATGGATAATTGTACATGTGATGTGTACTGATATCATAGATGATTGTACATGCGATGTGTACTGTTAACATAGATGACTTTACATGTGATATGTATTGTTGATTGTTGCTACATCAGTTATACACATTTGTCGTACATAAGCATGAGGTTAATCGTACCTGGGATTCCATGGTCATGGAATCTCATCCCTCACTATAGCTTCAGGGTCCGGAGGAACCAGGACTGAGGACAAGGGCAAGCAGCACGTGTAAGGATCCAGCCGGAGGATTTCTTTTTGGATTTGTACTAGCATACTTTTAACTATTCGAAAAAAAATTGTATCGCTATTTAAGGCAACCGGATTCACCAGCAGTAAAGGTTTATCAGATACTCGCTCTTTTAAATTGCTCCGATGCTCGACTCTGATCAAATATTCTAAAAACGCTTTAGAAAATTGGGGTGTTACATTGTCCATGGTGGGTCACGACGCCTCCTCGTCAACTCTGCCTGCGGGGTCTCCGTATCCTATTGCTACTCCTCTCGAGCCTCGTTCCGTTAAGATGGATTTTCCATGTTTCGACGGCACCGACGCGTTAAGATGGAGTTTCAAAGCCGAGCAATATTTCAAATACTATGACATTGCCGACTCCCTGCGCTTGATTATCGCCTCTGTGCATTTTGATGGCGACGTCTTACCTTGGTTTCAGATGCTTGACAAGGCACAACACATTCCCACTTGGCTCGCTTTGGTCAAGGCCATCGAGGACCACTATGGCCCTTCTCAGTTCGACTGTGCCCGATCCTCTTTATTCAAACTCACTCAGTCGAGTGTGGGTGGTGTTTTATCCGACTATAATACCAAGTTTTTAGCTCTTGCTAATCGGACTGAGGACATACCCGAATCGACATTGCTAGACTGTTACTTGGGGGTCTTAACACAAATCTTAAACGTGATGTCCTCGTTCAATGCCCGACTTCCGTTCTCAGTGCTATGGCCGTGGCTCGCCTGTTCACCGACTCCACTACCCCAGCACCTCCATCGGCCAAACCTGCCAATTACACATCCTTCCCACCCAAGCCATACCCATCTCCCTCAGCCTCTCCCCCTAGCCCCTCTGTTACACTCTCCGGCGGTGGCAAAACCAATTTACCACCCTTATTACCCACCCTTAAATCACCTCCGGTTCGCAAAATGACGGCAGCTGAGATGCATATTCGTCGAGAGAAAGGCCTTTGTTATATATGCGATGCTAAATTCTCCCCCTCACATAAATGCCCCAATAAACAACTCATGCTACTTTGTGTTGATGATGAGGACTCGGAGGACTCTGTTTCTCCACCTGACGAGGATACTACCACAGCCACTTTGTATCACCTCTCCTTACATGCGTTTCGGGGCACACCTGGTGCTGCTACTATTCATTTTACTGGTGAAGTGTTGGGTACGCATGTCCAGGTGCTGTTAGACTGTGGCAGCTCTGACAACTTTATTCACCCTCGTATAGTGCACCACTTGTACCTTCCTATTGAACATACCGAACAGATCCGGGTACTTGGCGATACGGGACAAATCTTGCGCAGTAACGAGATTGTTACCATGGTCCCCGTCCAGATTTCTGTCGTGGATTTGGTCATTGGCGCTGCTTGGCTTGCAACTTTGGGCCCCCATGTGGCCGACTACAGCACTTCCACTGTGAAGTTTTTGGAGAATGGACACTTTGTCACCTTACAGGGATACCGTGGTACATCTGCTGACCATGCACAGTATCATCATCTTTTGCGGTTACACCAGACACATGCCATCGTCGATTGTTATTTGCTGGATTTAGTTGATACTACTCCTCTGGTCGCTAATTTACCCGATGATCTTTTCCCTGACTTGATTGCTATTATTCACAAACATGCCTCTATTTTCGATCATCCTAGTGGCTTACCCCCTAGCCGTGACCATGAACACCGTATTGAGCTTCAACCAAGCCAAGGACCCATTAAGGTTCGTCCATACCGTTACCCTTTCAGCCAAAATGTGGAGATAGAACGCCTGGTTACTAAATTGCTCATTGAGGGTTTGATTCAACCAAGCACTAGTCCCTTTTCAGCACCTGTGTTATTGGTAAAAAAGAAAGACGACACATGGCGTTTTTGTATTGATTATAGAGCTCTCAGTGCAGTCACTATGAAAGATGCATTCCCCATGCTAACGGTGGACGAGCTCTTGGATGAATTACATGGTTCTTCCTTCTACTCTAAGCTCGATTTACGCTCTGGTTATCACCAGATCCTTATGCACAAGGCTGATTGGGAAAAGACTGCATTCCACACTCATCAAGGATTGTATGAATGGCTCGTCATGCCATTTGGTCTTACGAATGCGCCGGCTACTTTTCAGGCGCTCATGAACTCAATCTTCAAACGATTCCTTCGAAAATTTGTACTCATTTTTTTTGATGATATATTGGTTTATAGCCAATCATGGGAGGATCATTTGGCACATGTGGATGTTGTCTTAGCTTCATTGTCTCAGCATCACCTCTTTGCTAAAATCACGAAGTACACCTTTGGTTGTCGTCGCATTGAATACTTGTTAGTTCTGACTAGTTTTGATGATGTCTTAAATTGATGTCATTATCTAGAGCAAAAAGTTTGTATACTACATATAATGAAGAATGAAGTTTGAAGAAAAAAAAAAGAATCTGTTAATTATAATGAAAATATCAATATTCAAGTTTCTGTGATCAAATAGAAGTTGGAACGGGTCAATTCGGAGTTAAAATGAGCAAGTTCAAGCTTCCAGAAGAATACTAGTTTGTTTTGGGGCATTTGTGCAATTTCAGCATTTTATCTCACCTAAACAGTACCTTGCTCAAGCAACAAGAGGAGCATGCTCGAGCAACATCATTTTTTAGCCAAAATCCGTTCTTGCTCGAGCACAAAGAAGAGGCTTGCTCAAGCAACATCATTTTTTAGCTCCTCTGTTCAGCTCTGTTTCTGGTGACCTTCGGTAATTTGACGATATCTCTCAACCCAAGAATCGGATTGACACGAAACTAGTGGCAAATGAAACTAGACATCCAACACGTTCTTCTGACAAAAATTCATGCCCAAAGGAGTTCATATGAATTATCTATGAATTTTACAAGTTGGAACAAGTATCACCGTCACTGTCCAGACCAAGCTTCAGTATTTTGAGTATATTTTACAAACGACAAATCGGATTGAGATGAAACCAGCGCCATTTGAAACTAGACTCAAATACCTTTTCAAAAACATCAAGAACACAGAAAAAGAAGATCAATTGAGGAAGTTATGATGTTTTGAAGTTGACTGTCTGTTCTGGATTCTGAAAAACGCTGGATAAGATCAACCTCCATTCATCTAATGTTAATGGACGAAATACAAATAGTTTGCAGCTGATTCTTATTGAATTAGAAAGAATATTTGAAGAGCTTTCTGAGATGGGATGATTTGCTATATTTGGGTTTACACCGAAGACGTTATGCTCGTTGGAAATTGATGTCAACGTAATTGCTTCTTGAAAGTCTGAAGTTTGCAAACGATAATAGCAGCTGGAAGCTTGACTCACAGAGATGGCCATTCAAGTAGAGTACTTAGTACCCGAGCATCATTGATCTCAGAGCAAAGAAGTATAATTATGTGAAGCATGCTCAAGCAGACTATGTGGCTTGCTCAAGCAACATGGGAAGTCATGCTCGAGCACAAGGGAAGGCTTACTCAAGCAACGTTGTTGAAATGGCTCTTCTTGCCTCTGTTTGGATCTTGCCCGAGCACGCTCTTAAGGCTTGCTTGAGCACCATGCTCGAGCAGAAGAGTTTGCTTGCCCGAGCAACGTCGGAATAATGAGCAACTTTGGAGTCTTGCTTGAGTAGAATAAAAAGCATGCCCAAGCATTATCGGACTTGAAAAGAAGAAGACCAAATTGGAAAGCCATGCTCGAGCAGAGAATTGGACGTGCCCGAGCAAGCATGCTCGAGCAAGAGCAAAAGGTTGCCCAAGTAAGCTTGTGTCTGAACTCATTTCCTCTCTGTCTCAACATTGCCCGAGCACAATATTTGGCATGCTTGAGCATCAGCGATGATTGAAGATTATTTAAGCTTTGGTCTGAGGCATGCCCGAGCAGAGTAAAAGGCATGCTCGAGCACCATGCTCAAGCAGAGGAAAAACCATACTCAAGCAACATCGTTGATTTCACAAATTCTCTCCTCTGCTTGACCCTTGCCCAAGCATGCTTTCTGGGTTGCCCGAGCAATAGCGAGAGTAAGTCAAAATGCTGCCCAAGCAAGCATAGCTTGTTGCCTGAGCACAAGACGATGATCACTTTCTACAACGTATTTACACCTTGGTTGCCCGAGCATACAAGCAAGGATGCTCGAGCATGATCATCC
This sequence comes from Acacia crassicarpa, assembly GCA_034222035.1. NCBI lineage: Eukaryota > Viridiplantae > Streptophyta > Magnoliopsida > Fabales > Fabaceae > Acacia > Acacia crassicarpa. Next base: position 48,359,694 of record JAWXYG010000006.1, on the reverse strand, counting down.
TCTGTTTCTTCAAATTACCGTCTCCGAAAATCATGGATTCAGCTAAATCATTCTATCTCTTCTGATTATTACTTATTATGATTAATAAATGTTTTTAACCAGTTTGCTAATAAGTTTCAGATAATTTAGCAACGGTCATATTCTGATTGATCGACGGACGAAATTGGATTCGTAAAGCAGAGACAATGCATTGAATTCAATTGAAGCGAGATTAGCGCGAATGGTTAAATGCTAACAACGGTCATAATCAAACGGACGAATTCAAATCCTACCAACGGCTATTTCTCCAACTATTATAAATCCACGAAGAACAGAGTTCATCCACACCAACAGCGCATACACAGATAATTGTACTCAAAGAGATCAGTTCTTATACTTGTTCATATCTTCAGATATAAGTGTGCCTCAGTGCTTATCAATTACTCTATAAGAGAGATTTATCAATTGTATTCAGTTTAGTTCAAAATCTCAAGGTAGTGGTATCTTGAGTACGGTTGTACAATTACGATCTGTAAGGGGGAGTGATTCTGGAGAGTGAGAGTCATTCTGTATTATAGAGGTTGTAATTGCATTTGTGAGATAGTGAGAAATCCCAGAGTGACTGGGTACTGGACGTAGGTCAAAGAGTTGGACCGAACCAGTATAATCCCTCTGTGTCGACTTTATTTCTGTTTACTGTACCTATTATTCTCCCATCGCACGCTCAAGTTTTTTTTTAAATCACCTATTCACCCCCCCTCTAGGTGATATTCCTCTTTCAATACTTAGGCCACATTGTGTTTCACTCTGGTGTCGAAATGGACCAGTCAAAGATTCAAGCTGTCCAATCGTGGCCTATACCAACCAATGTTCGTCAGTTGAAGGGATTTCTTGGCTTGAGCGGTTATTACCGTCGCTTTATTCGCAATTATGCTCAACTCGCTGGCCCTCTCACAGATTTACTGGGCAAAGACCATTTTCTTTGGAATTCCGAGGCTGACTCCGCCTTTCACATGATGAAATCAGTTCTTAGTTGTGCTCCTGTCTTGGCTCTTCCTGATTTGAGCAAGCCCTTTGTGTTAGAAACAGATGCTTCGGGTGTGTGGATTGGCGCTGTACTCAGCCAGAATAATCACCCTATTGCTTTTTTCTCTAAAAAGCTTTCTCCTCGGTTGCATGCACAGTCCACTTATGTACGAGAGCTTCACGCTCTTACTGTTGCAGTTTCCAAATTCCGACATTATTTGTTTGGGCATCATTTTATCATACAAACCGATCACTCTAGCTTGAAGTACCTCTTAGAACAATCAATTCAGACCCCTGAGCAGGAAGCCTATCTTCCCAAGTTACTCGACTATAACTTCACTATTGAATAAAAATCTGGTAAGCACAACCAAGCAGCTGATGCTTTGTCGCGAGTTGATTATATGGCTTTGTCCACAGCCTTTGACCCTTTTATGGATTATGTTTATGAGCCAATACGGTCATCCCCTTGGATTGCTACTCACAGGGCTCAGTTACAGACGGCTTCTGCCACTGCCTCCAACTTTCACCTCCGCAATGATGACTTACTTTGGAAGAACCGCTTGGTCTTACCCCCTGATGATCCTCAACTAATCCATCGCGTCCTAACTGAATTCCACTCATCGGTCAAGGGTGGTCATTCTGGGTTCCTTCGAACTTTCCATCGAATTTATGCTCTATTTTTTTGGCCACAAATGCATAAGGACATTCGTAACTACGTACGCAACTGCTCTATATGCCAACAAGCTAAAACATCGCAGTTACACCCAGCAGGTCTCTTACAACCTCTTCCAATACCTTCTCGTATTTGGGAAGACATTGCCATGGACTTCATCACTGGGTTACCATTGGTCTGAGGGTATTCCATCTTTTTTGTTATCATTGATCGTTTGTCCAAGTATGCTCATTTTATGCCTCTAACAGCTCATTTTACAAGTCAGACGGTTGCTGACTCCTTTCTCACGAATGTCATCCGTCTTCATGGCCTCCCAAGTTCCATCGTATCAGACAGGGACCGAGCGTTTACTAGCTCCTTTTGGCGTGTGTTGATGAAGTTACAAGGTACTAAGTTATGCTTGAGCTCCGCTTATCATCCACAGTTTGATGGACAATCAGAGGCTGTCAACAAGTGTCTGGAAATGTACCTCCGCTGCTTCGTTCACAATTATCCCCGACATTGGTTGTCTCACCTTCCTTGGGCGGAGTTTTGGTATAACACCTCATTTCATTCCGCTATCGGCATGGTTCCCTTTAAGGTGGTGTATGGTCGGGATCCCCCACCTCTGCTTCGTGCTTCCTCATTGGAGGATACTCCATTCGATGTTCACCGTCAATTGGAACAAAGAGATGAACTCCTCCAGACTCTTAAGTCCAATCTCCTCAAAGCCCAGACTCGAATGAAATTTCAGGCTGACAAGAAACGAATCGATGTTGTTTTTTCTGAGGGTGATTGGGTGTTGGTTAAGCTCCAACCATATCGACAGCACTCTGTTCAACTTCGCAAGTTTCAGAAGCTCGCGATGCTGTACTTTGGTCCATTTCAGATTACTGCACGTATCGGCCAGGTTGCTTATCGACTAGCTCTTCCCAAGCATGCCCGCATTCACCCTGTATTTCACGTTTCGGTTCTCAAAAAGTTTCAGGGTGAGTCACCACCACCACCACCACCATACTTACCGTTGCCTTTAACGTCTCTTCCGGAGGGCCCCATCTGTCGACCCGTTGAGGTTCTCCAGACCCGCCTAGTACAACAGGATTCCCAGTGGCGGTCTTAATGCTTAGTCTGCTAGGATAGTTCGCTGCAGAACATGTGGGAATGGGCTTCAGAACTCAAGGAGCTCTATCCCGACTTGCACCTTGCGGACAAGGTTTCGTTTGAAGGGGGGAGTGATGTCATGGCCCCAAATGGGAGGAGCCCAATAGATGAGAACATTGCTGATATTGGGCCTAGGCGTAGTAAGCGCATGAGAAAGCCTTCGAGGAAGCTACGTGAATTGGAGGAAGCTGAGGCTATATAGTCATAAGAGTAACGGTCACTGGATGTGGAATATTTGTGTGATTTTCTCTCTCTTCAGTCCAGACATCCTTCCCTTTCTTTATGATTTTCTGTTGCATTCTGTTGAACCTTTCCTTTGTAATCGTTGCTACAAATCAGTTTTAGTGATGAATTTCAGCAATATATAATTTGCTTGGCAAACTTATACCATTAAATTTCCGAACGAGTTATAACCCTCACATTTTCTCTTGCTTGTTGGTGGTGGAGATTTATACTTGAGCTCCGAAGCTATATAGGGGAGTTATTCTATCATTCTATTAGTCTAGATTTATACATTTAGATTGCCTAGTTTTAGGAATTATTGTGTATAAATTCTGGAACTAAGATTAATGTTTGTTGTCTCTGTTAGTTTGATAATTGTAGTTGAAGAAATTGGATTTTGCAATGTGAAGATTATATTTGTTTTAATCTCTTGTAGTTGCAATGAGATTATATTAATTTGCGTGTTATTGTCTAGTTAATGTAGTTGATTTGTGTCCTTTGAAGGACTGTTATGTACTTAATTTTAAGAAGACTCATGTTGCAATATTCCAATTTTAATTGCACATCAAGTGGTTTTTAACAATTTCTCAAGAGGTAGTGGTTAGCTATGTTTGTAGGAGCTACTATTAATTCAGAATATTGGACTTAAGTGGTATCTTGGGGTTTTTCTTTAAGACTTGATGAATTTTAACTCCCATAATTTTTTTGAGCAAGGATAGTCATTTCTTCACCACCAAGAGCGCCATCATCCATATTTTTAATTCCTTATCATTTAATTCACTCATTCACCAATTTTATAAAAATACCAAAAATAATAGGTAGCATTTAATTTAATTGCATTCTTATTTTAGTTTATCAATTGAAAAAAAATCCAAAACCAATTTTCTCCCTTGTTTAATTGCATTTTTATGACATTTAGATTACTTAGGATTCAACAAAAGGCTCCTCGTGAGAGAGAACGATCATAGGTTTGCCTATACGCAATCCTTACTTAATTTTTGATTGTGGACCCCAAGGCCAAAGACAAAAAGGCCCCCATCAGACATTTTTATCATGTTTAATATATATATATATATGGATTAATTAATAACCCGCTTATCCCAAATTATAGGTAATTTTCCGAGCGCATGTACCCCAAAAAATTATTTGGATGCAGTTTAGGCTACTACACACACAGATAGTAACTCTAACCTTCTATGTTTGTGAGTATACTGGTTTATGTTTAAATGCCATGATTTGTGAAATGTGTTTTATAAATATATTCGATTGCATGCAATATGTTTGTGTTGGCCATTCACATTAGTGCGAAAGAATTCAACACCGGGTAGGTTCCGCGCTTGAGTTTTCCTTGTGCTGAGGGACTCGGGACCGGTTAGGTTCTAGGTTGGGCCTCAGAGAGATAGGCACAGGACCCGATAGGTTCTACTTGTCACTCCAAGCACTATAGAATTTTGAATCGTGTAGGTTCTGCGCATGTTTTCCTAGCATTGGGATTTTGAATTGTGTTTTATACTGTCGGTATGCTCTTTGGAATTCCTAATTATGGTGGTTTATTTATTATGTATACTTATACTTCATGCATAGAAGTTAACATGTTACTCTGAGGTTCATTCGTGAATCTCAGTTTTTAACAAAGCCATAGGTAGTGGAAGTGTGAGGAAGGGGAAGGCGGTGCTATAAGGCGGAAGCAAAAGAAAGTGAACTCAGAGGAAGATTTCATTTTGTTTTGTTTATATATTTATTTATTTAAAGTTTAATTTTTGAGTTTTAAATTTGGGATGACTGTACATATTTAATTAATTATTTCGGAGGGATTAAATTTATTTCAATACCAAGTTATGCTTTAAATTTTCTGCATTTTTATCAGTTACTCATTTGTGCAAACCAGATGCACACGCTCTCTATGTATGAACTCTGATAACGATCAGGAGCTATAAGGGCGCTACTTTTGCAAATTCTTCATAATTCAAATAATACTGGAATTAATTATCATTTTGGCCCAAATTATGACTAAAAGTCTTTTCCTAATTGCAAGGACAAAAATTAACTAGCCTTGACCTTTGTGGTTTTGATTTTTAGATTTTCCCAAACCTGTCCAGAATTTTGGAACAACTATGAAAATTCATCATTAATTGTACAAATGTCAAATTACGGTGATTCCAAAGGCTATGAAACCCCTTGATAAGTCTATATATATATATATATATATATACACACACACACTTAAATATTATCTTTGTCCAAATTCACTTTTTAGATTTAAGGGTCATTCTCAAAAATTCATATCTCGTTGCTCAGAAGTATAAAATAGGTATATTACCTATTAAATTAAACTTTAGGATGTCTACTTTAAGATTGTGAAATTTCATAGTTATTGGACACGATTTGCTTTATCAAAATTGTGTCACAAGTGATCATCTGCCATGTTGGAAACTCATTTCAATAGATTTTGAAGCATTAGGTAATACACTTACTAACTTACACTTCTTGAAATCTTCTTCCTTGAGCCCCTCAAGTTATCAACCTCCTTTAGAACACCATGTATAACAACAATCTCAATATTTAAGACTTATTACATAGCGAATGAAGAAGGAAAATTGAGACTTGATTCACGACTACTTACCTTGGAAACTTGGTATTTCCTTCTTTCTTCCTATGACTTCACCAAGCTCTTCTCTTTTGCTTCCCTCAGATGTTTAGTCGAAAATTATATAAAGAAAGGAGTAAAAAGTTATTTATAATTGAAGGTGAAAATCACTTAAGGTTTCCCTGGACAATTGTCCAAAATGCCCTTGCAATATATGTCTATTTTAGCCTATAATGTAACTTGTGTTTCCTTTCCTCTCCTTGTCCTCATGCCATTCGAATTTTATGGCTTGTTAGGCAAGCCTTTATGTCATCTTATTTCCCCAACAAGACATGTGGCAAAATATGGGGTTAATTGTATATCAATCTTTATTCAATTTCCCTTTTTTTTTTTTTTGGGTACTTCCCTTTGTTGAATTCTTGCTTCCTCTTATACTTGCATGTTTGGCTAAAATAAGGACTTGTCCCTTACACTTCCTTGATTTTTCCCTTGTCTAATCAACCCATGTAATACCCCAAAAATTATAATGTCTCATAACTACAATATTTTGATAAATGACACCTCTTTAAAACTAGGTGAATATGTGGTCTCAAATTATGAGGTGTGATTATTCTACTTTCTAGGAAATCCTTATGTAGAATTAAGGTGATCAATGATTGAATTTTTCTAGGGATCATAAGATATCATAAAAATACAAACAATTACCAAATTAAATTAGGGGTTTTATAGGACCAAAAGAAAGCAAAGAAATATGAGGAAAATACATCCACTAAATAGGGGAGAATAACATGAGTTAGTAGACACTTAAATTTTCAGTAAACAAAATGATTATGTAAATTTTTATAATTAATCAAGGGATTAAAGTAAGAGGACATAAATCTAAAAATTCATAATTAAATAAGAAACTATACTTTCTAAAACCCTAGAATTAATACCTAGTTCATATTAATTCATAAAATACCGTAATAAATTACCAAAACACTTGGACAAATAAAAGATTAATTACCCACATTTAATGGGCAAATAATTAACACTAATGGGAGGTTTAGCTAATTATTTACAATTAGCACCAATAATCACCAACTAGAGATGAGTTAAGCTAATTAAAACTCAAAGACTAATAAAGACTTGGGATTAGTACTAAATGAGTTAGGAACAAACACAAATTAATACATGAACCAATCATACAACAAGAAGAGCTAATTAAGCTTAGGATTAAGATGTTAATCAAATGCTAATCAAAAGTTGAAAAGTCAACAATTGCAACTATGATCTAAAGGCTAAGAATTCATCTTATAAAGCTAAATCCTAAGGCCTTAATTAAATACCATAAAGCTAAATCCTTGTGAAATGGAATTGGCCAATGATAAATCAAGAAAATATTCTTAATCCATGAGAAAATGTTTTGACCAATGAGAGAGGGAGTTGTGAATGTGTGTGTGTGCAAATGTTGTGAGTGTTGTGAGTCTAGTGGAAGGAGTGAGAAAGAGAAGTCAAAGCATTAGCCAATAAGAAAATTAGACATTAAAACAATTAGATTAATCCATGAAATTAACTCTAGACATAAGCAAATGAAAATCTATACAAATTAAATCATATCTTGAAATCCATGAACTAAGTATAGAAACTAAGTTGAGATTCATAACAAGCATAAATCAAGCATGAAAACAAGTATAACCAAAGTCATTTTCATAATTGTTTAGGAAATGGAATCAATAGGAAAGATAGGCAAATTTGGTCTCTAAATGAAGCTAAGAAATTCAAGAATTCAAAACTAATGAGAAAATGTACATAAAACTTCATTAGGATCCCCAAATGAATTTCTATCTAGTGAAACCCAAAATGGAAGAAGTAGGAAAATCTAATTTAAAGAAGCAATTATACATATGCAAAATGAGTCATCACTCTAAGATATGAGTCATTAACCTAGGTATGGATGAATCACTACTCTAAATGATGAATCACAAGCTCTATGAATGAATCATCACCCTAAACAAGCATGAGTCATTAGCCTAGTTAAGAGATGAGTCACAACCCTAAACCATGAGTCATGTATCTAGTAGAAGACTTTCAAGGCTTTGGAAGAGGATAAGATGATGTAAGGGATGATGTAGGGAGGGGTATTATGAGTCTTTTTGCACATGGAGCTTCTACTATAAATAGGACCCTTTGCTCTTCACAATCCTCACCAATTCACAAGCAACAACATCTGAAATATAGAGAGAAAGTGAGTGTGAGAGCTTTGGAGGAAGGAAGAGCAAAGTTCTAGGTAAGTTTTTGAGCTCTAGCTTTTAAGTTTTTAGTTATTTTGTAGTTTAATCTTTAAATTCTTTAGATATAGTTGTTTTTATGTTTTTCTGGGTTTAAAATTGGGTTTATTTCGAAAAATAGTGAGGAAAGAGTTTTAGCAAAATTTCCGGAAGAGAAACACCAAAGTAACGAAGTTCTGGCGAAATTTCATCGGTTCTGGAATTTCTGAACCAGACATGAAAAAACTAATATTTTATGCTGAAACCATGGTTAGAAAATTCTGAGAAAATTCATGGTTAAAGTAGACATATAGGGCTTTTTAAATATGTAAAGAACATGTCCAAATGATTTCTGAACAGGGAGATAAAAATTCCCAAAGTTAGGGCTACGAATTTCTGAAAAATTCTGGACAGATGTTCAAAACTAAAAACCTGGGAATGAACCGTGGAATCTGGGCAAAGGCTATTATTTTTTCTTGAAACTAGACATCCTAAGGATGCCGGGGAATTTTACGGATCCTCGTTTCGATTTTTCTAGAATTAGTTATGATTTTTCAAAGTTAGACGAAATTCTGCCCAGATTTAAGGACCAGCGTTTTTCTCAAAAATAAAGGGAAATATAAATTCATAAATCCACCAGGGGTAAAATAGTCATTTGTGGCTAGGATATCTATTGGGATATTGGTTGTGAATTAATAAACGTAATATTACCTTCCTAGGAAACCTGTGATCACCTCGCAGCCGACAACGTACCGTGCTCGAAAGGCAAAGGTGCGTTCGCGTAGTGCTTATTGTATGATTGTATATGATGGTTGTTTGTTGTGCTCATCGACTAAGATTTTCATACGTGGTTATGTTACATACGTGGTTATGTCACATACGTGGTTATGTTCTAATTAGCATACGTGGTTATGTTCTAATTAGCATACGTGGTTATGATACAAATATTGTTATTATTTTTCATACGTGGATATGTATATTGATTGTCATTGTCATGTCATGAATATCTGTCATACATAACTGTACATAAGCATGAGGTTAACCGTTACCTGAGGTTCAATGGGAATTGAACCTCAGCTCTTACCATAGCTTCAGGATCCGAAGGAGCTAGAACCAAGAGCAAGGATAGACAACACGACCGGGGAGGAGGACGGGTTACTTTGTCTAGACACTGTATTCGGATAGTTGTACCACTGTATGTATAAGTACCCAGATGCAACAGCAGGGAATGTATATCAGTTACTCGTTTGTTTTAAAGAAAAAATTTTTCCGATGCCACTCTGAATAATTTCGACGAAACTCTGATAATCCCATTTGAAACCCATTTTAAAAAGGCGGGATGTTACAACCCATGGATAATTGCATGAAATTTCTTGCTTCCTTCCTTATTTTTCCATGTGGGATGAAAATTGAGGCTTGTCCAAGAAGTCGTGCATCATTTTTTTTTCCATCTTAAATATATATATGCGCACATATAACCCTTATCTTCATGTCACAGTAACTTCCTAGCATGACAAGTGGTAGTTCAGGGTGCAATGTGTAAATTTTATAGCTTGTCCCTTAATTCCATTATGTCATCATGTATCAATTCCATTTGACTTCTTCCTCCCTCCTTGTTGGACGATATTTGGAGCTCCATCAAGACTCTTTAATTTTATGTATCAACATATCTTAGCTTCATGGCCTTCCATCTTGACACACTTGGCATAAATCCATGGCATACTCCAGAAACTTGAAGATTACACTTTTTGACTTTTTGTCATGTACCATATTGAATCTTGTTCACTCTTTCCTCCTTTTTTTACACGAAATTAAGGGGTAACAAGGGCCTCTTGGATGTGTTTTGTCATGTGTCTTAAAGTGTCTTGCTTCCCCATTGAACACTTGGCAAAATCCCAAGCTTACATAAGAAACTGATCATATACTTTTCTTGATTTAACAAATGTTCTTATATTTAATAACTATCATTCCATGACCTTCCTTATGCTTGCTAGGCGAAATGCCCCTAAGGAAAAGAGTCCAAAAATTGTCTCATTTTACCCTTAACGCATGCCCATGTATTAAATAATTATGACCACTTACTAACCAAAATCAAATATGACAATTTTTCCTTTTTGGTAAAAATTATGACCCCAATTTGTCAATGCAATTTTAATCCCATGTCAAGTATTTATATTACCACATATTCAAAAAAATTTAAAATTTCGGAAAACTAAATATTCGGCTAATATTTCACTGTTCCATGCACAAAATAAGCACAATGGACAAGGATTTTAATAGGGCCCAAAAAAAAAAAAGGATATTACAATACCAACATTATTATTAAATACCGACATTATTATTCCGAAATCTCTAGACAGGACAAGACGTCATTAGTGCAACACACACATTAAAAGTATATTAGAAACCACATTACATCTGATTTGATCAATATCCTAAGAATATTAATCTTTATTCTTTCCCTTTATCTATCCACGGTATCTTCATAGTTTAGTCCCTAATAAAGATTCAGCAATATGAAGATCAAATCATCCAAAAATCACCGTTTCACCTGGCCACATTTAAAGGGACCACGATCATTATCATCATTAGTCCGCTTGAACTCGATACACACAAGCTCTCGCATAGCCTCTTTCAGAGCTGAACTTGTTTAATTCTGTTTAAAGTGATCAGATTCGTGGTCGTCATCATCAAGCTTTTGCACAGCCTCTTTCCAAGTCCATGGAAGCGAGGTAATGAATTGAGCAGAGGACCTTTAAGCTCGAAATTAACCTCTAGGTTAGGGCATGCAACGTTGAATGGATCATTAGTGACATCTGATCTTGTCACATCCCTTATAGTTCTCCTCCTTGGTTGACTATTGTTTTCACCCTCCATTGTTGTACCTTGTGAAGCACAATCACTTAAGTCAATGAAAAATTCAAGCTGAGGAGAATGAATAGAGTTCTCCTCAAATTGGTCAGACATATAAGGCTACCAGAACTATCTTAGACACAAATTCAAACAAGAAAATGTGCAAATATGAGTGTATGTCGGAAAGAATGCAAATGCAAATGAGAAACAAAGAAAATCAAGTTTTTTTAAAAAAAAAAATTATAAAAAAGAAAGAAAACCTAATAGGCTCACAAGAGCAAACCCTAGTTAATTTTAAACCAATTGACATTTAGTAAACCAAAGGAGTCAAAATTGACTCCTCGGCAACGGCGCCATTGATTTGACAAAAACCTTAGTCGTCTCAGGGTCAAATCACAATTAACCACGAATTAAAATGCAATATAGTGCAAACAACTCGGGATCGTTCTCTTATCAAGGAGCCTTTTATTTTGAGTTCCCTAGGTTAAACTAAGTGCAAATAAATGATTAAAAAGCAACAGTTTTGAAAATGATTTTTTCTAAACTAAAATTCAATAAAAAAATTAAAAGAAACTAATTCTAATTTTTTTTGGTATTTTTGGAAAATAATGAAGAATACTTTGAATTAAAAAGAATTAATTATGGATGTTCTTGGTAATGAAGAAGATGGCTATCATTGCTAAAAAAATATATGGGAGTTAATTTCTCATTAAGTCTAAAGAACAACCTCAAGATAACACTTGAGTCCAATAATCTCAATTAATAGGAGCTCCTACAAACATAGCAAACTACTATCTTTTGAGAAATTGTTAAAATCCACTTAATGTGTAATTTAAATTGGGATGATGTAAATTGAGTCTTCTCAAATCGAATGTTCTAACGAACTATTCAAATACTCAAATCAATTATGATTACCAATCACAAACATGAAAGCAAACATAATTTTATCGAGCATATAAAGAAATTTGGAAATTTAAACATCAAAATAATCATCCAATCAAATCACAATATTCAATCTTCTTGGACACATAACAGTCATCCAAGTCTCAAAACTAAATAATGAATAACCAAAATTAGGAAATCAAATAGATAGTCTAAGCAAAAGATTAAATTAAATAACTCCCCTTTGAAGAACCATTGCTCAAGCCACAAATCTTCATCACCAAGAAACAAAAGATTTAGCTACACATAGCCATTAGAGGACTCCACACAAGGGTGGTGATTGGATGATGATGTGATGGTATGGTGAAGGTCCTGTGCGTGTGAATGCCAAATTCCCAGGAATGAAGAATGAAAGATCAAAGATGAAGGATCCGTGGGTCTGCACAATCAGCCGCCACGTTTTTTCAATCAATATCCCTTTTCTTTTTGCAGCGCTACTCCTTCAATTCTTTAATCAATAATCCTTCCCTCGCAGCTGATTCTTTCGTCCCTTTCTTTCTTTTCTTTCGCTGCCTCCACTCTTGCGTGTTTCTGCGTTTGCGTGTGTACGCCCTCCTATTCTCTGGTGCGTCTTTTTAATATATATAGGTAGTATAATAAAATAATATTATATATTATATCTTTTTCTTATAATATAATATATTAATATATTCTATTATACACTTTTCAATTTAATTTGTTGCTTCTCTTCTAGATCACATAATATTTCCTGCCAAATAAATAGGATATCAATAGATTTTCTGTTGTAATCACATTTTATCCTATATTTAATTAAAAGATAGATAAGTATATAAAAGATAATTAGATAAGTATAAGATATTAATAAAATCAATCAATATATCTTAGAATCTATACTTATTTAATTATAAAATATTTACTTATCAAAACTTGAATTAAAACTTCTATTTTCAAAATTAATTTAATCTTTTCAAGCATCTACAATCAAAATAATTAATCTAGCATCAAATATTCTCAGAAAAATCAATGATTAAGAGTAATTATACTTTTTTGACAATTTTCTCCTTTTTAGCCCTAATTTGATGTATTTACTCTTAATCTCAATTTATCACAAGAAAGTCATTTTAAACTCAATTACTATGATAAAATGCATTAAAAATCCCCATTTAATTACCAAAAATCATATAAAAATATGGTTAGATCAGATATTCTTACCAGTTGTTGTATTTTGATGTTAACTACCATATGTATTAGTATGATTTTGTGAAGAAAAGTTGTCGTATTTGTTTCATTTTCTTATTGATGTTACATGAATAAAGATTGATATTTTATTCATTATTATTTATTTTCTTCTAGTTGCATCATGGTAAAATTTATGATTATGCACTTGAATTGTAATATTCTAGAAATTTTGTTAATAATAATAAACTAATTAAGTAATTGACTTATTTGGGTTTAGAGAGGATAGATGATTCACCAGAAGTGGGAATTTAATCGCAATTAGTTCTACCTAATTTAATTAGGTTTTATTTTAATTTTTTTACTTTACATATTTAAAATCAAAAGTTAATGTGTCAGCATTAAGTGTTGAGTCATCATTTTAAAATAGTTGACAAAGCATTTTCCATTAGAGATACTTACAGTGTTAAGTTTAAGAGACTACGAATATATATTTTAAACTTAAAAGACTAAATTGATACTTGATGTAAACTTAATAGAGTTAAAGGATACTTTAGCCAACAAATAACTTTGTAGTTGCATAATAAAATGACAAAGCTAGATATATATTATTGGAAATACCAAAATTATCCTGAAATCTCTAGATATGACAAGATGCCATTTTTACATCACAAACATACACTACTATAAAAAGCACGTAATGTCTCTTTTTGGCCCTTTCTACATCTTTTTTTTTTTTTTAGGGACGTCTATGTGGGCGACATAGTAAAGTAGAGACTTACAGCATCTCTTTTTAAATTGGGACACCGTAAGTTTCTTTCCGTTTTAGAAAAACCCCCATAATAGTGGGGGTCAAGACGACATCTATTCTCAGCTTCAAATTCAAATCTGTGCCTACTCAAGAGACAGATCGAGTGACCTTCCTCCATCCTCACATTCACCATAGACTATGAGAGACAGATCGAGAAAGAGACAGATCATAAAGAGAGAGCTCAGGGACTATTGACGAGCTCCGCCACTGAAATAGATCTTAGTTCCACTTCTAGTGACTTTCCTTTCATAATACCAGAGATCTGACCACAATGCCATTTCTCACGTCAACGAGCCTCAGAGTAGATCGGAGAGGAAGGGGGAGACAAAGGGGAGCAGTTGTGAATCAAGGACGTGCTTTGTGGTGCAGATCGAGATCCAGCTGTGAATCTGCAAGCCTCAAATCAGATCAGATCTACAGCAATTGACTGACCTTCGTCTTTGTGGTCTAGACTGAGATCTAGCCGCGAATCGGTAAGCCTCGGATCAGATCTGCCATGACTCACTGGCCTTCATCTTCATTGTCAAGACCGAGACTCAAAGCTTTGATGATGCTCTAGAAGACGAAGACGTGATGGTGAATGACTTCGCGCTTCGAGCTTCGACATCGAATGAGACAGTTGGTGCTTAAAGAACGCCACCGTGGGGTGAGGGAAGAGAGTGTGGATCTAAGATAACAGAGGGAGTGAAGGAGAGAGTGTGTGGGGCAAGGGAAGCACAATTAAAATTCTTGTGCAGATCTAAGTTTTATTTTACCTTTTTGGGAAGCACCACTTCTAGCATCCCAATTTAAATTGGGACGTCAAAAGTAGTGTTTTTTGAGCTAGAAGTGGTACCTTTGGCTCCTAATTTTAAAAAGGGACGCCAAAAATCAACTTTTGATGTCTTTTTTTTGTTAAAGGGAGACTCAATATGTTAAAATTCCCGCACATGATCACAAAAATACTACCGTCTTTTTTTTTACTTCCATTTTTTTTTTAAAAAAAAAAGACGTTTCTTAAGGAAGTAAAATCTATTTTTTATAGTAGTGATATGAAAAGTATACTAGAAATCACATAACATCTTATTTGATCAATATCCTAGCAATATTGATCTTTATTCTTTCCCATTATCTATATATGAAATCTTCTTCGTTTTATCCTTAATAAAAATTCAGCAATATCAAGTTCATCAATAAATCGCCGTCTCTCCCGGCCATACTTAACATAATCCTCAGCCCGCTTGAACTCAATACGAACAAACTCTCGCATAGCCTCTCTCATAGCTGAATTTTGATTTCTCCTGAGAGTTTTGATTCTGCCTGAACCGACCTCAACCCCCTCGAGCACGACTTGAACGAGCTTTTGCATAGCCTCTTCAAAAGTTAAAATTTGATCCACAGGTCCAACATTCTCTTGCAAGTTTTTTGAAGTGATCAAATTCATCATCTTTACCAACCACCTCGAGCTCGACATGAACAAGCTTTTGTATGGCCTCTTCGAAATTTTAAATTTGATTTAAGGTCCAAAGTTGATCTCTTGCGAGTTCTGATTCTGTTCAAAGTTGTCAGATTCATCATCACCATCATCAATAAGAACCACCTCCTTTTGCACAGCCTCTTCCAGAGTTGCAATTTTCTCCGCAGGTCCAAAGTTCTCTTCCAAGGTTTGATTCTGTTTATTGCTAGGTTCAGTAATCATAAGTGGTTCCATAACCTCAGCTGTAATAAGAGCCTGCTTTTCTTCACAATTTCCTATCAAGAATGTTATAAAAAGAGATTAACAATGAATATCCTGAATATCACGATTTTAATGCTAGACTGTTGGGTTATTTTCACTCAAAAGCTAGAAATATGCAATACCTTAAAGATTACCTTTTCCAAGCTCTTTACTTCCTGATCTTTGCTTCTCCACTGAACAAGCTTGTCCTTGTAACATCTCAATTTTTTAAAGCGTTTTCAAAATAGTTTGATCAAAGTAGAGCATCGGAACAATTTAAAAGAGCGAGTATCTAATAAATATTCAGTGTTGGTGTATCTGGTTGCTTTAAACAGCGGTACAATTATTCGAATATTTAAAAGTATGTTAATACACAACCAAAAAGAAATTCTCCGACTAGGTTTTCACTGGTGCTGCTTACCCTTGTCCTCGTTCCTGATTCCTCCGGATCCTGAGGCTATAGTAGGAACTGAGGTCCAATGTCTATTGGACCTCAGGTAACGGTTAACTTCATGTTTAAATATGACAATATTCGTATGACAGATATTCATGGTGTTTCAACAACAATCAATACATAAGCACACAACAGATGTATTCCAACCGTACATAAGCACACAGCAGATGTATCCCAACAATACATAAACACACAACAAATGTATCCCAACAGTACATAAGCACACAGCAGATGTATCTCATAAGCACACAGCAGTTGTAAAGCTATCTATCACATATAAGCACATAAGAAGCATGTGTACGTACCTTCGTTAGTGATATCGGTACGGTTGTCGGTCGGACAGTGATCTCGTATATCCTATAATGGTAAATCGCATTTATTAATTCACCAATAATATCTTAGTATATATCTTAGTTAGTAATGACCCTCTTTCCTCTTGGTGGAATTATTTTTCAACTTATTTCCCTTATTTCTTGAAAAAACACTAGTACAGTATTTTTCGTCTAACTTTGAAAAATCATAACTAATTCTAGAAAAATCGAAACGGGGATCCGTAAAATTCCTAGGAATCCTTAGGATGTCTACTTTTAAGTAAAAATACTCAATTTTTCCCAGATTACACAAGTCATTCCCAATTGTAAAGGTTTGAGCCTCTGCCCAGAATTTTTCCAGAAATTTGTAGCCCAACTTTGAGAATTTTTATCTCACTATATAGAACTCATTTTAACATGGTCTTGGCATATTTGAAAATCCCTATATCTCTACTTTAACCATGAATTTGCCCAGAATTTTATAACTTCATTTTCAACATAAAATATCAGCATTTTTAACACTGACTTCAGAAATCTCTACCTGAAGAATTTTCGCCAGAGCTTCGCTACCTTGTTCATAATTTTTCCAGAAATTTTGCTATACCAAGTGGCTCATCTAATTTTTGAAATATCACTATTTTTTACTATAAAACATGATATTAAAATTACTCTAGCATAATTAGAATCAAAGCTACTTCTAACTATGAATTTAAACTAGAACTACAAAAACTAAAGACTAGAAACTAAAAGCTTGCTTACCTCTTGAAAAACTTCATCCTCCTTCTTACTTCACTCTTCTCTTAAACTCACCTATTTGGTTTGAGTTTGGTGTGAAGAATTCAAGAAGAGAGGCCTCCTATTTATAGGCAAAGTTCAAAGTCTCATCTTTTACCCTTAACCATTGGATCTAAACTTAGTTAAGAAGTTTTAATCTCTTCCTCTCATTTTCCCTTCTTCAACAAGTTTTCCTTCTTCCTTGACAAGTTGATGATGTCATTGATGTCCTTTATTTATGACTCCATGTGCTAATTATTAAATACTAAATCAAAATATCCTCCCTTATCCTCCAATTGCTTAAACCGTGCTCCCCCTTCCCTTTGGTTCCAAAAATGTGTGTTTTCATTGTCTCTCATATAAAGCATTTAAAACCTCCTATTGGTTCATCCACTCTACATAGGATTTAGCTTAATTATTTGTTGCTTTTTCTTCTTCAATTCACTAATCTCAAAATTTTGGCTTCATTAGAGGTCTCCACTAACCTTTTACTTATTTCAAGATTAATTCCAAAAATTGAGGAAAAGATTTTGGAGATAACATATTCCAAGCTTAAAATATGCTTATTTATAATAAATCCTCATATTTGATCTATGATTAACGTATCTCAAGATACAATTTATTTTGTATAGATTCTTATTTACTTGTGTCTTGAATTAATTACATTGATTAACTTAATTGATTTATGCTCAATTTTCCTATTGGTCGATCTATTGAATTTTCTCTCTCTTCTCACTAGACTCACAACACTCACAACATTTGCACACACACACATTCACAACTCTCTCTCTCATTGGTCAAAACCTTTTCTCATGGATTAAACTTTATGTAGTTAATTTAGACCATTAGATTTTAGCTTTATTAAATCTAATCTTGACCTTCCATTTATGCTAATCTCTCATTGGTCCAATCAAGTTCATGAGGATTAAGAATATCTTTTTGATTTATCATTGGCCAATTCAATTTCACAAGGATTAAGGTTAATTATTGGTTTAATCACAACCATTGGATTTCATTGTGTTTGTTTAGATTAAATCTTCTCCCTTGATTGCCTTTGATATTAATTAATTGATTTATTAACTAATCATGAAAATTAGTGCTTGATTAGGCAAGTATTATTTCACCCTCATTATATACTTTTTATTTTGTCTCTTGATTATTTTGCAACTAATCGCAATTAGTGCAAGCTCAATTGTTCATTTATTGTTTCTAATTAGCTTAAGTGTTTACATAATATTTTCTTGCTCATTTGATCATATGAGAACTATGGTTTAATATGGTGTTTATATCATATTTTATGATCCTTAAATATAATTTCAAAATTGGCCCTTAATTCTTCATTAAGTTAAAATATCCCCAATTGATGACTTTTAATTGCCACTAGATTCATTATGAAGATTTATAAAATTATTTTAATAGTAAATTTAATTGTCACTTATTTGTTAGTAATTTCCTTTAATTGATTTAGGTATTTTCATAACATTTTATGCTTCTTCTATAATTAAATAAAAACTATGTTGTAATATGATAATTTTAGGGTATTTTATGATTCCTAAATGAAATTAGAAAATTTGGGTCTTTGTTTTAATTCTAGGAAAAAATTCCCTAAACTAAGCTACTAAATTTTTGAAACTGCATATTCACATATTTTTAATAGGTATTTTCTATAAAGAAGATAGTGATTATGCTAAGTAGGATTTTTAAGGTATTACAGTCCTGATGTTCTTGTGGCTAAAAAAGCCACCTATATATACTATAAGGCAAAGGTCATATAAGGGTACTATTTATTCCATCATTTATTGATTTCAATTTACATATACATATATGAATCCACTTTGGACAAGTATTCATCACTCCATGCATGGTTTAATTATTTTTCCATGAAAGATTTTTTTTTTTTCCAGCAAAAGAAAAAATACTTTTGCTCTTTCTATAATCGTTTGTCTAAGAAAGCAAAGTATATCATATATGAAATGATTATGTTTTGGAGGGATGAGTTGGAGATAGAATATATTATCTGTACGGTGGGGGTGAGTCAGATGCATGCACATTGGATCGGATCGGTTTTTTTGACCAATGGATCGGATCGGTTACGTTCACTTAATGGCTTTATTATTTTGCCATATTTATTTTATTTTAATTTGTGAAAAGGTGAAGTATCAAGCACGGAAATGATTTTTTACATTGTTTCTAGAGAAAAATATTCCTACCATGTCCCACATTGAAGAAATTTCTCTTTCAAGAAAAATCATTATATATCATTCTATTTTCTCTTTCTGTAATCCTAATCATTTTGGTGATAACCCTAAATTATCTTGACAGCTCGGCGTTTATATATGATGCTGGAAACCTATCGCTTTATTTATTTATTTTTCCCATATCACAATGTGAATTTTTTTTTTTAATAATAGTGTAAAGAAGATTACAGAACTGTATAATAAGTGCTATATATATTAAAGGGTTAAGGTGCAAAAATACACATGTGCTTTTCTCTCAGAAAAAGCATTTGCTACTGAGTGCTCCTATGAGAAAAGCACATGTGTATTTTTACACCTTAACCCTATATTAAAATGTTGGGATTGTTATACAGAATTTAAATTATTACGAACTTGTGAAAGAGAATATAATTATATTATGAAATTTCACAATATATGTATATAGAGTTATGGACCATACATCTGGAAATGGGATTCGCTTTAAAAAAAAATATTTTCCCACAAGAAAATAAAGTTTTTATTTAGATTCACGATACAAGTTAAAACCAATTTGGATTGATCATATTACTTGATTGCATTCAAATACTTTAAACAAGTTAAAGTATATATACCATGAACGAAGGGAAGTGAATCTACTGAACGCCATACCATTTCAATATTCAATATGTTTTGACCAAAAAAAAAAACAATATTCAATATGTATATAATATAATAAAATAATAATCTTCCTCTTTAATTTAATTTATTCACTCTGTGAATTAAGATCAATATATACATATATATATATATATATATCTCTTCTTGATTAATCGCATTTAAATACTTTGAAAATTGTAGTCTGTATTATGAACAATATGAAGAGAATTAATGATCAATAACATTGTTATTGTAATTGTTAATTAATGGTGACATTGAAACTATTTTAACATCTAAGGCCCCGTTTGGTAGAGAGAAAGTATGGGGAGGGAAAGGGAAGATTGAGATCTTCCCATGGATTTGAGGTGTTTGTTACAGAGAAAGTCCAGTCAGCATCTTCCAGTGAGGTCCCATCTTCCCTCATTTGAGGGAAGATGCTTTCCATCCAAAAATGGAAGGAAAGCTCCATCTTCCCAGGAAAGTTGGGAAATTGACAGATTTACCCCTGAAATTCAAATTTGGCGGAAAGTTCAAATTTTGGTGGGAAGCTTGAATTTAGCGAATTTTTTTTTCACAAGTTCAAACTTAACAAGAATATATTTTTTTAAAATATATTTTAGCAAAAAAATATTTTTCTTTTTTATTTTGAATTATTTTCTTTTGAGGGTAAAATAGACATTTCCTAATTCTTTACCAACTACCACCTCTTCATTTTCTTCCTACCAAACAACTCAAATCATCTTCCCTCATCTTTCAAATCTTCCTTTCCTTTCCTTTCCATTCCTTTCCTTTCCTTTCCTCCTCCAAACTTTCTTTGTAACAAACGGGGCCTAAAGGCTAACATTATTCCAACTAATGGTTTATGATAACCAGTATTGTCGTGAATTAATTCCAAGAACAAAATTTCTTTAGCCGGTAAAAGAGGAAAAACTCATCAACAATTAGTAAAAAACAGGATAAACGAGTTTGACCTCAAATGATAACCTTATGATAAAACATAAAATTTGTTTTTTTTGGTTGGACAAGAAAACATACAAATTTAGTTGTCAGTTAAGGATAATCATGATAATTTTTCATTTAGATTACAATTAATAATTGATAATCTAAATTCAAGAGAATCGGACAAGATTAATAAAGCGCCGGAGGAAAATCACATCACATACTATTTGATCAGAATCTTACAATCACTATCTTCATTATTTCGCCTATTAAAACTATGTACGATATTTTCATCCATCAGATCTATTACAATAGATCAGTTACATCACTATAAATTGAGACATTGGTGAACATATCATCATATTCACCAAAATAAGCATCAGACATGCCATAACTTAAGTCTTCCAGTTGGCCAAAAATATTATCTTCTGATGAAAAATCATCTTCTTCAACCCTTTTTGCAGCCTCATCAAGAGTTTTAAACTCTTGTCCACAACGTTGTTCCTTTGACTTAGCTTCCATATTTTGGCTTTCTTCGTCACTGACTTCAGTGGTTAGAATATGCACTTCCGTAGGCAAATATCTAAGCATGCCATTTTCATCAAAAAAAGAGGCATCTGAAGATATGCCATAGTTTGTTTTCCAATCCAATTTTAAATCTTGAAGCTGATCAAAAATACCATCTTCTTCATCTACATCAATTACATCTAGCCTTTTTGCATCTCCAACCTTTTCAGAATTCTCTTTCACCACTTGGCTTTCCTCAGCATTTGCTTCAGGGGTTAGAATATTAGCTCCCACAGATTCTGTTGAAGTCAGAGGTTGTACTTCTGCTGAAATATTCTCTATCAAATGTAACTAGTCAGTGATCGCTAGCCTTTTGGGTTTTGATTTTTATGAACGTAAATGTGTTTATTAGAAGAAAACAATAAATATATTATAACTAATACATAGAATATCAATATTTAAGGTGGTAATAGTTCAAGTCATATTTACCTCCTTTTCCAATCGCATCTGGCAAGGCGTCCAGCTTGGCTTTATTTTTCCTCACCTTTTTAGAAGATGAGGATTCAGAACTGTGATCAACCTACGAATTAGAAAGAAGTCAATGAATTTTTAATTTATTTTCCATAAATCTACTAAATATTTTGCTCAATAAATCCAATTAATACATATATTATGATAACAATTTTAATTTCATGTCTCACCTCTCTTCTCTTTTTGTTTATCATTGGAAGTGACCCGGATTTGATGTATTCGACCACCTCATTGACTGATCTCAACGTCACAGACGAACATAAATGGCGGTAGTACTAAAAACAAGGCACATATATATAGCGAATGTTAATTATCACCATTGACATTGTTCAATCAAACTATAAGCGCAAACATATGTAGCATGTCTATATATATATATATATATATATATATATATATATATATATATATATATAATGAAATCAAACATTAATCTTATGAGTTCAAAGTTAATTCCATTTAATTCTATGCCAAAATTACTAGTCACTATCGAAAGTGTATCATAATAAAATATATATATATATTAGAAATTAGGGTTCGATGATAATGTAATTTACTGTGTCAGTCAACTTCGTCTCTGAGCGTCGTTTCCGCCTTTGTATCCTCCATTCCCCAAGTCGTTCTGTGACTTTATCGAGGTCTCTAATATGTTCAGCATCAAAGCCACCAGGGAGACTAAAGAATACCACCTTTTCCCCCACCACTTGATTCTTTATACCTCTTCCTTTTTGTTTCCTCTGAATTTGTGAACAGCAATAGGGTTAGCAATCAAGAAGAGATTATAGTTTTCTTTTATATTAATCATTTTGTTCTTATAAGATGTTTATCCATGATTAAGTTTTTATTTATTTAAAAAAAGGACTTATAGATATTTGAACTGGTGGAGAGAAAAATTGACAGCTGAGGTCTACAAACTTTTTTATAGAATAAATATTATTGCAATGAGTCAATTTAATATGTGGAATCTACAAATATTGAATAACTCTATTCCACACACTAAAATATGATGGAATTAGTATAAGCGAAAAAATTTGATTACCTCTATATGCGAACCATCAGCATCTTGATATTGTCTTTGAAAAGGTTCCGAGGGTGTGGGGTTTGAAACATCGGTAGAATCGATCTCTTTTCGCTTTTCTCGGCACTCTGCTATCAGTTCTTTGACTGATTTCTGAAAATTTCATATGAAAAGATGAAGACATGATTTTCACTCGTCAGTACAATAGCAAGATCATTACAAAAGAGCTAGCTTTTATTTCAAGATAAAGCATATTTTCCTACTTACAGAAATCATTTTCTTAATGCTCTTTGCTAGATCTTGATCACTTTTACGACTTTGTTCACCTTGGCCACTGGGCTTTTCCATCTCACAAGAAGGGTATTGATTCTCTAAGTTTGGTGAACCTAAAATTCTTGTGTCTAGGAAAGCAAATCCCCCATTTCATTTTGTTCTCCAAGTGCATACTAGGTAGGTATTTATTCATAATTCACTCCCTCATTTGATTTTGTTCTCCATGTGCATGCACCAAGGATAATCACTATGATTTCCAAAGATGTGCATTTTGAATTTTTTTTTTTTCAAAAATTTCATTAAAATGAGGTGTCAAATCAGAAATGGTATGCAAGGAAAAAGATTGTTGTTATCCAAATAATGCTTTGTAAAGGAAACTATTTTTTCATTACTCGTCACCAGATCTATCCATAATTTTGCCCAGAAATGAAAACTATCTATTCCAAAGCAATCTTGTTTTGAAATGGATTGTGAAAGGGTATTAATTATTCGTCTTGGGTTTTGCCCAAATCATATTGGGTAGGGTTAGATTCCAACTCTGAGCCTAACCTAACAAAGGAATTGGGTTTGGATATCAAACTGATGGCTTGGCCGACCCAGTATGACCCAGTTTCATAGTTGGACCTATGATACCACTACCCAAAAAAAAAAAATACAGCGAATTTATTGAAAGAATTTTATTCAATTGCTAATTTCAGTTGATCATAAAAAGAAAAATTTCCATACGTCTACCATTCTACTTATTCCCATTTGAATATGACAATATATGAACGCTTTTTATCCGCTAAACCTCAACATCCACAAAAATATTCACATAATGCATTCACATTTTAAATCAACTGAACAAGGATAAGTACTTAATCTACCAATAACTCCTAAAACCTTACATTGGAATCTCTTAAATGATCAGATTCAAACCTTTTGAGTTTAAGATGCTTACTATTTTTTTCTCTTTAGATTCTTTATCGATGCCAGCATCTTTCGATTGACCATATTTTTTGCTATTAGGCTTCCTGTTTGCCTTTTTTCTGCCTCTCCTTTACTTTCTTTAATTCTCTTTTACTAAAGGCTTTGACACCAACAAAGACAAAGGCCCGAAGTCGCAAAGAACAGTGGGTGAAAGCCTAAACTTAATCACTAAAATATATCTAAGTATTTAGCTCTATCAACAAGTGCATAGAAGATATATATGGAGAGTGACAAAGTGAGTGAAAGGTGTGATTAGGGTTAGATATACAACAAAAGCAACATATAAACTATCATAGCATAACGTTCTTGTCGGGTTGTGAAAAATTCGTTTTGCATCAACCCCATGGTCAATCTGATATTTGCATCAGAGCTGGTAAAAAGAGAGCCCAACTCGCTAACCTTCCGTTACTACAGAAAAGGCCATACATCACGTCTTCTCTCCTCAACTCCGCCTCCTCCAGATTCGTCTCCATCTACTCACACTGGCAGCACCGCTTCCTTCTTGCAGCACCATTACTAGAGCACCATCTGATCAATCTCTCTTCCTTCCCTTCATGTGCTTCGTTTGACTTCCCCGGTATCCTATGATCCATAATGTACTTTAATCTTGCATTTGGGTTGGAGACATAGGTTGTATGAAGAGAGTTAAGTTGAGGGTGGGGGAGTCACTGCTGATGATATAAGAAACAAAGTAAAGGGAGAAGGAAAACCAGAGAAGCCATCTGTAATAAGTGTCTGTGTAGGAGCTTTATCCAAACATAGAGAAAGTTGACACGATAGAGTAGAAAATTAAAAAACGATAAATTTGGAACATAAACTATTGAGTTTAATTGAATTTACAGTCAGCACAAGTTTAAGAGTAAGCTAACACAATTTTATAAACTAGAAACTTCAAAATAGTAAACTCGATGAGCCAACTCGTGAGTTTGACTACGTATAATTCCACCATTGCATTTAAAGATTAAATTATAAAAAGGAAAAATCGGCTGGGATGTTAAATGTGAGAAAGGTGTAGAAGTACGAGTAGTTAAGGGAGAGCTTTCGCCTTTAAGTATTGATTAGTTTCAATACATTAATTAACTATTTGTTCATTCTCACTCTCTCAACATAAATAAATGTGTTCTTGGAAAATAAGTTCCATTTAAAAAAAAAAATTATTGCCTTTAATGCCTTAACTAATTTTTACTAACATTTTACTCTACTTAAATCAGTTAATTGTAACTTATATAAAAGATTGGATGAAGTACAATAATTTCATTTAATAAATTAAATGTAGTAAGAAAATGACAGTCTGTTTGATTGTTTTATTTATTATAGTCATGATAAAAGAAGGACTTAGTTTTCTCACGTTCAAATTGCACCAGACAAATGAATACAAGATCTGATTCATTTTTCCTTGAAAATCAAAATAAGATCAAAGTCCTAATAATTTGTTGCACTATGCAATTTTTTCATCAATAAAGACAAAATTTAACAACCA
Source organism: Acacia crassicarpa (assembly GCA_034222035.1). NCBI lineage: Eukaryota > Viridiplantae > Streptophyta > Magnoliopsida > Fabales > Fabaceae > Acacia > Acacia crassicarpa. The sequence continues at coordinate 48,334,271 of JAWXYG010000006.1, read as the reverse complement.
ATTTATAACAAGAATATTTTCAAAGTAGTTAAACTATAGTTAGAAAAATCAACATCATAAAGAATAAAATTGAATGAGAGGATCTAATACAGTTTATCTTCCTTCTAAATAACATTTTATGCATTTAGTAATAAAATATAAAAGGTACATGACATAGATCAAAATCAAATAAAAGACTTAGTTGTGTTTGGGTATTAGTTTTGGACACCCAAATTTGAAATAGTACTTTTAGAGCGTTGCCCTAAACACACTGCTAATAAATGACACACTTCCTTTTGCCACACGACAACGCTATGTGCGTCAGTGGCTAGTTTCTTCTCTAAGGCACTATTTGTTGGGTTTTCTTTCTTGCATTTGTAACATCCCGCCTTTTTAAATGTGGTTCTCAATGGAATTATCAGAGCTTCGAAGAAATTAATCAGAGTGGCATCGGAAAAGATTTTCTTTTTAAAACAATATCTCAATCTGAGTAGAGCATCAGAATAATTTTTGAAAGAGCAAGTAACTGATATACATTCCCTGTTGTTGAGTTTGTTTGCTATTACAGTTGTACAAATCCCTGAATATTTACGATTACAACGACCCCTCATTACTTCACTGCCCGTGTCCTCTCGTGTGCTATTCGTCCTTGTTCTTGTCCCGATTTCACCAGTATCTGAGACTATGAGCTGAGGTTCAATTCCCATTGAACCTCAGGTAACGGTTAACCTCATGCTTATGTACAGTTATGTATGACAGATATTCATGATAAAAACAACAATCTTTATATTCAATATTCATTCCTCAAAGATAAAAACATAACCATCATATATTTATATTATTCCATTCTCATCATATATTCATATCAAACCAGTCTGCACTCTTCACCAGTGCCACGATGGCCTATCGTGTCCTCAGCACGCTAGGAAAACTCAAACGGCATTACCAAGACTGTAACCCGTATATAACTGTATATATTTACTCAAATAATTTTTAAAGCAGAGTCACAGTCTATGAGCATATCTACCACATACAAGTGTACAATAAGCATCAGAGTTAGTCTTACAGTACGCGTCCGTACCTTCGTTGACGATATCGGTACGCTGTCGTTCAGTCGGTGATCACGTTTACCCTATAATGGTAATATGGTATTTATTAAATCAAAAATAATATTCTAGAAGGTATCCTAGTCACTAATGACCCTTTTTACCCTTGGTTGGATTATTTCTCAACTTATCACCTTTAATTCTTTAAAAAACGCTGGTGCAAAATCTGGGCAGAATTTCGCCTAACTTTGAAAAATCATAACTAATTCTAGAAAAATCGAAACGAGGATCCGTAAAATTCCTCAGAATCCTTAGGATGTCTAGTTTAAAGGAAAAATAATGGCCTTTGCCCAGATTCCACGGTTAATTCCCAGTTTTTAAGTTTTGAGCCTCTGCCCAGAATTTTCCCAGAAATTCGTAGCCTAACGTTGAGGATTTTTATCTCACTGTACAGAAATCATTTGGACATGATCTTTACATATTTAGAAAGCCCTATATGTATAGTTTGACCATGAATTTTCCAAGAATTTTTCAACAGCAGTTTCAACATGAAATATAAGCCTTTTTATGACTGATTCAGAAATTCCAGAACCGATGAAATTTTGCCAGAACTTCGTTACTTCGGTGTTTCTCCTCCGGAAATTTTGCTAAAACCTCTTCTTCATCAATTTTTAGAAATAAAGATGATTTTAACCATAAAAACATGAATCTAAAATTATTCTAGAATATTTAAGATCTAACCTACTTCTATCTAAGAATTTAAAAACTAAAACTAAAGAACTACAAAACTAAGAACTAAAACTAAAGACAAACTTACCTCTTGAAGACTCTTTCTCTTCCTCCTTATTGCTCCACTCCACTCTTGTTTAGAATGGTTTTGGTGTGAAGAATTGTGAAGGGAGGAGCTCTCTATTTATAGGCAAAGTTCAAGGGTTAAATTGGTCATTTTCCAAGAGAACCAAAGTCTCATCTTTCCTCTCACCCTTTGGATCTAAACTTAGCATAGAAGTTTTCATCTCATCCCTTCATTATAAAACATGATGTCATTTGGATGACATAATCAAGACTTAAGTGTTATTAACAAGTTTTGTTCTATCTTTTTGTGTTGTTATAAATTCATTTAGTGATCCTAATGAAGTGTTATGCTAGTTTTCTTTTTGGTTTTGTAATCTAGAGTTTCTTGGCTTCATTTTGAAACCAATTTTGCCTATCTTCTCTATTGGTTTCCATCTTCAACAATTAGGGAAATGACTTTGGTTATACTTGTTTTCATGCTTGATTTATGCTTGTTATGGATCCCAACTTAGTTTTAATACTTAGTTCATGGATTTCAAGATATGATTTAGTTTGTAGGAATTTTTATTTGTTTATGTATAGAATTAGTTTTCTTGGATTATTCTATTTATTCATTTATCTAAATTTCCATTGGCTCTTTCTTTGACTTCCTTTCCCTCTTCATACTAGACACACACACATGCACAACAATAGCATACACACACATGCACAACCATGACATCATCACATGCATCACCTTATCTTCCAAAGCCTTGAAAGTCTTAGATAGGATTGTGATTCATCATGTAGGTGTGTGACTCATCTCATGCTTAGGTTAGTGACTCATGCAAGCTTGGGATGATGATTCATTTAATAGAGTTGTGATTCATCTTTTAGGGTAGTGACTCACCTTGTGTAGAGTTATGATTCATTTTGCATATGTATAATTGCTTCTTTAAATTAGAATTTCCTACTTCTTCCATTTTGTGTTCCACTAGATAGAAATTCATTTGGGGATCCTAATGAAGTTGTATGTACATTTTCTCATTGGTTTTGAATTCTTGAAGTTCTTAGCTTCATTTAGAGACCAATATCACTTACTCTCTCATTTGGTATCAATTTGCAAGGTTTGGGGAAATAACCTTGGTTATACTCATTTTCAAGCTTGAATTATGCTTGTTCATAATCTCTTTTTATATTTGATCTATGATTAATGGATTTCAAGATACAATTTAGTTTGTATAGATTTCTCTTTGCTTATGTCTTGAATTATTTCTATTGATTAACTTAATTTAATTTACATAAGATTTATACTAAATTCCCATTGGTTGTTGCTTTGACTTCTCCCCCTAGGCTCACAACAATAGCACTCACAACACTCTCTCTCTTTCCCACACACATGCACAACTCCCTCTCATTGGTTGTCTTAAGTTCACATGGATTGTGTTTTATGAGAATTAATTTAAGCCTTAGAATTTAACTTTACTAGATTTAATCCAAACCTTCAATTTGTATTAGTCTCTTATTGGTCCAATGAATTTTATGAGGATTAAGAACATTTTCTTGATTTATCATTGGCTAATCCAATTTCACAAGGATTAAGCTTTTATAATTATTTAAGCCCTTAGATTGTCTTTATGGGGTTAATTCTTGACCCTCAGATCATAGTTGATTTTATTGACTTTTCAAAGCTTGATTAGAATTTAATTATCATCCTAATCCAATACTTAATTGCCCCTTGATTATTGTATTATTGACTTTTTAGGGTAGTTTAAGATTATTGTTAATCTATTTTATGCTAATCTCATCCCCTATTGGTCTTTGATTCTTAATTAGCTTAACACATCCTTAATTGATGACAATTAGTATTAATTGTAAATAATTAGCTAAATACTCCCTTAGTGTAATTTTAATTGTTCATTAAGTGTTGGTGATTACCTTTTAATTGTTCAAGTGTTTTGATAATTCTTTATGAAATTTGATGAATTAAATATGAACTAGTATTAGTTCTAGGGTTTTAGAAAATTTGGTCTCTTAAATGTTTATAAAATTGGTGTTTAAAACCCTTTGATTAATTATGAAAATTGATACAATTATTCCAATTATTGCAAATTAAATTGTCCCTTAGTTGTTAGTAATTTCTCTTATGATTAAATCAGGATTACTCTTAGTTTTAGAGACTTTAGGGCATTTTATAATGTTTTATGATCCTTTATGTAATTTTTAAAATTGGGTTTTACCCTATTTAAATTCTAGAGAAAATTTGCCCAACATATTCTCCTATTTTTAATAGGTATCATTTGCCAAAATATACTATTTTTAATGAATATGAATTTTAGGATATTTCATTCCTCCAATTTTCTTTATGTATTTTCATAACTCTTTCTTGTTATTCTTGATCATACAAGAACCCTAATTTAATTTGGTAATTGTTTGTATTTTTATGATATCTTATGATCCCTAGAAAAATTCAATCTTAATCCTATATAAGGATTTCCTAGAAATCATACCTCATAATTTGAGACCACATATTCACCTAGTTTAAATAGGTGTCATTTATCAAAATATTGTAGTTATGAGAAATTATAATTTTTGGGGTATTACAGCATTTGAGCTTGATTTCAACTTCAATAGGCATTTATTATAGTATAACATCATTAAGCACCCAAAATGCTTAGTATCGATCAAAAAATAAGTAACTTTCAAACACAACCACAAATTAAGGCACATTTTCCATCGTGTTAGTCAGCAAACAGTCAACAATGACATGGAAAATATGCCCATTGTCATAAATGTATGAATCTGAAGATAAAAATCAAATGAAATATCCAGTAAATTTTGTTTTTCTCATCAGGTAAAATATTCAACATCTGTCAAAGTCATAAGAATATGAGGCTCTACTTGATTTTATTGCATTTTCCGCTGTAATACCCTAAAATTCTTAATTACTATAAATATTAATTTTGATAAATAATGTACATGTTAAAATAAAGGAGAGTATGTTGTCCCCAAATTTTGTAAATTTGTTGGCTATATTTTAGGCAATTTCCTCTTGGAAATTAAAACAACCAAAGGCTAATTTTAGGCTGCATTTAAGGATCATAAAATGCAAAATAATTATTATATTTAATTATGGTTCTTAAATAATCTAGAGGAGCAAGAAAACATTATGGAAACACTTAAACAAATTAAGAAAAATTAATAAATATTAACAAGCAATTAAGTCTTCACTAATTAAATAATGGTGTAAACCTTAATAATAAATCAAATGGCTAATTAATAAAGATTAAGCACTAATTTTCATAATTAGTTCATAAACCAATAACAAATGCAATTAAGGGTTAATTAAACCTATAAATGAGCCAAATCCTCTTGTAAATGAATAAGCCAATGAGAAATCAAAGAATTAAGCTCAATCCTCTTGAAAATGAATGAACCAATGAGAAATCAAAGAAATAGGCTCAATCCTTGTAAAATTAAATAGACCAAAAGGAAAATTAAGATATGGACTAAGGGTGAGGAATAAGTTGGAACAAACACAAAATCAAATCCAATGGTGAGGAATCAAGATGAGAGGATAAAAGAGTATTTAATAAATCAAGATATTACAATTAAATAAGCTAGCACATGGGCTCAATTAATGCAAAAATGGATGAAGACGAGAGAGAGAAAAGGGGTGGTTTTTGAGAGAGAGAGAGAGGAGAGAGATTAAAATATTATATTTTTTTAGAACATATGTTGAATTTAAAAAGGGAAATAAAAATAATTAGCTAAATCCTATGTAATTGTAATTGACCAATGAGAAGCTTTTGTGCATAAATTGTGCCTTCATGAAAACACAAAACAACCTATCATAAAAACACAAAACAACCTAAGCCATTGATGAAGGGAAATGATCCAAAGGTGGAAATTCTTGGACTTTTCCTATAAATAGAGGCCTTGCCTCTTCACAATTCTTCACACCAAATCAACCATCAAGTGGTGATTTCTAAGAAGGAGGAAGGAGAAGCAAGAGTCTTCAAGAGGTAAACTTGTTTTTAGTTTTTAGTTTCTAGTCTTTAGATTTATAGTTCTTAGTAAGTTCTTAGTAGTTCTTAGTATAATTGTTAGTTTAATCTAGGAAATAGGTAAAGTAATTTCCCATAATTGTTTTCAAGCCTTATTGCATCAAAAGATGCCTGACAAGGTGGAAACATTCATGTTGGGAAGTGACTTCTAAGATTAAGGGAACAACTTAGAGTAAGCTAGGAGTTGTTGGGTTTTGCTGGGTTGTTAGAATCAGTCAGTTAAAGGGCATTATTTTATGAGTAAATTTATATTAAAAAATTCTGAAATAATTCATGGCATTATTTTATGAGTAAATTTATATTAAAAATGCTTATTGTATGCATATATGTGATAGATTATTTCATAGAGTTATGGACAGGACTTTGTCTTGGGTCATGCACCGTGTCTAAGACTCTGTCTTAGTTCACTGTTTATACATTCAGCTTTGTGTATACGGGTTACAGTCTTAGTAATGCCGTTGAGTTTTCCTAGTGCTGAGGACATGATGGGCAGTCGTGGCAATGGTTAGTGCAAATATGGGTGATTGTGCATGTGTTGTGTGCTATGTACTGTTGATATGTTAATCTTGCATCTGCTGTGTGCTTATATACTGATTACTACTGTAATGTCATGAATATCTATCATACATATTTTGTCGTACATAAGCATGAGGTTAACCGTTACCTGAGGTCTAATGGGCATTGGACCTCAACCCTTACTATAGCTTCAGGATCTGGAGGACCGAGAACCTACAACAAGGGTAAGCAACCCACGTGAACATCTGGTCGGAGTTTCTTTTTGTATTTCGGACTGTATATTATTTTGAATTATTGGGACAAATGTACCACTACTATAACCTACCATGGTTAATGTGTTGTAACATGCTCATCAGTCCTCTTTCGTTCCAATTGCTCCGATGCGCCACTCTAATAAAAAGATATTATTCCTCTTTTGAAAAATGGGGTGTTACACTTTATGGTATCAGAGCAATTCATTCTGGCACGGATTTAACAAAGTTATTTCAAACCATTTGGTGCTGAAGGCAAGGCTGGTCTATGTGATTCAGTCAATCAGTCACCGTGAACTTGGTGAGACTTCCTTGATAGACACCTACCTGGCCAAATTAGTTGATTAACGGAATTAGGTTCTAAGCCTTTAACTAAGAGCATGTTTTTAAAATGAGTACTGATATAACTTTGATGTGGTGCAGTAGTGATGAACGGAGATAGACCTCCAAATATAAACTACTATGGACGAGTAAGACGTACTGCATGGATGACTGTCCAGAAGAAATTAACACCGATAGGCAACCCTAGGCTAATATACCGCCCTAACTCGGCACACCATTCCGAACCGGTATATCATCCTGAATCGGTGTACCACCTTGAGATGATGCACCACCCTAACCTCGAAAAACCCCCTGTACCCATTCATGACCACGAACCCTTGAACGTATACCAACCTGAGCTAGTATACAACCCTGAACCTATACACGACTTTGATCCAGTGTACTACCCTGAACCAATGGCTAGTATACCTTCTGAACCGGAGAGGCTTGTAGGATCGGATCATTCATCCGTTGATGACAAACGTGAATATTTCCAGCTACTAAGTTATCGCGATGACTCTGAGAGTGAATTTTTCTATGAACCAAAATTGCTACGACACGTCCTAGATACAAACAAAAATCTGATAACCGAAAAGTCTCACTTAATATAAATGTCATATTTTGACAAATAAATACCTATTAAAAATATGTGCATATGTGGTCTCAAACCTTAGAAGCTTATTGATTATTATTTTAGGTAATTTCTTCTTGAAATTAAATAAGCTAAAAACCAAAATATTCTAATTTGTTTTAGAAATCATAAAACATCATAAACTATCATAATTAAGCCTAGTTCTTAATATAATCATAAGAGACAATTAAATGGCATAGAAATAGCTAAATCAATTAAAGGAAATTACCAACAACTAATAGACAATTAAATTTACAATAATTGGAATAATTGTATTAATTTTCATAATTAATCAAAAGTTAAATTAAAAAGGCATAGTTAGGGATATTCTAACTTAATTAAAATCAAGGAACTGATGAGGGTTCAATATTAGCATAAAGTGAGTTTCTAATAATCATAATTAATATAGAAACCAATCACACTTGGATAAATATGCTTAATGACATCTAAAATATTATATTAGGATATAACCAAGATTAATTTATCATTCCCTAATTCAATAGTGGAAGGGCAAATATCACCCTAATACAAGCAAGAAAATGTTATAAAAACACTTAATCAAAGGAAATAAACAATAATTGTTGGGCAATTAAGCTTACACTAATTAAAATAATTTTTGTAATTCTACAAAATAATCAAGAGAAAAATTAAATTGAGGGATGTCTTAATTTAAGAATCAAGGGCCTAAAGAAATGAAATGAAATTTGCTAATAATGCCCTAATAGCCTTGATTAAATTAGCAAATCAATTAACCTATGACATTTGCAATAAAAGGGAAATCAAGCACATGGTTAAAGGGACAATTAGACTTAATTAAATCAGCCCTAAAGTCATGAGAGAGAATAGCAAATGGAAGGCCAAAATTAAATTCAATAAAGCTAAATCCAAAGGTTCTAATTAATCACCTAACTAATCCTTGTGAACATGGGAGGACCAATGGGAGGCTTAGGATGTCATTTATTAGAGACAAAAGAAAAACACAATTTGAGAGCCAAAATGAAAAGGGGGGCGGCGGATGGTTAGCTTGAGAAAGGAGGAAGGAGTTTCATTTTATTTAAATCCAATTAAACAAAGCACATGGGATAATTAGAGGGGACAAGTTGGAAGAGGATAGGATAATGCATTAATTGGAATGGAAGAGGATAAGGAGAGAGAGAGGGATTTGTGAGTGTGTGTGTGTGTAGTGTGTAGGTGTGTAAGAGTTGTGAGTGTTGTGAGCATAGTATATGAGAGAGAAAAGTGTGTAATTAATTGAGTTGTGAGTTAAAAACCATTGGGATTAATTCAAGACACAAATAAACGGGAATCTATACAAAATAAATTGTATCCTGAGATACGTTAATCATAGATCAAATATAAGGATTTATTATGAACAAGCATATTTTAAGCTTGGAATAGGTTATCTCCAAAATTTTTTCCTCAACTTTTGGGATTAATCCTAAAATGATTAAAAGGCTAGTAAAAACTCCTAATGAAGCCATGATTGTAAGATTTGTGAGTTGAAGAAGAAAACCTAATTAAAACTACCATTTTCCAACTAACTACATAAGTACTTGGAGTAACTAGGGATTGAAACAAGTGAACTAAAGAGCAAGGGGGAAGGGGCACGGTTAGAAAGCTTGGAAAAGGGGTAAGGAATTGTTTAATATATGTATTAAAACACATGCAAAATCAAACATTGATGAAGGGAGCAAATTGGAGAGAGAATATGTACTTAGGATAAGAAGAATTAATGAAAAATGGAAGAGAATAGAATGGTGAGAGGGGGGGACGGTGATCTAACCATATTTTTACATGATTTTTGGTAATTAAATGGGGATTTTTAATGTGTTTTCTCATAGTTATTGAGCTTTAAATGTATTTCTTGTGATGAATTAAGATTGAGAGTAAATACATTAAATTAGGGCTAAAGAGGACAAAATTGTCAAAAAAATGTAATTACTCTTAATCATTGATTTTTCGGAGAATATTTGATGCTAGATTAATTATTTTGATTGTAGATTCCTGAAATTTGAAAATGAAAGTTTTAATTCAAGTTTTAATCTTTGCATTTAGGTCCCTCAAGCAAACTTTTCAAAATTTTCACTTAGGTCCCTATCAGCATAAAACTCTGCGTTTTGATTAAACCTAGGGCAGCTGAGTTTTATTCATGGAGAAACCAGCAGACCCGACAGAGTGAAAGGAGGGCCCGACAGTTTTAATGGGATTAAATGCTGAAGGAACAGAGCGCCGCGAGGAGGATCATCGCTGAACTAGACGAAGACCTACGACCTTCTTCCTCATTCTTCACCTTCCTCTTCTTTCCTCTCGCCGGTGGTTTCCTCCTCCACCCTTGCCGCCGCCAAGCCAACTTCCTTTTCCATTCTCTCCAACCTCTCCATTCCACCACCTCCTTCTTCACGCGACAGCTGCTCGACTCCACCTTCGGCTCCATCAACCACCATCATTCTCACGTGAAACACCCAGACCTGATTTGATTTTGCAGGCGTCAAATCATCTTTCACCACGCCTTCACCCACACCTATCTCCGTTAATTCCTACCTCCTTCCACAGGCCACACACAGACCATGACACCCTGGACCTTCATTGTCTTCATCCTTCAACCAGCAGCAAACCCGAACAGAGAGCCCAGACCATCAGCTAGCCACCAACCACCAAACCTCTAGTCTCCTCTGTTCATTATTCCACCACCACAAATACTCTTCCATCTTCATCATTAAATCTTTTCCCTGTTCATTGTTTCCTTGGTCGTTGAGTTGAAGCTCGTTGGAGAGGAATTCAAAATCATGTGTGGCTGAGATTTTTGCTTCTTAATGGTGGAAAGTGTCTTGAGTTCAGAGCTTCAAAGGGGAGTTAATTTGTTCTTACTATTAGTCTAGATTTATACATTTAGATTGCCTAGTTTTAGGGATTGTTTGTATAAATTCTGGAACTGAGATTAATGTTTATTAATTATCTCTGTTAGTTTGATAATTGTGATTGAGATTGGATTATGCAATGTGAAGATTATATTTATTTTAATCTCTTGTGGTTGCAATGAGATTAAATTAATTAGCGTATTTTTGTCTAGTTAATGTGGTTGATTTGTGCCCTTTGAGGGATTGTTATGTACTCAATTTTAAGAAAACTCATGTTGCATTATTTCAATTTTAATTGCACATTAAGTGGTTTTTAACAATTTCTCAAGAGGTAGTGGTTAGCTATGTTTGTAGGAGCTACTATTAATTGAGATTATTGGACTCAAGTGGTATCTTGAGGTTATTGTTTAGACTTAATGCAATTATAAATCCCATAATCTTTTATGAGCAAGGATAGTCATTTCTTCATTACCAAGAACATCCATAATTGATATTTCATTTTCATACTCCATTTCATTTTATTAAAAATACCAAAAATATTAGTTTAGCATTTAATTTAATTGCAATCTTATTTTAGTTTATCAGCTGAAAAATCCAAAACCAATTTCCCCTTGTTTTAATTGCATGTGCGTGTCATTTAGATTACTTAGGACTCAATAAAAGGCTCCTCGAGAAAGAGAATGATCCTAGGGTTGACTATATGCAATGCTTGGTTTATTTTTGATTCTAGACCCCAAGGCTAAAGACAAAAAGGCCCATATCAAATGGCGCCATTGCCGGGGAGCTAAGTAATTAGCTCCCTAGGTAATCTAATTATCAAATTCACTTTTGACAAGGGGTTTCTCGTGTGAAGCTTGATAGTTTTGCATTTTGCATTTTTTTTCATTACACATATTTTTGGATTTTTGCATTTAGGTAACTTGTATAGCATTCATTGTATTTTTGCATTGTTTTGACTTGGTAGCTTCTGTGTGGTCCTTTTGTATTAAATTTGATATGATTTTGAGTTTATTTGTTTGAATTCACCATCTCTCCGAGTTAATTCATAGCATACTTGCATTTTTATTTTATTTTGAAATCTCTTTTTCTTTTGCATTTTCTTAGATTATTTTTTTTCTCTTATTTTTTATAGTTTATAGTTAAATAGTCATCTTGTAATTCATTGGAAATTAATTGTGTTGAACTTTTATGGCTTGGTTTAATAGTAATCAAGATTCACTCTCTCAATCTCATTCTTTAGTAGGAGATTCGACCGGAAGGGAAGAGTCCATCTCTCAAAGAATCAATTCCATTCAACAAACCATACGGGCTCTTCAAGCTAACTTGGGAATTCAAGATGAAAATCCAATTGGTCAAGAATGTTGTGGTCCATTCCACCACCCATACCATGAACCTTAACACCAACCTCTATTTCAACCAAACCACTCACCACACTTATCCTATAGATCATACAATGAGCCTTCTCCACCACCATACAACCCATATTATGAGCCTTCTCATAATCATCCACTTTACAACCGCATGACATACCATGAACCCCTTCCTTCATTCCATTCCACTTCCTGATCATGTCATCCATCTCATGAATTCCTAAACCCATTTGAGCCACCTTTTGGACCTCATTCTCAACTATGTGTGCCAAACAAAAAACCTACCATTCGTGAAGTCCTTGAAAAATTGTAAAATCCTTCTGGACCTCATTCTCAACCATGTGTGCCAAACAGAAAACCTACCATTTGTGAAGTCCTTGGAAAATTGCAAAATCAAGTGAATTAGACTGTAGATGAGGAGCAGTCATGCAAGGCCAACTTTGACCATCAAATGGACAATATAATGAGACGAATGGAACATCAAGAGAAATAGAATGAGAGAATGGAAAAGGAAATTGAGCGTCTCACTCAGTAATCACAAGTTTTGAAGACTAATTTTCAAGAAAATCTTCTTCCCATGTTCACACATATACAAGAAGTGGAGCAACTAGAAGAAAACAGTGAGAAGTTGGAGAAAGCAATAGAGTGGCCTGCACAAAAGTCTTCAATGCCCCATACCCTACAAGAGACTTGCCCACCACATACACTTCCATATGAGCCACCCGCTCCACTATGCCATGAACATCCATCCCAACCCTCCACTCCTCAACTTTCCGAACTTGATGCCTTCCTCACCTTGCCATACATGGATGTTCAAACTCTTACCCTAAGAAGAATGTATGACCAACTAGAGGTCCGGCATCCATTTTTACTCAATCTCAAAGAGGCTCTTCCTCATGGCTTTTCTGAGGAAATGGAAAAGGAAATGGAGCAACATTGGAAAATTCATTAAGGATTTTGTTCGCCATGTGCTGTGGATAAAAACTGAAGGAGAAGAAGGAGCTCCATGGTCATGTACCTCCAATGATGATGGGAAAACCGAAGAGCAACACCTAAATGCCACTTCACAAGTGGAAGTTTCAAATCCTTCGATACCTATTCCCACCCAAGCAGAAGAAGTGAAGCAAGTACAAAAGAGCATTGAAGAGTCTTCTCTACCATTTGGTAATGACCTTATCCTAATAGAAGTGGGCTCTCTTACTACTTTAACTAATGAAGCAATTCATGATTTGAGTGATGATGAGGTGGATGAGGAAATCATTGTTGAATCCCCTCAGATATTTGAAAATGTAATTGCTCAAGCCACTGACTCTAGTAGTAGTGATTCAATTGTACTTGTTGATAATTGTGCTCTTACTTCCTTATGTGATGCTTCAACTGTTGAAAATGTTTCTCTTCATAGTACTAGGGATGATTGTAATGAATTGAATGACATATTTTCATGTTCCTGTCCGGAATATCAAATATGTGTAGACTATTATCATGAAAAAAGCCACTTACTTGTTGAGTTTCAAAATAAAACATTTAATGAAGTGGTTGATTCTACCATTGATCATGATGCACCCTCTAGGACTATTGATGATAGTAAGCATGTCAATTGTGAAAAGGTTGAATCCTGCATGGATGATAATGTGGTTGATTTGAGTGAGAAAGACCATAGCTTTGAAAAAGATCTTTATTTTGATTCCAATGAATTGCATGATAGTTTAATAAGGGAAGATTCAATTTTTTTGACTGATGATATTACAAATGAAACTGGATCTTTCCATATGATTCTTTCTTGTGATTTGCCACCCGATATAGACAAAGAAAATGATTCTTTTGAAAATTCACCTTCCTCTTCTTTCCTCCGGCCGGTGGTTTCCTCCTCCACCCTTGCCGCCAGCGAGCCAACTTCCTTCTCCATTCTCTCCAACCTCTCCATTCCACCACCCCCTTCTTCACGCGACAACTACTCGACTTCACCTTCGGCTCCATCAACCACCATCATTCTCATGTGAAACACCCAGACCTGATTTGATTCCGCAGGCGTCAAATCATCTTTCACCATGCCTTCACCCACACCCATCTCCATTAATTCCTACCTCCTTCCACAGGCCACACACAGACCATGACACCCTGGACCTTCATTGTCTTCATCCTTCAACCAGCAGCAAACCCGAACAGAGAGCCCAGACCATCAACTAGCCACCAACCACCAAACCCTCCAGTCTCCTCTGTTCATTATTCCACAACCACAAATACTCTTCCATCTTCATCATTAAATCTTTTCCCTGTTCATTGTTTCCTTGGTCGTTGAGTTGAAGCTCGTTGGAGAGGAATTCAAAATCATGTGTGGCTAAGATTTTTGCTTCTTAATGGTGGAAAGTGTCTTGAGTTCAGAGCTTCAAAGGGGAGTTAATTTGTTCTTACTATTAGTCTAGATTTATACATTTAGATTGCCTCGTTTTAGGGATTGTTGTGTATAAATTCTGGAACTGAGATTAATGTTTATTGTCTCTGTTAGTTTGATAATTGTGATTGAGATTGGATTATGCAATGTGAAGATTATATTTGTTTTAATTTCTTGTGGTTGCAATGAGATTAAATTAATTAGCGTGTTATTATCTAGTTAATGTGGTTGATTTGTGCCTTTTGAGGGACTGTTATGTACTCAATTTTAAGAAGACTCATGTTGCATTATTTCAATTTTAATTGCACATTAAGTGGTTTTTAACAATTTCTCAAGAGGTAATGGTTAGCTATGTTTGTAGGAGCTACTATTAATTGAGATTATTGGACTCAAGTGGTATCTTGAGGTTGTTCTTTAGACTTAATGCAATTTGAATTCCCATAATCTTTTATGAGCAAGGATAGTCATTTCTTCATTACCAAGAACATCCATAATTCATATTTCATTTTCATACTCCATTTCATTTTATTAAAAATACAAAAAATATTAGTTTAGCATTTAATTTAATTGCAATCTTATTTTAGTTTACCACCTGAAAAATCCAAAACCAATTTCCCCTTGTTTTAATTGCATGTGCGTGTCATTTAGATTACTTAGGACTCAATAAAAGGCTCCTCGAGAGAGAGAACGATCCTAGGGTTGACTATACGCAATCCTTGGTTTATTTTTGATTGTGGACCCCAAGGCTAAAGACAAAAAGGCCCTCATCAGATGGTTTTAATGGCATTAAAGGCTAGGATGAGAGCTTCTTGAGTTAACCTAGATCCATGTAACGTCCCAATTTTTCTAAAACGTTTTCAAACTATTTGATCAGAGTAGAGCATCGGAATAATTTCAAAAGAGCGAGTATCTGATAAAAACCTTCACTGTTGTAGTATTTGGTTACTTACACAGCGGTACAGTAGTTTGAAAATAGTACAACAATATAACACTGAAATAAAAATTTCTCTGTCTTCGTCCTTGCGCTGGCTCCTTATCCTTGTCCTTGGACCTGGTTCCTCCGGACCCTGACGCTATGTTAAGAGCTGAGGTTCAATTACCATTGAACCTCAGGTAACGGTTAACCTCATGCTTATGTATCAAATATGTATGACAGACATCCATGGCAAAACAGCAATAATCACATACAATATTCTCATATTCAGATAATAACATAACACAGCCACTGCAATATGCATGTTATTATAGTCTGCACTATCTCCAGTGCCACGATGGCCTATCGTGTCCTCAGCGCTAGGAAAACATAACAGCATTATCAAAACCATAACCCGTATCAAGTTGTATGTGTATGATCAATTTTCAAAAACAGAATCTCAGACTATCTATCACATATAAGCATACCATAAGCATCAGAGTTAAGGTTACAATACGCGTCCGTACCTGAGTCGGTAGTCTCGGTACGTAATTGATTGGTCTGCATTCTTTCGAACAGCCTATCAGAGCAATATCGTCCTATTAAATTAAAGATAATATCCTAAAAGATAGTTTTGGCCACTATTGACTATTTTACCCTTGGTACACTAGTTTATCATTTTATTTCCTCAAAATTCGTTGAAGGACGCTGGAGTATATTCGGCAGAATTTCGCCTAACTTTGAAAAATCATAACTAATTATAGAAAAATCAAAACGAAGATCCGTAAAATGTTCCGGACTCCTTAGGATGTATATTTTCCATAAAAAATATCATACTTTGCCAAGATTTCAAAAGTAACTCCCAGATTTCACGTGTTCATCCTCTGCCCAGAATTTCGCCCAGAAAAATAGCCGAATCTTCAAAAATTCATATCTCCTTGTCCAGAGATCAAAACATTACATATTTTATATATTTGGAAAGCCCTACATGTCTACTTTATTTCTGGAAAATTTCGTGATTTTTAAAAATCATTTGATACAGAAAATAATGCCCCCTATCCAGTTGACTCCCAAAATCCAGCAATTCTAGACTTCTTTCATCTTACTCTAACTTGTTCCCTTAATCCTAAAAGTCACTCCCCAACATGTTTCGACCTTGTCAGGCATCTTTTTGATGCAATAAGGCTTGAAAACAAGTATGGGAAATTACTTTACCTATATACTAGATTAAACTAACATCTACATTAAAACTACTAAGAACAACTAAAAACTAAAAACCATAAAACTAAGAACAAGCTTACCTCTTGAAGCTTCTTGCTCTTTTTCCTCCCTCTTGCTCCTCTTAGAAATCAACTATTGAAGTTTGATTTGGTGTGAAGAATGAGGGTGGACAAGGCTTCTATTTATAGGCAAAGGGTGTGGCAATTTTTGTAATTAATTGAAACTTTCTCTTATCAATTTTTGACCATTGGATTAAAGCTAAATTTCAAACACTCATCCTCACCCTTGGTCCCTCCTAACCGTGCTACTCCCTCCCTCTTCCTCTTCACTATTTTTTCCTTGGTCACCAAGACTTTAGGCTTACACATGAAGCTTCCATTTGGTCCAACTTCTTGGAGAAGTTGTTGACTATATTTGGCACATGTGTTTGAATAATCCTTGGCCTCCAATTTTCCCAAAAATCCGTCCCTCATCAGCTCCCCCCCCCCTTTTTTTGTTTGCTTGGGATTTATTTACCTAGCTCATAGTTTGGGCCACCAAAAATTGGTCCATTACGATTATTTGTGACAAAAAACCCTAAATTAAATCCCTCTTGTTTACTATTGGGTTTAGCTTAATTAAGTTTAATTTGTAATGATTTTATTGATTACAAACTTAATTATGATCCTACTAAATCTATTTGTTTCAATCATTGATCCCTTGTTAAGCTTTAATATAGAATTTAGCCGAAAATACTTCTAATTGTTGCTAATGTTTGTCATTAGATTAATTATGAATGTCGATTCAATTAAGATCAATTTTTGATGCCATATAATGATTTTTAGTCTCCTCTAATTATTTTAAGCCTCTTTATATACTCTTACGGCTTATTTTTGAAAATATAAGAATTACATGTTAATATCTTTTTAAATATAGGTTTAATTGTTCTTTACTTGTTGGAATTTCCCCATAGTTGTTTTAGGAATTTTCATGATGTTTTATACTATTTTAGGAACTCCAATTTAATTATAGTCCTTAGAAATTCATTTAAATAACTCTTAATTAGCCATTGGCTTTTAATTGGAATTATACATCTTTAATTATGCCTATTTTAATTTAGTTAAATTTAGTGTCTTCATTGTTGTAATTTCAATGGCTCATTAATTGTTATTAATCGCCCCTTAATCGGGCTCAGTGTGATGATAGATCTTTAGGGCTTTCTATGAATCAATTATGATTTTATGCAATAGTGTGTTATTTAAGTAAATTTAACCTCTTAATAAGTTAATGATGCTTAATCAAGTCCTTGATTATTTATAAAGATTTGGCACAATTATTTAATTTAATGAATACCTAACTATTTATTATTTTTCTCCTATCTTGTTTGAGTATTCTCCATAGTACCTTATTGCTCCTTTTAATTCCATGTGAACCATAATTTAATTTGGTAATTATTTACATTTTATGATATTTTATGGTTCCTAAGAGAATTCAATAATTAATTGCAAAAATTAATGTAATTACTTTAATTAATGTACAATTATTTGTCCAATCTATTACTGACGCTTTCCTCTAATTTGTTTGGCATTTCAATAACATTTTATGCCCCTTTAGAATTTAAATATGAACTATGCTTCAATATGAAAATTATAGGGTATTTTATGATCCCTAAATGAACTTAGAATATTTGAGTTTTTTTTTGTTTATTTAACTCTAGGAGAAAATTCTCTAATTTACACTAGATAAACTATAATATCTTTGAGACCACATATTCACCTATTTTAATAGGTATCATTTAGTGGTTATGCTAAATAGGATTTTTAGGGTATTACAATCCAAGGGTTCAAAAGCAAGAAGTAGGTTTGAAAAATTTACCAAAGTTGCCATAGCCTTTTACTATAAATAGGCACCTTGGGTTCTTCATATTCTCACACCAAAAACAACTACAAATCTGAGTATAGAGTGAAAGTGAGAGTGAGGAGTCTTGAAGAAGGAGTAGCAAAGTTCTTCAAGGGTAAGTTTTCTAGTTCTTGAGTTTTAAGCTTTAAGTTCTTGTAGTTTTTAGTAGAAATGTTAGTTTAATCTTTAATCTTCCAAATTAAGCTTGTTTTCATGTTTTTATGGTCAAAATTGGCTTTCTTTCGAAAAAATGATGAGGAAAGTAATAGAGCAAATTTTTTGGAAGAAAAACATCAAAATAACGAAGTTCTGGCGAAATTTCATCGGTTAGTGATTTCTGAAACTAGTGATAAAAATGTCAGTATTTTATGCTGAAAATGGAGTCACAAAATTCTTGGAAAATTCATGGTTGAAGTAGACACATAGGGTTTTACAAATATGCCTAGAACGTATTAAATTGAGCTCTGTACAGTGAGATAAAAATTCTCAAAGTTGGGCTACAAATTTCTGGAAAATTCTGGGCAAAGGCTCAAAACTTTAAAACTGGGAATGACTCAAGTAATCTGGGAAAAAGTGAGCATTTTTACTTAAAAATAGACCTCCTAAGGATTCCAATGAATTTTACAGATCCTCGTTTCGATTTTTCTAGAATTAGTTATGATTTTTCAAAGTTAGACGAAAAAAACTGCCCAAAATGTTGTACCAGCGTTTCTTCAAAAAATAAGGGAAATAAGTTGAAAATAATTCCACCAAGAGAAAAATGGTCATTAGTGACTAAGATCACATTCCGACCGACGAACGTACCGATATCACCAACAAAGGTACGCTCGCGACGTACTGTAACACTAACTCTGATGCTTATAGTAGATTTATATATGATAGATGTATTCATAAACTAAGACGGTGTCTTAGATCATTGCTTATACATTCAGCTTTACACGGGTTATAGTCTTGTTAATGCCGTAAGTTTTCCTAGTGCTGAGGACACGATAGGCCATCGTGGCACGGGTGGTGCAGACTAGAGATAACGGACATATGCAGTGGCTATGTACCGTTATCCAGATAATTCTATTATGAGCTTTTATATTGATTATTGTTGTAATGTCATAAATATCTGTCATACATATATTGTTTATATAAGGATGAGGTTAACCGTTACCTGGGGTTCGATGGACATTGGACCTCAGCTCTTACCATAGCTTCAGGGTCTGAAGGACCGAGGACTGAAGATAAGAGACATGGGTAAGCAGCGCACGTGGGGACTCGACTGGAGCCTCTTTTTAGAAACATACTGTCATCGCTAGAATTTTCGTATTCTCCGATAAATGTATTGATAATACTAAGATACGCCACAGACAATATTGTACCATAGATTTATCAGTTGCTCAATATTTTAAATTGCTCCAATGCTCTACTTTGATTAAAATGTTTTGAAAACACTTTTGAAAAATGGGATGTTACACAAACTATTTCTGACACCACTATTCCAAGTTTTCTATACTCGACTTCGGCTGATAACTTGGAGACAGTATGTTGTTTCTTTGATTTCCAACAGACCAATGATGCTCCCAACTTAATGGTGTATCCTGTTTCTGATCTCCTAGTGTTCTGACAAGCTGCCTAGTCTGAATCTAGATTGCATTCAATATTGAACTAATTTGTTGAAGAGAGAAGAATCCTAAGCCCCAGACAGCTTTTGAGGTATCTCATAAGACAAACAACTGCTGCCATATGTTACTTCCTCGATGTGCTCATACATTAACTCAAAGTCTGCATAACATAGCTAATATCAGTTCTAGTATTAGTAAGATAACAGAACCTACCAATCAAAAGATGATAAATCGCCAGATCCAATAAGGTATCAAATTTTCCCCTTCGCTTCTGTTTCTTATGAGCACACTTGCTAGCATCATGTCTCACACGTTCTTTTTGTGCTCCTTTCCAAGGGAATGCATAGTGGCTTTGCCCCACTCAACCCTATATCGCTTATAAGATCAAGTGTATATTTTCTTTGGCTAAGCACTATTTCATTTTATGAACAAACCAACTACAATCCAAGAAAATATCTCTAATGCCTTAGATCTTTAATTTTGAACTAACGGTGTAGATAAGCTTTAACATCCTCTATTCCCTACATATTGTCTCTTGTAATAACCAATTCATATAATATGCCAAAACAAGGGTTATTCCATAATCCTCCGATTTAATGAACAAAGACTAATCATACTTGCTCTGCTTAAACCACCTTGAATTAATGTACTAGTAAGTTTCACATTCTATTGCCTAAATGCTTGCTTCATTTCAATATTATCTCAGTTTCCTAAATGGCTCACGATCTTTTTTGTGTTTGCATTTTCTTTGCTTCTTATAGCCTTATACAGGATCCAAAGACATAGACCACGATTGGTTAAGTTGAGCTTTCTCAAGGATTATTCAAGCTGCGTAGTCGCTTACTTATGGATGTTTGTGTTAGTTCTATTTCCAAACTTGTCTCCCCTTTTTGATTTGTGGTACTTTCGTCTTGGTCATTTGTCTTCTCCTGTTTTGAATGTTTTGAAACAACAATGTCCTTTCATTTCCTGTAATTTTTCTAGTGCCTGTGATGTTTGTCATTTTGAAAAATAGAGAAAAACCCCATTTCCCATCAGTGTATCCAAATCTATTTCTTGTCACCACATGTTACATGCTGATATTTGGGGACCTTATAAACTTTCTTCAATACATGGCTATTGCTACTTTCTAACTGTTCTTAATGACTTTACACGTTGTACTTGGGATAGTCTTTTAAAAGCTAAAGCTAAGGCTCGAAACTTTGCTATCTCTCCTTGTTTTCCTTGAAAATCAACTTCCTGACTATACCCAATTTAAGGTGTTTGGTTCATTATGTTTTGCTTGTTCCTCTTCTGACCATGGAACAAAATTTGATTATCGGGCTCACAAATGTGTATTTCTTGGTTTCAAAAATGGCACCAAAGGATATGTTCTTCTTGACATTCATACTCATCGCATTTTTATCTCAAGGCATGTCATTTTCTATGAATCCATTTTTCCCTATGCCACTTGTTCACCCTCTTTGGATTCTATTTCTATGCCTGTTGTAACTAGTTTCTATGATCTTACTCTTGATGACCCTTATTTGCCTTCTTTATCACCTTTGGTTTCTACTCCTAATTCTCACTCTTTGTCTGATTTTGCATCACCTTGTCCCACTACTTCTACATCAGTGCCTTCTATTTTAGTTTCAGACCTCCCTATTCGCAGAACTAACATAATTTAATTTCAAGATCTCCCTCATATCTAAGTGATTACCATTGCTCTCAACTTACTTCAGCACCATCGATTTCCATGTCTGGCCCCTATAGATATCCTCTTTCCTCAGTTTTATCCTATGGTAATCTCTCACTTTCCTATAAACATTTTGTTTGTTATATTTATGCCCTTCCTAAGCCTAAAACATATCATGAGGCCATTAAACACCCTAAATGGAAGTACGCTATTCAATCTAAAATTACAGCCTGAGAGAAAAATAATACATGGATCTTGACTAAATTAGCTAAGGATAAATATCCTATTGGCTGTTAGTGGGTGTTTACGACTAAATTTCATGCTGATGGTAGTTTAGTGAGATATAAAGCCTAGTTGGTAGTAAAGAGCTATACTCAAATTGAAGGAGTTGATTATTTTGATACTTTTTCACCGGTTGTTAAAATAACTGACTACAATTAGATTTTTACTTGTTTTTGGTGCCTCTTCTAATTGGCATCTTGAACAACTTGATGTCAATAATGTATTTTTACATGGTGATCTTCATGAGGATGTTTACATGTCTCTTCCTCTTGGTATTTCTCATTCTCATCCCCATCTAGTTTGTAAATTACAGAAATCTCTCTATAGTTTAAAACACGCCTCCCGCCAATGGTTTGCTAAACTATCTTCTGCTTTGCTGTCTTATGGTTATACTCAATCTAAATCTAAGTACTCTTTATTTACTAGAAAGAATGATGCTTCTTTTACTGCTTTCGTGGTTTATGTTGATGCACATTATTTTGGTTGGTATTGATTTGCTTGAGATCACTCACATTAAATCCTTTCTTGACACCACCTTCAAGATTAAGGATCTTTGTAAGCTCAAATTCTTTCTTGGTCTTGAGGTTGCTTGTTCTACTACTAGTATCTCTTTAAATCAACACCAATTTGCTCTTGATATGCTTGATGATGCAGGTTATTTGGGTTGTAAACCTCTTTCTACTCCTATGGCTCATCATACTAGATTTGTCTAAAGACGTTGGTACATTACTTACTTATATTGCTCCTTATAGACATTTAGTTGGGCGCCTCTTGTACCTTACTACCATAAAACTTGATATATCCTATGTGGTTCAGCAACTCTGTCAATTCACCCATGCACCTACCAATGTACACTATCAGGCAGCTCTTAAAGTCTTACGGTACATCAAGAAGTGGCCTGGTAAAGGAATTTTCTTTCCCACCTCTTCTTCTTTACAGTTGTGTGCTTTCAATGACTCTGATTGGGTTGTGTGCCCAGATACACGTCACTCTTTATTTGGTCATTCTTCTTGGTGATTCTCTTGTTTCATGGCGTTCTAAGAAGCAAACCATTGTTTCTCTTTCTTCATCTGAGGCAGAATATAGGGCCATGGGTTGTGTTGCTTGTGAGATTCAATGGTTGCTTTATTTACTTCTGATTTGTAGATTCCTCATCCTTCTCCTACAGTGCTTTATTGTGACAATAAGTCTGCTATTCATATTGCTTCTAATCCTACTTTCCATGAATGTAACACACCAAACATCTAGACATTGATTGCCATTTTGTTCGAGACAAGGTTCAAGCTGGGCTTATTCGACTATTTCCGGTTCACAGTGCTAATCAACTTATTGATATTGATCCACAACCCTTTGTTTTTTTTATCTCGCCTTGGCTTAATCAATATATACACTCCGGCTTGTGAGAGGCAACAGAGCACATTACTTCGTCGGTTAGAATATTTATTCTGTTGTAACAAACTAGTTAAGTCATATTGTTTATTTGTTACTTTGATGATGTAAGTACTTAGTTAGGTTTTATTACTTTGATCTCTCTATATAAGAGACCCTTAATGTGCATATCAGATTCATTAATGAGATTTTTTCCCCCCCTCTCATATCTTTGTTTTCTCGGTTTCAAAATACTGTATTAAAAGATGCCTTAGCTCAACTAAAATTTGTGAAGTTAAAAGCTAATCATCCCTGTTGTTTATTCGAAAGACTGAGACTTCTATCATGTATCTTGCTCCCTATGTTGATGATCTTGTTATATCTGGAACAGATGAAACTGAGGTAACCAAAGTTATTACAGCTATGAGCAATCTATTTTCTCTTAAGACTTGTCCTATTTCTTAGGGATTGAGTTTCATCGTACTCCTGCTGGTCTTCTATTATCTCAATGCAAGTACATTTATGAGTTGTTGGCTGAAACAAGATTTTTATCAGCTCGAGCTTATCACACACCAATGGCTTCCAACATGCGGCTTACATCATACGGTGCATATCCCTTCTCAGATCCTAAACTCTATCGAAGTGTACTTGGCAAACTTCAGTATCTCTGCTATACATGACCAGAAAATTGCTCTCTCTGTAAATAGACTGAGTCAATATCTTCAGGATCACTTGTGTTAAAAGACCATTTCGTTATCTTGTAGGCACTGTGGACTATGGCTTACTCATTCAACCAACTCAAGCGCATCCATGTTCAGGCTTTTACAGATTTTGATTGGGCCACCAACAGAGAAGATAGATGTTCTGTTGGTGGTTATTTTTCACCATTTTGGCATAAATCCTATTACTTTGGTTTCTACGAGACAACAAGTAGTCTCACGGTTATCTACAGAAGGTGAGTACCGAAGTGTAGCTGACGCGTCTTCTGATGTGATGTGGATTATGTCTTCTCTACGCGAAATGTATGTAGTACCTTGTATACCAACAATTTGGTGTGACAATTTGTTTTGTTTTGCTTTCGGCAACGCCAATGGTCACTATTAGGGCCAGCTGAACTATTCTAATTTTTCCGTCCGACAAACTCCTAATAGTTAACAAATATGGATAGCAAGTATAACCAGCCAGTGACAACACCATTAGTTTATTGTAAACCAAGATTACAGATCTTTTTTAGGGAAAATCACTGTGAGGTTGCAAGGGATGAATGTAATTATCAAAAAGTTCTAACAACAAGTAAGTAGTATGGACTTATTATTATTTCCTATAATAGGACTTGTCATTGTATGCTGCTCATATGTCGTGAAACTTTTTGATGATTACATTTCTCCATTGAGACCTCAAAGTCTTTCCCTTTCTTTTTACCAACTAATGATTATCAGCTAGTTGGAATGGCAAGTCATATAACTCTCTAGATATGAGGCTACATGTTTTGATTAAAATATAAATTGGGGTGGGGATAATTGATTCACATTATTAAATTTTAGGGGGTCGCTATGAAGAATTCTAAGGCAAAAATGTCATTTTAACCCAAAAGTTTTTCCATGTAGACATGCATTAGGTGTCACCATTTTATGGGCCCCAATCTACGTGTTTAACGTTGTCTGAAGATTCGTTACATTTCAAGGACATTACGCCATTTTTGAAACATTAGGTAAGACATTTCTCCTTTCTGTACTCAAGGATACCAATTGCTTCTCATGAAATATTTCAGAAACAAACATATCCTTTAACCTTTTTTCCATTGGAAAAATCCCAGAATAGACTTTGGAAATATCAAAATCCCAAGTTAGGTCTTTTTCTGAGATATTCCCTTTTTCTTTTGTGTGCTTGTACCAAGTACCAAAAAGAGTGAGTCACGATAATAAAACTTTGTTGTGGTTTTCTGAGTCCTTGATGCCAAGTCGAACTAGTGACGTCTACGGTTGACAAGCGGAATTTCCAAAATTCTATTTCAAACAAC
Source organism: Acacia crassicarpa (assembly GCA_034222035.1). Lineage (NCBI taxonomy): Eukaryota > Viridiplantae > Streptophyta > Magnoliopsida > Fabales > Fabaceae > Acacia > Acacia crassicarpa. The sequence continues at coordinate 48,309,099 of JAWXYG010000006.1, read as the reverse complement.
CTTATTGGTAATTCATTTTATATCAAAATATGATCAATAGTCAATTTGTAATTTAATCCTAATTAATCAAACAAAGCTCTCGAAAATGTTCTCGAAGCTGTATAGCTTTATTCTCAAATATATTAAAAATTACAACATTTATTTTGATAAACGAAAATTTTAAAAAAAAATATCACCACAAATTAATTTATTGTCCTTTCCCACCACCAGAGCATAAACAAAACCTTTTTACTTTTAATTGCAAAATAAAAATTATATTATATCATAAGATATAATCATAAATTGAGATTTGGTTCCCCGGATCTAGAGGAGAAATATAGGAACTAAGCTGAAAGTGATAAAATTCATCATCATGATCAACCCCCTCGAGCTCAACATAGGGAAGCTTTTGCATAGCCTCTTCTAGACCTTTAATTTCATTATTCTCTGCAGCTCCAAAGTTTTCTTGAGAGTTTTTGTTCTGTTTATTGCTGGATTCAGCAACGGCAAGAGACTCCACAGGCATGGTTCTGATCAAAGCTTGCTTCTCTGAATATTTTCCTGTCAAATGTATATAGTGTGTGAGCCATACTATGATCAATAGCTACGTGGGTTCGCTCTGGAACTATATACACCACCTCTAGTCTCTAATTAAAGAGTTACTTAACTAATTTTGGTAGATTAAAGAAATTAGTTATTTGTATCAGATTATATGACTTGATTTCCCAAAAGTATGGATGGAAAACCTTTAATATGTGTAATCAATAGGATACTTTGAATCAAATAAAAAAAAAAAAAGGGATATTTTGAAGAAAGAATTATAAATTTGAAAGGTAAAATGGATTGAGGTATTGTATTTAGAATCCAACCTCAACTAGCTCTTATATAACGAGCTACAGTAGTATATGTTTCTTAGATAAATAAAGCCGTATAAATTTAAAAAGTTAAATATATACCCAGAAAATTAAAATTTAACATGATACTTCAGGATTGTTTTCTCTCAAAAGCTAGATATATGCATCCGATATTAGAATATAAAGAAGTCCAACATTGATTAATTAAAAAAGAGATTAAATATATATAACAGAAAAAGGGAGTCTCATTAAATAACTTAAACAACTTTGATAGAGACACAACCCTCGCCTAAAGTAAGCTTGTATTTAAAAATTAAATTCTAATTCTAATTCTAATATCCCAAAATACTTAATTACCTTTTCCAACCTCTTCCTTGTTAACGCAAGGAGGAACAAGAGTAACATTATTGTTGCTATTGGTTTCACCCAGAAGGTCATCAAATGTTGTCTCTCCCAATAACTTCTTATATTCATCTAAAATTTCCAAACCATAGTATGTTTCGTCCATGTCCTCCCACGCACTTTTCAAATGTGACTCAGATAAATTACTGAAAACCTACAAAACAACGTAGTGTTTTCAATTAATTTGTCATTTATATTTATAAATCATTAATTAGTATTTCAAATTAATAAATACAATATTATATGAATCATCAACTTTTCTTGTGTTACCTCAGACATCTCCGAATCAATCTCATTTTCTTCAACAGACTCTTGTGTGAGGTCCACCAAATTATTCTCATCTATCACCTTGTTTCTTTCTTCGCTGAGCTTTGGTTTAGGCTCACTCAAGATATTTTTCAGAGGTTCTGGATTCAATTGACTGAATTGAGTCTTCCTTGAGCATTGGCAACGATGATTCTGATTTTTTTTTTAAAAAAAAAAAAAATCATAATAATATAAGTAGTTATTTCCATCATGCTGTGTCCGTAAAAATCAACGTCATTTCTTATTTGTCATTAATTTTATTAAATTCATTAATTACTAAGCTCAATAAATGCGATACATATATTCCCTCCATTTTTTACTTACATGACAATTTCCGCTAATTTATATGAATCAGAGAATGAATTTTAAATAATAAAAAATGGATAAAAAAATTCAATTTTAATTGACCTCTACTTATGATGTTTGGAAGGGGACAAAAATTACAAAGAGACATATTTAAGTATTAATTATGTGGGAAAGATTGACAAATAAGCATTAACAATTTTCCAAATAACGGGTTTGAAACCCCTCCTCCTCCCTTCCCATCATCTTCCTCTTCTAACCATAAGATCAACATTAGAATGGTCAAGATTTAATTTTATACAAAATATTATTTTTATCTTCTTTATTGTAGTATTGAATTATTTATATCAAAGTTTAGCAATTTGTATTTAATTAATTATTTTCATTTTATAGTTTAACATTTTAATAATAATTTTATAAAAGATAAAATCTGCACCATCCAAAATATTAATCTAATGATTTAAAAAAGAGAAAAGGATACGAAGGGAAGAGGAGGGGTTCCGAACCCCCAAATAACTTATATCTTACGCACCAAAAAATCCTTTTAAAAAGGCGTCTTATAATAAAGACTAGAGGGAGTATATGCTACTCCCGCTGGTTTTTAATATAAGATCTAGTTGACTTTTTTAAACATTAAAGAAGCTAATAAATTATTTAGTCATATCATATATTATGTATCATTAGATTAAATATCAATTTATAAGTTAAGGAAATCAGTTTTTTAAAAAAACGATAAATATAAATACATTAATTATATATTTACTTTCCTTAATTTCTCAACAACACCAACAACAAAAAGTCACTGAGTCCTATATTAAGGAGGAGTGAAATATAACTCACTTTGCTGCTTGTTGAAGCCAGGTCAACAGTAGCTTTTCTCTTTTGACTAGACGACATCGGATGAAACCCAAACATAATAAAGTTCAGAACCTCCGGGATGGTCCGAAAGGTCCGCTGTGAGCTTAAGTGGCAATAAAACTGAAAAAAATAATAATAATGAATAATGTTATTTCCTAATATAGCATCATTCGAATTATGAAAAGGAAACTATTGTTCACTCAGGAAAAAAAAAAGGCAGCTATTATTACCGTATCTTTCATCTTTGACTCTCGTTGTCTTCTCTGGAGACGCCACTTTCCAAGCCGTTCCTTAATTTTGTCCATATCTTGTATGTTTTCTCCATCAAAATCATCAGGCAATTTGAAACATACCACTTTCTCACCTACGACATGGTTCTTCATCTTTCTCCCAGTGTGTTTTCTTTCATCCTGCATTCAAACATCATCGTACAAATAAAACTGTTCAAATTACAATTCAAATAATGACGCTGAATCGTATGTATAAAAAAAGAATGAAAAAGTAAATTACCATTTTGACACCAATAACGTCTGAGTTATCGCGTCGTTGGATTGAGATAAAAATTTTGGGTTTCATCAAAGCATCAGATGAAGGATTTTTCTTCTTCTCAGACTTCAACTCATCACACAGTTCTGTCGCTGATTTCTGAAAATTACATTGAAAAGACACACACACACCCACACACAAAACCTGGTCAGAAGAAGATTAAAGAGAAAATTATCAAGAGCTTTTTGGAAGAAGGGCATATTTTCCTACTTACAGAAACCATGTCTCTTAGGATTTTCTTAAGCTCTTCATATTTCAAACTTTGCTCGACGCTAGAATTCTCCATCACCGAAGTCCGAAGATTAATTGGTGGTTCTCTTCTTCTGATGAACTTGATGGATGTTCTTGTGGTTTGGAAAGCAAGCTATATATACTACGAAGCCATCATGTAGAGAGTTTCATAGAAGGGCATTATTTATTCATTTTAATTTAGATATACATGCACCATGGATATTACCTTCACGGTTTTATTATGTTGCCAGGAAAAAGGATTTTTTCCTTGTTTCCAGCAAAATAAAAATATTTGGTGAAGAACAATAATTTTTCGTTATTGACCGTCATTTTGCTCTTTCTACAATTTCTTTTATAGGAAAGCAAAGTATATCTAATATGAGGCGAACATGGTTTTGGAGGGATGAATTGGAGCGTAAAAATTCTGCACGGTGAAGAAAATTCATGTGCATGCACGTTGTTGGAGATATTCACTTCAAGGTTTTATTATTTTCCCATATATTGATTTATTTTTAATTTTGTATTAATGTCAGATATCAAAAATGGAAATAGTCTACAACATTGTAATTTTCCGCGGAAAATACTTCTACCAAATTCCACTTTGAAAAGATTTTTTTTGAGGAAAAGTCATGTTTTATCCATCATTCAGAGGGGGATAGAAACGTCACGTCTTCCCTCTTCTCACACTCCCTCTACTGAGGTCCTACCACTGTCACCTCCTGCTACTCCACTCATCGACCCTTTCCATGAACCCTCTATCTCAGCTCGCCCAGTTTGAAGATGACAAAGGGGGAGAGAAAAGTCAAAACTAGAATTTGAGTTTGAAGAGTTTGAAAAATCGTGTAGTATTTGTGTGTAGTGTCTTAGTCCTTTCTTTTTGTGCACTCTGAATTAATGTATTACTTTGCACACTTTACATGAATTTCAATAGCTTCCAAATTGTCTACCTATTTATTGCTTCTGACTGCTTATCTCTGATACTGTAAAGTTGTTATGTGCAAATTCATGTTTCAAAAGGACTACATTTTTCCAAATGTCATTTCTGTGAACACCTCTAAGGCTTCTAAAACAATGTCAAATGCAAAATCTCTTTTCAAAATGCAAATTCTATCAAATTCTTGGAATATCGGTTTACAAGTGTTGTCACCATCAAAAAGGGGGAAAATGTTAGTTCTCTATGTGTTTTAATAATAACTGACAATTATAAACGCAATGTGAAGTTTGTCTTTGGTAAGTTGAAAAACTTACTGTCAAAGGCAAATTCAAGTTTTGGTTTCAAAACTCGAGTTTTGACTTGACAGAGAGTAGCTCATTTCTTAGTGAACTAAGCAAAACTTCAGTTTTCATAGAAAACTCCAGTTTTGGTCTTACAGAGAGCACACGAAGTTTTTCACATTTACACAAATTCCAGTTTTCAGAGAAAACTCTAGTTTTCACCACACAGAGACTCCTCAATATTTTCTAGAAAAGACAAAACTCCAGCTTCCATTTAGAAACTCGAGTTTTGGGCATACAGAGAGTCTCCAACATTTTGAGCTTATGGAAACTATAGTTTTGATATGGAAACTCCAATTTTCAGTTTGCCATGAGTTTTTCTAAGTTTTCCTAAGTTTTGAGAAAACTCGAGTTTTGGTTTGGAAACTCGAATTTCGACTTGGCAGAGAGCTTTCAAGTTTTACTCAGTTTTTAAAACCATCAGTTTTCATGGAAAACTCCAGTTTTGACTTGGCATAGATTTCTTAAAGTTTTCATACTTAAGTGAAAACTCGAGTTTCGTTTCTGAAACTCGAGTTTTGACGAACCCCAAAGCTTTGCTCTTTTTCATTGATTTGAAAACTCCAGTTTTGTATGGAAACTCTAGTTTTGATGTTTTGGACTAAAATCCATATTTCATGTTAAAAGTCCAAAACTCGAGTTTGAAAATGGAAACTCGAGTTTTGAGTTCCTGTTCAAAACTATGGTCTAAAGCTCAAATCGCGACTTTCCTTTCTGGAAGGAGGAAACTCGAGTTTAGTTATGGAAACTCGAGTTTTGCTATAAGTGCACAATGACAAACTCCAGTTTTGATAAACAAACTCGAGTTTGTGTCACAGATTTTTGAATTTCAAATCTGATTAATTTGTGAAACCTTCTTGTTTGATCTCAATACTTTCCTATCATCATTCATTAACATTCCTAGCTATGTTTAACCACATTTTTAGTGAGTTTCAGATGATTTATAGGATGTTTATTGAAGGTTAAAAGCAAAAGCAAAAAGTGACGTCAGCTCATTAAATGCAAAACCCAAAAAGGTTGCATTCTTTTCATTCTGTGTAATACCCTAAAATTTATAATTCTTATAAATACTGTTTTTGGGCAAATAATACCTATTAAAAATAGGAGAATATGTTGTCTCCAATTTTGTAGTTTATTTTATTTCTTGGGCAAGTTTTCTCTAGAATTTAAATAGGACAAAACCTAATTTTCTAAATTACATTATGGATCATAAAACACCATAAAATTATCATAAATACAGCATAGTTCGTATTTAATCATAAAGAGCCATAAAATATTATCAAATACCCTAAAGTCTCTAAAACTAAGTATAATCCTAATTTAATCATAAGAGACCATTAAGTGGCTTGAATATGCTTATACCAGTTAGGAGAAATTACCAACAACTAAGGAACAAGTAAATCTACAATAATTTGAATAATTGTATTAATTTTCATAATTAATCAAAGGGTCTTAAACATCAATTTTTATAATTTTTAAGAGACTAAATTTTATAATAACCTATAATTAATACTAAGTTCATATTTAACTCATAAAATACCATAAAGAATTATCACAGCCCTTGGAACAATTAGGGAGCAATTAAATTTGCACTAATAGAATATTTGGATAATTTTACAATTAATGTTAAATAATCATCAACTAGAGTTGTATTAAGTCAATTAAGAATCAAAGACCAATAAGGGGTTAAGATTAGCATAAAGTAGATTACCAATGATCATAAATTACCCTAAATACCAATAATGCAATAATCAAGAGACAATTAAGCTTTTGATTAAGATGTTAATTAAGCTTTAATCAAGCTTTGAAAAGTCAATAATTTCAAACTAAGATCAAAGGCCAAGATTAAGCCTCATAAAGCCAAATCCTTGTGAAATTGAATTGGCCAATGATAAATCAAGGAAATGTTCTTAATCCTCATAAAATTTATTGGACCAATAAGAGATTGTTGTGCATGTGTGTGTATGCAATTGTTGCGCATGTGTGTGTGTGTGTAGTATGAAGAGAGAGAGAGAAGTCAAAGCATTAGCCAATAGGAAAATTTAAGCATAAAACAATTAAATTAATCTATGGAATTAACTTTAGATCTAAGCAAATGAAAATCTATACAAACTAAATTGTATCTTGAAATCCATTAATCATAGATAAAATATAAGAAGTGATTATTAACAAGCATAATTCAAGCTTGAGAATGGTTATAACCAAAGTCATTTCCCCAACTTGTGAAGATTGATACCAATTGAGAAAGTAAGGGTTTATGGTCTCTAAATGAAGCCAAGAACTTCAAGATTACAAAATCAATGAGAAAACTTGAATAAAACATCATGAAGACCCTCAAAAGTATTTTTATCTAGTGAAATGCAAAGCAAAGAATAGAAGGAGGTAAGAATTGTTTAAGTCATCAATGACATCATCAACTTGTCAAAGAAGTAGGATGAGTCATAAAGCAATGGAAGAAGCTAGAAGGAGGAGGTGTAGGGCTAGGATTTGTGCTTCTAATTAACCTAGATCCAAAGGCTAAAAATGGATGAAAGATGTTAGGAAGTTAACCCCCCAAATTGCTATAAATAGGGGAGCAATGTCTTCATTGTTCCTCACCAATTCACAAAGCAATAACCATATTTGAGAGAGAGTAAGGAAGAGTGGGAGGAGCTTCTTGAAGAGTAGCAAGACTCTTGGTAAGTTCTCTAGCTCTAGCTTTGAGTTCTTTAAGTTTTAGTTTTTAAATTCCTAGGTAGAAGTAGTTTAGATCTTAAATATTCTAGAATAATTTTATTTTCATGTTTTTATGGTTCAAATTAGCTTTATTTCAAAAAACTGATGAAGAAGGTTATAGAGCAAAATTTTTGGGAGAGAAACATCAAAGTAGCGAAGTTCTGGCGAAAATTCATCGGTTAAGTAATTTCTGAATCAGTGGTAAAAAAGCCCATATTTTATGTTGAAAACATGGTTGAAAAATTATGAGAAAATTCATGGTTAAATTGGACATATAGGGATTTTCAAATATTCCAAGAACATGTTAAAATGAACTCTGTACAGTGAGATAAAAATTCTTGAAGTTTGACTACGAATTTCTGGAGAAATTCTGGGCAGAGACTTAAAACGTTAGAACTGAGAATGACTCAGGTGATCTGGGAAAAATTGATTATTTTTACTTAAAACTAGACATCCTAAGGATTCTGTTGAATTTTACGGATTCTCGTTTCGATTTTTCTAGAATTAGTTATGATTTTCCAAAGTTAGGCGAAAATCTGTCCAAAATCCTAGACCAACGTTTTTTCAGAAAATGAGGGTGATAAGTTGAGAAATAATCCTACCAAGGGTAAAAAGGTCATTAGTGACTAGGATATCTTCTAGAATATTATTTATGAATTAATAAATGCGAAATTACCATTATAGGATATACGTGACCATACCGACCGACGTACGTACCGTGATCCCCGACGAAGGTACGTTCGCGTACTGTAACACTAACTTGACGCTTATTATATGCTTATATATGGTAGATAACTTTACATCTGCTGTGTGCTTATGAGATACATCTGCTGTGTGCTGGGATACATCTGCCGTGTGCTGTTGGAATACATCTGCTGTGTGCTTATGTACTGTTGGGATACATCTGCTGTGTGCTTATGTATGGATTATTGTTGTAACGCCATGAATATATGTCATACATATACTGTCATATATAAGCATGAGGTTAACCGTTACCTGAGATTCAATGGTCATTGAACCTCAACTCCTGCTATAGCCTCAGGGTCCGGAGGAACCAGGGCCAAGGACAAGGATAAGGAGCCAGCGTGAGGACGCAGACGGAGAGATTTTTATATTGACTGTATTTTATCGAACTATATTTAGATTACTGTACCACTGTGTAAGCAGCCAGATACTACATCAGTAAATGTTTATCAGATACTCACTCTTTTAAAATTATTCCGATGCTCTACTTGTTAGTCCTCTAAGGGTTTTGATGATTGCCAATAATTGTAAACAAAGTTCGAAGTTTTGCTGTCAATTGTGTAAAAACTCACTATGAGAGCAAAACTCGAGGTTTGCAAAAAAACCTCGAGGTTTGGCCTTACAGAGAGAAACTCAAGCTTTCTGAGATTTAAGAAAACTCGAGGTTTCCAGAGAAAACTCGAGGTTTCCAAACACAGAGACTTTTCAAGTTTTTCTGAGAAAATGCAAAACTCGAGGTTTCTGTTGAAAACTTGAGGTTTTGTCACACAGATAGTCTCTCAGATTCTGAACAATTCAAAACCTCCAGTTTTCAAATAAAACCTCAAGTTTTGTGTTCTGATTTGAAACTTCACTTTTCACAAGTTTTTGAGAAAACTCGAGGTTTGGCAAGAAACCTCGAGGTTTTGACTGTGACAGAAAACTTAGATTTTAACCAAGTTTAAAACCTCCAGATTTGTGAAGAAACCTCAAGGTTTGAGTTCAACAAGATTTTCTCAAAGTTTTCACATTGAGTGAAAACTCGAGGTTTTGGACAAAACCTCGAGTTTTGTGGAGGATGAAAATACTTAGACTTTTACGTTTTACAAAACCTCCAGTTTTAAGATAAAACCTCCAGTTTTGGGATTTGACAAAAAAATTGTTTAAGTTTTCACGAAGTGTGAAAACTCGAGGTTTTGATAAAAACCTCGAGTTTTGTCCAGGCAGAGAGCAACTAAAGTTCCCAAGGTCTCAAAACCTCGAGTTTGGTTTTGAAACCTCAAGGTTTCTGTCTTGACGCAAAATCTCAAAATTTTTATATTTGAACAAAACTCGAGTTTTGTAAAGAAAACTCGAGGTTTTCCAAGACAGAGAGCAAACGAGTTTTTCACTGAAAATAAAACTCGAGGTTTCAATAGAAACCTCAAGGTTTTACATTTGACAGAATTTTTCAAATCTTTCATACATGAGAGAAAACTCGAGGTTTGTAATGAAACCTCGAGGTTTCTCAAGTGCCTTTGTGAGATGTAAATTCTTTTTCTTCAAATCAATGCAATCTTCACAAATAAGTTTTTTTGAAGAAGAAAGGTTTTCTACTCACTGTTCAAGAGTTGCATTTTTCTTTTTCAAGGTGAAATATTTATCAGCAAGTTTTTCAAAAGCATTCAGCGAATAACTCATCATAAGATGGTTTCCGAATCATATACCTCATCATTGTTGTCATGTTGCTCTTCCTCTTCAGCAACTAAGCAAATATTTGCTTTTTCTTCTTCATCAGCTTCATCTTCATCAGATGAGCTATCTCCCCAAATAGCTGAGACATAGGCTTTCTTTTTGAATTTGTTGAACTTCTTCTTTTCCTTGTCCTTATTGTTTAGCTAGGGGCATTCAAACTTGATGTGGCCAGGTTTTTCACACTCATAGTAGATGATTGGCTTTTTTACCTCATAGTTGGAGCTACCCTTGTAAAATTTCTTGAATCCTTGGTCCTTTTTGTAGAATTTCTTGAATCTCCGGACCATCATGTCTATCTCATCATCTTCATCTTCATCTTTATCATCATCATCTAACTCTTTAGCTTCTCTGGCAGCTTTGAGGGAAATTCCTTTATTCTTGCCTTGTGCTTCATCAAGTCCCTTCTTGAACTTGAGCTTTGCCTCATATTCAGAGAGGCTGCTGAAGAGGGCTGCTATAGATGCCATAGAATCTCCACGAGCTTCTTCAATGGCAGTGACTTTGGCTTCCCATTTCCTGTTGATGATATTGAGAATTTTCCTCACTTGGACAGGTTGGTCATACTCTTTACCCAATGCAGCAAGCTGGTTGATCAGATGAGTGAATCTTAGCTGGAAATCGCTAATGGATTCATCAGGCTTCATACGAAGAAGATCATACTCAGTCATGAGAGTATTGACTCTATTTTGGTTGACTCCAGCTATTCCCTCATGAGCTACTTCTAGTGCATCCCATATGGCTTTGGCTGAAGTTAAATTGCAAACACAAAAATACTCTTGTTGACTAAGAGCACTTTGCAATAAGAGGACAGCTTTGCTGTTGAGTGTGACATTTCTTCTGTCATTCTCATCATAATCTTCTTCAGGCTTTTCTTCTCTCAGACCATTTGTAAGAACCGTTGGTCTGTAATCACCTCTTTCGAACACTCTCTAGAGAACATATTCTATAGTCATTACAAAGACTTTAAACTTGGCTTTCCAAAAGGAGTAATGCTCTCCATTGAATCTCGGTGGTCGGTTCATCGAAGCTCCATCAAGTAGAATACCTTCCATAATGATCATTCTCGAAATGTTAATCTCTTTAGATAAGACCTAGCTCTGATACCAAATGAAGGTGGAGCTAAATCACCAAGAAGGGGTGAATTGGGGATTTTAAAACCTTTTTAAAAACTACTCTATTTTTTAACACCAAAACAAAGATGAACAGAGAGTAGAGAAGAAGAGTGAGACACAAGGATTTATACTAGCTCGGTCCAACCTCTTGACCTATGTCCAGTCCCCAAACTCTCTAGGATTTTCACTATCTCAATTGATTACACACTCTGTACTCAAGAGTAATTCTCTTACTAGAACTTACTCCCCCTTATAAGTTGTAATCAATAAACTCAATCAATAAGTTCCATGACTTGTGATTCTTTACCATAAATGATTTACAATCAATGAACTCTTTCTAAGAGTGGATGAAGATAAACACTGAAGCTCAATGTATCAAAAGATACTTTACAAGTGAAAACTGAAAGTGTAAGACTTGAATGCAATTCGTTTTCAACAAATGTGTTGGTTGAGAAGAATTGAATGCAACTCTATTTATACCAAGAGAGCATTAAATAACCATTATAATCTTCAATATAACGGTTGCCTTCATTAGACAAGGATTAGGTTAAACTTTGGTCTTCTTCTCTCTCTACTCTTCACTTAATCCAGTTGCACAGAAGTTTAAGGTTGACTTCTTGAATATTAATCCGTTGGAATAACAACTACTAGATGTGGAAAGCAGACTTTAATCCTTTATAAAACATGTGCAAAAGGATTACCCAAAAGTATGCAAGCTTTCTGGGTTTCGCATTTAATGTGCTGACGTAACTTTTTGCTTTTGCTTTAAACCTTCAATAAACATCCTCTAAATCATCTGAAACTCACTAACAAAGTGGTTAAACATAGCTAGGAATATAAATGAATGATGATAGGAAGTATTAGGAACAAACAAGAAGGTTTCGCAAATTCGTCAGATTTGAAATTCAAATTCTGCGACGCAAACTCGAATTAGTTTATCAAAACTCGAGTTTCCAATTATGCTTAAAAGGCAAAACTGGAGTTTCTATCTGAACCTCGAGTTTTCTTCTTCCAGAGACAAATGTCGCGATTTTATCTTTGAAGCACATTTCTGCACATGATCAAAACTCGAGTTTGTTAATGATAAACTCGAGTTTTGGACTCTTATAGTGTAAACCATGTTTAAGTCCAAAAACCCAAAACTAGAGTTTCCAATGTAAACTGGAGTTTTCAAAAGCATTAGAATGAGCAAAGCTCTCGGGTTGGTCAAAACTTGAGTTTCTAAATCCAAACTCGAGTTTTCATTCAAGTATGAAAACTTTGAGAAATCTTTACTAAAGCAAAACTGGAGTTTTCTATGAAAACCAGAGTTTTGAAAAACTGAGTAAAACTTGAAAAACTCTCTGCCAAGTGTAAACTCGAGTTTCCAAAACAAAACTCGAGTTTTCTCAAAACTTTGAGAAAACTTAGAAAACTCAAGGCAAACTGAAAACTGGAGTTTCAAATCAAAACTAAAGTTTTCTTATGCTTAAAGCATCAGAGTCTCTCTGTATGGCCTAAACTTGAGTTTCCATTTAAAAACTTGAGTTTTGTTCTGTTCAGTAAATATTGAAGAGTCTCTGTTAAATGAAAACTGGAGTTTTCTGTAAAACTGGAGTTTTGTTCAGTTCATTAAAACTTGAGCAATCCTCTGTCAACTCCAAAACTCGAGTTTTGAAACCAAAACTTGAGTTTGTTTTTGACAGTAAGTTTCTCAACTTATTAAGGACAAACTTCAACTTGTATTTACAATTGTCAATTATTATCAAAACACATAGAGAACTAACAAAATATTTGCTGTCAAATGTCTGCATAGTTAGAAGCCGTCATTGTTTCGCATTTAAATTCTAAAATTGCTAATTTTGGTAAGTCGCGTGTGCTGGCTGAAAGATATTTCACTTGTTGCCTCTTGAATTTGCTAAGAGTTGCATATTGCTGCACTTGTTGAACCCTGACCCGTACATCTCTAGCTGTCAAATTTGACTAAGAGAAAGTTTCAACATTTCTGTTTAGCATATAGCCATTTTTGCTATAGCAGCTCACTTGCTCTGGCATTTCCTATAGAGTGAATATGTTTTGTCACTTCACTTTGCTGCACAAATTGAAGTTGCTAGCATTCTATACGTATATATTTATATATACACATAAAATACTTCTACTGGTTTTCATTGCCTTTAGGCTTTGCATTGTGGTAAACACCCAATAGCTGAATCATTGATTGTCTTTCTCAGAATTTTAAGAACCTGATTGTTGTCACTACACTCGCTGTTGCTCTGCACATCATTGAGTTTTGGCCATAGGATTTACAATGAAAATGGTGCATTCATATGTTTCTTGTCAGAATTTGGACAAAATAACACTGTTCATAACATTTAGGCTCAAATTTCGTAATCATTCTCTTACTTTTTGGTGACCTCTCTAGCTTCAAGTCTGGCTATATTAGTTATGGGTTTCTTGAAAGGAGACTCTTTTCTAATTGGGCATGGTAGAATTAGCTGAAATTTGATGCATAGACCGGTTTTAAATATTGAAACTACACTTGTTTGAATTATGGGGCATGCATTGCATTGGGACCCACTTTGAAACTGCAAATTATTCTTGGTCCATTGAAAATTATAATTTCTTATCACTTTGCATTGTGTATCTTTGTTGCATCTTGAAATGTTGATGAACATTTTGAGATTACACATGAACTTATTGACTCGGAAATTTTGAATTTATTTGTTGCACCATATTAGAAAACCATAAGGATTGAATTCTTGGATTTTGGAAACAAAAAAAAAAAAAGTAAAGCTCCAATATAAAATTTGGAGTGTATAATACCCCAAAAAAATTTGTATATCTCTTGAATATAATATTTTGGCCATTTAGGACCCATTTAAAATAGGAGAGTATGTTGTCTCCAAATTAGTAAGTATGATTGTTCTAATTCTTGAACAAGTTGTCGGTAGAACTTAATAAGGCAAAATTCAACTCCCTAAATTTTTATTAAGAGTCATAAAATATTGTAAAATACCAAAAAAGCCCTTAAACCAATTAAATGGAATTTCCAACAATTTAAGAACAATTAAACTCACAATTAGTGATATATTGTCATGTAATTTACATATTGGCAAAGTTAAGCCGTAAAGAGATAGGAAGAGGTCTAAAATAATTAGAGGACACTAAAAATAATTAGTAAACATCAAAAATTAATCCTAATTGAATTAACATGCATAATTAATTTAATGATAAATATTTATAAACAAATTGCAATATTTTGGCTAAAATCAACAATAAAGCCTAACAAGGGATCCATAATTGTAACAATTGGACTTAGTAGGATCATAATTGAATTGGTAATCAATAAAAACATTTCAAATAAACCTAATTAAGCTTAATCTAATAATAAACAAGAAGAAATTAATTTAGGGCTTTTTGGCACAACAAAAACTCAATTGGATCATTTTTGGTGACCCAAACCCTTACCAAATCCTTGCCCAAACCACCAATAAAGCCCAAAACCAACCCAAGACCCAAGAATTCAGAGGAGGCCACGGTTTGGAGGAGCTTCAAGGGGAAGGAATTGCTTTTCCATCACATGTGCCATTGGTCAAGCTTCTAGAACACAAACACTATTCCATTCTTGCACTTCAAGTTGTTTAAGCTTCTTGAAGAAGGAAAAAGAAAGAGAAGAGGGGAGAGAGAGAGGGAGTTCGGCTGGTGCAATGAGTGGTGAGGATGTGAGAGTTCAACTTTACCCTAGATCCAATGGTATTAAATTGACAAGAGCAAAGTTGCAAAAAATTACACAAATGCCCAACCTTTTTCCTATAAATAGGGACCCAAGCTCTTCACTTTTCTTCACACCAAGCAATACAACATTTGCTTATTTGAGAGAGAGTTGAGAGAGCTGAAGGGAAGTCTTGAAGGAGTTCAAGCTCTAGGTAAGAAAAGTTCTTAGTCTTTGAGTTTTAAATTCATAGGTAGGAGTAGTTTTAATCTTTAAAATTCTAGAATAATTTTAGTTTCATGTTTTTATAGTTTAAAATAGCTTCATTTCGAAAATATAGTGAAGGTAGTGGTTCTGCAAAAATTCCCAGGTCAAGAACAATGTAGTAACGAAGTTCTGGCGAAAATTCGTCGGTTAGGCGATTTCTGAACTAGTAACAGAAACACTCATATTTCATGTTGAAAATGCTATTGAAAAATTCTGAGAAAATTCATGATGAAAGTAGACATGTAGAGGTTTTTAAATATGTAAAGAACATGTTGAAATGATCTCTTTACAGGGTGAAAGAAATTCTCAAAGTTTATGTTGCGAAAATGCTGGAAATTCTGGGCAGAGGATGAACACGTGAAATCTGGGAATGATTTTTGAATTCTGGGCAAGGCCTGATATTTTTTCTGGAAAATAGACATCCTAAGGAGTCTGGAACTTTTTACAGATCTTCGTTTCGATTTTTCTAGAATTAGTTATGATTTTTCAAAGATAGGCGAAATTCTGCCCAATATTGTCCAGCGTTTTTCCACGAATTTTGAAGAAATAAAATAATGGTTTAGTGTACCAAGGATAGAAATATTCAACAGTGGCCAAAATATATTCAAGAATATTATTTACAATTAATAACGCAATATTCCTATGATAGGACGTCTGCAAACGTGTACCGATCATCGACATACCGGAATTATTAACTCAAGTACGGACGCGTATTGTAACCTTAACTCTGATGCTTATGGTATGCTTATATGTGATAGATAGTCTGAGATATTGTTTTTGAAAATTGATCATACACATACATCTTGATACGGGTTATAGTCGTGATAATGCCGTTATGTTTTCCTAGCGCTGAGGACACGGATGTACACCGTGGCACTAGAGATAGTGCAGACTGTAATAACATACATGTTGCAGTGGCCGTGTAATGTTATTATGTGAATATATGAATATTGTATGTGATTAAATGCTGTTTTGCCATGGATATCTGTCATACATATTTGATACATAAGCATGAGGTTAACCGTTACCTGAGGTTCAATGGTAATCAGTCCCTTTTTGAATGTTATTCAGTTACTCATTTTCACGACTCTTCCGATGCTCTACTCTGATAAACCCTTTTTGAACTCTGATAATTTTATTTCGAAAACGCTTTAGAAAACGGGGTGTTACATTTTTGGTATCAGAGCAGACATTCTGGCCCAAAGTTAACTATGTTACTCCAGACAGTTTGGTGTCTAGAAAGGGTTTTGTGGTTGGCAATCAGTCCCCGTGAATTCGGCGAGCCTTCCATAAATACACCGGCCTGACCAGACTGTTTAAGTAACAGAGTTAGGTTTGGAGTTTTTCAAAAAGTATTTTCCGGCTGGAACTTGGCTCAGTTATAAGAAACCATTGGTGCCGAAGGCAAGGCCACTACAAAAATTTTCAGATTTTGCTACGGAAAAATTCCGTAGCAAATTCCGTAGCAAAATCATTTTGCTACGGAAAAATATGGATTTTCCGTAGCAAAAGGATTTTGCTACGGAATTTGCTACGGAAAAATTCCGTAGCAAAATCCTTCGTCGCAAATTGCGACGGATGAGGAAAATCCGTCGCAATTTGCGACGGAATTTCCTTTCCGTAGCAAATTTGCTACGGAAAATATTCCGTAGCAAATTGCTACGGAATTAATTCCGTAGCAAATTTGAATTTTGCTACGGAATTCTATTCCGTAGCAAATTCTTTTTTTTTTTTTTAATTTTTTTATTTTTTTTCCTTTTTTATATTTTTATATTTATTATTTAAATTTTTTTATTTTTCTATAGCAAACTAGAAATTTTGTAAATTTCCCCATATTTGATCGTTTGCTACAGAAACAATTTCTTAGCAAAACTAATAATTATTTTGAATGTTATTTTTTTTTTAATTTTAAAAAATTGAGTACAAAAAGTAGTGATTCATGGATATAATAATAATTATAAGGAGTGCACATTAAGAGTAATCTAACAAATACCAAATACTAAAAAGTAGTCTAACAATGTTACAAAGGGCAAATTCTAAACAGTAGTCTAAACAGGAGCATTGTGATCATCATCATCATCACCAGCATGGTCATCATCACCAGGAGCCGACCCCGAACCCTTGTTCATTAGGGACTTGAGTTGAATCTGCATCTGCCTCATCATCTCCTCTTGCATCCGCCTCATCCGCTCCTCCATCATCTCTCGTTCCTTAGCCATCCGCTCCTCCATCATCTCTCGTTCCTGAATCATCATCTGCCTCATCTTCTCTTGCTCTTCAAGCATCCGCTCCTGTTCCTGAGTCATCTGTGCTGTCAAAGCCTTCATCTTCTTCATCTCATCTGCAAAAACAATATCAAGTACATTTATTATTTGGACTTCATTTGAATGGACAAGAGAATGGAAATTTTCAATATCAAATACGTTTACCTGCAGAAACATCTTCAATGCCGGATGAGGAGCGCTTTGTTGGCTTCAGTCGGCTAGCAGCGGCACCGTATCCAAAGACTCTCCCTTTCTTGTCAAATCCACCTGCAGCCTCAATGAACAGACTATCATTATCGCACACAGAGGATGACGGGTCAGTCTCACGCTGTGAGTCTCTCTCCTGCGACAGCTTCGTATAATTTTCCTACAAAGACAAAAATACATAACAAATAAGACATGTAAAATGAAATAAATATTGTGGTGCATAAAACAAGTAATAAATGCAATAAATGTCTAACCGCTACTGTGTGCGCCCTTGAGTTAATCCATTCCCTCTCATCACTTCCTTCAGACTGCCGGGAATGGGTCCGCTCAAAGGCAGCCCAACCTACCGACTCTGGAGGAACCCCAGTCTCTGCTTGCAAACGCAAATGATGATCATAGTTAATTACTTCAAAGTACAAAATATTGATTACCTAAATAGAAAATAACGTGTACTCACAAGTTTCTGTCTCCACTCAGTCATCGGAATAGAGCCGCCAACATATGACGGGCCTTCCATTTTGGCCCTATTTTGCTTATTTTTCGCACTCTTCTCCTGAAACTTTTCATTGGTGGCCCAATTGTCAAATAATTGGTTTGCAGTGTCCTGTGGAAGCCAATCTCGCCTGCCTCTTCCACCATGTCTCAAGTTATAAAGCTTTTGAGACAACCACCGGGCTGCCCTGGCGTTATAAGCCTTTCTCAGAGCTGCACGATGTTCAGGCAACGACATGTGCTTCCTCTGAAAATCAACAACGAACAATTAGTGCGGTAATTTATAAAAGTACTTAATTAAAAACCATAAACAAATAACTTACCATAAACTCATCGAACCAAGCATCTCGATTTTCCGTAGGAATCGCTGTCCAGCTGGTCCAAGCTTGATTGTAGTTACGGAATAATTGGTCCGAGATGAAATCCATCACCGGATCACGAGGCACAAAGCTAAAGACAGAGGACATCATGCAAATATTATTAGCATAAAACCAATTAGAAAAGGGATTAGTAACATTACTGGTAACTTGGCATGACTTACTACTCATTGTCAAGACAGATCCAAAGCAGCCCTGTCTCAGGATCTGTTGTGCCCCAGATCGGTGTATTGGAGGAACTACCTTCTTCCTCGACGTGGCTCTGAGGCGACGGGGTGTGCTAAGCAAGGAATGTGAAATATTAAAGATGTTTGTACATAGATGGTTTCATGAAACTAAACATATGTAAATCAATCAGAATTAGGCTAGTAAACCTGTTGTCCCATTTGCTGCGGATCAGTGGGGGTAGAAGGCGACGGCGACGTATACAGCGACGGTGAAGATGCGAAATAACCCGACGGTGACGATGCCATATTAAACGGTGGCACCTCTGGGGCACCGCCCCGCCCTCTGCCTACAGAAGGGGCAGATGACGACGCCCTACCACCTCTGATAAGACGGGGCCGGGATCGACCACCGCCACGTCCACTACCTGAAGATCCTCCTTGATGCTCCATCTCTGAACACTTATAGACATTAGGTCAAAGAATAAAAAAAAACTACAAATATAACCCGGGTTGATTACAGTAGTGAAGTAACAAAGTATGTAGTATAACAGACCGTCAAAAACAAAAAACTAACAAATCTCAACCGGACAATTCCTGTTCATCGACTTCTGCTTGCCCGTCTTCCTCTGAAGTCTCGTAGTCATCGAACTCAGATTCACTGTCAGAGTAAATCAATGCTGCCTCATCGTCTGATTCCTCATCGTCAATTTGTATAGGAATCAATTCTAAATCCACAGCAGAATCAAAGAGATTGCTTGGTATTTCGTTGTCTTCGATGTTTATGGGCAGTAGATGTTCCACATCAGCTTGGAACGGTTCAGCCATACCGTCATTTGAATCCGACTCTTTCGACTTCGGTATGATATTTCGTGCTTTGGTTTTAATAACCCCCCTCCACCCTTGGCGGGATGTGGGATATAATGTATAATAAATTTGTTCCGCCTGTTGAGCAAGGATGAATGGGTCATAACCAACCGCATATCTCCTTGTCCAATGGATCTCAATATTTCCATGCTCGTCCATTTTTGTCCCACGCGGACTATTATCAAACCACTCACACTTAAAAAGGGTCACCACATTGTCCCACGGATATTTCAATTGAATTATGTCACGTAACTTCCCGTAGTAGACAGTCTCCACCCCGTCAACTTGGTCACCTCGACAACATACACCGTAATTGCAACATTGTGTACCTGCATCCGTGTCAACAGTTGAAAACCGATACCCATTGATTACATATCTGCTGCATTGAGTAACACTAATTGGAGCTTCATAAGATAAACTCCATGCAACTTCATTGGGATCTTCTCGATGTTTCGCGAAATAGGTTCGAAACCATTTTGGAAACTCAGCGTTCGTGAATTGATCAACCTGGGACACCGACATTGAAGGATTTTCTGATCGGACCCAATTAGAAAAGTAACTGCAAATATATATATATATATATATATATATATATATATATATATATATATATATATATATGAAGTTAATACTTTAATACTTATCGTAATAGTAAAACGGAAAAACAAAAATCTTACTTTAAGTACGGGGCGACCTCTTCACAGTTGTTTAGAATGTACCACTCCGCTACTTGCTTATCTCTTCCGTCAAGAGTTGATTTCCAATGTTTTCCCACGACTTGCCCTGGATAATTAAATATTGATTTTTGATCCCTTGTATCACCGGCATCGTTGCGAGGTACCCTTCTCCATCTTGACATCATTTCAGGGGGATGATAGTATGACGAAAATTTAGCGGCCTCTTCGACTAGATATGCTTCAGCGATAGATCCTTCAACGTGGGTTGGATTTTTGATCTTCTGCTTAAGTGTGCGTAAAAACCTACAATGGAATATCATAGGGTATTTATAAACTAAAGTACCATGTTTTTCAATTAATAACAGATCGAAAGACATATATATTACCTCTCAAACGGATACATCCATCTATATTGTTGTGGGCCTCCTACCCTTGCTTCGTAGGCCAAGTGAACGGGCAAATGTTCCATTGAGTCAAAAAAGGAAGGAGGAAACACCTTCTCTAACTTGCATAGCGTTATAGGCATACTCGCCTCCAGAAGCCGTAACTTTTCAACATTAAGCTCTGAAGCACAAATTTCTCTGAAGAACACGGAAAAGTCCGTTAGAATAGACCATATTTCCTTCGGTAGTGCTTTGAAGGCCCAAGGCAACAATCTCTGAAAAAAAACATGACAATCATGACTCTTCATCCCGAAGAACTTCCCCTCGTGCATGTTGACACATCTTTTCAGGTTTGACGCATAACCTTCCGGGAGTTTCAAATCTTTTACCCATTGCAACAATTCTAAATTCTGCTGTTTGTTTAATGTGTACGGTGCTCTAGGTTTGGAAATCCGTCCCCTGCCATCCTGCACCAAATGCAAAGCAGGCCTTCTGCAAATCTCTTGTATGTCCAGTCTTGCATTGACTGTGTCCTTCGTCCTGCCCTTGGTGTCCATCACGGTGTACATAATATTGTCAAACACATTCCGCTCAATATGCATGACATCGAGGTTGTGTCTTAACAGTTGATCTTTCCAATATGGTAGTTCCCAGAAGATGCTGCGTTTGTTCCAATGATGATCAACACCATATCCCTCAGGTTCGCTAGAAGCAGCCCCCTCTTCGACACTTGGAATGTGCTTGACCCTATCCCATATTTCTTGGCCACTTAAACGAAGAGGTTGATCTGCTCGTTCGACAACATTCCGCGTGAAGTCTTTTCTATTTGTCCTGTACGGATGATTGGGGGGTAGGAATCGCCGGTGCCTGTCAAACCAACAGACCTTGTGACTGTGTTGCAAGCTATAACCCATATTCTGTTCAAGACATACCAGGCATGCAAGCTTTCCCGACGTTTGCCAGCCACTCAACATCCCATATGCAGGGAAATCACTTATCGTCCACATTAAGGCAACATGCATTGTGAAATTCTGACTCAATGATATATCATACGTAAGAACCCCTTCACTCCACAACATCTTCAACTCGTCTATCAAAGGCCTGAGGTACACATCTATCTTCTTTTTTGGGTTGGATGGCCCAGGGATTAACGCGTTCAGGAACAAAAACTCTCTTCTCATGCACATAGAAGGTGGGAGGTTGTACGGTGTCACAATGACAGGCCAACAGGAATAATTCCTGCCCGTTTTATCAAAAGGAGCGAACCCATCCGAACATAGACCAAGACGGACATTACGGGGATCCATAGCAAAGAAAGGATTCGCCTCGTCAAATTTACGCCAAGCTTCAGCATCTGAAGGATGCGTCACAAAGTTTTCATCCCTGTGATGCTCCCGATGCCATCTCATGTGAGCAGCTGTTTGTTCTGATGCATACAATCTCTGAAGTCTGGGCACCAGAGGAAAGTAATGCATCTTGCTTAACACTCGACGGGTAATTTTCCTTCCTTTCCTCACAACTTCATATCTGTCATGTCCACAGAATCTACAATTGGTCAGCTCAGCATCATCCTTGTAATACAACATACATCCCCTAGAGCAGCAATGAATTTTTTCACATCCAAGCCCAAGCTCTTTCACCTTTTTTTTTTGCTTGGTAAAAATCCTTCGGCAAATTACTGTCGTTGGGAACAACCTTGCTTATGATCTGCATCATTTCGTTGTAATTCCTCTCACTCATATGGTGATCAGTCTTCAGGCTTAGTGTTGCTAGGGTAGCCGATAGCGATGAATATTCACTATTTTCAAAGTGTTCACAACCTTCCCATAACGGACGTTGAGCTTCTTGAAGCATTTTATAGAACCTATCGGCTTCCGGATGAGGATCCTCTCCCATGTATGATGGTTGAGCATGTGTATCGGTCTCCTCTCCCATGTATGACGACTTAGCATGAGTAACAGGATCGAAATATCGGCCGATCGACGGTCCAGCAGCGTCCATAACCAACTGCTCATATTGATTAAGGTTGTCTCGATGACTACTGTCCCCGTAATAACCACTAGGTGTCGGTGTCTGTCGGACTTCGCCATGATATTCCCAACACTCATAATCCTTCATGAATCCCCTTCTACACAAATGGATTTTGACCTCCTCAAAATCTTCAAATCTTATACATCTACATTTGACACACGGACACCTGATCTCCCTACTTGAATTAGTTGAATGTGTCGTCGCAAAATTGATGAACTCTTGCAAACCCTCCAAGAATGCTTGAGTTAGTTCTCTTCTCTCAGTTAAGCGATTGTACATCCAACTTCTATCATGGTTGTCTTCCATACTTCCTAGCGAGTTCAGTTACTAACATAATTAACATCTCAACATGCCACAAATTTATAAAAGTGGTCAATTCAACTAGCCACTTATGTAAACAAATTGCCAATTAATCAATGAAATGAAAAAACAAACACATGCCACAAATAATTTTATCACACCAAAATCAGAATTGTGATTTCAAAATTACGGACAAATTCATGCCACTAACGTTATTCATGTACATTTTTTATTAAAAAAGAAATAAAATATCATGTAAATTTCAAAATCTTTAATAATTTTTGTGACCTACAACAAAATAAGTATTTAGTCTAAAATTTTCCGTAGCAAAATCTTTAATAATTTATCAATTTATCTTCTAAGTATACTTTAAATTGGTCTTTCAATTTTTACCTCATTATATTATTTTTTACGCAAGGGGTTGTGCTAATTAAAGTATTTAAATCTATACTAAGAGCACACACACAGAGAGACAAAAATGACACAAATATTGAAGAAAACATTCTTAATTTGGTGTTATTTACAACCGTAAAACACAAATCATACAGTCAATTGAACAATACTAATAATTTACAATCACCAAACATATACAGGATTTTACAATCACCAAACATATACAGGATTTTTCACAAAATTAAATATCGTAAGAACTCAGTATTGTAAATTAAAGCCCACAATAACAGTTATGTTCCTGAACAAAACTACACAAAATTTACAATCACCAAACATATACAGGATTTTTCACAACAATTTCCCCTGTGGCCTTCACCGAATGCATTAGTACCCAAAATTGATTTGAAAAATCAAAATTAATCATATTTGTACTCCTCCTCTAAATACTTAATAGACATTACTTATTAACCAAATTTTAACCTAAATAAACAATAATGTTAAATTTTAACCAAAATTACTCTAATTATTCATGACTAATAAGTATGACTAATTTTTTCTATTTTTATCTATACTAATTTACCATAATAAATAATGAGGTAAAAAAAGGAAACGAAAGGGAGCTTACCGGAAGGGTAGAGTAGCCAGACGACGAAGAAGAGCACCGGTAAATGGACAACAGCAACTGTGGAGAGGAAAAAAACAGCAAAATTGTAAACTATTTCTTTGAGCTTAATAAATATGATTAATTTTTTCACCTTTTACTTATACTAATTTCTTATAATTGTCAGGTTAACAATTTCTCAAGTAATTACTTTTGGAGTTAAATATGACAGACTCCTCCTATTGTAGGACCCTATACCTAACAAACACACATGTAATGTTTTTTTATGACTCACTCAATTGTTGAATTGGTTAGACCCAAAAACCCACCAAACAATGTTTCGGCAGGTGAAAAAAACCAAACGGATCGAAGGCCATCAACCTAAAGAATAAATGTGATTTTTTTGTTGAGGGAGAAGGCCACCCACTGGATTACTCTATAAAAGGCTGATTTTTGGGATAATCTTCCAATAAAAAAACATCAATCACCTAATTGAAATCCCTAAGATAGAGTAAACAATTTATGAATCTCCTTATAAGAATGGGAAGTTGTTACTGCCACTTAGAGTAGGACGAATCGCACCGCAATTTTCATACCCCAAGTTTTTTATCTCAAAAGTAGTCAATGTATCAATTATAGAAAATCTTGATTTATGATTCAACTCATCGGGAAAAGGGTATATTCAGATTCCTTTCCTTTCAATTGAGAGATAATTCCCAGAAACAAGCATAGAAATTAATGGACCGACGGTAACATAGAAATTAAATAAAAAATGTGAGATTTGTCCGTCATCATCAATAGGATTTAATGTCGAAATTACAACGGCTTTTTGCAGAATCTGAAACATTTAAAAGCAATAAAGTCTTTAATTTAATATAATTAATGGATAAAATTATATTTATATATATAATAGAATGCATACAAATATATTTTTATATATTGATACTAAAGTATAGTGCAATGTTAATTGGATAATCTATCTATCCCTCACTTGTTTATTGGCGCATAACCATCTTTTCTTATGATTTAATTTTTATGTGACGTTTTATTTTTAAATAAAAAATATGAATCAAAAGGAACAACTGCTCCAAGGTCCATCAATTAATTTATCACTAGAAAAAGATTGTGACTCATCATCCTTGTAGTTAGGGTTCTAGCTACTTGACTAAATTATTATCCTGAACACATATTAAAGAAGTGACACGGTAACACTGATGTTTGGAATATTGAGTGAACAATCAAAGGTAGTAGTTTGATTTTGACTGAATTACCCGTAATTATGCCCAACAAAAACTCAAATTAATAGCATCAGTGTGGTTCTTCTTATGTAATCCATGCCAATAAGATTAATAGCAACCATAATGTGGGAAAAAAATAATAATACAAGGGTGAGAAAAGTAATAATACAAGGTTCACCAAGCTGAAATAATGTGGAAAAGAAAAAAAAAAAAGCTTACCGGAGCTGTTTCTTCAGAGCTGATGGCGCCGAGATGCCGGAGCTAGGGGGAGCTGGGGGCTGACGGTGTGGGTAGGCCGGGGGAGCTGTGGGTTGAGGGCGGACGGAGCTGGGGGTGTGGGGAGGTGGCGAGGTTGAGCTGCCGGATTGGGAAGGACGGAGCTGCGGGTGGGAAGCTGAGGGGGGAAAGGAGAAGGGGGAGGCGGCACAGCGAACGGAGCTGAGGGCGGCGAAAAGGGTTCACCGAGCTGAGGGCGGAGCTGAGGGCGGCAACATGGGTTCAGCTGAAGGTGAAGCTAAGGGTTCAGACGGGAGAGCTGAGAAGCAGCGATACGAGATGAGTTTTAATCGATTTTTGCGACGGAAACTAAATCCGTCGCAAAAAGTAATTTCATTTTTGCGACGGATTTGTAATCCGTCGCAAAATGCCTCCCATGATGCCGCCTTTTTGCGACGGAATTCGTTTTCCGTCGCAAATTTGCGACGGAAAACGAATTCCGTCGCAAAAAAGGAAAAAAAATTGCTATAGGAATTTTATTTGCGACGGAATTTAAATTCCGTCGCAAATTCCATTTTTGCGACGGAATTTCCATTCCGTCGCAAATTTTAAGGATTTTGCTACGGAAAAAATTCCGTAGCAAAATCCGTCGCAGATTTCGCTTTTTCTAGTAGTGGGCTCAGTTATGGCGATACTTGTGATAGCAGATAGTGTTGCTGTCTTCCATCTATTGAGACTTAGAATGTTTAATTTATTACAATTTAAAACACAATTGGAGAAGTTAACTCCAATATATGTATTAATTAAGCTATATTTAATATTTTTGTTTAATTATTCTTTGATTGTTGTGGTTTTGGTTTTGCTGAATTCAAGAATCTTTAACTACGGAAATCATTGAAAGAAGACAGAAGAAAGATGTTGTAAGCTTATAACAATTTTTCTTTAGAGTGGGTAATATTTGTTTGCAATTGACAGGGTGCATGCAATGTGAACATAAGGTGGATACCGCTTGCTCTTGATTTGAATACTGATTTATTTATTTATTTATTCTTTTGTTTCTTTTCACCCTTGGAATGTAAAGGGGGAAAGGGTATTTTAATAATGGGAGATGTCGATTGTGTGATTATAGTAAAATTGTTCCTCTTTCATTCCATTTCCATGCTCATGTGTGAGATAAAAGTTAATTGTTGTGGAAATCAGTTAGAACACAAGTATGCCTGACATTTCTTTTATTACCAAATAAGGAATACGAAGCTCAAGAAGAATGAAGCAACAACTGAAAATAGTGGATATACCTATGTCACCGATTCTTAGTTATGGATGAGATAGTAATGCACTTCAACATTTTCTTGGAGTATATTTTTATTACCTTTACTTTCCGCTCAAACAAGGAGTACAGTTTAGGATAAATTGCAATCCCCTTATCCAAATGTGACTTAATTTCACTTCTCATCCTTCTATTAAGAAAATCTACATTGCCATTCCCTTAACAAAAAAAAAAAAAGATTGGAAGCTGTGCTAATGTTATACCTATATAAAGGGGTTTAGAATCCGAAAACAATAGTGTATGAATTCTAGTTTCCCTCTTTTTTCTTGTGTTCGTCCATCATTCTCTTGTTCCTTTCACTTCAGGCTTCTTTCTACACCAATCATTCATAGGAGGATAAATGTGATATACTCATTTAAGAATTCAGATAAGTTCATAATTAAATTTGGACGACCGTATTTCTTAAGGGGAGGAATATAATGGCTCAGGAAAATAATATAAAATAATTAATTAAATATATGATTATATGATAATTATATATTTACTATTTATTGTAATTAAATGTCAAGGTGAAGCTTGTAGTTTAATGGTATTGGAGATGGTAAGAGGTCTTTTAAGTCATGGGTTCTAATTCTCCTTAAGTCAAGGTGTGATTTACCAAAACACCCTTACGTGTTAAAAAAAAAAATTGAACATCAGATTTTTTTTTTTTTTTTCATCACTTGACTTCTTCACTCGGAGAGGGAGAATTTTTGTGATTTCAGAAACCCAAACCCCAGACCCTGTCGAGCAACTCTGTTCCTTCGTCCTTCCTGTAGCTTGACGCCACCGTTCGCCATCGGCATCCTTGTCCTCCGGTCAATATTGCTTCTGTTATTTTTTTCTCTGTTTCCTTTTGGTTCTGTTCTGTTTCTGTTTGGTTCTGTCCGTGCATGATTTGACGAGAGAGGGAACGACGAAGAAGCTTCTTAATCCGAAGCTCCAAAGCACAACCCCAATTGCTCCTTTGATCTCGCCTTGTGGCCCAAATCGGCTTCCCTCTTTGATTTCTGAATGTGACAGTTTTTTTTCCCCTTGATCTGTGCGTGGCTGAGAGTATAAGGGTGTATTTCGTTTGATTTCTTCTCCTCAGTCTTACCAGACGTGTTATAGGGAGGGTTGAAGCTTGATTTGGATGAGTTTTCATTAATGGTTTTGGTTAAAATGTTGTGAAGAAGACAAATTCCAGATTTGATCCTTAGGGACTTAAATCTATTATTATTAAAGATTGAGTTTGGGAATCATAGTAGATAAATATATTGGTGTTTGGAGATTGTTTGGCAAGAGATTAAAAGTGAGAACTTTGAAATATTATTTGATTTCGGTTGCACTGAAAGTGTTTGTTAAAATGTCTAGGAGGAAAAAATTGATTGGAATGTTATTAGAAATTGCTAGATGACTGAAGCTTATGTTATGAAAAGAATAAAAAGAACATAGTTGTTGTTCTATTATGATTATAAGTTTGGAATTCACAAGAAATTTAACTTAAGAGGTTTTATGGATACTTAAGTGATTTGACAAAAAACTTTAGTTGTAACATCCCAAATTTTGGTATTTAGAAATTAGAAATAATATGACGGGATTAATTATGGAAAAAAAATTGACCTTAATTATTATAAAGTTAATAATTAGAATTTAAGGCATATTGTCATGTAAATTAAAGACAATCTAGTTGGGAATAATTATTGGCCAAAATATTTTAGAACGATATATTATGGCCAAAACAGATTAATTGAGGAAAGAATAAAGACAAACAATATTTACGAGGAATAAATTATGGCCCTAGGAAGAAAATGAGAGTACGTAGATGGGTTTAGTATGTGTTGAATTATATATATATATGGGAAAATGATTTGTGAGTCACAGGAGGTAACATTTTTTCTAGTGAACCCCAAGCGACGTCGTTTGGTAGTAGACTTAGGCTGGAATCCTCTGATGTCTGCAACTGCTGGATTCTAGCATTGATTAGCTGGAATACAAAGTCATTTAAGATTTTATTATTCTTTCTTAGGCAGGCCTCTGAACCAATATTTAAAAATTTCTTCAATCCCCATAACACATCAACATAACAGAAGAGAGTTGCTGCACTTGAAGTATCAAAAGCATCGGCCAACTAATGGCTTCGTCGGAATCTCCCAATGCTCTCCAGCCTCTACCGCTAGCTGACTCTGGACTACGCAAACTTCCACCGGACCGACCACCGGCTGAAGGTCAGGAAGATCGTAAAAAGAAGAAAAAAACAGAGGAGTCCACTAATGCTATTATGGACGACAGAATGATGGAAAACGATCCAATTTCCAATCAGAACGAAAACTCATAACAGCAAGAAAATACTGACAAAGGAGAAAATAAAACTCCAAAATTCTCTTCTTACCGTGCTTCCTTGATGGGCTTCAACGAAGTGGCTCACACTAGTCATATAATGGAGGAAGATGACCTCTTCAGTGACGATAAGGAAATATCATGGAAATTGCCAGAAGAGACTGAGGAAATAAGGAAGCTTAAGGAACTATATCTTGTAGCGCCCTGCACGGAGGAGGAGTATAATGAGTGGTGCGAGCCATGGAATTATGCGTTAATTATTACTGTGTTAGGCAAGAGATTCAACCTGTTTATTATCAAGGAGCTCCTATCTAAACTATGGGGATTTTCAAGCTTTGAATTAATCGACATTCCCAATAACTACTTTGTGGTCAGATTTCAAGACCAAGAATTATGGAGATCGCATTACCGTAAGGTATTATACGATGGGCCATGGGTGATCAGGCAGCACTGCGTTTTAGTTCAACGCTGGACCCCTTACTTCAATCCTTATCAAAACCCGCTGGGAAGAGTGGCTACCTGGGTCAGAATCCCTGATGTTCCGATGCACTGCTACAACAGACACTGCATATCTCGTTTGGGCGATCGGATAGGACGTACTCTAAGAGTCGATATGAACACTCTGCAAGATTTTCAAGCTACAACGCCGACAGTGCAAAGGGGGAGATTTGTGAGGATTTGTGTTGAACTAAACCTTCAGAAAAAACTAGTGCCCAAGATAATAGCAGCGAGATCAGTTTTTAATGTAGAATATGAGGGACTTACCCTCATTTTCTTCGGCTGTGGGCGATATGGACACAGGAAGGAAGAATGCCCTTACAAGTGCTCAGAATCGACAACCCATAGAGATGCAGAGGTTGCACAGCAGCCTTCGACACAGGCCAACTTGAATCAGGCCTTTAATTGGGCTCCATTGGTAGCGTCATCGTCAGAAGAACCTTTTGGGCGATGGATGCTGGTTCAGCGGCGGAGTAACCGGAACAGAGCACCACAACGGTCGGAAAATGTGACGGTACAGCGAACTACCTCGGCTTCCGGAGCAAGATCGATCAAATCCAATTCTGTCAGGCAAAAATCCCGATTTGCGGCGATAGAAAATCTGGATGATGATGGCCATCTGACAGGAGAAGAGCCGGCTGTACTATCAGGACACGCGGAGCAAGCTATTGTTTTGGCAGTGAAAGCAAATAATCACAACGTTGAAGTGGGAAAGAAATCACTAATGGGCAAACCTAATGGGCCAAGAATGGATAGGGCCAAAATAGCTTACAGGCCAATTGAAAAAAAACCACAAAATGGGCCTGACAACCGCCAGCCATCTAATATCATGCAAATTGATTCTGGACTTGAGAAAATAGGGCCTAATAAATCAAAAGTTGCAGCTAAGTCCAACGGTGGTGTGACTAGTGGGTCAATTATTTCAGAGGGCGCGATGGGCCTGTCCGAGTTCAAAATACTCCAGTTCAAGCTGATTCTAGCAAGCCAAGCAGCCAATCCTCAGATTGGACTCCAAACAACAATAATGCTCTAGCTCAAAAGAAATCCAGTGAAAGGAAAGGCAAAATTAAGGGCCAGCGGCAGCACATTATTGTTCAAGGAAGCATTAACACACTGGCACATCAAAATCCTCCCATCATACCTATAGAACAAAGTCGGCATTCGCCTGAACAGTGGGACCCCAATGAGGACATTGCTCTAGATTTTTTGGAAGATAATGGAACAACTGTGCCTGAAACCCAGATCCATCAGGAGAACCTTAATGACGCCAGATAGCGTAGGTAAGTATTCTTATCCTATCTTTCAATTATTTAATTGGGATAAGGGTCTTAAATGCCATGGAAGTTTTCGCTCAGGAGCACTGGTAAGACGGAAGTTTTTTTTGGACCAAAAATGCCATGGAAGTTCACAGGAAGTATCAATTTTGCCCCGGAAGTATCATTTTTGCCACAGAAGTTTTGGCTGAGGAGCACTTTTGCCCCAGAAATTTTCACTAAAGAGCAATTTTGCCCCGGAAGTTTACAAAACGTAGCAATTTTCCTAGCAATTTTTCCCTTCTGTCCCCAAATATTAAATTTGACTACTAAATCAGTCAATGACCACACATGTAAAGCCTTGAAAAGATTGAACTTGAAGCCAGAAAAGGAGATCCTTCAAATGTTGATCTCAAGGCAGTCAGAATTTGTGAAACCAAACTGGTTAAAGGGACTGAAAGATCTGTCACAAAATGCAAATGAAACGCAAAACGAGAAATGAATTGTTCCAAAAATTGGTTCAATAAAACATATCAATAGTGATAATATTTACGTTTGTATAAACTGATCATTTGCTTAGATCATAAGTGATGCTTCCTTTGGGTTTTGTGACAGTCGACCTTTCAGTACCTTTGATCAGTTCGGCTTTACAAATTCTGGCTGCCTTGAGCTCAACATCTCAAGGATCTCCTTCTCTGGCTCCAAGTTTGACCTTTTCAAGGCATAACATGTATGGTCTTTGACTGATTTAATAGTCAAATTTAATATTTGGGGACAGAAGGGCAAAATTGCTTTTTAGTGAAAACTTCCGGGGTAAAATTGCTCCTTGGTGAAAACTTCCAGGTCAAAATTGCTCCTTAAAGAAAACTTCCGTGGCATTTTTGGTCCCAAAAAAAACTTCCGTCTTACCAGTGCTCCTGAGTGAAAACTTCCATGGCATTTAAGACCCTTATCCCTATTTAATTTTATGATTATTGGATCCTGGAACTGTAGGGGGGCCGGTAGACGGGCCTTCCATTTAACTGTTAAAGATATTGTCTATAAATATCATATCAATATTATGTGTCTGTTGGAGCCTCGCATTAGTGGGGATAGGGCCGATAAGGTCTGCCGTAAATTGGGTTTTGATCAATGGATTCGGGTGGAGTCTACTGGTTTCTCGGGTGGTATTTGGATTTTATGGGATAATGGTGCTTTTGATATTACCTATATTACTTCCACTACTCAATTACTTCACTGTCAGGTAAAAGATCTTCAAAATAATAATATAAGTCTTCTCACTGTCGTGTACGGTGAAACTACTACTATGGGCAGAATTGCTTTATGGGATTCCCTTCGCTCGATTGCAAATTCAAATCTTCCTGGGCTTGTTTTAGGGGATTTCAATACTTACTTGTCGCCAAATGATAAACTTGGTGGAGCGGATCCACAATGGACCTCTATGCAACACTTTAAGAATTGCCTTGAAGATTCTGAGCTTATTGAAACTAAAGTGCTTGGAGAAAAATATTCCTGGGAGAAACAAGGGCTAAAGGAAAGGTTAGATTGGGTCTTCACTAACTTTAGATGGATCAATTCCTTTCCAAGCTTCTCTGTGCGTCATGGGCTTAAATTTAAATCTGATCATCGGGTTGTGATCGTTAATTCCAACTCCTCATTGCCTCAGACAAATAGTTATCAAAAGCCGTTTTATTACCAAGTTGCTTGGACCCTGGAAAATGATTTTCATGACATTACGAAGCAAGCTTGGCACGAAAAGAACTGGCTTCAGGGTCTTCAAAGTTTCCAAACTAATGCTTCTTATTGGAATTACAACAAAGTTGGTAACTTCACCAGAAAGAAAAATGAGATCGTACGTCGTCTTGAGGGAATTGATAGGAGTAGAAAGATGAGCCTGCAAACTGGATTGTTCAGACTTGAAAAAAGGTTGTGGGATGAATATCATAAATTAGCCACCCAGGAAGAGATCTTCTGGTTCCAAAAGTCCAGAAGCAAATGGCTTCAGGTGGGCGATAGGAATACAAAATTTTTTCATGCCTCCACAAAGATAAAAAGGAAGAAGCAAAGAATAGGTGCAATTCGTAATGATGCAGGAGACTGGATTGAAGATCACAATACTATGAAAATGATGGCGCATGACTTCTTTCTAAACCTCTATTCTCGGGATGCATCTGTTAAGGATCCTGCTGAGTTCTGCTCTAATTTCCCGGCTATTAATGCCAACGATCTGCTCATGCTATCAAGGAAAGTCACCAGAATGGAGATTAAAAATGCTACCTTTATTATGGGAGCATTTAAAGCACCAGGACCTGATGGTCTTAATGCTCATTTCTTCCAGACTCAATGGAATGTGGTTGGTGATAAAATCTGTGACTTCATTGAAGACTGTTTTATCTCTCCCTCCAACATGGCTACAATCAATAATCCAAAGTCGTCCTCATCCCTAAGGTTGATAGCCCATCTTCTCTAAAAGAATTTCGCCCCATTTCCTTATGTAACGTGAGCTTCAAAATCATCACTAAAGTTTTGGCGAATCGGTTCAGAAGTGTTATGGGACATCTTATAGGCCAGGAGCAGTGCAGTTTTATTGCAAATAGATCAACCTGTGATAACATCCTTATTGCGCAAGAAGTCATTCACTCCATGAGAATAAGGAGAAGGAAAAAAGGTTATGTTGCCATCAAAATTGATATGGAAAAAGTTTTTGACAGACTTGACTGGGGTTATATAAAACACACGCTTACAAGCCTAAACTTAGATGGAAATCTTGTTGAGCTCATCATGGCCTGCATATCAATGACTTCTATGTCTATCCTCTGGAATGGAGATGAGAGTCCAAGTTTCACCCCCTCTAGAGGTGTAAGGTAGGGAGACCCATTGAGCCCATATATCTTTGTGCTCTGCATGGAACGTCTTAGTCACCTTATCAAAGCGGAATGTCGGGATAAGCGGTGGAAGCCTTTTAGCTTCAAGAGAGGAGGCCCTCAGATTTCTCATCTATTTTTCGCTGATGATCTTATCCTTTTTGTTGAAGCTTCCTCTGGCCAGATGACTGAAATTCGCAAAGTAATGCAAACCTTTTGTGAAGTGTCTGGCCATAGAATAAATCTTCAGAAATCAAAGATGTTTTGTTCTGCGAATGTTAACATTAATAGAGCTCTTGAGCTTAGTCAGTCTCTTGGAATTGGCCTCACTTCTGATCTGGGTAAATATTTAGGTGTGCCAATTATTCACAAGAGGATTACTAAGGCCACATATCACCCTATCGTGCAAAAAGCCAGATCTAAATTATCTATGTGGAAATCTAAATTCCTCACTATAGCTGGTCATTCGGTCCTAATCAAGTCTGTCTTATCCTCTCTTCCTAGCTATCATATGCAGTCTACCCTCTTGCCCATTTGCACTATCAATGAAATTGACAAGATCTCTAGGAATTTCCTTTGGTTGCAGGATGAAGACATTAAAAAAATTCACCTTATCGCTTGGGATAAAATCACTCAAGCTAAGAATCAGGGAGGCCTCGGATTTAGGAATCTTAGGCGTCAAAATAGAGCATTCATTATGAAGCTCTGTTGGAGCCTCCTCACTAAAAGGGATGCTCTATAGGTTCGTTGCCTTTGGTCCAAGTATAACTGTGGCAACTCTTCTATGCCTAAGGTCTCTTTGAAACGAAACTCTTCGGCTGCTTGGAAAGCCATTGTTGAGGTTTGGAATACATTCCTGGAAGGAGCGGGGAAAAAAGTTAATAATGGGGCAGACACCAAATTCTGGACAAATCTTTGGCTTCCTCTTGATTGTCCCCTTCTGGCCTTTGCCTTCAATCAATCTCTAATTAACAAGGATGAAACTGTGAGGGACAATTTGTGTATGAATGGACGTTGGGACATCGGCAGATGGCAGGGTATTCTCCCCCCCCCCCCCGGCATCATTAATTCTATTTCTAAAATGCAGCCTCCCTATAATAACATACCTGATTGCTTCACCTGGAGACCCGCGAAAGACGGTTGCTTTTCCGTTAAGTCTGCCTATCACTTTCTTTCTGGCCACGGTAGAGAAAGTAGAAATAACTTTTGGTGTCAAATGTGGAAATGGCAGCTTCCGAAGAAAGTTAAGTACTTCATGTGGCAAGTCGGACATAATAGACTTATCACTAACTCTCTTAGAGCCAAGAGGGGTCTTACTGATGTGAACCTTTGTCCATTTCAATGCAACAGTGAAGAGAGCGTGATACATATCCTCAGGGATTGCGAGAGGGCGAGAAATTTGTGGAGAGAAATTTTAAGACCTAACTATCTTTCCCAGTTTTTTTCAGGTAATTTACAGGTATGGCTCAGTTGGAACTCCGGTCATAAACCTGGGAAGGGAAGGTTCCAAAGCCTTCCCTGGCCTAAGGTCTTCAGCTTCGGATGTTAGAGTGCGTATCGATGTTGACAGATTCGTTCGGCACCATTTCCAAGCAGCCTGCGGAGGAGTGATCAGAGACTCCAAAGGACATTGGGTGATGGGATTTTACAAATCCCTGGGTCTTCGAACGGTTGTCAAGGCTGAGCTATTCTCCATCCTGATGGGTTTAAAAACAGCTGCGCAACTACAGCTACGACAGATCCTTCTCTATTCTGATTCACTTGAAGCCATCAATATTCTCATGAGGGATGGATCCCATGCTGAGCACCCCTTGTGTGACATTATTGGCGAGATTAGAGATCTTCTCTTTAGCGATTGGAATGTGAAGCTTTTGTACACGCCCAGAGACGATATAGCTTGCGCTGATTACTTGGCCAAGGAAGGACATGCTGCCTTAGCCAACGATGATGTAACACTGGTTCCTACGATTCTAAGAGGCTGCCTTGAAATGGCACAGAAAGATCAGTTGGCCTGTCGCTATTATTCTAGCACTTAGGTTGATATTTTGTGGGGTTGGATTTTCATAATCTAGCTTCTAGTTATTACCTTCAAGCTCCAGCTTGCCTGTATCTATTAAAAAAAAAAAAAAGCATCGGCAAACTTCTTACCTTCTTCATTTGAACCACACATGGTGTCAAGTTCAGTTCCAAATGCAACTTGGAATATTGAATCCAGAGTTGATTTCATAAGTAGGTCCTGTATGAATTACCAGAAAATTTTAACATGTAAGCCCCAATAAAGGAAGATACTTGATAATATGTTTCAGAGAATATATTTACCCACCTGGATTTCCAATATCTGATTAGACGTTGCATTTACGTTCCTTTCTTGGTTCATTTACGTTCTATGTAAGCATCCTACTTTACAAGAAAAAGTTGCACAAGAGGTGAAAGAAGCAATGAGTAAAACAGAAATTACTAGCTCCACAGAGTTCATGTCAAGCTTAACAGATGGGAGAGTTGACGGTGGAACGAGGTCTCTCTCTCTGCTGCAGTTCTTTCTGGTTTTTATGCAGCACAAGGTCGAACAAGAATGATCACGTCTTCCTCTATTTACCGGATTCAAAATAGAGCTCACACATCTGAAGCCCTCACTCTCGGACTCTCTCTTTGACTCTCTCGATGTGGCTCAGTCTGTCTCTCGCTCTCGGACTCTCTCTTTCTTGGTCTCAATTCTGCTGGTTTTTGTTAAGGCAACGTGGGGGAGGAAGCTATGAAGCAACGTTTAAATAAAGCTAGGGTGCAATCTGACGTGAAGGAGACGCTGGGCATTTCATGAAGGAAACGCTGGGCATTTCATGTTAAGTTCGAAAAGCATGGGAGAGGCTGCCATTGACGCACGAGTATGGCTTGCTACGCATGGAAGTCGCTGATGAAATCCTCTTTTCTGAGTTTATGGCGCTGTGATCTCTGTGGTGTTATATAGGTTTAGTTTCGTTGTGATCACCTAGACCAAACGACGTCGCTCGGGGGTCATGGAAAAAATGTTACCTCCTGTGACTAGTCACAAATCATTTCCCCTATATATATATATATATATATATATATATTCCTTATTGCCAATTATTCCCATGTAGCATGTGCAAGTCACATGATTTTATATAATATTCATTCATTTCTTTCCTTATTCTTCTCCCTGCCATGTACGTGTTGCAAGCAAATCAGCCCAATATAATACCCCTTCTCATTTAATCATTATCCAATAAGAAAAACAATATAAAAGCCTAAAGTCAAGCCACACATAACCCATCCAGTGTATAAAACTAGCCCAGTACCTAAACCCACGATATTTTTTTTTTGGTCGAAATAAACCCACGCTATTTAATCAATCGCATCATTCACTCTTTGCTTATCAAAAAGCAACAGTAAAGAAACATATTAGTTGAAACACGATAGTCAGAAGCAACAATAGATCAACGAAAACGAGCAACATCACGCCACCCTCGTCATCGTATCCCTAAAGCAGTCTCAACTGTACACGCTAAAACAACAATGCCATGCTTCTCGAGACACACAACACGGTCCACTCTTCTTCCTCCTCTGACCATCATTCTCCTCTGTGTAATTCATCGGACCAGCAACTTGCATCTTCGACTGAGGTTTACATTAGGTGCTTTTCTCTTATGTGCTTCTTACACACTTCTCCTTCTAATTAGAGGGACAAACAATTTTTTTTATTTTTTAAAAATTTTTTATATATTCTATATATTTAGATTAAATTATATGTTGCTTTCTGGAAAAAAATTTGGCATCCAATATCTCAAATTAATTAGTTTCCAGTTCTACATTCAGAAATATGTCTTGCAACACCAGTATACTGGAAACTAATTAATTTGAGATACTGGGTGCCAAATTTTTTTCCAGAAAGCAACATATAATTTAATCTAAATATATAGAATATATAAAAAATTAAAAAAAATTAAAAAAAAATTGTTTGTTCCTCTAATTAGAAGGAGAAGCATGTAAGAAGCACATAAGGGAGAAGCACCTAATGTAAACCCCTTGGACTGGACCCTTTGGTCCTTATATAACTGATTCTCCTGGAAATTTTCATTTAATCACGTTGCTGCAACCAAAGAGAGAGGAGGAAGGAGAAAGAGAGAAGGCTGAGAGAGAGAGAGAGAGAGAAGTAAAGCCGAGAGGGGAGCTCGATGGAAAAGTGGTGGATAAAACTTGACTCCCAACAAGCAACCTTAGATTCTGATTAAGGTAAGCCTCTCCATTCCCTTCCCATCTCTGGTTTTCTGAAGTTGTTGCTGATTGGGATTCAGGGAAATAGTGAAACACTGATTCTAAAATAGAAAACGTTGAAGTTTGGGGCATGTATACCTCTGTTTTCTTGCTCAAAGACAGAGCACCTATCGCTGGTTGCAAAATGACCATGGTTGCTGTTACACACACACACAAAACACTATATATGAAAAGAGAAGGAAAAAACGCTATATATACAAACACACACATATATTTATATATATTAAAGTTGCATGATGAGCGTGTGTATATATATTGAATTTAGTTATTCTCTTCCTGATTCGTTGCTACCTTAGGAAAGGAAGGAAACCTATGTCATGTAAATGATATTTCCAAATTGAAAACTTGCCTATATATGTATAAATATATATATACCACGTACATGGAGGTAATAGGGGGGAAAAAAAAAGGGCCTACTGTGTATGTGTGTATATTTCACTACTACAGAAATTGGATTTAACGTCTTGATTGGCGTCCTATTGTTAAAAAAGGAAGTAAAACAAAACGCGGTGGCATTTTTATAATTAGCAGGTGACTTTTGGAGTCTAATTTTATTTCTTAGGCTCGAAAAGCAAGCGAAAAGGAGTCTAAGTCTAAATATTAGACTCCTCAGGTCGGAAAAAGCAAACCATTTAGAGTCTAAGTCTAAAAATTAAACTCCCTAGGTATACATTTGGAGTCTAATTTTTAGAATTAGACTCCTTAGGTCATCCCAAAAACACCCATTCCCATGGGTCATCATGATTCTCATTCTCTCAAAATCGACTCTCATTCTCTCGGAGCATCTCATTCTCTCATTCTCAACCCTGTCCGCCTGCCCTCACTCCGTCGTTGCTCTGTCGTCCCCTTCTCCACCGTAGGTCCTCCGATCTCCATCTCTCCCGCGTATTCATTTCGGTTTTCCAATTCTCAACAGTCAAGTCGGCAAAAGGTACTCTTTTCTCTTCCAAATCACCTAATCTAGGGTTCCTTCATTATTGATTCTGTTCGTTCCTTCAAGCCAAGCGCAGGGGATTCTATCTCAACTCATGGTCGTCGGAGCATACCGCCACTGAACAGCGAGAACAATGTAGGTCCGTTCATTTCTGCTTGCATAATTTCAATAAGAACCAATAACCAATCTTTGGGAAGACTTTGACTCAAGACAACGAGCTAATAAGTCTGCAAGTGAGAAGAATGAAAATGAGAGGCAAGCAAGTGGTCGTGAAGTTCATTCAGTTGCACCTTCAATATCATTTTCCAGTTGGTTGCCAAGCTTCTACGATGAGCTTCTACTTTATCTTGAACAAGAATGGAAATGGTATCATTTATACCGTTAGCTTTGAATTTTTGTTACTGCTGCCTACTATGTTTGTTTGTATTTTGAGTTTTATACGCATATCTCTAACTCAAGTTCATGCTCGTTTTGTTCTAATGAAGAATTTTGGAGGAGAAAAAGGGTTTCTTTAATTTCAGACGGGATGCTTCAAAATTCTGGAAAATTTTTAATTCTGTGGAGGAGATATTCTCACATTGTTTGAATGCCTGCAGGTGGGATCGCACTTTTCTATATGGTAGTTTGGTTGAGGAGGTGGATGGGCACACTGCAATACTTTATCATAAACTTCAGCTTGACTGGTTTCCAATGTGAAGTCTTCTGAATCTTATTAATTTATTTCTCCTCGCTCTCAATATTATTTCACTTAAAGTATTGTTGATAGAGGAAAAGAGCTTTGAACAATTCATGTAGTCCACTTTATTTAGTGGGATAAAGTTTGTTATTGCTTTTATTGTTGTTGCTGTTTCTCTCGATGTTATTTTAGTGTGGCAGTGCTTCTATTGGTATATTGTTTTACCCCAGGACAATTAAGCCTATATTTATACCAAATTTGAATGTGTATATATGATACCCCGTAGAATTTAATTATAATGAGTGGCTGGCCTTACGCACAGTAAAAAAATATTTACTATATCAACCTTAGTGCTTTGTGTTTAGAGTTGATTTATCGGGTTAAAGCAAATATATGATGATTGGAAATGGTTGCATACTTGTAGTGTTCACTAACATATACATTGTGGAGGCTTCCTTCCCCACTTGTATCTAAACTGGTAAATCAGAACAAAAAATATAATCCCCCAAGTTGACAACTTCTAGAGATAATAAACTAACAAGATGATTATTAATCCTTTAGAAGTCCCACTTAATTTGTAATCCTTATCCTTGAATGATATATTGGTTTCTCAACACTAGTGATTTTTGTTCCCTCTGTCTCACAAAATTGTTCCAAATGCATGCCATTGCAGGTTTGTCTGGCCCCGTGATCTTTGCTATATACGCTATTGGCGTCGAAATGATGATGGAAGTTATGGTATGGTACTTGTTTCAGTCTAAAATATCCACCACATATTTCTTGCTAGAGAAGGTGATATTGAGAATTCTTTTTACAGTTGTTTTGTTTCGATCCCGAGAGCATGAAAATTGTGGTCCACAACCAGGGTGTGTTCGGGCCCATATTGAGAGTAAGATCAATCTTGTTCGAAGTTCAACATAGTGCAACTGATTTCCCTCCTTGTTTTTAACAATGATATCATTATTCCAGTAATGAATTTCCATTTTTTATTCCATACAAGTGTGTGCAATGTTTCAATTATTGAAGAGATTAAGTTGAATCAAGTGCAATACCTATTATTTGCACTTTTCATAACTACTTCTGTCAGTTTGAAACTTCTTTCTGAAAGAAGATTTTTTGCCTTTTAAATATGATTATTATTGGTATGCCCTTAACAAGATCAAGGGGTTAAATACTGATTCTTTTTCTTTAACTTAATCCTTGTTTCAATTGAATCCATCTTGTGTAAAATCATGTATAAACTTTGTGCTAAGTTAGATTCTTAAACTCTATAAGTTTTTTGCGCAGGCGGTGGATTCAATATTTCCCCATTAAAATCTCGAAATGGGAGGCCAAGGACACAAGTTCAACATCTTATGTAGATTGACTTGAAGGGATGGGGTGTGGGTTACTTATCTTTTCAGCAGCATTGTCTCCTTCAAATGTTGAATAGTGTTGCTGGTGAGTTTCTTGTGCTGTTTGTGCGGTTTGAAAACTTGCAGAACAGCACTATTATCTTGTTCCTTTTCTGGTAAGGTTAAGCCTTAGGGCATGGAGTAAATGGATAATGGACGGTTGGAAAGGAATAGCACTGTAGGTTGTTGTTTGTTGGTTCCTGTTTTTTTGAGGAAGTCGTGGATTACTTTTCTGTGGCACGTATGGATCTGAATAGTTCCTAGTGTTCTTTAGTCAAAAGTAATGGCTGAAGCTATTTGAGAGCTTTTTTGTTGTTCTTATTGGCAGCAATATGTGCTTGAGTAAAAACACTATATTCATACTGATTATTTCTATCTGTATTTTTATGGTGATGTTAGCATTTACTTTGAATTTGGTAGTCTCTCCTTTTCCTTTCTGGATTTCATGAGTTGCGCAGATGCTAAGACTAGTGGATAAAGGGATGAGGGACTGCCTTTAACTAGTTGTATTATTGTTTTATGTATTTTCCTATTACATGACCTCTTTATTGGCATGTAAAAATTTACTCTGCTGAATTTTTGTATGCTAATATTTATTTTTGACAGGTTTGCGGGAATGGTTTGCCCAAACAGATGAAAGAATTGCTCCTCCACGAATTCCTGTTATGGTTAATATGTCTTCAACATCCAATAATTCAAAGAAAGGTCAGAAATCACATGATTCTTCTGCTCATCCTGCATCCTCCCTGGATCAAATAAATGCTGCAAATAGAAATTCTGTCATGATGGATGAACACTCTGATGAAGAAGAAGATTTCCAAATAGCAGAATCTGAACAAGAGGTTGTATATTGTAGTCCCATCTATTTAACTTTGGCATTTGTTTATTAAATTCAAAGCTTTATTATCGTTAATATTATTTTTTTGCCAGGCATATGCAAGTGGGCTTCAGAATGATTTAAAAAAAAACAGGTGGCACTTTACCCTACATTTGTTTTTAAGAGATATTGTAATGATAAACATCAGTGATGTGAGGAATGAAATCTAATCATAATATTTTCCTGAACCAAAGCCTTGGACGAAGAACCAGAATATAAAATTGACTTATCATGGTTTTCGGGTAACCTAAGGCGTGATGATCCTGATAATGCTCGTGACTGCTGGAATATTTCTGATGGAAACAATTTCAGAGTACGGAGCAAGCATTTTTTCTATGACAAGTCAAAGGTATTCTGTTGTTCTTATTATTCTATTCCTGGAACAAAATTTATCATTGGGTTGACGTTTTCTTGTTTCTTCATGATGACTTGTAAAGGTTCCTGCTGGGAAACATAGTCCTTATATTACTTGACTAGTAGCAGGTAGTTAGACAATATTTTGACACTATGTGGTGATTGTTGTACATAGAAGTAGTAGGAATTACCACTTGAATTAGTTAAAGCTAATTGATTGAATTGATTTGAAGTTAGCCAAGTTTGTTGTTACTATTTTGTTACCTCTATGTTCAACTCATCATGAATTATGTATCTTGAGATATTTGTTATATAAAATGTGCATGTATTATGTTTCTGTACAAGGTTAGCTAGCTAACCATTTTAGCACATAGCTAGGTGTTGTATGCAATTATCACATTCTAATGATTGTTTATGTAAGGATGTTTTTTGCAAGAAATTGTGGGATAGTGAATGTACAGAGTAGTTATTTAAAAAAAAAAAAGAAAAAAAGAAAGAAAGAATGCTTAAGGAGTCTAATTCTATAGAATTAGACTCCTAAAGTCTCACTTAAGGAGTCTAATTACTGGAATTAGACTCCTTAAGTATCACTTAGACTCCTTAAGTGACATTAAAGAGCGTAACAAATATGACTTAAGGAGTCTAAATTTAGGAATTAGACTCTTTAAGTCATGACTTAAGGAGTCTAATTCCTAAACTTAGATGCCTTATGTTAGGCGTCTAATTTTAAAATAGGACTCATTAAGTTTTCTCTACTGTGCCCCCTAGATATACGTTCCCCTGGAAAAGGACGCCAAAAGTACAAAAAATAGGACTCCGTATCCCTGTTTTGTAGTAGTGTTTATATATTAAATGCTAACAAAAATTCCAATATGTTGACTTTGGCGTTAAGTTGTTTGAGCCTAAGGATACAGACCAGAAGGCATTGAATCTGTTTGATATCATGTATTATCAAGGTTTAAAAAGGATATTAAATGCTAAATTCTTAATCTTGATGTTAGGTTAGGTTTCACGGACGAATTGTTGTTTTATTTAGTCATTAATTTAGTCTTTATTATTCTTGTTGTTTTATCAAGAGTGGAGGTTTCACGGACGAATTGTTGTTTTATTTAGTCATTAATTTAGTCTTTATTATTCTTGTTGTTTTATCAAGAGTGGAGGGATCAGGGTGGCTAGGGTGATATTTATAAAACTCTTAATTTAAAATGTTGAAATAGACTCTGAGAGTTTTAAATTAATTGTATAATAATAATAATAATAAATGTTATTAATATTAGGAAAAAGGAATAGGTAATAAAATAAATAATTAAAAAAAAAAGTCCAGGACGCTATATAAAGAAAAGAAAGGAAAACATGATTTTGCTATTAGAAATAATAGGAGTACGTTGTTGTTATATAAATGATACATATATATAAATATATAAGAGCATCTAGGGAATTCGAATTTTTTTTTTAAAAAAAAAGATAGAATCTGATACAACTTACTCCTATATAATAGGATCTAATATAGCTCATTCCTATATTATTTCATTTATAATAAAATGTTTTTTGAAGTTGTTAATATTTATTTAAGCTCCTAATTTAAAGTGTTGATGACATATTTAATATCGGAATAGCCTCTAGTTTAACCTAACAACAGAGTAATACTAGAATAAGTAATATAAATACCAATAAATAGTAAAATAATAATAATAAAATAGATAATTGTTATTATTATTAAGAAAGGGAATAAATAATAAATAATGAAGGGAATTATTAATTAATAAATAGAAAGAAAGAAAGAAAAATTAATAGTTACAATGGTCTCCCTAATTTTTCAATCTCATCATAATTTACCCACTCCAAGCATTCCACATATATTATTGTCAAAAATTTGTATACTTTTAATTATGTAGATTTTTTTTTTTTTGGAAGAGTTGTTAATGGTTAGTAAATTGGTTGTGGTAGAATGATTTTTGGCATGTGTTTGAGCTCTTGGATTAGGAGCAGTGTAATAATAGTTAGCTACGGCGAGAGGTAACCACTTTCCACTTATTATGTGTATTAGTATGATGTTTATGCGTATTTTGTGAAATGATTTTAAATATCTTAATAGAAATTGTCTTACGGAACTTTATGATTTGAGTTATGAATATATACATATTTATTTATTATTTATAAGAATTGAGAATTTTGATATTATGATATTTATCATGATAATTATGGAAAGGGTTGAATTGGGAGGAAATGAAGTAGTATATTCCACCACGTGGTGAGGCCTCCATTGATGCATGATGGTTGGCTTTATATTGTCCCACCTGTTCAATGAGGGACTGGCCCACTAGTTCAATGAGGGCGTACGACACCCCGATAATTCAATGAGGGGGAAAGACCCATGGTCTGGGACATGTGCTCTGAGGATTTTGGCCGGTCCTCATCACATGACCAGTGAGCTTTTGAGTA
This sequence comes from Acacia crassicarpa, assembly GCA_034222035.1. Lineage (NCBI taxonomy): Eukaryota > Viridiplantae > Streptophyta > Magnoliopsida > Fabales > Fabaceae > Acacia > Acacia crassicarpa. Next base: position 48,264,683 of record JAWXYG010000006.1, on the reverse strand, counting down.
ACCAGTAATATGGATGTAACTTAGCCCATGGGTCTAGTCGGAGGAAATAAGGCGGTTCGGCTAGATTAGTGGGAGGTATCTTAGGAATTGTGTTAATGAAAACTGTAACATCCTCATTTTTCTAAAATGTTTTCGAAATGATTTGATCAAAGTTTAAAATAGTTTAATCAGAGTAGAGCATCGGAATGATTTAAAAGAGTGAGTATCTGATATATATTCCCTATTGTTGAGTCTGGGTACTTATACATACAGTGGTACAAATATCCGAATATAGTATGTAAATAAAGGAAAATGTCCTCCGCCCGTGTCCTCACGCGTGTTGCCTATCCTTGCTCTTGGTCCTAGCTCCTTCGGACCCTGAAGCTATGGTAAGAGCTGAGGTTCAATTCCTATTGAACCTCAAGTAACGGTTAACCTCATGCTTATGTATCAGTTATGTATGACAGATATTCATGACAATACAACAATATTTACAAACGATATTCACATACTCAAGATAATAACAACCAAAGTCTCCACATATTCATGTCATTCCAGTCTGCACTATTCACCAGTGCCACGGTGTACATCCGTGTCCTCAGCGCTAGGAAAACTCAACGGCGTTATCATGACTATAACCCGTCAAAAGCTGTATGTGTATGAACAATTTTTATAACAGAATCCACCACTTTTCAAAACCGAGTCTCAAACTATCTATCACATATAAGTATACAATAAGCATCAGAGTTAGTGTTACAGTACGCGTCCGTACCTTCGTCGGCGATGTCGTTTGGACCATGATCACGTTTATCCTATAATGGTAATATCGCATTTATTAATTCACTATAGAAAGTATCCTAGTCACTAATGACCCTTTTACCCTTGGTAGGATTATTTCACCCTTAATTCTTCAAAAAACGCTAGTCCAAAATTTTGGACAGATTTTCGCCTAAATTTGGAAAATCATAACTAATTCTAGAAAAATTGAAATGAGGATCCGTAAAATTCCATGGAATCCTTAGGATGTATAATTTCAAGGAAAAATAATATAGTTTGCCCAGATTACACGGTTAATTCCCAGGTTTTAAGTTTTGAGCATCTGCCCAGCATTTTTCCAGAAATTCGTAGCCTAACTTTGAGGATTTTTATCTCACTGTACAGAAATCATTTTGACATGTTATTTACATATTTGAAAAGCCCTACATGTATACTTTAACCAAGAATTTTCCCAGAATTTTCCAACCACGTTTTAAACATAAAATATAAGCATTTTTATCACTGATTCAGAAATTCCTTAACCGATGAAATTTCGGTAGAACTTCGTTACTTCATGTTTCTCTTCCGGAAATTTTGCTAAAACCTCTTCTTCATCAATTTTTCGAAATAAATCTGATTTTAACCATAAAAACATGAATTTAAAATTATTCTAGAATATTTAATATCTAAACTACTTCTATCTAAGAATTTAAAGACTAGAACTTCAAAAACTACAAAAGCTAAAGACTAGAAACTAAAAGCTTGCTTACCTCTTGAAGAACTTCCTCCTCCTTCTTGCTTCACTCTTCTCTTAAACTCACCTATTTGGTTTGAGTTTGGTGTGAAGAATGTGAAGACCCAAGGCCCCTATTTATAGCAATTTGTGGGTTAACTTTCTAACAACTTCTATTCATCCTCAACCCTTGGATCTAGGTTAAATTTGAAGCTCAAATCCTAGCCCTACACCTCCCCCTTCTAGCTTCTTCTATTTTTTCATAACTCATCCTCCTTCTTTGACAAGTTTATGATGTCATGGATGACTTACACAATGCTTACCTCCTTCTATCCTTTGCATTTCACTAGATAAAAATATGTTTGGGGATCCTAATGAAGTTGTATTCACATTTTCTTATTGGTTTTGAAATCTTGAAGTTCTTGGCTTCATTTTGAGACCACAAACACCCATTTTCTCAATTGGTATCAATCTTCAAAAGTTGAGGAAATGACTTTGGTTATACTCATTCTCAAGCTTGAATTATGCTTGTTCATAATCTTTTCTTATATTTGATCTATGGTTAATGGATTTCAGGATACAATTTAGTTTGTATAGGTTTTCATTTGCTTATGCCAAGAATTAATTTCATGGATTAATCTAATTGTTCAATTATCTAATTTCCTATTGGCTAATGCTTTGACTTCCCTTTCCTTCTTCATACTAGACACACACACATGCACAACAATTGCACTCACACACACTCACAACACTCTCTCTCTCTTACACCTCATCTTATCCTTTTCCAATATTTTCAAGAGGCTTAATGACAAAGGACATCATCCTCTTCCATTAGCCTTAGAAGTCTTCAAGCTTTAATGTTTAGAGTATTGACTCATCATGCTTAGGCTTATGACTCATTCATGCTTAGGCTTATGACTCATATATGCATGTGTGTATTTATTTTTTATTTGTGTTTTGTTTATCTCATAAAATCCAAGTGGAGGGCCTCTCATTGGTTCTTTTATTTTCACATGGATTAAGCTTTATATTTATTTAAGCCCTTAGATTAGCTTTATGAGGTTAAATCTTGACCCTTAGATTATAGTTGAATTTATTGACTTTTCAAAGCTTGATTAGAATCTAATTAGCTCTTAATTCAATGCTTAATTGTCCCTTGATTATTTTTTATTAGTGTTTAGGGTAATTTATGGTCACTAACAATTCATTCTATGCCAATCCTAACTTCTTATTGGTTGTTGGTTTTTAATTAACTTAATACACCTCTAATTGATGGTTACTTAATATAATTAGAAAAGGGGTTTTGAAATTGATTTTCTCTAAACTAAAATTCATAAAAATATAAAGAAACTAATTCTATTCTTTTTAATACTTTTGGAAAAATAGTGAAGAATGCTTTGGATTAAAATGGATTAATGATGGATGCTCTTGGTAATAAAGGAGATGGCTATCATTGCTTAAAAAGATATATGGGAGTTAAACTTTCATTAAGTCTAAAGAACAACCTCCTTAGATAACACTTGAGTCCAATAATCTTAATTAATAGTAGCTCTGTTCTGTCCTAAGAACACAGAAAGATTGGACTTGACTAGGTTGTCAAGCTTAGAGCCTACGTACCCTTTGAAGGGATCAAAGTCCATGTAGTTCGCAGTACACGTAAAGGCGTGAAGCCAGGGGGTGGTGTGTGTGCTCTGTGTGACAGGAAGTAAAGAGAGCATAGATTAGAATGTGTGCACCTGGTTAGGGTTTCTCTATATTTATAGAGGAGTCTGGTGTGAGTATCTCCGGGTTAATGAGCGATATCCGGGATCATAATTGGGGGAGATCTCCGATTAATGGGATCCTAGATTGGTGGGATGGGATCCCAGATTAGTGGGATTCCATATCCCTACCCATTATTGCGGTGATTCTGCTCTAGGCATGGTTGGGCCGTGGCCAGGATATAGGCCTTTTGGGCTTGTCCGTAACAGTTGCCCCTAAGCTCGGTCGTTCAAGCTTCTGGACAGCCGAGGTGTATACTGTCCTCGGTCGTTGCTCAGGCCGAGGCCTTCTCCTTTGGCCGGACCGGTTTGTGGGCGCCACGGTCCTTGAGTCGGCTCCAGGTCCGGAGACAACTCGTGGTGCCTTTGCCCGGGTGACCTGCCAAGGATGCCGGGTTCATCATGCTGGGGTGGTAGTTCGATCAGCCTCGGTCTCATAATGCCCCCAGCTACTTCGGCCCAGGCTTCCACGCCTCTTGGCCTTCTGTATGCGCTTCGGGATCCCCCCCCCCCGCGGGCCATCATTGTGGTTTTACACCTGGCGCGCCTTGAGTGGTGGTGTTCTGCAACCGCAGCGTCTTTTCATTTCCGTGCGCATTTAATGCGCTGACGCCTGTGCCAATCCCGTCATGCTTGTATGGGAATAGACCGTTGTGTCCCTGTTGTTTCACGACATGGTTTAAATGGCCCTCTTTTCCCTCTTTCTCTTTCACCTCTTTCGTTACTTGTTTATTCTGCAGTTCCTGTCGCTGGTTTTTTTAGAGTTCATAGAGAAGATTCTTCCCTGATCGAAACTTTTGCCATTTTCCAGAATCCCATTTTCTTCCATTTTCCAAGTACAGGTATTCCGTCTTCTTTCTGCCCCTTTTGTTCGGTATTTCCTTTCATTTTACCGTTTATTTTTTGAGATAGACGTCTGCGTCGTCGTTCTTTCTTCTTTTCTGGGTCCTTCTGTGCGTTCCCAAAATCTGGGTCTTCCTGGGCTTCTCTAGTGTAATCATCCTGAAATTTGTCTCTTCTTGCCCTTTAAACACCAACCTTTAGTGGCTTAGGCTTTCTAGTTATGGTGAGAGACGGAAACTTTCCTAGGCCAAGGGTGTCATTAACGCCGAAGGAGGAAATGCTCCTTCGCATGCGTCTGCCACGAGCCACTTATTGGGTTTTTGGGGGTGAACCACCCTCTTCGAGGGTTTTGGCTCCTCAGCTTCAAGGTGGTGCCGTTCGTCCGGGGCGAGCCAGAGCTCGGCCGGCATCAGCTAGGGTTCCGGTTTCACGTTCCTCTCGTCCTTTCCGGCCACTAGCGTGCGCTCTTTCTCTCGAGTCTCCCGGTGGGGCCGGGATAGCTTCCTCATCCGGATCCGAATCCTCGGCGCTGATGGCTCAACCCCTCAACTTCTATGAGGGCCCTTCCTCTGCTCGTGAAGGTATTCTTACGGAAGGGTATCGGGGTCCTTGCTGGGACTGCCTTGCGGAGAGTTCCACCCTGATAGCCCGAGGTGGAGACGTCGAGGCTTCCTCCATACTCGGTTCTTGTCGACACTAGTCTGCCCCGGTCGCCCCTTCTCACGTCCCCGTTCGTCTGAGTCCGCAGTCTTTTTCGCCTGCTACTGTAACTGTGCCAAGTATTTTTGCTCTCCACTGATACTAGCTTTGTTTATTTTCGTATAGGTTTAATGGCCCCCAAATCTCGGTCTTCCAAGCGGCATTCTGAGCCTGAGGGTTCGGACTCTTCTAGTCCTCCCGAAGCTTTGTGTCGGCGGTACAGTTGGGTATCACACGAGGTGCTGAAGACCCCGTCGCTTATGTCGGACACGGATGTTGCGCGGCTGAAGGTCCCGACCATGCCTGGGTGTGTCGTCAAGCGTCCAACAGCCGACGAGCCTATCTGCGCGGCTCGGTCAGAGGGTTGCCCAGACTTTTTCTTTTTCTACCGTGATTGTCTGACACAGGTGCAAGTTTCCCTTCCTTTTACCCCCTTTCAAATGGAGGCTTTGCTGCATCTCCAGCTTGCCCCCTCCCAGCTTCATCCAAATGGCTGGGCTTATCTTGTTGCCTTCGAGAGGCTGTGTGGTCACTTCCCAGTTCCCATTCCGTGCTCGACCAACCTTTTCTTTTACTTCTTTGGGCCCTTCACCCCTAGTTCGCCAAAAGAGAGTGATAAGTTGAGAGGGTTAGTGTCCCTTCGGATCAACCCGGACCGAAAGCTCATGACGCCCTTCTCTGACTCCTTCAAGCGCTTTAAAGGGGCATTTTTCAGAGTCGAGGCCGAGTCCGGGAAGCAGCCCTGGCTTTTGGGGGGAACCAGGGGCACCGCCATGGGTCCTCGTTTCCCCTTATACTGGATGGAGAGCCACTACAAGGTCAAGGCTCCTCTTTCCAGGTTTCGCGCAAGGGCCTTGTACCGGAATCGGCCTCTACCCTGCCTCGGTTGGAGGCTCTTGTGGCGGAGTACGGTGTGAGGCCGGCCGGCTACTTTATAACTGGGGACGGCTCCAAGCCGCTGCCTCCTACCAGTAGGGTTTTTAGTAGTGTGTTATCTCTATTTTTGTCTTGGTTTTTTGGATCCGTGATTCTGATTTGGTCCTTCTTTGCCTTTTCAGCTCGAGACATGAGTTCGCTGCCGCTCTACGTTCGCATGGCGAATCCTGCTGCCGCCTCGCCCAGTCGCCCAAAGAAGCGGGGCCCTTCTGCAGATGCCAGTGCTCCTGCTGCCGCGACTCCCAAGAAATCGAAGGGCTCAGTTGGCCAGGGTCCTTCTTCTGCTGCTGTCGCCCAGTCTTCCCCGGCGGTAGGACCCCAGGCTTCTGAAGGGCGAGAGGCCGTCGCCATGTCTCCGGCTTCCAAGGGAAAGGAAGTCATGATTTCTGATGAGGAGGTCGAGGCCGAACTCCACCCTGATGTGCCTGCTGGTTCCTCGTCGGGTCCGCCTTCGCCTCAGTCACTCCCCCCTCCTCCTCCTCCTCCAACGAGGCCATCATCGATTGTCCCCCGTGGTTTTTTATGGGATGAAGGGGTGGTTCCGGAGGTAGACGTCGCCTTCCTTCCTCCCCGGCATTTCATGGAAAGCCGGGCGCTGTCTCCCACTGCGTTGGATCAGCTACACTTGGCCCAGAGGGAATTATGCCGGTCGGTGGGCTACGTCCAGGCTTTGATACTGGTGCGGGAGCAGTACACCCGGGCCAATGCCGAGTGCCAGAGGCTGAGGGCGGCTAAGGCAGAGCTGAAGAGGGAATTGGCCGCGGCAGAAGCCAAGGCCGCGTCCGTCGGGGATCTGAAAGAGGAGTTGGAGGTGGCCGAGGCAAAGGCCAGGTCTGCTGAAGAGGAGCTCGTCAAGGCCTGGGATGAGCGGGATGCGATCCGGTTGGAGCAGGATGCTGCAAGGGTGGAGCGAGACGTCGCCAAGGCTGCGGCGGTGAAGGCCGATCAGGAGCTCCAGCTCTCCCGGGCGCATGCTGACAAGATAGCCGAGGAGTGTGGCCGGGCTCAGAAGGGAATGTCGGAGGGTCTTGCTGCAATAAAGGTCCTCCAGCAGCAGCGGGCCTCTCTGGTTGACGATAAGAAGGCGCTTGAGAAGGCCCTTTCGGCGGAGAAGGCGGCTCGCCAGGAGGTTTCGGATACCCTACTGCAGACTGCTGAGGCGTGCTTCAAGTAGGCCTTGGCACAAATCCGGTATTTCAACCCTGGGGCCAAGCTTAACGTGGACGGGTACGATTACCGTGCCTTCGTACAGGATGACGGGACTTTGATCCCTTATCAGCCTCCTGCCGCTGAGGGTCCTGCCGAGGTTGTTGAGGAGGATTCCGCCGACGTCGAAGATCCCGAGGCCGAGCCCTCCAGCTAGTCTTAGTTCTTTGTTTTTCCTTTTTTGGTTTTGGGGCGTCTATGCCCTTGTAATCTGTTAGAACAATTTCGGCCTTGGGCCCTTGTGTACATACTTTTTGGATTGAATGATATAAGTTTCTGCCTTTTTTTTTTTTTACCTGTGTTGTGAATGATTCAACTCTTTATCATTCTTTTTCCATAGTTCGAATATGTGTCGGCTGCTTGCGTACAAGCCATTTTGGTAACCTGGACAATGAATGATTTACGATTTTATCATCCTTTTGTCTAGTTTTCGGTGTACGTCGGCTGTATGAGTACAAGCTGTTTAGATGCTTTAGACAATGAATGATTTACAACTCTATCATCCTTTTGCCTATGCTTAAGTGTTAGTCGGCTGTATGCATACAAGCCGTTTTTACTCTACCACACTTAGCGTGTGGGAGGTTGGGGCAGGGTTGTTTTGTTTCAACCTCATCAGGTGTAACTAACCACACTGCCTCGGTCCGACTTTCTAACAATCGGACTCCAACTTTTTGCTTAGTCAGATTTTGTTTTACCGACGTAAGGGCTAGATTACCATATGCCTAACCGAGGCTTCGCTTGCCTCTAATCAGACATTTTGACCTGATCAGGGTCGGTATGGTAGCCTGCTTGCTTAGTCGGGCGAGCGTTGACGCGTCAATTTCACGAAAGGCTACGTATGGCGCCTTCGCCGAGCTCTAACCAATGCTTGTCGGAGTATAACGACCTGTTTTCGTACATCTAGATGTTTTTGATTTTCTGGCCGGGTACGCGACCTCTGAGCCGTTTACTGGTGCCGGGCTTATAGGTCTCGGCTTTCGGTTTCTTGGCCGGGCTTAACTACCTCGGCCTTCATGATTATGTCCGGGCTTCATTGCCTCGGCTTCATGCTTAAGCGAATAATTGTGCACATTCATAGATCTCCTCAATGGGGTCTTTTATTGATGGAAAACAGCCCTAAGGGGCGTTACAAAGAAAGAACATTAGAAAATAATATAACTTGAACTTTGACTTAACTGAAAATAAAGTAAAGACAAACAAGGCTGGATCTAGCTATAGTAGATCTTCAGCTTGTTGGCATTCCATGTTCTTTTGATCGGTTTCCGTGCCAAGGTCTCAAGGATGTATGCTCCTCCGTCGAGCTTCTCTTTAATCCGGTAGGGGCCTTCCCAGTTTGCCGCCAGCTTCCCGTCCTTGGCATTCTTGTTGCCTATGTCAGCCCGTCGGAGTACTAGGTTCCCTCGGTTAAATGACCGGTGTCTGACCTTTCTGTTGTACTTAGCCGCGAGTAACTGCTTGGCGGCTAATTCCCGGCAGTGCGCCGCGACCCAGATTTCGTCTATGAGGTCCAAGTCGGTCTTCAAGGCGTCATCGTTCGACTCCTGCCCTTCTTGTTTGGCTTTGACCTTTCTCCAGGATGGCTGTCCGATTTCAACCGGGATCATTGCTTCACATCCATAGGTTAGCCTGTACGGGGTTTCCTGGGTCGAAGACTGTACGATTGTCCGATATCCCCAAAGGACGTTGTGGAGCTGCTCGGTCCAGTTGGTGTCGGCTTGCAACATCCGCCTCTTCAGCCCGTCCAGGATGATCTTGTTGGCGGCTTCGGCCTGGCCATTTGACAGCGGGTGTTCCACGGACGAGAAGTGCTGTTTAATGTCCAGGTTGGACATTAAAGCCTGGAACCTGTGGTCCATGAATTGGGTCCACGGACGACCTCGGCTAGTATTCTGAAGCGAGAGACGATATTGTGCCAGAAGAACTTCATAACTCTGGCTGAGGTAATTGTGGCGAGTGGCTCTGCTTCGATCCATTTGGTGAAGTAGTCTACCACGACTATTAGCCATCTGCATTGCCCTTGTGCAGGCCGAAATGGTCCGAGGATGTCCATGCCCCATTTATAGAAGGGCCAGGGGGCTGGCATTCCTTTCAACTGTGAGGGCGACAGCCATATGATCCTGGCGTGTTTCTGGCAACTATCGCATGTCTTGGCCTTTTCCATGGCATCCTGCTTCATAGTTGGCCAATAGTAGCCGGCGCGTAGTGCCTTTCTGGCGAGGGCCTTGCCCCTCATGTGGTGGCCGTTGCTGCCTTCGTGTAGTTCAGCCAGCACATATTTTGCCTCGGTTTCGTCGAGACACCTCATCATTGGACAGTGCAGTCCCTTTCTATACAGCCGATCATCCACCATTGCGTATAGCGCGGCTTCTCTGATCAGCCTTTTGGCCTCGGTCGAGTCGGTAGGGATGATTTCCCTTTCGAGGTAGTCTTCTATTGGCTTCCTCCAGTCGAGGCCCGCCGAGATGGCCATGACACAGCTCGGCTCGATCAGGTTTTGCTGGATCACGGTCCTGTGATTGTCCGGTCCCTTAGTACTAGCCAGCTTGGAGAGGATGTCGGTTCTTGCGTTCTCTTCTCTCGGGATGTGAGAGACGGTTACTTCCTCGAATTCGGCCATGAGCTCTTTGGCGCGGTTTAGGTACTTTGCCATAAGAGGGCCTTTTGCTTGATAGCTGCCGTCAATCTGGGCTGTGATGAGCTGCGAGTTTGTTAAAACCTTTACTCGTTGTGCGCCATTGTCTTTTGGCTGGAGCAATCCGGCCAACAGAGCCTCGTACTCGGCCTGGTTATTGGAGGTCGGGAACTTGAGTTGGAGAGAGTGCTCGGTAGCGACCCCCTGGGGGCTTTCCACGATGACTCCTGCGCCGTTGCCCTTGGCGTTAGATGATCCATCCACGTAGACCTTCCAAGTCCCGTCGTTGGTTATCGCCGGGGTGAGCTCCCTGATGAAATCTGCGAGTGCCTGAGACTTGATTGCCTGCTGGGCCTCGAAAGTAATGTCGAACTCGGACAGCTCTATGGCCCAGTTTGTCATCCTTCCTGCTAAGTCGGGCTTATGGAGGATCTGTCGGATTGGTTGGCTGGTGCGGACCACTATCCGATGTCCTTGAAGATAAGGTCGGAGCCTTCTTGCCGTCGTGAGTAAGGCAAAGGCCACTTTCTCAAGTTTCTGGTACCGGAGTTTAGAGCTTTATAGAGCCTTGCTGACGAAATATATTGGCATCTGTCCGGCCTCGGCTTCTCTTACTAGGGCAACGCTGATGGCTTCATTGCCGATCGAGAGGTAGAGGAATAATGTCTCCCCTGGGTCCGGTTTAGTGAGCACCAGGGGGGTTGCCAAGCATCTCTTGATTTCCCCGAAGGCGGCGTCACAGTCTCGATTCCAGCCGCCTTGGGTTTCCTTCTTCAGTAATCTGAAGAGAGGTAGGGCCTTCTCGGCCGACTTCGGGAGAAACCTCGTCAGGACGGCTAGTCGGCCGGTCAGCTGCTGTGCCTCCTTCTTAGTCCTTAGGGACCGCATTTCTAACACGGCCTTGCATTTGTCCGGGTTGGCCTCGATTCCTCGGTCGGTCAACATGAAGCCTAAGAACTTCCCAGCCGGAACTCCAAAAGCACATTTGGCCGGGTTCAACCTGATTCGATGTCTTCTTAGTTTTTCAAACGTCTGTTCTAGGTCCCGGATGTGGTCTTCTGGAAGCTTCGACTTGACGATCATGTCGTCAATGTAGACTTCTATGTTACGCCCGATCTGGTCTTCGAACACCCGGCTCATCATCCTTTGATAGGTGGCCCCGGCATTCTTCAGTCCGAACGACATGACGTTGTAGCAGTAGTTTGCCTTATCCGTCATGAATGCGGTCTTTTCTCGGTCGTCTGGATGCATTGCTATCTGATTGTATCCGGAGTAGGCGTCCATGAAGGAGAGGAGCCGGTACCCAGCCGAGTTATCCACAAGTTGGTCGATGTTGGGCATCGGGTAGGAGTCCTTTTGGCACGCCTTGTTGAGGTTAGTGTAGTCAACGCATACTCTCCATTTGCCGCTGGGTTTGAGTACCATGACTACGTTGGAGAGCCAGGTGGTGTGCTGCACCTCTCGAATGAAACCGGCCGCTAGGAGCTCCTCGACGTGGCTCTCGAGGGACTTCTGTCTGTTGTCCACAATATTTCTCTTCTTCTGTGCCACTGGTCTTGATCTCGGCCATATGTCGAGTTTGTGGCAGCAGAAGTGGGGGTCAATGCCGGGTATATCAGCCGAGGTCCAGGCGAAGACGTCTTGGTTCTGCCTGAGGAAATAGATCATCTAAGTTTTGAGGTCGTTGCTTATATCTCGACCGATTTTGGCGGTCTTGGATGGGTCTGCCCCTAAAGTTACCTCCTCGAGCTCTCCTTCCGGCTCGGGCCTCTGATTTTCCTGTTCACGGAGGTCAAGTTCCACCATGTTGACCGGCTGCCGTGGGTGCTTGTCGTTTTCGACCTCGGCCACTTGCTCGTTGGGTCCTAGCCGAGGTGGAGATGAGGGTCCTCCTTCCTCGACCCGTAGAGCTTCAAAGTAGCATTGCCATTATTCCTTCTAATCTCCGGATACCACAACTATCTGGTTCTTGTCATTGACCATCTTCAGTTTGTGGTGTTTGGTGGACACCAGTATGTCCCAGTTGTGGATCGTCGGTCTTCCCAGGATGATGTTGTATGGGGACCAGAAATCAGCAACTATGAACCTCACGCGTTCAGATTTGAAGGCTTCTTTTGTCCCGAGGATTAGCCGGAGGTCGATGTAGCCTTTCGGAAAGGACTGCTCGCCATTGAATCCAATCAAGGTGGTCTTGCATGGCTTGAGATCCTCCGAGTCAAGGTGCATCCTTTTGTAGGCGTCCCAGCTTATGATATCGGCCGAGCTCCCTGCATCAACAAAGATCCTCTTAACCCGGCAGTTTACCAAGGTTCCGGTGATTACCAGGCCATCCAGATGGCCGGGCATGACGTCTTTCAGCTCTTCGTTGGTGAAGGTCAGGGTCGACTTCTTGGGGTCATCCTTGAACTTGGGGAGGTCTCGGACGGTCAGTACCTCGCGAAAGTATTTCTTCCGCTGGCTTACAGTGTCTCTGCCACCTCCGAATCCTCCGCTGACGACGTTGCACTGGAAATCCACGTCAAGAAACTCGTCGTCAGAGGCGGTCTTCTGTTTCTTCCCCTGCTTTCGGGCCTCCTCGGGTGGACTTCTGGTGCTACCGCGGTCATTCCGTTTGCCGCCCGTCCTTCCCTGAGTCTTGATGACATACTGACGTAGCTTTCCTTCTCTCACGAACTTTTCAATGGCGTCGCGGAGGTCATAGCATTCGTCGATGGTATGTCCATGGCAGTCATGGAACGTGCAGAACTTGAAACGATCAGTATTGGATCGGCCTCTAATCAGCCTCGGCTTGTCGACCCACCTCATTTCGGCCTGGGCTACCTCTTTCCATAACTGTGACCGAGAGACATTCAAGGGGGTGTAGTTATCATACCTAGCCTTCTGATCGGCTCGGTCCGGCTTGGCGTGGCTCTCACGATTCCGCCTTCTTGGTTCGGTCTTAACCCTTCTCGGCCGTTCCTCTTCACTGGGCGAAGCGTTTCTCGTACGTTCGGGTTCGTCGGCGTTGGCTGCCTCCATCTGCTCCACTTCCAGGTATTTCTTCGCCTGGGTGTAGAACTCGGTTAAGGTGTACACCGGGTTCTTGCATAGATTTTGGGCCAGTCGTGATGACAGATCTAGCCCATTGACGAGATAGTGGACATGAACTTCCTCGGGTAGCGACCTAACCTGCATCGCCACGTCCCGGAACCGGTCCAGGTATTTCTGTAGGGCCTCGCCTTTCTTCTGTCGCACTTTGCTCAGCGTGAATTCGGTCTTCGGCTGCTTTTTGCTGGTGGCGAAATGCAATTCAAACTTGCGTTCGAGGTCTTCGTAGCTCCAGATGGAGTTGTCCTGGAGTGAGCTCAGCCATCTGTGCGCCAGTCCGACCAGAGTAGCCGCAAAGAGACGTTGGATAACCGGGCCTCTAATTGTTCGGACCCACATGAGCTTCTCAAACACGTCAAGGTGGTTGCGTGGGTCTTGGGTTCCGTCAAACTTTGGAAGGTCGGCCAAGTCGAAATGCTTCGGGTAACGGGTCGTCGCCGCCTCCCTCGAGAACGGGGATCTGCCAGAGTCCGACAGATATGTCACTCGATATTCCCGGGGAGATCCGTGGCGAGGTGATCTACGAGTCCGGGGAGTTCGGTCCTCCACGCGGTGTTCTTCTCGATCTCGGCCCTCTCTTGCAACCCGATTAGTGTGGTTAAGACCGTCACCGTGGTTTCCGGCATTCTCTGGGGACTATGGTCGGCCTCGCTCCATGCTCGTCCTGCACTCCGGTTCGCCGTTGCCACGGCGTGTGCTCCTCGGCTCTGGGCTGCTGGAGGAACTGATGTCATCCAGGGGGCCCTCCTTCCTCTTCTATGGTTTCTCCGACGGCTTCCCTGCCGACAATCGTGTTCTAGTGCGTCTTGTATCATTCGACCAAAGGCTTCAAAATCATCCTGTCTCTGCAGGTCATCTCGTTTCTCCTTATTTTCGAGCCTCTGAAGGAACGACTCCTGCGTCCTCCGTAAGATACGGACGTCAGCTTCGACCGCCTGGACGTCTCGCGCTGGAGCCTCTGCGCGCGCTCCTAATGGTGGCTGGTTCTCCGTAGAAGGAGAGGTTGCCATGTCAGTGACGTGCCCTTCTGGGGTGTGTTCTTGCCGCGGTTGCTCCGACGGCTGATTGGGAGGCGGGTGGTTGGCTGGGGGTCTCCACCCACCAGCGGTGGATTTCTGCTGTGGCTTCTGGTGTTTGCCATCAGTGGTCACGGGGATAGAAGTTTATGGTTCCCCACGGTCGGCGCCAATGTTCTGTCCTAAGAACACAGAAAGATTGGACTTGACTAGGTTGTCAAGCCTAGAGCCTACGTACCCTTTGAAGGGATCAAAGTCCACGTAGTTCACAGTATACGTAAAGGCGAGAAGCTAGGGGGTGGTGTGTGTGCTCTGTGTGACAGGAAGTAAAGAGAGCATATATTAGAACGTGTGCACCTGGTTAGGGTTTCCTTGTATTTATAGAGGAGTCTGGTGCGAGTATCTCTGGGTTAATGAGCAATATCCGGGATCATAATTGGGGAAGATCTCCGATTAATGGGATCCTAGATTGGTGGGATGGGATCCCAGATTAGTGGGATTCCATATCCCTGCCCATTATTGCGGTGATTCTGCTCTACGCATGGTTGGGCCGTGGCCAAAATATGGGCCTTTTGGGCCGATCCATAACAAGCTCCTACAAACATAGCAAACTACTAACTCTTGAGATTTTGTTAAAATTCACTTAATGTGCAATTAAAATTGGGATGATACAATTTTTCTTCTCAATTAGCATATTCTAATGAACCATTCAAAAAAGCTAAAATCAACTATGATTACCAATCATAAACATGACAACAAGCATAATTTCATCAGGCATTTAAAGGAATATGGAGATTTAAATATCAAAATAATCATCCATTTAAAACCACAATAATCAATTCACATGAACACATAACAGCAATCCAAGTCTCACAACTAAATAATGATAAACCTAAATAAGGAAATCAAATAAATAGTCTAAGCAAAAAATTGAATTAAATAACTCCCCCTATTGAAGCACAATTGCTCAAGCCACAAGTCTCCATCACCAAGAAGCAAATATTTTAGCCACACATAGCCATGGGATAAACTCTAATACAATGTGGAATCAAACAAGCCATGAAAACAAGCCTCGCTGGGATTTGGAATTAGCTCGCCGGAATCTAGAATTATGTCGCTAGAAATAATGGAGGATGAAGGTGGTGTGACGAATGAGGGGTGGTGAAGCTACGGATGAAGAAGATGATGACGTTGAGGGTGAAGGAATCAATGAAAGACGAGGTCTCGTGCTCGCGGCGTTCGTTTTTCTCTTCTTGTTCGCAGCACTAATTCTTTATTCTCCAATCAATCTTTTTCGTGGCGCTGGATTGTCCTTTATATCTCCACGGTCTACTCTAAATTAAATGAAGAAGGTGACCTAATATCCAAAACTCAGTGTTTTAACGTCTTGGTCCTTCTCTGATTACTTCTCAATTTTTGGTCCTTTTCTGACAATAATTTAGGTCCTTCTCTAACAGTAATTTAGGTCCTTCTCTGACAGTAATTCTGACCCTCTGGTCCTTCTCTGACATTAATTCTGGTCCTTTCAAAATTCCTACAATGTAAAATTAAACACAAGGTAGCATCAAAAGTATAATGAATCATTTGCATGAATAGTTAATAAATTATGACTTTTTTTTTGCTAAATTAACTTAATTCAATATAAATGTCTTTAATTCAAATTAGTGTTTAGTCATGCAATAATATCCCAGAAAATGCCTTAAGAATCCCAATTTTACTATGAAATATCATATAAAAGTATGGTTAGATCAATTTCCCCACACTTAGACCTTTGTACTACTAAACAAAAGCAATTAAGCACAAGAATCCAAGTTCAAATCACTAATGCATTTGAAAGATGAGCAATTTCATAATTAGAAAGCAATGGATCAATTAATCAAATTCATCAAGCCAGCACTAGTCATAATCAAGCGATGCAAAGAAACTAACTGATCATACAATCCAAAATATTAAAATGAAGTACAGGAGGACTCTCAAGGTATTATCACTGTTTCAGTACTCAGAATAATTTCACTCTAGTTCAGTTAATTAATACCTTATCATAAGCTTGTAATAACTCTAAAATCTCCACTTCTAATAGCAATTAATGTAATGAATCAAGAGGACTTAGAAGGCTTGTAATGTTGGATGAAGGCTAAATGGAATGAATTAATTAGAAAATAATGAATAGTTGATATGCAAGTCAAAATTAATGAGCAAATTCATCACATCCAAATAACTCTACAAACTTTTGCCAATTCTTTTAAAAATCATGAACAAATGCCTTTTTTTCTTTTTTCTTTTTTTTTTATACTTTTTTTTTTTTTAACTATACTCACTTTTCTTTTCTTTTCTTTTCTTTTTCTTTTCACATACATGGCATTTCAACTTTTTGTTGGCAATTCTCTTTTGATTTTTTTAGAATGCTATGAACACTAAAAGTAATGACATGCATTAAAAAAAAAAGGCTTAAAGGAGGTAAGCAAAGGGTATATGAATGTAGGTTTGTGTTTAGATGAAAATGGTTTAAAATTGAATGCCTATTTCATTTTCATCACAATAACGCAAATACCGTTTCGAAAAAGAGTGGAAACAAGTTCTAGAAGGTGAAAAACTAAGCGAACATACATACATGAAAAGAATTTAAGGCTCAAATATGCTTCCAACAAGGTTTTTTTCTTCAATGCTCACTCCAACACAATTAATTGCATAGTAAGCTAACCACAAAACATCTACTTAACTATTCCAAGTGCTAACCTTACAAACACAACCAATCAAAACATTGCAATCAGTTAAAATAATGCTCAACTCCTAAATGCACAAATGATATATAAACTCTCTTTTTCAAAATGAGGAGTAAGCAAAAATCCAATTGTGGGTTCACTTCTCTTCCCATTCACTTGAAAAACAAGACATGGTTTTAGAAAGTTGGCAAAAACACTAGATCTCATGAAATCTCAAAGAATTTCCCACAAATTATACACTTCCAAAGTGGTAAATGCGACCCTTTACCACTTAGGGGATGCATTAAGGCAAGTCATTCTTGAAAAACTTTAAGTTTAAGGCATTTTGTCATTTAAAAACAACCAATTAATTGGGAGTCAAAATGTATTCCTTACCCCACACTTAATCAACACATTGTCCTCAATGTTTGTAAAGCACTTCTATTATTCTAACTTGTTCCTTAATGAAGTGGAAAGTTGTGAAGTCCAATTGCAATTGAAGCACAACACATCAACATCATAAAGAGAGAAGAGAGAAGAAACAAGCCATAATAATAGAGAAAATTAGAGTGAAGAGGCACAATGGTAATTAAGTAAGGTAGTGGCTAAGATGCAAAACATAGATTGGAACAAAACAGAAAATATTTTGCCTCATAACGTTTGGTTCGCACTGGAAAAGAAAATGGATTGATAGGAAAATTTTTGTCTGATTGAAAGAAAATAAGTTAGGAGAATGAGGTAAAATATCATTTTACCCATAAAATATAAAAATATTATTTAAAACCTCTCACTCACCATGCACACTAGAGTGTGCACATTTGTGTACAATGTGCACAGTCAATTTGAATTTGAGTGTGCATTCTCATCTGTCGCTTGTTCTCTGTTCTTTAGTCCACCATTTTTTTAGACAATTGGTGACCTAAGAAAAAGATCAAAGTTGGAGTTGCAAGACGGGGGAAGCCAGATCAAAAAGAAAGTGAAAACAAGAGCTGGAGAGCACCATTGACCTCCTTCTTCTTCCTTCAATGAGTTTAAAAGTTGGAGATTAGCGAGATGTGTCGCAGATTGAAGACGCACATGTTAATTGACATGGTATTGTCTAATTGATGTGGTCGATTTATGCCCTTGAAGGGCTGTTTATCACTCAAATTTAAGAAGACTTATATTACATCATTTCAATTTTAATTGCACATTAAGTGGTTTTAAACAATATCTAAGAGCTACTACCAATTGGAAATATTGGACTCATGTGATATCTTAAGGTTTTTATTAAGACTTAATAAATTTTAATTCTCATACTTTTTGAGCACAAATAGTCCATATCTTCATTACCAAGAATATTCATCATTCATATTTTCAATTCTATATCATACCATTCCATTCACTAATTCAACATTTAAAAAAAAAAATACCAAAAACAATAGTTAGCATTTAATTAAATTCCATTCATATTTTAGTTTATCAATTTGAAAAGTCAAAACCAATTTTCCTCTTGTTTTCATTGCATTTACATGTCATTTAAGTTACTTAGGACTTAATAAAAGGCTCTTCGAGAAGAGAGAACGATTCTCGTTTGCCTATACACAATCCTTAATTAATTTTTTACTGTGGATCCCAAAACTAAAGATAAAAAGGTCCTCATCAACTTCTTCGACCGTATTCATCACCTTGGTGGCTGAGCTTTTCCATCTTACCAGAAGGGTTTTGATTCTCTACGTCTGATGAACTTGATATTCTTGTGTCTGGGAAAGCAAGTCCATTACATGTGTACTTATATACAATGGAGAGAAATTCATACAAGGGAAGTATTTATTCATTATTCATTTATTCATTTCATTTTACTTTCCAGGCGCATGATTTTCATTCTAATGAAGAGTCAAATCAGAAATGGTATATGCAAGGAAAAAGATTAATTGTTGTTATCCAATGGATCTTGTTTTGAAATGGATTGTGAAAGGGTAATAATTATTTGTCTTGGGCTGTGCCCAAAGCATATTGGGTAGGATAAGATTCCAACATTGAGGCTACCCTAACCAAAAAAATGGGTTTGGACTTCAGACTGATGGCTTGGGTAATACATATATTTGGTTAAGTTGGATGATACACTACAAAAATACAACGAATTATTGACAGAATATAGCAACAGAATTTTATTTCATCCCTAATTTTAGTTAACCCTATAAATAAAAATCTAGAAAGATAAATTTTCTTTCCCCTACCATTCTACTACTTGAATCCTAAAACTTGCATTTAAATGACAATATGTGAAACATTTTCATCCCTAAACTTGAACATCCACTAAAATATTCACATGATGCATTCACATCTAAAATCAATTGAACAAAGATAAGTACTTAATCTTCCTAATAGCTCCTAAGACGTTACATTAGAATCTCTTAAAAGATCAAACGCCAACCATTTGACTTTAAGTTTTATCCTTTTTAGTATATCAATAGTTACCAGGTTTTCTCTTTAGATTCTTTATTGCCGCAGCATCTTTCGATTCGCCATATTCTCTACTATTTGGCTTCCTGATTGCCTTCTTTCGTCCTCTCCTTTACCTTCTTCAATTCTCCTTTACTAAAGGCTTTGACACCAACGAAGATAAAGGCACACTGTCACAGAGAACAATGGTTTAAAGTGAAATTATGGCGAAGAAGTCAAGTGCATAGAAGATTTAGAGAGTGACAAAGAGAGCGAAAGAAGTGAATTAGGGTTAGATCCTAAAATCCAACAAAATAATGTTGCCGTGCTAGTTCAGGGTAACATGACTTCACAAGAATCGTACAACCATGGGAACAAGGGCAGGATTACTTAGCGCAATAGGATGTGGTCTCTTAGGAAATTTGTACACAAAATTGGGTACATAGGTTACATAGCTCTTGAAGTTTGTCATTCATGAGAACTTTACCATTTGCATTCTTATATTATTTTTATTCTTTCAGAAGAATCTCTTGTGGAGTATATTCGTTGCCATTCACAAGTGATTTGCTAGATATATGTGTTGTAAGATAAGAGTAAAATTATTTTTCGAGACTTTATTTTCACCAAGCATTTTTTATTAGGTTCAGATGGAAACATACCCATAAAGAATTTTGCTTGGGTATTGGACACCATAAAATTTTTGTGAGTGCAAAAGTACATATGAAGTTTTCAAAATAGTGCTAAAACATCATGTACATACTTTAAGTCAACTAACATTGACCATTAGCCAACATGTAGGTTAAGAACATGGTGCAAAAATAAACATAAAGTTTGCAAAATTGTGCAAAAATGCCAAGGCCATTGAAAACTTCATGTGTATTTTTGCACAATTTTGGAAACTTCATGTGTATTATTTTTGCACCATTTTCATGGTTGACATGTTTGTTAACGACCAACGTTAGTTAATAAAATGGCCATGATATTTTTGCACCATTTGAAAAAGGGTTAACGTACAAATTTGCTCTAGAAGTTTTTGCTAAAAAACAATTTTTCTCTGAAAGATTTGCTAGGTTCAAATGTTACCCCAGAAATGTTAAAATAGAGTAATATTGCCCCATAAAGTTTTAAAAAAAAACAAACAAACAAACTTGACCATTACTTTTTAAAGGTAAGGGGCAACATTACTCCATTTTAACACTTCCAAAACAATATTGAACCTACACCAACTTTCATGATAATATTGCTCCTACATGAAAACTTTCAAAGCAAATTTGCATCTTAACCCTTTTACAAACTTCATGTGTAATTTTAAAAAAGAAAAGTTTATAGTGTACATGTCTAGTGCCCCAAGTGAAATACTTCATTGGTAGTTTTGCACTTTAGCTGTTTTTGTTTAAAATACTCCCTCATCCAATGTTGAATGTAGGAAATAATTAAAATAACTAATTGCAGATGTTAAAATAATGGGTTAAGGTGCAAATCAATTCATGAAATGTTTCACTAGGGCCACCACACACCATAAACTTTTCTTGGTTGCAAAATTATACATGAAGCTCTTAAAATGGTGCAAAAATGTCATGGCCGTTTAACAAACAAGTCAACCAAGAAAATTGTGCAAAAATACACATGAAGTTTCTAGTGGCTGTGGCATTTTTGTACCATTTTGAAAATTTCATTTGTATTTTTGCATGAACCTACATGTTTGATAAACAGTCAATATTAGTTGACTTAATAGCCATGGTATTAAAATTTCATGTGTACTTTTCCACCCAAAAAATATTGATGGTATCTAATGTCCCCGGCCAAATTCTTTGTTGGTAAGTTTTCACCTTAAGAGTTTAATTTGGCAAGGGAAGAAGCTTCAGCTTTATTCTCAATTCTAATTAGTTCATCTTCATTACATAGACATTAAAAGTTCATTAGAAAATTACTACCTCGAGTCCTTAAATGTAAGAACCCATTCATATTGGAAAATTACACTACAAATGAGATCTTATATCAAAGACGGGAGGGGAAGGAGATCCTCTCCTTATCCACTTTCTCATTTTCTCTTATCTGCTAAATCTGAACCGTTGATTTGGAAAGTGAGAGAAAAGTAAAAGTAGAATTGTATTGATTGGATGGATGTGATTTAACGATTATGAGAGATGACGAGAAAATGATGAGGAGAAAAACTCAACCCGACGGAAGGGTTGTACATCTTTATTCTTTCCCACAAGCTGTGTACATTATTTATTTACTCCTATTCTCTAAATAGTAAATCAATCACATCATCATAATCATAATCTAAAAGATGGTTCACTGGGTCAGGCTTAGAGAAATGGACGCCATGCTGAAAGTGATAATCATCATCAACAACCCCCTCGAGCTCGACGCACGCTAGCTTTTTCTTAGCATCTTCCAGCGTAGCAAATTTCACTGCAGGTCCACTATTCTCTTGCAAGTTTTGGTACTTCTTATTTCTGCTTTCAGTAATGGTAAACGATTCCACAGCTTCATCAGTTATGATCAGAGCTTGCTTTTCTGCATAATTGTTCACCATATATATATATATATATATAGTGTCAGCATCCACATGTGTGTGTATTCCTCTCAGAAGAAAACCCTATAGAACAAGTTACTATTAAAGGGGAAAGCCCGGCTAGATCCCAAGAAACAACCGTCATTATCAAAAAACCTCACAAGTGTGCAGTGTGGAATTTCTGGTCTATGACTCTCACTTTTATTGGACTTTTTTTGTTATTACATTCTTTTTTGGGGACCTCCAATCTCAATAGTGATTTAACCAGTATATATTCAGAAAATTTAACTTAAAAGGAAGGAATCATATGCAATCCCATAGTAATTACCTTTTCCAACCTCTTTCTGGTTTGTGTGAGGGGTAACAACATTGTCATTGCTTTCACCCAAAAGGTCCACCAATCTTATATTTCCCATTATATTAGTATACTCGTCAAACACTTCCAACAAATTCATATCCATCAAGTCCTTCAAAGGTGGTGGCTCAGATGATGATATCCTCTTAACCTACAAATCCCCGTGGTTTTCCCAAATCATCAAATATATTTTGTGTTCAATAAATGGAATGTGTGTGTGTGCGCGCATACATATATATATCTCACCTTGTCCTGTGCCACCTCAGTAATCTCCCAATTTGAATATGTTTCATTCTCATCTTCAGAATCTTTTGTGAGATCCACAAAGTTCTCCATCTCATGTATTAATATTGCTTTGTTTTTGTCTCGACAAATACTTGATTGAGGTTCATATGGGAGTGGATTCAACTGAATTTGTGTTGGACTGAGGTACCAATGGTACTGAAAAAAATAATATAATATGAATTAATGTCATTGACATCATTCATAACATTCAAATTATGAAAATAAACACATAAATGCACAAACACGTGTTTTACTAGAATATTTACCATATTCACCTCCGAGTCAAGAGGTGTCCAAGGAACTAGGCTAAGCTCCAAATTTGAAAGAAATGTACTTTCAGAAGACGGTGACCACAACGACTCTTGTGAGGTACTGACTTGCTTTTCCTCATCCTTCCTGTGTTTTTTTGAACTCTCGGATAACGCCGTATTGTGACCCTATAAGTCAACATAATGATTGTATTTGACATTAATTTTCATAATCCAATTAAATACTATGTATGCTCAATAAATGCAATACTTCCTCTGGTCCAAAAATATAAAGCGCCCTTTAAAAAATATCATCTTCATCAACATCAATTACATCTAGCTTTTTTGGATTTACAACCTTTTCTGAATTCTCTTTCACCACTTGGCCTTCCTCAGCATTTGCTTCAGTGGTTAGAATATTAGCGCCCACAGATTCTGTTGAAGTCAGAGCTTTTACTTCTGCAGAAATATTCTCTATCAAATGTAATTAGTCAATGATCACTAGCCTTTTGGGTTTCCATTGATATGAACGTAAATATGCTTATTAGAAGAAAACAATAAATATATTATAAATAATACATAGATCAACAATATTTAAGGTGGTAATAGTTCAAGTCATATTTACCTCCTTTCCCAATCGCATCTGGCAAGGCGCCCAGCTTGCCTTTATTTTTTCTCACCTTTTTAGAAGATGAGGATTCAGAACTGTGATCAACCTACGAATTATGAATTTTTAATTTATTTTCCATAAATCTACTAAATATTTTGTTAAATAAATCCAATTAATACAAATATTATGATAACCATTCTAATTTCATGTCTCACCTCTTTTCTCTTTTGGTTGATCTTTGGAAGTGACCCGGATCTGATGTATTCGGCCACCTCATTGACTGATCTCAACGTCACAGACGAACATAAATGGCGGTAGTACTAAGAAAAGAGAGGGAAAAAAAAAAGGCACATATATATTGCAAATGTTAATTATCATCATTGACATTGTTCAATCAAATTATAAGCTCGAACATGTGTAACATATGTTGTGTTATCATAACAACATATATAAAAATCAAAACTTAATCTTATGAGTTCAAAGTTAATTCCAGTTAACTCTAAGTATTAGTCACGATCGAAAGTGAAAGTGTATCATAAATTTACTGTGTCAGTCAACTTCGTCTTTGAGCCTCGTTTTCGCCTCTGGATCCTCCATTTTCCAAGTCGTTCTGTGACTTTATCGAGGTCTCTAATATGTTCAGCATCAAAGCCACCAGGGAGACTAAAGAATACCACCTTTTCCCCCACCACTTGATTCTTTATACCTCTTCCTTTTTGTTTTCTCTGAATTTGTGAACAACAATAGGGTTAGAAATCAAGAAGAGATTATAGTTTTCTGTTATATTAATAATTTGGTTCTTTTTAGATGTTTATCCATGATCAAGATTTTTTTTTTTTTTTAAAGGGACATATAGATGGCTGAACTGCTGGAGAGAAAAATTGACGGCTTAGGTTTACCAACTTTTTTATAGAACGTAGATTATTGCAATGAATCAATTTGACATGTGAAATGTACAAATATTGAATAACTCTCTATTCCAGAAACTAAAATATGATGGAATTAGTATAAACGAGAGGAAAAAAAAAAAAAATTGGTTACCTCTATATGCGAACCATCATCGCCTTGATATTGTCTTTGAAAAGGTTCCGAGGGTGTGGGCTTTGAAACATCGGAAGAATCGATCTCTTTTAGCTTTTCTCGGCACTCTGCTATTAGTTCTTTGACTGATTTCTGAAAATTTCATATGAAAAGATGAAGACATGAATTTCACTCGTCAGTACATTAGCAAGATCATTACAAAAAAGCTAGCTTTGATTTCAAGATAAAGCATATTCTCCTACTTACAGAAATCATTTTCTTAATGCTCTTTGCTAGATCTTGATCACTTTTTCGACTATGTTCGCCTTGTCCACTGGGCTCTTCCATCTCACAGGAATGGTTTTATTCTCTAAGTTTGATGAACTTGAAATTTTTGTGTCTGGGAAAGAAAATCCCTCATTTCATTTTCTTCTCCAAGTGCATACTAGGTAAGTATTTATTATAATTTACTCCCTCATTTCCTTTTGTTGTCCATGTGCATGCACCAACGATAACCACTATGATTCCCAAAGATTTCCATATTGATTTTTTTTTTCGAAAATTTCATTTAAATGAGGTTTCAAATCAGAAATGGTATGCCAGGAAAAAGATTGTTGTTATCCAAATAATGCTTTGTAAAGGAAACTATGTTTTCATTACTCGTCACCAGATCTATCCATAATTTTGCCGAAATGAAAACTATCTAATCCAATGCAATCTTGTTTTGAAATGGATTGTGAAAGGGTATTAATTATTTTTTTGCCCAAATCATATTGGGTAGGGTTAGATTCCAACTTTGAGCCTAACCTAACAAAGGAATTGGGCTTGGATTTCAAACTGATGGCTAGGCCGACCCGTATGACCCAATTACATAGTTGGACCTAGTTATATGATACCCCCTCCCCCCCAAATGGTTAAGTATCAATTTTGCCCCAGAAGTATCTCGCCAGGAGCAATTTTACCCCGAAAGTTTTTTTTGGAGCAATGTTGCCCCGGAAGTTTTATTTTGGAGCAATGTTGCCCCTCCGTTAACGGTCAACGGTCATCGTTAGGATTGTTAACGAAGGGGCAAAATTGCTCCTAAAAAAAACTTCCGGGGCAACATTGTTCTCAAGAAAAACTTCCGAGGCAAAATTACTACTTAACCCAAAAAAAAATGTTAAAAGTGTTATTTATGATATCATATATTTTTAATTCTTATTTATATAATATCTAGAACTGGAAATAGGCTAGACCAGCCTAGGCTTCACCCTCCAATTCAAATTTTAAATATAAAAATTAAATAACTAATTTATGGAATTAAAAACTTAATTAAAGTATCTTTTATTAAAAAATTTTATTTTTCTAAAATATTCCTTTTAATCATTTATACAGTGGGACTTTACTGAAATTTTGATCCCTATTATAAAATGGCTGTGTGTGTGCATGACTGAATCCTTCCATGAGAATAAAATATATTTAAAATATAATACAATATTAATACTGAACAAATAAATGTCAACATTTCCACAAAATATCTCTATGGGTTAAACATGTTTAAGGAAAATTAAAATTTATATCCATTACAATACATTTCTTATATATAAAAAAAGAAGTTCAAAGGAAAAAGAAAACGACTTACAAGTCACAGGAAAAATAATTAAATGTAAAGATAATAAATGTATAAAAGAATTATAAGATTCACAAAACACTTTTAATAGAAAGATCAAATTTATTTTTTAAAAAAAAAAAGAGAAATACAAAAATTACTCTCTTAAGTTTTAATTCAATTCCTTTCTTTAAGCATTTTTTAAAAACATGTTAAAAATTGAAAGTGCCCTTTATTTATTTTTTAAAAAAAGTAAAATATTTTACATAAAAATTTCCTTTTAATTCTTTATAAATATATAATCTTATATAATTCTTTATAAAAGTAAAATTCTTTAATTCTATAAATTAGTTATTTAATTTTTATATTTAAAATTTGAATTAGAGGGTGAAGCCTAGACTGGTCTAGCCTGTTTCTACCCCTAGATATTATATAAAAAAGAATTAAAAATATATGATATCATAAATAACATTTTTAACTTTTTTTTTTTTTGTTAAGTAGCAATTTTGCCCCGGAAGTTTTTTTTTTTTAGCAATCTTGCCCTGGAAGTTTTTTTTTTAGAGCAATGTTGCCCCTCGGTCAATGATTAACTAACGGTCAACTAACCGTTGATGGAGGGGCAACATTGCTCCAAAAAAAAAATTTCTGGGGCAACATTGCTCTAAAACAAACTTCCGGGACAAAATTGCTCCTGACGAGATACTTCCGTGGCAAAATTGGCACTTAACCCAAAAAAAAAAATCGAATTTATTGAAAGAATTTTATTCAATCGCTAATTTTAATCGAAAGAAAAATTTGCATACGTCTACCATTCTACTCATTCCCATTTGAATATGACAATATATGAAACCTTTTTTCCCCCTAAACATCCATAAAAAAATATTCACATAATGCATTCACATTTCAAATCAATTGAACGTACAAGGATAATTACTTAATCTATCAATAACTCCTAAAACCTTACATTGGAATCTCTTAAATGATCGGATTCAAACCTTTTGAGTTTAAGATGCTTACTATTCTTTTCTCTTTAGATTCTTTATCGATACCAGCATCTTTCGATTCACCATATTTTTCACTATTTGGCTTCTTGTTTGCCTTTTTTCTGTCTCTTTTTTATTATTTTCTTCAATTCTCCTTCACTAAAAGGTTTGGCACCAACAAAGACAGACCCGAAGTCGCAAAGTACAATGGTTGAAAGCCCAAACTTAATCACTAAAATATTGTTGTAAACATATGAGTGAATGTGTGGGTGTGTCAAAGAAATAAGTCCCACATTGCTTGGGGAAAGTAGAGTACAAGCCTATATATAGAGTCATATGCTATTGGGCTTGTAAAGAGGCTTGAGGAGTAGTGGGCTCGCGCGCACAACAATGGGCCACCAAGAGGCAAACGTAGTGGAAATCCGGCGATTCCTCCCCCCCTGCGCGCAAGTAGACTCGATTTTTCAGGCAACGTCCTTTGGCTCTCTACGGACAGCCTTTACAAAAGGAAGTCGGGTGAAGTGCTTGGTACGACATTTTTCACACAATCTTTTCTCCTCTGCCTATTTTTCTTGCTATCGGTTACCATTATCTTTCGCCAGTTCTGCTGCCTTGCCATACCATTATCTTTCACCAGTTCTTCCGCCTTGCCATAGAGCGAGAGTTCCGATACACGACTCAGATCACTCATACCGGTTTTGTTCCAAATTGCTCCTGATTTGTTCAACAATCTATAGAGTTCTACAGCGAGCATGGACAACGACGCTGGTAACAACGTTCCTGACAATCACGATGTTCCTAATCTCAATGCCGTACCAGTGCCTTTGGCAATGCCGTACCGGTGCCTTTGGCAATGCCGTACCGGTGCCTTTGGCAATGCCGCTTCCCAGACCTTTTCCTGATACATCCAAGATTGAGGTTTTCGATGGAAAGAATTTCAAACGGTGGCAAGAACAAGTTCATTCAGTCCTTGACATGCATGGTGTGGCTACTGCTCTCAATCAACCACAACCTGCGTTAGAATCTGACCAGGCTGTGAAGGATGCATGGACATACGCCAATAAGGTTTGCAGACACACCCTCATAAGTACTCTGTCTAATGATCTATTCGATGTGTATTGTGTATACAAGGAGGCGCAAAAGATCTGGGAGTCACTCATTCACAAATACACTGCTGAAGATGCCGGAAAACAAAAGTTCGTTGTGGGAAATTTCTATAAATGGGAAATGGTTGAAGACAAAGACATAAAGTTGCAGATCAACGAGTATCACAAACTGCTAGAGGAACTTCAGGCTAAAAATATCAATCTGCCAGATGAATTTGTGGCAGGAGTTCTGATTGAAAAATTGCCAGAGACGTGGAATCATTATAAGCAGCAACTCAAGCATAAGCAAAAACAATTGTCGCTGTCAGATCTGATTACACACATCATCATAGAAGATACAAACATAAAGGCAATACAAGCAGAAAAGGGAAAACAGATTACTGCCAAAGCCAATCTAGTGGAAGGAAAGCCACACAACAAGAGGTATGATTCTAAACACCAATACAAAAAGAAATCTGATTACAAACCCAGTGATTCTAACCCCAAATTCAAGAAGAATGGTAGTTGGTTTTTCTGTGGCAAGCCAGGACATTTTGCTGCTAAGTGTAGGAAAAAGGCTAGAATTGAAAAACGTAAAAGAGACGAAAATCGTCCAAAGCCAAATGTAAATTTGGTTGTAAGAGATGAAAACAGTGATGATGAGTTATCATTGCAATGGTCTCTTCTCAAGCCTTATTGGTCGCTAATGTGAAAAAATGGGTGGTAGACTCTGGAGCTACCAAGCATATATGTGCAAATAAGGAGATGTTTTCCACTTTCCAAGAAGCAGAAGACCATGTTTATTTGGCTAATTCACGAACTACAAAAGTTCAAGGGAAAGGAAAAGTGATGATAAAACTCACATCAGGAAAGACATTGGCGCTGAACGATGTTTTGTACGTGCCCGAACTTAGAGCAAATCTGATTTCTGTGGCTCTATTAGGAAAATCTGGGGTTAAGGTATCGTTTAAATCAAATAAGATCATTATGACTAAGAACAATGTTCTGATAGGGAAGGGTTATTGTAATCAGGGTCTTTTTGTACTAAGTGTTGATGAAAATAATGATAATGCTTCTTCTTCTGCTTACTTGATTGATTCCTTTGATTTATGGCATGCTAAACTAGGACATATACATAGATCTTATATAAAGAGATTACAAAATCTTGGGATAATTTCTGGAATTAATATTAATGATATTAATAAATGCGAAGTATGTGCAGAAACAAAACAAACTAGAAAAAACACATTGTGTTACTCAAAGAGAAACTGAATTGTTGTCTCTAATACACATTGACTTAGGAGATTTAAAACAAACAAAGGCAAGAGGTGGAAAGAGATACTATATTACTTTTATTCATGATTTTTCAAGATATACTAGAGTATATTTACTTAGAAATAAAGATGAGGCCTTTGAAAAATTTCTTTTATACAAGGCAGAGGTAGAAAATCAATTAGATAAAAAGAGTAAGATCAAATAAAGGAGGAGAATACTTGTTGCTTAATGATTTTTGTGAAAAGGAAGGAATAATCCATGAAGTAACTCCCCCATACTCACCTGAATCTAATGGTGTTGCTGAAAGGAAAAATAGAACCTTAAAGGAAATTATGAATGCTTTACTTGTAAGTTCTGGTGCTCCCAATAACTTGTGGGGGGAAGCTTTATTGTTTGCATGTTTTCTACAAAATAGAATACCTCATAGAAAAACTAAGAAGACACCTTATGAGTTGTGGAAAGATTTTATACCAAACTTGAAATATTTGAAAGTGTGGGGGTGCCTAGCAAAAGTATTATTACCTGATCCTAAAAGAAAAAAGACAGGTTCTAAAACTGCTGATTGTATGTTTATTGGTTATGCTCAACAAAGTCCTGCAAATCGGTTTCTAGTTTTAAAAAGTGAAATTTTAGAACATAATACAAATATTGAAACAAAAGATGCAGAATTTTTTGAAAATATTTTCCCTTTAAAAGTTGAGCACATTCCTAAGAGAATTGAACAAATCCCTGAACAAAACTCAAATAAAGATATGGTTGAAAACTTACGAAGGAGTAAAAGACAAAGAAAAGAAACATCTTTCGGAGATGATTTCTATACATATTTAGTAGAAGGTGAACCTATGAGTTATTATGAAGCTATCTCTTCTTCAGATGCAAAGTTTTGGGAACAAGCTATTAAAACTGAAATAGATTCTTTGAATCAAAACAAAACTTGGGTTTTAGTAGACTTGCCTTTAGGAGCAAAACCCATTGGATGTAAATGAGTGTTTAGGAAAAAATATTTTCATGGTGGTTCGATAGACAAATATAAAGCTAGATTAGTAGCCAAAGGTTTTACCCAAAAAGAAAATATTGATTACTTTGATACATTTTCTCCTGTAACTAGGATTTCCTCTATTAGAGTCTTAATTGCATTAGCTTCTATTCATAATCTTGTTATACATCAAATGGATGTCAAAACAACATTTCTAAATGGTGAATTAGAAGAGGAAATTTATATGGTTCAACCTGAAGGATGTATCATTCCTGGGCAAGAAAACAAAGTTTGCAAGTTAGTTAAGTCATTGTATGGTTTGAAGCAAGCACCTAAACAGTGGCATGAGAAATTAGATCAAGTTTTGATAAGTGGTGGTTTCTCTACCTTTGAAGTAGAAAGATGTGTTTATATAAAAGTTATGAATAATGATTGTGTGATTATTTGCTTATATGTGGATGATATGCTTATCTTTGGTACTAGTCTAAATATTGTGCATGAGACAAAGAGCTTTCTTGCTTCAAATTTTGATATGAAAGATCTTGGAGAAGCAAAGGTAATATTGGGTGTAAAAATCATAAGGAATGAACGTGGTATTCAACTTTCTCAAGAACATTATGTTGAGAAGATTCTGAGAAAGTTTGAACAGTTCAATGAAGATCCTTTAAGTACTCCTTATGATAGTAGTGTACATCTCACAAAACATGAAGGAGATCCAATAGCTCAATCTAAATATGCACAAATCATTGGAGTTTGTTGCATTTGATGAATTATACAAGACCAGACATAGCATATGTTATGTGTAGATTGAGCAGGTATACTCACTGCCCAGGCAGTAAACATTGGGAGGCTCTCATAAGATTATTACGATACTTGAGAGGTACCATGAATTATGGAATACAGTATAGTGGGTTTCCCGCTGTATTAGAATGGTACAGCGATGCTAACTGGATTTCGGATTCAGACGAAACAAAATCCACTAGTAGCTATGTCTTTATTCTTGGTGGTGGTGCAGTCACATGGAAATCAGCCAAACAAAACTTAATAGCACCGTCCTCAAGGGACTCTGAGTTTATTGCTATGGAGTTGGTTGGTACTAAGGCTGAGTGGTTGAAAAACTTCTTAGCAAATATCCTATTAGGTGACAAACCAACACCATCAGTGTCGTTACATTGTGATAATAAAGCGGCAAAAGCCACAGCAAAGAACAAAACCTTCAATGGTAAAAGTAGACACATATGATTGAGACATAATATTATAAGGCAGCTGCTAAAGGATGGTGTTATCTCAATCGATTATGTAAAGTCAGAAATGAACTTGGCGGATCCGTTAACAAAACCCCTTGGGAAGAAAATGATTGTAGAAACGTAGAGAGGAATGGGACTAAAGCCTACACATAATTGACAGCGATGGCAACCCAACCTTTGTGATTAGTGATCCCATGAAGAAGGTTCAATGGGTAAGAACAAGTCGTTCGTCGATTTCAACTAGCATGAAAAATTATTTGTCCCTTCCTAAAACAATGGGAAAATGCTAGAATGCACGATTTTGAGGTTGAGCAAAGCTCTTAATGATTTCATAGTCATACAAGACCATGTGCTTAGTACAGGCACACTTACATGAAATCACCTCTACGAATGTGGAGTGTGGCCGCTCCTATGAGATCGTGGCGAAATCTCTAGAGCATTCGTTATGCACCAGGCACGCGCATGGCCATCATAACGCGCAAAATTGTTGATTAACAGCAGAAATGTTAGGATATAATCTGACCATTAATGCCTCTAATACACACCAAGATTTGTTAGTTCATAGAAGCATGCTTCACTAACATCTCTGTGTATTAAGTGTTATTGGTCTAGGTCTGGTTCATAGTTCTAAGGACCACCAGATACAATGGTTATAGTCCTATGGGTAACACAGCGGGTTTCTTTGACACATGTGGGGGATTGTTGTAAACATATGAGTAAATGTGTGGGTGTGTCAAAGAAACAAGTCCCACATTGCTTGGGGAAAGGAGAGTACAAGCCTATAGAGTCCTATGCTATTGGGCTTGTAAAGAGGCTTGAGGAGTAGTGGGCTCGTGCGCACAACAATGAGCCACCAAGAGGCAAATGTAGTGGAAATTCGGCGATTCCCCCCCCCCCCCCGCGCGCGCGCTCGAGGGTAATATATGACACCAGCACTTTTGTGAAAATATTTTGCTCTAAAGAAATATTATTTTAGTTTACTAAAATAATAATTTAATTTTTGGAGGCTTACCGAAAAGGCTCCATATTTAGGGTTTAAAAGTTGAGAACCCTTCGTGACCAATAGTTGTCAACGGTCGAGCGCCTATCCGGACGAGTTTACCATTGTCAACGAGTATACTCAATTTTTCAGGCAACGTCCGTTGGGTCGCGAGGGATGTGTCGTCCGAATGGCTTACGTCCGTTGGTTCTCTACGAACAGCGTTTACAAAAGGAAGTCGGACGAAGTGCTTGGTACGACATTTTTCACACAGTCTTTTCTCCTCTGCCTATTTTTCTTGCTGTCGATTACCATTATTTTTCGCCAGTTCTACTGCCTTGCCATAGAGCGAGAAGGGTCTGTTTAATCCTCGGGAGTACCGTTTCCAGTTTGCCAGTGGTTGCGGAACAACTCTATAGGACAGTGTTCCCGTACGCGACTCAAATCACTCATATTGGTTTTGTTCCAGATTGCTCCAGATTTGTTCAACAAATATATGTAAATATATAGCTCTATCAGTAGCAAAAATATAGCTCTATCAACAAGTGCATAGAAGATATATATGGAGAGTGATAAAGGGAGTAAAAGGTGTGATTAGGGTTAGGTATACAACAAAAGCAACATATAAACTATCATAGCATAACATTCATGTGTGGGTCGGGTTGTGAAAAATGGTTTTTACATCAACCCCATCCTCAATCTGATCTTTGCATCAACGAGGGCCCAACTCGCTAACCTGCTGTTAATACATAAAAGGCCATACATCACGTCTTCTCTCCTCCCCAACTCCACCTCCTCCAGCTTCATCTCCTCTCCTCTCACTGGCAGCACCACTTCCTTCTTGTAGCAGCATTTCTAGAGCACCATCAGATCAATCTCTGTTCCTCCTCTGGCTTTGTCTCTCTTTCTTCCCTTCATATGCTTCTTTTTACTTCCCTGGTATCCTATGATCCATAATGTACTTTATTCTTGCATTTGGGTTAGAGACTTGGGTTCTATGAAGAGAGTTAAATTGAGGGTAGGGGAGTCATCACTGCTGATGTTATAAGAAACAAAGTAAAGGGAGAAGGAAACACAGAGAAGCCATATGTAATAAGTGTCTATGTAGGAACTTTATCTAAACATAGAGCCAGTTGCACAATAGAGTAGAAAAGTAGAATATGACAAGTTTAGAATGTAAACTTGTGAATTTAATCGAGTTTGCAGTTAACATAAGTTTAAGAGTAAGTTAATACAATTTTCTAAGTTAGAAACTCCAAAACAGTAAACCCGATGAGTTAACTCGTAAACTTGACAATGTAAGGTTCCACCATTACATTTCTAAAGATCAAATTAAAAAAGAAAAATCGGCTGGGTATGTTAAATGTGAGAAAGGTGTAGAAGTACGAGCTGTTAAGGGAGAGCTTTTGCCTTTAATTATTGATTAGTCTCCATACATTAACTAACTTCTAAACTCTTTTCATTTTCTTCGTTTCTCTTTGGGCTTTGCTTCTTCCTTCAATTTGATATATAGAAAATACTGAATCCTATAATTTACTCCTCAAGGATAGATTAATTCATACACATATATTCATTTTGCACAATTAATCTTTCGCAAAGCCCCCACACTCTTACTTTCCATTCAACTCTTAACTTGATTCTTTAATTTTCTTAGATTTGAAGCTAAAATTAGAGCTTGAACCTACACCCTTCTTCCTTCTAGCTAATTGAAGCACCTAAATTTATCTAATTTCTCTCGCAAAAGTAATTGCAGGTATTTAAGTAACGTTTATGGCATCAAAACAGCAAGCTCTAAATAAATTTTAGCACTATAAATGGCATTCATCCTTATCTAGCACTTGAGAGCATTATATAATAGTTTTCTTCCCTCCTTTCACTTAAGAATTTCATACCCTACAAGCTTTCTATCCATAAACATATAGATGATATCATATTATAATTATTTAAGCACTCCATGGAGCCCCTAAACACAATGAACAACACTTGGTCCCTAATTTTAAAAATTTTCCATCTTGACTGCATTTAACCAAAATAGCTTGTATTTAAAGTTCCTAACATATGGCACATAAGACACAATAAAACAGCCACCTAACCTTTACTATTCAATCCTCATTTTAGAATTTGCAATCCGTTTTGACCATCTAAATAATTGTTCAGCATTTAATCTGATAAACAACAACTAAATCTTCCTTAAAAACCATCACTAGTCAAAACAGGGAAATAAAATTTACAACAAGCATATTTTTCCTTTTGAATATTGTAACATCCCGTCTTTTAATATGTGATTTTCAAAAGAGATTATCAGAGTTTTGAATAATTTAAACAGTGTGGCATCGGAAAAGAGTTTTCATTTTAAAACAAAACGAGTATCTGATATTTAACCAACATTGGTGTGTTGATACTAATACAGTCATCCAAATATTCAAGTACTCAAAGTACATAAGAAAACAGCAACAGATAAACAATCCTCCGTCCGAGTCCTTATACAGCCTGCTTACCCTTGTCAGCAACCCTGTCTCCGCCAGAACCTGAGGCTATGGTAAGAGCTGAGGTTCAATTCCCATTGAACCTCAGGTAACAGTTAACCTCATGCTTATGTAACAATTTTATATATAATAGATATTCATGATAGTTATAGCATAATCACATTTTAACAGCACAACCACCTCATATTTTAATCCAGTCTGCACTACCCAGTGCCACGGTGTACATCCGTGTCCTCAGCGCTAGGAAAACTCAACGGCATTATCATGACTATAACCCGTATATAGCTGAATGTGTATGCACAATTTTATAAAAACAGAATCTCAGACTATCCATCACATACAAATTTACAATAAGCATCAGAGTTAAGGTTACAGTACGCGTCCGTACCTTCGTTGATGATGTTTTGGTACGTTTGACTAAAACGGTACTTCTAACGGAAAACAGCGGTACAAGTTCACAGATACCCTATAGGAACAATATCACATTTATCAGTGGCCATCAACTTTGCAATACTTGTGGAATTCTACGTTGAAGATTTACTATTCATGTGAATAGTATTCACTATTCATGTGAATAGTACCAGTAAAAATATTTTTACCGTGACGGTAAATAATTTTTTACTGTTTGGTAAATAGTATTTACTGTATTGGTAAATAACATTACTGCCCAAGAATAATTCTTTTCTGATGTGACAGATCAGACTAAGCTGCAGTCACAGAGCATACTCAGAAAAACTCTATCAGGCTTTTCTACTATAATTACCGAAAGAAACTACCAAATCTTAAGACTAGGGACCAAAGAACTTACCCTTGAAGTTCTTACTCCTTCTCTCCAGCTCCGAGAACTTTACTCTAAATTCTCACTCTAAACTCTAAGAATTCTCTCTCTTCTATTAAACTCGACCGTTGTGATCTGAGTTTGGTGTGAAGAAAATGAAGAAGTGAGGCCTCTATTTATAGTTGGAAAATGGGTCTTTAAGTGTAATTTTCGTCTCTGGGTCATTTTACGTAATTTTCCTAAAAACTAAAAAAAAAAAACCCGTGACCAGCCGCCCGTGAACAATTTTATAAAAATTAATAATATTTTAATATATATTATTTATTTAAATAATAAATTATTATTGAGTGGGTCCCGCTGACAAAATTTTCAAACTCACGAGAGTTTCTGTCGGGAGAGGAGAAAATTTTGTCAGTGGGTCCCACACCTTTAAATATTATATTATTTTTTTACTAATAAAGTTCCCTATTCGGTGTTCTGATCGCGTGATCTTTTGCAAATTCTCAAAAATCCAGAAGCACAGCCTTGAAGCTCTATTCTTTCTCTTTAGAAATATCTGGGTCAACTGAATTTTTTGACCTCATTCAGGATATTTCGTAATCTGTCAAAGATTTTAAGTCGGACACTGCCGGAAACAGAAATTACTTCGGGTGACACCATCTTCGAGACAAAAATTCACTGATTCATAATATGCCCTTACCCAAGAAACCTAGTTCACGGTTTACAAGATATAATTTTATTTCTATTATTTCCCAAAATATAAGATATTACATTTCTCCCCCCGTTAAATAAAATTTCGCCCTCGAAATTTACTCCATACTAACTAAACATTGAGCCATGAACTCCGGATATCTTTCCCTCATATCTTCCTCTGTTTCCCAAGTTGCTTCATTAGGAGATAAACCCTTCCAGACCACTTTCACAACAGGAATATTTCTGTGTCGAAGCCGTTTCTCCTGGTAATCGAGAATTCGCTCCGGCTCGACCTCAAAAGTGTTATCATGTCGCACCTCGACATCCTCATACTGAATAACATGGTCATGGTCAGGTTGGTATTTCTTCAACTGGGAAACATGGAAAACATCATGGAGTTTACTCAAGTTCGGGGGTAAAGCTAATTGGTACGCAACTGGCCCTCGTTTGGCCAGGATTTCAAATGGTCCAACATATCGCGGACTCAACTTTTTCCTTTTCAGCGTTCTACCGATACCAGTGACTGGTGATAGTTTCAGAAACACATGGTCTCCGACTTCAAATTCTAACGGTCTTCTCCTCTTATCAGCGTAACTCTTCTGTCTGCTTTGTGCTGTTAGGAGTCTCTGTTTGATCAATGCAATTTGCTTGGAGGTCTTATCAACTAAATCTGTCCCAATGAATTCTCGCTCCGACAATTCTGTCCAGCATATAGGTGATCGACACTTCCGCCCGTACAATGCCTCAAACGGAGCCATCTGTATGCTCGAATGGTAACTATTGTTGTAAGCGAATTCGGCCAGCGGTAAATGTTTATCCCAATGGCCTTTGAAATCCAATACACACGCTCTAAGCATATCTTCTAGCGTCTGTATTGTCCTTTCAGATTGACCATCGGTCTGTGGGTGATAAGCCGTACTAGGTCTTAGCTTAGTTCCCATCTCTGCATGCAAAGCCTCCCAGAATCGGGACGTAAATCGCGGGTCCCGATCAGAGACAATACTCTTAGGTACACCATGAAGTCTTACGATCTCTTTGATATAAATCTCCGCCAAACGTTCTGGTGAGTAGTTAATACTAATGGGGAGAAAGTGTGCCGACTTAGTCAATCGGTCAACAATTACCCAAATCGCGTCGTGTTGTCTGATCTTAGGTAACCCTACCACTAAGTCCATGGTAATATTCTCCCATTTCCATTCCGGAATTTCCAGTCCTTGAAGAAGACCAGGGGGTCGTTGGTGTTCAGTTTTAACTTTCTGACAGGTTAAGCATCTACCCACGTACTCGGTTACGTCTTTCTTCAGCCTGGGCCACCAAAACTCGGATTTCAGGTTCTGGTACATCTTCACCATTCCTGGATGTAGAGTATATTTACTCTTATGAGCCTCGTCTAGAATCTTCGTTCGTAATTCACCATCCTTTGGAATGTAGATCCGCTTCTTGTACCTGACTAAACCGCTAGGCGATAAGTCATGGTCTTGAGTCTCTCCCCGTGAGATCATCTCCCGAGCTGCTATAGCCCATTCGTCGTGCTTTTGAGCTTCCTCGACCGCATCTCTTAGATCGTATTCCCCTTGACTAACAAGGAGACTTGCAAGATACACGTCATCGGGCGCGTAGTGTCTCATGCAAATCTGATTGGACAGGTTCAGGTCTCTGAAATCTTCAAGTAGTCTCCGCTCTTGAATCATCATGTATGCTGCGTGCACCGTCTTTCTACTTAGCGCATCTGCTACGACATTTGCTTTTCCGGGATGATACTTGATCTCCAGATCGTAATCTTTTAGTAAGTCCATCCAGCGACGTTGTCTCATGTTGAGCTCTTTTTGATCAAACAGGTATTTCAGGCTCTTGTGGTCGCAGTATAACTCTACGACTGCACCATAGAGGTAGTGCCTCCATATCTTTAAGGCGAATACAATAGCCGCAAGTTCTAGGTCGTGAGTAGGGTAGTTCAACTCGTGAGGTTTCAACTGGCGAGAAGCATATGCCACAACTCTGCCCTGCTGCATGAGAACACACCCTAATCCTTGCCCACTAGCATCACTATAGACAACGTACGTTTCGTCTGGATCTGGAATTATTAATACTGGAGCTGTAGTCAACTTCTCCCTCAAAGTTTGAAAACTCGCCTCACAATCATCGTCCCATATGAATGGTTGTTTCTTCCTTGTGAGCTTCGTTAATGGTAAGGCAATACGTGAGAAATTTTGTATGAATCTGCGGTAATATCCTGCTAATCCCAGGAAACTACGTATCTCTGCCACCGTTTCCGGCTTCTTCCAGTTCAGAACCGCTTCCACTTTACTAGGATCAACAGCTACACCATCGCGAGATACGACATGACCCAGAAATTTTACCTCTGGTAGCCAGAATTCACACTTGCTCAATTTAGCAAAAAGTTGTTCGTCTCGGAGTATTCCCAACACGAGTCGCAGATGTTCTTCGTGTTCTTCCCTGCTTTTAGAATAGATCAGGATGTCATCGATGAACACCACTACAAACTTGTCTAGGTGTAGACGAAAGATTCTATTCATGTAATCCATGAATACGGCAGGCGCATTTGTCAATCCGAAAGGCATCACAAGGAATTCGTAATGCCCGTATCTGGTTCTAAAGGCTGTTTTTGGAACATCACTGGTTTTCACTCGCAGCTGGTGGTATCCTGAGTGCAAGTCAATTTTAGAGAATACACAAGAACCAGATAGTTGATCGAGTAGATCGTCAATGCGAGGAAGTGGGTACTTGTTTTTGATAGTCACCTTGTTTAACTCGCGGTAATCGATACAAAGTCGTAAACTTCCATCTTTCTTCTTTACAAACAGTACTGGGGCTCCCCATGGCGACACACTAGGTCGAATAAATCCTTTCTCCAGTAGCTCCTCAAGCTGTTTCTTCAATTCCAGCATCTCGTTTGGTGCCATACGATATGGTGCTTTTGATATTGGTCCAGTGCCTGGCATCAAGTCGATGGCGAATTCAACCTCTCTCTCAGGGGGTAACTTGGTGAGATCTTTGGGAAACACATCAGGGAATTCATTCACAATGGGAATGTCTTTGAGTGATGGTTCGTCGTCTATCTTGATTGAGAAGAACACCATATACGCTTGGCAACCTTGCTTCATGCATTTTTCTGCTTCTGCACTAGATAGGAAATTCAGACTCACATTGATCTTGCTCTGGTCGTGTGGTGGTGAGAATCGTATCTCTTTATTACCACAATCAATGACCGCGTTGTTTGCCGTTAGCCAATCAAGACCAAGAATGACATCAATGCCATGAAGCGGTAATCGAATAAGATCTATGTTAGATTCTCGTCCGTTCACACTCGCAATGCAATTAAGACATGCATCAGACGCTAAAGATTTCGCGCCAAGTGGGGTAGCTACTATCAAATCATATGGTAGTCTATAGGCTTGCATTCCTAGTCGTTTTGCACAATCGAAAGAAATAAACGAGTGACTAGCACCCGAATCATACAATGCCTGTAGTAGATTTCCATTAAGAGAAATAGTACCTTTGATCATCTCAGGAGATTTCTTGGCTTCCTCATTAGTCAGAGCAAAAACTCGTCCTGCGTTCTGCGGTCTCGCCTCCAAAGCTTTTTGAGGACAGTTTAAGCTAATATGCCCCGGTTTCTGACACCTGAAGCACACTGGCTTTCCCTCACAGTTAGCTCCCGGATGGAATCTTCTGCATTGCGGACAGGCTTGGGATGTCTGCATTCTTGGAAAGTTTTGCTGTCTCAGTTGAAATGGCCTCTTATTCCCTTGTTGGGAATTATTCCAAGGTGCCTTCCTCTTCTGTGCTGGGTTGTTGCGATTGAAACCGCTACGGTTGGGGCCGCTACTGCTGAAGTCTCTGGTCTTGCGAAGCTCCTTCAAGTTTCGTTCGATGAGTCGGCAGGCTTCTACAGCTTGATTTAGTTCCAGAAATTTGTGCGATACCAACCTTTCCCTTATCTCATACTTTAGTCCATACACAAGTACATTTGCAATGCTGCTCTCGTCATTATCTCGCCTCAAAAGTGATGAGTACCGAGATAAGTTGGTGAAACGAGCGAAGTAATCATCGAAAGATTCTTCCCGACCCTGACGGATGTGCAGGAACTCTGTCTCCTTCATCATCTGTACTGAGGGTGGAAAGTACTGCTCGTTAAACTTTTCTTGGAACGTTTCCCATGTGACGGGACAGTTTCGGCTTCGGAGGGTTGCCGCGGTGTTTCGCCACCAACGATCGGCGTCTCCTGCTAGCTTGTAAATTGCCAATTGAGCCTTCCTGTTATCCGGACATTCTAAGACCTCAAAGATCTTTTCAAGATGCAATAGCCAATCTTCAGCTGAATCAAGTTTTCCTCGGAATACTGGTGGCTTGTGTTTGCAGAATTGTGTCACCCAGTATTGTGTATCCTTAGCTTCTCTGACAGGTTGATGTTGTTCCACCAGTACTCTCTCCTGTCGAGGAGATGACTGAGATCGTTCTGGTCTCTCAAATGCGTTGCTGCGCTCATCTTCTTGTTCATCGAAATTTTCTCCTCCCTCTCGTTGTTGTTGCTGTTGCTCTCCTTCAGCCTGTTGTTCTTCATCCCCTTGTCCTCCCTGCCTGTTGGCGAGAAGCGCATCGATGAGAGTTCTCTGTTCTTGTATTATTCTCCTCATTTCTTGAAGTTCATCTTGTACTGGTGGTGGAGGTTCACGTTGTTCGAGTTCAGGGTTTGGTACTACTCGCAGTTGCCTACCCCTACCTCTGCCTCGGCCTCTGCCTCGACCTCGGCCTCGGCCTCTAGGAGTTCCGGCGCCTCCCAAAGTTGCCATATTCTAAATTCCAAAGGTTAATAGATATAAACACTAGAAAACAAAAAGATTACACATAACATAAGATCACAAATTTCATATGAATCACACCAAAGCGTATATAGTACACCCCTTTTATTCATTAATGGTGATTACACAAACTACTATTATACTTAGTCCTACTGTTACAAAACTATTGCTACTACTACTTCCATGGTTCATTGAACTGTTGTAGGGTTGTCTTTGTCTTTCTACATGACCAGGTGAACTAAATGCTGGAGGCAGAAAATGCACGAGCACACATCCTCGATGTGGCCCTCATTCAGAATTTCATTGATTTTAGTTTTCCAGAAACGGGTGCGAGGAAAGTGATGAAGGGTGGATTTAACCCAGTCTCTAGAAGGATACGGAAAATGGTAGCGAGAGTTTGCCTGGTAAAATTCTCTGACTCGGGTCAGATACAGTAGGTATTTGTCTTTCTCGGTCTTAGTAGTGAGAGCGGCATGGAGAAATTCCAAGTGTAAGGCTAAAGTTAAGATGGAGTTTTCATCTAAGACGTACTCCAGGTTGCCAGAGTTGGCGTCAGAGTCATAGTCGAGATCTTGTATCTGAGGATAGTCAAAGTTATCACCTATTGAGGAGTGATGTGAATTGCTGGGATTTCCGGGTTCCGGTGAGTAGGGCTCTGCAAGAATGGGTATTGAGTCATATAGATGGTCGGGATACTCAGGTCCAGGATGGTATTCTGGTTCTGGATCATTATCAAGTGCAAGAGCGGGGTAGAGTGGTTCTGGTACCGGCACAGGTTCAGGCATTGGTACAGAGAGTGGATTTATCGGTTCAGAGTTCAATCTCCTACTTACTGGTTCGGGGACTATCGACCGACGTGCAATACGTCTTCTTTTCCCAAAGTAATTGATATACGGAAATTCCTCTTTGTCCATTTCTACAACAACACCAGGGTCATATCAGTACTTATATTTTTTTTTTTTTTTTTTTTGAAATATTTTTTTTTAAAGAAAACCATGGCTTAGAGCCTAACTTAGTTAATCAACCGATTGGCCAGGTAGGCGTCTATCATGGGAGCCTCACCGTGCTAGGGTGACTGATTGGCTGATCCACATAGACTCGGCCCTACCTTCGGCACCAATGGTTTGTTGTAACTAAGTCGGGTTCATGCCAGATAAAATACTTTTGAAGGCTAGAACTTAACTCTGCTACTTAAACAACCTTACAAGACTGTTTAAAGTAACCTAGTTAACTTCGTGCCAGGATGCTGGCTCTGATACCAAAATGTAACATCCCGTCTTTTAATATGTGATTTTCAAAAGAGATTATCAGAGTTTTGAATAATTTAAACAGTGTGGCATCGGAAAAGAGTTTTCATTTTAAAACAAAACGAGTATCTGATATTTAACCAACATTGGTGTGTTGATACTAATACAGTCATCCAAATATTCAAGTACTCAAAGTACATAAGAAAACAGCAACAGATAAACAATCCTCCGTCCGAGTCCTTATACAGCCTGCTTACCCTTGTCAGCAACCCTGTCTCCGCCAGAACCTGAGGCTATGGTAAGAGCTGAGGTTCAATTCCCATTGAACCTCAGGTAACAGTTAACCTCATGCTTATGTAACAATTTTATATATAATAGATATTCATGATAGTTATAGCATAATCACATTTTAACAGCACAACCACCTCATATTTTAATCCAGTCTGCACTACCCAGTGCCACGGTGTACATCCGTGTCCTCAGCGCTAGGAAAACTCAACGGCATTATCATGACTATAACCCGTATATAGCTGAATGTGTATGCACAATTTTATAAAAACAGAATCTCAGACTATCCATCACATACAAATTTACAATAAGCATCAGAGTTAAGGTTACAGTACGCGTCCGTACCTTCGTTGATGATGTTTTGGTACGTTTGACTAAAACGGTACTTCTAACGGAAAACAGCGGTACAAGTTCACAGATACCCTATAGGAACAATATCACATTTATCAGTGGCCATCAACTTTGCAATACTTGTGGAATTCTACGTTGAAGATTTACTATTCATGTGAATAGTATTCACTATTCATGTGAATAGTACCAGTAAAAATATTTTTACCGTGACGGTAAATAATTTTTTACTGTTTGGTAAATAGTATTTACTGTATTGGTAAATAACATTACTGCCCAAGAATAATTCTTTTCTGATGTGACAGATCAGACTAAGCTGCAGTCACAGAGCATACTCAGAAAAACTCTATCAGGCTTTTCTACTATAATTACCGAAAGAAACTACCAAATCTTAAGACTAGGGACCAAAGAACTTACCCTTGAAGTTCTTACTCCTTCTCTCCAGCTCCGAGAACTTTACTCTAAATTCTCACTCTAAACTCTAAGAATTCTCTCTCTTCTATTAAACTCGACCGTTGTGATCTGAGTTTGGTGTGAAGAAAATGAAGAAGTGAGGCCTCTATTTATAGTTGGAAAATGGATCTTTAAGTGTAATTTTCGTCTCTGGGTCGTTTTACGTAATTTTCCTAAAAACTAAAAAAAAAAAACCCGTGACCAGCCGCCCGTGAACAATTTTATAAAAATTAATAATATTTTAATATATATTATTTATTTAAATAATAAATTATTATTGAGTGGGTCCCGCTGACAAAATTTTCAAACTCACGAGAGTTTCTGTCGGGAGAGGAGAAAATTTTGTCAGTGGGTCCCACACCTTTAAATATTATATTATTTTTTTACTAATAAAGTTCCCTATTCGGTGTTCTGATCGCGTGATCTTTTGCAAATTCTCAAAAATCCAGAAGCACAGCCTTGAAGCTCTATTCTTTCTCTTTAGAAATATCTGGGTCAACTGAATTTTTTGACCTCATTCAGGATATTTCGTAATCTGTCAAAGATTTTAAGTCGGACACTGCCGGAAACAGAAATTACTTCGGGTGACACCATCTTCGAGACAAAAATTCACTGATTCATAATATGCCCTTACCCAAGAAACCTAGTTCACGGTTTACAAGATATAATTTTATTTCTATTATTTCCCAAAATATAAGATATTACAAATATATATCCATATCTTGATATTACAAATTCTTGAGCATCAATGTACCATTCAATCATGTGGACACGTTAATTATCAAAGCTTCAAAAATTTAACCACAAGAACGCTGGATCAGGGCCAATATTCTTATCTAATTAATTATCCAGGGTTCTGATTCAACATCAAGGAACACTAATTTTATAGAACCCAACATCAACGCACATAAACGTAGGTCTCAATTTAGCAATCCCAGTGCAGATAAACATTGACATTAATAACTCACCAAAACACCAATGGACTGAAACAATTGAAGAATAAAAATGACCAAACAG
Organism: Acacia crassicarpa; assembly: GCA_034222035.1. NCBI lineage: Eukaryota > Viridiplantae > Streptophyta > Magnoliopsida > Fabales > Fabaceae > Acacia > Acacia crassicarpa. The sequence continues at coordinate 48,220,605 of JAWXYG010000006.1, read as the reverse complement.
GAGGAAGGAAAAAAAAAAAGCAACAACAAAAATCTCTACCAAATGAGAAGGACGCTGAAGGTGGTTCTTCTCTATCTCTGAAACTCAATCTGAAAGTTGTGCTCTGGTTTTTTATGGCACTGTTTGTCTGGCCTCTCTCAGTTGTCGAGCTCTCTCTCCGATGTTGGTGGGTGAAAGGACAAAGGGGTGGAGGACGGAGCTCACCAGTGAGGAAGAAGGATGGAGGAGGCGATGGTGGTGAAAATTTGAAGATTGCTGGCTTTAATGGAGCGTGGAAGAGTGCCGGAAAATACAGAACCTCGTTGTAACACCCTTCCTGATTTATCAGAGTTATCGCGCACAGGCATCGAAACGTTTTGGACGACTTTAATTGCGGAAAGAGAATTTCATAAAATAACTTAGTTTGAAAATACGAGGATAAATTTTTCGCGATTGAATACTCCTCACAGAGGGATATTAATACAGTAATCCCAAAATAGACAAATGATAAGCGTTTAAGATACTGCCTAACTACTCGCATTCTCCAAAAGGTTCCGTCTGCTGTATCCCTTACAGCTTCATCTTGCCTCTCGATCCCGAATCACCACCTGTCTCTTTCATGTGGTCTGGAGTTCAAATGAATGAACCCCAGGGGTAACAGTTAATCTCATGAACGCATATGAAGTATAAATGACAATTAGCACATGTTAAACATAGAAACATTTACAAGTAAACAATCAAACCGTAACCGCAGTTAACGGCTAAGGACCGCAGCCCTATGAGACCGCAGCCTCAATCCATAGCTAGGAAAAACAGTACATGTAAAGTAAGGACCACAGCCCTTTAGGACACGCAGCCCTATGAGACCGCAGCCTCAATCCATAGCTAGGAAAAACCATACATGTAAAGCATCTATCAAACATGATCAGCTAATACATGAACACAAACATACATGCTAACAAGATTACAGTTACCCACCTCAAGCTTGAGTCCTTACTCATCCAAAGTTGTTGGGATCAGGAGAGGTGTCAAAGTATGCCTTAGCCTATATCCTCCGGCTGTACTTTCTCTTTTCATCTACGGAGTTGCTTGAAGCTAAGTATCTTCCATTTGTTTTCTTTCTTCTTCGTCTTAACTGCTCATGGCCCTAAACACGACGTCATATTATTAGAGCTATGAAAAATAAATACCTAATGGCTTATCTTTGCCTCAAAGGCATTCTTACACGCTCGAAGTTTATTCTTATTTCTTTTGGCCACTCCTTCCTAATTTCGAATGGTAGCAAAAGCTATCAGCATTTTGGCCTAACTTCGAAAAATCACCAATAATTCTACAGAACTCCGATTGGGGTGGTTCAAATTTCTATTTGTCATTAATTAAGTCTATTTTCATGTACAAATAATCACTAGACTTATTTCTTACTGTATCATTTCCAGATTTTCATTCTTTCTTCGTTGTCCAGAAACACATTCCAGTTTAATAGGTCAAATTCAAAAATTCGTATCTCCTTCGATTCTTATCGGAATTCGACGAATTACCTATCAAATTCAACCTCTATGAGTCTACTATTTAACTGGAAAATTTCAAAATTTAATGATTTTGTTTGGTCATCCCGAAATGCCACGTCACCCACTGACTCCAGAAACATACCAGGAATTTTCCAGATTTTTGACTCAACTTTGAAAAATCATATCTTGAGCTACAGACCTCCGTTTTAGGTGAATCAAAGCTTATTTTAAACCTTGAGAAGTGTAATTTATCCTGTAAAAATTTCAGAGATAAACTCAAAATTTTAATGTTCCAAAATGGAACCCAAAAATTGCTATTCATTTCTGGAAACAGAAATTCTTCAGTGTTCAGGGTCCAACTTTGAAAAATCATAACTCCCATTCTACACGTCCGTTTTGGGTGTTCTTTGACTTTTTGGAAAGCTTAAGACGTCTTCTATGCACTGTAAAAATTTCAGAGCAAAAAGCTTTCATTTACCATTTCAAAATTGAACCCAAAAATAACTGTTCATTGCTGGAGACTGACAGTTTTCAGTTTTTCTTTCAAACTTTGGAAATTCCTAATTCTCTTTGTACACATCAGATTTGGGTGTTGTTTGGCTCATGTTAAAGGTCATGATGTGTACTAATTACCCACAAAATTTCAGGTTCAAAGGAGTTTGTTTGCTCTGGTTTTACCTTACTTAAACTTCAGTGCTCCAAACAGAACAGCAGAACATAACAGATGCTACAGTAACGCGTGTTACTGTTCATTTACGAAAATACTGTAGCAACTGATACTTTCGCCTCTGCTTGAGATTAAAAAAAAAACAGAGCTTCAACGTTCTATGATTCCCTTTAATCCCAACGTGAAATAGCTATATGGAAAAGTGTTTACCTTAACCGAAAACCAAGCTTGCGTGCGTTTAGTCTCTTTTTTCCTTCCAACTATCGTGCTTCTTGTTTGGTTTTTCTTCCTCTCGTTGCTCTTGACCGGCACCCTTGCATGCAACGATAGCTTTAAGACGTTCTCTGCTTTCGGCATTCAAAACATAGCAACATGCATAAGTAACACCACGTTACTTTTCCTTCGTTGAATCCTAGCTTTGCATGTGTGCTTCGGTGCTTCTTTCTTATTTCTCTTCACTAGCTCCACGGTTTGTCACTGTGACAGCCCCCATCGCACACTGTTTTCTGTTTCTAACCAGACCGAACAGTTGGAGGATGAAGATAAAGGAGTTTGTGAGAGGTGTAACCTTCGGTTCCCTTCTCCAATGCTTCCTCCGACTCTCATGCTCTCACTCAGCGTCCAACTTTCCTGTCTCTCGCTCTCAACCATCTGTTCACTTTGTGCAGCACCCAACTGAATGAGGATGAGGGCTGAAATAATTTTATGCAGAACCGAAAATGGGGAGTAGAGCACGGTGTACATGTTGGAAACACAAGAAAAGTTGTGGAGCATGGGCTGCGCTGAAAATGCAGAACACTAGGGAGATGGTATGGGTTGCTGCAAAATAAGAGAGGAAAACGTGGATCATGCGCGACATGCCGAGTTTCAAGGAGAAGTATTGGAGCAGACGTGAGCGAAACACAAGGAGAGTAGTGGAGCATGAGTTGCTGTCTGGCCGAATGGTTAATGAGTAAGGGATGCTGAATTAATTAATTGGTGCATGAGAGAAGTGGTGTGGCGTGAGTCCTCCGCCCTTCTTGGTTACTTTCTTTTATTTTCTAGCCATCAGGAACGAGACATGGGAGTTGATAAAAGAAAATAAATAATAAGTGTTTGGCCGAGGAGTATCACAGATTTAGAGAGTATAGGCTGTGTGTTAAGTATATTGGGTTGCAGCCAATTAAACCAGTGTGTGTGTTTTTGAACCATACAAACAACACACACCTTCGGCCCATGATGCATAACACCCAAGCCCACACTCAAACTGCCAAACAATTTCCTTAACCATCCAACACAATCATATAATCTCCAACAATTCTCTTCTTCAAAATTTTGATTAGCCATACCCTTGACTTATAATTTGGGCTTTGACTTTGGCCAAACGCATTTTCAAGCTTGGGGAAATAAACTTACTTTTTTACCCCTTCTTAATTTTTGTACTAGTATCAAATAAATTCCATAAATTATTCTAGGCTATTAACTTCACTAATCATTTTCCCCAAAAATTCGGGGAAAATATACGTTATTTTCCAATAATTAATCTGGCCACGTTTCCATAACAAAATTCCCATATAATATTTCTAATTTCCCAACTCTAAAATTTGGGATGTTACACTCGTCGGAACAATAGAAAGCTTCACCGAAATTAATGGAATCTCTTAGCTCTTGTTCGATTTCCTTGAGTCCACATGCTTAGCTTATGTGCCCCTTACATGCTCATCTCTGTTAGAGGTATAAGTATGTATGTGTGTATATTTTATATATTGTATTTATTTAAATTTAAATTATATATTGCTTTCTATAATGATTTTTACACCTAGTATCTCAAATTAATTAGTTTTCATATATTGGTGTTACAGACAAATATTTCTGATGCAGGATCGGAAACTAATTAATTTGAGATACTTGTTAAAAAATCATTACAAAAAACAGTATATAATTTAAATCTAAATAAATACTATGTGTATATATATATACACACACATAAGCTCAAAGCACCTGATGTGGACTTGATTTCCTCAACTCCACGGTGCCACACGCTCTGCCTCTGATTTTCTCCTAGTCGAGCCTTTAGTTATGGTCATAGCACCAAGTTCCGATGGCAGCAATGAAGGGAAGAGGATGATGGTGTAAAGTGGTTGCAAAGGTTTGAAGGGGACACAACTTCTCTCATTTAGCCATATCCTTCGCTCTTGTCCTTTTCTCCCAAAACGGCACTGTTTTGGTGCAAAATCACATCATTCTTTTTTTTAAAAAAAAAAATAGCATTCACCATCCTATAGTATTTTTTTAAGTATTAGTCAATACCCTGAAATATTTTTTGAGATCAAAATCATTTTAGGATCTTGAAAAAATATTTCAGGGTACTAACTGGTACTAAGAATGAAAATACTTCAGGATACTGACTGATATTGAAATATATTTAATGAAAATATATTTCAGATAATTACTAGTACTATAAATTTACTTGAAGATACTAACTGATACTGAAAAAAATACTTCGTGATCTTGAAAATTTATTTTAAGATCTTGAAAAAGTATCTCAAGGTAATGACTGATACTGGAAAGGTACTTCAGGATACTAACTGATACTGATAAAATATTTTATGATCTCCTAAAATAATTTTAGGATCTTGAAAATTATTTAAGGGTACTGATTGTCACATAAGAAATACTACACGGTGGTGAATGCTGTGATGCCCTAGCTTAATACGCCTATATTTATCAGAGTTTAAGTGCACAGACATCGAAATAATTTGGACAACTTAATTGTGAGATAAAAACTTTCTTAAAATAACTTAGTTTGGAAACATGACTATAAATTTTTCGCGATTCGAAACTATCCCATATGGAAAATCTTAATACAATAATCCAAAAATAGACAAATGATAAACGAACTAGTATAGTCCAACCTTCTATACTCTTACAAAAATCCTTTCTCCTGCAATCCTTACAGCTGCGTCTTTCCTCTCGATCCCGATCCACTACCTGTTTCTTTCATGCGTTCTAGAGTTCAAATGAATGAAGCCCAGGAGTAACAATAATCTCATATGTAGGTATAAAATATAAATCAAATATAACACATGTTAAGCATAAAATAATTTACAATAAATAAGTCGCACCGAAACTGTAGTTATCGGCCAAGGACTACAACCCTTTAGGACACGCAGCCCTATGAGACATACAGCCTCAATCCATAACTAGGATACAAACATGTAGAATTATCTAGCAACCATGATCGCCACCCCTTTTGATCTTCGCTTCTGCCGTCGCCAGTTTTCCAAGTAAGTGTGAATAATTTTTTTCAACTTTTTTTATTATTTATTGTTAAATAGGTTCTTTGTATTTGGACTTGTTTGTTATGGTTTATACACTTGATGAAGATTCTTTGGTATAATATTTTGGTAGAATTGGATGGATAAAGAAATGAAACTAATTCACATTTTAAAATTGGTATGGAAAAATTTGGACTGTTAATGTTTAACAAATGAATTAATGTTTGAATTTGTTCATGTCCTAAGTTTCCGGTTTTTTAACCTTTGTTTGTGGTTTCCATTTGGAAACTTTGTTAATATTAATATTAATAAATGATTATAAATGCATGACATCTCCGTTTCCAAAATATTTGTGTACTTTTATATTCCACACCACCGAATTGCCTTAAATTTAGTACCACACATATTGTACATATATTGAAAGAATGAGTGAAATACTCTAAAAACTCTTTTATTTTATCTTAATTATAAAGACTCTTATTTATTTTGAAAATATACATTTAAGCTAAAACTGTTAACTTCGTTAAGAATATTCAAAAAAATATATTTTTTCATTGAATTTATATAAAAATAAATTTATTTAGTAATTTACCCTTTATGTTAAATCATAAATTATAATTGACAATATGTAAATATCACAAACTTTTAAATGTTTGAATAAGTTTTTTTAAATGTTTCTAGAAAACAAATATCAAAATTTAAATTTAAATTAATACAATCTCTTAAACATATATAGTTTATTATGTTTGATAGAAAAAATGTGTTGATATATATTTTTAGTCATTTAAGAAATGACAACTTAAAAGTAAAGGCTTAATGATCTATTAGATTAATGGGAAATATTGGTACCCCTTGCTACTTGGTTAATTATGATTTGTGTTGAGGCTCGACTATATCCTATTTTGTTCATTTGCCATAGTTGGATTTTGTGTGAATTGTTCTCTTATGCATCCTTCGACCCTTGTTTGTTTTTCTACAATCGATTGCTAGAATTGAGGTAACAAACTACAACCCTGATGTAACTGTGTGTTTGCATTATGATGAAATAATAGTATATATGTTTTCCATCCCTATTTTCACCTAAACTTTATCATTCTCTTTTTTGCCTGTCCACATGCATGTCCCCATTTTCTAGTGTACTATCCTCATTCTCTAGTTGCTTGCTGGGATCTATTCTTTGTTTACTACATGTGTTTGTTTTCTACTTTCTTGATTAAGTGGCAATTGCTTGGTATAAGTGGCCAGTTGTATTTGCTACTTAGGTTAGTAGCTTAATTAGTTAGTATTATTGTGTTTGTTCCAAAAGTCTTTGTGTAGGGGTTAGGTTGGGGAAGTATGGAAGGCAATAGTGATAGAAGTTGAATGTACAATTGTCTTACTCAGAAAAAACAACTTACTCGAGCATTCTTGGAGGGTTTGGAAGAGTTCATCCAATTTTCTTTGGAGCACGCAACTAATTCAAGTACCACGATCAATTGTCCAAGTGTGAAATGTAGGTGTTTGCTATTTCAAGATCCGAGCACGATCAAAATCCATTTGTGTAGAAAGTGTTTCATGGACGATTATGAATGTTGGGAATATCATGGCGAAGTCCGACAAACACCGAGTGGTTATTACGGGGACACTAGTCATCGAGACAACTTTAATCAATATGAACAGTTGGTTATAGATGTCGCGGGACCGTCGATCGGCTAATATTTTAATCTCATTACTCATGTTGAACTATCATACATGGGAGAGGAGACTGGTACACATACTCAACCATCATACATGGAAGAGAATCCTAATCTGGAAGCCGATAGGTTCTATAAAATGCTTTAAGATGCGCAACGTCCATTATGAGACGCTTGTAAACACATTCGAAATAGTGAATATTCATTGCTAGCTGCTACGCTAGCAATACTAAGCTTGAAGAGTGATCACCACATGAGTGAGAAGAATTAAAACGAAATTATGTAGATCATGGGTAAGGTTGTTCCGAATGATAATAATCTACTTAAAGATTTTTACCAAGCAAAGAAAAAGGTGAAAGAGCTTGGGCTTAGATGTGAAAAAATTCATTGCTGCCCTAAAGGATGTATGCTCTATTATAAGGATGATGCTGAGTGGACTATTTGTAAATTTTGTGAACATTATAGGTACAAAGTTGTGAAGAATGGAAGGAAAACGACTTTTCAAACATTAAGCAAGATGTGGTACTTTCTTCTCGTGCCTAGACTTCAGAGATTGTATTCATCAGAACAAACAACTGCTTACATGAGATGGCATCGAGAGCATCGCAGGGATAAAAAATTTGTGATGCATCCATCCGATGCTGAAGCTTAGCTGAAATTTGTCGAGGTGAATCCTTTGTTTGTAGTCGATCTCTATAATGTCCGTCTTGGTTTATGTTCGGATGGGTTCGCTCCTTTCAACAAGATGGGCAAAAATTATTCCTATTGGCTTGTGATTGTGACTCCGTACAACCCCCCAACTTCCATGTGCATGAGAAGAGCGTTTTTGTTGCTCAATGCGTTAATCCTTGGGCCATCCAACCCAAAAAAGAAAATAGATGTATACCTCAAGCCTTTGATAGACGAGTTGAAGATATTGTGGAGTGAAGGGGTTCTTACGTACAATGTATCATTGAGCCAGAATTTCACCATGCGAGCTGTCTTAATGGACGATAAATGATTTCCTTGCATATGGGATGTTGAGTGGCTGGCAGACTTCAAGGAAGCTCTGCATGTCCGGTATGTCTCGAACAGAATGTGGGTTTTAACTTGCAATACAGTCACAAGGTCTGTTGGTTTGACAAGCGCCGGTGATTCTTGCCTATCAATCATTCGCTTATGAAAAAAAAACTTCAAGTAGAATGTGGTTGAACGGTTAGATAAACCTCGTCGTTTAAGTGACCAAGAAATATGGGAAAGGGTGAAGCACATTCAAAGTGTTGAAGAGGGAGCTACTTCTAGCGAACCTGAGGGATATGGCATTAAACATCACTGGAACAGAAGCAGCATCTTTTAGGAGCTACCATATCAGGAAGATCAATTATTGAGACACAACCTCGATGTCATGCATATTGAGAGGAATGTGCTTTGCAATATTCTGTACACCATAATGGACACCAAAGGTAAGACGAAGGATACAACCAACGTAAGTATTGTAGAGGACGATCTACCAAGCAATCTCTATGATTCCGCTACGGAGTTAGAGTTGATTCCTATCAATATTGAATATGAGGAATCAAACAATGAGGCACAAGAGATTTACTTTGATAGTGAAAAAATATTTCAGGTATTGACCGATACTAAAAGGATACGGACTGATACTGAAAAAAATATTTCAGGGTACTGACTGGTACTAATAAAAATTATTTTTAGGATACTTACTATTACAAAAAAAAAATATGCATAATCTTGAAAATTTATTTTAGAATCTTGAAAATATATTTCAGGTATTGACGGTACTAAAAGAATACGGACTGATACTGAAAAAAAATATTTCAGGGTACTGATTGGTACTAAAAAGTACTTTCAAGATACTGACTAGTACAGAGAAAATACTTCATAATCTTAAAAAATCTTAAAAAATTATTTTAGGATTTTGAAAAAAATATTTCAAGTATTGATCAGTACTAAAAGGATACTGACTGATACTGAAAAAATATTTCAGGGTACTGATTGATATTAAAAAAATACTTTCAGAATACTGACTAGTACAGAAAAAATACTTCATGATCTTGAAAAATTATTTTAGGATCTTGAAAAAATATTTCAAGTTATTGACTGGTACTAAAAGGATACTGACTAGTACTAAAATATATTTCAAAGTACTAATTGATACTAAAAATATACTTCAGCTTATTTTTTTAGATTCTAAAATAGTTTTCAGATCAGGAAATATTTTTTCAGTACCAGGCAGTATTCTCAAAGTATCTCTTTAGTATCAGTCAGTACCCAATAGTAATTAAAATAAAATTATTAAGTAAAAAAAAATTTGATGTTCGACGCTCTTTTTGATAAAGAACATGTGTATTTTTGCACCTTTGAAATGTCACGTCATCGTCCAGTCAGCAGAAAAAGTCAAACTTAACGGTCAAACAGTATTTTTGCACTTAATTTGTAACCATGTAGTCACTTTTGCACCTAAAAAAAACAGTTCCTACTGAGCGCTCCTTGGAGAAAAGCACATGTGTATTTTTACACCTTAGCCCTATTTTTTTATGTCTTGTGGATTCTTGGCCGAGTTTTTATGCCCAAGTCATGCGTTTTATTTAGCTAGTTGTGGATTATTGTTTTATATGATAATGTTGCATGTTTGTTTTTCTAGCGCTAAGGATTTGTGTCTGGGACATATATAATTAGCACTTGTGTGTGCTTTCGCTATTAACATTATATGTGTTATATATGTGCTATTGTAGTCTAGTTGTGGTGCGTTTGCTGAATGTTTTCTTTTATTCTACAATATATGAAATATTTGTCATGTATGATTTGCCTTTAAATATGAGATTAACCATTACCTTTGGATTAAACTGATAGTTGAATCTTAGATATGCCTAAAGATTTAGGAATATGTTCTAGATCCAGATGTAAGGCGGTGCAGCTAGGGTCGTCAAAGAAGACCACAAAGGAGGGATTTATTTAAGTGAATTTTATATTCTAATATTTTGGATTGTATATTACTAACTACTTGTCTAACTTTAAATTTGGCATAACTGTATAACTAACATCCTCCGAAAGGATTACCCCTAACTATTTCTGCATTTTAAATTGTATCACACGTATATTCCTCTAGGGATTTAAATTAACTAGCATATGTTATCAGTTACTCTTCGTCCAAACATTAATACATGCTCTCTGTTGCGAATCACTCTTATCTGTAAACATTGTTAGTCTGATAATTACAAACTAATTAGATTAATAAGAGACATAGGAACACAATTGAAAATCATAATTGATATAGGAATTAGGGGCGTTACAAAATGGGCTTAAAACGGACGTTAAAAAGATTTTTTGTATTAGTGTATGAATGATGAATGTTCTTAATAATGAAGAAATGTCTATCATTGCTCAAAAAGTGTGGGAGTTAAAATTCAATAAGTCTTAATAAAAACTTCAAGATAACACTTGAGTTCAATATTCCTAATTTATAGTAGCTCTCACAAACATAGTTAACTACTACCTCTTGAGATATTATCTAAAACCAATTAAGGTTCAATTGAATTTGAACTAATGCAATATGAGTCTTCTTGAAATTGTATACTAAATAGTCCCTCAAATTAAAGAAACAAATCAACTACATTAATTAGACATTAACACGCTAATTAACATAGTCTCATTGCAACCAAAAAGAAATTCCAATACATATAATATTCCCACTACAAAATCCAATCTCAACTACAAATATCAAACGACAATTAACATCAATCTTAGTTCCAGAATCATATACAATAATTCCTAAAACTAGGCAATCTAAATATATAACTTTAGACTAATGGAGTGATAGAAAAACTCCTCTATGTAGTCCATTGAGCTCAAAAATACATCTCCATCACCAAGAAGCAAAGGAATTAGCCATGCCAACCATCAAAACTTCACCAAACAAGTTTAAGATTCCAGACATTGAAGAACACCAATTAAGTAACCAAATAACACTGATTTGAAGAAGATTTATGGTTGGATATGAACCCAAAATCAACGAATCCACGGTTGTGATGAGTTCAAAAACATAAGAATCACAACCTAAGATTATGGAAGGAGATTCTAGTGACGGTATGAAGAAAAGTAAGGTTGATGGTCAGTGGTGGCTCTAAAAGTGATGTTTGGTGGAAATGGTGTAGAGAGAGTGGAAAGTCGACGGAGAAAAGAAGAGAGCCGTTCTGGTAGTAGAAATTTTGTGAATTGCCGCTGCTCTGTTCCTCCTCGACTCTGATCTCTCCTAGTCGCCGGTGAAGCTCTCTTGAATTGGAGAAGGCTACCCACAATGGCGAAGGATGTTGAAAGAAGCAAAGGTTGCCGGCAACCAAGAAAGAGAAGAGATTTAACAGTGAAAGCCTGATCCCCGTCTCCACGGCACTCTTCCTCTACTCAGCTCTATGTATCGAGTCTCTCGGGTCTGTAATGTCAAGTCTTCAGGTTTCAGAAGGAATCGGATCCCTATGGTCAAAACTTTTGACCAAGTGACTAAAATGAAAGATTCAAAGATTCTGTTTAGGGACTAAATGGAAAATATTTTGAAATATATCTGGGGTATACAGCAATTCATAAGAATTATGGATACTTTTATGTAATTTTCTCTGACTTTTTTCCTTCATAGATTTGTAATTTCCATAATTCTGGGGCTTTTTCTGTAATTTCCCCTATCATCAAAAATATTAATTCCAACTCCAATTGACATTTTCCGAAATCTAGAATTTTCTTCTTAAACACCTACAATACAAGATTAAGCACAAGAAAACATCAAAAGTACAAGAAATCATTTGAATGAATAACTAACAAATTATGACCATTTTACCCCCTAATTACACTTGATTCAATACAAATGTCTCTAACTCAAATTAATGTTTAATCATGCAATAATTTCCCAACAAATGCATTAAGAATCCTAATTTAATTATAAAGTATTATATAAAAATATGGTTCAATCAATATATTTATTTATTTATTTTATTTTTCTAATAATCTATTATCTTGATGGTCTATAAATATTTTCAGGGCTATTATAATAACTTGCATTTTTTTCATATTTATTTCCTGTGATGGTTTAACTAATATATTACTCTACATAATTCAGTTAATTGTAACTTATAAAAAAGATTGGATGAAGTAAAATACTTCCATTTAATAAATTAAATGTAGTAAGGAAATGACAGTCCATTTCTTTTTTTTTTTTTTATTATTATAGTCATGATAAAAGAAGGACTTAGTTTTCTCACGTTCAAATTGTACCAGACAAATGAATACAAGATCTGATTCAATTTTCCTTGAAAATCAAAATCACTTAACATTAAAGTCATAATAATTTGTTGCACTATGCAATTTTTTCATCAATAAAGACAAAATTTAACAACCAATTTATACCAAGAATATTTTCAATGTTGTTAAACTCTAGTTAGAAAAATAAACAGCATAAAAAATAAAATTGAATGAGAGGATCTACTGCAATTTACCTTCTAAATAGCATTTAATGAATAACATTTTATGCATTTATTAATAAATAAAAGGTACATGACATAGATAAAAATAAAATAAAAGACCGAGTACGTGTATTTGGGAATTAGTTTTGGACACCCAAATTTGGAATAGTACTTTTAGAGCGTTTCCCGAAACAAAAGCACTGCTAAGTGACACACGACAACGCTATGTTGTTTTATCAAAATGTGCATCTGAGTGGCTAGTTTCTTCTCTAAGGCACTGTTTGTTGGGTTTTCTTTCTTGCATTTGGGCTTGGTTTCATCTTTAATAGGCATTTATTATATAATATAACATCATTAACTCCCAAAACACTTGGAATCGATTGGGAAAAAAAACAAAACAAAACAAAACTTTCAAACACAACCACAAATTAAGGCACATTTTCCATCGTCAGTCAGTAAACAGTCAAGTATGACATGGAAAATATGCCCAATGTCATAAATGTATGAATCTGAAGATAAAAATCAAATGAAATATCCAAATTTTATTTTTCTCATCAGGGAAAACATTCAACATCTGTCGAAGTGATAAGAACACGAGGCTCTACTCGATTTTATTGCATTTGCCAACATCAAAACTTATCAATTTTATATGAATATCAACAATGTATTTAAAATCATTAGGAAACTTAATCATACTTTTGATTTCCTGGATTCCAATTATTTTCATAAAGTATTCTAACAATACAAAGAATATGCGAGCATTCTTAAGTGTCATCTGCATGATCTTTGATTCATAAGCATCCTGGCGCTTGCAGGTAAGAATGCATCGATCCATTTTTCCTCAGACCTCACCTGATAGAAGCTGCATGCACAGAGCTGCCCTTTAAGTATATCATTTCTTAAGTTCAGGATACACAGTAAAACCAAGTTGTTCATCTCCTATATCTAACTTGATTTCTAGTTTTCTCTTCATACTATTCTTTGGGATTCAAGAGTCTTCCTATTCTCTTAGGCGCGAAAACTTGTATTTTCATTATTCCTCCCTTCATCTTCAACCTTTGGCCAATATTGAATATTCGGTCAATTTCGAAGCTTCCATGTAATTTTAATTTACTTGCTTTCTAATGCTAATAAATTAAATCATTGTCATTTTCATTGATGACGCCATTTTGACATGCTCACTCAGACAACTGATCCAACTATTTTAATGGAATCAAAGAAGCCGAAAATCTCTTCTTTTTTGGTTACCAAAAGGGTGGACCACTTAGTCACCCATTTCATGACATAACTTTAACTGGCATATATATTCAAGTCATTCGGCGCATTTTTTTTTCCCCAGAAATTTATATTTGTAATCAACCTTAGCATTTTTATTTAATTAATTTCAAGCAGAAGTGTCATAGCTATTAATGTTAATTCATAGCTCCGTACTACTACTAATTAAAACAACAAATGACAAGTTTTCGCCAAATTTTGTTTAAATTGGACGATGAATCCTATTTTTAATGATATGTAATCCGTATAATTGTGTCACTTTATGGGTTCATTTTTTTTAGCAGCCGGGAACATTAATAATCAGCGACTCATTTATATGTAGTTCATATTAATTAGTCGCAAATATCTTCTTTTTTTTCTCCCCTTTAATTGGTGTTTTAATGCATATTTTGTCTATTTATTGCGGCTTTCATCATTGTAAACCGAGAATTGAGGATGCAAGCTGAAAAAGAGTGACTCAATCATATTTATGCTGTTTTAATTTGTCGAGTCAAAGGCTAACGGATAGGATTCGTCTCCTAGGAAATTAGTACGCAAAATCGAATATGGTAGAGGTAAGAGCAAAAGTAATTTTTTGAAACTTTATTTTCTTGAAGGATATTTTATTCAAGATATTCCCTCCAGTGCTGAATGTAAAAACTAATTCTATAACTAATTTTTAAACATTAAGAAATTACTTGAGTTGATTATGTTCCCCTTTTTTTGTATATCTCTTTTTTGGGGCAAATTTTTATATTTCAACCAAAGCTTATAATAAAAAATAGAGATATGACAGTTCTGCATTACATATTCCACCAACCCTCCCCCCCCCCCCGGCGGCGCCCGGGGGGGGGGGGGGGGGGGGGCAGCTGTAATTAAGAGATATTACTCAATTGCATGACTGTAATTAAGACCCCGAAATATCTATAATGTGTCTTGGATAAAAAAACAAGGAAAAGCTTAAGGAAGTAAGGAACATTAGAGGGACGAGGCATTAATGGAGAATATAATCTGGACCCAAATTCTTTTATCGTTATAATAATTGTTCAATGTCTCATTTATCGATAGAGTGAGGAGATTTAAAGCACATATATGGCTATAATCAGTGCCATAAAATAGCAACAAGAGTGAGTTTTTTTCCCCCTGAAGCCAGAAGAGTGATTGACGATAATGCTTCAAGCCTAGCTCATGATGAAGCAGAGATCTCACCAAAAACCCCGCAAGTTCCCAAATTTTAGTTCAACCTGCCTAAATTGTTATTTCAGTGATAAAAATGATTGTCAATATTCGATTTGCAAGAAAAAATTAACTTCATTCTAATTAATTAAAATTATAGCAGCAAAGTGAATTATGTGGTGTATATATTGTGAAATTACAAATTCCTAGAAAAATGGTTTTTTAAAAAAAAGGTGTAGGGATACAGTGAGTCGCCTTAAAAAATTAAATTTAACCCCTTTGTGAAAAAAAAAAATATATGTCCTGTTCTATCCACACACAAAAAAAAAAAAAAGTCTTTGTGCTCTTTAAGAAATCTGAATAAGAGTTTGACAAGTGAAGAAGCTATTTCATTCATTCTACCAAATGAACCAAAGTGCTTGAGAGTTCTACCAGAAGCTCAATAGCTTTATTCTCAAATCTAAGTACATTTTAAGTAGACAAGAAAAGAGCATTAGAAAATCAGATCATCTAAGTTGATCATTATCCTCGTACTACTGATCTTTATTCTTCCCCACACAAGCTAGTTATGCACAATATTTCCTTACGTTTAATCTCTAAATAAAAAACCGATCACATCATCATCATCATAATCAAAATCTAAAATATAGTCCATATGGTCCACTGGATCAGGCTTAGAAGAATAGACTCCATTTCCAAAGTGATCATCTTCGTCCTCAATCCCCTCGAGCTCGACAAGAGCAAGCTTTTGTTTAGCCTCTTCAAGAGTTGCAAACTTCTCTGCATAATTGTCCATATATATATATATATTATCAGCATCCATATATATCAATGTTGTCATTTATATTAATGTGAATGTGTTTCTTAGAAGAAAACAATAAATAGATTATAGTTAATATATAAAACATCAATATTTAAGGTGGTTATAGTTCAAAGTCATATTTACCTCCTTTTTCAATCTCTTCTGGGATGGCCTCGAGGTTGGATTTATTTTTCCTCACCTTTTTACAAGATGAGGATTCAGATATAATACTTTGGTCAGCCTACAAATTAAAAGGGAAAAAAAAGTTTATGAATCTTTCATTTATTTTTTGATAAATCTACTAAATACTGTGCTCAATAAATCCAATACATATTTATGATAGCAATTATAATGTCATGTCTCACCTCTTTTCTCTTTTGCTTCAACTTAGGAACTGACTCGGAGATAATAAAGTCAGAAGCCTCTTTGACTGATCTAAATGTCAACGAGGAGCGTATATGTCTATAATACTGAAAAATGATACATATAAGTAATGTTAATTATCAACATTGACATTATTCAAATTATAAGCATGAGCATATGTAAATTAAAATATTTTGCATTATCAGAACAACTAATATATATTCAATGAAATCAAAAACTAATCTTATGAATTCAAAGTTGATTCCACTTAACTCTATGTCAAAAGTATTATAGTCATGAATGAAAGTGTAAAAAAAAAAAAAAAGGAGAATGTCAGAAAAAAAAAATCACTTAAATTTTAAAAATCTGTTGACAATAACAATAATGAGATTAACAAGAACAATAAAAAAAATCGAGAACTCGATTTATTGGGAGATCACCTGCTTGGGATTTTGAAAGTCAAGTGGTATTTTCTATGAATTTTCCCAAAAAAAAATACGACAAAGTAGTATCCAGCAACTTGAAGTATTTTTCCAACAACATCTAGTATCTTAAAGCAATTTTTGTACATCCAACACCCAAAATTATTTTTTCAATAGCACTTAATTAGCGTGATAAGTTTAAAGTGATTGTTATTACTAATAAAAAAATACTTTAAATGCAAAATTGCGTTAAAAATTACTTTAGGGGACTATATGTGCTTGTTCTAAATGAATGAAAATTAGTTTAGGATACGAAGTGCTCTAACGAAAAAATATTTGAGAGAACAAATTAGAACTTAGGGTCGGCTAATGATGTAATTTACATTATCGGCTAGCTTTGAGGGCCGTTGGCGTCTTTGTATCTTCCATTCGCCAAGCCGTTCCCGGACTTTTTCAATATGTTCAGCATCAAAGCCTTCAGGGAGACTAAAGAATACCACCTTTTCCCCCACCACCGGATTACTTCTTCGTCTTTGTTTCATCTGATTTTTTTGAACAATAATAAGGTTAGAAAATAAGAATAGATAATAGTCTTCCTTTATATATGATGTCTATTGGTCATTAAGATTTTTTTTTTTTTTTAAGTACATCTAGCGATGGATGAACTGATGGAAAGAAAAATTGATAGCTTATATTTAACAACTTTTTTATAGAAAAAAGATTATAACAACGAGTCAACTGAACAACCCTCTATTCCACAAA
Source organism: Acacia crassicarpa (assembly GCA_034222035.1). Lineage (NCBI taxonomy): Eukaryota > Viridiplantae > Streptophyta > Magnoliopsida > Fabales > Fabaceae > Acacia > Acacia crassicarpa. Next base: position 48,203,295 of record JAWXYG010000006.1, on the reverse strand, counting down.
CTAAAATAAGATGAAATTAGTAGAAAAGAAATAATTTACCTCTTTTTGCGAACTACCAGCTTCTTGGTGTTGTATTTGAAAAGGTTCCGAGAGTGTGGGGCTTGAAACATCGCCAGAATCAATCGCTTTTCTCTTTTCTCGGATCTCAGCTCTGAGTTCTTTCACTGATTTCTGCACATTTCATATGAAAAGGTGGACATATTAGCAGGATCATTACAAAAGATTTTGTTTGCAAAAAAAAAAAAACAAAAAAGAAGCCATATTTTTCTACTTACAGAAATCATCTGCTTAATGCTCTTTGCTAGATCTTCACTTCTTCGACCGTGTTCATCACCTTGGTGACTGAGCCTTTCCATCTCGCCAGAAGGGTTTTGATTCTCTCTGTCTGATGGACTTGATACTCTTGTGTGGGAAAGCAAGTCCATTACATGTGTACTAATATACAATGGAGAGAAATTCATACAAGGCAAGTATTTATTCATAATCCATTCATTCATTTCATTTCATTTTCCAGTGCATGAACCATGGGTAATTAGATTTCCATATTGGTTTTGTCATAATTTTCATTCTAATGAAGAGTCAAATTAGAAATGATATATACAAGGAAAAAGATTAATTGTTGTTGTCCAATGGAATCTTGGTTTGAAATGGATTCTGAAAGGGTATCGATTATTTGTCTTGGGCTATGCCCAAATCATATTGGGTAGGGTCAGATTCCAACTTTGAGGCTAACCTAACAAAAGAATTGGGTTTGGACTTCAGACTGATGGCTAGGCCGATCGATACGTATAGTTGGAGTGGGTCTGATGAGCCTTCTTTCTTCCTCTCCTTTACCTTCTTCAATTCTCCTTTACTAAAGGCTTTGACACCAACAAAGACAAAGGCACAATGTCACAGAGAACAATGGTTTAAAGTTAAATTATGACGAAGAAGTCAAGTGCATAGAAGATTTAGAGGGTGAAAAAGGGAGCGAAAGAAGTGAATTAGGGTTAGATATATGGGGAAAAAACATATAAACTATCATAGCATAACGTTTAGGTGTGGGTCAGGTCGGGGAAAATGGTTTGATTTACCTATCAAGATTTACCTATCAAATCTCATCCTTTTATAGACAATTACACTGGGAGGGATGATAATGTCTCTCAATGATCTCAGTGGGTGCAACAATAACTATATCTAGTTTTGTCCTAAATGGAGAATCCAAAAAGGGGGTTCGGATTGTGAGAAAATTCACCCTTTCAATCTCACTCTTTTGTAGATATCTCCACCAGAAGGAAATATGTTATTTCCCGATCCCTTGGTTCCATGGAATATATTACCACTCTTCAAGCTAATTTGGAAAGTCAAGAAAGAAGTTCATTTGATCAAGAATGTCATAGTTCAATCCACCACCCACACCCTGAACCTTACAAACAACCTTCATTCCAACCCTACCACCCACCCGATCCATTATATAGTCCATATCATGAGCCTTCTCTTCCACCATATATGACCCATACTTTGAACATATCCAACCATTACATCAACCAACATATAATCCACCTCCTCTGCAATATGAGCCTTAGCAACCACCTGCTTCTTCATCATCTATACCCCAGTTTAACACTTCACCCCCACTTCATGACTCTTTATTCCAACCCACCTTCTAACCCTTCTATCCACCATGTGAACCTTCTCCTCCACCCCAACTTCATCATCCACAACCTCGTGGATTGAATACTATTTTCTCACCCCATAATATGTACTTCTTAACAAGTGAATTAACAAGAAAGTATAATTCATTCCAAGAAAAATACCTTCAACTACTCATGCATCAAGGAACAAGTGATAACTCTAAGGAGGTAGAAGAACAAATAAAATACACTAATGAGTTATTCAAGACATACTTTGATCAAATTGTGGATGAAGACGGGTGGTGAAGATGAAGCCCCATGGCCATATGACTCTAACGATGATAGGGAAACCAAAGAGCAAAAGCCAGATGTCATTTCACAAGTAGAAGATTTCAATCCTTCGGTGCTTACTACCATAGAAGAAGTCAAGAAGAAGTAAGTACAAAAAAGCTTGAAGAGTCTTTCCTACCATTTGGTAATGATCTTATCCTTATAGAAGTAGATTCTCCTCTACTACTTTAACTAATGAAACAATTAAGATATTAAGTGATGATGAGATGGATGAATAAATCATTGTCAAATTCCCTAAATCTATGAACATGAGAATGTTTTTACCTTTTTGCTTCAAGTAGTATTGAATTGATTGCTTATGTTGCTGCTTGTACTTGTGATGTTGATGCTAAACTAAATGCATATGAGGATTCATTCTCCACTCATCCTTCCATTCACTATTTTGATTTTGATGTTGTGGAGAAATACATTAATTGCCATAGCCTAGAAAAAGATCTTTCTCTTATTCAAATGAATTGCATGAAAGTAATTAAGAGGATTCAAATTAAATGTTTCGATTGATAAAAAAGGGTTAAAGTGCAAAAATACACATGTGCTTTTCTCCGATGAGCGCCCAGTGGCAAATGTTTTTTTTTTGTGCAAAAGTGCACACATGGTTACAAATTAGGTGCAAAAATACCGTTTGACCGTTAAATTTGACTTTGACCGTTAAGTTTGACTTTCACCGATGACATGGTATTTCAAAGGTGCAACAATACTGATTTGACGAAAACCTTAGTCGCCTCAAGGTCAAATCACAATTTACCACGAATTAAAATGCAATATAGTGCAAATAACTCGGGATCATTCTCTTATCAAGGAGCCTTTTATTTGAATTCCCTAGGTTAAACTAAGTGCTAAAAACATGGTTAGAAGAGGGGTTTTGAAATTGATTTTCTCTAAACTAAAATTCATAAAAATAAAGGAACTAATTCTATTCTTTTTGGTATTTTGAAAAATAGTGAAGAATGCTTTGGATTAAAAGGAATTAATGATGGATTCTCTTGGTAATGAAGAAGATGGCTATCATTGCTTTAAAAAAAATATATGGGAGTTAATTTTTTATTAAGTCTAAAGAACAACCTCAAGATAACACTTGAGTCCAATAATTTCAATTAATAGAAGCTCCTACAAACATAGCAAACTACTACTTTTTGAAACATTGTTAAAATCCACTTAATGTGTAATTAAAATTGGGATGATGTAAATTGTTCTTCTCAATTAGAATGTTCTAACGAACCATTCAAGAGCTAAAATCAACCATGATTACCACTCACAAACATGGCAGCAAGCATAATTTCATCAAGCATCTAAGGAAATATGAAAATATGAACATCAAGATACATCATCCAATTAAAACTACAATAATCAATCCACATGAACACATAACAGCAATCCAAGTCTCACAACTACATAATGATAATCCTAAACAAGAAAATCAAATATATAATCTAAGCAAAAGATTGAATTAAATAACTCCCCTATTGAAGCACAAAAGCTCAAGGCACAATTCCTCATCACCAAGAAGCAAGGATTTAGCCACTCATTAGTTTAGGCTCAGCCACAGCTTCATCCAGACAAATGGTGACGTTGAAATTACAGGAAAATGGTGGTGAATCAAGGGTGAAGGTGACGGTGGAGAGTGAATGGAAAGTGAAGGTCGTGTAGGTTGAAACAAGGAGTAGTAACGGTTAAGGTGGGTCGAAGAAGAAGGAAGAGGTTGAAGGCGTGAAGGTGTCTGGTCTCCTCCTCTCACGTCGCCGGAATTAATGGAGTTGAGAGCTGTCAGCGCCGGTGACGGAGGTGGGTGTTGGTGATGATGGAAGGTCAAGGCGTGGTGTTCCGGATTGCGTCGTCCCTCCAAGAGTCGATGATGATCGATGGTCTCCGATGAAAATCCCCCGGTTTCGACGTGTGTCCAAAACTCGCGGCGCTCAAGTTAATCAATAATTCCCCCTCAGCTCATTCTCGGATCTACCTCCAGCTCACGGGTCTGCCCAGCTGCTCCACGGGTCTGCAAGTTTCAGCAATCAGAAAACCTAATTGCTAATGGTCAAAACGCATGGCTTCATCAGAGGGACCTAATTGCAACTTTTAAAAACTTTCACAGAGGGACCAAAGTGAAAATTTTAAAACTTGAGTTTTAACTTTTATTTTCAAATATGTTCTAATCTTTTCAGGCTTCTTCAATCCAAAACAATTAACCTAAAATCAAATATTCTCAGAAAAATCAATGATTAAGAGTAATTACATTTTTTTGACAATTTTGCCTTTTTTAGCCCTAATTTAATATATTTACTCTTAATCTCAATTTATCACAAAAAATACATTTAAAGCTCAAAAACTATGAGAAAATACATTAAAAATCCCCATTTAAACATGTAAAATCATATAAAAATATGGTTTGATCAAATACACATGTGATTTGTCAAGAAAAGCGCCCAACAACAAATTTTTTTTAATTTAATAACTTTATTTTAATTACTACCGGGTGCTAAAAAGATATTTAGAATACTGACCTGTATAGAAAAATACTTCATAATCTTAAAATTTTATTTTTAGATCTGGAAAAAATATTTCAGGGTACTAACTGGTACTAAAAAGATACTTTGAAGTATTTTTTCTGTACCAGTCAGTATCCTGAAAGTACTTTTTAGTACCAGTCAGTACCTTGAAATATTTTTTTCAGTATCCTTTTAGTACCGGTAAACATTTGAAATATTTTTTCAAGATCTTAAAATAATTTTTCAAGATTATGAAGTATTTTTTCAGTATCAGTCAGTATCTTGAAAGTACCGGTCAATACTTGAAATATTTTTTTAAGATCCTAAAATAATTTTTCAAGATTATGAAGTTTTTTCTTTACTAGTCAGTATCTGAAAAAAAAAATATTTCAAGGTACTGACTAGTACTAAAAAGTACTTTCATGATATTGACTGGTATAGAAAAAATACTTCATAATCTTGAAAAATTATTTTAGGATCTTGAAAAAAATATTTCAAGTATTGACCCGTACTAAAAGAATACTGACTGATACTGAAAAAATACTTCATAATCTTGAAAAATTATTTTAGGATCTTGAAATAAAATTATTAAATTTTAAAGAAAAATTTGTTGTTGGGCGCTCTTCTTAACAAATCACATGTGTATTTTTGCACCTTTGAAATGTCATGTCATCGGTTAAAGTCAAACTTAACAGTCAAATGGTATTTTTGCACATAATTTGTAACCACGTGTGCACTTTTGCACCCAAAAAAAGCATTTGCTACTGGGCGCTCCTCGGAGAAAAGTACATGTGTATTTTTGTACCTTAACCCTTGATAAAATTGTAAATGAAAATGAATCTTTTCATTTAATTCTCTCCTGTGCTTTGCCACCCGATATAGAAAATGAAAATACTTGTTTCGAAATTTCAAGTGGTAATCGCTTGATCAATTCTCTTTCTTCTTCCACTCTTTTACCTCCCAACTCTTGTGATTGTAAAACTCCAACACTAAGTTGGATTCCACATTTTCCCCATTGCAAGCACAAGAGGATTTAGAAAATAGAACTACTTGTCTGGTTCTTACTGAAGGAAACCAATTGATTTTCTTGGGTGTGATTCCTACTTAGAGAATTTTTCTTTTAAAATGTTTTCACAATACTTTAGATCTCACCATGTTCTTTGGATTGGATATTGCTTTTGGCTTGTCTTCTTTGGAAGGGTCCTTTGCAGTCCTCTACCGGCCTACATTCTCAAACCTCTTCCAATTGATCTTGAACCACCACCACCTAAAAAAAACAAGGAAAAGTTTCTACGTCATTAGTACATTAAAGAATTTAGCATTATTACAATTGATTGTGATGTTTTGATTAATTGTGTTTATGTGGTTAGCATTAGGAATGGTTGAGTAAATGTTTTGTGGTTCGCTTGTTATGCAATTGATTATGTTAGAGTGAGCATTGGAGAAAAATATTATTGGAAATTTATTTGAGCCTTAAATTTTCTTCATATGTGCATGATTTACTTAGTTTTTCATCTTCTAGAACTTGTTTCAACTCTTTTTCGAAACGGCATTTACATTAGTGTGATGAAAATGAAAGAGGTATTCAATTTTGAAACATTTCACCAGAATACAAACCCCCATTCATCATTCTTTACTACCCTTTGAGCCATTTCTAAGTTGTATGCATGTCATTTACTCATAGTGTTCTTAGCATTCTAAAATCAAAGTGATTTTCCAATAGAAGTTGAACAATTTATATCTTGAAATGCCATGTATATGGAAAAGAGAAAGAAATTAAGTAAAAAAAAAAAAGTATGCGTAGTTTGGAAAAGAAGGAAAAAGAAGTAGAACAAAAAAAAGAGAAAAAATAGAAAAGTATTTTGTAGATAAAAAGAAAGGAAAAATAAATATGAAGGCAGCATTTGTACATGAATTTGGAAAAGAATTGACAAAACTTTGTCAAGTTATTTAGAAGCTATGAACTTACTCAGTAACTTTGACTTGCATATCACCTATTCATTTTTCTAATTAATTCATTCCATCTAGCTTTCTTCAATACTACAAACCTTTTAAGTTTTATTGATTCATTACATTATTGCTATTAGTAGTGGAGATGTTAGAGTTGTTACAAGCCTTTAGTAAGGTGTTGATTAAGTGAGTTAGGGTGAAGTTATCTGAATGAGGTAAGATGAGTGAAACAATAACACCCTTGAGAGTTTCCTTGTGCTTCATTCTAACATGTTGGATTGTGTAGTTAGCTAATTTCTTTGCATTGCTTGACTATGACTAGTATTGACTTGAGGAATTTGATTGAATGATCTGTTGCTTTCTAATTATGAAATTGCTCATCTTTCAAATGCATTGGTGATTGAACTTGGAATCTTGTACTCAATTGCCTTTTTTAGGAGTGGAAAGTGTTAGTTCCCTATTTATGTTTTGATAATGATTAACTTTGGAAACAATTCATGTACAAAGATCTAAGCAAAATAATTTGAACTTAGTCAAAAATGTGGTTTTTATCATAAAATCTTTTTACTATCAGATTAGCTCGAGCCAATGTTGCAGCTTCGAGTCAATCCCTTTACATCTATTGCCAAATTGACATGTTGTCTCGAGCTTGTGAGAAATCTGCCTCGAGTTTGTGCCTAGACTCGAGCTTGGATATTCTAAGACTCAAGCTAATGGCCTTTGATCTTAAAATGTTTTCCAAAAGCGTGGGTCTCTTGCCTCGAGCCAATGAGTGTTGACTCTAGCCAGAATCTTGACCGTTATATTTGAAAGTTGAGATTGACTCAAGCCTCCACTTAATGCCTCGAGCCAGAGACTTGTTTATCCAGTTTCAAATGTTTTCCTTCATGATGGACTCGAGCCTGATTTCCAACCTCGAGTCTAAAGGTTGACTTGAGCCTCGTAATTTACCTCGAGTTAAAACTCCTCTATATTGTTGAATGATCGTCTGTCGTAGACTCGAGGTATGTTTTTGGATGACTCGAGCCTATGTTTTATATGCCTCGAGTCAGACAGTATTTTCAAATCTTCTCTATGTCTTGAACGATGCTTAGACTCGAGTCCGTGATAATTTTGACTCAATCCAAGTATGTCTTTGTTTTTGAAAATGCTTATCTATATTCTAAGAATCTCTAAGTATGCTTTTGGATTCTTCATATCATTTATCATTAATGTTCTTAACTACATTTAATCAGTTTGTTAATGAGTTATAGATGATTAGAATGCGGATTAACTCTAGATTTTGAATAAAGCAATTCGACATGTCAGAGCATTTATTGCACTTACCTATTCAAGACACTTAACCAACAGACATACCTCTGCGCATCTGAAAGACGTTTTGGGCAAGATTATTTCATTCTCTTTATTGTGCTCTCAACGGTCATAATCACATGAACAAAAGAATTAAAGAATATTGTGATGGCGATTATACAGACCTCTCACGCTTCATCTCTAACAGACATTTATAAAGAGTCTTAATGGATTTTTCATCAAGCTTCTCAACGGACATAAATGTCAACACTATAAATACCTAAAGATTTGAATTCTCCAACTACTGAAACGTTGTGCAATCAATTTGTCTCAACTACTCTTACTATTTCATTAACTGAGCTAATATCTTCGAATATTCTCTTTGTACTTTAGTGTTCATTATTCATCTACTCAGTGAGGAGTTAAACATCGTTTTAAATATCTTAGTTATTTTAAATATTAAAGTTGTGGAACCTTAAGTGTGGGTGTACAATTACAACTTGTAAGGGGGAGTGAGTCCTAGTGAGAGGATATCTAAGTATAATGTGTAATTGTATTTGTGTTTGAAATATAGTGGAAATCTCAGAGTATTTTTGAGGACTGGATGTAGGTCAAGAGTTGGACTGAACTATTATAATCTCTTGTGTCCATTATTCTTCTTTCAGCATCTCTGTTGTTTATTCATTCCTAAGCTTTAGCAAAATATTTTTTTGAATCACCTATTCACCCCCCTCTATGTGATATTCCACCTTCAGAAAGGTTTAAGTGTTGGGAAATTGATTGAACCATATTTTGATATGCTTTTTCATGATTAATTTGGGGAATATAATGCATTTCTTATGACATTATTGCATGATTAAGCAATAATTCACGAGTACGAAAAAGGCTTTTAAGACCAAACGAAAGAGGCATCATAAAACCGGATCCGCGACCGGTCTTGTTCCAGGCGGTCTTCAAAGTCTGTAACTTTTAAGACCGGATGAGAACCAGTCTTAAAGAAATTTTTTTAGACCAGACATTAAAAATAGTAGGTTTCAAAAGTCATACTATATAGCTTATTGACCAAGTTCACAAGGCAGTGTGCTAGTGTCCAAATATGTACTAACCTTTGGACAAGTTCATCTAGGATCTGTGGCCTCACACGTATGCTTTTTTCTTACCTCGATTGGAAGGTCCTCATGAAACTATCATCAAAATCACAAATTTATCAATAATGGTCACTGAAAATTCACAACAGAGATTTCAAACAAGACAATCAAAATGACATGCTTACTCGTTCATGGTTTGCTTCAATGTAGGCCATGGATTGTTGTGAGTGGTGAAAGAGATTTGTTGTGTCTCTCAAAATAACCAGATTTAATAAAAGATTTGCAGTAATAGCGAAACAGAAATAGTAAAAATGGGGGGTTTTGATTCAAGCAAAGTAAAACGAAATAAATAGAAACAGAGCGAAATATTCAGAAGAAGATTAAAATCGATCAACCCAACATTCAGATTTCAGAGACTTTCATCATTGAACGAAATATAAATAACACACATTTGGCTTTGGATAAACCGAGATCTCTGCATTTACCCAGAAAATCCCTCGACTAGACAATCACCTGGAATATGTCCGAACAGTGGCGTCCTACTATGTGATCGCACAATAAAACTTAAACCTAGTTCGAACTCAATCCTTGGGATAAACCAAACCGAATATTAAATCTAATATTCGAACTATTTCCAGAAATCGAATATGATAAGATGAAAATAGAAACGAGTTAAATTACCAATAAAGTACAAGTTCTCTGGATGAATCATAGAATCCTCAAGTTGGGTTAACCACAGAAGTTTAGTCGAGCATGGCTGGAGAAAACAACAAAAAGACGAAGAACGTGAAGAACATTGTAGAGAAAATTAAACTTCTATATTTTCAATCCAAAACTATCTAAAACGTGAATTGAGAATATATTTTTTAGCCATCTAATCTAACCTATAAATAGGAAACACTAGGGCTATAAGATTGGCCCAAAAATAGGAAACCTCTAATAAATAGGAAACCTTTGAAAATAGAAAACCTCTAATAAATGTTCTTTTATTACAAAATTCGAGCAGAATAAAAATCCAGAAAAATGGATCTGTCTTTAGCTCCAATTTCGTCCATCTTCTTGTCCAAATCAGCCTTCTGAGTCTTCATAACAATTTTAGCTCTCGAAATTATCTAAAAAAGGAAAGAAGAATCAGGCTAATTGGATATCTAAATTAAAAGTTATGGCGAAAATACTAAATCACTGTAAATCTGGAATTTAATCATAAAAATGAATTAAATCCAATTAAAAGCTCATAGCTCGATTAAGTAATAAAATCCATTATTTATTAACTAAACAATCCTAAATTTATTAACCAAGAGATACAAATAAATATAACAATATTCAATTATCAAGTGGAGCATAAGAAAACCACTGTATTCTCCTCCATGCACATGAGTGGTAGTTCTGTGTTTTGATGATAACTAACAATTGTAAAAACAAGTTGAAGTTTGTCTTTGGTAAGTTGAAAAACTTACTGTTTTGGTTTCAAAACTCGACTTTTGACTTGATAGAGAATAGCTCAATTTTAATAAACTAAGCAAAACTCCAGTTTTCATTTAGAAACTCGAGTTTTGGTCTTACAGAGAGCATTCCAAGTTTTTCACATATAGACAAACTCCACGTTTTTCACATATAGACAAACTCAAGTTTTGGTCTTACAAAGAGCGCTCCAAACAATTGTCTTGATTATCAATTCTTGTGCTTCATCGCTATGATCTGGTTTGGTAGATTTTTCTTCACACAGAACAACACTATCAGAGTCTAGAAGGGCTGTGGAGCTTATTTAGAAAGCCACATCAGCATGCATTTCGCCATAAAGGATAATTGAGCGATGTGTCAAGGAGAATTATCCATGATAAGGATTAACTTATTAAATAGGGGAAAAAAATTAGGGACTTGGTTTTAACCAAATTAAAAGTTAAGGAACTAAGTCGTACCGGGTTATAGTTGAAGAACTGAGTCATACAAAATTATAGTTGAAGAATTGAGTCATAAATAAGTTAATATTTGAAGGACCAAAAGATTAATTTTCCCTAAAATTTAATAATCAATTCATAGCAAGAAGATTTTCAAAGTAGTTGAACTCTCACTAGAACACTGAATGTAACATCCCAATTTTCGAAAGCGTTTTTAAAATAGTTTGATCAGAGTAGAGCATCGGAAGTATTTAAATTGAAGAGTAACTGATAAACATCCACTGTATTGTATATGCTTGCTTCCACAGTGATACAAAAATTTCGAATGACTACAACGTTAAGTACATATCAAAAGAACTTTCTCCAGCCAATCTTTATGCCTGCTACTTACCCTTGTCTTCAATCCTGTTCACACCGGATCCTGAAGCTATAGTAAGAGCTGAGGTTCAATGCCCATTGAACCTCAGGTAACGGTTAACCTTATGCTTATGTAACAGTTTATGTATGACAGATATTCATGACATTGCAGCAATAATCACATGAAAATAATAACAGAACACAGCCATTGCATATGAATGTTATTATGGTATGCACTATTCATCAGTGCCACGGTGTACATCCGTCTCCTCAGCGCTAGGAAAACTCAACGGTATTATCAAGACCATAACCCGTGTATATATAGCTAAATGTATAAACATGTGAACTAAGTCCCATAACTTAGCCACAGTGCATGACCCAAGACCAAGTCTTGTCCATGAATTTATGAATTAATCTATCACATATAAGCATACAATAAGCATCAAAGTTAGTGTTACAGTACGTGAACGTACCTTTCACCGTGTAATGGCCAACATGCCTGACCTTTGAACCCAGCCTCGAACTTCCCGGATATCTTAACATATCACCATAATACTTAGAATAATATCCTAAGAGATATTTTCACCTCTATTTACCTCTCTACCCTTGGTGGATTTGTTATTTACAATTTTGCCCCTATATTTTTTTTAAAACGCAATACTGAATTTTCTGGGCAGATTTTGCATCAACTTTGAAAAATCATAATTAATTCTAGAAAAATCGAAATGAGGATCCGTAAAATTCCTTGGAATCCTTAGCATGTATATTTTTTAGGAAAAATACTGGTTTTCACCCAGATTTAGTGAATCATTCCCAGTTTTCATTTTTCTCAACGTTGCCCAGAATTTTGTCCAGAAAAATGGCCTAACTTCAACCGGTTGTATCTCTTTGTACAAGAATCAAAACGCTACATATTATATATATTCGGAAAGTCCTACATATCTACTTTGATCTTCAACTTCCAAGAATTTTGCTCCACAACATTTTCCACCATACTTTCGAAATAAATACATTTTTAATCATAAAAACATGAAATTAAAACTTCTTGGAAGATTTAAAGATCAAACTAACCTTTATACTAAAAACTACTAAGAACTACAAAACTAAAGACTAGAAAACTAAAAACAAGCTTACCTCTTGAAGACTCTTGCTACTCCCTCCTCCTTCTTGCTTCACTCCACTCTTGCTTAGAATGGTTTTTGATGTGAAGAGAATGAAGAGGAAAGCCCTCTACTTATAGGGAAATGGTATGGCATTTTGGTAGTTTTTCCAAACCTAATTCATCTTGAATATGAACCCTTGGATCTAACTTAGTAAAGAATTTTTAATCTCATCCATCCATGTGATTAGAAAACCCTAACTTAATCTCTAAGTTTTGCTTTTTAATTAACTAATTTACTTTAATGAAATCTATTTTTGGTTGCTTGATCTATCATCAACACTTTCGAATTCTATGTATGTATTTTGATTAGTAATTGGATATCCAAATTTATGGTCCAATTAGATTTCTCTAATTGTTCTTAATCATCTCTAATCTTATTCATCAAAGTTTGCCAAAATAACTCTAATTAAGCTTAATCTCGAGATTAAATTATGTGGGTTCAAGATAAGTCCTTATATTTGATTTATGATTAAGACTCTTCAAGATACAATTTATTTTCTATAGATTCTCATTTACTTGTGTCATGAATTTATCCCAATGGTTTTATTCTTCATTGAATTATCTTATTGGTGGATTTCAAATTAATATTGAATTAAGTTTGTTTTTCTCTCTCACTCACTAGACACACTCACAACAATTGTACACACACACAGGTCGGGTTTTCATTCTGACAGACACAGAGAACAGAGAGTCTCCAGAGATGGTCCAAGGTACTATCCCTCTTAGTAGGGAATCTTTTTCAAACGCTGTATCACTCGGGTGCTTACCGTTCAAGTAGCTCATTTGATTGTTCAAATCACTTAGGGTTGTATGCCTATAGATTATCCTATGACTTGATAACAGCTACCCCACTTGACGTGACGACTTTCGTTTCTAATGCACGTTTAAATCGTATTACGAGGGTGAATAGGGCGATATCCCTAGACTGTAAGACCGGTAGTATTTAGCTCTATATAAGGTATTAATCGTTATAGACTAGTATGTCTATAGCACATTTTGTGTCTAGCAAAAACGTTCATTGTACCAAGTAATAAATGAGATGCCTAGGGTCTGAAAATGATCTGCTAGGTATTGAGACTAGAATCCCTAATATTATGATAATAGATTGAGCCGGAAGGCTAATATATGTGAAGCCGGGAAGGCTAAATAAGTCAGGTGGTGAGGCCTGAGTTCAAAAAAAAAAATTGCGAGAATGGGTCAAGTAGATCCTTGGAATACGTATAAGAATAGTGTGTGTGCTAGAAAAGCATGCATAGGGAAGAAATAAACTTGAAGTCTAAATAATACTTAGGGGTTATATGGTCAAATTTCGAGGACGAAATTTTATTTAACGGGGGGAGAAATATAATACCCCAAGATTTGTATTCCTTTTAAACATGATATTTTGGCCATTAGGACTTATTGAAAATAGGAGAGTATGTTGTCTCCAAAATAGTATTGTATTTAATCTATCTCTTGAATAAGTTTTCGGTAGGACTTAATAGGGCAAAATCCAACTCCCTAAATTTTGTTAGGGGTCATAAAATATTGTAAAATGCCACAAAAATCCCTAAATCAATTAAATGAATTTTCAACAATTCAAGAACAATTAAATTCACACTTAAGGATATATTGTCTTATAATTCCTATATTGTCAAAAATAAGACGTAAAGGAGTAGGAAGAGGTTTAAAATGATTAGAGGACACTAAAAATAATTAGTGAACACCAAAAATTAATCTTAATTGAATTAACATTCATAATTAATCTAATGGCAAATATCAACAAACAATTTGGAATATATTGGCTAAATTCAATATTAAAGCTTAACAAGGGATCGATAATTGAAACAATTGAAATTAGTAGAATCATAATTAAGTTGTAAAACAATTAGAACACTACAAATTAAACCTAATTAAGCTAAATCAAATAATAAACAAAAAGAAATTAAATTAGGGCTTTTTATCACAACAATTTACATTGGATCATTTTTGGTAGCCCAAATCCTTGCCAAACCTTTGCCCAACATAGCAATAAAGCCCAAAACAACCCTAAAACCCAAAAATTCAGAGGGAGCACGGTTTTGGCATAGCTTCAAGGGGAAGGAAATGGTTTTCAACACATGTGATAAATTGGTAGCTTGTGGGATACAAAACACTATTGCATACTTGCACCTCAAGTTGTTTTTGGCTTCTAGGAGAAGGAAGAAGAAAGAGAAGAAGGGAGAGAGAGAGAGAGGGCAGATGAGTGTGTGTGTGGTGAGGATTTAGAGTTTCTATGAAGCCCTAGATCCAATGGTGAACATTAGCCAAGAGTGAAGTTGCAATTAATTACATAATTGTCCAACCTTTTCACTATAAATAGAGGCATAGATCATTCACTTTTCTTCACACCAAGCAAAGCATCATCTGCTTATTTGAGAGAGAGTTGATAGAGTTGGAGGAAGAGCTTGAAGGAGTCCAAGCTTTAGGTAAGCAAAGATCTTAGTTTTGAGTTTATATTCATAGGTAGAAGTAGTTTTAATCTTTAAAATTCTAGAATAATTTTAGTTACATGTTTTTATAGTTTAAAATAGCTTCATTTCGAAAATTTAGTGAAGGGAGTAGTTCTGCAAAATTCCCAGCTTATGAACACGGTAGTAACGAAGTTCTGGCGAAAATTCGTCGGTTAGGCGATTTCTGAACAAGTCACAGAAAAACGCATATTTTATGTTGAAAATTCTATTGAAGAATTCTGAGAAAATTCATGATGAAAGTAGACATATAGAGCTTTCCAAATCTGTAAATAACATGTTGAAATGAGCTCTGTACAATGAGAAAGAAATTCTCAAAGTTTATGTTGCGAAAATGCTGGAATTTCTGGGTAGAGGATGAACACGTGAAATCTGGGAATGATTTTTGAATTCTGGGCAAGGCCTGATATTTTTTCTGGAAAATATACATCCTAAAGAGTCCGGAACTTTTTACGGATCTTCGTTTCAATTTTTCTAGAATTAGTTATGATTTTTCAAAGATAGGCGAAATTCTGCCCAATATTGTCCAGCGTTTTTCCACGAATTTTGAAGAAATAAAATAATGGTTTAATATACCAAGGGTAGAATATTCAGTAGTGGCCAAAAGTATCTTTTAGGATATTATTCTTTAAATTAATAGGACGATATTGCTATGATAGGCTGACCGAAAGAACGCTGCCCGATCAATTACATACGAAATTATCAATCCAGGTACGTTCGCGTACCGTAACACTAACTCTGATGCTTATGATATGCTTATATTTGTGATAGATGATTGTACATGTGATGTGTACTGTTAACATAAATGTTTGTACATGCGATATGTGCTGATAACATAGATAATTGTACATGTGATGTGTACTGATAACATAGGTGGTTGTACATGTGATGTGTACTGATAACACAGATGGATGTACATGTGATGTGTACTAATATCATAGATGATTGTGCATGCGATGTGTACTGTTTACATAGATGACTTTACATGTGATATGTATTGTTGCTTGTTGCTGAATGAATATCTGTCATACATATCTTGTCATACATAAGCATGAGGTTAACCGTTACCTGAGGTTCAATGGTAATTGAACCTCAGCTCCTAATATAGCTTCAGGGTCTGGAGGACCGAGGGCCGACGACAGGAGTAAGCAGCCCGTGTGAAGATCTGGCTGGAGTGTTTTTGTTTTTGATTATATAATATTTTGAATTATTGGGATGAATGTACCACTACTATAACCAACAATGGTTAATATTTTTTATACAATCATCAGTTACTCGCTCTTTTAAACTTATTCCGATGCTCTACTCTGATCAATTATTTCGAAAACGCTTTAGAAAAACGGGGTGTTACATATAGGAGTAAATTAAGAATAGATTGATAAATATATAAAACAAGTTTTACATTTACAATCAAGATCAATAATCCAAATAGATCCACTATTAAGGACCAGAGTATATAATAGTATTTTGTATAATTTTTGTTATGGGGATACATCTTTTTTTTGGCATAATAATGTAAATAATAATAATAATAATAATAATAATGGTAAAAGAGTGTTACAAAAGAATAATAAGCACTGTTTTAAAGTTCCTACTGATCTTGTAAAGCGCATGTGTTAGGATTCTTATACCAGAAAAAGTTATAGCTGCAAAATTTATAATGAGCAGTTAAATAGTTTATTGTATAAATTTAGTTAAAAAACATTTTTCTTCAAAGTTTATCATTCCGAAATATATTTAAGCAAATGTCAATCCCCACTACTTATCAACTTCTTGATGTCTAATAAAATTTAAATTAAATATATTTTTTAATATTGAATAATTTATTTTGAAAAAACGTGTGAAATAATTTATAGATCACGCTGGAAAAGTTTTGGTAAGCCTGCAATGATAAGAAGAAGTACGAGTACGAAGCATCAATCGTGTGTGTAGTAGTCAAATTACGATAAAACTGTCTTGTAATATGTTAGAGATATCTACAATCGTGTTTCTATATGAGTTATCTATACAATAATAATGATCGAGTCGATTCACATGCATGCACAGTTCATATTCACTTCATGGTTATTATGCTATGTTTCCATATTGATTTTGTTTTAACTTTCGTATAAAGGTCAAATATAGAAAACAAGGAAAAAAATTTGGTGCATTGTTTTTTAGTCAAAAAAACGTTTCTACCAATTATCTCACCTTGAAAAAGAATTCCTTTAAAAATAAATAAATAAATAATAATAATAATAATAAATAAATAAATAAATGTGTATCATTCCTCACAGCTTGCACTTTCTATAATTCTCCTAATGATAACCCTAAGCTAAACCTAAATTATCCTGACATCTCAGTATTTACGGTCTAGAATTATCATCACTTCCTGTAAAGTTATATATATATATATATATATATATAGTAATTGGTATAATTTTTGTTATTGTGATACAATAGTTTTTTTGCATAATAATGTTAATTTTTTAAAATATTGGTAAAAGAGTGTTACTAATAAGCACTGTTTTAAAATTCGTAATGACACAATTGCAAGCGCATGTGTTGGGATTTTTTTCGCAAAATTTATCATGAGAAGTTAGATAGTTTGATTGTATAACTTCAGTTTATATATATATATATTTTCCCTCTTAAATTTACCATCCCGAAATATATTAAGCAAATGTCAACGCACAGTATATTATTAACTTCTTGATGTCCAATAAAATTTAAATTAATTATAGTTCTTAATATTGGATAATGTATTTAGAGAAAAACGTGTAATAAAATAATTTATAGACACGCTGGAAAATTTTTGGTAAGCCTGCAATGAGAAGAACAAGTACGAAGCATTACAATCGTAGGTATATTAATCAAATTATTATTATTATTTTGTTTTTGGTTGCCTGAGTGTATTAGCCAAATTACTTTTTTGCGGAAGTATTAGTCAAATTACAATAAAACTGTTTTGTAATCCATATCAATGACAACACCATTATAAAATAAAATTTATAAGAAATCATCATATTTATATAGGTCATCAATAAATATCATAAATCATATCATCCTTCATGTCTTTAATATAAAGCTTGATTGGAAAGTTAATCTTGATTCTAAATATAAGACATATTTCCTATATGTGTCAATCTTTTACTAATTTACTATTGTTGATGCTCTCTCAACAATAATCAAGTAAGAAAGAGATGAAGTGAATTAAGGAATTGATCAGAGTGTTTTAGAAGGAAAAAAATATATATTAGCTAACTTAATCAACTTCCTTAATCTAATCGAATTAGATAAATAGGTTTTCCATCAAATACCGGAGAGAGTATAGATTTAAATAACTAATTTGTGGATATTAAAAAAATTTATTTATTTATTTGTTACAAATATATGTTGGTTTATAGGTCAAAAAAATATGTGTTGGCTTAGAATACCTTTTCTAATTATGTGCATTATAACACCTTACCCTTGATAAGAACCCTCTTCCAATGTACAATCAATAAGGATACTGTGGGAAAAAAATTATAAATTTGGAGGACAAAGTTGATTGAAATCTTATGCCACTCTGGTCCTATTTATAAGTCCAGTTTGATCAAATCTCACATACCAAGAAAAGGTAAGTATCTTAATAATTATGGAACAAATTTCTAACTTTACCCTCATTTATGAATGGGTACTTTTTAAAATTTATTGTCAAATCTCTTTCATCTTTTTCTCTTTCTAACATGGCTAGTTAATCTCTCTCATCATTATTACTATGAGTAAAATTGTCACAATCTCATTTATTTGGTCAAAATGGACTTATAAAAAGAACCAAATTTTTTAGTCAAACTGGACTTATAAATAAGAACAGAGTGGTACTACTTAGTACAATGGCAAACCTTTTGTGTAACTCTTATATTCAAGACTAGAATTAGTATACGTTTATCACTATTGACCACGTTGATGGCATTGACAAGTAGAAGAAATTATAGTATTATCAATATTAAAAATAAATTACTAATTAATGGTTAGAATTAATCATTTGGCATAATTAATCGAGTGTTAACTACCTCCTGGTGTTCTAATTATAAGACGGCTTAATTCATTAAATGATTATATTAATTGTAGCTGGCTGGCTCACGTATGTAACAGCTTTATCCCTATAAAACCTAACCTTACTCAACCCAAATTAATTAAAGTCTAATGTAGCTTCCAAAAATCGATTGGAATATCAAATAAAAAATTTACTAGTAGGTTGAAATGATGAAGCTAGATATATATATTGGCAAGTTTTATTCAATACTCTGAATGACAAAGAAAGAGTATAATAGGAAACCAGCTTGTTTACGTTCTTTTTTTTAGAAATAATTTTCTGTTTTTAAAAACAAAAAGATTGTTTGGTTGTAAATATTTTTTATTAAATACTTTGTAAAAAAATAGATACATTTTTAAAAACAATAAAATCTCAAAATAACTTACAAGTTTTATTGTTTTCTATTTTCTTCTGTTATTTTTCTTAAAGACCATACTTTAATTAAGTTCCTTATATCTATTACATTAAGTTCTTCAATCACACATGATCATTTGTCTCCTTTTTTTATATTAGTTTATAAAAATGATAATAATTTGAAACTAAGACATATTACACATGTGATTAGAAAACTTGATAAAATAGATATAAAGAACCTGACCAAAGTATTTCTTTTTTTTCTTAATTCTCATTTTCATCGCTCCTATGCCCCACTTTGTTTCTCACTCGTCTACATCATCTTTCAGTCCTCTAATTACCCTCCGTCAACTGTTGTTGTACCCTCCACCTAGTCTCTCACATCTGTCAATTCTCTCAATCTCATCTACAGGTTAATGGAAAAATATCCAAAGAGAGTGATAAATCACCACCAAAACATAAGTTGCATGGCAATGTCAATTTTTTTTTGGGATTTATGTGGTAGTTTGAAAAAGATGAGGGGTCTGGATGTTTAGATCCAAAATTGGACAATCAGATTTTATAGATAATGAGGGATGGGGAGAGAGCTGCCAATGAAAGAAACCGAATGAATGTCCTTTCTCCCTAATTAAAGGACTATGAATGGAGAGAACTATATTCTTTTGCCATTCGATCAACATAAACCATAAAAAATATTGGGTCATTTATTCACAAGCCTCTCAGACTAGCTCGACATTCATCTTAAAATGAATGTAAATATATAGAACCGACTCTAATTTATTTATCATTCGCTGAAAAAATTAATAAAATATGAACACTTTATAGCCAAAAAAACAATGATACGAATACTTTGAATTTTATTGATGAAAAAAAAGGAAGTCGTCCTTGTAAATATTTTAATAATTTTTTCAATAATTTCACATCGTTGATTAAGATGGGTTGGGTTTCTCTCATAATCTCTTTCTCATTATCCCTCATCATCTCTAAATCATATCCATTCAATCAATCATAATACCACTTTAACCTTTCTCTCACATTTCCAATCAATGACTCAGATGGTGCTAATGAGGGAAAATGGGAAAAATGCTTAGAAGAAAATCCTCTTCCAATTAAGACTGGTCAAGCTTAAACAAACTTTGCAACTATTACATCAAAACAAATGAACTTGTCCTTTTATCTTACATAAAAATCACAACCCTTACATAGGTGTGTGACTAGTGCTAGGTGAATGGTATGGAAACCTTTACGTCGTACTCCCTCATCTTAAATATAAAATATAATTAATTTTTAAAAAAAAATTAAAGAAACTAATTAAATTACTTTAGAGCATTTTTTTTTTCTAAACTAATTAGTTTGACTAAAAACTAATATATAATCTAAGAATATACATATAATATAATTAAGTAACTTATTTAACTTTTTTAATCTCTTTAAAAAAATATTAGCTTTTTCTTATATTTTAGGACTAGAGTAATAATTATTTACATATAATGCCAAGAAAACTATATAATGAAGGATCTTGATTATCAATTACCATCAACAAGCTTTTATGCCCTTAATGCGATTGATTGATCGCATCCACATTTATGCGTAATAACAAAGTTAGTACAAACACATTCTTCATTGCAGGACAAGAATATATATATATATATATACACACACACACACACACCAACACATTCACCTGACCATCAAAAACTCCTCATGCTAAGAAAAATGTGATAAAAGGACCATTCGGCATAATTTAAAGAAATATCAAGGATGAAAAATAAAATTAAGAAATATATATAATATAGCTACCTCTTCCAATATAAAGAGAATTTTCCTATTTAAAAGATTAATGGAATAGATAATTTAGCAATGCGGCTATTATGCTCGCTGCTCTGAACAATTTTGTTCAAACTAGTCCAAGATTTTCTTCTTTTGCTTGATGTGCTACTTGCTTTTTCTGCATCTTTTTTCACAGACATGCTTGTAGGTTCGGTTGCTTTATTAGACCCTAACATACACATCTTTCTTTTAATTCCATCCAATGCTGTACTAAGACTTGTAATCGGCGGCGTTGCTGGAAAATGTTTTGCGGGAACTTCTGCGGCTGCAACGTGTGAAGCAAACACGTTTGTTTCATTGGCTTCATCTTTGTTCATAATTTCCTTTCCTGATTTGCCATATTCATGTGATAGAATTTGTCCATGTTTAGATTCGTTCGATGATTTCTCATTTGGTGGGCATATCCCCTTCATATGTCCCTTGAAGGTCCCATTCTTCAGATTCTGATGCAAACAGTAATGGCACTTGTACACCACATTATTTTGAATGACATTGGCAAATTTGTTACGCCTATGCTTGCCCTTTGTTCTTCTCTTCTCGATTCGTATAGTACAGTTAAAGCCTGGATGCAGAACAATTTCACATCTGTAAAGCAGTTAAATGATGATTACGGTTGCTATAAATGCTTTAAATGTGGCTATTATAAGACTCAATTACTATTATAATTAGCGAGTGACCTTAGAATAGCTTAAGCAGCACGTCCAATTAGATATTCCAACAAATCTAGAAGTCATCCAAATAGTGTACAGACTTCAAGATTATCTCATGTTCCTAGGTTTGATAGGCATTAAACTATATCATTAACCCAAAAGCTTCCAAAATACATCACATATATGCTAAGCATCAATGTTGATAAAAACAAATTACATAAACAACAAAAGCCCTATCTTAGTAAATGGTGCCCATAATAAGGATTGCATGACGCCATAGAGAACATTTTGTGGCTAAAGATGAAATTGTTTAATTTTATCAATTTATATCATGGCGCACACAGGGATGGGAACAGGAGAAATCCTAGTACAGTAACAACACACGGCTTTACAAAATTACGCAACTAACTTGAAACTTCAGAGTTACAACATATAATATGTGGATCATATGCTGTCAAGTACTCTTGTTACAATTTCCATTGATAAACTGAAGTAAATAAGAGCATGGGAACATGATGATTAAAGGGACTAGAGAGAAACAATGTGCAAGTAAAAAGAATATGGAAAAATCGAATAGAAGAGCATACCTCTCACAAGTTATTAGAGAAGGATCAGGTGGTATGCCCATGGCCTCCTCAGCACTAGCAAAACATTGCCCATAAAAAGCACCCAAAGATGGTATTGAAACCTCACGACTAGCCAATACTGCCAGGTTTTTCAAGTGCTCAAGCTTCAACATTGACTTGGCATTTAAGCCTGCCTTCTTATGCAACTTCCCAGTGGCTTCTTCCCTTAATGATATTGGATTTTGAGGCCCACTTGTTGAATTTGGTAATCTTTTTGCTCCTCCTTTCTTTCCCATTTTCAGTTTAAGATTTCACTTTATTCTTAGTAGGAATTTCACCAACACCTAATCAACAACAAATTTTAAAAATCAATTTTTTGAGAGAAATGTTTAGGTTACTTGTTAACTTGACAGTTACAGAACAAAGTTTGAAAAGCTGATAATAGAATCATATCCAACAACTAACACAAGAAACAACAACTCATTTGGCATTGCCTACAATTCAAGCTTTGACAAGAAGAGATGAAGAGTGAAGAGGACCACAGGAAGGGAAGATGTAAGCTGCAAGACCAGAAGATGCTTGCGGCAATGTGAGAAGAGATGGAGAGAAGAGGACAACAAAAACAGTGGCTGCGACATATTAAGCAACTTGCAAAATAAGATGCCTATCCTAATCAACTTCTCGCTGCAATTACCAAACATCAATGACTTAAAAGAGAAAGGAAGAAAACATAATTGCTAACTAACAATAATGAAAATAATAGCCAAAGGATAAGGAAGAAGATATCTAATGCAAAAGACATCCAATTTACTCAAACTTTCAGCGAGCCACCTAGCTCAACCCTCCTCCCCATTCAAAAGCCCAAAAATGCCTATTCTAAACTCTGCTATAGATTAGAAAAGAGAAGGATGATGAAGAAACTACAATTTTACACAACCCCAAGAAGCTCTAACCGAAGAACACGCTTCGACAATAAAAAAGCTTTTGGTTGACAGAAGCAACAAATGAACCTAGAAAGGGAGATAACGACAAGAGAATGGTAAGGGTGGGATAGAATTCAACAACAAACTATGCCAGAAGCGAGTGCGAAAACTCCATAAGGAGTTACATAAACTTATTCCCTGTTTCTACCATTGAGCTTGTGGACTTTGTAGGAAGCTTGAAAGATTTGCTTCTCGCTACTTTGCTAGCAAAAGACGCACATAAAAATAATAATAAAAAAAAATAAAAAACCTCCAAATTTTTTAAAATCAGAGTTTATATCTATATGCCTCCCTCCTCCTCACTTTCTGTTCCATGCACTATGACTTTTAACCGAATTGGCTCCCGTGAATGGCCAAGAGCCAGTAGAAATAATTAAGATAACCCCTGTTAAGATTATCTGGAATCCAAAAAAGTTTACCATGCCTTGTGGTCACTTTAATCACTATATTAACAAGCAAAGTGCTCAAATAATTCCCTCACTCATGCGTTAGTTGTGACTTGTGAATAAGAGCGCTCAACACAAGCTTCTCATAACATCAGGTGCTTCACTATAGAACAACTCCAGCTGACCAATGTTAACAAACACTTCAGCACATCCAACAGAATATTCTGTAGCACTTGCCAGCCGACCAATGCTACTATAGAAAGTTTGAGACCTTTCAATTTAGGAAACTAGAACAAGGACTACATATTTTCCTATCTCTCTAACCTCGGAACTCAGAACAGATGTAATGAACCAGAAAAATGACTATCTTCTGAATGAACAAGGATATACCATTCTCATCGTTCCTCAGCCACATGGTTTCAATTGTTCACATCTCAGTATTTTCCTAAAACTCTACATGATTCAAACGAAATAGAAATTGAACAAACAGAACACAACAATCATTCCCTGAAGAAAAAGAAATCACAACGAACAAATTTAATTCATAGAATTGAAGACAAGAAATTATAGAGGGGAAGTTAGTTGTTGAAATTGATTTGAGAAAGAAACTTGTTTCCAGATTACTTATTAGAGACGAACTTTACAATGTTGAGTATGAGAATTCATATAATGTAGGAGTTCAGATCAATCAACATGGCCAGTGGCAGGATGACTTTGAAGAATTATTTATACAAGCAAAAAAATGTACATATTAAGGCACAAGGGAATTCATAAACATAGACTCTCGTAAAACTGAAGAGGAACTCCATCAAACAAGCAGCTTATTTAATTAGTTGTCTTCTTTGGACTATGATTCTTTAAATTTTAAAAATATATATATAAATAATAATAATTTAAAAAAAAATTGGAGACATTATAATTTAGGGTTTTAAGGTTGTCATTGAATAGCTGAAATAAGAGGGATTTAAGATTTTCGAAGCTTTCTTTATCAGTATAATTATTTCCAAAGCTTTCGGGGCCGAAGAAGAAGAGAAACGATATGGAGAAAGAGAAGGTGAAGTGAAGATTACCAGAACCTTCTTCTCCTTTAAGCTTGACACATCGTATCTCCTTCGTCCTTTCTCCTACGTCTCTCTTCTTCGCCGATAACGTCTCTCTTTCTCGCATGCCCTAGCCTTCTCCTGTGAGATACGTTCCGGTTCTGGTTCCGGTCTTCCAGACAGAGCCCATGGGCTGCTGTGCGTTTTGCTTTGTGTCGCGTTTTTTTTTTTTTTAGCGTTTAAATTATGTCCTAATTATAAAAATGTTTTTGTAGTATTCCTATAATTAGATTCGCCATTATTATAGCTTATTTATCTATTATCTACCTTTGAGTTTTCTTTTCTCATTATTTTTTTCTATATATAATTATATATACCTATTCATGTATCAAATAAAAATCTTATATTAGATATTTACTTTAATAAAAAAAATATGAATACTAAATCTAAAATAAATCTGATGAATCCCTATATATGTGGCCACTATCTTAGTATGGGTAATCTAACGGTTTTCTTTAACATAAATATATATATATATATATATATATATATATATATATATATATATATATATATATATATATATATATATATATATATATATATTTATTTATTTATTTATTTATTTAATATTTTATTCAAAATGAATATATCAAAGATAAATTTCAGCAATTAAAATATATTCAATGAGATATAATTACATGCTATAGAATAATGCAGATCACAATATTTGATTCAAAATAAATATATCAAACCTAACCCCAAAAATAAATTAAAATATATTTGAATACATATCTAAAAAATAAATAGAAATATCAGTGAGGTAATTTCTAACGATCTCCTAGTTCTTTGATTAAAGCAAAATAAATATAAATGTTTGTTTATATCATTCTAAATTGCATGGGTTCAATGGGTCCAAATGAATTAGGGGTAATAAAAGTGACTTTTCAAGATCCTAAAATAATTTTTCAAAATCATTAGGTATTTTTTCGGTAGCCTTCAATATCCTAAAGTATTTTGTTAATACCAGTACCTGATATATTTTTTCAAAATTCTAAAATAATTTTTTCAAAATCATGAATTATTTTTTTAGTACCTGCCAATATCCTGAAATATCTTTTTAGTGCCCTAAAATATTTTTTCTTGAGAAAAAAAAAAGTAACTTGCTCATGGTTTTGCACCAAAAAAAATACTGTTTTAAGTATAGGAGGGCAATGGACCAAAACAGCGTCCTATTCTTTGTATTACAAATTCAGATCTTCATGAACCATCTCACCAACAGAAACTACGCATAACTTCTGTCAATAAAGTTTTCCTGACTTATTAAAGGAAAACCAAACAGGCAAGAGTGGAAGAGGAGCACGTTTAAATTAGCTTATTTTTCTTATTATTATTTTAATTAAATTCCTGGGGATTCTGTTAGTTGCTAAATAAACGGGATTTCCCACTAATCCCATAGCTGTTAGTGATCCTTATTTTCAGCATTTATTTTATTAACAAAAAATATGCTCTGTAATTTTCTTATAAATTGGCTGAAAACCCTATGAATATCCAAAATTTACGGAGTGAAATATTATTGTGAAGATTCTTCGGGCTAGATGGGGATAGACACCAATATTTAACCAAGGCCAAAGCATACCTCCAGACTCAAAGAACGCTTACAGAGTACTTACAGATCGCCCACCAAAACCAGGACATGTTTTATCACCCACCAAGACGAGGACATGTTTTCAGATTTAAAAAATGCTTATAAAGGTACTTATAGATTGCCCCCCAAGGCTAAGGTTTACAAAGGTACTTACAGATTACCCACCAGGGCCAAAGCATATCTCGAGGTTCAAAGAACGCTTACAAAGGTACTTACAGATCGTCCATCATCAAGGCTCTCACATCAACTAGCGGGTGTTGAACCTCCTCCCTTACTGACCGATTCCCTAGCCAACTATATCAATCCTAAGTAGTTTATTCTTTTACATTTAATCTTTACCATCTTGGTTAGGTGCTATCAGATTCCCATACAGCCTGCCCTTTCAAATAGCATCTCTTGACGGGAAATCCTTGCTCTACTGAAGGGACTTTCATTGAAGCCTATTCCAGTTATTCATTCTTTTATTTATAGTCATTTTATTAGTCAATATATATGTAGTGTTTACTTTGATTCCTTATAAGACATCAAAAATTTTTAGTAATATCAATTTATCCTTTATCAAAAAAAAAAAGTCCAAGACATCGGCTCGATTCATTATTCCTTAATATAACACATTGTTGCCAACATTCTTATGAAATCTATAGACGATTATCCAAAACAAGATTAAAAATCGCAACATCTAATTCGAAGACACTACATTATGGCCCAGCCTTGAAGGACTGGCATTCTGATATAGACACTACATTACTATGAAGTTCAATCACTGGCGGTGTATATGAAGAGGATTTCATTCGGAAAGTTTACGGTGCGAGAAAGATTAGTCACTATAATCAGTGGTGAATACCCTGGGCCTACCCAAAATTTTTTTTTTTTTAAAAAAAAAGGGCCAACTCAGTTTTGAGCTTCAAACAGTGCACATTCACATGCTTCAACATCATCTTTACCGAAGTCTGGAGTCGAGAGTAACACCCAAAAGAGAAGAGAGGCCAACTAGGCCCAAAGCAAATGATGCATACAAGTGAAGTCAATATACCCCATCATCCTTAGGTTCAACTAGTAAAGGGTTAGACATTCTCACAAAAAAAAAAAAAAAAAAAAGAGGGTTCCATCCTGGGGTTGGTTAAGACGCTAGGGGAGGCATCTTAGAGGTCTACGAAGCAAAGGTAACCTAGACTAAAGTGGAGGCATATGTACTATTAATCCTGAATTCCTTGCAGAGTGGGCTTCAAGCACTTTGCCCTTGAACTGTAGGTGAGTCCAACCCCTCTCCTAAAATTTGTTTATAAAAAAAAAAAAGTGAAGTCAATATCATGAGCCTGATTGGATTAACGATGATTTATTTTCTATTTGTCTTTTACAAAATCCCAATAGGAAAAAGTGAGCCTGATTGGATTAACGATGATTTATTTTCTATCTGTCTTTTACAGAATCCCAATAGGAAAAAGTTATTTTCTATCTGTCTTTTACAGAATCCCGATAGGAAAAAGTTTAGATTGTAAATGTAATTTGTGTTTAGATTGACGGTGACAGAAGTAGCTTTTTTCCAAATGGAAACGTGTTTGGGTTAGCTTTTCCAAATGAAAACGTGTTTGGGTTAGCATTTAAAAAGTCGATTAAAATAAAAAATGACTAAAAAAGATATGAATCTTATTGAATACTACATATATTGAAGATAAAAATTTAAATTTAAATTTGACAAAAACTTAAATTATTATTGGAAAAATTAATAAATAATAAAGTCTTTAATTAAATATATTTAATTAAATAAAAGTATATATAAATTAAAATGGATACAAATATTTTTTTTACAGGAGGTCTGAACACTAGAGCTTTTCACCCACTGAGGAGAGAGAATGTGAAAGGGACAACTTGAAGGAGAGAGAATGTGAAAGGACAAGTCATCTTGATAGATGCTAGAGCTTTTCACCCACTGCTCCACCTGCTAGCTTCCACACCATCAAGCTTTTTTTATTTAAGCCCAGTGGAAAATAAGCCAACTTCAACTCTCTTTTTTTTTTTTCCTTGAGAACGCTTGGAAAACGTGGAACCCAAACAAACTCTATCTTAGAATTTTAAAACTGACCTTGAGTCTTCTATTCTATCTAAGTATGCTTACACTTAACATCCTAATAGGAATAAATGTTCTTATTATAGGATGCAAGACATATAAATGGTTATTCAATCTGATACAACCAAGTAAAGCCATCCTACATATTGACTTCTAAGATGAACAAAGAAACCTTGATGATACATGGCAAAGTAACAAAGAAACCTTGTTGATACATGGCAAAGTTACAAGTAGTAAGAGGCGAAAGGAAAAATTTTCCAGATTATCTTGAAGAAATTAAAAGGATAAACATTTTGCCACCCGACTCAATAAGTATCATGCATCTTCAAAAAATATATATATATAAAGAAAGGGAAAAATAGAATAGGCTCTCAGTCTAATTTAAAATGCTAGTATTGTGTGTTTCTTATTTCAAAGAACAAAGATGTGTAATAACAATGTATTAGTTGCTATAAAGGTCACTGTACAATTAAGGTATGCTAAATATAATAAGATTTGCAAATCCGCGTGTAAATGGAATCTATCATCAATTCTTTTCTACTGTACCAGAAGCCCACCTTTGATGAGTTCTATTCACGAGTGTAGAACAAAAACTCCTGCCTATCCTTATCTGCAAAACTCAACTTTCAAGAGTGTTCAATTCATTGTGATTCAAAGAAAGTCTTTACACCATGTTGAAACTCTATCAGTTGACTGCTTCTGAGAGCCTATGTCTAACTGCAAGTCCAGCCTTTAACCCTACATCAATTCAAACCCAATGTGATCATTAGTCACAAATACAAACATAAGCCAATGATAATTGAACAGAACCAAAAGGCAATTCAATGAAGAAACATCACCTCCTGCCAATGGAAATACAGGCAAGAGAATGGAGTTAAATGATACTCATCCGATCCATAAGATCTAATTAATTAATTTGATTAAATTAAGAAAGTTAGTTGAATTAGCTAATATGACATGTTTTATTTGAAACACCCTAATCATCTTTCTTCAATCCCTCCCCTCCTCTCCTACTTGATTATTGTTAAGAAAATATCAATAGGCCTAATTTGGAGGAAAAGCTGTGTAAATTAAGCCTTGTATTAAAAACCAAAATCAATTCGCCAATTGGGTCTTACATTAAGGACCAGAGGAGTATATGGCTTCACGATAGAGAACAGGCCAATTCCATACAACAAACAATATCATGAACTCCAGTTTCTGTATCAACAAGTTTTATTGCATCCAGAGCACAGCGTACAAACTCGCAAGATGAAAACAATAAACTGAACCAAATAAGAGTACTCAAGTTGAACAACAATTAACATATCCAAGACAGATCTTGCTGTTATCATATTATTTTCTTTAAGGAAAACTCCAGGAGGGAAAAAGACAGGGTGTAACATGTGACAAAAATGTAAATATATATGCCCAACAGCTAAAAACAGACATATCTTTTCTGACCGACCAAATGCAAATTTCCCTTAAAGAAGGCTAAGCTAGTTTCCCTGCCTTTTAGAATGAAGGCTATTCTTGATTGATAAAAAATAAATACCGAAAGCAACAATATAACTGAATATGGTCCACCTCCCGCAATGAGAAGACATGGCCCAACTACTTATGAAGTTTATTGTCACTGTATGATAATAGTATTGATAGTTCTACTACAGAAGTGTGAGATAATCAATTTCCATGACTACTTCTTTCTAAGCTCATAGAAGTTACATCTCTCCCTGGTGAAAATCATAAAAGTTACACCTCTATTTGTGAAAATAGAGAGACGTTAACAGATCAGGTAAGAAAGACTACTATTCCCAATTTTTTAATTCTTTGTTGGCCAACAATCACACCTAGTAATTTGTAGGTCATAACTAATCGCTTCAGCCATATAATATAAAAGTTCATCCTTATAACAAGGACAATACTCAAATCTCAAGGGCACTAATATAAATTAACTATCATATTCAGCAGGATGCGTAAACCATTTCATTAGAGACTCTGTTCCTCCATATACAATAATTATCAAGTATCATAATCAAGGTAAATATCTCATCAACTTCCGTTTCAAGTTAATTGAGTTGTTGTCTTGTTGAGTTCCTTATTGTTGTTAAGCTTCTATTGAATCAGACAAATGATTTTCTCATCGTGTACCATAACTCATCTAATACATTCAAATTTAAGCAGAAATAGAATCAGTACAATAAAAAGAAAAATTGAATGCAAGGACTTACAACTTATGCAATATGCCACTCATAATTTTGTTTCTCACAAACAGTCTTCAGTCATCACGCTGCTCTATGTTGAAGACTTTCCCATTTTCCTCATGATTTCATCATGCTTTTCTTGGTCAAATGCAAGCTCAAGTTGTTTCTCCACAGACTTGACAACTCCTGTTCGCTTAGATCTTAACCGATAGGGACGAGATGCATTGAAAATTTTATTATTGGGAAGGCCATTGCCATGGCCATGGCTTGCTGGACTCTCAGAGAACTTCCCAATTTCAGAATTAGTATTATTCTTATTTCTCTGCTGGCCAACAGAAGCATGTGATTCTCCATCAACTTTCACAACTTTACTGGGAGTGTCTTGGGTCTGGACCCCAGTCCTTCTCTTCCTCAATATGGCAGGGATATTTGGGTAAGACTCAGCAGCCATTTTCAACATCGATTCAGGAGTTTGTCTGAAAAATTCATGATCCTTCACACAAGGTGGAGTGAAGAAACCAGAAGGAGACATCATGGGAGTAGAGCTGTCGTCATTTTGGAGACAAAAGATACTTAAATAAAGAGAATCTAAAGGAACCAAATTATCCATCCGCAGTGGCTCATAACATAAAGAACCACAAGTCGGACCTTCCCGCGAAAAAGGTTTTGTGAACAACCTGTTATTATTTATACAATGCTCAATTGCTAGGTTGCCATTGAATCCAGATTTCTCATGTGTTTGTTCCCCATTCATTCCAAAATTATCTCTTGACATTGGTTCTGATTTGCTGCAGCTTAAATCTGAAGTGGAGGATCTGGACTTGCATTCTATGCAATCAGAATCAGCAGATTCATTTGCAAGAACATTTGAAGAATCACGAACATCTCTTGCTGCTGCTAAAAGCCTTGAGTGATTCTTATCACTATCTTCTTGTTTGTTAATCTCTGCAGTTTCTGATGATGTTTCAGTAGCTGCATCTAATACTTTATTTGAACCACCAAGAACCGTTTCTGTTGCAGAGCATATTATTTTGTCTTTGACATCAACTTTTGGACTATTCTTTGAAACTGGTGGAAGATGTCCAGTAGTTAAATAAAAATCCAACTTCTTCTTCAATGAACTATTCCAGTGGTTCTTTATTGCATTATCAGTCCTTCAGGAGAAAAGTCATGTAGATAAATATTATTATTGATCACAAAGTAACCTTCAAATGACAAGTCAATCCCTTTTTTTAATACATGCACATCATCCTCCTTTAAAGCAACACATGTAAATGGCAGCGAACTACAAATTATAAATTCTGACACCGTGTGATAATTACTAAATGGAAGCAAGCATACCTTCCAGGCAGGACCTTAGCTATTTCAGCCCATTTGTTCCCATGTATACTATGAGCCTTCATGATGGCTAATTCCTCTGCCGAAGTCCAGGCATCCTTCTTTATGTCAGGATTAAGATGGTTATGCCATCTGTAAATATTTGAAGCTTTAGTCAATGATAATGCAGCCCATATACTGATACCAAGTTAACTCTTTGATGTCTATGAAGAACTCGCATCAGAAGAGTATATAACGAGGGGAAATGAAAAGCAAAATAGAAGAAACCACTGCTTATTAAGTATCACATACAAGAAGATGGAAGAGATTATCAAATGTGATAGTAATAGATTCTTATTGTCATTTTAAACTTAGCTAGGAAGATGCTAATAACATGAAGACTTCAAAAGTTTGAAATACGCAAGATAAAAGGCATAACAAGTAATTTTAGCAAGCATTGAATTCCAGAAGTTATCAGTAAAAGAGATGAGAGATAAAACTTTCACTTGAACTACAGTAAACCTACCGCTCTCGGCACTGTTTTCCTATACGACCAGGCAGCGACTTGGCTATTAATGACCATTTTGTAGGCCCATATTTTGACACTAGTTCAACAATTTTATCATCCTCCTGCAAGCCAAGCAAGAAATGGAGGTTAACGCTTCAATAAGATTGTAGGGAAAATGGCATCCAAAAAGAAATATGTTTCAACCTCCTGAGTCCAAGGCCCTTTAACAAGTTCTGGGTTAAGAACTTTTTGCCATCTGTGGAGACATTGCACTTCTGATCTATCAGGGAAAGACTCCGCTGCATTCAAAAATTTTAATTGGCCATGAAACTGATTGTAATTCTTTTACAGCAAACACCTGGTACTGAATATATTATGTACACTATAACCTATAGGCAAATGCTGCGGCTCGCTCAAATACAACACTTCTCCTTTCTGTATATATTGTGATCAAATGATAAAGTAGAAAGAAGCATATGTCAAACAAAATATATTTTAGATATTATTTCTCACTTCTCTGTCTTTCAAACCAGCAGCACCTTAGCTAAATATGATGTGAAGCATAGTATCATGCACTATATAGATCTCGTATTTCACTGCAGAAACTTTTAGTCTGCTCAGGATCAAAAGCATCAACAATAACAAAACAAGTTTTGTATAGCTAAAACTTTCTTTAGGTGCATCCAAGGTCATTTCAAATAAACATTCATCTAAACCTATAATGCACAGACATTTCAAAAAAGGGGCCATCCGCATGCCCAACACGTTGGTCACTCTATTAGACACAATGCAACACTATGTGACACTTTAAAGTACACATCAAAGCTTCAAACTTTATCATGTGTCATGTCTGTGTCGCTACCATGTCTCATGTCCATGCTTCCTAGATCTGAAAAGACTCACTTTCCTAGAAGATATGCATATCGACTGTACCAGGCAAATCACATATAAGGATCATCACCAATTTTTGAACCAAATACTTCCACAGCCAAAGCGATTAGCAACACTAAATGATATTAGTCAGAGGCTTTGAAGCAATCATAATTACCTATTTTCTTCCAATTCTTTCCCTTGAAAATTGCAACAGCCTTCCTTAGTGTCTCGTCCTTCAGCAAGATACAGAAAGCATTGAGAACAATTTAAATGACAGCATATAAAATTTGCAAAGACAAAAAGATAAGAAAGACATATTAACATATCTAGCACTCTCAAGTTACCACAACATAAAACCAAAGAAATATTTTTATGTTTTTTGTATATATACAAGAATATCCATAAAAATTAAATCAACTAAGCTGAGTTCCTTTCTTAATTGGCTGAATCTAACCAAAACATTGGAGAAAAGGAGGATCTGTCTCCAGACACTAACCTCTTCTGGCGTCCAACCACCTTTCGCACGCCTTATAGGGCCAGAAGTTCTCCTGCATAATCAAAATATTCACATGATGAAGAGAATTTCATCAAGGCTATAGAGGAAACCAAAAATACAAGCCTTTTCCACTGTAGAGAAAGATAACCAGTCACTAATGAAGAATTTGAAATTAAGCCAAAAAAAAAAAAAATAGACGGACATAAATGGATAGTGCAGCACACTGAACACAAAAATCAATCCCATATTGCATCAGACTATCTGGAATATCTAGAACATAGCTGCAAAGAAAAATTACTGAACTTAAATGGGTGTTACCGATGAGCGGGTGGTGTGGATGTTGGGCTACATATCCCAGGGGACTTGGGTAGAGCACTGCCACTGCTTTCAGATATAGAAGAGCTAGTAGCAGCAATAGTCTGTTTATTCTCCAGGCAACACTCCTCCGATTTCACCTCAGCCATCTACTACTATTACCAGCTCCAAAAAAAACCCAAAATTCTAAATCAACAAACGGGCAGATAACGCAAAATACTAAGAAGCAGTGAAGCACCTCCAGAACCTATCACACAAAAGTCTATACCTATCAGTCTATCACCAAATACCACAAAAACCCCACTTAGTGTCCACAAGTTTCCAAACCTCCGCAGTGAAATACAAATATAAGCAGTACCCAGATCTTATAATCAGTCATCAGATCAAAAATAACAGACGAAATAAAGCAGAAAAACTCTAATCACAAGGAACACAGAATCCTCGGGTTTTAACCAGAAAATATAACCGAAATCAGTAAGAGACAAATTATTGTAAAAAAAGACGAAAAGATTCGATCAATCCCACCGAAAATAAAGCTGAATTCTGGAGAGCCAAACAAAGAAGGAAAAAATTTGTAACTTGTTCGATATCGGTATTACCTCTTCTAGCAGAGGAGTGGCGGGAATCAAAGTCCAGCTAAATCCAAAGAATTCGAGCCTTTATTATCTCTCTGAGAGAAGAGAAACAAGAGAGGAGAGGTATGGTTTCGAAAAATCCTCGCCCGTTGAAACAAAGTAGCAAAACAGAAAAAGGAAAAATTAAAACATAAAATAATGCCAAATTTATATCTAACGAATATGTAATCACCGACGCCTCCGTTGGCCACCGTTACTGAAACCGATCCTGGTTGATAGGTTACTAGGAGAAAAAACCCTATTGCTTAACGGAGATTAACGGGATCACTGTGCATTATGGGACAAAAAGTTTGAACTCAAACGGCACTCAAGCTCAACAAGACATAAAAGTCGAACAAGTTTCGGATGGCGGGGGAAGGAACCGCGGGAAATTTTGGGCCGTTAGATGGAAGGTAGATCGCTAGACGTTAATTGCGGTGGGGTATGAACGAAACGCCCTAACGGTTAAAGGGGTATTTAATTTATTGATAAAATGAGTCTAGTTCAATGTTTATAATACAAAAATAATAAGCCTTTTCTTTTTTATCCTTTTCGGGTTCAATGTTTATAATACAACAATAATAGCTCATATGAGAGAAATTAATTGATTGTTGGAAAAGATCAAGAGAAATATTTTTTTATTTTTTAAAAAATAATTCAATTTTAACCTCCAATGTTTATTTTATTTTTATTTCAATTGGTTATCATTATTTTTTGTATTGATAATTAATTGAGGACCTACCTACTTTGAAGCATATAGGCTATCAACTAATGATATATAATAAACGGACTATTTTAAAATATTTAATCTTTTTATAATTGGGGTTTACTTTTCTCATGTTGCATGAGAGAAACAAGATTCCTACACACACATAAAATGGTGGGATCCACATATATATATAGTACTAATTATATATATATGCGGGTCCCACCATTTTATGTGAGTGTGGCATGAGAAAACATTTCTCTTGCAACATGAGAAAACATTTCTCCTGCAACATAAGAAATGTTTTTCTCTTTATAATTTCAACAGTGCTTTTTATATCCAAAATGGTTAGTATTGACCTCACACACACACATATATAGAAACTTTAGATAACATATTTTGCAATCAATCATATTCTTTTGGTCCTCGAAACGATCATAAGTCTCAACTCTCAAGTACCCTTTGATGGTTGACCCAAAAAAAAAAAAAAACCCCTTTGATGAAATAAATAATCACATTTATTTGTAGGGAAAAATATTTCTGTCACTAGAGATAGAGTTATCTCCAGTAATCCTAAAACTACGTCATTTTGAATTAATGAAGGGTGTGTTTGTAATTTCAGGTGAATTAATGAAGGGTGTTTATGTATTTGCACTCTTCATTAATTCACCTGAAATTACAAATACACCCTTCATTAATTCACCTGAAATTACAAATACACCCTTCATTAATTCAAAACGACGTAGTTTTAGGGTTACTGGAGATAACTCTATCTCCAGTGACAGAGAAATCCTTTACCCTTGTTTGTATGGCTAATTTTTTGATGAAATAAATAGTCATATCATATTCTTCTAAATATTTTATGTACGGTGATTTGGCTATTTTTGTTATTGTTTTTGTCTTGAATATATTTTGTTGTACTGGATCTAGTTTTACTTGTATCCAGATATTGTACCTGTTTGTTATCTTTCTGATCATAATTAGCAGGTAAAGCCAAAGTCAAAACAGAATTAATACAAGGCTAAACCAGTAATAAAGTAAAAATTTCAGGGTTGTTAATATGTAATTTTAAAAGGAAAAAAACGATTTAAAAAAATTAAACCGAGTTGATGCACAGGCCAAATCGATTTACCTAGCGGTTCATCAGTTTCTAAAATGAATAGATCGGTTTAGTCTGGGTTTAATTACCTACTAGATTATTTAATAACCACGTGCTCAAGTATAGAATTAGGTTTTTTTTTTTTTTTCTTCTCGTTGGTACATAAAGTTAGTCTGTGAAAGTTAAAATTTCATATAGATTATCAGATATAAAACTTAGTCAACCTTGCCAGAATTGTGTAGGCACATCTATTCTCTCTTTCTTTCTTTTTTTTTCTTTTTTTTGCTCCTTTTTTTTTTTTTTTTTTGCCTTTGTCTTTTCCCCCTACCTGGCCCTTCTCTTTTCATGAATTCATTATTCATGTATTCAAAAACTTCCATGGAATACAGAAAATACCAAAATTCAATATAAAATACTCCCTCTAATCCTAATTATAAAAGCTAGTTGACTTTTTTGGAAAGATTAAAGAAATTAATTAAATTACTTTAGAGTATTTTATTTTTATTTTTTTCTTCAAACTAATTAGTTTAACCAATAAACTAATATATACACTAAGAATATATAAAATATGAAATAATTAAGTAACTTATTTAACTTTCTTAATCTCTCCAAAGAAAATCAACTAACTCTTATAATTAGGACCGGAGGTAATATAAAATTTATAACTAAGTTACACTATTCATAAATTATAAATAATTTCACAATTCTGCATCATATAGAAAGAGATGTGTTTAGCTTCGGCAAGAAGAAACACTCCGTCTATTGTTACCTCCTGTCCGAATTATAAGAGTTAATTGACT
This sequence comes from Acacia crassicarpa, assembly GCA_034222035.1. Classification (NCBI taxonomy): domain Eukaryota; kingdom Viridiplantae; phylum Streptophyta; class Magnoliopsida; order Fabales; family Fabaceae; genus Acacia; species Acacia crassicarpa. The sequence continues at coordinate 48,166,121 of JAWXYG010000006.1, read as the reverse complement.
TTCTTTGGAGAGATTAAGGAAGCTAAATAAGTTACTTAATCATCTTATATGTTAAATATTCTTAGACTATATATTAGTTTATTAATCAAACTAATAAGTTTGAAGAAAAAATAAAAATAAAAATATTTTAAAGTAATTTAATTAACTTCCTTAATCTCTCCAAAAAAGTCAACTAGCTCTTATAATTAGGACTAAAGGAAGTAATATAAAAGTTCCAAAAAAAAAAAAAAACTCAAAAGTGTTGATATAATGCAGGCTTAACAAAAATATTGTTCATGGAAACACACTTGCATGTCAAGAGAGAAGTTTAGCAGAACAAAACGAAGAAACATATTCTAAAATGTAGAAGAGCTCATTACAGAGAAAGAAGTGAAAATTCAAAACTATAGTAATTTCACTTTCTTTTGAATTTCCTAACTAAAGGAATTTCACTTACCATCAACTATTTTTGGGGTAAAAATGAGAGGAAAAAAATACATGGGGAACAAAAAATGTATGACTGTTATTATACAAAAACGCCTTAATCTGATGTAGATGCCCCTTGATTGAGTTCTGCAAAGCTTGAGCCTAAAAGAACTGAATGCCTCAAGAACTTCTCAGCACACCTACGAACACATGTTTCTTCTTTCTTGGTCAGGGATCGTCGATAAAATTTATCCACGCAGTCCACAAAACATCTCTCTACTAGTGAATTATACATCCTTAGACTGCAATTTTGTTTCAGTGGAGACTAAATCAATAATAATATCCAACATATGCTCCAATGAAGACAGAATTACACAAGCTTTATGAAGAAAAAAGATAAAACATGCTTTTCTATGGAAGAGGCGAGGAACCATGGATCAAGCAGATACATACCAATTTGCTTGAAAGCTTGCAATTAAGTAAAATATTGGTGTTTTAAATTCCAAATACAAATGCAATTCTATAAGTATTCATTCAAATTGTCCTCTAAACCATCCACTGTCAACTAATATGTTAAAGATTTGTCCAAACCTATTCTAATTCTAATATTTAGAGTAGAGATACAGATGCTGTTCCTCAACTTTAAGTGATTTACAAAATCTAGTTCAATTTTGGGATTCAGGGTAGGTACGTTTCATCGTTATACAAGTCTTATTTTAAGCACTATTTTCAGAGAACAGCCTATAAAGTAGTTTTGTGCTTCTTTGACTGATGAACTATTTGTAAATGACCTAAAGATGAAGTATGTTTACTTCTTTTCCTACATGTATACAAATTATTTACTCTGTTCCTTGCGGTTTTACCCAACATAAATAAACTTGTTCTTCCACAGTACAAATTTCTGCACTGGAGAATATGACTGTTCTGCATGACGCATATCAATATGCATAATCAAGTGACAGAAAGAAATCAAAGCACGAATTAATTCATAGCTTCAAGTCTCCAACGGCCACTTACAAAACATACTACACAAATGATTTATATATTTATTGGGCCATTGCTTCATAAGTTTGCATTCGATTCTTCTCCTCAGCAATCCTTGAATCTTATACATTTCCATAATCAAAGCATCAATCTAATTCCATCAACGATCACTCAAATGACGAACAATCAAAATGAAAGAAATTAGGGGACAACAGCAGCAATCATAGATTAGAATATGATATATATGCATTTATTGAGGATGATGGGGGGAGAGAGAACCTATCTCGGGCTTGGAGCTTATCGATCATGGCAGACATTTTTTCCTTATCTTCTCCAGTAAGAGAATTCAAGTCTCCAAAGATGCTCTTGTCCACCATCGATTTGAAAAAAGAAAGAAAGAAGACGAAATAGTCCTACAGTCAAGCCGTCAAGGTTTCTGGGTTTAATGCTAATAACGGCTCTGCGTTCCGAAACTGCTTAAACCCTAAACGATGCAACAGAACACGATATCGTCTGTAAGAATCTGACTCGGATTGCTTCTGGCCCCTTCAACTATGCGTTATTTTCATATGGTCCTTGCACAACGGCCCCTAAATCAAGACTGTTTAATTTACCGGATTAGCCTGATCTTGCCAAGTCATCATCCAAGTCACCGGCCACATACTCAGCCACGTCAGCCCAATATCCTTGTCATCATCTGAGTCACTAGACACATCATGTAAGGAGCCATCCTGCCACAAGTATTCACTGCATTTTTTTTTTTCTTATTTGTTTAGATTTTTATCAATATTTAATGATTTGTTTAATACTCCCTCCGGTCCTAATTATAAGGCATAGTTGACTTTGTTTGGAGAGATTAAGGAAGCTAAATAAGTTAGTTAATCATTTTATATGTTGTATATCTTTAGATTATATATTAGTATGTGAGTCAAACTAATTACTTTGAAGAAAAAAATAAAAAGAAAAATACTCTAAGTTAATTTAATTAGCTTCCTTAATTTTTCCAAAAAAGTCAACTATGTCTTATAATTAGGACCGGAGGGAGTATCATTATCCATCCTTATAGTTTAATCAAATTTTAATCATATAATTTCATAAAAACTTTGACTGAATTTAATTTTAGGAATCAAAACCAAAACTCATTAAAAATATATAAATTATTTGTTAAATTCATACCAAATTATCATAAAACCATGAGAATTAAAACTAAGGATCGGAAATCATAAGGGCCAAAACTAAAATTTGATTAAACTATAAGACTAAACTTTATTGATTTTATGTAATTTTATTATTTGTCATATATTTTAAATGAGTTTCGTAATTACTATCATGATTTTCTTATGAGCCAATATCTTAATTTTATTTCAAAATTTAAATTACGTTATATTTTAATTATAATTTTCATGAAATATATTTTGAAACGAATGTAGTTAAAATTGTTTATAGTGAATGAAATAATTTGTTTATTTTATTTATTTTTAAGTCTTTATAATGCTTCTAGCATTCATAATCTAATCGTATGTTATGTATATCTTTGTTCCAAGTATTAACCAGATCATGTCATGGGGCAAGTACTGCAACTCTGCAAGTGGAATGCCCGGGTCTTCCATTAAAACGATCCGTGACTTGTAAAGAAGCATTTTGAAGTAGTGATATTTTTATATTTTGTATTGATGTTAAGAAAAAATATTGATTTTGACCAAGATAACTAGTTCTTTTGGGGTACAACTTCCATAGGCCTATTTATCCTTTTACGACCCTTGGATTTGCAATAGAACCACTTGTGTAGGTGATTAACAATATATACATGTTTGGATTAAATATGTACATGTTTGAATTAACAAGCTGCTTTTTTGACGTGATCTCTCTAGTGTACGAGGTAAATATGTAAGAAAAGTTTAATATCAACTTATGCAAACATATTTTTCTAATATTATCTCAAATACGCCCTATAACTCATCCATGCTTCTTACATGCTACCTCACATCATTAATATAAGAATTAGTCAGGATTGGGATTGGTTTTAAATATAAAACATCAATCCATTTTGTCTTTCAAATTTATAATTTTTCACTAAAGTATCACTATTGATTGCGCACATTGATGAACTTTTATCCAAGGGCAGTCATGATGACAAAAGATACTCCTCTAGTCTTTTATATAAGACGTTTTTACTTAATTTAATTAAATTAAAGAAGTTAGTTGAGTTAGTTAATATGACATGTCTTTAAGAACACCCTAGTCATCTTCCTTAATTCTTCTATTCCCTCTCCTCCTTGATTATTGTTGACAGTATCAATAAAAATAAATTAGAAAAATATTGACAAATATGAAACTATGTTTTATTTTTAAGATCAAGATCTACTCTCCAAATATATTTTATATTAAGGACATGAGGGAGTAGTATTTTACGGAAGTCAACCTACATTGGTTACAAATGACATAACTAATTTCCTTAATCTATCCAAATTAGTTAACTAGATCTTATATTAAGAACTGAGGTAGTATTTCTCAACTTAAATGAAATTAAATATTTTGATGAACTCAAGCAGGCTCAACTAAAATGATAATATTATTATGCATACTGCCATCAGAGCATTCTCAGCTCTGTGAAATAGTATACCTGAACAAAGCTGATCTCAATGATCACAACTATCATTATCCAGCTTCACAAGTATCTCATTGTTTTTCTATTTTCCTTTAAGCCAACAATAACAAACAGGAAGAAATCAAATAAAATACAATTCAGGGTAAAACAGGAAGCTCCACCTTGTCAAACGAAAAGAAACTGATCCGTCCATCCTCAACCACAGAAATCTTTAGAGGAATCTCACCGCATTGTTTCTCAAGGACTTCAATTTCTGCTCTTGATGGTGGAAGTCCCCTTACAAATGAAAAGAGTAACAATTTCAAAATTCAGATATCTTTATTTGTGCATGAGATAAAGAGAGGAACAGTAAGTTGAAGCAATCCTCAGCTTCTCAATAAAAATTCTCACGGATATTCATCACTGCCTTATGTATTAAGATTCAGCTTTCACAAAATTCCAAGGCATGATCTTACCACTAATCCCTCCAAGAATATAGAATGACACTATCTTTTACGAAATGATCTATATAAAGAACAGGGAAACCAAACCAGTAATAAAAACACAGGTAAACAAGTCAATCATACGTTTCAAAGGAAATCCACCTTTGGCTTGCTTATGGATATCTTTGTATTTGGCTTAGTCTGCCTATTTATGAAGATCGAGTCAACCTCAAAATTACAAAGCCTTTCTAACCACTTGCTGTAAGTGATGTTTAACCACACTAGTTCACATTACAGCCAACATAATGCATAGCATCACCTAATAATTTACCTGATTTAACAATTAATTCAAAGAACTCAGAATGTATCAAGGCCTTGACACAGGAGGCTACTAAACTTAGATAAACACTACATACAGTAGAAAGCTGGCTCTAAGAGATCAGTTTAAGAACCTTTTGGTTTTCAATGTGATCTGACAACATCAAATGCCTGGAGTTGAGGATGGAAAAGATTCAAGAATGCTAAATCCACCTGATTTCTTCATTCAAATATAAGAAACTTGGAAGAAATATTTCATTTTCAGAAGTCCTTGAACAGACAACTAACCAAAGAGACAGAACCCAGGCTATTGGATCAATAACTAATGAAAATTCTTTTAGCATATTAATGAAATTGATACAATAAAGAACTATAAATTACCTGGACAAGTGGAGCAGAAAACTCGGATCACCAGAAGAAGTCTTTCGAAACTTGTTATTTGGGAGATAAACATCAAAATCTGGCCTCAATTCATTAATATGCATCTCACTGAACAACTCATTTAAGCATTTCTCATCTCTGGAACCCATGTCTACTGATTGATTGTTTTCTTCAGTGACTTCAAGTGCAACAGGTTTGTGGACAGTTTTTGAAGTATCTTTCATGCTCCAAGAAACACCATGCCGTCCAACTATGTAACCAAGAGATTTAAGGTGCTTGTAAACCTCAAACAGCTCCCAACAGCATCCATCCTCCCAGCCTGCGGCCCTCCTATATATGTCTGTTAGAGGTATGCATATATCACAATTATCCACGACATTTAACGCTCCTAATTCCATCAAATACCTGCCAAATCAGACTTAATATAACCAAGAAAGATTTTGAAACATCTGATTTTCCCAAGAATATATACACACACATATCCAATTATCTTTTCAAACAATTTCTCCTGTAACACATTACAGAATCTCAAAACTACTCATACATGTCTGCTACTTTTTATTAAAAAATTAATTCAAAGAAATCCTTGGACTCAGATGTTATTCAAATATAACGCTGTTTATAAACATTGAACTGAGCAATTCCCAAATAATTGTCCCTTTCTATTTCACAAAGAGAGGCAATAAAGAAAACGACAGGCATTCCACCTACAGAGTCTCCTCAATCGAACAATATGTCCTGCCTTCACGAATGATGCCAGTTGTTACCCACAATTTGCCTTTCTTTTCAATAACTTCTGCCATTCCAATGTCATCTTTCCAGCTAGCCTTGGATTTCACAGACCTAAGAACCAAAACACAAGGAAAATAAAACCGTAATTATTGTTGTCAAAAATATATATATTGCCCTAAGCAACTAACTGAGTCTCCCAAAATCATTTACCGAAACTGCAACTTGAGCATAGAACCAGCAGAAAAGTGATGTTCTTCGTCGCTAGCATTTTGCAAAAAGACTTCTTCATCGCTGTCCTCTCTGGTAGAACATCCCGGTATCCCATCATCCATATATTAATTGCTGCAATTCTAAATAATTGTAAAAAAGGCAACCGCACAAACATTTCAAGTGATTTTTAAGAATTTGAAACAAGCAACATTCTAATTTAGAAACAAAAAGCAAAGCTAAAATCATTTTGTGTGTACAGTGATGGGGAAGGACATTATCAGTCATTTTGTGAAAAAGCACATAGAAGCAGAAAGAGATCATACCAAATTAATTTTGTGGCAGTATACAAATTATCAGGTGCGGTCGACTATGTTGTCCTAGCTAATAGTTAGAACATGGGAATTAGGCCACCTAAAAGCTATGAAAGAGAAAACGAAACCCTGAGACCTGTAGCTCGGAGTATCTAAAAACTCAAATAGATTTGTGTGCAAGGATAAAAGGAACTGAATTCTCATCCTACAAACCAATGACTGCTAAAGCCAGTTCCAACTGCTTGCTTAGGAAGACTATTCTGCTAATTCCTTCCTTAACCAAACTTTAAAGTTTCAGCCTTTCATTGAGACCTAAAGTAATTTTGGCAAAGAGTGATGCTTGCCAAATGAAGAAACTCAGTCTCTGGCCAGTTTATTTCAATTCAACCATGGCAACGTGGTCACTAGCTATATCCATTGGCAAAGAGTGATTCTTGCCCCATTCGCAAACAATGCAAAGTTCAGAAAGGCATAAAATAAGCATTTCAATCAGTCAATAACAAGAAGATCATAAGGATAGGAATACTTCGCAGGTTAAGGAATGAACAATTTCTGATCCTAATAAGATTCAGAAGAAGAAAACAACTATAACAAAGCTTATGCAGAAACGGTGGCAAGGTTTAAACAGAGAGAGAGAGACAGGAATCTATTTTTACACAGAAGAAACAGACAGAGTCGAAGTATTATTTAAGAAGAGAAGTTGAGAATGAGAAAAAGATATAGAAATGAACCTGCAGAAACTCAGATGGCGACCGTAGAGATTGTGCCGGAGAAGAAGAAGAAGAGGCGCGCGAGGGCAGGCGTATGCGTTTTCCTGTCCAAATATCTGAGGGCCCGTTTGGTAGAAAGAATGTATTTTGATGGAAAGAAAGAGAATGGAATGGAAGGGAAAATTTCGTAACGCTGGCATGTTTGGGAGGCAACAAAAAGAGAAGGAAAATGACAAATTAAAGAAAAAAAAAAAAAAACGTCCCTAAGATGTCCCCACTAATAAAATGGGAAAGGTTTGATTTTTGGAGTTGCTTGTTTAAGAAGGGTTTTACTGTTAACAACTCCAGGTCCGGGGTGATGACACACTTTGCCATCATTTATGCCACCATTTATGAAAAAAAAAAAGAACTCACCGGAAGACTCACATACCATAACATGATGCGTGATCTGGGTTAGATTTAGATTAGTCAGAGCGAAGCTCTGATACCGGATAGGCAACCAAAAAAGAGAAAATAAAAAACTTAAAATACCTAAAATGCCCTTAACCAATCGCAAAAAAACTTCCCCCTCATTCCATCAAAGCGTCGTCGGCAAGACGACAACCACAGTGGGGTTCAGCAGAACTAGTAATCTCAATCTCAAGAAAAATCAAACCAATATGCATCGTACAATCCAACAAAACCGATTATTATATACAATTAAAAAATAATATGAAAGAAATAGAGATGCTTGAGATTAGAAGTTCAATAAGTTTCTGGAGGATTTTCAAAGTTTTGAAAGTTTTATCAGATGCTCAATTCACCTCCCTCTTAGGTGATAACCAGGTCTAACATATGTGTGTCGCTGCGTAGACTCTTCCTGTTAGTGAAACTTTTAGATATGTGTGTGTGTGTGTGTTTTTTTTTTATGTATGTTTGTGTGTGTGCACATCTATATATTTGTGTGTGTATGTATATACATATATGTTTGTATATATGTGTGTGTCTACACACAAATACACACATACATATTTGTTAGTGTGTCTATACATATATGTATATCTGTGTGTGTATGTGTGTTAATATATATGTGTCTGTGTGTATGTACAAATATACACACACACACCCATATATACATACACACACATATGTGTGCGTGAGTGCGTGCATAAATATGTGTGTAGATATATGTACACACACATATATGTATATATAGTAAAACCATTGTTTTAATTAGATAGCGTGTGGAAAAGAAAATTCTAGGTCTATGTGGCAGGAGTTGTTGATTCACCTTTTATTTATGTTATTTTAAATTTATATAAGGTCATTTTAAAAGGGGATAAGGGTCTTAAATGCCATGGAAGTTTTCGTTCAGGAGTACTGGTAAGACGGTAGTTTTTTTTGGACTAAAAAAGCTACGGAAGTTTTCGCTGAGGGGAAATTTTGCCCCAAAAGTTTTCACTAAAAAGCAATTTTGCCTTGGAAGTTTTCAGTAAAGAGCAATTTTGCCCTTCTATCCCCAAATATTAAATTTGATTATTAAATCAGTCAAAGACCACACATGTGATACCTTGAAAAGGTCAAACTTGGAGCCAAAGAAGGAGATCCTTGAAATGTTGAGCTCAAGGCGGCCAGAATTTGTAAAGCCGAACTGGTTAAAGGGACTGAAAGGTCGACTGTCACAAAACCCAAAGGAAGCATCACTTATTATCTAAGCAAATATTCAGTCTATACAAACGTAAATATTATCATTATTGATTTGTTTTACTGAACCAATTTTTAGAACAATTCATTTTTCGTTTTGCGTTTCATTTGCGTTTTGTGACAGACCTTTCAGTCCCTTTGACCAGTTCGGCTTCACAAATTCTGGTCGCCTTGAGTTCAACATCTGAAGGATCTCTTTCTTTGACTCTAAGTTCGACCTTTTCAAGGCATGACATGTGTGGTTTTTGACTGATTTAATAGTCAAATTTAATATTTGGGGACAGAAGGGCAAAAAATTACTATGTTTTGTAAACTTCCGGGGCAAAATTGCTCCTTAGTGAAAACTTTCGAGGCAAAATTGTTCCTCAGCGAAAACTTCCGTGGCAAAAATGATACTTCCGTGGCAAAAATGATACTTCCGGGGCAAAATTGATACTTCCTGTGAACTTCCGTGGCATTTTTTGTCCAAAAAAAACTTCTGTCTTACCAGTGCTCCTGAGCAAAAACTTCCATGGCATTGAAGACCCTTATCCCTTTTAAAAAAAATAAATAAAATTAACTAATTTAACTTCTTTCTTTAATCTTCTCAAATTCAGTTAAGTATGTCCTATAATTAGAACCGGAGGGAGTATCTAATTTAATTTATAGTGTAAATTACACTACAAACTAAGTCTTACATTTAGGATAAGAGAGGAGGTAGTATAACTTTTCCTTTCTTTGTGATTCTTACAAAATCTTTACTTAAATTCTGCCCCAACTTTCTTTTTGTAAGTTTGAAGTGACCGTTATTTATAAATGCAACTTATTATTAGAGTTGGGAATTAGGGCCGGCCCTTCAGGGCCCAAGGTAAGAAAAACATCTGTTTCTCAAAACTCGACCCGAGAGCACCAGGGCCAGAGCCAGCCCTCTAAGGCCTAAAAGTTACTATTCCAAATTTTAACTAATTTTTCTCCCTTTTTTTAAGAAATATAATTAGTAAATTATAACACGAATCATCCAACAAATAAACACAATCACTAGTTTATAATCAAAAGCAAATTATGTTCACAAAATAACTCACATATCCTAAATATAAGATGCATATCACTAAGCGACATTATTACGATGACTATTATTGTCATCATTTTGGCCACTATCATCAATTTCAACATTTGATTGTTCTTCAATTTGAGTAATAGCCTCTGATTCATGTGTAAGAATATCATAAATTTCTTCTCCCGCATCATGAACACATTCATAATCTTTATCTATAACAAATAATAAACCAAATAATAAAATTAGAGTATAGTTATTATGTATTTGTCCTTAAATGGATAAATAACTCTATAACAAATGCAAAATACATATAAATTAATAAATTATCATCATATGTAAATCCATGCATCCAATTACGAGTACAAATGAGAGCTAGAACATTAGATGGAAGAATGGAACTCATATATTTTGTTAGAACATGTGTTGGGGGGGGGGGGGGAACCTTCATTAACCCTAACTTTAACTTCAGTCTTCAACTTTTTTAAATAATAATAATAATAATATTGAAGGGCCCAATGGACAAACCCGTACCCTCCAGAGCCGGCTCGTGTAAGCCTGCGGCCCTACAAGGCCGTCCCTTCATTTCTTACCTCCAATTTCTAAGTCTGGCCCTTAAAGGGTTAGGGCTTAAACGGGCCGGCCCGATGAGCGTGGCCCGTTTTCCCAGCTCTACTTGTTATAGTGAAATTAGGCTATGAAGATAGTTTTAGTAATTTATAGGTTCCCTTAGTCATTTTTGCTCAGCAGGCCAATTTCAAGTTCATTGATGCTGATGCTTTTGTCCAATTCTTTCTATTTAACCAATTCTACCTACTAGGATCATCTTGGTTGCAAATAAGACTAAACTATGAAGCTGCCTCAAGTCCACAATGGCACACTTCAGATTATACACAAATGCTTCAAATATTTCCTAACAAAGGGGGTGCAAAGAATATAACCTTGAAAAGTGACTCAGCTAAGATAATACAGTTGATCATGAAATGTGGTTACTAAAACACATGATGATTGGACAGTTTTCTTAGAGATTAAGAACATTATTTGGTAGAATTGGCAAGTTGAGTCCTAAGTTATCAACAGGGATTAAGATTAATAATCTAATAGTAGATTCTCTTGTGAAAAGAGCACTAAATTAAGGCTTCAGCTTGCAAATCTTCTAACCAGAATCACTTGAGGGATTTTTAACGATTGCTGCTTCTTAATTTCTTGTTTTATATTGTTTTTCATTCCCAGTGTATAAAGAAAAAGAAAACTACTTATTCTATATCTGTTTTATGGTATTCTAACTTCAAACATGTGTGAGTGTATGATCATCATCATTTGACAGAGAGAGGGGAGGATTATGGTAACATGACACCACTAATGTAATCCTCAAAAGTATCGCTAACAATGTGACATCTGAATTTTATTATTCTAAATTTTAATTATTTTTCTATATTTTTTTAAAGAAATATAATTAGTAAATTACAACAATTAAAGTTTTAATTTATTAAATAAATGTTGTCAATATTACTATCCAAACAACACAAATCATCCAATAAATAAAAGCATTCACTAATTCATAATCAAAAGCAAACTATTGTCTAGACGAAATAACTAACATAAAACATAAGAAACATACCTAGGTTTTAAATTAAAACTATTATACAATATTTCTATGGCAAGATTGACCTCTGACTTCTAATGAGAAGATTGCAAATATACAGAGCAAGCTGACTTTCATTTTCAATAAATATTTGAATGTGACGATATCTCTTCCGGCCCCAACTCCTTATTTTTTAAAAAAAATCAGGGCCTAATGAGCTGGCCTAAGGTCCTACAGGCCTTTAAGCCCGAGGCCCTGTATGGCCGGCTTTACAGGGCTTATTTTATTTAATTCCTCTAATTTTCAAGCCCAACCCTTAAAGGGTTAGAGCCTAAAACGGCCAACTCGACAGGCCCGGCCTGATTTTGATTTTCTGACACTAATAATTAGCCTCACAAAGGGTAATGTCTATTAGAATGGATTTCTGGCATCTACTATTTAAAAGTTGAATCAAAGGTATATAAAATTGAGATAAATCTTATTGATTTAAACTATTTTGATAGCGAGACAAGCCTAATATATGCGTAGTTCACTCAAGTCCAATGGCATTTTATATCTTAACTTGCATCAAAAGCTAAATACCTTTTCTTATATATGTATAAAAAGCCAATTTCATTAATTAACAACTAAACTTCCAAGCCAGGCCAGGAATATAACGAAGGGTACCTCCTAACATCATTTGAAGTGAGAGAAGAAATTGAGGCGGAAAAACATTAAAAAATCAGAAGACAACATATTATTACATAACCAACATAACTTGCTTCCATTAACCAAATACTTCCTAAAGCAGTGGACAGACAGAGACAAAGAATTAGATCTCGAGCTGATGGACATGAAATTTACAAGTCATGTATTAGAGTATATAATTAGCTTGTTAAATGTAACTATTTTGTGTTAGAAAGAATCTTCTGGAATGTAATTAGTTATTGTGTGTATGTATCATTTATTGGGTCTATATAAAGACTTTGTATCATACATTTTTTGATGGAATAAGATGATTCAATATTTCATTTTCTCTTCTTACTAAATCATAGTATGGTATCAGAGCGAGATAGTATTTGACATCATGTTTTCTTCTCAATTTTTTTTTTTCAATTTTCACGTTTTCGTCTACAATTTCTTGCCTTTCCTCTACCATATCATGTTTTTGGCAGATGTAACATCCTAAAATTTATTTAGAATAATAAGATGATAGATTAATGGTAATTAATTTACCAAGAATATTCATTATAGGAGTAAATTTTTTTAAGGGTTAAGGTGTAATTTTACCAATGAACTATTGGTCCAGTAGCGTCCAACACAATTAACTATTAAGTGGACCAAAAATACCAAAAAAAGTTTTACTCAGGAGCGTCCAACACAACGTCGTTAAACAAAAGTTAACGTCTGTTATCTAAGGTGCAAATTGGCCAACGAATTTTTACCCTAAGAGCGCCCGACACAAAATTCTAAATTTTGCTAAATTCAATAAGTTTTTTCTCAATCATCATTATTCAAAACTACTTGTATAGATATCTATGGACAAAAATTACTCATTCTTCAATTTTGTCAAAATTATAATTTGCTAAAATAAAAAAATAATTAAAAATTTAATTATATGATTTAAGTAAAACACAAGGTGTTTTATAATTTAATTTATATGTTAAACAAATATATATATATATATATATATATATATATATATGATTTATTTTTAATGGATATCAATATTGATACTTAATAATATAAATCCGGCAACTTGATGATATATTTGTTAATTAAATGATCTATTGATTATTTGTGACTTGTTGGAAAAAAAAAAAAGATAACTCAAGAGCTTGATAAATGACAATTTAATAATAGGTTAAGGAGCAATTTTAATGGGTTAAAGAGCAACTTGACCTACGAAAATTTTATTAATATTAAATGAATTTTTTAAATCACATAAATTTCTTCTAAAATAAAAATAAATCATATAATTTTTTTGTTTAACATATATAATAAACTATAAAACACCTTAAGTTTTATTTAAATCATATAATTATATTTTTAATAACAAATTGTGTTTATTTTAGAAAATTATAATTTTGACAAAATTGAAGAATAAGTAATTTTTGTCTATAGACCATAGATATCTATACAAGTAGTTTTGAATAATGACAATTGAGAAAAAAAAAACTTATTTAATTTAGTAAAATTTAGAATTTTGTGTCGAGCGCTCCTGAGGTAAAAGTTCGTTAGCCGATTTGCACCTTAGATAACGGACGTTAACTTTTGTCTAACGGTGTTGTGCTGGATGCTCCTGAGTAAAACTTTTTTTGGTATTTTTTGTACACTTAATAATTAATTGTGTTGGATGCTCCTGGACTAATAGTTCATTGGTAAAATTACACCTTGACCCATTTTTTAATGTCAGTATACAATAATAATTAATAATAATTTTTTATTATTATAATAATATATGTATATAATCACACACACATTTCTAAAACGTGGTCGGCAAAGGGGGTAAAGTTGCCCCCATTGTTGACTTTGGAAGGGGGTAATCGTTTTTCACCTCAATTACCCCCTCCTCAGCTACTATAAAGGTGTGTATTCAGGAAGAGCAACCGAGTGTCAGAAAAATAAGAGAGGAGAGAGGGAAAGCGTAGAGATAATTATTTGGGGAGACTCATAGTAGCTTTTGGTGATTTCTGAATATTCTTCCATATACTTGTGAATTGTGTATTATCATAAATTATGTTTTTTTTTGGACTGAATTATATGTATATGTATTATAAAATTATTATAATAAAGATTTAATATTACAGTTTTGTGCCCATGAAAATTACAGTTTGTACCCAACAAAAATTACAGTTTTGCCCATGAATTTCAAAAATTTATAATTTAGTCTCAAATTTGAAAATGACAGTTTAGTCCTTTAAATTTCATGGAGGTTTTATTTGTGATGGATTGGAGTAAAGAGAAATTTGAATTATACAATTCTTTTATGCCATCACTCGGTACACAGTGGATGGTAATTATCAGGGCCCCATCTTCCATGTTTTCCTTTGGCTAGGATTACATTGGAATTGTAAGACACATGACACCTCCTTAGTTGTTATTTTTAAGAAGGAGAACCATAGTCCATACTTAAGCTTTATACCTTTGGCCAGGTGTATCTTAGGTTTGGTGAGCTTGGAACCATCCAATCAAATGAATGAGTTTCTATCGGACTATATGTTAGCCTATGGCTTCAGTCAGCAGTACAAGAGTGGACGGTGATATAAGGGAGGTTGTATATTGCATATTGTATAATTGTATAGTTCACAATTTAATATAATGATGATTACTTTTGCAAAGAATTTTGTATGTAAAATTATGATATATACATATATGTGTGTGTGTGTTTGTAATCAACTTCTTCTTTTTGTCATATATAATTTGCTTGTATACGGTATATTAACATTTTTCAAGTGAACATTCTAGTAGGAAGCAAGGGAAAGCACTTATGGAGTGAACTTTGAAGGCTCTTTTGTACTCCTGTAGCTTATGTTATGTTATTTTTATTTGTCATGGCTCTAGGACTTCCGCATTGTATTTAACTCTAAAATATTTTGGAAACTTATTTGACTTCATATTATGAATTTTATTTGGAATAGTTATGTAATTTAGTGATTTAGATATTGATCATCTCTGTTGGAGGTATTTCAAATATTTTTGCCAAGTTTTTTGATATTGAATTTGAGGTGTTACATTTTTGGTATCATAGCTAAACGTTCTGCAGCTCTTTTGTTGAAATTTCTAAGTGTTTGTTTTTCCAAAAAATTTTTTAGAGGTCATAGCAAAATAAATATCATAACATGTGCACTTCCCTTTATTTAGATTTATAATATTCGATTACTTGTTTCTTTTTAGTGTCTTTGTAGTGATAATCATAGGAAGGGAGAATAATGAGTACTCAAAAGATCAAACCAACCCCATTCCTCATCAAAATTGTCCTACTTCCTATATTAACAACGTGCTCTATATTGAACCCTTGGCAATCTAGCGTGGATGGTTAAGAGTTAAAACTCATTACTTTGTTAGTCAATTCATTCTATCTTTGTTGTCACCAAAAAAAAAAAAGATTTTAAAATGGATTACCGACTGTTTAAGCCTGAAATGATAATAGTTCCAAGGAAAAATTTTCGAAAAATGGCAGGAACCATTTTAAAATGGTAGAAAACTATGATAATGTTATGAAAGTTGTAGCACCCCAATTTCCATACTGCTCATTATGCCCGGTGACACGTAGTATTAGTAATATCAACAGAGTTGGCGATGCTACATGTCAGAGTAAAGCAGAATGGAGAGCACGTATTATCATTTGGACGACGAGTGACTGATAATATATGCCTAGACATATGTTGATGCCCAACATATGTTGGTTACATTGGAAATCCTGAATGAATATTCATGTGATACATTTATACTGACTCAAAATCCTGGTCTATCTAAACCTATGGCTTAGAACCCAATACAGTTAATCAAACCAATTAACTAGGCCGATGTTTAGTCTAGTGGGAGTCTCCCTATCTGACTAATTATTGTAACCATATAGACCAACCCTTTTTTAGTTAAACACCAATGGTATAAACTACCTTTATCGGATTCATGCTAGAAACTAATCCCTTTTAAACTTCTTCAGACTCTCGTCTCGACCGATGCCTTTTCATGACTCTGCCCACTCGTGCCTCTTCACGACTCCGTCCACGTCACCTTCTCAGATCGAAGTTCCTTTCTTAAACCTTTAGTCAAGGCTGAGAGAATTCAATTGAATTGAATCTCATGTAACAATTAACCTCATGTTCAAGTATTAACAATATATATATATAACATATATTCATTACATTTCAGTATCAACCATATGTAACACATAGCAGATGTAAGGTTACAACAATACATAGCACACAACAAATGTAATGTTACCAATACAACAATACATAACACACAACAAATTTAATGTTCACAATGTTTGCACTTGCCAATGCCACGAATCCATGTGTCCTTAATGCTAGGAAAACTTAACCAGTGGTATTATCAAGGCTATAATCCACGACAAGTTGAATGTATACAAACCGGTGACCTAAGACCGAGTCTTAGTCATGGTACATGACCTAAGACCTAATCTTGTCCATAACTCTATGAATCATTTCATCATATATAAGTATACAAGACACATCAAAGTTAAAGTTACACTACGCGTCCTTATCTTCCTTCTGCGTAATCAGCCCGACTTGTGAATCTGACTGACTTCCGGGTATCCTATAATGTTACCATTGGATTATTTCATTTTCTATAACTTATATGATATTATAATTAATGTCATTTTTCCCAGAATAATATCAAAGAGGTATTTTCTCCTATTTTGACCTTTTTACCCCTTAGTGGATTAACTATCCCATAATCACCCTTAATTTTCCTTAAAAACACGTTGCTGGATTTTCTGGCCAGATTTTTCAGTAACTTTAACAAATCATAATTAATTCTAAAAAAAAAAATCCAATTTTAGTGTTTCAAAAATATACATGACCCTTGACATGTACATTTTCAAGGAAAAATATTCCCATAAGCCAAAACATCACGAGTCATTCCCAATTTTAATGTTTTCAAACACTGTTCAAATTTTAAATCTAGAAACAAGGCCTAATTTAAAAAATTCCTAGCTCCTTGTCCAAAGCTCAAAACTTTACATATTTTATATTATTAGAAAGCCCTACATGCCAGTGTTACTCCTGTAAAATTTCATGATTTTATGACTTTATTTGATAAATAAAATAATGACCTCAACACATATGACTCCAGAAAGCTCAAAACTGGAAATTCTCTAACTTTTGTTATTTTGTTCTTTTGTTCTTTGGCTTTCAAAAATTATTTCCTTCCATTTTTTCATCTCATTTTGTATTTTAAAAGCAATGGAGATCTTCAAAACATGAAAAGGAATTTTTCTAACCATTTCCTAAATTAAATCACAATTCTACATAAATCTAAAAGCTTGAACTCAAGAATATTACCTTTGATTCTTGAACTCCTTCTTCCTCTTGCTCCAAGAATTTCACCCTTCTCACTCTCTAATTATATAATCAAATGTTTTAAACTAATTCTGGTGTGATGAATGAAGAGGGATCATGGCCTATTTATTGGGAATAAAAAAACAAGCTTATGTGAAACCTATTGCATGTGATCCATTTCCCTTTCCTTCCTTTCATCCGTTGGATCAAAAACCACTTTTTGAAATCAGATCTCCTCCCTTCCTCATCGCTGCCGACATGCCTCCTCTTTTTGGCCATTAGATGTGCTTTTTATGTGGCAAACATCCAATGATTCAAGCCTCTAATTGGTTACTTTAATTAGCTAAGCATTTAGGCTTAATTGCAGGGCTAAATGACAACCATTGGATCTTAACACATGTGTCAAAATCTCATGGTTGTCTAGTTGTCATTGTTGACTTTTGGGGCTGTTTCATTAAGCTTGATTAACTTCTTAATCAAGTGTTTATTTTCTCTCTAATCACAAGTGTCATTGTATAATTGGTTTATTAGCTAATCATGGTAATTAGGGTGCTTATGTAGACAAGCTTTATGCAATTTAATCTTCACTTAGTCCCATGTTCTTTGATTTCCCTTAATCAAGTTGAAATCATAAGCCACTAGCTAATCTCAATTAGCACAACCTAATTTGCTAAATATTAATCACTAATTTATGTTGATTTAGCTAAGGGTTTTCATAACCCTTTTCTCATCTCCTTTGATTATAAATTAGCTACTATTTTATATGCTATTTATTTCATATTTCATAGCCCCTAAATAATGTCTCATAATTAACCATTGGTAAATTAATTAATTCCAAAGTGAAATTTGGATAAGAATATAATCAATAGATTATAATTCTTTGAGACACATATTCATTTTTGTATTTTGCTAATTATTTGTCAAAATACAATGTTTACATGAATTATGAAAATTAGGGTATTACAAAAGTAAAGATATATCTGAGATAAAAGATAGAGAATAAGAGCAAGAGAGAAAAGGGGAGAGAAATTCTTATTCAAAAAAGTATTTTCATTGTTTACACAAAGCCTCTATTTATAGATTTTCAAGCGTCTTGTAGGAGAATCCAAAAGGAAGAAAAGCCAAAAGGAGGAAGCTTCCTTAGAGAAGCCAAAGGGAGGAAGTTTCCAAGGGGAAGTTTCTTCTTGAGTCATTGGACTTCCACATAATTAATATTCATAATACTCCCCCCTTGAATGTCCATGAATGTGCCTCATTAAAAACTTTAACTAGAAAAACCAATGGGATAAAAACCTAGATATAGAAAAGGGACGTCTTTTAATGTAATAGTATTCACTTTTTGTAGTAGTGATAAAGAAAAGAGAGCATCGTGTGTCGACTTCCCCTCTTGATTATAACAGCTTTACTCCCTTGATGACAACATTACTTCCAATGTCTTTTGAGCATATCTTCCTTTTAATTGTCAAACATTCTATTGTTCGCTATGGAACAACACACAGTCTTATAATTCATTATGTACATGCAAGAACCAAGTATTTCTAGTAAAATCATAATGATTTCTAAATATTCTTATAAATATAAGGTTCTTTTAGATCTTTTCATAAAGATGAATGGGCATATTGAAGCATTTTTGTATCACTCTTTCAACAAATATTCACTGAGATAATTATACCACATGTGTCCTGACTGCTTTAGGCCATATTTCTGGTATAATAAGTCATTCAGGGACTTGTGCTTCTGGGACTTGCTTATGAATTTTAGCTCACGATCCTCATTATCATTCATTACATCATATGCTATATTATAAGGAAATATGTCGTCAACGTTGACTTCATTTCAGTCCCATCAGATACTATTCATAACATAATTTATTGAGATTTCATTATTTACACACGTTAGGTACCTCGGTCTCTTTTAGGACTACAAAATTCTTTTCTAGAGATATCTCTACTAGAGATAATAACTCTTCAGTAAATGCTTTTCTGGAGCTACTAACTTTTCTTAATTATCCTCAATGTAATCATCTATATAGTTCCTTTTCTCTTTCAAGGTTTTTTGTCTTTTGAAACCGATGACCTATCACACTTTAGGCTTGCTTTAAATTTATTTATAATAGGTTGTCCTTCAATGACATTAATTCAAATTGAAGAATTAGCAGCTATGATATGTGACTTTGTCACTTTCTTTGGCTCAGAAAATGCTTCTGGCACTTGATTAGCTAAATTCTACAAAATGAATTATCTTTTGAACTTCTAATTCACATTGTTTTGTATGAAAATCAAAATGAGCCAATGATAATTCATTTCAACTAATCTTTTTACCTAAATGCTTATTTTCTCCCATAATGTTGAGAAAACAATGTCAAATAACAATTGACTAATCATGCAGTAGTATAAGTCTCCTATATCAATTTATTTCCTTTAAAAACATCATTTTGGTTCATGTAGAGACAAACAAGAAGAAGAAGGTCCTTACACAACATTTATCTCAACTTCTTTTCTATATCCATCTATGTGTATTGTGGTGGATTTATAAACATTGCACATTTAAACATTTAAGATGGAATTTGTCTGGCACCTCACCAAAAGCCAATTTTACCGGGAGAATTATGTTAGCTTATATAAATGTTGCAATAAGATCAAATGTACCAACAGAAATTTTTGTTCTCATAAGAATTGATCTTGCTATTTATGGAGGCTTTAATTCATGATTTCTGGATCGTATAATCTAGATATTGCGCGCGTAATTAATTCAAACATTATTGCAAACTTCAAGTTGCAAACATTTTTACAAACTTCAGGTTGTTAGATAATTATCTCACATGTAATCATCTTATAAATGTATCTTTCAAATTTGTATGGTTTACATACTATTTCAATGGGCCCATATAATACTGTTTGATATATTTCCAGAAATATTGAACTAATTCTAACCAATGATATTCTCATAATCAATCTATGTGAGAAGAAGAAGCACATAATAATTCTTAAATAATATGTTGGCTATCTATGAAAAATCTTCTAGTTCTTTAATAGATGTCAATATATAATCTTATTTGCATGATAGATTTATGACTTGAATGATCAAACAAGTCATGGTAACAATAAATTTGTTTGAATCAGTAAACATTTGGTTTACTGTAACATATGTTTCAACCAATAGTAAACATTTTAATTTCCATAACATATTGTTCATAATCTGACATCCATTTTGAGAAATCATATTAAACTTTGTGAGATAAGTATTTGTATCCTAACAATCTCCCCTTAAGTGTGAGTCATATAGTCATACTTCATTTATATAGTTCTTCAGGAATTACCATATAGTATTACATTAGTATATAATGTCATTACTCAATTATATACTTCAATTTAGTTATATATGCAAAGTATCTTATCTACCACATATGAAGATATTTATGATCAAAACAATTTAAAACCACAAGAAAATTATTCAACAGAAAATTCTCTATAAATAAATTAAAATTAAATATCATATCACCTTCTGGGCTTAACAAACTTCTGGTTTGTATTATTATTTGTAAACTTCTGATTTACAATAGTATGTATTTCAATCTTGTATCTATGTCTTTATTACAAATATATTTGAAACTCAATAAGTTTCTTTTAGATTTAGTAAAATACATTATCAATGCATAATTTTGTTCTAGATAACAAAATATTAGTTCTCCCGGTGGCTTCACTACAACAAAATAGGGCTATGACATCCTATTCTTGGGTAACTTTTGGCGTCCTAATATATTTTTTGGACGTTTTAAGTACACTTTCCGCATCCTAAAAAATATTAGGACGTCTAATCTATCAAATTTTCTCCATATAATTACAAAATTGCCACCGCGTTCACATTTTACTTCCTTTTTTTTAAAAAAAAAGACATCTTTTAGGGAAGTAATATCTATTTTTTGTAGTAGCGCTTCAATTAAATTTATGCTACCAAATATAGAATACAAAATTAAAACTTATGGCTTCAGGTCATTTTGTTCTCATAGCTTAAGCCATTTAATTTTCATGGCTTCAGGTTACTTAATCTCATAATGAGAAATTAAATCTATATGGTTTATGGCCATAGATCAAAACATAATGCATTTTAATTTAATTATTACATCGATGTGGAAAACCACTCAAGATTCAAATTACTTGGAGATTACTATTTTGCTCTTTCCTTAAAATCGAATCTCCATTTTGCCTGGGGTCTGCTTCCTTTGTCCGCCGAAGCACGATTGCAAGAGAGCAAGGTTCAGCTCCCAATAGGTAGATATTTTCCTCTCCTCTAGATGATTTTTCCCTTGGGAATAAATTCCAAACGGCAAGCACAAAAAGTCAAAAAGGCTACGAGCTAGGAAAATTAGAGTGCATTAAGGTGCGACATTGCAGAATGCTGCATGGACATAAATTCCAAAAGGCTCCAAACTAGTGGGTTTTTTAGGTTGCATGAGAGTACGGTGCTGCTGAGGAAGGAAAACGGATATGCCTCACATTCTTTCAATCTCCTAAAAATATCAACGTACAAGTTTACTCTCTTATATTTTCATCTATTTGTATCTTTCTCTTTACTCCTTGCCATTATCTTTAGACATGGCAGGTTCAAGTAACTTCATTGCAATTTCTGACTCATATAGCTCTTCTTTCTGTGAAGATTTACTAAATGATAATCAGTCTAACATGTTTGATGATGTACCACTTTCCTATTCTTCTTTATTTTCTCACAATCCTTTAAAGGTGAATGTTCTTCCTTCTACCTCAATGATTCATGTGCCTACTTTTACCCCAAGAATTCAGGATTCTATTCCTTTAGATATCAACAAAGAAGTGTATGAAGCATATCCATCAAGGTGATCTATCAAGAGATGTCGTAATATGGCAGAACTTATGAAGTCTACCAAACTCTTTCAACCAAGGGACCCTACTTCCAGTATGGTTGAAACCACTAACCTATTCTCATGTACGTGGTTGTTGCCATGTTTTACGGGAAATTATTCATACCAATGGACTTCACTATAAGAAACTTGAAGTTCACAGGAGAATAGATATAATATGTCATGCTGTCTTACACTAGGATGTACAAAAATGTTCTTCCAATGCTGACAACCTTCAAATGTTTGGTTTCAATAGGAAAAATATAGAAGAAATCAAACATTTCTTGTTACAGTATTGCTTGGATCAAAGCACATTAGGGTATGTCTTGGTATCGGATCGCTTATCATCCTATTATGAGGCTCTCTGCATTGGTTTGGAATGGACTAAAACTGAAAATAAACCCCACAGTAATCCATTTCCAATCAATGCAGAGAATACATTTTATAAAGGAAAATAACCCGCGGTTGAAAATAATTTAAATAATGACTCCTCAACCCCAAACAAAGTAAAGTATTTAAATCAAGGGTTGGACAAAGCAACAGAGCAGCATCACTATCACCAAAGGATTTCAGTAACCTTTTCCATCTACACCTTAATGAAGCAGCTAAACAAATTAATTTGTGTAGATCTACCCTAAAACTGGTATTGTGCAAGGAAGGGTTACCAGAATGGCCCTACAAAAAGCTTAAATATCTTATGTTGAAAGATACATTGCATCTTGTCTATTTAGGACAAAATCAAACCCCTAAACTGATTCATACATTTAAAACTAAAAAGAATACGTATTTAGAGAAAAGAAGAAGAAAATGGCGAGCGACGGGAGGACGGAGGACGACGGGAGGACGGAGGGCGACGGTGGGGGGAGCAGAAAATGGCCGGAGAAGGATGAGAGGTGTAAGGAGTTTGGAGCTAGCGCAACCAGCAATACGGAAACCGTTCGGAAGAAGGGTGCTGGATCCTCGTCGCAACAAGGGGACGCTGGAAAGTCGTATATGGCATCTAGAGACTCCCGACAGTCGTACAAGGATAAGCTACTATGCCTTGGTGAGTCAAGCTTTCTGGAATTGAATATATCAGCTGCTAATGCTTTAAATGGATGGAAGGAATACTTTGCTAGAACAAATGAGAAACAAAGTCTACAGGAGGAGGAGGAGGGTGATGAAGGTAATGAGCAGGAAGAGGATGCGGTGGAAATATGGCGTCGTACGGGCAGACTACCGAAGTTGAAAGTTACTTCAAAGGAATATGAAGCTTGGTGTAAGCCTTATATGAACTCACTCTTTGTTAAACTCCTCGGGAAATCTTTTAACGTTGGGTTCATGAGGCAAAGAATGGAACGAATGTGGGCTCCAAAGGAACCGATGAGAGTAACCCCGCTTAATAACGGTTACTTTCTTGTATCTTTTTCCTCGAAGGCAGATCGAGAATACGCCTTACAAGAAGGACCGTGGATGATAGCAGATCACTACTTACTGGTTCAACGCTGGCGACCAAATTTTAATCCTTGGAAAGCTGATAACCAGAAGCGTATAGCTGTTTGGGTTAGAGTTCCTGACCTCCCGCATGAACTGTATAATGTTGAATCCATTAGGAGATTGGGGAACATGATCGGGAAGACACTCAAGATAGATCGTACTACGGCTTTCTCAGAAAAAGGTGGTTTTGCTCGGATGTGTGTTGAAATTGATTTACAAAGACCTCTATTACCAGGCTTTGTTCATTTCGGCGAGGAAAGGCGGTTTGAGTATGAAGGTCTTCATTTGGTGTGCTTTCATTGTGGTAAGTATGGGCACCGGATGGACCAGTGCACAACAAAAAATCCAGCTCCAGAGAAAGGGAGTGATTCTGTAGAAACCCAGTCGGAGCACGAGACGGTGCCGGAGATGATGAGGAAGGAGGAAGCAACAGTGGATGATAAGACTAAGAATAGTAACCACGTGACTTACGGTCCGCATATGTTAGTAAAACGAGAATTTAGAAAGAAAAGTCCACAGGAGCCTTTGAAGGGCTCTCAAACAGATAAGGTGCCGTTTAAGCTGGGAAAAGTAAAGGCTGGTCTAAACGAGGCTCAAGATCTTAAGGGTCCGATGATAAAGGAGAAGGAGCTGGAAAAAAGTAATTCATATGGGTTGGAGGAGGATACACGCAGATTTGGTGAGGAAGTACAAAATAAGTTGAAAAGTCAAGAGTGGGTTCAAGTAGGGTCTAAGAGAAAGAATGGGACAAAAGTGCCTAGAGGAGGTAAAGAAAATAGGTTGAGTTCTAAGGCTCATGTACGGGGTAAAGGAAAGCATGTCACTGTGGAGCCCACCGTTTTGAATTCAAATCCCTTTTCTATTATAAGGGAAAGTGTTACGGAGGAGTTGGAACAAACTTCCAATAAAGGAAAGGGTAGTGGACCCCGTACTCTGGAAAATTTCAACAAAGCATATAGTGCTTTGTCTAAAGTCAAAAAGGGGGTGGACAATATTATTCACGAGGGGCCCAGTGGATCTCTTCATAAAAACATCACGATGAAGGACTCGGAGGAGCAACTCAATTATTCACCTATTGAGCAGGATAATGTCTTTCCAACAAAAACGTGTCTTGATAAGGAAAATTTTCAACCTTCTCAACGATCTGCGGGAATGGATAATGTGGATGAATCTATGGTCACCGAGGATAACCAAAGGGATGATCTCCCTAGGCACCAAGCGAGTTCCAAATGAATTTTATCCTTTGGAATGTCAGAGGAGCGGGAGCCCGATCCTTCCCACTCTTTATGAGAGGCATGGTTCAAACTTTTGGTATTGACTTTGTGGCGATTTTTGAAACTAGATGTAGTGGTACAAAAGCTAAAAGAATTGCAGCGTCATTGGGATTTCCAAATTATAAAATTGTTGATGCGAGTGGCTTTAGAGGAGGCATTTGGTGTCTTTGGTCAGAAAAGTTTCTACAGGTGGAGGTTTTAGAATGCTCAAACCAATACATACATGTTAGAATCACTAATCATGTTTTGCAGGTTTGGGAAATGACTTTTGTTTACGGCAGTCCGAACATATCTCAACGTCGTGCATTATGGCGGGAGTTGAAGCAGTTGAATCCCTCGGTCCGGAGTCCATGGTGTTTAGGAGGGGATTTCAATGCCACTCTTGAAAGTAATGAACGTCATTCACAAGCGGCGAACAGAGGGCCAGATAAGGAGTTTTGCAAATTTGTGGAAGATGCAGCTCTAAATGATCTGGGCTTCATAGGACCTCCGTTTACATGGCAACGTACCGGCGTGGAAACTAGACTAGACCGTGTGTTGGGAACTACAACTTGGCAAGAGGCCTTTCCAAATGCAGTGGTGAAGCATCTTAACTGGTACAAAAGTGATCATAGACCTCTTCTTTTGCAGGTAGATGGAGGCCTTCCAAAACTTCAGGTAAATCGTCCTTTCAGATTCCTAGCGGCATGGGTCTTGGATGAGCGATTCTCACCTTTTGTGTCAGAAAATTGGCAGAAGGATTTACCATGGACAGAGAATATTCTCCAATTTACAGCAGCATGTAGCAAGTGGAATGGGCAAGTCTTTGGCTTTACCAATGCAAGGAAAAGGAAGCTCTTGAGAAGATTGAATGGGATTACAAGAACTGAGGCTCGTTTCGGCTTAACACTGAAACTTGAAGAGCTTCAGAGATCACTTTGGAAAGAGTTGGATGAGGTTCTGGTACAGGAATCACTGATATGGGCTCAAAAATCTAGAAGCCAGTGGACGGTAGATGGAGACAGAAACACCCGGTATTTTCACTTGCGTGCTAATGGGAGAAGGAAAAGGAACTTCATTGGAGCTTTGAAAGGGAATGATGACGTCTGGATTTATGATGGCGATCAAATAAAAAACATGACTGTATCCTTTTTCTCTTCACTATTTAGGGAAGAACAGGAACGACGACCGCTTTTGAGTTGTACTGTGACTTATCCAGGTATTGACCCGGAAGAATTGAATAGCCTGGCTCGTCATATCACTGAAGCAGAAATAAAGGCCGCATTATTCAGTATGGGAGCTTTAAAGGCCCCAGGTCCTGATGGTCTGAATGCTTTGTTTTACCAGAGCCAATGGCAGGTAGTGGAGAAATCCGTTTGCGAGTTTGTTAAATCTCTATGGTTTTCCCCATCTCAAATCCAGTCTATCAATGATACTTTAATTGTGCTCATTCCAAAGAAGGATCACCCAGAGGTCGTGCAAGATTTTAGGCCTATCAGCTTATGCAATGTGATATTCAAAATTGTTACCAAAGTCATTGCAAACAGAATTAAAGTGGTGTTACCGAAAATCATTAGTCCTCATCAATGTAGTTTTGTCCCTGGAAGACACAGCTCAGATAATATCATAGTCGCCCAAGAAGTTATTCATTCGATGCGGAACTTACAGGGGAAACGTGGTTATATGGCTATTAAGATTGATCTAGAGAAAGCTTATGATCGTGTAAATTGGCTCTTCCTCCGAGATTGTCTTGGTGTTCTTAACCTCCCTAGCTCCTTCATTGATGTTATTCTTAGTTGTGTGTCTACTCCAACTATGCAGCTTTTATGGAATGGGGAACGAGCAGGGTCCTTTACCCCAACTAGAGGTGTCCGACAGGGAGATCCTCTCTCACCGTACCTGTTTGTCATTTGCATGGAACGATTGGCCCATTTAATTCAAGAGAGCATTGGAAAGGGCGCTTGGAGACCTATTAAGTTATGCAGGAACGGCCCTCCCCTATCTCATTTGTTCTTTGCTGATGATATTGTATTATTTGTTGAAGCCTCTGTGTTTCAAGCCGAGGAGGTTAAGAATTGCCTTGATACATTCTGTATGGCATCGGGCCTAAAAGTAAATGCGTCCAAGACACGAGTCTTTTTCTCTAAGAATGTGAACCATTTACGTAGGACCGAACTTTGTGAGATTTTGGGTTTCCAAGTGACTCCTGACCTTGGAAAGTATCTTGGAGTCCCTTTGCATCATGAGCGTGTTACTACGCGCACCTATCAAGTCCTGGTCGATAAGGTACGTAAACGGCTTTCAAGTTGGAACATAACTTCTTTATCATTAGCTGGGAGATCCGTACTAGCATCTTCTGTTACTGCTGCCATTCCTGGGTATACTATGCAAACTGTTTCGTTACCTATAACAACATGTGATGATATAGAAAAGCAAAACAGGAGTTTTCTATGGGGCTCAGCACCTGAAAAACGAAAGCCACATCTTGTTTCTTGGGATACCGTTTGTGAGCCTAAGAAACATGGGGGCCTTGGATTAAAGCACCTTCATCGCCAAAATCAAGCTTACATGATGAAGTTGGGGTGGAACCTTATTAAACATCGTAATGACTTATGGGTGAGGGTAGTTCGGAGTAAATATAGGTGTGGTGATGATTTAATGCCTAACATTGAACCCCGGAGAATTGGATCTAATGCTTGGTCGGGTATTAAGAAGATATGGGCCCAAGTAACTGCAGGTACCACTCTAGATCCTACCTCTGGTTGTGTACAGTGGAAATATGACCGTCATGGGGAGTTTACTGTCAGATCTGCATATCAAGCACTATCTGAAGTCCCGCTCGTAGAGGACCGGACTTGGCACAGAATCTGGAAGCTACAAACATTGCCACGTTGCAAGAGTTTTATGTGGCTTGCCCTACATAATAAACTCCTTACGAATGAAGTCCGGGTCCGTAGAGGTTTGGGGGTAGATGGTAGTTGCTATTTATGTGGTGCTGCATCTGAAAGTTTGATCCATGTTCTGAGAGATTGTACGGAGACTAGGAAGCTATGGATGGAGGTGGCTGATCCAATCATTATCAGAGGTTTTTTCCAATTAGATCTTGAAACTTGGCTGGGAAAGAACGTTAGAACCATCCATGACAGGGGAAAGATCAGTTGGAAAGACTTTTTCTCTACGGTTTGCTGGCTACTCTGGCAACGACGAAATGCTAGAATTTTTGAGAACGTCATTACTAGTAATGAGACTATCAAATTTAAAGCGGACTCCATTCTTAGCTCTTTATCAAAAGCCAGATGTTTGCTAAAGGGGGTTAACTTGAACGGGAATATTGTTCAACCTAACCTAGCTACATGGGCTCCACCATGTCATGGTTGGGTAAAGTTGAATGTGGATGGGGCTTGCACACGGAATCATGTAGTGGCATGTGGAGGTGTTCTTCGAGATCCTCAATGTGCCCTTAAGGAAGGATTCATGTTTAAACCTGATAAACCTGCTGATAGTCTTCTAGCTGAATTATGGGCTGTCTTGTTTGGTCTCAAGTTGTGTTGGGACTCCGGAGAACGAAGAGTAGTACTTGAAACAGATGCCGAGGAGGTGGTATCTTTGCTTCGTAACCCTGTTCGGATGAGCCATCCTGATGCTGCTGTAATAATTGAAATAAAAAATATGCTACATAGGGAATGGGAGGTTGAGTTTCATCGGATTCCTAGGAGTGCAAATTTAGTTGCTGATTACATTGCAAAGCAAGCTCTAAGTGCATGGCCAGGCCATCATTACTTTCGTACCCCGTTTGATTGTTTGTCTGAATACCTAGATAAGGATAGTATGCTGCATGACGGTTCCATTAGTGGCTTAGGTTGAGGGCCTCCCCTCCTCTTTTTGTATCAAAAAAAAAAAAAAGATACATTGCTTTTTCACGATTCCATCTCAGGAATAATCTCTCAAGAAGAAATTAGAAGACTTTAACAAGAGATGACCCAGCTTTGTGGTGGGATTGTACAAGCTGCTGCTCTCATTGTCTAGCATTGTCTTTATTCCCTAATCTTCTTGTTTATGATTGTACTTTGTTATTCTAGTACTTTAATTTATTTAAATCAATTATTACTATATCCTAGTACCTGAATTCATAAAGGTCGATTTAAACACCTAAATAATCACTCAAATTAATTAGGCTGACAAATTATATTTCCCCAACAAAATCCATAATACATACTAGGACCGTGATTTACAATTATTAAATTAATCTATAAAACATTCAAATATTATTCTCACAATCTCAACATTATTCATACATTATTCATAAGGTTCTAAGTCAAATAGTAATTAATGTGATATTTGTAATTATTGTATAACTAGTAGATTACTGTGCACTCATTAAATGAAGTAGAAGAACCTGGAGGAGACAGTGGAAGACACTACATCAGAGCCGAGACCAAAAGCCCCCATTAATTTTATTACATTGCAAAAGAAACGGAATCTAACCCTTCACGGATCTTTTCACGTTTAATGGATAAGTAAAGAAACAACAATAAAATAAGACTAGCCGACAAATATGAATAAAGACTACCATTTGAATAAATTTAATATAAAATAAGTGACATCCAATCATGCTTTAGCATTATTGCAGCGTCGACTTTATCAATGGCAAAAGAAACAAGTAGTTATAAAAGTAATATTATATTATAGTAACAAATAGTGTAATAATGCAGAATGAGAAAGAAAAAAAAAAGTAGGCATATATATGTATAAAGATAAATAAAGAATATAAAACAAATAAGTAGGAACTTGGGGATTTTGACCGAAATAAATAAGAAAAAAAAAATAATTACCGAATTAAAGCACTGTGCAAACTATTTTCCAAAGTAACGTTAACGCCTCTGGAGGCGTGAGGGGGCCCCACGCCACTGGTAGTGGCGTGAGGGTGTGTCACGCTTCCAGAGGCGTGAGACTGTCTCACGCCTCCAGAGGCGTGAGACTGTCTCACGCCTCCAGAGGCGTGAGATACTCTCACGTATCTAATAAAAAATAATTAAAATATGTTAATTAAATATATAATTAATTATAAATAATAAAAAATTAATAATAATTTAAATTAATAATTAAGAAAATTAAAATATCTAAAATTTATTATAAACTTTAGGAACAAGATTAATTAGTAAATTAATTAATTAATTATTATAAACCTCAAGATAGATGGCTAATTATTTAATATTTTGTTCATTAACAATTTGATATATAAAGTATCCATCTTAGATAAGATAAGTTTAAATAGAGAATAATAATTAGTCAAATACACAATGAATGATCTACGCCTCTGATCCATTTTAGATATTTTAATTTTCTTAATTATTAATTTAAATTATTATTAATTTTTTATTATTTATAATTAATTATATATTTAATTAACATATTTTAATTATTTTTTATTAGATACGTGAGAGTATCTCACGCCTCTGGAGGCGTGAGACAGTCTCACGCCTCTGAAAGCGTGACACACCCTCACGCCACTACCAGTGGCGTGGGGCCCCCTCACGCCTCTAGAGGCGTTAACGTTAGTTTGGAAAATAGTTTGCACAGTGCTTTAATCCGGTAATTTTTTTTTTTTCTTATTTATTTCGGTCAAAATCCCTAGGAACTTGAGCCTGTAAGAGCCGTGATCCAATTCCTCTACTCTAAGTAAACAAAGCTGAATCGCCGAGGGGACTGGAGCGGCTCCTTCGGCGGTGGAGGCGATTTGCCGGCAAGGTCGTTCTCGAAGCGGAAGATGCACGCACAGCAGATGGAGACAAGGAAGCTGAAGGAGGACGTTTACACGCCTCAGACTCAGTGCAGTGTTGTGCAGGTTCAGATGGAGAGGAACAATAAGAAGGGTTTCTTCAAGTGGAAGAAGTCTGTGATTAGTGGGTTTGGTAAAAGTGTGAATGTCATGGCTTCTTCTTCGGTAGATTATCACAAAATTCAAGAAGGGGTTGCTGAAGAAGAAGATGGGTTTGAAGTTAGACAAACTCCTGTGGGCATATGATAAAAACCAGATCATCGTCGTCTCAGACTCCTCATCACAAGCACTGGAGGAAATCTATGTCTTGAAAATAAGCAGATAATTTTTATCAGAGCTAACATGTTATGAAAGTAAAGATATATATGAGATAAAAGATAAAGATCAAGAAAGAGAATTTCAACAGAGAAAAGGGGAGAGAAATTCTCATTCAAAAATGTATTTTTAATGTTTTCACGGCCAATATTTATAGATTTTCAAGTGGCTTGTAGAAGAAGCTAAAAGGAAGAAAAACCAAAGGGAGGAAGCTTCAATAGAGAAGCCAAAAGGAGGAAGCTTCCTAGAGGAAGTTTCTTCTTGGCTTGTAGCAGAGAAGTTTCTTCTTGAGGAATTAATATCCATAACAGAGAATACATAATCCACATCTATCCATACAATGCATCATTAAGTGGATCACATTTCACTCTGCAACTATATATAGAATTCATACAAATTCGATCCACCATTTCCAGGAAATTAATCTGACATTTCTTCTGTCACAAATGAAAAGGACTTAAAAGGAGGAGAGAAATTAAGAATGAGAGAGATCACCAAGCACGCCCATCAAATAACCATAATAAGATTCCTTTAAAACGCAGAGATGCCCTGTTCATATCAGCTATTTATCCAACACAATCAACACACAAACCAAATTAAAGCAGCCATGAACTGATGAAAACTAGAAAATCTAGAACGAGCTAGAGTTATAGTTAATCAAGCCATAATCACATTTGCTTATTCCATATATTACGCCTAAAGAAACCATATCTGCTTCTACCTTGCATCTTCTTCCCTTCACTTAGCTTGTATCTTCTTCTTCTTCTCCTTACTTGCAGTTGCAGGAGGCTTCAACCTCGGCACTGCCGAAATGGATTTCAATGCCGAAGTGGATTTCACCGCCGAAGTGAATTTCACCGCCGAAGTGGATTTTACCGCTGAAGTGAATTTCACCGCCGAAGTGGATTTTGACGCCCAAGTGGATTTCACCGCCGAAGTGGATTTCACCGCCGAAGTGGATTTCACGGCCGAAGTGGATGTCACCACTGAAGTGGATTTCACCGCCGAAGTGGATTTCACCTGGACGACTTCCCTAAAACGAGTCTCAGTGGTGGTCCTCTTGGTGCAGACGGCTGCGTCGAAGTGGTTTTTCTTAACCAGAATCTCAGTGGTGGAACTCTTGGGGTAGCTCACCTTGCAACTGTGACAAAATTAAACAAATTAATGGTCTCAGATGATTATTTTACTCAAAACAAATGGTTATGGTATGAAAAAAAGTTTCATCAAAACCGGACCTAGATGGAAAAAATTACAAAAGACTAAAGAAAAAAGAAGAAGAAGACTAAGAGCCTTTGAATTTCAAAATTGGGATCAACCGAAGAATTCTGCACATCTGTTATTACTTATTTTCACTCTTTTTCAGAAATGTGTGCATAATGAAGTTTTGCCAAAACTGTTGTAAACATACGGATCGACAACAATTGATCGCAAACTCACCCGCCACTTCGACTGACGCACTTGCGGCCGCTTCCGCCACGGGAAGACATTTTCAGATGAGGGAAATTTTACAACGATGACGATTGACGAAGTAACAACACTGCCAATGCACTGATCGGAACAGCCTAAATGAGCTCGGTGGGCATCCGATTTTTATAGCGGAGAGGGAAGGGATGAGGAATATCCACCGCACACGTGTCATAGCCAGAACTTGTGTTTTGACCCTTGGTCCACGTTTGCGTCATTTTCACAAGCGCGCTTTTTTTTTTTTTTTTTTGAAAAGAGGCAAGCCGAAGATTGATATAGGTATAAAAGGGCTAGATTACGAGACTAGCCCACATACAGCAAGCAAGAAAAAAGCTAGTTTCACACAAGCGCGTTTTCTGGCGGCTCGTATTTCCCTGCATTTGAAATTGAATAGAAGTTTCACACTTAACCAAAAAAAAAAAAAAAGAAGTTTCACTCACACCATCCACGAGAAGGAAATTGCAGCATGTGCAAGGAAATTTCAACACAACGAACCACGTTGCTGCTTTAATTATAATTATAGGGTTAAGTAATAAATCTGCTCTAAAAGTATAGAATAAGGAGTAATGTTGTTCTGAAAATTTTTATTATCTCGACTTAATATGAGAGTTTCAAAGCATAATGATATTGCTCATTTCCGTTAAAAAACTAATTTTGACGTCATAAATCTGACGTTGACAGTTAACTTTTTAATGGAAATGGGTAATAGTGCTAGGTTTTGAAACTTCTAGAACAACAGTGAGACAAGAAAAAATTTCAGGATAACATTGTTTATTAGCGAAAATTTTTGAGATAAATTTACTACTTAACCCCTAAGTATATTCCCTTTGAAAAAAATTAATATTCACTCATCACTCACATACACAGACAGAGTAGGCGAGAATGCCTTTGACCGCTCTCTTATTTTTTCTTCTTGAAACAAGAAAAATTTTTAAGATAACATTGTTCATTAGTAAAAAAAAATTTTGGGGGGGGGGGGGGGGGTAACTCCTTAATTAACCCCTAATTATATTCTCTTTGAAGAAATTTAATATTCACTCATCATCACTCACATACACAGACAGAGTAGGTGAGAATGCCTTTTGACCGCTCTCTTGTTTTTTTATTAATCCACAACAACTGGTCACTTGTCTTTCGCAGTTTGATTTGATGTGTTTTGTTTTGTTCTTTTATCAACTTTTTTTTTTTTATTAAGAAAGTACCATTTTGATACTATTTATAAGTCTTTTTAACTAAGAAAATTTAATCTTATTTATAACTCCTTTTTGACCAAATAAATGAAATTGTGATAATTTTACTCATATTATTGTACCAATAAAAAATAGAGAGAGAAGAAAAAGTTAAAAGGTATCCAATCATAAATGAGGTTAAAGTTGAAAATTTATCCAATAATCATTGAGTTACCTACTTCTCCTTGATACCACTCTGGTCCTATTTATAAGTCCAGTTTGACCAAATCTCACATAGCAAGGAAAAGTAAGTATCTCAATGATTATGGAACAAATTTTCAATTTTACCCTCATTTATGAATAAGTACCTTTTAAAATTTATTCTCAAATCTCTCTCATTTTTTTCTCTTTCCAACATGGCTAGCCAATCTTTCTCATCATCATTACTATGGGCAAAATTGTTATAATCTCATTTATTTGGTCAAAATGGACTTATAAAAAGGACCAAACTTTTTGGTCAAAATGGACTTATAAATAGGACCAGAGTGGTATGTGTGATTTTATCAAAAATGACTTATAAATAGGACTAAAGTGGTACCCACTAAGCGCATCGTGACATCCCCTTATAACGTATATGATGAGGGCCTTTTTGTCAATAGCCTTGGGGTCTACAATAAAAAATAAACCAAGGATTGAGAATAGGCAAACCTAGGATCGTTCTCTCTCTCGAGGAGCCTTTTATTGAGTCCTAAGTAATCTAAATGACATGAAAAATGCAATTAAAAACAAGGGGTAATTGATTTTTGGATTTTGGAATTAATTAACTAAAACAAGATTGCAATTTAATTAAATGCTAAACTAAAATTTTTGGTATTTTTAATAAAATGAAGTGGAGTATGAAAACGAAATATGGATGAAGGCGCTCTTGGTGATGAATAAATGACTATCCTCGCTCAAAAAGATTATGGAAGTTAAAATTGCATTAAGTCTAAAGAACAACCTCAAGATACCACTTGAGTCCAATAATCTCAATTAATAGTAGCTCCTACAAACATAGCTAATTACTACCTCTTGAGAAATTGTTAAAAACCACTTAATGTGCAATTAAAATTGGAATAATGCAACATGAGTCTTCTTAAAATTAGTCTTCTTAAAATTGAGTACATAATAGTCCCTCAAAGGGCACAAATCAACCACATTAATTAAACAATAGCACGCTAATTAATATAATTTCATTGCAACCACAAGAAATTAAAACATGTATAATCTTCACATTGCAAAATCCAATCTCAATCACAATTATCAAACTAACAGAGACAATAAACATTAATCTCAGTTCCAAAATTTATACACAATAATCCCTAAAACTAGGCAACCTAAATATATAAATCTAGACTAATAGAATGAACAAATTAACTCCCCTCGTATCTTTGGAACTCAAGTCAAATTCCACACCAAGAAGCAAAACTATCTCAGCCACTCATTGCAATCAGAGAAACCCAAATAATGATGGTGTGGTGAGGCAAAGAAGAAGGTAGTCGTCAATGGTGGTTGGAGTCTTTCCGGCGAATCAGCGACCCCGGCGATGGGGAGAGACGTCTTTGGCGGTGGTGGTTGCTGTCCGCCTCTTTCCCTCTGAAGAAGATGGATCTCACGGTGGTCTGGTTTAGCGATGAAGGCCTAGTGGTCGACGATGGAGCCTGAAAAAGAGTGATTGTGGAGGCTGATAAAGGGTCTGAAAGTGTTGGAGGCGTGAGAGCGTGAGGGTCGCCGGAATTAATGGAGGTGGGTGTGGGTGAAGGCTCTCGCCGGCGACTAAGAAGAAGGAGTGAAGAGGTCGTGAGGCGTGGGTCTGCGTCTGTGCTCTCCAGAAGTTGGTCTCGGGTCTGGTATGAAGCCCATTGGCGTGGGTGGTGGAAAAGCTTCTTGCCGGCGACTATGGTGGTAGAGAGAGAAGCCGCCGGCGAGAGGAAAGAAGAGGAAGCTCTGGAGGTATGGGAGGCGTGTCAACGCGCCGCTGTTTTTTTTCCTTTCTTTAAATATCCCTCAGCTCCCTCATTTAATCTCCATTGAATCTTCTCGGATCCCTCAGCTGTCACGGGTCTCCAGCTGTTTTCACGGGTTTTCCATATTCAATGAATAAAGCAGCTGCCCTAATTAGATTGAAACGCACAGCTTCAATGGTAGGGACCTGAATGAACATTTATAAAAGTTTGCTTGAGGGAGCAAATTGCAACTTTTAAAACTTGAATTAAAACTTTCATTTTCAAATTTAATTTAATCTTTTTAGTCATCCACAAATAAAATAATTAGTATAACATCAAATCTTCTCAGAAAAATCAATGATTAAGAATAATTACATTTTTTTGACAATTTTGCCCCTTTTAGCCTTAATTTAATGTATTTACTCTTAATTTTAATTTATTACAATATAGGCATTTTAGGCTCAATAACTATGATGAAATGCATTAAAAATCCCATTTAATTACTAAAAATCATATAAAAATATGGTTTGATCAGTATATGATGACATCACCTTTGAAATAAATATTAGCATCAATAAGAAAAAAATAGGAAAAGATTCTTTATTAAAAAAATTAGTAAAAATGTTAAACTTTTGATGGGTTAGGGAGGGAGGGAAACATTTTTTCTCTCATCTTTACTAAATAGCTTATAAATTTTTTTTAATATTTTAAAAATACACTCTAAATAAAAAAGAATATTCTTCTTATTAATGATAATTTAGTTAATATCATATTCTTTTTATTAATGACAATTTAATCAATATCCTCCACTCTCATCCCTTTCCTAAGGGCCCGTTTGGTACAAAGAAAGTTTGAAGAGGAAAAGGAAAGAAAGAGAAGTGAAAGGAAAGAAAGAAAAGATTAGAAGAGAACTTAAATACATGAGCTATTAGGTAGACAAGGGAATAAAGGGAATAAAACTTAAGTTGAGAGGGGGGAAAAATGTTTGGTATAAAGAATTAGTTGTTAGTTAAATGACAAGGAAATATAAAATACCCATAACGCCCCTAAAATAAAAAAGGGAGAGAAAGTGTGGACAAGGTTAATTTTTTTGATTTTATGTGGGACAGCAACAGACCCAGCTGCACCTATGTTCGTTGAGAAGCGAAATGGATGGAGTTTCGATGGGAGATGATGACGATGAGAACAGGCGGTCGGAGGTGAGAAGAATGACGTGAACGGAAGGAATTAGAAAGGGAGAACGCCAAATTTTGGTCAGTAATACTTTGTGACTGGAGCAGTAGGGAGGGTGTGAAGAAAATGACATTGAATAAGAGAATCTGGGAAAACTTCAACACACAGACCAACAACCTCGATCGGCACAAGGTGGATGAATGAATAATTCCTTGCATTCACACACAGCTTCATCTTGCTTTATTGTTATTTCATACATACATACATACATCATTGTTATATCATTACGTATAGGGGTAGAAATAGGCCAGGCCCCTATCAGGCGGCTTACATTTGTTAAAAAGGTCAGACTAAGAGCTATTTAAAGGCCTAAATGTGTAAATAGGCCAGGCCTATTTAGTTAAAGTCTGGCCTACAAACCTTCAGGTCTGGCCTATTTACACATCAAATAAATATAATTATATTTATATAATATATAATATTTATTGTTTTTATTCTTATATTTTACTAAAAACCTACATTTATATAGTTTTTTATAGGTTCAAAGTGAACAAAGCCTTTTTATAGCCTCCAAGACCTATAATATAAGGCCTTTTTAAAGGCCTACATTGTAAATAGGCCTTTAAAAAGGCTTCAGGCCTTACTAAGACTTACGAAGGCTCAAGCCTGAGTCTTAAAAAAAGCCTAAATTCAGGCTTAAGCCCAGACTCAGGCCTTTCACCTCCATTACAGGCTCAGGCCTATTTAGTCGAAGCCTAGCCTGGCCTGACCTATTTCCATCCCTAATTACGTGAATCTTTGATTTTCAATTGTTTATTATTACATTAATATGTAGTAGTATTATATATGATCATATAATGTGATCTATATGTTCATGAGCTTATCTATTATTTATATTTGATTATGAATTTTCATTTACTTAATTTATTTTATAGTATATTTTAATTTTATCAAAAGGCCATAAGCTATAATATTCTTAATTTCGTAGTCAGATAGCCAAAAATCACATCACTTTTATACTAGTTCTTATATGAAAGAACGTTATTGGTTTCATTATATGGCAAGATTGACAAGAAAAAATTTGGCACTTTGATGATTTAATTGTTATAAATATCAAAGCTCTGAAGGCTAAAGGTTCAAATATCAAATTAAACCAAAAAAAAAAAAAAAAACTCTTTAGCTTTCAAATATTTTTATTATGGCTCTGAAGACCGATATTTAGGAAAATTGATAATGTGTTATTAAAAGGAAGGAAAATGTCTAAGAGTGATAATGAACACAAGATCACATTGTATTGGTGGAACTGATAGTTGAAAGGCAATAATATTTTGTCTTGGTTATTGTTATAATTTGATTAGAATTCATATAGAAATAAAGAAAATGATATCATATGAACATAAGTCATATAGATAAATATGTATCAACTTATTGAATAAAGTAAAGACTAAAGTGGTTACCAAAGCCAAAAAGGCCATAAGATATTGTGAACAATATCAAGAGTAATTATGATGCCTAAAACATTAAGTTGTGGAGAAAGATGACCAAAGTTATTGTAGAGCCAAAAGAAATAACCTTATGCCTAGCAGATCACTATATGATATCAGCCTAGCTAGAAGGATATATAATATTGTGATATTTAATTTCTATTAGCACTTAAATTTATTCTAATTAATTTGAGAAATACATCTTATTATAAGTATTAGATATATATTATAGGAATTATTAGACATTTTGAAATTTATTTTTATGAATATATACCAATTTATGCGGTGTATGAATATATGTGAGATTATAGTTATGCATGATAAATGTCTCTTAATGGTAAAATTATTTCTTTCTAACAATCTATATATCCTTGAGATGCTTTTGTGTGTGAGAAATGAGATGGATATTTAAGAGTTTGAGTTTGTTGTTTACCATATCCAAGATAAAACAAAGAGGGCTATGATTTATTAAAGGCGTGTTCCTCCTCTATAAGTTTTGTTTACACGGCCTTAGTGATACAAGAGTTTTATTATTATTATTATTATTATTATTAATTTGGCCTAACATGTAAGGCATTTGTCATATATTTATATTAACGAATTATTAATTTGTCCTTTATTAATCTTAATATTAAGTGTAGTTACTTTTTAATTATTCCATTATATATATGTATGTATGTATCATGAATTTATTTTGCTTGATGAATATATTGATTTTAATAATACATAACCTCTTTGTTAATATAATTCCATGAATATCATATCTCTTAAATTTATCGCCAACATTAAACACAATTGGTTACGTATATTTACTTTTTGAATTTATTTCAATATTTTGCACGAATATTTATTGAGTTATATTTACTGGTCAAATAAGACGTAAGTGAAAAATAAAAATAAGCCCATAATTTATATTGAAACATTAACATATGAGTGAAGACAATTTATTTTATGAATATGAGTATTCACTTTATAAATATTGTACTGGTGAAGACAATTATACAGGTTGTTTTCATTACTTGTTTAATTTAGCATAACATACCCTTGTGAGTTATAATTTGGTGTGCAGGATGGATTTATTATTTGATAAATACATATATTATGATTATTTGATAATGGTAAAGATAATTTTTTTAAATTTCTATAGTTGGGATGTGAGATTCAGTTATACTTATTATGATTTATTAATTGAGTTATGATCATATAAGATTAAACGAAAAAAATATATGTTGTGTCTGTCAAATGCATAAAAAAAGTAAATTGAAGTATATTATTAATAAGTAATAAAAGTAATTTTCGATAGAATAATATGTAGTAGTTCCTAAAGAACTTTATGTAAAAATATTGATATAGTTCCTAAAGAACTAATGAAAGTTTTTTTTTTTTTTAATGAGTAGAAGAATTAAAATTGAAAATTTATGACCTGCAGATTTACATAAAAGATTTGATTCATTAAATGGTCCGTAAGTAATAGCTCAATTGGATTAAAATCTATGATTATATGTGAGCAATGGAATACTTGAACTTCTAAATGAAAAATAAGTTATTGACCTACTATATACTGAAGTATATTTATAAAACTCAGACAAGATAGTTATAACACAAGTGTAAGTTCATATTGAAAATATCAACTCATATGCTTCCTCTAAATCCTAATTGATCTCCTAGGATGGATGTTAGATTAAGTTTTAAATCAATGTTATGAAAAATTGAAAATTTTACTGTTGGTTAAGAAATATGATACAATAAACCATAAATTGAAAATGTTACGAGCAGACCAAGGGTATGATTGTTTTCCTTCTTCGCCGACCAAGGAGAGGTCGCTGGCGATGAACGTTGAGGGCGATGGAAGCTATGGGCATGGAGGTTGTGTCGGCGATGGAGGGAGTTTTTGTTTCATGAGTGAGAAAGATGAGAATGAGATCGTCGTCCGAGTGCTTGCTGAGTCACGAGGGAGAAGTTAAGTGGGAATGGTTTAATGTATGACTCCGTTTCAAATTCAATATTAAAAAATAAATGCTAAAATATACTTTTAGTCCTTTAAGTTTACATAATGTATACTTTTGGTCTTTTAATTTTATAAAGTATACTTTTAGTCCTATAATTCTAACATCGTTAGTTTTACTAACGGAAAATGCAAACTTAAGTGATAATAGTGTAAACTTAAGCGATGATTGTGTAATTAAATGTATTAAACTTAAATTTAAAATATGGGTAAATTGAAGAATATATAAAATCAGTGTAATTAAATGTTATTAATCATCATTTAAATTAGTTGCGTCAGCGTTTTCCGTTGGCAACACTAACGATGTTAGAATTTTAGGACCAAAAATATGCTTTATAAAATTAAGGGACTAAAAATATACATCATGCAAACTTAAAGGACCAAAATTATACTTTAGCCAAAAATAAATATTCACCAATAAACTTGCATCGGGAT
Source organism: Acacia crassicarpa (assembly GCA_034222035.1). Lineage (NCBI taxonomy): Eukaryota > Viridiplantae > Streptophyta > Magnoliopsida > Fabales > Fabaceae > Acacia > Acacia crassicarpa. Next base: position 48,125,314 of record JAWXYG010000006.1, on the reverse strand, counting down.
ATGAAGGGTAATTGAAAACCTTTTAGAAAGCTTTTGTCATTTCCTACGCGTTCAAGTAAACCAGCTAAACCTACTCTACCATTAGTCACATCAATCAAGTTCAAGGTGTCAATGATCTTTCTTTATATATATATATATATATATATATATATATATATATATATATATATATATCAATATAAGATTATTTATTTTAATTAAACTATGTTTTTTAATTAATACTAGATTAACCCCGTTCTAACTAGTCTGACTCTGATTTGACCTACTAACCTTTAACCTAATACCTTCACCAGTTCAGTGACCGGTCCGGTTTTCAAAACCTTGTCAATAATACATCATTCTTTATCTTCTTTCTCCTTATTATATCCTCTAATTATACTAGTTAACACTTCCTTAACCAAACTTTAAAGTTTTCAATCTTTCATTGAGACCTAAAGTAATTTTGGCAAAGAGTGATGCTTGCCAAATGAAGAAACTCTGTCTCTGGCTAGTTTATTTCAATTCCATCATCTGAACGTGGTCACTAGCTATGTGGAGGGCCAGGTCCAAACCAAAGCAGCACAAAGTAGGAAAAACCAATAAACACATACAAGCACAACGTTACCTTTCTTTTTTCTTTGGGTTGGCCAATAAACATGTATAATCTAATAGTTTCAATCAGCAGCAACCACCAAGGAAAAGAAAAAGATTGGAGCTTACCGCTTGCAGTCAGAAAAGACGATGAAGGAACGAGGAAATGAGTACTTGAACCCTTAAACCTCACTCACAGCAACAGAGCAGAGAGACAGAGATGGGCTCGATACTGAAGAACTGAGAAGAATGCACACAGCTTCAATCGTACTACCAGACGCAGCAAAGGAAAGAATAAGCAAGAAGCATATTGCTCACCCAGGTTCACCAAGAGAGCGTCGCGAACAGACGAAGAAGCTAACAAACGCACCGACGGCGGACTGAAGAAGGATGGAAGGGTTCGACAGGATTAAAAAACTATGAGGGGCTGATGAACCGAAGAAAATAGGGAAAGTCCATTGGGGATTTCGGCTGAGGGGGAAAATGTTTCTGAAGCTTTTCCCTGTTTCCACGATGACGGGAAAAAATGGGAAACTATCAAGGAGGACTAAAGAAGAGATATATTGATATTAATACAGAATTCCAATATAAAAAAGTCATGTTGTGAAAATAGTTTTTCATGTTGTTAAAATTTCTCTATGAAAATATTGTTATCAAAATGGTATTTCATGTTATCAAAATGGGATTTTCTGTTATAAAAAAATTTTCCAAGTTTCCCCCTGCATGTATAATCCTAGAAACTTGGAAAATTTTTACAACAGGATGGAAAACTATTTTGATAACAATATTTTTATAGGGAAATTTTAACAACAGGAAAAGTTATTTTGACAACGAGACTTTTTTATATTTGAATTCCTTAATTAATATTAAAAAAAAGTCCTTAGAAAATTTTTTAAATAGAGGATTTGGGGTTGAGACTATTTTAATATTTTTTCTCTTCTTTAGGACCTCATTGATATTTCCCGAAAAAATTATTATACCCGCTCCAGTCCATCTACTTGAGCAACCACCATCCTCACCACCTCATTAGCCTCTGGTTTATCCCCCCTAAAGACCCAATTACACATTTTCTTCCAAATCCACCAACACATGGTGGCAAACAAAGATCTGCCATAATCATCCAATAATTCCTTCCTGTGCAGCATATCACACAGAATTTCCTCACACCTCCTAACAAACCATTTGCTAAATTTGAGACCTAGGGGACTCCCAAACCAACAGTACTTTGCCCAGGGGCATAGAAATAGCATGTGCTCTACAGATTCAGGTTCAGATAAACATATGGGACACAGAGGATCAGAAGCACGTTTGCGTTTAAAAAGAGCCTCTTTTGTTGCAATGGCACCCATCCCTAATCTCCAACAGAATTGTTGAATTTTCGGTGGTACTATTAAACTCCAAATACATTTCCACAACATTTTAGGGACTGAGTAAGACATACCTGAATCTCGGCTCACCACTGTGCCCAGTGTGTTTTTCGCTACTACATACCCCGACTTAACCGTGTAAAAGCCATCTCTATTCACTCTCCAAATAACACGATCAGTTCTGGAGCCATTCGGAACACATAGCTACATAATTTTGTCTTTCTCCACATCGCTAATTTTCCCCCTGATAGGTTCCCACCGAATCTATTTTGAAAAATCACTTTTTCCACTTTCTCCAAGAGCTATTCATCATAAACAAATATAAATTTCATGTTTTTGGGATAAGGTACATCCAACATCTTACAGTATTTTTTCAACTACATCAAATACAGTAACATATTTTTTAGTTTATCTAATACTCTGAATTTTTTTTTTTGGGTGGGTTGTAGCAGTGACCAACAAAGGGATGGGGCCAGAAGAAAATTTCATGTTGTTAAAATGACTTTTCATGTTGTTAAAATTTCTCTATGAAAATATTGTTCTTAAAATGACATTTCATGTTATCAAAATGGGCTTTTCTATTATAAAAAAATTTTCCAAGTTTCCCCCTGCATGTATAATCTTAGAAACTTGGAAATTTTTTTATAGCAGGACGGAAAACCATTTTGATAACAATATTTTTATAGGGAAATTTTAACAACAGGAAAAGTTATTTTGACAATGAAACTTTTTTATATTTGAATTCCTTAATTAATATCAAAAAAAGTCCTTAGAAAATTTTTTTAATAGAGGATTTGGGGTTGAGACTATTTTAATATTTTGCCTTTTCTTGAGAACCTCATTGATATTTCCCGAAAAAATTCTTATACCCGCTCCAGTCCATTTGTTGGCTTGGTCTTATCCTAAATATAAAATATTTTTTTTATTTGTTAATATTTTATCTTTTTTTTAATTGATTTTCGATCCACAGTAATTAAAGAACAAAGGGAATTACGAAAGATAACTATGTATTTTTTAAAAAAAATACATATCACTCAATTTATTTAAATCAAGCAAATACATCTTATATTAAAAACTAAAAGAAGTATTACCTTCGGTATTAATTATAAGAACACTTTTATAATACAATTTTACATTACAGAAGTGTTCTTATAATTAGGACCAGAGGGAGTATTAAATAAGATTATATACATGATTAATTCAGTTTAGATCATAGTTTAAAGATAAAAATATGCCTTGATCCAACAATATAGTGAACAAAACACAAATGAACAGAGTCCAAATCTAGTTTAGATTTTTTTTTTTTTCCAAAGAAAATCTTGAAGGATGGAAGTATGAAACAAAAGCTTTACACTTCTTTTGATTCACCCTAGATTAGAGAACGCAAAATTCCTCTTGTTCTAAATGGAATATATAATTTATCGTATAAATTATAATACAAATTAGGTTACATATTTAGGATTAGACAGGAGGTATATACCTTTTCCTTTCTTTATGATTCTTACAAAATCATTATTTGAATTCTACCCCAAGTTTCTTTTTGCAAGTCTGAAGTGATCATTATTTATAAATATGGCTCGTTACGGTGAAATATTAGGCTATCAAGATAGTTTTAGTAATTTATGGGTTCCCCTAGTCATTTTTGCTGAGCAGGCGAATTTCTAATTCATTGATGCTATTGCTTTTGTCCAATTCTTTCTATTCAATCACTTCCACTTTCTTAGAGATAATACAGCTGGTCATGAAATGAGGTTCCTAAAACACATGATGCTTGGACAGTTTTCTTAGAGATTAAGAACATGATTTGGCAAAATTAACAAGTTGAGTCCTAAGTTATCGACCGGGATTAAGGTTAATAATCTTGTAATAGATTCTCTTGTGATTAGAGCACTAAATAAAGGCTTTAGCTTGCAAATCTTCGAACCATAATCACTTGTGGGATTTTTAACCATTGTTGCTTCTTAATTTCTTGTTTTATATTGCTTTTCATTCCCAATGTATTTTTTAAAAAAAAAAACTAATTTTATATCTGTTTTAGTGGTATTCTAACTTCAAACGTGTGAGTGTATGCTCATAATTTGATAATGTGAAGGGAGGATTATAGTACATCATTTATGGGGCACTATCTAGGTGACATGACACCACTAATATAATCCTCAAAAGTATCACCAACAATGTGACATCTAAAGTGTAAAGTGTAGGTTACTTGTATGAGAGGCTAAGGCGCATGCTCAATGATTAGCATCACAAAGGGTAATGTCTATTAAAATAAAAGTCGAGCATCTACTATTTGAAAGTTGAATAAAAGGTATATAAAATTGAGATAAACCTTATCAAATTGATTTATACTATTTAGATTGAGAGACAAACCTAATATACTCGTAGTTCACTCGAATCCAATGACGTTTTATATCTTAACTTGTATCAAAAGCTAAATACATTTTTCATATATGTATAAAAAGCCAATTTCATCAATTAAAAACTAAACTTCCAAGTCAATGGCCAAGAGTATAACGAAGGGTACCTCCTAACATCATTTCAAATAGGAGAAGAAACTGAAAGGGGGGGGGGGGGACATTAAAAAATCCGAAGACAAAATATTATTTTATAACCAACATAATTAACTTGCTTCCATTAACCAAATACTTCTTGAAGCATTGGACGCACAGCGACAAGTAATAAGATCTTGAGCTGGACATGAAATTTATAAGCCATGAGAATGCCAGATTGAAAGCATGCAGCAAAGAACATTGATTTTAGCAGCTGATCTATGGGCTCTTCATTCAAACTCGGTCTCTTCTAAGATAGTGAAACCTTGTTTGATAAAGATTAAACAAAAAGTTTTCCAGTCAAATCTTTTCCTCCTTATCCAAATTGACCAGAAACCTTCAAATTGGGCTAGGTAAGCAATTTTTTTCCTAGCTTGGGTGAGCACACTGGACTCCTAGGATTCATGACCACTCCTCGTTTTAATTATATAATTGTATGCATCATCCCATGGGACGCGGCTAGCTTCCACTTCTCTTATGGTCCTTTGCCATTCTCTTCTTCTAAACTGCGTTGTTTTGGCGTAGAGCAGGTGAGGTGATGTTACGTTTTTAGTACCAATCAATACCCTGAATTTTTTTTTTAAAGGTCATGAAATATTTTTTAATACCAGTTAGTATCCTGAAGTATTATTTTAGTTCCAATAAATAATTACTCTGAAATATTTTTTCAAGATCATGAAATATTTTTTTTCGTACTAGTTAGTATCTTAAATATCATTTTAGTACCAGTCAATACCATGAGATATTTTTTTAAGATCATGAAGTATTTTTTCAGTACTAGTTAGTACCTTAACATATTTTTCCAAGATCCCTGAAATATTTTTTAAGATGAAGACACATTTTTTTCAAAGTCATAAAGTATTTTTTCAGTATCAATTAATATCCTAAAGTATTTTTTTTTAGTATCAACCAATACCCTAAAATATATTTTTTTAAAAAAAAAAAACATCACCTCACCTATTTTGCGCTAAACTAGCGCAATTTGGAAGAAGAGAATGGCAAAGGACTATAAGAGAAGTGGATACTAGGCACATCCCATCCCATGCATTGTAGGGGTTAAAAAACTATTCCCTCATGTCCTAGATATAAAATCTAATTGATTTTCTTTGGAGAAATTATAGAAACTAAATAAATTACTTAATTATATCATATGTTATATATTACTCCCTCCAGTCCTAATTATAAGATTACGCTATAAACTAGGTCCTATAATTAGGATCGGAAGTAGTATAAGATTATATACTAGTTTAAAGTTAAACAAATTATCTAAAAAAATATAAATATATACTTTAAAGCGTAATTTTTTTAAAAAAAATTCATACTTAGAAGAGGAGACAATAGCTTTTAAAAGAAACGAGAGAGAAGTCCCAAGGGATCAAAATTAATTTTGATTCAATTAAGCTATTTGAGTTCAGTTTTGACGTGGAGAATAATGAGGTTGATTGTGAGACCAGTTTTCAAAATACTCGTACGATATTTTTAGAGGCACCGGGGCTCATGCCCAGCAAAGGAAGTGACTAGAACTGCGAAGTACAAGTACTAACATGGTCATTAACACAAATGATGTGGCTCTTGTACTGAAAGAAGTGCAATGATTTCTGAAATGATCCCCACAGCACTAATCATTTAAAAGATTTAGGGCATGTTTGGTATGATGAGATTTGAAGAAAGTCGAAAAAGAGAGAGAAGATTTTGAAAGATAAGGAAAAATAAATATTTTATTAAAAATAAGACTGTCTTTTGTTAAGATATTGAATAAAATTTACCATATTTTCACAACTCATGACCTTGTAACGATAATTCATAACAATAAAATGAAATAATCAACTAAATTAAACAATAACTTTTTGTTTCTGAAAATCTCTAAAACGATGGTGTGTGAGTTTTGTAGCCATAACTATGATAGTGTATCTAAAGATTCTCTCACCTATATTATTAATAAAAAAAATATTAATTATAACCATACCAGAATTTTTCAATTTAAATTTGTCTAAAATCTCCCCCTTTTTTTTTCCATCACATTCGAATCTATGGAATAAATTCAAATGTACTCCTATTATTAATATAAAAAAATTCCCTGTTTTTTAATGTTAAAACTTAAAACCAGGGAAATATTATGAGATTCCGATGGGTTCGCCTGTACACCTTATTTATGGATTAATTTGTGGATTAATTATTTATTGATTCCGCCACACTTGCTTCGAGAAGCATTAGTGTTAGCGTTGTTTCAGTTGATATCTTAGTTGAGTAAATATATGTATGTATGCCAAGCGCCTCGTAGTGTGATAGCACTAAGGCCACCCTTAGGAGCTGGCTTTCCCCATTTTCCAGGGTTCGAGCCCAGCTTCCCCTTCCCTCCACTGGCTGTATCAAAAATATATGTATGTGTGGTTTTACGCCGAAAACGGAACAGTGGTTCGCTTCACAATGCTTCTGGCTACAATGCTTTATGACTCGTCAAGCTTCTTCTTCATGGTTATATTGTCAATGTCACTGTTCGTGACTCAAGTGAGTTCTCTCCTTCGTATGCTTACATTAATCATCTCTAAGATTTTGTTAGAATTTTGATTCAGCTTTAACGGTTTAATTTAAATTTTTTAGGGGAAAATTTGTATTTTACATTTTTCCCATCTGTAAGAGAAGATGGGTTAGCACCAATTTTAGTGAAATCCCCTCTTCCCACATTTAAAGAATATTGGTGGGTGTAACACCCCAAATTCAACATTGAAAACTTAGCCAAAATATTTGAAATGCCCCAACAGGGATGATCAATATCCAAATCATTAAATTACAAAACCATTTTAAATAAAATTCATCATACAAAGTCAAAATAAGTTTTCCAAAATATTTCAAAGTTAGATACAATGCGAAAGTTCTAGGATCATGGTAAATAAAAATAACATAACATAAACTACAGGGGTACAAATGAGCCTTCAAAGCTCACTCGATAGGTGTCTTTCCTTGTTCCCTACTCGAATGTTCACATGAAAAATGTTAATATAGGATGAGATTTCACGTCTCAGTAACTACTAAAAGTTTTTACCGCACACAAGCAAATTATATATGACAAAAAGCAGAAGTTTATTACATATATATATTTGTACATAACATATTTTCTCATACAAAACTCTTTTGCAAAAATAATCATCATTATGTCAAATTGTGAACTATACAATTATACAATATGAAATATGCAGCCTCTCTTATATCACCAGCCACCCTTGTCCCGCTGACTGGATCCATAGGCTAACATATAGTCCGACAGAAACTCATTCACTTGACTGGATGGTTCCAAGCTCACCAAAACCTATGATACACCCAGCCAAAGGTATAGAGTTTAAGTATAGACTATGGCTCTCCTCCTTAAAAATAACAACTAAGGAGGTGTCACGTGTTCCACAACTCCAATGTAATCCCGACGAAAGGAAAACATGGAAAATGGGGCCCTGACAAGTATCATCTACTATGCACCGAGTGATAGTATAAAGAAATTTTATTATTCAAATTCCTCCTTACTCCCACCCATCATAACTATAGCCGCTATGATAATTATATTCAATAAAATAAAGTATATTAAAATAAGCTTCCATTTATATAAAATATCATCACAAAATAAACCAAACATCTCATAAAACCTCATCGGACCAATTTGTCATTTTTGAAATTCGAAGGACAAAACTGTCATTTTTGAATTCGGCACTAAACTGTAATTTTTAAAATGTAGGGGCAAAACTGTAATTTTTTCTAGGTACAAAAGGGTAATTTTCATGGGGAACAAAACTGTAATTTTAATTGGGCAAAATTGTAATTTTCAACTTTTGTTATAATAATATTATAATACATATACTTATAACTCAATCCATAAGATAAAATAATTTATAATCATACACAATTCACAAGTATATGGAAGAATATTCAAAGTTACTTGTTACTTATTAATTCCAAAATAATCACCAAAAAGCTACTATCAGCTCTTCAAATAATTATTATACGCTTTGCCTCTCTCCTCTCACTATTTTTCTCACACTTGGTTGCTTTAACTGAATACACACCCAAAGATAAGTATTTATAGTGGTTGGAGAATGAGGTAATCGGGGTGAAATTTGTGGGGTAGTTGGGTGAAATTGGGGGTAGCGTGAATCTTATTACCCCCTCCCCTTTAACTTTAACGTGGTCGACCTTGCCGAACACGTTTCTAATATATATATATATAATAATATATTCTACTATGCATATATTATAATATTAAAAATTATTATTATTATATTATTATTTTAATTGACAGAAAATCTTACTCCTATGCTAAATTTTTCTTAGTAAATTAATTACTATTAATCTATCCTATTATTATTCTAAAATTTAAATTTCAGGATGTTATAGTAGGGCTAGGAATTTAAGCTGTTGGGAAGATTAGCGACAAATTAGGTTCTAATTAAGAGAGCTTGCTTGTCTTCTATTCCCTCGTTACTTCTTCCATATACCAAATAGGCCCTTAATTATATATTGTGAAAGATCAACAAATCTTAGCACTCATTAGGCTCACTATGTTTCCTACTTCCATTCAAGAGTCTATCATATCTTGCTATTATTACATCGGAAAATATATTAACGAGTATCACTCATCTTTAATACAAGGACTAGTTGAGTATTACCTTCTTTTTTAGAAACTAGGAAAGCTAAATAAGTTACTTAATCATATCATATGTTGTATATTATTATACTATATATCAATTTATAAGTCAAACAAAGTATCTTAAAAAATATAAATATAAATACTTTAAAATAGTTTTTTAAATAATTTTTTTAAAAAAATTAATTAAATTCTATATTTAGAATAGGAGCCAATAGCATTTAAAGAAAGGAGAGAGACGTGTAAAGGGATCAAAATTAATTTTGATTGAATTAAGATATTTGAGTTCAGTTTTGACGTGGAGAATCTTGGGTTTGATTATGAGACCAGTCTTTAAAATAATCGTACAATACTTTTAGGGGCACCGAGGCTCATGCCCAGCAAAAGCAAGTGACTAGTACTGCAAGAAGAATAGTGAAGTACAAGTACTAACATGGTCAATAATATAAATGATCTGGCTCTTGTACTTAAAGAAGTGCAATGATTTCTGAAATGTCCCCTAAAGCACTAATCATTTAAAGATCTGGGGTAAAAACTCGTTTTATTATTGTAATTTTATATTTTTATGATTTTTTTTCATTAAAATGATTTTACTAATTTTTTAAACGTTTTTAAATTTTTATGATTTTTTTACGATTTTACTACATTACAATTTTACGTTTTACGATTTTTCATTATCCTTCCATTTTTAGGTAAAAACTTATTTTTAAGAACCTTAAGTACGACCCAAATTTAAGAAGGGAAGTAAAAGAAATGGAAGGTTTCGCGGGATGAGGGAATATAAGTGTTTTATTAAAAATAAGACTGTGTTCTGTTAAGATATTAAATAAAAATTGGCATATTTCACAACTCATGGCCTTATAACGATAATTAACAATAATAAAATGAAATAATTAACTAAATTAAACAATAATTTTCCGAAAACCTCTAGAGGGATGATGTGTGAGTTTTGCGGCTACAACTATGATAGTGTATCTAAAAATTCTCTCACCTATGTTATTGGTACTAAATATTAATTATAACCATGCCAGGATTTTAAAATACGAATTTGTCTAAAATCCCCTTTTTATCTCATTCAAATTTGTGGAATAAAAAATGTACTCCTATAATTAATTTTTTTTTAAAAAAAATCCCTGTTTAATATTATGGGACTCTGTTGGGTTCGCCTGTACACCTTATTTACGGATTAATTTGTGCATTAATTATTTATTGATTGCACCACACTTGCTTCGAGAACTGTTGCCAATAACCGTGGCAAATTTTAGTACTGGTGTTAGTGTTGTTTCGGTTGATATCTTATTACATGTTTGTGGTTTTTTTTTTTTTTTTTATACAGTCAGTGGGGGGAGGGAGAGGCAGGGCTCGAACCTTGGATAAGGAGGAAGACCAACTCCTAAAACTGGTCCTAGTACCATCGCGCTACGAGGCGCTTGGCACATGTTTGTGGTTTTATGTCTGAGTTTTCTCCTTCGTATGCTTCCATTAATCATTTCTAAGATTTTATTTATTAGAATTGTGGTTCAGTTTTGACGATTTAATTTAAATTTTTTAGGGGTCAATTTGTATTTTGCATTTCCCCCGCCTGTGAAGGAAGACGGATTACCATAAATTTTGATGGGGTCTTATCTTTCTACATTTAAAAGAACATTGTGAATTTGAGTTGTCAGGAAGAATCGCGAAAGATTGGCTTCCAAACAAGGAAAATTGCTCATCTCCACTTCTCTTCTCACATCTTCCGTTTAATCAAACAGGCCCTTAATTATATACTGTGAAAGATCAACAAATCTTAGCACTCATCATGCTCATGTTGTCTCCTACTTCCATTTAAGGGTCCATCATATCTCGCTATTATTACATCTGGAAAAATATTAAGTAATATCACCGTTCTTTAATATAAGAACTAGTTGAATATTGAATTTCATCTTAAATAAAAAAACTCCAATCCACGTTATTTTTCAAGTTTATAATTTTTCTCTCTAAAGTATATTAATTGCAAAGATAGTATTATTTTCCACGTGTATAATGTTTAATTTGTCTTGTTCCTATGTATTTTTAAAAATAAAAAATTCACATAATATAAATTAAGAAGTAAATAAATTATACATTTTTCTTCTATAATGTTAGATAATATTTTGAAAAGAACGGTGCCACCTTGAACAGCAATTAATTTTAAATAATTTAATTTATCTTAAATTCTGTAAATGGGGCTATAGAGAGATTTGCGAAGTCACTATTCTTTTGCGCCTTGTGATGTGGATCTAAGAACTCAGATAAGAGAGATTGTACACTAAAAAAAGGGGGTCATTTGTAGTGGTTAAAATCACACATTTGTAGCGGTTTTTGCCGCCACAACAACATTTGTCGTGGTTACAAAAACTGCTACTAAAAGCACCGAAACAAACAGATCTATAGCAGTTAAAATAACTCGTTACTACATCAACGTAGGATGTAATGGCAAACCTGATTATACGAAAGGAACAAAACAACCCCACCACCACAGTTTCAGCTTTTTTCCCCTTTTCTCCTCCTTATTTTCTCTTTTCATCTCCTTTAGTCAAGTGTGAATTGGCTAGAGAAATCTCAGAATGGGTGGAGGAAAGGTTAGGACTGGCGAGATTAAGTTTTGAGAAGAAGATTCTACGGAAAGAGGAGACACAGAAAAATTAGCAGAAGGACATATTGGTAAAATCAATAAATTCATAAATATCTAATAAAGAGATTTGATGAAATGAGGCCTACATTTGTCAACTACTCGCACCGGTTTTAATTATATGTCAATATTTTAGAGTTAGTTTTGGTTCTAATTGTAGAAAAATATTTTAATTTTTATTAATTTCTTCCTAAAATAGCCTTATTTTATTCTCTCAAGTGTATTTTTAGTTTTTAATGCATATATATATGTGGGTGTGTAAACTCTTCCGGTAAATAAAACTTTTAAATTGTAAGAGTTTAATTTATTTATCGATCAGCTAACGTTAATTTGTGAATATATGTATGTATGTGTACATATATGTATATCCCTGTATGTGTGTGTAGATCTATACGCACATGCACATATATAGCAAGACCATTATTTCAATTAAAAAGCGTGTGGAAAGAAAAATTCTAGGCCGGAGAGATATGTGATAGAGACTATTGATTTACTTTCACATATGTCATTTTAAATTTATATAAGGACATTTTTAAAAAATGAGTAAAATTAATTAGTTTAACTCTTCTCTTTAATCTTCCTAAAATCTGTTAAATATCTTTTATGATTTGGACCGAAGTGAGTATTATTAAAGTAAAGTGCTCCATATTGAACCCTTCGCAGTCTTACGTCTATTCTGTGTTTGTTGTCAAAAAAAAAAAAAAGCTAAAGGACTCGTTTGGTTTTTTATGTTTGCTTCAGATATCTATTTAGTCCCTTAAGTTTGTAAAGTGCTCGTTTGGTCCTTAAAAGTTAACACCGTTAAGTAGACTTAACGGAAAATACTAACTCAGTAATTTTAAACGATGACTGTGCACTTAAATGCTGACAAAGCAAGGTTACTTATTCCTTTTTTAATAAATTAATATTTTAAATCCTGTAAATTGAAATTTTAAATGATGACTGTGCACTTAAATGCCTCAAATGAAGAACATATACCCAAAGTTTGTTTGAATAAATTTCAATTTACAGATTTAAAATATTAATTTATTAAAAAAAATAACATGTAAGTTTGCTTTGTCAGCATTTATGTGCACAGTCATCGTTTAAAATTACTGAGTTAGTATTTTCTGTTAAATCTGTTTAACGGTGTTAACTTTCAAGAACCAAACGAGCACCTTACAAACTTAAGGGACTAAATGGATACCTGAACCAAAAATAAAGGACCAAATGGATACTTTAACCAATTTTTTTTTTTTTTTAAAAAAAGATTTTGAAATAGATCAGTGGCTGGTTGAGGCTAAAATGATGATAGTTCCAAAGAAAATTTTTCCAAAAATGGCAGGAACCACTTCAAAATGGTAGAAAGCCATGAGAATATATAATCCACATCTAGCCATTGAACGCATCATTACGTGGATCACATTTCACTCTGCAACTATATATAGAATTCATACAAATTCCATCCCCCTTTTCCAGGAAATTAATGTTGTCACAAATGAAAAGGACTTAAAAGGAGGAGAGAAATGTAGAGGAGAAGAGATCACCAAGCACGCCCATCAAATAACCATAATAAGATTCCATTAAAACGCAGAGATTCCCTGTTCATATCAGCTATTTATCCACAACACAATCAACACACAAACCAAATTAAAGCAGCCATGACCTGAAAATACAACACACGGCAATCCCTAGAAAATCTAGAAGTAACTAGAGTTATAGTTAATCAAGCCATAATCACTTCATTCTAACACTCCACAGCGCAAAACAACACCTCTCACATTTACTTATTCTATATATTATATTAGATATTACGCCTAAACGAAACCATCTCTGCTTCTAGCTTGCATCTTCTTCCCCTCACTTGCAGTTGCAGGGGTTGCATGTGCAGTTAGGTCCGCACTTGCAGCCATTCTCCGCGGCTTCACCCACGGCTCCGTCGAAGTGGTTATTCTCCGGGGCGACTCCCATAACCAGAGTCTCAGTGGTGGTCGTCTCGGTGTAGCTCATATCAGGGTACATCTTGCAACTGTGACAAAATTAAACAAATTAATCGTCTCAGCGGATTTATTTACTCAAAACAAATGGTTATGGTATGAAAAACAAGTTTCATCAAAACCGGACCTAGATGAAAAATTTACAAAAGACTAGAGAAAACAAAAAGAATACTAAGAGCCTTTGAATTTCAAAATTGGGATCAACCGAAGAATTCTACACATCCGTTATTTTCTCTCTTTGGTCGGAAATATGTGCATAATGAAGTTAAAAGCTTGCGAAAAAAGGGTTAAACAAAAAGTTGGAGAGTCGGCGTCTTTGAATTTCTGTCCTCCCTCTGTAATTGTCCGTTTGTTATGCTCTCTGGTTTATTCATTAATTTCCTATAATCGTCGGAGACCGTGTGAAACCTCTGAGGAATTTAACTACAGCTAAACGGAAAAATAGATATCACAGCAAGGCAGACCAAAAATTGCACAGCACAAAATCAAAGTTCATCCAGAAGGCCAATCCAAACACAGATAAGAAAATTTGTGTAAACGTACGTACAGATCGACAACAAGTGGTCGCAAACTTACCCGCCACATCCACTGCCACACTGGCAGCCGCTTCCGCAACCACAGTTTCCGCTACAGCAAGACATTTTCAGATGAGAGGAATTTCAAAACGATGCCTAAGTAACACTGATAATGCTCCTGACCAAAATGGATTGTGTGAGCCGGGGGTGACCCCATTTTATAGCGGAGGAGGGGGAGAGGAGGAGGAATATCTTCCGTACACGTGTCATCATCGTAAAGGTTTTCTACCCATGCGATTGGCGCCAAAACTTGTGTCCTGATCCATTTGTCTACGTGTGCGTCATTTTCATGACTCGCAGTTTTATGGGGATACTACAAGCGCATTTTCTGGCGTCTTCTATACCCTGCATTTGAATAGAAGTTTCACACCGTTCGATGTGGCTGTGGAGAGTTGATGGCTGTGATTGGAATTGATGAACGGTTATGAACGTTGTGAAATTTGGCACCCTTGAGATCTAACGGCTTGGTTCGGAGGTTTCACGACATTTGGCACCCATTCCTCGAAAATCCGCAATGCGTGCCAATCATTCCCTTTTCAATTTTTTTTTTAAAATATTTATGTTGTAAAAGAAAATTGAAAACAAAGTAGGCATTCTATATATTATTAATACCCAAGGTGGGTATATAAATGGGCAAGAGTCGATGGGTCATGCTGTTCATATTTATTTATTTATACAGTAAAAATTGAGGAAGAAAAATCTATATAGAAAATACACTTCTGGAGTTATAGGAGAAATGTCTCCTCAGTAATGAATATTTTGATTTTTGTGCTTGAATTTTTTTAAAAATAAAGATGTGGTCCCACTATTTCATGTGCGTGTAGGAATCTTCTTCTTTTCATAAAATATGAGAAGTGTAAATCCCAATTTATATAGTGTCAATATTTCTTGGATTAAGTTTCTCTCATCTTTATTTTTTATCATTCTTTGTAATCTTTAAATCATGATGGTCTAATTGATTTGAAAGGTTACAATATTAATTCGAATTTTCTCTTATCTTTCCAATCAATGGTCCAAATAGACTGATGAAAGATAATTAAAAAAAACAAAAAAAGGATCTGCTTTAGTATTTTTTTTATATGTAAAAATTTATTCAATTCTACTCACTTATGCCTACTTAAGGGTATTAAATTATTTGCTGACTTATTGGAAGTTCTTTTCAATGATAAGATTTTTAATGTTGGACTTTTCATCAATTTTCCAAAAATTTTATATGTTTAATCATGAAGGCAGCACATGGATTTGCAAGAGGCAGTAGGTCACACTATTCAAGATAATTATTCTTGAACCCCACCACTACTCTAGATTTTTTCCTTAAATATTTGACATTAAATAATAAAAGTACTAAATATATATCGGTGACGGTATGGGAGGGGCTAATACTCTTGAATTGATGATGTAATCTTTGGCTGGGTATACTAGTACAGAGGTATACTGAGCTTTGTTGGTCTCCTTGATAATTATGTTATATTGATTTCTATATTGTCATTCTAAGCTTCTCATGTTTTGAGATACTATATTTATTACATTGGATAACTGTTTAAACATTGTTAAGCCTAAGGCCTTATTTTATATACACTAATACGATGATGAATCTACAATCAAATTTTGTGTAAGACTTCTTTTGTGTAGACCCTTTATTGTGGGAAATAATTTTGTAAAACTTGTGAACTATGTTTCCTTTTTTCATTAATTGTGCCAGAGTGATGGGTTTTTCTGTAGTAGGTTTGTTGGTAGGGTTTGTGTCATAAACCTCGATATGTGTGTTCTTGAAAAAAAAAATGTTTTTAATTATCACTTGTTAATAAGGTTTGGGTTAAGGTGCAATTTTACCAATGAACTATTGGTCCAGGAGCGTCCAACACAATTAATTCTCAAGTTGACCAAAAATACCAAAAATAGTTTTACTCAGGAGCGTCCAGCACAACGCCGTTAAACAAAAGTTAATGTCCGTTATTTAAGGTGCAAATTGGCCAACGAACTTTTACCCCATGAGCTCCCGGCACAAAATTCTAAATTTTACTAAATTAAATAATTTTTTCTCAATTGTCATTATTAAAAACTACTTGTATAGATATATATAGACAAAAATTACTCATTCTTTAATTTTGTTAAAATTATAATTTGCTAAAATAAACAAAATTTATAATTTAAAAATTTAATTATATGATTTAAATAAAACTCAAGGTGTTTTATAGTTTATTATATATGTTAAAAATTATAATTTAAATCATTTAATGACAATTTAAATAAAATTATATAAGGAGGACAAATATGGGTTTGTGTTGAGACTGGAGAGTTTCGTCTCATCTCACAAGGCATGCGCCTTAGTTGCATTCGGGGCAGTAAAGAGTGAACCAGTAAAATGGAAAATAATGATAATGATAATGATAATAATAATAATGTTAATTAATAAAGAAAAAGAAAAAAAGGGTTAAACAATCAATAGTGGCGATAGATTCATGAAGAAACTCAAATATAAAATATATGGAAATGGTGTCTTGCAAGATATATATAAATACACACACATAGTCACGCAGACTCAATGAAGCAGGGAGATGGGTTTATATAAAAAAGTATATGTATATATATACACTCACACACAGTCCGAAGTAAAGAAACCAGGGGGTGAGGCATGAATGATGATCTTATCTTATGTCAAAATTGAAGAATGAGTAATTTTTGTCCATATATATCTATACAAGTAATTTTCAATAATGACAATTGAGAAAAAATTATTTAATTTAGTAAAATTTAGAATTTTGTGCTGGACGCTCCTGGAGTAAAAGTTCGTTGGCCAGTCTGCACCTTAGATAACGGACATTAACTTTTGTCTAACGGCGTTGTGCTGGACGCTCCTGAGTAAAACTATTTTTGGTATTTTTGGTCCACTTGAGAGTTAATTATGTTGAACGCTCCTGGACCAATAGTTCGTTGGTAAAATTGCACCTTAACCCATAAGGTTTTGTAAAATCATGGTTAGTTGCTTTTTTTTTCTTTGTGAGAAATGGTCTTTTCATAAACACAAGGGCAAAATTAGGGGTAGCCCCCCTAAAATTATAAAATTGAACTCAAAATTTTTGAAAATTATATTTCAACCTCATAATGATTTCAATATTTTCACTTTAGTCCGTACTAAAAGATTCGTGAAGGGATTAAAAGAAAAATATTGAAATATTTATAGGCTTAAATTAAATGTAATTTTATGAAAATTTGAGTTATATTCTATAATTTTTACCCCCTTAGTTATAATTTCTGGCTCCACCCCTACATAAATAGATTTATTTAAAAAACAAACTTAGTTACATAATCTGGTGCAATCTTTGTAAAAATAATTATCTATCTTATTTATCAATTTATTTTTCCATTTAGATATTAAATCATGTGATAATGATAGATCCTTGAATATGCTCTGTGAAATATACTTCAAAATGTATAATTTTTATTTCAGTTGTATAAGCACCTTGTTATGAAATTTTATGTCGTTTTTACCTTACCTTCAATTTCATTTTTTTCCTTCGTTAAATATAAATTTATAGATTCATATCTTTTTTGGTAATTATATATTTATAAATACTTTTAATAAATGAAATTCAAACATAGTCACACTTGTTACAGTCATTTGTGAAAAAAGATCATCTAAATAAAAATCATGATTAATCAACAACATTTTTAATTAATCTTATTCATGTAAATCACGATCACGATTTTCTATCGTTTAACCAAACGTGACACAAAGACTAATGATAGTTTAATGCTGCTAATGATTATATGGAAAATTGAGATGCGGTATAAATTTAAAAGGAAAGAACATTTTTATCTAAAAGCATATCATGGCTACTTTATTAACAAAGGCATACAAAAATTTGAACAAAAAAAAAAACAAAAGGCATAAAAACTAAAAGGAGAGAAAAAGATGAGCATGAATACTTGGATTCGGAGATGATTGATCGACATGGGTGGAACCACGTTATGTTTGGTTGGAGGGAAGGGGAAGGGAGGGAGTGGGAATGGGAGAGAAAGTGGAGAGAAAAAATTTTTCTCTTATCTTTATAAAATTGCTCATAGATAATTTTTCATATTCTTAAAATATACTTTCACCAAAAAAAAATATTCCTTTTATTAATGGCAAAATGGTCAATCTCCTCTCAAATTTTTTTCCCTCCCCTTCCATTCTTTCAAACCAAACATACCATATAAGTTGGGGGGGGGGAGATTTGGGATGTTTAAAAAAAAAAATCATACATGTTTGAATAATTGCCCACCCTTAAATTATATACCCTTCCTTAATACATCAAGGCTGTGCTTCGTAATGGAATAAGGGATGAATGGTTAAATAATTATTTAGTGCTTTATATTGAAAAAGATATATTTGATAGTATTGATAATAAGGCAATTATCATGGAATTTCAAAAAATAAGGTCCAGAATGTAACACCCCAACTTTTCTAAAGCATTTTCGAAATTATTTGATCAGAGTTCAAAATAATTTAACCAGAGTTGAGCAACGAAATGATTTTAAATACAAAGTAACTGATATTCAACCACTGTAGTGTACTGGTTTGTTGATACAAAGAGTTCGAAAGACTATACATATCTACAGGACTTTCTCCAGCAAGTCCTTCTGCCTGCTGCTTACCCTTGTTTCTGTTTCTGTTCACTCCGAAAATCCTGAAACTACAGTAAGAGCTGAGGTTCAATACCCATTGAACCTCAGGTAACGGTTAACCTCATGCTTATGTATCAAATATGTATGACAGATATTCATGTCAAAATAGCAATAATCACATACATTATTCTCATATTCACATAATAACATAACACAGCCACTGCAATATGCATGTTATTATAGTCTGCACTATTCACCAGTGCCACGGTGTACATCCGTGTCCTCAGCGCTAGGAAAACATAACGGCGTTATCAAGACTATAACCCGTATCAAGTTGTATGTGTATGATCGATTTTCAAAAACAGAATTTCAGACTATCTATCACATATAAGCATACCATAAGCATCAGAGTTAAGGTTACAATACGCGTCCGTACCTTCCTTCCACGTGAATAGTAAATTACTATTCATGTATACGGCACTATTCATGTATACGGCACTATTCACGTATACGGCACTATTCACGTATCCCCAAACTTCCTTTGAATCTGACTCCGGAATCCTCGGATATCCTATAATATCATTTTTATCAGTGACCATTAATTTTCAGCATTTGCGGAAACTATGTTGGATATTCACTATTCATGTGAATAGTACCAGTAAAAATATTTTTACCGTGCCGGTAAATATTTTTTACTGTGCCAGTAAATAATATTTACTGTCCAAGGATAATTCTTTTCTGATGTGACAGATCAGACTAAGCTGCAGCCACAGAGCATACTCAGAAAAACTCTATCTGGCATTTCTACTATAATTACCAAAAGAAACTACCAAATATTAAGACTAGAGACCAAAGAACTTACCCTTGAAGTTCCTGCTCATTCTCTCCAGCTTCAAGAACTTTACTCTAAACTCTCTCTCTAACTCTAAGAATTCTCACTCTTCTCTTAAACTCAACTGTTGTTCTCTGAGTTTGGTGTGAAGAAAATGAAGAAATGAAGCCTCTATTTATAGTGAAAAAGCATGACACTATTCATACTTTATCAGGTCAGATTTTGGCCGTTGGATCTTGACTTTAAACATGGCTTCATCTCAACCGTCCAATCCATTTGCTTACGTCATCGATGACGTCATCGATGACGTCATCGATGACGTCATCATGACGATGACACTTTCTTACTCTTTTGCATTTATCCTATAAAGATTCTCTGATCGGTGTTCTAATCGCGTTATATTAGAAATTCTTAAGAATCCGGAAGCACAGCCTTGTAGTTCTATTTTTCCTCTTCAGAAATATCTGGGTCAACTAAATTTTTGATCCTATTTAGGGTATTCCGTAACCTGCCGAAGATTTTAAGTCGGACACTGACGGTTACAGAAATTACTTCGGGTGACACCATCTTCTAGACAAAAATTCACTGATTCATAATATGTGCAGTTGTTTACTACTTAGTTCAAGGATTTTGAGTTATGATTTATTTCCTACAGATTCCACTATCTGTCCTGCTTCAAAATATCGGTTCAACCTATCTCAAATAATCATTCCGCCGATTACGGAAATGACTTCGGAGATAACCCACTCTGAGATAAAAATTCACTTATTTATAATATACCCTTACTTTAAAAACCTAATTCACGGTTTATTGGAAATAATTTTATTTCTATTATTTTCCAAAGTATAAGATATTATATTATAATAATATTATTATTGAGTGGGTCCCGCGTCAAATTTTTCAAAATTTCTCCCGTGAATGTGTCGGCAGGAGGAGAATTATTTTGACGTGGGTCCCGCATGAATAGTAAATACGTATTTTCAAAAAGTGAATACGTATTTAGGAATAGTAAATACCGTATTTTTGAATAGTAAATACCGTATTTGTGAATAGTAAATACTTTTCATATTTCTCAAAATATCGATTAAATACCGTATTTATAAAAAGTGAATACGTATTTGTGAATAGTGAATACTATTCATGTACGTATTTGTGAATAGTAAACACTATTCATGTCCAATAAAATACTGATTCTAAATTCATTTTCAAAAATAGGGTCTAATAGTCCTCCGAAAATAGGCTAATTTTCTAGTCTTTAGGTCCAAAATTCAGAATGTTACAATTCTCCCCCCGTTCAATAAATTTCGTCCTCGAAATTTGACAATATAAAATCAAAAGGTTATCTAGACCTCTAATATACTTCTTCCTTATACATGCTTATCTAGCATACATCCTACTATTCAATGCTCCATTAAACTGGGAACATTTCACAAATGCTCCATTTCATTTTCTATAATTCAACCTCTTCCTTTGTACTAGCATGCCAACTAGTGATCCAGGAAAAATTCTATTTTCTGGGTTTGTCTATCACTCCAATTCTCTTAATTCTGGTACCAAGTATCATCATAGATACTATTCTCATCATCATTTCAAATCTTCGGATTCTCTCCGGTTCATCTAATATTATTAGAAAGTCACCCTTCCCAAGATTACTATCACCTTAGCACGCTTACGCTTCAAAATCCTATTTTCAAATGTCAATTCCGACATCTTGAGTCAGTTGCACATCTAAGACAGATTTCTTAGATAAATGTGCGTATAAACGTCCAAACTTATTTTCTTGAAAACACAGCTAGCAATAAATGCCATAGCGATTTCTGTCTGCAAAGGTCTAGGAAACTGCGACCCCTAACGGTGGCTAGGGTGCACTAGGGTGCGGTGCCATAAAATTTTCCGCATAACAACAAAGTCTGCACTATTCTGAGCCAACGACAGATGAGAATCCGATGCTGCTTAACAAAATCTAGACGTTGCTAGCCCAGCTATAAATCGAGTAAAGAAAGAGTAAATGTTTCATGTTCTCTCAAACTTCACAAAATATTCATTTCCTCTCCGATCGTAATCTTCACTATAACCTTCCACATTATCCTTAAACATGGCCGGTTCAAGTAACTCTATTCCAGTCTCCGATTCATTCAACCCTTTCTTTCTTGAAGCCTTACTTCATGACTATCAAACTAACATGTTGTCTGATTTGTCAAACAATGCATCATACCCTTATTCTTCTTTATTTCCCCAAAATCCCGTAAGTATGAACGTTCATCCATCTGCCTCAACGATTAACATTCCTACTCCTCCTCCAAGGATACAAGATTCTATTTTTACAACTACTAACAGAAAGGAATCTGAAGCAGGTCCATCAAGGCGACCTGTCCAAAGGTGTCGTAATGTGGCAGAACTTATGGAGTCTACGGTACCTTCTCAACCAAGGAATCCTGCTTCTACCTTGACTGAGACTACTAATCCATTTTCATGTGGTTGCTGCCATGTTCTACGAGAGATTATTCATACCAATGGACTTCAATACCATAAACTTGAAGTTCATGGGAGGATTGGTATGATATGCCACGCTGTCTTTCACCAGGACGTACAAGGAGGTTCTTTCAGTCCTCAAGTATTTGACTTTGGTAAGAAGAATTTAGATGATGTCAAACATTTTCTAGAAAATTATTGTTTGAATCAAAAATCTTTAGGGTATGTCCTGGTGTCGGATCCCATATCAGCCTACTATGAGGCTCTCTGTGTTGGTTTGGAATGGACTAAAAATCAAAATGAACTCCCTAATAGTTCATTTCCAACCAATACAGAAAATATATCCAATAAAGGAAAAGAGCTCATGGTTGTAAATAATAATCCTTCAGTCCCCATACCTAGTAATCCATACCGATCAAGAGCTGAACAAAATATTAGAGCTGCATCAATGTCAATAGATGATCTTAGAGACTTCTTCCATTTACCTCAACAAGAAGCGGCTCAACAAGTTCGTCTATGCAAAAATGTTCTAATGAAAATATGCCATAGGGGAGGAATAAAGCATTGGCCGTATGTAAAAATTCGAAGCACTATGAAGCAAATAGCTAGATTGAGAAAAACAATGTCTTCTGATGGTCCTCTCTCAAGTGCAGCCGCTCAGGAAGAAATTAATAGACTTAAACTTGAGATAGTCGAAGCTTGCGGTGGGATTGTACCAACTGTTGTTCTTGATGCTTGAATTAATATAGTCTACTCTTCTTAGCCTTCTTGCTAATGTTTGTAATCTCTTATTCTAGGATTCATAAGGATTTTCGAGTTTTCCTGCCAAACTCAGCTTTATCTTATTAAATTCAAACTTAAGCCAGTTATTCTGTATAATCAAGACTATGTCCGCATTCTGTTATGGTATTGTCATCTGTTACTCATATAAATTAGCTAGGTAAGTGTAAATCTAGCGAAAATCTCTTCATACTTTTTACAACGGCAACAAAATGAATAACCATCAAATAGGGGCTTAGTCTTTCAATCACTTTCCTAGACACCAATAAAAATATTCATCCCCTAGAAAGTAATTTGGGCCTACAGAATCCAATATTCAATAAATTTTCTTGTCTCATTTTCAAATTTTCAAACATGAAAAATTTTCCGTGGTTTCAGTACATTTCACAATCTGCACTATACCACAAGGTAATAGTGCTATAACATTTTTAAATTTAATCGCTGCCATCACAAATTCGTGAAAACATTTTTCACTGCCGGATCATTTTCAAAAACTTTTATTACCGGCACATATCTTTGAGGGAGCTAATTTATTTCACAAAATTTTACAATTGAGAGTACACACCATTATTTTAACCATTTGGTACAGTGAGCGCCTTCTCCCAATCCCCAAATCCAGTTTTAACAGTATTATCAACAATGTGGGAGAACCTCCGCCCCTTTCTCAGGAGACCCAGTGTTCACACTGGCACATAAAGTAGCAACCCTATCTAGTGGAACTCAGTCCAGTCATAGACAGTCAGGTTGTACTAAACAAAACATATGCCCTCGGCAAAGTGTTATGGATTGGGTGCGTTCACTGTTGGTGCGATTTCCATTTTCTCAAACAAAATCCCTCCAAAAACTTTTTGTTCAAAGAGAACATTTATCAAAGGCCAGCGATTTCAAACGTTTTAAAACATCTGGCAGACCCAGCAAACTGTGTACATCTACAACAGCTTCTGTCCTTCCAGTTTTGTACTGACTTTACCACAACATAGTTGAAAACTCAGTTTCAAACTCTGGGTTCTAACAAAACCGTTTGTACAAGACAACATCATAACCATCACTGTGGTCTCAAATTCTGTTGAAAAATATTTCATTTGAAAACTCGATTTCACAAATTTGAAAATAAACTCCGAAGATTTCAAAATAGCAGGTGCATTGGTAAGTTCAAAAATTCAATTTTTTTTTAAAAAACCTTACTTAGGAATCAGACAACTAACATTAGAAGGTCATTACTAACTACATACATCCGGACCTCTGTTCTTGACTACTCAAACCATATGTATAATGTTTAGTTTGTTCTACTTAACTCATCTGGCTATTCCAAACTTTGCCCGTTATCCTCGGGTTTTACAAGCTTTTTGGGACACTTCTCGTATTTGTTGTCTAACAATATGTACTATATAGCATTGGAGTAAACCATGGTGATATACTAGATTACTTAAACCTTCACTCTGGGGAACCTATTCGATGTGAGACTCATTATAATTTACTTACCTTGAGAACTGATGCACTGGTAACTCTACTTTATGGTTCATTGTCACGGCGGCCCCACTCTACGGTTCGTCGTCACGGTGGCTCTGCTCTACGGCACATTACTCGGCGCTTCACTCAGTCTTCTCAGACCAGTCAGCTTTTCCGGTTAGCATCCTCTGTAGGTAAACCTCCTAGATCAGAACTCCCCGTAGGTATCCTTCTCCGATTAAACTTTCCATAAGTAGCGCCAGTGATCGTCTTTGAATCATTATAATGAGAACTCAAATCTTAACAGGTTCCTATCCTTTAGTAGTTTCATAAACCGTTGTTTCTATGTCTGCCATCTTATCTAGGGTCATTCTATTTGTGGACTTTCACTTTCTATTTAGCTCCAAGCTTAATTCTTAACTCAATTTTCCCTATCGGGTAGCCACTTACTTTATAGGGAATCTATTAGCCACTAACATCTCTATGATTCTTGGTCCCACCTTGAGACCATAACCTGGTGGCTACTGAAGTTTCCAGCTTTCGTATGGTTCTGTTAAGGAACTATCTCTTAGGTATTTGGAACCTAGGCAAAACTCACTCATATTTTCTAAGGGTTCCTACTCTCACAGGGGTCATAGTTCTGAGATTTCTCTTGCTTAAGCAATATTAACTTCATAATGTCTATTGATTCTTGGTACTAATATTGGTATACTTACTACTGGGTACCTACAACTCTCATAGGCACTAGTATGACATAACTGTCTCCCCAGAATTACTGGGTACTTTCCCTCTTCTGTCAATTGATCACCACCGTCAAGGACTTAATCAAAAGATCTTCGTCCCCGGAGCCACGCCCCTTTGCACGCATGGTGTCTGGCCTCTACAAGGTAGGGATTTTCTTCTCAGGGTACCTTAACAAGTTATTATTTTGACAAGGACATTAAATCGATAGGTTACTATCCAAGGGAAACCTAAACAGTAGGTTACTGTCTACCGGAAAACTTAAGTCGTACCGACTTCTCTGTACCACTTCCCTTGAAACTCTGAGTGGGGATTTAACTTAGATTCCGATTCCCATATCAAAAGTCTTAAAGTTTAACAACAGAAACCATATTCTGTGCCATCTACTCTATATCAAGGCCTCCCGAGCCTAACCCTTTTCCTTAGGATTTACGTCCTTTTTGTATCACAACACCAGTATTGTATCAGTACTTGTACTTGTTTTTTTCGAAACACTTTTAAAACCATGGCTTAGAGCCTAACTTAGTTAGTCAAACCGATTGGCCAGGTAGGCGTCTATCATGGGAGCCTCACCGTGCTAGGGTGACTGATTGGCTGATCCACATAGACTCGGCCCTACCTTCGGCACCAATGGTTTACTGTAACTGAGTCGGGTTCATACCAGATAAAACACTTTTGAAAGCTTAGAACCTAACTCCGCTACTCAGACAATCAGACTAGGCAGGTGTATTTGTGGAAGGCTCGACGAATTCAAGGAAACTGATTGCCAACCACAAAACCCCTTTCTAGATATCGGACTGTTTGGAGTAACTTAGTTAACTCTGTGCCAGGATGTCTGCTCTGATACCAAAATGTAACACCCCAACTTTTCTAAAGCATTTTCGAAATTATTTGATCAGAGTTCAAAATAATTTAACCAGAGTTGAGCAACGAAATGATTTTAAATACAAAGTAACTGATATTCAACCACTGTAGTGTACTGGTTTGTTGATACAAAGAGTTCGAAAGACTATACATATCTACAGGACTTTCTCCAGCAAGTCCTTCTGCCTGCTGCTTACCCTTGTTTCTGTTTCTGTTCACTCCGAAAATCCTGAAACTACAGTAAGAGCTGAGGTTCAATACCCATTGAACCTCAGGTAACGGTTAACCTCATGCTTATGTATCAAATATGTATGACAGATATTCATGTCAAAATAGCAATAATCACATACATTATTCTCATATTCACATAATAACATAACACAGCCACTGCAATATGCATGTTATTATAGTCTGCACTATTCACCAGTGCCACGGTGTACATCCGTGTCCTCAGCGCTAGGAAAACATAACGGCGTTATCAAGACTATAACCCGTATCAAGTTGTATGTGTATGATCAATTTTCAAAAACAGAATTTCAGACTATCTATCACATATAAGCATACCATAAGCATCAGAGTTAAGGTTACAATACGCGTCCGTACCTTCCTTCCACGTGAATAGTAAATTACTATTCATGTATACGGCACTATTCATGTATACGGCACTATTCACGTATACGGCACTATTCACGTATCCCCAAACTTCCTTTGAATCTGACTCCGGAATCCTCGGATATCCTATAATATCATTTTTATCAGTGACCATTAATTTTCAGCATTTGCGGAAACTATGTTGGATATTCACTATTCATGTGAATAGTACCAGTAAAAATATTTTTACCGTGCCGGTAAATATTTTTTACTGTGCCAGTAAATAATATTTACTGTCCAAGGATAATTCTTTTCTGATGTGACAGATCAGACTAAGCTGCAGCCACAGAGCATACTCAGAAAAACTCTATCTGGCATTTCTACTATAATTACCAAAAGAAACTACCAAATATTAAGACTAGAGACCAAAGAACTTACCCTTGAAGTTCCTGCTCATTCTCTCCAGCTTCAAGAACTTTACTCTAAACTCTCTCTCTAACTCTAAGAATTCTCACTCTTCTCTTAAACTCAACTGTTGTTCTCTGAGTTTGGTGTGAAGAAAATGAAGAAATGAAGCCTCTATTTATAGTGAAAAAGCATGACACTATTCATACTTTATCAGGTCAGATTTTGGCCGTTGGATCTTGACTTTAAACATGGCTTCATCTCAACCGTCCAATCCATTTGCTTACGTCATCGATGACGTCATCGATGATGTCATCGATGACGTCATCATGACGATGACACTTTCTTACTCTTTTGCATTTATCCTATAAAGATTCTCTGATCGGTGTTCTAATCGCGTTATATTAGAAATTCTTAAGAATCCGGAAGCACAGCCTTGTAGTTCTATTTTTCCTCTTCAGAAATATCTGGGTCAACTAAATTTTTGATCCTATTTAGGGTATTCCGTAACCTGCCGAAGATTTTAAGTCGGACACTGACGGTTACAGAAATTACTTCGGGTGACACCATCTTCTAGACAAAAATTCACTGATTCATAATATGTGCAGTTGTTTACTACTTAGTTCAAGGATTTTGAGTTATGATTTATTTCCTACAGATTCCACTATCTGTCCTGCTTCAAAATATCGGTTCAACCTATCTCAAATAATCATTCCGCCGATTACGGAAATGACTTCGGAGATAACCCACTCTGAGATAAAAATTCACTTATTTATAATATACCCTTACTTTAAAAACCTAATTCACGGTTTATTGGAAATAATTTTATTTCTATTATTTTCCAAAGTATAAGATATTATATTATAATAATATTATTATTGAGTGGGTCCCGCGTCAAATTTTTCAAAATTTCTCCCGTGAATGTGTCGGCAGGAGGAGAATTATTTTGACGTGGGTCCCGCATGAATAGTAAATACGTATTTTCAAAAAGTGAATACGTATTTAGGAATAGTAAATACCGTATTTTTGAATAGTAAATACCGTATTTGTGAATAGTAAATACTTTTCATATTTCTCAAAATATCGATTAAATACCGTATTTATAAAAAGTGAATACGTATTTGTGAATAGTGAATACTATTCATGTACGTATTTGTGAATAGTAAACACTATTCATGTCCAATAAAATACTGATTCTAAATTCATTTTCAAAAATAGGGTCTAATAGTCCTCCGAAAATAGGCTAATTTTCTAGTCTTTAGGTCCAAAATTCAGAATGTTACACAGAAGGATGACATTATAATTATTTTTATTGTAATATAATTTTTTTATTAAAATATATGTATTTAAACTTATTGAGTGTCCACCGTTCATTGTAATTTATGTAGCTGCATTTATTTCTAACAGTATTTAGCTTTGCTTTTCTAAATGACAGGTTGGTAAAATAGCTGCCTCTCTTATTACATCATCAGTATTCACTTGATTTCATGAATATTTTCTTAGTATATTTTTTCTTGTTTATATTTTTTTGTTTTTTTAATAAATTTAAAACTTTTCTTTAAAAAAAAAAATCAGGACAGCCTGAATATCTTCGCCAATTGTGCCCCTTCTGTAAATTTTTGAGTCCGCCCAGTTGATTGATGGATGGGCAAATTAGAGTCAAACAAAGAGATATTAAGAAGTGGGTTGGTATTTTTCTAAGGATTTGATAGATTGATTCTTTGGAGCAATGGAAGCAAAGGGTGGATCTAATTGCACTCCCACTCTTTTCATCCGTATTCATATTCCCAATTTCTATTCCCAAAATGGGCTTCAGTTCTTTGCGTCCCATATGGGGCCTACATTAGTTTGTTTTGCTATTTCCTTTTAGTTCTTATATATGTATTTTCTTTAATATAAAGACTAAAGGAAATTGATCACCCGTTTGAATAGGGAAATTGGTTAAAAGTTTATGTTTGAAAAGTTTGCTCTTTAATTAAAGGGATTTGATGCAATTCATCTTTAAAAGGTGAAATATACTTTTAGGTGTATGCATCTAACTTTAACCATATGCAAAAGTTTTCAAAATGAAGTTATAACCATGTAATTAAAGATATTTACTTACAGTTGCAACAGAGTTGCACTCAGCCAATAAAAATGCTAAAGAGGTACTTTTATTAATTTCTCTTATTTAAATATAGAGTTTAATATTTCTGCTTTTGTTGTAAAAATATTCTTTCTGCCACACTGACATAAAAATAAGTGAATCCTACTAATATTTTCTCTTTCTTCTTTTTACAGTAAGATCCACTCAAATTTATGTGAGTGTGAGAAAGGGAGGAAAAAATCAATACCAAAAACAAAAACATTAAACGCTTAAATATGTTTATCAAGGGAATAGGTTCACCCATTCATATGGTGGGCTCGATGAGCAATGTAATTAGTATAGTTATGAGTTATTACTATTTTTAGTCCTAAATCTAAGAGTTAGATAAGGAACTTATTTTAGTTATAAATATAAGACTTTAAATGATTTTATCTTATAAATTTATAATCATTTCTTTGAAAGCACATCTATTAATTGCATACATATGATAAAGAGGTTTTCATTAAGAGGTAATTACAATACACATAATTAGAAAGAGCATTCTAGAAAAAAAAAAAAACAACAACAACACATATTTATTATTTAAAAAAAGATTAATTTTTAATCCATAAATTAATTACCTAACTTCTCTTTCAAATCCTTAGATGGAGTAGTTTGGTTGAGCATATAGTCAAAAGTAATAGTCAATCATACATAATCAAATCTTTGTCGACAGTGAATTGGAGGGAGAAAAAGGAGATGGTTTTTTCCAATGATCCTCTCTGCTTTTTGGTAAATTTACTTAGCTTGAAAAAGATGCTAAAATCAATTGTGACTCCCTCAATTCAATTAAATCAAATTTTAAGCCTTCCATTCAATGTTACTTGCATCCACCATAACGATTTTTGAAGTTTTTCCCCCCATTTTGTTTCTTCATATATAATTGTTCTTAGCTCTTTTCCTCAAGTAGTCCACATATCACACATGTGTGACTTTGAGTCTTTGGAGTGCCCTTTAATTGGAGACAAAAACCACCTCACAAAATTATGAAAACATATACAAAATATAATAATTTCATTTATTTTATTGTATTCATTCACAGGAAAAATATAAATACTTACCCTTAAAATATGAAAGGTGGTAGTTAGGCAAAAAAGTATGCATCATCTTGGTTGAAAGGTTACTTGAACGTTATTAGATTTGATCCTCATCTGGTGGCTCGGATTCATGTTCTTGGGAGAAGGATTCGAGATGTATTGTTCGGTGTTTGGTCGACGTCACCATTTTTGTTTGACCGGAGGAGTAGAAGCATTCTCCAGGATATCACAAGTCTTCTTTATTCTAAGGTTGGGTTTTCTATGATCTTTACCCCAAGACGGAGTAATTGTGTAGCTGATTTAATTGCAGCTAATACTTATAAGGAAGTATACCCAAAAGGGGGTGAGTTTTGCAACCAACAACTTTTTTCATGTCACTTCTAACCTTGGGTGTCCAGAAGACTGGTGTAGTCCATGATTCTACTCTTATTCTTTAATAGGTGGTGATTGGTTTTCTTTATATTTGGTTTTCATTGTTGTATTTCCTTTATTTGGTTGGTTTGGCCTGCTTTGTGTTTATTGAGTTTGTTTTTATGTATTGTATCTAGTTTGTTTTCATGTATTGTATTCAGTATTAATATAAATACCTTTTAACGAAAAAAAAAACAGCGATTATTTGTTTTCTTAAAAATAGAGTATATGCTATATGAATATATGATGCCCAAATCGATCTAACAAAAGTTCCTAAAAAAACATTAAAAACCATATATAAAAAGTGTCATCTGACAAAAAAATTCACTTGAATATAATGTTAATTATAAAATAGTAAATGTGATTCTCAAGTCTCAACCGACCATTCACCTTTCATATGTAGCTATAAATATTGCCGTTTTGAGAACTTACTTCACAACTTATAATCACTTAATTAATAATTCAATAATATTTATTTAATTAATATGTTGTAGGGAAATTTCTTTATAAGCGATTTGATTTACGTTTATGTTCTCGTGTAATACATCTTTCCACTCATTTTATTTTAGCTTTTGCAAATATTACAATACAATATGAGTATATGACACATTCTTCTTGATCTTTTTCGCAATATCTGCTGTCGAAAAAACGAATGTGTCATTATTGGATCTGGCTTTGGTCCTATTACCTTACCATCTGCTTATGTCCTATTCATTCAAACGACAGTATTTTGGTGTAAAATAAATGCACCTAGGTTCTTTTTTTTCTTTTTTAAAATAGCTTTTGCTATCCTGAAGTATCTTTTCAATACCCTGAAATAATTATAAAGTATTTTCCAGTGTCATTTAGTATCTTAAAATAGAGTAAATACCCTTTCTGGTCCCTAAAAAAAATACGGACCTTATTTTCGTCCCTTATACAAAGAAAACCCTTCTTTAGTCATTGAAAAAGACGAATAAGGGTTGATTGGTAAATATTTTGATCCCTAAAAAATTTCTAAAAACCCCCTTTTTAGTCCATAAAAATATCTTATTTTAGTCCCTGGGGATGAAAATGGGGTCTATGTTTTTTTTCAGGGACCAGAAAGGGTATTTACTCCTTAAAATATCTTTTCAGTACCGATCAGTATCCTAAATATTTTTTTCAGGATCAATCATTACCGTAAAATATTTTTCAAGATGCTAAAATAATTTTTCAAGGTCATAAAATATATTTTTAGTGTCATTCAGTATCTAGAAATATCTTTTTAGTACCTGCCAATAATTTAAAATATTTTTTGAGATTTGAAAAAATATTTTAGGGTACTGACTTGTATTAAAGAGATAGTTTGGGATACTAACAAACATTGAAAAAAATATTTCGTGATCTTTAAAAATTATTTTAGTATCTTAAAAAAATACTTTAAGGACGGATTGGTACTAAAAAGATATTTCAAGATACTAATTGATACTGAAAAGATATTTTATGATACTACTGAAAAATACTTCATAATCTTGAAAAATTATTTGAGGATTTTGAAAAAATATTTCAGGTACTGACTGATATTAAAAAGATACTTTAGGATGGCATAAGTTTTTTTTTTTTTTTAAAAAAAAAAAAGGGGTGCATTTTATACTAAAACACTGCCGTTTGGATGAATAGGAAAGTAGTGAATGGTAAGGTATTCAAGCTAAAATTCCTCTAATTAGTATAAATCACAGTGAGACATGCCTGAAGCATAAGAAAATAATCAATTCCAAATATAAATATTGTAAATAACGAAAAGCACACAATATTAAGAGATGATCATTTAGGAAGGCAGGTACTCTAGAAAATTACCCAAACATAACTAATTTTAAAATCTCAAAAGAGAATAAGGTATCTAAAAACAATAAAGAGATCTCAATAAGTTATGTTATAGAAAAAAGAACCAAAAAATAAGTAGTTGACAATAGTTTTGATAATAATATCACGTGATTAGACAATAATCTTATATATAAATATGTTGCTAGACAAAAAAGGTGATTGGCCAAAAGGAAAAAGGAAAATACGTAATGAAAATAGGATATTGTTATTATAGCCTAGGTATATGGCTCAGTAAATAGTAAATAGTAAATTAAGTTTATCTGAGAATCCTTGAAGGATCCAAAAATTGTAGAAACATGTCCCAGAAAAACATTCAATATACAAAATGTTATAGTTAGAGTATGTATAATCTACTAAAAAAATAGAATAAATAATTTTGCACTTTACTTGACTAGTATATGGAGTTATTGAATGCTTCAAAGAAAATCATGAATTTTACTAAGATGATTTTGCCAACAAAAATATATTAAATTTAACTAGATGTCTTGTATATTTATTCTCTCATAAGATTTGCATATATTGTTGATATTTAATGTTATGACTTAGTTCCTGCAGGTACACAAGTAGACACAATGAAATTGAGGTTTGAAATCATAATTCTTTGAAATAGTTGCATGAGATTATTTTTTAACAGAACTAATTAATCATGTAGGTGCAAGATATATCCAGAAGATATGCTTGAAAAGATGTTGGAGATAACTAATGTGAGGAAACAAAACACTACTATTGAAATAAAATAACAAAGGGTGATGTTACCGTCAAGTGGAATAAAAATGATGTTGTCATTAAGGGGACTAAAAATAATATTGTAGTTTAGAGAAGTAAACTTGATATTATCACCATATCAGAGGAATATCTATCTTGTTGTACTTTTTTCCTTGACCAAAGTTTTATCCCGTAGGGTTTTCTTTGGTTAGGTTTTTAACAAGACAGCTTAATATATATTTTGTATTCTTTTTCCTTCACTAAATTTTCGTCCCAATGAATTTTTCATAGTAAAGTTTTACTCATCTAAAGGGAAGTGTTATAAACAATATGTGTGTATATTTATAACTCTATGCATAGAATTTCATCTCATGGTAATTGACATTATCTTATAACTCCCAAATTGAGTGGACTTTAATACATGTTTTCTATAAATTATTTGCAAATGTCGTTTGAACTGCATTTATTTGATGAATCTTAATTAGATTATCAAATCCAATCCCCCGTCCATCACTCTTCCCACCACGGGCTATTTATTGATTTCTCAACAGTTCAAGTCCTCGATCGATAAAATCGTTCAGCCAAAATAAAGTACTAGCTAAATTTAAATAACACGATTTTACAACGTGATTACTGTTTTTTTTTTTTTTAAAAAAAATATCTTTCAATGACAGTAGTAACTCACACTCATCCAGTTGCTTAATCAATACTTAGGGCTTAATGAAAAAAATTCATTGTATAATCATTAGTGAAATAGTAAAATCAAATCCCTTTTTTAAATATATTTATTTAAAAAAATACAAAATAACCATTACAAAATAAGTAATTTTGAAAAAAAGATTTTAAAATGGGTTACCGGCCATTTAAGCCCATAACGATAATAGTTTGAAAGAAAATTTTTTTAAAAAATGGCAGGAACCATTTTAAAATGGTAGAAAACCATAAGGATATATAAAAGTTAAGGTGCAAAACTACTTATAAACTTCCATAAACTTTAAAAATGGGGCAAAAATACCAATATCGACATCTGAACCTGACGTCCGTTAGCTTATTTTTGTGGGGCCCACAATCGTGCCCAAGTCAGCATAATGTGATCTTTGTCATCCTACTGCCTCAGCCCTCTAAGAAACTCATAATCGACTTCATCACCCTTAGAAGTCTTAATAAAGTCTTAATCGACTTCATCCCATACCAACGTTTTAGTAGCGCAGTGGCATAGGAGCCAGTATTAATTGGCCTCCCTCCCCATGTCCAAGGTTTGAACCCTGCCCCCCTCCCCTACTATCAGGCGCGGACCCACACTAGTGCCTATGGAGCCAAGTGCAGACATAAAAATTTAATATATATATATATATATATATATATATATATATATATACACACATATATATAGTAAATGACTTCTATTACAATTTGGTTGGTTGGAGTAGTTGGTAATTACATTCCCCACTTATCCACACGTCGCGGGTTCGAACTGATAGCCTCACCTCTCTGTCTTTTTTTTCTCCCCAATTTCATATTCTCACTTGGCATTCCTCACATCCGGGGCCGAAATTGAGCAGCCATCGAGCAGCCGAGACCCCAAATCGTTCCGTCTCCACACTTGATCGAGCTCGCCGTTGGCACCTTCCTTCGTTATCAGCTCTGAGTGGTTGTTCTCCGGCAGGCGGCAGGTACTGAAGAAGGTTCGAACTTCAAACCCTAAGGCTTCGTCTTCTCCCAATCCGGTAAGATTGACTTGTTCTGTTTTTTTAAAAAATCATTTTAACAGCAAAGGATTCAGAGCTAATTTTGATGATAATTTTCCTCTCTGTGTTCAACATATTTTTCGCCGGACATACTTGGATTGTCGCTGAAGTCTATTTCGCCATCCAAGATTATTGCTTCTCAAGGAACACCGTCGATTATCGCTAAAGCCTGTTTCATCGTCGACTCTCGGGAACATATTTCACTCTCGCATCAATCTGGTTAGTTAGGTTTCACCATCCATTTATCGAACTGTGGCGATTTTCATCGCTGTATCCTGTATCCTGGAATACATCATTCTTGATTTTGCCTCTGCCTATTCCTATTTTCTCTAAATCTGAGTTGGTTGCGCCCTGTCTTACCTGTAAAAAATGGTTACTCCTATCTTAGTTGATTTTGCCTCTACCTATTTTCTCTGAATCTGAGTTGTTTTAGAATTTATAAATGATAATTGCTTGTTAGGAAGCTGATGCATTTTTTCCTCCATAGTCTCTTCTTGTGGAGGCAGACATGATTTTTTAAACGAATGGTGACTTACTACCATTTTTTAATTCCGCCAATTGCACTCTTTATACCCACCATAGTCTATTCAAATTAAATAGGACATGTGATGAAGTCATTATAAGGAACAGGTTCTTTGCTTAGCCGATGGATTAGGTACATCTGGTTCATTTTCATATCTGATTTTCCTTCATTGAAGTTGAAATGTTATTTTGCGTTTGAACGGTGTTGTGTTTATGAAACTTCCATATACTGATATGCATGATCTGATCATTAGTGAGTACAAAACTACTAGTAAAATGTATAGTTCATGGAAATAATGGATAAGATTGATGATGAAGACATAATGCAATATTTTCAAGGAATGAAGAATCGAAGAATGCTTTTATAATCGTTTTGATGTAAAGGTTAGTTGACTCTTGATTATTACTTTTCTATGTTAAATTCAAGTTTTCTTTTCTTTTATTGTTTTTAAATACGTTTAAAGCTTTCCTAAAAAAAAAAAAAATGGGGGCGCTGCCCACGAATCCCCGAATCCCACCACTAATTGTGCACCAACAAACTTAGAATCCTAGGTCCGCCACAACCTATGATGTATATTAAAAAAAAAAAAGTTGAAAGGAAAAAAAGGGGAAATTACACACAGGTCCCAAGGAACAGAGATATCTACATTTAAGTCCCTTGAATTCATGAAATTACACAGAAGTCCCTAGGGACTTCTGTGTAATTTTTTGTGGAAGCAAAATTGCTTTTTTGCCCAAAGGAGAAAATGCATCTGGACTTCAGAATTGAAAAAAATCCAGGTTTGGAACAAGAAATTTTATATTTACAACAGCAAATTCCTATTTTAACAATAAGTTTTGAAAGCTTGGAGTTTTTCAATTCTGAGGTCTAGAGGCCATTTGCAAACAGAAATTCTATATTTACAACAGCTAATTCCTATTTTAACAACAACTTTTGAAAACATGGATTTTTTCAATTCTGAGATCTAGATGCCATTTGCAACAAGAAATTCTATTTTTACAACAGTAAATTCTTATTTTAACAACAACTTTTGAAAACCTGGATTTTTTCAATTCTGAGGTCCAGATGCCATTTGCAACAAGAAATTCTATATTTACAATAACAAATTCCTATTTTAACAACAACTTTTAAAAACCTAGATTTTTTAATTTTGAGGTCCAGAGGCTATTTCTCCTTTGGGCAAAAAAGTAATTTTACTCCCACAAATAATTACACAGAAGTCCCTAGGGACTTCTGCGTAATTTCATGAATTCAAGGGACCTAAATGTAAAGATTTCTGTTTTTTGGGACCTGTGTGTAATTTTCCCGAAAAAAAAAGATCAAACTTCGATTATGGAGATGGAAAAAAACATTTGATTATGCAGAAATACTTATGCACAAACCTCACCCTTAGAATCTGAGCCTTCAATTAGATACCAAATTCAAACTTCTTACTCACATCAAATTCATTGGCAGGGGCAAAATAAGAGAAGGAACATGAAGGAGAAGAATCCCTATCAGTTTTTTTGAGAACGGTAACTCTCAGCTATAGATCCATTAGAATCAAAGAATGATCACTTCCGTTGACCGAGCTACACCAATGACCATCACCGTGATTCTCCATCTCTTGTGTTGTCATGATTCTTTATCTTGTGCTCCATCGATCTTCCTTTTGGCAGTGAAGATGCCCATGAATTCAAGAAATCAGATGAACTTGAAGGGGGCAAAGAGGTTTGCTTCATCGATCGTGGTTTTGAGTTGTGCTAGGGTGAGATTTCTTCCAATAGAACACCAAGATCGGAAAGAGGCAATTTGACCGTCTTCACCACCGACTTGGCATCATTGGTTGGAAGGGAGGAAGGTGATGAGGTGCAGCGAGGGATGTGACGGTGAGATGGTGGCTGGGAAGGAGGTTGAATGGGAGAATGGAGAGTTTGTGGTGGAAGAGACAACGACACAGAGGGAGAAAAATGAACACGGGTCACGATAGTAGATGTGCAACATCCTAATTTTTATATTAAGATTTAATTATAAATAAGAAAAATTAATTAATAATAATACATGAATTTATTGTAAGACGCAGAGTCAGTGAACGAGTGACGAGAGAAGGAAAACGGGAAGAAAAGAGGAGTGTAGAAGATGTTTTAAAATATGTTATTTATTTTATAAGATTATTTAAGTAATTAAACAAGTTTCTTTTCAACAAACTTTCTTCATGAAAGTTATTCTACACATTTTTCTCTTTCTAATGAGAGTAATATAATATTGATTAATGAAAATTTTAGAATTAGAATTATAATAAAGTTTTAAGTTTTAATAATAGATGACTATATATATCAAGAACATGATTAATATATGATTTTAATCTGTTTAGATTTATTAGTTGGTAGTTGTAAGAATTTAAATTTAATTTTCTATCTAAAAGAACTTAGGATTTATGCTTTATAGGATATTTTGACCGACCAAATGAGGTTTAAGGTATTTATTTGGGTTATTGGAGGTCTTGTTGTCAGTTTAATAGGTTTAGTTTTGCTAAATCTTGAATTGTATAAAATTATGAGTTGGGATTTGAAATTTAAATTAAAGTTTGATATGATTTTGATTTTACGGTGATTTGAAGATTTGTTAAATAAATTATATTATGCTTATATAAATTAGTATTAAGCTAAGAAATTGAGAATTGTGATAATAGGCCTTTTATATTTAAATTTATTTCTGATTTATTAGAGGTTATATTGTGGATTAGCTGAATTAGATTTAAGGTTTATATATGAATGGGAATATTTGAATTTATAGGTGAAGCTTTTATTATAGGAAATTGGGTATTTTGGTTAAATTGAGGATATGGTGATATTTTGATAATTATAATTAGTAAGAAATAATTTATGAAGAAAGAAAATGAGATTGCAACGATAATTTCAGGATATATAAAATTATCACTTCTTCAAAGAAAGCTAAAATGAAACAATTATAGTTTAACTAATTATTTATTCTTATATTAGTTGGTATTTTTGGTAATGTTATTAACGTATAATTATATATTTACTTTTAAAGTGGACTTGATCTTTCTTCCAAGTTTAATTTTTGTGTCAAGAATTGGAGGTAACCACTTTCCATCTATTGTACTTGCTTATATGATGATTTGTGAGTGATTTTTAATCTAGGAAAGCTATATTTTTTATGAAGTTGCCTTGTGGGATTTATTTTGGACTGATTAGTGATATTATATGTTATGGAAAATATAGTTTTTATGGTTTCTTGAGCTAAAATAATATTGTTGTCTTAATGATTATTGTGACGATGTATTATTGTCATAAATCTTGTTTGAAATTTCATATATTCATGATAAGACTCTGATAATGTGGAGCGGTGATAGATATGGAGTAATGATGGGAGTTATTGTATATATAATACCACGTAGTATGCCATCACTAGGTGTACAGTAGATGACTTGATATTTTCAGGGCCCTTAGTATCACCCTTTTCCTTTGATCAGGTTAAAAGTCAGCCCTTGGAACAATGACACCTTTCTATATTCGAAGGAAAGAGAAGTCATGGTCCGATATGAGTTTTATAGTCTTTTGTCAAGCTATACCTCATTATTGGAGTTGGAGAGCTTGGTGCAGTCTTGTCATAAAAACTAAACCTATTACGTTATAGCCCATGGGTTCTGTCAGCGGAAATAAGGATGGGGGTGACAAGGATTGTCAGGGCATCAATCTATTGCTTGGCATGATATATATATATGATTCATGATATGATATAGAATTATTTGATTTGGAAATTTATAAAATTATATGTCTAATACTTTGTTATATAAAATGTTCCACTTGGCACCTCTCGAGCACATATTAGCATTTATAATGAGCTGGATTGACGATTACAAACATTTTTCAGGTGACAGTTCCTATGCGGGTCAATCAGGGAAGGCTTTGAACTTAAAATACTTTTGCTAACGGTTATGCTTCCAACTTTATGGTACATGTTGAATTATTGTATATTACCACATTTGAGCCCACTTAACATACTCTAATATACTTTGGATATTTTAGTAAATTTTAAAGCAATATTTAGTTTAAAAATATAAGCCTAGTAAAATCCACAGCTTAACTATGTGTATAAACCATTTTAATTAATGGTTTAACCAAATTAGTAATTAATAATTGTCCTCTAAATTAGAGGATATTACAAGATGCATGGAGTGGGGAGGGTGGAGAATTTTTATGTTTTTTTCAAAAATAATTTAAGGAATTAATATTAGGATATTTTGTTTTGTTGTTCTTTCTTCCACTACAACTAGGATAATACTAACCCATACCAGCATCCACATCACACTTTTCGATTGAACTGAATAACGTTAACGGTCAACATTTCCTGACTTGACGGCATTGGTATTTTTGCCGCCAATATTTAAGTTCATAAGTATTTTTACACCTCGGTAAAGTATTTGGTATTAGGTACACTTTGAGTAAGGGTATCTTTATCCAAATAATGAACCCCTATCACCTCTTCCACATACCAAACATGCCTTTAATTATATCCTGTGAAAGGTCAACAAATCTTAGCACTCTTCGCCCTCACTTCGTTTCCTACTCCCATTCAAGGGTCCATTATATCTAGCTATTTTCACATAAGAAAAGATGTTGAAAAATATTTTCGATGTTTAGTATATACTTAAGTATTGAATTTGATCCTAAATATATAACTATAATCCCTTTTATTTTTCGAGTTGATAATTTTTTTCTCTAAAATATTCTCATTAATTCCACTCATAGTATTATTTTCCAGATGTATAATGTTTAATTTGTCTTGTTCCCCTATATTTTTCAAAATAAAAAATTCAAATAATATAAATTAAGAAGTAAATAAATTACATATTGTCTACTATAATGTTAGATAATATTTCTGTAAATGGTGCTGTACCTCTTTTTTGCCTGACATAAATGGAAAACAAAAGGAAGAGAACATGAAGGCTTGCAAAACCTGATTATACGAAAGGAACAAAACAACCCCACTACCATAGTTTCAGTTCTTTCCCCCCCCCCCCCCCCCCTTCTTTTCTTCTCCTTTTGTAAATTGGCTAGAGAAATCTCAGAAATAGTGGAGGAAAGGTGAGGACTGGCGAGATTAATAAATGGAGTTTAAACTTCTTATGTTGCATGAGAAGAAGAAGATTTCTACACACATGAAATGGTGAGACCCATATATATATATATATATATAATGCTCATTATATATAGGGGTTTAAACTTCTTACTTCTTATGTTGCATGAGAAGAAAAAGATTCCTACACATATATGAAATAGTATGACCCACATATATATAATTAGCACTATATATATATGTGGGTCCCATTATTTTATGTATATGTGATATTAGAATACACTTCTCCTACAACATATATATATATATATAGATCCCACCATTTTATGTGTGTGTGACATGAGAATACACTTCTCCTACAACATGAGAAGTATTTTTCCCTTCATAAATATCTAATAAAGATATTTGTTGAAAAGCAGGGGTAAATTAGTCAACCATTATTGAAGTAAAGTGCTCCATATTGAACCCTTGGCAGCCTGACGTGGATGGTTAAGACTAATTACTTTGTTAGTCAATTCATTCTGTCTTTGTTGTCAAGCAAAAAAAATGATTTTGAAATACATTATTGGCTAGTTGAGCCCATAATGATAATAGTTCCAAAGAAAATTTTTCAAAAATGATAGAAAACCATGAGAATATATAATTCACATCTATCC
The DNA here is from genome assembly GCA_034222035.1 of Acacia crassicarpa. NCBI lineage: Eukaryota > Viridiplantae > Streptophyta > Magnoliopsida > Fabales > Fabaceae > Acacia > Acacia crassicarpa. Next base: position 48,084,123 of record JAWXYG010000006.1, on the reverse strand, counting down.
ATACAACGCATCATTATTTGGATCACATTTCACTCGGCTACTACATAAAGAATTCATACAAATTCCATCCACCATTTCCAGAAAATTAATATGAGATTTCCAGGAAATTAATCTGAGATTTCTTCTGTCACAAATGAAAATGACTTGAAAAGAGGAGAGAAATAAAGAGGAAGAGAGATCACCATCTCAAGCACACCCATCAAATAACCATAATAAAATTCCATTAAAACGCAGAGATGCCCCGTTCATATCAGCTATTTATCCAACACAATCAACACACAAACCAAATTAAAGTAGTCATGGCCTGAAAATACAACAAACGGCAGACCCTAGAAAATCTAGAACCAGCTATAGTCATAGTTAATCAAGCCATAATCACTTTATTCTAACACTAAACAGCGCAAACACAACAACTCCCAGATTTGCTTATTCTACATATTTTATTAGATATATATATATATATAACGCCTAAAGGAAACCATCTCTGCTTCTAGCTTGCATCTTCTTCCCCTCACTTGCAGTTGCAGGGGTTGCAGTTGCAGTTAGGTCCGCACTTGCAGCCATCTTCAGCGGCTTCACCCACGGCTCCGTCGAAGTGGTTATTCTTCGGGGCGACTCCCATAACCAGAGTCTCAGTGGTGGTCGTCTCGGTGTAGCTCATATCGGGGTACATCTTGCAACTGTGACAAAATTAAACAAATTAATCGTCTCAGCGGATTATTTTACTCAAAACAAAAGATTATGGCACGAAAAACAATTTTCTTCAAAACCGGACCGAGATGAAAAATTTACATGAGACTAAAAAAAAAAAAAACTTAGAGCCTTAGAATTTCAAAATTGGGATCAACCGAAGGATTCTGCACATCCGTTATTATCTCTCTTTGGTCGGAAAGATGTGCATAACTAAGTTAAAATATTCCGAAAAAAATGGGTTAAAAAAAGTTGGAGAGTCGGCGGCTTCGAATTTCTGTCCTCTCTCTGTAATTGTCGGTTTGATATGCTCTCTGGTTTATTCAATAATTTCCTATGATCGTCGGAGATCGTGTGAAATCTAAAAGGAATTTAACTAAATCGAAACGGAAAAATAGATATCACAGAAAGGCAGACCAAAAATTCCACATCACAAAATCATAGTTCATCCAGATGGCCAATCAAAACACAGACAAGAAAATTTGTATAAACATACAGATCGACAACAGGTGACCGCAAACTTACCCGCCACATCCTTTGCCGCAGTTGCAGCCGGTTCCGCAACCACAGTTTCCGCCACAGCAAGACATTTTCAGATGAGAGAAGTTTCACAACGATGATGAAGTAACACTGACAATGCTTTGATCAGAACAAATAATATGAGCCTGGGGTGACCCGCTCTTATAGCGGAGGAGAGGGAAGGGAAGAGGAGTATCCACCGTACACGTGTCATCATCTTCTATCCATGCGATTGAAGCCGAAACTTCTGTTCTGATCCATTTGTATACGTGGGCGTCATTTTCATCACTCGCAGTTTTATGGGGAATACTACCACAAGGGCATTTTCTGGCGTCTTCTATTCCCTGCATTTGAATAGAAGTTTCACACCGTTCGATGTTTCTGTTAAGGATTAATGGCTGTGATTGGAATTGATGAACGGTTAGGGACGTGGTGAAATTTGGCATCTCTGAGATCTAAGGGCTTGGTTACGTTCGGAGGTTTTTGGCAAGCATTCCGTGAAAACCCGCAAGGCCAATCATTCCCTCCCTGATTTGTGTAAAAAAAAAAAATATATAAAAAAAATAGCAAGTAGCAATTCTATATATTATTTTTTTGTTAAGAGCATTTGGTGTCTTAGGACAGGCCATCTTTTAGACACATCAACGGTCTCAGACTAATCCGAATTGAGACCGGGTTGGCCTCTTTTAGGGGGAAGCCTCTACCTCTCACGCACGCTGCATTTCCACGTCTCGAACTCAAGACCCGTGATTAAGTTAGGACAACCCCTTATCAGTTGACCTAAACTTTTGGTAGCAGCAATTCTATATATTATTAATAACTATGGAAGGTACATAAATTGACACGAGTCAATGAGTCATGCTATTCATATTTGTTTATTTATACAGTAAAAATTGGGAAAAAGTTTATTCTATTAAAAAATTTAGGGTAAAAATACAAAAATGCACGTGTGTTTAACTCTAAGGAACGTCCAACATCATATACTTTTTTTAAATGTAAAAATAGACTTGAACTTTTAAAACTAGAGTAAATTTATCATCTTCGTTAAAATGAGTTAGTTGATTGTTACTTTAACCAAAAATATTGATATGGAGGCTGATTTGGCTACACTCATCCCTAAACAAGCCCCCTTCTTATTCTAGCTCACCATCACGTCTCTTCATCACATCCTTCCTCAACATGTACTTCATGGCATGTCCGTCCACCACTCCTCCGCCGCCGATCCCCACCTCTGTCGAGTTCTCCGCCACCACCGCGTACCACTTTGTAGGGTTTTGTGAACCCTAGCCTGTCTCATTTTCATCACTTGCTCCTCTTTCTCTTAATTAAATTTCTTCTGCCATGATCTTTGTCCAAACTCAGGCTCGAAACAGCGTCATAGTGTTTGATTCTCAGCGTTTTTTTGTGACTTCGGATGTCCACATAGTTCTTTGAATTCGTCGAGTTTTTGACAAAGTTCGTGAAAGTAGGCAAGGTTCCAATGCGTTTATGATAGACAAGGATTTTTTGTGAGCTCTTCTAGACTTTGATTTTCCCGTCCTGGTGGCCGGTAAAGATTTTCTCGCCAAAGATAACAATGGCTTTCACTAATCCACTGCTCGATTTGAATCCCACATGGCTCCTAAGATTCTTCCACACTCTTGTGTTTTGGCTATCAGTTCCTGTGTATAACAAATCGTCGTAAAGTGCCAGAGAATATATGTTACCCTTCTCAGGGACGAGTGACTTGATGAGGCTATTTTGGTGGTATCCATCGTTATCGTCGTCGTCGTGGGCATATTATCGTTCATCGACGATGACAGTAACCAGGGAGATTTGTTGTACGAAGAGGCCAACGGATTCACGGAGACATCAAATAAGGAGAGCTAGCGGTGCTCGTGGAGGTGTTGTGGCGTAGTTTAGTGGGCTTGAAGTTGGATCCTTGTCGTCGTAGCTGCTGGAGCAAAACAACATGGGTTCAAAGTTCAACAGGGCTCCGAATCTCGGACAATGGAAACCTGTAGGCTTAGCCACCATCTTGCTTCCCGACGTATTTTTCATCCAAGAAAATAATCGAGAAAATTTTCAAATGAGACAAAAAAAAATCAGAGAAAAATTTCAGGTAGGAATTATGTTGGTGAAGGAGTTAAAGATGAGGGATCATTGGTTCATCTCCGACTTGCTTCAACAGTATAACCTTTACTTTTTATTGTCACTCACCTTAATTTGTTAAAGATAGGAATCATTGGTTCTGTTTACTCATCCCCTAAACAAGTCGCCGTCTCATTCCAGCTCACCACCGCGATGGTGGCAGGGAACTCGACGGAGTTGGGGATCAGTGGCGGAGGAGTGGTAGATGGACAGGCCATGAAGTACGTGGTGAGGAAGGATGTGAAGAAGAGACGTGATGGTGAGCTGGAATGAGAAGGGGGCTTGCTTAGGGATGAGTATAGCCAAATCAATCTCCATGTCAATTTTTTTGGTCAAAGTAACAGTCAACTAATTCAGTTTAACGAAGATGGTAAATTTGCTCTAGTTTTGAAAGTTCATGTGTACTTTTGCACCTAAAAAAAGCACATGGTGTTGAGCGATCTTCAAAGTTAAACTCATGTGTATTTTTGCACCTTTATCTAAAAATCTATAGAATGTCAATATTTTTTAGAGTAAAATACTCTAACCACCTTTCTATTTTGTTTTATTTATACAGATCTCCCCTCTATTTTGAAAACATATACTTAAATCCAAACCGTTAACTCCATTAAGAATATTCTAAAAACATTTTTTTTAATATATAAAAATAAAATTTATTTACTAATTTACCCTTAATGCTATATGCTAAATTTTAATTGACAACTTGTAAATATCACAAATTTTTAAAAATTTGCTAATTTTTTTTAAATGTTTGTAAGGAAAAAAAAAACAAAATTTAAATTTAAATGACTTAATACAATCTCTCAAATATATATAGTTTATTATATTTGATAAAAAAAATGTATTTGATATATATCTCTCTCAAATGACTTAATTTACCCTTACTTCTATTTTGCTCATATGATGATAAAATATTACTCCAACCAATTTTTAATATAAAACATATTTACCTAATATAATTATATTGCGGAAGTTAGTTAAGTTAGTTAATATGATATATTTTTTTAAAAAAAACAACCTTATTATTTTCTTTTTCCTCCATTTCTTTTTTTCTTGATTATTATTAAGGAGTATCAATAGAGGTAAATTAAAAAAAATATTAATAAATATGATAAATATGTCTTAAGTGTAAGATTAAAATAAGCTCTTTAATTATATTATACATTAAGATGCCTATTTGGCCAAGCGGTAGGAGCTTAAATAAGCCCAATTAAACTCAAAAAAGAGTGCTTATAGAGCTCATTTATCTTTGGGTATTTTGTGATTTCTCTCTCAAGTGGTGCGTTTAACAACGTCGCTTATGAGATTGGGAAATCACAATCAACCTCCTCATCCCTCAAATCAAATATACCCTAAGAGAAAGCTGTATGAACTCTTAGATTCCAGGTGATTGATGCACGAGCACATTAGAGTCAAACAAGTACATACAAAGAAGTGGGTTGGTATTTTTCTAAGGATTTTATAGACGGATTCTTTGGAGCAATTAAAAAAAAAAAGGTGGATCTAATTGCACTCCTACTCTTTTCATCCTTATATTAGTGGTGCCATAGAAGGGACAGTATTTCTGAATTGACTAACTAATCTTAGGTTGGGTATACTAGTACAGATAAATTGCACCATATCCAGAAGATATAAGGTGGAGCAAGATGGATGAGTGAAAATTATTCTAATCGTTGTTAATTACTATCTACTATTTAATTATTAAGAATATTATTATGTTAGTTAAACATGTTTCTTTGATTTGTTGTTCTTTCATGCATGCTTTGTAAATTGATTTTGGTTACTGAGATTTTATGTCTCTCTCCATCGTTGTTAATATTTTTCAGACCAGACCTCTAATTTTGCTAGAGGCCAAGGGAAGCAACTAGAGGTACAGGAGTCATGAGCTTTATAGGCATCTTTTGATAATGGTGTTGTATTGATTTTATATTGTCATTGTAGGCCCCATATTTTTAAAATATTATATTTATTGCTTTAGATAACTATTTAAACATTGTTAGGCCTAAGGCCTTATTTTGTATACTATGATATAATGATGAATCTACAATTATATTTTGTGTAGACCATTTATTGTGGAGTTTAGTGTTGTAGAACTTAGGAGTTATGTTAATTGTTCCCAAAGTGATGGGTTTTTCTGTAGTGATTTTATAGGCAGAATTTGTATACTGAACCCCGATGTCTGTGTTCTTACAACAAAAAAGGTTTTTCATTATCACTTATTAATAAGGTTTTATAAAATCACCATGATTAATTATTGTTTTGTGAGAAAAAGTCTTTTCATAAACAGCTTTATTGAAGAAAAAAACTTGATTATATAATTTGGTGTAATCTTAGTAAAAATAGTTAGCTATCTTATTTATCAATTTATTTTTCTACTTAGATATTAAATCCTGTGATAATGATACATCCATTAATATGCTCTCTGAAATATACTCTAACATGTATAATTTTTATTTCGGTCGTATAAGCACCTAGTTGTGGAACTTTATGCCATTTTTATCTTTAGTCTCATTTATTTCCTTCTTTGAATATAACACTATAAAATCCATACATTTTTTTTTTAGTAATTATACATTCATAAGTGCTTTTAATAAATGAAGTTCAAACATAATAACAATTGTTAAAGTCATTTGTGAAAAAAAAAACTAAATAGAAGTCACAATTAACCAAAATGACAATTTTAACCAATACTATTTATGTAAATCATGATCACGATTCTCTACCGCTAACCCAAACGTGATACAAATACTAATGGTAGTATAATGCTGCTATGATTATATGGAGAATTGAGATTTGAAATAAATTTATTTTCTCTAAGAGAAGAACATTTTTATCTAAAAGCACATTATGGTTACTTTATTAACGAAGGCATAAAAGCTAGGAATTGGCTTAGGTCCTTTGCTGACTCCCGTCCGTTGCGTCCATTACGGCTTATACATCAACATATAAGCACCACATACACAATGGTCCTTTTTTCCCTGACAATGGTCCTTTTTCCGCCTAATTTTTTTTTCTTCTTGAAAAAAAGACCATTGTGTGTGTGTGCGCACTTATACGTCGACGTATAAACCACAACAGACGTAGCGGACGGGACTCCACAAAGGAAAGAAGCCAAGTCCTAAAAACTAAGGGGAGAGAAAAAGGTGAGCATGAATACTTAGATTCTGAGGTGATGGATTGATGGATGCGCACATTAGACTTTAGAGTCAAACAAAGATATTAAGAAGTGGGTTGGTATTTTTCTAAGGATTTGATAGATTGATTCTTTTGAGCAATAAAAAAGAAAAGGGTGGATCTAATTGCACCCACTCTTTTCATCCGTATCCATATTCCCATTTTGTGTAACATCTCTTTCCCAACTTGTCACTACCCACATGGCCTTCAGTTCTTTGCGTCACATATGGGGCCTACATTAGTTTGTTTTGCTATTTCCTTTTAGTTCTTATATTTGTATTTTCTTTAATATAAAGACTAAAGGAAATTGATCACCGTTTTGAATAGGGAAATTGGTTAAAAGTTGATGTTTAGAGATTTTGATCTTTGATTAAAGGGATTTGATGCAATTCATGTTTAACAACTGAAATATACTTTTAGGTGTATGCATCTAATTTTAACCACATGTAAAAGTTTTCAGAACAGGAGTCATAAGTAGCATATAAGTAAAGATATGTTACATACAATTGTCGCAGAATTCACTTAACCAATAAAAAGTAAAGATATGTTACATACAATTGTCGCAGAATTCACTTAACCAATAAAAATACAAAAAAAAAAAGTACTTTTAACTAATTTCTCTTATTTAAATATCTTTATCATGGGAATAGGTTATCACACATTCATATGCTGGGCTGGATGAGCAGTGCAGTTGGTATAGTTATTACTTACTCTCTCCGATGTTAATTATAGAATAATATTTTGGAGTTGGTTTTGGTCTTAATTATAAGACAACATTCTAATTTTTGTTAATTTTTTCCTCAAATACCCCTATTTTATTCTCTCAAGTGTGTTTGATTTTTGGTGAGTATATGTATGTAGGTGCGTAGAGTCTTGTAATAATCAGTGAAACTTTCAGATATGTGTGTGTATGTCTATATATGTGTGTGTAGATATATGTATGTATGTATGTGTGTGTCTGTGTATATATGTATATATATGTGTGTGTGTCTACACATATAGACACATACATGCACATATATATGTGTGTGTGTAGACATATATGTATATCTGTACGCGTACACACACACACACACAAAGATATGTGTGTGTGCGCATATATATGTGTGTAGATATATGTACACACAGATATATATATATATATATATATATATATATATATATATATATATATATAAAATAATAATACCATTATTTCAATTAGATATTGTGTGGAAAGAAAAATTTTAGATTGGAGAGGTATGTGGCAAAATCTATTGATTCACTTTTACTTATATCATTTTAAATTTATATAAGGACACTTTAAGAAAATGAGTAAAATTAACTAATTTAACTTCCTTCATTAATCTCCACAAAATTGGTCAAATATATTTTATAATTAGGACCGTAGGGAGTATTACTTAATACTATCTCCAGTCCTATATCTAAGAGTTAGATAAAGAATTTATTTTGGTTATGTGTGTGTATATATATATAAGACTTCAATACATTTTATCTTATAAATTTATAATTATTTTCTTTAAAGTATCTATACCAATTGCACATATATATAGTAAAGAGATTTTTATTAGGGGTAATCACAATATATATGATTAGAAAGAACATTCTATAAAAATCAACACATATTTATTATAAATAAAAAACTTAATTAATTTTTTAATCCCTAAATTAATTACCTAACTTCTATTTCAAATCCTTAGACGGAGTAGTTTGGTTGAACATATAGTCAAAAGTAATAGTCAATCATTCATAATCAAATCTTTGTCGACAGTGAATTTGAGGGAGAAAAAGGAGATGGCATTTTTCAATGATTCTCTGCTTTTCTTGAAAAAGATGCCAAAATCAATTGTGCTCCATCAATTCAATTAAAATCGAATTTTAACCCTTCCATTCAATGCTATTTGCATTCACGATAACTTTTTTTGAATGAATCTATGAGCACTTACTGGGGACTTACGAGATCGCCTACCAAAGGAGTCCCAGCGACGGCAGAGGGGATCGAACCCACGACCCAAGGGCCTAATCCTGAATCCCTTACCATCTATGCCAACTCTCATTGGTTCTTTTTTCTATTTTGTTTCTTCATATATAATTATTCTTAGCTCTTTTTCTCAAGTCCACTGTCATACACGTGTGACTTTTAGCCTTTAGAGTGCCATTTAATTGAAGACAAAAACCACCTCGCAAAATTATGAGAATATATACAAAATATAATAATATCATTTATTTTATTGCATTCATTTAAAGGAAAAATATAAATACTTACAACCTTAAAATATGAAAGGTGGTAGATAGGCAAAAAAGTATGTATCGTTAAAAAAATCAATAAGAATCTAAAGACACCATTCAATAGTCATTAAACAATTAGGTGTTTGCAATTCAAAGAGATTATTTTTTTTGGGTTAAGGTGCAATATTACCAACGAATTATTGGTTCAGGTGTAGCCAACACAATAAACTATTATTTAGACCTTAAATACCAACCAACTTTTTAAAAGGTAAACTGAGCACAAAAACGTTAAAAAGAAACTAACGTCCCTCTTCATCTCTCTCTCTCTTTCATTCCTTCTTCACCCATCTTCTCCCTCTTCCCGCAAACACCTTCTTCTTCCTCTTCCCGCAAACACCTTCTTCTTCATCTTCTCTCCTCCGATCTGTCTTGAGTCTGGGGCTTCGATGAAAAAGTGACGTTTGTGGAGTGCAAGTTCCAGATGCGATTTGGTATGGATTCTTGGGTGATGGCTTCACATTTCTCAGTGCCTTCCACACCGCACTGTTACACTTGAATCCGCTCCCAAATGCGATTTTCCAAACCCTATTCCCTTTTCTCATTCTTCCTTTCACTTCTGTGTATGCCAATTCATACCAAATTGAGCTTGACGATGTGTTCCCAAATTTGTGCAACGTCACTCTTGAAGCTTCCGCGTGGATGTTGAAATGCTCGAACGCTAGCCTGAAATCTGGTATGTATGCGCCTAATTTCACCTTGAATATCTTCTTCACCATTAGTGTCGCGAAGAACAAAAGTTGCTCGCTTATCGGCAAAACCAGAGGATCTAGTGTCGTATGGTTTAGGGTTTAGATCAAGGGAAAAAGAAAATTACAGAGAGAAGAAATCAAAAATAGATGGTATGGCTCAACGATTGGCTTACTCTTACTGATTTGTGGGTTATCTCTGTGGATATTCTTTGATTATGCCTCTTATCTTGCTTCTTTCGTTTTCCCTTTTTTCTCTTTTGTCTATTTTTGCTCAAGATAAAGAGAGGTGGGTCTTTTGTCTCATTGGCTTACTCTTACTGATTTGTGGGTTATCTTCTTTTTTTGCATTAAAGATCGAAGATTAGAGTACAAATCCATAATTAATAACAAAGTTCAACTTACTTGGATAACAGATTCTGTATATGCTACCTCATATAGAAGAGACTTGTCTTCAGGCACTGCAACTTCGTGCTTTCTTATGGATGCCACAATGACTTGAAAGTTTCGCGTGAGGGGGCTGCCTCCAGGCTTCTAGTTTCGATACATTCTAGAATTGGGTCAGACAGAGGAGGAAGACGAAACCAATGAAGAAAGAAAAACAAAAGCAAATGAATTGTAACAGACGTTAACGCTGAATTAACGTTTTTGTGCTCAGTTTACCTTTTAAAAAGTTGGTTGGTATTTAAGGTCCAAATAATAGTTTATTGTGTTGGCTGCACCTGGACTAATAGTTCGTTGGTAATATTGCACCTTAACCCTTTAAAAAAAAAAAAAGAGTATATGCTATATGAACATATGATGCCCAAATCGATGAAACAAAAAATCCTAAAAAAACGTTAAAAACCATATAAAAAGTCATTTGGCAAAAAAATCCACTTAAATGTAATGTTAATTATAAAATAGTAAATGTGATTCTCAAACGATCGGTTGTTATAAATATTGCTGTTTTGAGAACTTACTCACAACTTATAATCACTTAATTAATAATAAATGATAATTGAATAATATTAATGTAGTTTTTACTACCTTCAGTTCTAATTATATCACCAAGTTTACAATCTTAGTTCTATAATTAGGACTAAAGAGAATATGTTGTAGAGAAATTTCCGTATAAGCGATGTGAGTTATGTTTGCACGTAATACATCTTTCCACTCATTTTATTTTAGCTTTTTGCAAATATTACAAAACAATACGACACATTCTTCTTGATCTCTTTGTCTATATCTACGGTGGAAAGAATAAATGTGTCATTATTACATGTGTTTTGAGAAAGTTTATTTCTTGCAAGATACCCCACCACAAGTTTGGTTCTTGTAGGAGACCCTACCATGAATATGTTCTTTGGACGATTGTCATGATTCTGGTGTATGGGTAGGTTATATGTCAATCATGAAGTTTTCTTACATACATAACACTTCTGAGCATATGTCAGTGGAAATTAGCCTAAGTGGAAGGAGTTTTAATCGCAAAAGCAAAAGGTTTCGATTTTGAATCCTTATGAATGTAAAAAAAAAAAAAAAATCTCAGGAGAGATTCCCGCTTCAAAGCCTAACGAAATCTTAAAATGGTTGCATACTTTACCACTATTTTTGTTATTAAAGAGCGGAAAAAAAACTTTTGAACATATGCAGAGGACCATGATTGAGTGTGTTACATTGATATACATCAAACATCAACAAGTTAATGCCATACTGATTCAGTTTTGCATAAGTATATTGTTCTATATTGGAGGGAAGATGAAGAAAAATAAATTGATGGATTATGATGTTGATAAACTTTATTTTCGTTATTCAAGTAAACATCTCTATATTTTTGGTTATTTTCTTTTTGAAACATGTTTTCATTTTCATATATCATGTTTGTAATTTATTTTTAATGTTAGGAGTAGATGAACATAAGACAAATATAAAAGATGATTAGAAAATCTCTTGAATTAATACTCCCTTCGGTCTTAATTATAAGAGTTAATTGACTTTTTTAAAGAGATTAAGGAATCTAATTAAATTACTTTAAAGTATTTTTCTTTTTCTTTTTTCTTCAAACTTATTAGTTTGACCAATAAACTAATATATAATTTAAAAATATTTAACATATAAAATTATTAAGTAACTTATTTAGTTTCCTCAATCTCTCCAAAAAAAGTCAACTAGCTCTTATAATTAGGACCGGAGGTAGTATATTTTTATTTGTTTCTTAATACCTTAATAACATTAGTCAATTGGACAGAGGACTACGTTTTTATGAACGAGCTTTCAAAATTTTGAATGGAATCATCACTCTACATTGTATCATTGAAACCAACAATGCTTTATACTATTAACTATTCAGAATTCCTATTAACTCAATGACTCAAATTATAAGTAACATGATTTACTGATCTATTCATTTGGTTTTTTAGTGAGTTGGGAAAGACCATGTACTGTTTATCACTTTGGATCAACTTTTTAGAAGAGATTTTAATTGATATTCTCTCCGGTCCTAATTATAAAACAACATTTGAGAGTTGGTCTTGGTCCTAATTATAAGACAACATTATAATTTTTGTCATTTTTTGTCATAAAATACCCTTATTTTATTCTCTCAATTGTATTTGGCTTTTGGTAATTATATATGTGTACGTATGCGTGTGCGTATATATGTATATATGCGTATATATGTATATATGTGGGTGTCTCCACACACACACACACATCTGTGAGTGTGTGTGTATATATGTATATTTGTGTATATATGTGTCTATATACATATATGTATATCTGTGTGTGCGTGCCTGTCAATATATGTGTGTATATATAAACACACGTATGTACATATGTGTGTGTGTCTATATGTGTGTATGTTCATATATATGTATGTATATGTGTGTGTGTTTATCTATATTTATATGTATACATATAGACACATATGTGTGTATATAGCAAGGCCATTATTTTAATTAAAAAGCGTATGGAAAATAAAATTCTAAGTTGAAGAGGTATGTGGTACGGGTTGTTAATTCATTTTTATTTATGTCATTTTAAATTTATATAAGGGCATTTTAGTAAAATAAGTAAAATTAACTAATTTAACTTCTCTTCTTAATCTTTCTAAAATCAGTTAAATATGTCCTAAAATTAGGATTGGAGGGAGTATTATATAAGAATGAGAGATAAGTTTTATGTCTAACATGTGGAAAAATCTTTTTAAAAACAAATCCAAACAAGCCAATCAGTTTTAAATAATAAGTTATATATGTGTCTATTTGTTTTAATTTTTCATAAAGACTTTCGAGTTTACGGAAAATAACTTTTAAAACATGATTTGATTGTTTGTTAATATAAATGAATTGTGAGTCCCATGCTCGGATTTCACATTATTTTATGGGGAAAGTCGCCCTTAGAGCCTAAATAATCAAAAAATTGTTAAAAAAGTCCTAAAAAAAAGTTACATGTAAAAAAAAGGTTCCAAGGCCTTTTCTACTATTATTTCATAAAATGTTAGTTGTTAACATGTACTGATATAGTTGTTAATGGGTATTGATTTAGTTGTTAAGATATTGTTGTTAATGTCTATTAACTTAGATGTTAATATTCTATTGATATAGTTGTTAACGTTTATGAAAAGATATTTTTTGACATGTGACTTTTGTTTAGACATTTTTTAATAATGTTTTGCTAATTTAGGACCTAAAGGGGATTTTCCCTATTTTATTTGTAAATTACTTTTGATGTGCTGATATATCGTGAGTAATTTCCTTTTTTATTTTTTTTTTAACTAAAGTATACTTTTAATCCTCTAACTTTTACATAAGGTATACTTTTGGTCCCTTAACTTCATAAAGTATACTTTTGGTCCTAAAATTCTAACACCGTTAATGTTGCAATCGAAAAACGCTGATGTAGCGAACTCAAGTGATAACTAATAGCACTTAATTACACAAATTTTACATATTCTTCAATTTACCCATATTTTAAATTTAAGCTTAATAGTATTTAATTATAAAATCATAACTTAAATTTACACTGTTATAACTTGAATTTGCATTTTCCGTTAGCAAAATTAACGATGTTAAAATCTTAGGACCAAAAGTATACTTTATGAAATTAAGGAACCAAAAGTATACTTCATGTAAATATAAAGGACTAAAAGTATACTTTAGCCCCCCCCTTTTTTTTTTTGCTAAAATTTTTTTAAGAAATTGGTTGGGTTCACCCACGATTCAAGGACAGAGGGAAATCTCCTTTCCTCCTAGGTTATATCGATGTTGGGCAGGGCAAGCCGACCCTCAGGCGTTTACCTAAGCACCTAGGATGCCTCCCTTAGCGCTTTGGCCAACTCCAGGATCGAACCTCCTCCTTTTAATGAGAGTATCCGATCTCTTTTCTAGTTAAGTCCAAGGAGGTAGGAGTTTCCTAAATTGGATGAGGCTACTTGCGTAAATTTGAGGGGTCCGAAAATATCACCAAGAAGCTTTGTGATTGTGAAGTGTCAACGAAGAAGCATTGTTGAGTCATGTAGGGTTGTGAAGGACTTCAATCAATGATGGGGCCCACAAGAGGGGGGAGTGGGAGTCCAAAAGTGTCAACGAATTGTTGAGTCATGTTGGGTCGGGAATTTGAGCAAAGACAAAATGTAGGGTCGTGAAGGACCTCAATCAATGACGGGGCCCACAGGGTGGTGGAGATTACAGAATAACGAGGTGGTGGGCCCTAAGTGAAGTTGGATCATTTGTAGTGGACTGGGAATCTCATCGAATTGAGGCCCAAAAAAAGTCTTCGATGTGCATGTGCTCCCCATACCCTACTCGGTGCGGTAGTTACTATTCTCATATTACATCAAAAAAAGTTACTATTCTCATATCAAACAAAAAAAAAAAAGTTACTATTCTCAGACATTAGACAAATTTTGTAGTATAATTTGTACTATAAACTTTATCTTATATTTAAGATCGTGTATCAACTCCACTAATGCGACCCCATCCATTATCACCTTCTTAATTTTTCCTTTTACAAAATAATGATATATCTCTGCATCAGAAAATATATCACAAGCATAATTTTAAAGAAATAGCAGGCCAATCTCCCATATTTTTTTTTAAAAAAATTGTTAATATAATATTTTTTTCTTTCAAGTTTATCCCATTTTGATTTTATTTTTTTAAGTTTCAACCCATAGGTTTTTATGCTTGAAGGAGCATAATGATCTAGGTTTTTGTTAAATTATAAAGACTAATATTTTAAATAAGGGAAAAAGATTTCTCCTGTCACGGGAGATAGAGTTATCTCCAATGACCCCAAAACTACATCGTTTTGAGTTAATAAAGGGTGTGTTAGTAATTTCAGGTGAATTAATGAAGGGTGTTTTGGTAAAATGTATATGATTAAAAAATAAACAAAATTACAGAAACACCCTTCATTAATTCACGTGAAATTACTAACAAACCCTTCATTAATCCAAAACGACGTAGTTTTGGGGTCACTGGAGATAACTCTATCTCCAATGACAGGAGAAATCCTTTACCCTTTAAATAAAATGTAACTTAATTGACCAAAACTTATAATTTTAAACTTTAGGAATCAAATATTATATTAACCCTAAAACAATATTCACAACAATACAATATTTACATGTTTAAATCTTTTTCTAAAAGAAAATAAACATGCAATTTCCTATAATTTTAGGGAAAAATTGGTGAGAAGTATTTGTTTATAAATTATACTTCCTTCGATCTTAATTATAGGACAACATTTGAGAGTTTCTTTTAATCTTAATTATAGGACAACATTCTCTTTTTTTATCAATTTCTTCCTAAAATACCCCTATTGATATGAATAATGGATTATATAAAATCAATAAGGTAATTGAAGTGCAAAATTTATACAAGGGCATTTTAGGAAAATGAGTAAAAATAATTTAACTTCTATCCTTAATCGCCTTCTAAAATTAGTTAAATATATTCTATAATTAGGACTGGAATGAGTATTAGGCATAAGGACTTAAATTTGAATACACCTGATGGGTGTGAAATTCTATATAGTATTTATACTTTCTATGCACAAAAACAAATAAGGTTCTTGAGATTAAAACAATTTTAAGTAGGGAGGTTTATTTACCAATTTTCTCTAATTTTATTTCATTTTTAATTATTATTTTTCTTTTTTTAAGGTCTTCTCAGTTATAGATATTTACAATATACTTATAATTTTGAGTAAAGAAAGGGATGTAATTAAAAATGAGTTCAAATTGCAAAGATTGACGAATTAATTTTGGGAAAAACATAGAAAAAGAAATTTGAATTTACAAAATTCTAAATAAGGTATTTTTCAAAAAATGAGTGAATTTTTTTATTAAATTTCATCATCTGTTTATCAACTATAGGTAACAAATTTGGTATGAGATTTTGTAATTTCAAAGTTTTTTTTAGGGAAAATTAAAATAAAGGACATAAAAAAATAATATTTATTATAAAGGACAATAAAAATTGTAATTACTTAGAAGGACCAAATATAATAATATAAATTTTAATTACTAAAGTGCTCCTAATCAAACCTCATAATATATCATATCTTTTTCTTAAATTAGCCCTATTCACAAATCTCATGATAAATTTTAATATATTATCTCTTATATTCATAATTTAAAAAATAATTAAAATTAAAACTAAAAATGCCCACTGATATATCAAATCTTTTTTTTAATATATCATTTAATTAGCAACTGTTAAACTTATTTTTTTCACCAATTTACACAATTAAGTTTTCAAATTTATATTATCAACAATGATATCAATTAAGTTCTTTTTTAAAAAATTAAAACTAAGCTTATTTCATAATTTTTTATGATATAATAGGTTAATTATATAATAGGTTAATTTTTTAACTCACATAAATTGCTTCTAAAAGAAAAATAAATCATATAAACTTTTTTGGTGTAACATATATAATAAAATATAAAACACTTTAACTTTTATTAAAATTTTTGTTGATTTTAAGAAAATTATAATTTTATAAATTGAAGAATGCATAATTTTTTTATTTATAAATATATATTCATGTTGTAAAAGTGAAAATTGACAAAACTATTTTTCATTTAATGAAACTTAAAAATTTGTATTAGTTTTAAAAATAGAATGAGGAAGAAAATATAGAAGAGATTCCAGAAGGTTTTGTTATGGGCATTTTAGTACTTTTAATTTTATATTTTTATATTTAGTCATTTTAAACAATTACAATTTTTATGGTTCTTCTTTATAATATCTTTTCCGCTAGGTCTTTCATTCTAATTTTCCTTTTTGTTTTTTAAAATGTTTTTTTCTCATTAATTTTTTATTTTCGAAAAAATGGGTTGCGCCCAAAACGACCGCATCTTCAGCGTTTTAGCCGATCTCACAGAAAATTGAAGGGTACCGCGAATTCTCAGAATGAACCGCATCAATCTATTCGTCGGCGATTAGCGAAGCAGCTCAATCGGAGGGAAAATCATCGAGGCTTGAAAAAGTGCAGAATCGATGAACACTTCAGAGTCTTCAATTCATCCTAACAGCAATTTGCGGATCTCGGAGAAGCCCCAGCAGAACCAGAAGCCTCCTTTCAGGCCAGCAAAGGACGATACCAAACCTGTGCTTCAAGATCCCGTAATCACTATCTCTCTCTCGATCACTCAATTTCATGCTTCTCAGATTGTTTAACTTGGATTATTAAACTGTTCTTTGTTTTTTTCCAAATAGATTCTGAGGTCTGACCCTATTGAGACCGAGGAAGCTGTGCTGCGATTGCCTCCCGTCTCGATCGCCAGATCAACTTCTCCATCCAAAATGATCTGAACATATAATTTCTCTTTTTTTCTGTTTTGATATCTTTCACGAGCTTTTCAGAAAATCTTAACTTTTGAAGATTGTAATTTCTTGTGCTGGACTGTTACTGAAATTATGTTCTTGATGTGATAGCTTGATTTCAAGTGTATTTTTCCACTTACAAATCATGCTCGATTTTGGTTATGCATCTGCATATGGTTACACTGATTGGTACTCTTGTGTGTGGTGGACCAGTTTACAGTTGAAATTGCCATGGAAAATTTTGCCTTCAAAGATTTCTGATACTGATATGTAGTCTGTAGAATCTCCTGAGATTCACTATTTTTTCTTTCTTTTTGTAATACGTAAGATTCACCTTTTACTTGTAGAGTAAATGGTATTCCTTTATAAAGATTCATCTTTTACTTGAAGAGTAAATGGTATTCCTTTATTTCTTCTTGTAGAACTCTTTTAACCTTGAAATGGTGGCTTCTCTGTATCCTATAATGGTGCAGGAATAAGAAGGTAGGATTTGTGGCCAAATAGGTATATCCTATTCCCTTGAATGCGCAGGAAGATTGCCAATTTGAAGGTTTCTGGTCAATTTGGATTAGGTGGAAAAGGGTTAACTGGAAAACTTTTTGTTTAATCTTTTATCAAACAAGGCCTACTATCTTAGAAGAGATCAAGTTTGAATGAAAAGCTCATAGAGCTGTTAACATCCATGTTCTTTGCTGCATGCTTTCAATCTGGGCATTCTCATGGCTTGTAAATTTCATGTGCAGCTCGAGATATGATTCTTTGTCGCTGTCTGTCCACGGCTTCAAGAAGTATTTGGTTAATAGAAGCAAGTTATGTTGGTTATGCAATAATCTTTTGTCTTCCGATTTTTAATGTTTTTCCCCTCAGTTTCTTCTCTTACTTCAAATGGTGTTAGAAGGTACCTTCGTTATATTCCTGGCCATTGACTTGAAAGTTTAGTTTTTAATTAATGAAATTGGCTTTTTATCTATATATTAAAAAGGTATATAGCTTGTGATACAAGTCAAGATATAAAACCTATGGAATTTGAGTGAGCTAAGTATATATTAGGCTTGTCTCTTTATCAAAATAGTTTAAACCAATTTGATAAGATTTATCTCAATTTTATATGCCTTTATTTCATTCATCTTCCAAATAGTAGATGCTGGACTTTTATTCTAATAGACACTACATGAGGAATCAGTAAAAATCCCACAAATGATTCTGGTTTGTAGATTTGCAAGCTGAAGCCTTCATTTAGTGTTCTTTTGGCAAGAAAATCTACTATAAGATTATTAATCTTAATCCTGGTCGATAACATCGAACTCAACTTGCCAATTCTGCTGAATCATGTTCTTAATCTCTGAGAAAACTGCCTAACCATCATGTGTTTTAGGAACCTCATTTCATGACCAAACTGTATTACCTTAGCCGAATCACTTCTTAAGATTATATTCTTTGCACCACGATGTTAGGAAATATTTGGAGTATTTGTGTATAATTTGAAGTGTGCCATTATGGACTTGAGGCGGCTTCATGGGCTTTTGTATATTGAAGATCGAGGATTTAATCCTGTACAGGAATTTTAAAGGCAAAGATCTTGTTTAGTCTTATTTGCAACAAAGATGATCCTAGTCAGTGGAAGTGGTTAAATAGAAAGAATTGGACAAAAGCAACAGTATCAATGAACTAGAAATTGACCTCCTGAGCGAAAATGACTAGGGGAAACCAGATTACGGAAACTATCTTCATAGCTTAATTTCACCATAATGAGTGTATTTATAAATAATGATCACTTCAGACTTGAAACTTGGGGAAGAATTCAAATAATGATTTTGTAAGAATCACAAAGAAAGGAAAAGTTATACTACCTCATGTCTGATCCTAAATGACTAGTTTTGATCCTAAATGTAGGACCTACTTTATAATATAATTTGTATTATAAATTAGATACTACCTCCGGTCCTAATTATAAGGCATAGTTGACTTTTTTTTGGAGATGTTAAGGAAGCTAAGTAAGTTACTTAATCATTTCATATGTTGTGTATCTTTAGATTATATATTAGTTTATTATTTAAATTAATTAGTTTGAAGAAAAAAATAAAAATAAAAATAATCTAAAGTAATTTAATTAGCTTCCTTAATTTCTCCAAAAAAGTCAACTATATTTTATAATTAGGACCGGAGGGAGTATTACATTTAGGACAAGAGGAGTATTGCGTTCTCTAACATACGGGTGAATCAAAAGAAGCCTAAAGCTCTTGTTTCATATGAAAGTGGTAATAACCAGGGCCAAGAGAAAGAGTACTTGCATCCTGCAAGACTTAAAAAAAAAAAAAAAAAAACCTAAACTAGATTTGGTCCCTGTTCATTAGTTTTTGCTTCATTATATTGTGGGATCAAGGCACATTTTTATCTTTAAACTTTTATCTAAACTGAATTAAGCATATACATAATCTTATTTAATACTAGTTCCTCTAATCCTTAATACTAGTATAACTAGTATAAGATATATTTACCTAATTTGAGAAAATTAAATGATAATTATTTTCTAAGACACATAATCATCTTCCTTAATTTCATTTAGTTTTTTTGTTATTGTGAAGAGAGCATCAATAGAAAAAACTAGTAAAATATTAATAAATATAAAGAAATACTATAAGATATAGTTGACTTTTTTAGGAAGATTAAAAAAACTAATTAAACTTTTTTTTTGGTAAAAAAAAGTTTAGGTGGGGGTAGATACCGATACCCCACCAGGGCTAGGGCATGTCTCCAGGCTCAAAGAACACTTATAGAGATACTTACAGATCACCCACCAATGAGGTCCTCACATCGATCAGCGGGGTATCGAATTCCCTCTCTTTTAGGGTGAAGGTCAATACCTTAACCAACTGTACCAATTCTCATTGGCATTAATTAAACTTTTTTAAAATAAGTATATTTATCATTTGTTTTACTCCTGTTCTGTCCTAAGAACAGAGAGATTGGACTTGACTAGGTTGTCAAGCCTAGAGCCTACGTACCCTTTGAAGGGATCAAAGTCCACGTAGTTCGTGATATACTGGAAGGCACGTAGCCAGGAGAGTGGGGTGCGTGCTCTGTGTAACGGAAGGTAAATAGAGCATAAGATAGAACGTGTGCATCTGTTTAGGGTTCCCTTCTATTTATAGAAGAGTCTGGTGTGAGAATCCTTGCCTTAATGAGCGATATCCGTGATTGAGAAATAAGGGGCTGATTTGTTGGGATCATGATTGGAGGGGAATCTCCATTAATGAGATCCTATATCAGTGGGATCCTATATCCCTGCCCATTATAGCGTAGATTTTGTCCCAGGCGCGGTTGGGCCGAGGTTCGGATATGAGCCTATTGGGCCGGTCCGTAACAACTCCAAACTAGTTTTCCTAACATATAAACTGATATATAATCTTATTTTATACAATAATATATGATATAATTAAGGGTAAAGGTACACATGTGTTTTATCTTCGTGAGCGCCTAGCACCATGTGTTTTTTTTTTTGAGCAAAAATACACACGAACTTTTAAAATCAGTGCAAAAATACCATCTCCGTTTAAACAGTGTTAACTTCTGTTTACTACTATTTAAAAGTACCAAAATGCCCCCCAACTGAGAAACAAAATACCCTCCAGTTTTTCTTCTTCCTCCACCTATCCTCTCTCTCTCTCTCTCGGTGGTGTCTTTGTTTCAGGTCGTCGGAGAAGAAGAAGCTCGTGTTCCATGTGCATTTTTATTCCATGTCAGTTTCAGATTCGCCAAGCTCCTCTGTTTTGAGAAAAATAAAAAATCCCCAGTTTCAGATTTGCCAAGCTCCTCTGTTTTGATTAAAAAAAAAAAAAATCAAATCGCCAGAGACTAAAATGCCGCCACTCAATGAACCGTTGCAAATCGAAATAATTCAGGCAAAATCACAGGCTAATACATGCAAAATCCCAATAGATAGAGGTCAGTAGTCAACCAAATTAAAATCTCAATAAAGCAATTTCTTTGCAATTCTAACACCCACAAAGCAAAGCAAAATCACCGGGAAAAATTAAAACAAGCAACAATTCCTATGTTTTTTTTTTTAACAATCAACAATTCCTTTGTTAACTATCCAAAGAAAAATAAAATGATCAGAGTCTCAAATTGTTGGCTAGTTCTTGAGCATTCAAGCCGTGAGCCACCACTCTCATGTAATTGCCTTCATCGGGAAGGTGGCTAACCCAAGAGCTCATGAGGTCAAGAATGTGCATCTCAGGCCTCAGTCTCTACATATAAAGATTGGTGAGTGTAGAAATGAAGCCATCGTCAACGTGCTTCACCAAGCGTGGGTATGCGTAGTAGTCTCTATCTAGTAAAGCGTTGAATTTGGTTCTGCCTTCTGGGCCGAGAACTAGGCGTTTGATTTTGCCTGCTGCTGAGGATTGTTGAGGATTCATATGGGGGCCGTCGCAGCTGGTGGAGGGTGTCGCCGTCTGCATCTGAGAACTGAGAAGGAATTGGGGGTGAAGGGAGAAACGAGAGAGATGGAAGAACTAAGGGTAGGTGGGGAAATTAAAAAAAGCCAAGGCAATTTTTTTTTTTTTTAAAAAAAGGGTCGGGCCCACATAAAAAATAACGTTTGTTAAACTGTTTAAACGAGATGGTATTTTTGCATTGATTTTAAAAGTTCTATTTTTGCTCTAAAAAAAAAAAAAACATATGGTGTTGGGCGTTCTGGGGATAAAATACATATGTATTTTTACTCATTTACCTTATAATTAAATAACTTATTTTATTTTCTCAATCTAACTAAAAAGATCGAGGGAAAATTCGTTTCAGGGCCCCTATTAGGCAAAGAATTCCAGAAAAGGCCCAAACATTCTGACAATACGAAAAAAGGCCTAGAGATTCTGACAATACCCAAAAAGGCCCCAAGATTCTGAAAGGGTTGATATAGTTGTTAATAGGGCTAATATAGTTGTTAACGGGGCTGATATACTTGTTAACCAGACTGATTTAGTTGTTAATTTTTTTTTCTAACAACTAAATCAGTCTGGTTAACAACTATATCAACCCCCCACTAACAACTATATCAGCCCCATTAACAATTCTGTCAGAATTTTTGAGTCTTTTTCCGTATTGTCAGAATTTTTGGGCCTTTCTAGGTATTTTCAGATTGTTTGGGCCTTTTCTGTAATTTTTAGCTAATAGGAGCCCTAAAACGAATTTTCCCAAAAATAGATTCCATCTTATATTTTACACTAGCCCACTAGAGTATATTTCATCTTGAGCGGGTGTAAGATTTTTTCGCTATTATCGTGGCAACAGGGAAAAGCTTCAGAAACATTTTCCCTCACAGCCGAAATCCCCCGTGGACTTTCCCTTTTTTCTTCGGTTCATCAATCCCTCATAGTTCTTTCATCTTGTCGAACTCTTCCGTCCTTCTTCAGTCCGCCGTCGGTGCGTTTATTAGCTTCTTCGTCTGTTTCCGATGCTCTCGTGGTGAACCTGGGTGAGCAATATGCTTCTTGCTTATTCTTTCCTTTGCCGCGACTGGTAGTACTATTCAAGCTGTGTGCATTCTTCTCAGTTCTTCTGTCCCATCTCTGTTTCTTTGCTCTGTTGCTGTGAGTGAGGTTTAAGGGTTCAAGCACTCATTTCCTCGTTCCTTCATCGTCTTTTCTGACTGCAAGTGGTAAGCTCGAATCTTTTTCTTTTCCTTGGTGGTTGCTGCTGATTGAAACTATTAGATTATAAATGTTTATTGGCTAAGAAAAAAAATAGGTAACGTTGTGCTTGTATATGTGTTTACTGGTTTTTCCTACTTTGTGCTGCTTTGGTTTGGATCTGGCCCTCCACTTTGTTCGTTTTTTTTTGTATCCTGCTCTCCTGAGTTAATATAATGATATTGACAAAAATAGAACTGCAAATAGTAAAATTATGATACCAAGGACGAAATGTGATAAACATTGAAACAGAATCTAATGTCAATTCGAATAGATTGCAACTATATGGAGAACAAAATTAAATTAACTTGGGAAACGCACATTGCCATTTCTTAATTAACAATAATCACAAATGATCATTTCAGGAACGGCAGATTATTTCTTGTTTGAGCAAATATCGAGGCACTGACCAAATTACTTGTGGCAGAAACAATTTTACTGTGTTAATTAGTTGTATGTAATATTCATCAGTATTTTGTTTTAACAAAATCATGATACACTTTTTTGAAACGGTTTTTCATATTCAACAGATGTGAACTTGGTCATGATGTGAGGTTTTACAAGTGAAGGATAATTGTGGCCGTTGAATCAATATGATGAATAGAAAGACTTTTTGACAAAACCATGCTGCGATAGCTGACATGCTGCATTTCACCGGTGTAGTTGGTTCCTTTGTTCAGCCTGGTGTGCAACGCCCATAGGTATCCCTTCGAAAACACATCCGGCGACAGCGAAAGTGCTTCGTTTTGGTAAAAGCTACCCTAGCAGATGTTCTCTTGTCTTCCTCCTTGTGCCACAGGCTCATCTTCAGGCTGTAGAGATTCAGATACTTAACATTGACGTCAGAATTTTGAACTTGAATTTCCTTCATATTCATGCTTACTTTGTGAATCTTTTGTGCAATGAGATTGGTATCTTCCATCAATCTTTCTTCATTCCATCGACACAGACTATGCAATTTCTTACGGTATACTTCCCTATGCTCAAAACAATTATCTGAGGTTGATTCAAGCAACCATTTTTCTGAGAAATTCCGGTTGTCGTCCCTTTTTTGTGAGAACGTTTTTTCAACAGCTCATTCAGATGGAAGTTTATGTTGTACGGAATCTGTGCGTACCCAGTCCATTAACTGTGCTGAAGGGGATCCCGTTATATCGAAAAGTCATGTCTTGGACACCCTTCTAATGTACAAGAGTGAACCTGAACTGGTATTGAAGTTCTTTAAAGAACAAAGTGGTTATTTAGAGTGTATTGATGTTTTCTGTTTATTGCTTCATATTCTAACACTTAGCTCTCAGACTCGTAAAGATGCTAGGAAGTTGCTCAATAATTATCTGCTGGAAAATTTGTGCGGTTCCCCAATGGTGCTCATGGAACAGCTGGTTGAATTGGAGAAAAGGTACGATTTGAGATCAGATCATTGTGTTTATAATTATTTATTGAATAGCTGTGTCAGAGCTAATAAAATAAGAAGCGCTGTTGATTGTTTGAAAACAATGTTTGAGCATGATGTATATCCTTGGGTTCCACATATAAACATCCTTCTGACGGCAATGCTTAGAAGAAATATGATTGATGAAATATATGAACTGCATGATGAAATGGTCAGAAGAAAAATATGTGGTGATCGCTATACATTGCATGTAGTAATGCGTGCATGTTTGAAAGAAGGGAAGCCTGAGGAGGCAGAGAAGTATTTTAGACAGGCATTAGTTAGCAGAGTGGAACTTGATGCTGCGGCATATAGTATTCTTATACAGGCTGCTTGTCAGAAGCCCTGCTCAGATTTTGCAGTTAAGCTATTGAAAGAGATGAAAGATTTGGGATGGACGCCTTCTGTTGGTACATATACAGCTGTGATTTGTGCTTGTGTGAAGCAGAGAAATCTTGCATGGGCTTTGATGCTAAAGGATGAGATGATGAATAGTGGTATACCTATGAACATTATTATTGCAACGAGTTTGATGAAAGGATTTTGTGTGAAAGGGGATATGGCTGGTGCATTACATTTGTTTTATGAGATTGTTGAGGCTGGCCTCGCTCCAAATAAGGTTACTTTCTCTGTCTTGATTGGATGGTGCTCAAAGATCGGGACTATGGAAAAGGCATATGAACTTTACTGCCAGATGAAACTCATGGGCATCCAGCCCACTGCCTATATTGTTAGTGACCTCTTACGGGGATTCTTCAGAGTGAATTTGGTAGAAGATGCATATAAATTGTTTGATGAGGCTGTTGATAATGGTATTGCTAACATATTCACTTATAATATCTTGTTATCTTGGCTATGTAAAGAGGGTAAGGTTGATGAGGCTAGTAACCTGTGGGATAAGATGTTGCATAAGGGTATTGTACCATCACTAGTTTCTTACAACATCATGATACTTGGTTACTGTAGAAAGGGTTGCATGGATGGCGCACTTAATTTGATGAATGAGATTCTTACAAGGGGACTAAAACCAAATGCCGTTACAAGCACTATTTTGATTGATGGTTTCTTCAAGAAAGGCGACTTCAAACATGCCTTAGATGTGTTTGACCAGATGGAGGCTGCAAATATTGCCCCTGTAGACTTCACATTTAACACCATTGTGAATGGCATGTGCAAAGTTGGTCGAATGTCTGAGATGAGGGCTATGCTGAACAAGTTTGTTGAGATGGGTTTTAATCCTACTTCAATGACTTATAACAGCATCATAGATGGATATGTCAAGAAAGGTGAAATAGATTCAGCAATGTCAACCTACAAGGAGATGTGTGAAAATGGAATTTCTCCCACTTCTGTCACTTATACTTGTTTAATTGATGGATATTGCAAAAGCAATAACATTAGTTTTGCTTTGACAATGCATAATGAGATGAAAAACAAAGGCTTGAGATTGGATATTACTTCATACGGTGCTCTCATCGACGGTTTCTGCAAAAGGCTAGACATGGAAAATGCAAGCAAATACTTCACTGAACTTGTCAAAGTTGGTTTGCATCGGAACAAAATTGTTTATAACAGCATGATTAGTGGCTTCAGAAATTTGAAAAATATGGATGCAGCTATTGAAATGCAGAAGAAAATGGTAAGTGAGAATATTCCATGTGATTTGCTTACATACACTACCCTGATTGATGGGTTTCTTAAAGTGGGCAAATTGAGCTTTGCTTTAGATATTTACTCGGAGATGCGTTCCCAGGGCATTCTTCCTGATATCATATTGTATACTGTTTTGATAAGTGGACTCTGTAATGAAGGGAAGCTAGAGGATGCTTGCAAGTTGTTAAAAGAAATGGATGGAAATAATATAGCTCCTACAGTACTTGTTTATAACACTTTAATTGCTGGACATTTTAGGATGGGGAATTTACAAGAGGCTTTTAGACTGCATGAAGAGATGCTTGATAGGGGTCTTATGCCTGATGACACTACCTACGACATTCTTGTATGTGGAAAGATAAAAGGATCATATATTCATTCTGGGGTGTAAGTCTTGAAGATCCATTAACAGGTCCAATGTTCTTAGTTTTGGTGATCCTGGATTTCCTCCTCTAATGATCACAGCTGATTTGTCTTGCAAATCTTTTTTGGGACCCACCTGCAAAGCAAGGGACACGAGTCTCCCACTGGAAGTACGAGATTTTAACGTGGGGTTTATGGACTTTGTGCGTATCAGCCTCATGAACTAGCTTTTGGGGTGTGATTCACTCAGACCATAAGTTCCTGTCAATCGGTATTTAGAACCGTCAATGATGTCCCAGATGCAGCTATGCCAGCACAAGTGAATGAGTGATGACATTGATATTGTGTTAGCTGAGGGCTGGAAAGCTAGCCCAGAGCAGCACTGAAGAATGTTCAGATTCAGTTGCAAGTTGTGAGATTTGAGTCTCAAAATATAAAATTTTGATACATAGTGGACTTCCTTGGATTTCCCATCTGTTTTGTTAGGTATAGTTCTTCTCCCAAAGGTTTCGGACACAGATTCACATTAAAGAATTAGACACAAGCGTTTCTTTCGCAGTCAACACTTTTTTCCCAACCCATATGATGTTTTGTCATAAATGTATTATAGAGGTTGGTACTCTTATGTCCCGGGACTGAACATGAGATTGCTTGCGTTGTGCAGCATTGTTAATCTTGAAAGATTAAAAAGTATACAAGTTTTCATTTTGTCCATACATAACTCTTGTAGATACAAGCTTCTTGGTCAATGACTTGATGAATTGAAGGAGTTTGAACCTCGTATTGCTTAGTGCTGTTGCAGCAATATAATATCCATCCCTCCATTTAGAATTCCAACAAGAGGTCTTCAAGAATCGCCAACAGTGATTTTGTCTGCCGCAAAAATAAAGTGAATCGCGTTCAGAAAAAGTAGCAAAACAAATTTTACAGGGTCCCTCGCTAAAATACCCTTCTCAATTATTTATATTGAAGCTATTTCTGGACGGAAACTTATTTTGACATATGCAATGAAAACAGATATTTTAGAAAAGAAAAGATAAATATGAGGATAAAGTGGATTAAACTCTTGTTATTAAACTAAATACAGTCTTCCAACTAACTCATTGAGGACCGAAGGTAGTACATTGGATCACTTTGATTGATACGAAAATCTATGAACAGATTATTTACCTGGAAAAAAAATAATCTACGAACAGATTTTGCAAAGCTATAAAATTGATATGCTGAAAAGACGTTCAAAAAATGGATCAAAATCACACGAATTCTGTTCATAGAATGAGCAATGCGCCCTGTTCACTCCACATTAGATCTCTTAGAAGAACATTGGGTTTGAGAGGGACCTGTTCGGTCCCAATAGCATATTCATTCAACAGAAGTGAAAAATACAGACTATTTGAACAACAAAAAGACCAGAACCACTCATTCCTAAATGGGGTCGCTGGGCTTTCATGGAATGAATTGAGAAAATAAATTTCAACTAAACTGAATTCCTGAGTTCAAAGGGTTCATAGCATTCCAAAATCAGAGAAAACCGTCCTTAGGTTCACTCTTGTATTTTCTCTTTACAACTTTGACTGCATTATACACCACAGCTTCATCTTATCTCGGAGACGTTACGGACCATTAAAAGTGCCAGAAGCACCCTTACTTCAACAATTCTCTCGAACAATTGATTGAATTACCAAGCAATGCCATCCAAGTGTAGCAACAAGTTAAGCAACACTAGAAGTTGACCCTATCTCTTTGGTGACAAAACCCATATATTGCCATCAGCAGAGAACAAGAGCCACCTGCAAATATTGTTTCTCAAGTTCTGTTTTAGCAATGGAGATGGTGGTAGCCAAGCCAGGTTCATTATTTGCTGGCATTACATATTTGCAAAATCAACCTGCCTTAACGTTGGACAAGATACTTGAATTGGCATATTAACGCCCCAGGTAGAATATGGTACAAACCAGAGCTTCAACTCTGCAGATTGAGTAGAAACCTTGCTCAGTCGCGCCCTCCTGTGATTAGACCTCTCAAGGATGATACCCTGCAACATTTGGTTTTCTACAGCTTCTTAATGCTTTCAAATTCAAACCAGACTGTATTTCATTACATATTTTATGGGTTTCAAAATGCCACCACATCATACAAAATACCTTGACTGTTACATGTCATCTTCGACCGATTACGATTTCATACCCTACCCTGTGGTTTATGAGACATTTGAAGCTAAATTTTTGTCATGTCCAACTTCATTGACCATACTTAAGAAAAGATCCCGAGTCTCACTATCAATTCCATTTGATGCTGCCATTGCAGCCACCTTTTTTATTTCGTCCTTCATTCCTGAAACAGAAAGCCCCTCAATCAACACAGAGAAAGTTGTTTTGTTAGTTGAACAGCCCTTTTCCAACATCTCCTCCAGAACTTTGATACCCTCCTTTACATTACCAACCTTACAAAATCCTTTAATCAACATGTTATATGTAAAAGCATTAGGAGCACACCCCTTTTCCACCATGTCATCCCATAACCTAGCTGCCTCACAAAGTTCCCCTGTCTCACACATTCCAGCAATCAGTGTATTATATGTCAAAAGACTGGGAATAGAACCTTTCTCAAATTCATCAAACATTTTCTTTGCTTCCCATACATTCCCCTTCTTACAAAGCCAATGTATCAGAGTACTAGACACGGCGTTGTCAGGAGTACAGTTCTTCTTCAAAAGCCTCCTCCACAGCTCAACAGCCTTCTCAACATTTCCTTCCTGGCACAACAAATCTATGACCTTACAACACAGTGATGAACTTGGTATATATCTCTTGCCAATCATATCATCAAGCAAGTTAAAAGCTTCCCCAGATCTCTTGTCATTACAATAAGCCTCAATCATAACCCCATATGTGACATCATTGGGTTCAACCCCATTCTCTTCCATATCATCCATTACCTTAATTGCATCAATCAGACGACCTTGCTTACAGAATCCATCCATCAAAACTGTGTAAGTGGTAGCATCAGGTAACCATCCCCTATCAAAAATTTCACCAAAAACCCTCTTAGCACCGTTCATATCACCTCTAGAAGCATACCCACCTAAAATTGTAGTATAACTCACCACATTTGGAACCATACCCATTACAGGCATCTCATCCAAAACCTTGAGCGCACCCTCAATGTCATTTTTCTTGCAAAGAGCTTTAAGCAAAATGTTACAGGTAAAGACATTAGGTATTACGCCAAACTTAGTTTTACAGTTTCTAAACATCAAGTGAACCCAATCGTATCTTTTGTTCTGGACCAAAGCATTAAGCAAAGTGTTCAGCGACCTCACCGATCGATTAACCTTGAACGATTTGATCCGCAAGAAGGTTCTAACAGCCAGTTTAGGTTTACCCGCCAGCCCATAACTCCGAATCACATTTACGAACAACTGCTCGCCGCATTTGATTCCAGAACAATGCAACTGAGAGAGAAGTTCTTCGACTTGATCGAATTCACGTGCCCGGGAGAGTCTCTGAATGATGGCATGATATGTGCCATAATTGTGGGAAAACCCAGGATGATATTTGCCTGCGTAGTCGAAAATTTGGAGAGCAAGGTCGAGATTTTGTTGACGGATGATCATGAAGACAAGACGCTTGGGGTAGAGGCGCTGAGGCCAGGGTTTGATTGGCGTTGTCACGGTGTAGGATTTGAGGAGAGGGGGATCGAGGTGGTCGGCGGCAGTAGTATAGAAGGAAGTGACTGGGGTTATATTAGGGAGAAGAGAACGTGGGATACAAAATCGGTGGTACAAGAAGAATCTGTAATAGGTATTCATGGCGAAGAAAGATGAAGCAATCAATTGGAAGACATATCCCGAATGGCGTCTCAAGATGAAAATGTTAAGCCAAAGCCAAGGAATCGGGCGATGGAGGCTGACTCATGTGTTCCTCCCATGAGGAAAGCTTCATTTCCTTCCTCGCCTTTTGCTCATCTCGCTTGTCTCCATTCTGGTTCTATACTGGTTCGAGTGAATGAAATGCTCAGCTAATTCCATGCGTTGAAATAAACACTCTTCTTCAACTTTTCGATCTTCACGTTCCTTGCGGTGGCAGAGCTACTTTGTTCAAGGGAAGACTAAAGAGTAATACTGTAAAGTTAAAAAATCTAATAAATTTATTTAAGGGACAAATACCACAAAACACCACCTCAATTTCAAAATACTAAATCAATAATTTTTTACTAAAATAAGTGGTTGATTGTCATACTCTTGTAGAAACGAAAACCTGATACAAGATTTTGAAGTATAAGTGGTATTTTTTTTACCTTTTTTCTCATTAAAGCCAATTCCAAAACAAGTTTTTTTTTGGGGGTTAAGGGGAAATTTTGACCCCATAGTGTCAAAAAGTAAATAATTCTAATCCTGACCGTTATTTTAGTTTTGACAGTTAGTTGACTATATACTAACCTTGAAAGTCCATTTTTCTAATTTATTTATTTTTAGTTAGATTTAAAATTTCTAGAATAAATTTATACCTTAACAAAAATACGTAGATAAAATGTTAAGCACCAATTCAACATGTTTGCTTAACTAACGGGTAAAATTAATTATGATAACTGCTAGAACAAAATTGTTCCTTCTTTTTTTAAAAAAAAAACATTTTCATATCAAAATTGCTCTTAACCTGTGTTTTTTATTTTTACCTGAATTCACAATTTTAAGGATACAGATAGATATAAAATAAAAAATCCTTGTTTTTATTTTTTTAATTTGGAATTATCCCTGACATAGCTTCAAGCAAAAAGACAAAGGGGCAGGCTAATAGTCCGGCAAGCGGGAGAGGATTTTCTCATAATCTTGTTTCTCCTTTTCCCTCATTGGCCCCATCTGAGCCGTTGATTGGGAAGAGGAGAGAGATGTTAAAGTAGTATTGTGATTGATTGGATAGACATGATTTAAAGATGATGAGGGATAATGAGAAAAGATGAAGAGAGAAATCCAACCCCCGACAAGCAAGGGGTCTGTTGATGAATTTTGATTTGAGACTCCCATAAAATATACATATATTATATCTTTTTCTGAAGACTTTTTTTTTTTTTTGGATTGAGCAAAGTTACCTACAAATTTTATTTCTTCTTGGCTTTCTTTATCCTTTTTTATTTTATCTTACACTCACCTTTTGCTTTAATTCCCCAGTTTTTAATATGAGACATATTTATTTAATTGATTATATTAAAAAAATTAGTAAATATGACATATATTGTCTAAAATACTTAAATCATATTTCTTCAATTCCCTCGTTGCCTCTTCTCCTTTGTTGTTATTGAAAGAGTATCAAATAAGAGTAAATTAGAAAAAGATTTATAAGTATGAAAAATATATCTTATATTCATGACCAATATCAACTCCCCAAATATATTTTATATTAAAGACCGGAAGGAATATAATGTAATATACTTAGGTCAAGTTTTTCATATCAATTTCTTTAAGTTATTAACTCACTTATAACTATGTGTCCTATTTTTGAATTATTATCATCCAACTATAAACTCATAAGAAAAATAGGATACATGATCATATATTCATATGTCATTTGAGAACTTAAATGGATATAAGGAACTTGATTATGGTCCTATTATAATTACATTCATTATTCATCAAAAAGTTTCAATAAAAGCATTATAAATCTATTGTTGTTTCCTATAGGAAACTAGAATGCTCCTCACTTGTGAGACTTCGCAACGATTTTCCCGGAAAAAACTAAACGCACAAACGAAAAGCTTAAGACAAAATGTTATAGGACTTCATCAAGTAAGTCCTTCTTGTTTAATCAAGATTTACATGACTACAAGAGAACTTGAAAAGACAAGTCAATTTTAAAAAAAAAAAAAGCTGACGAGTTTTTCAATCAAATAGAATACCTTGAGCACATGATGACTTCTTTTCTTTTCCTGGCAAATGAAGTTACCATATAAACCTTTGGATTCCAGGCTCATGAGTCCAACTGAATGGCCTGAACAAAAACATCATCATTGTGAAAACATTTACAAAAATGTATAGCATCCCTGTGAGATACCAACGTCCACTTTCATTATTATCACTGTGAAGCACCAAGAAGAAGAATGGTATGGTGTAGTATCTGAACTCTATCAGAGGAGCTGGTACAAGAACCATAGCAGTAGCCACAAAGTATGCCAATACCCATATTTTATTACGAAATTTCCCTGTTTACCAGAAGATAAATAGTTAAAATAAGTATATCCTTGATATGGGTAAATGAAACTCGAGAGAATGCTTGCTAAGGATTTGTGCTAACCCAAGGTATGAATAATGGAGAACCATGACCAGATATAGAGTGGAACCAGAAGGTATTTAATTGACCAGTGAGCCATGATGATCTTCCTCCAGAGATAGAAAGGGTAGTGCCGATTGTCGGCAAGAAGGTATGGATGAGCAACACTGCATTAATCAACTAACAGTGATTGTAAGAAAAATGAGAGTAACCGAGTAAAACAGTCCAACAATGAATCAAAATTAATGAAGCTATATATATATATATATATATACATGCACGCAGTAGAATCAAGAAAAAATACAAACAAATAATTACGTCTTTACATAATTGGTTCTGCTTACTTTAGTCCTTGAAAATAGTGAGGAAGTAGGTCAGTTCCCTAATCCAAAAATCCAATTGCTCGTTATCATTCTCATATCCTTGAGCTACTGACAAAAGGATTGAAGTGTGGCAAGTTTGTTGTGTTGGAGACTAATTAGTATCATATAGTCCTTTTGTCCTTAATATAAGATCTATATAGGAGTTAATCTTGGTCTTACATGCAAGACCTATTTCCCATATTTATTAATTTTTCTCAAATTGATACTCCCTTGATAATAGTCAAGTAAGAGAAAAGGGGAGGGAATTAATGAAGATAATTAAGATGTTTTGAAAAAAAACATGTCATATCAACTAATTTAACTAACATCTTCAATTAAATCAAGTTAGTTAAATAGACCTTACATTAAAGACGAGAGGAGTATTAAATAATTTTTAAGGAGTAAAGCAAAACAGTCATAACAGTTCATAATTTTACCAGAGCATGCACATAGCTACTAATAATAAAAAAAGAAACGGAATAAAGGAATTAAGGAAGATGACTAGGGTGTTTTAGAAAATACATGTCATAGTAACTAATTTAACTAACTTCCTTAAATTAATCAAATTAAGTAAATATGTCATTTATTAAGGATCAGAGGGACTATTAAATAATTTTCAAGGTGTAAAGCCAAATAGCCATAACAGTTCATAATTTCAGCAGAGCATGCACATGGCTACTAATAATCAAAACACGCATTAAATTTTATGTTCTAAACGTGTAGTTGCTTATCTGAGCTAACCTGAAAAAGTGTACAGACACAAAGCCAACGATCAGGGCCATGAAGCCCAGAAAGAAACCAAAGGTCATATTTTTCCTAAAGTGCTTGAACAGGTCTACAGCATGGGTGATAGTGAAGTGCATAGGAGCCAGAGCCATTACAGAAACCAGACTAAAATAAAGTATCTGAGCAAAATGCGGGGTAACTGCATGAGCTTCTTTTGCACCTGAAGTGTCAGAAGGATAAGTTAAAAATAGGAATTTTATTGGTCCAAAAATTTACAAAAGGGATTACAATAACAGAAGGATTCCTACCAAGAACAATACTCCCATTCCATAGGACAAACAAAACAAAGGCAATCAATACCATCACAAAGGGGCTAAATGAGATCAAAAGTTCCCACTTCATGTTCCATAACGTTAAAAGGATTGCCCAAATATCCTCAAGTAAGCCTGCAAAGAGAAATCAGATATACAGTTATTCAAAATATTTCATTAAAACGAGAGTGAGATGGGAATAACTTTTCTGCAGCCACCAAGTTACACCATTACTTGCTCATAAGCATATAAAAAGCTAGGTGGTTTTACCAAACAAGTAAATAGTAAACCTGACGAGGAAGGAGAAGATGCATGTGCATTGGCCAAAGAACTCTTGACAGTGTCCATTGATTTAACAACCCTTCGCTTTCTCAGATTTAAACCCACAGTACTAGTAGTGTTATCACTTGCCAAACCGGGTTTGTTGATAGACACATCTGATTCTACTGTCATTTCACTTTTCTTTCCATGGGTTATGGCAATGTCTATGATCTGAGTACATGCGACAAAAAGCACCCATATAATATTTGTTTGTCGAATAACAACTGAAATGGCTCCAGTCTGCATACATAGAATTGGATAAGTCTCTACCACTGTAAAATTTAGCATTAACATGTGAATTGCGTATGATGCACCTATAATAATTGTCCATATTTCATTTATTTTAGGGTTAAGTAGCAATTTTTCCCTGAAGTTTTTTTTGAGCAATGTTGCCCCGGAAGTTTAAAAATGTAGCAATATTGCCCCTTCGTTAGCAGCCCCAACGGTTAAATGTTAATTGACCACATTATGTTGACGTGAATTGTCCACATGGCTTCTTTGTCATTTTTTTAAGTAGCAATATTGTCCTAGAAGTACACGCTTAGGAGCAATTTTGCCCTAGAATTTTTTTTTTTTTTTTTGTCTTAATATTGCCCCAGAAGTCTCAAAACGTATGATATAATTAAATAACTTATTTAGCTTCCTTAATCTCTCCAAAAAACGTCAATCCGGTCTTATAATTAAGACTAGAGGTGGTATGGTTAAGTAGCTTATTTAGTTTTCTTAATTTCTAAAATTAAAAAAAAAAAAAGTCAAATTGGTCTTATTACTATAATAATGACAGGAGGGAGTAGGGGTGGCAATTAAATTTTTTTTTTTTAAAAAAAAAGTACACATAGCCTACTCCTTCTTCACCCATAGCGTCCTTTATCGCAAGCATTCCTCAATCAAACAATAATCACTTGCCTGCAGAATTTGTCCAGAAAAAATGTTTCGAACAAATCAAACGAAAAAATAAGAATGAATTTGTCTGAACAAAAGATCGAACGAGTACGTTGCAAGCAATTCAAACGAATTTTTCCAAACAATAATCACTCGCCTGCGGAATTATCTACGCGATCGATTAACAAACCTCTAGTGCATTGTAAGTAGAGATGACTGAGAGAATAAAGCTTACAAAAAGTGTTAAATATAATTAATTAAGGCTATTAAGGGAAGGGCAACATTACTATATTTTTAGACTTCTGGTGCAACATTAAGACAATAATAAAAAAAAAAAAACTTTTAGGGCAAAATTGCTTCTGAACTTGTACTTTTGGGAAAAAATTGCTACTTAACTCAAAAAAAAGTGAGAAAAATGCTACGTAGACAATCCACATCAGTATAATGGGATCAACTAACGTTTGACCGTTAAAGCTGTTAACGGAGGGGCAACATTGCTCCAAAAAAAAACTTCTCAGGCAAAATTGCTCCTGGGCGTGTACTTCTAAAGCAAAATTGCTACTTAACCCATTTTTTTAAAAAGAAAAATTGTCCATCAATATTCCATTTGAGATATCCATAAAAGCAATCGTGAACTACATAGATAAAAGGAAAAACAATGAGATATATAAAAAGAACTCTACTATGTCAAATAAATTGTCAAGAATTGTCACTTTTAATCACATATGCATCAAAAGTTGCAGTCAGCAGTGTCCAGTACGCAAGTAAAATAAACAACACTTAAATATTTATGATATGCAACCAACGAGGCATGCAAGAAAAAGAAACATAGGGATTCATTTGAACCGGGCTCAGACATGAAAATAAGGATAGATATTTGAATTCACATAGTATCAGACTATCAGGTAATGTATAAAATTCAGTTTCTTGAACTTAGTTCCAGACTGAGATGTAGATTATTGCTTTGAACTTTGTGGGCATGCAAGCAAAAAGATAGAAGAGATTTATTTAAACAATGACATGGATATATCATCTTCCTATGTAGTATATGTTCATCAACTATGCAAGAATTTTTATTGAAGGGCATCTGTAATTCTATATGTTTGCCAAGAATTCTTGATGGCAGGCATCTTTATTGAAAATCACAACGTCAAAATAGCATGCTCAAGGAATGATGCAGCATACTAGGAAAGAGGAACTCTGGGATGAAAATATTTTATCCACCAAAACAAATCAAACAAATTTCATTATGGACAGAGTTTACAGCATAGACTCCTAGAAATGCCTTACCAATGCACTAAGCCAGTAGTTCTTTTTCAAACATGCAAGATACATAGCCAGCACTGCAGTTACAGATGCAACATCTGTATAATAGAGAAAAGTGAAGAACCAGTGGAGGGGGTACAAGGATATAACCACTGCTTGAAGCATCGCCTTTTTATCATCAAGTGTTGGCTTCAAGTGAGTATTTATGTCATATACAATTATGCTGCATATGACTGTTAAGACACAGTTCAATGATCGAAGAATTGCAGTGGAGCACAAATCCGCAAATGATGAAGCAGCTTGCATAGCATAAAAGCCTGGAAACAAAGAAGCAACATGGGCAAGTGAAAGACAGTACCTGCAAAGTTTTAATATTGCAAAGATCAACCTTGGTATTTGATACTATCTTATTCAGATAATATGTTTTTGAGTAATTAAAAAATATTTGCTTATGTGGAAGTATTAAAGTTCCTAAGACATGATAAGCACTGAATATCATTTGTGCATCAATCACCATGATTTTCAAATACTATTTGACAAAATCAAAAGAATGGAATGAGATCAATAAAGAAAACTTTGAATAATATATAGCTAAACTTATGCTATATAAATAAATTATTTTAGAAAACAACAGCATTACAGAAATTTAATAACATCAATTATGACAATTACATGTCTTAATGACAAAAGTCATAGCACTACAGTCTAACCACAAAAGGAGGAAAATATCTAATTGCAGTAATTTCATCAATGCTACCCTTCTAGATTAAGTGGAAGTGCTTAAAGTCAGTAATAAGGAAATACTCTCTCTCTCTCTCTCTCTCTCTTGGGTATTTCTATATTTCTCCATCAATTTATTCAATCAACCAGATCAATCAACTATAGTATTAAATGTCTATTCAAATGTATAGGGCAACAAGCATCAAGTCTTCAAGAACATACAGGCCAGGAGGCGTAGTAATCATAGGATCCCAACTTCCAAAATCTCCCTTGCAATATTTCTGAGCCTGAGGTATATGAAATATCTCATCCTACAAGATAAGAGTATCAGTCATATTGAAAGGCCAACAAGTTTCCTCAAATCATTCATAGGCACCCACAACTATTCATCCCTCCAAGTTTCAAAAACTTTGTTTACCATATATGGCTCAGGAACAATGTGATTGACGAGTATGGAGACAGGAATAGCCCACAAGCTCACAATCACTGCAAGAGCTATTTTTCCCATTTCTTCCTCAAGTGACAGCAATATGAAACTATGGTCCTAGAGACTCAAGACCAAAAGGTTATATTGTTGTCAGTGCATCTCCAGATAACTTCTTTTCTTTATGGGGGCCAGGGGTTCTCCTTCAGAGTAACATCATCAAAGGGTCTCTTTAAGATGAATCTTTAAACTGGAGCCACTCCAGGAAAAGAGTATAGCATCCAAGAGAATAGGACATAAAGCAATGGGGAAACTTTTTCCTGCAACTGCAAAATTGCATGACCTAAACCAAGAAACAGTGAAGTTATTGACATATCTTCTTGTCAGATTGGAAGGAAAAAGTGATTATACAGTTCTTCTTTTTAAATAAAGTTCATAGGAAACTTCATAAGTGATGGGTAATTAACCCTCAGGAGTAAATTTTGTGCTAAATGGTAACAGCATACGCTATTGTAATCAATATTTGATCAACAACCAGTCGCAATATTATCCCAATTCAGTTATAGCAACAACAAAAAATATAGAAGAAATCGTATCATGCAAAAGCCCACATGATAATAAAAACGTCTAATTTTGATTTTATAGTTAAACTACTAAACAAACGTGCTTGCATCTGTTCCTTCATAATAAGTTGAAACCTATGAATACTTGTAAATGACATGATCTAAGAGTTACTCAAATGCAAGTATGCACAACATAGAAATATATCACTTTGATAACACATATAAGTTGGAAGCCCGTTGCACTCATGCAGGGCCACATGTCGCATCAGATTTAATATTTTCGATCCTCATAAAAATACAAAAGTCCTAGTTTGCTCCATGTTTTTCAATGAATCATTCCCGCCCAAAACAGAAAATAGTTCCTCAAAATTTTAAGGTTATTCCGCAACGCCACAACTGTTGACGGTGACAGCATTCAACTTCTTAAAAGTTATCATCTTAATTCGTTCATGGTTTGGTGTTTAGTGTAAATGGGTGCCAAAAACAAAAATCATTAGTTTGAAAGTTTTCCAGCCTACTCAAATTTTCACCAAGTTCCCGAGTAATATATATATATATATATATATAAACTGTGAAAGAACATAGCAAAGATTCTTAAGTTGAGCACCTTCCTTGTTTTCTCATGTCGCAGCTCTCAGTTCTTCCTGACTCGGTTCAATTTTCAAATTCTAAAAACATTTTCTCGTCCTCTCCTCAGCATCCTCATTTTCTCAATTGATTGTGACAGCATAACATTCCCAGCATAGTTTCTTCTTCTTTTACCTTGCTCTTCAATAATTCACTAAAAGATTCCAATTTTTAAATGCATGACCATTCCTAGATCTGGAGTAGTCATTTCCCTCAAGCCAGAAAATTTTTATACTCACTTCTCCGACTGTCACTCTTAAATCAAATAAAACCTCAAAAAGTATGAGCATACAGAAATTGATGGCAGTCACAGAAACAGAGAGCGAACCTGAGAGAAGAAGAGGGTATAGAACCAGGCCAGTGCAGGGAAATTTTGTTTCTTTCTTCTTCTTTTTTTCTTTTTCTTTTCCCCTTTTTTGCTATAAAAGAGTTACATCAGCTCAAAGAGATCCATCTCAGTCGGCTCCGGCCCTGCTGATGGCTGATCGCTGATCGCTGTTGTGACGGGATGGAGAAACCGCGGGGCGGCGGGGAGTAACTGTGCTAATGGTGAGAAATCAGAAAAGTAATTATTAAAAGTTATTGGAAGGGCAAAAAAGGGGAAAATGACAGGTCAAAAAAAAAAATACTAAAAAGGTCCCAATCCAAAATCACATAACATTCGATATTATTTGTATTGATGAGAGGAAATGCTATATTCACAACAAAACTTAAAAATCCGATCATTCACAACAGAAAAAGCTATATTCACAACAAAATTTAAACACCTGGATTTTGTTTCAAACTCAAGTCCCTAAGCATATAGAAGCCGTTCATAATAGGAAAAACTAGATTCACAATAGGAAGTGTTATATTCACAATAAAATTTAAAACTTAACTATTCACAACAGAAAAAGCTATATTCACAACAAGAAGTGTTATATTCACAACAAAATTTAAACATCTCGATTTTGTTTCAATACAAATAATATCAAAAGATATGTGATTTTGGGTTAGGTCTTTTTCGATATTTTGTATGTTCCTTGGGATCTAGCTGTCATTTTCAAAAAGAAAAAAAATAACAAAAAACGATAGAGAAAAACAACTTTAAAATAGCAAAAATCTTAAATTTTAAAATGAGTTATGAATTGATTATCAAGTTCCATCCTTATTTTATTAATTCTTGATAACAAACTTAATTTAAGATTTTATAATTTTAAATTTATTTTTCTATCATTTTTTTAAACAAACCATTTAAGTAATTATTAAATTAACAAAGTAATAAAATTAAAAATTAAAAGTGTGTTTTTTTGCCTAAATATAAATGCCTTAATTGTACATGCTTATTACTTATGAATTATGATAAATTATCAGGATAATTTTATTTTAATATGAATAATTAAATTATTAAAGATATCATCTTCCATTTAATCAATAGTAAAGAAATTGTGTTTTTATAGAGACGAAAATGTAGCGTAAGCATTGAAACTTAAAAGTTGCAATTTGTGAAATAAGAGGATGAGAAAGTTGATACCACGTTTTAAATTAATGTTAAATTACAGAAATGAGATTTTATTAAAAGAATTTAATGTGTTTATTGGTTATTAAACATTTTTTCCGAATTGAGTTATTTGATTTTATGTTTGGGGGTCATCGGATGAATTGAAGGCCTTGAGAGTGGCTGATATCAGGGTTGAGAATTCCATTGGTTAGATTGGCAATGATGTTACTCCGGTTGATTCTTCATATAAAATATATTTAAAAAGTTGATTTTGGTTTTAGATATAAGACATGATTTTTTAAACTTATCAATATTTTTATAATTTACCATATGAATGCTATCTCAACAAGAATCAAAGAGGAGAGGGAAGGAGAGAATAAAAAAAGATGACTTGAGTATTATTAGAAAATATACAACTCGAGTCCTATTTATAAATCTATTTTAACTAAAAAAAAATTGATCTTATTTATAAGTCTAGTTTCATGTAATAAATGAAATTATGTCAATTTTACCCTTATTAATTATACCTATGAAGATAAAAAGAGAAGAAACAGTTAAAAAATACCTAATCATAAATGAGGGTAAAGTTAAAAGTTTATCCAATAATCACTGAGTTAATTACCCTTCCTTGGTATGTGATATTTGGTCAAAATGGACTTATAAATAGGACCATAATGATATGTCATATTAACCAACTCAACTAACTATTTTAATCAAATTAAATCAGGTAAATACATTGTATATTAAAGACTGGAGGAGTATATATCCAGTAAAAATGGGCTATAATAAAGCAGATAGAGAGGAGGAGGAAAAAGGGAAGAGTGAAGGTCCTAACTGTTCATACATGGCTTAGATTAGAGGGAATTAGAGCCGAGAAATCGGGCCCAACCCGTTTAAGCCCGGGCCCTTTAAAGGCAGTGCTTGAAAATTAGATGAACTAAATGAAATTAGCCCTATAGGGCCTTGGGCCGACCCATTAGGCCCTTTTATTTTATTTTATTTTTTTTAAAAAAAATTACATAGGCCACCTAGACTCGAGAGTTGAGAAGTGAGAACCTTAAAAATTTCAATTTCAGTCTCTCTTTCCTTTTTTCTTCAAAAATCTCACTCACACCCACAGATTTAAAACACGATCAAAATGTCTTTGAAATTGGTGATAGTAGCGAAGAAGATGACAATAATAATAATCATACTAACTTGGCCAGGGCGCCCTTAGCAGACTTCAACTCCTCAGATGTTTGGGCGGCAGCAGCTTGGACGGCCTCCAACTCACCCTCCACCCTTGTCTTGGCCACCACATCTAGATCTCTGTCCGTCTCCAGATGATGCTTCTCGGTTGAGACCCAACCACCTTCTTTTTCAGGAGGAGCAGGGATTGCATCAGACCTATGCCCTTCAACAGATGATCCTGCACAGAATGGATCAAATGCTCGTCAACCTCACTCAAAGGAAGGGCAGTATCCTGGAAATGGCGGGGAGGTAGATAGGCGACGTTAAGCTCCTCGGTCACCCGCTTTTCCCAAGCAAAACCGCATGGCAGCTTATAGGAAGGAGGGGGAGGAGGAGAAGGTAGGGCCAGACTGCCCTGAAGATGAGTCTAAGCTTCCTCATCCGCAACATCCTTGCTTTCCCCAGCTGAGGTTGCCCGGCCAAAGTAGACGAGGAGGGGCCGACTTGAGCCAAGGTCCTAGTCCTCTTGGACCCCGAAGCTTAAGGCACAGCCTTCCCCCTTCCCCTACCAGGCTCGGCAGCAGCACGTTTGCGAGTCTCCCGCTTCGGTTGAGCTCCCCCGTCGGGGTTCACATGGGACAAGTATGGGGGCAACGGGTTCATAGCTTGAGCTGCAAAAAGAAAGACAGGTCAAAACAGCCCAGAACATGGCAAGAATATCAATAGAATGAAAGTAAAAATAAAAAATGTACATGGGCCCGCTCCAGCCTCAGGAAGAGGTTGAGAAAGTATTGAGGCAACGGTCTGTACACCGTGCTCCTTGACGAAGGTTACCAAGTGAGACACCAATACGACGTCCTCGGCTAGGAGATCGTCCCCATTAACCTGGTAGCAAGATGAGTCCTTGTTGTGGTGGTTCCTGGTCCACTACAGAGGGAATCTCCATTCCACGTCTTTGGACTCAGGGCCGTGAAGAAACTAGGGTTGTTGCCCAGAAAGGGCAACAACCTTAAAGAAGCTGGTCTTGAAACGCTTAAAAGAATCGGAGAATGCATGGAAAAGTTTCCGACCAGGAACACCTCGAAGGGATGTTAAACCTTTTAATTCCTCGTCGTCCTTGTCAGACCGAGGTGTAAAGGGACAGAAGAAGTAAAAGAAGATAAAGCGTTTGCAGGGATTGGCTTTTGGTAACCATCTACAGAAGCGCTCAAAAGCTAGAAGGAAGCCCCAACCATTTGGGTGGAGTTGAGAAGGAGCAAGATGAAGGTAATTTAGAACTTCCATCTGGAACTCAATGAACGAGAAGCGAACACCGAGTCGGGTGGCATAATCTTTATAAAAGAAGAAGAAGGAATTGTTGGCTCCCTCCCTGACGGCACATACTAGCTCCCCATCAGAAGGAGGGCGTAAGGTGCAGCAGGAAGTGTCTCCCAGGTCGAGTCGGGCGATATCAGAAGGCGACATCAATGACCGTGTTGTCAACAACTCGTGTGCGACCCAGGGATATTTAGTTAGGAGGACTTGTGGCGGACTGGCAGAATTTGATTCCCCAGTGATAGACGGAGTCCTATCAGATGACGGAGACGGCTCTATTTAAACCTAAAGCAAGCAAAACAGGGGTAAAGGGTCAGTGAATGAAGGGTATACTTGACGCATGCATGTCGACAATAGAAGGATGATGGACTCTAGTAGCCGGGGTAGGAACCGATAGGGACCTATGTCGGCAGGAACCTAGAGTTTGATTGGCAAGAGAATCTTGGCTGAGCGCTATATAGTGGGAACTAGAAGCAATGTAGTCCCATCAGGGGCCAAGATATCCTTCAAGGTGGAGATTCGACCTCACTCGAGGAGGAGTCTAGTAAAAATTGATAGGTTGAGCCGAGATGGCTCCCGAGCCGTCTCGGTCCTCAAAACGAGGGAGATCGATCTACGAACACATGGTAGAAGACCTGGCGATAAATGATG
Organism: Acacia crassicarpa; assembly: GCA_034222035.1. Lineage (NCBI taxonomy): Eukaryota > Viridiplantae > Streptophyta > Magnoliopsida > Fabales > Fabaceae > Acacia > Acacia crassicarpa. Next base: position 48,040,597 of record JAWXYG010000006.1, on the reverse strand, counting down.
ACCCTTCAATTCTCTTACCACCAAACCCACCACAGAGTAAGGCCGCAAGCCTTTGCTTCTCAGTAAGGGAAGAACCAAATAATCAGAAGGTGGCTCTAGGAAAACGCGTACGCAAGGCTTCCTCCTCTTCTGGAGTTATATTTTGACTTGAAGAAGGCAAAGGGCTAGACCTATCCATCACCACCAGAGAATAAAACCTAGAAAGGTACAGAAGGTTTGATGAGGAAAGGGGAACCAAACAGGAAGAGGACAAGGGATGCTCCCATACATAAGTGTACGCCACGAGGAACAAGGGACCTAATCCCAAACGACACCCAGATGCACACTCAGACGCACCCACTAAGAACTTACCCAGAAAAACCTAGAAGCAGAAATGCCCAAATCAATGAACTCCAAAATATCAAATGAGAGAAAAAGAGGGAAAGGAGACAAGCATACCTGATACAGTGAAAGCACGGAGAAGGGGCAAAGAGAGCAAAATCTGGAGACTACATGAAGATGATCGTGGCAAGAAAGAAAGAAGATGTTCTTCGGAGAAAGGAGAGAAATTGCAAAACGAGAAGAGTATAAGGAATGGAGGGAAATATGAATAATGGACAGGTACGTTCCTCCGACCGTTGTAATACTGAAAAGTCAGGGATAGAGGAGACTATTCACTATGAAAATAGGGTGACGTGCGATACGCGACAGGCGCATTAAATACGCAAGAAAATCGTTGACGGCTGGACATAGTGGTTATGACCCCTCGCCAATCCAAAGGCGCCATGTGTCAGAGGGTAATGATGGTAGCGGTAGAAAGGCTCAGTCCTCAAGGCTAGGCGAGACGGTTGAGGAAACCTCGGACACCGAGTTCTTCAGAACAACCTTGGATCCCAGGGGCAGCATTGGAATGCCTCGGTCCCATATACCTCGACCATTAGCCCCCGGCACTACCTCGAGAAAGAAACGTATGACTCCCGCGGCTAGATCCAGTATCACATGGCATACTGACGTAAGGAACTCGGCATATCTACTCAGGATGACTGTCATTGTTTTGGCACATTACATCTTGGCAGCCCAAACACTTGAACTACTGAGCTGGGGGGCAACTGTTACAGACCTGCACGAGGCCCAACAACGGAAGGGCCCAGCGGTGAGTATTATATCTTGGCAAATACACCGGATCTATCGACAACAAGGGAGTATCCTAACTACCTTGGAATGAGAGGATATCTTCATGATATAACGGCCTAGATACTCGCCTGGATACATGCACCGAAGATCATGCAGGGCTGAGATATCCTGCCTACGGTAAACTCTATAAGTACAGAGGTTCGATCCTAAGGTGCACAAGTTCTAACTCTACCTAGTTATGTAACATCCTGAATTTTGAATCTAATATCTTGAACATAAACCTATTTTGGGAAGACTAGTAGGCTCTATTTTTGGAAAGTGATAAATTTGAAATCAGTATTTTGTGGACCCCGTGAATAGTATTTACTATTCACGTATACGTTTTTACTATTTACAAATACGTATTTAAAAAATATATATATATATATATATATATATATATATATATATGTTATTCGCAAATACGTATTTAATACTTGAAATTTGTGAAATATGAATAGTGTTCACTATTCACAAATACGTATTTACTATTTAAAAATACGGTATTTACTATTCCTAAATACGTATTTACTATTCATGCGGGACCCACGGCCAAAATAATTCTGCAAACTTTCCCGTGAATGACAATTGCTCGTGAATTTTGGAAAAAAAATTGTCAGCGGGACCCACGTAATAATAATTTACTATTTAATTTATAATATTATATTATTAAAAATTTTTTAAAACTTTCACGAGGGCGGCTGAGAGTAGTCACGGGAGGGTTTCTTTTTAATTTTTGGAAAAATTACGTAAAATGACCCAGAGACGAAAATTACACTTAAAGACCCATTTTCCAACTATAAATAGACCTTCCATTTCATTTCATTCTTCACAACTTCTAAGAGCCATAGAGAGAGGTAGAGAGAGAGAGAGAGAGAGAGTAGAGATATTTGCTTGAGAGTTATAATAGCTGGTTGGTGATTCGGGCATTAGCAAGTAACAGGTAACTCTGAATATTCTTCCTTATACTTGTGAATTATGTATGATTATTAATTGGTTTGTTTACTATTTTGGCAAGAATATTTAGAAAATATTTATGGTTTTAAGATCTGGTGTGGGAACTTTGATTTGCAAATCTGCAGAGGTACTATTTATACGTACGTTACTATTCACGTATACCGTATTTACTATTCATTTTACTATTCACATATACCGTATTTACTATTCATTTTTACTATTCACATTTACTATTCACGTATACCGTATTTACTATTCATTTTACTATTCACGTATACCGTATTTACTATTCATTTTACTATTCACGTATACTGTCTTTACTATTCATAATACTATTCACGTATACATACCGTATTTACTATTCACGTATACATACCGTATGTACTCTTCATTTTTACTATTCATGTATATATATCGTGTTTTACTATTCACATATACACATAGTATTTTACTATTCACAGATACGCATAGTATTTACTATTCATAAATACGCATATTGATGTATAAAACTTTATGGTATAATAATGCATTATTTTGAGTGAACATATTCATCATGGCGGTTGTATTATGATGGGTGGAGTAAGGAGGGATTTGAATGATAAGAATGATTTATGCCACCACTCGGTGCACAGTGGATGGTACTTGTTTCAGGGCCCCATCTTCCATGTTTTCCTCTGGCCGGGATTTCATTGGAGTTGTGGGACATGTGACACCTCCTTAGTTATTTTAAAGGAGGGGAGCCATAGTCCAGATTTAAGCTATATACCTTTGGCCGGGTGTATCTTAAGTTTTGGTGAGCTTGGAACAATTCAGTCAAATGAATGAGTTTCTATTGGACTATGTGTTAGCCTATGGCTCCAGTCAGCGGTATATGGTTGGAAGGTGATATAAGGGAGGGTGCATACTGCATAATGCATTTCTGAACAGTTCAAGAATTTGATATAATGATGAATATTCTGAAGACATGAGATGAGAACTTTTGAGATATATATATGTTTTATTACCTTCTATATTGATGACTATTAGTATAAATAATTTTGTACGAGAAATCATGGAATCTACATATATATTTGAAATCAGCCCATACCTTTTTGTCATATATTATTTACTCGTGTACGGTAGAAATATTCAGTAGTTACTGAGACGTGGAATCTCATCCCATATTAACATTTTTCAGGAGAATATCCTAGTAGAGAGCAAGGGAAGGCACCTATGGAGTGAGCTATGGAGGCTCTTTTGTACTCCTATAGTTTATGTTATGTTATTTTATTTGCCATGAACCTAAGACTTCCGCTTTGTATTGAACTCTGAAATAATTTTCTGAAATTTATTTTGATTATGGATTAAACTTTATTTGAAACGGTAATGTAATCTAATGATTTGGATAATGATACACCCTATTGGAGGAATTACAAATATTTTGGCCAAGTTTTTGGGTGATGAAAATGAGGTGTTACATTTTTGGTATCAGAGCAAAGGTTCTGGCCAATCTGTAAATTTCCTATCAGTTTTCTAAATAAAAATTTTGAGGTCATGACAAATTAAATATCATAACATGTGCATTTTCCTTTATAGCTTTGGATTCTTTTTACCAATTTTCTTGTGACATTCATGATAGGAGAAGAATGGGTTAATCAAAATATTCAAGTGATTGATAATGAGGATTTATGATTTGAGGATGTGATTGAGATTAAATTTCAGAGCCGCGTAGCGGAAGATGGTAAGTAGAAAATTTATTGAATATTGGATTCTGTAGGCCCAAAATTACTTTCTAGGAGATGGATGGAGTTTATCAAGGACTACGACTTCGAATTGAAGTATCATCCAGGAAAGGCGAACGTTGTAGCAGATGCTTTAAGTAGAAAGACAATCCATGTAGCCCAGATGATGATCAGAGAACATAAATTGCTCGAGGAGATACCAAGTACATCTATTGATGTAATGTCAGGTTTGGTCGCTACCATGAAAGCATTAACTATTGAAAGCACAATTTGGAAAGAGATTAAATTCGCTCAGCTCGAAGATGAGTATCTATTAAACGTGAGGGAAGATATTGAAGAAGGAAAAGAATCGAAATTTGGGATCGATAGAGATGGGATATTAAGGTATAAAGGAAAAGTGTGCATACCTAATGATGGAGAAATAAAAAAGCTCATACTAGAGGAGGCACATCGGAGTAAATACACTATCCATCCCGGAGCAACCAAGATGTATCATGATCTCAAGCGGAATTGGTGGTGGCGGGGCATGAAGAAAGATGTGACTGACTTTGTCACTTGTTGTTTGACTTGTCAGAAAGTCAAGATCGAACATCGGAAACCTCCTGGATTATTAAAGAATTTGGATATCCCAGAGTGGAAATGGGACAGCATCTCTATGGATTTCATCATGGGGCTTCCTCTAACGACATCCGGACATAATGCCATTTGGGTAATTGTCGATAGGTTAACTAAGTCAGCTCATTTTCTAGCAATTGCAGCAGAATACTCATTGGAGAGACTAGCAAAGATCTACATGAAGGAGATTGTCAGATTGCATGGGATACCGAATAGCATCGTATCTGATCGTGATCCACGATTCACTTCACGATTTTGGAAAGCATTGCAGAATGCTATGGGAACTCGGATGAGTTATAGTACCGCTTATCATCCTCAAACTGACGGGCAGACTGAGAGGACTATTCAAACTCTGGAAGACATGTTGCGGGCTTGTGCAATCGAACTAAAAGGAAGTTGGGACGATCATCTTCATCTTGCGGAGTTTGCATATAACAATAGTTATCACTCCAGCATTGAGATGGCACCTTATGAGGCTTTGTATGGAAGAAAATGTAGATCTCCTATTTGCTGGACAGAATTGAATGAGCGAATTTTAATAGGTCCAGAACTTGTGGACGAGACGACTCAAAAGATTAAGGTGATTCAACAGAAACTTCTCACTGCTCAGAGTCGACAGAAGAGTTATGCTGACAAGAGAAGACGACCGTTGGAGTTCATGGTGGGCGAACATGTATTCTTAAGAGTCACACCAATGACTGGCATTGGTAGAGCAATACGAGCAAAGAAGCTTTCGCCTCGTTTTATGGGTCCTTATGAGATTTTGGAGAAAGTTGGACCGGTAGCTTACAGAATTGCATTACCTCCACAGCTTGCGAACCTTCACGATGTCTTTCATGTATCGCAACTGAAGAAATACCAACCGGATCCTTCCCACATTATAGAAGTAGAAGAGGTAGAACTCAAGGATAACATGACGTATAAAGCCGAGCCGGAGCGGATTGTTGATGCAAGGGACAAGAGATTAAGAAACAAGACCATTAGACTTGTAAAGGTCGAGTGGAAAGGAATGGCTCCCGGAGATGCTACTTGGGAAACGGAGGAGAGCATGCGACAAGCTTATCCACATTTATTTAAATAGGTTAGAATTCTTACCATATTACAAAATTTTGGGGACAAAATTTTTTTTTAGGAGGGGAGAAATGTAACATCCTGAATTTTGAATCTAATATCTTGAACATAAACCTATTTTGGGAAGACTAGTAGGCTCTATTTTTGGAAAGTGATAAATTTGAAATCAGTATTTTGTGGACCCCGTGAATAGTATTTACTATTCACGTATACGTTTTTACTATTTACAAATACGTATTTAAAAAAAAAAAATATATATATATATATATATATGTTATTCGCAAATACGTATTTAATACTTGAAATTTGTGAAATATGAATAGTGTTCACTATTCACAAATACGTATTTACTATTTAAAAATACGGTATTTACTATTCCTAAATACGTATTTACTATTCATGCGGGACCCACGGCCAAAATAATTCTGCAAACTTTCCCGTGAATGACAATTGCTCGTGAATTTTGGAAAAAAAATTGTCAGCGGGACCCACGTAATAATAATTTACTATTTAATTTATAATATTATATTATTAAAAATTTTTTAAAACTTTCACGAGGGCGGCTGAGAGTAGTCACGGGAGGGTTTCTTTTTAATTTTTGGAAAAATTACGTAAAATGACCCAGAGACGAAAATTACACTTAAAGACCCATTTTCCAACTATAAATAGACCTTCCATTTCATTTCATTCTTCACAACTTCTAAGAGCCATAGAGAGAGGTAGAGAGAGAGAGAGAGAGAGAGAGTAGAGATATTTGCTTGAGAGTTATAATAGCTGGTTGGTGATTCGGGCATTAGCAAGTAACAGGTAACTCTGAATATTCTTCCTTATACTTGTGAATTATGTATGATTATTAATTGGTTTGTTTACTATTTTGGCAAGAATATTTAGAAAATATTTATGGTTTTAAGATCTGGTGTGGGAACTTTGATTTGCAAATCTGCAGAGGTACTATTTATACGTACGTTACTATTCACGTATACCGTATTTACTATTCATTTTACTATTCACATATACCGTATTTACTATTCATTTTTACTATTCACATTTACTATTCACGTATACCGTATTTACTATTCATTTTACTATTCACGTATACCGTATTTACTATTCATTTTACTATTCACGTATACTGTCTTTACTATTCATAATACTATTCACGTATACATACCGTATTTACTATTCACGTATACATACCGTATGTACTCTTCATTTTTACTATTCATGTATATATATCGTGTTTTACTATTCACATATACACATAGTATTTTACTATTCACAGATACGCATAGTATTTACTATTCATAAATACGCATATTGATGTATAAAACTTTATGGTATAATAATGCATTATTTTGAGTGAACATATTCATCATGGCGGTTGTATTATGATGGGTGGAGTAAGGAGGGATTTGAATGATAAGAATGATTTATGCCACCACTCGGTGCACAGTGGATGGTACTTGTTTCAGGGCCCCATCTTCCATGTTTTCCTCTGGCCGGGATTTCATTGGAGTTGTGGGACATGTGACACCTCCTTAGTTATTTTAAAGGAGGGGAGCCATAGTCCAGATTTAAGCTATATACCTTTGGCCGGGTGTATCTTAAGTTTTGGTGAGCTTGGAACAATTCAGTCAAATGAATGAGTTTCTATTGGACTATGTGTTAGCCTATGGCTCCAGTCAGCGGTATATGGTTGGAAGGTGATATAAGGGAGGGTGCATACTGCATAATGCATTTCTGAACAGTTCAAGAATTTGATATAATGATGAATATTCTGAAGACATGAGATGAGAACTTTTGAGATATATATATGTTTTATTACCTTCTATATTGATGACTATTAGTATAAATAATTTTGTACGAGAAATCATGGAATCTACATATATATTTGAAATCAGCCCATACCTTTTTGTCATATATTATTTACTCGTGTACGGTAGAAATATTCAGTAGTTACTGAGACGTGGAATCTCATCCCATATTAACATTTTTCAGGAGAATATCCTAGTAGAGAGCAAGGGAAGGCACCTATGGAGTGAGCTATGGAGGCTCTTTTGTACTCCTATAGTTTATGTTATGTTATTTTATTTGCCATGAACCTAAGACTTCCGCTTTGTATTGAACTCTGAAATAATTTTCTGAAATTTATTTTGATTATGGATTAAACTTTATTTGAAACGGTAATGTAATCTAATGATTTGGATAATGATACACCCTATTGGAGGAATTACAAATATTTTGGCCAAGTTTTTGGGTGATGAAAATGAGGTGTTACAAGTTACATTCTGCCACACTGACACTGTGCACATACACCACCTCCTTTGGCGAAAGCCTGTTTAGTGCACATTGATCCAAAGCTTTCCTGAATATCTCCTCCATAGATATTTGGCTTAGCCTACTAATCCAAGATCAAAGCACCAGCCATGATCTAGACATCTATGTTCTACACCTAAACATTTATATATAGGGAAAAGTATTTCTCCAGTCACTGGAGATAGAATTATCTCCAGTGACCCCAAAACTACGTCGTTTTAAATTAATGAAGGATGTGTAAGTAATTTTAGGTGAATTAATGAAAAGTATTTCGGTAAAATTAATGTGATTAAAAAATAAACAAAATTACAGAAACACCCTTCATTAATCCAAAACGACGTAGTTTTGGAGTCACTGGAGATAACGCTATCTCCAGTGACTGGAGAAATCCTTTACCCATATATATATATATATATTTCAGTTTTCATGGTATTAAAAGAAATAAGATTTATTTAGTGCCCTTACTTTTCCCCTGAATTTTTAGTTTTATTTTAATTTCATCCATTAACTATTTAACTTTTAAATTTTATCGTTAATTTTCTCTCTCTCTTTTCATTTTACAGAAAGAAGCATGTCTCGTTAATTTTTTATCTGACCTAAATACCCATTTGTTTGAATTAGTTTTTGGAGAATAATTTTTATAATTTATAATGTAAGAATGCGAGAAGAATTTTATCTCGATTTGCCAAAAAAACTTTTGACACCACACTTTCTTAAGTCAAGAATATAGTTTTTTCCCTCATCACAATTAAAAAGCACTTTTTTCCTGGCTTCCTCTTCATGCTCCGGCAAGATTCCAGACATTTCATATAATATCAGGTCCCATGTGAATTTTAATAATACACCCTTACACACACATGTACTCTCTGTATCTCCTTTGATATTCAGGTAAAAAAAAAAAGTAAAAATTCATTTCATTTCATATGATGATATGAATTAATCTCTTTTAATCAGATAGTGCATTTTTTAAGAAAATAAATGATCAAACTTTATTCTGAGGCAAAACAATTATACTCATTAAACCCAACTCATACATAACCCATTTCACTATATTTATTTAGTATATAAATGCATTTTCGTTGATTAATCTCCTCATTATGTACACTTTAATATAATATCTATTTATTTTTAATAATGCATTCCACTATATTTATTTAGCCCAATAAGGTCATGGTTTGAATTGCTCATCAAGGGCAAGTCGGCACTATATTTATTTAAAATATATAATAGGGAAAAAAAACTTTAAAATTGCAAAATCTCTAATCAAGTTTGTTACTAAGACTTTATAAGGAAATGACAAAACTTAATAAGTAATTCACAACTTTTTTTTTGGGAAAATACCTGTTTTAAAATTTTACAAATTCGAAATTCCTCTAATGTCTGTTTCCCTTTATAATACTCATCCTATCTATCATATAAGCCACTTTCAAGTCTTAAGTACATCACCTAAATCAAAAAAGGAAAAAGAAAAAGAAAAACTCTTATAGAAAAGGGGTTAATTCATTAAATTTATCTTAAATTGATTTTTTTTAAAAAAAACTTTTACCCTTTGTTAATGAGGTTTTATAAGACAGAAAAATAAAGTGAATCACATTTAAACATGAATTATAAGAAAAATATTGAAAATTGTTAAATAAGCATTAGTTACCAATACAAGAATAAATACAGAATCTGCATGTTACCGATGGTCAAAATAGTAAACGGCCTCATCTATAAGAAACATATTCATTAAACTCTACTTCAAAAAAAAAAAAAAAACCAGAGTGTGTTGCAGGAACTAGTTTACCCGCTCGTCCTTTGGACAAGTAGGGGGATAGACGAGCTCTCAGACGTCACATCTTTAGATCTGACAGCCTATATATATATTTTTTACTTTTTTATTTTTAATAAAAAAATACTTTTAATGGGTAGAGAACCTAAAACAAAGTTAATCTCTGAACTAACATTTTTTTAAAAAATGATTTTTTCATATAAAAAAAATAAAAACAAAAATAAAAAATAAAAAATCTGAGCCATCACATCTGATACGGTCGAGCTCCTCCGGGCAAGTAATCCAGTTCCGTGTGTTGCATGAAACTCATTAATTTGTAAACGATAGGAGGAATGGAAGTGGATTAATGCAAACAAAATAAAGTGTACAAATTCAATGTCACAGGCGATTGTCCCAAGGAAATGTCCTGCAGCAAATATACTAGTTGGTCTTGGTTGACTTCACCCAACAATCTCTCCGGTTACAAAACGGAGGAGAATTCAGAATATACACACATACATAACAAGGAATGTTGCCAGAAAGAGAGAGAGAGAGAGATGAAGATTGAAGATGAAGAAGACAAGTCCCTCAGCTCACACACAAAACCAGAAACGGACACCGCATGGGACAGCCTGAAGCATGCATTTATGGAGTCTGTAACTGTTCCGAGCCTCGCTGGCTGGTTTGCGTTCTCAGGTTTTTGTCAGATCTCAGGAGGATGCTATAATGCTATTGCTGATTTGCTATTCATTTTCTCTGTGGAAAGTTTAACCTTTACCCCTTTTACCTATATAATAACAGCTCTAAGAATTTGGTGAAACTTCGTTGGAACCAGTTTTAAAGCTCGTCTGTACGGACGAGCTTTGGACCGTCCAGATTTGATCTGGACGGTTCAGATCTGATTTTTTTTACTTTTATATTTTTTATCCAAAATAATTTTAATAGGTAGAGGATCTAAAATAAAGATAATCTCTCAACTAACATTTTTTGAAAAAATAATTTTTTCATATAGAAAAAAATAAAAATAAAAATAAAAAATAAAAAATCTGAGCCATCAGATCTAAGATCTGATGGCTAGGAGCTCATCAGTACAGACGAGCTCCCCCTGCTCATCCAAAGGACGAGCAGGTAAACTGATTCAAACTTCGTTGCACCCTTAAAACTAATTTGAAATTAAGTTTTTGACTGAAAAAAATATTTATATTGTTGTGCTGTACATAATCGAGATTATCTTGTAGATTTTTACATGTATCCATTCATTTTATTTCTCTCTCATTCAAGACCTCATTTAATATGAGTAAAGTTATAAATTTTTTATATTTAGGATAAATATAATGAGCTAACTATCATTTATTAGTTACAATAAATTGGTTAGAGTGACTTATATTATAAATTGGATGGAGTATTTGACTTGTAAGTTCTCAATATCTCTTGTAAATAGCATGTGTTTTCGTAAATATGCTTTTGATCTTATATATGGTCGAGATGGTCTTGCAATTCACTTATTTATCTTGAAATAATCATATTTGACTTATAAAATAAGGGCACAATTATCTTTATACCTACAATTTTTAATATTTGACTTATAAAATAAGGGCACAATTGTCTTTATACCTACAATTTTTAACTTTGGTTTAGTTTTAAGGATGCAGTAAAATTTTGGTTGCGGTTAGATATTAAATGGCTCTAGAGGGGATGTAGTAAAATTTTGGGAGAATGACATCTAGGTCCCAACGAAGGAAAATAATATATTGACAAGTCCCATAAATCATTAGAGATAACTGATTCACTCGTTAATCCCCCAGTTCACTTGTCAATAGAGACTTTTTTGATATTATTTTTGTTAGTTGAGACCTAATAAAAGTCAATCCCCCTAAAATTTTCCCCTTTACTGTGGATTGTGGAATGACTTGCCATCTTGCCTGGTCTCTCTTGTAGTACGCCAGTTCTTATCATTGTCCTTTTGAAAATGATGCTGTTTCGTCCTAACATGGTGAGGTGAAGTAGTAAAAACTAAAAAGGGTTCAATTCAATAAATCCTGATGATGTGAGTGAGCACTTTTGTTGTTGCTGAATGCAGATGAACTGTTTGATAATTTGTCTCTCTGGCATTTGCATGTGGCCAGTGACTAGCCATGGTTCAAATTCATGTGCCCTTGTGAAAATCTCATACCTTTTTACTGTGTGAAAACATGAGGGAGAATATTTCACTTTTTGTCTGGTTAGGGGCATTTTATGTGTCTAGTGATTTTCTCTTAATAGTTATTCCTGGAGGCACACATTGGAAGCAAATATCATCTTCCATCGCCATACTTGTCAGAGCTTGCATTGGCTTCATCCTTCATGTCTGGAACCAGTTTTAGACTAAAAATATATTTAGAGATGAATATCAAATTGGATATAAAAAATGAAGCTAACATGTCGGACCACCACCCCCTAGTCTGTCTCCACTTTCCCACTTTTACTTCATTCTTTATGTTTCTAACTTTCAAAGCTATCAAACATTTTCTCCCCTATAAATATTTATTGGGTTAAGGGGTATTTTGGCCCGGAAAGTTTTCATTGAAGGAAAATTTTTTGGAAGTATTTTATAGGGGTAATTTTACTCTAGAAGTATAAAAAAATAGAGCAATTTTTCCATGGCCATTGTCTGAGTTAATTTTGATCATTAGTTGACCAAATATGTAGAGATAACAGTTCATATATCATCCACGTCATGTTAGTTAAGGTGCATATTTGCCACAAAAGTTTTAAAGCTAACTTTGGAGAAAGATAAAGTAGATAACACATAGAATTCCGACACAAATTTACAATTTAACAAAAATAAGATGGATGACATGTGGATTGGTAACTCAGCATATTTAAATAATTAACGGTTAAAATTAACTAGGATAACAGTCTCAACAAAATTACTTCATTTTTTACACTTCAAAGATGAAATTGGCCTATAAAAAACTTTCTGAGCAAAATGCCCTTTAACCCATATTTATTAGTATTACAAATAAGTCGTTTTCAATAGCTTTTGATTACATATTTTGTCCTATCTCAGGTCACCATTCGGCCTTAGGTTTAGAACTCACACACTTATCTATGGACCTTTCAATTATTGCTTGTTAGTTTTTAATTGAGGATCTGTCCCTTTGATCTGTTGGATGATGAGCATAAGCCCATACAAAACGTGTTGCTTTAAAGTCTTTGCTTATCAAAAAATGAGAGGACAACCCTTTATTGCCGGCACAAGAGTACTATTGATGAAATCACAGAGGACTCGTGTTAATGACAAATCCTTTTTATCAATTATCACAATTCTCAATCATTTTGCTTTCTGGGTGGCCTTAAAACAACTCTAACATGTTTAACCTTTGTCAATCTTTTTACGTAAAACACTCTCTTTAGTCCTTAGTATAAAACATATTTAAATAGTTGATGTTCATCTTTAATATAAGACATGTTTTTAATATTGATTAATATTTTTATAATTTGTCTCTATTTATATTCTCTCAATAAGAATCAAAAGGAGGAGGAAAAAAAAAGGAATTAAAGAAGATGACTAAGGCGTTTTAGAAAATATATATCATATTAACTAACTTAACTAATTTCCTTAATTTAATCAAATTAGATGAATATTAGATGGAGTATTAGCTTAGCTCGATATAAGTGCTTAAAAAAGATTCTGATCATATCATCAGCTTCCTTACATAATGCAAGATACATTTTCCCTGCTAGCTAGTTCAGGAACTTGGCATATTTGAAGTTCTTTAATTGATTGCCATGGCAACACTGAAAGCAAACAGTATCTTCTGTCATAGCCAATGACTGGTGCTGTCACGTGGTTAAGGAGCAAGAGTTGTTGACCAAATTATCTGAGATAAGTATATAGAATGCTGTTGTTCATATTTTTCTTGAGAAGTTAATAATAAGGTCATGATGACACAATATATATATATATAAAATGCACAACCCAAAATCCTTAATTCAATGACTTGTCATTATTATTATTATTAGGTCATATTTCAGATTCTCTGTGCACGGACTGGAACCTCAGTTGGATGCTCCTCCAAAAGGAACAGAGGCATGAGACTTGTACTTTTCACCAATCTCATTCACCACTGCCTTTTCTGCTCTGCTCTATCTCTTTCCTTTTTGTCTATTCCTTCAAGTTCTTAAATACTTTGGAATGATAGGTCATAATTCTCATATTATATATATTTTTAATACAAGAATAGGCGTTAAAATAATAATAAGATATGCGCATATGCATAGAACACTCTCATTCTATATACCTGTTTGAATGTTCAGTTTCAAACAAGCTTTTAGATTATTTTTTTTAAATCTTTTGTCTTTAAAGGGCACGAGACTCTATGATTTAAAGGCATGATAGAATTCCTACTCATTCCATCTGAGATAATTTCAGAGCGCTGGGGCCCTAACTTAGAAATTTTGCTCACATAGGGTGAAATAAGTCATTTCTGCTTCAATATTTTGGGGAAAATCCACTTAAGGGCCCTTTTTAGAGAAAAAAATTTCAAAAAGGGCTTCAAGATTCTGAAAATCCCAAAAAGGGCCCTTTTTAGAATTTTGGTAAGTTGTAAATAGGGCTGATATAGTTGTTAACTGGGGCTTATATTGTTGTAAATGTGACTGATTTAGTTGTAAAAAAATTATTCTAAATGTGACGATTTAGTTGTAAACGGGTATTAATTTTGTTGTAAATTTGGCTGATTTAGATGTTAAATTTTAATGAATTTATCCCAAAAAGGGCCCAAGGACCCTTTTTGGGATTTTCAAAATCTTAGGGCCCTTTTTAGGATTTTCAAAATCTTAGGGCCCTTTTTGAGATTTTTTTTTTCTCCAAAAAAGGCCCTTAAATGGATTTTCCCAATATTTTGTCCATGGCACTATATTGATTGATTGTTTTATCTACTTCCATTAGTTGGGTTCTTCAATTTTTCTATCTGGGGATTAATATAGTGTTATATCTCTTCAAAAGTTCATTCAACTAGGAAAAACTTATTATCATTATTTAAAAAAACAAAACTTTATCCCACTAAGTGGGGTTAGTTACATGAATATTGTATAACATCATTTTGCTATATTCAAAACCAGATCGTTAAATAGATTATTAACTTAAAGATTTTGCTCTATAACCTCATCATCATGTATTCGTTTTAGTCTTTCTTTACCTTTTTTTTAGAGGACTTCATATATACTACTTGATCAACCTTCATTACTGGCATACTTAATGACCTTCTTTGAACATGCCCAAACCACAGTTATGTGATTATTATTATTATTATCATTTCAATTTTATAAATTCATTTTCAACTAAACAAAATAATCTAATAACCTCTTTAATTAGTCAATTGCCACAACAAAGTCTTTAAATAAAGGGTTAAGTATAATTTTGGCCCTGGAATTTTTGCCTTAGAAGCATTGGGTATTTGGAAATTTCTTTTAAATCATTTTTGTCTCAGAAGTTTTAAAAAAGTAGTAATTTCGCCCTAGCCATTGATGATTGTTAAGTCTAACCGTCAAATCCACGTGGCACACCACATAATGTCCAACTCAGAGTACCATGTGGGTTAAGTATCATTTTTGCCCCATAAGTTTTGCCTGAAGAACACTGAGCACTTAGAAGTTTTTTTGGATCATTTTTGCCCTGAAATTTTAGAAAATAGAGCAATTTTGCCCTGGCTTAATAGATCCAAACGATTAACAGTTAGTTGAACTAATTATGCTGACGTGACTCTACCATATAGGATTAATTGACACATAATAATCCACTCATTATGCCACATCAACCTCCCTCTCGCTTTCTCTCCTCCCCACCCATTATTCATAATAATTGTTCGATGGACACCATAAGGGTGTTTGCTTCAACGACGATAGTGTTGAGATGTCTGTGGTAAAATGGATGAAATGGCGAGAATGTGTAGAACGCGTTGCTGTGAATGTAAATTAGCAACGGAAGTTTGCTAGTCTAAGGGATAAGCCAGTTTGTGGGTTGATGGTGATGTCTTTGGATTGAACGTCGATGACAAGCTCGATGCAGGCGGGGAGGAGAGAAAGCGAGAGAGAGGAGAGGGAGAGAGAGATGAGGTGTTGACATGAATGATGAGTGTATTAATATGTGGCATTTAATCCTATATGGTAGAGCCACATTATCATAATTAGGTTAACTAACTGTTGATCATTTGGGTTTGTTAAGTCAAGGCGAAATTACGCTGTTTTATAAACTTCTGAAGCAAAAATGATTTTTAAAAAAAAATTTTGGGTGCCTAGTGCTCTTGAGGCAAAACTTTCGAGGCAAAAATGATACTTAACCCATATGGTGCTATGAGTTGGACGATGAGGTGATGTGCATGCTGCATGGATGCCATGTGGATTTAACGGTTAGACTTATCGATCATCAACGAACAAGGCAAAATTGCTCCATTTTCTAAGTTTATAGGGCAAAAATGATCCAAAAACAATTTCGGGTGTCTAATACTTTTGAGGCAAAACTTCTAGGATAAAAAATGATACTTAACCCTACTCAAGGATTTTTAAAAGGGGAAAATGACAGCCAGGTCTCAAGGACCATAAAAAATTATAAAAAAATCGCAACAGAAATTCACATATTTTGATATTATTTCTATTAACAACAGAAAGTACTATATTTACAACAGAAAAAGTTATATTTACAACGAAATTTAAAAATATGGCCATTCACAATAGAAAAAAAACTATATTCATAACAGAAAGTGACATATTCACAACAAAATTTAAACACCTGGATTTTATTTCAAACTCAAGTCCCTAAGCGTACAGAGGTCATTTACAACAGAAAAAGACTATATTTACAATAGGAAAATTTTAAATCTGTCCATTTACAACAGAAAAGGCTATATTCAGGACTAGAGGTACTATATTCACAACAAAATTTTAAAACCTGGATTTTGTTTCAATATAAATAATATTAAAAAAGTCCATAAGGATTTTTTTTTATATGTGAATTTCTGTTGGGACTTTTTAATAATTTTTTATGGTCCTTGGGTCCTAACTGTCATTTTCCCTTTTAAGTCCAACCAATGGCAGAAATAATTGAATATTCGCATAATTATACAAAACATAATAATGACTTATGCTATTTCTCACCTACGAATGTACAAAAAGTTCAATATGCCCACCTACTTTACTGTATCTTCATTTCGTGTCCCTCTCTCTCTATATAAACACATCCATTCCAATTCCATACCCTTGTATTCTCTCAAGAAACCCACAGTCTGAAGAGAAACAATGTCAAGAGCAGGGTCATCAAGATGGAGTCCAACCCCAGAACAACTTATGATTTTGGAGCAACTGTATAGAAGTGGGATTAGAACTCCAAGTGCTTCACAAATCCAACACATAACAACTCATCTTTGTTTTTATGGTAGGATTGAAGGAAAGAATGTGTTTTATTGGTTTCAGAATCATAAGGCTAGAGATAGACAGAAGCTCAGGAGGAAACTGACCAAGCAGCTTCAACTACAACAACAGCAATATCAGATGCTTGCTCATGATCAATGCCAAGTGATTAATCATCAGGATAATAAGACTCATCATCATCACTGGTCTTTTGGTGGCTTTGATTCTTCTCCTGGTTCTTCATCAGCCCAACAAGTTTCTTTTTATAACCCACCTATCTTGCTTTCTCAGGTAATTAATCTTCATTTTGCTGTTAGTTATACTATAGTAAGCCTCTTCTATATATTGCAATCTAAGGAGCATAACACAAGACACCTGCAAAGTACAACATACAACTCATAATTGATATTCCTTTGGTTCTAAATATAGGAATGAGATATAGTTTGTAGTGCAATTTGTACGACGTAGCATACAATACACTGCTTTAAATTACATTTTCTTGCTGAATCATGTTGCATGTATTGTTGTACCATGGTGCAGGTATTTTTTCGTTCATGTTTTATATCCATTTTTGTGCAATTGGAATATTTTTATATATATAGACACATGTTTTGAATGGTGAGGAAGGCACAAAAGGTCCATTATATTGATATGCGTGTTTCAGGGAGAGCCATCATCAGAAACATGGAAGACAGCGCAGAGGCAACAAAGTGAGGAGATGATGGATAAAACAAAGACGATGACGTCATCATCACTTTATTACAACAACAATGGTATGATGAGTAGTTGTTGTTGTTGGAGTAGTGTTGAGGATGTTAATGAAGAATCCTCGTATTGTAACACAAGCCGACCTCTCAAGACTCTTGACCTCTTTCCAACTACATCCTCCAAACTCAAAGAAGGCCCCTTTAACCCTACACCCTGATCAGTGATCACTACAATTTCATGTTTTTTTTTTTTTTTTTAGTTTTTGTTTATCTGTTAAAGACTTGAGTAAAGTAACTCTCTCTCTGGTGTTTCTTTTAGAAATCTATGATGATGTACTAAGAGACCTGGCTGTGTACTACGTATATGGTGTGGACTGTGGAGCCATGCTATGTTCCGAAATATGATAAAAGTGTTCACCCTTTGGATTTTTTGCCCCTTGTTGAAATAAGGACATCCTCCTCGTTTATCTGATTTACTCCTTCTGGTCCTAGACAGGGCATGCATAGAGAGAAGACTCCCCCCGGCCTCCCCCCCCCCCCCCCCCCCCCCAAAAAAAAAAAAAAGAAAGAAAAAGGAAAAAAAATTATAAGGCATTTCATTAAAATTTTGTGGATGTATGATTTAACTCTTTACTTATTATTGTGCTAACTTTATTTCTATTTGGTATTATGTATAATAAATAGTGGTAGGTTGAAAAGTTGTTAAATTTTTTGGTAAATTTAATGTTTTTATTGATCTCTGTGAAAATGTTGAAAGTGTCTATATAAATAAGATATATTATTTATTATTATTATGAAATATTACTGAATAGTGCAACATAAACCCAAATTATCAATCTTTAACCAAGAACATTGTACTTCATTTTTTAATATAAGATATATTTATCTAATTTAATTACATTAAAGATGTTGGTTTAATTAGTTAATATGACACATACTTTTTAAAACACCATGATCATTTTTATTAATCCCCTCATTCCCTTTCTTTTTTGATTATTGTTAAGGAAATATCAAGAAGGGTAAATTAAAAAAAGATTGACAAATATAGAAAATATGTCTTATATTTAAAACAATATCAACTTCTAAACATATATTATATTCAAGACCGGAGGGATTAACGTCTAAAGAATGTGAGCATAATAAATATAGTAGGCATCAACCAACCGGGAAAAGAAAAAGCATGGCTGAAGGACTCACTAACAATGCGATTATCTTACAGCTGTGTCTTGGTAGGTTTTATTTTTAAGGAGAATCACTGCGGTTTCTCAAAGAAGGAATATATATAATTACTAAAGAATTTAGGAAATCGGTTAGACATGAAGAAAAATAACTAAAAGATAATTTGAATTTATGTGAAAATAATTGGAAAATAAATATTGTTAAATAATAATGATATTAAATATATAATCGACATTTCAATAAATATTCTTTATACCTTAGGCTTCTTGAGCCTCTCTCTCTCTCTCTCTCTCACGCCCGATAGTACATTCCGTAATGTTGTTTCTTTTTGTTTTTTGTTTCTTTTCTGTGGGTGTATTGGTACACACACACGTTGTGCCAATATCATATTCTAATGCACCTAGCTAACTCCCAACATGAATAAAAATATCTGCTCACGCCCTCATAACTACAAGTCTATAACATCATTTTACTACATATGTTCAGTAACCGAATACGTTTGAATATCTGTTGGGAGGAAGGATACAAGATAATGATCAAGGGTGTTCTTAGATTTCCTGGATGATATAAGGATTTTCATTTGTTCATCATTATCAAGAATGGCTTTCATATTGTGCACATGAATGAAGATTAAATGCTTGCAGATGGAATTAAAGTAATGGATTTTAAAGACATGGGGGGATCAGCTTTTTATGGGGATCGAAAAGGACTATTCTGAGTGAGTTACTGTGACCAAAACCATATCTTACAACTAATCTCTCTAACCTGTCATCTTCATCATTCATTACACTGATCACTATTGTTAAATGCAGCTAGCTTCAGGCCAAAATAAATAACATTTCTGCAAAACACATGCCATTCAAGAGTCATCCTTTATATTTTGTTCCCTCAAATAATTTAGATGGCTTATTTCACTACCATCACAAGAGGAGGGTGAGTAGATTGTTGCCATGCATTTAACAAGTCATCAGTACAAATATTGGAAATAGCCTCTCCTCTTGTAAGGTTAAAGCTGCGTACATCTGACCCTATCCAAACCTCATATAATGAAAGCTTTGTACACCGGCCACCCTTATGTCACTACCGGCCACCCTTATGTCACTACCGCCACATATTTGCAGAGATATAGCTAGAGTGAACAAGACAAAAAAGAAGAGAAAGATAGATTCACTCAAACAATCTTACTCTGGTTCTATTATTCTATATACCCACAAGTACTTTTCTTTCCTTTTTTTTTTCTTTCAAGGTGAAGCAGAGTGGCAAAAATTAACCATTTCATGATGACACTGTGTTACACCTCTAGAAATTCTCCTTGTGAAAGGTAAAACGTGGGGATGAATCTGCACTGAACTCTTGGCAAAGGGTCCTCAATGTTTTGGTGAGAGTAGGAGGACCACAGTAGAAAACACCTACATCAAAACCAACGGTCAAAAAAGAAAAAACAGAGAGAGAAAACATATATTCTCATCAAATCTGAATATGTCCTGCAGGGTTCCATGAACAATGAATCTATATCAGAATCTTTTGTTGTATACCTATTCGAGAATTCTCATGTGTGCTTGCTAGGTCAGAGAATACTTTTTTCCAGTTGGGTCTTGCAAAATGAGTTCTTATCTGGACATAATATTGCAACATGAGACAAAAAAATGTTACAAGGCTAATACTTTATAGTGCTGTATGGTTTACTATGTAGATAAAGGTTCATCCTTTATAATTAATTAGTACTAAATCATTACCCTGCTTTCTGAAACTACATCAAGACCACTTTTAGCATGCTGCAGTTGCTGTACCATGGCAATAAGAGCCGACCGAGCATCGCCTTCTTCATGAACACTAGTCAAGTAGTTGTGCATTTCAATTATATGCTGTAACATTCAAAGATGCCCAGAAAATTATTATACAGTTAAATGTTATGTCATGATGGAGGTAACCCAACTGAAAATAAATGGTGTTGGTTAGTTTTTCAATCTCACATTCTGGTCATATTCTGCAATATCATCCATGACTCCTTTGAACCATTCAAAAGAAGCTTGCTCTCTTGTCACCCAGTAAAAGTATGCTCTTTCAGGATATTTTTCACCATCTGGTGAACAGTTCTGATGGTCCTGCAGACAGAGAATACATTCTTTAGTAAAAGAAAGGATAAAATTTATGTAAAGTTTCTTAGATGTCTTCTTTAAATTCCTTCAAAAAAATATGATACATGGAATAAATATTTTC
Source organism: Acacia crassicarpa (assembly GCA_034222035.1). NCBI lineage: Eukaryota > Viridiplantae > Streptophyta > Magnoliopsida > Fabales > Fabaceae > Acacia > Acacia crassicarpa. The sequence continues at coordinate 48,019,520 of JAWXYG010000006.1, read as the reverse complement.
AAAGACTTACTAATGTCATGCCAAGGAAAACAAAACCCATATAAAAAGGGTTGTTTGATAATCTCATAGGAAAAATGTAAAAACTAAAACCAATTAGACCCGACCATAGAAGGGGCTTTGACCATTTCAGCATGAGATTTCGAGTTCAAGTCTGTGTAAGTGCAAAAAACGCCTTTGGGAAAGTTACTTCCTATTAAACCAACTATGCTTGAATATGACTCAGTTAGATAGCTATATCCCTCCAAAAAAAAAAAAAAAGTAAAGGCTAAACTACTCACATGCTCAGGCTTTTCCGGCTTGAGGTGGTTGAGTTGATCTTTGAGAATACTGATCATTGGCGTAGCACCGATTCCCAAACCTATAAGCAAGAGCACATCATACTTTTTGTAGTTTTGTGCTGGGGCTCCATATGGTCCTTTAATACGGATCTTTGGATATCTAAGGAATTAAAAGGAGCAAAAAAATTAATATCAATATATGATTTAGTAGCTTAAGAACTAAGCTAAGATGTTCAATCTACCTTACGGCTGATTTTTCATAGTTAAAGTTTACTCTAGTTTCCATCCTCGTAAGGCTTCCCTTTTTTGTATTCTGGAGCTCACAAGCCTGCAATTTTTTCTGGTCTTAGCCCAACTGGTTCTTTAACAAAATTGTCATTTAAAAACTAATCGAACATATTGCTGTTGGTTCACACTTCAGTCTTATAAGTTAGAGTAGATTTTTACCCAAAAAAGGAATAAATTGAGATTTCAGTCTTCAGAAGATAAATTTTTTCTGAGCTTTAATCCTCCAAAGTCTGAACACTACATGTCACTAATAGTTTTCACATTAAGCTTGTTATCAAATAGTTGACAGTTTTCACAATGCACCATACCATTTTGATGCCTCTTCATGGCATGTTTCAAATTTATTTTTGGGAAAATTGGCGTAAAGTCCATGCTTAAAAATTTTATTGGCTAGCAAGACCTAAATTTGAGTACTAGTACTTTCTGTGGGAAAAATCCTGCAAACTATCGGTGCTTTCTTTTTATAAAAATAAATCAGATTTTTCTGACCAATAAAATTTTTTAACAGGGACTTTTCACTTATTTTCCCTTTATTTTTGTGATTGCTTGTAAACAAGTAATAGTATTGGAGTAAACATCACCTGAAATTTGTTTCTAAGCTCTGTAGTCCAATCTCCCAAGGTTCGTATATGGACACTCAAGTAGTCATCTCCAGGTGCAGAGGTGATGGAGAAAGGATGCCTGAAAAATAAGAGAAAATTAAAGCATCTTAATTAAAATGACCTCACAGAAAAAATCAATTTGCTGATTAATATACCAGCAAAATACTGTCATTAATTACCATTCAAAATTTGATATGTCTGGACACTTTACAAATATGTACATGCCACTTCTGTACTTGAATCCTGGAGGCTTGGTCATGTGCAGTGATAGCACATTTCCTGAATAGATTATTGCCTGACATTTTCAAGCAGTAAGATCACTTCCCCACTCTATTTATTCCCCAAAAAAAAATTATTAGGGAGAGAAGAAGTGTCTGGCACACACCTTAATGACTTTTACTTGGAAATCTTTACCCTTCAAAAATGGATATATTCTCTCTAAAGCATAGAGTACTATTGGAAGTGCGAGGTACATCCAAGTCTGCAAAGAGAAAGATGGTGGAAACTGATTAGCTTATAAATGTTCTCAGATTGTTGCCTATCAGAATGCCGTAATACTAACATGTTATCAACAATAAGTACAAACAGAAATCAGTCTACAAGTGAAGCTCTGGTATTTGCATTAAGAACACACTTTTGAAAAATTGAAATGAGAAATCAGTGACAAGACACATCAACAAAATTATGAACATGAAGATGTTTCATGAAGCTAATGTTTCATGTTCATCTCCAAAGTGAAATTTACTTAGGATTCTTCTTACTAAGTAATTGTCCCTTAGTGTTGTACTTCCTCTGGTCCTTAACATAAAACATATTTACCTACTTTGATTAGATTAAGGAAGTTAGTTAATATGATATATGTTTTCTAAAATACCCTAGTAATCTTTCTTAATTCCTTCATTCTCCCTCCTTCTTGATTATGGTTAAGGAAGCATCAATAGGGATAAATTAAAAAAAGATTGACAAATATGAAAATTATGTCTTATATTTAAAACCAAGATTAACTCATTAAATATGTTTTATATAAAAGACGAGAGGAGTAATAAAATCTAGCTATATTTCAGATTAAGAAACACTAAAAGGAAATGGCCAATATATACACAAGCATACACATTTAGGTTGTTTGAACTTAAAAATGACAAAATTGTTAGAGCAGAACTTACTGTCTTCTTGTGCCAATCCTTGGTGAGAAATAGAAAGTAGCCATGAATGACCAGAAGTACATATACCAGAATCAGCAAATGATGTGCATACCAAAATGCATTAAATCCAGCCAAATGATGAAGTGGAGAGGGCAATTTTACAATACTTCTTCTGAAATAATGCGTTGCAAGTGTGAAGGTAAAGGCCATAATTATGACCATAAAAATTCCAGTTATTCCAGGTATGCTCCTAACCAAGTCTGGGTAAGAAGGCTGCTTGTAGTCGAATCCTGGCCCGAGTATACTCATGAACTTTGACTGTGGGCAAGATATAAGCCTTGGGAAATCACAAGTTAGATGCACTAGTACATGAATTAGGGTCCCTACAACTACCCCTAGTGCAATCAACTTGTGAAAGCTTATGTTGTCATCAAAAGGGATGATTTTACTAAGAAACGATTCTCTAAGGCATGTGAGAGTTTTTCTGCACATGGTAAGGACAATAAGAGCCATGTTGAACTTTAGAGTCTCAGCAGCACCTTTTGCAAAGCAGACGCAGTAACCCATAACTTCATATGCTCCTCTATTTTTGTATTGAAGGAACTTCCAGATGAAAAGCCCAACGTTTATGGCCAACCAAAGGGCGACAATCCATATTTTCTTCCAGTTCTCATGTACAAACTCCACGGCTTTATGACAAAACTTGCTTACAGGAGTTCTGTATTGACTCGGTATCATAGCTCTTGTCAAAGTCTTGGTTCTCTTGGCCATGGCTTTGGAATTCTCTTCAGAAGTCACCATTTCCCTGAGCAGAGTTTCAAGTTGCCACTTCTGTTTCAACATAGAGTTACTAAGAAGAATCCCAAGTGAAGATGCTATAATTTGATAAGATGGGAGTTAAGATTTTCTGACCTCTATATATCCAGCATGATCTGGGTCAAGTTCTTCCATGATCAAAGATGCATATACTGGAGCTTGGTTTTTGAGATTACTTAGCTTATTTGCTGATGCGCTCAACATTATAACCTTTTTAAAAAATAGCAACAAAAATTTATAATTTTATATGAAGATAGGATTGGAAAATGTAAAAGAAATCAGAATTTATATGGTGTGTTTTTGTCCTCACCCGCTTAACCTCTTCTTCTGATAGCCTTCCATCCCCATTCTTGTCACACCTGAACAATAATAGCAAAGTTCATCATAAATATTTTACTTCCAGAATTATGGTACCAAAAAAAAAAAAAAAAAATACTGCACAAATCAAACGCCTCATTAAATGTCTGTCATCAGATTATGTAACAAAAGCATAGCATGTAGAACTCAACATTATAGCATTCTCTCCTTCCAGGCATCTTAGGTACATGAATGTACCAATTGTTTCTGCAATAAGCCTATAGCATTCACTACTACATAAAACATGAATATATGTAAGAATTTGGGTCCCCCTTAAATTCTGCAACATGTTTAGAGACTCCCACTTAAAGATCAGATTTGTAATCATAATATATGCGAACGAGTTGGAGTGACATTTATTGAGGAGAAAATGGTAGAAAATTATTTGAGGTGGTTTGAATACGTTCAAAGAAACAAAGCTATTGAGTGCACTAGTGAGTATAGTCAATCAAGTAGTATAGATTCCTCTGAAGAGAGGTAGAGGAAGACCAAAACAAATACTCAATAAAGTTATAGAGTGGGATCTTATCCAAAGATCTGGTTTTCAATAAAGTACAATGTCGTCATGCGATTTATGTACCCCGACCCCACCTAGTGGAATAAGGCTTAGTTGTTGTTGTTGTTGTTGTTTAGAGACTCCATTTTGGGATATATGTAAATTAGATAGTGAAAGAGAATGATCTTACATGTCAAAGAACACCTGAAGTCTGGATTCGAGGTCCTTATCAGTCATGTCCTCCCAGAACACTTTGAGTTCATCCACAATGATCCCATTTTCAGCATTTATATTCCTTCTTCTAGCCAAAGCATCAAACAGTTCACCTGCAAAATCCTTTGATTCTGGTCCCATCCCTGTGAAGGAAAAACAGAATTACAGAAATCTCATAACGACAATTCATAGATGCCACTTAACAGAAACATACAAACAAACACATACATACCAATGCAAACTCCAAACTTGTCTCTTGTGAGCTTTTCATCAACTGCATATTGATTAAATTTCTTCTCAATTTTATTCCAAGCATCTTGTTCCTTCCCTGTAACTGTTCTATCAAGAAACCGTAAGCCTTTAAACCCTCTTGATGCTCCTGATTGTGACCTAACAATCTTTGGACTATTTCCTTGACCCACATTTCTATTCCTTATACTTCCTTTGCCATTTTCATTGATCTTCACTTTCTTCTTTGCCCCAGCTGGCTCAACCTCATGATTGTCACGTTCTGACGCCGCCATTGCGCTCTGAGCCGGCTCATTTTCCGGCAAATCAGCCTTGGGAACAATCTGGATACTTTCGAGAGGCCATTGTGATGAATCATCTTCACGCAGATTTTCGTTTTCTGATGACATTTTGATCATACAAGATAAAACAACAAAGGTCTGAGAGATGAGAAATCTCAAGGAAACATAATGTTAACCCCAATATTGACGTGATTTTATTCTGTGTGTCATTCTTATTTTTCCCGGGAACCAAACAAGTCGAAGACTTTATTTGATATTTCGTTTTGTCTTCGTCTTTTATTATGCGTTCATGATGAAACATTCAAAAAAATTTGCAGTTGCAGGTTGGTGATATGAAACAGCTAATAATTCCAAAAGAAGTCATTAAACAATTACTACAAAACATCAAAAGCTTCTCCATGCATAGAAAAGGAGAATAAGCAAACAGAAACGATGGTGCAGAAATATAACAGAATAAGGGCACATGAAGCATATGTGTCGAAGAATTATTAATGTGTCTATATATATATATATATATATATATATATGACCCGTGAATCTCCAATGATGGACCTCAGATGTGCTGATCTTACACCTTCCGACCAACCTCTAAATAATAATAATAATAATAAAGATAAAAAGTGGAGGAATATTTCTATCAATGTTAATTGTCTTGATTTGTCGTAATTTTTATTTTTTAAAAAAATTAAGAATTACACAAACAAACACCCTTAAAAAAATGAAATATTCCTTCATGGCTCATTGGCTCGGATTCTGTAAATTTTAAATCAAAACATTTTAAAGTTATGATTATTTTTAATGTAAAATTAATATGCACTTTTTAAGGCATTGATATATTTATTTACAAAGCTACTATTATTAAATAAATGATGTTTAAAATTTTAACATATTAAATTTTAGAGAGAGAAAAACTAATCATTTTGCCTATAGTTTTTACCCAATTGTAACCTATAGCTCATGAACATTGATTTAGTATAGCCCAGTTTCTATAATTTTAATTTAGTTAAAGTTTAGTTTTTAAACTTTAACACTCATTGTAACTAGTTCATGTATAGTTTGAGTCATTTAAGACTTTAATTTATAAGTTTTAATAAATATATAATTTTAATTTTTAAAATGTATGAAATAATATTTAAATGGTTAAAATTTTGGGGTTTAAATGCATCAAATCCTATTAAAGAAAAAGAATTTTACATCAAATCAAATTTCAATGATGGAACATCAATTGAGTCAAAATATGTGTATTGAGTTACATCAAGTCAAAATCTAAAGACTAGACCTTAGTTAAATCAAAACATGAGGACCAAGTAATCAGTTTTTCTTATTTTGAATTTATTTATTAGTTTTTTTAACTAAATCACAAATAACAAAAAAATTTAGTTAGCGTAATAATTATGGGATACATTTTCAATTTGTACTCATTTATAAATGAGTATCTTTTGATTTTTTCTCTCTCTCTCTCTATTTTCATTGATATAATTAATATGAGGAAAAATTGTCACGATCTCATTTATTACTCTGAAAATTGACTTATAAATAAGATTATTTTTTTAATAAAAAAAGACTTATAAATAAAATTAGAATAGTATAAAATATAAGTTCATAATTTTTTTTTAATTTAACAACCTCAGCATGTTTCCATTGGCCATGTGTTTGACTTGAAAAATGATGGGAAGTCATTATCAAATGTTTGAATAAGTATTGTTAATCATTACCCCTTTCTTTTTGGCCAATTCATCATATCATATATGCATTAAAAAAAAACATATCATATGTTTCTAACAACCATATCTTTGTATTGAGCCAAAAAAAAAAAAAACATATCTTTGTAGCTTTATGAACCCTATTCAAATTTATTACATTTAAAAATTCAATTCAAGTGATAAAGAGAAATATTGATTAGCCCTCAAGTCAATTTTCTTGCCTTTTTAATTATATGATTATTCGGATATTCCTTCCACAATACATAATTAGTAAGTCACTCAACGGCAACGCAAAACCATGGAGAGATGCAAAGCAACTATTTATATGAAATATAAAATATATCCAAGAATATTCACTAAGCTAACATCAACTTTTATTAATATTCAATAAATAAATTGACCTTAGCTTAATTATCAAGTATCAGTTATGTACCTTGGGACCAAAAATTAAAAATCATGCTTTAAAGAAAGATGAAAAAGTTATATAATTTTTTTTAAAACTAAGGACTGGTTACGAAATCAATATGCAAATTTTAGATTTTGGTGTTAAATTAGTAAGTCAGTCACATATAATTAATTGTAGAAAAATAAAGAGGAAAACGAATATTGAAATTCTGTTTAAAAGCAGTACGTTTGTTCGTGTGTTCAAAGTTCAAGGAGTATTTTTATTTTTTTAAAAAAGTTTAACATGGTTTTATAAATAAAATTTAGAATAGGAAAAAACTTAATTTTTAAAATAATGATTAATTATGTATGAATTTTTGGAATATCCACGATACTTCTCCTTACTGCCACACACGATCAATTATACATTTTACTTACGCAACTCTTCTGGTTGCAGACAGCTGGTCTCAACAATGCAGAAAAGGCAAAATAGATCGTTAATTAATGCATGTTGTAAATTATCTAATCTTAAATATAGTATCACTTTCACATTGATCTTATTTATAAGTCCTTTTTAACTAAAAAAATTTGGTCCTATTTATAAGTCCCTGTTAACCAAATAAATGAACCTATGACAATTTTATTCATATTTGTACCAATAAAAATAGAAAGAGAAGAAAAAGTAAAAAAGTACCCAGTCATAAATGAGGGTAAAATTGAAAATTTACCCCATAATCATTGAGCTACCTACTTCTCCCTGGTGTGTATGATTTGGTCAAAAGAGACTTATAAATAGGACCAGAGTGGTATAAGATAAAGTTGACTTTTTTGAAAAAATTAAGAAAGCTAAATAAATTACTTTAGAATATTTATATTTATATTCTTTTCTCCAAAATAATTAATTTGACTAATAAACTGATCTATAATCTAAAAATACACAATACATGATATGATTAAGTAACTAATTTAGTTTTTTAGTCTCCCAAAAAAATTTAACTATATCTTATATTTACGACAGAAAGAGTATATATGTAAATATTTTATATAAGAAAATACAATATTAGCTTGAAATTTTTGTCAGAAAAATTGGGTATCAAAGATGATCTATATATTTGTAAAGTTAAATTAAATATTGTGCTTATTATTTATTTTATATAACTTTACATTATTACACAGATAATGTGAATTGCGATAAACAAGTAACAAGAAGTATACATGCATGCATGATTCATGTGGTGACAATTAACTTTATCAAAAAGTTATTAAACTAAAATAATTGAGTAACATGTTACCAATCAATGCGGGGTTCAGTGTTATGTGGGCAATCATCACACTAAAAATTTCAAAAAAGCAATTTTTTTTTTTTTTTTTGGTTGTTGTTGTTGTTGAAAGCAACTTCAATAAAATGGTTGTTACAACCAATTTACTTGATAAGGTGATGAAAACTAGATAAATCAATAAAATGGTTGTTACATATATAAGTTCGATGGTCATTGGTTCAAATCAAAATCATTTTCGAATCAAAAGGATCATAATTAAAATAATATTTAAATAAAAAATTAATTCACAAGTGTATATATATAATATTTATGCATAAACAATAAATAATCTAATAAACCAAAATTATTTTTTTAAAACTCAGAACAATGTCGTTTTGAGCTCAATAGGAAAAGGAAACATATATAAAAGTCTAACTCCCAAAACTCTTGATTGGACTAGTTAAGAAATTAGTTCATCAGTTTATTAGTACGATCGGCCAACTCAGTTTAGGTTTTAATATATTAATTCTTTAAAATTATGGATTTGACAACCATATGATCTTCGTGTATAGCTATCTTCTTAACAACATGTTTGGTTTGAGAAGAGAGAAAATTTTTCTCTTATCTTTAGTAAATATATAGCCAATCTCTGCCCTCTCATGGACCCTAGAGACTAATAGTATTTACCAAAATTTATGAGCAATTTAATAAAAGTATGCCCTCCCTCATCTCCTCAAACCGAACACACCGAATAAAAGAAAATAGAACTTAAAAGAGAAGACAAATTAAATGTGGTCATCAGTATGGTGTTCATCTTTTATTTAATTTGCTGCTTAGCATATCTAAATTTTAAATTAAACTACAGCTCTTTCTATCATTTATACAAAAATATAATAAAACACACAAGTGGATCTCTGAATAATGTATTAAATAGAAAAGTTAATGGAAGGCATCCCCCCAAAATTAAAAAATAAAATAAAATAAAATAGAGTCTGTCTGATTTTTTGTATGTGAGTTTCTGTGAGTTATATTATCATCAGCAGATCAACTTAAAGATCTCATATTTAGTTTTTTATTTACAACTACATTATTGCGCTTTCACACTTCACACTATTGTTTTCTAGTGCTTGTGTGGAATATATATATATATATATATACACACATACAAGATCAAAGTAGAAGAGAAGGGGGCACGTGCCCCCTTGATTTATGATAAAATTACAAAAAATACCCTTATTCTTATTCTTATTATTATTTTTTCATTTTCCCCTTCTACTTAGTGTCTTATTTTAAAAAGATGTATTTGATAGTATTGATAATGAGGCAATTATAATAGAATTTTAAAAAATAAGGCCTAAAAGAATGATATTATAATTGTTTTTATTGTAATATACTTTTATTATTAAAATATATGGTATCCAATCTTACTATTTTTACTGTAAAAAAAATTTTCGGGGGCAGAACTCCCGCATCCCCACTAATGGTACCACTTCCATAAATTCTTGGATGTACCCCTATATATATATATATATATATATATATATATATATATATATATATATATATATTAAAACAAACAGATTTGAAGATGATTTGTTTATTCAGGAAATAAAAGTAAAAAGTCTGGTGAATTTGGTGACAAGACATGCACACATGATTACATAAAACAATTCATTTTTTATTACTTGGCTCCACATCATGATTAGATTAAAGATTATTAATTGTATCGTATTATCCATAATCTTGACTTCTAAAGTCGTGCTTGTAATTAGAGACAAAATCAAGGATAAAAACAGAGAAAAGCACCAAAGTAAACAAGCTAAGGTGATATTTATTGCTATATTTTTTTTAATATTCGATAATATATTATATTTCTTTATTTTTAGTGGGGTTAGTAACTATACGTTGCGCGAGTCTTCTTCTTCTTCTTCTTTTTTTGTGGTTGAAAATTTAATATTATATGTATAACAAATATATGATGAAATATTAAATTAATAGATCAATTTACTTTTCGTACAAAATATCTCAGTCCCACCCACCTAACGTAACATAACATCAGTTGTACTTGTACTGGACATATAACTATTTTTTTTCCTCGATAAAACATAGTTCATATAAAAGTTATTATGGTGACAATTTTTTGAAGGTTCAACTTGAAGGGAAAAATTAGGTCTACAATATATAATCACTGCCAAAAGTAAATATTTTTAATCAACAAAAAGGCAAATACTGTATATGGAAATTAACATTTTCCTCATGAACTGAGTTCTAGGGTCTTTACTAAAATAAAATAAGATCTTATATGTTTTAAAGAGCGTTGAATTAAGTATAGTTACTATGTAAAAAGTATGATTCTATTATAGCTTAATATACATACTCTACATTATAAATATTAATAATTTGATGCAAAAAGTAAACTAAAACTCTGAAACAACGAATTAACGAAGCACGTACACACTCATGTGATGGTGGGGGCCATCACTAGAAAACGATGGAGACGAACATACAGAGTGACACAGATATTCTTCAGAGATCTGGTAATTGAACCAGAGATCATCGTAAGAACGAACAATTATATATAAGATCAATGAAACTCATAAATAAAAGCCATGGAAATTCTGCAACCTAATCAGATAGATAATGATGTTGAAGTAGATCAGTATCTGTATATGATGTATATATAAACTTAATTTACTGACCTGATGCTGCTGGCTTGTCTGCAGCTCCAACGACTACACCGCTGGATTTGTGAATGGAAGGAAGCACAGGCGCCGGAGAAGAAACCGGGGCGGTGGAAACTGCCTGTGATGAAGGCTGCCACTCCATGGCTGATGTTTATGGTTGAGGTCTTGAGGACTGAGGAGGAAGAGGGCGGCACAAGACAAATGATGTCTCATGTCTCCCCTTCTTCTATTTATAGAGTGAAGACTTTAAGGCAGTACTGTATAGTGAGAATTAATTAAGTTGTTTTATTTTTATAATAAGTTAAAGAGAATTACGTTGAATTATATATATGAGGCCCTTTGAGGAAAGTATATGAACTTTTTTTACAATAAGAATATTATATGTTAAAAAATTACGTAATCATGATTATTGTTTTATTTGTGTTTTATTAATTATTTTAATTTTAGTAACACAACAATATTTTTCAAGTGCAAAATCATTTTTTTCTCATTCTATTTTTTTTTCAATTTTTCATTTTCCCTTTGGGATAAGCCCTTACGCACGTACCAAACAAATAATAATTAATAATTACAACATGGGTTGTGTGGTGTATAATTTATAGGGAAATCAATACTTGGAAGTTGATTGAAGTCTTACGTATTAAAAATAAATAAAATTGATTTGGAGTTTGGGTAATATCTTATATCTCAATTGAAACTCAAATCAAGACTTGAATAATATTATTAGTTGGTGTGAATATCTACTTAGGAGATTGCTATAAGTATAAAAAATTTATAACAAATCAGATCGTGTACAATTAAATTCATTTTTTATTTAATTGGATATTAAAATAATTTTCGGTTGATTATTTTGACATTAACATATGTTTCATGTGAATAATATTAATTTATTTAAGTCAATTTTTAATAATAGTATCATATATGTGTGTGTATCTACGCACATGAATGAGTTGTAAATACTACTTAATTAATTAAGTACTCTTTACAATACTAATTATTGTCCAAAGTTTTGAAACCCTACTTAATTCTAAATACTCCCTCGCATCCTCATTACACAACACCTTCTAATTAAAAATATATGGTGGAGGTACTATAAATCACAAAGGGAGCTATATAATTATAATTTATATGAGAATTATAACCACCAAGGGTTATAAAATAAATTATATGAGAATTTTGCGAATAGAACCAAAAAAAAAAATTATTTGTATCTTATACTACATTTAGGCTCCCTAATTTAACACAAACTTTAGCCAGTTTGGGGTCAAATTACAAAATTTTACCACGAAATTAAATGCAATATTATGCAAACAATTCATGATCGTTCTTTTATCAATCAATGAACCTTTTATTTTTAATTCCATAAATGAAACTAAGTGATAAAAACATGGTAAAAAGAGGGACTTTAGAATTTTTTTCTCTAAATTAAAATTCATGAAAATAAAGCTATTTCTAATCTTTTTGGTATTTTTGGAGAACAGTGTACATATGTTTTGGATTAAAAAGGGACTATATGATGAAATGAGTCTTGGTAGTAAAGTTGGTGGTCCTCCTAGCTTCTCAAAAATAATTTGGGAGTTAAATTTTCATTAAATCAAATCGAAAACCCCAAACAATCACATTTAATCCAATTTATCTAATTAATGACTAATCCTACGATCATGTTCATAGTCGTCATCTCTTAGATAAATTGTTAAAACCACTGGATGTGTATTTGAAAAGCATTTTAAAATACTTGCTTCCTCTTAAATGAAAACACAATCGCGATACTCAATATGAATTAATTCAACTACACACTATAGAAATAACATACAATGCATAATCTTATTAAAACATAAGGAAATATGTTCAATACAAAATCCAAGTGCATCGACAACAAAATTCAACACAAGATCAATTCATCATTGACAAATAACCACTCATCTAAGTTTCACAAATATGTACCAATACAAAAATTAATCCAAACTAAACACAGTGCGGGAATTGAGCTAATAGCTAGAAAATTAATAAACTCCTACCTCTTTGTAATGCATTGAAGCTCTGGTCACTTTTTCTATAACAACTCAAGCAAATCAACCACTCATATATAATTGTAGGGTTCAACTATAGCCCACTGCCTTAATACCTTTTTCCATCCACTGTCTAGATCTCAACCGTTGAATTGAAGTCAGAATGACCCAAATTTTTTTCAGGATTTATCGCATGCGGTAATAATTTCCTTATTTTTAGGTAGTTGACGGTCCACTACAATGGACTATAGCCACTCCCATAATTGCAACAATCACAACAACTTGATCAAAATATTGAAAATCCATAAGAATGAGTGAATGACCAAATCTGGAAGGAGAAAAATATGGGTGTGCTTTGGATGGGAAACCGAAGGAATGAGAGGGGACAGTGGAAGTGGTGGTGACTTCTAGGATGGACGGCGCACGGTGGTGGATGGTGGTTTGGTTCTCTTCTCCAATGAATTCGAGCTCCAAGGTCAGTCTCTCTTAGTCGCGGCCTTAAGCTTCTAGATTATAATTTTCTTTTATCCGCCCTCTCCACTCAACTCTTTGTCGTGATTCCCCTTTTTTTTAAGACCAAATATTAGACCTAATTTTTTCAAGCGAATTGTAGGTTTGCTTGGGACTTTTCTAGTATTTTGAGAATTCGAGTCCTTAACTGTAATTAATTTTGGTCCTTGTATGTCATTTCCCAAATTTGCTAAATCTCTTCCAAAACTCGTGCAATGCAAGATTAAGCACAAAGTAATATTAAAAGTTTAAGAAATTATTTGCATGAATAATTAATAAATTATGACTATTTTACCCTTAATTATACTTAATTTAGTACAAATGTGTCTAACTTAATTTACTGTTTAATTATGCAATAATGTCCTACGAAGTACATTAAAAATTTTAAATTAATTATAAAAAATCATATTAAAATATGGTTTAATCGCTCTTGTCTTTCTCAGTTCTAGTTTGTAGAGTAAATTATTCAACAAGTTAGATATCATAGAAGTATGTTAAAGTAAATGAGGTAGTAAATTAAAAGAACCACGTGGGGGATTTAATTAACTAACTTTAATCATTACTTTTTTTTTATACGAAAAAGTTTTGGAGAGGTTCGGTATCAGTCCCCCACCAAGGTCAAGGTACGGCCCCGGGCTCTATAAGCACTTACTGGGGACTTACGAGATCTCCTACCAAAGGAGTCTCGGCGACGGCAGAGGGGATCGAACCCACAACCCAAGAGCCTAATCCTAAATCCCTTATCATCTATGCCAACTCTCATTGGCAACTTTAATCATTACTTATACCGTCATTACTTGCGTAATTGGCAGAAATGCCACCCATATATGAGTTGTGATCACACGTCAGCTAGTTTCTAAGCACCCCTCCCAAAAAATTAAACACATGTTGAATTAATTAATTTTTTATAGATAAAAACCATTAAAGTTCATGGCAGCGTAATTTTGGTGTTATTTGGGAATCAAAGTTGATTTATCATATTTTCTTTTAATTTTATGTTATTTGATACAGTACTTCATTAAAATTCTCTCTCACCCAAAATATAAATCAAATTTTAAATAATTTGTGTTAATTCAAAATATCAGTCCATGTTTAGGTGTTATTTTGTGTTAATGATTTTTTTATTTTATTTTACCCTTTACTTTTAATTAAAAAATAATAAAGGATATAAAATCAAAATATACTTCAATGGAACCAATATAACTAATATTATGTTAGATTTTAGGGTTAAAGTGCGTTCAACGCCATGAAGTATTTTCTCAGGTGTGTCCACTATTTTGACGTAATTTATGTTGCGTCTAGTTCATGGTAGTTAAAAACTCGATTTATCACTGCGATTTTACGTTTTTACGATTTTTTTCATTAAAACGATTTTACTAATTTTCTAAACGCTTTTAAGTTTTTATGATTTTACTACGTTACGATTTTACGATTTACGATTTTTCATTCTCCTTCTGTTTTTAGGTAAAATCTACGTTTTCACTATCATGGTCTAGTTTCCCAGATGCATCTAGTATTCTAAAGAAGTCTGTAGTGCATGTAGCACGTTGAAGTATTTTTCTAAATGAGTCAAACACTCTAAAATATTTTGTGGTGAAATTTTACCAAGTATTAATTTTTTCAGGAAAATTTTTGCTGATAAAGCATTTTTTAGGTGTAATATAAATCTTGTCATAAACTCTCAAAAAGTCCTTTAAGTGAAAGTGCATCTATTTCTCTAAAAAAAAAATTCAGCAAAACTTTAGGGTGCTGGACACAACTAAAAGAATACTTTAGGGTACTGAATGAATATAAAATACTTTAGGACACTAGATACACCACGAATTATTCTAGGGTATTAGATAAATCTGAGAAAATATTTATTAGATAGATCTTAATCCTAGAGATCTGAATGCAATTTTATAGTAGTGGTGTAAATGAATGTATCTTTTTTAGCAGATTTAATAAACTATTTAATTATTTATTCGATACAGATGAAATTTTATAAAACATAAATTATGTAGTATTTTACTAACAAAATATATTTCACTATTTTCGAAAAAATCCAACTTCTCCTCTCTACTTGGACTTTTATATGTAACTATACATGTGAAAATGGATTTGCCAAATGAGTACACGCAATTAATTATATTTAGTCAAAAAAATTAATATATCATGGAATTAATATATAATTCCATGGCTTTTTTGATCTTGACTATTTTATTTTCTATTAAATTATTTTCTTTCCATCATCCAGCTGGGATCCTTTGAAAAATCATCAATAATGGTTGGCACTTGGCAGTATACCCTTTTCTCTTTTTAATTTGTAAGGAATCAGATCTAACTAATTATAATAACAATCGATATTTAATCTAATCTTTTGATTAAGTTTAACTATATATGATTTTTCTTAATAATTAAATTAAACGGATCACTTTACTAGTGAAAACCGCAAAAGATCAGTTTGATTGCCCCACGGCCACAATGTACATATATTTAGGAATTATACTTATTGCCAAGTCATATAAATTAGCTATTAACTAATTCATTATTATTCCATGATTTATAAAATTTATTTTGACAAATCAGATCTTTTATAGTAAATTTCATTGTTGTCAAACTTACAAATTGACTCTTTGAATTTATTGTTTTTACGTTTCTAGCTCATAAAAACAAGTCGCATCTGTAAACTCACAAGAGTATATACCGAATTTACTGTTTTTATGCTTCTAACTAACAAAATTGTGTATTTTACTCTTAAATTTGTGTTAGCTTTTTTAATTTAATAATGCTCATCGGCTTTATATATAAATTTTATAGAAATTTCTTTATTAAATATGATAAATGATGAATGTTGATAGATTTGATTTTAATTATTTAGATTTAAAATAATTTAAATCAAATTGTTGTCATTTTATATTTTAATTATTTAATTATATACTAGTAATACCTATTTAATAATAAATGTAAATTTTTATGAGTTTACGATACGAATTTACGTCACTGTCACGATTTTATTTAAACTCACGAATTTAACAACCTTAATTAATTTTTAAGAAGGACGAGCTTAGTTATCCACGTGATCTCTCAGTCACACACACATGCTTTTAAGTTTTAACTTAACAACCCTAAACGGCTGGATAAAGCAATGTGTAAAAAGACCAAGACATACTTTTAAAAAAAATTCAATAGGACATGTTTGAATTTGAGTTAGAAGATCACATTTATGTAAGTCAAAACAAAACTACTATAACATATTTACTTAATATACCGTAAATTATATTAAAAAAATAGTTTTTACTATCAATCCAATCAGATACTAAAATCTTCTCTACTATATTGGAATAAGAATTCGGTGGGTCGTGTAAAAGTCCTCTTATCATATTTATATGACAAAGTGAAGAAATAACTTTTTCCCGACGTCATTAAATGTTTAACCTTCATTTTATCATTTTGTAGACTTTATTTTCATTTACTGTAGAGTATGTTAAATGGGGATAAAATTAAAAATTTATTTGAATTTTAAGACAAAATTAATAAGGGTTAAAGGGGGGTTTTTTTTAAAAATATTATTATTCCAATGAAACATACTATAAGTAATTTATAAATAGGATCGTGAAGGACATTATATCTCTGAAGACCAAGAACAGATGTTAGAGGTGGGAAAACAAAGGGCCCAACCTTGACGGGCTTGGGCTGGACCTTAAAACTAAATTACCCTAAAATCATGTTTTTCTTTTTTTAAAAAACCCAACTCTCAATTTAAACAGACTTTAGTAAAGAGGGCAAATTTTATAATGTTTATAATATTTAGTAAATAGGTCAAATTTAGGTTTAGGCATATTGTCAGGCCTATTTAGGCATATAGGTCAAACTTATTTTTATAAGGCCTAGCTTATAGGCCTACATGCCTATTTAGTTTTTTTTAAATGCATTATTATACATAATTATATATAATTTAATCTAAATTAATTTCCCAAATAATTTGTAAAATTCATAACTTAGTCTTAACTCTAACTTCCACATTTAATCATTTACCCATAAGCTTAATCTTTTCATTCATCAATTGATCACATCTATTTCTCTTTTTTTTGTTCGTCCGAAATGACAATGCTAGCTCACTACTTCTCTCTTAACTTGTGTTATTTGATGCAACATAATAATTGCAATAAGTTTATTTTAGTGATGCAAAAATGAAAATGATTCAAATAGGAGGAGTTTATCTCATTTTCTATAAGAAAAATAAGAGGTAGAATCTAGTTTGACTTGCCACTTGTTGTACTTGATTAATTTTAAAAAATATATCTCCTTAGTTAATAGATGACTAATTTTTCTTACTCAATTTGTACTTACTCAAACAATTGTTACCATCAGGTGTTCTTTTCCTTCTCTTACTAACTCTTTTATTTCATTTAAAAAAAGAATCCCTAAACTTTTAAGACATAACATAAACTTTTAAATATGTTTGATGAATTATATATGAACTTAGATACATAGGCTTTAAGCCTATTTAAAAGACTACATTTTAAATAGGCCTTTAAATAGGCTTGAGGCCTTGTTAGACCTTTTGAAAGCTCATGCTTAAAAAAAAGCTTACATATAGGCTCAGGGTTTCCTAGACTTTGGATCTCTGTTGCAGGCCCAGACTTACTCCCTCTTGTCCTTATTATAAAATACCAACTAGTAATTGTATTTCGTCATTTTTATAAGGCATTTGTTTGTTTCCAAAGCGTAATGATTATTTTTTTTCCACATATGCCTATAATTAATAAAGATAGTGGGTGAGAGTAATAATTAATATAATATTAGAGTTTAGTGCAATTAATAGGGATAATATTAGAAGTTATTTATATTGTAGGATATTGTTATTAATTTTAACTATTTTTATTAATATATAAAATTATAAGTTAATGCCTCATAATAAAGGCCGAGAAAATACTTTGCTAAAGCCTAGGATAGTACATCCCCCCCCACCCAAACACACACATGTATATATTGGGAGAGTTAATGGTAGATTTTTATATTGTTTTTGGCTCGAAAATAGATTTTTAGATTTCAGGTTTATGGGTACTGACAATTTGCCTTTTACTTGAACAATACTTAAGAGTAAACTCCATGCGAACGTCAAAATGCATGGAAGAAGAAAGTCAGTAAACAAAGATTGCTCATTTAAATGTAGGAATATCACAAAAGTCAGTAGAAACATTTTGTTGCGGTAGAATGTAAGGATATCTCACGATAAGTAACAATTTTTTCTTGAAATCGGAAAAAAGAAAAAAGGAAAATCAATTTCTCCCCACCGCATTTCCGGAGGGAGATCATGAGTAACTCGTAAGGGTTATTTGCTCAGTAAAAGAATGCCAAATCCGATGAAGAAAAGTTGAATTTGAAGAACGCAATTTCAGGCCGAAGTTAACAGGAGGGAAGATCCGACGGTGGTGGAACAAGTTTTTGATTGGGAAGCTCTCCGTCCAAAACGATCCACGCCATTCTCAGACCCCAGCTTGTGTGAATTTCCAGGTGACAATGCATGAACCATAGCCCTGCACAATTTTTCACCGCAACATCATAATTTTCTTTAGCAATATGCATTCTGGGTGTTTGATAATTTGCCAACACGAATTTAAGCCAAAATGGGGGAATGATGGTGAGAATAATTAGAATCTCGCTATTATGGTCACAAATATTTGTTAGGCCAAGACTTCCTTTTAACTACTTAAAGTTAGTCTTTAATCACTTGCCTTATTTGAACTCAAAGTGGAACTTAATGTGGTGATTATTCAAAATTTAGCTACCCAAATAGGCACTTTACCAGATTTATGTTCCCCAGTGATGAAAACAAAAAAAGACATGTGGATGAAAATTTCTTGGATCCCAAATCATGTGGTGTTACTCTTACTCTGTTAAATATTGTAGCTAAACATTGCTCCTCAGCCTGCCCTTGTGAAGTAAAGTAATACTCTTCCGGTCTTAAATATAGGATATAGTTTGCAGTAATTAAGCACAAATCTTACTTACCTGGGTTATCTGCTAGGAAACGAATGGCAACCCATCCACCAGAGGGGACTCCCACTGTGTTCCTCTCAACAGGATCAACAAGATTGAAATTTGCAGGGTCCTTATTTGGATCAAAGTTGCCAAAACCTTGGCCAACAACAAAGAAGTTAAAGCCATGCAAGTGAAGAGGATGACTTTCAACACCAAGTATACCAGTGTCCTGCAAGATAAGCTCCACGCTAGTGTTGAATGGAAGAACAACCAACTTTGTCCCATTGCTCACCATGGTATTGTTTGGTGGTGTGCCCGTGTAGTTAAATTGATGTAAGGGGCTACTAGGAAAGTTGGGAGAGTAAACTCCATTGGATTTCCCAAAGTAATGGGCTTGAAGAAGAGCAGTGCTTGGGAGTGTGAAAGATACATTATTGATTGAAGCTGCAAACATTGTTCCATTAGGTCCCTGACATGTTTGATTGTTTTGACAAGGATTTGTACCAAGTCCAACTGTGAAGAACAAGCGCTTGTCCACTTTTTGGGGAACATTGGCCGGAAACTGAGCGTTTGCAAGGCTTCGGTGTTTGCTGCTGAAATTGGTTGCAAAGGAAGTGTCATTAAGAGCAGGGAGGATTGGTTTGAAGAGTGGAAGCTTCTTCAAATGAAGAGATTTTTTTGATGGGGATTCATATTCCAAGACACCAGCAACAGTCGAGTTATCAAAAGTGCCAAGGCCTGTCACATATGGTCTGGCAGTCATAAGGAATGTGGCTTTGGGATAATGGGATTTGGTTTTAAGAAGAAAATTTGTGGTTTGTCCTGGGGCAATGAGAATGGTGTTAGTCTCAAACGGTTTAACATATACAGCATCTGCTTCTACAACCGTGAGGGAGTGATTCGCAATGCTGAAGAAGAGCTCATCATTGAGCGCTGCATTGATCAGACGAAGAAGGTATGTTCTTCCAGGCTTCACCTTTAGCTTGAATGTATCTGCCAAAACCAATAATTAACGTAGAATCAAAACATTTCAACTGTAGCCTTATTATACGAAAGAATATCTCAGGAGTTGAGGTTGATACCTTTAGCAGAGCAGTTATATAATGGTCCTGGAAATCCGTTGATGGTGTAAGCATCGGATACATTTGGTCCTCCACCTGTTTGTTGGGCCTGGGCAATGACTGCCTCAGGATCTGCATTCCACCATTCTCCTAAAAAGTTGAATGCATATCATATTAGGCTATTAGGAAATGACTGTCTTCAACAAATGAAACCCAAATTGTGAGTAGAAGACGCCACTATTGCATTACCAAAGATGATGGGAACTTCCTTATAGGGTTTGGTGAAAGGATAAGGAACACCATGCTTGGGAAGAATGATGAGAGGACCATAGACAGTTGATCTTAACCATGAAATGTGAGCATGCCAAAAGAGAGTGCCTCTCTGGCCAACGATGGTGTAATTGTAGACATAAGTTTGTCCAGTTTGAATTGGACATTGCGTCACATATGCCGGTCCATCTGCCCACCCGGTTTGAAGTTGTCGAATGCCATGCCTATTTGAAAGATATTTAGACATGTTAGAGATGAGTCCCATTGAAACTGTGCAGATTAAGTCAAACAAAGAGTTTGTCCTTGAAGTTCTAGAAAAACAAAAGTTTTTCCTACCAGTGGATGGAGATGTTGTTGTGTACATGATTAACCACTTTGATGACAAGACGATCACCTTCCCTCGCAACAATCTTAGGTCCTGGAAACTGACCATTGACTGTGACCATGCTCTTCGTGTGGCAGAGTCTTGTTACATTTTGGTACTTAATCTGCACCACAAAGCCAAAGGCATTAGATAAAGGGAAAACAGTTAATGCTAAAGTTGTATTCATGAAACTTTAGTTAGCAAATAAGATAAGGAGAAGTACATCAAAATGGTAGTGCCTCGTAATGCCCCCTTCTGCAAACTGAGGGATGAGAATAGCTGAGAAAAGAAAGATTACAGAAAATGCAAATGATTGAAGAGGAAGTAGAACACCCATTTTTTCTCTTTTCATAGAGAGTAGGTGTAAACTTCTTAAAACGTAGATGGAGAAGAAGTCATGAGTTGGCAATATATATATAGAAGAATGAGGCAAACGTTGTCGTTCAATTAGGTGATACAAAACCACATGTTTCATACAGAAACAGAAATCTAGAAAAAGCTTAAATAGCTGTGTATTAATGGGATCAATTGTTAGAACAACTAAAAAGAGTGGAGTCCAAGACAATCAATTGCGTTTGACCTCCTTCCTCCTGAAGTCAAATCTTACATGATTTCCTTGTCGAAGGCCCTGTTATTACACCTATATGTTATTTGGTTTGTAAACTTTTTTACATGGAAAGTGACATTTATAAGTTGTCACCAAACCAGGTTTTCAATTAACTGAAGCTGCAAAATGTGAGAACGTATGGTAAATAGAAATGCCAAAGGTGAGTTTTACATTTTCACGCTGCTTTAAGATATTTATATATTGATGATGATGACTACTAATTGATGAGGCCTTCCAGATTCTTAGAGACTAAATCCTTTTAAAAATTTCTTTGAAGTGAAAAGAGCAAATATGAAATTTCTGTGTCATTTTCACTGGTGATACTTGAGATTGAGAAGGCACAAGCCATTGGTTAGATGTAATTTTCCTAACAGAAAGTTCTTGATTCCAAAGCAATGTGGAAATGAATTATGAGGACATGTAGAAGAAGGGTTTGTTTGTCTCTATCAAGCAGTCACTTTAAGAGGTAGATGCATGCCCTGGCATTTTTTTTTCTAATTATTATTATTAACAACATGACATATCGCCTGCAACAATAATCCCTAGCCTCTAGCATACAATGTAGTATTAGAGAAGTATTTAAAGAAAAATTAAATAGATCAAATTATTATTCCTCTTACGACTCATTTAAGATTCAATTGCAATAGGCATTAACGTAACATAGAATCATAACTTCATTATTTACTACTCCCTTCGGTCCTAATTATAAGACCTAGTTGACTTTTTTTTAAAGAGATTAAAGAAGCTACTTAAATTACTTTAGATTATTTTTATTTTTAATTTTTCTTGAAACTAATTAGTTTGACTGACAAACTAATACTCTCTCCGGTCCTAATTATAAGAGCTAGTTGACTTTTTTGTAGAAATTAAGGAAGCTAACTAAATTACTTTAGAGTATTTTAATTTTAATTTTTTTCTTTAAACTAATTAGTTTAACTAATAAACTAATACATAATTTAAAGATACACAACATATGAAATGATTAAGTAACTTATTTAGCTTCCTTAATATCTTCAAAGAAAGTTAACTAGCTCTTATAATTAGGACCGGAGGTAGTACATAATATAAGGATATACAACATATGAAAGGATTAAGTAACTTATTTAGTTTCCTTAATCTCTCCAAAAAAAGTCAATTAGATCTTATAATTAAGACCGGAGGTAGTAATAATTTTTTGTAGGATCACAGGCTTGAATGGACTCTTTTGAATAGTGTCATTAATTTAGTAGAAAACATTTTAAAGGAGACTTGGTGTATTTGGTTTGAGGGGAGGGAGGTGGGAGGGAGGAGAGATATATTTTTTTTCCCTCTTCTTTACTAAATAGCCCATAGACCCCATCTGATTCCAATTTTGCCCTTCCATGGACCCCACTGGAGACTAGAAATATTTACCAAATTTCATGGGCAATTTGGTAAAAGCATGTCCTCATCTCTCCTCCTTTTAAATCAAACATACCCTTAAACTGAAGGGTATTTCAACGAGAAGAAACTACTCTAAAAAATTGTTTTGTAAAACTTTTTTTTATAGGCGGGTATTCTCTTATTAGAGGTAATTTGTTCGAGACACTTTTAAAAACTAAACGTGAGCAATTTTTCTGAATATTGGTTCATTTTTTGTGAAGAACTAACCATTTCTATTAGATTCCATTAGTAATTGTTCACAAAACTTATAAGCTGGTCAGGTGTTTTTTTTTTTGGGGGATAATAAACTGGTCAAGTGTTGATTTTGGGCTTTTAAGATGTTTTCAACCTTGAAAGTTTTTTGGCCCAAAATTTTGTACATGGGGGCCCATGTCGTTTTGATACAGTCCCAAAATTTTCAATGGATGGATAAAGGGTCTATTTGGGTTGGCAATGAGCGATACTTAAAAACTATCTGACTTTAAAAAAAGTTCGGTGGGAAAAAAGTCAAGTTGTAAATAATGATTTGTGTTTGGATTGATAGTGGTAGAAGTGGCGGAGTCCATATCAAAAAACTGAGAGCTTTTTAGAAAAAAAAAAAAAACTCAATGGTTGAGTTTTTTTCCTTAATTGGCTTTTTGAGCTTTTTTAACTTAAAATCCAATAAACTTCAAGCTCAACACAAACGGGCTAAAAATGAGTTGACATAAAAATGAGTTGACAACGTTATTAGACTTTTTTAAAAAATTGACAACGTTATTAGACTTTTTTAAAAAATTAACGGTGCACTCCAAACAGACCCAAGTTAATAGCTTTAAACAGCGTTTTCAAAGTAGGAAGTGTAACGCGATGAGTGCAAAATGTATTTAGACTTATTGATTTTATTTTCACTCATTTTTTTGACCTTTACCAGTAACCAATTCATATTACTTCAGTTGGTAAGTTCTCTACGGTCTCGTTAATTTTTTGAGTGCAAATTAATTATTTAAAATTTAAATGATACTTTCTCATTAATTTTAAGGGAAAGTTACTCATAAGCCCTAGGAAAGAAAATTAAATAAAAAAATGTCTTATATATTTAAGTAAAGTAGCGTCATTTATAAGTCAAACCAGATTAGCCCCGTTAAGCATGAAAATGAGAGGAGATAAGTAAGATTAGTAAGAGATACCTTGCCTTAAGAAAAGAAAGATTAGCCCTGTTAAAGGGAGGAAGCATAAGTAAAAGTAAAAGAAGCTGATTATATTTTATTATATTATGAAAATATAATATAATAATAATTGATTAAAGTTTGATGAAGAATTGACACTTTATGAGGGAGACAAGCTAGGAATAATAAGACCATGAACTTTGAGATCTTCATCATGTCTATAAATTCCTCAACATGATCACACTACTGCTACATTAAATGCAGATGGTTTCATCAGATGCTGCTTTGTGTGTTTTACAAAACTGAGAGAATATAATGGAAAAGATCTGTGGAGGGCCATGCTTCCTCTATTTTACTCTGCTTTTGCTACTTCCTCTTCTTCTCACAGCTGAGCAGATCTTTCCTTCCCAAATCAAGGTATTAATTTTATACTACACTTGTTTCTCCATATTTTGCATATAATTTAAGGTCCTAAATATAAGAATCGGATAACTAATTTACATATACTAAGGAAATTAGTAGAATTAATCATTTTTAATAAATGTTTTTCGAGTTCCTAAAATGCACCCTTTAATCATTTACGTTGGAAACTACCCTTATTGACGAATTGGATTATTTGCGGAAATAATTACGAATTTGTGGAAATAAAATAGATTAAGGCCTCATATTTATTACC
Organism: Acacia crassicarpa; assembly: GCA_034222035.1. Classification (NCBI taxonomy): domain Eukaryota; kingdom Viridiplantae; phylum Streptophyta; class Magnoliopsida; order Fabales; family Fabaceae; genus Acacia; species Acacia crassicarpa. Next base: position 47,994,755 of record JAWXYG010000006.1, on the reverse strand, counting down.
AAAACAAACCCTTTAATTACATTTAGGAACAAAGGAGTTATATACTATCCTCCGGTCTTTAAATATAAGATCTAGCTTTTCATGTAATTTATACTTTAAACTAAATCTTATATTAAAGACAGAAAATAGTATTTTATATATTTCAATATTTTAATAATAATGTGAGCATGTGACTGATTCATCATAGAGAGATTATAAAAAGTGTAATTACATTAATGTTTTAATGGAAATACAACAGAAAAATTGCACGTACGTGATCACTATTGAAACAACGTGCATGGTGGGAGCCGAAACGTCAAACCGTGTGAGCCTAAGATTTGGAGACACAAATTCAAATGAGATAGTGGTTCGTCACCTCAACACAAAGCTCCTCAGAAAAGTGGACCCACTTCAGTCTGAGGTTGTCGACGTCAATATGGCAAGAAGGCCGTTTCAGGCTTGCATGGTGGACCAGTTTGTGGTCACGGCTCCATGTGTGGACTCATCGATCTGCCGCCTCTACCTTAAAATGATCGGCTCCGACGAATGGCGGCCGGGATTTGCTCAAGTCCGGGTGCTTGGAGCGTCGTCTCATCTGAGCTCTGGTTTCTTTCATTTCCGGCGATTTATGCCCAGATATGTGTGGCATGGTGCTGATGTTTGTGACAGAGAAGTCACTCCTTTTGGTCTCTCAAATAAAACAAACGTCTATGTCAAGATTCCTTAGCTTGTTAATTACACTATTAACTTTCTTTTTTTGTTAATAAATATGAAAAGAAGAAGCAGTAATGCTTTTCTTTTTATATGCACTGCTGGTATGCATATAACGTGATATTATTGACTAGTATTCAAAAAGATAATTATATACCACTCCTTCTTAGTATAAGGCATTTTCTAGATCCTTAATATATGAGTTGGATAAGTCATTTTATAAAGAGCATTTAGCTCCCGGAACTATTTTTAAAGTAGTGCTCAGTGTCATAAACTATCGTTTGGTTTATGTCCTATATCCTAAAATATTTTTCCGAGCACTTAGTATTCTAAAGTTTAAAGAGCTCCTCACTGCTATAAGAAAAATAATTTAAGGTCAAAATTGTACTAAAAAATGAGGGGTAAAAGAATTGATTAAAAAAGATTTCTTGTTCTTATTAGGAAATCATGATTGCATCAAGTCATCAACTGTCCTTTGAGAATACTCATCAAAAAGAAAAGGTTTGCCTGCGTAATGGGGGAAAAAAAATCACTATCTTTACTCCATTTTAGTTCATTTGGATTAGTAGTGAGAAAAATGACTTATTTTTTATTTGACTTTAATAAAAATAATATAGGATAAAAGTCAAATTATGAATGCGATTTATTTTTGAATTGACAGTGAAAGAAGTGACTTTTTTCTAAATTAAAAAGTGTTTAAATTATAATTTAAAAAATAAGTTAAGATGGAAAATGAAATGAATCGTATTAAATATTACATATGTATATTAGTTGAATATATTTCGATAATTGAAGATAAAAATTGAAATTTGAAAAAAAAATTAATGAACAATAAAATCCTTGATTAAATATATTTAATGGATAAAATTGTATATAAATTAAAATGCATACGAATGTTTTTTACAGGTTAATACTAAATAATAGTACATTACTAATTGGATTTTAAATAATGTATGGGTCTCACATTATGCTATCTCATATATATCTTTTCAGGATTTTAAATTGGTTTACGTTGTGTATAAATAGTGAAAGTGCCTTGAAAATATATCCTCATCCAAATCTAAGAGTTAATTAGGATATTAGCCTTAATCTTAAATATAAAAATCTCTATCCATTCATCTTTAATATTTTTTGTTTCTTCATTGAGAACTATAGCTTCCAAAAAAAAAAATTGAAAAAATCTGTCTACCTAGACACAGGAACAATGCAACTAAAACAAAAAAACAAAATCTCCAACTTGTAAGTTAAATCAATTTCCCCCAGTACCAAAAAGAAAAAGAAAAAAAGCAAGATATGATCAAATTCTTGAATCTGTCTGATTCAATTATCTAATTATAAGAATTCAAATCAATTTTCCTCATGAGGAAAAAGCTACTTAGATCATCATCATCTTCATTTTTCGTCCATAATGAACAAACGAGGCTTCTTGGCGGCATCCGTCGGTAACAGGCTCTTCACCTCTTCTTCTCCAATCTTCACACTCTTCCCGGCGGCGGTGCCCCTAAAGATAAGCATACCTGTTCTTGGGGAGCACGAAGAAGGGAAGGGGATGACAACGAACAGAGGTGGACAATGAGTATGTCAGACTACGAGAGAATGAAGGGGGCGCCCATTTTTAAAAGTATATTGTGGTGGATGCACATTTTTAAAAGCTTATTAGTATTTTTTATCCACTTAAAAATTAATTGTGTTAGACGCTCCTGAACCAATAGTTTGTTAGTCAAATCGCTACTTAACCCTTTTTTGTTTAAGTCCAATAAGAAATAGGTCAACCCAAACACTTCTAACTGTGTTTTTTTTTCCCCCTCACTGGAATTTCTTTCAAATGCCATTGGAAACCTTTTGCCTGCCAACACTCTGTAAACGCTAGCCCAAACATGCTGTAATAATTAGATTGATTTGACCCGTGTATGTTTAACTAAACTTATTGCTTAGCTGTCTCTGAAATTTAATTAGTCAAAGCTTTCTAGAGCCTATATTATTAATTAATTACCTTTCACAAACTAATAGAGTAAAGGTTGAAAATACTCATAATTAACCTTTTGCCAAAGTGAGCCACACATATATTTTATGGAGACAAAACTACTCATAAACTTTAAAAATAATAGTGAAAATGTCACAACCGTTAAAATGACATAAAACTACTGATAACCTAACGTGATTACTTTTTTATTTATCACAATAGTATGATCAAATCACAAAACATAATGGTCGTTAGGTTACTTCAACAAATATAATTCGAAGAGCAGATAGTGTTTGACGGACTTTGGATGAGTTTGCAAGTAAATTTTTGGGTAAAGGTGTAAAAATACACATGTGCTTTATCCTCAGAAGCGTCTAACACCAAATGTTTTTTTTTTTGGTGCAAAAGTACCTACCTGGTTAAGAAAGCAGAGTAAAAATCCCACTTGCCGTTAATGTATCAGACGTCCATTAATAACCAAGCCGTTAATGAATCTCTCTCTCCTCGCATCTTTAGTCAATCTCTCTCTCTCTCCTCGCATCTTCTTCTGTTGAATTTGTTTTTGCCCGTTGATGGAGAACAAGATTAGGAATATTAATGTAGATGGAGGAAGATACTCAAGCATGCACAAAAACTCTCATATCCAAAATGAAGCCCAAGATAAAGATACGCATCATTCACATATTTGAACCATAGACCATCCACATCGATGTTCACAATATCCGAGAACTGGGGCTGATCCTCTTTGGATAACACTTTTAACGTTCATTTTTTTTAAAAAAGAGTAGTTGAATTTCAACTTATTTAAATAACAGTCATTATATGTCTACAAAAAAAGTCGTTTAAATATGAAATAAAATCATAGTAACGACTCTTTTAATTAAAACAAACATTTTTTTTCTTATTTTGAACGTCCATTTATTAAGAACGAACGTTTAATATTGTGATATAATGACTGTTTTAATAAAAACAGTTGTCGTTGTATCTTAAACAACATTTATTTTATTTTGAAACACCATGTAATTTTATTTTGCGAAAAATTAGTGCTACTTACCGTTGAAATAAAAGCTTCAAAATCACTATGATTTTATTCCATATTTATACTATTTTCTAGTATGTAGCCTAAAATTTTGATATTTAAAAGAAAAAATCTGACCATAATTTTATTTAGTTAGTTCCTAATAATTAAATTTAATAAATTAAAAATACACATCTTATATGTATATAAATGGTTTTATCCCATATTTATAGAAATTTCCTAGTATGTAACCTAGAATTTTGATAGAAAGTTAAGAGAAGAAATCTAATCGTATTTTTATTTATTTAGTTCCTAATTAAATTTAATAAATTAAATAATATATCTCTTTTATACACACACCGTATTTTCATTTTGTTAGTTTCTAATTAAATTTAATAAATTAAACAATATATCTCTTTTTATATATATCTGTAAAAAATATATCAATATCATTTAGTTTAAGCCTTCATCATGCCATTTTATTTTATTTTTATTTTGAGTTACAATTAAAACTCGAATTTTTTAAATATTTCAACATCATCTGTGCGTGTTGTGGATTTGTAGACATATAACGACTGTTATTTAAATAAGTTAAAATTCAACAACTGTTTGTTAAAAACGAACGTTAAAAGTGTTATCTGACAAGGCTTTGCACCAGTTCTCGGAAGTTATGAACATCGATGTGGATGATCTATGGTGCACATATGTAAATGATGCGTATCTTGGGCTTCATTTTGGATATGGTTTGGGAGTGTTTTTGCTTGCTTGGGTATCTTCCTCCACCTACATTAATATTCCTAATCTTGTTCTCCATCAATAGGCAAAAACGAATTCAGCAGAAGAAGATGCCAGGAGAGGGAGAGAGTGACTAAAGATACAAGAAGAGAGAGATTCATTAACACCTTGGTTATTAACGGATGTCTGGTATATTAACGGCAAGTGGGATTTTTGCTCTACTTTCTTAACCACGTAGGTAGTTTTGCGCCCAAAAAAAGCATTTAGTGTTGGATACTTTTAAGGATAAAGCACATGTGTATTTTTGCACCTTTACCCTAATTTTTTACCTATAGTCAAACTAATTTCATAAGAACATGTGAATCGATGAGCTGTAGTGCACAGTTACTTTCCAAAAATCAATTGCTAGATTAAATTTAATTATACATAATTCATACACAGAAAAATAATTAAATTGTTTCAAAAATAAATAAAAGCATTATCTATGTGTATCAATGTGTCATGTGTGTGTGTCTTAATAAGCTAACTTGCAATTTACGCAACCTAGCTTATCGAATTAATAGGTTTGGCAGATGAAGTCAGTGATGAGTCACATGATGATACCGAAAAATAATATTGGAATTGCTCGTAGTAGGTAAATTGGTGGGTTAGATTAGATGAAATCAACTCATCAATTAATCAAATATCTAATCCATTTTGATAATAATAATTAACTACACGCACACAGCATTATTTGATCTTCTTTCCTTTTAATAAGGGAAACTGTAACTTGTAGAAGATGAAGATCACATCAATATGCATACAGGAAATGATAAAAATGACGATAAATTAAAGTGATTGAACTGTGCACAACCTTAATTAACTTAAAAGAGCTAGAAAGAGAAGATATTTTATATATATATTTTTGGAAGTTGCATAATGAGAATGTGAAATATTGTTTCTGCTCACGCGACCATGAAGTCAGGCAACATATAAATTCAGAATCTTATAGTACACAATAATGCAAACATATTTCTATATAGTCACTTCATGTGGTGCATGTAGATGAAAAGTTGCATGAATATTGATCGTACAATCATTTTTTGTGCAAACAAATTAAATTTGGATTCAGTGTGAAACATATATATACAAAAACCCATCATTTGCAACTTATGGTATATGAATTGATTAATTATTGAAGTAGTCTGTATTTTGGTTCCTATAATCTAAAGCATGTGTATGTTTAATAATACTGCATTCGATCAGATGATATTTAATTAACACACACACACATACACATATATGGACTCCTCCTTCTTCTTCTTTTTTATAACTCACGCACATAATGTATTTATTTTAGGCTAAAGTATACATTTGGTCCTTTATATTTGCCTCTGGTATCATTTTCGTCCCTTAAGTTTGTAAAGTGCACATTTAGTCTCTTAATGCTAACACAATTAGTCTGACTTAATAGAAAATACTGAGTCAACAATTTTAAGTGATGATTATGTAATTAAATGCTCACTAAGTATGCTTGTATGTTAGTATTTTAATAAATTAACATTTTAAATCTTATTAATTGAAAATATTTAATTTTCTTTGACGAAAAAAATATATTCAATCTTCACAAATTGTGAAAAACCGCAAAACAGTCTATAAAGATTAATTTTTTTCAATTAATAGGATTTAAAATATTAATTTATTAAAATACTAATATATAAGTATGTTTGGTCAGCATTTAATTGCACAGCCATCACTTAAAATTGTTGAATTAGTATTTTCCGTTAAGTCAGACTAACGGTGTTAACATTAAGGGACCAAACGTGCACTTTACAAACTTAAGGGATTAAAATAATACCAAAAGCAAATATAAATGACCAAATACATACTTTAGCCTTTACTGTATGAATAGTCAAACTCAACCTCACGCTTCAAAAAATCTTTAAAGAGCTAATTTGTGTCATTAGGCTACAAATCAGTAATATCGTGACAAATCATGAGGGCTCATCATTATATTTATTTTTGAGACTCATAAAGTTAATTGATTTTTTTTCCTATATATTATTTATAAGTAGGGGCGGATCCAGAAAATCACTAAATGGGGCATCATTGGAGAGGGATTCGGGGGTGCCCCGATATTTTTTTTAAGGAAAGTTTTAAATGCATTAAAAAAACAAAAGAATATAAATAAGAAAAGAAAAGAATATTAAAAAAGAATTCATGAAAGCAGGTGAATACTGAAGATGTAATAAGAGAAGCAATTATTTACAAACCTATCATTTAGAAAAACAAGGCTAAGTGCTGTTATAAATATAATGCAGCTACATAAATTATAATGAAGAGTAGGCACTCAATAAGTTTAAGTACATATATTTTAGGAGTTTACTTTTCTCATGTTGCATGAGAGAAACAAGATTCCTACACACACATAAAATGGTGGGACCCACATATATATAGTGCTAATTATATATTTATGCGGGTCCTACCATTTTATGTGTATGTGGCATGAGAAAACATTTCTCCTACAACATGAGAAATGTTTTTCCTTATATTTTAATAACAAAAGTATATTACAATAAAAAAATAATTGCAATATCATTCTTCTAGGCCTTACTTTTTGGAATTCTATCATAATTGCCTTATTATCAATCAAATACATCTTTTTCAATATAAAACACTAAACAATCATTCAATTATTTATCCTCCATCCGATTACGAAGTGTAGTCTTATATATTAAGGGTGAACAATTAATTCAAGGGTAGATAATCATTCATATATTAATTTTTTGGGGTTGGGGGGGGGGGGGGAGGGGGAGTGCCCGCCCTTGAATTGGAGAATTGAAGAATTATTATTATTATTTTCCAAAAATTATAATAATAATTCTTCAATTCTCCAATTCAAGGGCGGGCACTCCCCCTCCCCCCCCCCCCAACCCCAACCCCAACCCCAACCCCAACCCCAAATCCACTACCTGCGTTCGCCCTTGTTTACAAGCCAATCCAATCCAATCAATTATTTATAAATGTATGCCATAATCATTTTTATTAATAGCCTCTTCACTTTTTTGGGTTACCTTTCAAAGTAAATATATTTAATACAGTGTTATTTTGTTGGCCAAAATATAGTATTGTATAAGATCTTATGGTTATGGACATGGGATGAATATAGAATTTCTCACGAATATTTTACTTTCATATTAATTATGAAAAATAAATATAATTACTAATTGCTAATTATCAAGAAGTTGTTAGTCCATTTTCACAACATTTTCCTATGTCTCATGATCAGCTGGGTGTGTTAATTATATACACTATATAGCAAATAAAAATCTTTTATCATAAATAATTATGGTAGACCATGCATTATATTAATCCATATATATCCAAAAAAGTAATTAGAGATGGAAACAAAATGATCAAAAGGCACAATGGTATCAAGGAAAATTAATGATGACCAATGAAAGTGAAAGTCTCTATATATAATTATATATGTTCTTTTACGTACACAATAATGATTTCGAGCAAAAAAACGTACACAATAATGATTACTTCCTTTAATTAACCTATGCATTTGCATGCATGCTGCTCTTCTTTTTTAGCATAATTATATTATATTGTTCTAAAAAATGTAACACCACCATTATTATTCATCAAGTTCCAATATTTGAATCATTATCTTATTTGATATAAAAAAAAATCATTATCTTGATTATATATGCAATATATGTGTGTATCTATATATAAATAAATTATGATATTCCAGGCATGCTTTGCCCTTTACGTTTTTGAATTTTGAAACAAGATAATTAATTTACATCTTCCATGCATGGTAACCAATATTCATTAACACTTGTAAGTAAAAAATATAGTTGGAATGTATAATATTTGACATATAACACATTCATATGATCACAGATCCCATCTAATAAGTATCATTATATAATAAATTTTCTAAATTTATACAAGTAAGAGTAAGAAAATTATTTTTTGAGTGATTGAAGATTGAAATCAACCGTTGGCCAACAAAAAAAAAAGATTAAAAAAAAACAAAAGTCTTGACGGTTTTAATGATTGGATTAATTGTATATTAAATTTTGTCCCGCGCCATTAATATAGTTGAATTTTGTTTACACATGTTTGGTAAAATGATGGAACCTAGCTTACATCAAAAGTCAAATCCACTCGTGCAATCGGGTATCCCTCTAGTTTTTCCTCTATATTTCACCTAAAAAATATGTTTTTTTAAGGTCCTAAACCATCATAGGTTCAACAAATACATAACCTACCACACGGTTTAGCAAAATGGATGATATTTCGGTGTTTGGTAGAAACGTAACAAGGACATACTCCTCTTGTTTTTACTTTAAAGAAAATTACTGAAAAATCCACCGTTACAAAATTCATTATCTATATAATTGTATGGGGAGTACATTACAAATTGAAACAAAATTTTTCTTACGTACTTACTTTGAATGTTGTGAAAGCACATCTAGAAAATTAAAACAAATAGGCACTAAAGGTTTTTGAAATTTTTTAAGGATTCATGTGTAATGTTTCTTCAACAGGTGCAACTCTTCTTCGGATGTATGTGTGAAATCTAATTTTAACAATGTGTTAATAAACAAAAGACATCTTACCTAGCTGAAAATATGTTGCATGAGCATGAAGGGTCTGGAAATTTTGGTTTGGGAAAGAGAAATGAAAATTATCTGCCTGAGGCAGGCGTTTGATTCGCATCTTCCAATTGAAAATAGTTTCACGTTGAAACCAATTTTCTGACGTCTAGAAAAATAGGCTAAATACACAAAAGCCTCTGTATGTGATCGTTGATGTGATATTAGTGTTTAGTATAGGGACAAAAATGTCATTTTGCCTATTTTCTGATATCATTTTTTTCAAATCAAATAAGAAATTTTATATCAACCAATTTTCTTTTCTAGTATAAATCAAACACTCATGTGTGGTAAAATATTTTTTTCATTTTCATTCATTTCTTTCTGTTCAAATTCTTTTCGACTCTTTCTTTGAACCAAACAGGCTCAAAGAGTTGCATTGTTCAAGTACTTTTTTTTTTTTTGAGAATGTATATAAACACTTGGACAATAAATTTTGTAATTGGAGATTTTTTTTTTCCAGAAATTTTTTGATATATATTTATAATATTTTTAGAGTTGATCTTATCATAAATGTAATATAAGATTTTATGTTTGTCAATTTTTTCTAATTTACCTCTATTGATATTTCTTCAAATATGATTAAGAAGGAAAAAGAATAAAAAAATTGAAGAAAATATTAAACATTTTAATAATTATATATCATATTAACTAATTGAATTAATCTTTTTAATAATTAAATATAAGGATTGTGTATATATGTTTTAAATACTAAATATCACCGTCAGTTATAAATAATGATGACAATATGGGATATGGGTGTGATAGATTGATAGTAATAGTGATAGTTGATAGTGTCAGGGAACAGGTAGCAGCTTTGGAAGCTCAACCAAATCTCAATTTTTCTGAAGGAATCCTATGAGTCCATCAAACTCCTCCATATATTCCGTGGCCAAAAATAAAAAAGAATAAAAAAAACATTTTACAAATTTAAAAAGATCCACTGAGCTGAACTCATAAAAAATATATATATAGTTTTTTTAGTTAATACCCTGCGTTAAGATTTTCAGGAATTTTTTTAATAATTAATATTCCTTCAGTGAAAACTTAAGCAAATTTTCCTGTGTAATTAATAAATATGTATACAGGGGAAATTTGACGGGAATATATATGTGTGTCTGTGAACTTAAAGGGAAAAAGAGATAAAGGAAGGGGAGTATTTTTCGTATTGACCTAAGGCTAGCTCATTTATTTATTTATTTATCCCTTCATTTAATTATTTATTTGGTAGGTAATATCTAAGACTTTGAAGTTTGAACTTTATATGATTTGATGTGAACTTTCCTTGGATACTTTTTCGTTCTGTTTAATTTATTACTAAAATCCCCAGCTTTCAATCCTATCATTGAAATATTACACTTTCTGAAATGAATTTCGACATCTTTCAGAAATAATTCACGTACATGCATTACAAAACAGTACTTGAATTTTTTTGTTTGGAGGAATAATATCTTGAATATGATATATATAATCAACGGCCACAAAATAAAATATAAATTTTCAAGTATTTAAAACTTTTACTTGGTAATATTATAGAATTATCTTCAAATCCAAGTTTGGGAGTTTAAATTTGAGATAAAATCAAACAAATGAGGACAAAATCCACAATCATCACTTATCTTGGACAACTTATAATAATTGGTCACAAGGACTACAATTCAATAATCAGTAGTTTAGCCTTGAGCAAAAAAAAAAAAAGTAGTTTAGCTCTATATGATCCATAATATAAGAGTTGCTCCATTATTTGAGTGGATTAAGGTAACTAAATAAATTAGTTAATTAATTATAATAAATGTGATATGATTTTCCTAATATACCCTCTACATATGACATTATATTATCCACATAAATATAAGTTTATAAGTTACATAAATTAGTTTGAAAAAATGATAAATATATGAAAGAGAAAGTGGATAAAAGTTTTATATTAGGACTATATCCAACTCACAACTAGCTCTTATATGAAAGATCTAAAACATAATAATCTGTTGTCTATATAAAACAATAAGAATTGACTCAATTTTAAACTAGCAAATAACTACTCTATTCGACCCAAAATATAATTAAGCGACTTTCACCCCCTTTACCGAAATCAAATAGGAAGCCCAGCTAACTACTCATTAAATTCATTAAATATGTCTTAAATAGAAGAAAAAAAAATCCTCAAGCAAAAAAATTGATTTTTTTTATTATAGCAAGAGAGGTGGTTTATGATTTTGAATATGAGATTGTTAAAACCAAGACTTGGAGGAGTAAACTTAGATATATATGAAGGAAGAAACATGTGATGTAGACATCATAATAAAGCCTCAAAATTTTTTGGCAATGTTTTGGAAAGAAAAGGAAGGCATGCAAATGAGAAAATGATGGGAGTGTAAATGTGTGAGTGAACAATAATGAAAATATGGAAGTGCGTGAGAATGAGAAGCAGAAGCACGTGGGAGAGTTGCATCAAAGTTGGGACAAGTCAGAAGGAAAAAAGAAAAGGCACTGTGCTGTGTTGTGTTGTGAGGGAAAGGAACAGTGGAATAAGAAGAAGCTAGCTTACGAAGAAGAAAGAAGAATATTAAGAAATTGAGACTTGTAAGCAAACTGTAACCACCAAAGGAAAAAACAAATTAAGAAAAGAGACATACGTTTGTGACAAGTTGTAGCTCTCTCTGGCGAAGGATCCAATGCACTTTCTTTTTACACCTACTGTATTTGGTTGCTTTTACAAACACACTTCCTCCAAAAGTTTCTTCCACATTTTTACCATTAATATCTCTCCCCATATATACACTAAAAGCTACCACTCCAGTCTTATTTATAAGTTTTTTTGACCAAAAAAATTTGATCCTATTTATAAGTTCGCTTTGACCAAATAAATGAGATTGTGACAATTTTGCCCATATTAATTGTACCAATGAAAATAGAGAGAGAAGAAAAAGTTGAAAGTACCCAATCATAAATGAGGGTAAAGTTGAAAATTCACCTCATATTCATTAAGCTAACTACCTCTTCTTGGTATATGTGATTTGGTCAAAATGAGACTTATAAAAAAGACCAAAATGATATACTAACAACAAATCTTCGTTTCAAAAATATTATTGCCAACCCCTCCATTTTATAAAGAACAAGCTCTTTCATATGGGTGGTATTAAATATAAGGAACAACTCTTTTTTTTTTTTTCCTTTCCAAAATTTTAAACTAGTTTTTTTTTTATTTTCATTAAATATATGCCACTTATTATAATTTTTACTCATTACTTCACAGATACTCTCTTTTAAATAAGGGTATGATTATAAAAAAACACATATCTCATACATTTATTGATTTTAATTAATATTTTAAACTACATAATATTGGTTGTTGTTCCTTATAAAAAGGATCGAAAGGAGTATTAGAGTGTGATGACTTTTTTTCTTTCTTTCTTTCTCATAAAAAAATTAAAGGGAAAACACCAAATGTTTGAAGTTACAATGAGGATCAGGCTTACGACCTCCAATATATAGAAGAGCTTACATTTCACCGTGCTATAAGACTATTGGTTAGAGTGTAAATAACTTTCTACTTAAAAAATATATGAAAGGAATTTTGTCTCATAACGCTGCAAAATGTTTTTTTTTAAAAAAAAAAAAGCTAAAACAAACACTCAGTCATCAGTCTCAAACTTTAAGCAATGAATGAGATTTAAGATCTATTTATATGATATTACTGAAATTTATTAAAAAAAGTTGTGTGATTCCAAAAATATAGAAGGGAGCTTGCTAGCTACTTAATTAGAGTGGTCCCAGTCATGCTAACTATAAGAATAAGTTTATTCTTACCATATTGATGAAAAAATTGAAGTCTCTAATAATCTAGTGAATTATATATGTGATGTTTATAACTTTTTATATATATGGTGATCCGTAGTGAGACTTTCAATCAGATTTAAGTTCCCAAAGAAAAAGTAGGGGCAAAGAAGCTATAGCCAAGCTAGAGATAAGAAAGTTGAGAGAGATTTGATTTTTACATTCCCTTTCTTTTTGTATCTCTATAACTACCCTCCCCAACTGCTCCTACCTCCTCCTCCTTCTCCTCCTTCTCTCTCTCTCTCTCTTATTACTTTTGCAGAGAAATAGTCTGCTTCATATACATGTACTCGCAGACCCTTCCCATTTTCCTCTCATCCATCATGTCGTCGTCGTCATCGAGTACTTCTTCTGATAAAATCTTTCTTCTCAAAAAGAACCAACAAGATCCACCCAATAATTCCCAGCTTCCAGATAATAGGCTCCTTCTAAAGAGTGAGAGTGAAAGTACTGCTTCAAACACTTCAGAGACTCATTCTACACCACAACAACAAGAAGCTGAAGCTGAAAGCTGTGAGATTAGAGTTCAGAAATCTGTAGAGTCAAAGAAATTACAGAAGCTCAAGGTGAAACCAGAAGAGGAAGAGGAAGAAGATGAAGATGAAGATGGGTTTAGTACTCCAACATCTTTGGACCACAGAATCCCAGAAGCCAAACAATGTCCAGCTCCACCCAGAAAACCCAAACCATCTCTCAAAAGAAAATCTGATTGTTATTATTATTATTCTCATCACACTTCTTCTTCTTCATCATCGTCTAGAAGAAGAAACCCACCACTTGATCTCTCCATTGAGGTTGAATTATTATTGTTCCAAGCCCAACATAATAACCCCCTTCCTTCAGATTCTCAGAAAAACCCCAAAAAATATCGACCACATGAGTGTAAGTGATGTAATTATATCCACCCAAACAAGCCACTTCTTCAAATTTTCCTTACCATGATGCAGTATAAGAAGACTACACATATATACACATTCGTGAGTTCTCTTTATTATCCCAATCTTCAAGGTTTAATTGTACTCCCTTGTATCTAAATATAAGCTTCAAAATTAAGAATAGCTCCATCCCAAATATAAGCTTTCGTTTTAATTTTGTCTCAATATTTATTTTTTTTCTCCCTATTTTATCCTTGTTGTCTGTATATTTATTGCATTTTTTTACCCGCATTAATTAAGAAAGTGGATAGGATTTATATCTACGAGGGAGGAGAGCATGGTTAGAAAAACATGCTATATTTATATTTGTATTTATTGATTTTATCTACTTTCTTCGTAAATAAAATATTGGTTATTTAAAACTTATATTTATAGACGAGGGAGAGTAAGAGTAAGATTTATGGATCAATATATTTGGTTTAATTCAATTTTATAAATTAAAGCTTTTTGAATTTGGAATACATTTCAGGTGCTTGCTCGCTAGCTGCATATTTTGGTGGTGAGATTAACGTTACGCAACTTCCAAACGTTACATTTACGCTTCTTCTTTTTTTCTACTTTTTGAACTTGTTTTTCTACTTGTTAAGATCTCAAGTGATATGTTGTTGTAAAGTGAAAAAGGTCAATTAATGTGAATTAATAACGAGGGTTTGGAGAGAGAGAGAACAGTTGGTGTAGAAGTTATAATTATCTTTACTGCTGCGACCAGTTTCTCTTTTGTTCTTACCTTGTTATGGTCTATGTATTCATTCGCTTTATGGGCCTAAAGGAAGAGAACTTATTCTGTTAGATTTCTTTTTTTATTTTTTTATATTACTGAGAATATATAGTACTCTATTGATTGTGTCTGTTAATTAAAGCTTTAGATTTGGGTTTAGTTTTTCTTTCCCAATTCTGAAAAGATTCTTCCTTCTGTTTTACGCTTGAGCAACTTGTCTTCGGATTCTTAATTAAAGAGAAATTAAGAGTACTAAGTAGAAGAAGACGAAGAAGAAGCAGTTGGTAATGCTTGAAATGATTATATTCTTCAATACTGTCTGTTCCCCGTTATGATTGAATAGAATAATAAGAATATTTCTCCCTACTTTTTGTGTTTAGCAGTATGGGATTTTTATTTTTTTGGTAGAAATTCAAGGGACTTCAATTTGCGAAGAAGCTCAAATCCAAGCACATGTACACCCTCTTATTCTTATTACAAGTTACTAAGTAATAATTCTCCAAAATTAATAAAAACCGTTAAAATAATTAAATTTATCTTAAAATTTGTCTTCTTCCTTGCATGGAACTTCACAAGTTTTTCTGTGAAATGATGAAAATAAAAACAGAAACAGAATTTTAGATCTCGATAATATATTAAGGATTTATGAGTTGAGGGTGATGCCACTTATATATAATTGCTTTGACATTTTAAGTTGATAGGAAGGACAATGCATGAGTCAGTTCTCTTAATGACTTTTACTATAATATATAGTGCTACGTACAGTCATTTAAATAAAAAATTTATTATGTAATATTACTGAATGTTTTTATTCTCCCTCTCACACACAACACTCCTTTATCAATATGATTTTTGGCGACCCATTTATTTGAAAAAGAAAAGACTCTAACAAAAACATAATCTTATGCAGTGCTTAGTGCTTATTATTGCATACAAAAGGGTTTATTTAGAGGATATAGTAACTAATTTAGATCCCGTTGTCTGTAATGGTAATTATGATTACATTACCAATAGAAGAGTGTCTAGTTACTCTTTAGCATAATAAAATAGTTTATCATGATAATGATGATCACCACAAAATTGATAATCCTCATTCATATCTCCTTTATAAATACTTATTACCACCCTATTGTATAGTTGAAAATGTCCAATTTTTCTTTTAGTTTCATTTGTATTTTTCTCACTTGTCTCATTTCACTTACCGCACCATGCCACAATCACCATTGCTACCACCACTATCTCCTCCACTGCCATTGCCACCAGCACTGTTGGGATCCGTACACGCAGCAGATTAAAATTTCTTACGAATCCTGTCCCGAGGATCACTCAGGTGTGTTTAAATCAAGGCCAAGGAACCAAATTTTACCTACGCGCTGAAACGGTCCGCATCTCCTTCTCTTTGATCAGGTGGGCTACATTCTCGATCAATAGAAGCCGACTCTATGAATCGTCCTCCTCTACCGATATCCACACGAACAATCCCGAACACGATTGTGGCAGCGTGCTAGTGCCTTTAGAATTTTTGCATCCCTCTAAATTTCACTCTAGGGTTTTCTCGCGGCTTTTTTCAGAATATGCTCGACTAAAAGAAAAAAAAAACCCCCATAGGTTTTTCAAACCCGATCGGCGCATTAAATGCAAAATTAATCGTCATTAATTTTTAAATTCAAATTTTAGATCTAGATTAAAATATATTAATTAAATATATGTGATAGATTTAAACTAATAATATTTATTTAATCCGTATTAAAAGCCAGATCTAAAATTCAAATTTTGAATCTAGATTAGAAAAATATATTAATTAAATCTATCTGATAGATTTAATCTAATCTATTTATTTAATCCAAATTTAAAAGCCTTCTGATTTAATTTATCTCTATAAATTAAATCTGAGAAGCGATATCTATTTATTTAATTAAATCTGAGATACAATATCTCAATTTTAATTAAATAGATAATGATATCTTTATTCGAAAATTAAATGAGATACAGTATCTCTATTTGTTTTAGATATTTAATTTATCAAATAAATTAAATACAAAACAAATATTATATAATAATATTATTATAATCTCCATTAAATAATATTATTATATTATTTTCAAATTTAATACACACACACACACATTTACCCCAGATTAAATTCAGCATTCATTAAATCTCAGATTAATCTGAGATTCAATGAACCTGGACACTTTTGCTCGTGTTGGGTTATTCTTGTGTGCGACCCTGCAAGCCCATATGAGATTGGCAGTGGGCCAATACTGTACCAACCCACAAGTCGTAAGCGGCCTCTAGCAAGACATTGCGACTACCCAATTCACATGGAAATCGATGACACGATACAACCTATCGTACAACCATGTCACGTCCCTTTTGTCACGCGATAATTTAGTCAAGGATGAAGCATAGATAATGTCAACTTCCTGTTCTTGACCACTACTTTCTCAATTCTTGAGTAGTCTAATAAGTGAAATGGAAACTCTTTTTGTAACATCCTGAATTTTGAATCTAATATCTTGAACATAAACCTATTTTGGGAAGACTACTAGGCTCTATTTTCGGAAAGTGATAAATTTGAAATCAGTATTTTGTGGGACCCGTGAATAGTATTTACTATTCATGTATACGTTTTTACTATTCACAAATACGTATTTAAAAATATATATATATGTTATTCACAAAGACGTATTTAATACTTGAAAATTTGTGAAATATGAATAGTATTTACTATTCACAAATACGTATTTACTATTTAAAAATACGGTATTTACTATTCCTAAATACGTATTTACTATTCATGTGGGACCCACGCCAAATAATTTTCCCTCCAGCAGCCTCTCCCCTCGTGGTGCACCTCGTGTGATTAAAAAATTTCCGCGGGACCCACATTTACTTTTTATAATTTATTAAAAAACAAAAAAAAACAAGAAACAAGACAAAACAAAAAAAAAAAAAAATTGGAGCACGAGGAGCCGCCAGCAGCCCACGAGGAACACTACTTTTTATATTTTATAATTTTATAATTTTGGGAAAATTACACTTAAGGACCCATTTTCCAACTATAAATAGACCTTCCATTTCATTTCATTCTTCACAACTTCTAAAAGCCATAGAGAGAGGTAGAGAGAGAGAGAGAGTAGAGAGACATTTGCTTGAGAGTCTTATAATAGCTGGTTGGTGATTCGGGTATTAGCAAGTAACAGGTAACTCTGAATATTCCTCCTTATACTTGTGAATTATGTATGAATATAAATTTGTTTGTTTACTATTCTGGCAAGAATATTTAGAAAATATTTATGGTTTTAAGATCTGGTGTGGGAACTTTGATTTGCAAATCTGCAGAGGTACTATTTATGCGTACGTTACTATTCACGAATACCGTATTTACTATTCACGTATACCGTATTTACTATTCACATTTACTATTCACGTATACATACCGTATTTTCTATTCATTTTTACTATTCACGTATACATACCGTATGTACTATTTATTTTTACTATTCATGTATATATACCGTATTTTACTATTCACATATACGCATAGTATTTTACTATTCACATATACGCATAGTATTTTACTATTCACATATACGTATAGTATTTTACTATTCATAAATACGCATATCGATGTATATAATGGTATAATAATGCATTACTTTTGATTAAACACATTCATCATGGCGGTTGTATTGTGATGGGTGGAGTAAGGAGGGATTTGAATGATAAGAATTGTTTATGCCACCACTCGGTGCACAGTGGATGGTACTTATTTCAGGGCCCCATCTTCCATGTTTTCCTCTGGCCGGGATTTCATTGGAGATGTGGGACATGTGACACCTCCTTAGTTGTTATCTTAAAGGAGGGGAGCCATAGTCCAGATTTAAGCTCTATACCTTTGGCCGGGTGTATCTTAAGATTTGGTGAGCTTGGAACAATTCAGTCAAATGAATAAGTTTCTATTGGACTATGTGTTAGCCTATGGCTCCAGTCAGCGGTATACGGATGGAGGTGGTATAAGGGAGGCTGCATACTGCATAATGCATTTCTGAACAGATCAAGGATTTGATAGACTGATGAATGATTTGTAAAGACATATGATGAGAACTTCTGAAATAATATATTTATATATATAAAGTCATATTTTATATTGATAACTACTTTTACAAATAATCTTTGTAAGAGAAAGTATGGTATATATATTTATATTTATGAAATAAGTTTATACCTTTTTATCATACATTATTTACTTGTATGCGGTGGAAATATTTAGTAGTTACTGAGATGTGTAATCTCACCCCATATTATCATTTTTCAGGTGAATAACTTAGTAGAGATCAAGGGAATGCACCCATGGA
This sequence comes from Acacia crassicarpa, assembly GCA_034222035.1. Taxonomy (NCBI): domain Eukaryota; kingdom Viridiplantae; phylum Streptophyta; class Magnoliopsida; order Fabales; family Fabaceae; genus Acacia; species Acacia crassicarpa. The sequence continues at coordinate 47,975,846 of JAWXYG010000006.1, read as the reverse complement.
GTGAGCTTTGTAGGCTCTTCTGTACTCCTTTAGTTTATGTTGTGTTATTTTATTTGCCATGAACCTAAAAGACTTCCGCATTTTAAAATAACTCTTATTTATTGGATTTATTTTGGCCCTGTATAAATGGATTTCTACCTTTGGCCATATTGTAAATATGTGTTTGAGTGTTGAATATCCTATATTTGGAGGTGTTACTAATATTTTGGCCAAGATTTTGGTATTGAAAATGAGGCGTTACATTTTTGGTATCAGAGCAAAGGTTCTGGCCAATCTGTAAATTTCCTATCAGTTTTCTAAATAAAAAATTTTGAGGTCATGGCAAATTAAATATCATAACATGTGCATTTTCCTTTATAGCTTTGGATTCTTTTTACCAATTTTCTTGTGACATTCATGATAGGAGAAGAATGGGTTAATCAAAATATTCAAGTGATTGATAATGAGGATTTATGATTTGAGGATGTGATTGAGATTAAATTTCAGAGCTGCGTAGCGGAAGTTGGTAAGTAGAAAATTTATTGAATATTGGATTCTGTAGGCCCAAAATTACTTTCTAGGATGAATATTTTTATTGGTGTCTAAGAAAGTGATTGAAAGACTAAGCCCCTATTTGATGTTTATTCAATTAGTTGCCGTTGTAAAAAGTATGAAGAGATTTTCGCTAGATTTTCACTTACCTAGCTAATTTATATGAGTAACAGATGTCAATACCATAACAGAATACGGGCATAGTCTTGATTATACAGAATAACTGGCTTAAGTTTGAATTTAATATGATAAAGTTGAGTTTGGCAGGAAAACTCGAAAATCCTTATGAATCCTAGAATAGAGATTACAAACATTAGCAAGAAGGCTAAGAAGAGTAGACTATATTAATTCAAGCATCAAGAACAACAGTTGGTACAATCCCACCGCAAGCTTCGACTATCTCAAGTTTAAGTCTATTAATTTCTTCCTGAGCGGCTGCTTTTGAGAGAGGACCATCAGAAGACATTGTTTTTCTCAATCTAGCTATTTGCCTCATAGTGCTTCGAATTTTTACATAAGGCCAATGCTTTATTCCTCCCCTATGGCATATTTTCATTAGAACATTTTTGCATAGACGAACTTGTTGAGCCGCTTCTTGTTGAGGTAAATGGAATAAGTCTCTAAGATCATTAATTGACATTGATGCAGCTCTAATATTTTGTTCAGCTCTTGATCGGTATGGATTACTAGGTATGGGGACTGAAGGATTATTATTTACAACCATGAGCTCTTTTCCTTTATTGGATATATTTTCTGTATTGGTTGGAAATGAACTATTAGGGAGTTCATTTTGATTTTTAGTCCATTCCAAACCAACACAGAGGGCCTCATAGTAGGCTGATAGGGGATCTGACACCAGGACATACCCTAAAGAATTTTGATTCAAACAATAATTTTCTAGAAAATGTTTGACATCTTCTAAATTTTTCTTACCAAAGTCAAATACTTGAGGATTGGAAGAACCTCCTTGTACGTCCTGGTGAAAGACAGCGTGGCATATCATACCAATCCTCCCATGAACTTCAAGTTTATGGTATTGAAGTCCATTGGTATGAATGATCTCTCGTAGAACATGGCAGCAACCACATGAGAATGGATTAGTAGTCTCCGTCAAGCTAGAACCAGGATTCCTTGGTTGAGAAGGTACCGTGGACTCCATAAGATCTGCCATATTACGACATCTTTGGACAGGTCGCCTTGATGGACCTGCTTCAGATTCCTTTCTGTTAGTAGTTGTAAAAATAGAATCTTGTATCCTTGGAGGAGGAGTAGGAATGTTAATCGTTGAGGCAGATGAATGAACATTCATACTTACGGGATTTTGGGGAAGTAAAGAAGAATAAGGGTATGATGCATTGTTTGACAAGTCAGACAACATGTTAGTCTGATAGTCATGAAGTAAAGCTTCAAGAAAGAAAGGGTTGAATGAATCGGAGACTGGAATAGAGTTACTTGAACCGGCCATGTTTAAGGATAAAGTGGAAGGTTATAGTGAAGGTTACGATCGGAGAGGAAATATGTATGTTGATGTGAAGCTTGAGAGGATGTGAAGCCTGAGAGAATGTGAAACAATTACTCATGCTTTACTCGGTTTATAGCTGGGCTAGTAACGTCTAGATTTTGTTAAGCAGCATTGGATTCTCATCTGTCGCTGGCTCATAATTATGCAGACTTTGTTGTTATGCGGAAATTTTATGGCACCACACCCTAATACAACCTAATGCACCCTAACCGCCCTTATAGGTCGAAACCTTTTTGAATTTTGGTGCAGGCGGTAATCGACACAACATTTATTGTTAGTCATGTCTCAAGGAAATTAAGTTTGGACGTTTATAAGTCACATGGTGATTACTTAATGACCAAATCTCCAGGAAATCCGATTTAGGTATGCAGCTGTTTTGAGATGTCGGGACAGACATTTGAAAATAGGATTTTAAGCGTAAGCGTGCTAAGGTGATAGTAATCTTGGGAAGGGTGACTTTCTAATAATATTAGATGAACCGGAGAGAATCCGAAGATTTGAAATGATGATGAGTTGTGCCAATTAACCCGAGAGCATTCTTCACTCTCTGAGTATCCGAAGAACTCTATGAATTTGTCACAGATAATTCAAAGACTAAGGTTTTTGGATAAACATGTTGGAAGATCGATGGAAAGGTATGAAATGGTGATCCTTAGGAATGCCAGAAAGATGTTAGAATGAATATAGTAAATATTGAGGATAGGCTTTAATTTAATCTAAGCTGAAATAGAACTTAAGAACGAAATGAGCCTTTGTGTTATTGCAGGTTGAGGTAGAATTAGAACCTTGTGAATATTGCTGAGGTTGTAGATAGTCTTCGTATAATCCAAGAATTAGATTAGGAATTGTGAATCATGATCTTAGTATGTATAATGGGTATTTTTGGGGAAACACGAATTATCAGTTGATGTTGAGGTTATAAGAATCAAATTGTAAACTTGACTATTAATGTCTGGGAATATTTGAAAATAGACTTGAATTCAATCTGAGTTAAGATAGTATGTCTAATTAAGAAAGTATGAAATCCGGTGATTTATGTTACAATATTAGTATGTTATTTGGGTGTGATTAATAGATAACTATGAGAGGAACAGATGATATTTAGTATATGTCTTTGAGATACTAAGGATTGAATTCGAATCATGTGAACAATGCTGAGATTGTGAGAATAATATTTGACTGTTTTAAATCTTAGTCTAGGAATTGTGAAACATGAATTTAGAATGTTCTATGGGTATTATTGAGGACACATGATATCTCTGTCTTGCTGATATTGAAGTTCTAAGAGTTGATTTGTAATTTGACAATTATCATTTTTGGGGAAAGTTTGAGGATAGTTCTTAAATGATATAAGCTATGGAGTATGATGAATCTAGTATGAATAATCGGGGTTTTAGAAATAGGATGATGAATCTGAAAGTTGGTAGGGGATCTAGAGGGTTGCTACTAGTAGAAATGTAATATAACAGTTCAACTTAACAGTTGTATTGATTCTTTAGGAGACTGAATTGATTGAATAAATTGAGATATTAGAATATGGTACTAATTGATTGGAGAGAAATAGGGAACAAAATGTGATACCAACATGTGTAAGGTGTTCAGAGAATTGCCAACTGTTTATCTAGCATAGAAAATGATCTTGATAATAGAATCTTTCTTTAGAAATAATGAATTGAGTGTTTCATGGATGAGTTGAGTAGAATAAGTTGGAACCTGGAATGTATTCGGAGTTGGTGACTATTTAAAATAAGTTGCTAGGTCCCTGAGTATTTGAATTTTGAACTTACCAATGCACTTGCTGTGTTTGGAAATTTTTACGCAAAATTTACAACAGGATTTAAGACCAGTTTGTAATCGACATTTATAAACTATGATGTCTCATGGAATGAATCCTTGCGAAATTCGAACAAGAATTGACTTTTACATTATGATTGTGGTGGAAGGTGTACAAGCTAGAAGAGGTTGGAAACTGTTGTGGATATACTTAATTTGCGGAATCTTGCCAAATGTACTTGTTTTTGAATTACTTGCCATTGGTGAAAGCTAGATTTAGTAAGTAAGTGTTTTCTTAAACTTGAATTGAGGAAGCACGGGTATAGGATAGACGAGCAGAGGCTTGAAGCGGTAAGACCCGTTGAGCTAGTTTGCATATGGTGGTATCTCTAGGCTATAAGACTTATGTGCCTAGTATTGTGTTTGTTGCCTATCATGGTAACATTAGACCTGTATGTCTAAAGTTTATCTTAAGGTTGGCAGAATAATCAGATTATATCATGTTGTGGTTATTATGGCCTGAGGGTAGCTTCTTAAGCTGTAAGATCTGAATATCCAGTGTCGTGGTAATACAATGAAATAAGCAAAAAGGAAGAATGAACTGGCCTGTGAGGCCAGTGTAACCAAGCGCTCAAATAAGGAACTAGTGGATCCTGTGTCTGAATATTACTTTGGGTACAGGATGAACGAAAATTGTGTTGTGTGCTTGGTGAGCATGTTTGGGAAAGAGATAGGACTTAGGGATAATATGATATATAAAGCTGAGTCGGAGCGGATTGTTGATGCGGGGGATAAGTAATTGAGGAACAAGGCTATTAGCTTGTAAAGGTTGTGTGTAAAGGAATGGCTCCCGGAGATGCTACTTGGGAAACGGAGGAGAGCATGCGACAAACCTATCCTCATTTATTTAAATAGGTTAGAATTCTTATTATAGCGAAATTTTGAGGACAAAATTTTCTTTTAGGAGGGGAGAAATGTAACATCCTGAATTTTGAATCTAATATCTTGAACATAAACCTATTTTGGGAAGACTACTAGGCTCTATTTTCGGAAAGTGATAAATTTGAAATCAGTATTTTGTGGGACCCGTGAATAGTATTTACTATTCATGTATACGTTTTTACTATTCACAAATACGTATTTAAAAATATATATATATGTTATTCACAAAGACGTATTTAATACTTGAAAATTTGTGAAATATGAATAGTATTTACTATTCACAAATACGTATTTACTATTTAAAAATACGGTATTTACTATTCCTAAATACGTATTTACTATTCATGTGGGACCCACGCCAAATAATTTTCCCTCCAGCAGCCTCTCCCCTCGTGGTGCACCTCGTGTGATTAAAAAATTTCCGCGGGACCCACATTTACTTTTTATAATTTATTAAAAAACAAAAAAAAACAAGAAACAAGACAAAACAAAAAAAAAAAAAAATTGGAGCACGAGGAGCCGCCAGCAGCCCACGAGGAACACTACTTTTTATATTTTATAATTTTATAATTTTGGGAAAATTACACTTAAGGACCCATTTTCCAACTATAAATAGACCTTCCATTTCATTTCATTCTTCACAACTTCTAAAAGCCATAGAGAGAGGTAGAGAGAGAGAGAGAGTAGAGAGACATTTGCTTGAGAGTCTTATAATAGCTGGTTGGTGATTCGGGTATTAGCAAGTAACAGGTAACTCTGAATATTCCTCCTTATACTTGTGAATTATGTATGAATATAAATTTGTTTGTTTACTATTCTGGCAAGAATATTTAGAAAATATTTATGGTTTTAAGATCTGGTGTGGGAACTTTGATTTGCAAATCTGCAGAGGTACTATTTATGCGTACGTTACTATTCACGAATACCGTATTTACTATTCACGTATACCGTATTTACTATTCACATTTACTATTCACGTATACATACCGTATTTTCTATTCATTTTTACTATTCACGTATACATACCGTATGTACTATTTATTTTTACTATTCATGTATATATACCGTATTTTACTATTCACATATACGCATAGTATTTTACTATTCACATATACGCATAGTATTTTACTATTCACATATACGTATAGTATTTTACTATTCATAAATACGCATATCGATGTATATAATGGTATAATAATGCATTACTTTTGATTAAACACATTCATCATGGCGGTTGTATTGTGATGGGTGGAGTAAGGAGGGATTTGAATGATAAGAATTGTTTATGCCACCACTCGGTGCACAGTGGATGGTACTTATTTCAGGGCCCCATCTTCCATGTTTTCCTCTGGCCGGGATTTCATTGGAGATGTGGGACATGTGACACCTCCTTAGTTGTTATCTTAAAGGAGGGGAGCCATAGTCCAGATTTAAGCTCTATACCTTTGGCCGGGTGTATCTTAAGATTTGGTGAGCTTGGAACAATTCAGTCAAATGAATAAGTTTCTATTGGACTATGTGTTAGCCTATGGCTCCAGTCAGCGGTATACGGATGGAGGTGGTATAAGGGAGGCTGCATACTGCATAATGCATTTCTGAACAGATCAAGGATTTGATAGACTGATGAATGATTTGTAAAGACATATGATGAGAACTTCTGAAATAATATATTTATATATATAAAGTCATATTTTATATTGATAACTACTTTTACAAATAATCTTTGTAAGAGAAAGTATGGTATATATATTTATATTTATGAAATAAGTTTATACCTTTTTATCATACATTATTTACTTGTATGCGGTGGAAATATTTAGTAGTTACTGAGATGTGTAATCTCACCCCATATTATCATTTTTCAGGTGAATAACTTAGTAGAGATCAAGGGAATGCACCCATGGAGTGAGCTTTGTAGGCTCTTCTGTACTCCTTTAGTTTATGTTGTGTTATTTTATTTGCCATGAACCTAAAAGACTTCCGCATTTTAAAATAACTCTTATTTATTGGATTTATTTTGGCCCTGTATAAATGGATTTCTACCTTTGGCCATATTGTAAATATGTGTTTGAGTGTTGAATATCCTATATTTGGAGGTGTTACTAATATTTTGGCCAAGATTTTGGTATTGAAAATGAGGCGTTACACTTTTCCATCACAGTATGACCATATATTTCTTAGACTCACTTATCGAGGGGCCCAGTATCATCTCTCTACAAATGTGAGGGACAAATTCCATCTTGACCATTCACATTCCTCCGCATGAAAACCAATCCCGATCCCAGCCTTTATCATCACCCGGTCAAAGGTGACTTTTGACTAGGTCAAAGGTGACTTTTGACTAGGTCAAAGGTGAGTGACTCATCATGTAAGAATCCATGATGATCTCAGGTCATAGGGCGTTGTGACGCGGTTATACATAAGATAAGCTTATGACTTAATCCATGCAGCTTTCTCATAGTGGGTCGGTCCAGCACCTTGTATTCTTACAAGTGTTTATGACTTTGATTCGTATCTCCATACCTCATCAAAGTCATATTGGTCTTATCTCATCTTCGCTCCCGCGTAGATGACCGACTAGGGACATTTAGGATAATCTATAAGATATATCTAGGGATTCAGTTATTAATGCAAACACGCAAACAAAAATGATAACTTCAAGAGAATTCCTTAAATAGCATAAATATCTAAGATACAATGACTTGCCCCTAGGGCATAATTTCCAACAAGCACGACTATCACCATTTGACGATCCTCAGCGAGATAGCGGGACAGTTATAATGAGGCAGCGCAATGGCTCTTAACTATTTTTCTATAAAGATTATTTAAGGGGGGAAATATACTTAGTGTGATATATTAATTTTAAATAATTATTAAAAATAACTCATTCCATCCTGCTTTAAAACAAACCAAACACTAGCCATGTAATTAACATTGCATTGCATCGCATTGTACTGTAAGATGTAATGGGATTGAACCAAATAGGCCCTTAAACTTTTAACTTTATTTAAAGGAAAAACCATAAGGTACCCATAGTTTTCTTCAAATTTTAATTTGGTACCTATGCATTTTTTTATTTTATTAAATCTTTTAAATTTTACTTTGTTAGCAACATTAACCCCTATAACTTTGTTTTGTTAGTATTGTTAGTGCATGCACATGAGCTAAGGGCCTGTTTGGTTTGATCCCATTGCATCTTGAAGTGCAGTGCAATATTAATTACATAGCTAATATTTGGTTTGATTTTTCAAGCAAGATTCAATGAGTTATTTTTTTTAATAATGATTTAAAATTAAAATATCACATAAAGTCTACTTTACCTTCAATATAATTTTTGTAGGAAATATTGCTGAGAGTCATCGCACAACCCCATAATAACCATCATGCTACCTCATTGAGGATCATTCAATGTCAATAGTTGTGATAGTAGAGGCGACGATAACGGTAGTGTGGTGGTGGTGGTAGTGGCAATGGAAAGTGGTAAAAGTGACAGCAATTGCGACGGTAACGACGAAGGTGCTGGTGGGTAGGGGCGACGATGGAGCCACATGGAGGAGGAGAAGGTAGTGATGGCGAGGGCAATGGTGACAGTGACAATAGTGAAGGAGGAGGTGACAACAACATCATGGTGGTAGCAACAACAACAAAAGAGGTGGTGGTCGACAACAGTGGAGGAGGAGGTAGTGGTGGTGGTGGTTGCAGTAGTGGTAGTGGCGACAGTGGTCACAGCAACAACAGCAGTGGAGGTGGCGACGACAGTAGAGGAGGAAGAGATAGTGGGGGCGGCAGTTTTGGTGTTGCAGGTGAAATGAGACAACTCAGACAAAGACAAATGAGACTAAAAAGTAAATTAAACTTTTTTTACCATGCAATAAGGTTGTTAATGAGTATTCATAAGGGGGTATGAAGGGGATTATCAATATTTTGGTAATCATCATTATCATGGTGAACCCTATTACCATGCTAAAGAGTAATAAAATATTTATATATCGGTAATGCAATCATGATTATCATTACAGGTATGCAATGTGGTTGAACTAAACAAACTCTTAATTGTGCTAACTGAGTAAAATTAGAAGATTTAATAAGGAGAGAAAAATAAGAGCTACCAAATTAAATATTGAAGGAAAGTTACCTCAGTTTTCGCTCATTTAAATATACTATTATTGCCAACGCCTTAGTAGCACAGTGACATGGGAGCTAGTATTAACTGGTCTCCCTCTCCCATGTCCAAGGTTCGAACCCTGCCCCCCTTCCCTACCATGATATATATAAAAAAAAATACTATTATTTTTTTTATTAATAAAAATTAAAATAAAATACTCTAACCACCCTATGTTTTAACTTAATTAAATTGATCTCCACTCTATTTTAAAAATTTATATAAACTTACCTTGAAATCAAAATATATGTTACTCAACCAGCACTACTAGTAGTGTAGTGGTATTGAGATTCATTTCCCCCCTCCTGGTCTTGGGTTCGATCCCCCCTCCCCCATCGCCTGTATCAAAAAAAAAATATATATATATATATATGTTACTCAATCCTCCCTTATATTCTTAAAATTCATTTTTCATCAATCCAATTGTTAGTGGACGGTTAAGTTTGACTTTCAAACTTATTTTTTTTTTACCAAAATACCCCTATTTAACATAAGAATTATTTAAATGTTTATACCTGTCAAAAAAATTTATTCAGCCAAAAATAATTCTGATATATATTTTCAAAGTTTCTAACATATTATAAAATTTATTAACTTCTATTATATTATAAAATTTTATAATTTAAATCAGGGGCGGAACTTGAGACAAAAATTTGGGGGGCCAAATATATTATGGATTTTAGAGACCTTAAACTTAATCCCTACAAAACCTATAAGCTTCAAAATCGACGTGGAAGAGGTAATCAAAGTACCTGCCACCAAAAAAGTTGAATCGTGTACCAAAATCATGAGATCATAATCATCAAGTAAGACCAAACCCCAGCCTCTAACACTTATTTCTTTCATATTTCTGAACCAAAGGAATTAGAAATATGATTTTTCCCCAAGAATATAATAATTTGAGTAAATAAAATGATCTAGTTATCTAAAAATCATGAACTTCCTCAAATCCCCTCTATGATAAGTTGTTTCTTATCCGCCTCTTATGTCTTCATACAGGTTGAATTGTAATGCATTACCAATGGGTGCATCTGAACTCAAAATTTAAATACTTAATTCAAAAATTGAAAATAAAAGGAAGACACTAATTCAAAAGAAAGATCAAACAGGACAAAAACTGCCACCTAGAAAGAAAGACACCGTGTTTAAGACTTTGAGCCACCACCTGGAAACCCTTCATGGCTGGTATTGACCTTCTTCTTCAGGCGCCCATATAAAAACCGCCACTACAGCTTCTGCTCTCATTCCCGGCGTTAGTGCCGAATTATCCTCCACCCTCAAATCTCTTCTGAACCACACTATGCTACATCCCCCACCAGAAATTTCCAACAACAACAACAGATCTGTTATTACCCGTGAATCCTACCCACCTTCGTTCTGAGCTAGATGACGGTATCGCTATTTTCCACTCTCTATCTGATTGGCGGACCAACATGCCATATAAAAATTGTAAACAATTTTTTTTTTTGGGGGGACCATGTATCAATGAAGCTCCGTCCCTGATTTAAATTTCTCATCATATTTATTGAAATTTTTTTATTTTGTTTTTTTAAATGGATAAAAACATCTTTCAAACACATATTTTTATTATCATATAGTATATAATATAAGACCAAGATATTATATAAATAATTCATCACTGAGGCCATTGATTTTTCCCCCCTAAAGTTTGCAAATGTTCAAAAAATTAAATTAGGGATTTGATATGCTTAAGGAAAAATTAGTAAATAAAATTTATTTTAATATAAATTTTAATTAAAAATATTTTTTAGAATCTTTTTGGTAAAGGAGTTAATGGTTTGGACATAAGTTTAGTTTTCAAAATAAATGGAGGTTCGTGTAATTAGAGCAAAATTGAAGGGTCGTGAGAGTATTTTACTCTAAAAAATTACTCCCTCCGATCCTAATTATTGATTCGTGCAATTTATACTATATAAAAGTGTTCTTATAATTAAGACCGGAGGTAGTAATATATATGAGGCAGGAAATTTGGCAACCATGAGGAGATTCCACGTGGCAAAATAATGTGAAGTTTGTACATGCATGCTAGATTTTCTATTTGCTTAATCTGACGGCGTTATCGATTAGTCCGTCAAAAAATAGTATAAATTAAGAATAGAACAGATAATCAAAGCCATGACAACCATGAAACATGCACCAACGTGGGGAGATATCTTCTCCCTTCCTTGTATTCATGCCCATCAACTCCATCTAATCATTAAACAAATGGACCTGAGCGAGAAATTTTGGTTCCACTCACTAGTGACTCAGTTTGAAGAAAAAGAGTGAGGTTATTAAAATTGGGTCGGTCACTGAACTGATCAGAATACTAGCTTAAAGGTCAGTGAGTTAAACCGGAGTTAAATCGGAGCTAACCAGGGCCAAATCGGTGAGAAACAGAAGATTTCAGGATTACTAATATAAAATTATTTTTTAAAAAATGATTTTTTCTTAAAATATAAACCGATTTACTTTCCAGATTGGTTTACCAATTGGTTCATCAGTTTTCAAGCCAAACTGACCCGTGCATTCGGGTTTTATAACTCTAAGAGTTGTAAGAAATTAACAAGCCTAAAAAAATTTGAAAAAAAAAACAATCATAACCAAAAAAAAATGTAATAATTAGAAAAATTCCTATATTATATAATGACGTTATATTATATTGACAATTAGACTTATTATGATTTTTTTTAACGAAGGCTTATTATGAATTTATTTATTATATATACTATATAATTTTTGTTATTCTTTTTTGCCGTAATGACAGAAAACAAATCAGGCCAGCAGATCTCGACGACCTTACGGCTTCAATAACGTTTACTAAAGAAGAATTTTATGATTATTATAAATGAATGAACGTTTGAGCTTCCATTAGAGCAATGTTATCGATCTTAGACTGAAAAAAAAAAAAAAAGAAGAAGTCTAGTAGACGATTCACCAACACCATCCATTCATTAAAAATAAAATAAAAACTTATGCTATAGTTTGGGAAAAAAAATTACTTCTTAATTTCTTACTCACTTAATTTGGCGAGTGTTAATTTTAAGGACAATTGATTAAAAAAGAATTTTGAAATTATAAAATTTTAAATCAGGTTTGTTACCTGATAAAGTAATGACGAAACTTAATAAGTAATTTATAAATCTTTTTTTTTAAAAAAAATATTCGGGATTTTACAATTTTAAAGTTATTATTATTATTTTTTAACTACAACAAAAGATTGTATTCTAAAATGAAGATTTAATTCTTTTGGGCGGCTAAAATCAATCAAAATCCATCCAATCCAAACTAAAAGCGGATAAGTAGTTATTCTATATTTTGGTCTTAGGCAGGTTGTTCTTGAATCAGATGCTGCTGAAGTCATTCAGCGCCTATCCTCTGATTCTGTTTCTACAGAGAGCCTTCTGTTATCTCAAATTAGAATGCTATTGGCTAGACACTGGCTGATTGTTATGGGATTTGTTCCTCGTTAGTGTAATCGTGTGGCTAATGTTTTAGCTAAGTTGGGTTTGTCTAAATCTAGCTTTCTAAGTGACTGTCCTTCCTCTTTGAGGGTTTGGGTGGATCAAGAGTCTTTGGTATTATTCCCCTTTACTTGTTAAACTACTGTATGTAACCTTGGCTTCAACCATCATTATTATATTTTTTTTAAAAAAAAAGTACTTCTATATTTTGTTTAGGGTGAAGGAGCGTTTTTGCCCATCAACTATTACGCCAGGAGCGATTTTGCCAACTAACTTTTAATGGGCCCAAAAATGCCAAAGAACAATTAAATATGTCAAAAAACTACAACGCCGTTTAATGAACAGTAACGTCCGTCTGTTTGCATGCCACGCGTGATTTTGAAGAGCGCCACGTGGGATTTCTAATGCCAGCTCAGTCTCCTATGTGGAAATGTGAAGGAGCGTTTTTGCCAATCAACTATTACTCCAGGAGCGATTTTGCCAATTAACTTTTAATGGGCCCAAAAATGCCAAAGAACAATTAAACATGTCAAAAAACTACAACGCCGTTTAAGGAACAGTGACGTCCGTCTGTTTGCACGCCACACGGGATTTAGGTGCTCTCCACGTGGGATTTTGGCTCACTTATGTGGAAATTTCATTGCCCTGGTGGCTTTTGTGTTTTTCTTTCTTTCTTTTTCTTTTTTGGTTGAATCCCTATATTTTTACCCAAACCAAACTTGCTTGACAGACGAACCCTTACACAGAGATATCCTTCGACACCCAAGAGCGAGCGAAAGCGAAGAGCCAAACGAACCCAACCAAACCCGACGGAGAAGGCTGAATCGAAGTTACGGAAGCAGTAATATACTTACTTGTTATATATTACAAGATATAAAATGTCCCATCCTTCTCTCATTTATCCTTACTCTTCTTTATGATGACTAATCTTTTCGTCATCGTTATTAGGCTATGATGATTAATCTTTTCGTCTTTTCACATTTCACTCATTTCACTAAACTTCTGACTACTCAATCCCTCAAAATTTTTTTTGAACTAACTAACAAGGCCAAAATAACATTCCAGTGGAGCTGCTCCATACAAATCATAGGATTTGTACATAGGAAACAAATATGTCAGCTAAGCTGATTATATAGATAAATAACATAACTAGAACATTTTCATATGAGATTTAGCCTAGAGTATTGTGGGCTAATATAGTTTTAGCCTGCTTTGATATTCACAAAGAGATTATGATATCATTTGTTAATTTATATAACCGGTTATCTTATCTAGCTAAGTTGTAAGGGAGAAACTAAATCGGGAAAATCCCATTTAAAGGTACTTAAAATAGAAAAATTCTAAATCAGGTTGGTAAATTCAACAAATCATTAATTAAGTCATCAACCCAATTTAGGATTTCAAAATCTGTCTAAAATGACTTTAATGCCCCTCTTCTCTTTTCGGCTAGCCTTTCTTCTCTCCCCTTAAAAGAGTATTATTGCTCTATGACTTTATATTACTGCTTCCGTAACTTCGATTCAGCCTTCTCCGTCGGGTTTGGCTGGGTTCGTCTAGCTCTTTGCTTTCGCTCGCTTTCGGGTGTCGAAGGATACCTCTGTGGAAGGGTTCGTCTGTCAAGCAAGTTCGGTTTGGGTAAAAATATAGGGATTCAACCTTAAAAAAAGAAAGAAAAACACAAAAGCCACCTGGGCAATGAAATTTCCACATAAGTGAGCCAAAATCCCACGTGGAGAGCACCTAAATCCCGCGTGGCGTGCAAACAGACGGACGTCACTGTTCCTTAAACGGCGTTGTATTTTTTTGACATGTTTAATTGTTCTTTGGCATTTTAAGACCCATTAAAAGTTAGTTGGCAAAATCGCTCTTGGAGTAATAGTTGATTGGCAAAAACGCTCATTCACATTTCCATATAGGAGACTGAGCTGGCATTAGAAATCCCACGTGACGCTCTTCAAAATCACGTGTGGCATGCAAATAGACGGACGTTACTGTTCATTAAATGGCGTTGTAGTTTTTTGACATATTTAATTGTTCTTTGGCATTTTTGGGCCCATTAAAAGTTAGTTGATTGGCAAAAACGCTCCTTCACCCTTTTGTTTATATTTATTGCATTGGAGATTTTCTTTTTCTTTTTTTTTTCTTTCTTTTTTCCCGGGGGGAGACAAGAGTAGTATCTTTTCTTTTTTTGATCAATAGAGTAGTATCTTTTCACTGCCAGGGACTTACTCGATGGGAAGAGCAAATGTCTTCATCACCACTAATTACTAATTCAAATTATGAGTATTAATTGTCATATTTAAATTAAAAATAACTCTTCCAAAATGGATTGCATCAATTTGGGAACCGGATTCCTTGCTTGTCCAACCGTCCAAATTTCATTTGGACGGCCGAGATCTTTTTTTAAAATTTTTTTTTTTAATTTTTAATAAAAAAAATAATTTTAATGGGTAGAGTACCTAAAATAAAGCTAATCTCTGAACTAACATTTTTTTCAAAAAAAATGATTTTTTTCATATAGAAAAAAAATTAAAACGAAAAAAAAAGATCTGGACTGTTCAGATTTAGATCTGGACGGCTAGGAGCTCGTCCAAAGGACGAGCTGGGAATCTGATTCCATCAATTTGATATAAATGTCTCATATTTACAAATTACAAATTAGATTTATTGTACTCCTTACTCTTATATATAGAGAGTTAGTCGATGAGTTTACTTTGGTTCAACATAAACTCACTTTATCTCACAAGCTAAGAATTTGTTCCCCAAACAATCCAATTGATTCCACATATTAAAGTAGGTTCTTATAAAAAACGGTAGTTTCTCATGCAAATGATGAAAATAATTATTTTAGGAAAATCAATAAACATTTACATAAATAATTAATTAACTTGATAAATTTTTTAATCTTTGTAATAACTCCTAGATTTTGAACTAGAAGGAGTATTACTATGTATATATGTTCCAAAAAAAAATGTCTTTATTGCTATGAATATTTATTTTCTCTTTTAAATGCTCAATATCTTTATCATGTGATTTTTTCCCTCAAAGTTGATGCACAAATTAAAGTGCTTCTAAAAAAAAGTAACTTGAGTTCGAATGAAAGGTATAGTCAACAAGATGACTTTCATTCCATTGAAAGTAAAGATCCATGAATGAGAGGGCTTACATGAAATATGTAAATATGAAGGGAAAATGGCAATTGGTTCCAAAATATTTGGAGGATGGAGTATTTGTAAATTGTGCCTGTAAAATTCTAAATAAGATAATATTAATTGCAAATAATTGTTGAGAAAATTGGCAAACAATTCATGTTTAAAAATTTTATTAGTCATAACAACTTAATTTCGTACAGAAATTTAGATCCTTTCTAACCAATAAAAATTTTTAAAATAGAAACTTTTCACTTATTTTTTTACATTTGTTATGAGAAGTTGCTTTAAAATTGAATTGTGATCTTTTTAAAAAATTCTAGTTGCTTTAATTTCATTTTGTCTTTATTCTAAAGTAAATTGTGATCTTTTTAACCCAATTGATCACCATGTGTTATGTTTCTTCAAGTATAAATTAACTTAAGAAGGAAAAATTTATTTGCAAGTATCTATACTTTTTTTAATTTTTTAATTTGGCACTAATGTGTTTTTATTTCTTAACTAAATTCTTTAATTTTTTTTATACAATTAAATTCTTTAATTTTACTCTATTAATAATGTTAGCTCATATACGGGGAGTAACAATATTAGTAAGGTAAAGTTACAAAAACTAAGCCGTTGATATAGTAATATTAAATATTTAATTGGAAAAATAACACGCAAATATCAAATTAAAATTTTAGTTAAAGGATAGGTACCTTGATTTTCCCAATCAAAAAATACGAGTTAAGACGTGGCTAGTAGTGATAGGCATGTCACTGACATGACGTGGCAACAGAAGGATAGTAGTGTCCTCCTCGTTATGCCCAATAAGCAAAGTCACTCCCGAAAGAATCATAAATGAATTAAATAAATAGCGAAAATGGTTGACCGTTTCTTTGCCTCCAAAACATCCATAACGGTAACCAACCTCCGACCCTCCATTTTCTTTCCCTCTTCGCCGTTCGCTCCAAAATCTCTCCACAATCTCAGAAAAACAAGCTTCATCACAAAATCCCTCACCACCACCAGCTCTGCCTTCCGCTGCAGCCTCCGACGGCCACGATGCAGCCCCGGAAATCGGTCACACTGAACTGGGACGGTCTCGGAGATGACGACGACCTCTTCTTCGAGACGCGCGAACGTATGTCCTCCGCCACTCCGATCGACCTGGAAGCTTCTTCCTCTGACGACGACGACGACTTTGAAGAGAGCCGCATGTCGTTCAGCTCCAACATCTCTACCAATAAGCAATCCGAGAGAGTCAAGCCTTTTCCAGCGGCTTTCGATGCATTGAGCTCCGACTACGACATGTGGATGGCGGCTCCGGGATCAATTACAGAGCGAAGAAAACGATTACTTCTCGGAATGGGACTCAATGAGAACAGAGATTTCTTACGAATCACAAGCATGGCTCTGGATCACGCAATTTCAAAAAAATTCGAAATTGACCAAATCGATTGTTCACCTTCAACACCAACAACAAGCACAGCTAAATCTTCTCCTACTAAATCTTCTTCTCCTCCTCATTCATGTTCTTCCCCTGTAAGTTCAAACAAAGAGGAAACCAAACCTAGAAAATCGAGAAAGCCGTCGATAATCCCCTTCGTTCTCGGTCGCTCACGATCTGAAGGTGACATCACTTCCTTCTCAATGCCAAGATGTAGAAAAGAGGAATTCATCGGAAAAATCTCCAAGCAACGCCTCACGAGAACCTCGTCGGACATGACAATCTGCCACGGCGGCGGCGGCAGCGGTCCGCACCAAGATGAATCCCGAGTCGCCACCAGTGCGAAAGGTAAGGAAAGGCGGCCGTCGCAGCGGCAAGGCTCGAAGATGACGTCGGTGAAGTCTAATTGGGGATTGGGGGCTTTCTTCTTGATCAAGAATTTGGACACAGGAAAAGAATTCATCGTGAACGAGTCTAGAGAAGACGGGATGTGGAACAGACTAAGCGATCTGCAAACAGGGAAGAAACTAACAATGGAGGAATTCGAACGCCACGTCGGGTATTCTCCGATAGTGAAAGAGCTAATGAGTCGTGAGCAAGTGACCAGAAGTACAAGCGACAGTCTCGCATACGAGAGAAAACTCACAACACACCATTCATATTTCTCAAAGAGCTTAAGGAAAAGCAAGAGAACAGGGGCTGCTCTGTTGAAGAACATAAAGGGAGTTGCTTCTGGTTTCATCGGAGAAAGAGAAAGAGACGAAACACAGTTGTCAAATTCTGAGCACAAGCCAGCGACGACGATGACGAAGAAAGAACAGTGGGTGAGAGTGAGACAGAGTGGGAAATCCATAAAGGAGCTCTCAGCTCTGCATCTATGTCAGGAATTTCAAGCTCATGAAGGATGTATATGGACGATTAGGTTCAGTAATAACGGTCATTACATGGCGAGTTCAGGAGAAGACAGGGTAATTCATGTTTGGGAAGTTCAAGAATTCGAGGTGACATCTATGAAGACAGAGGAAGGGAGTCTCACTCCGATTCATCCGTCGTTACTCGGATCGCCGGAACGAAATGGGAAGAAAGGGAAACATGGGAGCAAGAGAGGAAGTAGTTCTACGGTTCCTGATTATGTTCATATCCCTGAAACTGTCTTCTCTTTCTCTGAGAAACCTCATTGCTCTTTCCATGGCCATTCCGACGATGTTTTGGACCTGTCTTGGTCAAGATCTCAGGTCAGCTTCTTCACCAAATTAAGTAACCAATTGTAAAGTTTTGATCTTTTTAATGAATTAGAACGTGGGTACGTATGTACGTACGTACGGGCATGCATTGCAGTTACTTCTATCTTCATCAATGGATAAAACAGTGCGATTATGGGACATGGAAAGCAGGGCCTGCTTGAAGGTGTTCACCCACAGTGACTATGGTGAGAAGCAAGTTTAATTAATTAATTAACTACCTAATTACTACCTTCAATCCTTAATATAACATTTTTTCTAATCCTGAATATAAGACATATTTATCTAATTTGATTAAATTAATGGTTAAGTTAGTTAATTTTACATGTATTTTCTAAAATACCCGAGTTATATTTCTTAATTCTCTCATTGTCTCTCCTCTTTGATTTTTGTTGAGGAAGTATCAATAAGGGTAAATATAAAAAATATTTCTTATATTTAAAGCCAAAATCAAATCACTAAATCTATCTTATATCAAGGACCAAAGGAAGTAACTTGTTATTTTAGAAATATTAAGAAAATTAAATAGATTATTTAATTATAACATTGGCCCGTGTCATTAGAAAATCAGTTTATAAGTTAGATAGGTAAAGAAGTTTAGAAAAAAAACAATAAACATAAATACTTTAATATAATTTATTTAATTTCTTTGATCTAAAAAAAAAAATTCAATGGGCGCTAATACTAAGGACGAGAAGTAGTAATTAGGATTAGTTTCATTTACTAATATGGGATAAGATATTGTTATTATTATTTTTTGTCACTACCAATATCACTACCACTTTTTCACCGTTAGATTAAAATCTCATCTACCTTTATCATTTTTCTCTCCTATTGAAATTTTGATCTAACGGTAAAAAAGTAGTAGTGACATTGATAGTGACAAAAAATTATAGTAACAATATCCTATCTCTACTAATATATTTTTATATTTGTGGCAGTAACGTGCGTACAGTTCAATCCAATGGACGAAGACTATTTCGTAAGTGGATGTTTGGATGCTAAAATAAGGATATGGAATATACCTGAACGTTTTGTGGTGGATTGGATTGATACCCATGAGATGGTCACTGCTATTTCTTACACTCCTGACGCTCAAGTATATTTCTTCTCCTTTATTATATATTTACCCTTTTCTTCTTTATTTAATTATATGCCTACTTATATGGATCATGATTATTTTTTATTTCATGTAGGCAGCTTTTGTTGGTACTCATAAAGGAGGTTGTCGCGTGTATAGATTAGAAGGTACTACTATCTGAGCCTCCAACTTTAATTTTGTTCAAGTAAAAGTTCAATATAAAACGTTGAAATATGTTGTTAATTCTGTTTAAAATGGTGAGACAGATGGCAAAATAAGTCGAATGGACACAATTGAGCTTCGGAGAAGGAAGAAATCTCATTTAAGAAAGGTGACTGGTTTTCAGGTAAATTAATAGCTAGTGTACGTGCATGGTATTATTATTGATGATTGTGTTCTTAATCATAAGAGGTTAATATTTGGCTTTGTATCCTTGATTACGTACAGTTTTCTCCAACTAATCCATCAGAAGTGCTTGTTACTTCAGCTGATTCCAGGATCAGAATTATAGAAGATTCCAGAGTTGTTCATAAGTTTGTAGGTGCTTACTCTTATATATTCCAAAACCTCTGTGTTTTCTTTATAGAATTAAATTCAGATGAAGCGAAAAAGAAGCAGAAAAACGAAGAGATGATGAAATGTGTTGGTTTTAAACAGGTTTCCGAAATGCAAACAGCCAAATTTCAGGATCATTTAGCCCAGATGGAAGATATGTGATAAGTGCAAGTGAAGACTCACAAGTATATGTGTGGAAAAATGAAGGCCATGCAAAATCCAGAAGCATGATTCTGACTCAATCCCATGAGCAATTTCAATGCAGAGACGTGTCGGTAGCGATTCCATGGACTCGAACCATTAAAGGCGACCCTCCGGTAGGATTGGCCGTCCACCACCACTCCAAGAGACAATCGAAACATTCTTCTTCTTCATGTGGATCTCCACTTCACCATCATGTTCATAACAACAATAATAAGGGAACAATTTTGCCTCCTCTTATTCCCAAAAAGAAAAACAATCATCACCATAATCATAACCTTGGATCTGATACCACCTCTCCTTCCGCGATCTCCCGTACCATGTCTGGGATTAATGGGGCGATTTCGTTTGCTCATGGTGGTAGTAAGAGCAGGTGGTCCCCATTTTCTAGGAATAAGAGTGGTAACAATGGTGATCACCACGTCACGTCGGAAGAGGATGACGCGGCAGCCATATCTCGCAATAATTCTGGGCTTGGGGACTCGTTTTCTTCTTGTGATTCTGTTTCCATTGGGTATGGCGATTCGCCTTCCATTTCTGCTTCTGCTAGGTCATCATCATCTTCTGGATCTTGGTCAATGCAGTATGATAATGGTCATGCCAATCCAAGTTCTCATGCTTCAGCTTGGGGTTTGGTGATTGTGACAGCTGGGTATGGAGGTGAAATCAGGTGTTATCAAAATTTTGGGTTGCCTAGAAAAGTATGAAAAAAACAAAATGACAGTTAAAAGGTAGAATCTGATATATGAGGCAAATCAGGCAATATGTTATTGTCTTGGGAATCCTAGGTAGCCGAATCTAATGAACTATTTCTTCACTGATGACAAAGCTTGTGTTCCATGACATGGAAGTTTTGTGAAAGAGTTGTCGTAATTAATGCAAGAATCATATGAAGATCATGTCAAGTTTTTCTCCTGTGACATTGACAATACTTGTGGAAATTTTTATGTTTGTATTGTAGGCCTTTGAATGTAAAGAAGATCTTGACACTTTTTGTAAGGTGTGTAGGTGTGAAAATGGAAAGCCAGATTTGCAGGGGATATTAGATGCATTAAGCTATGAGCATCTTTGGTACCACTTTTAGACAGTCAAATCGCGTGTTTTGAAAGCACAAGTGGGCACTTATCTCATAAGCTCATTTACAGAGCTTTTGAAAAAGCACATTCTCAAAAAGCAGCTTGTCACCTATGGACCACATTAGTACTAACAGCAACTTTTTACAAAAATTGTACCTAATTAGAGCAGTTTGGAAAATATTTACCGATCTAATACAATTAAAGGCGTCAGTTGACTGACACCACTGGTTATGTCAGAGTTCTGACGCCACTGCAGAGTGTCGACTTGTGGACGCCACTAATGGCGTCAATTTAGTAATTGACGCTAATTGACACCACAAGGCATCAATTATAGAATTGACGCCAAAGCGTCAATTAATTGCCGCCACTAGTGGTGTCCATAGGTAGACACCACTTTGCAGTGGCGTCAGAACTCTAACGTCATTGCAGAGTGGCGTCAGTCAACTGATACCTTGACTGCATTAGATCGGTAAATATTTTCCCAACTTTTCTAATTAGGTATAATTTTTGTAAAAAGTTCCTATATTGGTAATTTTCCCGAGTAATTAAACTTGCTTCTCTCTCTCTCTCTCTCTCTCTTACTTTTACATAGGTCTCACCTTCATCAATGTCGTTTTCTTAATTTTTCTCTTATAATTATCTCAAAAGTCATTTATGCTATTGCCATTCAAAGTAAGTTTCAGTTTCACAAAAACCACTTATGCTACCATTAATGCAAATATAAATCTTATTATAGACTTTGACTCAATCTTACTTTTACTTGTGGAACTAATCTCATATATGTGTTTCTTCTTTTGGCTTCTTCAACTTGAAGATTTTTTGAAAGCAACTTGGCTGTTGAAATGTGAAACCAGTAATTAGTTATATCCAGCCATTACCAAACACTACCTCTAGTCTTAAATATAGGATCAATCTAATTTGCACTAAATGTAGGATCTACATTTAGGACCGAAGGAGTACCAAAGATTCAAAATGGGGAAAAAATTAAAGAAGGAATTTATGTAGAAGAAAGCCTGGACAACAATCAAATCAGAGTTCATTTCGTGAATGAATAATTGAATCAGGAGAGAGAGAGAGAGAGAGAGAGAGAGAGATTTATATACACACACATAAAAGAAGGTATTTATGCTACTGCTAATGCAAATATAGACTTTTACGAAATGAAGGAATCTACATTTACTCAATCTTACTTTTAGCACTTATGTACATTTCGATTTACACACACACGCATAAAAGAGTTAGATGCATGCAAATCTTTATTAATTGTTATATTTTTCATCTAACAACATAGCAACGGCAGTTTAGATTTGATCTTATTATTATTATTATTATTTTGTTGGTTCTCTGTCATTATTATTTTAAATTTTATAATTGAAAATATATAAGCAAGGCTTAGTTCGGCAAAAAACAGTGTTAAGGAACCGGCTTGCCATAATGGCATAATCCTCAATATCACATGTTTGGAATTATATGTATTTAAATTTTACTTTATAACATTTTGAATACACAAAATTTTATTTGATATTTTTAAAATTCATTTTTTAAAAAATAAAATTTAGTTGAGCTGAGTGTTGAGACTCACTAAAATCCTATAAATATCTTAATAGGAGATAAAATGAAAACAAAAAAAAACAAAAACAAAAAAAAGTTGTCAAGAAAATGGGCACAAAAACAGGAAATTTTTTGTATGTCCCCCCTAAAAATGAAATTAATTTGAAGGCCTTTTGTGTTCACGTTACTCAGTTTTCACCAAATGAGCTAATTTAACCAACGTGGGTTGGCACAAACCGTAAGTGGCTTATGTCATTAAAATAAGGTCTCAAGTTTAAACTTTGTGAATGCAAAAAAGTCCTGTTGGGAGACTCTCTCAATATTGCCAGATGCACTACGCGGGTCGAATCTGGATTAAATAGGGCAAAACTCTGGATACCGGATGGGTAACCAAAAAAAGAAAAGAAAAGAAAAAGCTAATTTTTATTACTCCCTTTGATCTTAAATAGAACAAAGTTTATAGTATAAATTGTACTATGAATTTTATTTTATATTTTGAATAGAAGGAAGGTAGTATCATTTAAGGAAAAGGTTGGTAAGAAGAAAAAGCATATATAAATATCCATGTCAAAGGTAGAAAAGATGATGTTTAGGCCCATATATAGCTGTACGATGCATGACCAAACTTTCAGGAAAAATTTATATGTCAAATGGTGGTTGTTGGGAGTCGATTCAAAAATATTTATTAGGAGAGAGTTCTGTTAAAATTTAAAGCAAAAGGCCAAGGGAAGATGAGAGGGTCAATATGAGATTTAACTCTTTTTTTTTTTTTTGGGAGTTAATTAGGACTTGTTTTAATTAACTCATTCTTTTTAATTAATTTTTGGGAAAATTACACACAGGTCCCAACGAAGAGATATATTTACGTTTAGGTCCCGTCAATTCATGAAATTACTCTGAAGTCCCAAGGGACTTCTGTGTAATTATTTCATATGAGTAAAAGACCTTATTGCCCTTCTACTTGAATTTGTGATTTCTGAGTTACAGAGGCGAATAACAACACAAAATGCATAAATTAACAACACAAAATGCATACATTAACCACAACTTCTGAAAACCTTGAATTTGTGATTTCTGAGTTGTAGAGGCGATTAACAACACAAAATGCATAAATTAACCACAACTTCTGAAAACCTTGAATATGTGATTTCTGAGTTGCAGAGGCGATTAACAACACAAAATGCATAAATTAACAACACAAAATGTATAAATTAACCACAACTTCTGAAAACCTTGAATCTGTTATTTCTGAGTTCCAGAGGCGAATAACAACACAAAACGCATAAATTAATAACACAAAATGCATAAATTAACCACAACTTCTGAAAACCTTAAATTCGTGATTTCTGAGTTCCAGAGGCGAATAATAACACAAAATGCATAAATTAACAACACAAAATGCATAAATTAACCACAACTTCTGAAGGGCAATAAAGTCTTTTACTCATATGAAATATTTACAATGAAGTCCCTTGGGACTTCAGAGTAATTTCATGAATTGATGGGACCTAAACGTAAATACATCCCTTCTTTGGGACCTGTGTGTAATTTTCCCTTAATTTTTTGTCAAAGCATTATGGCTTTTACAATATGTTAATAAAGTGTGTGTCTATTTTAAGGCAGCCAACTACCAGCCAGCCATTCCCAGATTGCAACATAGGGAGGACAGTAATTGCAAATATAAGGTCATAAATAAAATGAGTTAAGTTTTAATATATTCCTGAAAATTTTCCTATCCGAGCCGTGGGTATTCAGAAGTTTTTATTGGTTCAATATTATCCTGTAAGTGTTTAAAAAAGAACAATGTCACCTCTTACTATTAAAAATGCTCATAGTCAATGTTAATTTTTTAAGAATCTACGGTAGTTTTTTAACAATTAGGGCGATTTTGCTCATTTTTTAGCATTTCTGAGCCAATATTTATTCAATAAAACTTCTAGGGGGTATCCGTATTTATGGAAGCCTTCATTTTTGTGCTAAATACTCACGGCTCCTATGCAAAAAATTTGGAGGCAAAATTGAACCTTAATCTAAAAGAAAGTGGGTACTACTCATTTTTCTTGAAATTCAATAACATAAGTTAATTTTGTCTCAGAAATTTTTCAGTAGGAGCTATGGGCATCCAAAAGGTTTTGTTGAATCAATATTAATTATCTCGAGATTGTTAAAAGGAAGCAATGTCTCCACTAACTATTAAGATACTCATAGTCAATAATTTTTTAAGAGTCAACGTTAGGTTCTAAACATTTAGGATCATTTTGATTTATTTTTAACACTTTCAGTACAATATTAATCCAACAAAACTTCTAGATATCTACAGCTCCTATGCAAAAAATTTCGACTCAAAATTGAAACTTCACCCAAAATAAAATGGGTATTATTATTTTCCTTGAAATTCAATAGCATATGTTTATTTTATTTTATTTTTGAAGTTTCTTCTCTAGTCCAACCTTGTTTGCTTGAGGTTTCCTTACTCTTCATGCAAATTGTTCTGTGTCGTGTTGTTCGTGATAACATAAAAAAAATATGGTGGTGACACGCATCTACCTCTAAAAGGGACTTGTCGATTGATACTAAGATGACATATATATAGAAACCCTCCTTCACGTCCTCCAGTACTTTCCCACCTACAACTTCGGTTGAGACAGTTACTTCTGACCAATCAGATTTGGCCTTTCAAGCTTCACCTCTGATTCTAAAGTTACAATCTGCAGTAGGTAAGTCAAGCTCTATATAGTTAACATCATCAATACTAGGGATACAAAATTCGTAGGTAAGTCTGGTCTGAATATTAAACTGATCATTAATAGACATGAACTTTTAGGTGAGTTTGGTCCACAGTAAATTGACATGTTCAAACTCATTCTTCACTTGGGAGACAAGGTTATATGTCACTTCTCATGCACTAAGAAGTGTAACAAGACATCTAATAACGTGGGTTTTCCAAGAACAGAGTCTCAGATAAGCAATATTAAGAGGGTTTCATACTTGAACATGAAGGAGGTCAAAAGAAATTTGATTGTCTTGGACACCACTCTAAAAAAAAGTTGTTCAAACAACTCATCCCGTTAAAATACCGTAATTGTAGCTCTTTCTTGAGCTTAGCTTCTCTTTGAAACACACTACTCAAAACAACTGATCTCATTCCTCTATTTATTGCCCGCCGTTGGTCTCATTTTGCATCCACAGTTCAAGCACAAAGGAAACACTTATTGCTCTCTCCAACTCTCTCTAAAAACAATCAGTAGCTTCTCAAAACAAGAACAGAGAGCAAATGGGTGTTCTTCTTCCTCTTCCATCACTTCTTGCATTTCCTTCACTGTTTCTTTTCTCTGTGATTATTTTCCCTTCTGTGGCACAAGGAGGAGTTACAAGGCATTACCATTTTGAGGTACTTATTCATGAGGACTTTGATACACTTATTTTGAAGCTAAAGTATGTTTTGTTATTGTATTCTCGATCTTTTCACATTCTTACTCCTCTGTTTTGGGCTTGGCTTTTGTAATGCAGATCAAAAACCAAAATGTAACAAGACTATGCCACACCAAGAGCATGGTCACAGTCAATGGCCAGTTTCCAGGACCTAAGATTGTTGCAAGGGAGGGTGATCGTCTTGTCATCAAAGTGGTTAACCATGTACACAACAACATCTCCATCCATTGGTAGGCAAAACTTTTGTTCTTCAAGAACTTCAAGGACAAACACTTTGTTTGTCTCACTCTGCACAGTTTCAATGGGACTCATCTCTAACATGTTTAAATATCTTTCAAATAGGCATGGCATTCGACAACTTCGAACCGGGTGGGCAGATGGACCGGCATATGTGACGCAATGTCCAATTCAAACTGGACAAACTTATGTCTACAATTACACCATTGTTGGCCAGAGAGGCACTCTATTTTGGCATGCTCACATTTCATGGTTAAGATCAACTGTCTATGGTCCTCTCATCATTCTTCCCAAACATGGTGTTCCCTATCCTTTCACCAAACCCTATAAGGAAGTTCCCATCATCTTTGGTAATGCAATAGTGCTGTCTTCTACTCGCAATTTGATTGTTTGATAACATTCATGTCCTAGTAACCTAATGTAATATGCATTCAACTTTTTAGGAGAATGGTGGAATGCAGATCCTGAGGCAGTCATTTCACAGGCCCAACAAACTGGTGGAGGACCAAACGTATCCGACGCTTACACTATCAACGGATTTCCTGGACTGTTATATAACTGCTCTGCTAAAGGTATCAACCTCAAGTCCTAAGATGTTCTTTCGTATAATAAGGCTACAGTTGAAATGTTTTGATTCTATTATTTGTTTTGGCAGATACATTCAAGCTGAAGGTGAAGCCTGGAAGAACATACCTTCTTCGTCTGATCAATGCAGCACTCAATGATGAGCTCTTCTTCAGCATTGCGAATCACTCCCTCAAGGTTGTTGAGGCAGATGCGATATATGTAAAACCATTTGAGACTAACACCATTCTCATCGCCCCAGGACAAACCACAAATGTTCTCCTTAAAACCAAATCCTATTATCCCAAAGCCACATTCCTTATGACTGCCAGACCATATGTGACAGGCCTTGGCACTTTTGATAACTCAACTGTTGCTGGTATCTTAGAATATGAATCCCCATCAAAAGAATCTCTTCACTTGAAGAAGCTTCCACTCTTCAAACCAATCCTCCCTGCACTTAATGACACTTCCTTTGCAACCAATTTCAGCAACAAACTCCGGAGCCTTGCGAATGCTCAGTTTCCGGCCAATGTTCCCCAAAAAGTGGACAAGCGCTTTTTCTTCACAGTAGGACTTGGTACAAATCCTTGTCAAAACAATCAAACATGTCAGGGACCTAATGGAACAATGTTTGCAGCTTCAATCAATAATGTATCTTTCATCCTCCCAAACACTGCTCTTCTTCAATCCCATTACTTTGGGCAATCCAATGGAGTTTACTCTCCTAACTTCCCTAGTAGCCCCTTGAATCAATTTAACTACACAGGCACACCACCGAACAACACCATGGTGAGCAATGGGACAAAGTTGGTTGTTCTTCCCTTCAACACAAGCGTGGAGCTTATCTTGCAGGACACTAGTATACTTGGTGCCGAAAGTCATCCTCTTCACTTGCATGGCTTTAACTTCTTTGTTGTTGGCCAAGGTTTTGGCAACTTTGATCCAAATAAGGACTCTGCAAATTTCAATCTTGTTGATCCTGTTGAGAGGAACACAGTGGGAGTCCCCTCTGGTGGATGGGTTGCCATTCGTTTCCTAGCAGATAACCCAGGTAAATAAGATTTGTAACAAATATATGTTAATTTTCCTAAAATAACATATTTCATTATGACTATCTTTAGATAAAAACTCTTTAATTTGTGCAATCAATGAAGATACTTTAAGGGGAAAATTATAAATTCAGGAGTCAAGGTAGATTAAGATCTTATATTTATAACTAAATCTATTCTCCGACAAGCTTTTTTTTTTTTTGGTCAAACTCCAACAAGCTTTTATATTAAGGGTTGAAGATAGTACTTCATGACATTATGCTATGTTGCTAACGAAGCAAGCTAATTTTTCCAATAACCGCAATTGTAAATTCACATTTCAGTTACTATGAGACAAGTTATCAAACACAAGTTAATGATAAAATGTTCTATTCATTCTGACAAATGAACAAACAGCTAGTGAATTTTTCCAATAACCGCAATTGTAAATTCACATTTCAGTTACCATGAGACAAGTTATCAAACACAAGTTAATGATAAAATGTTCTATTCATTCTGACAAATGAACAAACAGCTAGTGTGCAAGTAATACTTTAGACACTTGATTCTGTGATAATGAAGAAGAATTATATTGTGCAGGGGTATGGTTCATGCATTGTCACCTGGAAATTCACACGAGCTGGGGTCTGAAAATGGCGTGGCTTGTTTTGGATGGAAAGCTTCCAAATCAAAAACTGCTTCCACCACCATCGGATCTTCCCATGTGTTGATAAAACTTTGGCTTGAAAAATTGCGACCCCTCATTTCTTTGAATCGGCTTTTGTTGATTGACTTTTTGTTGTTTGTTTTGGAAGAAGGAAAAGGGATTGATTGTTTGATCCCTCTACATTTAACTACCAAAAGTGTTGATTAATTTCTGCGAAATTGTAATATTCCTACATTTGAATGAGCATTCTTTGTTTCTGACATTATAAAAGTTGACACTATGTACTACCTCTAATCTTAAATATATGATATAATTTATAGTGCGGCGTACTACAATAAAGCCAATAAATTGGGCACTGTCTCCTTTTATCCTGTAAATACTAATACCAATTTGGTACTTTTATTTTGGCTAAATCTCACCTGCTAAGAAATAGAAGTTAAGACATGTTATATGTATTAAATTGATTAAATTTGTCCTGGTTTAATGACGACTAATTAAAAAAATGTTATAAAAATTTCTGTCACCTACATTATCAATAGAGTTAAAATTGGAAAGTAGTTGTTAATGACTCACAAGGTAAACTTATATTTAGGAACAAATTTTTTTTACAAACTAAATTTATAATAAGAGTATAATATATATAGTATGTTAAGTTCTCCTCTCTAGTTTTTTTTTTTTTTTTGATACAGTCAGTTGGGGGAGGGGGAGGCAAGGCTCGAACCCTAGACAAGAGAGAAGACCAGCTCCTAAGGCTGGTACTGATATTATCGCGCTACGAGGTGCTTGGCTTCTCCTCTCTAGTTCTAGCGATAGGGCAAAGAGAAAAGTTTTTTTTGTTGTTGCTGTTGTTGTTGTGTCTATTCATAAGTCATATCTTTAAATTTTTCATATAAATTTACAATTTCACTCTTCATTTATCATTTTGTTGACTTTGTTTTTATGAAATAAGACATCTTTGATTAGATTAGGGAAGTTAATTGAATTAGTTAATAAGACATGCGTTTTCTAAAACATCATAATTATCTTCCTTAATTCATTCATTCCTGCTCTTCTCTTTGATTATGATTAATTGATGAAGTATTAATAGAGGTAAATTAGAAAAAAAAAATTGATAAAGATGATAACTAAATGTATATGTCTTATATTTAAGAGCAAAATCAACTCTATAAATATACGTCTTATATTAAAAACTAGATGAGTATCTTAAATATAAATAAAGTGAAAAATTGATTGAATTGTAAAGCATTGTTAATGAAGATTTAAGGTTCTTGTTTTTTCCCCTGTACGAATCACGCCAGGAGTAATAAAATAACTCCTCCTTCCAAAACAAACAACAAAAAGTCAATCAACATTTTTATTTATTTTTTTTATTTTTGCGCAGAATCAACAAAAGACAAAGATATGGTAAGATTTGACATATCATTTTGTTTTTGAGAAGAGAAAAGATATTTCAAATGAGTTTCGCATCTTTTGATGATGAGATTGTAGAAACATTCCTTTCATATCTTTTGTCATCCTAAAACGTCTCTCACCCCAGATTGGACCTTTGCATGCAACGCTACTAAATAATAAATTAACATTGATTTATTTAATAAAAATTATGCATCGTCTTGGCATCAATTATTTTAGTTTTTCAGCTAGACCAAATCACTGAAGAAGTAAAGAATTTATATCTCCACCAGAAGCAGCAGGCTATTACGTTGGATACTGAACTTACCAGTATTGTATGCCTTGATTGGGAAGATGTTTGAATCCTAAAGTGTCCTTGAACGTGGGCAAGAGGTAAGCCCCAGAAGGCTTGGACTGTCCACTGAATTTAAGTAGACTCCACATATAAGAGCTATTCTCATGCTCTTATTGGTACACTCCTTACCATTCTTAGCAATGGCAGTGTTATCTTGACCATCCAGCCAGATTACTGTGTCAGTCTGGTGTCTGTGTCTGAATAAGTTTAAAGACACAACACAGTCATTTGAATCCTGATATATCTACCCTCCCCAATAGCAAAAAGAAAAAGATTGAACTCATAACTTTTTAAGAAAACAGTATTGACTTTATTTTATTAGTAATTATATTTTGTCAATATTAGTGGATTCAAGACTCATGAGATCATAGATAAGTCAACATCTAAAGACAGCATCTTAGTTTTTTTTATTATACTTGTATTTTTTTTTAAAAAAAAAAAACATATTTGGCCCTTAGTTCTTAAAAAGGGTGCCTCAGGGGCTATTTATCAAAGCGAAACAGACAAATTTAGGCTAATATTACATTACATTTATATTTTATAAATATAAGGAATTCAAAACAATTAAGAATACATACTTAGAGCATGTTTGGTTTGAAGGGAGGGACGGAAGAATACTGACCAAAGTGTCATTAATAAAAAGAATATTTTTTTTTGTCGAAAGTATATTTTTAAAATACTGGAAAAAGTTTATGGGTAATTTAGTCAATATAAGGTAAAAAAAATTTCTTCCCTCCCTTTCTCCCCTCAGACCAAACACTTAATAGAAGCCTGAATAAATTATGGACGGAGAGGAATGGTTTATTACCGCCTGGGTCCCAAATAAATTCACTTTTAATTTAGTAACACACACAATAAAACAAATTAGAAATTTAAAAATTTTCATATAAGTTATTTTTAATATTACACTTAATTATATTGAAATTCAATGTCATACTAAATTTTACTTTTTCTTATCTTCCTTATTAAATATAGGAATATTTAACACTTCTTAAAATTATCAAATGACTTGTATTAAAAAAAAAGATTAAAAACTTTTCTTCTTCTTCTTTTTTTTTTTTTTGCTATAAAAATTTTTGGAAATGGGTTAGGCTCACTCACAATCTATGAGTATGGCGCTTGGAGCTCAGTCCGCAGAGTATACTAGGTTAGAGAGTACATATATCTCTACTTCTTCCCAGCGTTTCCATTGCTTCTTAAACCCCTTAAATGCCTCCCTCAACGCCTTTACTAACTTTAAGATCGAATTCTTTCCTTTTGATGAGAAAGTCTGACCCTTCACCAATTAAACCCAAAAACGAAGGGTGATTAAAAACACTTTTGGAAACACGCTCTATAATAAACACCGGAGTACTAGGGTTAAACAAGATTAGGAAGGCGTGATGAGTAATTGTGGGCCTCAAAGAAAAAGTTAATGTCACCTTCAGATGCTCCCAGCATAACCATGCTTTATCCCCTTTTGTTGTTCAGACCTCGGAATCACTGCAACTTTTTTTTTTAAAAAAAAAAAACCCATTAATTAAATAAGTTTCATCAATCAAGAAGATAATAACCAAGGGGATAAAATAATCATACAATTATTTTTATAAAAAAATAACCCCAAAAAAAGGGAAGATAGAACTTATTTGAGGAATTATTAAGTTATTCTATTAAATAAATATATATTTTTATCTAAATTATCAATTAATACACCTTTGAGCGATGTAATCTGCTATAATTAAGTGACAGCTAATAGGGGTTGTATTTTTCTCATCATCCCTCATAATTTCTAAATTATATCCATCTAATTGATTTGAAAAGATTACAATACTATTTTGACTTTTCTCTCATCTTTCTCATCAACGACACAAATCAACTGATAAAACAATGAGAAAAACGAATGAGGAGAGGATCTGTATCCCATATAACAGAGTGTCAGGGAGTATTCCATATTTGAAATGAGCAATGTCTCCCACACTTGATTAGCAACTTGACAATTGTTTATTATGTTTTTAAAAGTAATGACAATCCATCCTCTTTGAAAGTTTAAATGAAAATTTAAATCTCTTGGGAAAATATAAATCATTTTGCTTTTAGGCTTTACACTTTATAATTTGTATATTAAAAATTTTGTAATCTCCTTCTTTCATTCGTTCTTTAGTTTAAATTCATGAAATGTTCTTT
The DNA here is from genome assembly GCA_034222035.1 of Acacia crassicarpa. Lineage (NCBI taxonomy): Eukaryota > Viridiplantae > Streptophyta > Magnoliopsida > Fabales > Fabaceae > Acacia > Acacia crassicarpa. The sequence goes on along the minus strand of JAWXYG010000006.1, from coordinate 47,943,331 downwards.
ATCGGTTACTTGACAAATGACATAAAACAAAAAATACAGTTTGTGGTTATACCTAATAATATAAAGATTTCTAAGTGTTCTGAACTGTTGAAAGGGCATTATTTTGTTTAACTTTTAAAAAAATGTAAACCCCACAATTGCGTTGCTTTCAGAGCTGTCTCAGTGTTTTCTTAAGTCAGACAATTAAATCTTAAGGGAAATCCTTTAAAAAGAATTTTTAAAATAAAACAAAAAGGTTTTCTAAATAATCACTAATAAGGTATTAGGATTTAGGACCTGATTCGTTCTTTTTAAAATAAAAAAGAAATGATAGGATTATCTCTCTCAGCTTAAAATTAAGAATAGAGAGAAAAACACGATTTCACAAGTTCCCGATAAAAGTTTTCATAAGTTTAGATAAATTTTCACAATTTCTCATAGATATTTCATCAATTGCAAATCGAAATTCACAAGATTTGATAATGGTTTTGCAAATTCGAATAAGGTTATCACAAGTTCTCAAAAAAATTTCACAAGTTACAAATTTAAATTCACAAGATCTGATAAGAATTTTACAAGTTCTCAGAATAATTTTAGAACTTCGTTTAAAAATTTCACAAGTTACAAATTTTGATTTGCAATATTTGACAAAGGTTTCACAAGTTTGGATAAATTTTTCACAAATTCGAGTAATGTTTTCACTAGTTCTCAAAGGAATTACAAAACTCCTTAAAAATTTCATAAGTTGTTATTAATTTTGATTCACAAGTTCTCAAAAGAATTTCATAATTTCATTAACAAATTTCATAAGCTGCAAATTAAAATTCACAAAATCTTATAAGGATTTCATAAGTTTGAATAAGATTTTCACAATTAATTCTGTCAAAGTGAAAATTGAAGTCCGAGAGGCAATTTTATCATTTCCTTTTAATTTTAAAAATGACGAATCAAGTCCTAACACCTCTTTCACATTATGACTATTCAAAACTTTTTTTTTGTTTCTTTTAAAATTTTTAAATTTATTTTTAAGGGATTTTCTCTAACTCTTAAATGATGCAGTTTATTTTTCAATTTTTTTAATATTAGCACAGGAATCTGTGTTATAAAAGGGATAGGATATTATTACTATCATTTTTTGTTACTACTAATATTATTACAACTTTTTCATCGTTAGATCATAATCTTAATAGGAGAGAGAAATTATAAAGGTAGATGAGATTCTGATCTAACGGTGGAAAATGGTAGTAACAAAAAATGATAGTAACAATACCTTATCCGGCACGTTACAAAATTAATAAATATAATTTTTAACTAATAATCAATCAATGTATAACATAAAATTATAGGGGGAAAATCATGCATGTGTAGAGTATATCCAGTGTAGAGTGCAGCATATTTTTCCAAACTCCATATAATTGTTAGGTTCACATCTATAATTAAATATTTAATATATGGAAATAAAAATCAGTATATCAAGAACATAGTTTAATAATGCTTTCTTTTTTTGGGAAAAAAACCAAGAAGGTGCGTGGGAGGTGGAACAGTGAAAGCAATGTCTGACAGCCTCTGTCGAGGGAGCTTTAAAAATAAAAATAATAATAATCTGCCCCTCTCTCTCTCTCTCTCTGTGCAATTCCTCTGTTCTTTCAATTTTTACAGTCCATGACTTGACTGTTCCATGCTATACTCATCTCAAAATGACACTTGTTCTTCTCTCTCTGTTATACCATTGCTTCTTTTCTCTCTGAACTCAGAACTCATTTCTATTCCTTTCATCTTCACACATCCATTTCTTGATCTTGTTCCATCAAACACACTCAACTCATATGGCTCAAGAGGTACCACTTTCCCCTGTTTCTCTCTTTTTCTTTCTACTTATGAATGGTATATGCTGTATCAGTTGGCTTGATGTTGAACAATAGGTTTCTGTGATTGTATCACTTTATCAATTAGTCCTACTTTGTGTTTTTTGCAGCAAGAAGGGTGGCCATTGGGGCTAGGGTTATTGAATGCCAGAATAGGTTTAGTGAGGAGTCATAATAATGATAATGCAGAGTTCTCTGGCTCTGGTTCTGCCTCCTTCACAACTCTGCTCACTCCTTCTCTTTCCTCTGCTTCGATGGATTCTTCTTCTTCACATCTTGATTACCAGGTTCCTCGTCACTACTCTTTCAACTTTCTCCGTTGTTTTGCGCATTTCAGATTTGGCTTTTCTTGATATCTATCTTCAGAAACAATGACTCTGTTTCTGATTTGTTATGGCAACTCAAGCCTATGTTCTATTGTTGGTTTAGTGTGTGAAAAATTATTCGATATTTTTAACTCATTGAATCCAGGTTTAATCCCAATTTTATTACACTTATTTTCAAAAGATGAATGTAACAAAACATCTTAAATCTTTTATCAGTGTGAAGTGAGATTGTGAGTTTGAAGTATCTGTAAAGAATATGTTGATGCGTGAGTTTATTAAAGGGAGAAAAACCATAGAGAAGAAGATGATTAGAAATATGACTTTTCAATGTCCATTCATTGATCATGAACAGAGACCACATTTCTCCAAGAAAAAGACAGCATCTGAGCCCATGTCAGGTTCTCTGTGTCTCGTATATTGTACAGCAAGGACGCGGCTTTGGTCCTTGACACATGGACCATCCGCTGCAACAAAATGGTACCGATACTTGCCAAAAATAATGATCAGCTTCCATTTTTTTTTGGTTGATTGTTACTTTTTAAAAAATATATATATACTCTATGATATGGAGTATTGACTCAATTGGTACTAAAAAGATACTTCAAGATGCTAACTTAATAATAAAAAACTACATCATGATCTTGAAAAATTATACTGACAAATACTAAAAATATACTTCAAGAAATTTTTTCAAAGATTTTAAAATAATTTTTCAAGATCATAGAAGATTTTTTTTCCCAGTACTATTATCTTTTTAGTAACAATCGGTGCCCAAAAAAAAGGAAGCCGGTCATTGTTTTGGCACAAAAAGGTGCCGTTTGTGTAGCGGATGATCCTTGTCAATGACCAAAAGCACAACATGCACTCAATGAAAATCTGTGTATGTAATTTTCTTCCCTACAAAACTATACTAAAAACACCCACCATACCTTTTTTTATGGGACATTTAAGTTTGGATGAGTTAGTCCTGGTGGCTCATCAGGGTAAGAGCATATTTCTAGACTTAAAAAGTACTTATAAAAGTATTTATTGACTGTCCATTAATAAGATCCTCACATCAGTAGAATTCGTTATGTGATATATATATATATATATATATATATATATAGTAAATCCGTACGTCTATAAAAATACACCAAGGTCGATTTTTTTTTTTTTTTGATAAGACCAAGGTCGATTTTCTTGCATCTTGCAGTTAACTACTTAAGTTTGGGCCTAGTTAGATTGGTTTGGTTGGGCCACTTACTACAATGTATGTATGTACGTAATATTAAAAAAAAAAACTAGAAAATAAGATTATTCATTAATAAAGCAGAGAATTTCAAAAACTGAACGCTATGATGTTACATAAAATATACTCCCTCTAGTCTTAATTATAAAACTTAGTTGACTTTTTATGGAAAGATTAAGGAAACTAATTAAATTACTTTAGAGTATTTTTATTTTTATTTGTTCTTCAAACGAATTAGTTTAACTAACAAACTAATATATAATTTAAGGATATGCAACATATAAAATGATTAAGTAACTTATTTAGCTTCCTTAATCTTTCCAAAGAAAGTCAATTAGATCTTATAATTAGGACCGAAGGTAGTATTACATACTACTCTGGTTCTATTTTTAAGTCCATTTTGACTAAAAATTTGGTCCTATTTATAAATTCCTTTTGACCAAACAAATGAGATTATGACAATTTTGTCCATATTATTGTACCAATGAAAATAGAGAGAGAATAAAGAGTTGAAAGGTACCCATTCATAAATGAGGGTAAAGTTGAAAATTTACCACATAATCATTAAACTACCTACTTCTTCTTGGTATGTGTAATTTAGTTAAAAGAAACTTATAAATAGGATCAGAGTGGTATCAAATTTCCAACTTCTATACAAAGTAAATGTCACTATTTAGTTTATATAAAAGTTATAGAATGTAGGTGTGTTGTATCTATTCCCATTACAAGTTTTTTTTTTTTTTTAAAAAAAAAATTGTATGTTATCTTCACAAATTTAAATCAAAATATATTATTGTATAAAATTAGTCACCATTTAGTATATGAGTCTAATTATTTTGTTTTGGTGAAACCAAACATGTAATGATGGGTGGGGAGCCAAGGCACTCAATACTATGTGGAAAATGCATGGTTTATGTCCCACTCATGTGGTCCTTTAATGATGTCTATTTTGATTGATTCCAAGGTTGACTAAGTCAAAATTGAAGCATATATCACATAGGAATTGGAAATTACGTATCACACACTTTTGGGAGCACAAGGCAGACATAATAGTCAAAATTAGAACAGAATCTATCACCCCAAGATTAAAACTCTCTAGTAGTTAGTTAAAGAGTTTTGCTTTGGTTTTAAATGTAAAAATTTCAATCCAACATGTTTCCCAAAATTATAATTTGTTTTATAAACTTTTCTTATTGATTGCGCATTTTAAGGGTATTTTTATTTATTTATTTATCATGAGAGTGATTTTCAATACAAATAATTAAAACGGGTATTTAGAAAAACCAACACACATCTTTATAAATAGTTAATTTAACTAATTTTTTAAAATTTAATTATCTAATCTCTGTCCATAAGTAAAAGAGTTTTTTTTTTCTTTTTTTTTTTAAAAATACAATGACCATAAAATAGTTGCATTGGCCTAGGATTTTTGTAAATATAATATTAGATTAATTATGGGGGTCGGGCCAAGACTTTTGACTAGGCACTTTTGTGACTTTTCCATTAATTTAGGTGAGGAAGAAGAATGATTTTCTACTTTAGAAAGAGTCCAAGTGTGAGAAGTGAATAAGAAAATGAAAGCACGCGCGATGAGTCATGAAGCTTGTTTCTTTCTTCTTCGGCTCTTTCAGTTGCTTTTGTCCCCTTTAGCTTCATTACTTGCCTCTCAAGGGGTCCACTTTGATGTTTTCAAACTTATTTTAATTTTTTACATTCTAGGTTTTTTAGTTCAGAAATTAAAGTTTTATTACTTGAATGTTTTACCCGCTAAAGCATCAGTATTTTCCTATTATAGCCCCAATCTTATATAAAACAATGTCACATACTAAATGTAAACACCTCTTCTAGTGGGGCTCTTGGTGGATATTTAAATATCTATAATTAAAGTTAAATGTTAGTAGATTTTATATTGTATTTAATTAATGGGTCTAGATTATGTTCTTTTTGACATAACACAAATTAACTATATAGAAGCTACTATTATTCTATTATGAGTCTTTTAATTAGTACTCCATTTGGTCCTTAATGTAGGTTCTAATTCTTAAATATAAGACATATTTAATATTTTTTATCTATATTTTTTCCTAGATCAATCTTATTAATATTCACATAACAATAATTAATAATTAAGTAGGGAGGAAGGAAATCAAGATAGATTATTATAGTGTTTTGAAAAAACACATAATATTTAGCTCATATAGCTAAGAGTTAATATCCTATTTAGTCCTTGGAAAAAAAACACAGACCCCTTTTTCGTCTCCAGGGACTAAAATAGGACTTTTTTATGAACTAAAAGGGGGTTTTTGAAAATTTTTGATGAACTAAAATGGGGTCTGTTTTTCAGAAATTTATTTTTTTCAAGAACTAAAAAAGAGTTTTCATTGTTTGAGGGACCAAAATGGGGTCCACATTTTTTTAAGAACCAAATAGGTATTTATTCTATATTTAATCTACACAAATTAAAGGTTCCATAATATAATTGTTCACCGACGGCGACATGAGATATGTGAGATAACGGGATTGCCCTTTCTGTTTTTAGTTTTTACCATATATATGCTTTTTGGAATTTTGGGTTTTTTTTTAATCATTTATTGCGTGTGGGGTCATTTTGGTAATTTTAAGATGACTCTATTAAATATTCGATTAGAAATATCTTCGTTTTCTTTTGTTGGTGGTTATACCAAACATGATTTTCATTCTGTCGCACCTTTTATTATTCTTTTAAAAATCTTCCTACCTCCAACCAAACACATCTAAATTATGAAGAGTTGGATTGATGTCGGCAACAAACATGTAAATATGTATCAACAACCTTAATAACATTAACAGAACTTTCAGATACAACTATTTTCCATTGAGATTATTTAATTTTATGTCCCTTAATTTCTTATGATAGTCAACTGGATCATTGTTCCAAGACAAGAGCAACAACACACTAGGGAATCTCATTGGTATTTCAAGCATATTTGAACTCTCAAGAAGATCCTCAAGGGGAAGAATGGTGGAACCTTTCAGGGACAACAAGAGGATCCACAAGCTGAAGCCATGGTTGTTCTCCCTTTGTTCGAGGCTAACAACCGACGCCGTTGTCGCCATGAACCGTGACGGTGATAATGTTCCCTCTCTTGGTCACTACCTTGAAGAGGAGAGAAGGGCTGCAAACGCAGGCACTTGGAGAAACAGAACATTCTCTTACCCTTATGGGGTTAACGACTTCTCGCCGGTTAGAGACGACTCGAACTCATTGTTTCTTGGAGGTCAAGTCGTCGCTCCCGAGTGTGCTGCAATGGAGGGAGAAGAAGGTGGAAGAGAGCCAAGCAGAGCATTGTTGGGACAAAGTAATGGATATGGAGGATTAGTAGTTTTCCCTTGTTTGTGTGGATGAGTCAAATTAAGTGATGACTTCTCTTGTAGCTTATTGATTTCAAGTTTTCTTTCATAGCTGTTTTAGAAGAATCTCTAATTTCTTTTGGTATGTTATGTTTGCTAGTCAAATAATTACATGAACAAGTGTCCACTTCAATTTGGATGTTTATATAAAAGGCTTGAATTAGCAAGAGTTTGAGTTTCTTATCTTGTGTTTTTACCTTGTGCCAATTGAGGATTGACATAATTGGCTAAGACGTCGACCTTCACCCTAAAAAAGAAGAGGTTCAATACCCGCTAGTCAATGTGAGGACCTTATTGGTGGACAATTTGTATGTAACTCTGTAAACGTTCTTTAAGCTTGGAAGCTTACCCGGCTCTTATGGGGTACCGGTGTTAACCCCCACCTAAACTTTTTTTTTTTTCAAAAAAAGAAAAGAAAAGTATGTAACCTTGTCCAAGCACAAGTACATCCCTATCGAACATGTTTTTTTTCACTTAGAGAATAACTGAGATTAAGATTGAACTAACGACCTCTTACCTATTAGAGAACTTTCATACTATTATCATTGGCTCAACCAAGAACATTTCAGTAAATTTCCTTTTTCAATTGCAGAACTTCATAATAAACATTTAACTGCTATAAATTACTTCCTTGTTGGACAAAACGACATCTTTCAAAGAGGAGTACCTCCATATCATGAAATACTATATTTGATATTTGATAGCAAACACAAAGGTCTTGATGCTTCAAGTCCAATCAACTGAGAAGCAGATTACAAAACCTCAAACAAGGAGTTCAAGAATTCCAGCCACCTGTTGTCTCTCATGATCTTACAATCCTTCACTCTGTTGCCAAGAAAGAAAAAAAAAATGACCTGAAATACTATATCGATATAGGCAGCTAATCCAGATATGGGTAAAATCGCCATTACATCAGTTTCCTGATTGGCTCAGAAGCAAAGAACTACAGCAAGACTCAACAATTGCATCATTCCTTTTCAGCAATCTTTCCTGAGTTGCGGCCTGCAATCCTTCCAAATGAACCCATAGTTGACAAGCCCTTGAAGCTGCTGCTTCCTTCACTGAAATTTGATTTTCTTGATCTCCTGGGCTTTGTTGTGGGACTAGATTCAAATTCTTCATCACTGCAGCTCTTGATCTTGGCAACGATTAATTCGAGAATAGCACCTCGGCAAAAAGGGCATGCTGGTCCAGTAGGGCAAGTAGCTCCTGCATCAAGCTTCTTGTGACAGCATAATGCCAGGGTGCAATGAGCACACATTTGATGACCACATGGTCTGACCTCAATTGTGCATACTTGGTCGAAGCATATACAACATAATTCCACACTGCTGCTGGCCTAAATGAGCAGAAATAAAATGAAATTAAGAAACTCATTATTTTTCACCAAAATATACACTTAAAAAATCTTTTAGATATAGTTCTGGTCGTACTATAATAAAACACTAAACTATGTACTTGCATTTATACACCCAATTCAGTAATAAGTATACTGCAAACTGAGTACATCCCCATCAAGCAGGCATAAGATAAGGTGAAAATTTTTTGTTGTAATCGAGGAAGCAATTGATACAGGTGCCAAATGAAGTTTTTGACAAATATCAATGATCAAGAAGAACATATCTTACCACATATATCCAAGAAAAATCTAGGACCAAATCAAGTAGATTAAATTGAAAGGTGTTAAGTGGTCAGAAAATGAAGTCATACCTCAGAGTCAATATCATCATCTTCACCATCAGAATGCAGGGGAGATGAGCGAATATCTCCCTCCTTTAGTAGGGTCTTCTCCCTCTCCCTGTTAGCTTCCATCAAAGCCTTTTCCAGTAAGGCTTTTGCTTCCTCATTGAGGTCGCTGATGAACTTCAATGGGGATGGCCAAACAAGTGGTGCTGCTGATGAAGGGTCCAGCAGGACAGCGCATGCCTTATTTTTGTGCTTCAAGGCAACTGTAAATGGTATTCTCCTGCACAGGTTCATTTGCAATAAGATTTTAAACTAGAAATTAATTTATCCACTTTTAGTTATTAAAGAATCCAGGAAACGCAAGAATGGAGCCAAGGACAGGAAAGGATTGGAGAAACTCAAGGCCTTATTAGGTAACATACCAAAAAATGAAAAGAATTTTACTAGCTTCAAGTGCCATTTGCTACATCGATTAAACTAAAATGAAGTCACACTATTACATGAATGGTACAATACGAATGTAACAGAAATATGCCTAATATTACTATAATATTGAAAACTGTAATAAATCTTTACTTACCCAGAGGAATCTAGTTGAAGCCTATCTGCTCCCCAAGCAAGCAAGATTCGAACACAATCCAGAGAACCACTGCGAGCAGCCAAATGAAGCGGTGTGCTCCCTGCATAACTGCATATTATACTTTGATCAATCTCAATGAAACATCATTAATATTTATACAACACAAACTGATATAACTTCAAAGAGAAATACCCATATCCACCGGGTGATGGACAAACAAGAGCCCCATTGTCCAGAAGAGTACGAAGACATTCAGGCTGTCTCTGACGGGCCGCAAGATGCAGTGGAGTGGCGCCATTTCTATCCCTTAAGTTAACAAATCTTGCAAACCCCCTGACAATGAAATCAAATAACTCATTATTACAATTAATGATTGTCTATGCCTAAGGTACCCTTAATTAACAAATTTTGAAACACTAACAAGATGATTTCAAATATAGAAAATATGACCCCTTTCATTCGAAATTTCTTCTAACAGACAATCAAAGTTATTGCATACAATAAATCAAGGTGTTTTGGGTAGATAACCAATAAATCTGACCTTTGACTGATCTATGTCCCAGTCAATACGTATATTAAGTATTATAGTGAGCATAATTCTGAAAATGGATTTAGCATATGTGCATTTACAGCTAAATCCAGGACGGTCAAAGCATTTTACTTGATAAAACAAACAAGAATCTAACCATGAGTTTGAGATTGGTGAGGAACGGGCAGCAGAAAGAATAGCCTTAAGGCAATCTAAGTAGCCATAGTAAGCGGCATGGTGCAGGCAGGTTCGACCACGTAAAGAATCAAACATCAACATCTGAAACAAGAAAAGTCATCCATAAATCTATAACATGCAACACAACTCCCATAAATCCGCAGGATTCAAATTGAAAACAATCAAGTATACATACATTAGCTCCAGCTTGAATTAGCTTCTCCGCACAAGCAGTGTTTCCATGCATCACAGCCAAAATCAACGGGGTCTATGCCAAAAAACAAAAATCAATAGGCAATTGAAGACAAATAGATGAAGAACAAGCAGGATATAAACTACACAATGGAAAGAGCTACAGATTTCAGCTAAAAAGACCACATTTTCAGTTCAATTGAAAGCATCAAAGATAAGAGATGCACCTGTTTATAGCGATTGAGGGTGTCGACATTAACAGACCGGTCCAATAACATGGAAAGTACCTGGCCAAGATCAAAACACCCACCATGATCAAAACCTAAGAAGTAGCAAAACAGAAGCTACACAGTTACAATTAAATGTCGCATCGGACATATTTCAGGCACGATTCGACTCCATTCTTTAGGTACAGTGCTTCATGGATCAAAACCATCAAAGACTAAGAACGCCATTAAAATCAGAGAAAAATAGAAAAGATTAAGGGGCAAGAACGAGAAACAACCTCGATCCGACCATTGGCGGCAGCAGAATGTAGAGGGGAAAGCTTAGCATGGCCGGAAGTCTCTTCAAGAACGGTAGGGTCTTCCTCTATCAAGGCCTCAACAACCTCCAAGTCTCCATTCGCAACAGCAACAAACAGAGCATTTTCATGGTGTTGCCTGCAACTCAGCCTCTGACCCATAATTGATTACCTTTGCCGCCGTCGTCAGTAATCGCCAACACAAGAAGCTAGAGTTGCCGAGCCACAGGCACACGCGCCACCTTCCACGGCAGAGGTGGCGGTGGTCGTAGTTGTGGCGACGGACGATCTTACAATCCTCGAAGCCAAGGCGCAGTAGGAGCTAGAGCCAGTTATCTAAGCAAATTGAGGGACCTCGGAATTGGACCGGCCCGCCGAGATTTCGGGCAGGCTGACCGATCATTTATTGGAGCCAACTTCAGATTAGCTTCATTTCATACTCTCATGTGAAGTGTGAACTTTATATCAAAAAAAAATGTGAAGTGTGAACTATATATTATAAATATTTAATTTGTAATTAAATAGTTAATTTCGGACATATGGTAGATATTTTCGGGAAAATAAGAAAAAGAATCTTTGGTGAGCGTGTTATAGCCAACAATATTTATTTAATAATTTATGGGAAAATTCGTTTTAGGGCCCCTATTAGGCAAAGAACTCCAAAAAAGGCCCAAACAATCTGAAAATATCCAGAAAGGCCCAGAGATTCTGACAATACGGAAAAGGCCCCAAGATTCTGACAGAGTTGTTAATAGGGCTAATATAATTGTTAGTGGGGGCTGATATAGTTGTTAACCGAGCTAATTTAGTTGATAAAAAAAAAATTTTAACAACTAAATCAGCCCGGTTAACAACTATATTAGCCCCCGTCAGAATCTTGGGACCTTTTTGGGTATTGTCAGATTCTCTGGGCCTTTTTTTGTATTGTCAGAATATTTGGGTCTTTTTTAGAATTCTTTGCCTAATAGAGGCCCTTAAACAAATTTTCCCATAATTTATCCACTGACTTGATGTCAGGTCTCTTTTAGGCCAATTCAATGAATTTTCAAAGCCAGCTCTGTGTCCTTTTGTTTTTTCAACGCGTTTTTCGAAAGAAGAATAAGATATTTTTGATCTAGATATCACCCCTTGACGTTTTCAAGTATGGTAAAAACAAAAATAGTTAACCTAGTGCAGCCAAATAATAGTCAAAATAGTTGTGATGTGTTTATTGTATAGTGAAGGATTTTTAGCTTCAGAAGATTCTCTTCTTCACTTGTTTTTTTCTCCTTCCTCATCAGCTTATCTAAATCGTTAATTGGGGATAATAGAGAAAAATTAAACTAATACGTATTATATTGATTGAACAGACATGATTTAGAGATTATAAGAGATAATAAGAAAATGATGATGAGAGAAACCAAATTCTTTTAGCCTACCTGAAATCTAATTCCCTTGCTAAGTACCTGCCCAAAAAATGGAGAATATTAATCATACTACACAGAAAATAATAGCAACTAATACAAAAAGGAAATAGAAGAGAGCACTTTAATGGTTTGTTTGGTTTGAGGAGAGGGAAACTAATGTTTTGGGTTAATAGTAGCCCAAAACATTAGTCTCCCTCCCCTCCCCTTCCACTCTCTTCCCTCAAACCAAACAAAGAGAAACCTTTAAAAAGGAGGGGGCAATTGTTCTATGTGTATTATCTTACAAATCTCGTACATACAATTACATGGGAATAAACATTACTCTCAAATGCATTATTGTATGAGAATAGACATAACTCTTAAAAGCATTGTTACATGAGAAGACAAAACCCTTTCACCATAAAAGAAAAACATTCTCTATGAATCCATGTATCTCAATATTCACATGATAGCCCCAATTCAAATTGGTTGGGTACAAATCTACCAAAAGTAGACTAAGTACTACATCTAATTCTAAATATAGGATAAAGTTTATAGCGCAATTTACACTACAAACTTTGTCCTAAGATATATAGTTTAAGAAATAAGATAAATTGATTATAGAATATAAATACAACAGTCTAATTTTGTCATATAACACTAATATTGTGGATTATGTTGTATAAAGTAGCCACATTATTCATAACAACTAAACAATACGGCTTTGGAAGGTATATCATATTAGATCAAATTGTGAAAAAAAAAAAAAGATTAGATCAAAAGGAAAAAAGCAAAAAAATAACTTTGAAATTGTAAAATTTTAAATCAAGTATTTTTCAAAAAATAAATTATGAATTGCTTATTAATTTTTGTTATTCTTTTATCAATTATTGGTAACAAACCTGATTTAGAATGTTATAATTTAAAAATTCTTTTCCGGTTCTTTTCTCTATATCAAATTGTTATCCCATCTTTTTTTTTTCTTTAAAAAAAAAAAAGTTTGTCTGAATTTGGCAGTACTGAGCGAGCATGCACAGAAACAGGGATTCACTTTTAAATATCCAATCAAATAGAAATGTTGTACCTCAATTCATTGAAGGGATCACAAATTAGTTCCATGTTTGGTTCACATTTCACTTCTAATCATAACTTATTACCCTTATTATTATTTACTTTACCTTTTGTGAAGGGGATATCATATGTTCATAATAATCATTTTTGTTGATGGGCTCAACAATAATGATATCTGAGGTATGATTGAGTTTTAAATTGGAGGGCAAAGTATGATTCCTTGTATAGTAGCATGAAAGGAAAAAGAGGAATAATTGTCATGATTCCTTGTATATATAGTAGCATAAGAGAAAAAGAAAGGATTCATTCTTAACTTTGTGATGTTATTCAAGGATTTCAAGCATACTTAAAATTTAAATCACTCGTTAAAGTACCTACACAAGATCAAAACTCCCTCTATAAGCTTATACTCCTCATTTCTTTAATATATATAAGACATATTTGAGAAGTTAATTTTGGTCTAAAGTATAATACATAGTTTTTATATTTATTAATCTTTTCTTAATTCATCATTGCTAATGCTTGCTCGATAATAATAAAAAAAGGAGAGGGGATTAGCTAGGGAATCGAGAAAAATAATTAGGGTGTTTTAAAAAATATATGTCATATTAACTAATTCAACTAACTTCCTTAATCTAATCAAATAAGCAAATATGTCTCATAGTAAAAATCGGAGGAAGTTTTTTTTTTTTTTTTTTTACAAAAAAAAAAAAACATAATAACTTTGCTTAAATTGAGTTTGGTCCTAATCAACGAGAGTGAAGCTGGCAGTTACTTTTAAATCCCATGTTTCATCATACTTAACATTAATATTCTTCTTTTTAGCCATTTCTTGAAGCATATTGATAAATTTGTGTTCTCGCATGCTAATTCAACTTTCAAGTGTTTGGTCAATAAATTGCGGCTGTGTGGGCCAGACAGCTGATCCAAAGCCTGCCTCTAAAGCCGAATATTAGGGAAATCATTCAAATAAAACAAATTAATTAAATTGATGAAAGATTATTAGATTACTGGATGTTGAAAATTCAGCACAATATTAATTTATTTGGATTTCAAGTTCAATTTAACACACAAAGTAGAGTATAAATAAAAAGGCGTAAAGAAAAAGCAATTGATGTCCGGCTACATTGTTGGACTTTTTAGGTCATGTTGATATTTCTAAATTTTTATTAATTTTATTTATTAATGTTGATTTCAAAACTTTGATTGAATTTGTGCATAGAGACAATTTACATGGTGTTAATTCTTTATCTTATTAGGTTAGCTCATGACTCGAGGGTTGATCATTTCTTACTTTTATTATGAAGATAGTCAAGGATGAAAAATTTCCTACTTTTTTATATTTTAAAAAGAAAATCCATCTCAGGTTAAAAAAAAAAAAAATCCCAAGGGTTGATTATACAATTTTTCTTAGGACATTTTTTGGGATTTTGTTAGTCCCTTGGGACCTAAGATAGATTTTCCCTTTTTTTAACTATATTATTTATTTTTGAATGAAGTTTTTAATTCTCGTTTAAGAATGTTTTTTTTCCCTTACAATTTCATTCCAATTTTATCAAGGAAGGTTAGGTTGAATAGCATGATTAGAATTAATCAAAAGAAGCATCAAAGCTTTTTTACTAATAAAATCAAGTCATCAACTTCCAACAACATGAATAAGACTGAAGCTTAATTCTTTTCATTTGATTAATGCATCTTTAAGCCACTTTGACAAGTAAATTTTCTTTCAATTTCCAATTTAATTTATAAAATTTTATTTAAAACAACTCAATTCCTATAATTTTTTGAGTTAAGGATTCATTTCCTTTTGATCCCATACTTAAATTTTTTTTTTTAAAAAATGTCTTTTACGTATTATAAGATAAAACTATCTCTTTTTTATTTTTTATTTTTTTTAAAAAACTTGTTTCATAAAGCTCAGAATCATTAAAATAACTTAATCAAAAGTCAAGACACCCAAGTTAACAAATTACAAGGAATAAATTGCAAAACCCAGATAATTCAGAGATAAAATCGAGGACTGAATTAATAATAACAAAAGATTGAAGAATTAAAAGTTATATTTTGCTATTTACAAAAAGGCCAAATACCAATTTTACTATGGAAATATTGGTTAGGAAGCATCCAGCACCCGGAAATTTTTTTGGTATCATTTTTTATTCGGAAGTTTACAGACATAGCAATCTTGCCCATCGATTGATCTTGACCATTGGTTTGATTTTTTTTTGTATCATTTTTATGCTAGAAATTTACAACAATTTGCTTCTAAAAAAAACTTCTAGGGCAAATTTGTTCCTAAAAAAACTTCCAAAGCATATTTGTTCATTTTTGGGACAAAAATGATACAAAAAAAATTTCCAGATATTGAATACTCCTTAACCAATATTTCTGTGACAAAAATAGTATTTAACTCGGAAAAAAAAAAAAAACAAGTTGTGGAGAGTGACAAGGAGTGTTGGTGACTTGGTGTGCATGGAGATGCAACGGCAGTTGAGGAAAAAATTATGTGGGGTCCAGCAGATTAAGAAAATAATATTAAAATAAAAGGAATATTATAATGAAGAATGAGAACACAAAGGCGCGGAATGGAATCTATACTATCCGTGTGGGTCTCAGATCAAATCATGTGTCTCATTTTTTAATTATGTTTCTTATTCATCATCACCTTCCATTACTCCTTACTTTATTAGTTTAATCAAATCTCTTTATATCTTTATCTCTTTGCCTAAAACACCCCTGGCCCACCATTCTTTCGGCCACACCATACACATATATAATCAATTGCTGCAACCATACTTCCCAAAATACCCTCTCTTTTACTTCTCAAATCTTCAAACTCATGTATCTTTTTTTTTTTTTTTTTTGATACAAGAAGAGGAAGGAAGACCCTCAACCTATACCACTAGTAGATCCTACTTGCACCATACTGTCCTTATTCAGAAACTCAGACAAGCATCCGAATGTGACACTAAAATAATGACGACCTGGCCATGCGCTAATTGCTTGCTTAGCAACATAATCAACAACTCTATTAGCAACTCTAGGGATTCGATGAATCTCTACTTCTCATTTTCTGAGTAACATGCTCTTGATCTCAATTACTACTGCAGCATCAAGGTGGCTCAACCGAATAGAACCTTGGATCAACAACACCACCTCCTCGGCATCAGCTTCAAGTACCACTCTTTCTTTCTAGAATGCCAACACATCTTGAGGCCAAACAAGACAACCCATAACTCAGCTAGTAGACTATTAGCAGGTTTGTCAGCTTTAAACATGAAACCTTCCTTCAAGGCATATTTATCACCATGAAGAACACCACCACATGCCACCACATGGTTCTATGAGCAAGCCCCATCCATGTTCATCTTTACCCAATCATGACGTGGTGGAGCCCATGCAACCGAGTTGGGTTGAACAATATTCCTATTCAAACTAACTTCCTTCAGCAAACTCTTGACTTTTGACAAGAAGTTAAGAATGGAGTCTGCTTTAAATTTATTAGTTTCATTGCTTATAATGGTGTTCTCAAAGATTTTAGCATTACGTTGTTGTCAGAGAAGCCAGCAGACTGTAAAAAAAAAAAAAAAAAAAAAACTCCTTCCAACCCTCCTTCCCCCTATCATAAAGAGTACGAATATTCTTTTAGTCATGTTCCAAAATCTAATTGGAAAAAGCTTTGCATAAATATTGGGTCACCAACCTCCATCCATAGTTTCCTGGTTTCCGTGCAATCTTGCAAAATGTGGATCAAGCTTTCAGATGCAGCACAGAAGGAGCAAATGTCATCAACCCCCATTCCTCTACGAACACACTCTTCATTCATGAGGACAAACTCATGTATCTATGCATATCAAGTGTCAAAAGGACTTCTGATCCTCACCACAAGCCAAATGGGCAATTCAAAATAATAAGGGAAAATTGCATCTGGGTTTGAGTAAGGGAATTTAGTCAATTTACAACAAATTAGTTTCTTGAAATATCAAGATTGCAGTGTAGTCCCGTTAGACTTTTTTACAATATTTTTTATATATGAAAAAACACATGTTTTTATATACTTGTGTTGACAAGTCCATAAGTCTGTTTTGACAAGTTCATATACCTGTATTAACAAATCCATATGAATGTATTGATAAATGAGCATATTTCAACAAGTTCATAAGTTTGTTTTGAAAAGTCCATGCTTCTTTTAAAATATTCATGTGCTTGTATTGATAAATCTATGGGTTTCTATTAGACGTTTGTGTCTTTTCTCATATGGAAAAATTGCAAAAAAGTTACACTGGACTATACAACAATTTTAAGAGACCATTTTTTTCATATTTTTCCTTACTCATAACGTAGGTACAATTTTCTTGAATAACGACAACAACCACATAATGTTATTCTATTAAGTAGGAATGACTTAAAACTAAAAGAAAAACACAGAGTAAGTAGTAAATTTAAATGACTTAAAACTAAAAGCAAAACACACAGTAAATAAACCTTTCTAGACTCTGGAGAGACCAAACTTAGCATATCATGTTGAGATGATGAATATAATTAAATTTTAAGTTACGAGTATATGCATGTATATTATAGATAATATAACTAAATTACGGTTTATAGGTTATATCGGCAATTAACCGTGAGGACAAATCTCAAGCTGGTGGAAGCACATTGAGAGCAAAATTTCGACAGAGGCCGTCCTCACTGAAGCTTCAATCTTTAGAAAAGATCAGGCACCTTCCTTGAGTTCGTTAGTTTCCTCGAAAGTCAGGTTTTTCTGGTGCGCATTCGTAAATGTATTCAAATCAAATACCATAATCTTCTCTATTGTTCTATCAGTTAACTTGGAGTATTGTTTCACTCATAGTGTATTAGGAGATTTGGGTTTTTCTCTGATGGCCTCTTTCTTCTCAATTCTCTCATCATCGTTATAACTTTTGTTGAAGAGTTATTCTGATTTCCGATTAAAATTGATTCATCGTTTTTTATTTTGCAATTACATGGAAAGGATGCTTTTTCATGGTGTCATAATTTTTACCCGGTATTCTGTTTGTTTCACCAAATGTTTTCCTCGTCAGATGGGAAATGGGCGTCTTTGAATGTGCTTTATACTCATTATTCGGATATTTTGTGTGGGCAGGGGCAAAGGATATATGGTAATAGTGTACAGTGTTTAACATTCTACGAGACTGCATGAAGCAGTGTGATTTTCAATGCATATTCTTTGGCGGTTTTCTTTATAGGCACAAGTATCCACCTACTAGAGGCAATTCTGGTCGAGATAGTGTGTTGTGCACTAAATGTTTTTAGTGAGCACTTCTCTTAGCAGGATTCAAACCTTGGTTCATCAGGCTGTGAGGGACCATACTTTATCCTCGTTATTTCTTTGTGTTGGTTGATGAAGAGTATATTTTCTATTTCATGGGGGTATGCACTTATTTATGGATCAGTTATGATGCTAACGATAATCTTCTTGATTTAAATCAAACTAATTACAGTTGAAGATGATCTCAAATCTGCATGTCATTTAGATTTTTTTGTGAAAATTTTCACGTTATAATTTTTTGTAACAACTAGCCCACTATTCATGTGCAAATAATTCCATCTATTGGATATTACATGGGATCGTTGGCAAAGAAAATGGAGCTTTGAAAATCTGTCATATTACTTCTTTTTGGTTTTATCCTTGCTCTCTTGTTTCTCATTTCATTTTGAAATTTTTAATCTCAGACTTTCTCTCCAACTACAGTCCTAAAAATTGCCAGTATACACAGCTACCTTCTATGAAGATGATACCATTTGCTTCTGAATTTTATTGTTTGTGCTAAATATCAGGTCCTTGAGTGAATGGCAAACCCTTTGGTAGTTTTTCTCAGATTTGTGGTTAATTTTACTCTCCAAACTTGTCAAAAGTGGCTTTTTTTTGGGGGGTTTGTTTATGGAGTTTTGGGTTAAGAATTTCTTGATTTCCCAAATCCTATTATGCCACTTGCGTTTAAGTATCTAAAGTGATATGTCCTTTGCCTTCTAGGCTAATTCTCAATTATTTACTCTTTCTAGCATATAATGTGGATTATGCCACTTGCGTTTAAGTATCTGAAGTGATATGTCCTTTGCCTTCTAGGCTAATTCTCAATTATTGACTCTTTCTAGCATATAATGTGGATCATGTTTTGAGGACTTCATGCAAGAATGACTGTTCCTATATCAGCTTGTGGAATCAAACTTTTAATCCAACCCTTCCTGTTTGTAAAATTTATGCATACAAATTTTTCTTTTGAAAATTGATTCAGTATCATCTGGGTATAATTGCTGATAGCAATGTACTGTGTACATCTAAAATTTCCACCTATCACTCGTTAACGTTCAATATTTGTGACGACATATATCCCTTGTGATTACATATATTGAAGGGAGCAAACTACTTACAAATTTGATGATATTTGAAGAAGTTAAGGAACAGTTGAATATTCACATATAACTCTTCTGAAAGATCTAAAAGCTCTGCTTCTTTTCACAAGCCATGATTTATTTTGTTAAATCTTTTCCTTTTTGAAGTAATCACATGCATTCTAGATCTTAGTTTTATCATTTCTTTCTCTATATATCATGTGGAGTTCCTGATAGTGTGAGAAAGTTTGGTCTACCTTAGTCTTCACTCCAAATCAGTTCATTGATGGCTCATTTCTCGGTTGCTTCCTCTTCTTTCTTCTCTTGCTTCGATTTCTTATGTTTCTGCTGACAGTTCACTCATGAACTTGCAATTGCGAATGTTCATACATGTGCTGCTAGCCGGCCAATATCTCTGTAGCTGATGCCTGATGAAAGGTCTTGTCATTTGTACAAGACAGGTTTGTTCTTGGAAATTGAAATCAATCTCCTTCTTTGCATCTTGCATAATCCCTTGTTTTGTTTATGTCTTTAATTGTGGTAAAACTATGGAGGTTTAATGCTTTACCTTTGTACCATAGATATATAACTCTTTCTTTGAGATTTCCCTGAATGTCAGCTTAAGAGTTTTTTGTTTTTTTGTTTTTTGGAAAAAATATGTTCTAACGTGTGAATCGGGTCCTGATGCACCGATATTGTAATTTGAGAATCATATTGTCTAAGATATAATATATGACCACAATCACCACAGTGTAGGAGGTTTCACATGAAATGCTGATACATTCATATTCATGTCTGTTAATTTTTGTTTGAATGAGCAGAAGGAAAAATATATTAGTGCATCTTTCGGGGCCATTAGCAAGCTAGTAAAATTGGTTTTAATATTCCCTAAGAGTTTATGGATTTGGCCAAAAGTAAATGAAGGAGAGAATTTGATTGTGCTATCTCATCTTTGCAAATAATGAATATCCCTTTTGAACTATGACCACAGTGTAGATCAAACTACCATTATTCAAAATTCTGAGCTTTTCTTTGTAGCTAAATTCCCTGTTCCATTTATATTAAACATCTATAACTGACTCTGCAAACCCATTATATTGAACTTCAAAATGAGACTAAACCATAGTAGGATTTTTAGGAACAGAAATGATTAGATGATATAAAGCCACGTGCAAATAAGTTGTCTGCTGCTAAAATTTCTGAAATTTGCCATACTAGCAAAAGAAGACCTTGGAAAGTGCTATAGCCTTATGTAGGTAAAGAATTGATGCCATAATCAGTGATCTGTTATTACAATATCAATTTATTTAAAGTGAAAAGATATGTCTTGCAATTTGATTATGAAAAATGAGTTGACAACCATGAAATTTCTTAGGCCTGTTACAATTTTTAACAGTCACTACATCTCAAAAACTGAAGTTGTTAGGAGGAGGTCTTGGAATGGTTCTGTTGTTTTTCGTATATTGACTTACTGTTTGACATCCTTAACATACTTTAAGAACCTTGCTTTTTTGTTAGGTTCTCAAACCCTATTCCTTCTAATGACCTAATGGTGCTTTGTAGTCTCCCTATCTTATTGAAGGTGAAATGCATCTTCTTGCCAAGCACCATGATAAAAATTAAATTACTATTAATTGCAGAAGCTAGTGCTCTACACCTCATTCTCCATTGATTAATCAAGCTCCTAAAGTTGGATTGGTTTTCCCTGTTCTGGAGTTTCATGGACCCCATATTTCCGAGAACTTTTTCCTTTTTCTTTTAGATTCATCTGGGCACCAACATCCACTAGTATTTATTCTAACTCCGTTCTACAAGGTTATTTGCGTTCCTCTATCGTTCATTGGCTCCTTTAATATTTCTTCAATGTTCTTAGATTGTGAAGACCACCATTGAACAATTCACATAAGGAGATACATGACAACCTGTGGCTGGATCACAACATTTCTAACCAAGTTTCATGGTACATCACAACCATAAAAAATGCTGGAAGAGTTGTCATAAATGTCATCCTTTCACTGATCATGCTCTCATAAGTGTGACACATCTTCTTCTTTGGCCATTAAGTGTTTCAGTTCTTTGATTTAGTGAACTTATACAATTAGTGTCTTTAACAGTTCAAACAATCATAAGGAGAATTGTCCTGTTTGTTGACCTACATCGGATTCAACAAGCTTGTTCTATGACTCCTCCAACTGCTAAAATATATTGAGATGAAAGCAGGGAAAAATACAATAGCTTAATACTTAATGGTATAGCATTGTCAAGATTAGAATTCTTTTTTTTTTTTTTAGGTGAAAGGGAATATCCTTCTCACACTAGAAATTTACCACTAAGTAAAAGATTTGAGTATAGTTTTGAGATATTTACAAAATCACCCATTAGAAAATACTCTGGAACTTGTAAATGTTTTTCTTTGATTGTAAACTTTGGAGAGCAAACACTCAATGAGGTTATAGAATAGGATCTATTGGTTAATAATAAATCTAAATAACTTGTTTTTGTTAAAGCACAATGACGTCATGCGATTCATATAGGCAACTCTACCTAGTGGGATAAGACTTTATTGTTGTTGTTGTAAACTTTGGAATGAGGAGAATGAAAGAAAAGGGAGCAATGAGAACTTTTTTTTTCAAACACATTTTCTTTGTTTGAGATTTATAAAATTATTTTTGTTCTATCCATTTGCTTTATGTACATTTTTTTTTTTTCAGCTGAGTCCATCCAAAAGAATAGCTATTTCTGCAGACTTTTCAAAACAAGCATCTGACGACATAAATCAATGTTCCTGTCCTTTGTCGGTAAGAGTTGTAAGAAAATTAAGGCGATCTTACATGCTGATCAACCAAAATGCATAAGATCAAAGCGGAAAACGATAGAGATCACAAATACCTCCCGCCATTGATTTGCCTCAGAAGCTAGTAAGGGCGTACAGCAAATCTACAGTCACGAACAATCCTCACCAGCAACCAGGAACGATCACGAGTCTTTTCCTTCTGACCCTTCACTCTGATCTACAGATGGTGTCTAAAACTCAGAGCAGGAGCAGGGGACCAGACAAACAGAATTCTTTTTTCTGTGCGTATTCCTTCTCTGGCCATCACAGAGCTGATAAGGAAACTTTTCGAATACACAATTATTGCGTATTAATTCTGCTTTAATTGGGCCGTTACAACTTTAATGAGCGGTTACGGAAAGAGTAATTATGTGGGTCATAACCGAAAATTAATCCCTGAATTAATGCAATTAATCCCTGAATTAATGTTGATTAATTTTCCAACAAGAGTCTCATTCGTAAATTTTGGGACCAAATGATTGCAATGTTGGTCTTCTCTTCTGTGGAATACTTTTGATGAAAGGTCAGATCAATGAACAAACAAAACGCGCAGTCCCATTCATCAAAGAAAAAGAAGATTGAATTGTGGTTTATGGGATAGACAATGGTATGGTCACAACGCGATTCATATTTTCGGATAGGATACCTGCACTGAATTAATGTCTCTATCACTTTGTCTTTCCTTTATTAATTTGTTTGGTTTTATTATTTTTGACTTGTGACGTTATTATTCTTTCATGACAAAGCCCCTAAATCTTGCAAATTTAAGAAATCAGATCTGGTGTAACATCGGCTCGCAACTTTTCCAAGTGCGTAGCTTGGGACCACGAAGGAAACTGCTATTCTACATCATGGCAAGATCACTAGGAACGTAATATCATCAAAACCAGATGTGGAGAAAAAGAAAGACGAGAGAAAGGTTGTCATGTTTTGAAATTCCTAAATGAATTAATACAAGTTTATTAAAACTAAGGTTGTCATATCAAGAAAGTATTATTTCTACTTATATAGTTTTCTTAAAGGTGTAGTCATTTTTAATTACCTCAGTTAAAGTAACAATACCGAATTGTAATGTTATTCTTGTGTTGAGTCTGTGAACGAATACTGTATTTCTCACAACTTCTGCTTCAATCTTCCAAGTTTGAGCTGAGAATGACAGAAGGTTAAATTTTCAACACTGCATATACTTTGCAGATCCTGTGTTTATCATATAAATTTGGGTTCCGTTATGAAGATGCTGTATGAATATTTAATGAGCACAAGTCCTTGGGAGAATTGACACTCTAGCTGTTGGAGGTTTCTCTAATTGGTCAACTCTCAATGAAAGCACCAATGTAATTGGCACAAGTCCTTGCAAGAATTATACTCCAAAAGTAAATTGTTGGAGCAAGGAATCCTAAGGCCTTATAAAGCCCCTCTTTTGTAGAAACTCTTACGATGTGGGATTGATGGTAGTATTTTGGTAAATTTTATATATTCCCTTCAATCATAAATATAAAATTCAGTTGGTTTTTTTTTTTAAAGAGATTAAGGAAACTAAATAAATTACTTAATGATATTATATATTGTGTATCATTAGATTATAAATTAGATAAATTAGTTTGGCGGAAAAAAAATAAAAATATAAACACTTTAAAGTAATTTAATTAATTTTCTTAATCCCTAAAAAAAAAAGGTCATATTGGTCTTATATTTAGGATTGGAAATAGTACTTCAAGAGATGTAATTTATGCAGAGTTTGAGAAGAGAAAATGCAATCAATCTGGAGAAATTCTTGCATGCAACCAGTGCACCACTTCTAAAACAATTAGAGAGAGCGTGGCACAGTGGTGGGTGGCAATCAAGAGGATGAAGAAGTAAGGACTTCTAAAACAATTACTATCTCCGGTTTTAAATATAGGTTATAATTAACTCTTTTGAGAAATATTAAAGAAACTAAATAAGTTACTTAATCATATTATATGTTGTGTGTTCTTAGATTATATATCAATTTATTAATTAAATTAATTAGTTTAGAGAAAAAAAATATAAATATAAATACTCTAAAGTAATTTAATTAACTTCTTAATCTTTTTAAGAAAAAAAGTCAACTTTATCTCGCAAGATGACATATAGGATTAATACGTTAGAGTATTTAAGTGGTCAGTGCACATATGAAGTGGTGCACCAGGTGTATGCAAGAATTTCTCCAGATTGATTGCAGAAAACAGATTAAAGGGGGTCGGTTAGGCTGCCGCTTTGTTATGGTCATTTCATTTTCCAACTTTACGAGAGTTAATAATTTAGACACAGCAAATGATTCTGTTGAAATGCTTGTGTGTGTCTCTCTCTCTCTCTGTGAGAGTGAGATATATATATATATATATACCATTCTGGTCTTATTTATAAGTCTAGTTTGACTAAAAAAATTTGGTCCTATTTATAAGTCCAGTTTCAGAAATAAATAAGATTGTGACAATTTTACCCATATTAATTGCACTCATAAAGATAGAGAGAGAGGAAACAGTAAAAAAGTACCCAATCATAAATGAGGGCAAAGTTGAAAATTTACCCCATAATCACTGTGTCAACTAACTTTTTTTGATATGTGAGATTTGGTCAAACTAGACTTATAAATAGGACTAGAGTGGTATATATGAAAAAGCATGATGAAGTTGGTAACGGGTCCCATTTCACATGGTTGTGTGTGGAAGTGGATAAGAAGAAGAAGAACAATAATTATGGAGAGGACGTCATCTCTTTAAATGGTGGTGATGATGATTACATTTTTTTAAGTGATTTTGTAGGAGAATGCATCAGATTGGGTGGTTCTGATTTGGCCTAACAAATATTCTGTGCTTTCATGGCAACTTCCTTTTACGTATCCATTTTTGTTTTTGTTCAGTATCCATTTGTACCCAAAAAAAAAAAGAAGAAGAAGAAGAATTGCCTCATCATTGTTCCTTTTCTTCTGCCTAACAGCCTCCAAGTGGACCAAGTGTTCGAGCAACGTGAGGTCTTGATGATAAAGTGTATGGTACATTATCATATTCACTTCTTTTTCTTTCTTTTCTTTTTTAAAGAGCCGCAATGGAAATTTTGGAGATGGTTGTCATTTTTCTTTTTATTTGTCTCTTTGATTATAATATTTTTTCAAAAATAAAATTAGTGATTAAAATGTTGTCTTGATTTTTTTTTTAAAATATGGTTATATTACCAAAGGCGGATCTATATACAAGGTTGAGGGGTAAGTGCCCCCTTGAATTGAGGAATTGGATTTTTTTTTAAAAAAAAAATTAATATATATGTTTGAATGATTGTCCACCCTTAAATTAAATGTCCATTGTACCCTTAATATATCAAAACTACATTTAGCCTTACTTTTCTAAATGACAAATTTGTAAAATAATTTTCTCTGTTATTACATCATCAGTATTCACTTGATTTCATGAATATTTTTTTGATATTGTTTTCTTTTCTTCTTTATGTTATTTTGTTAGCATTTAAAATTTTCCTTAAAAAAAATTTTGTATATGACTGTCCGATTTAACTATTGTCATGCTCAATTGGGGTAATTCTTCTAAAGGGGGTTTTTATATTCAAATTTGAGATATTATACTTAAGCGATCAAAGCTAATTTTACTAAGGCCAACGTTTGTTGGTAGAATGTAGTATTGAACTTAATTCAGAGGTTCTATACAAGGTTTGGGAAATGGGATTTATTGTTGATTAACTTGTAAATAGTACAAATTGGTATAGATTTAATTTTTTTTATAGTGAACTTCATATATTTTTTTGGGTTACATAGTAAATCTGTCTTGGAAGTACACGTCCAGGAACAATTTTACTGAAGAAGTTTTTTTGGGCTCAATATAACCCTAAACCCTTTCTGTTAAAAAGTTAACAATCAATATTACTTTTTAACGGTCAATATTAGTTTCTTAATGAAAAAGGGTAAGCTTGCTATAGTTTTAGATTTATAGGGCTACATTAAGCTAAAAAAACTTCCAGTGTAAAATTAGTTCTGGATGTGTACTTCCGGGATAAATTTACTATTTAATCCCCTTTTTTTGGGTTAAATAGTGATATTGATACCAACAAACCATTGACATTAATATTTAACAATTAAC
Source organism: Acacia crassicarpa (assembly GCA_034222035.1). Lineage (NCBI taxonomy): Eukaryota > Viridiplantae > Streptophyta > Magnoliopsida > Fabales > Fabaceae > Acacia > Acacia crassicarpa. The sequence goes on along the minus strand of JAWXYG010000006.1, from coordinate 47,917,077 downwards.
CATTGATAAATATTGATAATCGATTTAGATTCTTTAAAATCCATGTACTTTTGAAGGAGAAAAGAGTGTGAGACTTCTCTTCCCCTCTCTTTTCATGACTTCGTTTTCTCTCTATTTCTCTTATATAAAAATACCTATTAAAAACAAAAACTCAAAATTATATAAAATATAAATAATCTAAATCAAAGACGGGAGGGCATTATCTTCTCATTCTAAAGAAAAGCTTTTGGTTTATCTTTTTCTAAAAAAATTATTCAAAGACTTATTTTACAACAACACATTTTCAAGTTAAAGTTATCTTTTGATTTAGAACATTATAAAGAGACTTGCATTAATATGTAAGATCTCAACATTGTCTCAAATTTATATTCTTTTCTTAGACAATAGTATTGATAGCACATATTAAAAAAAAAAAATTCATCAATGAGGATAGTCTCCACTGTAATGATGAAAAAAAGTAATCATTTTTTTATTTTTTTTATAAATTACTTCCAACATATTTTAGCGAAATCAAAGAAAAGCTTAAACTCATTAATTTTACCTTAAAATTTAACAACTTTTCTATTTTACCCCGATTCAATATATATATATATATATAGATACTAGATACTCTACAAGTACAAAATCTAAATAATAATAATAATAAATAGTTTAAAATCCATATGAAAAATTTAATAAACTGACTTATAGGTAGGACAAAAAAACCTTATCTCTAATTATTAGTTATAAACAGAACTAGAGGAATTATTGTAGAGCAACTGACATATATTAATTATAAATAATCAACTTAACTAAATTTTTAATTCCTGTAAATTAATTATCTGGCTCCTACATTTAATTCCACAAGGAGTAATAATTTTTTTTTTGATATGACAAGGAGTAATAAATTATTGTAACTATTAACAAACAAGAAAAAAAGAGCCCATTACTATATTTCATTATTTGAAAATCCAAATTGGCAATATACAAAGATAAACCTAGGTGATAAATACAAAAAGAGCTAACAACTAAATAACCAACCAACCAAAGATCAAATCCAATTTCCTAAATTAAATCTTTATACACCACCAATGAAGGGGGGGGGGGGGGGGAAGGAATTAAACTATAGGGTTAAGGTACAAAAGTATACATGTGCTTTTCTCCGAGTAGCGTTCAATAACAAGTGTTTTTTTAGGTGCAAAAGTGACAATGTGGTTACAAATTAGGTGCAAAAATACCGTTAGACCGTTACGTTTGACTTTGACCATTAAGTTTGACTTTTTATGTTGACTGGACGATGACGTGGCATTTTAAAGGTGCAAAAATACACATATGGTTTGTCAAAAAGAGCGTCAAACACCAATTTTTTTAATTTAATAATTTTATTTTAATTATTACCGGGTACTAAAAAGATATTCAGGATATTAACCTGTACTGAAAAATTACTTCATGATCTTGAAAAATTATTTTAAGATCTGAAAAAATATTTCAGGGTACTGATTGGTACTAAAAAGATACTTTACGAATACTGTCTGGTACAGAAAAAATATTTCATGATCTTGAAAAATTATTTTAGAATCTTAAAAAAATATACTAAAGTATATTTTTAGTACCAGTCAGTACCCTAAAATATTTTTTCATGATCTTAATATAATTTTTGAGATCATGAAGTATTTTTCAGTACTAGTCAGTATCCTTTTAGTACTAGTCAATAGCTTGAAATATTTTTTCAAGACCCTAAAATAATTTTTCAAGATTATGAAGTATTTTTTCTATACCATTCAGTATCCGGAAAGTACTTTTTTGTACTAGTCAATACCCTGAAATATTTTTTTAGTATCAGTCAGTATCCTTTTAGTATCGGTCAATAACTGAAATATTTTTTAAGATCCTAAAATAATTTTGATTGAAGTAAAATTATTAAATTAAAAAAATAATAATTTGGTGTTGGACGCTCTTCTTGACAAACCATATGTGTATTTTTGCACCTTTGAAATGTCACATCTTCGTCCAGTCAGTAAAAAAGGTCAAACTTAACGGTCAAACGGTATTTTTGCACCTAATTTGTAATCACGTATACACTTTTGCATCTAAAAAAAGCATTTGCCACTGGACGCTCCTCTAAGAAAAGCACATGTATATATTAATTGACAATATATTACAAATAAAGACAACATTTCCGTAGGAAATAATATATTTCCTCAAACGAAAAATTATTTTTTAGAAATATAAATCTATTGTGTTGCAAATCTGCATTGAAATTAATTTGGGTAATAATTAACTTGAGGAGATTTATTTACATGCTCAGCTTCTTCTTTTTTTCTTTTTTTTTTCCTTCCTTCCTTCTTTCTGTTTTTTTTTTTTTTGCTATACATGCTCAGCTTCTATATATCATCATTACTAGAGTATTAATTGGACTTTTTTTTTTTTTTTTATATACGTATTAATTGGACATGAATACAAGAGGTGTGCTTGTTGCCTTCTAGTGGGTAACTGCGGTCTGCTTTGTTTGTTCGTGGGCCCAATATAAGGCCCAACATACTCTCATGAAATCACCGACTCAAAGGTGACGAATCGGTTTATGTGTCAGTTGAAAAATATAAAGTATTGAAAAAATAATAATTTCCCTTTGTATTTTTTTTAATTAAACAAGGTCATTAATATATATATATATATATAAAGCTTCCGTGGTTCAAAATTGGATAATGAAATTTTTGCTTCCTCAAGTTTATCTTAGTTAGGGGTGGGAATAAGCTAAGCTCTTATTAGGTGGCTTATAACCTGACCTAGTCAGAGTCTAATCTAATAAAGATGATTCTCCCATCATCTTTATTCTTCATATCCCTTATCAGCCTTATCTGGACGGTTGATTTGAAAGAGGAGAGAAAAGTTAAAATAATAATGTAACTTTTTATATTAATTGAATCGATATGATTTAAGGGGATGATAAAAAGATAATAAGAGAAACTTAACCCTTAACCTAAGTCTGGCTTGTTTAACAAAGAGGCTAGATTGAGACTTATTTAAAGGCCTAAATATGTAAACATACTAGGACATAATTAATAGTTAGACTAGATCAAATATGTGTTTAACGTAAGGATTAATTATGTATGATTAGGAAACTTTAGGAATTTAATTGATAAAAAAATTAAACTTTAGAGAACAAATGAATTATTTTGGCAAACTTGAAGAAAAAAAGTTTCATTTTCCCTTTCAAAATCAACTTCACCAAATACCTCCAATTCAATTCAAGCTCACTCAAAATTAACAAATGCGGACATTCTAAATAAACCAATATGGTTAACATAATCTTTCATATTTTAAGTTCGTTTTCATTTCGGTTTTTAGTCCCTTAAATTTTATGTCGTATAAAATATTAGTCCCGATAATTTAATAAACACTTAAACCATTTTACTCATAGTTTAAAACTTAACAGACTAAAACTAAAATAAAAATAAACTTGAGAAACTAGAAAATATATTAACCCAAATCAATCAATGTAATTGCGTCACATTTCCAGTTGCTTGAGAATGTTATCCAAACATTCTAAGACATTCAAGATCAACTTTACCAAATACTTTCGATTGCTTGAGAATGTTATCCAAACATACTGATACTTTTCGCATTGGCCGATACCTCATTCACAAGTCACAACGATAAATCGTTTTGTTTATGATTTGATCACAATTGAAAAATACTTTAACTATTGAATTAATAATGACACTTTTAACTAATCTCATTGTTATATCGATTAATTAATTTTTACTCACCACATACCTAATCAAATTCAAATCTTTTTCCCCAACTAGCAAAAATATAGACTATAAATATCCAACTTGGAATCTGACCACAAATAAATATTGCACAAGTGGAAGAAATTCAAATTGCATCCTGCAATCATAATTACAATTATGTCTTCACAAATTAAATATTTTAAGCATATGATTATTAATTACAGTAACAATTTCATTAAAAATACATATTCTCTTTCCAATCCCTAATAAAAGAGTTATTTAACTAATTTCAATAGATTAAGGAAATGAAATAAATTTTTTAAGTTGAATGAATGTGACATGATTTCTAAAATATCCCTATATAACATTAGATTGTTGGAAAATTAATTTTCCAACATGGATTACATATATCTGGTAAAAATAAAATGGATTAAGATCTTATATTTTAAACCAAATATGACTTCTAAACTAAATCTTAATTATAGCAAGGGACGGGTAGTATTCCATTGCATTTCTTATTACAGTCAACATGAAACTACATTGAAATGACTACAATGGCGATTAATCAAGGTCATATAATTAAAAATACAGTGAAATGGATCTGTCAGTTTGATAATAATTATTAACAAAAACAAGACATCTGCTTCTGTTTGCTTGTTTTTGACCAAAATTTATGTTTCTACTTTATTACATTGAAAGAGACAAGGATCAATGATACATTTGTTTTCATATGCAGCACGACAATAACTTTGTAAAAGCTACACTAGCCTATTCGCATGCAAATTGCTTTCCCGTATTACATGATCATCACCTCATTAAGGTGCAAATTGCCTATTCTCTTATTTATCTTCTTATATTAAAAGTGGAAAACAATTAAATAAACTTTGTTTTGCTATGTTCTCGGAGTCTCAAATATTACAGAAATTCATTAAGGTTTTTTTTTTTGGGGGGGGGGGGGGGGGGAAATAAACTTTACTTGACATATGTGTAAATATATAACCATATCATGTCTTGATTTGAAACATTATTAAGGCTTCAAATACATATATATACATTTCTTACTTATATATATCATTTAAAGTTCAATTTTATATATATTTTATTCATGGTGGCGGGTGAAGTAAGTGAATCAACCCCTTGATTGGTCTGGTTAAGAGTTTTGAATGGTTTAACCATTTTGAATTTTGTATTTTCTAATTTTGTTATTGAGTATTTGAAATGGCATCCTGTAAATCTCGCTAGATCCCTTAAGGGTCTCAAGTTTAAGTCCTAGAATAGGTATTTGTCGTTGAGAGGGGCAGTTACGAAGGTCGAATAAAGATATTTGATGATAATATCAACAGAAAAAAGTGAAATGACGTCATTTTGAGTTTGAAAATAATAACCGTCTATCATATTTATGTTTAATTTTAATAACTCTGTTTTATTAGATTATGTGTGATTTATACATGAATATTCTATATACTTGTAGATTAATGCTTCTTAGTTAAATATTATTTTAATTATAACCAATCCAATCATGGGTTAACCCTAGATTGAATCATTGACCTTTGAATCATTGCCTAAACCGATTTGTTGACTAGTCAGATTTTGAGTACCTTGATTTTACATATAATAAAAAAAAAATTGTGTGTCGGTAAAATTTAAGGTTAATTTGACTAATAATTAATTTGACATGGAACCTTTTTGTTGATGAAATCTTGAAAGAATCTCCGTAATCGCAGTCAACAAATTTGAAGCCACTACGCAACATTTCTATTTGAAGATTTGGATTCAATGTCCCCTCATTTAACTTGTCTTTGCCATCTTGATTTGACTTGCCATATGAACCACTTGCTATTTGTTTTTAATGACCTTTTTTGTTTATATTCCATTATAGCCTCTTCTTTATCTTTTGCCTTTTCTCATTCTTCATTTAATTTTGTGATGCAATTTGTAGCTATCCTTATGATAAACTAGCAATTTGACTCCTCAATTTGAGTCGAGTCTGAATCAAAATGTCTCTTCATATTTTGTGTTAAAATTTATGGTCTGAATCAGATCATTCCAGATATATATTTTTTTTCTTTTTATAAAAAGAGATAGGGACTTTTTCAGAATTTTAAATTGTGAAATTAGATTTTAATCACATGCTCATCAATTATGCAGCGAATAATAAAAAGCTTTATTCCAAATTCTCACCAAATCAGGGACATTCTCCCTCTTTCTACATTCATGCACGTGCAGAAAGAATAATGTATAAATATCAATAAGTATTTTAATAGCTCTTGTAGCAAACTAATTAATTATATATTAGTATTTTTGTCGTTGGTGATCATGGTCTTTTCATGGAAGCTAATAATCATTTTTTGTTTTGAAAAATCCATCATATATTCATATTAGGGTTTAATGTTTCTACATTTAATGTGGAAACTTTTTTTTGAAGCACTCACATAAAAGTGAGTAGATCTTACTGTAAAGAGATGAGAGAGAAAATATTATTAGAACCCACTCACTTTTATGCGAGTGCTGCAGAAAAAAGTTTCTGCAATAAATACAAAAACATTAAACCCTTCATATTAATGGGAGAAAATACATGCTTGCATTGCATGTGTAGCCCCCTCTTTAGTCTCTCAACCGAAATTATATTTAATTAGATTAAATATGGAACCCATGTATTGCTATTCAAACTAAATAGATATTATATAAAATCATGGATAAAGTTAAAAAAAAGCATTTAAATTAAAAAAAAGGTTGTAATTACTCTCCAAAAAAAGCATTATCAAGTTTTGAGGACTTGTTAAAATTTCAAGTACAAGCTATAGTTTTTAAGTAACTTTAGTTGTTAAATTTAATGACAAATTTTCTTACAATATCATAACAAATGTGTTTGCAATTATCTTGGATATATGTAGTGATACCATTACATGTCACGTTCAATTAGTGATATTTTTTGTTTTTGATTTTTTTTCATTTATAACATTCCAATTTATGGCCTTTTGCTTCCACTAATATTAACCAACAAACTATATTGTTAGTTATATATTAAGTTTTTAAAACAACAATATAATTTATAGAATTTACAGTAAATCACGCTATTATTAAGCTATGAAAAATGGTCTCATTCCTCTGCAATGCATGGGAAAGTCACATTACTTTGATAGAAATTTTGACCTTTGAAATTGATTAGGTAGTTTTTACTATTATTAAACGTAATTTTTATAAAGCTTCTACAGGACTTCACGATCAATCTGGGCATTTCCAGTATCATATATAATCACAACATTCTCGATCGGTGTTCACAGTCACAGATAATGAGTGAGGTGGAAAATAAAATCCAGCTACCATTGTATAATTGGAAAACAGCAAAACAAAACATACATGTATAGTAGTTTTCTCATACACACATCTCTCTTCGTTCGTTTGCTTTCTGGGACTCGAGTTATTTCATACAGAACACATAAATATTATCAATATATGATGAAGAGAAAAAAATATAGACAAGTTAATCAATCTATGTTTATATATACTAACACATAGTATCATCAATAATCAACTATGAACTCCCGTCATTCCTTTATATAGGTTGCCTCTAGAAAAGTGTATAGTCTTAAATATGAGTCACTAAGTTTGTGAGGGTAGCATTGATTCCTTTTGTTCAATTCTTATGCGAGAAGGTAGGGTTTTCACAACGGACAGACTAGACTGGACTAAAGATTGACCCAAAATCTGGCCTTTGAGATGGTTATGCCTAGGAGGGACCCGAAGTGGAGCTGAATCGGACTTGGTCCACCAAACTGCAGGTAGACCCTAGCTAGTTTGAGATGTATAAATTTTTTCTTGCTACGCACATATATCCTTCTATTAGATACAATTTTGTTTGAGAAATTGTAGGGGCACTATATATGGGTACATCGGCCAACGGAAATTTGAGTCTTAGTTATCACATTGTAAGAGACTAGTCCTTTCACTAGACCCAACCCATGTATGAACTTTTATTTGATGTGTAAACATATATATATATATATATATATATATATATATATATATATATATATATATATATATATATATATATATATATATATATATATATCTCACCATTGGGCGAAAGTAGATCAATTGGGATCAATTGCTCAGTCCCTTATCCAATCTAACCTGGTGAGTTAGCCTAGCTAGTCTGGTTGGTCTAATTTTTTACATTTAATCAATTTTTCAGGCTGGACCAATTTAGGTTTCATTGTAATATCTATTAGTTTCCTCCAAGCTACATCCTACATTAGGATCGGTACTACTTCCGATCCTAAATATAAGACATTTTGTAGTATATTTTGAGTATAAAATATGTCATATATTTAGAACCATGGAGTATATATTTTTGGTTTGTGCACGGCAATTAAACTGGACCAATGTCGTAAATCAGAAGAACATGTGAAGAACCAGAGAAATTAAAATACATGTAATAGAACAACATTTATCTCATTGATCCCAAACTATCTGCTGACAGAAGCATAGCTGTGGTATAAAATACCTTGGGCAAGAGAATCTAATGATTTTTTTGACCTCAAAGTGAGAGAATATGAATCGAAATCCCACTTCTTCTTTTTTCTCTTTTTTTTTTGGTTGAAGTTTTATGTGTTGAAAATAAAGGAAGGAATTGAATTGAAGGGGTATGTAGCTGGAAGATGGGACCTCATGCCTTGTCATTTAAGGAAAGAGTCTAAATTATATTAAAGTCACTATTAATTTGCATATATTTGATATGCATCGATCCTCTCAAAGTTAAATGGGCCCCATAAATAATTAAATAAATACGTGTTTGTGTGTGTGTGTTGTGTAGAATGAAGTGGACGGGGAATCAAAACATTATAGATAGATATAGATGTGAGCATGATTGAGAAACATGTGGAACAACGTGAGGCCTCCGAAAATAACAGCGTTTGGAATCTCTCTACATCATCATCCACTCAACTAATTAAACAAATATTAACAACTTATTATTAATTTAATTGAAATACCAACTATACATATTTATTTTAATTATATGTATGTGTGTGTGTATTAGTATGAGAAGGAGGTTATAATTTAAGGCGAAAGCTACTGCTGTGTACGTAGAAAATGATAAAGAGACAGACAGAGAGCATCAAATCTAGATCATTCTGACATTCTTATCAGATTTTGGTATATGATGGAGGCACAAGTTGAGCAAAATATAGAACACACAGTTCCATATAAAAATCAGCAGTCAATCATCATACATATGTTTGAGCAAAAAAATCATCATACATATTCTATGTTTTTTTTTGACTTGGGAATTCGGATAAATTCCTCAAATCTCTCTTTAGTGTTCATGTGGGTCAGTCCCTCAAATAACATTGGTCCAAACAAATCAGTACAATGATATGTCAAAAGTCCCAAATTTTCAAATCCTTCAATTTCGGGATCACTCAATAATAACCCAACCCTAAAAGAAACTTCACATGCTTTACAGTATAGCTATATAACTATAATATAGTTTTTATTTTTCTCATATATATATATGAATTTCAAGTTTCAATTATATATGAAGGACAATAATAATGTAAAATCAAATGGTTGGTATAAGAATAGTGGAAATGAGGGGAGGGGGGGGGGGGGTTTGTTTGTGTGTGAACTTTAATGCAGAAGGGTAAGGAAGACCATCTTGGGGGAAGAAAAAAGCCGATCCAAACAGAGCCAGGAGAGAGACCTCAGATTCCTTGCTTTCAACATCGTCCAATCCCCATTTTCAAATTTTGTGTGTTTGTTTCTTTAGAGAGCCACATATCATCATGTGGGCATGCTTGTGGAAGTTTCTAATTCTATGACATATCTTCCTCAGATTTTGTCCCTCCTATAACTTTCTTCATTTACTTGCATACGCATATCATTCTGGTTCTATTTATAAGTCAAGTTTGACTAAATCTCATATATCAAGAAAATGTAGTTGCCTTAATGATTATGGGGGTAAATTTTCAACTTTGTCCTCATTTATGATGGGGTATTTTTCAACTGTTTCTTCTCTCTCTTACTTCATGAGTACAATTAATATAGGTAAAATTGTCACGATCTCATTTATTACATGAAACTGGACTTATAAATAGGACCAAATTTTTTAGTCAAAGTGGACTTATAAATAGGACCAAAGTGGTATCTACATATATTGTCACCTTTTGATTTATTTATATATTAGAATATTACATCTAGTCCTAAATATAGGACAAAATTTATAATGTAAATTTATAATACAAATTTTATTCGATATATAAGACCTAAAGAGTATATGTTAGTCCGCTGTCAACTAATTGAAATATGAATAATTAAAGGTATGGGTACGTAGTAATAGTAATGAGGTAAATCTTATCAAATTGGCTTAAACTCTTTTGACAGAATGACAAATCTAATAAGTACTTGATGATCCACTATAAATTCTAATAGCACATACAGTAGTAGAAATGCATTTTAACCCTACATCAACCCAATAACAGAGAAGTAAGGATAAAAGTTGTGAGTCACATTGTTCATGATCGACTAATCCATAACATGAGTTAATATATCCTTTCAGTCTGTATTATAAGTCATTTTTTAATAACTATCTCACCAGACCCAAAAAAGGGTGGTTAGATCGTTAATTTAGTCTAAAAATGAAATATTTTTTTAACCTTATCCAATGATGACTCAAACTATGGATTAAGAAATTCTCCTCCGGACCATTTAGTTATGCTTATTAATATTCTGAAGATGTCAAAGTGAGATGAAACATGATTCAAACCTTTACAAAACTGGTAAAACTGATGAATGACAACTGGGAAGAAAAATGTGGGAATTTTGAAAAGAGTGTAGGAAAGAAAAAGCCAAAGGGGAAGAAGGGAAGATACTCTCATGTTACATTGGACCAACAGTTTAGAGAGTATGATAATAATATAATAAAATAAGTAGAAGTAGAATTTTTTTTTTTTTTTTGGAACCATAGTAGAAATAGAATGTTCAAAGCTGCAAGTTTCTAAGTGGCCTTGCTTCGAAGCGCGTGCAAATTCCTCCAATCTCGTGAACCACTGGTCTCTCTCTCTTTCTCTGGTTTCTGCTCTAACGTACATATACTGACAAAGCAGTTGCTTGTCTTCTTTCTTTTGTGGGGATACACGCGCTCACGCCCCTGAATGACTGCGAAACGGTCAGACTCTCCTACCTTCCATGTCAGCTTGTGTCTCTGATTTTGTGGTTATTATAACACTGTCACCAACACTTAGATTGGTTCCTAAATTCTATGTTCTTCCTTTGACCCTCTCTCTCTCTCTCTCTTCCTCCCCAAGACTTTCTGTTTCTATTTGATTGATTTAATCTTGTAGTAGGACGCACATTTGTAATATATATTGTGTGGGAGTATTATATTTCCCCGAAATAATATGCCAGTGCATATTAATCTGGCTCCTTCAACTTCCAAATCATAAAGAACAGAAGTAAGTGGTATTGTTATACCCTTTCGTTTTTAATATAAGATATATTTATATGATTCAATTAGATTAAAAAGTTAGTTGAATTAGTTAATATGGTGTATATATATTTTTTTTAAAAAAAGTCAATTTTCTTAATTTCATCATTCACTCTGCTGTTTGATTATTATTGAATGAGTATCAATAAAGGTAAGTTAGAAAAATATTACTCCCTCCGATCCTAAATATAGAATGACGTTTGTAGTGTAATTTGCACTATAAATTTTGTCTTATATTTAGGATTGGAGGCAGTAACAAATATGAAAACTATGTTTTATATTAAAGACCAAGATCAACTTTTTAAATATGTCTTATATTAAGGATAAGAGGGAATAATGACTTTTTTGGCGAAACATGGATATATTCAAATTGAAAACCAAAAAAACATAAATATTCCCTCCCCTTTTGAATTATAAGGCATTTTTTTAAGAAAAGAAATTTATATTTAAAAATATGTGGTATCTTTATTTTTCTAGAATAAATGATAAAGTTCTTGTAAGAATATTCTTAATGAATATATATTTTCATTCAAAATTTATTTTTATTTGTGTGAAGTTATGCTATTAAATAAGGGTAGACATAAAAAGATCTAGTATTTAGTCTAAAATATAAGTCATTCTCAACCACCTTATCAGAAAAATGGAAGGGCAATTGACTCACTAAATATGTCTTTAATTAAAAAGAATCAATTTCGCTCATGGTCTCACATATATCCTTTTTCTTGATATCTAATGTGTATCATCAATAAATAAAAATAAAATTATAAAATACTAATAACTGAAAGCTAGCTAAATGTGAATTTGTATGTGTAAATGAGCATGCACAAAAAATGGGAAGTGATACAGTAAGAAGACTATAGCGTTAGTTTCTTTATTGGGTTTAGCGGTTTGAGTTGAAAACTCCCACACAAGGAAAAGAAAGAACGTCCAAGAACATGATGAAAACAATGATGATATGCTCATCTCGAAAACTAATAAAAAACAAATAAAAATAGGATTCCCAAGTACTACATATGATGATGAGGGTTTCTATATGTTTTGCTCATTTTGGGGTCGCCATTTTGTCGTCTTTTTATGTTCTTTCTCTGACTCTGTCATCATTAAACCCACGAACTTAGGCAATGTCTCCTCTCTCTCTCTCTCCCCAACCTCGAAGAACATTCTGATATTATTACAAAATGATTCTCTCTCTCTCTCTCTCTGTCTCTCTCACATCTCTCTCACATTCACGCCATTGCCAACACATGAAGGAGTAGTATAATATTTCTTCAATGATTTTAGTATACTTATTCTATCAATTGTACTTCCAAGTGATCTCTTCACTGATCAAGGTGGATATGTTCGTTAAAAGCCGTTTGCACCACCACATTTATTAATACATTAATTGATTAGGACGCAAAACTGAGATTTGTGTAACACACAGGACACACAAATAGGTGTGTGTAAGAACTAAGACATGAGATTTTTCTTGAAGGACTACAATATACTGTTAAGTAAAGTTATCAAGGCTTCTAATGTTTGGCTGCGCCAGGTGAAACATCACAATCTTTTTAGGATAAATTTAAAAACTATCGACTTCATCAATCTGCCATAACATATATATAGATATATATATATATTGAGGATTAACTGCTTTTTCCCTCCTAAAAAAATTGACCTCTCCTTGGATATATCGGTTCTACATTCAAAATTGAATCTGTTGGGTTTAACAAGATAATTTTGATGTGATACTATAAGTTCTTTTTTGACCAATGTATGATTAAGTCAAGTTAATTATGTTGCTTCACACATCTCATAAACTTTAATTATAATCTCACATGAGAAAAAGATTTGTATAGTTTCTTTTTTTTATTTTTTGGTTATCCATCCAGTATCCAAAGTTTCATCTTGATTAATCCGAATCCGACCCAGGTTGCGTACCTGACTATGGTGGATGAGTCTTCTAATGGGGCTTTTATGCATTTATAAGGCTTGAACTCAAGACCTTACTTAAGCGACACAAGCCACTTACCATTTGTGCCAACCTCCGTTGGTATTTATATAGATTCTTTTACAATAAGAATATGTGTTAAACTAGCCTTTAAAATAATTACTCAAAATTGGTTTTAATTAATTTGCTGAATAAGAATATGAAAGAATATGTGAGTGACGTTTGCAAGTAATAATGACAAGAACGACCTTTTAAGGTGGTCGTTAGGGTTTGTCATTAATGAGGAGGGTGTTTCTCGATCTACTATATATGAATGTTGTCACCAATTATACATATTGCTCAAATAATTGCGAGATCGATGAGCTAAATTGACTCTGAAGTAATCATTATGTTAAGCAATAACATCACCTAATTTGAAACTGCCTTGTTGGTTGTTGAATTAAAGAAGACAAATTGCTCGCTATAGTTTCATCATTAATTCGATCAAATAGAGCCAACATAAATATTTAATCCTTCGTTCTCACTCCATAATTAGTCAAGACAAAAGACACATCACACTATTTATTAGTTAACCATTTTTCGAGTTCAAGAGAGAATTTTGAATTTGCATTAGTCAATAAAGTGTTGCTTAGATTGGTTTGCTTTAGTTAGAAAACATAGTTAGCTGCGTGGAATCACATTTTAAAATGACAGCTCTTATATATTAACGGATATGGAAAAAAGTTAATTCATTTTGTATGAAAAAAGCAATTTGAATCCAACACTTTTCATGTATTGTCTTGTAAGACTGAACAAAATGAATATTGTTGTTTTAGAAACATGTTCCAAAGGTGGGAATAAGCTAGGTTTCATATTAATAAGGAAATTTATGAAGATGGCATCACGAAGAAAAAGGATTATGGTGATTAGATTAACTTTCTAAAAGGGGAAAAAAATAACAGCAAATCTAATTTTCAATGGAAGAAAATCAAAACTTTATGATATAGAAATATATATATATCTCACACACACACACCACAGTATGAAGAATATTCTTAGTTAATCAAAAACACATAACCTTATTAGTTTATTAATTAATGAAGGCCTTCTTTGACCACCGTACGTATATAAACTTTGCACTCTATTCACACCTCAAACTTCAATTAACTAAAGAATATTACTTAAAGCTAATATTGACCATATAAGCTCAGTCTTCATAACAACATATTTCATGAATTGATTATCATCATGATTACCCACCAAAATTAACTTATTAAATCAGTTCAAATATACTCCCTCTGATCCTAATTATAAGAACATTTTGTAGTGTAAATTGCATTACAAAAGTGTTCCTATAATTAGGATCGGAGGTAGTAATTCAATTTAGTGCAACACATACACATACATTCTCTTCCAAACCAATGCCAGAAATATACTGCTAATCAACTTAATGTTCATAATTCTGTTAAACTCATAATTCATTTTAGTAAACATGATCATCATCACATGCAAGCAATCTAAACCTATTAGAGAAAGAAAGAGAAGAAGAAGAACATTGATCCAAAGTGAATTTAAAGAACTATAACATATCCCTAGGGTTCTCATTTGGTTTCTGAAATAAGAAAAACAAAGTACTCATCCATATATATCCCCCAGATCAGAAGGATTTTAAGATGAAGAAACTTGGTTTTTGGGACAGTTAATATAAGAAGTAATTAAAAATGGAAGCCACACTAACAAAAACAAGAAGCTTCTCACAGAGCAGAAATTGTTTCTATAGTGGATTGCTAGTAGTTGAAGATGAGCTAAACCCAGAAAGATCAGTCCAAGCAGAAGTAGAACCTCCACCACCACTAGTACCCCAATACTGATCACTCCCCAGAAATTGGCCTGACAAATTCAGATTATTATTGTTGTTGTTATTGTCTTCCATTTTCACTGAAGCCAGCTGAGTGATCAACCCAGAAGCCGTCGCCTTTGGCCGAAGACTCATGCCACCATATCCCAGTGCTTCTCCGCTGGTACCTTCAAACGAGTACAATCCATGTGAACCTTCAAGTCCAGCAGCCAAGAAAGGAAATTGCTGTGTTTGTGGCATACGCCATTGCTCTAAACCCGGAGCGAATAAGATAGACCCGCCGCTGCTTCCGGCCGCGGCTGTTGTGGTGGTCCCGCCCCCACTACTTCCTTCTCCTCCGCCTCCGCCAAAAGCACTTCCTATTTGGAAATTTAAGTCGCTGACCATTCCTCCCATTGGTGCTGAAATTGCGTTATAATTTACGCCGTAGGTTAACCCCATGTCCCCACCGGCAGCGGTGAAATCGGCGAGTAAGGGAGACATGAATCTCAGCGGTGGTGCGTGAGGAGTGAGGCCTATTAGGTCGCCTGCAGAATTACTGTTAGAAGAAACTGAGTTGGTTGAACAAGTGCTTCCAGCTTGACGATCTGAGCTCGCCGGTGACTTGGAGCTGCTTCCTTTGCTTGATCTCTTGTTCCTCCGGCATCCTCCTCCGACAGGCACATTCCTCAGGGCTCCGCCACGGGTCCAGTACCTCCGACAAGTCTTGCAGAAGTGGCGAGGCTGAGAGAGACTGTAGTTGTTGAAGTAGCAAAACTTGGTGTTGGCAGATTCACATCTTGGGCATTTCAGAGCGGCCTCCGGCATGGGTATGTTTGCCATCCGGGCTCGATCAGCCATCGAACCCGGCCTGATCGAACCCGTCCCTCCTCCTCCATGAGGCTGCGGTGGAGGCAGCGCAGGCGGAGGAGGGTGTGGCGGAGAAAGAAGCTGTTGCTGCTGCTGCTGCTGATACTGATTATGATGCTGCTGAGAGCTCAAACCACCACCACCGGCGAGAGCTCCCGTCTGGTGGTGATTACTTTGCTGAAAAAAAAAAAGAAACAAAAAAAATAAGAGAAAAAATAAAGAAGAAGAAGGAAGCAAAGAGATGATCAAATATCTGTGGTATATTCAAGACGGAGAGGTATAAACAAAAGCAAACAAAGAATATTTATCTTTTGAAAAATTTGTTGCTTTTGGGACAAATTATAAAGAAGAATGAAAAAAAGGAACACGAAGATGAACAAAGAAACCCTTAACCCTTATGTGTGTACCTGTTGTTGCCAGTTGGCCGGATCAAGATAAGGAGGAATTGAAGTAAAAACCATGGCTATGGATGAATGATTCTTCTCCAAGGGGCTTTCTCTTTTGTAAAGGTTTTGATATATAGTGGAGAGAATCACAGATATGCGTAGTGGAAGTTGCAGGATAGAGGAGAAAGAGAGAAAGCAAGAAAGAAACAAGAGGAGCGAGCCTTATAAATAAAGCAGACCCCTTTTTATAATAAGAGTGTATATATATATATATATATATATATTATTACATGTATCATAGCTTTTAGTTTCTTGTCCATTATTAACCCCCTCTCTCTACCTCTCAGTCACTCTCTCTTTCTCTCTCTTCCTACTAACACTCTTTTTGTTTTATTACTTTTTAGGGCTTTGAGAAGTGAGAGGTGAGAGGTGAGAGGTGAGAAGTGAGAAGTGATGTTTCTTAACTAATAAGCTTCTTTTGATGCTCTGTGCAAAGTCCTGTGCTTGTGAATAAACGAGATTAGTTCTTCTGACATTTTCAATTGCTTTATGAATCATATAATACTATTAATATAACACGATTTTTGTGGGGATAGATTTAGGAAGCTAAATAAATTATTTTAAAATATTAAAATATCTTTTTTATATTAAATTATTTTGTTTGACTTATAAGCTAATATATATAATTAAATGATGTATGACATATATACTATAATTACTTAACTTATTTAGTTTCGTTAATCTCTTTAAAAAAGTTAACTAGGTGTTATATTGGGGAATGAAGGAGTATTAATTAATTAAACATACTGTTAATTAAGTTGGAGCGTAAGATAATAATACCTTTGGTCCTAATTATATGAACATTTTTGTCTACAATTTGCATCACGAAAGTGTTCTTATAATTAAAACCGAAGGGAGTAGCTACTTTAATTATATAATCTCCTTCCTCTCCTACAGGATACGTTTTATTTTGCCATGGTTAGCTCTGCTAGGGAAAACTTTAATATGAATATCATGTTTGTTACCTGGTTCTTATTTGAAATTAATTTTTTTAAATATAAGATGCATTTTCTTAGGGAAAAAATATCATTTATTTTGATATACTAATACAGAATATAATATCAAATGACAGCAATAAATAAAAAATTATTTGTTCTCTGTGGGCTTGAAGCCAACTTCACTCTTTACATTTTTATTACAAATGTAAACGTAAGCTGTAGCTATAAATAAGGATATAAAGCTAATTAATAGGAGGGGGGAAAAAAAAGACATGGTAGCTAGCCTATTTTACAGCCTTTTGAACTTGGTCCCATATATGTTCCCTTTTTCCTCTATGCAAATGAGAATATTGTTTATTTTTAATATGGAAGTGATGAAGATAATACATATACATATACATACATACACGTACACACACAAATACGAACCCTAGTATCTGCATCCCACATTCATATGTTTAGATTCAAAAGTACTAATTTATTATCAGCTTATCATTATATTCTACTCTCTATTCAAAAGTAAATCACACAAACTAACTTGTTCCGGCATGCTTGAAGATCAATTGCACCCCTAATTTTCTCTTTGTTCATGTAACTGATTGTTATATATATATATATATATAATTTTTTTAAAAAAGAAAATGTGTGTAGATGTGGGTTGCTTTAGTGATGTAAGATATGGTTGAAGGGTGAGCCGACCGAATTAAGCTTTTATAGGTCCGGTCTGTTCCCTTGCCCACTCTTCTTTGTTTGTTTTTTTTCAATCTCCAATACCCTCTTTCCTTATTCTTTCTTCCTGGCCCCACAATCACAACCCTGGTCAAATGCGATTTGATTCTCCCTCACAATTACCCATTAAACTATTACTCTGTCCCTTGTACTTAATATAAGATATATTTACCTAATTTCATTAGTTCAAGGAAGTTAGTTAAATTAGTTAATGTATCATGTATTCCCTAGTCATCTTCCTTAATTCTCTTAATTTCTTCTCCTCTTTGATTATTGTGGAGGGACCATCGATGGAGCAAATTAGAAAAACACTGACAAATATGAAAACTATGTCTTATATTTAAGAATAAGATCAAGAACCTAAATAGTAGTATGTCTTATAGTAAAGAAGGAGGGAATATAACTTACTTCACACAATATAATTCATAATAAGTTAACTAGTTGAGGTTAGGTATAGTGAAAGGGGAGAGTCCCTTACAACCAATGTTGTCAAAAACAAGTACGTAGATACGGAAATGGGTAGTAGAAACGTAAATCGTAGAAACGACACGGCACGTAAAGTTTCTACTTTCTACTACTTTAGGTCAGAGTTCAAAATTATATATATATATATATATATGTATGGAGAAAAAAAATCATAAATCAGTAAATCACTACTAAATGAGAAAATCAAAAAATCAGTGCTAGGGACTTATCACTACCACAATAAAATAAAAATTACAAAATGATTTCAATTTTTTCTTTAAAAAAAAACAGACAAATCATACAAGAAGTGAGGTCCCATTGTTTTTGCCTATCAGATGCATTAATTATCATGAAGGAATTACAATGATGAAGAGGATACATATGAAATACAAACACTTCGATTATAGGGACAACTCTAGCATAAATAAGACTGAGTAAAATAACATTCGTGATGAACCGAACCCAATGTTTTTGCCCTTTTTCACTTTAAAATTTGGCATTACTTATTAGATAAATCTGAGTACAGATTCAAAACAATGTGGTGAGGTAAATATACAAAAATTGCATTATGTTATTACTCACTTAGTGACTTACTCAGTTTTTTTTCTTTTTTCCTTTTTTTTTTTGGTCTTAAGTAAAAACTGTTAGGACGGTAAAAACTTAAGTTTCTACTAGTTTCTACGTTTTTACATTAGTGTCTACCCGTTTTTACCTCGGACAGTGTTTACTTACGTTTTAGCACTGAAGACCCCGGTAAAAATGTAAAAACGTAAGTTTTTACGTTTTTACACTAGTTTTTGACAACACTGCTTACAGCTTGATGAACCAAGGTTTGGATAAGTGGATGATTTGAAGAGTGTTGACAATATTTAGCAGACAATTTCTTTCTTTCTTTTTTTCCTTTTAAAGTTGCACAGAATGTGATGCAAGTTACACAAATGATTTCTGTTGATGTATAGTATTGGTTGTTACAAATTGGATATTTTACATATATTAATAATGATCATTATAGGTAAGATTCGCTTTTTGATATACTTATTTTGTTTTATTGTTTAATAACACTGTGTAATAGTAATATTGTTTTGTTCCTGTGAAAGATATTATCAGTTAGGGAGAGGGACCCTTTTTTTTTTTTGGTATAAAAAATTTTAGGAAAGGGGTTGGGCTCACTCACAATCCAAAGGCAAGGCGCTTGGAGCCCAGTCCACAGAGGATACTGGCTAGAGAGTACACATGCCTCCACCTCTACTAGCGTTACTACTGCTTCTTAGATCCTTAAGATGCCTCCCCCAACGCCTTAACCAACGCAGGGATCAAACCCCCTCCCTTAAGGTGAGGAAGATCGATCCTCACGCCAGTTGAACCCAAGAATGAAGGGTGGAGGGACCCAATTAGTATAATTAAGTATAACTCATCTTTTATTCTAATTGGGCCTGTGTGGCATTGATTCACAGTAAATCAGAGATTGCCTTTTGATATCGTTCATCCACTAACAAATGCAAACAAGGTGAACAAAATTATATTTTAAAACAAAAAAGGTGAAGAAAATAACAAATTTGGGTTCTAATGATTACGGGAAAAAATAAAAAAAAAAGCGCAAAGACAGCTCATTGTATAAGGCGGCCACGAAATGCACATAATCTTATTGTTACAAGCAGAGAAATTGTTTTAAGGATTTGACTTTGTGATCTTTAAGTCACATAGCAATAACACTGTCGTTGTTTCAAAGCTCATTCTTTGGTGGGTTCCAATAATTTGATTTGAAAACTTGCCATTCATAATTCAAAGAGACTTTTATTTAGGAAAAAGACAACAACAAAAAAATAACGTTTGAACATCAAAATTTCAAATCAGTAAGTATATGTATTAATTACACTTGAATAGCAATTAACAACTCATTTTAGGAGAAAATTATTAATTTAAAATTTTAAAGTTTAAGTGGTATTTTATTGTTTTTTTTTCCCTATCGGGTAAAAATTATTTTAAAAAGGAAAAACTTTTGGTCCCACATCTCTCCCGCAGATGTTGGATAGTATTGAAAAAACATTAAACAAAGTAAAACTGAAGATAGCTCCTGAATCCTGATGGATATGATAATCAAAATAGGATTTTTATACTCTCAATGACTACAACTACAAGGAGACCAATAAATTGTGTGGTCTAAGTTCAGTCCCTAAACATTCATTCATTATATATGCAGTTGATAATGCAGAAAAGGTTAATTAGAAAATTAGGAGTGAGAATTATTGTGCATTATCACATAAGCAGTATAATTATTAATTATTGAAAAAAATTCACAACATGTAGGGAAAAAAGTTAGTGCAAGAAACGCCAATAATTTGCATGCTACTCATTTATTGTGGGGCTTTTTCATCATTACCATTGCTTATGTAAGATTGTACAGAAATTCTCTATATTAGAGGTATCTAGTTTGATGGCAGACTGAATTGAAATCCTGCTATGTTTTTTTTTTAAAAAAAAAAAACACTTGAAGAAAGGTATCCTAATCACAAAATCTCAATCTAGATTAGTTGGTTGTTCAAATATCTAGTGATAGATTCCCAAAAAAAAAAAAACATCAAATAAGAAATGGAAAAAAAAAAAACAGAATGTTAGGCTTTAATATCCCAATAATAGATTATTTAAACCGTATTCTTTATGGTTGTGACAATGAATCTGTACATTATCTTTTTTTTTTCTTTTTTTTTATTTTTTAATTTATAAATCTGTACATTATCTATTTTATCAATGCCAATGAGTTAAAGATTTGTCATTGCAAGTTAGGTTTTGAAACCCGAACCAAACTGGGAATTAGTTAGTGAACCAGTCCGATCTAAGCATTAACCCGGTTCGGTATTATTATTATTTAAAAAAAATTGATTTTTTTCTTAAAATTTTCTTTAAAATTTCATATTAAATTTTTAATCTTTCACCGGTTTAACCTCGGGTTAACTTTGGTTTAACCTCGATCTGACCCATTAACCCTTTACTTAGTATTCTGATTGGTTTAGTAGCTGGTCCGAATTTTAAAACGTGGGTGCAAGTATGCAAATGGATTAGAGTTCACAATGTCCCATCATAAAATTATGTTGATGTGTTTTTTTTTAATACCCCCGAATATTTGAATACAACACAGTTTTTATTTGGGCTAGCCCAACAACCAGCACAATAATGGGCTAACTTCTGTTTGGGTCCAATTTCTTTTGACGGGTATAGTTGTGCGTGTGTGGGGTAATGAACTAAGATTATATCAACAAGAAAATGGCTAAAATACAATATTTACCCTGGAATGGAGGGAAAACTGGGGAAAAAATGGGAAAGAGAAATACTATGGAAGTAAAACTTCCAAAAAATGTTAAATTTTTACTATTTTCTTTCCTCTCTGATTTTCTTTCCACCCAAACAGAGTTAAAGCAGTAGTGAAGGAGAGAAACTACGATTAAAAGAAATGTAAAATAGTGTAGCTTATTAGAGTTCTTATATATTAAATAAATAAATATAGGTGCATGAAAATCACGCAAGCCCAATCAACTTCAACGAGAGAATACTATTGCATGGACATGCTCTGATTGATTAAAATAAGATGTCGAAACTCCACAAACAAATCGAGAAAATATCTTCCAAGAACACAAATATGATCTCATGATCAGTCGTTTTCCCTCTTCTAAGTATATGTAAAAAGCTTTTTATAACAGCTGTTCCTATTTTTGGATCAGGACAGATTCAAAAACAGGCTAAAAGGCCACCTGTTACTAATCTGCAATGCAAGGAAAGCAATATAGTGGGAAGAAAAATGAACTAACTTGTCAAACTACTCCCTCCGGTCCTAATTATAAGACATAGTTGACTTTTTTGGAGAAGTTAAGGAAGTTAATTAAATTACCTTAGAGTATTTTTCTTTCTATTTTTTTCTACAAAGTAATTAGTTTGATTAATAAACTAATATATAATCTAAAGATACACAATATATAAAATGATTAAGTAACTTATTTAGCTTCCTTAATCTCTCCAAACAAAGTCAACTATGCCTTATAATTAGGACCGGAGGGAGTATTTAGTATTTACACTGTTTCGACCGAAAATTTTCAGAATCTAACAGCTTCACCATCAGTTTTTCTAGCCTCTTAGAACTGGAAGTTGGTTTAACTAAAATTGAACTCCCATAAACTGCACAAGGATCTCTGCTCAAAAAATTATTTCCGATGCACCAACCTCCAGGAGTGAAGTGGCCATCTGATCTTCTCAATAGCTCTTTATCAATCTTATCAAGAACTGGATCATCTTTTTCAAACTTTCGAGCAAATGGAGCGCCACTTTCCACCATATCATCAAAATGCTCGAGCTTCAACAACAGAGGATGCTGCTTGGGTGGGTTGTCCCACCTTATATAATGCAGATCATGGTTTACTGTTGTGTTCTGGTAGTCCTTGTGGTTGCAGATGACAGTGTGGAAGTAGCCCTCTGGGGATGAAGGAAAATTAGTGTAGTACATGAGCAGAGTCCGAGGAAGATTGTCCCAACCCCAAACACAAAACTCCAGAAACTGTTTTGTTAGGAGTACCCATGCAGAACCTGAAGAAAACACAAACAGGACAACTTTCAACAAGAATATTCACCAAGTATGTGAAGCAACTTTTAGCAGGAAACTGGATTACGGTCATGAAGAGCCGTGATATTTATGGCTTACAAATAGTATTCCTCCAATCATTAATATAAGGCATATTTACCCATTTTGACTAGATGAAGTTGATTAAGTTAGTTTATATGACACGTATAAAACATCCTAATTATTTTCCTTAATTCCCTCTTCCCCTTGATTATTGTCGAATGAGCATCAATAAGGATAAATTAGAAAAATGTTGACAAATATAAACAATATGTTTTATATTTAGGAGAAAGATCAACTCCATAAATATGTCTTATATTAAAGACCGGAGGGAGCATAACTTATTATAATTTACATATTTCACACTAATAGTGATCGATTGATTTTGATATTTTTGCATCAGAAATAGTAATAATGTTAGTAAGTGAGCAATGGGTTAGTTGCTTTTGATGAGAGTTAGTTTATGGTTGAGTTCATAATCACGTGGGCAAGATCTACTATGCAAAACAAAATTAAACAGAGTCACAGTATAGATCTTAGTAGGTTATAAAGTACTACGGATGGCAAGTCGAACTGAACTGGATATCCATTAAATAGCCAAAGTGAAAATACAGGAAAAGATGGGACAAGCTAGGAGAAAGTACAAGATAATTGAATCCGTCGAGAACTTGAACCATTACCTGTGAATAACTTGAAAGAAGATGGGACAGATCTTTTTTCTTTAGCCCAAAAAACATCAGCCATCTTTGAATGATATAAGGCTGGATCAACAATAATAGGCCTAGCTCTTTCGTATCTGTAATCACGGTTACAAATACAAATATTATAGTAATCATGCGTAGAATTTACAACACCAAGTTCAGTAACAAACCAAGACAAGATTAAAGGATAAGTAGGATTCTCACTCTTTCCAACCCGCATTACTTGTGTGCTCTATGAAGTTAAGATCCCTGGGAATGAATGAAAAGATATGCAAGAGATCTGAAGCAAGAAGTTCCACACAGAAAAGTTAGCAAATCAAACATATCATATATTTATGATATAGCATATTCAAATTATTTCCAGAAGCCACAGAAAAGTAATGGACAGGGAATTAACTGTTCAGATTTTGGTCTACATCCACAGGCAGAGACAACAAACTTATCGCTAAATGAAACCAATGAAAAATAGTATGTAGTTTGGCTACAGATCCAGTCTGCAAATACGCCCAAAACAAATACATCGCAGTATTTTTCTCCCTAGTTTACTGAAACTATGCTTCACAAAACACTTCCCGCATGTGGCTCTCTTTCTTCTGCATGCTATGGGACAGTGAAAGGCTGGGATGGAGATGTCTCCTATATGGCATATTTGACCAATCTAAAACAAAATGCAATATGCAAAGAATGTTCCAAACTGAAGCTCAGACTATGATCAACAGTGAGGACTACAATTCGGAACACATAACATAACTCATGACTAACAAATGAAGTTGAATTAAATTATAACCTACAAGGAAGAGGTGGAAAGTATCAAAAGAAAGCATACTTCTACAATACCTAATATCACTAACCTGAGATTTCTTCTATATGATTGACAAATGCCGCCAACTCAAACAAATAACTTTTTTCATAACTATGTGAAGTATTACAAATTGAAATTCATTTTAAGCAACATATAAAGGATTCTAATAAGAACAAAAATGCATGTAGTTCAAGGCCAGATTATTTTAAGGATCAGCTTCAGAGTTCATTCATATCTGTACTTTTTGGCTCTGAAGACAGAAATGGTTTGGAAGATCCAGACTTTCAGAGTACATGGGTTGACTGATTCAAACTCTCATTTTAAGTGGAAATTTTTTGACCTCATTCATGTTTTCAGTCTTTTCTATTTAGCTCTGAAGACAGAAATGCTCTGAAAATTCTCAGGTTCATTCTGGCACAACCGTGTACAAATTTTATGCTTCAAGCAAAAGGGGATTGCTAGCTATTACAGGTACTTCTTTCTAACTCCAAAGACAATTAATTTGGTTAAATAAATGGACTGTTCTCACAAAAATAAAAAAAATTAACTTCAGTAAACGCAAGGAGGTTTCATTTCAGTCTAGATATTAAAAGCATGGCTGATCTTCGCGAGCCAATAAGACATTATCTCGCCCGCGAAAAAGTTTTGTCAAAATTTCCCACATATAATCGGAAACGAATTAGGATGCCTGAGGACCAATTGATGTGACTTCAGAATTGCCCAATGAAGAGACCCATCCTAAAAAGTTAGCCTAAGTGGCATGTACCAGTTAGTTATGCATTGCATTTCTAACAGCTGTAAATAGAGCAAAAGCAATCAAGTCTTGGACGGTAGGAAAACTCACCATCTTGTGACATGAGAGGATAATCAGACGCACTAAGATTAATAAACCAATCCCAATTATTTGTCCACTTCAGCAACAGGGCAATTCCATGAAGTGTACAAGCAATCATCGTAGGACCCTTATAAGTTACCAAGTCAGCCTTACCAACCACCCTCGCATTCCCAAAACCCTTCAATACAATGTCCGATTTCACATACTTGGCAAGCTCAAGCCTCTCAGAATCCGAAGCTTCTAGATCAAGATGCAGCAAGTAATAGTTCCTAGGGTGATACGACGCTTGAAGAACCCTCTTGAGCTGCGAACCATCTCCTTTCGTACCTGCAATCAAAAACGCAAATCGGGGCAATCGGGGAAGTCCGGAATCGGAATCTGTGTCAAAATGGGTGAAAATGGGTTGACTATAAGAAGAAGCGGAGCTTGAAGATTTGATTCGGTTTAAGAGAATGATGAGAAGGAAGAGGATGAAGAGAGTGGAGATTGTAATGGTGAGCATGAGCCATTTCCGACGTCGATGATTGGGGATTTGGTGAATTCGTTTCATGAGTTCAAGTTTGGGAGCTTGGTTATTTCAGGTACTGAAATGTGGTTCAACCGACTCAACGGCATGTCTTGAAGAGTTGAAGTTTTCTGCCAGAACTGGAAAATTTTACATGGTTAATTGAGTTTTCAGTTTTCTGTAAAATTGGTAATGCGTGCTTGCCTTTTTTCAGCAGCAAGAATTGTTGCTTTGGCATCAAGTTTAGGATTTTTATAATTGTTTATTTATGTAAATCGAGATAAAACTCCTCTCATATATTTATATGGTAAATCAAGCTGCTATTAAATGCTCCTATTACTATTCTAAAGGAACATCATTTATGTTTTGAATGTAGATTCTTCTTACTTTACCCATTGTCATTTGCACGTATAACATGTGGTAGAACTTATAACATGTGCTCTCAGTGGCGGAGCCAGGATTTAGAGTTTATGGGTACACAATTAGTATGAGGGGTTTGGGGTTCAAAGGTAGCGCCCTTGAATATATATATATATATTTTTAAGGAAAGTTTTAAATGCATTAAGATTGTATCATTAATATTTTCTGGAAGGAAAAAAGTTTAACAAGATTAAAGAACATGTTGCAACCTATAAGAAATCAAAGAATGAAGAATTATAATAACTAGAAGATGGGCAAGCAAACCAGAATGTTGGCTTCGTCTTCAATTCATCATAAACGAAAATCACAAGGTGGAGTATTACCTTCAGATATTCATTTACATCAGCCTTCATCTGCTTAGCCTTGAGTGCTGCATCAACCTCCAAAAAGATTCGAGGGGATAAAGTTATTTCTTGAAGCAAATCAATCTGCAAAAGAAAGGGGAAAAGGAAACTGTGTCATACCAATATTCAATACTGTAATCAAGAAAGTAGACAAGATGAGTTTTAAAAGACCTTTAGATTAAGCGTGGATGGATCTGGTAGCCTCATACAAAGAGAAAATGCACTTACAATAATATTTTGCATTTGTATGCAAATAACATCATAAAAGGTAAAATGATAAGCACACAAGAACTCGGGGAAGTCATGAAGTAGTACTAAGAACACCTTAAATGTGCCTTTATAGAGAAAATGAACCTGATGAACAAAAAGGAAAGAGAAAACATAAAATATATACAAATAAGACTTATTATAAGTCATAGAGAGAAGCAAGACAGTAAACAAACTAAGCTATATCAGGCATGTTTCCTTTGAATTACTGCACAACTTTAGATCATTATTTAACAATCGGAGGAAGTGAGGAACAAAAAAAATCAACGAATAACAGCCTCTATCAGTATCACTTTTGATACGATTAATTTGGAAACAAATATTCAATCTTATTCGAGTGGCAATTTCATATTTTTATGTAAGAAAATATATCATATCTTGCATGCCCAGTGGCTTTTGTTGCAGTTTTTCTGTCAATGTCCCAAAATTAATACCCTTTCTGATATTATTTCATAATCTTTGACAACTAAATCAGTCCTATTAACAACTAAATCAATACCAGTTAACAACTAAATTAGTTGCATTAACAATATCTTAACAACTAAATCAGTCCCATTAACAACTAAATCAATATCCGTTAACAATTATATCAGTAAACGTTAACAACTAAAGTTTTATGAAATAATACCAGAAAAGGCCCTGAAACCTTTTTTTGACATTTTTTTGTCTATGAACCCTAAGATGGATTTTCCTAACTTTTTTGAGTAGTTATGGTAATGATCAATCCTAGCTTTCAAAGGAACCATGAAAGATATTGTTACTTGCACTAAACAAAAAAGAAAAGAAAATGATGTTTTCCAGAAATGGTTAAATCTATTGTTGGTGATCATGGTGGGAGGTGAAGCTCATTTATTTTTATATATGGCTCATTGATTTGGGTTATGCCTATTTTCTAGATATTGAACAAACCCATGTGCAGCAATAATTCTAGGTAAGAATAACCAATATTAAAATCCATCTATTGCATCAAATTCCTTAAAAGTTCTTGCGGAAAACTTGCATTTAAAAAAGAGATGAATATGAGCATTACAGAATACACATTTGTTATTTTGAATTAGGTTCATATCTGCCCAATCTTTTCTACTAATAGCCCGCATAAAATTCAACAGTGTTACTCCTATGATCATTAATGTATAACCTAATTAAGGAGTTGGTTTTAGTTCTAAATGTAAGTCATGTTTTATATATATATCAATCTTTTTTTTTCAAAATTGTTTCTATTAATACTCCGTCAACAATAACTCAATAAGGGAAAAATGCATAAAATTGAGGAAATTTATTAGAATGTTTTAGAAAAAAAATATGTCAAATTAATTTATTTAGGGTTAAGGTCCATTTTTGCTTCAAAAATTGTTTTTTAAAAAAATCTCATTTGCCCCGGAAGTTTTTTAAAGCAATGTCAATCCAAAAATTTTCAGATCATAACAATTTTGTTTTGGCCACTATCTAGGTTAAATTTGACTATAAGTTTATCATATATGCTGAGCTGACAATCTACATGATATCAACGTTATTTTTGTTAAAGTACAAAATTAATACTCCCTCCGATCCTAATTATAGGACAACATTTAGGAGTTTGTTTTTATCCTAATTATAGGACAACATTATATTTTTTTGTCAATTTTTTTCTTCTAAAATACCTCTATTGATATGAATGAGGGATTATGGGAAATCAATAAAGTAATTGAAGTGCAAAATTCATAAAAGGGCATTTTAGAAAAATTAGTAAAATTAACTAATTTAACCTCTACTCTTAATCCCTCCAAAATCAATTAAATATGTGAGAGAGTAACTCTTTTATATTAAATAGATGTAACATTAAGGATCGTAGAAATAATTAATAACTCTTTAAGTGGTTTATATTATGATGAAGAATTTCTTCAAAAATACACCTTATATTTTGGGATAAGAGAGAGTATACTGTAAAGTACAACCATTTAAAATATAAAGCATTTTTACTCACCGGACCCATAAAAAAGTAGTTATATAATTAAGATCTCAAAATTTTTTTGAAAAAAAGGCAAGAAGATACCATTTAAAATTTTAAATAAGTGATTTTATACTAAAACGGATTGTTAATTGCTATTCAAGTATAGGTTTTTGATAAATCCCAGTTTAATATATTTTATCCCGCCTTATTCATTTATTTTGGGGACTATTTTAGGCTAATTTGGATTTATTAGACAATATTTGGATTGTTAGCCTATTTTAGGAAATAATATAAATCAGAATTAATTATGAGATTATTGGACTTAAATTTTCAATATTTTGATTGAGATCTTGTGATTGAATAATATTTCTAAATATATGATAAATCACGATTTTATTTGATTCTTGCAGGATAAGAAAAAGCATATTGGAAGATCCTACGATGCAGAATTAATCTTGGAAGCTAAAAGAAGATCTAATGGTGGAAATTTGTTGGGCTTTTGGAATTTTAATTGGCTCAAGTTGGTACCCAAAATTTCCTCCTCCCCATTTATTTAACCTAGCCGCACAAGCACTGACGGGGAGGGAGATACACGAACACGCTCTCATTGAGAGCCGCAACACACACGCAGCCGCAGATAGAGAGCCGAAGGTCTTTCACTCACACACACTCAGGAAAGGCTACTCTTGAATCAGAGCAGCGGGTTTCCATTGAATAAATCCAATCGCCAGACACTCACAATATCCATCAAGTTCATTTCCTCCGCCACATGCCAATCTTGTGCAAGAATTGGTTCCAATTCAATCTTTGTCTTTTCCCTTTGACAAATGGTACTGGAGGTAATTTACAAGGAGATTGAAGAGGAGAATTTTATGGCAGTGTAAGTATTTGGAGACAACTTGGGAGGAACATGGAGAAGGCTAGAGCCTAAGAACTTACACTTGAAGACCACAAGGGAGTGTCTTTCTTTTTATCGTCTTAATTCAAACTTGAGGTTCTTTAGTTTTAAAGGGTTTTAAGTTGTAATAATTGAGAACAATCTAGTTTTAGATTGCAAACTTATTTCTTTTGAATTGGATTGATAATTTGAAGTTTTTATGTGTGAGACAATTGTTGGAGTTTTGTTTGCAACCTTTTGATTGTCAATTGAATTATTAACTGAGTTTTCGTTATTAATTTAATTATCAATTTGGTTTATCATCTTAATTGTTTAATTGGGTTGATAAATTATCTAGTTGTTCAATTGGATAATTGTATACAAGATTTTCAAGACTATGTTGTGATTGATTTTTAATGAGTTTAATTAACCACCGCTTATTTCATTATGAGTTTTCTAGTGGAATAAGTGTTATTGAGCTAGAGGGTTTCCCGTGTTCAATTATGTGATTAAATTCATTAATCTCCTTTTGGTCTAATTAATTGGTTTGGGCTAAGAAAGTCAACTCCATGCAATTCCTAAGTTGTCCCCTTCTTCCTCATAACTGAACTAGATCTTTGTCATTTGATTTGATTTTAATCAATTTTCTTCTTAGGATTTTAATTTTTCTCTCATAACAAAACCCCCCCCCCAAAAAAAAGCATTCATATTTATATAGGTTAGTTTCATTAGTTTCATTCTTATTTAGGTTTTAGAGTCAATTGCATTAGTGCATTTAGTTAGTTTAATTTCATCTAGGTAGTAGTTTTTTGCATTTTAGTTTAGGTTCATTCCATTGCATTTTTTTATCACCTAAATTCAACCTAAAGAAAAACCCACATATTGCTCCTTGGGAGAATGACCTAGGTTGCCATTAAATTGCATTCTTAGCGGACCTGGTTTAATTGATTGCTTTAGCGACGAAAGTAAGCATCATCAGTTTTTTTTTTATACGAAGAAAACAAACATCTAAAAACAAGTAGAGAAAAAAAAA
This sequence comes from Acacia crassicarpa, assembly GCA_034222035.1. Classification (NCBI taxonomy): domain Eukaryota; kingdom Viridiplantae; phylum Streptophyta; class Magnoliopsida; order Fabales; family Fabaceae; genus Acacia; species Acacia crassicarpa. The sequence goes on along the minus strand of JAWXYG010000006.1, from coordinate 47,886,361 downwards.
GGCAAAAAGGGACTAAGGTCCCAACCCCCTCCTAGTATGAGCTACTCCCATCACACCAGCTAGCAGAAAGTGATAAAGTCCAGTAGGAGGGTCAGAATAATGAGCCTCATCAGGGAGTTCCACATGGGATAGGACTGTGTTAGCCAACCAATCCGCACATTGATTCCCTTCCCTAAGGACATGATAGAATCGTATATCCCATTAACGACGAGTAAATGCTTGTATCTTAGTCACCAAATGGGACTCACAAGCTGCACTACCTTCTTTAGAATGTAATGCGATGACTGTTTGACACTCACTTTCAACCACTACATGTCTCCAACCTGCATCTCAAGCCATCTCCAAGCCCCTCAACACTCCCCACAACTCAGCTATTAGCGCCAAGCACCTTCCAAGTCTTGCAGAAAAACCTCCTAGCCAGTTACCCAAACAATCCTGCAGCAAACCCCCACATTCTGCCACCTATAGTGGACCTTTTGAGGCCTCATCAGAGTTGAGTTTCACAAGCGGGGCTTCTGGGAAAGACCAATGAACAGTAGTAGGATATTGTCCTGTTCTGCTAATCCATACTTTAGTTGTTGCCATTCTAATACCTTCCAAAAACTGAAGGACGCCCTGGGCTGATATCTATCCCTCTCATCTTGTGAATTATAAATGGATTATTCCTCCATTTCCAAATGAACCAACAGGAAATAATAAATACAGCATGCCAGAGATATCCGCCAAATCTTACGTCATCACATATCCAGTTTTCCCTAATCCAGTCAGTCCAGTCACAATGACAAAACGAGTGGAACGATCATTGGGTAGCACTTCATACCAGAAAGCACAAACCATAGGGCAGTCCCTAAACGCATGTAAGCTAGTCTCTTCTATTTGATGAAACACTGGACAAAGGCCATCATTGCCAACCCAGGAATGGATTCATGACCGTAAAGGGAGCCTCCGGTGGAAAAATTTCCAACAAAAAATTTGTACTCTATGGGGTCCTTTCCACTTCCATAACTTATTCCATATGTCACAACTTATGTCAGATTGCTGAAAGCTAGATTTGGCTAAAAACATGTAACAACTTTTAACACTAACACCAGTTGAATCTCCAGCCAACCAGAACGATCGATCCAGGCCATCAACATCAGAGGGAGGGAGCATACCTCTAATTAGGCCAACCACAGTTTGAGGAAGAAAACTGTGTAGTAGTGGCAGGTCCTAACGGCCATCTTGACCAACAAATCTAGCAATCATGCATTCCCGCATATCGTCAGGGATAGGACTTAAGGCATAATCTTGTAGGCAAATAGTAGAGGATACCCATTTATCTTTCCGAAATGAGATAGAAGCCCCATCTCCAATCTCCCATAGTACCCCATCCTTCATGTTGTTAAAGATGTTACGTAGAGCGCTCCAGAAAGGTGAACAACCGGCCTTAAATAGAGGTGATTGTCCATTTTAAACCTTGTACTTCCCCCATAGAAAACGAACCCAAAGGGCATCTGAATCATTTTGAAATCTCCACCCATACTTCATGAGAAATGCATCATTCATAATCGCAACCGATTTCAAACCAAGCCCGCCCATAAGTTTAGGTGAAGTCAATACATTTCAGCCTATAGCATGATGAGCTTTCCGTAGATGGGAGTCACCCCAGATGAAATTCCTTTGAATTCTATCAATCTCATTACATATATTTAAAAGGAGGCTCACATATTGCATATGAAAGTAGGGGATAATAGATAATACTGACTTGACAAGAGTTATTCTACCTGCCTAAGACAAACACTGATGTTGTCACCCTCCTAGCTTCCTTCGTAGCTTGTCCACAATATGCTGATAACTTTGTTTAGTTGCTCTTCCATGAACCATCCAAGCCCCTAAATATCTTCCAATACTTTTTACTCTCTTGAAACCACTTTTACTTGCCAAAGAAGCAGCCAAGTCTTCCAGCGTGTGCTTAGGAAGGTAAATCACCGTTTTCTCAAGGCTTAGTTTTAGACCTAAAATCTGTTCAAACAAAGACAAACACTTCATAACAACATCCAATTGCTCGGGCCTTGCCTCTGCAAATAGCAAAAGATCATCAGCAAACATCAAATGGGAAATTGGGAGCCTCCCTTTCCCACCTTAATGGGGGCCCAAAGACCACTATTAACAGTTGTGGAAATGATATGAGATAGTTTTTCCATAATTAAGGTAAACAGATACGGTGATAAAGGATCACCCTGGCGAACGCCCTAAAAGGTTGAAAAGATGAAGTTTTACCACCATTCCACAAGATGTTAAGAGAGGAAGTAGAAACAGCCTGCATAACCAATTCAACAGTAGGACACGGTAAACCAACTTCCTCAAGGACATTACATAGGAATTTCCAGTTAACACGATCATACGCCTTTTCTAGATCAACTTTAATTGCCATAAATTGTCTCCCCCGCATTTTATGCATTGAGTGAATCAATTTTTGAGCAATGACAATGTTATCATGAATCTTCTTGTGGGGAACAAAACTAGCCTGGAAAGGCAAGATAACAATCTCCATAATCGGCTGCAATCGTCCCACAATCAACTTGGTGATCAACTTATATAAAACTGAGCATAGTGATATGGGTCGAAACTGAGCCATAGACGTTGGTACCTGAACTTTAGGGATTAAAGCAATCAAAGTAGCATTTAAAAAGCGAATATGAGAGGGGTTATGCCATACATCCACAATTGATCTCATGATGTGGAGACAAATCACAAACCACTGTCTTTGGAAAAACACTGCAGAGAAACCATCAAAACCAGGGGCTTTATAACTTCCCATACTAAACAAACATTTACGAACCTCCTCACAGGAAGGTATCCGATGCAATCCCTCCAAAAGGTTGTGAGGTATACTCGGCCAAGAGGAAGTAAGCCACCTACGAGTGGGTTCCGCATCAAAAAATAGGTTCTGAAAATAAGAGAGGGGTTATGAAAATATGAGAGGGGTTATGAAAAATAGGTTCTGAAAATATGAGAGGGGTTATGCCATACTCCACAATTAATCTCATGATGTGGAGACAAATCACAAACCACTGTCTTTGGAAAAACACTGCAGAGAAACCATCAAAACCAGGGGCTTTATAACTTCTCATACTAAACAAACATTTACGAACCTCCTCACAGGAAGGTATCCGATGCAATCCCTCCAAAAGGTTGTGAGGTATACTCGGCCAAGAGGAAGTAAGCCACCTACGAGTGGGTTCCGCATCAAAAAATAGGTTCTGAAAATAAGAAACATCCATACCTTTGAGTTGATCATCTTGTTCCACCCAAATATAGTGCTCATTTTTCAACCTGGCAACTTTATTAAAACTCCTCCTAGTTACCGTCTTAAGATGGTAGAATTTAGTATTACGGTCCCCTTCAGTAAGCCACTGATGATGAGACTTTTGGAACAAAAGCATCTCTTCCTGCTTTAAAATCTCATTCAACCGATTCCTACATTCCAAATCCTTTGCACCCAAAAGAGGAGAATCATTATTTACATGCTCCTACTGCAACACTTCCAACTCTAAGCTTAGGCTATTTTTAATCTTCAAGTATAGTTAATACCTATATTTTTGTATGCAACAAGACTTATTTAAGATTTTAAAGTTCAAGTAATGTTTTCCTGTCTCATCCCCAATTTTTTTAGCTTTTTTATTTAAATTATTTTTATAACCCTTTAGGCTACTCAATATCATATTTTTTTTCCGGATTCAATTACTAAGCATCTGAACAAGTGACTAATTCGGATCGAGGTTTTGTCTCTCTCCAAAAGTTTTTTAAAAAAAGATTGAATTCAAATGGATTACACTTATTTCATGTCCTCACTAGTCCACCACTATACCAGTAATTTCAATAATTTTCATATTTATGTAAAACACCTCATGTGTTAAAGCATGTTACTAGATTATTGTTTCACAAAATTTTTTCCTAGGAAAAAAGCATGACAAAAAAAATTTAAATTATAAAAATAAAGTCAGAAGGGTGTGTTATTTAAAGAGATATATATATATATATACACAATATATATATATATACACACACTTCTAGCCTTAATTAATTACCCGGCAGATCAAAATAAAGTGAATCTCAATAATGTATTTTAGTATAACACAAGTACATATGATACTTCAACAACCTAGAGTATAAAGAGAAACTTAGAGATCAAAATCAGTGTGATATGGAGTATTAACATATTATTTATTTATTTTTCCTATTTCTATATAATATTGTTCTGAATTTTCACTTTAACATATGAACAAAAACAAAAGTCGAATGTGATAATTTTTTACAGATTAAATAAACGATTGTTGAATATTTAACACCCTAAATCAAACACAAAGGAGAAAAAAAAAAAACAGACAAAACGATGGAGGGGGGGGAAAAAAAAAAGAGGCATGTGTGGGGCCTAAGGCAATTTTCGAAAATGATTGGAGTTGGTGGGAGCTTGGGGGTTGGGACCCACAAGCGGAATGCGTGGGCTGTGATGTGAGCTGGGTCACATGCACGCGATCCCACTGGTGAACACACCTGAATCCATTTCACCGCAAATAGTAATAAATCATATAAATCAATAATACAATTTTGCCAAAAAGAAAACACCAAAAAAAAATCAATAATACAATATTCTTCACAAAAAAAAAAATACTACAATAAAAAGGATTCATAATTTTAGATAATTGTGTATTGACATGAATATTTTTATAATTGGGATCACATTATAAACGTTTGAAAAATATTAAGCTTAAAATATATATAGATTATAGAGATTAAATTAAAATTTCAAGTAATAAACTTAAAATCAAATTATTCTTTATATGAGAAAATATTTAAAATTTAGCTTTACAGAATATACGTTTATGTATGAAACACGTGAAAGTGTAATAAGTTGAACCTGAATCTTTTAAAACATTTTTGGAGGGATTTTTTTTTTTTGCTAGATATTTTTTTAAATCGAATTTATATATGGGAAAAACACTTCTCGTGTTATAGGAGAAGTGTATTCTCATGTCACACACACATAAAATGGTGGGACCCACATAAATATATAATATATGTGGATCCCACCATTTCATGTGTGTATAGAAATTTTCTTCTTCTCATGCAACATGAGAAGTTTAAACCTCTTTATATATAGCATAAAACTATTTTAAAAAAATTAGGGTAGAGCAGTTAAATTTTATATATATTTTAAATTTCCTAACATTGAAAAAATGATTATATCAATATATTAATTTCCTAACATTGAAAAAAATGATTATATCAATATATTTTATTAAAGATTAATAAAAAATGAGACCTAAAATTATTATTTATTTTGGTCGATTTGACAATAGACCAGTTTGGATTATCATTCACATAAATAACTTTTTTAGATCTGATTTTTACAAGCTTAAAATAGAAGAAAATTCATATTGTAAATGTACTTTATGTTTGGATTAACAATAATTAAAGTCCATCTGCACGGTAAAAAACATGTCTTAACTTCCTCTTAAAAGTAACTTTTCACTTAAAATACATTTGAAAAAAATGTTAACCCAAACGCCTTATTTATTTTACTCCTTCCATTTTGTTTCTTCCTTCTTGCTATGCTTGCTTTTTCAACCCCACACCGCCGTTCAAAAACAAAGAAACAAAAAAGCTTATCAATTTCAACATTTTCCTTCCCAATCTGCATCCTCCATGTTGTTTACCCAACAATTTCCTTTCATTTTCTTTCCACTGTTTTAATATGTTTGGTAAGCTGTCAATCTTTGAATCTAAGCTTTCCATTATTCAACTCATTTTCACCCACTCATTCTCTAACTAATAATAACAACAGAAAACTATTCAGTACTATTTCTCCTATTTTCTCATCAACAATAATTCTAATGATTCCATCTCTAGTAAGAGTATTCCCTTTTCACTGTGACCCAATTTCAAAATTCTTATCAATTTTAAAAATGAACCTACAATCACATTCTATAATCTTTTTCATTATAAAAAAATTGAGTCTTTTAGTGTAGAACACAAATTAGGAATTTTTGAGCTTCGAAAGTTTTGAAGACTTCAATATGTATAGATAACACAAATATTCTAGCCTTACCATAGCTTGATATTGAACTCCAATTTTTCTCAGGAAAATCCCTTCACTTTCTCTCTTACTGGGAAATTAAACGACTCATCAAGTCCCAAAATTTTAAGAACAGTTAACGAAAAAGGAAGTTGATAGATCAAAAGGATTCTTCACAGCTAAGAATTTCTCCAACAGACTTGACGATTCAATTTGTTGAACTCCAGAATCAGTTGAACTTTTCTGACAGAATCCTTCAATTTTTTCAACTAACAGATTCACAACTGGTATCACAGTTCAAGTGCTCAATCTCAGTCAAAATCCTCGTGGTAACCATTTCCAAATCCTAACTCTCCATGGTTTCATTGTCGAAGTTTGAACTCCAATTTCTTGTGAAATTTTAACTTTCTCACTAGCCAGTGTAAAGATTCGAAGTTCAAACCTCACAATTTTGACGAGAAAAATTAAAAAGAAGTGAACAACCAGAAGATTTGGTTGAGATGGAGAGAAGGAAGACGAAGAAAGAGAGTCAGACCATAGAAGAGGCATCGGGTAGACCTTGTTGCAGATCGCTATTATTTCTAGCCGGAGCCGTAGTGTTTGGCCGTTTGACGGCGACGGTAGCACGGCAAATCGGGCAATTGGAGTGGTTACTAAGCCACATGTCGATGCAAGAAGCGTGAAACGAATGCTTACACACACTGAGCTGCCGGACCTCCTCGCCGTCGCTGAACACTGACAGGCAAACAGGGCATTCGCTGCCGATCTCCTTCACATGAGCGTCCGTCTGGTACTTGACGTCGGAGACGACGGAAGGAGCATCTCCTCCTTCATGTGGGACTAATTCGACGGAGGGCAGTCCTTCAGAAGTTTCGTCCGGATACCGGCGACGGCGAGATGGACACTTGACGGCGAAGATGAAGGTGTAGATTAAGGCGGGGATGGTGACGACGGCGATGAGGGCGAGAAGGAATTCAAGAGGGGACAAGTCGACAGAACTGGAGGAGTCAGGGAAGGTTGGCTGCGGCGGAGGAGGCGGAAGCGCGTTGAAGACGGTGATTTGGTCGAAGGCGCGTGGCGGAGGAGGGAAGGGAAAAAATGACGGTGGTGGTGGTGGGGGAAAAGGAGGGGGCGCTGTGAAGAGAGGAGGTGGTGCGTTTTCCATGATGGCTAAAAACACTGCTATACTCATGTGCTTTTCTTTGTATGCTTTTTCATTTTCACTTTTTATTTTTTATTTGAAGTGCTGGTTTTTTTTTTAAAGCTCAATTCTATTAGAAAAAAAAAACATAATTTCTTAGTTGAAAAGTTAAAGGATTGCCAAAGGGATTGGGATGGAGGCTTCAAAGGAATTCTTTAACGCAATAATTGATGCACGTCAACATTCTCATATACATAACGTTGTCAAAATCACGGATTTAAATAAATTTAAGAAGGGATGTAAAATTGTATTTCATACTTGAATTTTAAATTTTTAAGAGTTTATTTTTATAAATAAATAAATAATAATGGCATATAATTAAATAATTATATTAAATTATAAATTTATAACTATTTAATTTAAATATATTTTAAACTCAATTTAAATAATGGAAATTATATCCATGAACATTAATAATTTATCATACTCAAAAAATAAGATTTTTTTTAAATAAAATTTATATATAAAGTTATTGAGCATAATTTTTTTTAAAAAAAAAGTAAGCACAAGTTTAAAAGTGAGTTAATACGATTTTGTAAGCTAAAAAATATAAAAACAGTAAATTCGGTATATGAACCCACAAGTTTGACCCAATCTACAGTTGACACAAGTATAAAAGCGATTTAACACGATTTTATAAAGTAGAAATATAAAACGATTAACTCAAAAAATTAACTTGTGAGTTTGACAATAATACTTATATGATACGCTAAAATATATAATATATTAGAGAATTACTTTATCTAATGTAGGAGTAATTGAAGAATTTGATTTAGCCCTAAATTTATGATACCCAACCATGTTTTCATTTATTTATTTTTGCAATCAATAAGGTATTTTTTTTAAATATAAATGAATAAAATCATAGATATTTTAGAAGGAAAAAAACAATGCATATTTTTTTTTATTAATAATGAACATAACTAATTTTATGTGAATTAATTATATTTTTGATAAAGTTATCTGACTAGGTCAATTAATAACTCAACTAATTTTATAAGAATCAATTATCTTTTGATAAAGCTATTTTATAATAAATAGTGGTAAGGGAGGGGCAGCAATGGACAAGACATCTGTGAAAACGAATTCACATAATTTACTCTAACATTATTAAATAATTTAGGGTTCATAACTAACACGTATTCAACTTTGCCTGCATATTTGCACTTATGTGACTGTCTTGTCAATTTACCTGAAATGCTATTTTAGTTTTTAATAAAGCGTTAAGAAGCAAATTCAAGAACAAAGTTTTAAATTAGGAGCACGTGCACAATTAAATTTTAAAGAGAGCAAAAATACACGAAATAAGAATTGGAGAATCCATCACCACGATTCCTCACAGTGCAGTGACACTGCAAGTGGTATTGAGATGTTTGATATCTCCCCGGTCCTTAATTCGATACTTTGATTCTCCCTCCCCGCATCTGTAGAAAAAAAAACAAAAAGAATTGGAGAATCCATCACAAACCCCCGTAAATTTGGTCTTCATTGACTGTTGTGGAGAAAGAAGTTTGACTTGAAGTAGTGATTTCACAGAGATTGAATGCTTACATGGCGGAGATTTAATGCTTATGTGGCAAACACGTGTAAGGGCTGGATCAAATTTCTTTTTAACCTTATTGGGACAATTTTATCAAATTAATGGTTTTTTTTAATAAAAAAAAGACTTTTTTATATATAAATTTTAAGGGAAGAGTTGAGCTCATTTACAATCTAAGGATAGGGAGTTTGAGTCTGCTTTACAAGGGAATTCAGGATTGAGAGTACACATACATCTACTCAACTTGAGTTACCCCTACTTCCCAAGCTTTGGGATGCCTCCCTCGGCATCGTGATAATGCTAGGATTCGAACCCTCTCCATTTGTGAGAGTTTTCAAATCTCTAACCGCCAAACCTACAAATGAGGGGTAAAAAAAAAGACAAGCATTTTGAGAGGTTAAGGGTTTATTTGGTTTGAGGAGAGGGGATGCGAAGGGAAAAGCGTTTTTCCCAGGCTTAAAACATGAGTTAAATCTTTAGAAGCAAATATTAATTCAAACTCCTGGATAAATATGAGATAAAGGATCCCCCCCTCCCGGGGGATATTTTAATAGGTTTCAACTCATTGGAAACAAATATCAGCTGAAGACAACTTGAAAACTGCACCTCCATCGATTCCTAAGTAATAGCGACAACTCGTAATTAATATTACATACTTAAATACAAGAGATTTAACCACACACATAATTAACATCACAGAAATTGTTGCTTTAAACTTCATTTCCTCCTTTTTAAGTTCCCCATCATTCAACTCTTGTCTAGGTTTAAGGTTCTTCAACTCACAATGTATTGCATCAGGCTCTTCACTCAGTCTTTGCTTATGCTCTACTTTTTGAAGAATGAAATTTTTGTTGGAATTTAGGATAAAATCGTATGAGTTATGAATAAGGTTAGAAAAGAAGAGGAAAAAAAAAGAATGAATATGTGTGTGGATAAAAGTCTCACATTGATTAGCTGAAGAGTTAAGAGTATATAAGCCTCAACTTTGCTCCTCTTAAATGGGCCCTTGGGCCAATCTATTTTTGTAAAGGGATGAGGACTTAGATGACCCTTAGTCCACCATCTATGTGCGTCGCCGTCCGGGTCGATTGGTCGGTCGCGCCGCCCAGTTCACATGTGTGTGAAATAAAAAATAAGTTTTTATTAAATTATTTTTTGAATTTGACCCCATTTTTTAATAATTCCAACCAATGGCTGCAAATCACGATTTGTTTTGATTGTTTGCTCTGTTCTGGTGCATCTGTTCATACGATGCACCAGTTCACCGACAAGAGTCGCCGGTCGTTTCTGTCCTCTCCGTTCTGGTGCGTCTATTCGCGCAACACATCAGTTCGCTGCAATAGTCAAATCCATCCGATCAATTTTTTCGTCATCTATAAATAAGGCGCCCTAGTCACAGAATCATTATCCAATTTTTCTCAAAAACACTACATACTGCATACACCGAACATATTCTATGCGTTCCGAAAGCAAACTCATTGGATTCGCTTGGGGTTCAGATTGAGAGAGCCATAATTCTGAAGACGAACAAATTCGCTCTATCCTAGGAGGTAATTGCTCAGCAATCTTGAGCATCTGTATTGAGGGAGCAAAATTGTCTTAAAAAGAAACAACGTACGTTGGGCCCGGATTTCTTCATAGTTCATTATCATATTCGGCAGTCTTATGAATTTGTTCATAACTTTTTTATATTATACAGAACCATTGTATGCTCATTGTATATGCAATATTACATTCTTGTTATTTTATAGTATATGCTATATCTTAATAGTGCATATTCTTGTTATTCAATTTCTACCTATTTAGTATATTATCAACAACAATTTTCATCACATAATTTGTCAACATCATCTAATAGCTTCTTAAACACAGTGCCCTCTCACCAAAGTCATTATCATGCCAAGATCAGAAGAGCTTACCTGATAGTAGTATGAGACTCCGTAGAACCTCCGACCTGTGTTGTCATTTGTCCAAGCTGTCCATCGTGGCGCCAACAATATGTGACAATAATACCTTTTCAGACCTTCATTGATATCCTAATGACTGGGTTGTCGCAGCAATACAACCCTTCATCTGCATCTTCCCTTCAACGATGACGAAGATGCAGTCATTAACGTTGCTCTTCTACCTCGCTTCACCTCCTCAATGCCTCTGGTTTTTGTTGCTCTTCCAGGTCGACTTCGTTGCTGCTTTTTCCAGTCAAATAAATCAAGTTGCAAAGAGGTAGGTTTCATTCTTTATATCTCACCGCCACATCTTATCTCAAGTTCCACCTAGACAATTTCCAATTACACCTAACCGACGTTATGAGTAAGTTAACGGGTATGTGGCGGATGCTCCATTTTTAATTCCTTATATGTATTTTTGCCCTTTTTAAAATTTAATTGTGCCAAGCACTCATAACTTAAAACTTCGTTGTTTTTTTTTTTTTGATACAATAAAACTTCGTTGTTAAATTTGAACATTGACCCTTCAATAAATAAATGAAGGAATTAATGCAATGATCTGGGAAGTCCACTAATACCACTAGTTTTTTTAAAAAAAATTGTATATGAAAGAAGGGGTTTACACTTGTCATATTGCATGAGAAAAAGAAGATTCCTATACACACATGAAATGGTGAGACCCACATCTTTTTTATTAAAAAAAAAACCCCAAGCATGAAAATGGTGGGACCCACATCTTTTTATATCTATGACATGAAGATACATTTCTCCTACAACATAAGAAATGTATTCTCATAAAAGAAACCAACATGGGTGAAATTGGCTTTGTTGTTGTTGTTTTTTTTTTTTTTTCGCGCTCTTTCTGTTTCCTTATTGCTTTTGTTTTACTTAGGTTTGTAAGTGTAATGGAGGTATTGTTGTTAAACTCGTGAGTTAATTATCTGAATTTATCGTTTCTACATTTTTATCTTATAAAATCGAGTCGGGTCCTCCGTGAACTCGTCCTTGTTGTAAACTCATATGAACTTGTTAGTTTATACATCGAGCTTTTAAAGTTTGAAGATAAACATATAATTTAACCCTTTATTTATTATTGTGTTATTTTTGCTTTCATTTGGTATTATGTATACCAACCAGAGATAAAGTTGGAAAATTGTTGAATTGTATCATAGAGTTAGTGAGATTTTAGTTTTTCTTGGTTTATGTGAAAAATATTGGAAGTGCTTTATAAATAGGGCTAAAGGAGTGTTTATTAAGCTACACGCCATTTTTTTTGGGGGGGGGGGGGACTAAGCTACACGTTCGGTCTATATTCATGTTTAAAGAGACATGCTTTCAATAGTATTTGTCTAGCTGTTAATGTGAGACCTATTTATTTAATTTGGAAAGATTAAGAAAGTTAAATAAATTAATTTATACAGTTTATTATATAGGACACTTTAACTAATTCACGAGAAACAGAAAATGACAATTAAATTTATGCTATAATTTTTTAAAAAATATATATATACTTTTACTCTTATTAGAAAATGTGTTTGCAAATTTAATAAATGAGCAAAATTAACAATGAGCATTAATTACAGGGATAAAACAGGAAAAAGAGCATTAATTATTGGGATAAAAGAGGAAAAAGAGCATTAATTATATTACTAATTACTTGTATTTTAAACCAAACTATCCTTCTAAAAATACTCTATATCGTGGTCGGGAGGGAGTACTAAATTATAATATATATGCGACATGATCAAAATTTAGAATCAAACTTTACCACAAACTAGATCTTATATTTAAATCAAAATAATATTAGTTCCAACCAAAGTTATCAAACTCAATAATTTAAACAAATTCGTGACAAAGATGTAAACTTGAATTGTAAACATGTAATTTGAACAAAAAAAATTGTAAACATGTAAGAGTTTAGTTTAAGCATTAAATAGATGTTAATAGTGTATAATTAAATATTTAAAATATAAACAAGACAACAATTTAATTTAAGTAGATTTTAAATTCATACAATTAAAATTAAATCCACAAACATTTATAATTGATCATACTGAATAAAAAAATTTCTATAAAATTCATATATAAACCATTAAATATGATCAAATTGAAAAAAAAAATTAACACAAGTTTAAAAGTGATTTAACATACTACCTCCGGTCTTAATTATAAGAACATTTTTCTAATACAATTTGCACTACAAAAGTGTTCTTATAATTAGAACTGGAGGGGGTAGTTTTATAAGCTAGAAACTTAAAAATTATAAACTATGTGTATAAACTTGCTAGTTGAACTGAGTTTACAACAAGCACGATTTTACTCGTGACTTGACACGATTTGTAAACTAAAAACGTAAAAACACTGAAAAGTTTAGGTGGGTTTAGCACAACCCCCCATCAAGGCCAAAGCACGGCCCCGGGGCTCTTTGAACACTTACAAGGATTCTTACATGATTGCCTACCGAAGTAGCCCTCACAACGGCAATGGGAATCGAACCCTCGTCCTTTTGAGACTTGGGCACATTTTTTACTATCTGTGCCAACTCTCATCGACAATTTGGTTGACTTTGTTTAAATAACTCCTCATTTATGATAGGCCTATAGTATTTGGGCTTACTTTGGAAAAGTAGACATATAGTATTTGTAACCACAATGTGCATTGATAAGAAGAATCTCAAGTATTAATTATATTAATAAAAGGAATTAATGCTTAATATTATATTACCCACTGTGCATATATATATACAAGGACAGATTATAGTCTCTGAGATCACCAGGCGTCCAAGAGTTGAGTTGAGGCATATTTACAAAATGGCCTGTGCTAGCATGAGGCGAGTCGCTTTTGGGATTATGTGCATCACTCTACTTTTGATTTCAGGTACAAATTTCCCCCATACATTCACACATATCTATCTATTATTCTTTTCGGTTCTAAATATAAGATAAAGTTGATTTCTTTTAAGAGATTAAAGAAATTAATTAAATTATTTTATAATATTTTATTTTTTTCCTCCAAATAATTAGTTTAACTAATAAACTCATATATAATCCAAAGACACACAATATATGATTTGATTAAATAACTTATTTAACTTCATTAATCTCTCCCAAAAAAGTCAACTCTGGCTTATATTTAGGACCGGAGGGAGTAGCTTTTATATACTCCTTCCGGTCATAAATATAAGACAGAGTTGACTTTTTTTGGAAAGATTAATGAAGCTAATTAAATTATTTTAGATTATTTTTATTTTTTTCTTTCAACTAATGAATTTGGCTAATAAACTAATATATAATCTAAAGATACAAAACATATGATATAATTAAGTAACTTATTTAATTTCTTTTCTCCAGAAAGAGTCAACGTTGTCTTATAATTAGGACCCGAGGGAGTATCATCAATTCGATGGTGATCAAATTAGTTATTAGGATTAACAGTAATTAATCATTAATACGATGACATAAACAAAGAAGAATGAGAAGATTAATTAAGTTAATTGAGTTATTATATATGATTACAGGAGGGGAAGGGTGGAGTAGTAAAGTGGAAAAGAGACAACCAGACATAGACTGCCAGGGTCCGTGTAGAGATGATTGCAGCCAGCAGTGCACCACAATGGGCTTTACCAATGGAGGCTGTTGTTTGGGCTTTGACAATTCCGGCCCATCTGATTATTGGTGCTGTTGCAAAAAGAACCCCCCTCCACCCATACCCCCTTCATTTCCCCATTAATTATTAATTAAATATATCATAACATCCATCTTGTACTCCTTTCCCTCCAATCATAATTCAATAACTCTTACTAGTATTACTCCTCTCCTCTCCTTTTCCTTCATTTATTCATTTCTATAATAATAATTATTATTAGTAATGTCATCTTTTGTTAATATAAATATGGGGTAACGGCATTTTGATTATCCGAATTTACTGTTTTTACGTTTTTAGTTTACTAAATCGAATTGAGTCATTAGTAAACTTATAACCATTGTAAACTCAGTTAAACTTACGAGTTTACTGTTTTTACATTTCAAATTTACAAAACCGTATTCACTCACCCTTAAAATTCGTGTGATTTTTTTTTTTATTTGATCGTGCTGAACGGATTTATATGTGATTTTTATAGAATTTTTTTTTAAATATGGTAAAATTTGAATATTAATGGATTTAATTTTAATTATTTGGATTTAAAATAAATTTAAATCAAATTGTTGTCATTTTTTATATTTTAATATTAATACCTATTTAATAGTAAAAGTAAACTCTTACGAGTTTACGATTCAAATTCACTATATGAGTTTACGTCATTGTCACAAATTTACTTAAATTCGCAAGTTTGACAATCTTAAATAAGGGTGTCTACCATTGGTTTATAAATAAACATTTTAATTAAACTGCCATGAAACACACTCTACATTTTTGAATTCTTAATATAAAAGTCAAATAACTAATTCATGAATACTAAAAAAAATAATTAAGTTAAACATTTGAATTAAGCAGTCATAATTAAAGTGTACTTTACATCTCCAAATTCATAATAGAAGAGTTAAATAACTAATTTTTTGAGTGTTAAAAAAAATTAATTATATTAATTATTTTGGTTTCAAAACTAACACACATTCAACGTTGTCAGCATATTTGCAGATATGTGATTCTCATGTCAATTTATCTCTGATATGCTATTTTATTTTCAATAAATAAAAGAATGCCATGATCTAGAAGTCCACTAATACCACTAGTGACAAAAATGTATACAAAATAAACCAGCGTGGTGAAATTGGCTTCTTCTTTTTTTTCTTTTTTCCTTTTTTCTCCTTTTTCTCTGTGTGCTTTGTGGTTACTTTTGTTTTACTCTGGCTTGTAAGTGCAATGGAGGTCAGTTTCCACTAAGAGAGTCAATTCTATTTAATAAAGGGTATATTTTGTAAAACGATTAAAATGTTTTAGGGACATTAATTAAGTTACATGGACTGGCCCGTTTATATTTATTTGTTGACTCTCTAGGTTCATTGGTTTTATATTTTCACCTTATAAAATTATATCAATTCAAAAAATTAAACTTTTCTTAATTATAAACTTTGTTGAACTTATGAGTTATTCATCGAATTTAACGTTTTTACATTTCTAACGTATCAAAACATGTTAAATCGTTCTTAAATTCATGCCAGCTTTATTGATTTAATTATGTTTAGTGACTTCAAACATGGACTTCATAAAAATTTCTTTATTAGTTACGATAAACTGAGTCACTATGAATTTAATTTTAATTATTTAAATTTAAAATATATTAAAACTAAATTATTGTCATTTTTATATTTAAAGTATCTAATGATACACTTTTAATAATTATTTATTGATAAAAATTTTTATAAGTTTACGATCAAAGTATATGCTTTTATTATGAGTTTATTTAAATTTGTGAGTTTGATAACATTTATCTGGTACTATTATTGAATCTCAATTTGGATTTAATTAAGAAGGACTGTAAAGTGTTACAAGGTTTCCCCTATCAATATGATTAAGACTTGAACTTATGGTTTTTTGGATAAACCAACGCAATCCCTTGTTAATTAAGCTACGCCCTGATTGGTCCATATCCCTATTTATATAGTTCGAGCAAAAAAAAAAAACCCTATTTATAGAAATCTGCTTTTAATAGTACTCTCTTTAGTATTTATTATAAGACACCAAGTAATAATTCACACAAATCAATAAAAACAGTTAAAGTCAATAAATTTGTCTTAAAATCTAAATAATTTCCAATTTTACCATTACTAATTGCACTAAACTTTGATATTATATTAATTATTACTCTCACCCACTACCTTTATTAATTAGGGGCATATATGGAAACAGATAATTAATGCTCCTTGGAAACAAGCAAGTGCCTTATAAAAGACTAAATAAACTTATTAGTTGGTGCCTTATAATAAAGATCAGATTTGATTTAGTCGACTTTGTTCAATTGACTTGTCATTTATGATGGGATTATAGGAATATTTTAGCTTAATTTTATTCTTATCAAATTTATGAGTTGACTCTTTAAGTTTATCATTTTTACATTTTTAATTACCTTATAAAATAATGTCGAGTCATTTTTAAACTTATACTAATTGTAAACTCGATCAAACTCACGAGTTCACATATCGAACTTACTATTTTTACGTGTCTTGCTTACAATCGTGTTAACTCACTCTTAAACTTGTGCTAACTTTTTTAATTTAATCACTCTCAATGAGTTTTATAAGAAAAAATTGTTGAATGTGTTTCCGATAAATTATAAATGTTGATGGATTTAATTTTAATTATTTGAATTTAAACTATATTTAAATCAAATTATTATCATCTTTTATATCTTAATAATAATAATACTATATTAATACTTATTTATTGATAAAAGTAAACTCTTATAAGTTTATTATTCGAGTCTGTAATACGATTTTACTTTAATAAACTCGTTAGTTTGACAACTTTACTTACTTTAGGAAAGTAGTTCTAACCACATTTTATAACTACAACATATAAATAATCATTTTACTTAAGTTGTTATGACACTGTACACTTCCAAATTCTTAATATATGAGTGAAATAATTAATTTGTAAATATTAATAAATTAATTAAATTATTTATTTTATAAAAAAAACATATTTGATCATGTATGTTGAGAATCTCTTAATATGTGCGATCTCATATTTTGAGAAACATAGTAAATTAAACTCTTATATTTATAACTAAAATAAACTCATGTCTGTTTCTACATTAGAGTGTATTATTCTATCTATATACAAATAATTAAAAGTATCTGATAGTGCCTGTAACATAACTTTTTGAGGGGAAAATGTTATTGATTATTGAGAAAAGGAGAGGAATATGCTATCCAAAGAATATTAATAGAATTTTTTACGTTGATTATAATTAACTATGAATGTTGATGAATTTAATTTTAATTATTTAAATTTAAAATATATTTTTGACAAAAAAAATCAACTAAATTATAGTATTTTATATTTAAATGATTTAATCATATACATTTAATAATTATTTATTGATGAAAGAAAAATTTTACGAGTTTAATCTCTATCACGATTTTACTTAAATCATGAGTTTAATAACTATTTTGCTTAAATTTATGAGTTTGATAACTTGGTAATGTAGCTATATATAATTTTAATTAATTGGGTGGGTTAGACATAGAGCTGTCAATCAGGGCCGGTGGGCCGGCCCGGAGTAATAAAAACACCTATTTTTCAAAGCCCGGCCCAAGAGCACCAGGGCTAGGGCCGGCCCGCAGGGCCCGGAAATTATTATTCTAAATTTTAATTATTTTTCCTCTGTTTTTTTCAAAGAAATATAATTAGTAAATCACAACATAAATCATCTACCAAATAAACACAGTCACTAATTCATAATCAAAAGCAAACTATGTTCACAAATAACTCATATAAAACATAAAAAGCATATTATTAATTATTAAACGACATTAGTACAATGACTATTATTGTCGTCATCTTCGCCACTATTATCAATTTCAAGCGACATTTGATTGTTGATCCTTTATTATTGTCTATAACAAATAAAAAATACATATAAATTATTAAAAGATCAAACTTCAACAAATGTTCAACTTTAAAAAATAAAGAATGAAAAAATTGAAGGGCCCGATGGGCTGACCAAGCATCACCTCTCTCCTCCAATTTCTAAGCCCGGACCTTAAAGGGCCAGGGCTTAAACGGGCCGGCCCGATGGGCCTGGCCCGTTTTGACGGCTCTAGGTTAGACATACATAAAGTGCTACAAAGTTCTTTTGAAGAGTATTTAACTTAGCTACATGATTAAGTCTTGAAGTCGAGATCATTGGTTAAGCTCGAGGTTGTCTAACTCGTAATAGTGACATAAACTCATATGGTGAACTCGAATCGTAAACTCATAAGAAGAGTTTTTTTTAAATTATTAAATAGATATTACTAGTATATAGTTAATAATTAAAATATAAAAACGACAAGAATTTGATTTAAATATATTTTAAATTTAAATCAATCAACATTCATCGTTTATCATATTTAATAAAGAAATTTTTATATAAATCCTTTGAGCATGATCAAATCAAAAAAGTTAATATAAGTTTAAGAGTAAATTAATATGATTTTGCAACCTAGAAACATAAAAACGGAAAACTTAGTGTATAAACTTGCGAGTTTAACTAAGTTTATAACTAGCACGAGGTTACCACTGACTAATTCATTTTAATAAGCTAGACTAACTTTATAACTAGCACGAGGTTACCATTGACTGATTCATTTTAATAAGCTAGAAATGTAAAAATGGTAAATTTGAAAAGTCAAGTCGTGAGTTTGATAATAATGGTTAAGCTAACGCAATCACTTATTAATTAAGCTACCTAACACAATCACTTATCAACTAAACCATTGGTTCATATTCATGTTTGAAGAGACATGCTTTCAATAGTATTTTTATAGCCCTTAATGTGAAACCTATTTATCTAATTTAGGGAGATTAAGGAAGCAGAAGCTTATACAAAATGATCTCTTTAAAATACTTTTGTATAATATTAAATTATAATATCTTCAATCCTTGATATAATATCTCATTTATAATGTAAATTGAGATTTGGGGGGGGGGGGAACTCTTACATTTATGACCAAATTTGACTCTAAACTATGTCTTATATTCATAATCAATACCGAATTAATTCCAGCTGGCCTTGATTTGATTTGGTTGACTTTGTTTAAATAATAATTTTTTTTAAAAAAACTCCTCATATATGATGGGCTTATAATATTTGAGTTATTAATTATATTAAGAAGGAATTAATCATTTGGATTGCACATTGTGTATATATGTGTATGTATTTGAGGACTGAGCATAGTCTCTAATATCACCAAGCAGTTGGGTTGAATTGGGGCATATTTACAAAAATGGCCTATGCAAGTGTTAACAAGGTTGTCAAACTAACAAATTTAAATAAAATCGTGACAACAATATAAACTCATATCGTGAATTCGTAAAAGTTTACTTTCATTATTAAATAAGTATTAATAGTGTATAATAAACAATTAAAATATAAAAATGACAACAATTTGATTAAAATATGTTTTAAATCCAAATAATAGAAATTAAATCCACCAATTTCAAAATTTATCATATTTAACAAAGAAATTTCTTTAAAACTTACATATAAAACCGCTGAATATGAACATGGTCAAAAAAAAAAGTTAACATGAGTTTAAGGGCGAGTTAACACAATTTTATAAGTTTAAAACGTAAAATAGTAAACTTGGTGTATAAACTCATAAGTTTGATTAAGTTTATTATGATTACAAATTTATTAGTGATTCAACTCAATTTGATAAACTAGAAACCTAAAAATGGTAAACTAAAAGAGTCAACTTGCAAGTTTGATAATAAAGTATAAGCATGATATGATTTTTTTCTAAGGATTCTGTGCATTACTGTACTTTTGAATTCGGGTACAAATTTCCTCCATACGTTCACACACATCTAATCTATTAGATTTTATATTTAATCAATTCGAGTGTGATTATATTAGTTATTAGGATTAACATTAATTAAACAGTAACACGCTTACATAAAAAGAAGATAGAGACGACCAGACATGGGGTGCCAGGGCCCGTGTGGAGATTATTGCAGCCAGAAATGCACCAACATGGGCTTTACCAATGGAGGCTATTGTTTGGGCTTCAACAATTCCGGCCCATGTGATTATTGGTGCTATTGCAAGAAAAAAAAAATCCCCCCAAAAAAGAAAACCTCGCACCCTTACTTTCCTCATCAATTAATTAAATCAAAGTATCTTGTACTCCCTACTACCGAGGACAGCAGTGCAGTGGCACAACTGGTGGTATTGAGATGCCTTATATCTCCCCTCAGGTCTCGTGTTCAAATCCCCCCCTCGCCTTGTAACAAAAAAAGTATCTTGTACTCCTTTCCCTATTGAATAACTACTCCCTCCGGTCCTAATTATAGGACATATTTAACCAACTTTGGGGAGATTAAGGAGAGAAGTTAAATTAGTTAATTTTATTCATTTTCCTAAAATGCCCTTATATAAATTTAAAATGACAAAAGTAAAAGTAAATAACAACTCATACCGTATACCTTTTCGACCTAAAATTTTCTTTTCTACATGCTTTCTAATTGAAATAATGATATTGTTAGATACAAATATATGTGTGTATATATGTATAGGTACACACATACATATATATGAATACACACACACACACATATGTGTATATATGTGTGTGTGTGTTTATATATGTACACATACTCATATATATTGACATTTGACAACACACACACACTCACAGATATGTGTGTGTTTGTCTGTGTATATACGTTTGTATATTTGTGTGTAGATACACATAAAAACACACACACACCCACACATATCTACACACACACTCATATATATATATATATGTGTGTGTGTGTGAATACACATACACATATATATGTGTGTGTGTTTATATATGTACACATACATATATATATTGACAACACACGCTCACAGATATATGTGTGTGTGTGTGTGTGGGTTTATATATGTGCCTATGTATATATGTATGTATATTTGTGTGTAGACCCACATATATTAAAAAAAAAAAAACACACACACACACACACATATATATGTGTGTGTGTGTGTGTCTATATATATATATATATATATATATATATTGGCAAATTAATGACAATTGATCAATAAACAGATTAAAATCTAACAATTTAAAAGTTTCAATGATTGGAAGAGTCTACACATCCAGATACATATAATTACATTCACAAAAAACCAAGCACACTTGAGAGAATAAAATAGGGTATTTTAGGAAAAAATTGACAAAATTTAGAATGTTGTCCTATAATTAGGACCAAAACCAACTTTCAAATATTGTCTTATAATTAGGACCGAAGGGAGTATTAGTTTTGCTCCTCTCATTTTTTTCTTCATTTATTCTTGTCTATAATTATTATTAGTAATGTCATCTTTTTGTAAAGGGATAAAAATAACTATTGACTTATACCAAAAGTGTAAAAATAGGCATAAAATTTGTTGAGTGTAAAAATAATTATAAACATTATAAATAAGGGCAAAAATGACAATGCATCAAAATATACACACGGATGTTTGACAAACTTAATGCTGGTGTCACTTTTGCCCTCTTTTATCATTACTACTTTTGTACGGTTGGTATGTAATAGCTATTCCCTCCGGTCCTAATTATAGAAATATTTTTGTAATGTAAATTGTACTACAAAAGTGTTCTTATAATTAGGACCGAAAATAATATTTTTAATGTTTTAAAAGCCAGATCGGATCGAACTGGAAATGCCAGCGGGTTACAATTAGAATAGTCAAACATTTGGGTTCAACCGGTGACGCTATAATAATAATAAAAAAATATTATATAAATGTATAATCCTATAGATATTTAAAAAAAAACAAATATTCATAATACGATAAAATAATTATAGATATATTAAATAGTTTAAATAGAATATCATACTCTCTCTCGCACACATATATGCTTAAAAACTAAAAATGACAAATAAAATACTCACAACTACGCCTTACACTGATTTATGCTTCCTTCGTCGCCTAATTTTTTTTAGCCTAAAGTATACTTTTAGTCCTTTAAGTTTATATGAAGTATACTTTTGGTCCTTTAACTTCATAAAGTATACTTTTGGTCCTAAGATTTTAACACCGTTAGTTTTGCTAACGGAAAATGTAAACTTAAATGATAACGGTATAAATTTAAAGGATGATTTTGTAATTAAATACTATTAGACTTAAATTTAAAATATGTGTAAATTGAAGAATATGTAAAATTTGTGTAATTAAGTGCTATTAGTCATTATTTGAGTTCGCTACATCATCGTTTTCCGTTAGCAACATTAACGGTGTTAGAATTTTAGGACCAAAAGTATACTTTATAATGTTAAGGGACCAAAAGTATACCTTATGTAAAACTTAAAGGACTAAAAGTATACTTTAGCCTTTTTTTTATTAAATCTTAATTAATGCTTTAGTTTTTTTTTAAAAAAAAATCTTAACTATAGTGTGATCGAGTTTTCTAGTTTTTAACTTTATTATTTACAATAATTCTTGAGAAAATGATGGTTAGATCTCAAGGAATATACAAAATATCATAAAATAAAATTCAGGTGTTTAAATTTTGTTGTGAATACAATACTTATTGTTATGAATATAGTTTTTTCTGTTATAAATGGCCATATTTTAAATATTATTATGAATATAGCACTTTCTGTTGTAAATCTAGCTTTTTTTTTTTGTTGGAAATGACCTCTATACGCTTAAGGACCTAAGTTTGGAATAAAATCCGGTGTCTAAATTTAGTTATGAATATAACACTTTCTGTTGTGAATATAGCCTTTCCTGTTGTGAATAATCAGATTTTTATATTATGTTGTAAATATAGCACTTCTTATTGTGAATATAGCATTTTTTGTTGTCAATACAAATAATACTAAAAAAGTCCTAATATGTGATTTTGAGTTGAGATTTTTTTGATATTTTATATATTCTTTGGGATGTGGCTATCATTTTCCCACAATTCTTCCCTGCATGTTTCCCATGCTCTCCATCGTTTCTATTTCTTTCCTTATGGTTATTTTTATGCATTAAAAGAAATCATTATGATTGGCTTTGGGCAGAAAAAAAAAAGGTTAAAACAAATTCTCAACCTGATAGTCGTCGAAGATGTCATTGGCCAAAGATGAAACTCTTTTGAGTCTTTTCCTCTCAGATTACCAGCGTAAGCTTAAAAGGATGAATGACTTCTTTCTTCTTTGTCAACTTCATCTTTCCTTCTCTTTAATTTGATGATCTACCGTCATTGTATGACAGTTTTGAGCTGCTTGATTTATGAAAAACCACTCCGGCTTCCATACTCTAACTCCGGCTTGAAGCAGCAGTCAGAAACGGCCAAACCACCCAAGCCGCGCCGAGCCGGAGAGTGTTTCAGTCACCGGCCGGATTGGTCAAACCGTCCGGCCTGGTTTTTAATTCATTGAATACTTTTACTCCTTAATCCTTTTGTAAACAAGGGGATGAGCGTCTAACATTGGTTTACTCAAGGGAGCAGTAGCAAAAATTAAAACAAGTGTTTTATAAATAAACATTTTAATTTTAAACTATACAACCCCGAATTCATATTATTTTGTAATAAATATGTATAAATGCTGCTTTCTTAAGATACCATAGTTTTTTTTTGGGTACAAGGCGAGGGGAGGGGGGATTCGAACACGGGACCTGAGGGGAGATATAAGGCATCTCAATACCACCAGCTGTGCCACTGCACTTGTAATACCCCGGATTTTTATCAATAATAATATAATGATAATGATACTAATAATAATAATAATAAAGTAATAATGAAATTTAATAATAATAACAATATAGTAAATAAAGATTTAGAATTTAATAATGTTTATATTATTTTATAATTTATTAATTGGAAATAATTATAGTAACAATAAAAGTTTAGAATTTAATTGTATGGTTTAAGAATTTATTAATTGGGAATATATTAATTAGATTATGTAATATAATTAATTTCTATTAAATATATAATTGAGTCATTTTAATTTACCTTACTATTGGGTAGTAATATTAGTTATCCTAGATATTAGCTATGATCCTAGATTTTAGCTAGAATAAATAGAAATATAAAATGTAATTAAAATATTATATATATATATATATATATATATATATATATATATATATAGTATCGTAATAAATTGTAATAGGAATATATTAATTATATTATTAATAATTAGATGGTATAATATAATCTATTTCTATTTATATTAATTATGTTAATATTTCATATTTTTATTTATTAGAAAATCTTATTATATATTCTATTTATTATATAGAATATATATATGTTTATTTTATATTTGTAGTACTCCTGATTAATAATAGAATTAATAATATATTAAAATAATAATAATAATAATAATATATTAGAATTTAGAAATCTATAGTGTTTGTGTTGTTAATTTATTAATTGAGAATAATTAAAAGGCCCAGCCCATAACTAAAACCCTAAGTTTTAATTATAAATCTAGGTCTAGCCGTCAAAAACCTAAAAACACACGATACTTTTCCTCCTCCGTTGTTTCTTCTCAAACCCTCTTTCTGTGCATCAAATCAAAATTAGGTCGCTAGCAAGAACGGAGGCCAGGTAATCCTAATCCCCATGAGTAGGTTAGATTTATGTAAATTTTGTAATCCTAATCCCCATGAGCTTTAAGTTGATTTTATATCTTAATAGGTAATTGAGTACCCTAGGCTATAAAAACCCAATTTCTTCTTCCCCACAGTGTGTTCTTGTGTCCTTTGTGTTTGGAAAAACAATTTCTTCGCCTCGACCAACGTGCTTCTATTATATATATTTATAATTGCCTCCAAAACTCTTCCTATGCGTTGCCTGCTTCTTTTGTGGTTTTTTTTTTGGTCGAATAATAACCATTACCTTCCTCGGTTTCTGCGACAATTCCCAATACCTCCTGTGTGTCATTTATTTACTTTATTTTTGTTTGTTTGTTTTGTTTTCCTGTGATTACAATATGCTATACGTACGGGCAATACTAAAATAAATATCTCCTGTGCAATAAGACAAGATACCAACAGGTTTTAATTTAAGAATATCCCTATATCTATATTGAATTAAAATAATATAAAAAATATATAAAAGATAAGTAAATAATAAAAATAATTCAAGAGTCTATTTTGTGTGTGTGTTTTAAAACATTTTAACTGTGGGAGGATAGCTTTGGGATGGTACCCCCAAAGTGATGAACACAACCCTTAGGCTTTATGTCTCGAAATATTATGTGATGAGAAAATGATGATATCCGTTCTTCCCAAAGTGGTGTTTGGCAGGGTTTCCCGGGACACTAGTAGCAACTTTGGGAAGAGGTGTGCACACTAGGAAGAAATACTTGATATACTTGATGGCCAATTTGATTGATTGTGACTGGCAGGGTTTCCCGGGTCACAAGGTAAACTGGCAGGGTTTCCCGGGTCTAAAGAAATTTTAAAGGATAATAAATAATAATATATGAGTCAATGATAATGTATAGCTATGATGAATATGAGAAACTGATTTTGTGGATTATAAATATATATATAAGGTTTTTTCCCTATCATATGTAATCATAAGCAGACCCACGTGTATGACTTGGGGGGCACTTGCCCCCCCCCTAATTTTTTTTTAACAAAAAAAAATTAGGCGGACTTTTTTTTTAAAATAAAAAAATTAGGGCTAAAATTAGAATAGGCGCACTTCAATCTTCGATCGAACAGCACCATTTCAATCTTCGATCAAACAGCGCCATTCCGATCTTCGATCAAACAGCGCCATTCCGATCTTCGGTCAAACAGCGGTCTTCTTTGATCAAGTTGCTATTTTCATCGTCAAAAGGTCAGTTTTTCTACGATCTGATTTTTTGTTTGAACTAGTTTGGGATTTTCTGTGCTTTGCGATTGATAGTTGTTCTATGCTATGCCTGGATTCTGTTTAAGCTGCTCTGCCCTATAGTTTTGTTTACTTGTGATGGGCGATTGTCATATCTTGCTATCTCTTCCTCTCTTTTTTGCCAACCATGTTTTGCTATTTCGGTTTATCTTTTATCTCTTAAATGTATGGGTTTTTCCATGGAAGCGTTTTGTTTTATAAGTAGTGGTGTTTGTGATAGTCACGACTCAAGTCAGTGATTTTGTTTTTATACCTTTCCTGTCTTGGGATAATGGGATCATGGGAATATTTTACTACCTCCCTAATTATAAGATATAGTCACGACTCAAGTCATGTGTATTTTTAGATTATATTTTAGTTTATACTTAATCATTTCATCTCATAGTCTTGTTGGTGTTTTTGCTATTATGTAACTTTTATTTTCAATATGTTTATTTGGTAGATATATTTTTTGTTGATTCATTTTTTGTCATTTGCCATTTTTTTAGAATGGAAAGATATCTAGGTTCTTTTTTTACAAGGTCAAGTGGTAGTGGAACTAAACGTTCTCGATCGGAATCTTCATTTATTGATTTAACTCAAGATGAGTGTGCTACTCCTTCAAGTCAGAACAAACCAACAGTAGAAAGTCCATCAGATTTATATGTTCCGGATCCAGGTAAAAGACTTCCTATTATGAGCCTTGCAAAGAGTGCTAAAGAAAGGGAAATGATTCGAAGAATTTATCTAACGAATGGTCCTTGTCAACCAAAACTTGAGAACTTTCCTCAATCTTTAATTGGGCGTAAAATGCGTAGATTCAATCCTCAATGGTACAATGAGTTTGGCACTTGGTTGGAGTATAGTGAATCGAAAGATGCTATATTTTGCTTACATTGTTATCTATTTAGTTGTGAGCATGGTGACGGAAGGGGTGGTCGGGAATCATTTGTGGGAGAAGGATTTAACAATTGGAAGGACAAACAACGGATTCATAGACATATTGGGAAAGTTGGAAGCATTCATAGGTTGTGCTTTAGTGCTGCCAAAGATTTGATGAATCAAAACCAACATATTGACATTGTTATGTCTGACATTTCTGACAAAGCCAAACAGGATTATCGTATTCGTCTGAATGGTTCTATTCGATGTATTCGATATCTCATACGACAAGGTTTAGTTTTCCGGGGACATGATGAGACAGATGCTTCCATGAATCAGGGAAATTTTCTGGAGCTTGTAAAATTCCTTTGTGAAAGCAATGAGGAGGTAAATAATGTTTCTTTAAATAATGCTCCAGAGAATCTCAAAATGATAGCTCCCTCAATTCAGAAAGATATTACATATGTTGGTGCTAGTTTAGTTACTAGAGCTATTATTTCAGATATTGGGGATAATTTCTTCTCTATACTAGTTGATGAAGCTCGTGATATATCAATTAAAGAACAGATGGCCATTGTTTTGAGATATGTGAACTGCGACGGTGACATTATTGAGCGTTTTCTTGGTCTTGTTCATGTTTCAGATACTACAGATAGTTCACTTAAAGAATTGGTTGAGTTAATTTTTGCCAAAAATGGTTTGAGCTTGACAAAGATTCGTGGTCAAGGTTATGATGGCGCAAGCAATATGAGTGGTCAATTCAGTGGTCTGAAAAGTTTGATTTTAGATGAAAATAATTCTGCTTACTATGTTCACTGCTTTGCACATCAACTTCAGTTAGCTCTAGTAGCTTGTGCAAAAAAGGTTTATGCATTGACTGACTTCTTTAATTTTATACCGTTGTTGTGTAATGTAGTTGGTGCTTCTTGCAAAAGAGCAGATATTTTGAGAGAAAAACAATTGGAAGAATTAGTCAAAAGTATTGCAAGCGATGATGTTCAATCAGGGAGAGGCTTGAATCAAGAAATGAGTTTGTCACGACCAGGGAGTACACGTTGGAGCTCACATTACCGATCATTGGTAAGTCTGCGTTCATTGTTTGGTCTTGTGATAATGTGCTAGAAATTATAAAATATGATACAACCCTTATAAGTGCAAAAAGATCTGAAGCCTCTGGCCTTATGATGCGTATGGAAACTTTTGAATTTGTATTACTTTTGCACTTGATGATCAAGGTCTTGGGAATAACGAATGAGTTGTCACAAGCACTTCAAAGAAAAGACCAAGATATTGTGAATGCGATGACTCTTGTGAAAGTTTCGAAGGTGTTATTACTGAAGATGAGAGATAATGGGTGGGATAATCTATTTCAGAAGGCTTCTGAATTTTGTATAAAACATGATATAGATATCCCTGATATGGAAAGTGTACTACAAGGGAGAGCAAAACGTAGAGGACCAGTTACTCATCTGCATCACTTTAAGGTTGACATATTTTATGCAGTGATAGATACTCAACTTCAAGAGTTGAATGATCGTTTTAATGATGTTAGCTCGAATTTGCTGGAATGCATGGCATGTTTAAATCCGTGCAACTCTTTCTCCGCATTTGACAAGAATAAGTTGTGTGAATTTGCTGGCTATTATCCTTCAGATTTTGATTCGAATGATTTTATCATGCTTGAATATCAGCTCGACACGTATATTGTTGATGTGCAATGTGATCCTGATTTTTTGAATTTGCAAGGAATAGCTGATCTTGCTAAGAGGATGGTTGAAAAGAAAAAATCTATTGTGTATCCTTTGGTATATCTACTTATAAAGTTAGCATTAACTTTGCCTGAAGCAACTGCATCTGTGGAAAGAGCATTTTCAGCTATGAAATACATCAAGACTGCACATCGCAATCGGATGGGGGATGAATGGTTGAATGATTGCTTAGTGTGTTATTTTGAAAAAGATATATTTGATAGTATTGACAATGAGGCAATTATGGTGGAATTCCAAAAAATAAGGCCTAGAAGGATGATATTGTAATTGTTTTTATTGTAATATAATTTTGTTAGTAAAATATATGGCGTTCAGCTTTGCTATTTTTAACAGTACTTAATCTTACTTTTCCCTTTATATTGTTTTATTTTTTAATGCATTTAAAGCTTTACTGTAAAAAAAATTTTCGGGGGCGCTGCCCCCGAACCCCCACCAATAGTGCCCCCTCTTCTATAAATTCCTGGATCCGCCCCTGTATGTAATTAACTTAACTATTTATTTGTTTATTGGTTACTATTGTTATTATTTTGTGTTATTTTTAACTATTAGGATTACCAGCGTTTACTGATGTATGTGTGTTCATGGGCTGCGACAATCCTTCGGGGGAGCAGATTTTCATTGAAACAGGTCTCAAGCTGGGGCTAGCAGTGATAAGTGAGGAAGAATAATAAAAAGCTCTAGCTAGTTTCTTTTTGTTTTATTTTATTTTATTATTTGGATAAGACATCTCTTTTTAAGTTTTAGTTGACATTTATGTAATAAGTAGCCTTGCGCTTGTCCCAGTACAAGTGCGGCGGTAACACTTCCCCAAATTATGGTTATTTTGAATTTCAGTATTTATTCATAAAAATTATAGCAAATTTATCTCACTATAAGTGTTAGAAATTTGGGGGTGTTACAGCACTGCTGTCCTCGGTTTAAGATACCATAGTTAATCACGTGTATTGAGAGCCTTTTGATATGTGCAATCTCATGTTTTGAAAGATACAACACGTTGATATCTTATATTTTGTTACAGATTCGTATATTGGGCCCTGATATGGGGTGGGCCCAATACAAGTACACCAGTATAGAAGTCTTCTTTAAGCAGGCAAACACTAATCAGCCTATAATCAAGGCACTAATCTCGGCAATACAGGTAGTGAAGCAGCTGGGACGTGTAACATCCTGAATTTTGAATCTAATATCTTGAACATAAACCTATTTTGGGAAGACTAGTAGGCTCTATTTTTGGAAAGTGATAAATTTGAAATCAGTATTTTGTGGGCCCCGTGAATAGTATTTACTATTCACGTATACGTTTTTACTATTTACAAATACGTATTTAAAAAATATATATATATATATGTTATTCGCAAATACGTATTTAATACTTGAAATTTGTGAAATATGAATAGTGTTCACTATTCACAAATACGTATTTACTATTCCTAAATACGTATTTACTATTCATGTGGGACCCACGACCAAAATAATTCTTCCTCCCGACAGAAACTCTCGTGAGTTTTGAAAATATTTCACGCGGGACCCACGTAATAGTAATTTACTATTTGATTTATAATATTATATTATTTAAAATATTAAAATATTATTAAAATTTTTTTAAAATGTTCACGGGGCGGCTACTTAGTCACGGGGGGAGATTTCTTTTTAATTTTTAGGAAAATTACGTAAAACGACCCAGAGACAAAAATTACACTTAAAGACCCATTTTCCAACTATAAATAGACCTTCCATTTCATTTCATTCTTCACAACTTCTAAGAGCCATAGAGAGAGGTAGAGAGAGAGAGAGAGAGTAGAGAGATATTTGCTTAAGAGTTATAATAGCTGGTTGGTGATTCGGGTATTAGCAAGTAACAGGTAACTCTGAATATTCTTCCTTATACTTGTGAATTATGTATGATTATAAATTTGTTTGTTTACTATTTTGGCAAGAATATTTAGAAAATATTTATGGTTTTAAGATCTGGTGTGGGAACTTTGATTTGCAAATCTGCAGAGGTACTATTTATACGTACGTTACTATTCACGTATACCGTATTTACTATTCATTTTTACTATTCATGTTACTATTCACGTATACTGTATTTACTATTCACGTATACCATATTTACTATTCATACCGTATTTACTATTCATTTTACTATTCACGTATACCGTATTTACTATTCATAATACTATTCACGTATACATACCGTATTTACTATTCACGTATACATACCGTATGTACTCTTCATTTTTACTATTCATGTATATATATCGTATTTTACTATTCACATATACGCATAGTATTCACTATTCATAAATACGCATATTGATGTATAAAACTTTATGGTATAATAATGCATTATTTTGAGTGAACATATTCATCATGGCGCTTGTATTATGATGGGTGGAGTAAGGAGGGATTTGAATGATAAGAATGATTTATGCCACCACTCGGTGCACAGTGGATGGTACTTGTTTCAGGGCCCCATCTTCCATGTTTTCCTCTGGCCGGGATTTCATTGGAGTTGTGGGACATGTGACACCTCCTTAGTTATTTTAAAGGAGGGGAGCCATAGTCCAGATTTAAGCTATATACCTTTGGCCGGGTGTATCTTAAGTTTTGGTGAGCTTGGAACAATTCAGTCAAATGAATAAGTTTCTATTGGACTATGTGTTAGCCTATGGCTCCAGTCTGCGGTATAAGGGAGGTGGTGATATAAGGGAGGCTGCATACTGCATAGTGCATTTCTGAACAGTTCAAGAATTTGATATGATGATGAATATTCTGTAAAGACATGAGATGAGAACTTTTGAGATATATATGTTTTAATACCTTCTATATTGATGACTATTAGTATAAATCATTTTGTATGATAAATTATGGAATCTATATATATATTTGAAATCAACCCATATCTTTTTGTCATATATTATTTGCTCGTGTACGGTAGAAATATTTAGTAGTTACTGAGATGTGTAATCTCACCCCATATTAACATTTTTCAGGTGAATAACTTAGTAGAGATCAAGGGAATGCACCCATGGAGTGAGCTTTGTAGGCTCTTCTGTACTCCTTTAGTTTATGTTGTGTTATTTTATTTGCCATGAACCTAAAAGACTTCCGCATTTTAAAATAACTCTTATTTATTGGATTTATTTTGGCCCTGTATAAATGGATTTCTACCTTTGGCCATATTGTAAATATGTGTTTGAGTGTTGAATATCCTATATTTGGAGATGTTACTATTATTTTGGCCAAGATTTTGGTATTGAAAATGAGGCGTTACATTTTTGGTATCAGAGCAAAGGTTCTGGCCAATCTGTAAATTTCCTATCAGTTTTCTAAATAAAAATTTTGAGGTCATGGCAAATTAAATATCATAACATGTGCATTTTCCTTTATAGCTTTGGATTCTTTTTACCAATTTTCTTGTGACATTCATGATAGGAGAAGAATGGGTTAATCAAAATATTCAAGTGATTGATAATGAGGATTTATGATTTGAGGATGTGATTGAGATTAAATTTCAGAGCTGCGTAGCGGAAGTTGGTAAGTAGAAAATTTATTGAATATTGGATTCTGTAGGCCCAAAATTACTTTCTAGGATGAATATTTTTATTGGTGTCTAGGAAAGTGATTGAAAGACTAAGCCCCTATTTGATGTTTATTCAATTAGTTGCCGTTGTAAAAAAAAAGTATGAAGAAATGTTCGCTAGATTTTCACTTACCTAAGCTAATTTATATGAGTAACAGATGACAATACCATAACAGAATACGGGCATAGTCTTGATTATACAGAATAACTGGCTTAAGTTTGAATTTAATAAGATAAAGTTGAGTTTGGCAGGAAAACTCGAAAATCCTTATGAATCCTAGAATAGAGATTACAAACATTAGCAAGAAGGCTAAGAAGAGTAGACTATATTAATTCAAGCATCAAGAACAACAGTTGGTACAATCCCACCGCAAGCTTCGACTATCTCAAGTTTAAGTCTATTAATTTCTTCCTGAGCGGCTGCTCTTGAGAGAGGACCATCAGGAGACATTGTTCTTCTCAATCTAGCTATTTGCTTCATAGTGCTTCGAATTTTTACATAAGGCCAATGCTTTATTCCTCCCCTATGGCATATTTTCATTAGAACATTTTTGCATAGACGAACTTGTTGAGCCGCTTCTTGTTGAGGTAAATGGAATAAGTCTCTAAGATCATTAATTGACATTGATGCAGCTCTAATATTTTGTTCAGCTCTTGATCGGTATGGATTACTAGGTATGGGGACTGAAGGATTATTATTTACAACCATGAGCTCTTTTCCTTTATTGGATATATTTTCTGTATTGGTTGGAAATGAACTATTAGGGAGTTCATTTTGATTTTTAGTCCATTCCAAACCAACACAAAGGGCCTCATAGTAGGCTGATAGGGGATCTGACACCAGGACATACCCTAAAGAATTTTGATTCAAACAATAATTTTCTAGAAAATGTTTGACATCTTCTAAATTTTTCTTACCAAAGTCAAATACTTGAGGACTGGAAGAACCTCCTTGTACGTCCTGGTGAAAGACAGCGTGGCATATCATACCAATCCTCCCATGAACTTCAAGTTTATGGTATTGAAGTCCATTGGTATGAATAATCTCTCGTAGAACATGGCAGCAACCACATGAAAATGGATTAGTAGTCTCAGTCAAGGTAGAAGCAGGATTCCTTGGTTGAGAAGGTACCGTAGACTCCATAAGTTCTGCCACATTACGACACCTTTGGACAGGTCGCCTTGATGGACCTGCTTCAGATTCCTTTCTGTTAGTAGTGGTAAAAATAGAATCTTGTATCCTTGGAGGAGGAGTAGGAATGTTAATCGTTGAGGCAGATGAATGAACGTTCATACTTACGGGATTTTGGGGAAGTAAAGAAGAATAAGGGTATGATGCATTGTTTGACAAATCAGACAACATGTTAGTCTGATAGTCATGAAGTAAGGCTTCAAGAAAGAAAGGGTTGAATGAATCGGAGACTGGAATAGAGTTACTTGAACCGGCCATGTTTAAGGATAATGTGGAAGGTTATAGTGAAGGTTACGATCGGAGAGGAAATGAATATGTGGAGGTTTTGTGAAGTTTGAGAGAACGTGAAACATTTACTCTTTCTTTACTCTATTTATAGCTGGGCTAGCAACGTCTATATTTTGTTAAGCAGCATCGGATTCTCATCTGTCGTTAGCTCAGAATCATGTAGATTTTGTTGTTATGCGGAAAATTTTATGGCACCGCACCCTAGTGCACCCTAGCCACCGTTAGGGGTCGCAGTTTCCTAGACCTTTGCAGACAGAAATCGCTATGGCATTTATTGCTAGCTGTGTTTTCAAGAAATTAAGTTTGGACGTTTATACGCGCATTTATCTAAGAAATCTGTCTTGGATGTGCAGCTGACTCAAGATGTCGGAATTGACATTTGAAAATAGGATTTTAAGCGTAAGCGTGCTAAGGTGATAGTAATCTTGGGAAGGGTGACTTCCTAATAATATTAGATGAACCGGAGAGAATCCGAAGATTTGAAATGATGATGAGTTGTGCCAATTAACCCGAGAGCATTCTTCACTCTCCGAGTATCCGAAGAACTCTATGAATTTGTCAAAGATAATTCAAAGACTAAGGTTTTTGGATAAACATGTTGGAAGATCGATGGAAAGGTATGAAATGGTGATCCTTAGGAATGCCAGTAAGATGTTAGAATGAATATAGTAAATATTGAGG
This sequence comes from Acacia crassicarpa, assembly GCA_034222035.1. NCBI lineage: Eukaryota > Viridiplantae > Streptophyta > Magnoliopsida > Fabales > Fabaceae > Acacia > Acacia crassicarpa. The sequence goes on along the minus strand of JAWXYG010000006.1, from coordinate 47,851,694 downwards.
ATAGGCTTTAATTTAATCTAAGCTGAAATAGAACTCAAGAACGAAATGAGCCTTTGTGATATTGCAGGTTGAGGTAGAATTAGAACCTTGTGAATACTGCTGAGGTTGTAGATAGTCTTCATATAATCCAAGAATTAGATTAGGAATTGTGAATCATGATCTTAGTATGATGGGTATTTTTGGGGAAACACGAATTATCAGTTGATGTTGAGGTTATAAGAATCAAATTGTAAACTTGACTATTAATGTCTGGGAATATTTGAAAATAGACTTGAATTCAATCTGAGTTAAGATAGTGTGTCTAATTAAGAAAGTATGAAATCCGGTGATTTATGTTATAATATTAGTATGTTATTTGGGTGTGATTAATAGATAACTATGAGAGGAACAGATGATATTTAGTATATGTCTTTGAGATACTAAGGATTGAATTCGAATCATGTGAACAATGCTGAGGTTGTGAGAATAATATTTGAATGTTTTAAATCTTAGTCTAGGAATTGTGAAACATGAATGTTCTATGGATATTATTGAGGACACATGATATCTCTGTCTTGCTGATATTGAAGTTCTAAGAGTTGATTTGTAATTTGACAATTATCATTTTTGGGAAAGTTTGAGGATAGTTCTTAAATGATATAAGCTATGGAGTATGATGAATCTAGTATGAATAATCGGGGTTTTAGAAATAGGATGATGAATCTGAAAGTTGGTAGGGGATCTAAAGGGTTGCTACTAGTATAAATGTAATATAACAGTTCAACTTAACAGTTGTATTGATTCTTTAGGAGACTGAATTGATTGAATAAATTGAGATATTAGAATATGGTATTAATTGATTTGAGAGAAATAGGGAACAAAATGTGATACCAACATGTATAAGGTGTTCAGAGATTGCCAACTGTTTAACTAGCATAGGAAATGATCTTGATAATAGAATCTTTCTTTAGAAATAATGAATTGAGTGTTTCATGGATGAGTTGAGTAGAATAAGTTGGAACCTGGAATGTATTCGGAGTTGGTGACTATTTAAAATAGTTGCTAGGTCCCTGAGTATTTGAATTTTTAACTTACCAATGCACTTGCTGTGTTTGGAAATTTTTACGCAATATTTACAACAGGATTTAAGACCAGTTTGTAATCGACATTTATAAACTATGATGTCTCATGGAATGAATCCTTGCGAAATTCGAACAAGAATTGACTTTTACATTATGATTGTGGTGGAAGGTGTACAAGCTAGAAGAGGTTGGAAACTGTTGTGGATATACTTAGTTTGCGGAATCTTGCCAAATGTACTTGTTTTTGAATTACTTGCCATTGGTGAAAGCTAGATTTAGTAAGTAAGTGTTTTCTTAAACTTGAATTGAGGAAGCACGGGTATAGGATAGACGAGCAGAGGCTTGAAGCGGTAAGACCCGTTGAGCTAGTTTGCATATGGTGGTATCTCTAGGCTATAAGACTTATGTGCCTAGTATTGTGTTTGTTGCCTATCATGGTAACATTAGACCTGTATGTCTAAAGTTTATCTTAAGGTTGGCAAAATAATCAGATTATATCATATTGTGGTTATTATGGCCTGAGGGTAACTTCTTAAGCTGTAAGATCTGAATATCCAGTGTCGTGGTAATACAATGAAATAAGCAGAAAGGAAGAATGAACTGGCCTGTGAGGCCAGTGTAACCAAGCGCTCAAATAAGGAACTAGTGGATCCTGTGTCTGAATATTACTTTGGGTACAGGATGAACGAAAATTGTGTTGTGTGCTTGGTGAGCATGTTTGGGAAAGAGATAGGACTTAGGGATAATATGATATATAAAGCTGAGTCGGAGCGGATTGTTGATGCGGGGGATAAGCAATTGAGGAACAAGGCTATTAGCTTGTAAAGGTTGTGTGTAAAGGAATGGCTCCCGGAGATGCTACTTGGGAAACGGAGGAGAGCATGCGACAAACCTATCCTCATTTATTTAAATAGGTTAGAATTCTTATTATAGCGAAATTTTGAGGACAAAATTTTCTTTTAGGAGGGGAGAAATGTAACATCCTGAATTTTGAATCTAATATCTTGAACATAAACCTATTTTGGGAAGACTAGTAGGCTCTATTTTTGGAAAGTGATAAATTTGAAATCAGTATTTTGTGGGCCCCGTGAATAGTATTTACTATTCACGTATACGTTTTTACTATTTACAAATACGTATTTAAAAAATATATATATATATATGTTATTCGCAAATACGTATTTAATACTTGAAATTTGTGAAATATGAATAGTGTTCACTATTCACAAATACGTATTTACTATTCCTAAATACGTATTTACTATTCATGTGGGACCCACGACCAAAATAATTCTTCCTCCCGACAGAAACTCTCGTGAGTTTTGAAAATATTTCACGCGGGACCCACGTAATAGTAATTTACTATTTGATTTATAATATTATATTATTTAAAATATTAAAATATTATTAAAATTTTTTTAAAATGTTCACGGGGCGGCTACTTAGTCACGGGGGGAGATTTCTTTTTAATTTTTAGGAAAATTACGTAAAACGACCCAGAGACAAAAATTACACTTAAAGACCCATTTTCCAACTATAAATAGACCTTCCATTTCATTTCATTCTTCACAACTTCTAAGAGCCATAGAGAGAGGTAGAGAGAGAGAGAGAGAGTAGAGAGATATTTGCTTAAGAGTTATAATAGCTGGTTGGTGATTCGGGTATTAGCAAGTAACAGGTAACTCTGAATATTCTTCCTTATACTTGTGAATTATGTATGATTATAAATTTGTTTGTTTACTATTTTGGCAAGAATATTTAGAAAATATTTATGGTTTTAAGATCTGGTGTGGGAACTTTGATTTGCAAATCTGCAGAGGTACTATTTATACGTACGTTACTATTCACGTATACCGTATTTACTATTCATTTTTACTATTCATGTTACTATTCACGTATACTGTATTTACTATTCACGTATACCATATTTACTATTCATACCGTATTTACTATTCATTTTACTATTCACGTATACCGTATTTACTATTCATAATACTATTCACGTATACATACCGTATTTACTATTCACGTATACATACCGTATGTACTCTTCATTTTTACTATTCATGTATATATATCGTATTTTACTATTCACATATACGCATAGTATTCACTATTCATAAATACGCATATTGATGTATAAAACTTTATGGTATAATAATGCATTATTTTGAGTGAACATATTCATCATGGCGCTTGTATTATGATGGGTGGAGTAAGGAGGGATTTGAATGATAAGAATGATTTATGCCACCACTCGGTGCACAGTGGATGGTACTTGTTTCAGGGCCCCATCTTCCATGTTTTCCTCTGGCCGGGATTTCATTGGAGTTGTGGGACATGTGACACCTCCTTAGTTATTTTAAAGGAGGGGAGCCATAGTCCAGATTTAAGCTATATACCTTTGGCCGGGTGTATCTTAAGTTTTGGTGAGCTTGGAACAATTCAGTCAAATGAATAAGTTTCTATTGGACTATGTGTTAGCCTATGGCTCCAGTCTGCGGTATAAGGGAGGTGGTGATATAAGGGAGGCTGCATACTGCATAGTGCATTTCTGAACAGTTCAAGAATTTGATATGATGATGAATATTCTGTAAAGACATGAGATGAGAACTTTTGAGATATATATGTTTTAATACCTTCTATATTGATGACTATTAGTATAAATCATTTTGTATGATAAATTATGGAATCTATATATATATTTGAAATCAACCCATATCTTTTTGTCATATATTATTTGCTCGTGTACGGTAGAAATATTTAGTAGTTACTGAGATGTGTAATCTCACCCCATATTAACATTTTTCAGGTGAATAACTTAGTAGAGATCAAGGGAATGCACCCATGGAGTGAGCTTTGTAGGCTCTTCTGTACTCCTTTAGTTTATGTTGTGTTATTTTATTTGCCATGAACCTAAAAGACTTCCGCATTTTAAAATAACTCTTATTTATTGGATTTATTTTGGCCCTGTATAAATGGATTTCTACCTTTGGCCATATTGTAAATATGTGTTTGAGTGTTGAATATCCTATATTTGGAGATGTTACTATTATTTTGGCCAAGATTTTGGTATTGAAAATGAGGCGTTACAGGACGTGTCAGATAGTGGAGCAGGATGTGGAGGAGCATATTGCATGAGGAGCAGATATAAAACCAAGGAAATGAAACCCTAGGTAATATATATAAATAAGATATTACCTACAAGGTGCATACATTCGATTCATATTCTTTTACTATTCAGTCACACTGTCCACACACCCACTCCCTTTGACTAAACGTCATTCTCGTATAGCACAATGATTATTGGAAGTTCTTTGGTGTCTTCTTCATAGACATCATTGAACCATCATCTCCTGGGTATTCTCCTTTATATACCTCAGGGAGCTTACAGATCTTACATTGATCATTCACTAACCCTCTGAGGTTAAACATCTGTATTCTACTGAATAGAACATATTTAGAATTAAATTAACCTCAAGGCTTAGTTCTTATATTCAAAATTGAAGAGTGTGTTATTCTATGAATATACAAATAATAACGAGTTTTTACTTTTTGTAAAAAAATTTTTTTATATATACTCCTTCTGGTCCTTAATATAAGATATATTTGAGGGGTTTATCTTGATTCTAAATATAAGAGAAAATTCTTTATACGCTAAAGTATACGTTTGGTTCTTCATGTTTGTTTCTGATATTATTTTAATTCTTTAAGTATGTAAAGTGCACGTTTGGTCCCTTAATGTTAACAGTATTAGTTTGATTTAACGGAAAATACTAACTCAACAATTTTAGCGATGATGCGCAATTAAATATTGACCATGCATACTTATATGTTAGTATTTTAAAAAATTAATATTTTAAATCCTATTAATTAAAAAGTCTTTGATCTTTTCTACAAAAAAATATTTAATCTTCACAAACTATGAAAAACTGTAAAACAGTATGTGAAGGACTAAACTATATTTGAGCCTTTTTTATATTTGTCACTCTTTTAGTAATTTACCGCTCTGGATGTTTTCTCAACAATAATTAAAAATGAGAGAGAGAAGAAGAGAATTAAAGAAGATGATTAGGGTGTTTTAAAAAATTTATATCATATTAACTAATTTAATCAACTTCTTTAATCCAATCAAATTAAATAAACATAAATTATATTAGAAACTAGATGCAACATAATTTTTTTTTTTTTTTGGAGTTGTGGATGGTTTTGTGTGTGTCATTGACTATTGGGAAAAGGAGGAACATGTCATCCAAAGAATGAGAAATGAGATGGCGTCCTAATTTTTTTGTAATGGAGATGAAGATTGAAGCACAAAGCGTGGCACGGATGGCCCACGTGGGAGCCATATAATGGCGCCAAATCTAAGCACCTCCAACGTGAAGGGCATCGTACGGAAAGACAAAACCCAATCACGTCACAGCTACTATCCACGTGGCAGAATGGGACATGTCTGTGAGATTTCGAAGAGATGCGTCATTTGAGGGCTCCCCTTTTTAGCTTCAGGCAACGACGAAAATGAACAGATATTGGATTTCGTCACTCATGCATGCGCACGTAACCGCGATCGGTGAATCCCGCCGCTTCAAAATAATAAATAATTAAACTGTTTTCTATGTTATTAATTTAATCAAAATTAATATAATATTACAAATATGTCAATACCCCTCTTATTCTTATCATAAATCATCAACTAACAAGTATATTTGGTTCTTTTTTTAAAGTACTTGCTTGCATTAATTATTTTTTTTCACATATCCTCATAATTAATAAGGATAGTGTGCCAAGCGCCTCGTAGCGTGATGGCACTAGGGTCAATCTTAGGAGCTGACCTTCTCCCTTGTCCAGTGTTCGAGCCCTACCTCCCCCTCCCCCACTGGTTGTATAAAAAAAAAGATAGAAAAAAAAAGATAGTGTGTCCCACTGGCTGTATCAAAAAAAAAAATAGTGTGAAAGTAATAATTAGTATGAAATTAGAATTTAGTGCAGTTAGTAAGGGTAATATTAAAAGGATAGTGTGTGAAAGTAATAATTAATATGAAATTAGAGTTTAGTGCAATTAGTAAGGGTAATATTAAAAATTAATTAAATTTTAGGATAAAAAAATTAACTGTTTTTATTGGTTTTTTAAAATGGGATAGGATATTGTCATTACCAATTTTGGTTACTACCACTCTTCCACTGTTAGATTAGAATCTTAATAGGAAAGAGAAATGATAAAAATATATAAGATTATGATCTAACGGTGAAAAGTGGTAGTGACAATATCCGATCCTATACAAATTGTTAAATTAGAATCTCAATAGGAGAGAGAAATGATAAAGATATATAAGATTATGATCTAACGGTAGAAAAGTGGTAATGACAATATCTGATCCTTATAAAAATTGTTACCGTTAGTACCTTATGATAAAGATCAAATGAAGTAATATCAAATACTATTATATTATTAAGTCATGTAAACAACAAAGTAATTTGTTTAATTGGATGATGCGTAATTTTGAAGGAGAAAAATTAAATGTCACAGCAGAATCGACTTTGTTTTTTGGTTTGGTTGAGCTAGCTGTATGTGACAGTGAGTGAGTGAGTGTGCAGAAAGAGCAATTTGGTTTGAAGACAACTAAGAGATATTTGAATAGATGATGATCGTGCGAGATATGATAGGGAGAGTGTAAAAACTTGAAATATATACATCAAACAAGGCAGACTTTGTCGGCATATATAGCATAGCAATTGGATGATTCTTATTGCTCCTATATTCAATTTTTTTCCCTCTAATTTATTTACTTTTCTTCGTTTTATTTTGTTTTGAACACATTGCATTAATTTTCATCGTTTTCTTTATACATAAACACTGTCTTGATGCTCACTTAATTATAAGAATGACTCACAACACTATTTTATTTAATTTGGTCATGTTTAATTAAAGCACTCAATCTAACACATTTTCTCTTCTTTTTTCCGCATGAATGAGGGCATTTTTTGAAAAATAAAATTCATTTTTCACATTTTTATTGCATATCTAACTAATTTCATCTAATTTTTCAAGTAACATCAGTTGGTTATTAATCCCATCTTATAAAAAATAATAGAGGGAGTGCATACTAATGCAATACCAAGAAAAGTTAAGAATTCTGGGTCATGACCAATGGATGTTGGTCCCATTAAAATGAGTTTTGACCACTTAAGTATAAGATTTTGAAATCAACTATATGTTTGTACAAAAAAGTTTTAATAAAGAAAGCAATGTGCCCCTTATGGGACTTGATAATACTCATATCTAATCCTATAGTGAGTGTTTGACAAACACTAAAATTATTGTTTCAGAAGTTATTTTTCGTAAGTCAAGACAAAAATTTTTTTACATCTTTATCTCGTAAATCATAAAAATTATTCTCCAAAAATTAATTAAAACATACACCATATATAATTTCGGGGCCATGACTGCGCCAATCCCCATTGTCAGCCCTTATGACTAGAGCTGTCAATCAGGGCCGGCTCATGAAGAGCTAGGGCCTAACAGGGCCGGTCCTCTAGGGCCCGGAGTAAGAAAAACACATGTTTTTCAAAACCCAGCCTGAGAGTACCTGGGCCAGGGGCCGGCTCGTAGGGCCCAGAAATTACTATTCCAAATTTTAATTATTATTCCTCCTTTTTTTTTCCAAAGAAATATGATTAGTAAATTACAATATAAATCATCTAACAAATAAGCACAATCACTAATTCATAATTAAAAGCAAACTATGTTCACAAATAAATCATATAAAACATAAGAAGCATACTACTACCTACTAAACGATAGTAGTACAATGACTATTATTGTCATCATCTTCACCACTATCATCAATTTCAATGACATTTGATTGTTATTCACTTTGAGTAGTAAGCTTGGATTCATGAGTAAGAATATCATGATTTTTTTATCCGGCTTCATGAACACATCTATAATCTTTATCTACAACAAATAATAAATCAAATCATAAAATTAGAGTATAGTTATTATGTATTTGTACTTAAATGGATAAATAACTCTATAACAAATAAAATATACATATAAATTATTGAAGGATCCAACTTCAACAAGTGTTCAACTTTAAAAAATAAAGAACAAAAAAATTGAAGGGCCCGATGGGCCAGCCCATGTAAGCCCTTGGCCCTCCAGGGCCAGCCTTTTAAGGCCAAACATCACCTCACTCCTCCAATTTCCAAGCCCGACCCTTAAAAGGCCAGGGCTAAAACAGGCCGGCTTGATGGACCCGGTCCGTTTTGCCGGCTCTACTTATGACCCCCACATGATATATCTATATATATCTAATTGTTTTCAGCTCATGTTTATCTGCTCCATTTTATATAGGGAAAATTACACACAGGTCCCAAGAAAGGGATATATTTACGTTTAGGTCCCGTCAATTCATGAAATTACTCTGAAGTCCCAAGGGACTTCTGTGTAATTATTTCATATGAGTAAAAGACCTTATTGCCCTTCTACTTGAATTTGTGATTTCTGAGTTCCAAAGGCGAATAACAACACAAAATGCATAAATTAACCACAACTTCTGAAAACCTTGAATTTGTGATTTCTGAGTTGTAGAGGCGATTAACAACACAAAATGCATAAATTAACCACAACTTCTGAAAACCTTGAATATGTAATTTCTGAGTTACAGAGGCGATTAACAACACAAAATGCATAAATTAACAACACAAAATGTATAAATTAATCATAACTTCTGAAAACCTTGAATCTGTGATTTCTGAGTTCCAGAGGCGAATAACAACACAAAACGCATAAATTAACAACACAAAATGCATAAATTAACCACAACTTCTGAAAACCTTGAATTTGTGATTTCTGAGTTCCCGAGGCGAATAACAACACAAAATGCATAAATTAACAACACAAAATGCATAAATTAACCACAACTTCTGAAGGGCAATAAAGTCTTTTACTCATATGAAATATTTACAATGAAGTCCCTTGGGACTTCAGAGTAATTTCATGAATTGACGGGACCTAAATGTAAATATATCCCTTCCTTGGGACCTGTGTGTAATTTTCCCTTTTATATATTATCAACTTCTATCACTTAAATAATTTTGTGTGATATTTATATATGATGATTAATTGTTTGGAAAAAATACACTACTACTTTTAAATAATAAAGCAATAAAAATAGTACATACAAATGAACTAATAAATTATAGACAAAGGGAAAAAAATCCACTTGAATTTCAAAATCTCAAATTATTAGTTATTTCCTACTTAGATGAGTTGTGAATTAATGTTTAAGTGTAGTTATTATCTATACTCTTTTAGATAATAAGACTAATTTAAGATTTTAAAGTTCAAGTTGTATTTTTCCTCCATATTATAAATGCTTGTGAAGTTCACATAAACTTCTGACGAAACATCTAACATATATACTCCCTCTGGTCCTTATCATAAGGCACCAACTAACAATTCTCATAAATCAATAAAAACAGTTAAAGTCAATAAAGTTAGCCTACAATTTAAATAACTTCCAATATTACAAATATCAATTGCACTAAACTATAATATCATATTAATTAGTACCATTACCCTTATTTATTAGGGGCATACATGGAAAAGAATAATTAACGCTCTTTAGGAATAAGCTAATGTCTTATAAAAAAGATCCAATAAATTTACTATCAAATATATATTACTAAATCTCCTAGCCGTCTAGCTATTGGTCCACGTAAACATCCCACATGGCGTTTTCAGCAAAAGCTAATGGTCATTAGATGGATTTCAATGAATGGAACCACATGTAAATCATTCCCCACTATAAATTATCATCAATTCAAACTTATTTATCATTACCAATGCAGGTCAGACATTTTTTGTTACTCCATTCGCCAAGAAAAAAAAAAATTGATTCAACATATTAACATTTAATATACATTTAGTTCCAACGCAGTTAGTTATTCCCCATACATCACTGGAGATTTTCCAACAGTACACATCCATTAGTCATACTCATCAGATAATTAGCCGTCCATTGCTTAAACATCATTGGCCACAGCCTTCATTTTTCCAATAGCCATTAATGACGGTTTGAAAAAAGAACCTCTTTAACATTTCCCCATGTATGCGTATCTGAACCACTCCAACACTAGTCATCACCCTTGGCAAATGAGACAACCTGTTAATCCTATTGGTCATTCTCTTTATTTCAACATTTAGTGCAGTATAATGAATCCTGTCATGAAAACCCTAAAACACCTATACATTTTCTATATAAAGATGATCGTGCCCCCAACAATATCACTCACATCATCAGCATATTTTGAGCGATGCGAAGGTATTCCATATGTTCTCATTTTGTCATATATGAGATGTATACATGGTTCTAACTGTGATGATTTATCTTTCGTGTTGTAGGGAAACATAGTCCTTGCTGTTGTTCATCGTCACAACATGATTAGGAGATTCTGTGGGATGCTTGTACTTGGTTTCACATATGTATTTAGGAGGTTCACAGTCGAGATGGACCAAAAAATCATGATATGAAAACAGTCATGGAACCGTTCACCCAGATTGAGTTGCTAGCAGATGTTATGAAGACACCTACAATAGTTTTCCAGCTACTTTTGACCATGGCTGCAACAAATTATAGAGCGTTTCTTCAAGATTAATATAATAGATGATGTCAAGTGGTGCGGAGTCGAGAACAGGGACCCTATTTGTAAATTGTTTTGTTATGTGGCTAAACTTTTCGCAAGTATTCGTGCTTTGTTTTCTTAATCCTCAGTTTATGCATCTAACAGATGTTTGTGGTTTCTGCATTCCTTCTATTTTATATCTATGTCAAAGGGATGGATTCAAATTCCACACCCTCTGTGTTAGTTACCGAAGATAGGTGGTGTAGTATTCTGAAACCCTCTTTACAATTTCAAGCTCTGATTTCTTTCAACATGCATTAAGTATCACACGTCTTTGAGGTTATTACGCTGTCAACATATATCTACGCAACCAGTGTTTTCGTTGATCCCAATATGATGAACTCGCTGATGCCAAGAACTCAGTAATGGGGATCTGAATTGAAAATGGATATATGTTGAGTTTTTTTAATGGTTTTGTCTTTGCTTTTTATCAAGACATTTGAACGATGTTTAAACTTATTATTGTGACCACGGGCGGTTTGTATACATTTTGGTCAATTATGACTATCAGATACGTATGGTATAGTGTGATAATTTGCTTAAGCAGTCATTTGTTGTTCACTGGTATTTCGTTTATGTACATGGTTTGTGTTTAATTTACTTAAGCTGTAATTTGTTATTAGTATGCAGGAGATAGAAAAGACCTATGAAGTAGTTTCAAAAGTTTGAAATTAAGACTTTAATAAGGAATTTTAACCCAGCCAGTGGTATTGAAAATTAAAAAAAGAATGACACAATGATCAAAGGTATGCATTTTCAACTATAGTAACATGACCATACGAATACGTCTTCAATTAATGCAGAAATAAATGTTAACCCCTATTATTAGGACAAAGAATTTTTACCATTTTAACTTTGATAACGTATGCAATACTGCGAATCTAGACCATTTGTCCTGAATAAGAAAATTTAAAAAAATGGAGGCCACCAAGGTTATTGTGAAATATGTTTGGAACTAAAAAATTACAAAATGAATGCCATGGTGATCTAAACGCTTGCAATTACTTTGTTTCTAAATTCTAAATTATTAATTTATTCTTTTGAAATCCTATATTGTTATGAATATTTAAGTTCTCTTGATTTATTGTAATTTAAGGTTCCCTGTCCGCACTGACTCACAAACTAGCGTAATTGAAGATGATGATAATACCTTGTCACATCTCATAACACCACCAGACTCTAACGCTAAAAGGAAGATGCTAACCAGTGATATTGAAATCGTGTATGAAGATCTTGGACTTTCAGTGCTGTCCACACCAAAATTGAGCTCAACCAAACCTTTAAAAAGTATCAAGAAAGAGAAATAATAGTGCTTTGTTTAAGAGCCTAACGTACTGTGCTTTTTTGTTTGGGATTGTATCCTATTAATAGTTGTTGTTGTTGTCTTTCATGTTTTAAAAGAAATTTACCTTATTTCATTCCACGTTTTGGTCAAAGTTCTTCATTGTGGATGCACTGAACTATTCCATCTGATCTTTATTATAAGGCACCAACTAGTAAGTTTATTTGATTCTTTTTATAAGGCACTTATTTGTTCCCAATGAGCATTAATTATTTTTTCCATGTCTGCCCATAATTAAGAAGGGTAGTGAGTGAGAGTAATAATTAATATGATATTAGAATTTAATACAATTAGTATGGGTGGTATTGGAAATTATTTAAATTCTAGGACAACTTTATTGACTTTAATTGCTTTTATTGGTTTGTGAAAAAAGTTAGTTGGTGCCTTATAATAAGGATCAGAGGGATTATTATATAACATGACTTTCATTTATCAATCCTGCAATGAAAATTAAAATTATTTGGTCCGACATCTTTAAATATGTTTTTGGTTTTTTCGAAAAGTTATGGAAAAAACTGTTGGATCTAATGTTTTTTGTTATCCCATAATTAACTTTGGTATCCAATTAATAGTACTTCTGGTGTCGTAGGTATAATAAGGTATTACAATTAACGATTATTATCCTATGCGATTTGTAATAAATGACTTTGTTAAATTATTAAATCTAAGTTTCAATTTTTTTTTAAATATTCTTACACCAGAAGTATGATTAATTGGATATGATTTTGTTTCCTTCAGAAATTCACTTTTCTTTGACATGTATTCAATTGCACCCTACTTGATTGTTTACATTGGCAGTAACGGTCTTAATTCAAAGTGATGTTGTGTTAATAAAAAATACATCCACCTTTTAGTAGAAGAATGAACTTAATATTATCCTGGACTGTTACTAAAATGTTTGGATGCTAAGCCGAGTGTTGCACTTTATAACATAATTTTGTAAAAATGTTAGATTGAAGGTCAGTATTAGAGCTGGGAATCAGGGCCGGCCCGGCCCTATAGGGCCTGGCCCTCCAGGGCTTGGGCCCTACAGGGCCTGAGATAAGGAAAACATCTGTTCTTTAAAGCCCGGCCCGATAGTAACAGGGCCAGGGCCGGCCCGATAGTACCAGGGCCAGGGCCGGCCCTACAGGGCCTGGAAATTACTATTCCAAATTTTAATTATTTTTTTCTAGGTTTTTTCCAAAGAAATATAATTAGTAAATTGTAACCATTAAAGTTCTAATCTATCAAATAAATATTATCAACATTAATATCTAAACAATACAAATTATCCAACAAATAACCACATTCATTAATTCGTAATAAAAAACAAACCATTGTCCACAATTGACTCACATAAAACTTAAGAAGTATTAAACTAAACAACATTAGATAACTCACATAAAATATAAAAGTATACTACTATCATTGTCAATTGTCACCTTCTTCATCACTCTCATCAATTTCATAGATATTTGATTGTGCTTCACTTTGAGCAGAAGGCTGTGCTTCAGGAGTAAAAATGTCATGAATTTCTTCTCCCGCATCATGAACACATCTATAATCATTATTTGCAACAAATAATATACCAAATCATAAAATCAGAGTATAGTTATTATATATTTATATATGTGCCTCATAGCCTCTTCCTCTTGGTATTCTTTGACTAATTTTTTTTTTCCTTAAAAAACTGAAAATGCTACAGTAACAGGGTCTGCAGGGCCGGCCCGATAAAGCCCGAGGCCCTACAAGGCCGGCCCTGCAGGGCCAAATTCAAATTTCAAGCATATTTTTCAAGCCCGAGCCCTACAGGGCCAGGGCTTAAAAGGGTCGGCCCGATTTCCCGGCTCTAGTCAGTATATTTGATGTTTAGCATCATGTTAGACTGTATTTTATGATTTCTGCAAGATAGATTTGTGATTATCCTAAGCCACAATGTTTCTAATTTATTGATGAAAGATTACTGAGTACGATGTCCAACATGCCGAACTAAATGTGTACGCAAAATGATTTATTAATGGGAAGTAATTAATAACCCCAACCAATTGTGTTGTACCGCCACAATTTCTAAAAGGCGTTGGATAGTCGTCATTACAACAGTCGTGAGTTATTCTACGTGTTAAAGCTTTAATGTCCCTTGAGAATGAGCAAACATGCTGATTTAGCAGTCCATGCCATCAGTTGACACAATTAGATTAAATCTGCTCCGTCCATAATGAGTAGAATTAAGATTGAAGATAAAGAAATCAATCAACGCTTTACAAATTTTTGGTTAATTGAGCATCACATACTACAACAGATATGGAATGGTGCATTTTAAATCCTCTGTCTGTTGCATTCAGAACTTCTCTATATTCTTACACCAAAATACAGAGATATGACACATGAGGAAAAAGTGAACAGAAGTTGCCAACAACAAACGAAATGAAGGAGGAGGTCAGTAATCTATATTGTTGTTAACATGTTATTTTATTTCCATCGATTTCCTTTGTTTATATTGGAAGTTCCAGAGTTAATGGGTTTCAAGTTAACTGGTTGTGTAGGTAAATGGAGATGTTCAAATAATTGGTCAAAACATAATGTCCATAGTTCAACTGCCATGAAAGAAAACTCACTTACGTACCCCTCCAGGGATGAATTTGGATAATATCATCAGAGAGAATGAGTTGCAAACTCCTTAGTCCACAATTTTTAATCCATGGTCAGAGGATCACATAGAATCCGTTTTAATTGATATCACTAACATACCGAGTAACTCCACTTTTATCCAAAGCAACATCAGTGGATTAATGTATGACAGCAGCATAACTGCCACTCCCTCTCACCCGACTTCACATTTGGTAAATCAAAAGAAGCAAGAAAAGAGATCAATGAAAAACATTTGTCAAGTAGCAACTGATTTATGTAGTAGGATAAATCAACCAACCTTTGAAAGTAAGTATTAGTGACAATTTTCTTTCATTTGTGATGTGGTGGTCTATTAAGAAAGTTGATTCTACTTTTAGAAGTAATAATATTATTTGTTGTTGCAAGTTCAGAAGTTAACCAAGACCAACCTGATAATGCATTTGTGTATGGAGAGATCGACACCAACTTGCCTCGTCCGTTTCATTGGAGTTATTTAGACGAGGGTAATGCTATTCATGAATGTCAATTATGTGGTGCTGAAATGTGGTTTGCAGAAAGTTTAAAAAGTGTGAAAAGAAAATAAAAGATTGCAGTTTGGCATATGTTGTTGTAATGAAAAGATTATTATGCATGCCTTTCTTAAAAAGTCCACTTAAAGAGCTACGAACTATTGGAAGTTCCAGAGTCCACCCTACTAGCCCCTTGAGCTTGACAGTCTATTTTTCAACAAACAATCAGCAAATTAAAAAATTTTCATGAAAAATATAATATCCGTTCGTACCAACATGTTTAGTTTTATCTCGATAGGTGGCAAAATCAACCACTCAATAAACTTAAGGGGAGGTGGTCCTTATTCATTTGTCCTTTTAGGTCAAAACCACCATTTGATAGGGAGCTTATTACCCCCTCATGGAAATTCTTCGGTATATGCTCAGATGTATATTTACAACACCGACAATGAAGTGTCAAACTGTATTTCAGTTGAGGTTAGTTTTTGGATAATCAGTGCTTTAGTTATACATTATTTTTTTAATACATTCAACACTATATATCAAATAAATGTTTATATTTATTTATTTCCCAATTCAACCATCATGGTGGTGTTGAACATTTAGATTCAACGATAATCAAATTCTTAAAAGAATGCCTTGATAAGCATAATTGTGTAGATAAATATTAGAGAACAGTTGCGGGACTAATTAAGCAAAATGTGATTACCAATGTTACAATAAGGCTTATTAGAAATAGCAACTTAAGTAGACTCTTTAGGCAATATAATATGCCAACAGCTTCTGAGCTTGTCACACTAATTGTTGGTGATTTTGACAATTCATACACCAGAAGAGACATAATTGTAAAATGACAAAGTAGAGATTTACAGAGGATTGATGAGCTACACATGGCATATCTCCCACTTCAGTAGCCATTGCTTTTTCCAAACAGAGACAATGGATACAACTCAACAAATGAACATGCTCATGAATCATTGTCAAAAACTAAAAAGAAGAAGAAGCTGGCACCTAGGGAATACTTGGTATTTTGTCTGATGAGGAGGAAGTCGAAATACTTGGCATTTTGTCTAATAATAGGATTTTGACTGAATGTTGAGGAACTTAACGAAGAGCAATTGCATATTTGGAGGAAAATGTGTTGTCATGAGTGGTGATTTCACGAAAATCCTTCCGGTCATACTGAAATGTGGACGCGCTAAGATCGTACGTCATATATGCATCTATTAACACTTCTAATCTCGGGAATGAATGCAAATTACTATGATTAACCAAGAAGATGAGGCTAAAGTCTTCCAGCAGTGATCAAATTGAGCCCCCAAAAAAAAAAAAAGAAGCAATTTTCAAAATGGTTGCTGCTTGCAGGAGATGGAAACATTGGAATATCCTCAGGTTTGTTGCTTCATGAGGATTGTAATCCAATTAGGTGCATCGTTGAATCTACTTACCCAAAATTAATAGAGCGTGTGTTCGACAAAGATTACCTAAACAATAGGTCCATTCTTACCCCAACAACGGAAAATGTCAACACATTAAATGAGTACATTTGTTCTTTATTGCTAGGAGATGTGGCAGAGTACTTTAGTTCTGACTCTATAAATCATGTAGATAATGCTAATGGAAGTTTTGAGGATTTGTATGACACAAAATATCTAAATACACCTAAATGCTCTGGGATACTTCATCCTAAATTAGTATTGAAGGTTGATGTATCAATTATGTTAATAAGAAACATTGATCAAGTAACAGGGTTGTGCAACAGTACAAGACTCCAAATTATACAACTTGGCAAGAGCATCATTAAGGCAAAGGCGCTGAATGACACAAGTGTTAGCGAAGAAATTTTCATACACAAAATGGATATGAACCCATCTAAATCTAAACTGCCTTTCAACATGACAAGAAGACAATTTTCTATCATAATTTCATTTGCAATGACGGTAAACAAAAGCCAAGATCAATCAATGTCAAATGTAGGTCTTTATCTACCTAGCCCGATTTTCTCACATGGGCAACTATATGTTGCACTATATATGGTTAAGAGTTTCAATAGTTTGAAAATACTTATGCAGTAATACTACAATAAATGTTGTTTATAGAAAAGTTTTCCAAAACCTTTTGTTACATTAATAGTAGTAAGGTAGACTTATGTATGAATATTTCATTATTTATTTGTATCATTTCTTTGATGTAATGAATTGGTTAAGAGCTAACATTGTAGCTTATGTTGTTTAATTTGAAATATGTGTAGTATTAACATATCCGTGCAACGCACGGGTCGAATGTCTTGTTGGTGCCTTATAATAAGAACCAGAGGGAATATCCATTTCAAAACCTACAGATAAATATATCATGGTTTTAATATGAAAGAAGAATTCAAGTGTGTTGTGGAAAAATAATAATAATAAGTAAAGAATTCAAGTGTGATTGGATTTTTTTTTTTTTTTGTGCTCAGAATTCAAGTGTTATTGGATCAAATGCTAGCGTATGAAACTGAAATGAAAGGTTGTCAACAATAAATAAAGTAGAATAATTTATTTGGTTTGAAATTAAAGTAGAGTAGCTAGGAATTGAGAAGAGGATTGATCAGAGAGAGAGGGGTTCTTGCTTTGTTGTAAAGACTGAGGCACCGTTTAGTAGTTCCATTCAGATGATAACGTTTGGTTCTTGGCACTGTTTCCCAAGTCTCACTCTGAAAACCGCCGCACCAGGTTTTGTTCTTTCTTTTATATATTTTAATTTCCTCATCAATCCATTCCAATTTTATTTTTATTATAATTTTATAAATCAATTTTTTTAATAAAAAAAATCCTTCTTTTATTTGATAAGGAATAAATTAACTAATAAAAATATATAGTTCTTTCTTCAGTTGTTGTTGTTGTTTTTTTTTAATGTGAAGTTGTGAGTTCGAATTTAAAAAACAAAAATAATATTATTATTTTGGAGCACAGAGGGATCATCTGATCACATAAAACCTCCAAAATCATTCAGACCTGAAATGAAAGAAAGACGAAAATTAATAAGGGAACCCCATTTTGATTAACACTCTTCTCCATATACCAATAGGACCTTGGCATTCAAATTAATACAGAAACGGCCTCCTTTTTTTCTCCATCTTTTAAGCCAGCAAAGAAGACAAGCACACGTTAGAAATGGAGAAAAAAAATAAAATTTACAATTAATAGCGAAACAAACTAGAACAAGCCAGAACACAACCACACATGGGGTAATAGACTAGTATAATATATACTAAGTTTCAGGCCATGCTTTACTCTCCAAAAAATGGTTTTCTTTCTTCTTATTCTTCTTCTATGTCAAGTCCTTGTTTGGATTGGCTTCGATTTCCTGAGTTTGGGAAAGAATTTTCACTTCTGATCTCTTCATCTTCTTTGCCATGAAAGAAATTTCATCACTTTAATCTGATCTCCTTCTCTTGAACCATCAAGTACATACTGTGTTTCTGCAATAAAATATACTCAGAAGAATCTAAGATTTGAGAAGATATAGAGAAGTCACTTTCTTTGTTCGAAGGTAAGAGACCATGAAGGCTTATATATTATATTCTATTTATTTATGTTATCCACAATGTTTGTTGATCTCTCTTTGTAGATTGTGTATGCGTATTTTTATTATTATTATAATTTTGACAGAATCCAGATGCTTTATGTTGCTTCGCTCTTTCAGATTGGATTTCAAAAGCCATACCCTTATCCGTACACAGAGAAAAAACAAAGAGAGAGAAAGTTCATCCCTGTTAGTATTATCCAGTTTCTCTTCCTCTAAGAAAACTCATTTGAACCATATAAGAACGAAGAAGAAGAAGAACCCGTCGAAGTTGAAAAGTTGTGATTTTTGTTTTATTTTTTGGATTTTGTTGCTGAATGAGAGATGAATATTGGTGGGGTGGAACCGCAAGTAGTGGAAGTTGGAGATTTCTTTGAAGAAGAACAAACAGTTATGGCGGCGGTTAAAGAGCGAGAGATCTGGCTTCACAATAACAACAATAATGTTAATATTAATAATAATGGCCATCACCACCAAGATCATCATCATTACGATGAGGATGATGATCTTCTTGCCGGTGTAATGGACGATGCTGCTTCTCTGTTTTACGCCGACGACTTCCCTTGTCTTCCAGATTTCTCATCATGCATGTCGTCTTCTTCGTCTTCGTCTTCACCTCCGGCCGCTGCCAAGGTCAAAAACCCCCTCACGTGCGTCACCTCGTCTTCCAATACTTCGTCGTCTGATTCGGCAGAGACTCCTCTCCTCCCGCCGCCACAGCCGGCGGCAGCGATGGCGTTATCCTCCGCTGCTTCTATGGAGATCTCGCAGCAGACGGATCGACAAGGTGACTGCGCTGACGGCGGAGATTGTGTGTACCAGATGGACACATTTGGGAGTATGGAACTGATGGAGAGCAACGAATTCTTCGATCCTTCATCAATCTTTGAGAATGAAGACAATCTATTGGACGAGTTGACTCAGTTTGACCAGGTGAATAACCAGCCGGAAGTAGAGGGACATGCAAGCGGTGGAATGATGGTATTACAGGAGGAACGGCAACAGCAACCACCGCCACAGTTGGCGGCGGAGGCGGTGGTGACAGATGAAGAGATGAGCTCGGTGTTCTTGGAGTGGCTAAAGATGAACAAAGATAGCGTGTCGGCGAGTGACTTGAGGAGCGTGAGGCTGAAGAAGGCGACAATAGAATGTGCAGCAAAGCGACTTGGTGGAGGAAAAGAAGGGATGAAGCAGTTGCTGAAGCTAATTCTTGAATGGGTTCAAACCAGTCATCTTCAAAAGAAAAGAAGAATGGATTATCACGTTAATAATGATAATAATGACAATCTTTTCATGGCTGATCAGTTTCATCAGGACACTACTAACCCTATTTCTGATTTGAACCACCAATCGTCATTTGGAACGGAATGGATCTCTCAGCGTCCGGCGGCTGCTTCTCTTGCCCCGCCGCCATTTTCGCAATCAGTGGTTGGGTATGGTAATAATAATAACATGGTAGACCCGTTTTCAAGCGAGTTTCAGGCGATGGATTCTACTCATTCTCAGTTCAGTGTTGACAATAACAA
This sequence comes from Acacia crassicarpa, assembly GCA_034222035.1. NCBI lineage: Eukaryota > Viridiplantae > Streptophyta > Magnoliopsida > Fabales > Fabaceae > Acacia > Acacia crassicarpa. Next base: position 47,831,395 of record JAWXYG010000006.1, on the reverse strand, counting down.
CCACCCATTCGGGACGACAATGGCGGCATATGGCGGTTACGCGAACAATCAGTATCCATATCAATATTTGCAGGGCGGCGCCGGCTTGGATAGATTGGGTCCGTTGGCGACGAAAGAAGCAAGGAAGAAGAGAATGGCAAGGCAGAGAAGGAATGTATCTCATCATCATCATCAACGGCAACACAATGTGCAAGAACAACAACAAAACCAGCAGAATCAAACTAGGGATTATTGCACCGGGGCTGATACACCTGCCCCACCGCATGCAAATCAACCCAACTGGTTGTATTGGCCTTCGCCACCTGTGGCCGCGTCCAATGGTGTAGGAACCGCTTCTGGTGCGCCAGTGGCTCAGGCGGAGCCGCCACCATCCACGATGACTGGCAGAAATGCGAGGGATCAGAGTACAGCCATGCAGTCCGAACAGAATCATCAGCGAAGCCGAGTCTCATTAGATAAACGACAGGTACGTAGATTAAGTCCCAGCTTGAAATGCTTTTCGAAGGTGATTTACGATATACAAGATACAAGATAAGTAAATGAATCTATTTTTGCAACAGGCCCTAATTCATCAACAAATTGTTAAAGTGACGATACCTTAATTAATTTGTTATGTTGTGAAATTGAATGATTTGAGATTATGTTATAATAGGGATGGAAGTCTGAGAAGAACTTGAAGTTTCTTCTGCAGAAGGTGTTAAAGCAAAGCGACGTGGGTAATCTGGGGAGGATAGTGTTGCCAAAGGTGATTCTCTTTTGTGTTGTTTTTGAAATTTTGATTTAGTTGATGGATTAGTGATTGTAATAAGGGAAGAATTAATTAATGATTTACTTGCATCATCAGAAAGAAGCAGAAACTCATTTGCCAGAACTGGAGGAAAGAGATGGGATTTCAATAGCAATGGAAGACATTGGGACTTGTCGTGTTTGGAACATGCGCTATAGGTATATATATATTCTGAGAAATTAAATTCCTTTTTTTACTAATAAGTAGCAACTGAGATTGTCTCTTGTTTAATCTGTGGAGTATCAGATACTGGCCAAACAACAAAAGCAGGATGTATCTGCTTGAGAATACTGGTATGGCTTTCCTAGATTAACTTCCTAAAGTTCTCATTTTTCCTTGGTAAAATTAATGTTTTGACCTTTATAGTTTTGAAACTCAGTATTTACATTTTGACTTGATATAACTCAGTTTTTATAGTTTTGATTCTATTATAACTCTGTTATTAAATTTTAACTCACTACAACTTATCAAGTTAGCCTCTATAGTTTTAATCATTTTGTAATTTAGTCTATTACCTTTATTATATAGTATAACATTTTATTTTCTGAAATATAGGGAGTAAATTATAAAATGATTAAAAAGCTATAAATACTGAATTGTGGTGAATCAAAAATCAAATTTTAGGGTATAGAGATTAAGTTACAATGAGTCGAAGTATAAAAACTGAGTTCAAATTGAGTTAAAACTGTAGGAAACGAAAGATTAATTTGGGAGAATCCTAAGAAAATACCACTTGAAATTCAAAATGAAAAATAAGTGATTTCACAATAAAATGAATTGTCAATTGCTTTACTGTTTTTGTTAATTAATCACATTATTGTTGTTGTCAACATGATTTTAAATTCAAATGGTATTTTTCTGTGATTCTCCTTGTTGATTTTCCGTTTTCTTCTATATATCTAATTGACTAATACCATGTATGTTCGTATATGTAATTTTCAGGAGATTTTGTGAGAGCCAATGGACTTCAGGAAGGAGACTTCATAGTCATATATTCAGATGTCAAATGTGGGAAATATGTAAGTAATTAAGAGCCGTATTTGTTTTGTAATTTCCTTATAGCTTTAATCTCTCTTATTTTTATTATTAAAAAGAGTTAAAATAATGTTAATTTTGGGGAACAGATGATAAGAGGAGTGAAGGTGAGGCAAGCTGTAGGGTCGAAACTTGAGACGAGGAAAGCAGCAAAATCATCCCACAAGGTTAACCTTAATGGATCTGATAATCCATCTTCAGCCAACAAGAATCACAAAAAGCAATAACGTTTTGGATGACACAGATATCATATCATAACTAAGAGAAGTGCAGTGTACAGGGACAAATTTTAATGTTGTAATATATATGTTCTTATTTGGGGTCAATCGTTAATTATTATGACTTCTCATCTTTAATAGATTTGAGATATATTTTGAAATATTTATGAAGATTTGAGATATATTTTGAAATATTTATGAAGTCATCAATGCTAAATTAAAAGGATTTTCTTGAAATTAAATTTTGATTTCAATTTAGAAAATAAGTTTTTAAGTTTAGAAAAGAAAATAATAATGGGAACTTTTCTAAAAATAATAATAAATTAGTTTGTTATTATGATGATTATCATTAATATATATTTTTTTTTTTTTGGGTTAACTAACAGGGAAAGGACGTGAAGCATTTTGGCAATTGAGGATTGAATTAAGGGGGGAAAAAAAAAGAACTTGGGCCATAAGTCACGGTTGGAGCATGCAATAATTAGAATAAAGGGGAGGCCATAAGTCATCAGATCATTATTCATCTTCGTCTCATTGCAACCGGGAAGGAAATAGGGAGGAGACGAGAGTGCAGAGTTGGAGGCAGTGAATCTTGCTATTCTTTTGAGCCAAAAAATAATAATAATAATAATAATAATAATAATAATCTTGCTATTCTTGGTTTAGTTTTCTTTCCTCTCTATAAGAATTTGAACTCTGAATTTTTTATTTGTTTTGATGGATTTGATTAAAGCCATGTGTGACTAACTTTTTCTTACAACTTAGAGGAGCTATGGATTTGTTTGAGACTTTGAGATTATTCCCATTAATTAGTTTGCTTAATATTATTTCAGATTATTTAATCTTATTTCTATTGTCATTACTTAGTAATAGGTCATCATTGAGTATGTTTAGAAGATTTAGGATTGAACTTGACGAAGAGAATCTTAAATTGATTATGTGATTAAATAATATAGAATTAGATTTTAATCTAACTTGTGTATAGGATAGACATATACTTAGAAGCTCGTATAATCAAATTAGGGTGAGCCCGATCTAAATCGAAACTTATTTAGTTGTGTGAGACACTGCATAATTAATTGAGCTAGCTATAGAAGTGGACCGACAGGAATTTATAGATATTAAACTCTAGATTAGCTAATAAAGGGTCCATTTGGATGGACTTTTAAAAAAAGTGCTTTTTTTAAGTGTTTATTTTTTAAGTTCTAAATTGGAGCTTTTAAAAAAAGGAGCACTTTGGCTTTTTTTTTTTGTGACTTTTGTTTTTTCAAAAAAATATCATCTAAACACATAAATTAATTAAAAAAGTATTTTTTTCATTAAAAAAGTGTTTTTTTCCTCAAAAAAGGCCATCCAAATGGGCCCTAAATTAAGTTAAAATTAATATTGTAAGGATAAAATCTAAAAAGCAAATAAGGAGATTAGTGACTCTAGGTTGTCCTTCTTGACATTAGAATTTGCCCTTTGTGAAAAATATTTGGCATTATTAGTATTTTTAATTTGTTTTCTTGAATTTCTATCTTTAGTCATATTGAAACAATTATGATTTGTTCAATTTAAATGAACAAGGAAATTTAACACATAATTATTTCTCAGTGCAACAATATTGATTTGCCACTTTCATGACCCATATACTTGGGGGAGCTTAAGTAAATGTTGGAAGCATAAATTATACTCTCTCTAGTTTTAATTATAGGATAATATTTGGGAGTTGGTTTTGGTCCTAATTATAAGACAACATTCTAATTTTTGTTAATTTCTTCCTAAAATACCCTATTTTATTCACTCAAGTGTGTTTGATTTTTTATGAATATATATGTTTGTAGGTGCGTAAACTCTTTCAATCAGTGGAATTTTTATATGCGTGTGTGTGTCTATATATGTATATACACACACGTGAATGTGTGTGTACATATATGTATGTATGTATGTATATATGTGTGTCTTTGTATATATGTAGGTATATATGTGTGTGTCTATACACAACTATATAGACACACACGCACATATATGTGTGTGTAGACATGTATGTATATTTTGTGTGTGTGCTGTCAATATATATGTGTGTGCGTGTGTGTATGTACATATATAAACACACACACATATATTACATAAATATATGTGTATGGAGAGGTATGTTGCGGAAACTATTGATTCACTTTTACTTATGATATTTTAAATTTATATAGGAACATTTTAGGAAATTGAGTAAAATTAACTAATTTAACTTCTTTCCTTAATCTCCACAAAATTGGTTAAATGTATTCTATAATTAGGATCAGAGGGAGTATATGTAATTACATGGGCAGCGGGTTATATATATATGCGTTTTATTTTGGATATGCCGACTTGGTAATTATATACAAATAATTACATCTCTCTTTCAAGCTCTTGCATCTCTGCTATATATCATCATTGAACTGTGTTAACTGACAAGAATACAGCATAGTCTTAAAGATATTCAAATATATATATATATATGGTTTTGGTATTTTTGCATTATTAATAACGTACAAAATTGGTGATGGCAACTTTTTTTTTTTTTTAAAAAAAAAGCATTATTATTAAACTTGTTGAATTAAAAATAGAGACACTAAAAGGAAGGACTTTTGGTATCCCAGTTTGAAATTGGGATGCCTATAGATGTGATAGCTGAAAGCTCTGCCCCGCCCGGACTTATAACTTCATCAATCTAATCATAGTTTTACAATGAATAGGAAAACACACTTTGCGACTTCAGACTTCTGTTAGCACCACAGATTCTCCGCCGTCATCCTCCATGTTTGCTCCTCCATCCTTTCGACAACTTCCAATGACAAAATGCACCATCGACAAAACACTCCTCCCTCCTTTTGGAAATCACTGAGATGGCGTAGAGCTTAGTGGTGGAGGAAATCACTGAATCGTAAGGGACTTTCTATATGGCTAAAAAAACTTGCCATCGTTTTTCTTCATTTTGGCTTCCTGTCTACAGATCTATGGAATTTGTAATTATTTATCGATTTCATCTTTTCTACATTTATGTGAAAACTAGCCACATTCTCTTATTGAAATTTTAGATCTGAGAGGGTTGAACACCAATTTTCTCAGATATTGAAGTCTCCCTGATGATGGTGTTGAACACTAACCCCACGGCGGTGGACACAACCACGAGCACTAACCCAACGGCAATGGCGATGAACAGCAATTTTCACAGATTTGGAAGTGTCTTTGATGGTTTTGAGGGTGGTTAATATATGTAAGTCTCTCTCTCTCTCTCCACCACTCTTCTATACATCGCGTAATTATTATTATTATTATTTTTTTTTTTAAAAAAAACTTTACAACGTCCCTAAAAAAAAGGATGTAGTAAAGTTTCTTAGGAATCTGTTACCTCATTCCTTTTTTTAGGGACGTCGTAAGTCTCTTATGGACCTCTTATGACATTCCTTTTTTTTTTTTTCCTACAGGGACGTTGTTTCTTGACTTTACTCTATCTCTAACATAGGCATCCCCCAATTTTCAGACATTAAAAGGCCAAAAAAGCAGATGTTAAAAGCATTGTCTTTGTATAGTAGTGTGGATTCTCCAAAAAGCATCCAAAGTCAAGATTTTTCTTGGCAGGCATTTTAAATGAACTATTAACTTATTGCCAAGTTAATTGGTAACTTGAGAAGCCCATTATCTAATACTAATAGAGTCTTTAATATAAGATCTTATTTATGTTGTGAGCTGCAATGAGATCTTATATAAAGATAAGAGCTATCATAAATAATAACAAACAAAATAGAAACATAAGTATATGAGGCAACATGACTAAAACACGATTGGATATGGTAATAGGCTCCTAGTCTAGTTAGTGATTGTGGGATGGCTCAATTAAGCATGCATCCTTCCCAGCTCCATACTTAAATAACTAATTTATATCTATATAGATATGAAGGGGAAAAAAAAGTTATAAGACAGTTATTTGTAAGAAATATGTGTTGGTTTTTCTAAAATATCATTTTTAATAATGTGTTTTATAACCACCTCCTTGAAAAGAGTCCCATGCTATATACAATCAATAGGTATATTGTAAGGAAAAAATCATAAATTTAGAAAGCAAAATAGATTGAAGTCTTATATTTAAAATTAAAAAAGAAACGTCTTATTTATTTGTTTGTTTGTTTTATTTTTTTAGAATGAAGAGGCCCTTTATTTAACTTCTACATTTTGGATAGGAGTTAGTACTTTGGGTAATTTAGACTTGCAATACAATCCATGGATCTACAGTATTACTTCCCTTTTTTAATGAAATGCTTTCATAGAGAGTTTTAATGAAAAAGTAATTAGAACAAATATTGAAATTCATGCAGAGTAAATTAAACATGATAGCAAATGATGTCACAGTAGCGCACTTTTTCTTTCAATAATATTTATAATCCTCAATAATATATATATATATATATATTAGTTATCACAAGTCATCCATTTTCAAAACCTCATCTCTCTCAAACATTTTTTTTTCATTTTTTAACTTGATCTAGGATAACTCTAAAAAACCTTTTTTTAAAAAAAGTTTGACGATTAACTACTCTTTTATTATATATATATATATATATATATAATTGTATCTAATAGGAAGTAATTTCTGGAAGAAAAAAAAAAAAAGGAGAGTATGCATTTTGGTTTGGGCATCTAAATGTTGAAGTGGAGCTATCACAATCAAAATTAAGTTTTTTTTTTTGGGGTTATATCAAGCCAATACAATTTACATGGGATAAGATTTTTTTTTTTTAATACAAAAAGAAAACTAGTTGCGCTGTCTATTATTATATATATGAGGTTTAAACTTTTCATGTTGCATGAGAAGAAGAAGATTTCTATATACACATGAAATAATGAGACCCACATATATATATATATATATATATATATATATATAATTATATATATGTGTGTGTGTGTGTGGGTCTCACCATTTTATGTGTGTGTGACATGAGAAAGCATTTCTCATAGGAAGAAGTGTTTTTCCATATATATATATATATATATTTATAATCCTTTTGAGCCACCTAGTATCCAATGTTTTTTTTAAAAAAAAAATCATATTACAATGTATTCAAGTAACTGACTAATTTACATTGAATCTTTGTGATTAAAATAAATGCCTCTTCTTAAAAGTTTTTTTGAACAAGGCTTGATTCCACTTTGTAGTCTAGCTAATTCATTGAACTATTTTTAATTTAGCTCATCTTTTTTGTATTTATTCAATTTATTTTTGAAAAAATGACAGAAAAAGAACTTTAAAATTGTAAAATCTTAAATAAAGTATTATATTTCTTATAAAATGAGTGATGAATTATTTATCAAGTTTCGCCATTATTCTTTCAATTTTTCATAACAAATTTGATTTAGAATTTTATAATTTCAAAGTTCTTTTTTTATGTCATTTTTCCTTTATTTTTTTATATAATTTAATTATGATTAATTTACATTCCCTCAATAACTAGTTAATAACTTTTAAAATAAAATAATGTGTTTTTAATGTTTACTCTTATTTAATAGGACGTTTTAGTTAGAAAAATATTCTTAATTACACCTCTAATTAATTACATTTTTGAAAAACCTTATTAGTTTTCAAAGATCAAAATGCCATCAGGTCAAAAAAGAAAGATTAAAATGCCTTACAGTTTTTAACATAATGATTCAGAAAAAAAAAATACTACGTATAATTTTAGAATGAAGGGAGTAAAAGTTCCTTTTTTTTTAAAATATAAAATTAAAATTTATATGATTGTGTACACAAAATTTTTTTTTTGAAACATCATGGTAGGGGAGGGGGGTAGGGTTTGAACCCTGGACATAGGGAGGAAGGCCAGTTAATACTGGCTCTCATACCACTGTACTACTAAGGTGCTGTCTGTGTACACAAAGTTTTGTTTGTTAGAAAAACTCTTTGCCTCTTTGGGTTTTTTCAGTAAACTTAATATTATTTTCAATACTGGAAAAAGGTTTATTTTATATTTTCCGGTATATAAAAGAAAAGGTTTTATTTATGCGGCTGAGAAAAACGGCGGCATTCTAGTCGCGCTTCTCTCCTTGCTTACTTTGTAGCTGCAAAAGCTCTCGCCTACTCTGATAACAACAAAAGGCAGAAAATTTATGCTCAGAGTCGGAGGGAAGAATGTATTCTTCAGTTCTTAACATTCATAATTCATGTCCTATTTCGTCTTACTCCCCAAATTGCTTCCAGGGTCGACTCTTTGCTCTAACTCCATTTCAATTTCTTTCGTCAAATTCCTCTTTGAAGTTCAAGAATCAGCCTTTGAGATTCACTCGCCCCAAGATATCCAGAACCCACAAGCCTCGCTCTTCCTTTGTAGTTCTCGCAGTACAATCCAATTTATTTAAAGGTTAGATTTTGCTTCATTCGGGCAGTCTCGTTCATTTTGGGTATGTTCGGATTAGACATTTTATTTGATCAGGGTTTGAAACCAACAAATTCTGTTATTATAATAAGTTTAAAGAAGGATAAAATGTTCGCTTAAATCCAAATGAATGAAATTGTCAAACTTACAGTGCTTCTGTTTTTTGGGATGATGAGATTTCAGTTCATCGATGAAATGGAATTGGAGATAAGCTAATTTCAGAATTATTTCCAGGTTTATAAGATTATATTTGTCGGCAAGTTCTTGGTTTACTGGCACAAGAGACTTTGTATACATAAAGATAATCGGATTTTGAATGACCATTGGTGAAAAGCGAAATTCGTAATATTCCAATTGTGTAACTGAATTTGAACTTGCTTTATCCTCTTTGCTGTGGAGTGGACTATAGTAATTGACACCAATTTGAATTTTCTTAATCCTAAGCACCATCTGGCTGCAGTGATCGCTCTAGTGACTGATTTTGGTTCAGTAAACTTATTTTAAAGGATCTTCCTTGAGGTTCTAGCGGCTTCGTTTTAGTTGTTTTTTGTTTGTTTTGTTTTTATTTTGTATTTTTTTATATAGTATATATTTTGGATTCAGTATGTTATGACAATACGAGTATGGGGAGGATCATTGAGTTTAGGTACTCCTCTGGTTCTTAATATAAGACTACTTTGGGAATTGATCTTGGTACAAAACATAGTTTTCATATTTGTTAGTCTTTTCTTAACTTACCACTATTGATGTTTTCTCAACAATAATCAAGGGAGGAGAGAAAATGGGGGAATTAAGGAAGATAACTAAGGTGCTTTAGAAAATACATGTCATATTAACTAATTGAACTAACTTCCTTAATCTAATCAAATTAAATAAATATGTCTTATATTAAGGATGGAGGAGTAATATGAACTGTCTAATCTCATACAGAACTTGATCGTGGGTTGTACTCTGCAATTTGCAGTGCGTAAAGCTAGTCAAGTTTTACTGATTAGTTTCTATCCAAATGTTTCAGTGGAATTTCCTGACTATTTTGAACGTTTCCCTGTGATGTGATGACTACCTAGACGATGAATGAGCTTTATCCGTTTTGAGGAGTGAACATATGGCATACCAGATTTTGACAGTTTTTTGACGGTATCATATAATTTGTTTAAAACTTGATTTGCGGTATAGTTTTGTGTAATAAATCTGGAAATTCTACTCTGAATGCTTTGCATATTTCCTCAACTTTCTTGCTTCTTCAGGAAACCTAACCTTTAATTTTGATTCCCACTGCCATTGTGATTATGTTAAATAGCTCTGCAGACAGCATGGAAAGTTGGTAGGGATGGAATTGAGGCCGGTACTAATCTTGTTCCTGTAAGTTTGAATAGCCCTTTTTCAATACGACAATCCTCAGATCAAGTCTTCTTATTGAAAACTTTGTTCTGTTTTATTATTCATTTTGTTCATCTTCTCTTCTTGTGTGTGGAACTAGGATTCTATACCGAGACCGGCAGCAAGGATTTCCGTAACCTTTGTAGCATTGAGCGTTGTACTTTTTGTTCTGAAGTCTGTCCTCTCTACAGTATTCTTTATTCTGGTAAGTCATCCACTTTCTTTGTCCACAGAAATTTTGAGTTTTGACATTCTTTGTACTGCTAAGTGTTTAAGGCAGCATAAGAATGCCAGGAGGAGTCTCAAATGAATATATTTATTCTTTAAATCTGTATATTTCTTTGTATCCATACTTCTTGTCTTACCTGCTATTCTGAAAAATGGGTTCAATTGTTGCAACTTGATTCAATACTTAAGTTCCTTTCTCAAGTTAATAAATGGTCTTTTAGTACTGTTTTGGCATTCATTTAATAAACATCATATTGAGTTCATAGAAACAATTTATTTGCGTGATGTCAGGCCACTATGGGACTTGCATATTTCGCATTCCTAGCTTTTAATAAAGATCAAGGTCGAACTGGAGGCGGAGACACCACCTCCTCCTCCTCCTCCACCCCTATGGAGGATCCGGTAGAAGAAGCCAGAAAAATAATGGAAAAGTACAAGTAGTGTCACCGGAGTAAGACATTCTTATCCATTTTTCAGCATTCAACAATTGTCCATTGAGAGATACCTCAATTTCTGACGGAAATAACATTTTTAAATTTCAGAGAGAGAGAGAGTGTGTGTGTGTGTGTGTGTGTGTGTGTTTGTGTGTTGTGCTCCTTTTCTTTTCTTCCTTTCCCTATAAATGAATGCTATCAATTTGTTAAAAAATCGAGACTTTGAGAGATCTAAATCTACGATGATTGAGGAGGAAGAGATGGAGACTTAGTTATCTTCAATCATGCAAATCATGACATTTTCAGTTGTATAGATTATTTCATAATATAATAATTTTGAGGCTTCCTGTTCAGGGGAAAAATGACTCTTGGTTAAAAAATTTTGTAATATTCCACTTGAAACCTGTTTCTGCTAGACGTATCACTCAGCTGCAAATTATATTTAGGTGAGCCTGAAGTGAAAATAAGAATATGCTCACAGAGCCTGAGAATACTGTGATTCTACCGTTGCTGATGGCTGTCAAAGGAATGCTAAAATCGAATGAGAACCTGTAGTTGGAGGTTTTACTAGTTTATGCATTTTCTTATCCTGCAGGTTGTGTCACTCAGAGACTTGTAGCTGTACAACTTCATTATGCAATATATAGTATACTAACATTAAATAGTGGAAGTTTCTAAAACTTTACTAGGACTTTTGTATAAAACCCTTCTTAGTCTTGTTTTTTTTTTTTTGTTATCAAACTTTTCATGATGGATTTTTTTAATTGATTTTGGAACTTTGCTCGTGGTATTGTGCCAAACTATATTTATAAATACGTTATGTAATTATGAATAGCCCAGTGTCATCAGCGCATTTTTCACACACAATATGTCATGTATTATTCGTAGCCTATTCAGAAATTTACACATAATTCTTGAACATGATCTCGCCACACCTTTTTATTTAGTTTTCTATGCTACCAATAAAAATATAATTTTTTAATTTTTTAAAATGCTGAGTTTGTGAGGTGCCTCTAAGGAAAGAGTAATAATGTAATATATAAGAAAATATTATACATCAAAGTTATTTTCTCTGCTCTTACTCAGTTCTCTCTCTGTTCAAACGTGAGGGACCTAGATTGGAATTAAATTACATAATGTCAACTATAGAGGCTGTTTTCATTATTTGAATCTGTGACCTTTAGGTTACACAGCAATAACCTTATCTTGTGTTAAGGCTCACTCTCTCCAAAATTCTATTCATCGATGTCAATGATACAACGTAGTCCCTCTCCTCTTAACATCAACTCGAACGCCTTGTTAATCTCGGAGAATGGAACTCTGTGTGTTAAAAACTTTTCCAATTCCAACTTCTGCACACAAACCAAACACAAACAAGAAGCAAAGAATTTCAGTTTGCATCAAAACTTCACTCATTTTATCACAGAATGAGACCTAATGATTATATAACACAATGAAAAACTATGGTTCACCTTGTTCATGTACATGTCAACAATAGATGGAAGATCAGTCCTGGGCTTGTAGTTCCCAAAGAAAGTCCCTTTTAGTGTTCTTTCGTTTAGCACATTTATTGGTTTGGTCATGAACACTGCATCCTTGGTGGGTACTCCTACAAGCACTGCAACTCCCCAACCCTACAATGCTCCCCACAAAATTATTAACCATATAGCCAGCAAAATTCCTACCCACAACATATGAATTGTTCTCCAAATTTTGTGGAAAACAATAAATAAATAAATAAAGATTTCAAGTTCTTTAGCCACCATTAATGGAAGTTATTGGTCCTTAACCATCATTTTTCCAGATTTTCTACTATCATATATGGTATGGTTATATATGATAAAAGGGTAAATGTACAAATTTACATTGGAAGTTTTTTTTGGGATTTAATGTCACCCTTAGAAATTTCAAAAAATAGGAATGTTACCTCACATTGTTAAAAAATTTAATGTTAACAATTAGAAAATTAACATTTACTGTTAACATTTTTAACATTAAGGAGTAATATTGTTACATTTTGAAACTTTCAGAACAATAATAAACACAAAAAAACTTCTGACCCAAATTTGTACCTTAAGTCCTTAACCCAATGATAGAAAGGTGACTTACATCATGAACACATTCAAAAGCAGAGATCATGGCATTGATGTTTCCAGTGCACTCCACACTACGGTCCACTCCACCATTGGTCATCTCTGCAATAACCTGTGATTTACAACCATAGCTTTGTGAAGCCATAAAATACCAGGTGAAGTGAACAGTAAGGACATAGTTGGTGGAGAATTGATGTACCTCCTGAACTGGTTTATCATAATCCTTTGGATTTATAAACTCAGTCACTCCAAATTTCTTGGCTACATCAAAGAAAAAGAAAACAAACAGTCAGATACTAAAGCTATCAGTTTTATTAGAAATGGGAGATTACTGAAGTTCCAAGAACAAAATCTACCTGCTTCAAATCTACTAGAGTTCAAGTCAATCCCAATGATCCTGGATGCCCCAGCAATCCTTGCCCCCTCTGCAGCCTGATATTTTAGAATCTAGTTATACTTATAATATTTTGATTGAAGAATTTGATGATAAAAGTTAAAAATTTGTATTCATGTCATCTTTAGAGAAACATTAGATGTTACTCTTCTGATCTAATTTATAAGTCACTTTTAGCATATTTCACAAAAAAACCTTAAACTTTATTAAGCTGAACAACTCTCCTATTTTTCACCAATTTAATATACATTATATTCTATGAGAACAAAGTCAATACAATAATAAATGAAGGGTAAATTTGTACATTCAAGTGAAAAATTTCCTTCTAACCTATAAAATAGGACCCAAAAAATTCTCTCTCCCTACTCTATAAATAGGACCAGAGGAGTAACACTTACAGCAAGGCCGACAGTTCCAAGACCAAAGACTGCAACAGAGGAACCTTTCTTTGGTTTTGCCACATTCAGAGTTGCTCCCAAGCCTGAAATCTTAAGAGTATTCAAATCAGTCAACGAGAAATTAAATCTAATGCTGAAATCATACATTTATACATAACCTAAGAGTAAATCAACAACTTTTTTTGTAATAGATAAGCTAAAGACTTAAACAAGAGTGGGACTTAACCAGTCGAAATGCCGCAGCTGAGTACACAGACTTTATCCAAAGGTGCCAGAGGGTTGATCTTGGCAAGGCAACCAGCGTGAACAACAGTGTATTCACTGAAAGTGGAAGTGCCAAGAAAGTGGTTGATAGGGTTGCCATTAATGGAAAACCTGCTTTTTTTATCACTCAGCATTACTCCTCTGTTTGTATCTATTCTCAGAAGGTCACACATGTTGCTCTCCTCTGACTTGCAATGTGCACATTCTCCACATTCCCCAGTGAATACCGGAAGCACATGATCCCCTGCTTCCAAGTCTGTCACTCCTTCTCCAACACTCTCCACAATTCTGTTCATTTTTCAAATTAAGTAAACTCACACATTCACATACTACTATAAAATATCATACTAAGTTTTTTTACTAGATTGGGTATAATTTTCTTAAATTTTGTAAAATGCACAAATAATTCTTTGGTTTTTAAAATTTGAGAAGGAATCTATATAACTCTTAGATTTGTAAAATAATCTGTGTCATAATTAGTTTACTAGTAGGATCATTGCAAACCATGATTTAAAGATACTATATGCGTATACTCTTGTACCTTTTCTAAGTGTTTGATAACTGAATTATGTGGTACAAGAAAACAGTTATAATTGGTTAAAAGTAACAAATATATAGGAAATGAACTATTTTTTAAAGCATGCCCTTATTTATAAGAGGTAAGTTAAAAAGATAAATAGATTAGTAATGAGAGAAAATGTGAAAGATAATGTAGGATGAGAAAAAGATAAAGAGAGAAATATAATTAATTTGAAGCAAAAATGATAAAAACACGTACAACTTCAGGTATGATATTATAAAAGGATAAAGAAAATTAAAATTTCAAGCTTTTATAAAAAGAGCATAGGGAGTATAACACAGTTTAAGGAACTATCTTTGTTGACACTGATGTGTACTCTGTTAACGAAACAATACAGAGTTATCAAAGTTAATAGTAACAAATTATCAGCACAAGATTCACAATACGAGGAAGGAAGGAAGTGATATCCAATTTAACTTTCGTTTTTGACAATAATTTTCTTTAATGAGATAAAAACCCAGAACAGGATACTTTCAGAAATCATAATTTTTTTTTTCCCTAAGAATCCTATCTCCACAGTTAGATTAAAAAGTGGATAGTTCATATTTAATATTTTATAAAATTATTATCATACATTTTTTTATTATGTTTTTAAAATTTTGTCGTGAAGTTATGAATTGTATAAATGAGGTTTTAACCATTTAAAGTCATTTATTAATGTTTAAAATTATAATTTTATAAAATATTAAATCTAAACTATTCTTTTAAAAAAAAAAAAAAAACATGACGGTGGATATAAGCTTATGTGAAGAAAACGAGGGGGAAAAAAAGAAGAAGAAAGTCCAAGCCCAACAATAGTCTTACCCAGCTGCCTCGTGGCCAAAAATTCTGGGGAAAAGAGGATTTTGCCCCTGAAACACAGATATAAATGAGAGATCAAGCTTTGTGAATTAGAGAACAAACAGAATAATATTCTGCATGTGGTTTTTGGAATAAAAAATGAAAAAGTAGAATTGAGTTACACAGACCTTGGCCTCCCAGAAGTAGAGATCAGTGTGGCAGAGAGAAGTATATTTGACCTTCATCCTCACTTCCATGGCCTGTGGTGGAGCTACCTCCACTCGTTCCATCACCAATGGTTTCCCTGCTTCCCATGCTACTGCAGCTGCTTTTCCATATATTTTGTTCCATAAGTATTGCATTCATTCAAATGTATTTCTTGCACTAACAATTGTGTTTATTGAACCATTTCAAACCTAATGAAGGGGCAAAAGAAGGAAACAAATTAAATTTACTTTGTTTTCAGCTGGATTTTGTTTTTAAGAAGGCTAAAAGAAAGCAAATGTCAGAAGTTTTCTAGAAGAGTTGCTTTAGTCCAGTTGGATTCTCCTTATTACATGTTTTTCTTTAGGCGTTTCTTGTATGAGGTGCTTCTTGCATGCTTATCCTCTAATTAGAAAGGATGTGACATTTTTTTTATACTTTATTTATTTAGATTAAATTATATACTGCATCCTAATATATTTATTACACCTAGTATCTTAAATTAATTAATTTTCAGTCCTACATTCAGAAATATTTTTCTGATTATAATTTATTTATGGTAAAATCATAAAAAATACTTTTTAAGTATCTTAAATACTTCTATTTAAAATTAAAATTTATTTCAACTAATTTATTTTAGCTATTTATTTTAAAAAAAATTATATTTGGAAGGTTTTTAATCTCAGCCATTACCGATATCTTTCCCTGTAGTAACACCTAAGATAATCTTATCGCTAAATAAAAATCTAGTTACTTTTTTTTTTTGAAAAATCATGTGAAGTTGAAAGGACTAAAAGAAACACCATCAAGAAAAAAGACAAAAGAATCAATTGTTTCGTAGTGCAAAGGATAGTGACTACATAATATTATCATAAAGCGATGATCTCGTCCTCTTCATCAATGGTTTTGAAATATTGTGCTTGTTTCAGTGATCATCCAACCATTTACATTCGAATGCAGATCTCAAAAGGCATGAGAACATGAAATCCAAATTCTAATCGTGTGATTCTCTGAACAGAGACTTGTATAGAGTCCATTTTGTTATGAAAAAACAGTGCAAAATTCGGAAGAAGAATAGCACGGAGCCGAAGAATCCAACCTAATTCTGCTATGGAACTGAACTTACTTCTCCTATTAGAATTCTACTTTCCCTATTTTCAGAGTCCAGCAACATCAATGAAGATAGAAACTAAGCAAACCATCCGGAAGTGAAATTTCTTCTCCGATTGAAAATCACGCAGCCAGACAGAAGATCGCGATCAGAATGAAACTAGACTCTCTGAAACAAAAATTGATCCATACCTTTGCAAGGAATCGTCAGACCAGAAGTGCTCGCCATTGTTGTGGTGAAATCTGCGGAAGAAGGAGGATGCGAGTACGGATTAGGAAAAAATCGCCTCGAGATACTGCTCTTTAGCGTCTGTGCACAACTTCGTACCCTCTGAGCATGACACATCTGTCTAATATACATGTGAAAAGGGCAATCTATGTAATTTCCTCCCACCTGTTGCTTTCTAAGCCCAATACGGAAAAATTGACAACGCGTTATATAATTTTGTAGAGAAACAACCAAATCAGAGTGTCAATATCAAGAGGGAACTTGCAGAGATTCCATGTCTGCTTGCTTGCTTTCTGAATCAATATTAAATGAAGGAAACGCCCATAGATTGATCCATGATGCTGGGGACGAAGAATAGGATTGTGGTAGTAAAATGCCAATAATCAATCAAACTTGGTTTTGAATCAACGTATCAATGCTTTATGAATTTGCTTGTTTCATTAAACTATGGCTTATCTCTTGACATAAGAATCTATGGCTCAAAGGCATGCGCGTCTTTTGATGATATGCTTCACTCACCCTTAAGATAGAATCTAACTGAGGAGTTTTATTAGTCTTAAATGCCAATAATCAACTTGATTTGAAAGCAAGGCATCAATGCTATGAATTTGCTTGTTTCATTAAACTATGGCCTACCTCATATTGGCTCTTTTGTCCGATGATAATACCACCAAGTCATGAGAAGTCATATTTAGAGCCTATTTGGAAACCCCGGATGTAACATCTCTACATAATTAGAATAAAGAGTTTATCAAAAATATGATTTAGGATAGTAAAGAAAATTATAGAATCAAAAAAGCCCCGTTGGGAGACTCACCCACCATAGCCAGGTGTGCGACCCGGGTCGGATTTAAATTAGTCAGAGCGAAGCTCTGGATACTGGATAAGCAACAAAAAAAAAAATTATAGAATAAGAATAACGAATGGAATAAAAATGAAGAAACAATAGCAGAATTTTTATTATTGTTGTTAGGGTTATTGTTATAAATAATTATTAGAAATAAAAGTAATAAAAGAAAGAAAGAGATGGGGGTTGAAAAAAAAAAGGAGAGGAATTTGATTAAAAGAAAAGAGAGGATGAATGTGTATATTTTTAAAAAAAATGAAACTCACGGACCCTAAAATGAATGAATCACGTAGGGGAGGGGTATTATAACGATTGTTTAGGAATCCGGACCAGAAATAGTTGAATCAGTAGGAAAGCTGGTCTGAGTGAAGGGGAAAACTTAGGTTCCGAGTTGACACGGGTCAACTCAGCTTAACACGGTCGAGTTAACTAAGTCAGAGAGTCTATTCTTTCTTTTCCCTCCTCTTTACAAAATGACATCATTTTGTTGTTTTTTTCTTTTTTTCAAAACAAAAGTCAACTGAAGCAAGAAAGAAGGAAACTTTGAGTCTTTGACCTTTTTAAGCTAAAGTTGAAATTCATTTTCAACTTCAGTGTAATACTTGTTAGAGACTCAAACGAAACCCTCTCCCTTTGACTTCAAGTTCATTTTCGCCAAACCCTCTCTCCGACTTCGTCCACCTTGCTTAGTAGTTCCATCCATGGCGACGGGTTTCATAGGGGCAGATTTGGTCATGGTGTTTGAGGGTTTCATAGGGGCAGATTTGGTCATCGGTGTTTGTAACAATCAATCGAACCTCCTCTATGGGAGATACCTCATCTTCGTCGACGACGATGTCAACAGAGGTCGGCTTCTCAACATCGTAGGCCTTGTAATGGTGGTGGCCGCCATGAAATTTATAGAGAGAGATGGAGAGAGAGAATGGAGACACAATAGGAAGAGATGAGAGAGGTATTTATGATTGAATGTGAAGAAAGAGTTGGTTTAAGTTGAGTAGGCTGGAGACTTAGTTGCCTTGGTTTGACTTCGGTCTGACCACTGACGCTTGACCTTGTACCTTGGCCGATTTAGTAGCTAATCCAGGTTTCAGAACCTTGATTATAATAAGATACCACCCCTCACTTCATTTCCTTTCTCGGACAGTAAGAAGGTTTGAACTTGTAACACCACAATTTTAATACCCAAAAACTCGGTCAAAATATTGAAAATACCTTCAAAAGAGTTCAACAATATCCAAATCCTTTTACAATGTTACCATTTCGAATAAAACCCGTAATACATAATCAGAATAAATTCCAGAAAATATTTCAGAGTTTAATACAAACGGAAGTCTTAGGTTCATGGCAAATAAAATAACATAACATAATCTATTGGAGATCAAAAGAGCTTCCAGAGCTCACTCCATAGGTGCCTTCCCTTGCTCTCTACTAGAATAATCACCTGAAAAATGTTAATATGGGATGAGATTCCACGTCTCAGTAACTACTGAATATTTCTACCTTACACGAGCAAATTACATATGACAAAAATAAAAGGTAATATAATGTGAATTTAATATAGTAGAGAGAGAGAGAGAGTAGAGAGATATTTGCTTGAGAGTTATAATAGCTGGTTGGTGATTCGGGTATTAGCAAGTAACAGGTAACTCTGAATATTCTTCCTTATACTTGTGAATTATGTATGATTATTAATTGGTTTGTTTACTATTTTGGCAAGAATATTTAGAAAATATTTATGGTTTTAAGATCTGGTGTGGGAACTTTGATTTGCAAATTTGCAGAGGTACTATTTATACGTACGTTACTATTCACATATACCGTATTTACTATTCATTTTACTATTCACATATACCGTATTTACTATTCATTTTACTATTCACGTATACCGTATTTACTATTCATTTTACTATTCACGTATACTGTATTTACTATTCATTTTACTATTCACGTATACCGTATTTACTATTCACATTTACTATTCACGTATACCGTATTTACTATTCATAATACTATTCACGTATACATACCGTATTTACTATTCACGTATACATACCGTATGTACTCTTCATTTTTACTATTCATGTATATATACCGTATTTTACTATTCACATATACGCATAATATTTTACTATTCATAAATACGCATATCAATGTATATAATGGTATAATAATGCATTATTTTTGAGTAAATACATTCATCATGGCGGTTGTAATGTGATGGGTGGAGTAAGGAGGGATTTGAATGATAAGAATGATTTATGCCACCACTCGGTGCACAGTGGATGGTACTTGTTTCAGGGCCCCATCTTCCATGTCTTCCTCTGGCCGGGATTTCATTGGAGATGTGGGACATGTGACACCTCCTTAGTTGTTATTTTAAAGGAGGGGAGCCATAGTCCAGATTTAAGCTCTATACCTTTGGCCGGGTGTATCTTAAGTTTTGGTGAGCTTGGAACCATCCAGTCAAATGAATGAGTTTCTATTGGACTATATGTTAGCCTATGGTTCCAGTCAGCGGTATACGGTTGGAAGGGGATATAAGGGAGGCTGCATACTGCATAGTGCATTTCTGAATTATTCAATAAAGAATGATGAGTATTTTGTAAAGGCATTTGATGTGAACAACGGTATATCTAAAAATATCTAAGTATATTAAATTCACATTATATTACCTTTTATTTTTGTCATAATTGTTATATGCAAACTCCGCAAGATGAAGATGATCGTCCCAACTTCCTTTTAGTTCGATTGCACAAGCCCGCAACATGTCTTCCAGAGTTTGAATAGTCCTCTCAGTCTGCCCGTCAGTTTGAGGATGATAAGCGGTACTATAACTCATCCGAGTTCCCATAGCATTCTGCAATGCTTTCCAAAATCGTGAAGTGAATCGTGGATCACGATCAGATACGATGCTATTCGGTATCCCATGCAATCTGACAATCTCCTTCATGTAGATCTTTGCTAGTCTCTCCAATGAGTATTCTGCTGCAATTGCTAGAAAATGAGCTGACTTAGTTAACCTATCGACAATTACCCAAATGGCATTATGTCCGGATGTCGTTAGAGGAAGCCCCATGATGAAATCCATAGAGATGCTGTCCCATTTCCACTCTGGGATATCCAAATTCTTTAATAATCCAGGAGGTTTCCGATGTTCGATCTTGACTTTCTGACAAGTCAAACAACAAGTGACAAAGTCAGTCACATCTTTCTTCATGCCCCGCCACCACCAATTCCGCTTGAGATCATGATACATCTTGGTTGCTCCGGGATGGATAGTGTATTTACTCCGATGTGCCTCCTCTAGTATGAGCTTTTTTATTTCTCCATCATTAGGTATGCACACTTTTCCTTTATATCTTAATATCCCATCTCTATCGATCCCAAATTTCGATTCTTTTCCTTCTTCAATATCTTCTCTCACGTTTAATAGATACTCATCTTCGAGCTGAGCGAATTTAATCTCTTTCCAAATTGTGCTTTCAATAGTTAATGCTTCCATGGTAGCGACCAAACCTGTCATTACATCAATAGATGTACTTGGTATCTCCTCGAGCAATTTATGTTCTCTGATCATCATCTGGGCTACATGAATTGTCTTTCTACTTAAGGCATCTGCTACAACGTTCGCTTTTCCTGGATGATACTTCAATTCGAAGTCGTAGTCCTTGATAAACTCCATCCATCTCCTCTGTCGCATGTTGAGCTCCTTTTGGTCGAACAGGTACTTCAGACTTTTGTGGTCACTATAAACTTCGAACTTTGAACCGTAGAGGTGATGCCTCCAAATCTTCAGAGCGAACACTACTGCTGCCAATTCTAAGTCGTGAGTAGGATAATTCCCTTCATGTGGCCTTAACTGTCGAGAAGCATAAGCTACTACCCTACCATTTTGCATTAATACACACCCAAGACCTTTCTTGGAAGCATCTGTGTACAAAGTAAAGGTCTGAGCAGGATCTGGAATTATAAGTACTGGTGCCGTAGTCAACTTAGTCTTCAAATTTTGGAAAGCTGCTTCACACTTTTCGTCCCATACAAATGGTTGACCCTTCCTAGTTAACTTTGTCAAAGGCATAGCTATTTGCGAAAAGCCCTTGATAAATCTCCTATAATAGCCAGCTAGACCTAGAAAACTCCTGATCTCAGTCACGGACTTTGGTCGTTCCCATTGGAGTACTGCTTCAACTTTAGTATGGTCCACTGCAACACCTTCAGCCGATACGACATGGCCTAGGAATTTTACTTCCTTCAACCAAAATTCGCACTTAGATAGTTTCGCATAGAGCTTGTGCTCCTTCAACACTTGTAGCACAATTCTAAGGTGCTCTTTATGCTCTTCTTCATCCTTAGAGTAGATAAGGATGTCGTCAATGAAAACCACTGCAAATTTATCTAGATATGGTCGGAAAATTCTATTCATGTAATCCATGAATACTGCTGGAGCATTTGTTAGCCCAAATGGCATAACAAGAAATTCATAATGGCCATATCTAGTTCTGAATGCAGTTTTTGAGACATCTTCAGCTTTGACTCTCAGTTGGTGATAACCTGATCTGAGGTCGATCTTGGAGAATATGGATGCTCCCTTCAACTGATCAAGTAGATCGTCGATCCTGGGTAAAGGATATTTATTCTTTATAGTCACTTTATTCAACTGGCGATAGTCAATGCATAGTCTCAGGCTCCCATCTTTCTTCTTCACAAAGAGTACGGGCGATCCCCAAGGAGATACACTGGGTCTGATAAAACCCTTTTCTAACAATTCCTCGATCTGCCTCTTCAATTCTGCTAGTTCCGATGGAGACATTCGGTAAGGAGCTTTAGATATAGGTTCCGTTCCAGGTACGAGATCAATAGAAAATTCTACTTCTCTCTCTGGGGGTAAACCTGTCATTTCTTTCGGAAATACTTCCGGAAATTCTTTCACCACTTCAATGTTCTCTATCCCTTCCTCCACTTCTGTTTGAATGGAGAAAAACACCATGTACGCAAGACAACCATGATGAACAGGCTTTTCATCTTGTACTATAGACAACAATTGTGGTCTACTATGACTCATAGAGTCATCCGCAAGAGAGATAGTCTTCCTCTTGCAGTCAAGGATGATGTCATTAGCTGACAACCAATCCATTCCTATTATTACATCGATACCCTTCGTGGGTAAACAAACAAGGTCTATATTTGAGATCCTATTATCAATCTCAATCGTACAATTTAAGCAAGCCCTAGAAGTTTTTACTGAAGCTCCCGCCGGTGTAGAAATAATCATATAATAAGGCAATTCACTCACTCTTAAATTCAATCGAGGCACACAGTCGTATGATATAAAAGAGTGTGTGGCACCAGAATCAAATAAGGCTTCTACTTCAAGACCTTGGAGTTTGAGGATACCTTTAATCAGATTTGGTGAAGCACTTGCCTCCTGATGTGATAGTGCAAACACTTTCCCTGGCACTGCAGTTCTAGCATCCTTGGCTCCTCGAGGCTCCTCCTCACAAAATCTGGAAATGTGTCCTGGCTTTCCACAGTTGAAACACGTCACACATGGTCCTTGGTGTATTCTTCCACACTTGGCACACATCTGATTGTTAGCGGTGCTTGCAACAGGAGCTGTGGATCCCCTATATGAACTCTGACCTCCACTGAAGTGACTCCTTTGAGGTCCTTTGAATTGACTCCTCGGTGGTCTGCTGAAATGACTTCTTTGGGGTCCAGTAAAATAACTCCTCGATGGTCCACCAAAGTGATTTCTGGATGGTTGGCTAAACCGCGTATTCACATTACTGAAGTTGTGACTCTGCTTCTTAGTAACTCCTCCCGTTGGTCTCATGAGGTGTGTAGATCTGGCCTGAAAACTCTTCATCTTCTCAGCTTCCTCTTCTCGTTTGTTCCTTGCTATCGTGCGCAGTTTGTCGCATATTTCTTCAAAATCCCTTGTTTCATCAAGGAACGGTGATAGAGCTGTTTTTAGGTCTGGTCTAGCTTTTTCAACCAATCGAGCACTCAACCATTTAGAGTTGTTCTGTGAATATCCGCAGAATTTAGACAACTCTAAAAAGCGAGTAATAAATTCGTCTTCATGTAATTCCCCTTGCCTGAATGTGAGGAATTCAGTTTCTTTCTCTATTCTGATTGAAGGGGAAAAGTAATAATTTTCGAACTTTTCCTTAAACTCTTCCCACGTCATCTCAGCATTTCCTTTTGTTTTGGTGCTTTCCCACCATTCTTCAGCTGCTTTCTGCAACAATTGTTCAGCAACCATCACCTTTTGTTGTGAGCTAATCTCGATAACTCTGAAAATCTTTTCTACACGCTTCAGCCACTCCAGTGCTGCAATCGGATCTAGCTTCCCCTCGAACATCGGTGGAGTAAACTTCCGAAATTTTTCCCAAACCTCAGTAATAGGTAAGGGATGATACTGAGAATGAGAACCGCTACTACCTCCATCTTCAGTACGAGAATAACTTCCTCCCCTAGATTGATGGTCAGAAGGTGTGACTTCCAGAGCCTTCTCCTTTCCTTCCTTACCACCTTGGCCTCTTCCTTTTGCTAGTTCATCCTCGTGTCTATTCACTTTCTCCCTCATCTCCAAGATGACGTCTCGTAATTCTGCCAAAAGGGCATTGTTATCCTGAGGATGGGAACCATCTTGATGCGGAGGGAGACCTCTTTGGGATGGAGCAGGGGTTGAATTAGTTCTTCGAGTTCTTGCCATTATCTCCTCCTATGATTAATACTATAAGGACACTAAACAAATAAAATAGCTAAATAAATTCTAAATCTAACAAAGGGAAGTGCTCATGTTATGATATTTAATTTGCCACGAACTTTTTAAAAATTTTTTTTTTAAAGAAATCACTTTAGAAAATAAACAAAATTGCCATGGAACCTTTAGCTCTGATACCAAAAATGTAACACCACAATTTTAATACCCAAAAACTCGGTCAAAATATTGAAAATACCTTCAAAAGAGTTCAACAATATCCAAATCCTTTTACAATGTTACCATTTCGAATAAAACCCGTAATACATAATCAGAATAAATTCCAGAAAATATTTCAGAGTTTAATACAAACGGAAGTCTTAGGTTCATGGCAAATAAAATAACATAACATAATCTATTGGAGATCAAAAGAGCTTCCAGAGCTCACTCCATAGGTGCCTTCCCTTGCTCTCTACTAGAATAATCACCTGAAAAATGTTAATATGGGATGAGATTCCACGTCTCAGTAACTACTGAATATTTCTACCTTACACGAGCAAATTACATATGACAAAAATAAAAGGTAATATAATGTGAATTTAATATACTTAGATATTTTTAGATATACCGTTGTTCACATCAAATGCCTTTACAAAATACTCATCATTCTTTATTGAATAATTCAGAAATGCACTATGCAGTATGCAGCCTCCCTTATATCCCCTTCCAACCGTATACCGCTGACTGGAACCATAGGCTAACATATAGTCCAATAGAAACTCATTCATTTGACTGGATGGTTCCAAGCTCACCAAAACTTAAGATACACCCGGCCAAAGGTATAGAGCTTAAATCTGGACTATGGCTCCCCTCCTTTAAAATAACAACTAAGGAGGTGTCACATGTCCCACATCTCCAATGAAATCCCGGCCAGAGGAAGACATGGAAGATGAGGCCCTGAAACAAGTACCATCCACTGTGCACCGAGTGGTGGCATAAATCATTCTTATCATTCAAATCCCTCCTTACTCCACCCATCACATTACAACCGCCATGATGAATGTATTTACTCAAAAATAATGCATTATTATACCATTATATACATTGATATGCGTATTTATGAATAGTAAAATATTATGCGTATATGTGAATAGTAAAATACGGTATATATACATGAATAGTAAAAATGAAGAGTACATACGGTATGTATACGTGAATAGTAAATACGGTATGTATACGTGAATAGTATTATGAATAGTAAATACGGTATACGTGAATAGTAAATGTGAATAGTAAATACGGTATACGTGAATAGTAAAATGAATAGTAAATACAGTATACGTGAATAGTAAAATGAATAGTAAATACGGTATACGTGAATAGTAAAATGAATAGTAAATACGGTATATGTGAATAGTAAAATGAATAGTAAATACGGTATATGTGAATAGTAACGTACGTATAAATAGTACCTCTGCAAATTTGCAAATCAAAGTTCCCACACCAGATCTTAAAACCATAAATATTTTCTAAATATTCTTGCCAAAATAGTAAACAAACCAATTAATAATCATACATAATTCACAAGTATAAGGAAGAATATTCAGAGTTACCTGTTACTTGCTAATACCCGAATCACCAACCAGCTATTATAACTCTCAAGCAAATATCTCTCTACTCTCTCTCTCTCTCTACCTCTCTCTAAGGCTCTTAGAAGTTGTGAAGAATGAAATGAAATGGAAGGTCTATTTATAGTTGGAAAATGGGTCTTTAAGTGTAATTTTCGTCTCTGGGTCATTTTACGTAATTTTTCCAAATATAAAATGGAAACTTTCCCGTGACTTCTTCAGCCGCCCCGTGAAAGTTTTAAAAATTTTTAATAATATAATATTATAATTTAAATAGTAAAATATTATTACGTGGGTCCCGCGTGAATTTTTTTCAAAACTCACGAGAAAGGTTGTCGCTCACGGGAAGTTTGCAGAGAATTATTTTGGCCGTGGGTCCCGCATGTTTTTTTTTTTTTTTTTATTTTTCCTTCCTTTCTTTTCTCTTTCCGATTCTTTCCTCCGTCACTTTTTATCTTTCTTCATTCATACTACTATATATAATATATTACTATATAATATGTTTATTATATTATTAAAATATATATTTAAATTCTAACCTTAAAAATTTACTCATACTAAATACCTAATAAATCAATTATCATAAATTAATCTATTATAGTTTCAGGTAAAAAAAAATTCAGGATGTTACAGAACTCGCCAATTTTTCTCTCTTCTCACACAGTAACACCATTTCTAGCGCTAAGGGCAATCTTATAGGATCATTTAAGTAACTAAAATCACTTCTGCTCACAAAACTCCCTTCATAAATTTGTTCCACATATTTTTCTCTTTGTAATGTGGGTAATATTGTGCTGATTAGTGAACATTTTGGAGTTAGAGTGTTGGGAAAGTTTTGAGTATTGACAATAAATGACTATAGATAGGTAGAAAATGTTAACAGCTGATTTTAATCAGTTTAGATTTAGCATTTAGTTTTTTTATGATTTTATAATTAATTCCTTTTAAAAACATATCATAAATTAAATTTTACAATTAAATTCTTTTAGGACGTTTTTTACAATGAAATTTGGGTTAGTCATTTTATTTGGGTTTTTGGAGGTATTTAAAGTTTCAGTTGGTTTAGTTTTGTTAGATTTTAAGTTATACGAAATTATAAGTTAGGATTTGATATTTAAGTTAAAGTTTGATATGATTTTTGATTGTGTGGGGATTTGAAGAGTTGTTTAATAATTGAGTTATACTCATATAAATTAGAAAAGAGATTTAATTGGTCTAGAATGTTGATATTGATGATCTTATAAATATGGTGTGTTGGAGGTGAAACCTTAATTTTATGAAATTGAGTGATTGATGTGAGAGTATAGTATAAAGGTTATCTAAAGATTTTATTGAGTGATTTTTTATTTTTTTTAAGTAATACATTGGCAAGCCAAAGGCTTGAGGTTTACAAAAAGTTTAATATTAGACTACATTCACTGATTTCAATGGCATTTCGCCACACTCTAGATTTACTAAGTCAACACATTCAAAAGGTTGTGATGGAATAATTACAAAATCCTGATTCATCTCTTGAACCATTGGACTAAAAAATCAGCAGATCCTCACATAAAAGGATAAGGGATCTTAACTCTTGTATTAAATCTCTCATAGGATGACCTTGCCCACAATCAAGTAATAACAAATGAATGACATCCAATGAATTAGTATGGAACATAATCTTCTTGAAATCCAACTGTTTGCAAAGTATAAAGCCCTTGTAGATAGCATGGATTTCCACAACAGTTAGCGTAGTATGACCTAACTTTTGTTGAAACCCACATACCCAGTTTCCTTGGTGATCCCTGATCACGCCTCCACAAGTTGCTTGTCCACTATTTCTATATGATCGATCCACATCCACACGTACATAACATGGATCTAGGGGACGCCATCTAGCTTCCGCTCTGTCTGGTATATGCATAATTTGATGCTAGAAACGGCCATGTGCCACTCCTTCCTTGAAGTGGAAGATGCATCTTTGTGTAATCGCTCTTGGCTGATCTCCTTTGCCTTCAAATACTTTTGTACATCTATTCTTCTAGAGAAGCGAACACACAACACCAAATGTTCTGTACCAAGGCCATCTAGTTGTAAGCCTACTAGATGGATTGTTTTTTAAGTTCTATTTCAATCAATCCTACAAATTAAAGAGCCAGAGAAAAATATAGAATAATATAATAGGTTAGTTAAATTAAACCACACTCTCTTGAAAAAATATAATGTTTTTTATTGAGTGATTTGATCTCATGAGAAGTGATTTATAACTTTGGATTGTTGAAATTAAGGAGTGTTAAAGAAATTAGGATGTTGAGGATAATAGTTATAGAAGAAATTAGGTTTTTGAGAGTTGAATTGTATAACTTATTTATTTGATTGTTGCTTGTGGTTGATTGGTATCTATATTAATAATGTATAGCTTTCTTATTACTAGTGATCACTCATGCTTTGTTCCTTAGTTAAGGTTAAGCTTAGAGTTGAGATAATGTGGTTAATTTATTCTATAGGCATGTTTTGGGCTACAAGGTGTTTTTCTAAACTTTACTTTCATATATGCTGCTAGTATGTGTTTTGGAAAATCATGTGTATGTTTGAAACAATGTATTTTCCAACTTGTATGTATGATTTGAGATCATGATTGAGAATTACTATTATCATAATGGTTGTGATTAAATGATGTATATGAAATATTAATTATGTGAAAGGATTTTGAAAACTACACACACACATTCTCCCTCTATTTACTATGATGAGACTGTGTTGGATTCTAAGGGAGATGAAGAATTATT
Organism: Acacia crassicarpa; assembly: GCA_034222035.1. Lineage (NCBI taxonomy): Eukaryota > Viridiplantae > Streptophyta > Magnoliopsida > Fabales > Fabaceae > Acacia > Acacia crassicarpa. The sequence goes on along the minus strand of JAWXYG010000006.1, from coordinate 47,802,920 downwards.
GTGCCACACACACACACATGCGCGCGCACGTACGCTGGATTGTGAGGGATATGGTGAATTATTGTGTCCCTCACACACACACACACACGCGTGCGCGTGCGTGTGCGACCATGCGCGTTGGATTGTGAGGGAGATGGTGAATTATTGTGTCCTACACACATACACAGTGTGTGTGTGTGTGTGTTTACTTTGATGGGAATGTGTTGAATTGTGAGGGAGATGACAAATTGTTGTGCCCTTTGACTCTTTCTTATTCCTTGCCTGAATTTGAGTTAAGTTAGTATGGGTGGACACCTTCTTGCCTCAGCCTGATACATGTGGTATGGTAGGGGGTCAATTGGACCTGAGGTGGCTAAGTATCATGTGGCCGGGTTTACTAAGCCCTGAAGGGCTTAAGTCTAGAGGAGATAAAATTGAGTATAGTGGATGGGTGGGTCGATTGTTATTGCTTAATAGTATATCTTGTGTTCTACTATTAAAAATATTATTAGTATAATAGTTAAACATGTTTTTTTGACTTATAATCCTTTCTTGCATACTTTGTAAATTGATTTTGGTTACTGGACTTTATATCTTACCTCATTGTTGTTAATATTTTTTTGGTGAGACCTCTAATTCAGCTAGAGGCCAAGGGAAGCATCTAGAGGCATAGGAGCCAAAATCCTTGGAGGCATTTCTTGGTATTGGTGTTATATTGATTCCGATAGTATCATTCTATAGCCATCATGTTTTTGAAATACTATATATATCGCTTTGGATAATTGTTTTGGAATGATTGTTTAACCATTTTAGGCCTGATGCCTTATTTTGCATACTAAGATATTTTGGTGGATTCACAATCATACCTTGTGTTGGCAATTGTTATGTGGAGACCCTTTATTGTGGGGTTCAGTGTTTAAAACTCATGAGCTATGATTTCTTTTGTTTGTTATTTATGACCATAGTAATGGATTCTCTGTAGTGAGTTTGTGGGAGGGTTTGTGCCCTGAACCCCAATATGTCTTCTTGGAAAAAATTATTTTCAACCATCCCTAATTAATTAAGTTTTGTCATATCATTATGGATAATTATTGTTTGTGAGAAATGGTATTTTCACTAAAACCATGATTTCAAAAGTATTTTTATGATTTTACCATTAGGTAAGACATATTACATACTTACTTTATACACCGTTAAACTACTACAGAATTATTAATATATGATGGTTATTATCAGTCATAAATTACGGTTCTGAACCGTTATATATAGGGCGCTATTACTATATATGCTTAGTTCTAAAACATAATGTATGTTGAAGGCATATTTAACGATTATTTGCTAATAACAATGATGTATTGGCTTTACTCTTTTATTATTATTGTTGTTGTTGTTTATATATATTATGTAAAACACAGAATAATTGTTAATAGTAACAAGATAATAATATTTTTGGCCAAAAAAAACAAGATAATAATATTAAATAGTTTTCAAAATTCAATAAATTATAGATAAACATCATGCAATTTTTTAAAAATAAAATTAATCACTTAAACACTCTAGAACATTATCTATAATTTTTTGAATTCTAAAAGAGAATCTATTCAAAAAATTCTACAATATTCTCCATTGCGTTTGTTGTAGAATGTTGACCACGTATCAGTGCTTCATAGATCCCACCAAAGATGCAAAAGGATAATATAAATATGAAAATCAGAATATATATGTAATAAAATTGGCAAATATTAAAACTTAAGCAAATCTTGGACCTGATTCAACAAATATGATTTCACTATACCTGCTAAAGTTTAGGAACGTGAGATAATGAACGTTTAAGTAGATCATGATTCAACAAGCTGCTAAGAATTAAGAGAAAAAAAAAATATTGAGTTTAGTCTATATAACATAGTATAATCAAAATTAGTTTCACTGCAATAACATAATAATAAAAAATTCGGCGTAGAATCATTTTCACTGCAATAAAATAATAATAAGAAATTTGGCATTTTACCTCATCGTTTTTTTTATCCAGTGTTTTTTCTCTGTTTTATCTTCAAACCAACAGCCATCATTAGAAATTAGATATCGTTTTTTGTCTACAATTATTCTTCCTAGATAATCTACCTACCTTAACCCTCATCTAGTGAACTCTCGTTATATAAAATAAAATAAAATAAAACTAAAAACACTAATCTTACTGGAAGAATAGTTACTAGAGGAAGGAGCTATAGAGTCAAGCTCCATGTTATTGGTGGAGGATGAAACTCGCAACGACAGAGCAAAACCCATGGAAAGAAGAATATGAGACTCACCAGCAACTATGAAAAACGTTTAAGAAGGAATGGGAAGAGGTGCATCAATTAAGCTTTTCTTTTTTTAGAATATTGTCTCCTTGTATTTGATATTTTCAGAATCGCCACTTTTTTGGATGAAAGAATACTCAAAGTTCTTTGTGAAGAACCATAATATATTATCCATAATATTGATTAATATATCAATAAAGAATACATTAATATGTCGTTAGATTACTTAACTATTTTTTACGAAGAATCACAATATACTGTCAATTTTTTTTTTTTTTAAATGTTACAAGATACTTAACGGTTCTTTATAAAGAATCATAATATATTGTCAAATATTTTTTTTTTTTTTGAGAATCCCACCTTTTTATATTAAATCATACTTAAAGGGTTTTTATGAAGACCTGTAATGTAGTGTCAAATAACTTTTTTATTCCTTATATTTGACATTTTCCAGAATCCCGTTTTCTTATATATATATATATATATATATATATATATATATATATAATGGTTATCAATTTTAACCATTAATATTAAAAAATATACAACGGTTCTTTTGAAGAACCATCCAGCATTGTAAGATATTTTTTTTAGAATTTCGCATTTTTATATATGACAGTTTTCATAGATAACCACTAAGTATTTTTAAAGAATACATGACAATTCTTTAGAACTTTCAAGTACTCTCAAAGAAATTTTTTGGGAAAATTACGTTCAGGTCCCAAGGAACAAAAATAATTATAAAAAAAATCCTTTGAAATCACCAAATTACATAGAAGTTCCAAGGGACTTTTTTGATATTATGTATATTAACAACAGAAAAATGCTAGATTTACAATAGGAAATGCTATATTTACAACAATATTTAAAATCTGGTCATTTACAACTGAAAAAACCATATTTACAACAACATTTAAACACTTAGATTTTGAACTTAGAGAGGTCATTTACAACCGGAAATGCTATATTTACAACAAAATTTAAAATCTGACCATTTACAATAGAAAAAGCCATATTTACGGTAGAAAAAGCTATATTTACAACAATATTTAAAAACCTAGATTTTGAACGTAGAGATGTCATTTACAATAGAAAATGTTAGATTTACAACAGGAAGTGTTATATCTACAACAAAATTTAAAATCTGGCCATTTACAACAGAAAAAGTTATATTTATAGAAAAATCCATATTTACAATAACATTTAAAAACATGAATTTTTTTCCATATAAATAATATCAAAAAAGTCTCTTTGGACTTCTGTGTAATTTGGTGATTTCAAAGGACTTTTTGTAATTATTTCTGTTCTTTGGGACCTGAATGTAATTTTCCCTTCTTCTTTTTTCCCCTTCAGAATCCCACATTTCCTGCCTCCTTATGATATTAATAGATTAGTATCTTAACATATTAAACATCTTAAAAGTATAAATCTAAGATATTATTATATATAATTATAATTATATGATTGTATCTTAACATATTGTATTTATCTTAAAAATATAGATATGAGATATAACTAGATACATCTATATTTATGATGTTGGAAGACAAATATTTAAATTGTAAATATTACATAACAGTTGTTTTGTAAGAATCATCACATTTGTCACTAAATAAATTATACTTATTGACTATAACTGTTATTTTTGTGTTTTCGCGAATTCCGCTTCTTAATACATAAGGTGCACATATTAAACCATTATATTTTAATGTTATATATTCTTATACAAGTACAACTTTCATCTTGACATACATAACCTCTATTCATTATAATTGTTATTTATTAAGCGTTTTATATGTCAAAATCTATAGTAGTGTTAGAGGGCTATTCTATATGAGAGATTTGAAGGGGAGGGTGGGGTAGAGAAATTTTTTATTGAGTTGGATTTTAAAAAATTGAAGAAGTGGGTTTATAAATTTTAATAATAAGAAAATGTAAGATAAAAAGAGTAAGAAAAACTAATTAAAAGCTTTTAACCCCACTTTTTAAAAAAGTTTGAATTCAACTCATAAAATTTTTCTCTCCTCTTTCTCTTTCAAATCTCCCGTACCAAAAAGCGCCTTAAAGATTAACACTAAAAAAGTTGTGTTTAATATTTAAAATTTTTTAATGTAATTTGCTACAATTAATTATTTTTTAATTCACATTATTTTAACTATCAGCCCACCTAAATTTTTTAGAGAACACAGGCTAATTTTGAACCGAGTGCAGGTTCTGCAATAAAAATCAATAGCAAGAAGTCCACGGCCGGCTTAAAAGCGTGTGGAAAAGAAGAACTCATCCAATTTGAATTTTTTAATTTCCATTCTTGAAAATTCCTTGTCTTCATCAGGTTATTATTTCCTTTTACGATTTGATAAGAAAAAATATTGCCTAAAATATAATACTTTGAATAAAAGTATGGAGGCCAATATTAGTAGAAATTTTATTCTATCCTTGAAATTTGTTCATATACCTGGAACGCTTTATATAATGCGACACCAAAAAGATTCTGAAATAATATATAATTTTCTTTACCAGCAATTCTAAAAAATATATACTAGTTCTTCTCACATGGCTTTTCACATAATTACAGTACTTGGCGACACAGATCCTCTCCTCATCTTTTTTCCTTATTATCTATCATCAGCTCATTTGTGTCATTGGTTGAAAAGATGAGAGAAAAGTCAAAATAATATTGTGACTTTTCAACTCGATGAGATAGGTATGATTTAAAGATTATAAAAAATAGTGAAAAAATGATAATGAGAGAAATCTAACTCTTAACCTGTTTTTGAACGATTGCTGTTAAAATGGTAATTCTTCAGACAATAGGCAATTGCCTTTGGGGGGACCGAAAACACTAAACAGTCATATTTAGGCAATAGGTTTTTTTCTTTTGGGGTGGACGCCTATACAAGAAATATTCTTTTCAACGAACCAATCATATCAATTTGCAAACATTTAACTAACAAAAGTCTGAGACAGTTGGTTCACTAAGCTGATTTCATACCCATGGTCCCTCTTCTCCTCTTTGGTTCACTAAACTGATTTCATAACTTTTAGAGAGATAGAGACAACGATGGAAATGATGAAAAGGCAACGCTAATAAAGCTAGAGCCTTTCATGTAGATCAAGGTCAAGGCGGCAGCTCTAGCATCATCTCCCAAATCGTCATTGCCGGCTTCATCTCCAGCATCTTCTCCGTCAAAGGCTGCGGCGGCACCAGCTCCAGCCACCAAACCTCCAGCATCCTCGCCACCAGCCATATCTCCGGCCGCACCTGCATCGACAACTTCTCCTAAGAGTGCTACTCCCGTACCGCTTGCAGCACCGACAGCTGAGGTCCCTGCTCCAGCACCGAGCAAGTCCAAGAAGAAGAAGAAGAAAGGAGTATCTGATTTATTGTTACTTTTCTTTTTTCGATTTAATCTTTTTCTCTATTTTCATTTATGCAAGCATCTGATTTATTGTTACTTTTTTTTTTTCATGGCTAACAAGTTATGTTTCCTTAAATGTTAAATGTTGATTCATCTTTCTGGATGCTTTTTTCCTGTACACAAACTGTTTTCGAATGGTTTTTTTCGATTTAATCTTTTCCTCTGTCTTCATGCATGCAAGCATCTTATTTATTGTTACTTTTCTTTTTTCCCGTGGCTAACAGGTTATGTTTCCTTAAATGTTGATTCATCTTTTCTAGATGTTGTTTTTCTTGCAATCATTTCTGGATCCAACGAAGAACTGGATATGGCATATGGCATATGAATGTTTAGGAAGTGCAGGGAATTTTAATCCGTGTCTTTTATATATATTGATGTTTGAATCCACATGGTTAGGATTGCGCTTTCCTCTTCAGTTTTACAACCTTTTAGACCCAATAGAGTGTTTTTTCAATTTCAATTGTCTAATGAGGTTTCAACGGTTTTCTGAAATTATGAATCCATACTTTAGTGGCCAGGAGAGCAAGGAAGTTTTTTGTATTTTGCTAAAATGGGTTTTTGCCTATGAAACCTATGGACAATACCATGGTGTGATTTAAATGAGAGACTTTTTCTTGTATGATTCTGATATTCACTACAAGGTTTTTACCTATGATTCTGATACTGACTACAAGGTTATTCTGATATGACACTGGACATCCTCTTGGAAGACGTGCTCCAATTCCACCCCTTGATTTGAAGCCTTCTGCATTTGATCCCAATTAAAAAGTGTGTTTAAATATCAATGACTGAAGAATATGTTCTATTTACAGGATAAGAATTAATCTTTTATTGTTGACAATTTTTTTGACAAGAATTAAATATCAATGACCAGAGAATATGTTCTAAGCATTAATTTACTCATGAATTTCCTCTTAACTGTGCTTAAATATCCTGTTATTTACTTTCAGGGGGAATAAGGTGTTCGAATATTCTTTGACTGGAGAGTGTGCCGAGGTAATCATACGAGCTAATGAGGCTGTTTCAAATTTGGATAGTGTACTTTTGATGTTTCAGATATATGAAGGAATGTCACCCCAGCATTCCTATAACGTCTAAGCAAAGTTGAAGAAATCAACCTCAAGGAATTCCTCAGACCCACTCATCATACTGTGTGGTAACTATAGACTTTGTGTTCCTGACTCAAGAAATTAACCTCAAGGAATGCTTAATTAATTAATTTACATGTGGTCAATATTCATAAATGCTCAGATTTTATTAGAGACTTGAATCCACAGTGTTGTCAATTTGAACTTGATGAGTGACTTACTTTTTATCAATGGGCATTGTGTTGTCTATATTAATTAATTATAGGGTGAAGGTGCATTTTTGCCAACAAACAATTAGTAAATGAGCATCCAGCACAAATATTTATTAATGATACCTTAAATACCAAAAAACAATTAGAAGGGGCTAAAACACACAATTCCGTTAGTCTTATTAATTAACGGACGTTATGATGCTGATGTGGAGACCTTGCGTCAGAAAAAGTTGACTGTGCCTTATTTTTCCATTTAGCTTCCTGGAGAAAACGCAAAATTTTGAGAGTAGAGAATGAAAACGAAGAGGAAAACGCATCCAACGTAGGGAAGCCTGTCAAACATTGTGAACAATTGAAGAATCAAAATTTATTCAATGAAAGAAAACCTAGAACAGAAAACTTCCAAAGTCACACGCTTAGTTGTCACTGAATTCACGCTATTAACCATCTATATATTTGTCCTTCGGTTACAACTGAATAGATAAGAACACCAATTAAACTGAACACTTGCATATTAAGCCTATTGCTATAAAACATAATAGAGGAATTAATTACTTTCACTTCCAGGATTCATGAGAAATCATCATTTTGGAGAAAACGAAAATGTGTTCCTGGAGAAATCATCATTTTGGAGAAAACAAATCTGCGTTCCTGGAGAAAAGCAGAGAAAGCAGAGAAAAAGAAAGAACGAGGAAACCCATAGGAGGCCAAAACGAAAACACGATCTTGGAGAAAAGGCAACGGCGATCTGCTTGAACGGCATCATCTTCTTCATAAGACAGGTAACACACCATAAACCACAAAGAAGCCCATTCATTCCCAAAAATCGATCGTTACCTGTGAAAAAATTGCAGGTGCCCGAACCCTAGCGCGATTGCCGATGAAATTGCATCTGCAATTGGTTTAGGATTTCAGTCAAACACGCTCTCAAGAAGCCCATGTCGGAGAATCACTCACAGTGTCGGCTTCCATGACGTCGATAGAACCTCCGATAGGTTTCGCCGTTCTCTCTTTTGCTCTGCTCTAATTCGCTCACAGTACCGCGTTTTCATCTTCTCAAGGTTTCGCCTTTGATTTCGTCTGAGGGCCTTTAAAAAAAAAACGCTGAGTCACCTGACACAAGTTACCATGTCTTGGTTTAATATTCACCACATCGGCATCATAACGTCCATGAATGAATAAGACTAATGGGATTGTGTGTTTTAACCCCTTCTAATTGTTTTTTGGTATTTAAGGTATCATTAATAAATATTTGTGGTGGATGCTCTTTCACTAATTGTTTGTTGGCAAAAACGCACCTTCACCCTTAATTATATCCGATCTTCCAAACCTACCATATACATGTTTTGCCGCTTGTATTCTTTTGGAAAGTGGTGCTAAGGGATTGTTACTTCTAAAACATCATTTTCTAAAGCCCATGAAGTTAAAGGTTATTGTTACTTCTAAGACGTCATTTCCACTTTATTATTGTGAGGTTATAATTAAGCTGTAAAAAGGTGTTGGGGGGTTGTGAAGTCATTGGGTGAGGTTGAGCATTCAGGCATGAGAGAGAGAAAGCTATGGGCTTGGTCAAATAAGAGCAAAAACAATGCTTTGTAGTCCATATATGTACCTGTCATGACCTAAGAGCAAAGAGGTGTATCATTCATGCTTTTTAGAGTTGTATTATTCTTGCTTTTTACAACCGTACACTCATACATTTAGGATTGCTTTACTTCATTATGTTCTATAAAGAACTAGAATTTACAAATGTAAGCATATTGTTCAGCATTCTTTTTTTCCCTGCTATATTGTTTGCCTCTTTCTTTTTTATAATTTTAAAAAGGATATTTTGTTATCTGATATGGAAATTTAATGAATAAAGGGCTTTAGACTGCAGCATGTTCAAAATGATGATGTAGTATTTGGTGCATTCTCTCTGATTTTTTGTACACTCTCTCAGTCTCTCTGATATCATTGTTCAAGTATGTCAAGTATGTCAAGTATGTCATCATTGTTCAAGTATCATCTATTAACTCTTCCGTTGTTCTCAGATTTCAGAAGTTACCAAGACTTAACCAAGAAAGGAGTGTATCTATCGCTTCTAGGGTAGAAGGTCAAGCTACCAAGCGGAAGAAATTGGATTGTGGGCTCTTACGCAAGGTCCACAAATTGCTACTCTCGTCTCTGATTTTGTTGCTACTTGAAGAAGTTGCTTCTGAATTTGTCTACATGTGCCTCTCAGATATATGGCCATAATTGATTGTGATTGTCAACTTTTTATGTATCTAAAATGCATTAGACTTATGCCAGAGTGTAGTAGAAAACATTTCACAGGTTATGACTGAAATGTATTATTTAAATTAGATGTTGAAATATTACAACATATTTTTTCATTTTCAAACCCTACCATTTTGTTTTGAATATTGCATGCCTATCAAATACTCGGTTTTACCACTCTTTATGTTTAATAATATATAATATATAATAAGTTAATAACCAAGCAAACCCAACTCTCATTTTCCCCCCATTATTTTCCCTTTTTGTTTCTGTGTTGCAGTTTCTCCAACCTAGGCCAATAAAGTTGATATCTACTTTGTATATAACATAGTTGCTTTCAATTTTCGCAGGGTCAATTTTCGTTGCTGCACCATTTGGCAAGTCTATTAGAGGTGTCCATCAACTCATTTTAGTTTGAAAATCAGTGAAAGTTAAAAATAGGGCGTTCAATAAGATGAATCTTTCTAGATTAGTGAAAATATTTTAAAGAGATCAGCATAGCACATATTCATCCTCAAACTATCTATTTTATCTAGATCAGTGAAAATAATTTAAAGAGATTAGCAAAGCACATAGATCAGTGAAAATATTTTTTATATTTCAAATTATCTAAAAAGGATACTCCACAACACAATTCTCAAATATTCTATTTTTGGCTATTAATCTTTGAATCGTATTGGATTATAGAAATGAAAGCTTTCGTTGACATGAGGTCAATAGTGTTTCACTATCAAAAGGGAAGAACATTGATATTGTTGTTTAACATTGCTGAGATTTCATTTATAATATGTATTCTAAATCAATTAGGGGATATTTCTATTTATCATTATTGTTAAGGTTTCATTTTCAACATATAGTCATTTATTGGTAGCGATATTTTAATGTTCCTGAAAGGCAAGAAAATTGCATCATTTAAGAAGTAAAATATGTTTAAGTAACCCGTAAAATACTATCATCTCGTGCAACGCACGGAGAAGTAGAAGCTCATTTTCTTAAACATGAGAAACATGTAATACCAACCCTACCAGTCATGTGTCTTGTCATCTTCAGACATCTCAACTCATGGCTGCATTATTCCATGAATATAATAGAAAGGGCAAAAGCCAAGAGGAAAAAATCTAATACATAAATAAATAAAGATCTAAGAGCTATGTGCCCATTATACTAATCTCACTTGTAAGGTTTCTGCATTCTGATGGAGGTTCTGACACAATCATCATATACATCTGGTATTGTTCAATTTATTGTATATGCGCAAAAATGGTATGGCAAAACCAATGCATTCATATCCTTTTATACAAGAAAAATGTATGAACCACTACGTTCCTAATGTAATAAATAATCTTATTCCATTGATTTACATGTAAAAAAAGGAACACACTATAACGATAGAGCCCTAATATTGCTACATGCAATCAATTCAAATTCATTGACGACCCTTCTTAAGAGATAGGAAGTGTGCAGCGAAGGAATCATAGTCGGGTAGCTTAGGATGAACATGACTAGTCGCCTTATCCTTAGAAGAAGCATCCCCATCAGTTTTTGAAGAACCTGAAGCCTCTAAATTATCTGGTGTCACTTTTTTAGGTGAAGGATTTGACGGTTGCACCTTCACAGATGACCTTGTAACTCCATCCAAGGACTCGTGAGAATCCCGGATTGGCTTAAATGCTGTTTTTTCTGCTGATCCAGGCTCAGGGGTTGCCAGATTATCAGAAGATATCATCCGGGAAGAGGCTATTTTCTGTTTTTCACTCTCGTTAGAAGCTCTTGAAGATTTCCATACTTGTCCTGAACCAGAAGTCAAAGGAGAATCCTTGGACGTTGAACTCACACCAGATTTTGGAGTTGTTGTCCTTCGAGAAAATCCACTAACAGGGCGCGCACGACTGGCTAAATTTTGTTTGGGAACTTCATCCTCAGAGCAACTACTATCGGAATCAAAGTAAGTATTCAAGACCCTGGAGCTTGGTTTCTTCCTCGCTTCACTTTCCTCTTGCCTTTGAATGTGAGGGTCTTGAGTATCTGTCTCTCGTGACTTCAGAACATGGTTATAACTATCACTATCAGAATCCAATGTTTTCCGTTCTCTCAAGCCCATATTTCCACTTCCACTACTCATTTTACTCTTGTATGAATCCTGACGATGAGCATAAGAATTCAATGATGTTGTCTGAGAAGAAAAAGATCCTTCACTCTGGACTGGAATGTCCTCCAATGATGATGAATCCTGATTTGAGCTTTTAAGATATGGTGGCCGCATCATACCTTTATTGCGAAACCCACCCTTCAATGATCCGTAGTTTAATTCCTTACCAGTTTCTTCTATATGAGATTCCTCCCAAGTATCGGGTGACTTTGATGAGAGGACACTTGTCTTGCGGTTTGAACTCACCAAAGAACTTAGCTCAGAAGATGGCTTGTTGGTTGGCAGGTCATCATATCTGTAATTCTTTTCCGGCACACTAGTGATGTCTATCTTTCCCTTAAATTGCTCTTCCATGGTATCTAAATCAGCTAAAGATGAAGACGCTCCAAATTTTCTGTCAGAATCAACATTTTTATCATATGATGGTGAGGACTCTATGGCCTCGTAGTTTGTGCTCTGACCAGGTAAAGAATTTCCATGACTGTAACTCTCAGAAACATTCAACTTCACCATATCCTCCTCACTATCTGAATCATCAAAAGTCACAGGTGGCAAGTCTTCTTTCCTAGAAAAAACATCAGACTTTCTCAACCTTTCAGAAACCTCAGAAAAATGTGACTCTGAACTTACGCTTGTCTCATTCTCATCAATGACTTGTCCAGGGTTCCAAGCGTTGCTATTAGCAAAAGGATCTGCATGCGATTTGTTATCGAGAGATGAAAAGAAAGAACCAGATTCCTGTTCCACATGCGTCTTATCCACAAATTCATAATCATCATCCTCTGATGCTGAATCATCAAAAACAACAGGAGTCTCATCATGAGAATTTGTTTCCATATATATTCTATGAGTGTTTCCTTCATCAGTAACCAAAAGGTCCCCCACGGAACTGTTCTTTTTCTTTGGGTCATTCAACTTGAAAACATCATTACGATAATCACTTGGCATGGTAAAAGGGGCAGCAGAAGCGGAAGCTTTTCTAGATTGCCTATCCATCCTCTCATCTCCAAAGAGATCATTGTTTTCAATTTCAGTATCCATATCAGCATGTCTTTCACTGACTATGTCTACTTCAGTTCCACTCGCCCCCCTTTTCCTGCTCACTTCATATAGGTAGTCACTATTTTCTTGCATAAATGAATTATTTTCATGACCTATATTATTAGCCATTTTAGAATTGACAGCAAACGGGTTATCATCATTAAAAGAACCCCTAGATGTGAAGGAAGTAGATTGGGGACGTTTCACAACATTCTCATGACTATCCCTGTAAAATTCATCAGTCGCTCTTACTGGTCTATCTTGTTCTCTGCTGTTAATTTGCTCATTATGCATTGCAAAACTACTATTGTGGGCTATGTGATCAACAGAACCAGTAGAAATATGTTCTTCATCATGAAAAGAAGGATATTGTTGAGGTACCTCATTACTCTTGTGTAATGTATGTAACCCAGTTGAATACTGCCCGCTGGTCTTTTCATGATTTAATTGTTCTGCAGCTGCACTAGAAGTCATGCCTGCACGTTCTGTAGGAATATGTTTGCCATCATGAACAGCAAATTCTTGAGGAACTTCATGCCTTAAACCACTTCCAGAAGAACTCTGTGACCCACCTGAATACTGTCGAATGACCCTTTCACGGTTTGAGAGTTCTGCAGCTGCTCGGGCAGCCATACTTGCACGCTCTGCAGATTCTGCCGCTGCCTGCGCAGCAGAGGCAGCATCAGTAAATTCCATGTTCCAATTTTTATTATCCATAGGAACATCTCTTCTGTTTTCATAATGAGAAGCTGCAGAATCCATTTCTTGATTTCCATTTCCTGCCAGACAGGTCCCCACAAATCCATGCAATGGAAGGAATGTAAGTCTCAAAAGAAGTATGTGATCATCATCTTCACACAAAAAAGATCATATGAAGTAATTAAAAAAGTTACCTGGAGATCTAATCCCTGGACTAGGGGTGCCTGATGCTGTTGACTTATTGCTGCCAACCATTTTATCAGCAACACTTGTAGTGTCAACTAAATTTGTAGGTGTATATTGCATTGTTTCATATTGAGAGGAACCATGCAAATTAGGAGGTCCCTTTTCATCACGAACAGGAGGGACATGAACTTGAGGAGGTTCCACATAATTACCCTTCTCATAAGCATTTGGCCCAACCTTGAAAGATCAATAATGTTAATATAAGCATAATGTTTTAATAATGATACAAAATCAACTCATGATCATCCATGCTTAACAAACCCTACCTGTGAATCTTGAGAATGCTTTACATCACTTTCTCCAAAAGACTTGGGCTCCCACTTTATATTATGTTCTTCTGCAATCGCAGTCAGTATTTTTATCTTAGTTGGACCATCAGGTGCTTTGGCAGACAGTTTCTCAACCAACTGAAAAGACAAAATCGAGTAAAAACAAAATTAATAATAATTAAGCTTCAAACTAGCGCTTGTTGCAGACTTTTAAGAAGGCAGAGAAACTTGCCAGGCGATTTACACCACAGTCAGGGCGTAATTCAACAGCCGCTGAGATGAATTCTTTTCCATACTTAGCTGTAAAATGCTTCCGCACATCCATGAGCTCAGGTATATCTGAACATCGTGGTGATGCAAATATTACACTTGAAATTGCCTCCTTCAAATCGATCGGACAGTTTCTGAGGGGAAAAAAACAATGTGATGTGAGCCAGCTCAAGCAACAACAAACCAGTTTCTCAGTCGCAAATTCAATAGTGTTCAGCCAGGAAAATACTCAAGCAGTTAACGCTTAAGGCATGCACAAGGTAATAGCATATAGTAAAACATATACACAAGTGAATGCATGAAAAAAATTACATGAATTGGAGACAATACTGAATTGATCATGATGACAAACGATAAAGCACTGAATTTCAGAAACCAGCACAAGAGAAGCTAAAAGGTTTCAGTAGACATGTTCAATGGTATACCAAATGCACATTTTCTGCATGAAGAACAATTATACGGCTGATGCAGGAGCAGCAAGGAGAAAGCCTCGCAGATCAATGTTCTATCTAAACATATTGGTTCTCTCTTTTTGACATACACTGCATCATTCATTCAAACGAAAGTGAACTCTCTTAATCAATCATCATCCACCACCTCCATATAAGAATGGTCTTGGTTTATATTGCTTATACTTTTCATACAAATTCAGATTCTTCAGAACTGGGGTGTAATCATGATCAATAAGATGTCAAAGACATAGTTCTACGTTTTGTTGATTTGACTGCTCGCTATTCAAATCTAGTCTGACTACAACAACTTGTCCTCAGTTCTAGTTCTACATTTTGTTGATTTGACTGCCCACTATTCAAATCCTAGTCTGACTGATACGAAAAACATAAATAATGAATAGCTAGGGATGAGGTGGCAGCCATACTAATCCTATGAGGCCAGCCATATACCCGATAGGATATACCAGCGACACTATATTAATTCTATGAGGTTGCTAGGTTAGTAGTAGATTGGATATTAGAATTAGTATTAGTGAAAGGGGTGGACCGTTAGAGTAGCTAATGGGCCTTTGCCTCCTCCTAACTCTATATATAGGAAAGACTAAACCATGAAAGGCATGTATTCAGTTTGATTGTGTATGAATGAATGACATGGACAACAGTTCTGTCACGTCTCCTTCTTCTTCTTCTTCCCTAGACTTCTAATTCTGCAACTTTCATATCAGTGGTATCAGAGCAAGTCATCCTCGGCTCTTCCGCTGTCATCTCTACCATTCTAAATCAGTTCAGAGCCTTTCTTCTTTCCAACGGCTCAGTTCTGTTCAGGAGACAACCAAGGAACCAAACGCAAGTGTCACCTTTTAATCCAGCCAGAGTCATTCTCTGCCGGGTTCAATTTGGCATTTGAAAAATAAACCAAGAAAAGTCAAAAAGAATACCAAGAACGGTCTCGGGCAACAGGGATCATCGTGCTTTAACGCTTATATCGTCATTACCGTCAACGTTCGATCGGAAGGAATTCAACAGGAGCTCAGCAGTGAGAACTCGATAAAGCCAACAGCCAAGAATCAACGACAGGCATTCATTCGGCCAGAACCAGACCAAGAAACTTCTGTCTTGCATCATCAGAAAAATTGCGTCGCATAATTCTGGATTTTCACATTGGATTCTCGTCAGTTCTGATTAGTGCCGCTAGTATATCCTATCGGGTATATGGCTGGCCTCATAGGATTAGTATGGCTGCCACCTCATCCCTAGCTATTCATTATTTATGTTTTTCGTATCAATACTCCCCCCCTTTTAAGACCCTTGTCCTCAAGGGTTAGGAAGGACAAATGCTGGAAACTGTCGCCGAAAAGTGTACAGCAGCATCCATGATGCTTCCTCTTCCGGTAGTTGCTTCCATTGGACCAACACTTCAGTTACAATGCACCCCTTCTTCCTACCACGCCTTGTCTGCAAAATCTTCTCCGGTTCCTTCAGTATAGGAGGCTCCAGCCAATCAAGTGGGGGATGCCGAGACCGAACAGCAGGGTCTGCTGAAGTTTCACAAAAACCCATTGACCTTCTTGAAATTCTCTATCTGTGCAATGGGAATCAGCTTTCTGTTTCATCATGTTCACAGCCCTATGCAAGTGATGTTTAGCTACCATAACAGCTCCCTCTCGTGCCATAAAAGACCTGGGATCAACAACTTCTACCATGGCTGACCTAGGCAAATAAGGTACATACACCGCTAGCTTTTGCCCATAAAGTAGCTCATGAGGGGTCATATGAGTAGAGGAGTGGTAGGTCGTGTTATACCACCATTCTGCAAGTGGTAAATATTTGAACCAGTCCTTAGGGAACTCCCAACACATGCACCTTAAGTAGGTCTCCAAACAACGATTCAAAACTTCAGTTTGACCATCGGTTTGGGGATGGTACGATGAAGACAATTTTTGATCAACCTTGAGAACCCTTAAGAACTCTTGCCAAAAATTGCTAATAAAAATCGAATCCCTATCCGATATAATTTCCATAGGAGCTCTATGTAATCTGTAAACCCCATCTAGGAATTGTTGAGCCAAACTAGAGGCTGAAAATGGGTGAGAAAGTGCAATAAAATGGCTGTATTTGCTCAAACGGTCTACAATCACCCATACAGTGTCCCGGCCATGAGACTTAGGCAATCCTTCAATAAAATCTATAGATATACTCTCCCATACCCTACTAGGGATAGGCAAGGGCTGAAGTAAACCCAGAGATGCCATCGTCTCATATTTACATCTGGCACACACATCACACTGCTGAATGAAGTCCTTAATTTCCTCAAGTAAGTGTCTCCACCAGAATAGAGCTTTTACTCGTTGGTAAGTCGCTTGAATACCTAAATGCCCCCCTTGAGGAGAAGAGTGCAGCCACTCAAGTATTTTTGATCTAACGGTAGGGTCATTCCTACCACCAAATGTGTTCCTTTACGCAATAACTCCCCATCCCATGTAAACTTACTGACGGATTTGGGATTTTGCTTTAGTTGATCAATCAATGTTACCATTTCCGGATCTATGGACCAACTATTCTGAATTTCCAGCAACAATGCATCCGAGCAAGTAGATAGAGTGATCTGAAAAACCTGATTTTTAGGCACCCTTGATAGAGCATCAGCCACATTATTGTTGGCCCCCTTCTTATACTGAATCTCATAGTCGTAACCCATCAACTTTGAAATCCAATACATCTGGAAAGACGTCTTCAGTTTCTGGTCCAGCAAGTATTTAAGACTTTGCTGATCCGTTCTAATCACAAAGTGTCGTCCCTCTAAATATTGGTGCCAATGCTCGACCCCTTGGACCACAGCAAGTAACTCCTTCTCATAGGTAGATAGACTATGGTGTCGAGGAGCCAACCCTTTACTAAAAAAGGCTAGGGGTTGTCCGCCTTGCATTAGTACAGCGCCAATTCCAGTAGCGCAAGCATCTGTTTCAATGACAAAAGGTTTAGTAAAATCAGGCAAAATCAGAACAGGTGCTGTACTAAGAACAGTTTTTAACTCTTGGAAGGCCTGAGTTGCTTCCTGTGACCACTTGAACTGATCCTTACGCAATAGATTTGTCAAGGGCTTTGCTATTACCCCATAATCTTTAATAAACTTCCTGTAATAACCAGCCAATCCAAGAAATGCACGTAATTGCTTTACCGTTGATGGTTCAGGCCATTCAACCACTGATTTGATTTTCTGAGGATCTATAGAAACCACCCCATTCTGTATAATATGTCCTAAGTACTCAACCTTAGTAGCTGCAAATGTACACTTGGACTCCTTAACAAAATAGTGGTGTTGTCGTAGGATTGCCAAAACGGCTCTCAGATGCTCCACGTGTGAAAGGATACTAGAGCTATAAACAAGAATGTCATCAAAGAAAACCAGAACAAACCTCCTCAGATGTTCTCTGAAGATAGCATTCATAGCTCCCTGAAATGTAGCCGGGGCATTAGTGAGTCCAAACGGCATGACCAGCCACTCATAATGGCCAAAATGAGTCCTAAAAGCAGTCTTATAGGAGTCATATGGCTCCATTCTAATCTGGTGGTAGCCTGCCCTCAAATCCAGTTTTGTAAACCATCTAGCATCCTTCAGTTCGTCCAACAACTCATCTACAAGGGGAATAGGATACTTGTTCTTCACTGTCAACCTGTTTAATTCCTGGTAGTCAATACACATGCGCCATGACCCATCCTTCTTTTTAACTAAAACAATAGGAGAAGCAAACGGTGAAGAGCTTTCACGTATAACTCCTGATTCCAGCAGCCCTTTAATTTGCCTTTGAATCTCATCTTTCTGACTAGATGGGTATCGGTACGGCCTCAAGTTCACTGGGTCAGCCCCCTCTTTTAATATCACCGGATGGTTGTGGTTCGCCCTAAGGGGAGGCAATGACTTGGGTTCTGAAAAAACATCTGCAAATTCTGTAAGAACCCCCTTAACACTGTTGGTAGCTTCCTTGTTGCCTTCTGAAAGGGTACAAGAGGTAATAGTTGTGTCCTCTAAAGAGTGGAGTAAGAAAATCTGACCGCCTTCATTTTTAGGTTGCTGGATTTTGTTGACCACCTTGCTGCTATGCGGCTGACTGGGTCTTAAGGTACACATAGATCCCTTGTATTTAAAAGTCATTGCCAGGTCATCATAATTCCAAGCCGCATGGTGTACTACCTCCTGCAACCAATGTAGCCCTAACACAATGTCATACGTCCTGATCTCCATAACCCTCAAATCGAAGACAAATTCCTGCCCTTGCATCCGCCATTTGAACCCTTTCCACACACCATATAGCTTCAGTTTTGCACCTCCAGCCACCTCCACTTCACCTGTTCCTGTGGTACTTCCCTTCCAACCAAGCCTACGAGCCAAAGCACAGTCCAAATAGCCATGGGAAGCCCCGTTATCAATCAAAATCTGAACTGGCCGCTTCCCTACAAAACATTGAATTCGCATGGACACAACTCCCATGCTTCCTTGGATCGCATGCAAGGAAATTTGCAAGCATTGATCAGGTTCTTGCTCTGCAACTTCCTCCCTAAGCAACTGATCTGCATCCTCAGGAGGTCCTTCTTCCCCTATTTCATCGGTTCCCAACTCAATAAGTTGTAGCTGCATTTTTCTGGCATTGGAGGCACGTATGCCCACGTGAATAAGGCATTTTACAATAGAAACAGAGGTTGCGGGCTCTCAAATCATCCAAGTCATCTCCGCTGTATGCAGAGGCTCGTTTCGATGCATGCTCCCCTGTTCTGGCTGAAGAGATCGTTGATCAGCCGCTTCTAGGAGCAATCAAAAGCTAGCTCCCAGGTTTTTCGGGCCCTATCAAGTAAAGCAACACATTGGGCCAGTTGCCTATAAATTAGAATTGCCAGAGGTAACAAGGATTCATAATGTTTTCCACATCTCCTTGTTAAAACTATGTCCAGACCCCGCTGTTCGGCCTCGGCATCCCCCACTTGATTGGCTGGAGCCTCCTATACTGAAGGAACCGGAGAAGATTTTGCAAACAAGGCATGGTAGGAAGAAGGGGCGCATTGTAACTGAAGTGTTGGTCCAATGGAAGCAACTACCAGAAGAGGAAGCATCATGGATGCTGCTGTTCACTTTTCGGCGACAGTTCCAGCATTTGTCCTTCCTAACCCTTGAGGACAAGGGTCTTAAAAGGGGGGAGTATTGATACGAAAAACATAAATAATGAATAGCTAGGGATGAGGTGGCAGCCATACTAATCCTATGAGGCCAGCCATATACCCGATAGGATATACCAGCGGCACTATATTAATTCTATGAGGTTGCTGGGTTAGTAGTAGATTGGATATTAGAATTAGTATTAGTGAAAGGGGTGGACCGTAGTTAATGGGCCTTTGCCTCCTCCTAACTCTATATATAGGAAAGACTAAACCATGAAAGGCATGTATTCAGTTTGATTGTGTATGAATGAATGACATGGACAGCAGTTCTGTCACGTCTCCTTCTTCTTCTTCTTCCCTAAACTTCTAATTCTGCAACTTTCATATCACTGACTACAGCAACTTGTCCTCAGTTCTACTATAACTTTTACTCCTTCATACAATCTTATTCACCAAGAGTTTTGAAACCTAAGGGCCCATTTGATACACAAATTTCACGAGAGAGAAAGGGAATTTGCCAGGCTTCCCACACAAAAAACCGTTTGTTGCATAAGTCTCCTGTCAATCTCACTTCCCGCCTGGCCTAATCTTCCCTTAAACGTGGGAAAATTGAATCCCTAAAAAAGTAGCAAGATCATGAAAGTTTTCCAGGAGAGTGAAATTGCTGGACAAAAAAACCCCTTGTCAACAGTGGATCTATTTTAAAAGAGCTGTGAGGCCATCTTGTCTTTGGGATTCCTGGTTTGTAGAAAAATGAAGCTTGTGGTTTGTGTTGTTGAAGCAAGAATACCAAAAAATTATGGATTAAGCAATCCATACGTGAGGGTACAATTGGGGAAGTAGAGGTTTAATCAGATCTGATCCTTCCTTCCTCCGCCTTCCTTCTCCAATTCCATCGCCGACGACTCTCACCTTCTTCATCATCGTCGTCAGCGACATTCCTTTCTTCCCTCACCCTCCACCACAACCGCGATAGACCCGACGTCAGAAGCAGAACCAAAGTGCCGAGGAGAACAAAGAGCTTTGACTCTCTTCCATCATCTTTTCCTTCTTCTTCCTCTCTACCAAGCATCGTCGCCGGAGAGGAAAGACTAGACCACCACCGTTGGCTTCCTCTGTTTCTAAATTCTTCTCGACCCTCTGTTCTTTCCATTTAAACTATTCCTTCATACATTCATCTTGGCAGAAGCTTCACATTGGGCACTGTCAAATTTTGGTGGTCTAGTTTTCTATCTATAGGGTTGTGAAATTGCTAATATAAGCCTCAAGCCACTATCAAATTTTACTTTTGAACACAGGTAATTGGGTGCCTATTACATTCGAACATGAACGTCCAAACGAACAGAGGGACATTTTAGGAATTTCACCTCACCTTCCCACCCAATTCTTCATACTAAACAACTCATTTTACCTCAACTTAAGTTCCCTTCCCATGTCTATCAAACCGTTCAACTTTTTAAGTTCCCTCTCAATTTTCCTTTCACTCCTTTAAGTTCCTTTCTCTCCTTAAATCTTTCCCGTACCAAACCGGCCCTAAGATGATGCATTTACTTGACAAAGTGTGACGTGTAAACTACATAAGAAAATTTTGTTTTGTTGGCTAAATTACCAAATATTAATTATAAACATAAAGGCAGACCAGCCCACCGTGAAAAGAAGATACTTCCTCTAATTAACTAAATAGAAAAAATACACAGTAAACATTAAAGGAGAGTGCACCAAAATTATTTGGGCGAGTTTCAGATCATGTACTTCTGTGATTCAATCATTGGCAAGCGTACTGCAATCAGCTCACAGTATATTTCTACAAGATCATATGCAGCCATTGTCTTCTCTTCCCTAACAACATGTTCAACCTGAATGAACAATAAAACAAAAGTCAAGGGTCAAAAAAAGAATCACAGGAAGATGAAGGAAAAGCTTTGCCAGTTGCCATATTACAAGCACAACTCAAGCAACTACAGAATTATATAATTCTGTAGTCATTTTAGAATCTGGTTGTTCTGTTTTGATCCATTTCTAAGGCGCTTAAACTGCCACAAGCATGTAGCATTTCGATTTTCAGGCATGATAGCAGTGGTTTGGAAATGCTATCTTCATCCAGTGCTGTCCTTAAGGTTTTCTTAATAATTTCAAAAAAAATAAAAACCACCAGTATTAACCATGGCTAGATCACTGGAAAGGAGGACGATCCATAATCTATATATATATTATTACCCGGATTCTAGCAGTCTGGTCCTGCCCAGACTGGAGCAATTGGGCTAACTCCCTCTTGAGTTGCTTCACCTGCGCTTCTCTTTTATTCTTCAAAAGCTTAATTCGTGAAACCGCAAGTTTCAATGCTGTTTTGCTGTAGGGAAGTTCAAAATACAAACATGTTGTTAGTTTTGAAGGCAATATATCTTAAAGCATATCACAGTGATTTGATATTATACTATTGTGATAATATTATGATTATATTATTAACTAATTAGTGCAAATATTAGTATGGAGATACGGTTATAATGGTATTCTCCATAGGGCACCCCAATGGTTAAAACATAGCGTGCACCACACAAAGAGGTTTTATGAAAACTACCCCAAATGTCCCACTGTAACAGTTCAGAAGAGGGCTTAAAGTTCATCAATTGCACGTCATGGCGACCTCGATGGTGAGGTTTACATGGAAATACCTAAAGGCTTATCAACAGAAAAACCATCTCCGTCAAAAGCTTATCAATTACAACACTAAACCATAAGGTTAGCTTCAAATCAGTATACTATACAAAGACAACGAACAAACACTAATTAGATTTCTAGGCAAACATGGAATCTCTTATTGGCGAATTCTGCAATATCAGTCTACTGAAATCGCCCGATGGCATAAATAAATATATCGGCAAGACAAAATTGATTGATACCATTTTGCGGGCTTGAAGCTTCGATGTAACATATCTGCCACGTAATCGGCGAGGAGACTCTGATTCTGCTTCAACCAAGAAGAATCGATACGGAGCAGTTGCGGAGATATAGAATAAGCCAATAAGGGTGCTTTCTATCGGTGAAAACGTCACAGAAAAACGGATTTTTAGATGATCAAATTAGAATATTGAAGAGGAAGAAGACAAGAAGAAAACTGGATCTTAGTCTTGGAGGTTAAGAAAAGAGAGAATAAGAAATAGTTATGGGAACTTGGTGGGAAATCCGGAGAAAACAAAGGGAAGAAACGGAGAAGTCCCACATGGCCAGGGGATTGTACGCGCCTACGCGGGACGGAAGTCGGGGTTGACCTTTCTCTCCAATCGGAAGGGTCCTCCCTCCAACCAATCTCTTTCTTATATTTAATTAAAATAAAAATGCATGTGATACAAACTTCCCTTTTCTTTATATATTTAAAAGGAAAAATTATAATAAAGTATTTAAAATTAATAATATTTATTAAAAGGACTATAAAAATAATAATTATTTTGAAGGATTAGAAATTAAAATATTAAAATAAAAAGATTAAATTCCCCTTTTTTGATTTTCTATATTCTCTAATTAAATCAGAATCTGGAGCCATTGATGGATAATTATACATAGAGACAAAATCAGAATTTGGTCTCTATGTGTGATTATTCATCAATCATTATAAATTCTAATTTAATTAGAGAGAATATAAGAAATTTGCTAAAGGTAATTTAGTCTGTCTATTTTAATTTCTGGTCTTTCAAAATAATTATCGTTTTTATGTTTCTTCTTAATAAATATTATTTTTCTTAGGTCCTTTATTATAATTTCCCTTATTCAAAATTTTGTTTTCATCTATTGTTAAATTTAACTCTTAAACTTGAATTTTGACCAAAGTACCCTCATTTAACCTAAAAAAAAACTAGAGTAAAATACTCTAACCACCCTTTTATTTTATCTTAATTACATAGATCTCCCCTCTATTTTAAAAACATACACTTTAGTCCAAATCATTAACACCGTTAAAGAATATTCTAAAAAGGTTCTTCAAGTATATTTTTAAATTAAAAGCCATATTAAAATAAGTGTTGTTTACTAATTTACCCTCATTATACCAATTCCCTAATTTATCTTTTAATATTAATGTTCATTAATGATCCATTTAATATTTTTTAATAAATTTAATGTAGAATAATTTTTAGTAATCTGTTTATGTTGTAAATATTAATAGCTTGTTCAAAATTTGAGTAATTATTTTTAAGAATATATGTTTAATAAAATATTCTTAAAAATTTTAAATTGCAAGATAATTAATATGCCAATCTCATAATAATATTAACTTAATTGAATATATGTGTATTATTGCAAAACATCATCATGCATATTTAAATATTACTTGATAAGTTTGACGAATAAAAGAGATTAAAAATTAAAATTTATAAAAAAATAAAATAAAATTTCTAATGATAAAATTAATTAAATTTATAATATGATAATTTCAAAAGTATGAAAAATATATACTAATTTGTTTTAAAATTTTGAAGAAAGATATGTAATTAAATGATTTTTTTTTTTTTTGCCAAAGATTACATGATAAGTATAGTAATAATATTTATTTTAAGGAGGGGTATTTTTATCAAAATAATGAGTCAATGTTATGATTTAACGGTCAACTAACGGTTAGATGGATGGAAGTTGAATATCAAAACTAGAAGGAAAGTTTATGTAACATATATTTTGAGTTTGAGGGAGGTTCATACAGGTTTTCAAAATAGAAATGAAGTCTCTGTAATTTAGAGTAAATAGAGGGGAGGTTGATGTATTTTACTCAAAAAACTATTTAAACATTTATATTTGTCAAAAAATTATACAACCTAAAATTTATAATAGATAATGTTATAAAATTAATTATTTTGATTATATTATAAAATCTGTAATTTTTAATTTTCATTACCTTTATTAAAACTTATTGTTTAGATTTTTTAAATGGATAAAAATATATTTTAAATATATATTTTATTTTATCATGGAGTATAAAATCATTAAGTTGGAGAGATTATGTAAAATGTTTAAATTTATAATTTATAATATATATTTTGATTTCTTTCTCCGCTAAAACATTCATAAGCATACTCATTTTGTGTATATTTGTTAAGAAAATAATAATCAGGGTTTCAATCAAGTTTCTTTACATTAATTAAATTAATTAAACTTATGTCTCACTAAGATAAAAATATTAAAACCAACATTGAGTTGATCAAACAATGTAAAACCCCGCTAAATTCCTCTAAGTCTTAAGTTTGAATTCTATAAGAGAAACTTATCTTGGAAGGGGAGGGACAGCCACAAAACTCCAACCAGAAGAAGAAAACTCTTAAATCATATGTAACAATTTTAGCCCAAAAAATAGAGATTTAGTATCATGAAGGGTAGATTAATAAAAAAAAGTTTATTTTAGTAACATTTTTAGTTAAATATGTTTTTGTAGAATATTCTTAACGGTGTTAATATTTTAGACTTAATTGTGTGTTTTTTAAAAAATGGAATGTTAGTATAATTAAAACAATATATAAAGGAGGTTAGAATATTTTAAATGGAAGAGTCCAATCTAACCTAAGACAATTTGGTCTAGTCAAGCCAATGAAAAATATAGTAATAAAAGCAAACAGGGCCAAATTGATAAGATCACTTCGCCAGTTTTGGTTTCAATCTGGTGAATTTTTTAAAATATTTTGTAATTTGGAGGTTGCTTTTTATTATTGTTTAATCTTGTTGAACATTATTCTTATGAATTTATGGTCAAGCTTTAATGTTTTTCCATGAGTTTTATCTGGTTGAAGACATTTTTTTTTATTGACTTAATTGTTTTTATCAAGTTGAAGTATTGCTTCCCCTAAAATAATTTTTTTTTTTATAAAAAAAAAAAAGGAAGCAAATTGAGGTCTTGAACCAATCCAGGCAGCCCAATGAACTAAGTCCAATCCAACCCAATCTTGATTTCTTATTAGACCAAACCATGGACTGTCAAACTTAGTCCATCCAAAAAACATACTCCAACTGGTCCTAATTATCAGACTGGGTTGACTTTTTTTGAAGAGATTCAGAAAATTAATTAAAGTGTTAAGGAACAATTTTACCAATCAACTATAGGTTCAGAAGTGCCCAACACAATAAACTCTTAATTGGACCATAAATACAAATTAACTCTTGAAAACATTAAATGGGCACAAAACCTAACGGTCTAGGCAAACGTCTGTCTGTACTGGTTCTAGTGAGCTCTCCCCTTGCTCCTGTTCTAGTGAGCTCTCCTCCTGCTCCGACGCCGACAACTCCTCCCTTGAGTTCTCCTCCGTCTCCGGCAGTGGAGGTCCTGGCGCCGACTTCTAGCAAATCAAAGAAGAAGAAGGGTAAGAAGCACAATACACCAGCACTGTCGTCGTCATTGTTGAGTCCTCCAACACCACCCACCGGAGCTCCGGGACCTAGCGAGTCTACCTCCTCTCCTGGCCCAGCCTCTTCTAAGAATGATGAGGTACATACTCTCAGTTTGTCCTTATCTACTTTTTTATTCCTTCCTGCTTTCCTGTAAATTACGCCAGAAAGTACAATGCTTAATAGATCTGGAAATAGAGTGAGAAATTCATCTTGTTTTAGTTCCGAATTTTACTTCGCACCCTTAGGCATTGTATTGTTAGTCAAGTTGAGGTTTCTGAAACATGATCGAAACTACTTCTTGTTCTCTCATTCATGTTTGAACTCCATTCCCATGGCGTAGAAATTAATGGAGGAATATATAGACAAACAGACCTTTTGGATGAGCATCTGGGGGTGTAGATTGGAAGAAGGATTAGGTTTGAGAGAGTTGAGAAGACGCCCAAAAGTGGAAGTGAAGGCGGAGAGTGGTGACGAAGGAAGCAGAGGTTGAGGTTGGGAAGTGAGTGGTGAATGCTTAAGACTAGTGGCCTTGTGGCTTTGGGACAATCGGCGACTTGAAGAAGAAGAAGGGAAGAAACGAGGTGGATGGAGGAAGTACAGGGTGGGCAAAGCATTTTGGTTATTGTGTTGGAACCGATATAGACGGATTTTTGCCCAGACTATTAGGTTTTGTGCCCATTTAATGTTTTCAAGAGTTAATTTATATTTATGGTCCAGTTAAAAGTTTATTGTATTGGGCGCTCCTGAACCTATAGTTGATTGGTAAAATTGCTCCTTAACCCTTTTTAAATTACTTTAGAACATTTTTATTTTTATTTTTTCTCCAAACTAATTAGTTTGACTAATAAATTAATATATGGTAATAGAGTGGATTGCTAAAGTTTCTTTAGGAGAGTCTTGCTTGTTTGATTGGGTATTTCAACTGCTATAAAAGCTTAGGGAGATTTTGGAGGAAGATAGGTGGAGTGCCGTTTTTTTAACTATGGATGATGTTTTTCCTTGATTTGTTTTGCCATGATTATGTCGATTTTGTGTTTTAGTATTTGGATTATTGTTGTCAAATTCACTAGTTAACTATCTAAATTTATTATTTTTATTTTCTAACTTACAAAATCGTGTTAAGTCATTGTTAAATTTGTGCTAGTTGTAAACTCGGTTAAATTCACAAGTTTACACAAACAATTTATTATTTTTACATTTCCAATTTCAAAAATTGTGTTAACTCATTTTTAAACTCATGACAACTTTTTATTTTAATCATACTTACTTGCTTTATTGCTATAATATTTTATAGAATTTTCTTTGTTGAGTATGATAAATTATAAATGTTGATAGATTTAATTTCAATTATTGGATTCAAAATATAAATCAAATTCCTATCATTTTTATATGGGTTAAATACCAAATTTACCCCGGAAGTTTTGATAAGGGGGCGATTAGTACCCGGAAGTTTTTTTGGTACCAAATTTGCCCCGGAAGTATTAAAAAGGTATCAAATTTACCCAAACGTGACGAAAGTTCACGTAGATAGTTAAAATGTGAGGTAGCATGCCACCTCATCACACGTGGCATGCCACCTCATCACACGTGGCATGCCACCTCATCACACGTGGCATGCCACCCCATCAATCAAAAAGTATCATTTTTACCCTGGAAGTTTTTATTAAGGAGTAATTTTGCCCCGGAAGTTTTCATTGAGGAGCAATTTTGGCCCGGAAGTTTACAAAAGTAACAACTTTGCCCTTCTTTCTCCCAATATTAAATTTAACTATTAAATCAGTTAAAGACCACACATGTCATGCCTTAAAAATGTCAAACTTGGAGTCAGAGAAGGAGATCCTTGAGATGTTGAGCTCAAGGCGGCCAGAATTTGTGAAGCCGAACTGGTCACAGAGACTGAAAGGTCTGTCGCAAAACCCAGAGGAAGCATCACTTATGATCTAAGCAAATGTAACGCGAAACGAGAAATGAATTATTCCAAAAATTGGTTCAGTAAAACAAATCAATAGTGATAATAGTTACGTTTATAGAAACTGATCATTTGTTTAGATCATAAGTAATGCTTCCTGTGACCAGTTCGGCTTCACAAATTCTGGCTGCCTTGAGCTCAACATCTCAAGGGTCTCATTCTCTGACTCCAAGTTTGACCTTTTCAAGGCATGATATGTGTGGTCTTTGATTGATTTAATAGTCAAATTTAATATTGGAAGAAAGAAGGGCAAAATTGCTACTTTTGTAAACTTCCGGGGCAAAATTGCTCTTGAGTGAAAACTTACGGGGCAAAATTGCTCCTTAATGAAAACTTCTAGGGCAAAAATGATACTTAATTCTTATTGGGTTGATAGGTGGCATGCCACGTGTACACTCAGTTAAACTTAACGGTTAAAATTAACAGATGGGCAAATTTGCTACCTTTTGCGTACTTCCAGGGCAATTTGATACCTTTTGAATACTTCCAAGGTAAATTTGGTACCAAAAAAACTTTCAGATGCTGAGTGCCCCCTTAGCAAAACTTCCGGGACAAATTAGGCATTTAACCCTTTTTATATTCAATTACATACTATTAATATATATTTATTAATAAAAGTAAACTTTTACGAGTTTATGAGTTTATGTCATTATCACGAGTTTATTTCAATTCCTAATTGTGACAACCTTGATTTGGACTATTTTTTGATATTGTTGTTGTTGTTGTGTGTGTGTGTTTTTTTTTTTTTTTTGCTTAGAATATTATGGTTTTTTTTTTTGAAACACATAGTAGGGGAGGGGGCAGGATTCGAACCCTGCACATGGGGGAGGGGAGCCAAGCTCCTATGCCACTGCGCTACTAAGGCGCAGGCAGAATATTGTTGTTTTTTTTTTTTTTGATACACAATGCAACCAGCGAAAACACCTAAGCTTTATCTATTGCAAGCAATCTGTCAAGATCCATGTCAGCATACGGGATAGAGTGAAAGCCTGGCCATGCTGAGAGGCTAGACTTCGCGAGGTGATCTGCAGGAGCGTTTGCCCATCGTCTGATATGGTGCACTTCGACGTTCCAGTCCCTACCAAGCAGCCCTTTGACCTCCGCAATCAGTGCTCGGTCTGCATGTACCTCATTCAGCTCATTTCTCATCAGTTCAACAGCATCAGCCGAGTCCGTCTCTAGAATCACATTTCGAAACCCCATGTCCCATGCCAATTTGATCCCATGCAAGCAGCCCATAATTCAGCTGACAGGCTATCTCCTTCTCCCCCCGAAACATGAAAGCTTTCAGGAAGCGGAATATTGTTGTTTTGACTCTACTATTTTATATGAAACGCATTCAGTTGGGGAAAAAAAGATAATAGGTAAATATATGGTAATGTATTTTATGCTCATGCCCGTATATATATATATTCCGCCCACTCAGTCTTTTTTACCATAAAAAACTACTAAAATCAGACATTTCCAAATGTTAGTTAAAAACAATAAATATAGAAAATATGTTTTGTTTTTTTAATTATAATTTTATAAAAAAGTGCACATAAGAGATAATGAGTTAAAATTTATTATTGAGAGATAACGAGTGACATACTCCTCAGGTTTGAAATATAAAAAATAATTACTTAATTTGATTAGATTAAAAAATTAGTTAAACCGATTAATATGATATATATGTATTTTCTAAAATACCCTAATTATTTTCCTTAATTATTTTATTCTCCGTCCTCATTTATTATTGTTGATAACCTATTAATATAGGTAAATTAGGATAAGATTGACATATATAAAAAAATATATTTTAGGATTAAGATCAACTCCTTTTATATTAAAAATTAAAGGGAATATATTTAATGGAAGAAAAAATTATAATTTTAGACATAAAAGATTTATTTTTATATTAAAAGTATGTTTGGTTCGAGGGATGGGTGGGATGAGAGTTTATTTTATTGATGTGAAATGTCAGATATGAACAATTTTTTAAATATTTATGTGGAAAATGATGCAAACACACCCTTCAATCAGCTGCGATGATGAGAGATTGTTTTTATAAAAGGGATTCGGAGCGAATGAAGTATTTAGGTACATATCTATCTATCCAGTCCAGGTATCCATAATTCCAAACACAGTGACTCAATGGGGGACAGAGAGAGCAAGGGAGAACTGCAAAATGAGGGAGCAACGGAATTGGATCGTGTTTAGTTGTTTTTCTTCCCATTGTTGGAAACAAATTAAAGCAGAGAGCGACAATCGTCGTTTTGATGTAACCGATTGATTGCCATTTTGCTCCTGTTCATTCATTTCAATGGAAGTCTCTCCCTATCCTGAACTGGAAATCAAATTCAGCCCTTTTGTTCACTTTTCGATGAGGAAGAGGTAAGCATCAATTTCTCTCTCCACTTTCCACTCTTCTCGGCGTTTTACTGGTTATACTCCCAGCAATTTATTGTGAGTACTTTCATTTGCATTTTACTATGAATTCTGCAACGCTGAACATTCACCCACCTTCTCTTGTCCCACGAATTTCACACTGCAAAACCATTCGAGAAATGAAGCAATTTCACGCCCTTGTCATTAAAACAGCTCAAATCCATGACCTTTCACTGGCAACAGAATTCCTTAAGCTATGTGCGACTTCGGATTATCGTGATACTGAGTATGCCCTCTCTGTTTTCTCCCAATTACCTGAACGCAATTGCTTTTCTTACAACACTATGATCAGAGCACTTGCGGAAAGCGACGATGATTATGGGCCATTGGACGCTTTTTTCTTGTTTTATCAAATGGTATCTGATGGAATTGTTGAGCCTAATCGCTTTACCTTCCCTTCTGTATTAAAAGCATGCTCTAGGGCTGCCAGGTTAGAAGAAGGAAAACAGGTTCATGGTTTTGTAATCAAGTGTGGATTTGATAGTGATGAATTTGTAATGACCAATTTGCTGAGGATGTACGTAATGTGTGGGAGTATGGAGGATGCTCAGATTTTGTTCACTAGGAATATTGATGGGGATGAAGATATGAACAGGATGGTGACTTATAATAAGAGGAAGCTAGAGGGTAATGTGGTGCTTTGTAATGTGATGATTGATGGATATGTTAGACTAGGAAACATTAAAGCTGCAGCTGAACTGTTTGATAAAATGCATCAAAGAAGTGTGGTTTCATGGAATGTCATGATATCTGCATATGCACAAAATGGGGTTTTCATGAAGGCCATAGAGACGTTTCACAAGATGCAAATGGAAGGTGTGTCCCCGAACCGTGTGACTTTGGTCAGTGTTCTGCCGGCTATTTCGCGCCTTGGGGCACTTGAATTAGGGAAATGGGGTCATTTATATGCAGAGAAGAATAATATTCCGATTGATGATGTGCTTGGCTCTGCATTAGTGGATATGTATGCAAAGTGTGGGACCATTGAGAAGGCAATTCAGGTCTTTGAGACGCTTCCTAAACATAATGTTATAACTTGGAATGCTATAATTGGCGGTCTTGCCATGCACGGTAGAGCCAATGATGCCTTGAAATATTTTTCAAGAATGGAAAGAAGCGGAGTGTCCCCTAGTGATGTGACATACATTGCAATCTTGAGTGCTTGTAGTCATGCAGGTTTAGTGGACAAGGGAAGATACTTTTTCAATCATATGGTTGATAAACTTAGATTAGAGCCTAGAATAGAACACTATGGATGCATGGTTGATCTTTTGGGTCGAGCTGGTCTTTTAGAAGAAGCTGAGGATCTTATACTGAACATGAACATAAGATCAGATGACGTCATTTGGAAGGCCTTGCTTGGTGCTTGTAAGATGCATAAAAATATCGAGGTAGGTAGGCGAGCAGCCAAGGTTTTAATGCAATTGGCTCCTCATGATAGTGGGGCGTATGTGGCCCTTTCAAACACGTATGCTGCAGTAGGAGATTGGGGTGCAGTTGCAGAGATGAGGTTGAAGATGAAAGACTTGGACATAAGGAAAGACCCGGGTTGTAGTTGGATTGAGATCGATGGAGCGATTCACGAGTTCGTTGTCGAAGACGATTCCCACCCGAGAGCTAGAGAAATACACTCGATGTTAAAGGAAATTTCCCACAAGTTGAGTTTGGAAGGACATAGGCCAGACACTAAACAAGTCTTGCTTAACATGGATGAAGAACAAAAAGCGAGTTTGCTGCACTACCACAGTGAGAAGATTGCAGTGGCCTTCGGCTTGATTAGTACATCGCCAAAAGCACCCCTTAAGGTAGTAAAAAACTTGCGCATCTGCGAAGATTGCCATTCATCAATGAAGCTGATCTCAAAAATTTATGAGCGTAAGATAACTATTAGGGACAGGAAGCGCTTTCATCATTTTGAGCATGGGTCATGCTCTTGCATGGACTACTGGTAGTTTGCAAATCATTGACAACTCTACTTTTTCCCACATTGGGTAGGTATATTTGTAGATGTTTATTGTCCTAAATATAAATACGTGACATGTTGTTTTGATAAATACAGCATGTGAATTATCATAGTTATTGGAATTGATTTGTACATCATTGACAATTATCTTTCGCTGGTTAAGAATCCGAAATGTTAGATTGGTGAAACTGTGGCTGTGTATTGTTCTAAATACAACTACCACTCTAGTTCTATTTATTAGTCATTTTTAACTAAATCACACATACCAAGAAGGAGAGGAATTCAATGATTATGGGGTAAATTTATAATTTTGCCCTCATTTATGAATAAGTATTTTTCAATTCTTTCTTCTCTCTCTACTTTCATTGGTACAACTAATATGAGTAAAATTGTCACAATCTCATTTATTACCCTAAAACTAAACTTATAAAGAGTACCAAATTTTTTAGTAAAAAAAAACTTATAAATAGGACCATATGGTTTCTTTCTTGCTGACAAAATTTAGATGAGTGAAGGCTAGTAGCAAGCTCATGGCCCAAGAAGTGCTTATGGGAACCACACTTGCATATTTGTCTCAACGTTTCGTTTTAAAATTTCAATGTGAAGTTATCAAAAAAAAAAAATTCAATGTGAATTTTTTTTTTATATCAAAAAAAAAATTCAATGTGAATTTATCAAAAAAAATTTCAATGTGAATATATCCACACAAAAAAAAATCAATGTGAAATGTGTCTGAGATGGCCAGGTTGATTTGCATAATCATTTACTTTGATCATCAGTATGATGGGTTTTTGCTTCAGACACATCATATTGACATTCTTCATGACCCATAGGATGTTCTGAGCCAAAAAAAAAAAGACCCATAGGATGAGCACAACAAATCAGAACAATGGACTGGGCCATGCAAATGAAAGTACAAAGCAAGTGTTTTACTGGACTGGGCCGAAAGAAGTTTCATGAGCTTATACATGAAGATAATATTACTACGGAAAAAATGGAGACGACTTCCTAAGTTGTCTCATCTTTCCAAAAAACATTTATTTATCAATGGGTTTGCTTGGATACCGATGAAAAAAATGATTTATATTCAATTTGACTTATATTTCATAAATCATATTTATGTTTAGATTGACGATAGCATAAGCAACTTTTGTGATTTAAACTTATAGTCAATCTGAAATATTTTTGAGGGTACGACCGGTACTTAAAATATATTTTAGAATGCTGAACGATACTGAATAAATACTTCATAATCTTGAAAAATTATTTTATGAATTTGAAAAAATTATTTTTAGTACCAGTTAGTACCCTAAAATATTTTTTTGGGCTACTCAATAGTACTAAAAATATACTTTATGATATTGAATGGTACTAAAAAAATACTTTATAATCTTGAAAAATTATTTTAGAATCTTAAAAAAATTATTTTTAGTGCTAGTCAATACCCTAAAATATTTTTTAGGGTACTTAATGGTACTAAAAATATATTTCAGGATACTGAACGGTACTAAAAAAATACCTCATAAGTCCATAAGTAACTTTTCAAAAGCTTCCCAAAATAACTTTTCAAATAAGTAACTTTTACTTCATAAGTCGATTGAAATAACTACTCAACCAAACATTAAAAAAAATTTTAAAAAAAAAAATATATCCCATAAGTCCAGTCATAAGTTTGATAAATTGATCCAATTGGTGTACCAAACATGTACATTATCAATAAGGAAAAATAATCCTGTATCAGGAAAACAAAAAGGAAAAAAGGAAAAAAGGAAAAATAATCTTTCAATTCATATAGTTTTAATTCAGTTATAGTTCAGTTTTTAAATTTTAACTCATGCCACACACTCTTTATAGTTTTGACTCAAACTCGATTATTAAATTTCTTTTTTTAATACAAAAATTTTAGGAAAGGGGTTGAGATCACCCATAATCTAAGGGCAGGGCAAAGTCTTCCTTCCTCCTACATGATATCAATGTTAGGTAGGGCGAGCCGTCTATTACCCTCAAACGTTTACCTAGACACCCAAGAGTTAAGATGCTTCCCTCAACGCCTTAACCAACTCCATGATCAAACCTCCTCCCTTAAATTCTAACCCAACGCAACTTAGTCTTCCTATTCTTAACTAGTTAAAATATTGTCCTTTATATTTTAGGAAATAAATTTACATATTTCATCAATATTAAACACTAAGGTTTTAAATAATTAGGTTGTATTAAAAAAAAGGTTTTAAATAATTAAAATTATACGATTGAGTTGCAGTGAATTAAAGTTTATGAATTAAGTTTCAATAGATTCAAAAATTATAAGGACTAAATTCTACTATATTAAAATTTAGAGATTAAGTTTCAATCGTCAAAACTATAAGAACTAGAAGATTATTTTGTTTTTCCCCATATCAATACAATGTAGAATTCATATAAACTGTCTTGGTTCATTTCTCAAACTCTGAATTGTCGGAAGCCCATATCTAATTGCAATTATTTAAGCTCTCTCTTGCCTACTCATCTGACTTTGAAGAATTAAAGAGCCCCGGGGCCGTATCTTGACTTTAGTGAGGTTCCGGTGCCGAACTCACCTAAACTTTTTATTATTAAAAAAAAAATCTGACTTTGAAGAAGAAAATCAATTGAGAAAAGAAGGTGAAGCAAAGGGTGAAAAATTGGGCATTGATGAATACAAAAATGAACTTTGTGTGTAAGTAACATCCATATCAAATTATTTGAGTATTTAAAAGTTTGTTGGTGAAGGATGAAGTAAGAAGAATCGACACGCCACAATCAATAAAAGAGATAATTTCCCTACCAACTCACTTTGATTCAGATTTCAGCAATTTTTGGATTGAAACTAAACTTGGATGGCGTTTTAAAAGCGTGTTTAATTTTTTGATGGCATTTTAAAAATACTTTCACTCTAATCGAGATAAGACGTATCTAACGTATTTAACTCATATATCATAAATCATGTCGAAAAAAGCAACTTCCACTACTAATTAAAACAGACACTTAGTGATCTTACTCTTGTAATCTCCATTTTGGTCTAACATGATTATGTAACCTCATAATTAGAATTGGGGAAAAAAAGTTTATTACTTTTGACGGTTCAAATGCATCCTATAATCAAAACTCAAGTTGAAGATTGAATAGCTCATCAAGTGGGTTAGTTAATAAAGATTGCGCATTAATTAAACATAATAATAAGAAATAAAAAGCAAAAGACAAAAAAGAAAAGAAAAGCAATAAGGGATGACATTGATGACTATAATGTCATTATGAAAAAAGTTATGTTCCCACCATGCTCAACAACTTTCTTCTCAAATTCCAAAATTGTCTATTTGCTTCTCTCAACTTCAAAATATTGCCCCAAAAAAATGCCCATATTATTATAAAGCCATGTTAATTTAATTTTAAAGACCAAAATTACAACCAAATTTTCAAGTAAAAATGTTGAATATTGTGCTAACAAATATATATATATATATATATATATATATATATATATATATATATATATATATAAATATAAAAGACACACACATATATCCAACATCTTATGTAATGGATCCTTTTTATTTTGCCCTTTCATAAGACAAATTCCAACTTTTTTCAGGAACAACCTCATAAAATACAAAAACATTGATATGCATACGACAACTAAAGTAAATAAAGATTTCAAAGTGAAAAGCAAATATATTTTAAGATATTTTAAAGGGATCCAAGAAAGTGTTTCAGAGTGATTCTAACCAATAATCATAAACCCCTTTATTTTATATTTGGACAGGCATATTCAGAATATATGTGTGTGTAGACACACTTTTTTTTTTCCCCGTCCACTTAATCTTAATCATCTTAAAGGTTTTAGTTTTACTGTTCCTTAGCATTCTGGAAAAACACAAGAACATGATCATTTAGAGCTTTGGTAACTTTAAGCAATGACTTTAACTTTTCTAATGGTGAAGAAGAGGAGATTGAAACAAAAACGCTTTACATAAATCATATATCTTTTTTAAAAAAAAGATTAATATTCGTATATTATCAGATTTATCTATTTTTTGCTGTTATATATATATATATATAGATCCTCAAGTCGAAATTAAGACACACACACCCATATGACAAACATTAAGAAATTGATTTTATATATTATTTGTATAAATGTATGATTTAATCATCATGCACTAAATAAATTAGTTAACACACGGTCAAACAATTAATAAATAATACTAAGAAGGATGGACAGTAATTAATACTACCTCCGAACTTAATTATAGGAACACTTTTATAGTGCAATTTATACTATAAAAGTGTTCCTATAATTAGAACTGGAAGGAGTATAATAGATTATGGAAAAAAAAATTGGAGAATAATAGAAGGGAATAATGGCGAAGAAGAGAAGCGTGAGATAGAATAGTGAAAGGATAGCAATGATGTAAAGATGTTATAATCACATAAAATGAGTGCTTCTTTATGTTATTTTTCCCTTAAAGTATACAAGGCTGATTGCTTCATATTATTGCATGAAATCCTTTTTTTTTTTTTAAAAGGGTATTCTGGCCAATATTATTGCATGCAAATCTAAAGCAATCAATGTGTTTATATCCACTTGCCTCCACTTCAGATGTGTGGACCCCCTTTCTTTATTTATTCATTTATCTATTTATTTTAATTCACACAAATTAATAAAAAAAATTAATTAATTTGTAAAAATTTTGAGATAATTTTTTGCCATGTAAGATACATTTCCCTATGACAATTCTCAAAATAATAATAATAATGTGTGTTTGTGTTGTGTGCTTATCATTCGGCAAAATTAGCAATCATCAGATACATAGAGACCTACTAATCTAGCTAATTAATAAGCTATAGAGTTATTCTGTCTAACAGTATGAGTAACTGAAACCTACCAATTCATGTGTAACCATAATTCTATCACATCTCTAGGAGGGTGGTCATTGGCACATCCTCGAGGTAGCGAGACTTTAATACAATTTGAAAAGAGAGCTACCTTCTTAAAACATTTGTTACCACACGTATTAAAGTGTTTGATTAAAATAAAACTTTTCTCACATATTTATTTTACACGTTGAAATGATTCCCATATTTTTAAAGAATAGTTGGATGAACTCTTATGAGATTGCAGGCTTGCAACTATAAACACATGTTCAACTACCCTAATTTTGATGTCTATGACTTCCTCTTTTAACATATACGTCTTCTTTAGAACTCAAACTTAAAACACAGAGGAATTTAGTAAAGGTTTACGTTGCTAAACCAATCCTGAGTTAGTTGTTCAACTATTACTTTTCTCTCAGAGTCTCAAATGACTAAGCACCATCCACCCAAAAACCTTTTTTTTTTTTGGTTTAATGAGTTGGAAAGAAGGCCAAATTAGTCTTACAGGGAGTGGACCCACTGCAATCCCTATACAAAGGGAATTAAGGATCACTTAATTTTTAGATAAGGAATTTTCATCGGTTACTTTTCCTTAAAAGCTTTAAATTTTATGACGTGTTTTATATGATTTTAAGTATTATTATGGCCTTATTATGTTTAGATGTCTCAAACAAGAAAAAAAAAAAACACCAAATGGGTCATAGACTAGTCTCGATAGTCTGTTGGACCATTATAGTCCAACCTGAGCTTGGTCTAGTCTAGTCTAGTCCAAGCTCGGTTTGGGACTACATTATATCGAATCTCGAGCTGTCTTGTATAGCTCAAGGTACTCTTTAGATTAGACCTTGAAATAAAGTCAAACCTGATATAGTCTGGTCAATGGATAACTTTAGCCCTAGACCATAAAATTTCTAAATAAGAAGTTTTCACTTGTTACTTTTTCCTAAAATATACAATAATTTCTTTTTTTAAAAAAAATGCAATATTGACAGTGACATACCAATAATAGCGAACTGTTTGCTCAGATTCCTGGGCAAAATGATGGCTTGAAGATAAAAATAATTAAATACCGGAAAGAAAATTGGAAGAGAGGCCCACTAGAAGAGTAGGTGGTACTTACCCTACGTGAACAAAACCCTACAAGGCTCTCCTTCTTGTTTAAAACATGGCCATCCCATCATTGTCTCTTATTTTTGTATTCAGACCTCCAAGCATATGTGGGCCCTTTTTCCCCTCTCATGCACTACACCACTAATACTAATTTAAACCATTTTTCCCTAATCAATATAGAATTACATAGTCAAAGAGAGTTAGCATAGATGGTATGAGATTTAATCAAGTCCTAAAGAGATATGTGTTCAATCCCCGCTGCTGTCGTTAGGACTCCTTTGGTAGGTAATCTTATAAGTCCCCAATAAATACTCAAAGAACCTGGGGTCGTGCCCTAACTTTGGTGAGAAACTGATACCGAACGCCTCTAAAACTTTCTTTTATAAATATATATATATATATATATATATATAGGGAAAAACATTTCTCATGTTGTAGGAGAAATGTTTTCTTATGCTGCACACACATAAATGGTGGGACCCGCATATATATATAATTAACGTTATATATATATGTGTGGGTCCCAGCATTTTATGTGTGTGTAGGAATCTTCTTTCTCTCATGTAACATGAGAAAAGTAAACCCCATACGTGTGTGTGTGTATATATATATGCACAGTTTCGAACCCTTGACTTGAGTGGAGGAGCTAAAATGTTCCCCCACCAAGCCTAGAGCTCAAATGCAGAATATAAAATTACATAAAAATATTTTTTGTTAATTAAATAATTTAGTGATCTATAGAAAACTTTTTTTTTTTTTACAAGTGTCATCGCACCATGTTTATCTCACTAACTTTTTATTTATTTATATATTTTGGTTAATGGAAATATTATATATATATATATATATATATATATATATATATATATTAGGATTCAGCCTGTTATTACGCTTTAAAAGTTCCTTATAGGATTGTAACTTCAAAAATTATTCCTTCTCAAATATACAATAGATAAATGTTTGTAATCATGATCTAAATTTTGTAAATTTTAAGATAAAAGTCTTAAAAATGAAAACTTGCTATTGCATATTAAGATATTTTACATAAGACCATGAAATAAGTAGGGAAAATTAGGGAGAAGGATCAAGGAAAGAAAAT
This sequence comes from Acacia crassicarpa, assembly GCA_034222035.1. Lineage (NCBI taxonomy): Eukaryota > Viridiplantae > Streptophyta > Magnoliopsida > Fabales > Fabaceae > Acacia > Acacia crassicarpa. Next base: position 47,763,565 of record JAWXYG010000006.1, on the reverse strand, counting down.
ATTTATTAATAAGAATTTTAAAAATTATAATTATTTTTAAGGATTAAAAATTAAACTATAAATTTTTTATTACAAAATTAACCTTCTCTAATGTATCTTAACTATTTAACGATTAGTTATCAAATTTGATGATATCTTCACATATATTTTGATTAAGAAAAACATTTATATGCAACTCAATATTTTTATTATGATATTCTCTCTTATACACATTAGAATATTTTAAAAGTTACCCAAGTTAAAATAGCCTCTAAAGTCTATAAATAATTAGGAATCTATTTCTTTCAAGATTTTTATTATTTTAAAAACTTAACAAAATTAAAAAAAAATATGATAATATATTTTATTTAAAAAAATATGTGATTTTACATAGAAAAAAGTCAATTAAAGTTAAGGACACAATTGGCGAGAGAATATTAGTTAATAATGATTAGTAAAGAGGTATATAGAGTTTGGTCAAAGTTAATTTTGTAATTGAAGATTTATATTTTAATTTTTTATCTTTCAAAATAATTACCATTTTTCTGGTCATTGTTAGTAAATATTTCTTTATCTTGGTCCTTCTCCCTAATTTTCCCAAACAAGTATTACTAAATTTAAAAAAACTATGGTATTCATAATGTATTAATAAATTTTTGAAGTTCAAAATTTGCAATTTTCTTGGAGCTTTGAGAAAAATCATCCCAGACAAAATTTGTTGTTGTCTAATTAATTAATGTAGTATGAATTTTTGCCAAAGATGAGAAAATAATTTTAAAACTTGATAATTAATTTGGTTTTTGGGTTGATTATAATTATTTAAAAAAATATGTGAAATTCATGGGGTTCTTCTGATGTAAATTTGTGAATACAGCCAAGCGCCTCGTAGCGCGATGGCACTAGAACCAGCTTTAGGAGCTGGCCTTCCCCCTTGTCCAGGGTTTGAGCTCTGCCTCTCCCTCCCCCCACTAGCTGTATCAAAAAAAAAAAAAAAAGTGAACACATAAACTTTGTTCCTAAGAGAGCGCAAACTAGTAAAAGAAGGAAGCATGCACAGACACACAAAATAATAATGCAAAGCTTCAAAAAAGTAGCACAACAAAATCATTGAATATTCAAACGCCAATGTCTCCTGGTTTCCTTATTTGTTCTTTTTATTATTATTATTATTATTAGAGGTTTTAATTAATTAAAGTCATTTCTCATTTATATGTGTCATGACAAAAACGAGAATTGGCCTTATAATAATTACACACTCTTATTATCTTTAATGAATTGGTCATTTTTTCCAAGAATGTTTTATAGTTTAAAATATGGATTAAATATCATTTTTGTCTTGGGAGTTTTACCTTAAGAGTATTAGACACTCGAAATTTTGTTTTAGAGCAAAATTGCCTTTGAAGTTAACAAAACATAGCAATGTGCTCCAGAAGTTTTGGTTGAAGAGCAGTAAGTATTCAGAATTTTTTTTTTTTAGAATTAATTTTATTTCGAAAGTTTACAAAACATAGCAAAAACTTAACGGTATAAAAAAAGGGGGGGGGTTTTTAACTTCTAGGGAAAAATGCAACATTTTTTTTAACTTTTGAGGCAAAAATGATCTAAAACAAATTTCCAGGTCTCTAATGCTCTAAAAAAAAACTTTCAGGACAAAAATAATACTTAACTTTTAAATTATAGCAATCATGTTTTTCAGGTATTAAAACATATAATGATCATGTTTGAGAGATGCATGTCAATTATATTAATTATTTTCTTTCATTTGTATTACTCTCTCCAGTCCTAACTGGACCTTTTTCCACATTTTTTCTTATACCTAATTAAAGGACATTTTTTAATGGAATGTGATGCAATATTTATAATCCATTGTCAAACACATATACTCATATTCAATTTATTTATATGTGTATGAGAAAAGAGACCCTACTCATTATCCTACCTGTTCTTCCAATATAATTAAATAAAGGTTTGTTTTTGAAAAAGGATATGATGTTTGAAAATATGAACGTTGTTAACTATCTTTAACTTCCTTAGTTCACGGGAGAGTTTTACTTTTGTAATCAAGAGGTGACCACTTTATAATTTTTTTTGTTATTAATATGGGCAATAGTGAAAACAAATTGATTCATTGAATATTTTTTTAAAAAATGAAACAATGCATAATTTTATGTTGACAGTTGACACCAAAAGTATATACTTATATGCTCTTTTCAATGTTTGGTTGAGAGTAAGTAAGCAAGAAAAGTTAAAACTTTTTAGGACTTAATGAATTTGTTTTGCTTGGATTATTTTAAATTTTAAATTTATGAAATGAAAAAAATTACGTATTTATTTATGACATCAATTTTTGCTTTGTCTACCTCAATTCCCCTTTTTGGGTGGATGTATCAGGATCCTAATGACTGTGTTGTGTCTTCAAACTTCAGACACGGACACCAACAAAGTCATTGGGACCTTGATCTATCCTATCTTTTCTTCTTGGAATTGGAATTCCAGAGAATATGATAAACGAGAAATTGATACACTGAGTATCTACTAGGAGCTGCACACTTTCGATGAGGAGATGACCAAACTCAGTGGACAGTCCGAGCCTCCTGGGTCTTACCTCTTGCCCACGCTCAAGGACACTTTAGAGACTGGTCATCACCCCAACCAAAACATACAATACTAGCAGACTCAGTACCCCGATTTCCCGTACTCTCTATCAACATGGATCGTATTCTTGATTCTGTTCTGATGCACAGGTTCCTCATAACGAGGCAAGTGCAGAGCATACTTGGAATCTAAGGAGCAGAGAAGACTAACATACTTTGAAATAAAGCTTTCAGGAACAAAGGAAGAAACTTAGAAGGAAGACATATGAGAAAACACTCTGGAGTAGTTTTATTTCTTCAAAACTTAACTTCACTCAACTTGACTTGATTACAACTGAGAAATGCCTCTCCTTATATAGAGAAGTCAAGGCTAATACAAACAAAGCAAAGAAAAATAAAATATTCCCATGATTTTCTCACGGGATTAAAAAATACAAACTCACAAATCATGCCCGACATGCTTTTAATATCTTATTAGTCACGAAAAGCATGGCTAATAAAATATTAGAATCACGGATCATGCTTGGCATGCTTTATATTATTTTATTACAGACAGACACAGGGACTGACTACCGGGAACTGACCAAAACAAGCTGCCGACACATATAGATAGAGGACTGGAAACCGGATGAAATAGTACTGCCGACACTTAATCCTTGAAGATAGGCTCGTGACTTGGAGAGAGATTATTGTTGTCACTGTCATCATCATAAAGCGTCTGGACATATGCAAGTGGGTTGAGAAAATCAATGAACGAATCTGGACCTGCTGGAACATCACTTGTCTTTTGAGAACAGTATGTCGGAATCTGTGATGATCCTGGTTGGGAGAGTGAGAGCTGGGACAAAGACTCATCTTCATATGGATCTTGAGAATCCAGGAGAATTTTCCCCTGAGAATCCAAAGGAAGAGTAGTCTCTTGAGATGGTAACACCTGATAGGTAGACACATAGTGTGGTTCTGGCTGGTATAGCTTATCATATGCATCAACTTCTTCAGTGTCTGGAACAGGGCCAAGGATTGTGCAGTCTTTTGATACACTCTGGTTGTATTTGGCAAGGATAAGACTGAGCTCCTGAGATTGCAATGGATCGGGTTGAACCCAATCAAGGGATTCTGACCAAAGTATCGCATTTGTTTTTAACTCAACACCATCAGGTTTCTGTGCATGATAAGTCCTGCTAAGAAAAAACACACAAGAAAATCTTTTTTGTTTTGATTTTTTTAACATCCCAAAGATTATTATTATTTATAACATTAAACAGAGTACCTCTCCAGAAGGGAAGAGGGGCAAACAAAGTAAGAAGCTTAATGAGAGAAGAATTCTCATTGCTCTTATCACAGATATAATGATAGACAGGAAGAGGAGCAAGTGCAAAAGAAGTGGTGTAGAGAATGGTCATTGACCAGATATACCAAAGGAGTTCATCAGGTATAAGACCTTGGATGAACGGGATGGTAGTGTATGGACAAATAGAACTGAAATGCTGGACTTTTGGGACAAGGTTGGTTTTTTCGAAAAGATGATGGAGCCAAAAGTAAACATACTCTTTAGCGTAATTCTGAAAATCTGTGAAGGAGTGAAGGTCTGAGTTTGGTGGAAGGATGGCTGCTTTGGTGATGTAAGGCATGATGGAAGGAGAAGGATATTCTGAAAGGGTAAGAATGTAGAGAGTCTGAGGTTGAGGAGGAGAGATTTTCTCTGGTCTTGAAAGAAAATCTGCAAGGATATTCTGTGGTCCTTTGAGGTGTTTAACAGAGAATTTATAGCGCGAGAACCAATCTTTCCATCGGAGTAGCTGGGCATCTGGCAGTATCTTTTTCTTTGGATCAAGCATCTTTGGAAAAGATGTGTTGTCCATTTCTATTATAAAATGATATGGACTCAAGTGAAAGTTAAATTTCTCGATGCCTCTTTTGACTGCTAGGATCTCTTTGTATGTAGCATGGTAATGCTTTTCCGATTCCTTGAATTGACCACTAGCATGTCCACAATAGTAACGTACTCCATTAATTTCTTCAATAAGTATTGCACCCCAATAGTTATCACTTGCATCAGTTTGCAAAATCCTTTGTCCTTGATCTGGGATCTTTAATGGAGGTGGATTCTGAGTAATCTTTTTCAGAGCAACCACTGCATCTGTTTGTTCTTGGGACCATGGTGGAGGATTTTTCTTCAGCATTTTGTACAAATGACTGGTATGATGAGATAACTGGGGGATAAAATCTCTTAAAAAATTAACAATTCCAAGGAACTATTGTACTTGCTTGTGAGAGAGATTATCATCAGGAAATTTCAGTAATTCCTGTGCAATGTGAGGTCCTGGGCTGTATTTTCCATTTTCAAAATGCATTCCAAGAAAATCAATTTCTGAGACTCCAATATCACTTTTCTTGGAGGAAAGCATTATGCCATACTGGGCAATAATTTGATGAAATTGAGCCAGGAGTGATAGGTGTTCTGCCTCTGTTGCCGAGAATAACAGGATATCATCAATATAAATTAGAGCATTATTGATGATAGGCTCAAAGATCTTGATCATAGCCTTCTGGAACAGTGAAGGTGCTACCTTAAGACCAAAAGGTAGGACAGTCCATTGATATTGAGCATTGGGTATGCAGAACGCCGTTTTGGGCCGGTCTTGTCTTTGTATTCCAAGCTGCCAAAAACCTGCTTTGAGATCAAACTTGGAAAAAACATGGGCCGATCCTGTCAATTGAGCAAATAAGGCCGTTGGCTTTGGAAGAGGAAACTTATCATCTTGAAGGAAATGATTAAGAGGCTTATAATCAATGACAAGCCTTTTCTTTCCTCTTTTAATTTCTGATCTTTTTTCAACATAAAATGCTTGGCAAGCCCAATCAGACTTTGTGGGCTCAATGAGTCCTTGTTTCAGCAGTGCAGCACATTCCTCTCGAGCTAGCTTCAAATCTTCTGGATTCATTCCTGGATGTGAAGCCTTAGTCGGATTAATGTCTTCGTTCCTTTTAAAAGGAAGGCTGATAAAGAAATCTTCATTTTTCCATAGTGGAGAAGGATGTGGGAATTGATCATGACTGTCAGCACAGTATTGAATCAATTTATCTTTAATATCTGAATATTGTGGAGGAGCATTCTGTAATTCATACAGAGAAGTTATCTCTGTCCAAGGACTGAAATTAGATTTCCATCTGATTCCTTTAGGAAGTATCATCAGATTCTTGGTATGATAAAAGGCATTGAAACCAAGAAGAATGTCCTTTCCTGGAAGTTCACTTCCTAATACTTTGATCTTCAAGGTACATCCTGGGAAGATTTTGATGTTGATCTTTCTCCTTGTAATCAGATCAATTTTGAATATTTTTCCGTCAGCGGTGTAGAAGTACTGATTGTGAGGAACCCATTCTTCAGGCGGGAGAATATGAGGTTTCATCACAGTATGAGATGAGCCTGTATCAATGAAAGCTATCGCAGTAATGGGTTTTGAATATTTCTCTGGAAGAATCTGAACCTGAATATTCGGTAATGGAGTCTTTGGAGAATTCTGGGAATAAAAATGTTGAGTTCCAAGACATCCAATCATTGGGTTTGCAGGCTGAACTAGATTGAGTAGTCCTGGAGAATAATCTTCTTCTTCTGATTGACAAGAGTCATCAGAGTCAGAGAAGGATGAGTCTGTTGATTCGTCAGAAGGCGGAATGACATATTGAGTGTCATTATCCTGTTCATCTTGCTCTTCAAGATAATCTTCTATATCTGCCGTGTTGTCAGATATCATGAAGATCTTATGAAACTTCTGGATCATCTTGATGTCACCTTTGGTCTTTTTAGGACAATTCTTAGCAAAATGTCCTGGCTTTCTGCAAATGAAGCATTTTGACCCTTTAGAGAAGGGTTTCCTAGATTTAAAGAATCTAGGCTTCCTTTTAAACTTTGATCGTCGAGGCTCCTTATAAGGCTTTTTACCATCTTGAGCAAAATGGCGAAAATGGGATTTCTTCTTTGAGGGACAGAAACAATCCTTCTGATCTTTGCATTTGATTTTCAGGTAAGGCTTCTTGCAAGCCGGTTTGAACTTGTGAGCTTGCTTCTGCATATCTTTGAAAAACTTATGCTGTTCGCAAAGCTTGTCTAAGGCATTGAGGGCCAGCTGGTATAATTCTCCAATAGAGATATCAGTCATTTCTCTGTGGAGAGCATAAATGCTTCTGTTGAGTTCTGCTTGAAGTTCATCTGGTAGCGAAGCAATGAATGTAAATGGGTGTATCCTTCAGATCTCCATTTATTAATGAGATCCGGAAAAATCTCAATTGTTGAGTAGAGTTCCTGGGTAGTTGCTGGAAGAGTGCACTGTTCAAGCTTGGTGGATTGAACAATTTCTTTAACATCAGATCTGTTGGTTCTGATCAAAGATCTGAACGAACTGGTGAAAGAATTCTGCCGGTGATAGTAACTGTATGGACTGAGAAGAGGTAAATTGGTACTTCTGAGGGGCTGATCTGGATGATGGGTCACCTCAATGAGGTTTTCTATCTTGTTGGCAAGGGTTCTTTTTATGGACGGGGGTAGATCTTTAGGAATGAAAGGAGAGATAAGATTAGAAGTAGAAGTAGTAGATGTACTGGGTGTGTCACTCATGATGTAAAAGTTTGTTCCTTACTCACTGTATCTCAAAATATGTTGGCTTTCTCTGCTGGACTCGTTAGGCTCTGATACCACACTGGGGAGGGTGGATGTATCAGGATCCTAATGACTGTGTTGTGTCTTCAAACTTCAGACACGGACACCAACAAAGTCATTGGGACCTTGATCTATCCTATCTTTTCTTCTGATTCCTTTAGGAAGTATCATCAGATTCTTGGTATGATAAAAGGCATTGAAACCAAAAATATTTTTAAATTAATAATTTAATGTACAAATATTTGCAACCCAGATATAGCATTATCACATTTAACAATTAATTATATTTTTCTAATAGTTAATATAAGACATATTTACTTAATTTGATTATATTAATGAAGTGAGTTGAATTAGTTAATATGATATGTAATTTCTAAAACATTATAATTATCTTTCTTAATTCACTCATTTTCTTTTTGCCTTGATTACTGTTTGAGAAATCGTCAATAGCGGTAAATTAGGAGAAGATTGACAAGTATATATGAAAACTATGTCTTATATTTATAATTAAGATTAACTCTTAAATATTACCTCCGGTCCTAATTATAAAACCTAGTTGACTTTCTTTGGTAATGAAGCTAAATAAATTACTTAATTATTTCATATGTTGTGTATCTTTAGATTATATATTAGTTAAACTAATCAGTTTGCAGGAAAAAAATAAAAATAAAAGTACTCTAAAATAATTTAATTAGCTTTCTTAATCTCTTCAAAAAATCAATTAGGTCTTATAATTAGAACCGGAGGAAGTATGTTTTATAATAAAGACGGGATAGAGTATAAAAGTTAAACTGAGTAATGATAATTGAGAAGTTCAATACTTCTTACACTACATTATTAATTAGATTACATGAGTGAAAACCATGCTATTTTTTATCAACAAAAGTTGGTCTAATTGGTAAAAAGGTTGATTCATAACTATAAGATTATAAGTTCTAATCACATCGATGTGAGAATTTAATTGAGTTTAAAGACATTTTCTAACCTGATAAGCTTTTTGAGACCAACTTATCTAAACTTTTTACTAAAAAAATAATTTTTAATTGGACTTAACTCTATCAACCTGATAAGTCTAATATATTGGGTGAGATTCATATATATACGAATTAGTTACCAGGACCTTCGATTGAAAACAAAATGGAATTTCCGAGGAAAAAAAAAAACAAAACGGAATAATTAAATTCTCTTTAAAAAAAGCGTTTTCATATATTATTGTTTTATTAAGAGTAAATACCCTATTTGGTCCCTGAAAAAAATCGTGGACCTTTTTGGTCCCTCAGTAAAAAAATCTTATCTCGTAATCCCTGTAAAATCCAAAAACTATCTACGTTAATCCTTCCAGGTTGAAGAGGACACATGCAGTGAAATGTTTAAAATGTGATCAGGGATTGCAGGATGAATTTTTTTTACTGAGGGCTCATAAAAAAGTTGTGATTTTTCTCAAGAACTTTTATTAAAAAAATGAAGGGAGCCTAGTAGTAATCAACATTCTAATAGTTTTAACTTAACGGTGAATGAATTACAACCATCGGATCTTACATGAGTAGATTGAATCACAGCCGTTGAAATACTAGACCTCGAGCTTACTAATAGTCAACATTCTGTCAACTTTCCCAAAAAAGGGAGCGTCTTGCCTCCTTTGTGACTCGCTCCCACCACCACATTTCCCTTCTGCTTCTTCCCTACTTCATTCATGGCGGTGACGAAGCTTTTCTCTCTCTACATTTTCATCTTCACCTTCTTATTCTGCAGCTACTACACCAACAAATCTATTGCCTTTGCAATCTCTTTGCCTTCTTCTTCTCCTTCTTCGGATGTCGAGCTTCTATTGGGTAAAATCAGAGCTACTCTTCAAGGTGACGCTGATAATCTTGTTTTGTCTTCATGGAATTCCTCGATACCTCTATGTCAGTGGAGGGGACTCAAATGGGTTTTATCAAATGGCTCTCTGCTGTCATGCAATGACTTGGCTTCACCACAATGGGCTAATCTTTCGTTTTTCAGAGACCCCTCTTTACATTTACTCTCTCTTCAGCTTCCTTCTGCGAATCTCTCTGGTTCGCTTCCTAGGGAGATATCAGAGTTTCCTATGCTTCAGAGTCTCTACCTCAACATCAATTCGTTGAAAGGGACAATTCCTATTGAGCTTGGGTATAGTTCCTCACTCAACGATGTCGTTTTGGATGACAATATGTTGAGTGGAGCTTTACCTCCATCGATCTGGAATTTGTGTGATAAACTCGCTTCTCTTAGACTCCATGGCAACATGTTTTCCGGGTCTCTTCCTGAACCGGCATTGCCTGAATCTTCTTGCAAGAATCTGCAATTTCTTGATTTGGGTGGCAACAACTTTTCTGGAGTTTTTCCTGAATTCACCACACATTTTGGTGGGCTGAAACAGCTTGACTTGGGAAATAATATGTTTACTGGTTCAATTCCTCAGAACTTAGCTGGGCTAAATAGGCTAGAAAAACTGAATCTTTCTCACAACAATTTTAGTGGGGTTTTACCTACTTTTGGTGAACCATCCAAATTTGGAGTGGAGGTTTTTGAAGGGAATAACCCTGGCTTGTGTGGGGTACCTTTAAGAGCTTGTAGTGGAACTCCTAGATTGAGCTCTGGTGCAGTTGCTGGTATAGTTATCACTCTCATGACTGCAGCTGTGGTTTTAGTTTCATTGCTTATTGGGTATATGCAAAATAAGAGAAGGAAGGGTAAGGGAGATAGTGAAGATGAATTGGAGGAAGATGAAGATGATGATGAAGAAAATGGTGGTGGTAATGGTGGTGCTATAGGTGGTGGTGGTGAAGGGAAGCTTATGTTGTTCCAAGGTGGTGAGAATTTGTCGTTAGATGATGTGTTGAATGCGACGGGACAAGTTATGGAGAAGACATGTTATGGGACTATTTATAAGGCAAAGCTTGCTGATGGAGGAACCATTGCTTTGAGGTTATTGAGAGAAGGTAGCTGTAGGGATAGGGCTTCGTGCTTGCCTGTTATTAAGCAATTGGGAAGGATTCGACATGAGAATTTGATTCCTTTGAGAGCCTTCTATCAGGGGAAGAGAGGAGAGAAGCTCCTTATTTATGACTATCTTCCTCTCAGAACTCTTCATGATCTTTTACATGGTATGTTCAATGTGAACTTACATGCTATTAATTTCCCTTGAGTACTTTTGTACATTAGTGTATATGCCTACATGGTATCTTCTATTGCAAATCGCTTTCCTTTTCTCTCCGAATCCCCCTGATTTCCTTGTCAAAGTGTCTAATTTGATCAATGATTTCTGTAATTCGAAGCATTCATGTGAGACTTGGGACTATCTCAAAATTAAAATTTAAATGTGGAGAGATTAATTCTTCTGCCTTATGAGAAAAGTAAATGCCTGATGATGGGAAAAATGCTGTCCAAGGAGATCATGTGGGTTAATTACTTACACTATTTGAGTTGGATCAAATTCCTCATATGATTCTATTCATAAGAGGAAGATGATTGGCTATTTGATCAAGGTCTAGTGTTAGGATGTTATTGTTGTTCAGATAGTGTGATCCCACTAAGCCCATAACATAGGTCGTGTAGGTGTTGCTTTTTTGTATTTTGCAATGACAATGTTTGCTTGACCACCACTTCTGCTCATCTCACCTTTGCTAAACAATCATTCTGAATTCAGTTTTGAGATAGTTTTTTTTTGTTTTCTCATCACTGAATATCGTGATGTAATGTGTTTCATTTTCTTAGAAATGAAAAAAAAGGGCTATAATTGCAGATGGTTGATGAAGTTAAATTAAATAGCTTGGGAAAATTTCATTTAGCCCCCTTGGTAGCAAATTAATTTCAATCAAGTCCCAAAACTTTTGAAACTTCACCACACCTCCATGGTCAAAATAAAATTAATTTTTGTGGGTGAGAAGACAATGATGGCCTTACTTTATATGTCTTGTAAAAATACCCATATTTTCCTTGTAAATGACCAAAATGTTTATAATTTCCGAGGTTCTTTTGAATTTCTTTATTTGTCTTGTAAATATTTTTATTGTCTTGTAAATGCTCATAGTTGTCTAGTGAATTTTCATATTTGTCAGATATATGATCAAAATGTTTTTAATTCCCTATGTTCTTTCGAATACCGTCATTTGTTTTGTAAATCTCTTTATTTGGCTTGTAAATGCCCTTATTTGTCTTTTAAGTGTTCTTCTGAACAAAATAAAAGAAAGGCATCATTGTCTTTTCACCCACAAAAATAAATTTCTTTTTGAACATGGGGGTGTAGTGAAGTTTCAGAAAGTTTTGGGGGTTGACTGAAATTAAAGTGCTACCAAGGGGCTAACTAAATTTTCCTAAATATCTTGACATTGACCCTAGTCTTACAATTCTGCCATCCTAATGCAGAAACTAAAGCTGGAAAACCAGTGCTAAACTGGGCCAGGCGACACAAGATTGCTTTGGGAATAGCTAGGGGACTAGCATATCTTCATACAGGACTTGATATTCCAATCACTCATGGGAACGTACGATCCAAGAATGTGCTAGTTGACGAGTTCTTCATTGCCAGGCTCACCGAGTTCGGGCTGGACAAGCTGATGATTCCTGCTGTAGCCGATGAAATGGTGGCGCTCGCGAAAACTGATGGCTACAAGGCTCCAGAGCTTCAAAAGATGAAGAAATGCAACTCGAGGACCGATGTTTATGCGTTTGGGATATTGATGTTGGAGATATTGATAGGGAAGAAGCCGGGCAAGAATGGGAGGAGCGGGGAGGTTGTGGATCTGCCTTCCATGGTGAAAGTGGCAGTGTTGGAGGAGACAACAATGGAAGTGTTTGATGTGGAACTTCTGAAAGGGATAAAGAGTCCAATGGAAGATGGGTTAGTGCAAGCGTTGAAGTTAGCAATGGGATGTTGTGCCCCAGTGGCTTCAGTGAGACCAAGCATGGAGGAAGTTGTGAGACAATTAGAGGAGAATAGGCCTAGGAATAGGTCTGCTTTATATAGCCCTACAGAAACAAGAAGTGGCAGTGGCACCCCTTTTTGAATTTTACATAGAATGTGAGCCTTGGAGCAATGGCAAGTCTGTTGTCAAGTGACCAAGGGGTCATAGATTCAAATCCTAAAAACAGCCTCTTCAATTGTGAGAATTAAGGCTACATACATCTATCCCTCCTCAGACCCCACTTGATTGGAGCGTTGTGCATTAGGCCGCCCTTTTTTATATCAGTATGTGGATTAGATTATGTCCTTTTATTCTGTGCTGTGACTGTTTTGGATTGGGATCATTTCTTCTTCTTTCTTTCTCTCCATTTTTTTCATAAGATTTTGGAAAGAGATAGATAGAGAGTATTTGTGATGCATTTGAATAGTAGATATGTGACTCTTTTGAGTGATAGTTTCCATAAATTTTATGTCTATCTCTCTCTAGAATGGTTGAGAAATGGGATGGAAGGAATTGGAAAGGATCTAAACTCCTATGCATCTTATTTTTAAATGGAAAAAATTTGAAGAATTTATTTATATAAATAGATGATCTAATCTCATGGGTATCATTTATTGTTGGATTGAATTCTAAATTTTAGAGAAGTTAGTTATTTATTAAACTGTGAATTACTGTAATACTTATTTCTAGTATTACAAGAGCATACTACGTATTTCTTTATAAGTTGGTGATATTTTCCTGAATGATCACATGTTAGCAGTCTGCTCATCTGCATCCTGATAAATTTTATTATGTGAATTAATTTTGATATAGTTGATCATTATGACATTTTTTGTTTAAAAGTGATATTTTCTAATTTAATCTATGTCAATATATAACACATGATTCGAAAATCACAAATAGGACGACTTGTTTGTCATACTCTGCATAATAGTAAAAAAATGTCTATATATAGTAATTCTTTCTTATGAGATATATAATAATTATATTGGCACTAATATAAAATAGAAGCAGATACTCCCATTTTCTTCTCAGTATTCATCTTTTCTTAGATGAAAAGGTGGATGGTTAAAATTTAATATTTTATATAATTATTGGTGGAATGTTTTGAAAAATATTTTTATTTTGTCTTCATTGCATTATGAATCATGTAGATTGTATTTGAACAATTTAAATTTATTTATTTTTGTTTATAATAATAATTTCTATAAAATATTGTGACTCAACCATCCAATTTTTCTTATCTGAAAATAAATATGAGATTTTGAGAAGAAAATGAGAAAGAGAAAAAGGAGAGAACTCAATACTTTTATGTGTGCATCTATCTAAAGTTGCAATATAAATATCAAAATGTATTTTAAAATGAAAGATAACTTAAACTTACAAAGGTGAGAGTGCAAGAAAACGAAACTTGGATCTGAAGAAAATACACTGCTAAACTATTACTCCTTTGGAACAAATAAAGAGTTTTCTCTGAAGAAGGTCATACAATAATAATCAAAGAGGCAAGTTATGTAGAGTCTGCTTCCTTTGGAAAAGAATTTGTAGAGTCCGAAACAGAAGGAACGTTCAGAAAGTTGGGGGGAAACAAATGACTTCTCCAAATCAAGCATTTGTTATCAATTTGATAACAACAGGGACATATAAAAATTTACAATTTCACAAGTTTCTCCCAACACCTTAATAATGGAAAGGACAAACAGGGGATGTGACCATAAGTAAACGGCCTCTCACTCTACATATATGTAAGATAATGCAATCTTCAAGTAGGAGAAATATTGAAACTTTTTTCTTTTCTTTCTTTCTTTGTTTTTGTTTTGTGGTTTTTAACAGGTGAAGCCCCTGCGGCAGCTAAGGACACCTGCCCCAGAAGTAAGGACACCAACCATGGAAGATGACTTAGCCCCTAAACTGGAGGCTCTGGCATAGTTTGATGCAGCAACTGCTCCTGATGAAGTGAAATAGGCTCCATTTAACATAAGGTCTCCCATTGACCTCCAATTCCAATGCTTCCATATCCTAGCGTCTGTCTCCACTCTCTTTGTCACCTGACCACATACCAAATGTGGAATATTACTATAAACTGCCATTTCTCTGGGAGTGAAAAATTCACAGTTGAAGATTTTACCTCCTTAGCAAAACGGTTTCGAGGGGCGAGGTATCGGTTGCCTTGGCTGTTAATCGTCGGATTAGCACTGCCACCAATTGCATACATTTCCCAGTGGGTATAGTCATTGTTTACCACATGGAAATACCCATGCCTGCACCTGTATAACCAAAAAAACAAACGATGAGGGAATAAGCATATGAAAAGCTAAAAGACAATAACATGAGACTGATCACAGAACAGAGTGGATTCTCTGGAGATAGAATCGGTCTAGATACTAAAACAGTCATTAAAGTTTATTGGCAATTCTCTAGTAATAAGGTTTGATGGTCCATCTTTATCTCATCTGCCTACAAGCTCAAGAAAATTACTAGTAACTGAGTTTGCATTAGAAGAAATGTTACCTCGGCATTCTCTGGATAAGACCCTCCCCAAAATGATTGTAGGCAATGGTTACTTGCATCTGCTTATCTCTTACATATGAATCACTGTGACCCAGTAGCATAACCTGCATAATTGAAAATCAATAAGCATATATAATCTTAATCCTAGAAATAAGAGGGATAGAGGAAAATCAATTTACCTCATTGTGGTGGGTGAAGTAATTGCTGGAAATGGTAATAGCAGTAGAGCCCATAATAGCATCAATAAGACCATCAGCGCAATTAGACAGTGAGTTATGGTCAATCCAAATGTGACTTGAACCAAAGATGGAAATCCCATCTCCATCAGCCATAGTTCTCCAACCATAATGAGTTGGTGAGCTACGAACCAAAGCATTACCAGTGCTTTTACAGTCATGGATATGTAAACCATGAATGATAACATTGGTTATGTACTGAATAGTAATGCAAGCCCCATAAGCAATGTGCACATTCACTCCACGACCATCAATGGTCTTGAAGCTGTTCATTATAAGCTCTTGCTTTAAAGTTATAACCATGTCCCTCTTGAACACAATCCACAAGGGTCTGTCTTGAATAACCGCGTGGCGAAGTGTACCTGGTCTTGGGTTGATAGGGTCGTCGTCTCTTGGATCAGTCACAATATAGAACCTTCCATCACGGCCACCAATTGCATTACGTCCAAAGCCAATTCCACAGTTGGCCAAACGCTTTCGCCGTCTGTGCCACAATTTGTCACAGCGCCAGCAATCATCAATTGGATTTCCAGTCACACATGAGAAGAAACCCAGATTCCTTCTTTCAGTATGATTGCGTATACTCCTGTTAAAATTAAAAGTCACCGACATAAGTGAAATTAATACTACAATTGTTATATTCTCTTACTTGTTATTTAAGTATTTTGCATTGATCTACCAGTATGCTTGAAAATATGTCAGAAGGATCCAAGGGAAGTCACAAAAGGAAGCATGTGGTACTATTTATGATATAAATTACAATGCCCCCACCACAAGGGAATGGCTAGTGGGTCATGTGGGTCGCAATAATGCATACGGATAGAATGATACGGTCTATACGGAAAATGGGGACTGAATATCTGACCTGAAATTTCTTTGGCAATAAATAAATGCCAAAGGTGGGGGAGGAACAACTAATTTCCGCATACTACTTGAGGGTGTCGGTGGTAATAGACAAATAATAATTAACATTTTGAGTCAATTTGAGAAGGTTCTCTGAGACAGCAGATGCTGTATCAGCTATAAGCTAAAACATGCATACAAATACAACTTTTTGGAAAGAATTATGGAGAAACCAGATCTTTTTTCAGCAGTTTGGAGTGTGGGATTTTAGGGATAGGCTGGATAGGGAAAGCCCATTCCTTTGGGTTACCCCACCTTACTGGACGATGTGGGAACTTCATAAATTCCTTACAGTGTGAGTTGGTCATTTGCGTGGACAAATCATGAAGGTAATCAATTAACAAAGAGACTTTTCTTTTGTTTTCTTTTTTACTGATTCAGAGTTGGAGAGGCCAGAAAAAGAAAATCATGTGGAATGGATGGTCGAGTTATATATAAAGGTATTGCATTTGCATGAATTTCTCAGATAACCAAACATTAGCCATTGATTTCTTGGTGACTAGGCCATATACCAATAGAGTTGCAGAGAATCAGAGCAACCATAGAATTAGAGCCAAATTTACACGAAAAAATTGGTAAGACAAAATATAATGAATTCACCGACTGCCTATCAATGAAAATATAATGAATTCACCGACTGCCTATCAATGAAAATATAATGAATGAAGCAATTAATGGGACCAGCAATGTGAGGACTGAGGAGTGAGAGTGTCTGCTAGATCAACAAATCTGGAATACTGAGATTAGACATGAATAGGATATTCATTCCTAAAAACAGAACATACGAATCGTGTATGTATTTTTTTTTTAATTATCATTTTTAAATTTTAATTGGAATATTATTTTTAATTCATTTTAAAACAAAAATATATAAATATCATTATAAATATCAATTATATTTATTTAAAAATTAATTAATTAAATTAAGTGATAAAAATATAAATAACAGTGTGATTGAGTGATAGATAATTATAAGAATTTTCAAAAGCAAAATGATATATAAAATAGGTAGACTGCAATCAGATAGGTTGACTTAAAGTCCCTCAAACAAGGCCTTTGGTATAGAAAAGGCATCCTTTGAGCAAAAAAAAGGTATAGAAAAGGCATCTGTACTTGGAGATGAAATTCAGATAAGGGGAAGAAAAAGACAAGGAATTAATATTATGAACGCCAGGGTCGGATCACGGGACATAGGCATGTGGCTAAAGCTGGCATATATAATATAAAGCCTTTAACTTCAATGGATCTCATTCTGCCAACAACATGGTGCTTCCTTAGAACCTTGAAGAGCAACTTCATAATGTGAACCTTTAAAGTCATATTTATATTTTCATATTAAAATGGGGGGGGGGGGGGAAAAACAGGGACACAAGGACACCTGTATCGTATTTACTACAGTGGTACACTGTTCTTCTTCCTAGGTAATTAATTAACCTTCATGGTTTAATAATTCTGTTTTAAACTGTCGAATGTTCCCGAGCAAAAAAAAAACAAACTGACTGTCGAATGTTATTTTTAATCGGTCCAACCAAGCATGTGGGTTATTTATCAAAGGAATGGGATGAAAAGGAGAACATAATTTTTCTAGCTTTGATTTAAATATTTGGATTGGCATGTTGGGCCGGGTTTTTTTAAGGCAATTGATGATCAATGAGGACGAAAACAACATGTTTTCTGAGTCCTAAACACCACAAGTATGATTAATATTCCAAGCACATGCCCTTAATCTTGGGTTCAACTGGTGAAGGGGTGGACTTTCTCACTTAAAAGGAGGAGTTTGATCCTAGAGTTGGTCAAGGTGCTGGGAGAGGTATCTTAGGGGCCTAGGAAACAATGAAAATACTGAGAAGAGGTGGTGGTATGTGTACTCTCTAACTCAATATATCCTACGGACTACGCTCCAAGCGCCTTGCTCTTAGACTGTGGGTGAGCTTAATCACTTTTTTAAAATTTATTTAGCAAAAAATATATATATAGACACACATACCAAGCACATGACCCTAATAATAGCACCAGAAAACGAGTAAAAAAATTAATTCAAAATTTATGTAATTATGAAAATAATATATATAATATATTCCAAGAAAAATAAAACAAGCGAGTCATTAATAATTTGTGACCATTAAAAAAATCAGTAAAAAGTTCTTAAATAAGATTATAAACGCAAATATAATTATTTTCTGTGTGTGAAATCATGTATAGTATTGATATTTTTTATATACAGAAATATATCAGATTCTTCTGATCAATAAATCAATAAAAATTCTAAATTTGGATCTTTTACCGATTTTATTTTAAAAAATTAACTTCAGTGATAAACCACGGCCTTCACTTAGAGAGAGAGAGAAAGGGAAGATTTGAGTATGGAGAGATTACATATCAACCATGGAAGCTATCTTCTCTGGATCATCAACTGCGTGTTCATTCAGAGCATCATCCAACCTGAAAAATTATAACCGCTTAAGTCAAGAAACTGAAGTAGAAACGACACCGTTTTATGCTCCATTGACTGATATAAGGAGTAGAGTCAAAACTCAAGAACAAGAAAAGAGTGATTTCATAGCTCGTATATACTGAAGACTAAAGAGTGACGTTAACTATTGTCATGAGCTGAGACCCAGCCAGAAAAGCATCAAAGATTGAAATAAACTAATTGACAATTCAGATCCGATCTGAAGGGCTCAGATTGTTCCTTTGTCTGAGATACACTACTGATTCTGTATTGAATATATATCTCAACAAAAACGGTTATTGGGCATCCAATTCCACGTGAACGGCCGTTTCCGTCATTGAGAATCCAAACCGGAAGCTTAAAAAAAGTCCGACGAAACGTTGGTTAATCACACTAACCTGTCCGCCATAGATGAATTCTTCAAACTCTGCAACTTCTCTGTTTCTACATTCCTGTTCCAGGCAAGAACAATCAATAATTAGTCACAAACGCATTGATCACATTGTAATGCTTCAACGCAAAAAACGCTAAATTCGAAATGAATCAAAGTCGATTCAAGCTCATGAAGCAGAGAAGAAAAATGAGATTTCTCTTTGCTGGTTGATTGTTACCTTGACTGTACAAAACGACCTTTCTCATTATCATCCACATTCAATGGCTTGGCGCTAGTTAAAAGCAGCGCCATAGCCAGAACGAAAACGATGAATGGCCATTGCAGAGAAACCTCCATCATTATTGCCTCTTCTATCTATCTCTCTCACTGTATTTTTGTGTGTTTGTGAAGAAAGAGATGAAGAAGGAAGCAGGGAGAGAAAAGGGAGGGAGGGATTGTTTATATAGCAGAGAAGAAGTGAAGACAGGGGAGGGAGAGGAAGACGGAGACGTGGAATGTGAATGTATGTGTTGGGACCTAACCAGAGATAATAACCATGGTTAGGTTAATTAACCTTATAATAGTCGCTTGGAACCAACTTTACTTGATTACTTCCCCGCCGGCCCCTAACCGCCATTAACTGATGCTTGTTTTTCTTCATTTTGGGTTTATTTTATTTTTTACAATTTGATTTGGGGATACATCGTCCTTTTTATAAGTACGGCAATTTATATTTATTTAGACAATACATGTGTTTGGTTCGCGTTCCTCCCGGGACAGTATCTCCTGTATTCAATACTCCATCCCTACGATCCTTACCATACAATATACATGTTAGGTTTACGAAAAGTAATATAGCAATGACTATATGAATTTGTTTGGCTCGTTATTAAGAAGAGATGATAGGAAAATCCCATATAAAGCTATTTAAAATAGGAAAATTTTAAATTAGGTCACTAAATTCAATAAATCCTTAATTAAGTTATCGATCCAATTTAGAATTTCTAAATTTAGATTAATTGACGTTATTACTCTCTTATTGTTTCCTTTCTCATCTTAAAAGGATTTTAATACATTTTAACTTATTTTTACAATAAGTGTAAATATATATAAACATTAATATATAATAAAATAAAATATGGTTAACTTAGATCAAATAATTTTTTGTGTGTGGAAGAATGATCAGGAATAATTCAAAAAAAAAAGTATTAGCTCCAATATTAATTAAATGTTTTCTGGTTGAACATTAGAATAAAAAAAATTATTTTTTACTTGATTTTTTGTGCATTGAGAAAAAATGTTAATATAAAAATAAATTGTTTGATATAGCAAACTACATATCAAAGATTTTCACTAATGATTTTTCAAAAGAAAAGATATTTATTAACGTAAAAAAATAAGGAAAAATCTCATATAAAGTTACTTAAAATGGAAAAATTCTAAATTAAGTTGTTAAACCCAACAATTTCCTTGTTAAGCGCTATAGACTCAATTTAGGATTTTAAAATAGAAGTAAATTAATTTTAATACACCATCCTAATCTTCTCTATGATCTTTCCTCTCTAAGGAATTTAATTGCTCTTTAACTTTATCTTTTAATAAGTGTGCATATCTATTAACATTAATACATAATAAAATAAAATATGATTCATTTAAATCAAAAGATTTTTTGTATTCAAGAAGAATGACTTATTGGTTTGAGTGAAAAAAAAAAATGCATAACACTGTTATTAATTAAATGTTTTTATTAAATATTTTGAATAAAATTTTATTTTTGAAAGAACTCAAATTAGTTTTTTTGTCAATAAAAAAAAATTAATCATGCAATTTT
Organism: Acacia crassicarpa; assembly: GCA_034222035.1. Lineage (NCBI taxonomy): Eukaryota > Viridiplantae > Streptophyta > Magnoliopsida > Fabales > Fabaceae > Acacia > Acacia crassicarpa. The sequence continues at coordinate 47,743,098 of JAWXYG010000006.1, read as the reverse complement.
ACTTATGTAATATATATGTTGTTTTTTTACGTTAATTTGGAGCTTAAAAAATAATTACAAAAAAAAAATTAAAAAAAGACCATCCAAACGGGCTCTAGATCTTATATTAAGATCACATATATTACTACTTTCATCCTTAATATAAAAGTTAAAGGGAAAATTATAATAAATGACCTAAGAAAAATAATATTTATTAAAAATGACCATAAAAATAGTAATTATTTTGAAGGACCAAGACTTAAAACATTAAAATAAAAAGACTAAATTGCCCTTGGTTCTACAATTTTTGTGTAAAAAAGAAATGCAAAAAGACATTTTACTTTTACAATTTCAAGTCTTCGTGCTTACTGTACACTGCCTCAAGTCTTAAAAAGAGATAATTTCATAAAAATTCATAAATTCATAGAACACAGGGGGAGGTGGCTTGAGAGATCTTTGTCAATAAAACAACCTATAGTTCCTCCACGGAGAGATAAAAAATTACCAGCAAAGACTCTAACTTACATATTTCAGATTTTGATTTGATCTCTAGTTATCATTTTTAATCAATCACTTTAGATTCTGATTTAATTAGATATAATATAGGAAATCTGATCAAAATTAATTTAGTATTTCTATTTTAATATTTTAATTTTGTGTCCTTTAAAATAATTATCATTTTTTATGGTCATTCCTAATAAATATTATTTTTTAGGTCCTTTATTATAATTTTCTCAAAATTAAATGACTAATTTGTTATTAAAAAAATTAGTTACGTTACTTATTTGTAACAAATATGTGTTTTAGTTTTCCTAAAATATCCTCCTTAATTATGTGTATTGGGAACTATTCCACCATTGATGATAACCCCTTAATATGTGGCATCCATAGAGATCATTTGAGAAGCAATTATATATTTAGAACTAAAATAAATCTTTTTGTCTAGCGTTTTTTTTTTCAACCCTCGTCTAACTCTTATATTTACCCATGGAAAGGAGTAATTATTAAATACATGACATGAATATATAAATTATAAATATGAAGTGTCACCTAAATTGGTCAAAAGTGAGGATCATCGTGGTGATAAAAAGTTAGTGATGAAACAATGGACATAAAATCATACTTGCGCAACGAAATCCTTATTCTTTTGGATGACAAGACTTTCAACCAAAAGGGCAAAAACACACATTCTCCAATTACTGCTACGCTAATATATTTCCATTATTTCATCTCATTTGGAGTCTCAAAATATTCCATAACATGCAAAGGTACATTTTCATAGTATAATTTTATACAACTATCTAATAATATTTAATATTATTGGTTATCGCTATATTATAAATTGCATAGCTTGCTGTTGGCCAAAAAAAAAAAAAAAAGACTCCTTGCTGCTATATATCTTAAATATTACATTTTGATAACTAATTTATAAGAATTAAAAAAATTAATTAAGTTGATTATTTGTAATTAATATATATTTATTTTTCTAAAATAACCCCATTTATCCATTTGTATTGAAAACTGCCATTGTTAACAAAAGTTTCCTTTAGTATTTGTAGTCAATATGATTGTTTATGAGAAAAGTATTTATCCAGTCACGGGAGATAGAGTTATCTCCAGTGACCCCAAAACTATGTCGTTTTGGATTAATGAAGGGTGTGTTAGTAATTTTAGGTAAATTAATGAAGGGTGTTTCGATAAAATTTATATGATTAAAAAATAAATAAAATTACAGAAACACATTTTGTTAATCCAAAACGACATAGTTTTGGAGTCACTAGAGATAACTTTATCTCCAGTGAATAGAGAAATCCTTTACCCATTGTTTAATATGAAAAAATAATTATAGATTTTTAAAACAAAGTGGATTGATTTTTTATATTTAGAACCAAATTAAATTACTCAAATAAATTTGATATTTAGGATGAGGGGAGTATATGTTTATGGCTAAAATTTTTTTTGTAAGATTTGAACTTGTAACATTGCCTTCCTAGTGATCCAATTATTGCGAGTTTTGTGATGTTTTTAATAAATTAAAAAAAAAATTATAAATTGAGTTAAAGTATATTTTTGCTAAAAAAAGGTACAGAAACATTGCCCCTAACTTCTCTCCTTTGCCATTAGCAAACCTCTCCTTTGGCACACAGTAGTCATTGCTGTAATGAAATATATTTTAAAATATACTTTTTGTGGCTTACATTTAAAATTTTTAATATACGAACGAGATCTTAATTAAGGATCGGGTTGTATTTTTTAAGAAGTGCCAGTTATAAGATTATTTTTATTTTAAATTATAATATTGAATTAAATTAAATTGAAAAATCATTTTAATATCTAAGAACATGATTTTAATTAAAGTGAAAAATACAAATAACACCTTTTGGCCAGGAAATTTTTTGACCCCACCTAATTTTTTAAAATAAAAATTTGATTTTTTCAAAAATAGTTATTTGAGACACTAGTGGCATAAGAGAGAAGTTGACAACGAATTAAATAAAATTATTGTTCTGATAAAAATGGAAACTGAAAAAGATATACGTGTCAACGAGAAACCATCTAAAATAGAAGAAGTGCCATGAGAAGACAAACACTCGTAGAAGCTGGCTTCTGATACGTACAAGAAAAGCATCAATCTTGTGTATTTGTGTAGAGCTACGTACAACTCACTAACTCACAATCACATTGTTGTAATAATTCACCAAAACTTTTGAGTGCACTTTTTATATATGTGCTTCTATTACTAACTTTGTTTTCCCACACACTATGTATAGTATTTTATTACTCCATCTGATCCTAATTATAAGAGTTATTTATCAAAATTTAAAGAGATTAAAGAAAAAAATTAAATTATTTAATTATAATTATTTTATGAAAATACCCCTAATTAGCAGTAGATAATTCCGAGGCAGCCTGTAGGCAATTAGACTCCGCCAGGTTCCACATTTTGGCTCAATCTCCTATGCATTAAATCAATCACTTCGGAACTGGATAGTTACGTGGAAATATTTTTAAAGGTATATTAAAATTATTTTATTTAAAAATTAAAAATAAAATAGAATCTCTCATTTGATAGAATATAAGCGTGTTGTGAAATTAATTATTGTAGAAGAAGTATTAATATGAGTGATATGGGAAAAATATGACAAAAATTGCTCAAAATTATTTTATACAAAAAAAGTATAATTGATGTATATATAACATTAATGAGAGGCGAACATTATTTACTTTATAAAATATATAGGTGTATTATTAAATTATTATTGTCTTTAATTATTATTGAGAAAGCATAAACAAGGGTATTATAGGAAAAAATTGACAATAGTTAAGACTTACTCTTATAATTAGGACTAAAACCAACTCTAAAAAAATGCTTTTATAATTAGGACCAGAGGGAGTATATAAGTAAACATCTGTTTGTGTTGGCATTTAAAAATCATGATTACATAAATCGAGATAAAACTTTTCTTATATATTTATTTTGTATACTATAAATCACATTAAAAAAACTATTTCTACTGCTAATCAAAATAATCACATATCTTTAAAGAATGAAAATCCCATATAAAGCTACTTAAAATAGAAAAATTATAAATCAGGTTGATAAATTCAACAAATCATTAATTAAGTCATCAACCCAATTTAAGATTTCAAAATTCGTGTAAAATAACTTTAATGCCCATCATCTCCAGCCTTTCTTCTCTCCCCTCTTAAAAGAGTATTATTGCTTTATAACTTTATATAAAAGGATAATTAAGAATAATGTAAGTATGTCATGCCATAATAGTATCATTGATATCAATTAAATATATTTTAATTGAAAGTCAATTAATTGTATTAATGATAAAAAAAAATAAAGGTGATTTTTTTAAGAGAGAGAGAGAGAGAGAGTTGTTATTTTTATCAGATGAGATAATAAAATAAAATAAAATAAAAAAAGAATTCATATCCCATGCCAACTTCACCTTTGCAAAATTGAATTGAAATAAAAATCATTTTTACTAATATTAATCTAAACCAGAATAATTTTTCTTAACACATAAATGTGAGTTTTTAGATAGTAATTTAGTTAATATTTCAATTTTGATTTTTTAATTCTTTAATATTAATCAGTAATATTATTTATCTTTTTTAAAGAGTGACGTTTAAGTTTCATATACTTCTATTGATATTTCAGAAAAAAGATATAAAATGCACTTAAAATTTCATAAAATGGTTTGCATCGATATAAAAATTTCAAAAAAAAAACCTGTATATATGTGTGTGAAAAATATAGAAAAATTCACACTTAATTAATATATTTTCCCAAAATATGTCCTTTTTATAGTGGCATATATCATAAATTTTCTTTAAAAAAATTGTTCATGCTAATAAAATGAGTTTTTGCTGAAAATATTGTAGTGTTTATTCTTATGATGATATACTTAATATATTTGAACCAATCATATTTTATTGTACTAAAATTAATTTTGATATATACATGGGAAACATAAGTTATGGAGTAGTAAAACTCATTAATGAAGAGAGAGGGGAGGGTATTAAAGTTATTTTACCTATATTTTAAAATCCTAAATTGGTTTAATGACTCAATTAAAGATTTATTAAATTTACTAACCCAATTTAAAATTTTTCTATTTTAAGTAGCTTTATATGAGATTTTTCCTTTAAAAACTACGAAACATTGCGAAATATATATATAATCATTGTTGGAGGATGTAAAGGGCATATTTCAACGCCAGTGAGTTAATATTAAGACATGACTAATTACCTAATTAATTACTAATTACTAGGTGTCCTTTTCGACGACAAGTTTAAATAACTTATTACTCCCTCCGGTCCTAATTATAAGAGCTAGTTGATTTTTTTGGAAAGATTAAGAAAGTTAATTAAATTACTTTAAAGTATTTTTATTTTTATTTTTTTCTTCAAACTTATTAGTTTAACTAATATACTAATATATAATCTAAGAATATTTAACATATGAAACGATTAAGTAACTTATTTAACTTCCTTAATCTCTCCAAAGAAAGTCAACTAGCTCTTATAATTAGGACCGGAGGTAGTACATTGTTTTGATACACACCCCTAAAAAGGGATGTAAAACCAAGGGACAATATTTCTTGTGCAGACTATATGGCCAAGTAAGGCCATGAGGCTAACAATGTTGCTAATGTGATTCTATTCCCAATGATTCCTTGTGGCTGCCTCCATATGGTTTTGCAAGACCAGTTAGCTTCTAATCGTTAGTTATTTTGATTGTACAAAGGGCTAGACTGAATGGTTTAGTATCTTTTTCAAACCTTTCAAACTTCGACTTGCTTTTTTCAATTAAAAAAAAAAAGGGACGTAAAATGTTCAAAAAAATGGATGCTGTAAGTTTTTTTTTTTTTTGCAGTTGTAAACATTATGTTAGCAAGTTTTTAGAAGCATTGATATAATTAATGAAAGATATTCCCCTTACTAAAATTTTTTCAGACAATTATCTAACGAGGAAGACCTAGATATTGAGGGATTGCTTGATTCTATTGTCTGAAAACAGTCTTTAAAAACAACTTTTGCAAATAAAAAAAATATGTTTATGAAGTGATGTGGTGGTGGCCGTCACTTGTGATGACATGATAGTGGATGGTGGTGGGCACCGGTAATATGATGTCAATAGTGGATAAGTATGGCTTCAAAAAATAAAAAATAGAAAAACAAAAATAAGAAAACAACTAAAAATCGTTTCTAGATTTTGATTTTTTAAAACAACTTATTGAAAACAGTTTTCTAAACAAGTTTTTTTTTGTATTTTAAAAAATGGTTTTAAAAATAAAATCAAACAAGTCCTTAATCTTATATACTTAATACATATAATTGTTTTCAATAAAATTAATAGTACAAAATATTTAATTGGATGAGAGTGAAGCACTGATCATTAGGTGAGAATTGGCACCAAATAACAAAGAAAAAAAAAAAAAATCATCACACGGAACTAGTTAGCCACTTGCGCTAATTGGGCTAATACGACGTAGCTTTGTTCTCAAACAAACTTCACCGGTTATAAACTGATTATATATACCTTACCATGATTGGCGCGTTTGTCTTCATACAATATTCACTTATATATACGTTTGTACGTATTTTAATATTCAAAATTCAAAATATATACTCTACTATATATTTCCTGACAGAAGTTAATTTAATTTTTTGTGGTCCTGAATACAAGTTTCCTTTGCAAAATATTAATATTAATAGTATTAAATTCTTCTTTTTGACAAATACTCTTTTTATTTATTTATTTATTAGCATGTATCTAACGTAACCTACCTCCTTTTAACTAACTCGGAGGAATTATCGGAGTTTTTGCATGAGTATCTGGCATATATCCTCGACTTACCTCCTTTTAACTTAGAAGATTTATCAGAATCTAGATTAATCCAAATCGAGCCGGCTATATTCCCAAAGCTCGAACTCGAGGTCTCTGATGGTTAAGTTGGAATAACCCCTATCAGTTGATCAGTATTTGGTGGTTGATAATTCTCTTAATTATTAGTTGTATTATAGAGAGTGCCAGGAAGAAAAATATTAAAAGTAATTGAGATACATTATAGTATTGATTTTAATTAGAACGAGCTTACCTTGAAAGGTAGTAATAATTTTTACCGTTCTATAATGATACAAACTTACAAATTAAACTATTTCAGATCTGTCCAGTCCTTAATATAATGCATACTTTGTAATTTAATATATATTCTAAATTGCATCTTACTTTAAAGGCTTGGGAAATAAATATTTTTAAATTTTTTTCTTAATTGGTGGAAGTATTGTCTTATAAAGTCAAGAAAAATATATTGATGTGATATTATGTGATATACATTGAACATTTTGACCCAAAAAAAAAAAAAAAGATATACATTGAACATAAGTCAATACAAGTATACAATATTCTTGAAGACAAACTAGTAGTCATTTTTTAGGTAAGGAAAGGCAATAGAATTGAGTTAATTAATCACCAAAAAGAGCAACAAATATATTTCAAAAGAACAAGAAAATCTTTAACTGCTATATATTATTTAAAACACGTTTTTTTCAATACTTCTGGTATTTGTTGACCCAGCAGCATTTCTAACCAATATATAATCCAGTCAATGGTAATAAAAATGTTTTCCCCTTCAAATTATTAATTTAATTTGGGCATATATATATATATATATATATATATATACGTGAATTTTTCAAAGTTAATATGATATTACACGCGCAATTAAAGGCAATGAAGCAGTGAAGGTTTTTTTGGGTCAACAAAGCAGTGAAGGTTGATTATTTCAGTGGGGTAGTTGAAGAACACAACAGTTTTCAAGGAGCCATTTTTGGGACCCAAAAAAAAAAAAAAGGAGCCATTTTTGGTATTATATGAATCCATCTACACGTCATGATCATCACAAAATTATTATCATCTTATTTTTATTATCATCACTATTTTCTTATATACATGATCATCACCATTGTTGTCAAACTCGCGAGTTGACTCTCCAAGTTTATCGTTTTTACGTTTCTAACTTATAAAAATGAGTCGAGTCAAGTGGTAAACTCGTGCTAGTTGTAACGAGTTTATACACCGAGTTTACCGTTTTTACGTTTCTAGCTTAAAAAACCGCGGTAATTTACTCTTAAATTCGCATTAACTATTTTGATTTAATCATGCTCAGCGGCTTTATATAAAAATTTTATAGAAATTTATTTATTAAATATGATAAATGATAAATGTTGATAGATTTAAATTCAGTTATTTAGATTTAAAATATATTTAAATTAAATTGTTGTCATTTTTATATTTTAATGATTTAATTATATACTAGTAATACCTATTTAATAATAAAAGTAAACTCTTACGAGTTTATGATTCGAGTTCACGATATGAGTTTACGTCATTGTCACGAGTTTAGTTAAATTTGTAAGTTTGACAACCTTGATCATCACTATTATTTTAAGTAAAATCTGAATATTTAGTTAATTCAGTTGGTTTCGTTGTATTCACTAATTTTTTTTATAAGAATAAATCTAGGGAATTTGTCCTGATTGGCCAGTCATTATTTATTAAAAATAACTCATTACTCGGCCAAAAAGTAAGGGAATTCAAGTAATTTGGATTTCAGCTACACATGACAATCCCGAATGAGAGTTCTTCTTCTTTCTTTCGTTTTTTTCTAAAGAAAAAATTTCATTTTTTAATAGCACAAACGATCGAGAGGAGTTCTTTCAGTATATAATTTTTTATTCCTAATACTAGTACCCAAGGTATTATTTACACCGTGGCTCATTTATATATATGACATATTTAGAAAACTGTTATTCGTTCTAAATATAAGATATATAATTTTTATATTTTTCAATCTTTTTTTCATTTATCTTTATTATTGTTTCCTTAAAAATAATGGATCCGGTTTCTTTCCTTGGCAGCTCTCTCCTCATCCTTCATTGGCGCAATCCTGGCCGTCCAAATTTGGGTCCAAGGATCCAGATTTGGACGGCCAGGATTGCACTAATGAAAGATGGGGAGAGAGCTGCTGGGGAGAAAATCCTCTTCCAAAAATAATCAATGAGAAGAGGGAATTAAGGAAAATGAGTAGAGTGTTCTATATAATAAAAGATATAATATTCACCTCATTTATAACTAACTTTCTTAATATAATCAAATTAAGTAAATTTTTTTTATATTAAGAACACGGGGAGTACCAATTATCACTTCCTTCCATTTAACTTAATTATATAGGTTAGATTTTTTTTTTTTTTGGAGATAGGAAAGCATGTTTATTAAAGAGTTAAATACTAATTTTGCTATGGAAGTATTGGTATGGGGACATTAAGCACTCGGAAGTTTTTTTTTTTAGTATCATTTTTGTCCTGAAAATTTAAAAACTTATAATCTTACCAATCGGTTGATCTTAAACGTTAGTTCATTGCTCTCTTTGTAAACTTCTGGGACAAATTTGATCCTAAAAAAAAAACTTCCCAGGCAAATTTCCTGTTAAAAAAACTTCCGGGACAAAAATGATACAAAAAAACTTCTGGATGTTGAGTGCCCCTTACCAATACTTCCGTGACAAAAATAGTATTTAACACTTTATTAAAAGAGTCAGTAAGTTAACAAAAGGGTGAGCAATGGGCTTGTTTCCACAACAATGATCGAGAACCAAAATGTTTTTTTGGTAAGAAGAGAACCAAAATGTTGAAATGTACATTTCCCTTATAAATTAGTGGGCATTGATGTCAAATATTTAAAACAGATTGCAGACAAAAAGAAAGAAAGGTCAAATATTTAGAACCACTTATACATCACTAAAGGGACGTTGTTTTAATAGTTTTATTTTATTTGGTTTTTGGGAACAAATAAAGATTAGAAAATGACTTTTGTGACTTATATTGTCTCGTTTTCTCACACTTGTTTAAAACCTTTCCACTCTGACTCTTCCCACTCTTGAAGGAAATAAAATTGAGCAAGAACGGAGTCTCTAGAAGTTTACCTGTCTCACTTTATTGATGTCTATCTTATATATATATTTTTTATAAAATAGATTTTATATATATATATTTTTTATGACATATGGCTTTTAGTCTTTTAAGTTTTATATGAGTATATGTTTTGTCCCTTAACTTTATAAATTATATTTTAGTCCTATATTTCTAACACCATTACTGTTATTTAACTAAAAATATTGATGCATCAGACTCAAGTAATAACTGTGCAGCTGACAAAATATATTTAAGTTTTAATTTTTTAATATATAATGTTTATATTATTAAAATAAAATAAACCGATGAATCAATGTAAATAAAATCCAGGTTATGACATTTAGATTATTTTTTTTGCCAACTTGATAATTAGGTTTTGATTATTTTTTGATATTTAGATTAGTAGGCTAAATTTTTTTAAATGCAATCAAGATTTTGATATTAACTGCTTCATTAGGTTTTGTAGATATTTTTAATTTGCACATATATTAAATTTAAGATATATTATTTAAGGGAAAAACATTTATCATATTGTAGGAGAAATGTTTTCTCTTGCCACACACACATAAAATGGTGGGAACTATATATATATGTGGGTCCCACCATTTTATGTGTGTGTAGGAATATTGTTTCTCTCCTGTAATATGAGAAAAGTAAATCCCATTATTTAATTACACAATCATCAGTTAAGTTTTTGTATCAAAATTTTCTGTTAGTAACATTAATGATGTTAGAATTATAAGATAAAAAATATACTTTACAAGGTTAAGGGATCAAAAGTATATCTAATGTAAATTTAAAGAACTACAAGTCTACTTTAGCTGCTTTAGTTATAATTATAATATCATTAATTATTTATTAGGTATTAGTTAATGTAAAATAATATTATATATGTATCTAATAGATTTAGTACTGTAATAATCATTTTCATTTAGTAAACAAAAAAATTCAATTACTTAATTTTTTAAGAATTGTTAATAAGAAAATAATTGGTTTACATAATTATTTAATGAAATATTTCTTTATATATATCATAATAAATTATGTAATAACAAATTTATTAGAGTTTAGAAGAAAATGATTTTTATTTTATTTTATTTTTTTTCATTCTTTATTAAGTAGGGTTTGACTATGGGCACTAAACATGGGTGTGTGTCAGCATTTTCATTCAAGGTGATCCTTATGATTTAGGCCACTATACTAAGTTTGTGCTAAATTTGACCAAGTTTAAATGGCCAACTCTTTTCTTTTTTTATTGTTCCATCAAGTTGTTCCACTAACATTAATGTATCAAACATTGAGCTTTCTTATTTTACTCTACTCCTATTCTAGATGTCACTTGCTCCATCAAAGAAAGTCTCGTGCATTATCATGATTCCTTCCAAGCCCAGGAGTTCCAAACAACGAAAAGATCTTTTTTTTTTTCCCCCTTTTCAAGAACAAATTCAAACTTAAAAATGTCAATGAAGAAATAATTTACATCTCCCAATCATGAAGGATATGTAAAGTGTTTTCCTCTTTCTGATACTCAAAAGGACACTCCACACTTTCAGTTAAACTTCGCTTAGCTCCAAGTGAGGTTGTGGGAAGCCTATAATTAAATGCTTTCACATCAATTTCAATGTAAATTAAAATACGTGCTGATCAATGATCATCTTAGCTTGAAATCTTTGTCACTAAAGTTAAAATTTTCAGACAAAATTGGCCTAATGGAATTTAAAGATTTTTCAGGATAAAAAGTTATCATCAAAATTAGGGCCAATTTGAATGGGTTTTTAAAGAAAGTGTTTTTTTAAGTGCTTATTCTTTAAACTCCAAATTGGAGCTTTTAAAAAAGTAGTACTTTGGTTTTTTTTTTCTGATTTTTATTTTTTTTAAAAAAATATCATTTAAACACATAAATTAATTAAAAAAGTATTTTTTTCATTAAAATTTTTTTTTTCAAGAAAGCCCATTCAAATGGATCCTTAGTTAAAAAAAAGGTTTCAACGTTACTGGATAATGGGTTTTACAAAAGAAATGGGGATATGCCAATCTTTTGCTGCTGAAGAATGGGCCACATTAGAAGCTATTCAACTAGCATGGGATATGGGCTTAAGGAAGGTAATTATTAAGTCCGATGCTATCGAAGTTGTTAGGCTGATTCTGGACGAAAATAACTCTATGGGCAATTTACAGATGTTTAAAATCAAGGAATTGATGAGAAACAATTGGCGAGTGAAGATCATTTCTATTCCAAGGGAATCAAATAGAGTTGCGGACACTCTCGCTAAGATGGGTATTTCTAAATTCTAACTCTGCCATTATGAAAGTTTATTCTTCTTATTTGAGAACTTTGGTAGATCAAGAGTGTTTGAAATTAATTTTCTCTTTAATGTAATTTCTTTCTTTGCTATTGGCTTCTACCCATCTTTCATATAAAAAAAAAAAGAAAAAGAAAAAAAGTTTCAGCTTTACCTTTTTTTCCAATACAAAACGTTATCTTCGACAACATGGCAATGTTGTAAATTGTAGGCTCAGATTGTTGGTCCATCCTTTCAATGCTTTGTATTTTAAGGCCCCCAAGAAGCCCAACGGAAGGTGTTCCTCAAAACCCATCATGTTTTATTACTTGTAAACAATAAAACATTATTTATAAGTAATACTCCGTATATAGTTTGGTTGTGGTATAACCATCAGGGATTGATTTGGATCTAACATCTCTTAACAGGGTTAGTGTCTAACAATGTAGCGTTTGGATACTTAGGGGGGAGTAGAATCCCTATTTAATACTCTCTTTGGTCCTAATTATCGGATATATTTAACCAATTTTGAGGAGATTAAGGAAAGAAGTTAAATTAGTCAATTTTACTCATTTTCCTAAAATATCCTTGTATAAATTTAAAATGACAAAGTAAAAGTGAATCATTAGTTTTTGCCACATACCTTTCCAACCTAGAATTTTCCTATTTACACACTACCTAATTAAAATAATGATTTTGCTATATATACAAATACTACACACACAGAAACGCGCGCGCGCGTGTTTTTATATATACATATATATTAACAAACGCACACACACATATTGACAGACACACACATATATTCACAATATAAAATACAAAATTTAAAGCAAATTATGCTAAAGCCGTGAACATCAAAACTCATCCTAGACACCAAGCAACACACAAAAAATAAAATATGGGTGCTTTAGGAAGAAAGTGACAAAAATTAGAATGTTGTCCTATAATTAGGACCAAAATTAACTTCTAAATGTTGTCTTATAATTAAGACCGGAGGGAGTACCTAATAATACACTAACCATGAGTGATTGTAATAGGAGGATACATACACTTGACAAAAAATATACTCCTTCGGACCTTAATACAAAACATATTTGAAGAGTTAATTTTGGTTTTAAATATAAAATATAGTTTTCATATTTTTATCAATGTTTTTCTAATTTACCCTTATTGATACACCTTCAACCATAATCAGGAGGAGAGGGAAGGAAATGAAAAAAAAAAAAAAAAAGAGTGGTTCATATTAAGGTCTAGAGAATACTTAACCTAACTTCCTTAATTTAATCAAACTAAATAAGTATATCTTATATTAAGGACTTGTGTATATAAAAGTGGTTCAATATCTCTAATTAAACTTATGTTAATCTAAAGTCATAACATAATATTATGTTTAATTTAAATTAATTTTTTGACGAAATGTTTAATTAAAATTATATTTGACCAAAGCAGTTAGATGTTAAACAATTCCAGCTTTTAAAATCATCCTTCCTCTTGTTTTTAATATGGACATATTTATCTAATTTGATTAGATTAAGAAAATTAGTTAAATTAATTAATATAATATGGGCTTTCATAAACACCTAGTCATTTTGTTTAACTTCTTCATTCTTTCTCTTCTTTAATTACTGTTGACGAAGCATTAACATTGTAAATTAGAAAAAGATTAATAAATATAAAAATTATGTCTTATATCTAGGACCAATATCAACTCTCCAAATATACTTGAGGAGTACATAATAGCAACTCAGGTTAGGGAATGTACTTTTTTTTTTTTTTTTTGGGGTAAAAGAAAATTGTTAGGGTTAAGATCTTCATTCTTATACACAAGGCATATAAAGTTGGGAGGCAGAACTCTTGAGGTTTAACTCGTATTTTTGTTTGTAGTTGAATGTACCACGGTTATATTATAAACAATTTATTTATGGACAATGGTAAAACATTGTCCATAAATAAATTTTTAAAAAATTAATTGCTCAATAACATTGGATATATTTTTTTATATAGAGAAAATACATGTGACCTCTCTCCAGGAAAAGAGTTAGCACCACTAGATCAAAGAGTTTTTAGCATGAACTCATCTTCATGCATCTCATATTTGAAATTAAAAGAAAAATCCAAATTCTTCATTTCTAATTCTAGGTATGCAACAGATATTATTATCTGTTACTTGATATAAAAGTTAAATAACTAATTTTTTAATATTCAAGAAATTAATTAAATTATTTGTAAGCTTTAATAATCTGTTATGGAATTATCCCTCAATTCCTTAATGGGTAACAAAGTAAATGCATGAGTTAATTGAGTTCTTAAATTACTACCTCCGGTCTTAATTATAAGAGTTAGTTGACTTTCTTTGGAGAGATTAACGAAGTTAAATAAGTTATTTAATCATTTCATATGGTAAATATTCTTAGATTATATATTAGTTTATTAGTTAAACTAATAACTTTGAAGAAAAAAATAAAAATAAAAATATTTTAAAGTAATTTAATTGGCTTCTTTAATCTTTCCAAAAAAAAGTCAACTAGCTCTTATAATTAGGACTGAAGAGAGAGTAAATAAAAAGAAAATGCGTATTATTTAAATAAAAATAATCTTTTCTGAGATATGTATATATTGGAGATATATTTTCTATACGCTTCTTGGCTTTGCTCCAAAGGAAATTAGAAAGGGAAGACAAGACGGTTCTGGAAGGGGGGAGCTGAGTATGATTAATCGTATAAAGCTATAAATTTGTAAGAAGGAGGGTTCCAAGCAAATTTATGGTTGCTCTGAAAATCGCTTTCGATTTCTTTACCGTCATCAAATTATAAATCCCTAGACTGCAAAATGGCCTTGATCCAACAAGAAGAGACTGAAGAGAAAGTCGTGAATCCCTCTGAATCTGCGAAAACTGCAAAATCGTCAGCCTCCTCCAATGTCGATGACCATAAAGAAGCTTCTGATGGCTTTGAAACCGCCAGCGACACCGAGCTCGGCAGCGATGCAGAGGATACGCATAAAGAACGGGAACAACAACATCAACATCAGGAGCTGAGTAATCCTCCGGGGACTGATTCTTCCGAAGAGGCATCACACGATGAGGAATTAAAACAGGTTCTATTTGGTGGCTTTGAGTGTTTTCTTTGTGAAAATTTTCCTTTTTCGCGTGTGATTCAAATTTTTGGTCATAACTAATTTGTACAACCCTCGTGGTCATTTTGTTGACTGGGTGATGCCCTTTAAACCATTCGTAAGTGCGGTACAAACTTTAGAATTAGTATTTCAGAACATATCCATATTGATGACGTAATCTAAATTACCAAAGCTATTACATCTGGAAAGCTTTTGAATATCAAACTGCTAGTGCTAAACTGTAATCATGTGATTATGGAAATCTTTGAAGCTTGTTCATCCGTGTTACTGCCTGAAGTATTTAACAACTAATATCATCCATGACCCTTTTTATTTTGTTCTTTGAGGAAAGAGTACAAGTCAAAACTTAATTGACGGAGAGTTCAGTGTTGGGATGCTAAAGCTGCTAAAATTCTTCACTGGGGATGGTTTTGTTGAAGCTTGGTCTATTTTGAATGTCAATTTTGAAGTATTCAATTTTATTAATTAAGCTCTGTATTAATCTTTCAAACTGATTGGCACCACGCATTTGAAATCAATAGCTGAATTTATGAACCTTCAGTTATCTTCCGGTATTATTTTGGTGATGATTCAAAAATATGGTTTGGATATCTAGAAAAGTGTTTTTCTTTGGGAAAAGGAAAACAGTAACAGAGTGTTGTTACTTTCTCTAGCAGAAAGCATTGGCTCAAGCAAACGATGCAAAATTAGAAGGGAATAAGCTATTTGGGGATGGGCAATTTGAGGAGGCATTGTCAAAGTATGAACTCGCTTTACAAATTGCTCCAGATATGCCTTCATCTATCGAAGTACGCTCAATATGCCATTCAAATCGTGGTGTATGCTTTATGAAATTGGTACGTGCTTCTTTTCTCTCTGCTAATTGTTGCAATCATGAGCACATTCTTGTATTATGCTCTTCCACCATTGTTTAAGTAAATGCAATACTCTTTATCTTGTTTATTGACCTTGCTAATAATTGGACACCTTATACCTAGTAATGCTGTATCTTGATACTGATTTTGCTAAGTAACAAATAACTTCTGAACTATGAATTGATTTACGAAGTTGGTTTTACTCCCATTCTCATCTGGGTCTGTGGTCTGTTCGATGCTGGTATAGAAGAGTAGGTCTTAGGTATTATTTGACCATTTATATTGTCGATGAATTTTTTTTTGTTGTCTTAGGATTTATTAAAGAAGTTTTTATTTAAAATTGACAGTTTTCATAAAAATTTAACCTGGGAATCAATTACTATCTACTTGTTTTACATGAAGAGGATTTGGTATTCTCCAAAGAATACAAATTTCAGAACGAAAATGTAGAGAACAAATGGAATGAGAATGTTAGCAAGCAGCAATTCTGCCGGTCCCTCTGGATATCCAAGGGGGGAGAGTCTTCCAAAATACTGTATATTGCATGGGAAATTAGATGCTTATTATTACTTAATGGGATCAGCCTGAGTGAAATATAAACCATATTTTAAGTGGTCTATTTAAGTAATATTCAGACAATGAGAGTGGAGACTGACTAGATCACATCTGTGTTGATTGAAAGGGCCGTCTCACCACATTAGCATGGTTGTTTCAACTATGATATCTCTGTGTCATTCTTGTAATTAATCAAGTGTTATATCACTTTCCTTCAAATATCTCATTTAAGGATTTTAATTTAACATCTACAAAATTGCCTCAGGGGAAATATGAGGACACAATCAAAGAGTGCACTAAGGCATTGGAACTCAATCCTGCCTATCTGAAATCTCTGGTGAGAAGAGGCGAGGCACATGAAAAGCTTGAGCATTTTGAAGAGGCCATTGCTGGTGAGTTCAATTTTGTGTGTGATCATATTGAATATTTTGTACTGTCCTAAGTAAATGCTTTAGCTCACATTGTATTAGTATGTGAGTTAAACACTAATGGGATACTAATCTTCAGTTTTTATTGCTTGATGGACTTGATATAACTCTATGCCTTTCACAATTTTTCTTCAAATCGGCAGATATGAAAAAGATATTAGAAATTGATCCCTCAAATGATCAAGCTAGGAGAACCATTCGGAGATTGGAGCCCCTGGCAGCAGAAAAGCGGGAGAAGATGAAGGAAGAAATGATTGGTATTTCTTTCTTTCCTTTTTTGTTTCCCCTTGTTTTTGATCTGTGGGGATGGGAAGCTTTTTATTTTATTATATCTGTTCTTATTTTATCATCGAACCTTGTAATTTCTTGTCCGACTTTCTCCAGTATGCTCTCTGTCTTTTTCCTTCCCTGAAAATTGATCTGGCTTGATATCTATGGTCCCAAGGTATAAGGGAAAATGTTACAACATATAGATGAAAATATTGCTAGTTATGGTTAGGAGTTCCAAAATCTTATATGCCGTATAAAAAAATAGAATAAGAAAAAAGAAACCAGACCTTTTGTGATATGGTTGCTTTAACAATGAATCTATGGTTGCCCCTTGTTAAGATAATTTTCAAGCTTTGGGATTAAGTTTGTAATTATAGAAGTAATTTGATGACTAATCTTAAACATTGTGCAATTTATGGATCTACTGCGTAACTCAATTAAGTCAACGCTTGAATGTCATCTTGGACTCATGATTTTCAACGAATGCTCAGGATGTGTTATGTTTGTGTTCTTTGCAATGGACTCTGGACTAGATTTTGTTTATTTGAAATCTTGGGAGTGCAACTTTATGCAGGTCTTGTGTTATAGATGTCGGCATAAACCTTTTTGGACACCCAAAAAAACAATTAACTAATTAGTTTAGTTGGCTGTGTGGGATTAACCTTGGATAGATAGGATGGCCTCGTCCATTTTTCCCTTTTATAAACTGACAATATATTGATTGTCAAAAAGGTAGATAACGAGCCTTTTATCTATTACTTATAATGATCAGAAGTACATAATTACACTAGTGTCAGTGACGTGGCATTTGTTTCAACATGATGTGATTCTGACTTCTGGGTGTATGATCAACCTTTGCTAACGCAATTTTGACTTGGAGCAGGAAAACTGAAAGAAATGGGCAATTCTTTGTTGGGCCGTTTCGGGATGAGCGTTGACAACTTCCAAGCTGTTAAAGATCCGAACACTGGTTCCTATTCCATCTCATTCCAACGCTAAGCTTTTCAGTTTTATGAGATTGGTGACGTGAGCCGTGAAAGGTGTTGGCTTGAATATTACAGTTGGGGGGATCTCTATTGGGCATGTGAGATATCATTGGCTAAATACAAATGTTAGCGAAGTGGGTGAATGTTGCTTATATTTATATCTGCTTCACTTCAGAATTGGTTGATTGATTTATAAATTACAATGTCAAAAGGATTTGTCATAGATAAGTCTTTTACTCCCTTCTCTGACATGTGGTTTTTACAAGCACTAATAATTAGTTTATGTTATGGAATGAACAATATGTTGAGGGTTCAAATGATTAGTTTTGTTGGTGCTTTCAAATGGAACGTACTTTTACAAGACTGGTCGTTAAACATTGAACTAGGTCAATTATTTCCCTAGTTCTTTAGGGAATTCTTTGGGAGAAATTGGAGGAAAGTTCCCATTAAAAATTTTATTTGGGGAATGACTTACATAAGAGTACAAGTTACAAAATCTGCAAAGTGTTGCTACTTTCTAGGTATAAAAATTACTCTCTTTCTCACCAAATATTCATTCCATAATAGTTTTCAAGGTGCTAGATGTACTACAAAATACTTTAAGGTGTTGGATGCACTTTATAAAGATGCATTTTAACTCTATTTATAATAATAGTTTTATAAAATATTAAATCTAAACCATTTGTTTTTAATGATATGAGATTATCAGAGTAATAGGGAGAAAGAGAAAAATGACAAAACCTAAACCTATTATTTGACACGCCATCCACGGGGGACGAGACTGTGACTGTTTTTCATGGGGAAAACTTCAAATAGCCCTAATAAATTTGAAATTTCTCTGCACTCGTCTGAGGGTAAAATGAAAAATAATTTTTGTAGTAAAGACCTGAATAACACAACAAAGAGAAAAAGAAACATTAGGCAGTTTACAACCAAACTTCGACGATTTACAACTGGAACAAGGGAGTTTATAAAACTCCATGTAATGGTGATTCACAAGAAAAACAAGGGTGTTTACAACTAAAGTATAATGTTGACAAGTTGATTTTACCAAGATCATCAAGGAGTTTACAACAAAACTACGGAAGGATTTACAAGACATATAAGGGCTTTTACATTGCAAATAAGGTGATTTACAAGAAACAAAAAAGCTACCCAACTAAATATAGGAATAATGGACTCACAAGAAACAACTAAAGTAAAACATTGATAAGTGTACTCATAAGAAACGACGAGCAATTTTTTTTTTTTTTTTTTTTGGCTCAAGGAGAAACAACGAGCATTCACAATAGGAATAATGGACTCACAAGAAACAACTGAAGTAAAATATTGATAAATGTACTAAGCATTAAAATAAATATTTGAGTTTTCTTATTCCAGAAATTAATTTCATTTTACCCTCAAAAGGGTGCAGTGATAATTCAGATTTGTATAGAGGCAATTGAAAATAAATTCACTATAGTTGGGGTTGTAAATTTTTTTACCCTTTTTATGTGCTAACATCTGTCTGTTTTTTTAGTCTGAGCAGCTGGTATATTGACTGAATCGAGAATTGAATCCTAAACATAGTGCCACTAAAGGCATCTTATGCCACTAACCCAGAGATCTTTCGGTGTGTTCACGCCTCTTTGCCCTCCAGTAAATTGGATATTTTGTTTTTGTTTTTGAATTTTCTTTCTGGCCAAAATAGCATATATGTATATATATTCATTAACTATAAGAAGCTGAATGAGTTAGTGTAATGAATGAAGAAGGATTGGGCCAGTCAGGAAGTAGCCCAAGCCTTACACAGCCGTTAGGGGAAGCAAAGCCCGTCAGGAGGAGTAGAAGGATCAAGAAGAAAACATGGAAGCTGAGGGAAATGAGTGAATAGTTGGTTATAAGTAAGGACAAAATAGGGTTGTCAGGGGTGTGGAACGTATTGGAATCTTCTCTCGGTCTCTCTGTCTCTCTCTCCTTTCTATTTCTGTTCTCCTGTCACTATCATTCGGTTATTTTCCTTTAAGCTTCTGAGGAACGTTTGACAGATATTACAGATATTATCGCTGCATAATTCAATACACGTCCAGATATTTGATTTACTGTGTTTACTATAATCGAATAGTCACAACAGTTAGCATCTCAGAAACTAACCGCCCAAGAAAAGTAGCAAACATGAAAAAATAAAAAAGAAAGCTAAACAAAAGAAGGAAAAAGATGAAGATGCTACATCCCGCATAAACATGCTTTTTGATTAAAAATGTTGCCCATAAATAGTTGAGGAGCCTCATTTTCGAAGTATAGTATCATGGAACACAGCCTCAGACAATCCAACCGCATCAAAATATTTTTTTCTTTCTTTTTTTTTTTTTTCAAATTTCATGCAGGTGATTGAGAATTTTAAAATTTTCTTTTCAAGAATAATTTGTAGGATCAGATAGCAAGCAAGGTATAAAGTTTCCAGTTCCATAAAACATTTCCAAAGACTTCGCTGCTCAGGAAAAAAATATTCCAAGGTGCTTTCCTTTATGTGTAGGCAAAGCTTTAGCCTCTGTTATATATATGTTTCTCTTACACATCTCACCTTCCATTGTTCACATTGAGATCTGATATCCATTGCCTCCTATTCCCTAAACTCTCAGCACTCTCTGTTCTTCAAATTTCTTCTTGCAAGTTTCAGAAAGAAATCAAACTTCAATTCATTTCTTAAGACCTCGTGCTTGTTCACTCATTGTTCCAAATTTTCTTTCTTTTCCACCCTGAACTTGTTCCCATTTTTCAAGTCAATCTTGTTATATTGTTTTCTGCATATAAGCTTCTTCTCAAAAACCCAAAAAGATTTGTCAGTTTTCTGCTTCAAATTTGTTTTATTTTCAATCATATTCCCATAAAAATCTCAACAAAAAAGAAAAAAGAAAAGCGAAACCAAAAAAATCGTTTGAACATTTTTTTTCCTTGTTGCTCATCTTCTGCATTATATTGTAACAGTTCTGTTGCTTTTCATTGTGATCGATCTTGTACAAAAATCCAAAAAAGTTTCTTCTTCATTGTCCTCTGTTTCTACATCTTGTACAAAAAAAAAAACATTGTCATTTTCCTGCATTAGCTTTGTTGTTCTCAATCATCTGGCCATAAAAATCTAAAAAAAAATTATTGCTTTTTTCTTTGAAACAAAGTTGCAGTCTCGTTTGAACAGAGTGTGTTATTCTTCATCGTGATCAATCTTGTAAAAAAATCTCAAAAAACAAAAAAATTAAGGTTTGCCTTAGAGAATTTGAAAGTGTCCGCTTCATCTATATAGTTAACAGAGAAACAGAAGTTGTGCTGATCAACAGTGTTACTGGTAGAGTCTTTCTCTTGATAGTTACAAGTTTATAGATAAAATAATTAATAATTATTGGCATGAGCTGAATACTTAATCTGTTTCATGTCAATCACAGATCTTCCTCAAACCTCAAACTAAGGAGAAAGACAACCACAACATCGCCTCTCATCCATAACTGAGTGAAGTGTATGTCTGTGTTTATATATTTTTATATAATGTAACTTTACTTCCTTCTTATTGTTTCTCTCAGTATTGTTTTTATTGTTGCTGTTGCCTTAGATGCGGCTTCTTATTATCTTAATTTCTGTTGTTTTTGGAGGGATTGTTTATAGTGAGATTATTAGTTGGTTAGCTGAAAATGCAAGTCATATCCCATTATCTCACACTAGTATGGAACTGGCTTGGGTGATTTGGGACCCACAATTCCTTATAGTAAGATAGTTAAGATTTAATTTTTTTCCAGCTCATGTTTTTTTAAATCAGAAGTTATTTTTTTTAAAAAATAAATATTAGTTAAACTATTATCTTTATTTTAGATTATAACCTATAAAATAATTTTTTTAAAAAATTAAAAATAAAAAAGATTAAATCTAAATCGTCCAGATCAGAGTTAGATGATCTACATATGATGAGGTATGTGTGTTTATTACTTTGAGGTGGATTTTAATAAGAGATATTAAAGGCTAAGAAAAATATTAAACTTTATCAACTCTCCTTTAAAGTTCGATAACTTTCCAACATTCTCTATTTAATATACATTATACCTCTTGAGAACAAAATCTAAAAAAAAAAAAGAATGAAAAGTATAGTTATACATTTTGATAAAAAAATTAATGATGTGAATTATAAATAGGATAAAAAATTCAGAGGAGGATTAATTACATATTTTTCCTAAGTAATAATTTGTTTAAGATTATGGAAAAAAATTATTTTGTTAAATAAGAAGCTTTTAGGATAACCTTAAGCTAATTATGACGTTTATATATATATATATATATATATTGTAAAGATTGGTATGGGGAAAAATTATGGGGCCTGTGTGTGTATATATATATATATTTTAAAACAGTTTTATAAAATTATTGTTAAAAACAAGTTTTGAAAACAAAAACGTTTTGGATAGTTGTTTGAAGAAAAAAAATATGTTTTTAAAGTGATGTGGCAGTGGAGGCCGTCACACGTCATGGTTGTTGGAGTTGGTGGTGTGGTGTCGATAATAGACCGGTTACGACCTCAAAAATAAGACATAAACAAACAAAAGTAAGAAAACATTTAAAAAGTGTTTTGATTTTTTTATTTTTTTAAAACAACTTATTGGAAACAGATTTTCAAACAAGTTTATTATTATTTTTGTTTTTTAAAACAAATTATTATTATTATTATTTTTTGAAAAACAGAAAGTAACAACTCCATGGTGTTTTGTTTTGAAACCCAAAAATGAAACTGATATGGGTGCCTGTGAGATTGAGTTCAACGGCGTGTTTTCACAGTGTATGGAAAGGCAAACAACTTACAAACTGATTATCTCACTAAATTAAGGCAGAATCAAATCAATATACAATTCAATTCTCAAATATAGTTTTTTTCCCTTTCAAACAGAAAAATAAATACTGCATCACATACAAAATAGCAGGCAAAGATAGAATTGTAACCTGACTTTATGCCACATGTAAGACAAACCATGTCTATTTGAAATGATTATCCAATATACATAAAATCCCATAACATTAGAGTAGCAGCAGAAGACTTCAAATGTATAAATACCTCTCGCAATGCAAAAAGATCTAAAGTAGCAATTCATATAGCTCTTGATCAAAATAGATATAACAAAAACATAACATTGTTAGTAGGAAAAGATGTTAGGGTTCTTCTGACAGGAGTTGAACACAGTGATGGGATGAGAAAAGCCATCACCCATTAGAATCCCTCAAGGAAGCAAATTAGGTTTTTTGCATAGATATCGTTCTATCAGCCGACCGCTAGTTATAACATAATATCAAGGCTACTAATAGCTTAACGGATTGAGTGATTACCCTAAACCCGTGCTCGGCCTATCTAACCATAGAGTCACACACATGAGATATTTGATTTAAAACAGGAAGTGTGATATCTAGAATATATAGAATAATCCCAACATTAAATAATAAGATGTAATATATACTATAATAAAAGTTCTAACAGTGACAGGTTTAGGATAACTGCAACCATATATAGGAATACTCTTGGATTGATTAAGAGTATAGGAATAGACTTGGTAATGGCTCAAACTTGGAATGAACAAATGGATGATAAGTCTAACCAAAATGTGATACGATAGTGCACTGGGAGTATGATAACACTTTTAAAAGGCGTGTTTTTCTAGCAGTCAAAATACTGTGTTTGTAACAGTTTTGACTGCGACAACAATGTTTAGCGGCGGTTTAAAAAATCACTACAAAAACAGGCATGACAAGTGGTTTTGAAGCAATTCAACCAAACTGCTACGCACTTGGTCAAACCTACTACAACATTTGTAGTAGTCCGAATCTAACTGCTACAATTTCCAACACTAATTGTCGGTTCACTGCTTGAATTTGTAATGGTTAGTAACTGCTACTAAGGAGGGAAGAAACCAAGGTGTCGTTTGTCATGGTTGATGACCCCTACAACTGTTTGTGCAAAAACATCTTTTATTTTGCCTCAGTGAAACATTTGCTGTGGTTGTCAATCACTACTAAATTGAGGTGTGAAAAAACTTTTGTTAATGCGGGGAGTGACTTTTTGAAATTTGAGTTGAAATTAGTAACGGTTGTATAACCGATACAAACATGTTGTTAGAAAAATTTGAAATTTGTGCCTTTTATTTAGTAGCGGTTACATAACCGTTGCAAATTTTAAATTTTTAATGAAAAGTTGAATTATTTTTTGTGAAAATTGAATTCACCGCCAAAACATACTAGGGATGAAAGCAACAGTTAAATTTTTAATGTAAATTTAAAGCAATAGGCCAAGAATAAGGCCTTTTGAATTGGGCTGAGAGTTCAAAAGGAGGGAGACCTATTTAGTCTCTCGCACGTTTGTTTGGTAGCGATGAAAGCAACACTTCAATTTTTTCTAGCAATTGACGGAAAGATGGTTCATCCCATAGTTGGGCGAATAGATGTTTTCTTAAGAAGCATTTTGAGCCGTAACTGGCGGATAAACCAAGCCAATTCCTGAAACGAAATTTATAATAATCTTAAAGGAACTAACTTTTAATTGAATAAACATAATCACAGTGACACTCTGATATGTAAAATCATGTAGACAAAAGGGGTGAATCTACCATTCTTTATGCCAACGAGTCTACCATTGGCTCAAGGAGGCACAAATAACAAGGTCTACTATAGAAGAAAGGCAAAGACACTCGAGAGTTTTTCAGAAAAAGATTTTCAAGGAGAAGATTAAATACAATCATGATCAAACATTCGAACTTCTATAAATTGTAATGAACCTTGTTCATTGTTCTTTTCTTTTTTGTATTTTGAATTGCCTTTTCCAAATAATTCATACACACATTTTTTTTAAAAAATAAAACTTCAAAACTTTTGTGTTAAAAAAGTTGAAAATGTTTATATGATATGAACATCATAGTAATGTGGTCAAACCACAGTAAAATACCTTGTTCACTTAGGGATGATGATCTAAATTAGGAATTAAAGTAATTTTATTTCAATGTTCATGAAATTTTGGTTTGTTATGCTCCTTTGATCCTTAATATAAGACATATTTAGAAAGTTGATTTTGGTCTTAAGTATAAGATATAGTTTTCATATTTGTCAATCTTTTTTTTTTGATAATAGTGAGAGATCTCAACGACCACCTACTTGGACATCACATCCGATACAATCTTGACAGAGAATGATCTCTAGAGCCTCAGAAGGCTGATATACCTCATGGAAACCCCCACCTGATTCAAGTCCCTTTATTGCTAAATAGTTTGCTGCTGAGTTCCCGGACCGAGGCACATATGACACCTTGGTTTCCCACCCCATTTGTAAAAGCTTCTTGACTTCGTCCAGAATGTCAGAGTCGCAGTGAGGGCCCCCCTATGCATGTGATAGTAATGTAATGCACTCCATAGAATCAGATTCCATCCAAACCTTTCGAAAACCCATCACCAAAGCGGTTTTGAGCCCTAAGAGGCAAGCCCATATCTCAGCAGTCAACTCATCACCCCTCCTAATAGAATGAAAGAATCCCTTAAGGAATGCACCAGAAGAACTTCAAATGAGTCCTCCACAGGCGCCCTTATTAGCAGCTCTAGAATAAGCGCCATCCACATTCACCTTTACCCACTCGGGCTCTGGCAGGTGCCAACTCATACGACTAGTAGTCATAGTAATGCCGTTAAGTGGTATACCTACTACACGATTATTCATCTTGCTCCTGCTCACCAGCATTGCGTTCGTACTAGCAATCATATTACTGTTGGGTGTGAATTGCTTCTCAAACACGAATAAGTTCCTTCGCTTCCAAATCCACCAGCAAATATAGTAAACCGAGACGCCCATTCCTTACTCGCCACACTCCTCCCACTAATATTCCACCATATCCAGTCAGATAAAGGCTTGCTATAGAATGTGCACCATTTGTCCGGGGGTACCACCATTTTCCATAAGGATCGCGAATGCGGGCAATCTCGGAACACATGAAGAGTATCCTCACAACCTGCCCCACATAGGATACAACTCTGGTCATTCGTCAGTCCCCGTCTCCTTCGATTCGCATTCGTGAGTTGGCACTTACGAGCTAGCAACCAAAGGAGCATCTTACACCTGTGTGGAGCTCTTACCTTCCATATGCGCTCCCAGTTGTTCTCACCTTCCATTCTTTATCTGAAACCACACTGTATGCCGATTTTACTGTGAAGTCCTCTTGCCTCTCCCACTTCCATCTCACACTAGGTGGATTGGTGGTGTTCTCGATCCCCCTTCAAACTTTGTCCCAAGTTCGCTTAATTCCTGTCCACACATTAGAACCAGGTCGTGCAGTCTCGATGCGTGGGAGTAAGTCGTCCCCACATTTATACTTGTCTCGTACCACCTTGACCCATAGATCCTCCCTGTGCGCGACCAGTCTCCAATCCAACTTCATAAGGAATGCTTGGTTTTGGTATTTTGCATGTCTCAAACCCAGACCACCCTTTCGTTTCTCCATGCACACTTCATCCCAAGCCACTAGAGGCACTTTCCGACTTTCTGCTGTGCTACCCCACAAAAAGGATCGATTCTGCTTGTCTAGGGCCTCACAAATAGAACTAGGTAGATGGGATGTTTGCATTGTGTATGTCGGGATAGCTGAGGACACCGAGGAGATAAGTGTAGCTCTGCCAGCTAAGGAAAAAGTTTTAGGAGTCCACCGAGACAGCTGCTCCTTAACCTTATCAATAACTGCATGAAAGGAATCCAATCCCACTCTCTTATGATGAAGTTGCAGCCCAAGATACTTCTCAAGATCTGTCGTTAGAGTAAAGCCTAGTGTGGCACTAATTTCCGCGCTCTTGATATGATTTATGTTCTTGGAAAAGAATACCCTAGTCTTTTTCTATTTACCCATATTATTGGTCTCTCAACAATAATCAAGGAGGAGAGGGGATGAGGGAATTAAGGAAAATAACTAAGGTGTAACGCCCTTCCTATTATATCAGAGTTATCGCGCACAGGCATCGAAATGTTTTGGACGACTTTAATTGCGGAAAGAAAATTTCTTAAAATAACTAAGTCTGAAAATACGAGGGTAAATTTTTCGCGATTCGATTCCATCCCACAGGGGGATGTTAATACAGTAATCCCAAAACAGACAAATGATAAACGTTAAAGTTCTGGCTAACTACTCGCATTTTCCAAAAGTTTCTGTCTGCTGTAACCCTTACAGCTTCATCTTGCCTCTCGATCCCGATCCACTACCTGTCTCTTCCATACGGTCTGGAGTTCAAATGAATGAACCCCAGGGGTAACAGTTAATCTCATATACAGGTATGAAATGTAAAATCACAGTATAACACATGTATAAGCATAGAATAATTCACAGTAAACAATCAAACCGTAACCGCAGTTAACGGCCAAGGACCGCAGCCCTTTATGGAACACGCAGCTCCGTACTTAGGACACGCAGCCCTATGGGACACGCAGCCCCCAATCCATAGCTAGGATACATATAAGCAAATTATCTAGCAAACATGATCAGTCATACATGAGGTACATACATACAAGTCTATAAGATAACAGTTACCCACCTCAAGCTTGAGTCCTTACTCGTCCGAAGTTGTTGGGATCAGTAGAGGTGTCAAAATATGCCTATAAACGTTTATCATTGCCGTTAGTCACTACTTGCGTCGAAAAGTAATTAGCTACGGAATTATTTTTAGAGGATTAAAATTAGCTATTAATCCCTAAAAATCCCCTTAATTTCCTTACTTTTGGACTTAACTAAAATTTCTCAGAATTTCTATTAAACTTTGGAAATTCATAATTAATTCTCTAGATCTCCGAATGAGGTGATTCAAATTTCTATAAGTCTATTTTAATAGAAAAATAGCCATCAAGCCAATTTATGAATGACTGATTTCCAAAAATTCAAAAAGTATCTGTTACTTAAATCTTAAACAGGATTTTTCCTGGTTTTCTGAACAAACTTTGAAAACTCATAATTAAATCCACAAAAATCGAAATGAGGTTCTGAAAAATTCCAAATGACCCTTGATATGTCTATTTTCAAGGAAAAATAACGGTACAAACTCAAAATCTCTGAATCATTCCCAGTTTTAATTTTTCTCAACACTGATCAGATTGTTACTCCAGAAACAAGGCTTAACTTCAAAAATTCATATCTCCCTGAATATAGATCCAAAAGAGTCGTATTACCTATCAAATTAAAGCTCTATATGTCTACTACACCACTGCAAAGTCTCATAATTTTTAAAAATTGTTTACTTTTTCCGAAATGCAACGTCATAAAGCTGTCTCCAGCATCTTTCCAAAACGTTACCAGATTTATAACCCAACTTCCAAAAATCATAACTAGAGTTATAGACCTCCGTTTTAGGTGAATCAAAGCTTATTTAAAACCTCAAGAAGTGTACTTTCTCCTGTAAAAAGTTCAGAGATAAACTCAAAAGTTTAACGTTCCAAAATGGAACCCGAAAATTACTGTTCATTTCTGGAAACAGAAAATCTTCAGTGTTCATGGTCCAACTTTGAAAAATCATAACTCCCATTCTACACGTCCGTTTTAGGTGTTCTTTGACTTTTTGGAAATCTTAAGACGTCTTCTATGTACTGTAAAAATTTCACTTAAAAACTCAGATGTTTGCTATTTCAAAATCAAACACGAAAATCACTGTTCACCAGAGATACAGAAAACATTCCAGGTTTTTGACTGAACTTTGAGAAATTATTTCTTATATCTAACCAGAGGTGTTCCTATTCCTGGGCATGACAGCAACTTCCCATGACTTTATATATATATATATATATATATATATATATATATATGTTTGTATATGCGAGATGCCTATAAGTATATCACTCCTAGACCAAAAATATGTGTATCACCCCGTGGCTTTTTTTTTTTTGGATGTAGAAAGATAATGGAACTCAACTCTTACCTCTGTTTTTGGTTTCCGAAACAGAACACCAGCTGTAACACTCCCTCTCTCACGTAAAGCTCCAACTCCCTTGCTTGTGTTGCTTCTCAGCGTGACTCCTACTCTGTTTTGGTGCTTGAGAACAGAGAAAACAAATGGACACACACTCTCTCTCCCCCTACTCTCTCTTGCTCTTTCTCACCCTCCCACGTTCTCTTGTTTTCTCGGACTGATTCTGCAGCAACTTGGCTCTGGTTCTGATTAGTAGCCGAGGAGTTTAGGTTAAATAATAAGGAACTAGGGTCTGGTCCGACAAGGAAAATACACAGCACAAGGCATAAGTGGTATGGTGTGCTGTAAAGTGGAGCGGAAAGTAAGCTGCGCTGGTGAGGGAGGTATGGGGATTTGATTTTCTGCTTGCGTATCAGCATTATTATTATTTTTTACGTGTTGCCGGAATGAACACTCTGGAAAGCTGATTTAATGGATATTGGAGGTATGATGCTGGTGTTAGTTTAGTTCAAACTAATGATGAAAAGCATGTGAGGATGGGATGGTATGGATTCATTTGAATTAGGTAATTAGGTTGTAGTTGTTGGGCCGAAGCAAAATAACGTAGGGGTCTTGTGTGTGTTTTATTTTATTGTTGTTTTAGTTGGTTGGAGTACATGGGCTACGTGGGGGTTAATTGAATTGAATTTGACCCAAAAATATTATCTCTAGAATATTTATGTCAAAAATTATTCTTTAGATATTTGTCCTTGATTTATTGGAAAATATGCCCTAAATTCCAATAATTAATTTCCTAATGATTTTAGGATAAATTTCACAATTTAGTTTCTCATACAACATCTCTAATTTAAAATCTCAAAAATTTGGGATGTTACATAAGGTGCTTTAGAAAATACATGTCATATTAACTAACTTAACTAACTTTCTTAATCTAATTAAATTAAATAAATATATCTTATATTAATAACCAAGGGGAGTAACTTATAACACTTAATGGGTTGGTTTTCAAATCTATCTTTTGGGGTGATTTTGGGTGTTTTCACTAATTAATTTCAATTTTTTCACAATAAGTAGACACATAGATGCTTTTTCCCCCCCTTGGAGATAATTGTTAGAAATTCATTAGTGAACTAACTGACCTGAATTTTTTTTAGGATTATCTCATATATTTTATCTGTTACAATGAAGATTTTTACGTTGGTAGTTTGGATTAACATACTCTACTTCTTCACTTTTGCTGTTTAAAATTTTTTTGCAACATTGAAAGAGATTTAAAATGTCATTCAAACAAAAAATAATAATCTTAATTATGTATAATATATATGTTACTACTTCCCATCCTTAAAATAAGACCTAGTTGAAGGGTTAGATTTGGTCCTAAATATAAGGTTTCAATCCAATTAGTTCCCATATTGATTGCACAATATGTTAAGGAAGTTTATATCAAGGGGTAGTTTCAATACGAATGATTTAAGAAGGTATTTTAAAGAAATCAACACATATTTTTAACAAATAACATATTTAACCAATTTCTTTAATTAGTACTATTACAAATAATAAATAATTTAGAATGCATTTTCAGTGGCAACACAATATATATATATATATAAATTTTAATAGGGTAAATGTGCAAAAATACCCATAAGCTCCCAAAGTGCGCTTAACACTATATGCTTTTTGGAGGGACAAAAATACCCATGAGTGTTCAAAAACGGAGCAAAAAGAACCTTGTCGTTAATCCTTAAAATGTTGATCGTTAATGAAACTTAGTTTGAATGAAAATGCTAATGTGGATGCTAATTCTAAATGGAGGAAATCACCAAGGCGTGAATTGAGGATTTTAAAAATTTCTTTTTAAACACCCAAACAACAGATAACAAAATAGGGTATAACAAAGATAGAGAAGAGAAGCTTGACACATGAAAATTTATACTGGTTCGGTCTTAACTCTTGACCTACGTCCAATCCTCAGACACTTTGGGATTTTCATTATCACTAAGATCAGTTACACACTTTACATTCGAAAGTTAGCCTTTCACTAGGATACACCCCCTTACAAGTTGTAAATTGATAACCCAACCTCAAAATCCCACAACTTTGAGATTTTACAATGAATGATAATCAATAAGAAACTTTCTTAAAGAGTAGATAAAATAATCACTGAAGATCAATGTATCAAAAGATATTTTACAATTGGGCAGAAAACACAAAATGCAAATAACACTTGATAGCCTTTTGTTTTCTGTATTCTGGTGGTTGTTGAGAATTGAATGCTTTAGCTTATATATGTTGGAAGCATTAAATGGCCGTTGGAATCATTAATGCAACCGTTGGAGACATTAATGAAACTGTTAGGTTGCAATTAGGTCCATTCTCTTTCTTGCTTTGAGTTAATTTAAATGCTTGGACATTCTTGTTGACTTTCCTTGAAATAAATCCCTTGGATGATGTGGCTTTCGTAAGTGGAAAGAAAACATTTAATCCTTTGCAATGTCTAGAGAATGATTTGCCAAACGGATGCTAAGTTTTTCGGACCAGCAATAAATGTTCTGACATCACCTTTTTGCTTTATGCTTAAACTTCAATCTAATATTCGTTTGATCATCTGAAACTCACCAACAAACTGATTAAATATAGTTAGCATAGTAATGAGTGATGATAAGAAGTATCTAGATCAACAAAGAAGATTTCATAAATCCAAGCAAGATGGTTTCGAAATAGAGCGCTTTAAATTGGAGTTTGTTCAAGCAAACTGGAGTTTGTAACTCGAGTTTACTGTTCTAAACTCGAGTTTCATAGACATCTCTTTGGAGGGAAAATGAAGTTTGAAATGAAGATGTCTCTATAAGACTGCAACTGAAGTTTGAAACTTTTCACTCAAGTGTAAGACTCGAGTTTGATTTCCTATACTTGAGTTTAATCTTTTTTGAAAATGACCATCGCGATTGAGCTTTGAAGAACACTTTGAACAAAAGGCAAACTCGAGTCATTAAGTGACAAACTCGAGTTTGACACTATTCATACTGAAAATTAGTTTAAGTTTAAAAGCTCAAACTGGAGTTTAAGAAAATAGACTCGAGCTCCCTTAACTTCAAAAACTTTGAAAAACTCTCGGTTTGCCGTAAACTCGGGTTTACTAAAATAGACTTGGGTTTACTTTACATGAAAAATTTTGAGAACTCTTGGCGAAGGACAAACTCAAGTTTACATGAGAAGACTCGAGTTTGGTTAATAAATATATTTCATTGAAAAACTCTCGGTCTGACAGAAAACCCTTTGAAAACTCTTGGCTAAGGATAAACTCAAGTTTAAATAAGGAGACATGAGTTTGGCTAAATTAAGATAACTTGATTTACTCTCTATCAAGGTCAAACTCGAGTTTGACAATTTTAAACTTGAG
Organism: Acacia crassicarpa; assembly: GCA_034222035.1. Classification (NCBI taxonomy): domain Eukaryota; kingdom Viridiplantae; phylum Streptophyta; class Magnoliopsida; order Fabales; family Fabaceae; genus Acacia; species Acacia crassicarpa. The sequence continues at coordinate 47,710,792 of JAWXYG010000006.1, read as the reverse complement.
TTTGTCTTTGACAGTAAGGTTTTTAACTTAACAAAGACAAACTTCCTTTAAGTTTACCATTGTCAGTTATCATCAAAACACATAAAGAACTAACACTGATTTCTTTTTTCTTTTTTGGGAGGGGGGCGCTAAAGTCTCAGGTGGAACACTCATTGCTGGCCCCAAAATAAAAAGTACCAAAATACCCCTCTTCATTGGGGGGTATGACTCCTTTTTTACTGTTCACCCTCCTCTTTATCGGGAGTGAAAAGCAGGTGGTGTTTTAGGCATCACCGGATTATGGTCTTTTATGGAACCAGAGAATGAGTATAGCATGAAAAGGGAGGGGGATATTGTTTTACAGTTGGGTCGCCTTCATCTAACTGAACAAGAGAGATAGAGCTAGTGGAAGGGTAGAAGGGGAGGCTGGTGGAAATGGGGGAGACGAAGCTATTGGAAATAGTGAGCATCTCAGATGTTCTAGAAGGGTGAAATGATATTCCTTTAGGTCCTTAATATAAGACAAATTTACTTCATTTGACTAGATTAAGGAAGTTAGTTGAGTTAGTTAACATGACATATATTTTCCAAAACATTCTAGCCATTTTTCTTAATTCTCTTTCCTCTTTGATTATTGTTGAGGGACAATGGGTTAAGTATGAGAAGATTAACAAATATGAAAGCTATATCTTATATTTAGGACCAAGATCAATTCTCTAAATATGTCTTATATTAAGGATCAGATGCTGAAGGAATGACGATTGAAGGGAATGTGGCGAGCCGATGGAGAAAGAGAGGGAGGAGAAAGGAGAGGAAGATAGTGAAAGAGTGAATGAATAATGCCAGCTAGGAATTTTGTCCCCATGTCAGCATCAACCTTAGCATTTTTGTTCAATCTAAAACTCATAAGCATTAATGGCAATATTATTTTTCTCAACTTTTGAATACTCATGGGTATTTTTGCGCCTCTGAAAAGCATATGGTGTTGGGAGAACTTTGGACAAAAGCTTATAGTATTTTTGCATCATCTTTCCCATTTTAAAAATAAATAATATCTTGCCCATTGTAATGTAAACAAACAATAGCATAGGTGTTTTTTTTTCTTTCCAATTTTTCACTTACCAACTGTTGTTCCTTATAGTGTCATTTGATCTTACATTTGAATTGATGTATAGCCAAATTAGGAAACAAGAATGGAGATTGTCAAGACCATTACTGAAAGAGTCGCAGAACCGATTATAGACTACACTGTGGCACCCATTGCAAGGCAAGTGAACTATCTAATTTTCTACAAAGAGAATTTCAAGAATCTCAAGGAACAATATACAGAGCTGAAGAGAGTAAAGGGTACTATTAGTCATGAAGTGGAATTAGAAAGAAAAAATGGTCGGCAAATTTATGATGCCATGCAAAACTGGCTGAACAGAGTGGATGAAATCATAGAAGAAGCAGAGCAACTTCATAATGATCCTTGACATAGGAATGCCACTTGTTGCAAGGGGCCTTTTCCTAATTTCAAGTCACGCCATCAACTCAGTAGAAAAGCAAAGAAAGTGGCTAGAAACGTTGCTCAAGTAATGCAACAAAAAGATAACATTGGACCGCTTGCATTCTTGCCTGATCTAGAAGTAGTAGGCTCCACTTCTGTTACAAGTAGTGAAAAGCTTGAGTCAAGAAAGAAAATGAAGGAGGATATTGCGTTGGCTCTAAGAGACCCTTACATAAGCCGTGTAGGGGTCTATGGGCTTGGTGGAGTGGGGAAAAGCACTCTAGTCAAAGAAGTTGCTAAACAAGTTGAAGATGACAAGCTATTTGATAAAGTTGTTATGGCTAATATATCCCACGATACAAATCTTGAAAGAATTCAACGTGAAATTGCAGATTTTTTGGGTCTTCGCTTTGAAGAGACAACCATAATTGGAAGAGCGGCTCGTCTCCGGAAGAGGATTAAAAATGATAGAAGTATCCTAGTCATATTGGATGATATTTGGGAAATACTTGACTTAGATAAGTTGGGACTTCCTCTAAATCATAAGGGATGCAAGCTATTGTTGATTTCTAGAAAACTAGATATATTAAAAAATATGGAGACTCAAAAAGATTTCTTGATACATGTTTTAAATGAAGAAGAAGCTTGGAGTTTGTTTGAAGATATGGTGGGCGACGTTGTTAAAGACGCTAATTTGCATGACATGGCAATCCAAGTGGCCAAAAAATGTGCAGGCTTGATTGTTCTTATAGTGACAGTTGCAAGAGCATTAAAAAATAAAGATGGTATTGATTTTTGGAAAGATGCCTTAAACCAGTTGAAGACTGTTGATGAGGAAGGAATGAGTGCGAAAATTTATTCAGCTTTAGAGTTTAGTTACAATCATCTTGATGGTGATGATGTGAAGGCACTTTTCTTGCTTTGTGGATCAATAGGTCCAAAAATTGATGTTGAACAATTATTGAGATATGTTTTGGGTTTAGGGATATTCAAGCATATTAATACTTCAAACGATGCAAGACTTAAACTTCACAGGTTGATTGGTTCCTTAAAGGCGTCTTGTCTATTGCTCGAAGACAACTCAAATATGGAAGTTCAAATGCACGACATTGTACATGAAGTAGCAGTCTCAATTGCTTCAAGAGATCAACATGTTTTCAAAATTGGCAATGGTGATGAGCTGAAAAAGTGGCCATCAGAGGAATTCCTTCAAAGATGCACTCAAATCATCTTACACTGGTGTCATATTCCTAAGCTTCCTGAAAGGTTAGAGTGTCCTAATATTAAATTTTTCCTCTTGTATAAAAAGAATGAATCTTTAAGTGTCCCAGATTCTTTCTTTGCGGGAATGAAAAACCTCAAAGTGTTAGATCTGGTATGCATGCACTTACCTTCATTGCGTCAATCTTTTCATTCCCTTATTGACCTTCAATCACTTGGTTTGCATCAATGTGTTTTGGAAGACATGACCAATATTGGAGCTTTAACGAATTTGCAAATTCTCAACCTTAATGAATCATCTATGGTGATGTTGCCTAATGAACTAGAACAATTGACCAATCTTAGAATGTTGGATTTGACTGATTCTGGAATTGAAATGTTCCCTCCCGACATTCTATCAAAATTGATCAAACTGGAGGAGTTGTATTTGGGCAATAGCTCCATCAAGTGGGACCAAGGAGATTCAATTGAGAAAAATAAAAATGCTTCCCTTCTTGAACTTAGGCACCTAAAAAACTTGACATCTTTAGAAACTCAAATCAAAGGGGCTTGGGTTCTACCAAGGGACATAATGTTTGACAAATTGGAAAGATACAAAATATTGATAGGAGATGTCTGGGAGCCTGATAATTATGGGGTCTCCAAAATGTTGAAGCTCAAGCTTAGTATTTTCATTCATTTAGAGCATGGGATTCAAGAACTTATTAAAGGAGTCGAAGATTTGTCCTTGGATGAAGTACATGGAATCTCCAATGTGCTTTATGATTTGAATGGAGAAGGATTTCCTTTGTTAAAGCATCTTCACATCCAAAATAATGAGAAAATTCAACACATCATCAACTCAAAAGAGAGAATACCAAGTTATGTTTTTTTTTCCCAAAATTGGAGACATTAATACTTCGAAATCTCAATATATTGGAGACAATATGTGATGGCTCATTTATGACTAATTCATTTGCAAGACTTAAATCCGTCAAAGTCAAATGTTGTGACCAATTGAAGTATCTCTTCTCAGTGCCAATGGTCAAAGCTCTTTGTCAACTTATTGAGATTGAAGTATTGGAATGCCGCCCTATAAAGAAAATTGTGTTTGTAGAAAACTCTTTCCCAAACTCCATGGCTGTTGATGAGAATATTGAGTTTGGTTCGTTGCAATCCTTGACTTTAGGACATTTGCCAGCCATTGATGATTTCTACTTTGGTTCGTTGGAGTCTTCAACAACAACCAAGCAGAGTTTGTCGTTGGACAACAATGTTCCATCATCTTTTATTAATTCAAAGGTTTTTGTTTTATTCTTATATTTCATTTTCTTCAAGTGCTCATTCATACATTGTTTTAAATAATAAGATACTGTTAGAAATTACTAACGAAAGTGTAGCATATAACATCATTATTATTTATAGTTAATTTGATTCTTAATGTTTTCATCCTACTTATACAATTCATTTGTTTACTTTACTCAATTTATACAATGAGAAAAAGATTGTTTTTGTTTTTTTTTTTTCAGGTGAAGTTTCCTAATTTGGAGACTCTAAAGTTGAGTTCAATCAATCTAGAAAATATTTGGCAGGATGATCATGTTTCTATAGCAAATTCTTTTCACAAGTTGGCTAACCTGAGTGTTGCGGGATGTAGCCGCTTGAAGTATTTATTCTCATCCTCCATAGTTGGAAGTTTTCCAAACCTTAAGTAGCTTGAAATAGGAGAGTGTGAGATGATGGAGGAGATAATTAGCATAGAGGGGAGAAATGGCATTGCAACAGATGAGGTTATAACTTTTAAAATTTGAGCATCTTATATCATATCCAAAGTGTGTGTACTAGAAAAATAGTGAATTAGCGATAGAATGTAGCAACAAAATTGTAAGATTTTGTCGTCAAATAGATGGTCACTAATTAATTAGTGACTGAGTTCAATGACAAAATTTTGTCGCTAAGTTCCCTCACTAACTAATTGTTTTTTTTTTTTTTGTAGACATAGTTGCTGTCGTTTATTACATGGACTCATAAGTTGTGCATTGCATCACAGGTAGGTCTACCAAAATTGGAGATTCTAGTGATAAGCAACATGAAAAGGTTAAAGAAAGTATGGCACTCTCAATTTGATCGGTTGAAGACTAAGGAGGTAAATAACTGTGAGAAACTCCTAAATATTTTCCCATATGATATGCAAGGAACGTTTGGAAGCCTAGAGACATTGAAGGTAAGCAATTGTGGTTCAGTAGAAGAGATATTCCAACTAACTTCCAATGAAATCCATATTGAAGAAGAAGCAACGACACAAGTCTCAAAATTGAAGAAACTTCACCTACTTCACTTGCCAAAGCTGAAACAAATTTGGAGTAAAGATCCCCAAGTAATTGTTCGCTTTCACAGTCTACAAGATATGCTTGTTGAAGACTGTAAGAATATAGAATATCTCTTCCCATTTTCAATAGCAATAAGACTTCCACAACTTGAAAAAATTATGTTGAACAGCTGTGGAATGAGTGAAATTGTGGCAAACAAAGTGGTAGCCATGGAGGAAGAAGTCATATTTCACTTTGATCGATTACACTCGTTGGAGATTTTTTACATGTCTAAACTTGATAGATTCTATAATGGAAATCACAGTTTAACATGCCCCTCATTGAGCAAACTACACGTAATCAACTGTGAAAAATTGAAGTTATTAGGGAGACACAATACAAGCAACCTAAGGAAAAATTTTGATAGCCAAATCCAGATCTTTGTGCAACGACCTCTTTTTGTAATTGAAGAGGTATGGATAATAAAAAATTTCTAGTTTATCAACGCATATATATATGTATGTGTGTGTGGTTTATTTTTTATTCAAATAGTTCATATCTCTCATGTAATTAAGAAATTTCTAGCTTGTCATAAAATATAGAGTACGTAAAATTTGAAAAATGGAGACTTTTACATGAAGTTTAATGCTCTTTAATTATTGGTAAAACATTTATTCATAGGACGAAGTATGGAGGCTTTAGGTGTAAAAAGCTAATTAATCAAACTATTATTCTTTCAGGTGATTCCAAAGTTGAAAGAGTGGACGTTAAAGAATAAGGAGGCCATAATAATATTGCAAGACCCACAATGGAAGGACCATTATTTAGGAAAATTGAACCTTCTTCGGTTGTACAATTTTGAGTACAAAGTAGCAGCGACATTTCTGGATTCAGTTGTGCAAAAGGCACCGAACTTGAAATGTCTAGCTGTTCAAGATAGTTCCTTGAAAGAGATATTCCGAGATAAAAGAGCTGCATCTAAGGAAGGCAAGAATGAAATCAAGACCCAGCTTCGAAAGTTAACACTGTATAATGTACAATTGCTACACATATGTAGAGAAGGATGTCAAGGTGACCCAATTCTTGAGGTTCTTGAAGTTTTAAATATGCAAGAATGTGACAGTGTGAAAATTTTGGTTCCTTCCTCTGTCATTTTTTCCCACTTGATTGTTTTGAAGATCGAAAAGTGTAATGGATTGGTGAACTTAATTTACCCATCAACTGCATCAAGTTTGGTCAAATTGCAGGAAATGATATTAACAGGGTGTAATTCCCTTGAGGAAATAGTGACAGAAGAGATGAATGAGACAAGAGATGAAATTGTATTATTCTTAAGTTTGAGAACTTTAGTGTTGGAAAGTTTGCCGAGATTCAATTGTTTTTCATCTAGCAAGTGCTTGTTCAAGTTCCCATTCTTGGAGAAAGTTGTCGTGAAGCAATGTCCGAGGATGAAAGTCTTCTGTGAAACAGAAACAAGCGCACCAATGCTCAAAAAGCTAATCAAAGATGGAAAAGATGGTGAATGGTGCTGGGAGGGAAACTTGAATGGAACTATAAATAAGATCTTCCTTGATAAGGTATGATTATCTCATTTTAAAAAAACATGTAAAAGTATACTTTTTAAGTAGGGAAACTACTTTTCCATGCTCTCTTATTTTTGCTGACAGTGGAAAAGACTTTACACAGGCTGCATTCCATAACTCGATGCATTTGGATTTGTCCATGTATCCTGAGCTTAAAGACTCTTGGTATAGTCCAGTTGAGAACAAAATGTTTTGTAATCTGAAAACCCTAGTGGTGAAAAATTGTGATTTTATATCAAATGTTCTTATTCCATCAAATCTGCTATGAACCTTGGGGAACTTGGAAGAAGTTGATGTAAGCCACTGTGATTCACTACAAGTCGTGTTTGAATTTGATTGTACAAAAGAAGGGGGAATGTCAGAGAAAGAAGCTATTCATCTGCGCACAATATCTCTTTCAAATCTGCCTAAACTCCAATACATATGGAAACAAGATTGCCAAGAAATTGCAACTTCTGGGGATTCATTGAGTTTTCATGCTGAGATCCAACGTCGTCAACCTCTGTTTTCGGTTGGAAAGGTATGGACTAGTAATCATTCGAATTAATCCAGGGTGTACAGTCATTTATAAATTGAAAGCTAGATTGTTATTTTTTTACTTCTATTTTATTTTTGGGTTCATCAAAAGGTGTGAGGAATGTTTGTGTAGAGGAAGGAATATTGAAAACATAAATTGTTGGAAGTTTTGCTCTGCTAATTAAAATGTGTTTACATAGACATTAGTAAGTTCAATGATCATGTGATATTCTTCTGATCATTAAATAATAAATTTTAATTATTGTAAAAAGAAATAGGATTATTATTTAACAACCTCAACATTAATATTTCTCAATAATAATCATATGATCTCTTGACTAATCATGAGCCCATGTATTGGTGATGTTTTAATTGAAGATTTTTTTGTAGCAAGGAATTGCATATAACCGTAGTCCTACAAAAATAACAAGCAATTTGATATATGAAAGAGGTTTTTTATGACTCCAATTTGATATTACAGAAAAAGAAATAGAACTATTTGCAATTAAATATTTTGATCTTGCAAACAGAGAGAAAAACAGAAAAAATTTTGTAGTGTTATATTCTATTGTAATTATCTTATTTATTTAGACATAAAATTTTGTTTCATATTACTTATTCAATTGAGTATTAGGTACAGGAACACATTGAGGGTAGGAAAAGCTTGCATATATAATTTTGTTAAGACTCTTATTTGATATTGCAGAAAAAGAAACATAACTATTTGCAATTAAATATTTCGATCTTGCAAACAAAGAGAAAAACAGGGAAAAAAACGCACTGTTATATTTTACTGTAATTATCTTATTTATTTTGACATATAATTTTGTTTCATATTACTTGTATTAATTGAGGACTAGGTTGTGGAACACATTGAGGATGCTAAAAGCTTGCCATGCTTTGAAGAAGACATAGTTTGTGATGGATCTTCTACATATTTGACTAACCTAATTCAAATAGTGTTCCTACTGTGGAACATACATATATATTTGAAAATATAGCATCTTATTTCTTAGCTAGTTTGCGCATATATGGCAGGTACTTTGCCCCAATTTACAAATTGTGTGGGTTGAACATTGTGAGAACTTGGAATACCTTTTTCCGTTCTACGTTGCCATGCATACTATTCAACTGAAGGAAATAATTCACTTTGATCGATTACACTCATTGGTGATTTGGAACATGCCTAAACTTGATAGATTCTATAATGGAAATCACAGTTCAACATGCCCCTCATTGAGCAAACTATGGGTCTTCAACTGTGAAAAATTAAAGTTATTGGGGAGACATTGTACGAGCAACCAAAGGAAAACTTCTGATGGCCAAATCCAGATCTTTATGAAACGACCTCTTTTTGTAATTGAAGAGGTATGGATAATAAAACATTTCTAGTTTATCAACGCATATATATGTACAGTTGATTTTCTTTCCAAATAGTTCATATCTCTCATGTAATAGAAAAATGGAGACTTTTACGTGAAGTTTAATGCTTTTTAATTATTGGTAAAACATTTATTAATAGGGATGAAGTATGGAGGCTTTAGGTGAAAAAAGCTAATTAATCAAACTATTATGCTTTCAGGTGATTCCAAAGTTGAAAGAGTGGAGGTTAAATAATAAGGAGGCCATAATGATATTGCAAGACCCACAATAGAAGGACCACTATTTAGGAAAATTGAACCTTCTTCGGTTGTCCAATTTTGAGTCCAAAGTAGCAGCGACTTTTCTGGATTCAATCGTGCAAAAGGCACCGAACTTGAAACGTCTATTTGTTCAACACAGTTCGTTGAAAGAGATATTCCGAGATAAAAGAGTTGCATCTGAGGAAGGAAATAGCGAAATCAAGACCCAGCTTCAAAAGTTAACATTGTCTAATGTACAATTGCTACACATATGTAGAGAAGGATGTCAAGTTGACCCAATTCTTAAGGTTCTTGAACTTTTATATGTGATAGAATGTAACAGTTTGAAAATTTTGGTTCCTTCCTCTGCCACTTTGTCCCACTTGACATATTTGAAGATCGAAAAGTGTAAAGGATTGATAAACTTAATTTACCCATCAACTGCATCAAGTTTGGTCAAATTACAGGAAATGATATTAAGAGGGTGTAATTCCCTTGAGGAAATAGTGACAGAGGAGATGAATGAGACAGGAGATATATTATTCTTAAGTTTGAGAACTTTAGTGTTGGAAAGTTTGCCGAGGCTCAATTGTTTTTCATCTAGCAAGTGCTTGTTCAAGTTCCCATTCTTGGAGAAAGTTGTTGTGAGGCAATGTCCGAGGATGAATATCTTCTGTGAAACAGAAACAAGCTCACCGATGCTGAAAAAGGTAATCAAAGATGTAAAAGATGGTGAATGGTGCTGGGAGGGAAACTTGAATGGAACTATAAATAAGATCTTCCTTGATAAGGTATGATTATCTCCTTTAAAAAACATGTAAAAATATGCTTTTTAAATAATGAAACTACTTTTCCATGCCCTCTTATTTTAACTAACAATGGAAATTAATTTGCACAGGCTGCGTTCCATAACTCGATGCATTTGGATTTGTCCATGTATCCTGAGCTTAAAGACTCTTGGAATAGTCCAGTTGAGAACAAAATGTTTTGTAATCTGAAATCCCTAGTGGTGAAAAATTGTGACTTCATATCAATTGTCCTTATTTCATCAAATCTGCTACAAACCTTGAGGAACTTAGAAGAAGTTGATGTAAGCCACTGTGATTCACTACAAGTTGTGTTTGAATTTGATTGTACAAAAGAAGGATGAATGTCAGAGAAAGAAGCTGTTCATCTGCGAAAAATCTCTCTTTCAAATCTGCCTAAACTCCAACACATATGGAAACAAGATTGCCAAGAAATTGCAACATTTGGGGATTCATTAAGTTTTCATGCTGAGATCCAACGTCCTCAGTCTCTATTTTCAGTTGGAAAGGTATGGACTAGTATTATTCGAATTAAACCACTGTGTACCTCATTTATAAATTGAAATATAGATTGTCATTTTTTTTTCACTTCTATTTTATTTTCGGTTTCATCAAAAGGTGTCAAGTGAGGAATGTTTGTGTAGAGGAAGTAATATTGAAAACATACATCAACTACAAATTGTTGGAAGTTTTGCTCTGCTAACTAAAATGTATTTATGTACATACGTGATCAGTAAGTTCTTTGATCATGTGATATTCTTCTGATCATTGAATATTAAATTTTAATTATTGTAAAAAGAAATTAGATTCTTATTTAACAACCTGAACATTAATATTTGTCAATAATAATTATATGATCTCTTGACTAATCATGTGCCCATGTATTGGTCATGTTTTAGTTAAAGATTTTGGTGGTAAGAAATTGCATATAACCATAGTCCAAAAAAAAAAAAAACCACGCAATTTGATATATGAAAGGGGTTTTTTATGACTCTAATTTGATATTACAGAAAAAGAAATAGAACTATTTGCAATTAATTAAATATTTCGATCTTGTAAACAAAGACCCCCCAGGAGGGGAACTGCACTGTTATATTTTACCGTAATTATCTTACTTATATTAATTGAGCATTAAGTACAAGAAACACATTGACGGTGGGAAAAGCTCGCTATGCCTTTAGGAAGCCATAGTTTGTGATGGGTCATCTCCATATTTGACTAATCTGATTTAAATAGTGTTCATTACTGTGGAACACACACACATATATATATATATTTGAAAATATAGCATCTTATTTGTTAGTTTGTGCATATATGGCAGGTGCTTTGCCCCAATTTACAAGTTGTGTGGGTTAAAGACTGTAAGAACTTGGAATACCTTTTTCCCTTCTACATTGCCATGCATGCTATTCAACTTGAACATATTGCCATAAAGAATGCAAGGAGCATGAAACAAATTGTTTCAGACAAAGAAGGCCTCATGGATAGCCCAGTCAAATTTGAGTTTAATCACTTAATCTCATTGGCTCTTTGGCGTCTACAAGAACTGGAGGGATTTTTTGCTGGAAATCATAGTTTATTATGTCCTTTATTAAGGGAATTAGATATCCGTAATTGTGCAAAACTAAAACTCTTCAAGGCACGACACTGGAGTAGCCAAGAAGAAGTTTATGATAGTAAATTTCAAGTCTCAATGCATCAGCCTCTTTTCTCACTTGAAGAGGTATATATTCATGATTTTAAATAATATCCTTATACTTTGGTTCATTTTGAATATCATAGACAGAAATAATGCTTTGTTTTATAATAATTCTTTAGAGTGAAAAAAATGTTCTAGTTAAGATTCATTTTGCGTGCTATTTATCTATTGTTTCTCACAACTATGCATATAACATATTACAGGCCATTTAATTTGCTAGTTTCATTTAATCTGGGCACAATGTCTAATGAGCACTTTTTACCTATGATGTTTTTCATATAATAAAGAAGCTTCGTTTCACACACAATATTTGATACAGGTTTGCAATTTGGAGTCGTTGACCCTGAACAGTGAGAATTTAAAAATGATATCACAAGGGCAATTTTCGGTGGAGAACTTCAAGAAACTCAAATTTCTTCGTTTGACAAGATTTGAAGATGACCAAACTACTTTTCCATATTGGTTTCTCCAAAATATAATGAGTCTTGAACACTTACTTGTTGAATTGAGTTCTTTCAAGGAGATCTTCCAAGAAGAAATACCTACAGATGAGAAAAGAAGATTTGAGATCAGGACACAAATAAAAAAGTTGAACCTCAATCACTTACATAAACTCCAGCACATATGTAAAGAAGGGTTTCAAGTAGACCCAGTTCTTGAGGTCCTTGAATACTTACAGGTCAACTATTGCTACAATTTGAAATACAATTTGAAATACTTAGTGCCTTCGTCTGTTACTTTTAGTCACTTGAAACATTTGGAGGTGGAAAATTGCAATGGACTAATTCACTTAATGACCTCACCAACTGCAAGAAGTCTAGTCAAATTAACAACAATGAAAATAAAGAAGTGCAATTCACTTGAACAAGTTGTGGCAGAAGAGAGGAAGGGGTCCGACGATGAAATTGCATTCAACAGCTTAGAAGTTTTGGAGCTTGAATGTTTGCCTATGATCAAGAGGTTTTGCTCTAGTAACTGTGTGTTGAACCTTCAATGGCTAGAGAAAGTTGTTGTTCAGCAATGCCCAAGAATGAGCATCTTCTCTGTGAAGGACACAAGCACCCCAATGCTTCAAGAGATACTATCAAAGGAAGAGGATGAAAAAAGATATTGGGAAGGAGACCTAAACAGAACAATAAACAAGATGTTCGTGGACATGGTATGTTTTGATTTGACTCAATCATTTTTGATAAAACTAGAGGAAGAAAATTATTCTCTACATAATTACAAACTTTTTATGAGTTACAACGGCAAAATTTAATGGCTTTGTTTATGCCCTTTATTTCTTTATGCTGACCTTGCATGCACCTCAACCTTTGCAGGTGGCATTCCATAGCTTTATGCATTTAAAGCTATCTGAATATCCTGAGTTAAGGGAATTGTGGTACAACCATGTTCAGCCAGGAGTGTATGGCAACTTGAATAGCCTAGTGGTACATAAATGTGATTTCTTATCTGATGTGCTTCTGCCTTTAAACTTGGTGCAAACGATGTCCCACTTAGAAGAGCTTGAAGTAAGTGAATGTGATTCATTGGAAGCAGTGTTTGATTTAACCAACATGGATCAAAAGAAAGTGCTTGTTAGGGAGACCATTCAACTGAAGGAAATAAGTCTCTCTAATCTACCAAAGCTCAAACACATATGGAAACAAAACTTCCAAGAACTTGTCAACTTTAGAGAAACTGCAGAAGCTCAAATCCAACATCACCATCTATCATGTTTCATTCAATGGGTATGATATCAGACTTCGCTTCTTTATTAGTTTGCATCACAAATAACTACCTACCTACATAAAATTTAAACATAAACAACGATCAGCTATAGTTTGTTGAGTCTTGTAACACGTGTCAAATTTTATTTTTTAAAATGTTAGGTTTTTCATATTCCTTGAATTATTTATATCCTAGGATTAAATAAGTGATTTTTGAATGCCATAACACCCTCCGACATCTCTTTCTCATGTTTTCGAGAAAGGGGTAACACATCATCATGATGGTGAATTCATAAAAAGGAGGTTTAAAGTTTAAACGTTCACACACCAATGTTAATGAAGTTGTGAGGTAACTTTACATCACATCCATATAAGAATATTCTAAGCAATTAGTGACTACCCAACGTCAAGAATTCAAGAATTTAATTTTTCATTTAAACTTTCACAACTACAGCTTTCCTCCACTAATTAGGTAATGATTACAAATAATCCTATTTCTTCTATTTAAAAATCCTAGATTATACTACCACATAAGGATTCAATTCAATTAGTAACTAGACTCCAATGTTGGGAAACCCAGACCAATTCAAGTACCAATCTGATATGAAATACTACTAGTTCAATCATCAATATAAGACATTTATTTAATTTCATTAGATTGAGGAAATTGATTAAGTCAGTTAGCATAACATATATTTTCTAAAACATCCTAATTATCTTTCTTAATTTCCTCATTCTTTCTTCTATTTAGTTATTGTTAAATATAGATAAATTAAAAAAAGATATGATTGACAAACATAAACAACGATCAACTATTTGTTGCTGTTTTTCAGCTCATATCCAAGGTGGTGGGTTTATAACATCTATTCCTATCATACTCTGTTTATTTTAGAAGAATAAATCTGAGATGTTAGAATAATTAACATTATGATACTAACATTAGTTTAGCTTTGCCTATATATGCCCGTTATGTACATGGGTTTATTCAAGGATTAGAAATGGAATAGAGGTATTATTTTCTCTCTGCCTTCAATCCTTTAGGTTTGCATAATATTTATTTGTATCAAATTTACTCAAAAAAAGAAAAAAAGAAAAAAAAAAGAGGATTTAAAAGATCCAATATATAAAGATGGGATAATATGGTGTTAGCCACAAGGGTTTTTAGACGTCTTTAATGATACACACTACTTGCGATTCTAAATACAAGACCTAGTTGGCTCTTTTTTTTGGAAAGATTAAGAGAATTAAATGAGTTACTTAATTATATCATATGTTGTGTATGATTAAATTATGTATCAATGTTTAAGGTAGACCAATTAGGTTGAAGAAAAAAAGGATAAACATAAATACTTTAAAGTAATTTAGTTAACTTTCTTAATCTTTTTTTTAAAAAATCAGCTAGATCTTATATTTATGAATGGAGGTAGTATATATATACTTGTCATTAAAAAAATACACACACATTTATGAAATAATAATTGTACATTCTATCCAACTCCATTGTTTTAAGACTTTTAAGATTCAAATATATAATTTCGTGATTAATCATTCAAATGTCAAGATATATATATAATATCAAAGAGTAATTGTACATTCAATCAGTAATGTTTTGGAGGTTTAGTAAGTTTTCATCCTTTGATCAAACGTCACCAACCCCTGTTTTCGATTGGAAAGATAAGAACTAGTATCATTCAAATTAAACCAAGTGATATTCTTTTGATCATTGAATGATAAATTTTAATTATTGCACAAAGAAATTGGCTTCTTATTTAACAACCTGAACATTAATATTTCTCAATAATAATTATAGGGTTAAGGTGCGGATTCGCCAATAAACTATTAGGTCAGGAGCACTCAACACAAAAAAACAATTGGAAGGATCATATATACCAAAAAACAATTAAAAAGTAACAATTTTCACAATTCCGTCACAACCAAACTAACAGAGTTGGGAAGAATGATGTGGTATGCACACGTGTCCGTGGGAAAAAACGATGGTCAGTGCAGTCAGATTTGTGGAACTAATCATGCCCTTACGCGTGCCCTTCGAAACATGGGCCGGCTGCTGAGCCCACTCGTGGGTGAGTTCCACCCCGCACCACTTCTCGTTAGCTCTGAAGGTCCCAACTCGGGATGGACCTCCATCGTAGGGCAGGGAGAGGGGTCGGGGTTCAGCGTCAACCAGCCAACACCGAGCAATTCAACACAGGCAGGCTTCGCTTCCGAGGCGGTAGAGAATGTTTTCATCTTCTTTTCCATTCTCTTCTCTTTGCCTCTCATCCCTGTGTCTCATCGTCACTGTAACTCTTGCCCTCCTCCATCGTTCTTCAGTATCACCTCTCTCTTTGCTGTAATAGATCTTTCGTGTCACCGCATTCTTCTTCAAAATTTGATGAACTGCCTCTTTCAAGCCCGTCTTACTCTTCAAGCTATTGTTCGATCCTCTCGCCGTCTTTCTCCTTAGTCTCTCCTATTCTCACTTCATGACGGCGCCATTCTCTGGGAAGTTTGTTAGGGCTTCTGAGGTATAGTTTCCTCTTGAAATTTGGCTGCTGACTTCTTTTTGAATATGGATTGCAGATCATTAATTTCGAACCCTACATTGTGATTATTGGATTTAGGGATTGTTGGACTGTGGTACTGAGATTACTCTTAGATTGTTGTACTGATTACTTTTGGTTGTTGAATCATAGAAAATCTCTCTCTCATTGCTCTTGTTTACGGCTTTGTCATCATCGGCGTGTTCTAATTTGGTGTTCATATTCTATGCTTCACCACTCTGTTTTTCATGACTGTGTTCATTTCTTTCTCTTTCTTCTTGACTCTTTCTCTCTCGTTTTACTTGTGTTCAAATTTGGGTTGATTATTTGTTTTTGAAGTGGCCGTGTCCTCTTCCCTCTCGTCTTCAAAGCTCACTGCCAAGCATTCCAAGATTTTGGTTCTTAGTCTCCTTTGTCGGGGCTCAGTGATGAAAGAGTAGGAGAGCATTTCCGACGATGTGGAGGGAAGCAAAGGATGCTTTGACCATCTCAGCCAACTTGCTTCTCTTTCCTTTTTTTTCCACTAACACGTGTGCATACCACATCTTTCTTCCCAACTCCGTTAGTTTGGCTGTGACGAAATTGTGAAAATTGTAACTTTTTAATTGTTTTTTGGTACATATGGTCCTTCAAATTGTTTTTTGTGTTGAGTGCTCCCGACAAAATGGTTTATTGGCGAATCCGCACCTTAACCCATAATTATATGATATCTTGACTAATCATGTGCCTATGTAGCTAGTGGTCATGTTTTAATTGAAGATTTTGGTGGTAAGTAATTGTATATAACCTTAGTCCCACAAAAAAAACACGCAATTTGATATAGGAAAGGGGTTTTTTATGACTCGAATTGGACATTACTGAAAAATAAATAAAACTATTTACAATTAAATATTTCGATCATGAAAATAGAGAGAAAAACAAAGGGAAAAAAATTGCATTGCTATATTTTACTGTAATTATGTTATTTATTTTGACATAAAAATTTGTTTTATATTACTTATATTAATTGAGCATTAGGTACATGAACACATTGAGGGTGGGAAAAGCTTGCTATGCTTTGAAGAAGCCATGGTTTGTGATTGAGTGTCTCCTTATTTGATTAACCTGATTCAAATAGTGTTCATTACTGTAGAACATATATATATATATATATACATACATACATACATACATACAAGTGTGTGTGTATTTGAATTAAGGACTAAGAGGCATGGAGAGAATTAACAAGGATAATTAGAGTATTTTAGAAAAAAACATATCATAGTAACTAAATTCCTTAATGTAATTAGAATAGGTAAATACGAGTAGGTTTTATAATAAGTATATATTTTGAATATGTACAACATAGGTTTTGTTGAGAGCCTATTAAGACCACCATCACCACTAGAAGCATCATCAGCTAATTTTATGTTAAGTTTTTAATCTTTTTTAATTATATATGGTGTGGGAGTACATATGGATCCAATATTAATATCGTATCATGTTTAAGTTTGGTTGTATATATATGTGTGTTAGGAGGGTCCTTCCCCAAGTAGGTAACATTATCCAGTAGGGTTTATATTCAAGCTATACTTACCATATGTATGAAAAAAAAAAAAAAACACAGAGAGAGAGAGAGAGAATTAAAAATAAAACAGAGGTACTCGTTTCCTGCCATCAATCTTTCATGGTAATAGACCAGCCAAGTGAGACGATTTCTCCTAAGATGCAGAGAAGTGCTGAAACAATTCTCAGTCTATTTGGATTCGTGACTTGGCCATTGATAACGACGTACGAGAGTGTACGATGTACGCCGCCAATTTGCACGTAATCATCCCTACCCCTCTAACGTCGGAATTACTTTCCCAGCCTATCCTGTGGATAGGCAGGGAGAGCATTTCTTTCCTGGACCGTCTAGATTTGATCTAGATGGTATAGATCTTAATTTTTTTACTTTATATTTTTTTAAAAAAAGTTATTTTAATTGGTACAGAATTTAAAATAAAGATAATCTCTCAACTAACATTTTTTCAAAAAACAACATTTTCATTTAAAAAGAAGCAGTTAAAAAAAATCAAATCTGGACCGTTCAGATTTGATCTGGACGGCCCAGATCAGACAGGTAGATGGTACCTATCCTTGGGATAGGCACCGAAAGTGGTTCCCTCTAACGTCTCTGTCTCAAGTTCGAGATTTTGTATTCTCTGCAACTTGAGATTTGTTGCTGTGTTTTTGGCTCACAACCAAGCTGGGGGTTATAACATCTTGGATTAGTTTAATTCTATGATACTAGGATTAGTTTAGGCTTGCCTTTATATACCCATTATGCACATGGGTTTATTTAAGGATTATAAATAAACAGAGGTACCACTATTTTCTCTTTGCCTTCAGACCTTCATGTATGCATAATATTTATTTTTATCATACCTACTCAAAAAAATGGGATAGTATAGTCCTAGCCACAAGGGTTTTGAGTGCTTAATCATATATATTTATGTTATAATAATTCTACATTCTATTTAAGTCATAATAGTCTTGCTGTACTTTGTTGTAAGAATTTTAATATTTAAATATATAATTTCATGATTAATCATTTGCTTGTCAAATTCATATTACTGATTTATCATAACTGGTCAATGTTTTATGACGTATTGTAAATACATGGCAGGTACATTTGCCCAATTTGGGAACAATAATAATAGAAGGCATGCCAGAGTTGAAGACAATATAGCACCCTTTCTTTACTTTAAGTTTCTTAGACAACCTTAAGATGATGCGAGTCTCAAACTGTGAGAAACTTGAGAATATATTTCCATCATATATGCAAAGAGCATTTGCAAGTCTGGAGACATTGATGATTAGTGACTGTAACTCAGTACAAGTCATTTTTGAATTCATCTCCGAAATGGACAATGCAGAGAAGACAACTCACCTACGGCAATTAACTTTACTTCGGCTAATAAAGCTTAAACAAATTTGGAGTAGAGATCCTCTAGCAAACCTTGGTTTCCATAATTTGCAAAGCGTGTGGGTTGAAAATTGTGACAACTTGGATTACCTTTTTCCGTTCTCCATTGCAATGCATGCTATTCAACTTGAAAATATTACCATAAGGAACGCAGGGACCATGAAACACATTGTTTCAGACAAAGAAGTAATCTCTGATGGCCCATTCATATTTGATTTTAATCACTTGGCTTCATTGGTTCTTTGGAAATTATATGAACTCGAGGGATTTTTTGCTGGAAATCATAGTGTACTTTGTCCATTATTAAGGGAATTAGATGTCCGCCAATGCGTCAGATTGAAGCTCTTCAAGACTCAAACTACAAGTGGCCAAGAAAGACTTTTTGATAGTAAACTCCAAATCTCAACTCAACAGTCTCTCTTCACATTTGAAGAGGTAGAGGGATGATTATAAAAATAATCTTTCTTTATGCATGCACTGTTTCATAGTAGTTTTTTATATTAAAAAAAATTAATCAAGTTTGATTATGTGTGCTATTCATCTCTTGGTTCTTGCCTCACTACTGCTTTTGTTTATGTTTCTTTGTACAAAATGTTTAATCAACACTTTTTTACCTATGTTGTATATAGGTTATTTGCAACTTGAAGAGCTTAACCTTAAATAGTGAGGATGCAAGCGTGATATTACAAAGGCAATTTTCTGGGGAACAGTTTAGCAAACTCGAATTTCTCTGTTTGGCCAATTTTGAAGATGAGCATGCTACTTTTCCCTATTGGTTTCTCCAAAACATAACTACACTCAATGAGCTTGATGTTGAATGTAGTTCTTTCAAGGAGATATTCCAAGAAGAAATGCTTATAGATGACAAAGAAAAATTTAAGATCAAAACACGACTTGAAAAATTGACACTCAATCAACTGTATGATCTCCAGCATATATGTAAAGAAGGATTTCAAATAGACTCAGTTCTTGAAGATCTTGAATACTTACTGGTCCAGCATTGTTCCAAATTGAAGCACTTATTGCCTTCCACAGTAACTTGTAGTCAGTTGACATATTTGGAGGTGCAAAATTGTAATGGATTGACTCATCTAATCACCTCATCGACTGCAAAAAGTCTAGTGAATTTAGAAACAATGATCATAAGAAATTGCAATTCACTTGAGCAAGTTGTGGTAGAAGACAAAGAGTCCAAAGATGTAATTGCATTCGAATGCTTAGAAGTTTTAGAATTTGAATGTTTGCCAACACTCAAAATGTTTTGCTCTGCAAGTGATTGTTTGTTGGAGCTTCCATGGTTAGAGGAAGTTGTTATCAGCAATTGCCCAAGAATGGAGATCTTCTCTTTGGGAAAAACAGAGGCACCAACGCTCGAGAAGGTACTGACACAGAAAGAACATGGAAAGGAGCACTGGCAAGGTGACCTTAATGCCACAGTGAACAGGATCTTTCAAGATATGGTATGCTTTTATTTAGCCAGTTGTTTTGAAGCTGACAAAAATTATTTTTATAAAAAATATTCTCCTACACCCCTGATTTCTTTTAAATTTACAAAGCAGTTGCCAAATGTTAATTTTTAAATTGTTATATATAATATTATATACATTTTAAATCACGGAAACTCACCTTTCAATTATATAGTTAAAATTTTCCGAGTAAACGTAGAAACCAGCTTTTTTTTTTTAAAAAAAAATGTGTGTGTATATAACCAACAATACTTCCACATGAGGTTTAATATATTAATATATATACAGCTAGTAAGCATGAAAACGGGGAATTTTACAGTAATAGTAAATTTTGTTTGGCTATGAAAGGCTGATCAAGTTGCAGATACAACCAAACAAGAAATTACCAACCTCCCAAGTTCATCTGATGATAGACAGCAAAAGGAGGATGTCTCCTCAACATATCCTCAAGCTGCAGGTATATATTTGTACATTTTTTAAAGAATTTTTAGTATAAGTACTTGGTACGGCAACAATTTACAACAATCACAGCAAGACTTTTCATAGTTATACTGGTTATTAGATTGGAAGTAATTAATGACAAATAAAAATACTGTTCAATATTAGATAGTGACTATATATAAAGTGAGAATTAGGGAAGACTTGATTTCAAAATATCATCATTCTGTTCTGGTATGTTCCATGACCTTTTACCTCTACAGATTGTTCAACACCTTACTGTCTGAATAATTAGAGTTAAAGATTTCCTTTGGTGAGATTTTGCTTAATAAGATCCTCACCACCGTTATGCCCTCCTAGAGCCAGGGAATCAGACCATTCAAGCCTTAGCCTTGTAGGGCTCGGGCTTGAAAAATAAGCCACAAATTTAAAATTGGTCATACAAGTTGGCCCTATAGGGCCTCAGGCTTCATCGGGCCGGCCCGTTAGACCCGTTTAACTGTAGTTATTTTTTTTTTAAAAAAATAATTACTTAGACTTCCACTTAATGAATGTGTTTATTTGTAATTACTTAGTTTTTTTTTTTAGTTTAAACTATAACCCTTTTTATGTTTATTATTATTCTACATTAAAACACATAATTAGTTATTATAAATTTTAAAGAAGAGATGTTTTTATATTAAATAAACACATACTTTAGTATTACAATATTATATAAGTAATAAATTATTAATATATTTTGTGTAAAATAAGTATAATTATTTTTATCTGTCAGTAAAATAATACATGAACTGAAGGAATCTGCAGATACACACAAAATTACGAGAGGGAAAGACATTTTGTCGTGAGCATACATAAAGCAATTCCTTTGTTTAATATTTTTTGAAAAAAAAGGAAAAAAACATATTCTTTATGTTTATTTTTTTTAATTACAAATTAATGAATGTGTTTATTTGTTGAATGATTTATATTGTTTAGACATTAATTTTATTTGATAGATTAGAAATTTAATGGTTACAATTTACTAATTATATTTCTTTGAAAAAAATTGAAAGAAAAATATTAAAATTTGGAATAGTAATTTTCAGGCCCTGTAGGGCCGGTCCTGACCCTGATACTATTGGGTCGGGCTTTGAAAAATATATGTTTTTCTTACCCCAGGTCTTGTTGGGCCGGCCTTGACTCTGTTGGGCCGTGCTGGCCCTGATTCCCAGCTCTAGCCCTCACCAGAGGTTGTAAATTGTAATGCATTCCTTCTACATTTGGAGGAAAGGAAATTAAATTATTTTTATTTTTCTAAAGTCTCATATCAAATATTTTAAATCTAATTTTATGTTTTCATTTTCTGGAGGAACTGTTTTATTTTCCTAAAAAATTGTCACTGTATTTTGGTCTTTTTCTAATTTACTCAGCTATAAGGACTCGAGACGCTTGAGACCACTAATCAAACGTCCTTAATTCACCCAACTCATCAAAAACACACGTTGAGTTCACCCACACGTTGAGTTCACCCACAATCTGTGATAGATACATGCATGTAATGATTTTATTTTGTTACTTTAACTTTTTTCATAAATGACCTTAAATTCCTTTTTTTTTTTTGGGGGGGGGGGGGGGGGGTGTGAAATCTTTCTGTTATGCCAACTCAAATGAACAAAAAGGACAACTCATAAGACTTTTTGCGTTTTAATTTGTTTAAAATGCTTTTTATATATTTTGTTTCCAATAGATTGTGTCAATTTATTTTTTTAAGTATTTTCTAAACTTTTTATTAATACATATTTTGAGTCTAGAGAAGAAAGTGCCTTGTGAGAAACCCTTAATTCAAAAACTCAAGAAGCATCAAACCATGCAACAATATAAGACATAGGTTTCTAATCTTGTTTTGATAGATCTTTGATTTAATATTCTTGTTTTATTGTTAAAGGATTATAACTTTTTATCATGTTAACTGAACTTTATCAAAAGAATTACATGACTCAAAAGACTAACCAGGGGAGAATTAGATGTACCGTCCCGAAACCTTTATAATTTTGGTGACAAGAAACAAACTTATTGATTTTGTTTTTTTAACTATTGGAACTCAAAAAATACATGGCACCATTCAAACTGACTAAGACATGAAGAGTCTTGCCACAACACGAAACATAGGTTTACATCCTATTCTTTATCTTTATTTTTTAAGTATTCATTGGATTAATTAACAATTCTATCATGGTGATAATTAAAATCTACTAGAAGAATCACATGGTTCATCTATTGGGATTCAAGAGATGTGTGACTCCCTCAAGAAACCTTCCACTTCAGTTGCTCAAAATGTTCCAAGCTCTAGCTCTAACATGATTCCTGATGCAGGTATTGGCTTTGTTTTTGCCCCTATTCATTTAATGTAAATTGATAGAGCAATTAATGCATTTTTAGCAAGACAACTTTTTATTTCTTCAAAACTTGACTCATCCTATTTTCTAATTTCCAGCAACAATGTATCCATCACCTTCACAAGCTCCAGAACTTGCCACAGGACAAATCACAGGTTCTAATCCATTTTTATATCTTTGTTACTTTTTTTTGGGTAGTAATATTCTTTGGATAAATTAAACCAACAATTCTACCACTGTGTTAATAACAAATCTATAGGAAAATCACGTGATTCATATATTGAGACTCAAACTGCTCAAAATTTTCCAAACTATACCGTGATTCCTGATGCAGGAACAAATGGCTTGTTTTGCAAGATCCAATTAATTTAACATAAATTGATAGGGCAAGTAATGCAATTATTTTAGCAATAGAATCTTTAATTATATTTTTCCATTGCATGTTAAAAAATAATAGGTTTAACTAAGGGGACTCAAGAGATGGGTGAGAATATTGAAAGATCAATGGTTGAAGCTGCTAAAATTTCTCCTAGCCTCACAGGAGTTTACAATGCAGGTACTGATATTGTTTTAACATGTTATTTAAATTGTTTTCCTTCATTGGAATGCATGTCCATTATAGTACTTGGCTTATTAATTGATGACAATGAAGAAGGTAATGTAAATACTGTTTTATTTAATTTATTAAAAATACTGTTCAACAATTGATAATTACTATGAATAAATTGGAGATATATGGAAGCCATGGATACAAAATATCATCACTCTGTTTTGGCACATTCCATGACCTTTTCTATTTGACGGAAAGTTTAACAACACATTTTTATTGCAAGGATCATCGGTTTAATTGTTTTGTTTATTTGGAGAAATGATTCTCGCTATTATGAGAAATAAAATCAACTACAGAGAATCACTAACTTAAAAGTTCCCATTCGATGAGAATTTGCCTTATTAGATTATCACTGCCATTATTATTGTTCACAACAAAGGAAGTAACATTTTTTCACATGTTAGAGGGAAGGAATTTGCTACACTTGAAGGATGTTTGATATAGTACTCTTGTTTAATTAATTCATTAATGATTTTGACTTTCTCTCATGTTAACTGTAACTTGCTAGAAGGATCAGATGAGTCCGAAACTTGTCCTAGAGAGAATTTGTTCAACCAAACCAAAATCTTAGAAACTCGTGACAATAATGAAGGTAATGCATGTTTTTCTCTTCAAAAGGAAGCATTTTTTTTTTTAAATATTTTCTTAAAAAAACTCAAGTCTCAATTTTTTTTATTTTTATTGTTTTTAGCTGTTGGAAGTCAAGAAATTCATGAGACCATAGACAAAACCTTGATTCAAAGTAACCAACATACACAGAAGCTTGCCACAACAGAGAACACAGGTTTTATCTTGTTTTATATCCTTGTTATTTATTTATTTTGTGTGGTAGTATTCTTGGATTAACCAGCAATTCTTCCATTATTAAAAATCTACTAGAAAAATCACGTGATTCGTATATTGAAACTCAAAAGATGTGCGACACCGTCAAGAAGTTTTCAAGTTCAACAGAACAAAATGCACCAAACTCTACCATGATTCCTGATACAGGTATAACATTGGCTTTGTTTTGCAAGATCCAATTAATAATTTAACGTAAATTGATAGAGCAAGTCATGCATTTAATTTAGCAAGAGAATATTTTATTTTATTTCCAAAACTTGACATATCTTTTTTTTTGATTTCCAGCAGCAATAGATCCTTCACCTTCAAAACCGTCACAACCTATGATGACTTCAGCAACACTGGAATCTGATGCTTACAGCGATGACAAGTGGTTGAATTACATTTCCAAACAAAACTTGCCATATTTAGAGTTTGGGATGAAGCATCATCCTCAAGTGCTTAATTGGTTCAATACAAACAGAAGAGGAGTATTCGCTGGCATATTCACCGAAGTCACTCGCATTTTGAGGACTACTCGGAGATGTGACTTGACAGAGGATGACCAAAACTACATTAGAGAGTGCTGTGTTGCCTTAGAAGCAGTTGGTTTTGATGCTTCTTGGCTCAATTACGTCTATGGTTGCATTGAAGGCTGTGGTAATGGAGATGAACTCATAAGAAAGCTTGAGGAGACTGAAGCTAAAGCTTCCACTCTCAGAAATGAGTTAGCTTCTATTAAGGCATCATTAGCCTCAATGCAAGCCAAGGCGAGTAGGCTCCATGATTCTATCAAGTCATGAAGTTCACTCATAAACCTCATTGTTTGGCTGGTTCAATACAAGAAGTCAAAGAGTGTTTGCTTCTTCTTTTTTAGCGTTGTCTCTTGACAATTTCAATCTTTCATTTTCAGCACTTCATACTTACTTTTGTGTGCCGGTTTGTGGTTTGCCTAATGGATATTAATAGTAATTTGTCATTTGTATCCAATACAGTTATTTATTCCGTATGTTAGGTATTAAAAGAATTGGCATTTTCATTTCCTTGTTTGGATACTAATTTAATTATTTGGTTTTTAAATAGGTGTTAGTACATGCCTGATGAGTAAAAAGATGAGACTTATTTCACATAATAAAATCAGAAGAAATATAAGACACCCTATCACTACATTACAAACAGCCAAAATTTAAAAGTCATGTACTTTTTAATGAAAAATTTAAAAACAAGCAGAATCGCCCTTCATACCATCCCAATATCAAAAGGGTATGTGAATAAAAATCAAAACCCATGAAATTAACAATCCATGTAGTATATAGTCAGTATTCATATGCTTTAGAGAAGGAACAATGTGTGAAGAACTAGGATTGGTATTTGATGGATTTCGATTCTTTAAAGAAATAATGCATTTTTAGATCTTTTTTCAGTTCATAATTACTTTTCTCCGGTCAGCCATTTAGGAGATTTTCACCACGGTTCTATAGTCCAGACACATAGAACTAGCTTTGAAAAAAGTAAGGGGCATAAATGTCTTTCTGTGATTATAATAGGGAAAATTAGAATGAATGACCTAAAAGAAAAGATATTTATGGAGAAGGACCATAAAAATTGTAATTATTTAGAAGAACCAAATATAAAAATATAAAATTAAAAGTACTTAAGTGCCCCTAACAAAATTTTCTGGATTCAATCCTACATTCTCTTCCACATTTTATTTTTAAAACTAATACAAAATTCTAAGTTTCATTAAATTATATAATAGTTTTCTCAATTTTCATTTTTCACAACTTGAATATATATCTATGAAAAAAATTATGCTTCTTCAATTTGTAATAATTATAAGCTTTTTAAAATCAACAAAAATTTTAATTAAAAATGAAATTATATAATTTTAGTAAAAGTCAAGGTCTTTTATAATTTATCATATATGCTGAACCAAGAAAATTTGTATGATTTATTTTTTAGAAGCTATTTATGTGGGTTAAAAAATTCATATAATGTTAATAAAATTAAAGAAAAAATCTAATTAACCTATAATATCCTTTAAAAAAAAATATGAAATAAGTTTAGTCTTTATTTTTATAAAAAGACCTTAATTGAATTCAATGTTAATAATGTAAATCGAGCAACTTGATGATATAAATTGGTGAAAAATATGTGTTTAACTGTTGTTAATTAAATAATATATTAAGAGAA
This sequence comes from Acacia crassicarpa, assembly GCA_034222035.1. Classification (NCBI taxonomy): domain Eukaryota; kingdom Viridiplantae; phylum Streptophyta; class Magnoliopsida; order Fabales; family Fabaceae; genus Acacia; species Acacia crassicarpa. The sequence goes on along the minus strand of JAWXYG010000006.1, from coordinate 47,684,483 downwards.
AAAATGGTCATATAGGAGATATGGGCAGTTTTAGTTTTAATTTTAGTTATTTTTAAATTATGAATAAAAGAGATAATATAGGAGGTTTGATTAGGGAAATTTAGTAAATTTAAATTTATATTATGATATTCGATTCTTCTAAGTAATTCTAATTTTTATGCTCCTTCATAATAACTATTACTTTCTTTAGGTCCTTTATTTTAATTTTCCTATTATAGTAGTTATTAAATTCTAATATCTAATCTGAATATCATCAACATGAAACATATGTTTTAGGACTATTTCATTGGAACAAGCTTCCTTCAGGTTGCAGATTTGAAAATGGGGAAAAAAAATAAAAATTAGATTTTTAATGGAAGCCTAATAAATAGAAAATGTTTAGGGGGATGATACTTTACAATTATGCATTTACAGTAATACAAAATAAATACTGATAGGCACTAGCCCACACACACAAATACCACTAATTGAACCATATTTTATATCATTTTTCATCATTAAATTGAGATTCTTAATACATTTTGTCATAGTTATTGAGCTTAAAATATCTTTGTTGTGATAAAATATCTTTGTTGTGATAAATTGAAATTAAGAGTAAAACATTAAATTAGGACAAAAAATGGTAAACTTGTCAAATAAAATTGTAATTACCTTTAATCATTTATTTTTCTGAGAATATTTATTGTTTGATTAATTATTTTTCATTATAGATGTTTAAAAAAAAATTGGATCAAATTTGAAAATGAAAGTTTGAGCTTAAATTATAAGAGTTTCAAGTTAGTCCCTCCATAAACGTTTCTAACAGTTTCAGTTTAGTCCTGACTAAATTACTGCGTTTAGGCAGCAAAGTTTAGGTCAGGAATTGTTGAAAACAGGGAGAGCGCTGCGAGACTGAAACACACGAGGCATCACCTTCATCCTTCAATCCTCATCCTCCTCCACTTTCGCTCCATGGTCGCCGGCGATCATCGTCCACATTCCACCAAGACGGTAACCTTTTTCATCTTCCTTTCACCTCTGTTGAGCCACCATCATCTTCGGGTCTTGCTTCTGCACTCTGTCGGCCCGGTTTCCACAGCCACCAGACCAGCTTCTTTCCCAATGCCAGTCCATGACAAAGAACAAGAAGATAGACAAAAACGGTTGCTCTGTTTAGCATAGTTTTGTCTCCTTTTTAATGTCCTGAACGTGGGAATTGAGCGGTGAGGCAGCAATGGTGGAGTAGGGAGGTGTTTATGAAGAGAAGAGGCAAAGAATGCGAGTAGATACGTGGCGCGCATGCAAAACCAAGGGTTTGCTGTCGATTCATTGCGTCCACACTGATGAAGTTCGGGAATAAACGTCCGATCACGAGGGGCTAGACAATATGTCTTCGCTTTTAAATACTTGTCCTCCATTTAAAACAACCTTTTGGGTCAAATTAATTTCCTTTTGAAAGAAAGCATGAACACATGACATTTAGATTAATGAACTATATGTAGTCTAATGATTATGTAATGTTTTTAACTATATAAATAGAAATGTACATTTTATTTCATTTTTAGTGATTTTAAGTTAGGAAGAGTGGTAATTAGGCCTCATAATATCAATTTAATTACAGTAATTCTCCTCCAGATTTTATTTATAAAAAAATTGAAAAGAAAAATTCAAACTGCTATAAATTTAGGGATTTAATTTCCGTTCAGACATTTATATTTTGAATATAACACTGTTTACAATTGAGATTCTCATTTATTTCAAATGGGCAATGTGTAAATTATGGAGCTTATATAGCTTTGTATAAGATTTTATAAATATAGAGATGTTATTTATTTTATAAATAGTGTAACAACTTAATTTTAATTTCTAGAATTTAAATAGTATTAGGAAACAATTATTCCTTGATAAATAGAATTTATAATTACTAGAGTTATAAAAATTTATGCAAACTACGAACTATAAGAATAAAAGCAGTTTATCTAAAATGGTCTGGCTCCAATGTATAAATGGGGATAAAAAAAAAACATAGGAGGCAGTTAATGGGGGATCATAACTAACAATGAAACATCTGGTGTCAAATGGAAATGGGAAAACATGGAGATTTCACAGTAAAGTCTTCTTATAGGGTCATTTTAGGAGACGTGACAGATCAGGGAAAGGACTGGAGTAGCCTATGGAAAATCTGAGCACTACATAGATACAAGACGCTCCTCTAATAGGTCGCTTGTCAATGCTTATTCACAAATGCGAATTGAGCGAGACGGGGTTTGACAATAGACCCAAGCTGCACCCTTTGTGAAGCGGACTTGGAGGACACTATTCATGTGTTTTGGGATTGCACACACTCAAGTTCCTTACAGAGGAAAGTGGTGCCGAGAAAGAGGTGGCGCATATTTTGTAATATGAATTGATCGGATTGATTGTGGTAGTGGTAGAATGTCAGAGGCCTGAAAGAAGTGAGCAAAGAATAGCCTTCGAAATTCACTATTCTATATCAGTGGATTTGGCAACAAAGCAATCTGACTATGTTTGAGAAAAAGTACACATTGAATGATCATATCCTTGCAAGTACAAGTGCAATGCTGAAATACATGAATAATACCAACAACCCGTCTAGCTGGGTTAAAACTTCAAAGTGTTACTTTAGCTCCTACTTGAGAAAGTTGGCATCACCGAAGGAGAGGTGGATGAACGTGAATGTTGACGGTGTTTACTCTAAAATTACGAGTCAGTGTGCTTTGTGGAGGGATTGTTCGTAACATATCTGGGGACTTTCTTAAAGGTTTCGTATATTCCATTGATAGTGGGAACTAGCTCTCTACTGAACTTTGGGCGTGCCTTCTTAAAGGTTTCATATATCCCATTGAAGATTGCATGGGCGATGGGGTTTTGAAATGTGTGGTTGGAAATAGATTTTACTAAGTATCTAGAGTTGATTCTTCATGATCAGGGCAGTAACCATCGTGATTCAGACATCATCAAGGAAGTTCAACCAATCCTCCAAATAGGCTGGATTACGAAGTTTACGTATGTGCCTAAGCCTTGCAATTTTGCGGTAGACTACCTAGCGAAGAGGGGCCTTGAGGCTAGACCGGGATTTCATGAGATATACCAGCCTTCTGAGGAGTTGTAAGTAATTGTATGCCAAGATTGTAACGAGAATAATAATTTCTTAAGTGATAATTAAGATGTCCCAATTTTATCAATAAAAAATAACAGAAGTTATAAAGTGAGACAAAAATATTACTGAAAAAATAAAATAGTGATAGGATAAAAAGGATTAAAAAATGAAAATGAAATGAAAAGTGAAAAAAAAAAAAGAATTTGAAAACAAGAATGAAATTAAAGAATATTTAATTCAAGGGGTAAATTATGGAGCTTATATAGCTTTGTATAAGATTTTATAAATATAGAGATGTTATTTATTTTATAAATAGTGTAACATCTTAATTTTAATTTCTAGAATTTAAATAGTATTAGGAAACAATTATTCCATGATAAATGGAATTTATAATTACTAGAGTTATTAAAGTTTATGCAAACTACGAACTATAAGAATAAAAGCAGTTATCTAAAATGGTATGGCTCCAATGTATGAATGGGGATAAAAAAAAACATAGGAGGTAGTTAGTGGGGGATCATAACTAACAATGAAACATCTGGTGTCAGATGGAAATGGGAAAAGCATGGAGATTTCACAGTAAAGTCTTCTTATAGATTTTAGGAGACGTGACGGATCACGGAAAGGACTGGAGTAGCCTATGGAAAATCCGAGCACTACATAGATGCAAGACGCTCCTCTAATTGGTCGCTTGTCAATGCTTATTCACAAATGCAAATCGAGCGAGACGGGGTTTGACAATAGATTTAAGCTGCACCCTTTATGAAGCGGACTTGGAGGACACTATTCATGTGTTTTGGGATTGGACACACTCAAGTTCCTTACGGAGGAAAGTGGTGCCGATAGAGAGGTGGCACACATTTTGTAATATAAATTGATCGGATTGATTGTGGTAGAATGTCAGAGGCTTGAAAGAAATGAGCAAAGAATAGCCTTCGAAATTCACTATTCTATATCAGTGGATTTGGCAACAAAGCAATCTGACTATGTTTGAGAAAAAGTACACATTGGATGATTATATCCTTGCAAGTACAAGTGCAATGCTGAAATACATGAACAATACCAACAACCCGTCTAGCTGGGTTAAAACTTCAAAGTGTTACTTTAGCTCCTACTCGAGAAAGTTGGCATCACTGAAGGAGGGGTGGATGAATGTGAATGTTGACGGTGTTTACTCTAGAATTACGATTCAGTGTGCTTTGTGGAGGGATTGTCGGTAACGTATCTGGGGGCTTTCTTAAAGGTTTCATATATCTCATTGATAGTGGGAACAAGCTCTCTATGAACTTTGGGCGTGCCTTCTTAAAGGTTTCATATATCCCATTGAAGACTGCATGGGCGATGGGGTTTTGAAATGTGTATGTGGTTGGAAATAGATTTTACTAAGTATCTAGAGTTGATTCTTCATGATCAGGGCAGTAACCATCGTGATTCAGACATCATCAAAGAAGTTCAACCAATCCTCCAAATAGGCTAGACTACGAAGTTTACGTATGTGCCTAAGTCTTGCAATTTTGCGATAGACTACCTAACGAAGAAGGGCCTTGAGGCCAGACTGGGGTTTCATGAGATATACCAGCCTTATGAGGAATTGTAAGTGATTGTATGCCAAGATTGTAACAAGAGTAATAATTTCATAAGTGATAATTAAGGTGTCCCAATGTTATCAATAAAAAATAACAGAAGTTATAATGTGAGACAAAAATATCATTGAAAAAATAAAATAGTAATAGGATAAAAAGGATTAAAAAATGAAAATGAAATGAAAAGTGAAAAAAAAAATTGAAAACAAGAATGAAATTAAAGAATATTTAATTCAAGGGGTAATGGTCACGTGGGTTATTTTAACATTATACTCCATGTCTTCTCAGAGGTAGAACTTTATTTTACTTCTTCCCGAGTGTGCCCTCATCCGCCATTTTTAAAATAGAGAAACTGTGGAGATTCTTTAAATATTCAAACTCACTTTTTCACCAATAGCCCTATTGTTATACATAGTTAGAGCTTGCTAATGAATGTATTATATGGTAGTGATTTGAGCAAATTATGAGATTAGAATTTGTAGTAAGTATTATTAATTATGAAGAAGGGACATAAAGACGAAAGACAAATTATTGACTTTGAAGAAGCAGGCAAAAGCTGAAGTGTCACCAGTGAGATGACTGAGTTTACCCCTTTCGTCAAGTGCCAGCTTGATAGACTGGCCTATAATTTTCGTTTGAAAGTTTTTCCGGCACGATTCAGACGGTCGAACTATCTAGTCCAGACACGGTGGGTTTTGAAGACTCATTCTTGGAGGGGTTCATCATACATAGATGTTTGAATTGAATCTGGCTAAGGGTTCAACTCCATCTCCATGTCAGAAGACTCGATCTCACTCCTGGCTCTGATACCATCAAGAATCTGACGTCAAAGGGAATAATTCTTCAAGTCATACAGGTTACACATATATACAACTTGAGATCGAGGAGTTGAAACGCCGAGAATCATGGAGGAAAATAATAAATACAAAATTTGGAAAAAAAAAAAATTCCTATCATATTTAATTTACATCTAACTACCCCCATAACCTCCAATTATATTTCCACACTATTAATATAGGTATCAAAGAGAGAAGTCACCAGGAAATTCCCAAGTACTCTCTTAGGAATTGGAGAAATAATAGGAGTCTGAAACATCTTGATTGTTACAAAATCTTGAGAAGACTCTTACTAATGTTCTTGGGGCATCTGTAGTGAAAGATTACCTCTCTTCCAGCAACGAGTACGTGTGAGTCTTCACTTATTCCCGTTGTATCATCAACCTATCAATCAAACTTTGATTTGATATATTATAAGCAATGCAGGCCTTAAGTACTAAAATTTTGATATGTAATCTGTTGAAATATGAAAACGCAATGCAGAAATCATTATGACCTTTTTGAGTCATGTTGCTTTGTTCTCTAGCCTTCTCAGTAGATCCAAGGCTTCTCTAGCTTTCAGAATGTCAAGATGGTGCGCGGCCAAACACTTAAACCGAGGAATATCCCAAGGTAAATGAACCACCATGGCCTTGGCACAGGAGTCTCCATATTTCTTTTAGTAATTGGAAACCTTTTATAGGCTCAAGAGGATGCACTCTCTTGTGAAAACGCCCTTATAATTTTTTGTCCTTGTCCAGATGACTTTATTGAGGGTGCTTGGAGTGAAAGATTCTCTCTCTTCCCGCGATGAGTATATGTGTACTCTTTACTTATTCCCGATGTATCATCAAACTATCACTTATTCTTAATAAACTTAACATTTAGTCACCTGTTTTTATTTTTGTTTTTGACAACCTTACTATGTCAAGAGGTACAACCCTGAACCACTCCAAAGAGATGGTCACTACAATATATCGTACTTGAAAAGTATATATAGTTCATGCAATAAGCATTCTAGAAAATTGTACAATGCTATACAGATACCGATAATCAATATATTATGCTTCATGAGCTGCTGAAATTGTTTGCTTATTATTTATTGTTTTATTCATCTGTTTCTCCGCGCGTTAGTGTAATCGTGATCCCTAAGTCATGGCAACCTTATTGATTAATAAAATCATCAGGTTAGTTTTTCTTAACATGGTATCAAAACCTTCCCAAAAGTTAAGAGGAGTGAGCGATATCAATTTGCACGACAGTAAGTGGCGGCACCACAACGTCCCTATACGAGAGAGACTGACTATCACGTCGTCTTTGATTTTATGTCCTCCCTCACTTCTTGAGTAAAGCTTTGGGATTTTTCCGCTTGCAACTTTATTTCCTCCCTCACCTTTTGTTTTAAAGTATAGGGGTTTTTCACTTGCAACTCTTTTCATCTTTAACACCTTTTTTAAAATAGGAGAGCTGCATAGATCATTTAGAGACTCAATCCTTTTTCACCACAATACTCAAAATCCCTTCACAAATATTATGTCCTTCATGAATATTGTTATACATACTTAGAAAGCTTACTAATGAATATATTGTTGTAGTGATAAGTAACTATTATTGTGAAAAATTATTGGTTCGAGCTTACTAATGAATGTATTGTTATAGTGATAGAAAGTATCATATTGTGGCAAATTACTGAGTTTGAAGAAGTAGGTATGAATGCATATGAGAGTCAAAGAAATAATTATAAATCTCGCTATCAGAATTCTCTCCATGGGCAAAAGATGTCATATATGTTTGCCATATATCATATATCACTATCACTCTAATCCTATTTATAACTATAAAACTCTATATTAACCAACTCTCATATATCAAAAAAAGTTAATTAACTCATTAATTATAAACTAAATTTTAATTTTGCTCTTATCGATAATTGGTTCCAAAATTCAATATAAATAAATTTTTTTTGTTTATTGCTAGAGGGGCAAAAAAGTTTTTAAAAAACATTTATTATTCTGAAAATGTACTTACAATATGGATCAAGAAATATACGAGAGAAAACGCTGGCTACTACAAAAATTTTCCCCATCAACTCTCTATCATTCTCTATCGCCACAGGTGAGTCCACTCATCTGGTTTTGCGATGCATGAACAAGTTTTTTTATTCTATTCTTTTCTTATTTTTCAAGGAAGGAATGAATAGCAAAAAGAGACTTAGAAAAACTCCAGTGTGCTAGTTATAGTGACGGGAGGATTCAAGTCAACGCGACTTGCTTTGCCCTGCTGAAACAACTCCGGTAACGCGTTGGCTTCTTTGGCTGAAACCCCTTGAGCAGTCCATACGGTGACATGAGGCCATGCGTTTTTGGAAACAATCTTCTCACCTCCCAATGAGCCAGGACATGCTTCAAATGCAGCCATTTCGTCTGAGAAGAGCAGAGCTTTCAACTCCACCGACACATTTTCATGCAAGAACGCGCCATAATCCGCAACAGCTTTCACACCATGACTTCTCTTGTGGGCGAGAGTCACGTGGGCCTTCTGCAGATTCTCTAAATGCTTGCCTTTAAGAAAAGCTTCAACTGAAGGATTATTCGAAGCTATCTGCATATGTAATAAATAGATACTGCAGATCAGACAAGGGTCCTGATTTCTATATTGTTATGTCTGTTATTTGAGGAAGATATCTGCAGAAGATTGAATACCCTGAATGCTGGGGTGCATATTGTGGCCCAACTTTAAAATAATAAAATTGTCATCAGGATGCATTTTTTACATCTAAATGTCGTTTGATACATAATTGAAGGGCAGCAAAAAGAACTAATTTTCAATCAACACTACTGGGAAAAAAAATCAGAGGCAACTAAAAGAGCAGAAACTTTACTTACATTCTTAAGGACGCCATGAATTTCGGTAACGGGCAGACTGAGCGCAGCAAAAGTAATGGTTCCAAATTTCCTCTTCTCAGTGTCTGGCGGTGTGTAATCACCCTTTGCAATGTTCCTTAATTGCTCTGAGACTTCCTTTACAGCAACCTCAAATGGAACCTGTAGACGTTTAGGGAAAACAATATCATTTTAGAATACAATGCTTTGTTTTGACTCTAGAAGAAGAGGATTTACTAACCTGAATTGGATTAAGATAATCCGCATTTCCAAAAAGAACCTCACGTAATTGTTTCTCCCACATGGTCCATTCCTTGGCATAGGATCCCTTGGTAGACTCTAATCTGTTGCAAGAGCGATCAATTTAAGATAGCTGCAACCTCAACTATGAACTGAAAGTCCCAAAGACAATCTAAAATAGTGCAATCCATGGCCATCCGTCAATAGTCAACAATTAAAATAAATGACATTGCATGACGCCACACATGCTTAAATTAGTATGATGGGAAAGAAAACATTCAGTGTACTGTAGCCCAAGGCCCTTTGAGGAATCATGAGAGAGTTCATACATTAACAATTGAAAAACAGAACACACTGTAGAGAACGTCTCAAGACTCAACCCCCCCCCCCCCCAAAAAAAAAAAAAAAAAAAAAAACCTGAAATATCTCAAGACAAATTTTTTGGCCTTACACATCTTAAGACTTCAAAAACCAGCTTAATTTCAATACGTGATGGAGGTATTAGTGTGAGACTAAGGTTTACATTTTAAAATACAGGCAGAAAAGTAATTCCTTGCTGCAGCTCAGATTACAGTCGCCAGAACTACATGCTAATAGGCAACAACGTCATCATAATATAACGAAAGCAGAATACGAGGCAAAGAAATGTCATCCTTTTACATTCTGCTCTCTTCATACTATAGACCAGTAAGAATTTTTTAGTGCTCTTACAGCTGAAACAATTACATTTCTACAAAGTAACTATTTGTTACCAGTCTAGAGTAAATACAAACAGAGAGGTGTCTCAACATATGTATTTATTCTAGAGCCAACATAGTCACATCCTAATATCTGTCGACTAGAGATTACTAGAAATCACAAATGCTCCATCATTATTTCCACATTATGCAAGTTAAAAAAACCATAATATTGACCTGCCATGTCTCTTGGTGTGAAGCTGATATAGATTTATGCCCTCCTCTAAAATAGACTGTACTGATTGAGGAAGGGGATTCCTGCATATTGGAAAGAACACAACAAATTAAGTAATGCTAATGAGAGGATGCATGGAATTATCTATCTCAGATTGTTATACTGCATTTACAATGAAGCTTTGACCTGGGTATCTCAAAAAAATAGACATGTCACATAAGGCAGCTATAAGAAAGACATAGATAGTTATTGCAAAATGACATACTTGAAAATTATAGTCCATGCAGTAGGCATTCCTGAAAAATTCTACAATGCTACTGATACCAATAATTAATATGCTTCCCAAGCCAAGTTTAACAGCACATATAATCTCCGTCATCTTTCCATTGTAAGTGTGCACCAAGGTAGCTAGCTGATGGGTCCCAGCCCACTGCTTCCACCAAAGCACACAGAAGGGGACATAAGGGAGTTACCAGGGGCAGAGAATCGAGACTATTGGTCCAGAAGAAAGCATAGAGGTTAAATATCAAATAAGACAGAAAGTAGAGGAACAGAGAAGCGAGAAGTGATAAAAGGTAGGAAGGAGCAGTTAAAAAGTTGTGAGCGGGACGTATGAAGAGAATAGCTAAGGATGAATATTTGGTGGAGAAAGCCAACCTCACAAAAGTCGGCAAAACTGTCAGGTTGACGAGGTTCTAGTTTTGCTTGGTTGTGCTGGAAGTGTGTGTTTATTTAGTAAGCATCTAAGTCCTTCCGTTCCTCCTGTTTGATAGTGTTTTGAAACTGTAATAAGCATTTTCTCTCTATCAGTGTCATTTGTAGTATTTCTGTAAATCCTTATGAGTTTTGTGCTTTACTTCTAGGTATTGTGTAATAGGGCTGCTGTGTTGAATCTTGTACATTGATACATAGTACAAAAGAGGTCAGTGAATTGGCAAAATTCAAGTTTCCCGATTTGGTTTAAATTTCTGTTTGTCACAATACAGTACTTTATGTTATTTTGAGTTTATTGTCCAAGAACTTCACTGATTCCTAACAACAGCGTTTCCATTTACAACGTGTGAAGAAATGAGCTCCAACTCTGATAGCATTGTCAAAAGCCTGTAGGAGGTCCACTCCCTCAAAACTAGCATATTAGGAAGGTATAGTCTCCAAGCTTATAACCCACTTAGGCGTTCCATGTTACACAATGTGACACTCTATTTGACCCTAATAATTTCACTCCATTAAGTTTACACACCCTTTAGAACTAAGGATCAACATTTTCTGTCCTTGCACAAACCTAATTCTTATCTCTAAATATATCAAAATATCCAGGCTGGAAGAAGTAACTATAATTTATAAGGGATGAATGGCCGACAGGCTGTGAAACTTCTCCAACATTAAATGATATAAAGACCTTTTTTCAAAAAAAGAAGAAATTGGAGTAAAGATAAATATTTTTTTAGACCTGAAGTAAAGAAAAATATTGATACAATAGGAAGAGGAATCACACTCCTAAATAGATAACACCAAAAGGAGAAAAGAAAATAAATAAATCATGATGAACTCAGAACACAGAAAATTAATGCTAGTCATAGAATGGAAGTACCTATCTGATTTTAACAAAGGCATCTTGACGAGTGAGCCAAAACGCTCAATTAATTTGCCCTCAAATTCTCTACGACTCTGAAAAGCATCAATATGTACATTAAAAATATAATTTTCGGCTACTATTTTTTAACCATGAAGAATACAACTTATCAAATTTTTTAAGGCTGTGTGCAATTGATTTAAATTTCTTACTTATCTTGTGCAATTGCATGGGTTTGTTCTAGTTAACAAAAATAGCTCAAAACTGAATGCAATGGCAGATACACCGTACCTTGCCTTCATAAAGATGGTAAAACATTAGCAGCACGTAACCAGCATTTGGAGATGCTTTGTCAAGACTACCCTTAAATAATTGGAAGAAAACAAAATGATTTACAAGGTCATAAGTTAGGAAAGATTAGGAATAAAATGTATATCCAGGAAGGCAACAGAGCATACTGGATGATTGACTCGTTGAAGCACTCGAAACATGAAAACAGCCAATGCATCAAGGGAATAAGGATTTGAGTCGGTTCCTGAAGAAAATAACATCGAGAGAAACGTACTTAGAAATAATGTGAAACTAAACTAGAAGCCAATGTTACTATGACCACGAACTCTATGAAATATCATGGTGTAAATTGCTCAATAGCCCTTGAGAGATACTAAAAATTTCAGTTGTCTCATCTATCTTGAAAATACACACACACACACACGTAATTTTTCAATATTAAATCTAAATATAATATTTTGATTTCAAGAATAACATTCGTATCAAATCTAAATTCCTGGTTTCTAACTTAAATAAATATTGTAATAGAAATTTAAGAGAATACATTTTAAAATAATAAACAAAATAAATATTATTTTAGAGGGTATTTTGGTTATCTTGTGTTCTCAGGGGAGGTAGGTAATATTTTCAAAATACCACGGATGGTCATATAATTTAATTATCTCTCAGAGGATGGGATGTTAATTTACCAATATCATATGGCACAACACTTAATCATGACCAGGACAAATCAAATGCATTTTCTTTTTCCAGAAAAAGATGGGGAACAAACCAGACTTGTACTGCACTCTGATTCATATATTTCCATCTTAAAGTGTGGATACATGTATAGAGAGTGTGGCTGACAAATAGAAGGCAGAAGTACCTTCCAAGAAAGGAAAAATACAGGAGTGATAACAGGCATAATTATACATAGTGATAAACCACAATGCATGATTAGGGAAGACAAAAAAGGGAAGGAGCGTTTGAAATCTGAAGTATTAATTGTAATTGACAAAGGATTTGGCAGTTATGCTAGGTAGTTATATGTAGTTATACGTGTAACATAAATAGGAGTTAGTTATGACTGTTATAGGAACTAGGTGTTAGAGGTATAGAACCTACATAAGGAAAGGAAACTATAATTGCAATTCCATGCTTATTCTGAATAATCCAGAGTACTATCCAGTCTAAGCCTGCTGTTCTCTCTCTCTCGTCTCCTCTCCTCTCCTCTCCCCTTCTCTTCCTTTTCTTTCCCAATTCTTTCTACAAATACATCAAAATCACAAATAATATATCACGTGATAAATAAGGATAATGAGAAGACAAACATCCTGAAATCAAGCCCAACAGATTCCAACATTAGATTTTCTATTAATTCAGATTTTTATTTTTAATCAGGATATTTACTCGGTTCACTCAAGTAACTAAAGAATCCAGTATATCACACAAATAAGAAGACAGCCAAATGCTTTCTCAGTGATTTCACTTGGAGATATGATTCCACAAACTATATTATGAAGCAATAATAGCAGCCACAGTCATCACAAACAATTCCAGGATTTGCAGCTAATATAACCTTCAGATTCAGGCACAACTGGAACAGCAGAAGCTCTAGTTCTGTTACACATGTCTTCTATCTGCATATTTGACAAGTAAGATTTTGTCAAAGTAAAGCAATATTGACAAAGCATATAATATTCTGGTTGATGAAGGGAAATTATAAAAACAAGCAGTTAGTGAAAATAATTAAGCATAAATAAGCAAACGAATCCTTCCATTGGTTGTACAGTATGCCTCCCAAATACGAATGCCTTCAAGTTGAATTTAATTCAACCAAGAGAAACAGGCAAACATAAAATGCACTCAAGCTTTATGTTTTCTGTCACTCAGCATCTTGACCATGCAAGGGGAACACAAAATATCAACCACCGTAACTTTATTACATAGAAGAAACGAATTTCCAATCACTAAATATACTTGCATATGGTCTAGTATTCAACCATAATTCTATTTATCATTTGGCTGATAACATGGAATTGATAACCTCTATTGTAAAGTTCCAATGAGAAAATCAAATATGAATTATGTCATAAATCCTGATGAAAAAACACAGAGGAAAAGACCCTTCTTTAACCTGAATCATATTGTCATGAAAAATATAAAACTACTACCTTTCCTCCCACCACCCAAAGACACTTTTCATTTTTAGAAAAAGGGGAGACAGAAAGAAAAAAATGAAATAAACCATATATGGATAATAGATAGAGCATTAACTTGTCTCCAAACTTCTTCATTGGGTGCATTCTTGTCAGCAAGCATTATAGAATAAGGTTTCTTCCTGCGTTCGTCAGCCACCTTCTGCCAATACTTTCCTGATGATATGCAACACAAGCACATATTAGTTATCGAGTAGGAAGTGAATTTGATAAAGATATCTGTAGGTATAATAAAACTGAATCTTAATAGAACGTATGAATGCTCCCTTGTCAGGATCAACACATACTAATATTCATCAGCTGCTTTTTAATATGCCTTCTAAATAGAACTTACCTTTAACCAGATCACCCATAAGACTATGAACTGGTCGGTCATCCTCAAATACATCTGGGGAATTTAGTAACTCTTTGCAAAGAGCAGACTTGGCACATCCAGGAATTCCTGAAAGAGAAAACAAACCAAAAGGCCCCATAGGGAGGCCGTATCCACTAGGGTGAGAATCGGATACACAATCATGAAAAAAGGCGTGCTCAGCATGGGCAAAAACCTACATCAACAACAGGATCTGTTGAGTCTAAGTTACACCCATAAGAACTTCATAAAAAGGATAAATCTAAACCACAAATATAGGGCTTATTAAAAAAATATGAAGCGAATAGTTCTTTTGGGACTTTAGTTTCCTCAACTTCAGGTTAATTTACAGCACCTTGCTTAAAAAAATGCTAGCTCATAGAATTAGTTTACTTGTTATATGTGCCTTTATCTAATTTGATTAGTCAAACAGAAGCTCCTAATAATCTTGGAATGAAGAGTTAACATCAAGTTCTTGTTCTTGGGGGCAAAGAAGAATCGTTAGACACAGACGACAATGACGACAACAACAACAAGCCTTATCCCCCCAAGGGGTTTAGTTACATGGATCTCACATCAATATTGTGCTTTATCAACAACCAAATCTTTAATTAATTTGTTAGCTAAGAAGTCCCCTCAATAACATGATTGAGAGTTCGAATAGGTTAAATTAGTGCCATATATCCATTTATTCATCAATCCATTAGAAACGAAGAAAAATGGAGCTATTGCAAAAGGGGCTCTTTTTATTTTCTTGTTTATCGATGAAAGGAATATAGCAATACATAGATTGCTCAACCGCAGGTCAGCTTATCCTATCTCAATAAAAGCAAACAAATCCAATTCAAACTTCTCTAATTTTCTGGCCCAAATAATAGGAAATAAACAGGAAAGACGAAGTAAACAAAAACACAAAACTAGAAGTTTCAAACTCAACCAGCTGCTTTTCACCAGAGTAGCACACGGCCAGGCCATGAGCCTATATTTAGTCACACAGCCAGGCCACGTGAGACTATCCATATGTCTGATACCTGCACCAGCCTGTGTGATTCCACACAGATCAACCATTCCATCTTCTATCAATACAACAAAATAATCAAGGCAAATTCTTCCCACTGCACTTGATGAGTTCATGAAAGAGCAAAGCAGCTGACCCATCAACGTTAAGGCACATTCTTCTATCAGTTCATCCACTATATCATTAGTAAAGATCTATTTGACATATTCTCAATTGCAATCCTTCTTATACTTCTATGTTACAACCACCATATATGACATTAATCTTGAATATCGTAGATTGGGGTGGCTAAGCAATAAAAATCTGTCAGTTGGGAATTCCAATAAGATCATTAACATGGCCGAAGCAAGTTGGCAAAATGCTTACCAGGAAAAAATACCATCAAGCCTTCCTGTTTTGCTACAGTTTTCGTAGCCAAAGTACTAGATGGAGATGGTATTTCCCGTTCTACCTCAAGGTCACCTTCTTCATCACGCCCTTCCCCAACAATAGCCAGAAAATCTTCGCTTCTTACAAAATTACCAGCAGAACCTACTAGAGCTTGGTTCTGTGGACTGCGTTTTGCAAACTGCTCAAGGAAAGGCTCAGCTTCGCTAAGATATATTGATGATGAGAGTTGTTTATTTCCATATTTCCTTCTTATATACACAGCCCTGTAAACAGAGAGAAGAATTTTTTCATCTACTGCACCAACCACAAGCAGAATAGAGTCATATAGACATAAAGTGGTTTTTGTTCATTATTTAATGACTCCATACCCTCTCCTATAGTTTGGGAAATCGATTTGTAATTCCCTTTTTATTAATTATATTCCTTTTTGCAAAAAAAAAAAAAAAATTTATCAAGCAAGAGGAATCTAAGAGGAAGCCAAAAATTTAGTTATTGCTCATACAGGATTCTTTTTCCCCTTTTCCCTCTTTCACAGTTGGTTCATACAGAAGAATGATTCAGGCATTACCATTCGTCAAGCATCTTGCTGAGCTCCCTCTGCTTTCCAGAAGAAGTGCCCCAGTTTTTCATTTGCCTGTAATATTAAAGAAGTTGTTTAGGATATAAGCTTTGGTGATGCCAGCATGCAAACAGCCCATTGCTTCCTCTTCTACAACGGTATGATTGCCATCATAGAAAGTAACATGTCAGAATTCCCACCTTCCCCGTCACTCAATGCAGCTACATACAGCATCATGCTCTAGGGGTAATTGAACTATATATGATTAACATGCTAAAGGCAAACTTGTCCATAGAATAAACTTGTCACAGATTGAATATTTATAGGATTTTTGTCAAGTTGTTTACATAATATTTCAAGAATAAAGAATTATACATATTTTCTCTTGCTCATAAGGATCTAACAATTCATTTCAAAATTAAAGTCTCTGTCTTTCTATAAAAATCCTGCTTAGTATTGCTCACACCCTTGTGAAGCAAAATAAAGGGTATATACACATTATCCGTTAGGAAGCAGACGTCTGTTAGGAAAGAATGTTGGTTCTCACAGCATGAGCAACTGTTGTAGATCCCTAAACAAAAATATATCTGATAGATTGCCTATCTTAGAATGGGAATCTATCTTAATCCCCGCCGATAGGAGGTTATTTTAGAAATACATAGTGCAATCAGGGAATTATTCATCGTTCAATTTATCAAGGAAAATCAAGCATACAAAACAATATATACCTTATCGTCAAGCAATATCATTTATAATTTCAATCTACATACCTAAGGTAATAAGCCTTGTAAGCACCCGGACCTTCTTTAAACAGAATAGACAAACCATTTCGAATCAAAAAGGTTCGCAACTGGAACAAAAAAAAAAAAAAAAACCCAAAATGAGGTGGTATCAAACATTAGACATTTATCAGCCGCAGAGCCACTTTTGATAAGCTAAACTTCAAGAACTCTTCTTTTAATGAGAAAAACTTCAAAAATTACCAAAGACATGTATTTCTAGAAAGCAAGTAAAGCAATCATAAGATGATATAAGAAAAAGCAAGAACCAAATGAAAAGGATTATTAAAGTCGGGGTATGTCATAATTAGTAAAAAGAAAGTTGCCTGGATTTACTTTTCCAGAGACATTGATTTTAACTATGCACAGGGTAGATAATTTTAAAATCTTAAGTGTTCAAGCTGAAACTACTCTAAAAAGAGATCTATCACTTTTGGTTTTCTCCTAATCACTTTTCATTTTTAAGGGGGCAAAAACTTCCTTGCTTCTCTCTCCCCATTTTTTAGGAAGAAAAAAGATTAATACAGAGCAAAGTTCCAGACAAAATAAATAGGATTGGGAAAAAGTCAGATTCATTCAGATAAACAGAGTTTTAAGTCAAAAAGTTTAAAACCATTTTTTATAAAATTGTCCAACTTTGTATTTGCCTTAAAGATTGTATACAAAGGCATGTACCTTATACGTAAGAAATTTCAGTTTGACCATCAAGTTTGCATCATCATCTGCCAAGTCACTTCCAGACGTGCCGGTACCATCTTCAACCACATCATCACTGCCCCTAGAGATTTCAATAGATCTCTCCTTGTTTGCCTTGAATAAATTGATATCAACAAAAAAACCTGAAAAACATTGTGAGGCATCTCAAAATTCAATAACAAACAGCATATATATATTAGCTTTGCAAATTAAAATTGTTGGAAAACACCATTAGAATTGTCCAAGCATATGCTATTTCCACTTATTGCTGCTGCTATTTCTTGTATGTAGTTTGATCTTCTCCAGTTTTATTATTTATTTTGCTGTTCAGATAGAATTAGCGTGCGTTTATCTCCCCATGTTTTAGTTGTTTATTCTATTATTTAGATAGGCTATATCACTTAATAACTTGAGAACTTGCGTCTCTGTCATATTCAATAAAAGTATCATGTTGATTCAATTAAATAAGTTCAAAGGAAATATAAAACCCAAATTGCTTTGGAAATGGCATACCATCAGGCAGTCAATAAATTAGCATAAAAGCGTCATAGGGGTCGGGGTCAATTTTGGTAGTTTACGATAGAGGAATGTTTCATACCTAAGTTTGAAAATATGCATTCAGCTCAAAATCTCAGATTTATAATATGCTTTCAATTCAATGCAAGCTTAGAAAGGAATATTTTATTATGGATTATGGTAAAATTATTCATAGGCATTCACTTAATGGTTTTAGGCTTTGGGTAAAAGTGATCTTTGACATAGTATCAACATCTTTATGACTACATGGTCAAGAATACAATCCTCGTCATCCCCCATTTTCTTAATTAAACTCAATTTTCAGCAAGAGGTGTAATAGGACTTTGTTTTGTCGAGACCTAAACCCCAAAAGGCTTTCTTGTGGGAGGGCACATTAGAGATTCTAAGTTATAACAAAACTATCATTCACTTGACGTTTACCCTTTTGAGTCGTAGTCATCATTGACATGAACTATCATTTGCTTGACGTTTACCCTTTTGAGTCGTAGTCTTCGTTGACATGTTTTTTATGCATTCACATGACAATAAATCTTATTAACATCAGAGTAACCTCCCCTTAGGACCCTAACTAGCCAAGCTCAGTTTAGTCAAAAGCCTCAATTCATCTCAAAATGATTTTGGAGATACATCACAGCTTTTAATATTTCATTGATCAGCATTTTACAATATACTGAAAAATTCAGAAATTTTTTTATCCCAAAAACAATGGTCTACATCATCTAGACATTTTAGTATACGAACATCCACATTTCCTGGATGAAACTCCAAGCTCTAAGCAAATAACAAGGGACAAAGGCAGCAATCACTATATGTAGGCATGAAAAATGGATAATCATGTTCACCTCGATATAGCGGCCACAATCCGGGTTTATGCCTGAAATTGTGAAATTTTTTGTAATTCACAAGTTACAAAGAGAATGCATGAAAATAAAATGAAAAAGATGTTAAAGGAATATTTTCTTGTTTGTAAAATTAAGAAGCTAAAGTATAATCAGAATAAAACAAGACCTCATCTCTTTTTGGTAACGTCGAAAAGCAGAATCACTGTGTACATGAATAACCATTCTGTAGAAAAGGTTATCACGTGCCAGAGCATCAACTTCATGGAAGTTATGGTAACATTTAAATGCAGCAGGGTAGCGTTTTTCTCTCATCAACCGAACAATTTCCTGAAAATGTTTTAAATCAAAGCTGTCACTATAAAATGAAACCCAAGAAAAAAAGGCAACACATTTGCAAAAGAAATTCCAATACTTCTTGAGCATTGAAGACCTTTCCAAACCACAAATATAGGAAGATAACAATAATTAATCCACTAATTACTAAAGCTAGAAGAGAGACTGCATGTTAATTTTTTATAAGCAAATACGAGACAGAAAAACATGTCATGAACTAAATGAATTGACCATTTTATTTAAAACTGAGATACCGACATAAAAAAAAAGAAAAGAAATAATGCATGGAAGTTATAATGGTCAATTTTTTTTTTTTTAAAGTGCCATGTAAAAACATGATTTAGAAGAGTCTAGATTGACCTGCAATTTCCTAGTTGAATAGTCTGCAGGATTGGCTTGTAAAAACTTTGAAAGAACAGATCTATCGGCATTTCTTGAATGACCATCAGTACCATCAGGCCCAAACCAGTCTGAGTGGTCAGGGCAAAAAGAACTGCCAACACTATCGAGAAGGGCCCTTATTTGCTGCAGAAGCGTTCCAATTACAAATTCAAGTCACAAATCAATACTGAAGAATGAGCTCCAATATATAACTGAGATAATGTAGTTTATGATATACCTGCTTTTCATCAGACCTATTTGCAGCACAAATTTCTCTGAGATTTGGTCCAAAATCCAGGCCAACTAAAGGGAAAAGAAATATTCATTAGAAAGGCCATATCTGAATAGAAATTTTATTTTGACTACCATATACAAGAGCCAAGTAAAAAATGTAGACTTGCAAAAGTGAGCAGCACCTAATTTATTATCACGTCACAATTTTGTTTTAT
The DNA here is from genome assembly GCA_034222035.1 of Acacia crassicarpa. Classification (NCBI taxonomy): domain Eukaryota; kingdom Viridiplantae; phylum Streptophyta; class Magnoliopsida; order Fabales; family Fabaceae; genus Acacia; species Acacia crassicarpa. Next base: position 47,664,553 of record JAWXYG010000006.1, on the reverse strand, counting down.
AATTCTATTTTGCAGACATATATTGACTAAACATTGGTCTTGCGATGCCAATGATGGATCCGGGATCCAGATCAGTCACCAATATATTCAAGAACAAAGAATCTAAGTCCTTGACCAAAATACTCAAACATTCATATATTCATTCATAACTTAGTTTACAATCTAAAGGGGATATATATAAAGAAACATAATCAAGAAACCAACTGACTAACTGCTACAAACTTCCTAAATAACTAACTCCTAATGAAACACACATAAAACAGAATAGAATTCTAAACTTCCCCTAATAAACCTAACTTCCAAACTTCCCTCTTAACTTTCAAACTTCTTTTAATTAATCTTATCCAAACGCCTCTTTAGAGGACGGTTTGGTATCCTATCATTACCCTCCCCTTCAAAATGAGCCTTGTCCTCAAGGAGAAAGTGAGGAAATTGTGTAGCCATCAGATCAAAGGGTTGCCAGCTAGATTTTGCAGGTGGTTGAGTAATTCCTTGAAGCTTATATCGCTTGCCATCAACCCAAAACACCATGAACAGCTGCTGCCAATTAGCTTCAACGGTATTTAGAGAGGCTAACCACTTGATTCCAAGCACCATATCTATGGCACCGAGATAAAAAGGGAAAAAATCGTCATGAATGGTCAAACTTTGCACCTGAACTTCTAAGTTTCTGCAGATGGCATTGCATGAGATTATTGAGCCGTCACCAACTTGTACTCTAAAGGGCGGTAATTGTTGCGTTTTTATTCCCATGTCTGCAACCAAGTGGTTAGAGAGGAAATTGTGGGTTAACCCACTATCGATCAAGATAAGAATCTCTTTAGAAAATAGAATGCCCTTAAATTTCATCGTGGTGGCCGAGCCCTTTCCCAAAATCGCATGTGGGGATATTTCAGCCATAGGGGAATTGTCGTGGAATCCATCGTTGAGTGTCGGACTGTGCGCTTCTTCGGCATAGTTGGTCAGTTCGAAAAGTTTCAAAGACGACAGACTGCACCGATGACCCGGAAAGAATTTTTCCCCACACCAATAGCACAAGCCCTTATTCCTCCTAATTTGCTGTTCGGTTTCCGAGACTCCTGAGGATGTTGCCATGATCAGATTATGTGGCAATCCCGAAGATAATAACGACTTGCTATATTGGGATTTATGGAATTTGAGGAATTATTAAATTCCCAATTATTCCGTGCTCCTTGATATTGTGGATTCGGCCCATATGAATTAGTTTGGGGGGTCCTTAAATTGCGCAACTTTCAGGTTGGAATATTGCGGCACATATTTGGCTTCAAATTCAAGGGTGAGACTTGCAACTTTGTACACGGTTCTCGGTTTTTGAATTTTCACGTCCGATTTCAAATCCTCTCACAACCCGTTGATAAAAAAGTGCTAAGAGGCAGTGCTCCGGCCAACGTTGGACAACCGCTGAACGGTGCACAAACTCCTTCCAGTACTCCTCAACAGACCCGGTTTGCTTTAAATCACACTTCCAGTAGATGTCAGGATTCTGAAATTTTGTTGGTCCAAATTGTTCTTGAAAAATCTGAATTAATTCCTCCCAATAACGTAAAGTGCAACTTGAAGATACCCAAGTGAATACATCTAGCAACTCCCCTTCCAAATACATTGCAGTGACTTCGATTTTTAAATCTTCAGGAGTTTGATAATGTAACATCCCAGACGCCCGCTTGTGGATATTGTCCGCTTTGGCACACACAAGGCCTCACGGTTTTGTTTCTGACTGGGCCTAGCCCATCAAAACGCGTCCACAAGAGAAAGGTCTCCGCATCCTTATAAGGTATGCTTCGTTTGCCTTCCCAATCGATGTGGGACTTCACACTCCACCCCCTTGGGGCCCAGCGTCCTCGCTGGCACATCGACCCTGTAACATCCCAATTTTCTAAAGTGTTTTCGAAATAGTTTGATCAAAATTTGAAAAGATTTAATCAGAGTAGAACATCGGAATAGTCGTGAAACGAGTAACTGATAAAACATTCATTAAAGGTGCATCAGTCTTCTGTTACAGTCATCCAAGAGTCGAATATTCAGAAAAAAAAAAAACAGAAATAAAGATTTTTAAAGAAAACTCCTCGTCTGCCTCTTCACGCCACCTGCTTACCCTTCTCCTTGGATTGTCCTCCTGAGGATCCTGGGGCTAAAGCAAGAGCTGAGGTTCAATTACCATTGAACCTCAGGTAACGGTTAACCTCATGCTTATGTATCAAATATGAATGACAGATATCCATGGCAAAACAGTAATAATCACATACAATACATTCATAATCAAATAATAACATAACACAGCCACTGCAATATGCATGTTATTATAGTCTGCACTATTCACCAGTGCCACGGTGTACATCCGTGTCCTCAGCGCTAGGAAAACATAACGGCATTATCAAGACTATAACCCGTTTTAAGTTGTATGTGTATGATCAATTTTTAAAACAGAGTTTCAGTCTATCTATCACATATAAGCATACAATAAGCATTAGAGTTAGTGTTACAGTACGCGTCCGTACCTTCGTTGATGATGCTTTGGTACGTTTGACGAATACGGTACTTCTAACGGAAAACAGCGGTATAACAGCAGCAGCGGTAAAAGTTCATAGATATCCTATAATATCATTTTTATCAGTGACCATCAACTTTGCAATACTTGTGGAATCCTATGCTGAAGATTTACTATTCATGTGAATAGTTCCAGTAAAATATTTTTACCGTGACGGTAAATAATTTTTACTGTTCGATAAATAGTATTTACTGTACTAGTAAATAATATTACTGCCCAAGAATAATTCCTTTCTGATGTGACAGATCAGGCTAAGCTGCAGCCACAGAGCATACTCAGAAAAACTCTATCAGGCTTTTCTACTATAATTACCGAAAGAAACTACCAAATCTTAAGACTAGGGACCAAAGAACTTACCCTTGAAGTTCTTACTCCTTCTCTCCAGCTCCGAGAACTTTACCCTAAATTCTCACTCTAAACTCTAAGAATTGTCTCTCTTCTATTAAACTCGACCGTTGTGATCTGAGTTTGGTGTGAAGAAAATGAAGAAGTGAGGCCTCTATTTATAGTGTTGGAAAATGGGTCCTTAAGTGTAATTTCTTGTTTTTGGGTCATTTTTCGTAATTTCTAAAAAAAACTAAAAACAAAACCCGTGACTCTCCTCTGGCTCCTTGTGAACTTTAAGAAAAAGTTTTATAATATTTTAATAAAATACTGATAAAATTCCCTTTTCGGTGTTCTGATCGCGTGATCTTTTGCAAATTCTCAAAAATCCAGAAGTACAGCCTTGAAGCTCTATTCTTCCTCTTTAGAAATATCTGGGTCAACTGAATTTTTGACCTCATTCAGGATATTTCGTAATCTGTCAAAGATTTTAAGTCGGACACTGCCGGAAACAGAAATTACTTCGGGTGACACCATCTTCGAGACAAAAATTCACTGATTCATAATATGCCCTTACCCAAGAAACCTAGTTCACGGTTTACAAGATATAATTTTATTTCTATTATTTCCCAAAATATAAGATATTACATTACAATAATATTATATTATTGAGTGGGTCCCACGGTCACAAATTTCAAACTTCACGGATGCAAATGTTGGGAGAATTATGTAACCATGGGTCCCGCTTGAATAGTAAATACGTATTTATAAATAGTAAATACGTATTTATGAATAGTAAATACTATTCATGTACGTATACTTGAATAGTAAAAAAAATTCATATCAAACAAAATACCAATTCAAAATCCGCCAATATATCATATTTAAAACAAATTTTGGGGTATTATATTTCTCCCCCCGTTAAATAAATTTCGTCCCCGAAATTTACTCTACACCTACTAAGCACTGAGCCATAAATTCCGAATATCTTTCTTTCATACCTTCTTCTGTTTCCCAAGTTGCTTCATTAGGCGATAAACCCTTCCAGACCACCTTCACAAAAGGAATATTCCTGTGTCGAAGCTGCTTCTGTTGGTAATCGAGAATTCGCTCCGGTTCGACCTCGAAAGTGTTATCATGTCGTACCTCGATATCCTCATACTGAATAATATGATCGTGGTCAGGTTGGTATTTCTTTAGTTGAGAAACATGGAAAACATCATGGAGTTTACTCAAATTCGGGGGTAAGGCTAACTGGTATGCGACCGGTCCACGTTTTGCCAAGATTTCGAATGGCCCAATGTAACGAGGACTTAGCTTTCGCCGTTTAAGCGTTCTACCAACACCGGTTACCGGGGATATCTTGAGAAACACATGGTCTCCAACCTCGAATTCTAGTGGTCTTCTCCTCTTATCAGCGTAACTCTTCTGTCTGCTTTGTGCTGTTAGGAGTCTCTGTTTGATCAATGCAATTTGCTTGGAGGTCTTATCAACTAAATCTGTCCCGATGAATTCTCGCTCCGACAATTCTGTCCAGCATATAGGTGATCGACACTTCCGCCCGTACAATGCCTCAAACGGAGCCATCTGTATGCTCGAATGGTAACTATTGTTGTAAGCGAATTCGACCAGCGGTAAATGTTCATCCCAATGGCCTTTGAAATCCAATACACACGCTCTAAGCATATCTTCTGGAGTCTGTATTGTCCTTTCAGATTGACCATCGGTCTGCGGGTGATAAGCTGTACTAGGTCTTAGCTTAGTTCCCATCTCTGCATGCAAAGCCTCCCAGAATCGGGATGTAAATCGCGGGTCCCGATCAGAGACAATACTCTTAGGTATACCATGAAGTCCTACGATCTCTTTGATATAAATCTCCGCCAAACGTTCTGGTGAGTAGTTAATACTAATGGGGAGAAAGTGTGCCGACTTAGTCAATCGGTCAACAATTACCCAAATCGCGTCGTGTTGTCTGATCTTAGGTAACCCTACCACTAGATCCATGGTAATGTTCTCCCATTTCCATTCCGGAATTTCCAGACCTTGAAGAAGACCAGGGGGTCGTTGGTGTTCAGTTTTAACTCTTTGACAGGTCAAACATTTTCCCACGTATTCAGTTACATCTTTCTTCAATCTGGGCCACCAAAACTCGGATTTCAAGTTCTGGTACATTTTGACCATTCCCGGATGTAGAGTATATCTGCTCTTATGAGCCTCGTCTAGTATCTTCTGTCGTAATTCACCATCCTTCGGAATGTAGATCCGCTTCTTGTATCTGACCAAGCCACTTGGCGATAGGTCACGGTCTTGAGTCTCTCCTCGTGAGATCATCTCCCGTGCTGCTATAGCCCACTCATCGTGCTTTTGAGCTTCCTCAACCGCATCTCTCAGATCATATTCCCCTTGACTAACAAGGAGACTTTCAAGATAGATGTCATCGGATGTGCAGTGGTTCATGCAAACCTGATTGGTCAGGTTTAGGTCTCTGAACTCCTCAAGTAGTTTCCGCTCTTGTATCATCATGTACGCAGTGAGTACCGTTTTTCTACTGAGTGCATCAGCTACAACGTTTGCTTTACCCGGATGATACTTGATCTCCAAGTCGTAATCTTTTAGCAAATCCATCCAGCGACGTTGTCTCATGTTGAGTTCCTTTTGATCAAAAAGGTATTTCAGACTCTTGTGGTCGCAGTATAACTCTACGGTTGCACCATAGAGATAATGCCTCCATATTTTTAAAGCAAACACGATAGCTGCAAGTTCTAGATCATGCGTAGGATAGTTCAACTCGTGAGGCTTTAACAGACGAGAGGCATAAGCTACTACCCTGCCCTGTTGCATCAGGACGCATCCCAATCCTTGTCCACTGGCATCACTATATACTGTATAAGTCTCATCTGGATCTGGGATGATCAATACTGGTGCTGTAGTCAACCTCTCCCTCAGTATTTGAAAACTCGACTCACAGTCCTTGTCCCACACAAAAGGTTGGTTTTTCCTTGTGAGCTTTGTCAATGGTAAGGCAAGACGCGAGAAATTCTGTATAAATCTGCGGTAGTATCCCGCTAGACCCAGGAAGCTACGTATCTCTGTCACTGTTTCTGGTCTCTTCCAGTCCAGAACCGCTTCTACCTTGCTAGGATCAACGGCAACTCCGTCGCGAGTTATGACATGGCCCAGAAATCTCACTTCTGGCAGCCAAAATTCACATTTGCTAAACTTAGCAAAAAGTCGCTTGTCACGTAATATACCTAATACGATTCGCAGATGTTCCTCGTGCTCCTCTCTGCTTTTTGAATAGATCAGTATATCATCGATGAATACTACTACAAACTTGTCTAGGTGCTGGCGAAAAATCCGATTCATGTAATCCATGAATACGGCAGGTGCATTAGTCAATCCGAAAGGCATCACAAGAAATTCGTAATGCCCATATCTGGTTCTAAAAGCTGTTTTTGGAATATCACTGGTTTTTACTCGAAGCTGGTGGTATCCTGAGCGCAAATCGATCTTTGAAAATACACAGGAACCAGATAGTTGGTCGAGTAGATCATCGATTCGGGGAAGTGGGTATTTATTCTTGATAGTTACTTTGTTCAACTCACGGTAGTCGATACAAAGTCGTAGGCTTCCGTCTTTCTTTTTAACAAACAATACGGGGGGCTCCCCACGGTGACACGCTGGGTCGAATAAACCCTTTCTCCAGCAGTTCTTCAAGTTGCTTCTTCAACTCCTGCATCTCGTTCGGCGCCATTCGGTATGGTGCTTTTGATATTGATCCCGTTCCAGGCATCAACTCAATGGCGAACTCAACTTCTCTTTCAGGAGGTAACTCAGTGAGATCCTCTGGAAACACATCAGGGAACTCGTTGACAACCGGAATGTCTTTGAGTGAGAGTTCAGCTTCCGCCTTTACAGAGAAAAATACCATGTATGCTTGGCAACCATGCTTTATGCATTTTTCTGCTTCCGAAACAGAGATATAACTCAGACTCCCATCAACCTTGCTTCGGTTGTGCGGGGGTGCGAAGGATATCTGTTTACTTCCGCAATCAATTATCGTATTGTTAGCCGTCAGCCAGTCAAGACCGAGAATAACGTCAATGCCACTAAGCGGTAGTCGGATAAGATCTATGTTTGAAACTCGTCCATTTACGCTCGCAATACAATTAAGGCATGCATCAGAAGCTAAGGATTTCGCACCAAGTGGTGTGGCTACTAGTAGATCATATGGTAGTCTATAAGCATGCATTCCTAGCCGCTTTGCACAATCATATGAAATAAACGAGTGGCTAGCACCAGAATCATACAATGCTTGGAGTAAATTCCCATTAAGAGAAATAATACCTTTGATCATTTCCGGAGATTTTCTGGCTTCTTCATTCGTTAAAGCAAAAACTCGACCTGGGTTTTGCGGCCTCGCCTCCAGTGCTTTTTGTGGACAGTTTGTGCTAAGGTGCCCCGGCTGCTGGCACTTGTAGCACACAATCTTTCCTTCGCAGTTAGTTCCTTGATGATACCTTCCGCATTTTGGACATGCTCTGGATGTCTGTACCCTTGGGAAGTTCTGCTGCCCAGGTTGGAATGGCCTCTTGTTTCCTTCACGGAAATTACTCCAATTGGTCTTCCGTTTCTGCGATGAGTTTCCACGGGTAAAACCGCCACGACTGGGGCCACTACTATGAAAGACTCTAGTCTTCCTGAGCTCCTTCAAATTTCTTTCGATCAATCGACAAGCTTCCGCCGCTTGAATCAATTGTGAGAATTGCTGCGACACAAGCTTCTCCTTTATTTCATACTTCAAGCCATAAATCAGTATGTTTGCCATACTGCCTTCATCTTCACATTGCCTAAAGAGGGTTGAATATCGAGACAAATTGGTAAAACGTGCATAGTAGTCATCAAAAGATTCATCTTGCCCTTGTCGAATGTGCAGAAATTCAGATTCCTTAATCATCTGAACAGAGGGTGGAAAATATTGCTCGTTGAATTTTTCTAGGAATTTCTCCCACGTAATGGGACAATGACGTGCTCGCAGTGTTGCCGCAATGCTCTTCCACCAACGATCTGCATCTCCTTGCAGCTTATAAATTGCCAGTTGAGCTTTTCTATCTTCCGGACATTCCATGACTTCGAATATCTTGTCCAGCTGCATCAACCAGTCTTCTGTTGAATCAAGCTTGCCTCGGAAAGCTGGGGGTTTCATTTTACAGAATTGTGTCACCCAATATTGGGTATTCTCGACCACTCTATTCGGTTGCTGTAGCTCAGCCATCGCTCTCTCCTGTTGGGGAGGTATTTGGAATCGATTGGTTCCCTCAACTTCATTGTCACGTTCTTCGTCGTGTTCGTTGTTGTTTTCATTCTCTTCATTAATTTGTTCTTCCTCTACTTGTCCCCCTTCGGCTTGTCTCTCAAGCCGTTCTGCAAGAAGCGCATCAATGAGTGCCCTTTGCTCTTGTAACATTCTCCTCATCTCCTGCATCTCATCCCGCTCTGGTTGCTGTGGTTGTTCCGGACCTGGCAGGGGTATTACTTGTGTTTGTCTACCTCTGCCTCGGCCTCTGCCTCGTCCTCTAGGGACTCCGGATCCTCTCGAGTTTGCCATACTTAAATCTTTTATTTATGAAACCATGTGAACGTTAGAGAAATAATAATTAGCATACAAATAGGCTTAGCACATATTCAAACATATTTATATATTTTTATAATCAACCATCATTCACAGTAATTGCTTTATTTTACAATTTATCTCCTTAGGGTCTTTTAAAGGTGCACTACAACAGCGTCTATATCTACTACTACTATTACTATGTGTCACTAGTACTTCCATTGCTTCCTTGGACTGATTCTGGTTTTTGTCTCCCTCCTGGTTCACATGCTACGATGTACCCAGCTTTGGATCAGCAGTAGGTGGATGTAGACCTTCTCAATAGGTCCTGCATCGAGAAGTTCATTCGTTTTGTGAATCCAGAAATTGGTTCGAGGAAAATGATGAAGAGTGGATCGGATCCAGTCTTCGGGAGGATAGGGGCTGTTGAAGGGCATGAACGTATCGTAAAGCTCCCTAACACGGGTCAAGAAGCGTAAGTACTGCTCTTGAGCGGTTGCCACATTCTAGCCTGCTCGAACAAAGTCATCATACAAAATCTCCGTCAAGTCGCGGTTGCCATTCAGCACATACCGTAGGTTTTCATCGTCAGCGTTTTCTAAAATAGCTACATTATCTGCGTGCTCTTCTTCTAAGTCAGCTACATTAATGTAGTCAAAATTGTCCCCAACAGAGGAATGATGTGAATCTGCTGGGGAACCTGGTGTAGGTATGGCTGGAACAGAATTAGAACCATCAGAGTTTTCTGGGCTTGGATGGTATTCGGGCTCTGGGTCATGTAAGTGTTCAACAGGGTAATGTGGATTGTATGGCAACCCCAAATCATTAGCAGGAACAGAACGTATTGGCACAATTTGAGGTGCAGATGCGGGCGGGGAATAAACCGGGTCAGGGTTCAATCTTCAGGCCACCATCTGAGGGTTTACAGTTTTTCGAGCAACACGTCTCATACGTCCGTAACGGTAAACGAAAGAGGCTCTTTGATAACTAAGTGGGGATCTAGCCATTTACGTACACCAAAGTTATATCAGTACTCTTTTCGAAATATGTTTCAAAACTACGGCTTAGAGCCTAACTCAATTAATCAACCGATTGGCCAGGTAAGTGTCTATCATGGGGGTCTCACCAACTCTATGGCGACTGCTTGACCGAACCATATAGACTAGCCTTGCCTTCGGCACCAATGGTTTCTTATAACTGAGCCAGGTTCTAGCCGGAAAATATTTTTTTTAAAAAAAAAAAACTCCGAACCTAACTCCGTTACTCAAATACACCGGCCTAGCCAGACTTTTTGGAGTAACTTAGTTAACTTCAGAAATGTCTGCTCTGATACCAAAAATGTAACATCCCAATTTTCTAAAGTGTTTTCGAAATAGTTCGATCAAAATTTGAAAAGATTTAATCAGAGTAGAGCATCGGAATAGTCGTGAAACGAGTAACTGGAATAGTCGTGAAACGAGTATTTTATCTTTTCTGATAAAATAGTCTGCTCTGATAAAATAGTCTGCTCTGATAAAATACTCGTTTCACGACTATTCCAGTTACTCGTTTCATGACTATTCCGATGCTCTACTCTGATTAAATCTTTTCAAATTTTGATCGAACTATTTCGAAAACACTTTAGAAAATTGGGATGTTACATTTTTGGTATCAGAGCAGACATTTCTGAAGTTAACTAAGTTACTCCAAAAAGTCTGGCTAGGCCGGTGTATTTGAGTAACGGAGTTAGGTTCGGAGTTTTTTTTTTTTTAAAAAAATATTTTCCGGCTAGAACCTGGCTCAGTTATAAGAAACCATTGGTGCCGAAGGCAAGGCTAGTCTATATGGTTCGGTCAAGCAGTCGCCATAGAGTTGGTGAGACCCCCATGATAGACACTTACCTGGCCAATCGGTTGATTAATTGAGTTAGGCTCTAAGCCGTAGTTTTGAAACATATTTCGAAAAGAGTACTGATATAACTTTGGTGTACGTAAATGGCTAGATCCCCACTTAGTTATCAAAGAGCCTCTTTCGTTTACCGTTACGGACGTATGAGACGTGTTGCTCGAAAAACTGTAAACCCTCAGATGGTGGCCTGAAGATTGAACCCTGACCCGGTTTATTCCCCGCCCGCATCTGCACCTCAAATTGTGCCAATACGTTCTGTTCCTGCTAATGATTTGGGGTTGCCATACAATCCACATTACCCTGTTGAACACTTACATGACCCAGAGCCCGAATACCATCCAAGCCCAGAAAACTCTGATGGTTCTAATTCTGTTCCAGCCATACCTACACCAGGTTCCCCAGCAGATTCACATCATTCCTCTGTTGGGGACAATTTTGACTACATTAATGTAGCTGACTTAGAAGAAGAGCACGCAGATAATGTAGCTATTTTAGAAAACGCTGACGATGAAAACCTACGGTATGTGCTGAATGGCAACCGCGACTTGACGGAGATTTTGTATGATGACTTTGTTCGAGCAGGCTAGAATGTGGCAACCGCTCAAGAGCAGTACTTACGCTTCTTGACCCGTGTTAGGGAGCTTTACGATACGTTCATGCCCTTCAACAGCCCCTATCCTCCCGAAGACTGGATCCGATCCACTCTTCATCATTTTCCTCGAACCAATTTCTGGATTCACAAAACGAATGAACTTCTCGATGCAGGACCTATTGAGAAGGTCTACATCCACCTACTGCTGATCCAAAGCTGGGTACATCGTAGCATGTGAACCAGGAGGGAGACAAAAACCAGAATCAGTCCAAGGAAGCAATGGAAGTACTAGTGACACATAGTAATAGTAGTAGTAGATATAGACGCTGTTGTAGTGCACCTTTAAAAGACCCTAAGGAGATAAATTGTAAAATAAAGCAATTACTGTGAATGATGGTTGATTATAAAAATATATAAATATGTTTGAATATGTGCTAAGCCTATTTGTATGCTAATTATTATTTCTCTAACGTTCACATGGTTTCATAAATAAAAGATTTAAGTATGGCAAACTCGAGAGGATCCGGAGTCCCTAGAGGACGAGGCAGAGGCCGAGGCAGAGGTAGACAAACACAAGTAATACCCCTGCCAGGTCCGGAACAACCACAGCAACCAGAGCGGGATGAGATGCAGGAGATGAGGAGAATGTTACAAGAGCAAAGGGCACTCATTGATGCGCTTCTTGCAGAACGGCTTGAGAGACAAGCCGAAGGGGGACAAGTAGAGGAAGAACAAATTAATGAAGAGAATGAAAACAACAACGAACACGACGAAGAACGTGACAATGAAGTTGAGGGAACCAATCGATTCCAAATACCTCCCCAACAGGAGAGAGCGATGGCTGAGCTACAGCAACCGAATAGAGTGGTCGAGAATACCCAATATTGGGTGACACAATTCTGTAAAATGAAACCCCCAGCTTTCCGAGGCAAGCTTGATTCAACAGAAGACTGGTTGATGCAGCTGGACAAGATATTCGAAGTCATGGAATGTCCGGAAGATAGAAAAGCTCAACTGGCAATTTATAAGCTGCAAGGAGATGCAGATCGTTGGTGGAAGAGCATTGCGGCAACACTGCGAGCACGTCACTGTCCCATTACGTGGGAGAAATTCCTAGAAAAATTCAACGAGCAATATTTTCCACCCTCTGTTCAGATGATTAAGGAATCTGAATTTCTGCACATTCGACAAGGGCAAGATGAATCTTTTGATGACTACTATGCACGTTTTACCAATTTGTCTCGATATTCAACCCTCTTTAGGCAATGTGAAGATGAAGGCAGTATGGCAAACATACTGATTTATGGCTTGAAGTATGAAATAAAGGAGAAGCTTGTGTCGCAGCAATTCTCACAATTGATTCAAGCGGCGGAAGCTTGTCGATTGATCGAAAGAAATTTGAAGGAGCTCAGGAAGACTAGAGTCTTTCATAGTAGTGGCCCCAGTCGTGGCGGTTTTACCCGTGGAAACTCATCGCAGAAACGGAAGACCAATTGGAGTAATTTCCGTGAAGGAAACAAGAGGCCATTCCAACCTGGGCAGCAGAACTTCCCAAGGGTACAGACATCCAGAGCATGTCCAAAATGCGGAAGGTATCATCAAGGAACTAACTGCGAAGGAAAGATTGTGTGCTACAAGTGCCAGCAGCCGGGGCACCTTAGCACAAACTGTCCACAAAAAGCACTGGAGGCGAGGCCGCAAAACCCAGGTCGAGTTTTTGCTTTAACGAATGAAGAAGCCAGAAAATCTCCGGAAATGATCAAAGGTATTATTTCTCTTAATGGGAATTTACTCCAAGCATTGTATGATTCTGGTGCTAGCCACTCGTTTATTTCATATGATTGTGCAAAGCGGCTAGGAATGCATGCTTATAGACTACCATATGATCTACTAGTAGCCACACCACTTGGTGCGAAATCCTTAGCTTCTGATGCATGCCTTAATTGTATTGCGAGCGTAAATGGACGAGTTTCAAACATAGATCTTATCCGACTACCGCTTAGTGGCATTGACGTTATTCTCGGTCTTGACTGGCTGACGGCTAACAATACGATAATTGATTGCGGAAGTAAACAGATATCCTTCGCACCCCCGCACAACCGAAGCAAGGTTGATGGGAGTCTGAGTTATATCTCTGTTTCGGAAGCAGAAAAATGCATAAAGCATGGTTGCCAAGCATACATGGTATTTTTCTCTGTAAAGGCGGAAGCTGAACTCTCACTCAAAGACATTCCGGTTGTCAACGAGTTCCCTGATGTGTTTCCAGAGGATCTCACTGAGTTACCTCCTGAAAGAGAAGTTGAGTTCGCCATTGAGTTGATGCCTGGAACGGGATCAATATCAAAAGCACCATACCGAATGGCGCCGAACGAGATGCAGGAGTTGAAGAAGCAACTTGAAGAACTGCTGGAGAAAGGGTTTATTCGACCCAGCGTGTCACCGTGGGGAGCCCCCCGTATTGTTTGTTAAAAAGAAAGACGGAAGCCTACGACTTTGTATCGACTACCGTGAGTTGAACAAAGTAACTATCAAGAATAAATACCCACTTCCCCGAATCGATGATCTACTCGACCAACTATCTGGTTCCTGTGTATTTTCAAAGATCGATTTGCGCTCAGGATACCACCAGCTTCGAGTAAAAACCAGTGATATTCCAAAAACAGCTTTTAGAACCAGATATGGGCATTACGAATTTCTTGTGATGCCTTTCGGATTGACTAATGCACCTGCCGTATTCATGGATTACATGAATCGGATTTTTCGCCAGCACCTAGACAAGTTTGTAGTAGTATTCATCGATGATATACTGATCTATTCAAAAAGCAGAGAGGAGCACGAGGAACATCTGCGAATCGTATTAGGTATATTACGTGACAAGCGACTTTTTGCTAAGTTTAGCAAATGTGAATTTTGGCTGCCAGAAGTGAGATTTCTGGGCCATGTCATAACTCGCGACGGAGTTGCCGTTGATCCTAGCAAGGTAGAAGCGGTTCTGGACTGGAAGAGACCAGAAACAGTGACAGAGATACGTAGCTTCCTGGGTCTAGCGGGATACTACCGCAGATTTATACAGAATTTCTCGCGTCTTGCCTTACCATTGACAAAGCTCACAAGGAAAAACCAACCTTTTGTGTGGGACAAGGACTGTGAGTCGAGTTTTCAAATACTGAGGGAGAGGTTGACTACAGCACCAGTATTGATCATCCCAGATCCAGATGAGACTTATACAGTATATAGTGATGCCAGTGGACAAGGATTGGGATGCGTCCTGATGCAACAGGGCAGGGTAGTAGCTTATGCCTCTCGTCTGTTAAAGCCTCACGAGTTGAACTATCCTACGCATGATCTAGAACTTGCAGCTATCGTGTTTGCTTTAAAAATATGGAGGCATTATCTCTATGGTGCAACCGTAGAGTTATACTGCGACCACAAGAGTCTGAAATACCTTTTTGATCAAAAGGAACTCAACATGAGACAACGTCGCTGGATGGATTTGCTAAAAGATTACGACTTGGAGATCAAGTATCATCCGGGTAAAGCAAACGTTGTAGCTGATGCACTCAGTAGAAAAACGGTACTCACTGCGTACATGATGATACAAGAGCGGAAACTACTTGAGGAGTTCAGAGACCTAAACCTGACCAATCAGGTTTGCATGAACCACTGCACATCCGATGACATCTATCTTGAAAGTCTCCTTGTTAGTCAAGGGGAATATGATCTGAGAGATGCGGTTGAGGAAGCTCAAAAGCACGATGAGTGGGCTATAGCAGCACGGGAGATGATCTCACGAGGAGAGACTCAAGACCGTGACCTATCGCCAAGTGGCTTGGTCAGATACAAGAAGCGGATCTACATTCCGAAGGATGGTGAATTACGACAGAAGATACTAGACGAGGCTCATAAGAGCAGATATACTCTACATCCGGGAATGGTCAAAATGTACCAGAACTTGAAATCCGAGTTTTGGTGGCCCAGATTGAAGAAAGATGTAACTGAATACGTGGGAAAATGTTTGACCTGTCAAAGAGTTAAAACTGAACACCAACGACCCCCTGGTCTTCTTCAAGGTCTGGAAATTCCGGAATGGAAATGGGAGAACATTACCATGGATCTAGTGGTAGGGTTACCTAAGATCAGACAACACGACGCGATTTGGGTAATTGTTGACCGATTGACTAAGTCGGCACACTTTCTCCCCATTAGTATTAACTACTCACCAGAACGTTTGGCGGAGATTTATATCAAAGAGATCGTAGGACTTCATGGTATACCTAAGAGTATTGTCTCTGATCGGGACCCGCGATTTACATCCCGATTCTGGGAGGCTTTGCATGCAGAGATGGGAACTAAGCTAAGACCTAGTACAGCTTATCACCCGCAGACCGATGGTCAATCTGAAAGGACAATACAGACTCCAGAAGATATGCTTAGAGCGTGTGTATTGGATTTCAAAGGCCATTGGGATGAACATTTACCGCTGGTCGAATTCGCTTACAACAATAGTTACCATTCGAGCATACAGATGGCTCCGTTTGAGGCATTGTACGGGCGGAAGTGTCGATCACCTATATGCTGGACAGAATTGTCGGAGCGAGAATTCATCGGGACAGATTTAGTTGATAAGACCTCCAAGCAAATTGCATTGATCAAACAGAGACTCCTAACAGCACAAAGCAGACAGAAGAGTTACGCTGATAAGAGGAGAAGACCACTAGAATTCGAGGTTGGAGACCATGTGTTTCTCAAGATATCCCCGGTAACCGGTGTTGGTAGAACGCTTAAACGGCGAAAGCTAAGTCCTCGTTACATTGGGCCATTCGAAATCTTGGCAAAACGTGGACCGGTCGCATACCAGTTAGCCTTACCCCCGAATTTGAGTAAACTCCATGATGTTTTCCATGTTTCTCAACTAAAGAAATACCAACCTGACCACGATCATATTATTCAGTATGAGGATATCGAGGTACGACATGATAACACTTTCGAGGTCGAACCGGAGCGAATTCTCGATTACCAACAGAAGCAGCTTCGACACAGGAATATTCCTTTTGTGAAGGTGGTCTGGAAGGGTTTATCGCCTAATGAAGCAACTTGGGAAACAGAAGAAGGTATGAAAGAAAGATATTCGGAATTTATGGCTCAGTGCTTAGTAGGTGTAGAGTAAATTTCGGGGACGAAATTTATTTAACGGGGGGAGAAATATAATACCCCAAAATTTGTTTTAAATATGATATATTGGCGGATTTTGAATTGGTATTTTGTTTGATATGAATTTTTTTTTACTATTCAAGTATACGTACATGAATAGTATTTACTATTCATAAATACGTATTTACTATTTATAAATACGTATTTACTATTCAAGCGGGACCCATGGTTACATAATTCTCCCAACATTTGCATCCGTGAAGTTTGAAATTTGTGACCGTGGGACCCACTCAATAATATAATATTATTGTAATGTAATATCTTATATTTTGGGAAATAATAGAAATAAAATTATATCTTGTAAACCGTGAACTAGGTTTCTTGGGTAAGGGCATATTATGAATCAGTGAATTTTTGTCTCGAAGATGGTGTCACCCGAAGTAATTTCTGTTTCCGGCAGTGTCCGACTTAAAATCTTTGACAGATTACGAAATATCCTGAATGAGGTCAAAAATTCAGTTGACCCAGATATTTCTAAAGAGGAAGAATAGAGCTTCAAGGCTGTACTTCTGGATTTTTGAGAATTTGCAAAAGATCACGCGATCAGAACACCGAAAAGGGAATTTTATCAGTATTTTATTAAAATATTATAAAACTTTTTCTTAAAGTTCACAAGGAGCCAGAGGAGAGTCACGGGTTTTGTTTTTAGTTTTTTTTAGAAATTACGAAAAATGACCCAAAAACAAGAAATTACACTTAAGGACCCATTTTCCAACACTATAAATAGAGGCCTCACTTCTTCATTTTCTTCACACCAAACTCAGATCACAACGGTCGAGTTTAATAGAAGAGAGAGAATTCTTAGAGTTTAGAGTGAGAATTTAGAGTAAAGTTCTCGGAGCTGGAGAGAAGGAGTAAGAACTTCAAGGGTAAGTTCTTTGGTCCCTAGTCTTAAGATTTGGTAGTTTCTTTCGGTAATTATAGTAGAAAAGCCTGATAGAGTTTTTCTGAGTATGCTCTGTGGCTGCAGCTTAGCCTGATCTGTCACATCAGAAAGGAATTATTCTTGGGCAGTAATATTATTTACTAGTACAGTAAATACTATTTATCGAACAGTAAAAATTATTTACCGTCACGGTAAAAATATTTTACTGGAACTATTCACATGAATAGTAAATCTTCAGCATAGGATTCCACAAGTATTGCAAAGTTGATGGTCACTGATAAAAATGATATTATAGGATATCTATGAACTTTTACCGCTGCTGCTGTTATACCGCTGTTTTCCGTTAGAAGTACCGTATTCGTCAAACGTACCAAAGCATCATCAACGAAGGTACGGACGCGTACTGTAACACTAACTCTAATGCTTATTGTATGCTTATATGTGATAGATAGACTGAAACTCTGTTTTAAAAATTGATCATACACATACAACTTAAAACGGGTTATAGTCTTGATAATGCCGTTATGTTTTCCTAGCGCTGAGGACACGGATGTACACCGTGGCACTGGTGAATAGTGCAGACTATAATAACATGCATATTGCAGTGGCTGTGTTATGTTATTATTTGATTATGAATGTATTGTATGTGATTATTACTGTTTTGCCATGGATATCTGTCATTCATATTTGATACATAAGCATGAGGTTAACCGTTACCTGAGGTTCAATGGTAATTGAACCTCAGCTCTTGCTTTAGCCCCAGGATCCTCAGGAGGACAATCCAAGGAGAAGGGTAAGCAGGTGGCGTGAAGAGGCAGACGAGGAGTTTTCTTTAAAAATCTTTATTTCTGTTTTTTTTTTTTCTGAATATTCGACTCTTGGATGACTGTAACAGAAGACTGATGCACCTTTAATGAATGTTTTATCAGTTACTCGTTTCACGACTATTCCGATGTTCTACTCTGATTAAATCTTTTCAAATTTTGATCGAACTATTTCGAAAACACTTTAGAAAATTGGGATGTTACATTTTTTGGGGTATTATAGACCCGAGCCCTGACTCTGATACCAATTGTAACATCTCAGACGCCTGCTTGTGGATATTGTCTGCTTTGGCACATATAAAGTCTCACGGTTTTGTTTCTGACTGGGCCTAGCTCATCAAAACGCGTTCACAAGGGAAAGGTCTCTGCATCCTTATAAGGCATGCTTCGTTCGCCTCCCCAATCGATGTGGGACTTTACAGTTTGGGGAGGCGAACGAAGCATGCCTTATAAAGATGCAGAAACCTTTCCCTTGTGGACGCGTTTGTGTCAAGTCCCACATCGATTGGGAAGGCGAACGAAGCATGCCTTATAAGGATGCGGAGACCTTTCCCTTGTGGACGCGTTTTGATAGGCTAGGCCCAGCCAGAAACAAAACTGGGAGGCCTTGTGTGTGCCAAAGCGAACAATATCCACAAGCGGGCGCCTGTGATGTTACAATTGGTATCAGAGCCAGGGCTCGGGTCGATGTGCCAGCGAGGACTCTGGGCCCCAAGGGGGTGGAGTGTGAAGTCCCACATCAACCGGGAAGGCGAACGAAGCATGCCTTATAAGGATGCGGAGACCTTTCCCTTATGGACGCGTTTTAATGGGCTAGGCCGAGTCAGAAACAAAACCGTGAAGCCTTGTGTGTGCCAAAGCAGACAATATCCACAAGCGGGCACCTGAGATGTTACAGATAATAACTGAAATACTTCTCTGCCTTCATCACCCAACCTCTCGGATCTCCACCTTCAAATTTTGGGAATTCGACTTTAGAGTGAGGACGTTTGTTTGGTCTTTTACTCCACCAAGGTATTTCTCCTTCGAATTCTTCATATGGTTCTGATGGTTTTCCATGTTCCTTCTCCATGTCCTCTATCATAACAGTAAGAGTTTTCTGCTTCTTTACTTCTTTCATCTCAGCAGAGTTTAGATACAATGAAATTCAGTTGCTGCGTCACATTTTCTGGGGCTGAAGATAGTTTGGTGGTTTCTGGTGATTTGGAAGATTCTGCCTCTTGATTGGGATTAGCAGTGGATTGTGGTTTCTTCCTATTATTGCCCATAACTCAAAAATTTGCCCAAAGATTGAACACGCTCTGATACCAAATTGATAGATCCGAGATCCAGATCAGTCACCAACATATTCAAGAACAAAGAATCTAAGTCCTTGACCAAAATACTCAAACATTTATATATGAATTCATAAGTCTGTTTACAATCTAAATGGGATATATATAAAGAAACATAACCAAGAAACCAACTAACTAACTGCTACAAACTTCCTAAATAACTAACTCCTAATGAAACACACATAAAACAGAACAGAATTCTAAACTTCCCCTAATAAACCTAACTTCCAAACTTCCCTCTTAACTTTCAAACTTCTTTTAATTGATCTTATCCAAACGCCTCTTTAGAGGACAGTTTGGTATCCTATCAGCCAACCTTTGACATATCATGATATCTTGTCAGAAGGTCAGATGACATTCACATAAAATTAATATTGAGTTATTGACAGACAACAGAAAAAAAGGATTCCAAAAAAGTAGACGATACAGTAACAGGCACACAATGCATAAGAAGAAGATACCTCCATCAGCAACAGAAGGAGGGAATCCTTTCAAGACTTTTTCCATTTGGCTCGAGCTCTCCCGAGCAACAATACGAGCCACAAGACCCTCCAGGATTTCACCTTGGGCTCTTGCATGATCCTTTGAGCCTGCATTTATTTAAACTATTACAAAAGCAGCGCATTTGATTAATGGCTCATGAAAAGGGGAACCAGTCCGTCAGTTGAGACTTCCACCCATAAAAGAAAATGAAATGTTGAAATTTAAAAAAGAAAAAATTCTGATGAAATATAAACAGAAAAATATGAAGGGGAAAAAAAAGAAGCCTTATCCTCTATGTCAGTTATTGAAAATAAAGGAACATTTAAAAAAAATGCCACGGGAAAATTACAAACTAGGGGATAATGACTTCAGGAAAAGAATGAGAGCACTAAGTCTGCAATATGTAATAACAAATAGAGAGGTACTAGATGATGTATGTTACAGCCCAACATTGTTGGGGTGTCATTTAAGAAACATCCAAGCTTCACAATCCTTTCAAGGGATTTCTTATAATTCTTCATTGCAAAAAAAAAAAAAAAAAGGACGTCTCAGTGTACAAGGCTTCCCACCAGATGAGGTCTGAAAAGGAATAGATGTACGCAGCCAACTTAATTGTTTTATACTCTCAGTCACCATGGGCAAAGAGAGAACTTGTGAAAATGATTTATAGACAAAAAATTCATCAAATAGCCTTTCAACCACAAGATCTATGAAAACATGAGACACAAAAGTCAAATCCATCAAGCATGTTACGCTTAAAAACCATACCTGGTATGGATATATCAGCAATTTCATCAAGAGCCTTACAGACAGGTGTAGCAGTACCCTCTTCACATAAGGCATCAAAGGCAGCAAAGAAGGATGAAACTGATTTCCTACATTTAGAGAAAAGCATAACAAAAAGTTCCTTATGCACTGGCGGACTTTGATATGATAAGACAAATCCAGATCAAAATGTACGGCTTTAAATAACAGAGGGACAGACAACACCTTTTTTTAACAAAATAAGACGTATCTTGACAGCAAGTAGTATATGGCAAACGAGAAAATTGTGTTACAATAACTATAAGAACAAACAATGGTCCAAAGCATGTAAAATTATATGCTCTGCACCAGCAAGACAGAAAGAGTCATGTAACAATGACCCAAACAACCCATTGAATGCCCAAAACAGTGATTATGGCCAAAAGGTTAGACCACAACATAAAATCTGACTAATCTCAATCCCTGTAAAACTTTCAAAAATTAAAGGGAAAAAACTAATGCTAAAAGTACAAGAAGTTTAATCACATAATAATTAAGATACAAAAACCAATAATATTCATCACGAAAGACAAGGAGCCAAATGATAAATAAACCAGGTATAAGGAGAAATGAAACAGAACTTCTAATGCTGCTCTAATTCTCTAACCATTTGAGTATGTCACCATTTTTCAGGCATATAAGTTGTTTTGTTTAAGCCGTGCAATGCACAAAAAAGCATGTCTATAGCAACCCCCCGCTCTTTATAAACCATGAATAGTGCAGATCATTCCTTAAATTCCATGAAATCCACAGAAAAACGGATCTAGCTTACAACGTAAAGTAATGCAGCTCCTAAATTTCCACCTTGTAGAAAACAACCACACATTATTTGTAGGTAGGCGCCATTTTCTGCAGAAAGCAATTATCTCAAGAGTCGAATAAAACTTTGGCTTTCCTTTGCCCAGTTCAGTGACTGCTGTGACTACCACTGCTCAGAACAAGAAATATAATGAATCATTATAAAAAGAGGATTCTATCCAATACTAGCATGAAATAAATTTTGAAAACCGCTGTTTTTTGAAGCATGGTTTACTTACTAAAAGGAGTAGAATTACATGTCATAAGTAACTCAAATATCATTTTCAGCTTGCGCTAAAGGTGTTGGACTGTTTGAGCTGTTATGTAGAAGTTAAAATCCTACTATTATATTTTATATATATAGGCGGAGGCAGTGCTAGAGCAAATCGCAGTCTACTGTGTTCAATTCCTGGGCAACCATTCTGCCAGATTCAAGTATTGAGTTTAACTTGCAGTCATCCATTGAGTTTGTGACTGGGTCAAACAATTTGTGTGAATTTCAACAAGTCACAATTGAGTCTTCAACGCTGCAAGTTGATGAGCAAAGCAGTTCATTTTTCTTCAACAGAATCACCAACTCACCAAATCAACCGAGTTGATTCACAAGTTTGACTATAATGGTTATAATTCATAAACACAAGCAATAGCCTGACCTCGACTAAAATCTTATACAAAATGTAAAAGTAATTCTTTTACTGATTAAACTAAAATCTAACAAATGGAACAATCAAAAGAAAATTTGTTGTTTTACCAAAATCTTCATTGGGACGCTGTCCATGGTCTCCAAGAACAGCAGTTACTAGTTCCATCGATATGCACATATGGTTTCTCTGAAAGACAAAATAAATCAAATAATGATTAATCAGGAGCATTAAACATGACTCCCAGCTAAAAAGTCAAATTTAGATAAGGTTAAAAATAATTCTAGGCAAAATGATTGGATACAGGGGATGTACAGGCGCAAAAGTAAATGCCAGAAGGAGTGAAAAAAATACGTCAACCAAAAAGAAAGTGCAAGTATGTCAAGTTCCATGGTAAGTAGGATATAGAAAAATCGAGAAAGAAAGGAAAGGAAAGAGAGGAGAATAGAAATGATGCTGTGAATTATTCATTCACCAAAATGATCAACAACAGTACACAATAGCCTAGGACTTCCCTTATATAGGATCAGACCTTAGGCAAATACTAAGAGCTGGTAGACAACTCCTATCCCTTCTAACTACTGTGGCTCATAGACCTAGTGAGTGTGGCCTCATGGACTTAATCGTGTGCTAGCACTTTACCCCTAATTACATCTAATTATACCTAATTACATCTAATTATACCTAATTACTAACATTTACAATTTACATATCAATAACAACCAACCAACCCTCTTTAACTAACCCCTTTTCTACATTTACACATCAATTCAAGAAAAAGAAAAACAGAAAATAAAATCGTCATAAACCTTTGTGTTTAAAGAAATGCCAAACATTTCACCAGTTAATCATTATAAAAATTTTGATCATCAATCCCACAAGTGATTCAGAAAATGGCCCAAAAACATGAGATAGGAGCAATTAAAGGAAATTCGGATTAACAAGCAATTGTTTAAGTAAAGGTCTATATAACTTTCATATTATAACAACTTTTATCAAATGATCCAATGTCCAATTTATCAAGCAGAGCGGGGAATCTGCCGACATGTCAAAGGCATAATTAAGTTAAATTTAAAAAATGCAGATGTCTCTTTTCAACTTTTACTTATTAGTTTCATCCTTGGAGATGCTTTTATGAATATCAAAGAAGCTTATGGCATGCTAACATATATGTCTAATCTCTTTTTTGCTTTTTAGAGTATCACCTCAAGAAACTCATTAAATTCAACTTGTTTTTTTGATGCTTCAGTGCCCCAAGCCTCACGAAACATTCGTCCAAGAACAAATACACCAACAGCAGTATATCTGTGCCAGACAAAATAACATTAGAGATATATTCTAAAAAATAAAATTTGAAGAATGCAGTGATACAGATGGTGTAGAATAAATAAGAAGCCTTCAGAAAACTTGCTAAACTCAAGTCAATAATGAGTAAGAGAAAAACAGCAAGAAGAAGCCTTATCCTAAACATAGATAAACACACCCCACAAATCAAAAATAAAATAAAATCTAGTTCACAAACGTTAATTAATCAAAACTCCATCGGAAAAATGAAAAAAATTATTTTATTCTACTTCAAATAAATAATTTTCATATCATAAAATTTGTTTTCCCATTTGATATATTATTTCATGGCCCTCATGGCAAATAAAATTCAAACATAAAACTATAAAGGTAAGATATCATCTTACATATTTCCAAAACTGTTTTTGGCATAAGCTCCTCCCTTATGTCCAGCATACATAAAAAGGGAACCAGAGTGTTTAAGTGAGACCTGCAAATCAACTCAGTTGAAACCAGTACATGAAAATTCATAAAATAGAGGTTTATCCAACAGGTATTCTCGTTGTTAATCTTGAAACTCAGTTAATGAAACTTAAACAGTCTTTCAATTTGACTAAGAAAAATAAGTCGAGAACTATTATACCTCTAAGGTGGCCAAACCTTTCGATACCATCTCAATCATCCTTGTCCTGATCTACAGGGGATATAACAATATAAATCAGTAATAATTCCAAAAATAAAATGGCATGGTCAGCTGCCTGAAAGAAAAACTTGACCAAAGTACAGAGCAACACAATTCGCAGTAATATACAGTAATAGCAGAAATTCCAAAGGAAAATAAGTGCAAAATCTGACTCAGTTACGGCCCAAAAAATTAAATATTTTCCTTTAAACTTTATAGTTATAAGATGGTTTCAAAGAAACAATAACCACACGCAATACTAGATCATAATCATGGGGTCATACAGGTCATACAGGTCACTTCAAAGAATCTAGGCTTAACTATCTGCGGTAGCTGCATCTAAGACAACCTCTTGTGTGGTTGGCAGAGTATTTCTGATGCTTGGAAAAATTTCAGTAATTGGAATTTTATTTCAGCTTTCATGCTATAGACTGTTTGCAATGAAAGTCACCAAAGAATCCTCAATTGCAAAGAAAAATACTTGGAGGGAAAATGAAGTTTTGAAAAAGTTTCTTTCAGCCTCTCTACAATCTAGTCTAGAATCCTTTCCTAAAAGCCTAATCCAGCACAGAAGCTTCCTTATAAACTGTAATACTTTGTCTGTTAATTTTTCTAAAGAGCAAGCATACGAGAATATAGTTTGAAGACCAAGTTCACAAGGAAACAGCTTCGACTGTGCAAATGACATAGTTCAAAAATTTGAACAAAGATGAGAAAATTATAAATGAAACTGTATGAAAAGGAATATACCTCTTGATCTGACTTTTCATTTTCAAATTTGGGGTAGAAAGTAGCTCTAATGCGGGCAAGTGAGTATGTGGAGTTGTCCACCGTAAAATTTTCTAACAGATTATTACTACTCAAAGCAGCAATATTATTTTTAGTTGAAGCCACTTCTGCTTCAACTTTATCTACTGTGTTTCCGCTAATTGTTCCATAGGATTCGACTTTCCAGACTGTCTTTGGACCATGTATAGTAGACTGAGTAGCAGGTTGGACACCTCCAACCTGTCTGGCTGTAGCTGGAACACTGGTTTGGCCACTGCTTTCAGCAATACGCATTTCAGCCAGTCTGTGAGTAACAGCTTCAGACGCACCACCAGTTGCATCTGCGGTGGTCGATGAAATCCTGTCCGCTTTAGGCTTCTCAATCCACTTCAGTTCTTTATGCCCACCAGCACTCTACAAACGAAGAAACATGAAGCACCAATAGTAAACTTAAATTTTAAACAACACTCGTAACATTCAGCATATTCGATGCCACTAGTAAATTAAGAGCTGAAGTTAAGTGAAAAACCAACAACTTGAAATCATACAGCATATGACGGTTCAAATTTGTTCAGTGACAAAAAAAGGGGTAGAAATTTCAACTACGAAACTACAAGCTGCAATAACTGATGGAAAGTAAGAGAATGAGCTTTGTCCACCAAACAAACCATCACGATTGATATAAACATCTTTCACTGCGATTATAGCACCGATCAGTCATTGAAAGCAAACCATCCAAAGACTACATGCTCAACATTCAACAATACCATTGCAATCCAACGCGACACACGATAAGTACAACATCAATGAAAGCGCATTTAGAATAGAGTGCAGACTGGAATAAGAGAGGGATTCAGCGACAAATTACAAACCTGAACCAGCTTGCGAGGCATTGGTGAGGGAGGGATAAGCACAGAACGAGCTAGAATCCTGTAATAACGAGAGAAAGGAAGGAAAAGAAAAGGTGGAGATTTGAAGAAGGAGGTGGAAGAGGAAATAGGAGGAAGCGAACAAGAGTGAGAAAAAGCGCAAATGATCCTCCGCGTCGCTGACATTCAAGTGGTTGGAACAGGGCAGCCAGCAGCAAGGTTTATATATGAGGAAACTCGCCAACGTACCCCACGAAGAACGTGAAAGTTCGAAGCTCACAGTCGGCGCTCTCTGGAGGCCGCTGTGTGTCCTAAATACAGTTATACAAACACCCACGCCATTGATGGAGTGAGCGGGAGACCCGATGAACAGGGATCTGCTTAGGTACTCAGCAGGGTTATTTACTCATCACCAAACGCACCGTCTCATCAAAGAAAGAAAAGCATCATCGCCATTCAACCTTAGGAAATCGCAGTCGTCCATTTCTCCATCCGACAAGTAGAGGACGGCAGGATTTTGGCGTGAAACTTCAGAAGAAGACACGAGAGAATTCTCCCTTCACAGGCGCCCAAAAGGAAAAGGAAAAGAGGAAAGCAGGCATGCAAAATAAAATATAAATAGAGAAGTTAAGGAAACTAAATTATATATTAATTTATTAATCAAACTAATTAGTTGAAAAAAATAAGAAAATAAAAACGCTCTAAAATAATTTAATTAAATTCTTTAATCTCTAAAAAAAATCTACTTGATCTTATAATTAAGCCTGGAGAAAGTATTAAATTTCAACCTTTAAAATTTGATAAAACAGTGAAGACATTATTTTCCATCCCAATGACACCAGTATAATTAAATCATAAACGTAGAAGGTTAGTATTAGAAAAAGATGCAAGGTTATTTAGGCTTCTCCAAATCTCCCAACTTTTCGAGTGGGGAGAAATTTGTCGTCGCAATGCAGGTAATGACCCAACAATTTCTTTCCTTTACTGAAAAATTCCTAAATAAATTTATGTAAAATAAATAAAACTTACAAATACACAGGCAAACATGTTAAATATATTATTTTAATAGTGTAATCTCTTATTACATTTAAATAGTTGTCTAAGAAATGAATTCAATCTATCCATAATCCATCCTATGAAAGCAATTCACGGCTCGTAGATAGTGAGTCAGATGGTGCAATACGGCATTGTGTTCCAAGCTTCAAGAGTTGGAAACTAGTGTGAAAAAACCATGGCGCACCTAAACAAGAAATTTGCGCCATGACATTTTTCGTCTGAGTCCTGAGATGATTTCCACACAAAGTTCCCTTTTGAGGTTGCAAAAAACGAAGACGGTATTGTGCCATCAATCCATCATAGGAGTTCTTTGAAGGGCATTACACAATATTTTAGAACAACACATTAGTTCAGCAGCCCAAAGGAAAGGGCGATCATGCATTTATTTTTTCCTTTCTATACTCCAAGGGTCATGAGACAAAACTATCTGATATATACACCGTAAATTATGTCCAAATAGAAAAGGCAAGAAAGAGCATTATAACCCTCTATGTTTACCAGATAAAC
This sequence comes from Acacia crassicarpa, assembly GCA_034222035.1. Taxonomy (NCBI): domain Eukaryota; kingdom Viridiplantae; phylum Streptophyta; class Magnoliopsida; order Fabales; family Fabaceae; genus Acacia; species Acacia crassicarpa. Next base: position 47,637,423 of record JAWXYG010000006.1, on the reverse strand, counting down.
TGATATTTTAAGTGAAGTATAAAGCCCTAATTAAGCCAGTTGGAAATCAACCCTCAAATCTAATATTAATTAGCTCCTGATTATGAGCTACTCAATCTTTCCTATTTTGTTTCTCATTATTGCTAATTGTTATCTTGTCATTGATTTCTAATTATTATAATCACTGATTTCTCTCTTCTTGATTGAATATCAGCCTCTATATATTATACCCATTACTTCTCAATAACACGAGAGAATACAAATTCCTCTAAACTTTTTCATGGTATAAGGGCAAGGACTTCAGTTCCATGCCAGGAAAACAAGAAAGAAAAAGAGAGAGAAAACACGAGCGAAGGTGAGGCACAAAAATAGAGCACAACATCGTGCTCTAGGATTACTGAAGGAGAGAGCATGGGTCCACACTGCCTACTCAAGGGTGACTACACAACGTCAATCAATGTTTCCTAGAAGTTCACACAGCATCTAACTAGAGCGCAAAGCACACACGCCATCACAGTCCAGGCACATGAACACACGCACTGGCGTCCTTGGCAAATCCCGACAGCACGTCAACCTTACGCATAGATGTCCACATGCCACTTTTTTCACCATTTTCTCAACTGAATTGATGAATCCCTCTCAATTTCCTCCCTTGTCTGGTTCAATTCCAAAGGCCCTTATGTGGGGTACAGACTCTCAAACTCAAAGTTTTTCCTCTTCTTCTTCTTTTGTCTCTTCCATCAATACTGTTGCACAAGAATTCTCAAAAAATCAGATTATGGTTGTTAACCACAAGCTTAATGGGAAAAACTATCTTTAATGGTTCTAAAACGTGCTGAGATACATTCGTGGAAAGAGAAAGGAGAAATATATTGATGGAGCAGCCCCTTAACCAACTCTTGATGATCCAAGTTTCGACACATGGTTTGCAAAAAATAATCTAGTTATTACTTGGTTATGCGACTCTTTGACCCTAAACATTAGTGAGGGTATCTTCTGGCAAACACTGCATAAGCAATATTGGATGCAGCCAAAAAGACTACTCTTTTCTTGATAACACTGCGCTCTTGATCCATTTGAAGGGTCAACTTTGAGATTTTGAAACTAGGTAATATGTCAGAGACTACTTATTACAATGCTTTGTTGAAACTATGGGAACAACATGACCTATTTGAAGTGCACCCATAGAAGGCCGTCGAGGATACTCAATTGTATAGATAGTAGACGAAGGAAGAATACCCAATTTTTTCCTTGGACACAACGATTCTTTTGAGGAGATAAGGCATAGTAGAATTATGAGGTTAAAACCTTTACCACATCTATTTGATGTAATCAACCATATGCAGTTCAAAGGAAAAAGAAAAGTGCTGAATTGAAGTAGCCAAAATTAAATTGAGGGTTCACCTCTTGCAAAGAAAGAACCACAAAATGAAAGGAAAAATAATAAATGGTGCAATTCTTGCAAGAGCCACACCAAAGAAGAATGTTGGGAACTACATGGCAAGCCATCAACTGGAAAACAACACTTCAAACAAAGCCACCTCCATACAACTGAGCAGAAAGTTGAGGATCTTGATTCCTAAAGCCAGGAGGAATTGCAGGTGCTTCGCGGAATATTTAACCAACAAAATAAGTCAAACTCTATGCTCAGTGTCAGTCTAGAGCAATCAGGTAATTCTATCATAGTTCTCAATGCCGTATGGACTAGTGAAGATACATAGATTGTTGACTCGAGAGCTACAAATCATCATATTAGTAATCGAACTTAATTTACAAGGCTTAAATTCTGTCTTGAAAACCTCTGAGTCAGAGTTGCTCATGGCTTATTCACCAAAAGTTGAAGGATTGGCACAGTCATGCTATCTAAGTATCTGAGAGTTCACAATGTTCTGTTTGTACCTGCACTTGTAATCTAATATCTACGAGCAAATTAACTAAAGGGTGAATATGCCGAGTAATCTATGATGATAATTTGTGTCTTTTTTCAGGATTTAAACTTGAGAAAGACAATTGGGACTTCTAGAGAGTGGGATAGGCTTTTCTACCTGGAAAGCTCGAAGTTGAAAAATAAAGATACTTGAAATGCACGGAAGGCACTAGTTAGCTCAAGTTCTAGAAAAATAGATGTATTTTTGTAGCATTGTTGCTTAAGCCATCCTAGTTTCAATCATGTGTTTCCAAGTTTATTCAATATCCTTTTCATTGTGAAACTTGTCTATTCACTAAACAAACATGATCCTCCTACCGAAAATAGCCCTGCACACTCTCCACTCCTTTCCAACTAATCCACAGTGACATCCGAGGTCCTGCAAGAACACAAACCCTAGCAAACGCAAAATGATTAGTCTCTTTAATAGATGATCACGCTAGAATTACGTGGGTTTACTTAATGACAGAAAAATCAAAGGTAGCCAAGGTTTTCTAAAGTCTCCATAACTTTATGAAAAATCAATTTCAAACTTCTATCAAGGTCCTACGGAGTGACAATCTAGGGAATACTTGAGTGGCACATTGAAGGAATTCTTTATCAACAAGGAATTCATCACCAAACCTCTTGTCTTTACACACTTCAAAAAAAATGCAGTGGCTGAGTGCAAAAACCACCACTTTTTGGAGGTAACCAGAACTTCAGTAATGGAACAAAATATGCCCACGGTCTTCTAGGGTGATGCAGTCCTAACTGCTGCCTATCTCACCAACTGAATGCCCTCCATAGTCCTCATCTATGCCACTCCTATCCCAAAACTCCTTGGCACCTTTCCAAATTGTCCTCTTATCAACCTATTACCCTAAAAAGTGTTTGGATGAGTTGTCTTTGTCCATACACATGATGGAAGAAAATTTGATGCTAGAGCCCAAAAGTGTAGATTTCTTAGATACTCCTCTACCTAAAAAGGGTACAAGTGTTACTGTCCTACCTTAAAGAAACTGTTCAACTCCAAAGATACCATATTCTATGAGGAGGACACCTATTATCCTAAATTACCTACTGAAGGGGAGCATTTAGATATAACTGGCTAATTTCACATGATCCCACTTCCAAAGTCCTAGATACCACTGATACCTTGCCATCAGTCCATGATACCTTACCAATCCTTGATACCTTACCATCATCTTGTAATACCAGTCCTCCAACCACCCAACCTGAACCTGTCTCACCTCAACCTGTACCTACAACTAATGAACTAGAAACACAGGTTGAAATCATTTATTGGATGGATATAGAAGGTGGATCAGAAAGAGAGCCTAGGAAACAATCTCAAGTGGTAGAAATGTCCCTTCCACTCAAAGGAACGACCATGACTCTTACCTAAGACTAGATCTTGAAGCAATGAACTGGCCTATTGCACTTATGAAAGGAGTAAGATCTTGTACTTAGCATCCAATTCAATGGTTTGTTTCATATGGTAATATATCTACAAAAATGCAAAGCGTTGTTTTAAATAGTGCATAGATTAAAATTCCAAATACTTTCCAACAAGCTATGGATGATCCAAATTGGAAGAAAATTGCAAAATAAGAGGTAAAGGCACTTGGGGAAAATAAAACATGGAAATCACAGCTTTTCCTGTGGGAAAGGAACCGGTAGGATGCAAGTGAATATCTTCACCCTGATATTCAATCCTGATGGGAGTATCAATAAGTAAAAGGCAAGACTGGTTGCAAAAGGGTCTACTCAGACTTACGAAATTGATTACCCAAAGATCTTTGCCCCTATAGCTAGATTCAATACAATCCAAGTACTATTGTCGATTGCAACTAACTTGGATTGGTTACTAGAACAGCCGAACGTTAAGAATGCATTCCTTAATGGTAACTTTGAGAAAGTAAAAGGGCATAGGTAACAAACACTTTCCATAGATTTGCTACTGCCTTTATACTTATCTAATGCTTCTTAATGCATCTTTGTTTCTCCAAAGATTTAAGGCTGTTTAGATTAATTGCTTCCTCACTAATAGCTTTTATCTGTTAATTTCTAGGCCATATTAATGTTGTTAAAATGAATATTGTAGTTTTCTGAATGTGAAAGAGAATTGTTTTATATAATTTATAATACCTTATTTTAAAAGTAACCAATGCATTTCATATTGTATACCTTTTAACATATTATATTATATTTTTATAAACTACATATCAAGTTTTTAATATACTTTATTATGCGCCCTCAAAATTACTTCAAATTTATAATTGATGTCATTTGAATTCTTATTACATGATTACATTTCCTTAATAATCATTTATTGTCACATATATAGATACAAATGAACATGTTTGATCAAAAATAAAAGTTCAACAACTATTGCAATCGATGGACAGTACAATACAAATTTTGTATTCGTTAAATTTCAAGAAATAAGTATTGACAGAAACATTAACCATACTTTCCAGGACAATTGATTATCCATTGGTCTTTATGCATTAATTCAAAGAAGTCATCGACAGCCAATATATTTGATGGATGTATAAATTTCTCTGGTCGGGTAAATTATATATTTGACTTATAGACAAGTTTTTTACTTATGTTTGATTATTAGTCTGTTTCCAACTCTGAAATAATCATTGCTCAAGTTTTGTCACAATAGTTCAAAGCTATATTAAAATCAAAGTAGTCAATCCCAGATAGCGGTGCGAAGCGGCTAGCCCAAAAAACGCTATAGCGGTATAACGCATAGCAGGATGACCGCTATACCGAAGATAACATATACACTTATAAATGCTCAAAATTTAAGACATATTCATCATTAATAATAAAAAGTTATAAACTAAAGATACAAACATCGTTAAATTAGTCTTTAAAGACCATAAACAAAACATTCAATATATAATAAACCCATATGGTTGGAAAAGAAACCATAATAATTCCATCTTCTGGAGAGGGAAAAGGAAAAAGAAAAACACAAACAAGCTCTGGCCGAAAAGTGGCAAGAGGGGCTCGCTGAATAGAAAATGGCAGAGGGTTTGGCTGAAAATGGAGGAGGAAAGTAGGTGTTGTTCAACCAGGCGCGTGTAGAAGGAGTGTTACAGTCTTGAATGAGAGTGGGTGCTGTTATATCAAAAAAAAAGAAAAAAAAAACAGAAAGTGGGTGTTGTTAAACCTAAAACGCGGGATGAGGTGTGATAGCATGCGACGATAGCGCTTTGCAACTTGCGCTACAGCCGCTATGTCGAAGCGCTCCGCTAAAGAGCTTCTGTGGCGGCTAGCACCTGTTCCGCACCGCACCACCGCTATAGCGCGCTATTGACTACTCTGATTAAAATATAGTTATCTATATATCCAACTTTATCATCTCACGTTTCAATCAACAAAAAAATTGTAATTATTTTGATTATCCATTAATGATGCTTCCAAATTTTATATAAAAAATTTATGTAACATCAACCATTATCCTTATTATATATATTTCCTCCATAAATCTTCATTGTCTATTGGTCTGTGTTTAATTTAATTTTTATGGTTTTCGTTTTTATATACAATTTCTCAAAATAATTTTAATCATTTCAGGTAAAGCAATGGCGTGTTCTGTGCATTGTATGGGTGTCCATTCTAGCTATTGATTTTAATCAAATGTATTTTTATGATGATAGTCCAGGAACTAACCTGAATAAGAGGATCGTCACAGACTCTGTCAATTAATCTTCCACGAGAAAGTAAACAAAGCAAATGAACCTTGTGCACAAGCTCAGCAAAGCCCTGAATAATGTACAAAGTATTTCCAGCAAGTGGCCATAGTTAATTATAACATCTAAACCAACTATTCAGTAGGTTGTTAGAAGATAGTGTTGGACCTTATCCTGGGATAAAGCACGGCGAATTCGTTTCTGCATGTATGAATATGTTTTTCCTTTCTCTCTTCTCTGCTTCTATAATCTAACAAAACCCACGAATAACAAGTGTGAGAACAAATCTCACGAATATCAAGCGAGCTCGAAGTTAACCATGGTGCACCAAGGACTAACAGTACTGCTGTTAGTAACCAGCGTTCTGTATTCGGCCCTCTCGAAAACAATTTCAAGCATGTCTAGGGCTAAATTATCAGTAGCAAACAAATAAATTGTTCCTCTAAAGATAAGAGCTCATCAAGAATATTTCGTAACAGAAAGCCCCAGCATGAAAGTTACAAAAGTCTCAAAACATTTGTTTCCAATTTCTGTCAGTTGAAAATCTTTCTTTATATCATCAGCTTGCAAAGGCATTTCAAATATGAGACCATCTCAAGATGAAAGTATTCAACGAACATCTCACAACTTTCCTTATCAATTCTTTACATAAAAACTCATAGTGAGCAGATGTCATAAACCGTTAGTTTCATTCAAACATATTCAAGTAGCAATAGATAATCGGAATAATTTCCACAAATCTGTATTGAGAAAATTGTACTTGTGAAAGTTGGAACATAATAAAATCATAGCAAGTAGTATTTGTCTGAAAAAGAATAATGGGACGCTATTCACGCACCTGGAACGTTTTACCTGTGTATCTCTTTCCTAACCTCCAATTTCCAACTAATTTAGCCCTTCCTCTCCTAATGTCCAAAACAAATCCAACATTGCCTCAGTTGGAAATTCACACAATGAGTTATATATATATATATATATATATATATATATATATATATATATATATATTTCTTACATTTTATCAAACACCTCAAAGACACTCAAAGTTCGATCACAAGATAAACAATTCCAAACCACAACGACTAAGTAACAATATTCTCAAACATCTACACAATCTCTTCATATATGAGAAAAACAATATGCTAATACGGTAAATATAAATTTTCCTTCTTAATGCTAGGCTCCACAATTTAAAAAAAACTCTAAAGAAACTTGTGTTCCAACTATTGTCTTTTCCATTAATTAGTCAGAATCAACATAGAGAAGTATTGACATTAAACACATGCTAAATCCAACGTATAACCAAAATAAAAGAACATTCAAGTCCCTTTTTATTCTTTATAACACAAGCCTCAACTATCAAGCAACTTAAAAACATTCTAATCAAATTCTTCTCTTTGGCATTTTAAGAAACGCCTAGAGTGCAATAATATTCAAACAACGGTATCAAATCTTTTACTTTTCATATCTCTTGCCCACAATTTCCAAACATCAATATATAAATTTACTATATTTACCAAACTCTAATCTTTAATAATAGTAATAATAACAATAGTAATAAAAACTTAAATCCCTAAAGATCAAATCTGGAATTTGTCTTCTTCACAACAAATTAACGAAAATCATTAACGAAAACTTACCCAAATCAAGCTTCATCCTGCCCAAAAACACGGCCACCAGGGCTAATGAGAAGAAACCAAATGAAATACTCCCTTATACTCTTAGCCACGCACATATTGAGGGGAAAAGAACTGACAGATTCAGGAATCAGAGAGGGAAGAATGAGTCGGGCAGAGGACAGAGGAAGGAGCAAATGAGGCTAGGTTTTTTTGGAGCTTCAGATCGATAAGCTCCTTCACCACTCACTCTCTCACTAAAACGAACAGAACCAGTGAACATAACAGACCCAAAACGAACAGAGAAAAAAAATAACAGCAGCAAGAATTCCAACCAGACGAGACAGACGCCGGCGACGGACGGACCAGTGACGATGGCGGAATGCGGACGGCAAGGATGAAGGAATAGGGTCGCAAGATGGCTAGGGTTTCTGAAGGAATCTCGCGGCTTCTCCCCCTCTGCCAAACGATGTAGTCGAGCGTTAAATAAAAATCTGATCTCACTTCCCCCTTTTTTTTAAAAAAAAAAAAAAAACACGGCATTTTGGGAATTCTCAGCCACTGAAACAATATTAAAACAAAATAGCCAATAAACATATAAGATTTACTTATGCTTTATAACTTAATCTGCTTACTCATCTTTTTTTTTTAATTATTTATTTCCTTGGGCCCTTACAATTATAATTCAATTTATAATTATTTTTAATTCTCAAATATTTGGGCTATTACAACAATAATGCATGTGAAGTAGACTTTAGAATGTCACAACCATTAGATGAACAAATTCATTTATCTGAATGTAGCTTGCACCTCTTAGACCATAGGCTGCTCTTTTAACTTAGGAAACACTTGAACAGGGTATATTTGGTTTAAGTTCCCCATACATATGCATAAACTGATATTAAGCCAATTAAGGGTTGCTATTCCCATGCTATAAACGTTCAGCAGGGGCAAAAACAGAACCAAAAGAGAAAGTCTCATTTTCAGTTGGAGGTATCAAAACTCAAATATTCAACTTGTGTCAGAATCATAATTGGACACATTCTCTTCAAAACCAGAACTAAAGAAGCATTGTTAGCTAAGTGATCGAATTTCCACCTCTCACACATCAAGGTCAAACTATCAGCATCACCTTACATACTCTTGCCTCTTGCATTCTATGGATTAAATGAGAATTTCCTGATGACAGAGACAATTATTGCAGAGAAGAAAGACTCAAAGGCCAAAAGAAGGAACTCCCTCCTTCAAAAGTTGAACAAATGTTTCAAATAGCATAATCCCTTTGCGACTTAATTGGATCCTAATCTCTTCAATTTCATATTAGATAAAGTTTCTTCACTGTTTCTCTTTCTCACGATATATGAGAAATACAGAAAAAAGACAAAACGAGATCGTACATCAAAGTAATTACCTGAACCTGAGGCGCGCCGCTTTTGCTTGGAACGTCCTCTGCTTCGCATTACTCTAGTCTTGCCAATCTCTCACTCAGGGTTCAAGGAGGCGGGAATGAAAGTGGGAGTCCTCGCGCCTAAAACTGTTGGTTCTTCAAGAGAAAGGGGTAAAGCATTGAAAAGACCGAATAAGCCCTAGAGCCCATTTTGGTTGGTTCAAATGTATGTTTGGTGCAATTAGGGGAAAAAATGAAATTGGCCCCAGCAACGTCGTTTAATCTATCATAGAAGATGTTTTGAAGGTGAATAGAGCACCCAGGACTTCAATTTTGGTGTTTCATTGTAGTGCTCTGTTCTGTTTGGTTTGGATTCCTGAAGGTTTGGTGTTCTTTTCAGTTTGTGAGGTTCTGGTCTGTTTTCGGTTGGCTTGCGTAGTGGTTGGTTCTGTGATTGTCTGCTTGACTGTTTTCCTGAAGCTATGTCAATGGAGGGAAATGTGAATAATGAAGGTACTCAGAATACTACAACCCCTAATCCTGAGTCAAGCAATCCTAGCAATCCTCCTCCACATTCTAGTGCTAAAAAAACAGATCCTGCTTGGGAATATGTTTCTCTTAAGAAAGAGGGGAAAATTAATGTTTTTACATGCCTATTATGTGGTTGTAGTTATAGAGGAGGTGGGATAAATAGGTTAAAACAACATCTAGCTGGTGTTAGTGGTCAAGTTTCTTCTTGTAAAAAAGTTTCTCATGACGTACGTGCTAGAATAAAAGAATCTTTGGTAGAAGGGTCAAAGAAAAATCCTGTCCCTAATGATAATGTAGATGAAGGAAATACAGCTACAAAAAGTCAAGAAGGTCAAGAACCAATTGTATCAAAGAGGAAAGCGCCTAACACTGTGGTTGAAAATTATTTTGCACCTAGGACAACTCATGGTGCTCAACCAAGCATCAAGAGTGCTTGGGCAAGTCAAGAAGCACAACATAATGTGAAAAAACCTTTTGCTCAATGGGCTTATGCGAATTGCATTCCATTTAATGCATTGACTTGTCCGTTATTTCAAAAAGCCATCGACGCGGCTGTTGCAATTGGGCCTGGATTTAAGGTCCCTAGTTACTATGAGTATAGAGTTAGCTTGTTGAGTGATTGCAAGAAAGAATGTCAACTTCTAATTGATAGCCATCGAGCGAAATGGAAAGAAAATGGGTGCACACTAATGGCTGATGGTTGGACGGATGTCAGACAACGAACTTTGATTAATTTCTTAGTCTATTTTGTACATGGCATGGTTTTTGTGAAATCAGTAGATGCCTCATATTTAATTAAAGATGCCAATACACTATTCTCATTGTTTAGAGAAGTCATTGAGTGGGTGGGTCCAGAAAATATTGTCCATGTTGTGACCGACAATGCTGCAAACTATGTAGCTTGTGGTAGATTAATAAAAGAGAGATACAAAACCATTTATTGGTCGCCTTGTGCTGCTCACTGTTTAAACCTCATTTTGAAAGATATTGCATCAATGCCTCATGTTTCAGACCTTGCGAAGAAGGCATCCAAAATCACTGTATTCACTTATAACCATTTGATCTTCTTGTCATGGCTAAGAAAAAGATCTGGTTGGAAGGAAATTGTGCGTCCTGGTGCTACAAAATTTGCCACCACATTCATCACTCTACATAGCATATATTCTCACAAGCATGACTTACAAGCTTTGGCTATTGATCAGCACTTTTTGCAGCATAAGTTAGCATCCATTGAAGCCGGAAAAATTTTTAGTTCAATTGTTTTAGATAATCGGTTTTGGAGCGATTGCTTTCAAATTGTGAGACTTGTGTCTCCATTGATCAAATTGTTGATTCAGATGAGAAGCCTTCAATGCCATATGTCTATGAAGGCATGCAGAGGGCTAAAAATGTGATCAAGGACGTGTTTCAAAAGAAAAAGGAACAATACAAGCCTTATACAAATATTATCCAGAATCGTTGGGATAAGCATTTGAAAACTGAACTTCATGCAGCGGCATATTTGTTGAATCCTGCATTCTTATATAGTCCTGATTTTGTTAGAAAGCATCGAGGTATGGAAGCTGTGATTGATTTGTTCGAGGCAAACTCATCTGATGATCCTGATTATTATGTTACTATGATGAAGCAAATGAGTGTATACCGTGAACGCAAAGAATCTTTTGCTAAAGTTTCATGTGAAAAAACAGCCCGTACACTAGTCCCACGTAAGTACATTGACTTTCATATTCAAAAGCGCATATTGAGATATCTGACATTAATAATACATACTAAATGTCTTTTATTTTATTTTGCAGATGATTGGTGGTTGTATTATGGGGGTTCAATACCAGAATTGCAAAAAATTGCTTTTCGTGTTCTTAGCCAAACTTCTACTTCTTCTGGATGTGAAAGAAACTGGAGCTTGTTTGAGCGTATCCATACTAAAAGAAGAAATAGATTAGAGCATCAAAGGCTTGATGACTTGGTTTTCACTAATTATAATCTGAGGTTAAAGTTTAGATAAACTTGACTTTTGATTACTTGTTTTATAGTTTTATACTACATATAGATATATATACACTTTATTAATGTTGGTATTCTATCATGTTGGCATTATAGGAATCAATTGAAGAAAAAGAAAGACAATTATGATCCTATTGATTATGAATCAATTGATAAAGTTGACTTTTGGGTGCTTGAGGAAGATTCAACTCCTGAATTTGATGATATAGATGCAACAAATGTTCAACTTGAACAAATGGCAAGAGATTTTGGAGGTTCCTAACTATCTCTTCTATTATATAATATTATATTCCTACACATAATAATATGACTATGTCTTTTATATATGTATTAATAATTCTATTCGTTTCATATATAGGTGATGATGATTTTAGTATTGCGCCTCCATCTTTAAATGATGATGATGTCCCTTCTAGTGCCTTTACTTTTCCTCCTACAGCTCCACCCCTTGATGTCTCAATACCTAGAGAGTTGAGTGATGTTAATGCTGATTACAATGATGATGATTATTAGTTTATCAAAGGTGAGAATATTTTGTCATCATATACTTCTTTTTGATATTTTGCTACTATGAATATTTTGTCTCAAATGTAGGTTGTAAAGAAAATTCAAAATTGCTAAGTATAATATCTGAATATGTCACAAGTATTGGAGTATATGATTTATTTTGCTACTGATCTACCTCACCGGTCTAGGCCCGGGTTGACTCCGGGCTGACTCCGATCTGACTCACTAACCCTTAACCCACTACCCCGACCGGTTCAGTGACCGGTCCGGGTTTCAGAACCTTGGTAATTCTAGTATTCTGGTCCTTTTCTGATAATAATTTTGGTCCTGGTCCTTCTCTGACAGTAATTCTAGTCCTTCTCTGACATTAATTTTGACCCTCAAAAATCTCAAATTTTCTTCTTAAACACCTACAATGCAAGATTAAATACAATGTAGCATCAAAAGTCCAAGAAATAATTTTCATGAATAATTAATAAATTATGACCATATTGCCCCTAATTTCACTTAATTCAATACAAATGTTTCTAACTCAAATTACTGCTTAATCATGCAATAACATCCCAGAAAATGCATTAAAAATCCCAATTTTATTATTAAAAATCATATAAAAATATGGTACAATCATTATCTCTGTTACGGACCAGCCCAAAAGGCCCATATTCGGACCTCAGCCCAACCATGCCTAAGGCAGAATCAGCGCCATAATGGGCAAGGATATGGGATCCCACTAATCTAGGATCTCACTAATCAAGGATCTGCCCAATCGTGATCCCAAGATATCAGCCCTTGATATTTCAACCCCGGATATCGCTCATTAATCCAGGGATACTCTCACCAGACTCCTCTATAAATACAAAGAAACCCTAAACTGGTGCACACGTTCTAACCTATGCTCTCTTTATTTCCTGTCACACAGAGCACACACACCACCCCCTAGCTTCACGCCTTCAAGTATATTGCGAACTACGTGGACTTTGATCCCTTCAAAGGGTACGTAGGCTCTAGGCTTGACAACCTAGTCAAGTCCAATCTCTGTGTTCTTAAGACAGAACATTGGCGCCGACCGTGGGGACCATAAACTTCAATCCCCATGACCATTGATGGCAAACACCAGAAGCCACAGCAGAAATCCACCACCGCCGGTTGGCGGTGACCCCCAGCCAAGCCAACCGCCTCCCAGTCAGCCGCCGGAGCAACCGTGGCGAGAAAACACCCCAGAAGGGCACGTCACTGACACGGCAACCTCTCCTTCTGCAGAGAACCAACAGCCATTAGGAGCGCACGCAGAAGCTCCAGCACGAGACGTCCAGGTGATCGAAGCCGACATCCGCATCCTACGGAGGACATAAGAGTCCTTCCTTCAGAGGCTGGAAAATAAGGAGAAACGAGACGACCTACAGAGACAAGCTGACTTTGAAGCTTTTGGCCGAATGATTCAGGATGCCCTCAAGAACGATCGCCGACAAGGAAACCACCGGAGGAATCATAGAAGAGGAAGGAGGGCCCCCGTAGATGACAGCAGTTCCTCGAGCAGCCCAGGGCCGAGGAACACACGCTGCGACAATGGTGAACCGGAGCGGAGGACGAGTACGGAGCGAGGCCGACCACAGTCCCCAGAGAATGTCGAAAACCATGATGACGGTCTTAACCGCACTGATCGGGCTGCCAGAGAGGGCCGAGACCGAGAAGAACACCACGTGGAGGACAGAACTCCCCGGACTCGTAGATCACCTCGCCACGGATCCCCCCGGGAATATCGAGTGACGTATCTGTCGGACTCCGGCAGATCCCCGTTCTCGAGGGAGGCGGCGACGGCCCGTTACCCAAAGCATTTCGATCTGGCCGACCTTCCGAAGTACGACGGAACCCAAGATCCACGCAACCACCTTGACATGTTCGAGAAGCTCATGTGGGTCCGAACAATTAGAGGCCCGGTTATCCAGCGTCTCTTCGCGGCTACTCTGACCGGACCGGTACACAGATGGCTGAGCTCTCTCCCGAACAACTCCATCCGGAGCTTTAAAGACCTCAGACGCAAGTTCGAGTTGCATTTCGCCACCAGCAAAAAACAGCCGAAGACCGAATTCACGTTGAGCAAAGTGCGACAGAAGAAGGGCGAGGCCCTGCAAAAATACCTGGATCGGTTCTGCGAGGTAGCTATGCAAGTGCGGTCGCTGCCCGAAGAGGTTCACGTACACTGCTTAATCAACGGGCTAGACCCGTCATCACGACTGGCCCGAAACTTGTGCAAAAACCCAGTGTACACATTAACCGAGTTCTACACACAGGCGAAGAAGTACCTGGAAGTGGAGCAGATGGAGGCGGCCAACGCTGATAAACCCGAGCGGACAAGGAACACCCCGCCCAGCGATGAAGAACGGCCAAGAAGGCCGAGGGCCAAACACCAAAGGCAGAACCGCGAGAGCCGAGCCAAACCTGACCGGGCCGATCAGAAGGCCAAGTACGACAGCTACACCCCCCTTAATGTCTCTTGGTCTCAGGTATGGAAAGAAGTAGCCCAGGCCGAGATGAGAAGGGTTGACAAGCCGAGGCCGATCAGAGGCCACTCCAACATGGACCTTACCAAGTTCTGCACATTCCACGATTGCCACGGCCATACCATCGACGAATGCTACGACCTCCGCGATGCCATTGAAAAGTTCGTGACAGAAGGAAAGTTACGTCAGTACGTCATCAAGACCCAGGGAAGGACGAGCGGCAAGCGCAACGACCGCGACCGTACCAGGAGTCTGCCCAAGGAGACCCGAAAGCCGAGGAAGAAGCAGAGGACGACCTCAGACGATGAATTCCCCGACATGGATTTCCAATGCAACATCGTCAGTTGAGGATTCGGAGGAGGGGGAGACACCGTGAGCCAGCGGAAGAAATACCTCCGTGAGGTATTAACTATCAGAGACCGCCCCAAGTTCAAGGATGATCCCAAGAGACCGAAGCCGCCCACCTTGACCTTCACCGACGAAGAGCTAAAAGATGTCATTCCAGGCCATCTAGATGGACTGGTGATCACCGGAACCTTGGTGAACTGCCGCGTCAAGAGGATTTTCGTGGATACAGGGAGTTCGGCCGACATCATAAGCTGGGACGCCTACAAAAGGATGCACCTCGACAAAGAGGATCTCAAGCTGTGCAAGACCACCCTGATTGGGTTCAACGGCGAGCAGTCCTTCCCAAAAGGTTACCACGATCTTAGGCTGACCCTCGGGACCAAAGAAGCCTTCAAGTCCAAACGAGTGAGGTTCATTGTCGTCGATTTCCGGTCCCCGTACAACGTCATCCTGGGCCGGCCAACAATCCACAACTGGGACATACTGGTGTCCACTAAGCACCAGAAGCTGAAGATGGTTAACGACAAAAACCAGATAGTTGTGGTGTCTGGAGACCAAAAAGAGTCAAGGCAATGCAACTTCGAAGCTCTCCGGGTCGAGGAAGGAGGACCCTCATCTCCACCTCGGCTCGGATCCAATGAGCAAGTAGCCAAAGCCGACTCCGACAGGCGCTCACGGCAGCCGGTCAACATGGTGGAGCTCGACCTCCGGGAACAAGAAAATCCGAGGCCCGAGCCGGAAGGAGAATTGGAGGAGGTAGTGTTAGGGGCGGATCCGTCCAAGACCGCCAAAATCGGCCGAGACATGAGGGACGACCTAAAAGCTCACATGATCCGTTTCCTCAGACAGAACCAAGACATCTTTACCTGGACCTCGGCCGAAATACCTGGCATCGACCCCCACTTTTGCTGTCACAAACTCGGCATATGGCCGGGGTCAAGACCCGTGGCACAGAAGAAGAGGAACATCGCGGACAATAGACAGAAGGCCCTCAAGAGCCACGTCGAGGAGCTCCTTGCGACCGGTTTCATCCGAGAGGTGCAGTACACCACCTGGCTCTCCAACGTAGTCATAGTCCTCAAACCAAGCGGCAAATGGAGAGTATGTGTCGACTACACCAACCTCAACAAGGCCTGCCCAAAGGATTCCTACCCGATGCCAAACATCGACCAGCTTGTGGATAACTCGGCCGGGTACCAACTCCTCTCCTTCATGGACGCCTATTCCGGATACAATCAGATTGCCATGCACCCGGATGACCAGGAGAAGACCGCCTTCATGACGGGTAAGGTAAACTACTGCTACAACGTCATGCCGTTCGGACTAAAGAATGCCAAGGCCACCTACCAAAGGATGATGAACAGGGTTTTCGAAGACCAGATTGGGCGCAACATTGAAGTCTACATCGACAACATGATCGTTAAGTCAAAGCTTCTAGAACACCACATCCAGGACCTAGAACAAACGTTTGAGAAACTAAGAAAACATCGGATCAGGTTGAACCCGGCCAAATGTGCTTTTGGAGTTCCGGCTGGAAAGTTCTTGGGCTTCATGTTGACCAATCGAGGAATCGAGGCCAACCCAGACAAATGCAAGGCCGTGTTAGAAATGCAGCCCCCGAGGACTAAGAAGGAGGTACAGCAACTAACCGGCCGACTGGCCACCCTGACGAGGTTTCTACCAAAGTCAGCTGAGAAAGCCCTACCTCTCTTCAAGTTACTGAAGAAGGAAACCCAAGGCAGTTGGAACCCAGACTGTGATGCCGCCTTCCTGGAAATCAAAAGGTGTCTGGCAACCCCGCCGGTGCTGACTAAGCTGGATCCAGGAGAGACCCTATTTCTTTACTTGTCAATCGGCAACGAAGCTGTCAGTGCCGCCCTAATGAAAGAAACCGAGACCGGACAGATGCCGATATACTTCATCAGCAAAGCCATGCAGAGCTCCAAACTCTGGTACCAGAAACTTGAGAAGGTGGCCCTTGCCCTACTCACCTCGGCAAGACGACTCCGACCTTATTTCCAAGGATATCGGATAGTGGTCCGCACCAGCCAGCCGATCTGACAGATCCTCCATAAGCCCGACTTAGCTGGAAGGATGACAAACTGGGCCATAGAGCTGTCCGAGTTCGACATTACTTTCGAGGCCCGGCAGGCGATCAAGTCCCAGGCACTGGCGGATTTCATCAGGGAGCTCACCCCGGCGATAACCAATGACGGGACTTGGAAGGTCTACGTGGATGGATCGTCTAATACTAAGGGCAGCGGTGTAGGAGTCATTGTGGAAAGCCCACAAGGGGTCGCCACCGAGCATTCTCTCCAATTAAAGTTCCCGACCTCCAATAACCAAGCCGAGTACGAGGCTCTGCTGGCCGGATTGCTCCAGGCAAAAGACAATGGCGCTCAACGAGTAAAGGTTTTAACCGACTCGCAGCTCGTCGCCGCCCAGATTGACGGCAGCTATCAAGCAAAAGGCCCTCTTATGGCGAAGTACCTAAACCGCGCCAAAGAGCTCATGGCCGAATTCAAAGAGGCAATCGTCTCCTACATCCCAAGAGAGGAGAACGCTAGAGCTGATATCCTCTCCAAACTGGCAAGCACCAAGGGACCGGACAACTATAGGATCGTGATCCAACAGAACCTGACCGAGCCGAGCTGTGTCATGGCCATCTCGGCAGGGCTTGACTGGAGGAAGTCGATAGAGGACTACCTCAAAAGGGGAATTATCCCTACTGACTTGATCGAGGCCAAAAAACTGATCAAAGAAGCCGCTCTCTACGCAATGGTGGACAATCAACTCTACAGAAAGGGACTGCATTGCCCGATGATGAGATGTCTCGGCGAAATCGAGGCAAAATACGTGCTGGCCGAACTACACAAAGGCAGCAACGGCCACCACATGGGGGGCAAGGCCCTCACCAGAAAGGCACTCCGCGCCGGCTACTATTGGCCTACGATGAAGCATGATGCCATGGAAAAGGCCAGGACATGTGACAGTTGCCAGAAACACGCCAGGATCATATGGCCGCCGCCCTCAGAGTTGAAGGGAATGCCAGCCCCTTGGCCCTTCTACAAATGGGACATGGACATCCTTGGACCATTCCGACCGGCACAAGGGCAATGCAGATGGCTCATCGTCGCGGTAGACTACTTCACTAAGTGGATCGAGGCAGAACCACTCGCCACAATAACCTCGGCCAGAGTAATAAAGTTCTTCTGGCACAACATCGTCTCCCGCTTCGGGATACCAGCCGAGGTCGTCATGGACAATGGGACCCAATTCATGGACCACAGATTCCAGGCTTTAATGTCCAACCTGGACATTGAATAGCACTTCTCTTCCGTGGAACACCCACAGTCGAATGGTCAGGCCGAAGCTGCCAACAAGGTCATCCTGGACGGGTTGAAGAGGTGGATGTTGCAAGCCAACACCAACTGGACCAAGCAGCTACACAGCATCCTCTGGGGATATCGGACAAGCGTACAGTCTTCGACCTAGGAAACCCCGTACAGGCTAACCTACGGATGCGAAGCAATGATCCCGGTCGAAATCGGATAGCCATCCTGGAGAAAGGTCAAAGCCGGACAAGAAGGGCAGGAGTCGAACGACGACTCCTTGAAGACCGATTTGGACCTCATAGACGAAATCCGAGTCGCGGCGCATTACCGGGAATTAGCCGCCAAGCAGTTACTCGCGGCTAAGTACAACAGAAAGGTCAGACCTTGGTTATTTAACCGAGGGAACCTGGTACTCCAACGAGCCGACATAGGCAACAAGAATGCCAAGGACGGGAAGCTGGCGGCAAACTAGGAAGGGCCCTACTGGATTAAAGAAAAGCTCGACGGAGGGGCATACATCCTTGAGACCTTGGCACGGAAGACGATCAAAAGAACATGGAATGTCGACAAGCTGAAGATCTACTATAGCTAAATCCAGCCTCGTTTGTCTTTACTTTATTTTCATTTAAGTCAAAGTTCAAGTTATGTTATTTTCTAATGTTCTTTCTTTGTAATGCCCCTTAGGGCTATTTTCCATCAATAAAGGACCCCATTGAGGAGGTTTATGAATGTGCACAAAATTTGCTTAAGCATGAAGCCGAAGCTATGAAGCTCGGCCAAAAATGATAAGGCCGAGGCAAAGAAGCCCGGCCAAGAAACCGAAAGCCGAGGCCCTCAAGCCCGGCACCGGCAAAAGGCCCTGAGGTCATGTACCCGGCCGAAAAAACTAAAAACATCTAGATGTACGAAAACCAGCCGTTGTACTCCGACAGGCATTGGTTAGAGCTCGGCGAAGGCGCCATAAGTGGCCTTTCAAGAAATTGACGCGTCAACGCTCGCCCGACTAAGCAAGCAGGCTACCATGCCGACCTTGATCAGGTCAAAATGACCGACTTGAGGCAAGCGAAGCCTTGGTTGGACATATGGTAGTCCAGCCCTTACGTCGGTAAAACAAAATCCGACTAAGTGAAAGTTGGAGCCCGATTATTAGAAAGTCGGGCCAAGGCAGTGAGGTTAGTTACACTTGATCAGGTTGAGACAAGACAACTCTGCCCCAACCTCCCACACGCTAAGTGTGGTAGAGTAAAGACGGCTTGTACACATACAGCCGACTAACATTTAAGCATGGGCAAAAAGATGATAGAATTGTAAATCACTCATTGTCTAAAGCATCCAAACGGCCTGTACTCATGCGGCTGACGAACGTTTAAAACATAGATGGAAGGATGACAGAATCATTCACTGCCTAAGTTATCTGAACGGCATGTACACATACAGCCGACGCACACCCAAACCGAGGCAAAATGATGATAACGAAAAGTAAACCATTCATCGCCTAAGATATCTAACCAAGCTTAGAATCGCAGTAAAAGGATGATGAAAATGTAGGTCATTCATTACTCGGAAAAGTTTATACAAAATGGCGCAAAGGCCAAAATTGTTCTAACAAATTACAGGGGCACAGACGCCCCAAAACCAAGAAAGGAAAAACAAAAAGCTAAGACTAGCTGGAGGGCTCGGCCTCAGGATCTTCAGCCTCGGGATCTTCGGCGTTGGTAGCATCCTCCTCAGCAACCTCGGCAAGACCCCCGGTGGCAGGAGACTGATAAGGGATTAAAGTCCCGTCTCCATGAACGAAGGCACGGTAGTCGTACCCGTCCACGTTAAGCTCGGCCCCGGGGTTGAAATGCCGGATCTGGGCCAAGGCCTGCTTAAAGCACTCCTCGGCAGTCTGCACCAAGGCATCAGAGACCTCCTGACGAGCCACCTTCTCCTCAGAAAGGGCCTTCTCAAGCGCCTCCTTCTTAGTGGCCAGAGTAGCCCGCTGCTGCTGAAAAACCTTCATCGCAGCCAGGCCCTCTGACATCCCCTTTTGAGCCCGCCCACACTCCTCAGCTGCCTTCTCAGCCTGCTCCCAGACGAGCTGGAGCTCCTTATCAGCCTTCACCGCCGTGGCCTTAGCGGCATCTCGCTCCACCCTGGCAGCGTCCCGTTCCGCCTAAGCCGAAACGAGCTCTCCCTCCGCAGATCTAGCCCTAGCCTCGGCTTCGGTCAACTCCTTCGCCAGCTCCTCGGCAGAGCCTTCAGCTCAGCCTCCACCTTCCTCAGCCTAAGACACTCGGCCTCGACCAGGGCATACTGCTCTCGCACCAAAATCAGGGCCTGCACATACCCCACCGACCGGCATAGCTCCCTCTGAGCCAAATGTAGCTGATCCAAGGCCGGGGGAGACAGTGACCGGCCCTCCATGAAATGCCGAGGCAGGAGAAAAGCAACATCGACTTCAGGGGCCACCCCCTTCTCCCACAGAAAGCCGCGGTGGAAAACCGAAGACGGACCCGTCGGCGGAGGAGGAGGAGGGGGGAGGAGGCGGAGAGGAGGGCGGACCCGGCGGAGAGCCAGCAGTCACCTCAGGTCGAAGAGCATCCTCGATCTCCTCGTCCGAAATTACGACCTCCTTCCCCCTGGAAGCCGGAGACAGGGCGACAACTTCTTGCTCCTCAGAAACTTGGGATCCTATCGCCGGGGAAGACTCGGTGACAACAGCAGTGGAAGGACCCTGGCCATCCAAGCCCTTCGATTTCTTGGAGGCCGCGGCAGCAGGACCACGGCCATCAACTGAAGCACCCCGCTTCTTCGGCCGACTGGGAGAGGCAGCAGCGGTGTTCGCCAACCAAACATATAGTGGCAGGGCATCCATGGTCCTAGCTAAAAAGAAGGAGAGATGAAACGAGTTAGCAAGCCAGTAAGAGGAATCCAAGAAACCAAGACAAAAACAGAGACAATACACTACTAGAAACCCTACTGGTAGGAGGCAGCGGCTCGGCGCCGTCCCCAGTTATAAAGTAGCTAGCCGGCCTCACACCGTACTCTGCCAAAAGAGCCTCCATCCGTTGCAGGGCAGAGGCTGATTCTGGTAGAAGGCCCTTGCACGAAACCTGGAAAGAGGCGGCCTTGACCATGTAGTGGCTCTCCATCCAGTATAAAGGGAAACGAGAGCCCACACCAGCGCTCTTGGTTCCCCCCAGAAACCAGGGCTGCTTCCCGGACTCGGCCTCGACTTTGAAAAACGCCCCTTTGAAGCGCTTGAAGGAATCGGAGAAGGGCGTCATCAACTTTCGATCCGGGTTGATCCGGAGGGACACCAACCCCCTCAACTTGTCACTCTCCTTCGGCGAACTAGGGGTGAAAGGGCCAAAGAAATAAAAGAAAAGATTGGTCGTGCACGGAATAGGAACCGGAAAATGACCACACAGCCTCTCGAAGGCCACAAGATAAGCCCAACCATTTGGATGGAGCTGGGACGGGGCAAGGCGAAGATGTCGCAAAGCCTCCATTTGAAAGGGGGTAAAAGGAAGGGAAACTTGCACCCGTGTCAGACAATCACGGTAGAAAAAGAAAAAGTCTGGGTGGCCCTCCGACCGAGCCGCGCAGATAGGCTCGTCGGCTGTCGGACACCTGACGACGCACCCAGGCATGACCAGGATCTTCAGCCGCGCAACATCCGCGTCCGACATAAGCGACTGGGTCTTCAGCACCTCGTGCGATACCCAGCTGTACTGTCGACACAAAGCTTCGGGCGGACTAGAAGAGTCCGAACCCTCGGGATCCGAACGCCGCTTGGAAGACCGAGGTTTGGGAGCCATTAAACCTATATGAAAATAAACAAAGCTAATATCAGTGAAGAGCGGAAATACCTGGCACAGATACAGTAGCAGGCGAAAAAGACTGCGGACTCGGACGAACAGGGGCGCTAGAAGGGACAGCCGGGGCAGACCAGTGCCGGCAAGAACCAAGTATGGAAGAAGCCTCGGAATCTCCACCGCAAGCCATCAACACAGAAGCCTCCCCAAGGCAATCCCAGCAAGGGCCGAGATACCCCTCCGGGGCGGATGTTTTGGCGAACAGCAGAAGGGCCCTCATAGAAATTGAGGGGTTGAGCCATCAGCACCAAGGGTCCGAAATCGGATGAGGAGCCTACCCCGGCCCCACCGGGCGACTCAAGGGGAAGAGCACGAGCTAGTGGATGGAAAGGGTGGTAAGGGAGTGAAACCGAAACCCTAGCCGAAGCCGGGCGAGCCCTGGCTCGCCCCGGACGAACAGCGCCACCTCGACGCAAAGGAGCCAGAACCCCCGTAGCGGGTGGTTCACCCCCAAAAACCCAATAAGTGGCCCGTGGAAGACGCGTACGGAGGAACATTTCCTCCTCCGGCGTTAACGACGCCCTTGCTCTAGGGACATTTCTATCTCTCACCATGGTCAAAAGACTAAGGCACTAAAGGCCGGTGTTTAAGGGAATATTGGGACGAATTTTGGGTATGTTGACACTAGAGAAACCCAGAAAAACCCAGAGATATAGTAGAGCGACAACACAGGCAACAATTTCAAAAATAAACGGTAAAATGCAAGAAAGTACCAAACAAAAACGCAAGGGAATAGGCAGAATACCTGTGTGGATAAAATGAAGGGACTGAAACTCCGGAAATGAAGAACGGCAAAGTCTCAACTGGAAAAGGCTTAGAAGGAAACCAGAGAAAACCAGAGAAAAGCGTCTGAGAAGAAGAGGAATAGCGGGAAAAGTAAACGAAATGAAAGGAAGGAAAATTATTTAAACCATACCGCGAAACGCCAAGGATAAAACGATCTATTCGACCTTAGGCACGACGGGATTGGCACAACACGACGTCAGCACAATAAATGCGCATAGGCCTCGAGAAGCGAAAAGACGTGGCGGTTACAGACCGCACCCACTGAAGGCCTGACAGCTGTAAACCTGCAATAATGGCACACGCGGAGGGAATCCCAAAGCGTCCGGAGAATTCCAAAAGGCAAAAGGTTCGGATCCGAGGTCACTGACGGGCATTTGGGACCCGGGTAGGGCGAATAACCGTCTGGACAAGATAGACCCGGCATTCTAGGCAAGACGTCGGGACAAAGGTGTGATAAGCCGACCACTGATCCGGACCGGACTGATGGTCGCGGCAACCGAGAGCCGGCCCGGCCAAGGAAGAAGGCCTCGGCCATACCAAGGATTGGGGGCAATATGCACCTCGGCCGTTCAGAAGCCTGAACAACCGAGCTGGGGGGCAACTATTACAGACCAACCCAAAAGGCTCATATCCGGACCTCGGCCCGACCATACCTAAGGCAGAATCAGTGCCATAATGGGCAAGGATATGGGATCCCACTAATCTAGGATCTCACTAATCAAGGATCTCCCCCAATCGCGATCCTAAGATATCAGCCCCTGATATCTTAACTCCGGATATCGCTCATTAATCCAGGGATACTCTCACCAGACTCCTCTATAAATACAAGGAAACCCTAAACAGGTGCACACGTTCCAACCTATGCTCTGTTTATTTCCTGTCACACAGAGCACACACACCACCCCCTGGCTTCACGCCTTCACGTATATTGCGAACTACGTGGACTTTGATCCCTTCAAAGGATATGTAGGCTCTAGGCTTGACAACCTAGTCAAGTCTAATCTCTGTGTTCTTAGAACATAACAATCTCATTTCCACTTTTTGATGAAAAAAAGAATGATTGATATTAATATTTTGTAAAATAATTATTATTATAATATTTTATAATTAATTTTTTTAAAATATTATAGTTATGAATTGTGAAGATCATAAGCAATTTTAATTTATTTGTTTATATATATAAGGGTTAGGGCGCACCCAGTATCTTAATGTATTTTTTTGGAGCTAATACCATGAAGTATTATTTTCAGGTGTGTTGAATACTATTTTGATGCATCTAATAGCAAGGCACCAAAAACACTTTTGAGGGTGTTGGATGCTCATGAAAAATATTTCAAGCTATTAGATGTACTACAAAATATTTTAGAGTGTTGGATGTATTTTATAACATCCTTTAGGGTGATAGATGCACTTTAACTCTATTTATAACAATAGTTTTATAAAATTTTAAATCTAAACTATTTGTTTTTTAATCTAAATGTGGATAAGAGATTATATGAGTGTCAGGGAGAAAGAGGAAATTGACAAAACCTATACCTATTATTTGATACACCACAGGGGATGAGACCGTGATTGTTTTTCATGGGGAAAACTTCAAATAGCTCTCACAAAACCTATACCGATTATTTGGAAGTATAGTATCATGAAATACCGCTTCAGACAATCCAACTGCATCACCATAGTTTTATTTTTTATTTTTTTTTTCAAATTTCATGCGTGATTGAGATTTTTAAAATATTCTTTACAAGAACAATTTGTAGGATCAGATAACAAGCAAGGTATAAAGTTTCCAGTTCCATAAAACATTTCCGAAGACTTCGCTGCTCAAGAAAAAAAAAATTCCAAGGTGCTTTTCTTTATGTGTAGGCAAGCTTTAGTCTTTCTTTTATATGTTTCTCTTACAGATCTTCTTGTTCAACATCCTACCTGCCATTGTTTACATTGAGATCTGATATCCATTGCCTCCTATTCCCTAAACTCTCAGCACTCTCTGTTCTTCAAATTTCTTCTTGCAAGTTTCAGAAAGTAATCATTCCAACTCAAACTTCATTTTTTAAGACCTCGTTCTTGTTCACTCATTGTTCCAAATTTTCTTTCTTCGTTTCTTTCTTTTCCCCAGACCTTGTTCCCGTTTTTCAACTCAATCTTGTATCGTTGTTTTCCACATATAAGCTTCTTTTCAAAAACCGAAAAAAAAAAAAATGTCAGTTCTCTGCGTTAAATTTGTTTTCTTTTCATATACCCAAAAAAATCTTCTTAAAAACCAAAAAAAAAAAAAAAGAGGTTTGAACTTATTTTCTTTCTTTTCATTGTGATCGATCTTGTATAAAAATCTCAAAAGTTTCTTCTTCACTGTCTTCTATTTGTACATCTTGGTTACTTGGAACTGCTTACATCTTCTTGTTGGAGATCATCTGATATTCATTGCTTCCTATTTCTCAAACTGTTTATCAGCACTCAGTTTTTCAAACTACTTCTTCTGTTTGCTTCAAGTTTCAGAAGAAATCTTTCCAAATCAAACATTCATTCACTCCTTGTTCACAGTTTTCAGATCAAACTTGTTTTGCTGTTTTCCACCTACAAACTACTTTTCCAAAAAAAAAAAAAATCATTTCCTGCATTAGCTTTGTTGTTTTCTTGTCTATCAACCTGCCCATAAAAATCTTTTAAAAAAGGGAAAACAAAAAACAAAAAACAAAAATCTCCCATCGAAGGTTTTTTTCTTCTTCCTCTAGGGTTGGCGTCTCGTTTGAACAAAGTCTGCTGTGTTTCGTTGTGATCAATCTTGAGGGGGGGAAAAAACCTCAAAGGAGAAAAAAAAAAAGCTTTGCCTTGGAGATTTCGAAAGAGTCTGCTTCATCTATATAGTGCAAGAGAGAAAGAAGTTGTGCCGCTCTCTTGTGTGCAGGTAGAGTCTGCTTCTTGATAGTTAATTACAAATTTTTAGATAAAAATATAATTAATATTTATTGCAATGAAATGAATACTTAATTTGTTTCTTCTCATTATCACAGGACTTCCTTCAAATCTCAGGCTAGGAGGGACAGCTGCAGCATCACCTCTTATCCACTTTTGACAAGGTAGGTGTGTGTGCTTATATTTATCAAAGGGAAAATTGGTTCATGTTTGAAAATTTTGTTGATGACAGGCCTTTTGATCAATAAAATCTCCAAACAAGAAGTTTTGACCAATTTTCCCTCTACGTAGTAGCATCTTTTTCTCTTGATGTGTTAGATCTTATTAATGAGTAGTTGCTATCGTTATAGATGGCGCAACTTATAATCTTTCTGTTTCTTTTGGAGTCATATAATTGTCTATAATAAATGGGAAGGAAAAAACACAAAATAGGAGGAGGAATATGTTGAAAAATTTGTTTTTAGCTTTTTGATAATCTATTTGAATTAGCTGATCAAAATAAGCTGAAAATATATTATTTTCCCGTAACCAAATCCTCGTTTTGAACTCAAGGATCTCCCAACAACTCCCCTCATTTTACTTAAATAAAATCACTTTGTTTCTTAATTTTAAGCAAACTGACCTTTCATTATGTTGAGAGACAAGACCTAAGGTTTACCTAATTGGCCAAGAGGATTGGTTCACAGTCTGGTATATCGCCAAAAATCATGCTAACATTGTTTTTTTGTTGTTGCCAAATATACTAACATTGATCAAAAAGCTGCTCAAACCAATCAAAGCCGGACTGATTTCATGCATCAAGCGTGTTTGGTTTGAAATGAGGGGATGTAGAGGGAGGGTATATATGCTCCCCTCCCCTCATTTGGTTAAAAATTTGAGTAAAATACTCCCTCCGATCCTAATTATAAAACATAGTTGACTTTTTTGAAAATATTAAAGAAGCTAACTAATTTACTTTATAGTATTTTTATTTTTAATTTCTTTCTTCAAATTTATTAATTCAACTAATAAACTAATATATAATCTAAGGATACACAACATATAAAATGATTAAGTAACTTACTTAGATTTCTTAATCTCTCTAAAAAAAAGTCAACTAAGTCTTATAATTAGTACCGGAGGTAGTATTGTTGATCCTTCTCTTTTACTTAAATTACATCAACCTCTTTTGTATTCTGAAAACGTATATATAGACCTTCGTTGAAACTAAAATAGATGTTTGACATTACATTTTCATCCGCCAAATCGTTATTTTTCTGTCAAGTTTAACTATTAAACATTTGCTTATGTTCTTTTAAATATGAATAAAGATTTAAATTTGCCTAAAAATGATTTTGATGCCAAAAAAAAAAAATCAAATACACTTTATGTTTACAATTTCCAACATATTATAAAACTTATTATTTTTTCTTATATTAGAAAATTTAAAAATTTAAAAAATTTTATCATATTTAATTTATTGAAAATTATTTATTTAATATTCTTTTAAATGACTATATATATATATATATATATATATATATGACACCATGATTGAAAACATATTAGAAAAACCATATTTTTATTCACCATATGTTAGTAATAAAGTAAATTTGAGATATTTTTTAATTTTTTAACTACATTTTTTGCACAAACATATATAAACACATTTTTTTAGTATGCATTAATTAAAAGAATTAACCATATTTTTAATTAAGTTTTCTATATCTGCATTAATTAAATTAATTAAGTATTTATCTCAATATTAGAAAAAAAATATAATATATAAATATTTGAAAAGTGAAAAAAGTAATTAAGAAAAAGAAAAAACTCTTCATTTACTTAAACAATTTTAACCAAACCTAGGAAATTAGTAATGATGAATGGTAAATTAGTAAATAAAATTTATTTTAATTTTAATTTTAATTAAAAATAAAATATTTAACAGAGTTAATGATTTGTAATAAAATGTATGTTTTCAAAATAGAGAGAGGTTAATGTAAGAGAAATTAGAGTATTTTAGTCTAAAAAATTTGGAGGGAAGGGGACCTCACACCATCCCAATTAGAGTCAGGAAATCGGGCCGAGCCTATTGGGTCGACTCGTTTAAGCCCTAGACCATCAAGGGCCAAGCTTGAAAAAATGAACGAGATTTTTTAAATTGGTCCTGCAAGGCAGACCCTATAGGACCCTGGGCTTAAAGGGGTCCTCCTCTCCAAAACATCCCCCTTTTGGCTCCCCAACAAATTAGGAGTTTTGGAGGGAGCTAAAATTTTGGATCAACTTACTTTATGTGATATTCTAGTAATGCCCATGGTAAATTAATAATAATAATAATAAGTATTATTATTATTAAAATTTATAACAAAATAAATTTAAAATGAGAATATATTATTATTAAAAAATTAGTATAATTAAAAATATATTATTGAAAATTAATTTAACATAAAAATATATTTTTATGACTAAAAATTAATTATAATTGTAACATATGCTATTATCTTTTTAATAAAAAATATTATCATAACTAAAAAATAATTTAAATAATGTTTTTATAAATAAAAATAGTATTATGAAACAAACATTAAAAAAATTGTATCATTATAATTAAAAATATAAATTCTTATCAACATCTATTGGGAGAAAGTGGTAAAGGACTTGCTTTCCCTTAACCACGTGATCTACATCTTTGGTTCGAGGCGTGGGAATGAAGAAAATGGTGTTGGGAGCTCTTCTCCCACGACTATGGGCTTGACTCGGGCAAATCTAGATTAGTGGGAATCTTCAGTTTCATGAACTGGACGGGTAACAAAAAATATACATTCTTAAAAAATTAATTTAAAATAAAAATATATATTTTCATAAATAAAAATTATTTAATAAATTATTTAATTATGAAATATGTTAATATAATTCTAAATAATATTTTATAATAAATTAAAGTATTATTAAAATATATTATTTTAATTATAAAACATACTATTATTTTTTTATTAAATTTTAATAAAAATATTTTTCATAAATTAAAAACACAATAATTGTTTAAAAAAATATTATTATGAAACTAATTTAAAATATATTATTATATTAATTATAAATAAGCATATCATTATATTAATTTGATAAGATGTAAATTCATTTATATAATATACAAATAAAAAAATATAAGTAAATATATTAAAGTAGAATGGTAAATTGTTATAATTCCTTAGTTCTGCCCCCCTTCTAAACAAAAGAATGAATCATTAAAAACCCCTCACCTATTAGAGGCAATCTTTTTTTGTTTTTTGTTTTTTTTTTTGCTACAAAAAAAGTGTAGGTGGGGGTAGACATCGATATCACACCAGGGCCAGAGCATGCCTCTAGACTCAAAGAGCGCTTATAAAGGAACTTACAGATTGCTCATCAATAAAGTCCTCACATCGACTACTGGATATTGAACCTCCTCCCTTTTGGGGTGAAGACCGACGCCTTAGCCAACTATGCAAATCCTCATTAGCTATTAGAGGCAATCCCGTTAAGGCATTGTCAGACATTAAATGTGGGCACCTCTCCCAGTTTTTTTTTTGGTGGATATGAAAGATGGCTAAAAGTCAAAGAAATAGATAGGAAGGTTACATGATAGAAGGAGTAATTCCTCAACATTCTTGATCAACAACAGAAACACTCTTGATCAACCCTAATTCGTAAGAACAGAGGACAATCTCCTAGTTGGAATCCAAATGTTAGTTCACTACGTTGAGAGAGACTAGCCCATTCTACTTACCCCATTAGTTCCTCCTTTGACAACCAACCAATTCAAGCTATATGAGCCAATGAGAGTTGGCTCAGATGGTAAGGGATCCAGGACTAGGCCCTTGGGTCGTGGGTTTGATCCCCTCTACCGTCGCTAGGACTCCTTTGGTAGGCGATCTCGTAAGTCCCCAGTAAGTGCTTATAGAGCCCGGGACTATGCCCTGGCCTTGGTGGGGGACTAGTGCCGAACCCCTCCAAAACTTTTTAGTAGCAAAAAAAAAAAAAAAAATTCAAGCTATATGAGATTGTTTGGGTCGCAAACTCACAAGCAGGCCCAAATATCCTAGCTAGCCCATAGTGCTTTGAGTTTTAGGACTTATTTAGACTAAGCTAAAAGCCCAAATTATAACTGACTAATGGGAAGGATAAGAGAAACCAGAGGTGCCAATGTTTAGGTGTGTTTGATTTGAGTGGAGGGAAGGGAAATAAATTTTTAGCTTGTTTTGACTAAATTGCTCATGAAAAATTTTCAATATTATATAACTGTACTCCAAAAGAAAACATTTTTTTTCTCATTAATGATAATTTGGTAAAAGTCATCCCTTCTTTCTCATCCCCTCCCCTTCCTTCAAACAAAACAGACTGTTGCTACCTTGAATATGATTGCTTTCAATAGGAGGATACATGTGTTTATAATTTAGTTTTAGTCCCTATAATTTCAAATCATAGGTTTTGACCCCTAAGTTTTTTTTTTTGTTTTTTTTTCGTGCATTAGTTCTTGTAATTTAATAATAACTTTCATTAGTTCTTATAACTTAATGAGAACTTTAATAGTGTTAAATATGATTTGGTGACACTAAACTTGTTAATTATGCTTTTGTGGCTTGGTGAATGAGCAAGCTGACTATGATTCTTATTATAGCTCTCGTGGCTAAGTGATGACATTTCTTTAACAAAACCACTGAAAGAGACCGCCATCTTTCACTGTTCATCATCATCTTCATATATATACATATATATATAAAGAGAGAACACCATGGAGGACACAGCTAGAATGGGGCCTCTCTTTTTTTTCATCGCTTGAGTTCATAGTCTTCGATCTTCTTCAATAATGTGGAGTGAAGTGGGGCTGCGATTGGATAGGGGCGACTGCTACTGTTGATAGTCTTCTACTTCTAAACCAGAGGAGACGCTGTTTTGAGCTCCAGAGACGCAAATCGATAAGGATTGGAGGATGCTGGTGAACACGAGGTGAAGGAACCAGTTTCGGGCTGGAGGAAGTCATCTTCTTCAACAACTGGAACGCGAGGCTGAGAGGCCAGAGCACAACCATGGTGATGAATGCGCCGTTCGCAGCGGTGCATTTTGTGATGCATGAGGCCTTTTTGTCTTTTAAATTGACCCTGGTTCTCTGGTCTTCACCGGTGAGATCCTTTTGAATTTCCGGTGAAATCAAAGAAGGAGAAGGTTAGAAACTTAAGTGCTGTTGGAATAGCATTATCAAGTTGCGAAGAGAACAAAATGGGTTGCAACGTCACTGAAAAAGTAGGCGCACTTCACGTGCAATCACCATCCTCAAGTACTACCTCCGGTCCTAATTATAAGGCATAGTTGACTTTGTTTGGAGAGATTAAGGAAGCTAAATAAATTATTTAATCATTTTATATGTTATATATCTTTAGATTATATATTAGTATGTGAGTCAAACTAATTACTTTGAAGAAAAAAATAAAAAGAAAAACACTCTAAGTTAATTTAATTAGCTTCATTAATTTCTCCAACAAAGTCAACTATGCCTTATAATTAGGACCGGAGGGAGTACTATAGTTGCTAGCAAGAGATTTAAAATTTCCAAAAGGGTTTGTTATTATAGACACACACATATGAAGATGATGATGAATAATGGAAGCTCCTTGCAGATTCCATTTTGTAGAAAAAAATCTTTTTGCCACGTCAGCTATAAAATTACAATTGGTTTGTCCATGAAGCGGCATCACCATAATTATGGTGTTAGTGCCACTCTGTCATATTTAATTAACATCGAGTATAAGGATTAACGTTTTAGATGAAAAAAATCTGAAAGACGAAAACCGCTGTTTGAAATTATAAGGACTAAAAAAAAATGAGAGCAAACTATAAGAAGTAAACATTATATTAACTCTAAATTTTAATATGCAAAAAGAAACTGCATTCCGCGATTTGGGTTTAGTTCGAACTTGAGCAAGCCAAAAGAAACAAGAAAAACATTTGGGAAGTTGGGAAAATTTAAGCTGCTATAGAGAGGATAACAACCACCCCAACCCCCATATTCCAGGGGAAGAAGAGATGGAAGCAGAAACTCAAATACTCACAAGAATAAGATACTGATTCTTTGAACCCGTAAAAACCTGAAGTGGTGACTTGAATTCCAATTTGAGAGCTATTTTGGATATACTACTGATCATACTTCCTTTTTCTAGTTATAGTCCAGAAATTGTATTAGTGTGTGGTCTGTGAATGCGGCCCTTCTTTTTGTTTTTTGGGGGGTGGGGGTGGGGGTTGGGGGGGGGGGGGGGGGATCAAAATTATCGTTGCGACCATGACTTTTGTGTGTCTAAGCATTAGCTTTCTTATCATTTTATTCAGGAAATAAGAATGGAAGTTCTCACTGCTATTGCTGGAAAAATAGCAGAGGTAACTGTGATACCTATTGGAAGACAAGTAGGATATGTATTATTTTACAAAGAAAATCTTAAGGAGCTAGAGGATAAAAGTGAGGAGTTGGAGGAAAGAAAAGTTCGCATAAAGCATGATGTTGTAGCAGAAAAAAGGAATGGAAGAGATATTGAAGATGATGTATTAAGTTGGCAAAAAAGAGTTGATGAGACCTTGGAAGAAGCGAGGAAACTTTGTAGAGCTCAAACTCATGCTAGTGTATGGTGTTGGAAATGGTCTTTTCCTAATTTGATATCACGACATCAACTTGGTAGAAAAAGCAAAGAAAATGTCATTCACCCTTACTAAACTGAATGAAAAGGGGAGGTTTGATGGTGCACTTGGACATGTTCCTGTTTCTGGAATATCAAACTCAATATTTTCTAATCAAGGCAGTGAAAAGCTTAACTCAAGAAATTCAGTGAAGAAGGAGGTTCTGTTGGCTCTGACTGACCCTAAAGTAAGCAAAGTTGGAATTTATGGGTGGGGTGGAGTGGGGAAGACCACTCTAGCTAAAGAGGTTGCCAAACAAGCTATGGATGACAAGCTGTTTGATCCTGTGGCTATGGCGACCATATCCCAAACAATGGATGTTGAAAGAGTTCAAGATGATATTGCATATCAATTAGGCTTCCACTTAGATGAGAAAACCCCAATTGGAAGAGCCGACCGCTTGTGTAGAAGGATAAAAATGGAGAAGAATCTTCTTATCATACTAGATGACTTATGGGAAAAAATTGATTTGAACAAGATAGGAATTCCTACTGAGCAAGATCTCAAGGGTGGCAAATTATCATTGACTTCTAAACCTTTAGAAATTTCACAGAAGAATGAGACTTATCAAGGTTGCAAATTATTATTGACTTCTAGACAATTAGATATTTTACAGAAGAATGAGATTCAAAGGAGCTTTGCTCTTGAAGCATTAAATAATGCAGAATCATGGGCTTTGTTTGAAGATATTGTTGGGGATGCTATTAGAGATGCTGATTTGCAAAAGATAGCAACTCAAGTGGTTGAAAGATGTGCAGGTTTGCCAGTTATGATAGTTGCAATTGCAAAGTCATTAAAATATAATAAGAATATTTATTATTGGAAAGATGCCTTGAACAACTTAAAGAGAGTTGATAATGGAGACATGCATGGGAATGTTTTTGTAACTTTTGAATTTACTTACAATCGACTGGAAGATGAAATGAAGAAAGTATTCTTACTTTGTGGTCTACATGGACCATCCATGTATGTTAGTGACTTGTTGAAATATGCATTTGGTTTGGGTGTTTTCAAATACATAGATACTGTTGAAGATGCAAGGAACCGACTATATAGAATAATTGATGGCTTGAAAGCATCTTGTTTGTTACTTGAGGATGATGCAAGTGAGACAGGTAAGATTAAAATGCATGACCTTGTTTGTGAAGTAGTCGTGTCACTTGCTTATAAGAATGAACATGTTTTCGTGATCAAAAGAAATGATAGGATGCAAGATTGGCCAAGCAAGGGTTTTCTTGAAACGTGTACCAAGATAATAATAAAAACACGTATTATCCAAAAACTTCCTCAGAAGTTAGACTGCCCCAATCTAAAATTTTTCCATTTAAGTTTCACTGATACTTGCACTTTGGAAATTCCAGACTCTTTTTTTGAGCTAATGGGAAGCCTTAAAGCGTTAGATTTGTCTAGGTTGGTAATATCTTCGTTGCCTAAATCGCTTGTTTGCTTGGCCAAACTTAAAACATTGTGTTTGGATAAATGCATTTTGAAACGTATGGATGGAATAGGCTCCTTGATAAATTTAGAAATTCTTAGTTTCGTCTTGTCATCCATAAAAAAGTTTCCAAGTGAAATAGGACAACTGATTCGTTTGAGAATGTTGGATTTGGGAAAATCTAAAATTGGAATCATCTCACCCAACATTTTGTCCAAATTGACTAAAATAGAGGAACTTTATATGGGAAACGCCTCAATTGAATGGGAGGAGAAAAGTTCAATTAAGCAAAACAAAAGTGCTAGTCTTGTTAAGCTTGGCTGCTTGACAAATCTGACTACTTTAGAAATTCAAATTCGTGAGGCTAGGATGTGGCCGAGAGACTTGATGTTTGATAAGTTAGAGAGATATAAGGTTCTTATTGGAGATAAATGGGAATGGTCAGGAAACAAAAGGATCTTAAGGTTGCTAAAGTTAAAGCTTCTCACTAGCATTCATTTGGAACATGGGATTATAGCACTGATTAAACGAGTGGAAGACTTGTACTTAGATGAAGTCAAGGGAATTTCAGATGTGCATTTCCAGTTGAATGCTGAAGGATTTCCTCTACTCAAGCATCTCCATATCCAAAATAATGGTCAACTTCAACATATTATCAACACAATGAAGAGGAATAATGAAAATCGTGTTTTGTTCCCAGAATTGGAGACACTCTCACTTCACAATCTCAATAACTTAGTGAAGATATGCCATGGCCCACTTTATGATAACTCCTTTCGCAAACTCACAGTCATCAAAGTCAAAAGTTGTGACCAATTGGTTTATCTCTTCCATGTTTCAATATTGAACGCTCTTTCTCAACTTGTTGAGCTTGAAGTTTCTAAATGCAGATCGATGAAAAGGATTGTGTTAATTGAAAATGATGATAGTGGCATGAAGTCGGATTACAAGATTGAGCTTCATTCACTGCGCTCCTTGAGTCTTTATCATTTGCCAGCCATCCAAGATTTCTTCTCAAACGAATTCACATCTTGTATGACAGCCACAATCGTTATTTAATGGCATTAAGGTATGTTTTTTTTATAGTACATTGTTTCTTTGATGTCTAAATCAAATACTGAATCTTGAATGACTATCACACCATCGATCATGTATGGTATTTTTGAACCAGGGTGAGTATATATCTAGAAGTAGAATGTCAAATTGTTGATTTTTTTTAATATAAATTATTTTATATTTTAATTTTGATAAATTGAAAAATGAGGTTTAATGTATGAAATTTTAATCATATACATTATTCATTATATGATGGAAACCAGTGGCAAAACAAGAAAAAAATTTTAGCCCAAGCTAAAAAATAAACATATTGAACTACTACCTTTAATTTTTATTATAAGGCACCAACTAACAAGTATATTTGGTCTTTTTTATAAAACACTTGTTTGTTTTCAAATAGCATTAAATATTTTTTCCATGTATATCCATAATTAAAAAGGTTGTAAGTGAGAGTAATAATTCATAAAACTTAATTATATTACTCTCTTTATTTAGCAAAAAAATAAAGTAATAATTAATATGATATTAGAGTTTAGTGTAATTAATAAAGATAATATTGAAAATTACTTAAATTTTAGGACAAATTTAATGAATTTAACTGTTTTTATTGACTTGTGAAAATTGTTAGTTGGCTCCTTCAATAAGGACTAGGGGGAGTATTCACTAAATAATATCAAATAATCTGGAAAATACAAACAAATAATAACCGATAATTATAAATCAAAACAATATATAAGATGATACTAATCTTTTCGGTATCTCAAATAAGAATTTTACCTTCCTTTCATAGCTCAATGAGTAATAAAATAAACATTATCCTTACATAGAAGATAAAAAATTAGCCGGGGTCAAATTTGTAACCAAATAAAATATCATATGATAATACATATGTACTCTAAAAAAAATTTATAAGCTCAGAGCCCAGCTGGCCATCACTATGTTCTGGCGCTGATGGAAACCCTCAACACATTTATCATCATGTTCATACACTTTCATTTTGTATTTTTTATTTGAAAAAAAAATGATAATTTTGTCTCACATTTCATACAGTACCTACAATTATCTCACAAGAGCCCATGGTGTCTATTCTGATTTCTGACACACATGTTCCGAACCAAAAAAAACAAACAAAAATTCGACACATGTAAAATGTCTAAAATGCTCTCCTTGACCCGCTGACCAATACTAGAACGATAAAGCCTTAAAAATTATTTTATTATTATTTTTTTAATAATATTTTCCTGTAACAGTTTACAAGAAAACTTTATTTACAACTTAACTTTCTCACATGTTCTTCAAATTTTATGATTCCATTAAAAATTTGTCATGTTTTTTTCTTGCAAGTTATGTCTTCAAATTTTACAATTCTTCGTTGACCATTTTTTAACTCATCATTAAATACTTGCTAAGTTTTTTTCATGTTCTAATATTTACAAGTTCTTCTTCTAAACCTGCAATTGAAACTTATGTATTTACAGGCTTAACAACTAAGTTTTCTAAGAGATCATTCAAACCTGTGTTTGGATGATTAATTTGTATTTACATTATTTCAATCCATGAGAAAAAATAGAAGGGTCTCTAGTATTTATTCTCTGTAACCTCCAATTCTACCATTATGTTGCTTAACTATTTTTATGTACTCGTAACTCTTGAAGGTAGTTTTCAATGTTAGAAGGCCTATTAATAGAGGCTATGTACAAAGCATTAGTACACACAGGGACGGAGCTTGAGAAAAATATTTGGAAGGTGAAATATATACTTATTAACTAATTAAAAAGAGAAAAATATTTGGGGGGGCCAAATGTATAATTTTTTGAGGAAAATGCATAACTTTTAAGGTAAAATGTATAAAAAAAATTTAATTTCCATTAAAATTTTAAGACAACTTTTTTTTTGGCCCCCCCTTGTATACATTAAGTTCCGTCCCTAAGTGCACACGAGTGAATATTTTATCTTGCTATTCTCTTATTTCTACCCTTCAACTTTCTTATTTTTATAACAGTACATTTAAACTTCTTAAATTTCGGGGACTTTATTTTATGAAAATAATTAAATAGTACTATCTAATTTCTAGCTTGTATTTCCTTCAAAAATTAAAATGATTTCTTTTCCTCCTCTCAATCTACACACATCTCCCGTATACAACTTTTAAGAAATCTAAAATAAACTAAACTATCAATTGGTCATGAGCAAAAGACCTTTAATCTAGCTAGCTAGTTCACATAAAAAAAAAAATAATAATTAGGGAAAATTATAATGAAGGATCTACAGGAAAAAATATTTATTGAGAAGGACCATAAAAATTGTAATTATTTAGAAGGACTAAATATTATAATATAAAGTGAAATACCATTTGTTAAAAAATACCATTTTAACCTTATAATATATTATAAGGTTACAGGCTTAACAACATTTTTGAACTTGTTTACATATTAAATTTTTAAAAATTCGTTGTAAAATACCATTTGTTAAAATTAATTTCTTGGACGAACATTTTTCTTTCCAAATAATTAGTTTGCAAAAAATATGTAGAATGAGCTGTAAATTTTGAAGTTCAATCCATGAGAAAAAAATAGGTTGGGTGGTAAGTTACAAAGTTTTATTTGTAAAGAGGGGATGTAGATTCCTATGTTCTTTAAGAAAATATTATTAAAATAAAAATTGTTAAAATTGAAATAGCATTAGTAGCTTGTTATCCGGTCTCTAGCAGAAACCGTTTCCCTGATCGCCTCTTTTGGGGGAGAGATCTGGTCATCAGATCTCATTTTTTAAATATTTTTTTGCAGTACCAATCAGTATACTAAAGCATTTTTTTAGTATTAGTCAGTACCCTAAAGTATTCCTAAATGTTTTTTCAAGATCACGAAGTATTTTTCAGTACCAATCAATACCCTGAAATATTTTTTTAGTCTCAGTCAGTACTCTAATTTTTTTATCTGACTGAGACTAAAAAGATACTTCAGGGTATTGATTGGTACTGAAAAATACTTCATGATGTTGAAAATATTTTTAGGATCTTAAAAGATTATTTTGAGATAGTGGCTGATACTTAAAAGATACTTTAGAATAATGACTAGTACTACTAAATAAAATTAGATCTGGACCATCATATGAGATCCGACGGCTATATCTCTCCCCTAAGAGGCGAGTGTCCCCTGGACGAGCAGGGAAACGTGTTCCATGGGGAAGTTAGACATCTTAATATTTTGCAAGTCTGAGAAATGATGACTAAGTCTTATTTTGGACTAAGTTGTTATCATTCCTTTTCCCCCCCCCCCCCCCATTCAAGTGGGAAATAATATTTTTTTGCAGGTTAGCTTTTTAAGAAAATTGGGAAAAAGTTCCTGATTAAAAAAGTTGATTGGAGGATGGTACTTTAGAATCATGTCAAAAACTATGGTCTTTAGGTGAAATAGACGTCCATATCGATGATACTCCCTTGTGCAAATTACCTTCCCTCATGTGCAAATGATTTCAAATTGTCATGAAACACAATAAGCGCAAGCATTATTCAATGGGTGCAGCCCACATTAATTCCCTTGTGTACAAATTAACGTCCTTTATGTGCAAGTTAACATGTGCAAATTGCTTTGTCAATGAAATTGCCTGCACAAATGGTGAAAATTGCTTTGCATTCATATAATTTGGAGTAAAACACCACTCAGATCGAAGTCCTTTCACATATGGGATGTTAATATGCACAATGCTTACACTTCTGTTTCAACGACGCTGACGTCATTTCACATCAGAGAAGTAAATTTTCACATAATTAAGGAAAAGTTAACTCGTGCATAAGGAAGATGAATCACATATAAGGGGAAGATAATTCATTAATTTTTACACAAGAGAAGTTTGGTTATTGATAAGGAGAGTTGGATTGCACATAAGGGAAGGAAATTTGTATATAAAGAGGAGCAGTATCATTTCATATTTATATCTATTTCTTCTAAAACCCTATTCCTTAACATGTTTTAGGTAACATTCTCCCTTTAATTTGATATTAGTTTTAAATGTAAGATCTATTTCTCATATTTCTCAGTCTTTTTTTAATTTACCCATATTGATATTCATTCAACAATAATTAAGTAAAAGAGATAGAGAGAGAATTAATGAGGATGATTTGGGTGTTTAAGAAAAAATATATATCATATTAACTAATTTGCTTAATTTAATTAAAATAAGTAAATAAGTTTCACAATAAGGATAAGGAGGTTTTGTTGAGAGCCTATAAGACCAACCTAGGTTTTACAACTTAGGTTTTATATAAAGTTTTTGATAATTTTTTAATTATATATAGTGTGGGAGTAGATATGGATCCAATATTAATATCGTATCATGTTTCGGTTTGGTTATATACATATCAAGAATTAAAAATAAAACAGAGGTACTTATTTCCTGCCATCAATCGATCATGGTAATAGTCCCGCTAAGTGAGACGATTTCTCCAAAGATGCAGAGATGTGATGTGCTGAAACAATTCTCAGTCTATTTGGACTTGTGACTTGGCCATTGATAATGACTTGGCAGTCTCCCTCGATCACAACACTCGTACGAGAGCGTACGATGTAGGCCGCCAATTTGCACGTGATCATCCCCACCCCTCTAACGTCTCTGTCTCAAGTTCGAGATTTTGTAATCTCTGCAACTAGAGATTTGTTGCTGTTTTTTTAGCTCACATCCAAGCCGGGGTTATAACATCTAGTCTTAGCTTAATTTTATGATACTAGGATTAGTTTAGGCTTGCCTTTATATACCCATTATGCACATGGGTTCATTTAAGGATTAGAAATGAAACAGAGGTACTATTTTCTCTCTGCTTTCAAGCCTGAGCCTTCAGGTTTGCATAATATTTATCTTTATCATACTTACTAAAAAAAAAATTTGGGATAATATATTTATATATATTCAATGAAATACATACATATGCATACATGTGTGTGTATATATTTATATTATAATAATTCTGCATTCTATCTAAATAATAGTAATAGCCTTGCTGTACTTTGTTGTAAGAATTTTAATATTTAAATATATAATTTCATGATTAATCATTTGCTTGTCAAATTAATATTGTTCATTTATCATAACCGGTCAATGTTTTATGACGTATTGTAAATACATGGCAGGTACAATTGCCCAATTTGGAAACAATAATAATAGAAGGCATGCCAGAGTTGAAGACAATATGGCACCCTTTCTTCACTTTAAGTTGCTTAGACAACCTTAAGATGATGTAAGTCTCAAACTATGAGAAACTTGAGAATATATTTCCATCATATATGCAAAGAGCATTTGCAAGTCCGGAGACATTAATGATTAGTGACTGTAACTCAGTACAAGTCATTTTTGAATTTAGCTCCGAAATGGGCAGTGCAGAGAAGACAACTCACCTACGGCAATTGACTCTACTTCGGCTATTAAAGCTTAAACAAATTTGGAGTAGAGATCCTCCAGTAAACCTTGGTTTCCATAATTTGCAAAGCGTGCGGGTTGAAGATTGTGACAACTTAGAATACCTTTTTCCGTTCTCCATTGCAATGCATGCTATTCAAATAGACCCAATTCTTGAAGATCTTGAATACTTACTCGTCCAGCATTGTTCCAATTTAAAGCAGTTAGTGCCTTCCACAGTAACTTGTAGTCAATTGACATATTTAGAGGTGCAAAATTGTGATGGATTGATTTACCTTATCACCTCATCAACTGCAAAAAGTATGGTCAATTTAAAAACAATGATAATAAGAAATTGCAATTCACTTGAGCAAGTTGTGGCAGAAGACTCGGAGGAGTCAATAGATGCTATTGCATTCCGCAGCTTATGCGTTTTAGAACTGGAATGTTTGCCAAGACTCAAAATGTTTTGCGCATCAAGTTATTGTTTGTTGAAGCTTCCATGGCTATATGAAGTTGTTATCAGCAATTGCCCAAGAATGGAGATCTTCTCTTTGGGTAAAACAGAGGCACCAATGCTCGAGAAGGTACTAACACAGAAAGAAGATGAAAAGGAGCAATGGCAAGGTGACCTTAATACCACAGTAACCAAGATCTTTCAAGATATGGTATGTTTTTATTTAGCCATATTCTTTAGAAGAAGACTAATTTTTTTTTTTAAAAAAATATATATTGACTTACACGCCTGATTTATTTTAAATCATAGTAGCTAAATGTTATGTTTAAAAGTGTTATTTATAATCTTATTATGCTTTTTAAATCACAAAAACTCACTTTCAACTATATAGTTAAAATTTGCCGAGTTAACATAGAAACCAGCTAATTTTTTTTATCTTATTTTAAAACAGCCTGCACTACTTCTAATGAGGTTTGATTTATATACAGCTAATATATAATCATTAAAACTATAGGAGTTTTACAGTAACAGTAAATTTTGTTTTGCTATCAAAGGCTCATCAAGTTGTAGAAACAACAAAACAAGAAATACCCAATCTTCCAAGTTCATCTGATGATAGACAACAAAAGGAGAATGCCTCGTCAACAGATCCTCAAGATGCAGGTATATTTTGATGTTCTCTTGTTTCACAAACTTTTGCAGAATGATCTACTATAAACATAAATTATGATACAATACTAAATGGAC
Source organism: Acacia crassicarpa (assembly GCA_034222035.1). NCBI lineage: Eukaryota > Viridiplantae > Streptophyta > Magnoliopsida > Fabales > Fabaceae > Acacia > Acacia crassicarpa. The sequence continues at coordinate 47,596,264 of JAWXYG010000006.1, read as the reverse complement.
TACAATATTTTGTACAATTTTTCTTTTGAATTGTTAGTATAATTAGTACAACGACAAGTCATAACAATCATAGCAAGACTTTTAACAATTATATTGGTTATCATATTGTAAGTAATTGAACATAAAGTAATTAATGACATAAATAAAAATACTGTTCAATATTTGATAGATTTTTTTCTCTGTAAAGTGAGATTTATGGAAGGATGTTGTTTTAAAATATCATCACTCTGATTTGGTTTGTTCCATGACCTTTTTCTTCTACAGATTGTTCAATAACATAAGGTCTTATAATTGTTTGTATGTTTTGACTCCAAAGATGAATGAGGCTATTGATAAACCCTTAATCCAAACAACTCAAGAAGCACCAAGCCATCCTACAATATAAGACATAAGCTTTAATATTGTTTTGATGGATCGTTGACTTAATATTCTTGCTTTAATTAATAAAGGATTATAACTTTTTATTATGTTAACTGAAATTTATTAGAAGAATGACTCAAAAGATTGTCCTCACAAAAATTTGATCAACCATTCCAAAACCTTTATAATTGGTGACAAGAAAAAATGTAATGATGTATTTTTTTTTTTTAAAAAAAACTTTTTGAAAGAAAGAACGTTAGTTTTATACTAAAATAACTCGTCGCATAATTGTTTCATTATTTGTTTAGTTACTAGAATTCAAGAAATACATGGCACCATTCAAACTGACCAAGACATTGAGATTTATCTTTATTTTTTAAATTATTCATTGGATTAATTAACAATTCTACCTTGGTGATGACTGAAATCTATTAGAAGAGTCACATGATCCATCTACTGGGACTCAAGAGATGTATGACACCATCAAGAAATCTTCCATTTCAGTTGTTCAAAATGTCCCCAGCTATAACTATACCATGATTCTTGATACAGGTATTGATTTAACATAAATTGATAGAGCAATTATTGCATATTTAGTAAGACAACATTTTATTTCCTCAAAACTTGACCCACCCTATTTTCTAATTTCCAGCAACAATGTATCCATCACCTTTACAAGCTCCAGAACTTGCCACAGGACAAATCACAGGTTCTAATCCTATTTATATCTTTGTCATTTTTTTGGGGGTAGTAATATTCTTTGGATAAACCAACAATTCCATCATGGTGTTAATAAAAATTTATCAGAAAAATCACGAGATTCAAATATTGATACTCAAAATATGTACGACATCATCAAGAAACATTTAAGTTCAACCGTTCAAAATGCACCGAATTCTACCATGATTCTTGAAGTAGGTACGGCATTGGCTTTGTTTTGCAAGATCCAGTCAATTTATTTAACATAATTTGATAGAGAAGTAATGCATTTATTTCAGCAATAGAATATTTTATCGTATTTTCCCCTCGCATTTTTAAAAATAACAGGTTTAGCTAAAGGGACTCAAGAGATGGGTGAGAATATTGAAAAGCCAATGGTTGAAGCTGCTAAAATTGCTCTCAGCCCCACAGGAGTTTGTAGTACAGGTACTGATATTGTTTTAACATGTGAAATGTTATCTAAATGGCTTTCCTACGTTATAATACATGTCCATTATAGTACTTGGCTTTTTAATTGATGACAATGAAGAAAGTAATGCAAGTACTGTTTTATTTAATTTATTAAAAATACTATTCAACTATTGATAATTACTGGGCATAAATAGAGATATAAGGAAGCCATAAAGGCCAAATATCATCACTCTGTTTTGGCACATTCAACAATTGATAATTACTCTGTACTTTTGACGACAAATTTTTAATGCACTAATTATCGGAATTTGCTTAAAAGTTCTCATTTGGTGGGAATTTGCTTAATCAGATTATCACTGCCATTATTATCGATCACAACAGAGCAAGTAATAGTTTTTTCACCCTGCTCCAGCCTCCAAGAAACACACGTTGAGTCCACCCACATTATGTGATGGATACACGCATGTACTTATGGTGTGAAATTGTTCTATTATGCTAACTCAAATGTACAAAAAGAACAACTCATAAAACTTTTTGTCTTTTAACTTGTTTAAAGTGCTTTTTATATATTTTGTTTCCAATATATTGTGTCAATTTGTTTTTTAAGTATTTTTTTAAATACATTTTTTGACTCTAGTGACGAAAGTGACTTGTGAGAAACCCTTAATTCAAGCAACTCAATAAGCATCAAACAAAGCTACAATATAGGACATAGGTTCTAACCTTCTTTTGATAGATCTTTGACCTAATAATCTTGTTTAATTGTTAAAGGATTATAACTTTTTACTATGTTAACTAAAATTTATCAGAAGAGTTACATGACTCAAAAGACTGGCCTACAGAGAATTTGATCAACCGTCCCGAAACCTTTATAATTTGTGACAAGAAACAAACTTATTGACTTTCTTTTTTTAAAAAACTATTGGAACTGAAGAAATACATGACACCATTCAAACTGACAAAGACATGGAGAGTATTGCCTCAACAAGAAAAAAAGGTTTTTATCCTATGCTTTATCTTTATTTGTTAAGTATTAATTGGGTTAATTAACAATTCTATCATGGTGATGATTAAAATCTACTAGAAGAATCACATGGTTCCTCTACTGGGATTCAAGAAATGTGTGACACCATGAAGAAGCCTTCCATTTCAGTAGCTCAAAATGTTCCAACCTCTAGCTCTAACATGATTCCCCATGCAGGTATCGGTTTTTTGGTTGGCCCTATTAATTTAATGTAAATTGATAGAGCAATTAATGCATTTTTAGTTAGCCAACATTTTATGTATTTTATTCTTCAAAACTTGACTCATCCTATTTTATAATTTCCAGCAACAATGTATCCATCACCTTCACAAGCTCCAGAACTTGCCACAGCACAAATCACAGGTTCTAATCCATTTGTATATCTTTGTTACTTTTTTTTTTCTTGGGTAGTAATATTCTTTGGATAAATTAAACCAACAATTCTACCGTCGTGTTAATAACAAATCTATCAGGAAAATCACGTGATTCATATATTGAGACTCAAACCGCTCAAAATTTTCCAAACTATACCCTGATTCCTGATGCAAGTACAATGTCTTGTTTTGCAAGATCCAATTAATTTAACATAAATTGTTAGGGCAAGTAATGCATTTATTTTAGTGATAAAATATTTTATTATATTTTTCCATCGCTTTTAAAAAATAATAGGTTTAACAAAGGAGACTCAAGAGATAGGTAAAAATATTGAAAGACCAATGGTTGAAGCTACTAAAATTTCTCCTAGCCTCACAGTAGTTTGCAATGCAGGTACTGATATTGTTTTGACTATGACAGATTATTTAAATTGCTTTCTTTCGTCAGAACGCATGTCCATTATAGTACTTGGCTTATTAATTTTTTTTTTTGATATAAAAGAAGGCTTAAAAGCCATGAAAAGAGGAAACTACATAGAAGGGGAAATAAATCCCAACCGCTCTTGTTCTACCCAGCCCCTTAAACTCAAAGGGCAAACATCAAGAATATACGACTTAGACAACCCAGTTTTTGCTAGCGAATCAGCCACCCGGTTAAAATCCCTAGGGACAAGGACAATGACTACCTCCCAATACCACCTCAACAACTCTTTGATTCTAAAAAGCAATAAGCTACTATGATTAAAACATTCTCCCTTAACCATATTGACACAATCAGCAGAATCAGATTCAACTATGAGCCTTTGGACACCCAAGTCACGAGCTAAAGCAACCCCCTCCGCCATAGCCCATAGCTCCGCTGTCAGCACATCAGCAATGCCGATCGTCTTTGTGAAACCAGCAAGCCACTGTCCGGCATCGTCACGCAAAACCCCACCACAGCCGGCATTTGAAGAGCTGGCGGCCACCGCTCCATCTACATTAACTTTACACCACCCTGGATCAGGTTTCTGCCACAAAGAATTTGCCTGCAACATCATATTAGTAGTAACAGGAGCTATATCAGTAACTAAGGAAAATTTTTTCCAAATAGAGAAGATAACTACTTCAGGACAATCAGGTTTAGAGAAATTATCTTCAAAAATAGCCTGGTTTCTCCATCCCTAAAGCTTCCATACAGCCACTCCGAAAAAGATCCTCCAGCATATATTGTCATCCTTCCCAATCTTCCCCTTGAGATTCATTCCTAGCCAATCCCTCAGACCCGCTTGGAAAAATCCCGAAACAAATCTGGGTTTAATCAGCCTGAGCCACATATTCTTAGCATAAGGACAGTCTCTAAGAATGTGTAGCAGGCATTCAATTCCATCAACACACGAACCACAAGAAGCAGAAACTTGAGACCAGCAGCTTCTTCTTAAATTTGTCGGTAATTTATTTAGAGCAGCCATCCAAAGAAATACTCTAATACGCTCTGCACCCTCCCACTTCCAAATTTCAGTGAAAATTTTGTGCTTAAGGTGTAGGGGACTCTGTTCAAGAAGATAATAGGCACTCTTGACCGAAAAAACCCCATCTCCGCCTGCACCACTTGGCTTATTAATTGATGACAAAGAAGAAAGTAATACAAGTCCTGGTTTCTATAATTTATAAAAAATACTGTTCAACAATTGATAATTACTGTGCATAAATTGGAGAAATATGGAAGCCATAGATTCTAAATATCATCACTCTGTTTTGGCACATTCCATGATCTTTTCTTTTTGACGGAAAGTTCAACAACACATTTTTATTGCAATGATCATCGGTTTAATTGTTTTGTTCATTTGAAGAAGTAATTATTGCTATTATGATAAAATAAAATCAACTACAGGAAAATCACTAACTTAAAAGTTCCCATTTCATGAGAATTTGCTTAATTAGATTATCACTGCCATTATTATTGTTCACAACAGAGGAAGTAACATTTTTTTCACCTGTTAGAGGGAATGGATTTGCTACACTTGAAGGATGTTTGACCTAATACTCTTTTTTGATTAATTAATTAATGATTTTGACTATCTACCATGTTAACTGAAATTTGCTAGAAGGATCACATGAGTCAGAAACTTGTCCCCGAGAGAATTTGTTCAACCAACCCAAAATTTTAGCAACTTGTGACAATAATGAAGGTAATGCATGTATCTCTCTTCAAAAGGAAGCAATTTATTTTTAATTTTTGAAAAAACTCAAGTCTCAAAATGTTTTTTTAAAAAAATTATTTTTAGCTGTTGGAAGTCAAGAAATTCGTGAGAGTGACCAACATGCACAGAAGCTTGCCACAACAGAGAACAAAGGTTTTAATCTACTTTTATATCTTTGTTACTATAGAGCAGAGTAATCTGAAAATCATATCTATTCATTTACAGATATACATGAGGAATGAGCCCTAGCATTTATGACTCTTAACTTTTTTTATAGAGTAATGCATGTCCATTATAGTACTTTTCTTATTAATTTATCTGACCACCTTTTATGAGAATTGGAATATATTTGAGGAATCACAAAAGCTAGAAATTCATCCAAATGAAACTTTGATCATCCAGACCCCTTTTTCTTCTATAGAAAGTTCAACATTTTTACTACACTGATAATGGGCTTAATTTGATTCATTTATTTATTTGGAAAAACTTTTCTTACATGCTATTATGGGAAATCAAATCAACTACAGAAGAATCACTGATTTCAAAGTTTTTATTTGGTGAGAATTTTCTTAATATCTCATATCTTCGCGACCTTATATTTACTTACAATAGAGGAAGTTACAATTCTTTGGGAAGGAAATTATTTTTATTCATTCACTTGGTATTACTTAAGATTCAACAGATACATATATGAAGTCATCAAAAGGACAATAGTTATAGCCACTTGACACCAATTTATACAGCATTTTAGGATTCATGGGTTGATCTCCTTGTAGACTAATAGTCTTAATATTTCTAACTTCTTATCATGTGAGAAATCTTTTGAGACAATCATGTGACTTGGAAATTTGGCCTCATAAAATTCATTCACTCTATCCACAATCTATTCAAAATATGTATGTCTTTGCATTTTTTAACTTTTTTTATTTAGTAACAGGGACTCAAGAGAGACATGAGACTATTGATAAGATGCCCTTGGTTCAGCCTTCTCAAAAACATATCGAGTCCTACCATGATCTAGAAAGTATGTATTGATCTTATTTTGTTATCTTAACTATCTAATAAATAACCTTAAATGACTTTTTTTTTTGGTGTTAAATGACATTGTTGCAGTATTCTCTTAGTTAGTTAATTATCATAACCTATAATGCCAACTCAAATGTACCAGAGAAGAAGGCTCCAATTGACTTCTTTCCCTTTTAACTTATGGAAGAATTTTTTTTTCGTATCTTTGCCATAATCTTGTTTGTTAGTATATTTTTATAAACTTCTTGGTTCGACTTTTTTACTCCAGAGGTGAATGAAACTATTGAGAAGCCCTTAATTCAAACTTCCCAACATGCACAGAGACCTGCTACAAGACAGGACATAGATTCTAATATTGTTTTGATTGATCTTTGATCTAATACTCTTTAATTAATTATTGATTTTGACTTTCTATCATGTCCATTGAAATTTGCCAGAAGAATCACATGAGTCAAAAACATGTCCTAACGAGGATTGGTTCAATCAACCTGAAACTTTTGTAATTAGAGACAACAAAGAAAGTAATGGATTTATTTTTATTTGGAGGGCAGTAATTTATTTTCATTGAAAAAATATCTTGTCTCATGATAGTTTATTGTTTTTTACTGTTGGAACTCAAGATATTCATGACAACATGGACAAACCCTTGATTCAAACTGACCAAGATGCAGAGAAACTTGCCACGATACAAAACACAGGTTCTCTCCTGTTCTGTATTTTTCTTAGTTTTGGGTAGCATTCTTTGGATTAGCTAATAAGTCTAGAATGGTGTTAAAAAAAAATCTTCCAGAAGAATCACGTGATTCATATACTGGGACTCCAAAGATATGCAATACCATGAAAGAGGCTTCAATTTCAGCTTCTCAAGATGTATCAAACTCAACCATGATTCCTGGAACAGGTATAGATTTCATTTTGCAACCCCTGATCAACTTGACATAAATTTATTGGGAAAGGAATAATGTATTTGCAAGACCTTTTTATTTTTCACTCTTCTAAACTTCACTCACTTCATTTCCTTTATTTTTGTTTGTCAATTCAGCTATTGATCCATCACTTTCACAAGCTCCAGAACCTGCAATTTCACCAACAGAAAAATTGAACATTTATAGAAACTACAAGGAAATGATTGACATTTCAAAACAGAACATGCCATATTTGGAGGCTGGGGTGAATCGGCATCCTCAAGTGCTTGATTGGCTCGACACAAAGCGACGAAGAGTGTTTGCTTCCTCCACATTTTCCTTATTTGCTGAGGTAACTTGCATTTTGAGGACCACTCGAAAAGGCCACTTGACAGAAGATGATCGAAGCTACATCAGAGAGTGTTGCACTATCTTAGAAGCGGCTGGTTTTGATGTTTCATGGCTGAGTTACGTGCATAAATGCATTGAGGAATGTGGTGATGCAGAAGACATGAAGAGGAAGGTTGAGGAGACTAAAGGTCAAGCTTCCAGTCTTGAAGCTCAGATTGAGTCCATGAAGAAGGAGTTAGCTTCTGTGAAGGAATCCTTAGTGTTGTTGCTTGACAAGGCTCGCAATCTAGACGACTTCATTGAGTCCTGAAGTTTGTGTGCACTCTCTTAGAGCTATCTCATTTGACAGTTTCATGTTCATGTTCTGCACTATATATATATATATATATATATACTTTTGTATGTTGGTTTGTAAATTTCTCTAATCCACTACGTGCCATGCGCTTGTTCCGTATGCTTGGTATTGAAGTAATTGGAAATGCTATGTCCTTTGGTTTCAGGAGATATGTGTATATCTGTCTGATGAAACATAAAGTCTGAAACTTTTGAAATGTTCAAAATGTTTCAAAATGAAGCGCAAAACCAACTTGGCAAAACAATCAAGGCACTTCGATATGATCGAGGTAGTGAATATTTGAGCCAAGAATTCATTGACTATCTTAGGAGTTGTAGGATTATCTCACAATTTACTTCTCTAGGAACACCTCAATGGAATGGTGTTTCTGAACGGAGGAATTGAACTCTATTAGATATAGTTCGATCTATGATGAGTCAACCAGATCTTCCACTTCTTTTTGAGGTCATGCCCTAGAAACAGCTGCGTTCACACTAAATCGTGTTCCGTCAAAGGCGGTTGAAAAGACACTATATGAGATATGGACTGGGAAGAAACCCAGCTTGTCATTTCTTAAGATTTGGGGATTGAGGTTTATGTTAAAAACATCAAGCCTCTGATAAATTATCATCCAGATCCTTAAAATGCCTTTTGTGGGATATCCTAAGGAAACTAAAGGATACTATGTCTACAATCCCACCGATCACAAAGTGTTTGTCATTTGGAATGGTATCTTTCTGGAAAAAAGAGTTTATCTCTAAAAGAACCAGTAGGAGTAAGGTGAACCTCGAAGAAGTTCGAGAGTCACAGGAAAATGTAGAACCACAGATGGATACTGAAGAAGACTCAACAATTTATTGAGCTTACTCAAATAACACAAGGCCCACGAAGGTCTGATAGATCACGGCTACAGCCTCAAAGATATGGATTTTTGATTACTCGAAGTCGTGATGTTTTGCTCATTGAGCAGAATGAGCCAACAAACTATCGAGACTCCGTAGTGGGACCAAACTCCGAAAAATGGCTGGATGCCATGAAGTCTGAAATGCAATCCATGTACGACAATAAAGTATGGACCTTAGTCGATCCACTTGAGGGTGTAAAACCCGTTGGGTGCAAGTGGGTTTTCAAAGAGAAAACTGACATGGATGGCAAAGTAAATGTCTTCAAGCCACGACTGGTTGCAAAAGAATTCACTCAAACTCATGGTGTGGACTATGATGAAACATTTTCCCCAGTTGCAACGGTCAAGTTAATCAGAATCCTTCTTGTCATTGCATCATATTATGACCATGAGATATGGCAGATGGACGTCAAAACAGCCTTCCTTAACGGAAGCTGCTTGAGGCTGTGTACATGACACAACCTGAGGGTTTTGTACTTCCAGAGGACTCCGGTAAAGTTTGTAAGCTTCAAAGACCCATTTATGGATTGAAGCAGGCATCTCGGAGCTGGAATCATCGTTTTGATGAAGTAGTCAAAGAGTTTGGCTTCATTCAAAATATGGATGAACCTTGTGTTTACGAGAAGGTTAATGGGAGCACAGTTGTATTTCTAGTGCTTTATGTTGATGACATCCTACTCATTGAGAATGACATTCCTATCTTGCAGAGTGTCAAGTCTTGGTTAGGAAAGTCTTTCTCAATGAAAGATTTAGGCGAAGCTACTTACATCCTTGGGATTAGGATCTACGGAGATAAATCCAAGAGGCCGATAAGCCTAAGTCAGAGCACATACATTGACAAGATACTGCATAGGTTCAGTATGCAGGATTCTAAAAGGGGTAACATGCCCATGTCTCATGGCATCCATCTCAGTAAGGATCTGTGTCCTAGTACACAAGATCAAAGAGACCGCATGAGTAAGATTCTATATGCCTCTGCCATTAGATCTATCATGTATGTCATGCTATGTATTCGACCGGATGTGTCATTTGCCTTGAGTATGACTAGCATATATCAACAAGATCCTGGTGAGGATCACCAGACTATTGTCAAGAATATCCTTAAGTACTTAAGAAGGACTAAGGACTTATTCTTGGTATATGGTGGCTTGGAGGATGAGCTCTGTGTAACTGGTTACATAGATGCGAGTTTCCAAACTGACCAAGATGATTCAAGATCGCAATCAGGATATGTATTCCTGTTGAATGGTGGTGCGGTAAGCTGGAAGAGCTCTAAATAGAGCACTGTAACTTATTTTGCAATAGAACCTGAGTATATAGTAGCATAGGATGTAGCTGAGGAGACCTTTTGGATCAGAAAGTTCATTACTGAACTGGGGGTGGTTCCTACCATCTCAGATCCAATAGTCTTGTTCTGTGATAATAACGACGTTATTGCGCAGATCAAGGAGCCTAGGTCACATTAAAGGACCAAGCATGCACTTAGGCAATTTCTCAGACAAATCAGAGATAGAGTTGATATAAAAGAATGCAAAGTACCAGGAGAAGACAATGTAGTTGATCCTCTTACTAAGCTGCTTGCACAAGCAAAACATGATCGTCATGTTAGGGCAATGGGAATTAGAGTAATTAATGATTGCGCCTAGTGCAAGTGGGAGTTTGTTGGAAATTATGCCCTAGGGGCAAGTCATTGTTCTCCATTAAGTTATCATTTCATACGCATGTTTATGGTGATAACTATATCCCTGGATATATCTTATAGATTATCCTAAATGTCTCTGGTCGGTCATCTACGTGGGAGCGAAGATGAGTTAAGACCAGTATTACTTTGATGAGGTATGGAGATACGAATCAAAGTCATAGTCACTTGTAAGAGTACAAGGTGCTAGACTGACCCGCTATGAGAAAGCTGCATGGATTAAGTCATAAGCTTATCTCATGTATAACTGCGTCACAACACCCTATGACCTAAGATCATCATGGATTCCTACATGATGAGTCACTGGTCTTTGACCTAGTCAAAAGTCACCTTTGACCGGGTGATGATAAAGGCTGGGATCGGGATCAGTGGTTTTCATGTAGAGGAATGTGAATGGTCAAGATGGAATTTGTCCCTCATATTTGTAGAGAGATAATACTAGGCCCCTCGATGAGTGAGTCTAAGAAATGTATGGCCATACTGTGATGGAAAAGAGTTACCATTTCATTTATTAGACTACTCGAGAATCAAGAAAGTAATGGTCAAGAACAGGAAGTTGACATTATTCATGCCTCATCCTTGACCAAATTATTGCGTGACAAAAGGGACGTGACATGGTTGTACGATAGGTTGTATCGTGTCATCGATCCCCATATGAATTGGGTAGTCGCAATGTCTTGCTAAAGGCCGCTTGCGACTTGTGGGCTGATACGGTCTTGGCCTACTGCCAATCTCATATAGGTCTGCAGGGTCGCACACAAGAATAATCCAACACGGGTAAAAATATCCAGATTCATTGAATATCAGATTAATCTGAGATTTATTTAATCCTGGATTTAATCTAGGGTAAATATATATATGTGTATATATATTTAAATTCGAAAATAATATAATAATATTATTTAATGGAGATTATAATATTATTATATAATATTTGTTTTATATTTAATTTATTTGGTAAATTAAATATCTAAAACAAAAAAGAGATATTATATCTCATTTGATTTTCGAATAAAGATATCATTATCTATTTAATTTAAATTGAGATATTGAATCTCAGATTTAATTAAATAGATAGATATCATTTCTCGGATTTAATTTATAGAGATAAATTAAATCAGAAGGCTTTTAAATTTGGATTAAATAAATAGATTGGATTAAATCTATTAGATAGATTTAATTAATATATTTTAATCCAGATTCAAAATTCGAATTTCAGATCTGGTTTTAATTCGAATTAAATAAATATATTATATTAGATCTATTAGATAGATTTAATTAATATATTATCTAGATTCAAAATTCGAATTTCAAAATTAATAAGGATTAATTTTGATTATATAATACGTCGATGGGTTTAGAAAAACCTACAAGACTTTTAGTCGAGCGTATTAGAAAGCTGCGAGAAACCCTAGAGCAGAATAGAAAGAGACGCATAGTTCGAGGCGCTAGCACGCTGCCGTGTCCGTGTTTGGAGATTGTTCGTGTGGATACCGGTAGAGGAAGCCGATTCTAAGAAGTCGTGGTCTGCTGATCGAGAAGGTAGCTCACCAGTTCAAAGAGAGCGAGATGCGGACGAGTTCACTACAGTTTCTTGATCGCCGCAAGAAAATGTGGGCAAAGGGTTTTGTAGATTCTTGAGCTACTAGTTCGCTAAAATCAAAGGAAAACCTCCCGCTCCGGATGATTCTGAGTTCTCTATAAGGTATGATTTGAGTTCCTTAACCTTGATTTAAACACACCTGAGTGTTCCTCGGGACGGGATTCGTAGAAAATTTTAATCCGCTGCGTGTACGGATCCCAACAGGCATTGCTGGTGAAGATGAAGGAGGCAATGATTGGTAGTTCTTTCTTTCCTTTTTCCTATCTTGTTTTCGATCTGGAGGCATGGGAAGCTTTTTATTTTGTTCTATTTATTGTTATTGTATAGTTGAAGTCTGTATTTTCTTATCCAATATTATTATGAATATATTAATTATGTGGATGTCCATTGACTCTCAATCTCCAATATTATTTGTATACGGATTCACTATTCATACAGAGTTGCTATTCATGTATACGTATTTACTATTCATATATACGTATATGTACATTGCATAGTAACCCTTGAAGATCTATAAATTGAGGCCTTATGTAAACATTCAGAATGTTACTGAAATGAGAATTCCACCATCTCTCTAGAATTTCTCTCTGACTTCTCTCTACATTTTATTGAGTTTCTTTAGTTTTATAACACGTTATCAGCACGAGGCTCTAATCAACTGAGCCTCTTCTTCCTTCTGGTGATGGATTCTCCAGTTTCTGATGAAACTTTGCAGTTTCCGGCGGATCTTTACATTTTCTGCTGAAAGATTGAGTTTTGATCGGTGAAAATGATTTCTTTTCACCCAGGTATGTTTTCTATTAAGTTTTGATTGATGATTTTATTGATCTGATGGTATGAGTGAAAGAAAGAAGAAAAAAAAAAGAAGGAGGTTGCAGAGGCGTCGGGCGAAGGAAGAAGAAGAAGAAGAAGAAAAAAAAAAAAAGGAAGGAGGAGGAGTTCACGGGAGGTTTGAAAAAATTTCCCGTGGGCCCCACATGTTTTTAATATTATATTATTATTACTATTTAAATGATTACACAATGATTACATAATGATTGTGCAATATATATTAATTCTTTTCTTATATTGTTTTAATTTGTGATATTTTATTGTTCCTAACATATTTAAGCTTCGGTATTTATTTTTACTGTGGCTAACACATTTATGTTTCAGCAATTATTTTTATTTTTACATTCGACTCCTACTTGGGGTTAAATCTCCTAACTGGAAGTCTAGATTTAATTTCAGCATTTACTTTTATTTTTTACATTCGACTCCTACCTGGGGTTAAATCTCCTAACTGGAAGTCTAGATTTAATTTTAAGGTTTATTTATTATTATGCTTTTATTTTCCTTTTATTAATTCGACTCCTACTTGGGGTTAAACCTCCTAACTGGAAGTCTAGATTTAATTTATTATAATTGTTACTAACATAACATTTATTATTTATGTTCTGTTAATTATTTTAATATTAATATCTTCCTTATTATATGATCAGACGTCATATACAATGGCTAGAAATCTTTGTTTATCCTGAAGATAGACAGTTGGAAGTCATCTTGATTTAATTTCTCTTGAAGAGAAAAATGACATGAAGATATATAACAAAAGTTGCCCAGATGCCAAGAGAGAGCATAAAGTTGGCTAGAAGCCAAAAGAAGGCACATAATTGGCCTGAAGCCATGATGATACATATAGTCAACCTTGATGTATATATTGACTTGGAGGCATAAATTGGCTTGAAGCCATGAGATAAATTGGAATAGACCAATATTTGTATTAATGCCTCAATTAATATTTGGGTATGAATAGATCCCCATGTTCTTTAGAACAAATCAAAGGGATTGTATTAACCACCAGAAGATGGTTGTTCTTCTAAAAGTTTATTATAAATTGATATATCCTATTTGCTCCTGAAGTAGCAATAATGTGTAAGAGGTTTTTTTTTTTAAAGAAATATTCTGAATTAATTCTTGACTTCATGTGTTCAAACAAAACAATTAGTTTTTGTTGCAAGTCCAATCTGATCCGACTCCATTCCCCAAAGTGAATGTATGAGGATTTAATTATGACCATGGATATAGATAGTAAATATGGTTTTAATTTTGGGAATAGTTATTGTTATCATGTTAGTTCAAATTCCCACCGGAAGTGGAGAATATTATTTATAAGGACCACAAAAGTGACATCAATGGGTTTTATATAATATGATTAAAAATCATGTTATTGTTATGGTGGTAAAGGTCATTTGTTTTGTATGCCATGATATATTTGTTAAAGGTCAAATATTAATATAAACTATCTCATAAGATAAGTTTTATATCTAAATCAGCCTCAAAATCGATTTCTATAGTAGGAGGCGTTGATTTTCGGAAATGGGACCAAATTTGGAATTTTAATATTATTTATTCTGTTTTTACGTGATACTAAAATGTTATTTATTCTGGGGTCAAGTTATGTAATTTTCCCCAGCAAATTGAAGAAAAATTTGGCCGTGGGTCCCACATGTTTATATTATTTAATTATTATAATTACTATTTACATGATAATTACCATTAGTGCTATAGTAATTATTATTTTACCCTTATTATAGCCAATGTAAACTAGAAGTTTATTACTGATGAAATATTTAAGAGGCAATAAGCTGCAGATAATATGATCATATTTATTTCGAAGCAAAGGCTCAAGAGCACTAAATAAGCCCAACAGGTAAAATATAGCTTACTTGTTATTTAAATTTATTATGATCACATACCATATATCTGTTGGCATGAAAATTTTATGTGTGATTCTAAGATACTATATTCCTGAAGAATCAACATAATTTTTCCTTTTGAGGTATAAAGGATTTGAAAGTAATTTTGACATATAGAACTCACACTTGCGGGGAGATTGTTAGAAAAATAAGTGTGAGTTATATAATACAATACAAGTGTGAGCTAATTTTGAAAAGTAATATTTCTCACACAAAGTCTAATAGCTCTCCCAAATATATGTCAAATTATGATGTGAATTAAAATATTTATTATTGGTAAAGATAATTGTTACAGTAAACCAGAAGTTTACTGAATATGTTTGTTATTGGTAGTTATATATCTTACAGTAAACCAGAAGTTTACTGATTCAATTAAATTTGTTGTTGGCATGACTTGTTTGATCATCCGAGTCATATATATAATGCAAATAAGATTATGTATTAATATCTATTGAAGAACCAGAAGATTCTTCATAAATAACCAACATATTGTTTATGTATTATGTGTTATTTGTTCTCAAATAGTTTTGACTATGAAAATATCATTGGTCATGATTGGTAATGGATCTCTGGAAATATATCAAACATTATTATATGGGCCTATTGAAATGACATGTAAACTTGAAAGATGCATCTGGTTACATGTGAGATTATTAGCTTACAACCAGAAGTTTGTAAGAATGCAACCTGAAGTTTGTAAAAATGATTGCAACATGGAGTTTGCAATAATGTTTGATGTTTTGAATAAATTAAGCGCGCTATTTCCATATTATACGATCCATAAATCATGTATTCAATACTTATGAGAACAAAGATTTCTATGTTGGTATATTTTGATTGTTGCAGCATTTATATAAGCCAACAAGATTCTCCCTAGAAAATTGGTTTTTGGTCAGTAACCAGATTAATTCCATCTTAAAAGTTTTAAATGTGCAATATTCGACTATAATGCACGTAGATGGATAAATGTTGTGTAAAGATCTCCTCCTTCTTGTTTGTCTCTAAATGAAACATAATGATGTTTCTAATAGTAACAGATGGATTTAGGAGACTTATACTACATGATTAGTCAATTATGATTTGACATTGTTTTCCCATCATGAGGGGGAGAAAATAAATAGTTGGGTAATGAGATTAGCTGGAATGAATTATCATTGGCTCATTCTAATCCTCGTACGAAATAATGTGAACTGGAAGTTCAAAAGATAATTCATTTGCAGATTTTAGCTTGTCTAATGCCAGAAGCATTTACTGACCTAAAGAAAGTGACAATGTCACATGTCTCAGCTGCTAATGCTCCTATCAGAATTGATGTCCTTGAAGGACAACCTATTATAAATGTTTTGAAAGCACGCCTGAAGCGTGGTAGGTCCATCGATTCAAAAGAGAAATCCTCAAAAGATAAAAGGAGCTAAGAATATAGATGATCGAGTTGAGGATAATTAAGGAAATTATTGTTGCTCCAGAAGAGCCATCTCCTAAAGAGTTATTATCTCCAGTAGAGACATCTCCAGAAGAGAATGTTGCAGTCCCAGAAGAGACACAGGTACCTGAAAAATGAGAAAATAATGAGATCTCAATACATTATGAATATTATCCGATGGGACCGAAATAAAGTCAACGTTGACGAAATCTTTGCTTGTAATATAGCATATGGTATAATGAATTATAATGAGGATCATGAGCTAAAATTAATAAGAATGTGCTAGAAGCACATGACCCAGAAGGACTTAACCTGCCAGCAGCACATGTCCCTGAAGGGTTTAACGTGCCAAAAGCACGTGTCCCCGAAGGACTTAAAATGCTAGAAGCATATATCCTTGATTCAAGATGTTAAAATCATCTGATTTAAGTTCTCAAGAACATTATTAAATAAGTCCATATATGGCATGAATCCTGGAGATTTAATGTTTTTATTGATCCATAGTGAACAATAGAATATTAAACTATTTGTCATTGCAAGCCTTGTAGTCCAAAGTTTTACATAAAAGCTTGGCATTCATTTTAATGAAATATATTCACCAGAAGTGGATAATGAAAGGCTTAATCTGCGTCTAATGGATGTTATAAGTTAACTACTTATTTGTATGGTTCACTTAATAGTGACATTTATATGAAAGTCCCTGAAGGACTAATAGTGATAGAGACATATGTCCTCGAATGATTTAATGTACCAGAAGTACGAGTCTTTGAAGGCATTGAGATGTTAGAAACATCAAATTCATGTTCTTAAGAATAATACTCAATTAAGTTAAATAAGTCCCTTAGCCTAAAGCTATTAGGGCACGTGTGGCATAATTGTTTCAAAGAATATCTGATGAAAAGAAGGGTACAGAAATGACCTTATATGCCCTTATATGCCCATGCATTTTCATTAACAGATCTAGAAATGAATTTGCTAGAATTGTGGTATATGTTGATAATATCAACATCATTGGACTCCTGAAGAGCTCCAACAAGCAATTTACTCTTTGAAGAAAGAATTTGAGATGAAAGATTTGGGCAGAACAAAAATCCTATCTTGGACTACAGATTGAATACCTGAAGGATGGGATCTTTTTATATTAAGAAACATATACAAAGAATGTTCTAGAAAGATTTTATATGGATAAGTCACATCCATCTTGTACTCTAATGATTGTAAGATCCTTACATGTTGATAAAGATCCATTCCGATCTCAAATAATTACTGAAGAAGGTGAGGAAGAACTACTTGGTCCAGAAGTGCCATATCTTAGTGTAACTACTTGGTCCAGAAGTACCATATTTTAATGCCATTGGAGCACTAATGTATCTTGCTCAGTACACACGTTCTGATTTATTACTTACTGGCAAGATATAGTTCTGTACCAACACAGAGGCATTGGAATGGAGTAAATCACATTTTTCGTTACCTCAGAGGCACCATGGACATTGGGTTATACTACTCAAATGTATCCAAACATGATCTGTTTGGTAATGCAGACGCTGGATTTTTATCTAATCCACATTATGGTAAATCACAAACAGGCTATCTATTTACATGTGGAGGTGCAACTATTTCATGGTGATCTATGAAACAGACTATATCAGCCACATCATCTAACCATGCAGAAATTCTAGCAATAGATGAAGCAAGTCGAGAATGTGTGTGATTAAGAAGGATATATCAAGGGCGACAAAACGAAGCATATTTCGCCAAAATTCTTCTTCACTCATGATCTTCAAAAGGATGGTGAAATAGATATTCAACAAATCAATTCAAGTAAAATCTGGCAGATTTATTCACCAAGTCTCGTCCATGATATTGGTTTTTGGAGACTCTAAGATCTTAACTGATGTTGTCAAGAGGGGGAGTCGATACACGCTGTACTCTTTTTCCCTTATCTAGGTTTTATCCCACTGGGTTTTCCTAGAAAGGTTTTTAATGAGGCAGCATTGGACAGTGTATCAATGGATGTTGTACTCTTTTCTTTGACTAGGTTTTTATCCCACTGGGTTTTTCCTAGTTAAAGTTTTTAACGAGGCACATTCATAAATGGACATCCAAGGGGGAGTATTATGAATATATTAATTATGTGGATGTCCATTGACTCTCAATCTCCAATATTATTTGTATACGGATTCACTATTCATACAGAGTTACTATTCATGTATACGTATTTACTATTCATATATACGTATATGTACATTGCATAGTAACCCTTGAAGGTCTATAAATTGAGGCCTTATGTAAACATTCAGAATGTTACTGAAATGAGAATTCCACCATCTCTCTAGAATTTCTCTCTGACTTCTCTCTACATTTTATTGAGTTTCTTTAGTTTTATAACAAATATGACTTTCTCCGGCATTTTTTCTTTCTTTCTCCTTCCCTAAAAATTGACTCCCGAGGTATATTGGGAAAATGTTACAAAATACGGATGAAAATATTGCTACTTATAATTGGGAGTTCCAAAATCTTATATGGCTAATAAAAAATGGAATAAGAAAAAAGAAATCAGACAAGCCTTTTGTGATATGGTTGCTTTAACAATGAGATCTGTGGTTGCCTCTTGTCAAGATAATTTTCAAGCTCTGGGAGCAAGTTGGTAATTATTAGAAGTAATCTGATGACTAATGATCCACATTGTGCAATTTATGAATCAATTGCGTAACTCAGTTAACTTTAGATAAATATGGTGACGTTTTGTCCGTTTTCCTGTGTCTGTGCTGCTAAAAAACAATTTCCAGTGTCGGCAAGCTTTAGTCTTTCTTTTATATGTTTCTCTCACAAATCTTCGTCTTCTTCCACATCTTACCTGCCATTGTTTACCTTCAGATCTGATATCCATTGCCTCCTGTTTCCTAAACTCTCAGCACTCTCTCTTCTTCAAATTTCTTCTTGCAAGATCATATTTCCTAAAACCCTGTGCTTGCTCACTCATTGTTCCAAATTTTCTTTTTCTCTGTTTCTTTTTATCTTTCAGACCTTGTTCCCATTTTTCACGTCATTCTTGTTTTGTTGTTTTCCACATGTAAGCTACTTTTCTAAAACCTAAGAAAATTTCTCGGTTTTCTGCATCAAATTTGTTTTATTTTCAATCATATACCTATAAAACTCTAAAAAAAAACCCCCCCAAAAAAAAAGTAGAAAAAGAAAAAAAAAATTGAACAGTTTTTCTTGCTGCTCATCTTCTGCATTATATTGTAACAATTCTGTTGATTTTCATTGTGG
Organism: Acacia crassicarpa; assembly: GCA_034222035.1. Lineage (NCBI taxonomy): Eukaryota > Viridiplantae > Streptophyta > Magnoliopsida > Fabales > Fabaceae > Acacia > Acacia crassicarpa. Next base: position 47,576,936 of record JAWXYG010000006.1, on the reverse strand, counting down.
TCTTCTTCATTGTCTTCTATTTCTAAATCTTGATTACTTTGCATTGTTTGCATCTTCTTGTTGTAGATCGTCTGATATTTTCATTCATTGCTTCCTATTTCTTAAACTGTTTATCAGCACTCTCTGTTTTTCAAAGTTCTTGTGATTGCTTCAAGTTTCAGAACAAATCTCTACCCTATCAAACATTCATCACGGACAAAGCAAGTTCATAATTACATTCTTCTCTCAACCATTATTCAGGATAATTACACCACAATTCTGTAATCCAGACACAGAACCGATCAAAGCAGATGCAAACTGGCCAGTTTTACGAGAAATCATTCAGCAGCCATTGGCTCATGGTTTGCATAATTTAATCTTTGTATGAAATGGATCCACCTAGTTTAGAAGTTACACAGGATATGAAAGAGTTACTTAAGAGATTTACATAACTTAGCAAAGTCTTGATAAACTACAATTTTGCATTTACAATAATACAAAGTAAATACAAATACAGTTAGGCACAAGTGTACTTACTGGCCACAAACACAAACACCACCATTGAAATATTTGAAATGCAGGGGTCTCCACCATTTTTGCATGTGATGCGAAATTTGTTCATTTTACTAATTTCTGTAGCAAAACAAGGGTCACAGGGCAAGTTGCTTGGCTATGTGTTTTCTTTGAAATATTTAGGAAATGAAAAATCATCTGGGAAGAAATTTTGATATCACTCTTCTAACTAATTAATGGTGCTTGGGCGATTTTGTATTTATATAGAGGCTGTCCTTGCCTGAAGTAGAAGGAGATAAGAGAGTTTCATTGCTTTCAAGTGTTCTCTTTCAAATCATTTAAATAATGTTTTTAATTTTGCCTGGTTTAGACGTTGAACATATCATCTTTTACTTTAGATTAAATTTCTTTTTGAAAAAGAGATATAATTCTCAACAAAAGATTACAGTATACGCACACACACATATAACATTCGAAACAGAGCAAGCATAATCTGACTTTTTTTGGGACAATGTGACATGGGGATTTTGACCAAAATAAAAAAAAAAAAAATATATATATATATATATTTACCAGATTAAAACACATCCTAAACTATTTTCCAAATTAGGGTTCACGCCACCGGTAGTGTAGGGGGGTCCCACACCACAGCTTGGACCTGTTTCACGCCACTGCCATGGCGTGCATAGGGTCCACGCCACTAGATGGCGTGGACCAATCACAGATTCTGATTCAATATTTATAAAAAAAAATTGACACAGTGACGTTATGCGGTACGACGCCACTAATCGCGTCAGACAGTACAACGCCACTAGTGGCGTCGTACTTTCTGACGCCATTGTCACATCAGCATTACTGTTTGAACAGTGCTTCAACTGGTAAATTTTTTTTAAAAAATTATTATTTTGATTAATTTCCCATGTGACATAATTAAACACTAATTTAAGTAAGGGAAATTTATATTGAATTAAGATAATTAAGAGTAAAATAATTATAATTTATTAATTTAATCATACAATTGATTCCGTGCACTTTTGATGCTACTTTGTTTTTAATTTTGTATTGTACGAATTTTGCTAGAAATTTAGAAAATTTGAAAAAAAAAATGCCATCTAAGATCAGAATTAATGTTACAAAAGGACCTCAAATTGATAAATGTCCTACAAGGACCAATTGGTACAACTCAGCGTTTTGGCCCTCTGAAAAATCAGGTCTGAGCTTGGAGAAGTATCGAAAGATAGACCTGGAAAAACGTCACAGAACAGAGATGCGAGGGGGATGTACAGAGTTGAGCGCCCACGAGACCAGAGCTTCAACAAGAGCTGGAGAGGAGAGGGAAAGAGACGGATAGCTACCTCCACCGTCAAGGACCTTCCCCCTCACCATACTTTCGTTGCCGGCGACTGGCTTTGTCGTGACAGGAGGCTGAAAAAAGATCTAGAATCGCGCCGCGGAGACTCAAAGAGGGGACCTTGAGCTTTGGGAAAGACAGACGGCGAGAAAGAAGGAGGAGGAGACCACCACCGCCAACACCAGCGTCTCCTCCTCTCTATCACCATCATCGGACCTCCTTTGTCAAACCACCACCGTCGGCTTACTCTGTTCTTATTGTCACCGGAATTGTTCCTCCGGACTTCACCACCATCGTCTCTCCTTCTTCTTCCTTCTCCTTCCACCGTCTTTGTTCTCCACTCCACTAGCCGACCCACCATTCCACTCCCATCTACGGCGTTCTATCGCCGGAAGCTTCTCTACCATCGCCTTCCACCACTGTTTACCGTCGGCTTCTCTCTTCCTCACCACAGTCGGATTTTCTCTCTTTCCCCTTCACCACCGTCGGCCTCTCTGACCAGACCACAACCATCGCACCTGCGTCGCACTAGCTCAGAACCTCCAGCTCTTCACTCTCTCACAGCACCACTCTGCCTTCACACCGCAACTATCATCGCCAGTCACCTTCCACCATTTCATCTCAACCTCCTTCTCTGTCCTCTTCAACCTATTCAGTTTATTTTCACTCAATTTCCATGGATTTTCATTGTCTTGTTGAACTCATTTGAGCAGAATCTGAAATCATGGGTGCCTGAGCTCGTGTTGCTTCTTGGAGATGGACATGGACAGCAACTTGAGTTTTATGGGAGTTTATTTTGTTTAATCTATTTTCTCTAATTGTATTTGGATTTCCTAGATTTAGGAATATTGTTTTGTATTGACGAGGCTTAGTTTACTGGTTTGGATAACTTTGTTGATTAAACGTATGTGATTGGATTGGATTTTTGTAGGTTATTGGATTTTTATACATTTCTACGTGTTATTGTTAGATTGTATGATTAAATTGGAAAGCAAGTTGCATTAATGTACAGTTTTTATTGCTTGTTGGACTTTATCTAACTCTCTTCCTTTCACAATTTTTCTTCAAATTGGCAGATATGAAAAAGATCTTAGAAATTGATCCCTCAAATGATCAAGCTAGGAGAACCATTCGGAGATTGGAGCCCCTGGCAGCAGAAAAGCGGGAGAAGATGAAGAAGAAATGATTGGTAGTTCTTTCTTTCCTTTTTTTTTTCCTTTCTTGTTTTTGATCTGTGGGGATGGAAAGCTTTTTATTTTATTATATCAGTTCTTATTGTATAATCGAATCTTGTAATTTCTTATCCAATATGGCTTTCTCCAGTATGTTTTCTTTCTTTTTCCTTCCCTAAAAATCGACCTGGCTTGATATCTATGGTCCCAAGTTATATTGGGAAACTGCTACAACATATAGATGAAAATATTGCTACTTATTGTTAGGAGTTCCAAAATCCTATATGCCTTATAAAAAATAGAATAAGAAAAAAAGGAACCAGACCTTTTGTGACATGGTTGCTTTAACAATGGGATCTTTGGTTGTCCCTTGTTAAGATAATTTTCAAGCTCTGGGATTAAGTTTGTAATTATGGGAAGTAATCTGATGACTAATCTTAAACATTGTGCAATTTATGGATCTCCTGCGTAACTCAGTCAAGTCAACGCCTGATTGTCATATTGGAGTCATGATTTTCAACGAATGCTGAGGATGTGTTATCTTTGTGTTCTTTGCAATAGACACTGGGCTAGATTTTGTTTATTTGAAATCTTGGGAGTACAACTTTATGCAGGTCTTGTTTTATGGATGTTGGCATAAACCTTTTGGACACCCAAAAAACAATCAACTAATTAGTTTAGTTGGCTGTGTGGGTTTGTGGGATCAACCTTAGATAAATAGGATGGCCTCATGTCCATTTTTCCCATTTATAAACTGACAATACATTGATTGTCAAAAAGGTAGATAATGAGCCTTTTATCTGTTACTTATAATGATCAGTACATAATTACACTAGTGTCAGTTAAGTGGCATCTGTTTCAACATGATGTCGTTCTGATTTCTGGTTGTATGATTAACCTTTGCTAACACAATTTTGACTTGGGGCTGGAAAACTGAAAGAAATGGGCAATTCTTTGTTGGGTCACTTTGGGATGAGCGTTGACAACTTCCAAGCTGTTAAAGATCCGAACACTAGTTCATATTCCATCTCATTCCAACGCTAAGCTTTTCAATTTTCTGAGACTGGTGATGTTAATAGCATTGAGCCGTGAAAGGTGCTGGCTTGAATATTTACAGTTGGGGGCTTTCTACTGGGCATGTGAGATATCATTGACTAAATACAAATGTTAGCGAAGTGGGTGAACGTTGCTTATATTTATATCTGCTTCACTTCGGAATTGGTTGATTGATTTATAAATTACGATGTCAAATGGATTTGTCATAGATATGTTTTTACTCTCTTCCCTGATATATGGTTTACAAGCATTGATAATTAGTTGGGGAAAGTTCCATTGAAAATTTTATTTGGGGAATGATTTAAATAAGAGTACAAAGTTACAAAATCTGCAAAGTGCTGCTACTTTCTAGGTATAAAAACTTCTGGAGTCTTTTTCACTAATCAAATTTTTAATAAGGATTTTTTCCAAATTTCCCAATTCTTTTATTTTTATTTTATTTTCATCAATATTTTATTGTGGCATCAAATTTTATTTTCCTCAATCTAAACATTCCTCTGTTAGTTGATGGAAGCATATCTTCTTATGTTCATCTTTCTACTATCTTCTCCGTATTTCATTTCCGCTTTTAAATGAAAAAAAGAATGGTTCACATTAATATTTTATAAAATTATTATTATTATAATATTTTATAATCAAATTTTGTTTATATTACAGTTATGAACTGTGAAGATCATAAACAATTTTAATTTGTTTGTTTATATATATATAAGGGTTAGAGTGCACCCAGTACCTTAAAGTATTTTTTAAAGCCAATACCATCAAGTTTTTTTTTCCCCCAGTTGTGTTTAACACCTTAATTTTATTTTTGGATGTATTTAACAATAAGGCACCAAAAATACTTTTAAGAGTGTTGGATGCACATGAAAAATACTTCAAATTGTTAGATGCACCACAAAATATTTTAGGGTGTTGGATGCATTTTATAAAATATTTTAGAGTGATAGGTGCACTTTAACTCTATTTATAATAATAGTTTTATGAAATTTTAAATTTAAACTATTTGTTTTTTTTTTTTTAATGAAATGAGATTATTGGAGTAGCTGGGGAGAAAGAGGAAAATGACAAAACCTATACCTATTATTTGACACGCCACATGGGATAAGACCGTGACTGTTTTTCATGGGGAAATGAATAGCCCCTATAAAATTTTGAAATTTCTCTGTAGGGTAAAATGAAAATAATTTTTGAAGTAAAAAGACCTCGATAACTCAATAATGAGAAAAAGAAACATTAGGGGGATAACTCAACAAGGAGAAAAAGAAACATTAGGGAGTTTACAATGAAATTAAGATGATTCACGCTTTTAGAACACAACTAAGGTGATTACAACAAGAACACAGGAGTTCACAACTGAAACGAGAGAGTTTATAATGCAAATATGGGTGATTCATAAGAAAAACAAAGGTGATTGCACCTGAAGTATAACATTGACAAGTGGACTTTACCAAGAGCATTAAGGAGTTTACAACAAAATTAAGGCAATTTACAAGACATGTAAAGATGATTCAGATTTTTATAGAGGCAATTGAAAATAAACTCACTATAGTTGGCGTTGTAAAAAAATGTCGCCTTTTTATGTGATGGCATCAGTATATATTTTTTTCAGTCTTGGTGGCAGATATATTGATTGAGTTGGGAATTGAATCCTAAAGTGGCACAAAATGCATTTTATACCAGTAACCCAATGGTCTTTTAGTGTGTTCACGTCTCTTTGCAATTAAGTAAATTGGAAATTTTGTTTTTATTTTTGAATTTTCTTTCTTTCTTTTTGGCCAAAGTAGCATCTTCACATATTCTTTAACTATAAGAAGCTCATAATGAGTCAGCAACCCAGAAACTAACCGCCCAAGAAAAGTAGCAAACATGAAAAAATAAAAAGAAAGCAAAACAAAAGGAAAAAAACAAAGATGAAGATGCTACATACATCCCTCATAAGCATGTGGTATCCGCAAATAGTTGAGGAGCCTCATTTTGGAAGTATAGTATCATGGAACACAGCTTTAGACAATCCAACTGCATCACAATATTTTTTGCTTTATTTTTTTTCTTTCAAATTTCATGCAAGTGATTGAGATTTTTTAAATATTCTTTTCAAGAACAATTTGTAGGATCAGATAACAAGCAAGGTATAAAGTTTACAGTTCCATAAAACATTTCCGAAGACTTCGCTGCTCAGGCAAAAAATATTCCAAGGTGCTTTTCTTTATGTGCAGGCAAGCTTTAGTCTTTCTTTTATATGTTTCTCTGACAGATCTTCTTCTTCTTCCACATCTTACCTGCCATTGTTTACATTGAGATCTGATATCCATTGCCTCCTATTCCCTCAACTCTCAGTACTCTCTGTTCTTCAAATTTCTTCTTGCAAGTTTCAGAAAGAAATCATTCCAACTCAAACTTCATTTTTTAAGACCTCGTTCTTGTTCACTCATTGTTCCAAATTTTCTTTCTTTGTTTCTTTCATTTCCCCAGACCTTGTTCCCGTTTTCCAACTCAATCTTGTTTCGTTGTTTTCCACATATAAGCTTCCTTTCAAAAACACAAAAAAAAAAAAAAAAGTCAGTTCTCTGCGTTAAATTTGTTTTCTTTTCAATCATATACTCAAAAAAATCTTTTTAAAAACCAAAAAAAAAACCGTTTGAATTTATTTTCTTGCTTTTCATTGTGATCGATCTTGTATAAAAATCTCATAAGTTTCTTCTTCACTGTCTTCTATTTCTACATCTTGGTTACTTGGCACTGCTTACATCTTCTTGTTGGAGAAAATCTGAAATTCATTGCTTCCTATTTCTCAAACTGTTTATCAGCACTCTGTTTTTCAATCTTCTTCTTCTGTTTGCTTCAAGTTTCAGAAGAAATCTTTCCATATCAAACATTCATTCACTCCTTGTTCAGAGTTTTCATATCAAACTTGTTTTCCTGTTTTCCACCAACAAACTACTTTCCAAAAAAACAAAACAAAAAAATCATTTTCCTCCATTAGCTTTGTTATTTTCTTGTCTATCAACCTGCCCATTAAAATCTTTTTTAAAAAAACAAAAATCTCCCATCGAAGGTTGTTTTTTTCTTTCCTCTAAAGTTGGCGTCACGTTTGTACAAAGTGTGCTGTGTTTCATTGTGATCAATCTTTGGGAAAAAAAAAATCTCAAAGGAAAGAAAAAAAGCTTTGGCTTGGAGTTGTTGAAAGACTCTGCTTCATCTATCTATATAGTCCAAGAGAGACAGAAGTTGTGCCGATCCTAGTGTGCAGTGTCCAGGTAGAGTCTGCTTCTTGATAGTTAATTACAAAGCTTTTAGATAAATAATAATAATTAATAATTATTGCTATATATGGAATACTTAATTTGTTTCTTCTCAATATCGTCACAGGACATCCCTGAAATCTCAAGCTAGGAGGGACAGCTGCAGCATCACCTCTCATCCGACAGCTTCAGCATCACCTCTCATCCACTTTTGACAAGGTAGGTGTGTGCGCGTATATTTATAAAGGGAAAATTGGTTCATGTTTGAAAAGTTTATTGATGATAGTACTTTGTGGGTACACTATCTGTGGAGGTCCTACATTTTCTGTGTAAACTTATCATATTCTTTTGATCGGAAAAAAAAAAAAAAAACCTTCCATACAAAAAGTTTTGACCAATTTTCCCTTTACATAGTGGCATCTTTCTCTCTTGATGTGTTAGATCTTATTAATGAGTAGTTGCTATTGTTATAGTAAATGGGAAAGAAATCAAAAAACACTAAATAGGAGGGATATGTTGAAAAATTTGCTTTTAGCTTTTTGATAGGCTTTTTGAATTAGCTTATCAAAATAAGCTGAAAATATATTATTTCCCCTAACCAAATCCTCGTGTATAACATAAGGATCTCCCAATAACTCCTTCATTTAACGTAAATAAAATCACTTTGTTTCTTAATTTTAATCAAATTGACCTTTCAATATGGAGAGACAAGACCTAAGGTTTACCTAATTGGCAACGAGAATTGGTTCAGTTTGGTATATCGCCAAAAAATCATACTAACATTGTTTTTTGTTCTTGCCAAATACACAAATGGTGATTAAAAAAAAAAGGGAAAAAAAAAACCCGGCTCAAACCAGTCAACGCCGGACCAATTTCATGCAGGGAAGGATCACCCAGAAATCTTAAAGGGGGAAAAAAACACACAAAGCTAACCAAAAATTACAACTTTATCACTTTGGGATATGAGCTGTACTTTCATCTTATTACACCTCAGCCTTGCCCCACACACACCATCCTATCCAAAAGATATCCCACATACCCTTTTTTTTTTCCCTAGACAAAGGTATTTATGTATTAAAGGTAATCTTATTTAAAATAAAATACTGTATGACACTAAGCGAATGTTTAGTTGGGGAGGGAGGATGTAACACCCAACTGACCTCGTCCTTTCGAGTGACAGATGGAAGGATTCTTTTTTATAATTATCATATATTCTCTAATTACTATTAATTAGACATGCAACAAAATTTATCGCGGCAGAGCATTTTTCAGTTGGGTTTCAAACAATACTGATATAATCAAAAATAAATAACAAAATATAGACCCCAGAGGGTCAAATATACAGTCATCCATCAATGCCAAAAAGACCAAAATAATATACAGTCATCCAATCTCAAAAGGATTCACAAAATAAATTTCCTCTGCCACCTTCAACTCCAACTACTCCTGTTCGACAGTCTGACCCTTCTCTCCAGATACAGCCCTCGTAGTACTTCCTGAAGCTTTACAAAAATCTGGGATTAAAAAATGAATCCTATATTAACCGTTAATCTCATATGTAATGCATAAACAGTATATGTATGTAACCATAATTAAGAAAACACCAAACAATAGCATTCAGTAACAAACGTGCAGTAACACAAATACAACATACCAAGTATACCATGTCAACTGCGGAAGGACTACATGTCTTAGAAACAAACGCAGAACTGCTCAACAAAGCAAGCCCCCAGATCCACAGCGCTATGAAAGAAACAGTAGTCGGGCTCCGAACCGAGACCATACTGAATACACACAAACTCATATCCATTTTTAGAAGACACGGGTCCACAATCATGGAAAAACAAACATACAAGGTAACACAAGACATATGAGGATTAAGATTACTACCTGGTAGTTAAACAAAATTATCAATATAATTTTTTTCCGGGTGCACAAAATCAAAATGATCCTAAAAAATAACCAAAATATAAAAATATAAATAACTCTTCTTTGAAGTATTTATTTATTGACTTAAAAAGAAGCCTTGTTCAACCTTTAAAAAAAAACCCTCAATCCGATACAAAAGTCCTATTTTTAACGAGTTGAAACATTAAACACCCTAAATGTAAAACCTGTTTCCACATGCTTGAGACTGACCGAAAACATCTCTTGAATCCCACAACCCAACTTTCTCTTATATCATAATGACTCTTTTTCCTAAAGCTCAAACCTTAAGTTTAATCTTTTATCCAACCCTTTATCTATTAATTAGACCATTTCATTAACAAAAACGTAGGATATAGATGCTACCACTTTCTCAATCATAAAATCATAAGTTAGTTAAAATAATCACTTACTTGCTCTTAGTATTTTATCACCTTAAGCTTTAATCTTCAATATTTCTTCTTTCTTCCTTCGGCCTTATCCTTCACGCAGCAAGAGGGGAGTTTCCATTAAAAATAAGATTCCCAAGAATAAGTAGAAGAAGGTTGACAAAATACTCAAAAGCCTTACCTACCTCTTGGATGTTTATCGAGCTCTTTCCGAACCTTTTTTATCTTCCTTCTTCTCTTCTTCTCGAACTTCGTCCAATGGCAGAAATAAGTAGGGATGAGCTCCCTTAAATAGACATCCAACCTATCTCTGGATCCTTTTAAAAAAAAAAAAAAAAGATGTCTAGAGATTTCTTGATCCCTCTCTCGACCAGTGGTGAGGGTGTTCTAGAGAAAATAAAATAAAGAAAATCTGATTCACTTCACACAACCCCCTCCAAGTACACCTAGAGTAGGTTCATTATTTCCTACTTCTCCCTCTACCATAGCCGGCGCATGAAGAATATAGGGAAAAATTGTATTTAACTCTTGCCTTGCGTCCTGTGCACCAACCACTTCTTTCCTACTCCTTCTGCTGCTTCCTATAAGACACTAACTAACTTTTCTCACAAATTAATAGAAGTAGTTAAAGTCAATAAAATTATCCTAGGATCTAAGTAATTTTTAATATTACCCCTACTAATTGTCCTAAATTATAATACTATATTAATTATTACTCTAAACAACTACCCTTATTAATTAGGAACAGACATAGAAAAAATAATTAATATATTTTAGGAATCAACAAATGCTTTATAAAAAGGATAAAATGAACTTGCTAGTTGGTGCCTTATAATGAGAATTGGAGGGAGTATAAATTAGATTGACACATCTTTTACTTACTCACTTACAACTGGCGGTCCGGCGGTTTCTTTGGAGAACAATGGAAGCATAATTTATTTATTTAATGGTGTGTTGCCCAATCACTCCCATGCCTTTTTCTCTTACATGTCCAGATGCTAGGAATATGTGTGTATAAATATACGATTTTTTCCTTTCTCTTTTATCTTTCCGCACGTTGGGTGATAGGAAATAATGGAGTTAAGAAAAATGTGTACTCTTCCATGTTATAGAGGAAAGGATATATTCTCCTCTTCCCTCATTTTGGTTAAAAATTATATATTGACAATCCTTCTATTTTACCTGAATTACATAAACCTTCTTTTTATTTTGAAAATGTGTATAGATCTCTTTAAAATTAAAATGCATATTATATAAACCTCATTTACATATATTGGATTTTATTTCCATCAACTCAATTATTAGTTGATCGTTAAATTTAACTATTAAACATTTGCTTTGACCAAAATATCCTTCTTTTAAAAATGAATTAACATTTATACTTGCCTAAAAATAATTTTTATGCAAAAATAATAATTCTAATATGAATATGTTTACAATTTCCAAAATGTTATAAAATTTTTTAGTTTTTCTTATATTATAAAATTTAAATCTTTTAAATTTTTAATACATTTAATTTATTGAAAATTATTTATCTAGTATTCTTTTAAATGACTATATATATATATATATATATATATATATATATATTACCATGATACCATGATTGAAAACATATTTGAAGGCCATATTTTTCCTCACCATATGTTATTAATAATGTAACTTTGAGATATTTTTAATTTTTTAAATATATTTTTTGCACAAACATTTATAAACACATTTATTTTAGTATGGATCTATTAAAATAATTAATCATATTTTTAGTTAAGTTTTTTATGTCTACATTAATTAAATTAATTAAGTATTTATCTCAATATTGGGAAAAATATAATAGATAATTATTTTTAATTAAAAATTAAGAAAAATAAAAATCTTCATTTACTTAAACAATTTTAGTCAAAACTAGGGAATTTGTAATGATGAAGGTTAAGTTAGTGAATAAAATCTTTAACGGAGTTAACCGTTTAGACTAAAATATGTTTTTTTAAAATAAAGGGACGTCTGTGAAATTAAGATAAAATTTAAGAGATGTTAAAATATTTTACTCTAAAAATTTTGGAAGGAAGGGGACCTCAAACCATCTCTCCCTTCCCCTCCAAAACCCCCATTTGGGCCCCCCACCAAATTGGGGCTTTTGGAGAGAACCAAAATTTTGGATCATTTTATGTCATAATTTGTGGTATTTTAGTAATACCCATGATAAAATATATTGCGAAAAATAAAAATATTATTATTAAAATATTATAATAAAATAAATTTAAAATAAGAATATATTATTATATAAAATTATTATAATTAAAATTTTATTTAATATAAAAAATTTTATGAATAAAAATTAATTATAATTATAACATATGCTATTACCCTTTTTAATAAAAAAAAATAATATTATAACAAAAAAATATATTATTATAATGTTATGAGGAACTAGCTTCTTCCACTAGACTCAACTCTCTCTTTTTTTTTTTTGCTACTACACCCGGTTCACCAGAGCTTTACCCTGCCTAGTCCGGATCGAGGTTCTATCGGGCGCATATGCGGGAACCTCTCCCAAGGAAGTTTTCTGCATTCACAAGGACTCGAACTTGAACCAACTCCCGTTGATCCCTTTGACAATAAACCAACTAATTCAAATCATATGGGTTTATTTGGGTCGCAAAATTACAGTAGTCTCAAATATCCTAGGCAATCCATAGTGCTTTGAGTTTTATGACTTATTCAGACTAAGCCGAAAGCCCAAAATAACTGACTAACATGAAAGATAAGAAAAAGATGAGGTGTACATATTTAGTGCCTAACAATGTTTTGAATAAGATTATTTTTAATAAGAGGATACCTATCCTTATATATATATAAAAAAAAAGAATATTAAAGAAAAACTAAGGGGGATTTAGTTTAGTCTCTTATAATAAATTAAAGTTCGAATCCAAGATGGAAGGTGTAAACATGATTGTTTTTTTTTTTTGGTCAAAACATGATTGTTCAAATAGAAGGATAGATGAAGGTAGGAAACAATATCAAAGAAAATAATATAACAAGTAGGTGAGAGAAATTAAGAGCATCCTCCCATTGAGAAACTTCAAAACACTCGCTAAAGTTGATAAAAGCCAACATATTAAAGCTTCAGCGACATTCAATTTAAGTTGGACACTGACCAAACATAAATTACAAAAAGGAAGCCCTGGATACTTGCCCACATCTTAAAATACAAGAATATGATCTACAACACCAACCTCCGTTAAGTAAATCATTTAATTTATAGGTTTAATATAATGTTTGGTCTTTATAATTTACTGTTATTTTGATTTTAATCCCTATAATTTCAAATTATAGGATTTTGCCCTTCAAATTTCTATTCATTTAAAACAATAGTTCTTATTAGGGACCTTCATTAGTTATTGTAACTTAATAAGAACCTTAATGTTGTTAAATATGATTAGGTGACACTAACACTGCTAATCATGCTTATGTGGCGTGGTGACTGAGGAAGCTGACTATGATCCTTATTATAGCTTACGTGGCTAAGGGATAGCATTTCTTTTAAAAAAACCACTGAAATAGACCGCCATCTTTCACTGTTCATCTTCATATAGAACTTAATAGAAGAGAGAGCTATTCATCACTTGAGTTCATAGTCTTCGACTTTCTTCAATAATGTGGAGCGAATGGGGGTTGCGATTGGCTAGGGGCGACTGCTACTGTTGATCGTCTTCTACCTCTAAACTAGAGGAGACGCTCTTTTGAGCTTCAGAGATGATACTGGTGAACACGAGTGTGAAGGAACCAGTTTCGGGCTGGAGGAAGTCATCTTCTTCAACAACTGGTACGCGAGGCTGATAGACCAAAGGACAACCATGGCGATGAATGCGCCGTTCGCAGCGGTGCATTTTGCGATGTATGAGGCCTTTTTGTCTTTTAAATTCACCCTGGTTCTCTGGTCTTCACCGGTGAGACCCTTTTGAATTTCCGGTGAAATCAAAGAAGGAGAAGGTCGGAAACTTAAGTGTTGTTGGAATAGCATTATCAAGTTGCGAAGAGAACAAAATGGGTAAAAACGTCACTAAAAAAGTAGGTGCACTTCATGTGCAATCACCATCCTCAAATACCATATTTGCTAGCAAGATATGTAAAATTTCCAAAAGGGCTCTAATTATAGACACACACATATGAAGATGATGATGAATAGTGGAAGTTCCTTGCTGATTCCTTTTTATAGGAAAAAATATTTTTGCCACGTAAGCTATAAAATCACAATCGGTTTTCCCAATCATGAAGGTGCATCATCATAATTGATGGTGTTAGTGCCATATTGTCATATTTAGTTGACATCGTCTTTTTTTTTTTTTTTTTTGGGGGGGGGGGGGTGTTCAAAATTATCGTTGCGACCATGACTTCTGTGTACCTAAGCATTACATTTCTTTATTCAGGAAATAAGAATGGACGTCATCACTGCAATTGCTGGAAAAATAGCAGAGTTAACTGTGATACCCATTGGAAAACAAGTGGGATATGTATTATTCTACAAAGAAAATTTTAAGGAGCTAGAGGATAAAAAGGAGGAGTTGATGAAAAGAAAAGTTCGCATCGAGCATGGTGTTGAAACAGAAAGAATGAATGGAAGAGATATTGAAGATGATGTATTGAGTTGGCAAAAAAGAGTTGACGAGACCTTGGAAGAAGCAAGGAAACTCTGTGAAGCTCAAACTCATGCTAGTGTATGGTGTTGGAAATGGTCTTTTCCTAATTTCATATCACGACATCAACTTGGTAGAAAAGCAAAGAAAATGTCATTCACCATTATTGAACTGAAGGAAAAGGGGAGGTTTGATGGTGGACTTGGACATGTTCCTGTTTCTGGCATATCAAAAATATTTTCTAATCAAGGCAGTGAAAAGCTTAAGTCAAGAAACTCAGTGAAGGAGGAGGTTCTGTTGGCTCTGACTGACCCTAAAGTAAGCAAAGTTGGAATTTATGGGTGGGGTGGAGTGGGGAAGACCACTCTAGCTAAAGAGGTTGCCAGACATGCAAAGGATGAAAAGCTGTTTGATGTTGTGGCTATGGCGATCATATCCCAAGCAAGGGATGTTGAAAGAGTTCAAGATGATATTTCATATCAATTAGGCTTCCACTTAGATGAGAAGACCTCAATTGGAAGAGCCGACCGCTTGTGTGGAAGGATAAAAATGGAGAAGAATATTCTAATCATACTAGATGACATATGGGAGAAAATTGATTTGGACAAGATAGGAATTCCTACTGAGCAAGATCTCAAGGTTGATAAATTATCATTGACTTCTAAACGTTTAGAAATTTCGCAAAAGAATGAGACTTATCAAGGTTGCAAATTATTGCTGATTTCTAGACGTTTAGATATTTTACATAAGAATGAGATTCAAAGGTGCTTTTCTCTTGAAGCATTAAATAATGCAGAATCATGGACTTTGTTTGAAGATATGGTTGGTGATGCTATTAAAGATGCTGATTTGCAAAAGATAGCAACCCAAGTGGTTGAAAGATGTGCAGGTTTGCCTGTTATGATAGTCTCAATTGCAAAGTCTCTAAAATATAATAAGAATATTCGTTATTGGAAAGATGCCTTGAACAACATAAAGAGAGTTGACCGTGGAGGCATGTATACGCATGTTTTTGCAACTTTTGAATTTACTTATAATCGACTGGAAGATGATGAAATCAAGAAAGTATTCTTACTTTGTGGTGTAAATGGACCATCCATGTTAGTTGGTGACTTGTTGAAACATGCAATTGGTTTGGGTGTTTTCAAATACATGGATACTGTTGAAGATGCAAGGAACCGACTATATAGAATAGTTGATGACTTGAAGGCATCTTGTTTGTTACTTGAGGATGAAGTAAGTAAGATTGATAGGATTAAAATGCATGACCTTGTTTTTGAAGTAGCTCTTTCGCTTGCTGAGAAGAATGAACAAATTTTGTTCAAAAGAAATGTTATGATGCAAGATTGGCCAAGCAAGGATTTTCTTGAAAGGTGTACCCAGATAATCATAAAACGATGTGTTATCCAAAAACTTCCTCAAAAGTTAGACTGCCCCAATCTAAAATTTTTCCTCTTACATTTGACTAATAATTGTGCCTTGGAAATTCCAGACTCTTTTTTTGAGGTAACGGGATGCCTCAAAACATTAAATTTGACTGGGTTTATGATATCTTCGTTGCCTAAATCTCTTGTTTGCTTGACCAAACTCAAAACATTGTGTTTGCATCAATGCATTTTGAAACATATGGATGGCATAGGCTCCTTGGTAAATTTAGAAATTCTTAGTTTCATCTATTCATCTATGAAGAAGTTCTCGAGCGAAATAGGACAACTGACTCGTCTGAGAATGTTAGATTTAACCAAATCTAAAATTGGAATGATCTCACCCAACATTTTGTCCAAATTGACTAAAATAGAGGAACTTTATACGGACAACACCTCAATTAAATGGGAGGAGGAAAGTTCAATTAAGCAAAACAAAAGTGCTAGTCTTGCTACGCTTGGGTGTTTGACAAGTTTGACTACTTTAGAAATTCAAATTCGTGAGGCTGGGATGTTGCCGAGAGACTTGATGTTTGACAAGTTAGAGAGATATAAGGTTCTTATTGGAGATAAATGGAAATGGTCAGGAAACAAAATGAACTTAAGGTTGCTAAAGTTAAAGCTTCACACTAGCATTCATTTGGAACATGGCATTAAAGCATTGATTAAACGAGTGGAAGACTTGTACTTAGATGAAGTCAATGGAATTTCAGATGTGCTTTTCCAGTTGAATGCTGAAGGATTTCCTCTACTCAAGCATCTCCATATCCAAAATAATGGCCAACTTCAACATATTATCAACACAATGGAGAGGGATAATGAAACTCGTGTTTTGTTCCCAGAATTGGAGACACTATCACTTCACAATCTCTTTAAATTAGTGAATATATGTCATGGCCCACTTTGTGATAACTCCTTTCGCAAACTCGCAGTCATCAAAGTCAACAGTTGTGACCAATTGGTTTATCTCTTCCATGTTTCAATATTGAATGCTCTTTCTCAACTTGTTGCGCTCGAAGTTTCTAAATGCAGATCGATGAAAAAGATTGTGTTAATTGAAAATGATGATAGTGGCATGACTTCAGATTACAAGATTGAGTTTCATTCACTGCGCTCCTTGTGTCTCTATCATTTGCCAGCCATCCAACATTTCTGCTCAAACGGATTCACATCTTGTATGACTGCCACATCGTTATTTAATGGCATTAAGGTATGTTTTTTTTATAATACGGTTTTTCTTTGATGTTTAAATCAAATGACTGAATCTTGAGTGACTGTCACACTATCAATCATGTAAGGTATTTTTACCAAGGTGAGCATATATCTAGAAGTAGAATGTCAAATTATTGATTTTTTATAAATTATTTTAATTTTAATTTTGATAAATTGAAAAATGAGATATAATATATGAAATTTTAATCATATACATTATTCGTTATTTGATGGAAACCCGCAACACATTTATACCGTTCATACATTTTTATTTTGTACTTTTTCTTTGAAAAAATGATAGTTTTGTCCCCCACATTTCATAAATTATCTACAATCTCACAAGAGTCCTAGGTGTCACTTCTGATTTCTGACAGTTTCGAACCAAAAAAAAAAAAAAAATTCTGACACATGTAAAATGTCTAAAATGCTCTCCTTGACCTGCTGACCAATATTAGAACGATAAACATTAACATTTTATTATTATTATTATTACAACTAATTTACGTATGTTTTTTTAATAATATTTTCCTGTAACAGTTTAAAAGAAAATTTTATTGACAACTTAACTTATTTCTTTTCTCACATGTTCTTCAAATTTTATGAATCCATTTAAAATTTGCCCTGTTTTTTTCCTGCAAGTTATGCCTTTAAATTTTACAATTCTTCGTTGGCCATTTTTTAACTCATCATAAAATACTTGCAAAGTTTTTTTTTCATGTTCTAATATTTACAACTTCTTCTTTTAAACCTGCTATTGAAATTTCTCTATTTCAGGCTTAACAACTAAGTTTTCTAAGAGATCAAGGGTCACTGTAACATGCTAATATTTTCACTTATTAAAAAAATATACTAATATTCAAGTGTTGTCTTGGCCAACAGAATCTGCAATCTTGTTTCACAAATGCATTTTCCTACTTGTTTAAATCATATTTTGTACAATGCATTTACATTTTTTGAACTTGTTTACGTATTAAATTTTTTAAAATTCGTTGTAAAATACCATTTGGTAAAATTAATTTCTTGGGCGAACATTTTTCTTTCCAAATAATTAATTTGCAAAAAAAATATGTAGAATGAGCTGTAAATTTTGAAGTTCAATCCATGAGAAAAAAATGGGTTGCAAAGTTTTATTTGTAAAGAGCGGATGTAGATTCCTATGGTCTTTAGGAAAATATTATTAAAGTCAAAATTGTGAAAATTGAAATAGCATTAATAGCTTGTTATCTGGTCTCCAGAAGAAGGCGTTTCACTGATGGCCCCTTTTGGGGAGAGATCTGGCCATCATATCTCATTTTTTTTAATAAAGTGTTTTTAGTACCAGTTAGTATGTTGAAGTATTTTTTTAGTACTTGTCAGTATCTTGAAATATTCCTAAATTTTTTTTAAGATCATGAAGTATTTTTCAATATCAATTAGTACCTTGCAGTATCTTTTTTAGTCTCATTAGTATCCTAAAATTGTTTTTATCTGAGTGTGACTAAAAAGATACTTCAAAGTACTGACTAATATTGAAAAAATATTTCATGATCTTTAAAAAAAAAATTTAGGATCTTAAAAAATTATTTCAAGGTACTAGCTAATATTTTAAAGATATTTTAGGATACTGACTGATACTACTAAAACAATTTTATTTAAAAAAAAAAAAGGACATCTAGACCATCATATGAGATCTGATGGCCAGATCTCTCCCTTTAATTAAAATAGGTGAATGTCCCCTACACGAGCAGGGAAACGCATTCCATAGGGAAGTCAGACATTTTAGTATTTTGCAAGTCCGAGAAATGATGACTAAGTCTTATTTTGGACCAAGTTGATATCATTCCTTTTCCCCTCTATTCAAGTGGGAAATAATATTTTTTTGCAGGTTAGCTTTTTAAGAAAATTGGGAAAAAGTTCCTGATTAAAAAAAATTAATTGGAGAATGGTACTTTAGAATCATGTTAAAACTATGGTCTTTAGGAGACATAGACGTCCATAGCAAATGATGACACTCCCTTGTGAAAATTACTATAACTTATGTGCAATCAAACCTTTTTACAGGCAATTAATCCAACTTCTCTTGTGCAAATTACCTTCCCTCATGTGCAAATGATTTCAAATTGTCATGAAACACAATAAGTGCAAGCATTATTCAGTGGGTGCAGCCCACGTTCCCTTGTGTACAAATTAACGTCCTTTATGTGCAAGAACACGTGCAAATTGCTTTATCAATGAAATTGTTTTGCATTCATATAATTTGGAGTAAAACACCACTCAGATTGACGTCCTTTCTCAATATGGGAAGTTAATATGCACAATGCTTACACTTTTGTTTCAACGACGTTGATGTTGTTGGCAGTGTGGCAAAGTCCCACATCGCCTAAGTAGAAGGGGAGGGGGCGCTACTTTAGGTATAAAAGGAGGCCCCCCTCCTCCCTTATTCCTCACTCCTCACATTTGTCTCTTAAGGCATTTGTACTTCTTTCTCTCTTGCAGTATTTCACTTGTAAATTATTTGGAGTGAATTTAGGATCTGGTATTTCTCTTATATTTGTCTTATTTATTATTTATTAGCTGCATTTAGATATAGTAGTTGGGGCTTATTATATTATTAAATTACGTCTAGAAACTTTGTTTTCTAGCTTGGGTAATTTTCTAGTATAATTAGTCACGCTCTATATTGTGCTTCCGCAACAATTGGTATCAGAGCCTGGTTCTGTCTGAGTATGCTTTGTGGTTGCAGTTTAGTCTGAACTTCCACATTAGAAAAGAATTACTTTTGGGCTTTTGTTTTGGCAGCTATAAAATAATTTTTTGAAGCAGAAATGGTGGACCAAAAGAGTGATGTGTCCACTGCAGGTGCCAGCAATTCGTCATTCGCATCTTCGTATTTGACAAGAATAGTGTCTAATGCAAAGTTTGCAGTTGAAATTTTTGACGGATCTGGGCATTTTGGCATGTGGCAAGGTGAGGTTCTGGATGTCCTTTTTTAGCAAGGACTAGACTTTGCCCTTGAAGAGAAAAAACCAGAAAAGATGGAGGAAGAAGAATGGAGGGTCGTCAATCGAGTTCCTTGTGGTACTATTAGATCGTACCTTTCAAGAGAGCAGAAGTATCCATACACAAAGGAAACTTCTGCATGTAGATTGTGGAAGGCACTGGAGGACAAGTTCTTGAAGAAAAACTGTCAGAATAAACTCTATATGAAGAAAAGGCTGTTTCGCTTCACTTACGTTCCTGGTACCACAATGAATGAGCATATCACTAGCTTTAACAAGTTGGTGACAGATTTGCAGAATATGGACGAGACCTTTGGAGATGAAGATCTGGCCCTGATGATGTTAGGATCACTTCCTGATGAGTACGAGCACCTGGAGACTACCCTTCTTCACGGTAAGGAGAAAGTTTCTCTAGAAGAAGTTTGTTCTTCTTTGTACAGCCATGAACAGAGAAGGAAAGAGAAACAAAAAGGTGGAGATGCAGAGGCTCTAGTGGTAAGAGGCCGTACTGAAGACAAGAAGAGATCAAAGAAAGGGTGATCCAAATCAAGGTCCAGACCCAGCAAAGATGAGTGTGCCTTTTGTCGAGAAAAAGGACACTGGAAGAAGGACTATCCGAAGCTGAAGAACAAAGCCAAACCTGGAGATGAGAAGGCTGCTATGGACTCCTATGTAGCTGATTTGTGATGATGAAAATTCAGATTTCTCGCTGGCTACAACAACGTCGTCAAAACCATCGAACGAATAGTTGTTGGACTCAGCCTGTAGTCATCATATGTGTCCTAACAGAGACTGGTTCACTGATTTTGAAGAAGCAGAGTGTGGAATTGTTCACACAGTAGATAACTCTTCACTTACTGCATATGGCATTGGTTCTATTAAACTTAGGAACCATGATGGATTGATTAGAACATTGACAGATGTTCGATAAGTACCAGACTTGAAGAAGAATCTCATTTCTGTGGGAACTCTAGATTCAAAAGGGTTCAAGATCACTGCAGAAAATGGAGTAATGAAGATATTCTCTGGTGCATTGGTGGTAATGAAGGGTATATGAAAGAACAATAACACAGACCATTATCATGGTAGTACAGTTATTGGCACGGCAGTAGTGACATCCAGTAGTGAGAAGGATGCAGAAGCAACCAAGTTGTGGCATATGCGCTTGGGACACGCTGGAGGAAAATCCTTGAAAACTTTAGCAAGTCAAGGATTGTTGAAAGGATTGAAACATTGCATCATAGACTTTTGTGAGCATTGCGTAAATGGGAAACACACAAGGGTTAAATTCGGTACAGCTATTCACAATACAGAAGGTATTTTGGATTATGTACACTCTGATGTTTGGGGTCCTTCCAAAACAGCTTCATTGGGAGGAAAGCATTATTTTGTAACCTTTGTTGATGATTTTTCCCGAAGAGTTTGGGTGTATACGATGAAGAACAAAGATGAAGTTTTGGGAATTTTTCTCAAATGGAAGACGATGATAGAAGCACAAACAGGCAGAAGGATCAAATGTCTTCGCACAGACAATGGTGGAGAGTACAGGAATGATCCTTTCTAGAAGGTTTGTGAAGATAATGGCATCGTCAGACACTTCACCGTGAGAAATACACCACAGCAGAATGGGGTGGCAGAACGCATGAACCGGACTTTGCTGGAGAAGGTTCGGTGTATGTTGTCCAATGCTGGCTTGGGCAAAGAATTTTGGGCTGAGGCAATAACATATGCGAGTCATCTCATTAATCGTCTACCATCTGCTGCTATTGATAATAAGACACCGTTGGAACAATGGTACGGTAAACCTGCTAATGATTATGATTCTTTACATGTATTTGGCTCAATTGCATATTATCATGTGAAAAAATCAAAATTGGATCCGAGAGCAAAGAAAGCCATTTTCTTGAGGATCACTTCTGGAGTCAAAGGATATCGTTTATGGTGTCTAGAAACGAAGAAGGTTGTATTTAGCAGGGATGTTACTTTTGATGAGACTGCTATGTTAAAACCGGTAACATCTGAAGAAACCATATAGACCGATGGTGCTTTGAAGCAGGTGGAGTTTGAAGGAGAGCTAACTTTTCCAGTATAGAGAAGTGACGGGGAAACAAGGGAAGACTTTCCTGGAGAAGAAGAGCCAGTTGAAAGGGAGGTTTCAACACAAGAACCTCAGCAGCAACATGAATCAATCGCAACCAGCAGGCCACAACGAATAGTAAGAAAGCCTACTCGCTTTATGGATATGGTGGCTTGTGCAACGTCAATTGCAACTGATGGCATTCCTTCAACTTATCGATGGGCTATCCAGGGCTCAGAAAAGGATGAGTGGATGAATGTGATGAATGAAGAAATGCAGTCCCTTCATCAGAATGGTACGTGGAGATTGGCCAAACTTCCAAAGGGTAAGAAAGCAATTGGTTGCAAATGGGTGTATGCGAAGAAAGAAGGATTTCCTAACTAAGGCGATATTCACTACAAAGCAAGGTTGGTAGCTAAAGACTATGCTCAGAAGGAGGGAGTTGATTACAATGAGGTATTTTCTCCAGTTGTAAAACATTCTTCCATTAGAATTCTGTTGGCTTTGGTAGCGCAGTTAGATTTGGAACAAGTTCAGATGGATGTAAAAACTGCATTTCTGAATGGGGACTTGGAGGAGGAAATCTACATGACTCAGCCTGAAGGATTCAAAGTTGCTGGAAAGGAGAATATGGTGTGCAAACTTGAAAGATCGTTATACGGATTGAAGCAGTCTCCAAGACAATGGTATAAACGGTTTGACAAGTTTATGTTGCGGCATAAATATAGAAGAAGCAAATACGATCATTGTGTGTATTTGCGGAGGCTTGAAGATGGATCCTTTATCTATCTCCTTTTGTATGTTGATGATATGTTGATTGCTTCAAGAAATCAAGCAGAGATTGAGAAGCTAAAGGATCAACTGAAGAAGGAATTCGAGATGAAGAACTTAGGCGAGGCAAGGAAGATACTTGGCATGGAGATAACAAGAGATAGACAATCGAAGAAGCTCTTCTTATCTCAAAAGGAGTATTTGAAGAAGGTGCTACACCGTTTCGGTATGAATGAAGAAACCAGGTCGGTTAGTATTCCACTTGCACCGCATTTCAAGCTTAATGCTGATATGTCGCCGAAGGATGAAGATGAACGAGCATATATGTCAAGGGTGCCATACGCAAACGCTGTCGGTAGCTTGATGTATGCTATGGTTTGTACAAGACCAGACATTTCACAGGCAGTTGGAGTGGTGAGTAGGTATATGCATGAACTCGGAATAGAGCATTGGCAAGCCGTGAAATGGATTCTACGGTATATTTGTAATACTGTAGATGTTGGATTGGTCTTTCAGCAGGATGTTGATCAACAACTAGTTGGGTATTGTGACTCAGATTTTGCAGGTGATTTGGACAAACGAAGGTCAACTACTGGTTATGTATTCACTCTTGCAGGTGCACCAGTTAGTTGGAAGTCAACTTTACAGTCAACTTTAGCTTTGTCTACAACAGAGGCAGAGTACATGGCAATTACAGAGGCTGTGAAGGAGGCAATTTGGCTTCAGGGGTTGCTTGGAGAGCTTGGTGTTAGTCAGGAAAGCATCACAGTATTTTTTGATAGCCAGAGTGCTATTCAGTTAGCAAAGAACCAAGTCTACCATGCAAGGACGAAGCACATTGACGTCCGATATCACTTTATAAGAGAAATTTTGGAAGAAGGTGGAGTCATGATACGGAAGATACGGACAGATGACAATCCTGCTGATATGTTGACAAAAGTGGTGACTTCTATTAAATTTCAACATTTTTTGGATCTGATCAACATTGTTGAACGTTGTATTTTGAATAGAAGTTACAATTAGAATTTTGTAAATAGGAGAAATTGAGAATGTGGGGATTTTGCCAAGGTGGAGATTTATTGGCAGTGTGGCAAAGTCCCACATCGCCTAAGTAGAAGGGGAGGGGGCGCTACTTTGGGTATAAAAGGAGGCCCCCCTCCTCCCTTATTCCTCACCCCTCACATTTGTCTCTTAAGGCATTTGTACTTCTTTCTTTCTTGCAGTATTTCACTTGTAAATTATTTGGAGTGAATTTATGATCTGGTATTTCTCTTATATTTGTCTTATTTATTATTTATTAGCTGCATTTAGATATAGTAGTTGGGGCTTATTATATTATTAAATTACGTCTAGAAACTTTGTTTTCTAGCTTACGTAATTTTCTAGTATAATTAGTCACGCTCTATATTGTGCTTCCGCAACAGATGTCATTTCACATCAAAGAAGTAAATTTGCACATAATTAAGGGAAAGTTAACTTGTGTGTGAGGAAGATGAATCACATATAAGGGGAAGATAATTCATTAATTTTCACATAAGAGAAGTTTGGTTATTGATAAGGAAAGTTGGTGGCACATGAAGAGCAGTATCAACATTTCACATGCATATCTATTTCTTCTAAGACGCTATTCCTTAACATGATTTCAGTTACCATTCTCCCTTATTTTATTTTTTTCAGGAATTTTCCACAATTTTTTTTTTTTTTACAGACCAACATTTTTCAAGATCAAAGATTTAATTTGTAAAATTTAATAAAACTATTAAAAAAAATACAAAGAATAGGTCGTAAATTTTAAAAGAAAGCTTGTAATAAATCACTATAGCTTTAAAAACTTTGCTAGTGATTTATGAGGTAAAAATAGTAAAGAGTTGTAAAATTTGAAGAAATAACTTGTAGAACTGGGGAGGAAAAGTTTTAAATGAATTTGTAAAATTAGAAGAACCTATGAGAAAAAAATGGGTTGGCTGGTAAATTACAAAGTTTATTGTAAAAAGTGGATGATGACTTGTAAATTGTTACAGGAATATATTATTAAATAAAACTAGTATTTTAATAAAATGTTATTGAAATATGAATAATTTGTAATGCCTTGCCAGTGACTATACTCTGGCTGGTCAACGCACAATATGGGAAAGTTAGACATTCAAGACATAAAAATGATGCCCAATTCTTTAGCACTTATATATATTGTATAAAATTTATGAGACCAAATTATCAATGTCTTATCTATATTTTATAGAGGCTTTGAACTCAACCTTATTTTTAATTAAAAGAAAAAAACTTTAAGGTAGGTACGTGGTGTCAATTAATCTGTAAAGTCTTGATTTGTTTGTCTTTGTTAGTTTGGATCAAATTGTCATTTTTCCATTTTTTATGTATCAACTTAAAAATAACATTTTTACAGGTGAGTTTTTCTAGTTTGGAGACCCTCAAGTTGAGTTCAATCAATCTGGAGAAAATTTGGGATGATGATGAACTTTGTGCAGCCAATTGTATTCACAATTTGTCTAACTTGATTGTTGACGATTGTAGAGGCCTCAAGCATTTGTTCTCATCCTCTGTGACTGGAGGTCTTTTAAAGCTTAAACACCTCGAAATAAGTAAATGTGAGATGATGGAAGAGATCATTACTCCAACCGTTATTAACAGCACTACATTAGAACAGGTACTGCAATTAGACTTGGAATAAATGTTAAGTAGATATTGATAACACCAAACAACTGTTCTTGTGTAGTTCTGCTCATTATCATTCACATATAATGTTGGTTATTTTGGATTCGTAAACCAACAGTCAACTGTATTACAGGTCCGATTCTCAAAATTGGAGACAATGGTAATTAAAGACATGAAAAGCTTGAAGAAAGTATGGCACTTTCAATTTAAGGGGTTAAAGACTTTGGAGGTGAGCAATTGTGGGAACCTTGCGAATATTTTCCCATCTGATATGCAGAGAACATTTCGAAATCTAGAGACATTGAAGGTCAGCGATTGTGGTTCATTAGAAGAGATATTCGAGTCAACTGCCAAAGAAATCCATGTTGATGACAAAAAATCAACACAAGTCTCACAATTGAAGAATATCGATTTATTTGGCTTGCCAAAGTTGAAACAAATTTGGGGTAGAGATGCTCAAGCAGAGCTTAGTTTCCGTAATTTGAAACTTGTGCGGGTTATAGATTGTGACAACTTGAAATACCTTTTACCTTTCTTCGTTGCAATGGATGCTATTAAACTTGAACATATTGGCATTAGGAATGCAAGGAGCATGAGACAAATTGTTTCAGACAAAGAAGGTTTGATGGATAGGCCAGTCAAATTTGAGTTTAATCACTTAATTATATTGCTTCTTTGGAATCTATATGAATTGGAGGGATTTTTTGCTGGAAATCATACTTTACTATGTCCATTATTAAGGAAATTAGACATCCGTCACTGTGCAAAACTGAAACTTTTCAAGACACGGTATTGGAGTAGCCCAGGAGGAGTTTTTGACAGTAAATCCCAGGTCTCAATGCAGGAGCCTCTTTTCACACTTGAAGAGGTATAGATGCATGATTTTAAATAATAACCTTACTAATTAGTTCATTTTGAATGTCATAGATAGAAATGCTTTGTTTTATACTCTTCCTAGTCTTTGGTGTAGGACCTAATTGGAGAGTTATCTTAATCCTAATTGTAAAATTTACTTATCATATTTTTCAATCTTTTCCTAATTTAACCCTATTGTTGCTTTCTCAACAATAATCAGGTAAGAGAGAGATGGAGGAAATTAGAGAAAATGATTGGGGTATTTTGGAAAAAACATGTTATATTAACTTATTTAACTAACTTCCTTAATATAATCAAATTAGATAAATATATCTTACATTAAGAACTAGAGAGAGTAATCATTTTCTAGAATGAAAATATGTTCGAGTTAAGTTTCAATTTGTGTGCTAGTCATCTCTCGTGTCTCAGACAACTATGTGTATAACATATTGTAGATAATCTAATTGGCTAGTTTCATGTGGGACACAATATTTAATGAGCACTTTTTACCTATCATGTTTTACACTTCTAATAATGAAGCATCGTTGCACAAACAATTTCTTTTTATACAATTTTCATGAACAAGTTATTTGATATATAGGTGATTTGCAATTTGGAGTGGTTAGCCCTGGACAGTGAGAGTTCAAATATGATATTACAAGGGAAGTTTTCTGTGGAGAACTTCAACAAACTCAAATATCTCTGTTTGCGAAAGTTTAAAGATGATCAAACTTCTTTTCCATATTGGTTTTTCCAAAATATAACCAGTCTTAAAGACATAGTTGTCGAATGGAGTTCTTTCAAGGAGATATTCCAAGAAGAAATGCCCAAAGATGAGGGAAAAAAATTTGAGATCAAAACACGAATAAAAAGGTTGACCCTCTATAACTTACATGAACTTTGTCATATATGTAAAGAAGGATTTCCTATAGACCCTGTTCTTGAGATTCTTGAATTCTTACAGGTTCAACATTGTTCTAATTTGAAACACTTAGTGCCTTCCTCTGTAACTTTTAGTCACTTGACATATTTAGAAGTGAAAATTTGCAATGGATTGATTCACTTAATAACCTCATCAACTGCAAGAAGTCTAGTTAGGTTAACAAAAATGGAGATAAAGAATTGCAATTCACTTGAACAAGTTGTGGTAGAAGAGAGGGAGGCATCCGAAGATGAAATTGCATTTAACAGCTTAGAAGTTTTGGAGCTTGATTGTTTGCCAAAAATCAAGAGGTTTTGCTCTAGTAACTGTGTGTTGAACCTTCCATCGCTGGTGAGAGTTGTTGTTAAGCAATGCCCAAAAATGAGCATCTTCTCTCTGAAGGACACAAGCACCCCAATGCTTCAAGAGATACTATCAAAGGAAGGGGATGAAAAAATATATTGGGAAGGAGACTTAAACAGAACAATAAATAAGATGTTTGTGGATATGGTATGTTTTGATTTGACTCAAACATTTCTGATAAAATTAGAGGAAGAAAATTATTCTCTACATAATTACAAACTTACTTTTTATGAGTTGCAACGGAAAAATTGAATGGGCTAATGTTTATGTTTAATTGGCTTTATTTATGCCCTTCATTTCTTTCTGTTGACCCTGCCTGCACCTCAATTTTTGCAGGTGGCATTCCATAGTTTTAAGCAATTAAAACTATCTGAATATCCTGAGTTAAGGGAATTGTGGTACAACCATGTTCAGCCAGAAGTTTATGGCAACTTGAATAGCCTAGTGGTACATAAATGTGATTTCTTATCTGATGTGCTTCTGCCTTTTCATTTGGTGCAAGCGCTGTCCAACTTAGAAGAGCTTCATGTAAGCGAATGTGATTCATTGGAAGCTGTGCTTGATTTAATAAATATGGATGGGAAGGAAGTGTTTGTTAAGGAAACCATTCAGCTAAAGAGAATAACTCTCTCTCGCCTACCAAAGCTCAAACACGTATGGACACAAAACTTGCAAGAACTTGTCAATATTAGAGAAACAACAGAAGCTCATATCCAACATCACCATCTAGCATGTTCCATTCAACGGGTATGATATCTGACTTTGCTTCTTTATTAGTTTGCATTACAAACTACTACATACCTATATATAATTTAAACATAAACAACGATAGCTATATTTTGTTGACTCCTGCAACACGTAATAATTTTTTTTAATGCTAGGTTTTTGATATTTCTTGAATTATTTATATCCTAGGATTAAATAAATGCTTTTGTGAATCCCATAACACCCTCCAATGTCTCTGTCTCAAGTTTTCGACTCAAGATCTGTTGATGTTTTTTCTGCTCACATCCAAGCTGGTGGTGTTATAACATCTATTCCTATCATGCTCTATTTATTTATTAGAAGGATAAATTTGAGATATTAGGATAATTAATTAACTTTATGATACAAACATTTGCTTAGGTTTTCCTTTATATACCCGTTATGTACATGGATTTATTCAAGTATTAGAAATAGAACAGAGGTACTATTTTCTCTCTGCCTTCAATCCTTTAGGTTTGCATAATATTACTTTGTATAATATTTACTCAAAAAAATAGGAGGATTCAAAAGATCCAATATATAAAGATGAGATAATATAGTGTTAGTCACAAGGGTTTTGAGACATCTTTAATCTCACACACACACACACACACACTACCTTCAATATTAAATATAAGATTTAGTTGACTTTTTATTAGAGAGATTAAACAAATTGAATAAATTACTTAATCATATTAAATGTTGTGCATGATTAAATTATATATCAGGTATAAGAAAAACAAATTAGTTTGAAAAAAAGATATATGTAAATGCTTTAAAGTAATTTAATTAGCTTTTTTAATTGAAAAAAAAAAACTAAGTCTTATATTTATATTTAGGACAGGAGGTAGTACATATATACTTACCATTAAAGAAATACACAGATTTATGAAATAATAATTTTACGTTCTATCTAAATCCATTGTTTTAAGACTTATAAGATTCAAATATATAATTTCGCAATTAAACATTCAAATGTCAGGTTATGTATGTATGAAATAGTAATTGTACATTCTATCAGTAATGTTTTGGAGGCTTGGTAAGTTTTGTTGCTGAGATCGAATATCACCAACCCCTGTTTTCGGTTGGAAAGATCTGGACTAGTATCATTCGAATTAAACTAGTGCGTACCTCATTTATAAATTGAAAGATAGATTGTTATTTTTTTCACTTCTATTTTATTTTCGGTTTCATCAAAATGTGTCATGTGAGAAATGTTTGTAGAGGAACAAGTTCGTGATTTTGTAATCTCTGCAGCATGAGATTTGTTACTGTTTCTACCTCACATCCAAGCAGATGGGTTATAACATCTAGGATTAATTTTATGATACTACGAATAGTTTAGGCTTGCCTTTATATACCCATTATGCAGATGGGTTTATTTAAGGATTAGAAAAAAAACAGAGGCACTAGTTTTTCTATGCCTTCAAACCTTCGGTTTCGTCAAAAGGTGTCATGTGAGGAATGTTTCTGTAGAGGAAGTAATATTGAAAACATACATCAACTACAAATTGTTGGAAGTTTTGCTCTGCTAACTAAAACGTATTTATGTACAAGTACGTAGTCAGTAAAGTTCATTGATCATGTGATATTCTTCTGATAATTGAACATTAGATTTTAATAACTGTAAAAAGAAATTGGATTCTTATTTAACATACCTGAACACCAATATTTTCCAATAATAATTATATGATCACTTGACTAATTCTGTGCCTATGTATTGGTCATGTTTTAATTGAAGATTTTGATGGTAAGTAATTGCATATAACCATAGCGTCATAAAAATAACACGCAATTTCATATATGAAAGGGGTTTTTTTAAACTCTAATTTGATATTACAGAAAAAGGAACATAACTATTTGCAATTAAATATTTCGATCTTGCAAACAGAGAGAAAAACAAGGGAAAAAATGCACTGTTATATTTTACTATAATTATCTTATTTATTTTGTCATATAATTTTGTTTCATATTACTTATATTAATTGAGCATTAGGTTGTGGAACACATTGAGGGTGCTAAAAGATTACCATGCTTTGAAGAAGGCATAGTTTGTGATGGATCTTCTACATATTTGACTAACCTGGTTCAAATAGTGTTCCTACTGTGGAACATACATGTACATATATATTTGAAAATATAGCATCTTATTTCTTAGTTAGTTTGTGCATATATGGCAGGTGCTTTGCCCCAATTTACAAGTTGTGTGGGTTGAATACTGTGAAAACTTGGAATACCTTTTTCCGTCCTACGTTGCAATGCATGCTATTCAACTTGAACATATTACCATAAAATACGCAAGGAGCATGAAACAAATTGTTTCAGACAAAGAAGGCCTCACGAATAGCCCAGTCAAATTTGAGTTTAATCGCTTAATCTCATTGGAGCTTTGGGGTCTACAAGAACTGGAGGGATTTTTTGCTGGAAATCATAGTTTACCATGTCCTTTATTAAGGGTTTTAGATATCCGTAATTGTGCAAAACTGAAACCCTTCAAGACACGGTACCGGAGTAGCCAAGGAGGAGTTTTTGATAGTAAATCTCAAGTCTCAATGCAGCAGGCTCTTTTCACACTTGAAGAGGTATATATGCATGATTTTAAATAATATACGTACTAATTAATTCATTTTGAATGTCATAGATAGAAATGCTTTGTTTTATACTCTTCCTGGTTCTTAGTGTAGAACCTAATTGGAGAGTTGTTGTAATACCCGGATAATTATTTATCTGGAATATTATACTTCAGCAAATGATATCTATTAGAAATAGGTGAATATGTGGTCTCAAATAATAAGTTATAATCATCCTATTTTCTAAGGTAATTTCTATGGAAATTGGAAGAGATAAAGAGCTAAAAAACCTTAAAGTGCATTTTTGGGTCGTAAAATGGCCTAAAAATATAATGATAAATCTCAAGAGGCAATAAAATATTTATTAGAAAGTATGTTGTCTCTAATTTTAGGGATTTTTGGGATTATTTTCCTTGGAAAATGTTGAGGCAAAATTAAATATAATTTTGGGGAGCATAAGTTGCCCCATGATTTTTAATATTTTACATGAAGCATAAAATACCAATGTCAATAAAATAGTTGTGAGAAAATGAATAATCCTAATTAAGAAAATTATTAACATTTAGAAAGTGATTAGTTAGGTAATTAATGGCTAATTATTTAAGCTTGAACAAAAGAACCAATAGGGAGAATTGTTGTGAATTTTGGAAGATAATCAAAATATAAAATAAATTAATAAGGAAAGAGAGGAAAAAAAGGGGGGGAGAAGAAAAAAAAAACGAAAAGAAAAAAATAATAAATAATAAATAAGAAAAAAGAGAAAAAAAGAAAAAAAAAGAAAGAAAAGAAGAAAAAAAGAAGAAAAAATAATAAATAAAAATAAAAATAATAAAATAAAAATAAATATCATGATATTTGTATTATAATAATAATATAATTCAGATATTTGTGGAATAACCAAATGGATAAATGAGAACCGATAGAAATTAAATCCTATCTAGAAAACCGTGAACTAAGTTTCTTAGGTCAGGACATATTACAAATAAGTGAATTTTTGTTTAGAAGTTGGTGTTAGCGGAAGTCATTTCCGTAACTGACGGGGCGAATAACAGATCAGATGAAAAGATATTTTGTAAACAAAGGGCAAATAAGAAAAGTGAGAACCAATGGAAAATAAATCATAAATCGAAATCCTTGAACTAAGTAAAAAACAACTAGACATATTATGAATCAGTGAATTTTTGTCCCAAAGATGGTGTCACACGAAGTAATTTACGTAACCGACAGCGTCCGGCTTAGAATCTTCGGCAAATTACGGAATACCCTGAATGGGATCAAAAATTTAGTTAACTCAGATATTTTCAAAGAGGAAGAATAGAACTTCAAGGCCGTGTTCCTGGATTTTTGAGATTTTGCAAAATTACGCGATCAGAACAACGAACAGGGAACTTTATCGGTAAAGATTTATAAAGTGAATGAGTGACATCACCTTGATGACATCATGGTTTTGAAGAATGATGTAAGGAGGTGGATTGGATGGTAGAGATGAAGCCATGTGTACAAGCTTGAATCCAATGGCTAGAATTCAATATGATAAAGTCATGAATAGTGCACATTTTTCCCTATAAATAGGCCTTCATCCATTTGGAAATTCTCACACCAAAACTCAAGAGAGAGTTCGAAATTAGAGAGAAGGAGGAGCCCGGAGAAAATTGTAGTGGAGCCCTGGATAATTTCTTCGGTCTTTAGTTTTTAGTTTTCGTAGTTGTTTCGATAGTTATAGTAGAAATGCTAGCTAGGCTTTAATATTCCAAAGTAAGTTTAGATATCATGTTTTAGGGATAAATATGATATTTATTTCAAATATATATTGGGAAAAGAGATATGTCAGAATTTTGGAAGATTAGAGTCAAAATAGCGAAGCTCTGGCGAAGTTTCGCCAGTTAGTCAAACTAGGGGCAAAATGGTAATTTGTACCTGAAATGTCTGTTATGATGATAATCACTGATAAATGTGATATTATCCCTATAGGATATCTATAATCACGTACCGCTGTCATACAGCTGTCAAAAGTACCATTTTCCGTCAACGAAGGTACGTTCGCGTGCTGTAACACTAACTCTGATATTTATGGTATGCGTATATGTGTTATATTTGTGGTATGCATGTTGGGGGTATGTTGTTTGAACACATAAGGTTCGTTAGAGAATAACTGAACATATGCATGCGCTGGGAGCGGTACATCTTTATTCGCTGGGAGCGGTATATCCTGATTCAGTGGGAGTGGTACATCTGCATTCGCTGGGAGCGGTACATTTGCATTGGTTAGGGGTGATTCATTTGCTGTACTTATATACTGTAAATATGAGGTTAACCGTTACCTGAGGTTCAATGGGTATTGAACCTTAGCTCTTAACATAGCGTCAGGGTTAGGAGGACCGAAGATCGAGGAGAAAGGCAAGCGGCATGCATAGGGACTCAGCGGAGGACTTTCTTCTTGTGTTATTTACTTTTGAAAATACCTGGTGTAACGTACCACTACTGTGATCCGCCAGACTTACGGCATTTTGAATATAAATATCAGTTACTCAATCGCTCCGATGCTCTACTTTGATGAAAGAAAAAAAATATACTGCTTTTGAAAATGGGATGTTATAGTTGTTTTGATCTTAAATGTAAGATTTATTTATCATATTTGTCAATCTTTTTCTAATTTAATCTTATTGTTGCTCTCTCAACAATAATTAGGTAATTAAAAGAGAGATGGAGGGAATTAAAGAAAGTGATTAGGGTATTTTAGAAAAAAAAAATGTCTTATAAACCTATTTAACTAACTTCCTTAATATAATCAAATTAGGTAAACATATCTTACATTAAGAATTGGAGGGAGTAATAATTTTCTAGTGTGAAAACATGTTCTAGTTAAGTTTCATTTTGTGTGCTCCATCTCTTGTTTCCCATACAACTATGTGCATAATAGATTATAGATAGTACAATTGTCTAGTTTCATGGCGGGCACAACATTTAAAGAGCACTTTTTACCTATCATGTTTTTCACACTTCTAGTAATGAAGCCTCGTTTAACAAACAAATTCATTTTTTACAGTTTTCATGAACAAGTTATTTGATATAGGTGATTTGCAATTTGGAGTATTTGGCCTTGGACAGTGAGAATTCAAACATGATATTACGAGGGGAGTTTTCTGTGGAGAACTTCAGCAAACTCAAAATTCTTTGTTTGGGAAAGTTTGAAGGTGATCAAACTTCTTTTCCATATTGGTTTCTCCAAAATATAACTAGTCTTGAAGACGTAGTTGTTGAATGGAGTTCTTTCAAGGAGATCTTCCAAGAAGAAATGCCTAAAGGTGAGGAAAAAAAATTTGAGATCAAAACACGAATAAAAAAGTTGACCCTCAATCACTTACATGAACTTTATCATATATGTAAAGAAGGATTTCCTATAGACCCTGTTCTTGAGACTCTTGAATTCTTATGGGTCCAGCATTGTTCTAATTTGAAACACTTAGTGCCTTCCTCTGTAACTTTTAGTGGCTTGACATATTTGAAGGTGGAGTATTGCCACCGATTGCTTCATTTAATTACCACATCAACTGCGAGAAGTCTTGTCAAATTAACAACAATAAAAATAGGGAACTGCAATTCACTCGAGCAAATTGTGATAAAAGAGAGGGAGGGGTTTGAAGATGAAATTGCATTCAGTAGCTTAGAAATTTTGGAGCTTGAGTGTTTGCCAATGATCAAGAGGTTTTGCTCTAGTAACTGTGTGTTGAACTTTCCATCGCTGGTGAAAGTTGTTGTTAAGAAATGCCCAAGAATGAACATCTTCTCTATGAAGGATGCAAGCACCCCAATGCTTCAAGATATACTCTCAAAGGAAGAAGATGAAAAAATATATTGGGAAGGCGACCTAAATAGAACAATAAACAAGATGTTTGTGGATATGGTATGTTTTGATTTGACTCAAAACTTTTTGATAAACAAAGAGGAAGGAGATCATTCTCTACATATTTACGAACTTTTTTTTCACTCACAATGGCAAAATTTCATGGCCAATACATTAAAAAGGCCAAATACTTATGTTTAGTTTGCTTTGTTTATGGTCTTTGTTTCCTTTTACTGACCTGTAAACCAATTTTGCAGGTGGCCTTCCGTAGTTTTAAGTATTTAGAGCTATCTGAATATCCTGAGTTAAGAGAATTGTGGTACAACCATGTTCAGCCAAAAGTGTATGGAAACTTGAAAAGCTTAGTAGTACATACATGTTATTTTCTATCTGATGTGCTTCTACCTTTAAACTTGGTGCAAGCGCTATCCCACTTAGAACATCTTCAAGTAAGTGAATGTAATTCATTGGAAGCTGTGTTTGATTTAACCGACATGGATCAAA
The DNA here is from genome assembly GCA_034222035.1 of Acacia crassicarpa. Taxonomy (NCBI): domain Eukaryota; kingdom Viridiplantae; phylum Streptophyta; class Magnoliopsida; order Fabales; family Fabaceae; genus Acacia; species Acacia crassicarpa. The sequence continues at coordinate 47,541,737 of JAWXYG010000006.1, read as the reverse complement.
AGGAAGTGTTTGTTGAGGAGACCATTCAACTGAAGGTAATAAATCTCTCTGGTCTACCTAAGCTCAAACACATTTGGAAACAAAACTTCCAAGAACTTGTCAATTTTAGAGAAACAGCAGAAGCTGATATCCAACATCACCGTTCAGCATGTTCCATTCAACGGGTATGATATCGAATTTAGCTTCTTTATTAGTTTGCATCAAAATGACTACCTACCTGTATATAATTTAAACATAAACAACGATAGCTATATTTTGTTGAGTCATGCACTATGTATTAATTTTTGTAATTTAAACATAAACAACATGCATAGACACACACTATTTCTGATTCTAAATATAAGATCTAGTTGACTTTTTGTTGGAGAGATTATGGGGGCTAAATAAGTTACTTAATGATATCATATATTATGTACGATTAAATTATGTATCGACTTATAAGTCGGACCAATTATTTTGGAGAAAAAAAGGATAAATATAAATACTTTAAAATAATTTAGCTAGGTTCTTTAATTTCAAAAAAAAAAAAACCAACTGCATCTTATATTTAGAACAGGATGTTGTATATATATCTTGCCATTAGGGAAATACACACACATTATACCAAAAAAAAAAAAAACACACACACACATTTATGAAATAATAAATCCATTGTTTTAAGACTTTTAAGATTCAAGTTTATAATTTCGTGATTAATCATTTGAATGTCAAGTTGTGTGTGTTTTAAGACTTTTAAGATTCAAATTTATAATTTCTTGATTAATCAATTGAATGTCAAGTTGCGTGCGTGCGAGTAATTGTACATTCTATCAATAATATTTTGGAGGTTGTAAGTTTTCATGTTGTGATCCAACGTCACCAACCCCTGTTTTTGGTTGGAAAGATATAGACTAGTATCATTTGAATTAAACCAGTGTGCATCTCATTTATAAATTGAAAGATAGATTGTTATTTTTTTCACTTCTATTTTATTTTCGATTTCATCAAAAGGTGTCATGTGAGGAATGTTTGTGTAGAGGAAGTAATATTGAAAACATACATCAACTACAAATTGTTGGAAGTTTTGCTCTGCTAACTAAAATGTATTTATGTACAAGTACGTTGTCAGTAAAGTTCATTGATCATGTGATATTCTTCTGATAATTGAACATTAAATTTTAATTACTGTTAAAAGAAATTGGACTCTCATTTAACATACGTGAACACTAATATTTTCCAATAATAATTATATGATCTCTCAACTAATTATCTACCCATGAATTGGTCATGTTTCAATTGAAGATTTTGGTGGTTAGTAATTGCATGTAACCGTAGTGACATAAAAATAACACACAATTTGATATATGAAAAGGGTTTTTTATCACTCTAATTTGATATTACAGAAAAAGAAACAGAACTATTTGTAATTAAATATTTCGATCTTGCAAACAGAGAGAAAAACAGAAAAAATAAAAAAATAAATTGCACTGTTATATTTTACTTAATTATCTTATTTATTGTGACATAAAATTTTGTTTTATATTACTTCTATTAATTGAGCATTAGGTACTGGAACACATTGAGGGTGCTAAAAGCTTGCCATGCTTTGAAGAAGACATAGTTTGTGATGGATCCTCTCCATATTTGACTAACCTGATTCAAATAGTGTTCCTACTGTGGAACAGATATATACATATATATTTAAATATATAGCATCTTATTTCTTAGCTAGTTTGTGCATGTATGGCAGGTGCTTTGCCCCAATTTACAAGTTGTGTCGGTTAGAGATTGTCAAAACTTGGATTACCTTTTACCGTTCTACATTGCAATGCATGCTATTCAACTTGAAAAAATTAGCATTATGAATGCATGGAGTATGAAACAAATTGTTTCAGACAAAGAAGGCTTCATGGATAGCCCAGTCAAATTTGAGTTTAATCACTTAATCTCATTGGAGCTTTGGTATCTACATGATTTGGAAGGATTTTTTGCTGGAAATCATAGTTTACTATGTCCATTAATAAGGAAATTAGACATCCGTCACTGTGCGAAACTGAAACTCTTCAGGACACGGTACTGGAGTAGCCAAGGAGGAGTTTTTGATAGTAAATCCCAAGTCCCAATGCAGCAGGCTCTTTTCACACTTGAAGAGGTATATATTAGTGTATATAGTTTTGATTGTAACTGTTTTAGTTAGTTTTTGTTGTAATTAGTTAAGTGTAAATAGAATTAGTTAGTTTTGTTTGTTGTAACAAAAAGAGAGTTAGTTAGACTTATTTTATCTGTTAAAGTGTATAAATAGGATGTACATATCTCCAGAAAAATTCAATTCAATACAATCAGATTTTTCCTTTTCTTGCTTTCATAATATGGTACCAGAGCTTTGAGTCATTCACCAAACTCTGAATTTTTTTTTCTATACACTTTTCTCTCTCTTCTTTGAAATTTCCGCTGCTTCCTTTCTTTAATTTTTTCCATCACCTTTCTCTTTCTTCATTCAACTTTCTGCCATCTATTTTCTCTTTCTTCATTCACTTTTCACATTCAGCTTTTTGCCATCTACTTTCTCTTTCTTCATTCACTTTTCGCCATTTCCGTGTTCGAAGCTTTATTTTCCAGATTCTCATCTTCTTTCACACGTCGATTTCCTTCAGATTTCCCTGATCAACCATGGCATCTGAACCAAATTCTTCCTCTTCTTCTCTCGCCGGAAATCCGAACGGAGATTCTACTCTTCCTTCTCCTGATTCGATTCAAAATGTTGGTAATCCCTATTACTTACATCCAAACGAAAATCCTTCCCTTGTTCTTGTCTCTTCAGTTTTAACCGGACCAAATTACCACTCCTGGGCTCGTGCCATGAAAATGGCACTTATGTCGAAGAATAAGCTCCGATTCATCGATCGGTCTTCTCCAGTTCCAAGTTCAGTCGATCCTCTATACCCTGCCTGGGAGCGTTGCAATATGATGGTCTTGTCTTGGCTCACTAGGTCGTTGTCTCCTACAATAGCTCAGAGTATCTTGTGGATCGACAAAGCCAGTGAAGTTTGGGAGGACTTGCGTGCTCGCTTTTCACAAAATGATGTATTCCGTCTGGCTGATCTTCAGGAAGATATTCAGAATCTGAAGCAAGGCGATTTGTCTGTAAGTGATTACTTCACTAAACTTAAGATACTTTGGGATGAACTTCTGGTCATTCGCCCTATTGTTTCTTGCTCATGTAATCCTAGATGTCATTGTGGCATGATTGATCTGTATAAAAATCATTTGGATCAAGATTATGTGATTAGGTTTCTAAAAGGTTTGAGTGACCGTTTTAGCACTGTGAAGTCACAAATCATGCTAGTTGATCCTCTTCCTAATATCAATCGAGTATTTTCTTTGGTAACTCAACAAGAAAGAGAGTTAGGATTTCAGCCTGTTGAAGCTGTCACTCTGTTTAATAAGTCATCTACTCCACGGACTGGGAATCAGAATCACTATAAGCCTAATTCATCTGCTATGGGCAAACAGTGTACTTATTGTGGAAAACCTAGACACACAGAGGCTACTTGCTATAGAAAACATGGTTTCCCACCCGGTTTTAAATTTCGGAATTCTTCTGTTAATTCTGTGATTGCTGCTGAATCTGTTTCTGCTGATAAAGGTTCATTTGAGCCACATAAGGTGGTTAATCCGAATTACAGTTTTACACCTGACCAATATCAGAAGTTGCTGGCCCTAGTTCAGTCTGATAAATCTTCTATTCCACCCTCTGCTTCAGTCAATCATATTTCAGCCAATGGTAAGAATTCTTTTGCTCATTCTCATTCTTTTTCAGATTCTTGGATCATAGATTCAGGTGCTACAGATCATGTTTGTTCTAACCCTGATTTGTTTACTTTCTCCAAGTCTATTTCTCCTATTTCTGTCAATTTACCAGATGGTTCTAGAGTCCTAGCTATTTCTAGTGGCACTATTCGGTTTTCAGATATTTTTTCCCTTCATGATGTTTTGTTTGTTCCAAAATTTCGATTTAATCTCATTTCTGTTTCAAAATTGACTCAAATGCTTCCTTGCGATGTCTCTTTTCAGATGTCTCATTGTCTAATCCACCATCTACCTTCCAGGAAGATGATTGGTTCAGCTGAGGTGTTTGAAGGGCTTTATCTTCTCAAGCAACATGCAAACTCTATACCTACTGTTATCAGTACTGTCTCCACACCACTAGGCCTTGATCATACTTTCGATCTATGGCATTTTCGTTTAGGACACCTTTCCAAATCTACTTTGTATTCCATTCATCAAGCACATCCTTATGTTTCTTCTAGCTCATTTTTTCAATGTTGTGATGTTTGTCACTATGCTAAGCAACGAAAGTTGCCTTTTCATGTAAGTTCTACAAAGTCTACTAAAATCTTTGACTTGGTCCATATGGATATTTGGGGACCTTATCATTTGCCTTCTGTTCATGGGCACAAATATTTTCTTACTATTGTTGATGATTTTTCCCGATATACTTGGATTTATTTGCTTAAGAGTAAGTCTGAGGTTCGTTCTCTTATTCATTCCTTTGTTCAAATGGTTTCTACACAATTTGATACTTTAATAAAAATCATTCGTTCTGATAATGGTGCTGAATTTATCATGGAAGATTTTTATAAACAACATGGTATTCTCCACCAAACTAGTTGTGTTGAAACACCTGAACAAAATAGCAAAGTTGAACGGAAACATCAACATATTTTAAATGTTACGAGAGCTTTACTATTTCAGGCTCACGTCCCCAAGGTCTATTGGTCCTATGCTATTTCTCACGCTGTATATCTCATAAACCGATTACCTACCCCTGTTTTGGATCAAAAATCTCCTTTTGAACTCTTATATCAGAAAATTCCAGATTTGACTAATCTTCGAGTTTTTGGTTGTCTGTGTTTTTCATCAACTATTACCCAACAACGTACTAAACTTGATCCTAGAGCTCATAAGTGTGTTTTTCTTGGTTTTCCCCAAGGTACCAAAGGTTTCATCACTTTAGATTTACACAGTCGTCACATCTTAGTCTCTAGGAATGTACAATTTTATGAATCTATTTTCCCTTTCTGTAATGTAGACTCCCCTTCTCTTCCAAACACCATTCCCTTACCACAAGAATTTCCTCATTTGGATTTTTCCAATCATGCTTCCCCACATGTTTCTCCTCCCGAGTCATCTCCTTCTGCCTCTCCTCCCCCTCATTCTTCTCCATTGGTTAGGAAGTCCACCCGGTCTCGGCAGTTACCACATTATTTGCATGATTATCATTGTGCCCTTCAATACACTTCAGGTATACCAGATTCCTTGGAAAAAGGTAGTTATCATCCACTTTCTCATGTTCTTTCTTATAATCGTCTTTCTTCTCCATGTCGTCATTATGCTTTGTCTATTTCCATTGATGATATTCCTAAAACTTATTCCCAAGCTATTAAACATGAGGGCTGGAAAAATGCTATAACAGCTGAACTTGAGGCTTTACAACAAAATCATACATGGGTTTTAACTGATTTACCACCTGGCAATCGCCCAATTGGATGTAAGTGGGTCTTTGCTAAGAAATATAACTCTGATGGTACTTTGAATCGCTATAAAGGGCGTCTAGTTGCTAAGGGATATACTCAGATTGAAGGAGTTGATTTTAATGATACTTTTTCTCCTGTTGCCAAGCTTACTACTGTTCGTTTATTACTTGCTCTTGCGGCTGCCCAGAATTGGTATTTAAAGCAATTTGATGTCAATAATGCTTTTCTTCATGGGGATCTCCATGAGGAAGTTTATATGTTACCTCCCCCGGGATTATCTGTTTCTTCTCCTACTCAAGTGTGTAAGTTGCAACGTTCTCTTTATGGACTTAAGCAAGCTAGTAGACAATGGTTTTTTAAACTTTCTTCAGCCTTACTTTCTTGTGGGTATCATCATTCTTCTGCTGATCATTCTCTGTTTATCAAGCAATCTACCACCGCCTTTACTGCTTTATTGGTTTACGTGGATGATATTCTTATATGTGGTAATGATTTGACTGAAATCAACTATATGAAGACTTTTCTTGATGACTCTTTTAAAATCAAAGACTTAGGTGATGCTAAGTACTTTCTTGGTTTGGAAATTGCTCGTGGTTCCAAAGGTATCTCTCTTTGTCAACGCAAGTTTGCTTTGGATATTTTGTCTGATGCCGGTTTTCTTGAGTGTAAACCTGCTATTACTCCTATGACTACCTCTTCGAAGCTTTCTCTTGATTCGGGTACTGTTTTGGAAGATGGCTCTGATTATCGCACCTTAGTAGGACGTTTATTATATCTTGCTAATACTCGGCCTGACATTTCTTTTGCTGTACAACAATTAAGCCAGTTCCTTCAGAACCCTACTGATTTACATTTAAGGGCTGCTCATCGAGTCCTTCGGTATATTAAGGCTGCTCCAGGTCGTGGTCTGTTTTTTCCTGCTGATTCTATTGTAAAATTAAATGCCTTTAGTGATTCTGATTGGGCTGGTTGTCTTGATACTCGAAGATCTATTACTGGTTTCTGTGGTTTCTTAGATCAGGCTTTGATCACTTGGCGATCTAAAAAGCAACCAACTGTCTCTACTTCATCATCTGAGGCCGAATACCGTGCTTTGGCTACTACTACTTGTGAACTTCAGTGGTTATCTTTTTTACTTCGTGATTTTGGTCTTCCACTCACTTCCCCTGCTTCTTTATATTGTGATAGTCAATCTGCTCGTCATATTGCTGCTAACCCCACTTTTCACGAACGCACGAAGCATCTTGACATCGATTGTCATATCGTTCGTGAAAAATTGCAAACTGGGTTGATTCATTTACTTCCGATCAAGACTCAAGATCAATTGGCAGATATTTTTACTAAACCTCTTGCACCTTCTCCATTTCTGACACTTTTATCCAAGCTGGGAATGATAGATATTCACTCCCCAGCTTGAGGGGGGGTATTAGTGTATATAGTTTTGATTGTAACTGTTTTAGTTAGTTTTTGTTGTAATTAGTTAAGTGTAAATAAAATTAGTTAGCTTTGTTTGTTGTAACAAAAAGAGAGTTAGTTAGACTTATTTTATCTGTTAAAGTGTATAAATAGGATGTACATATCTCCAGAAAATTAAAATTCAATTCAATACAATCAGATTTTTCCTTTTCTTGCTTTCATAATAGTATATATGCATGAATTTTAAATAATATCCTTCTTAGTTAGTTCATTTTGAACGTCATAGATAAAAATGTTTTGTTTAATACTCTCCCTAATCCTTAATGTAGGACTTAATTGGAGAGTTGTCTTAATTCTAAATGCAATATTTATTTCTCATATTTGTCAAAACTTTTCTAATTCTTCCCTATTGATCCTATCTTAACAATAATCACGTAAGAGAAAGATGGAGAGGATTAGAGAAAATGATTAGGGTGTTTTAGAAAAAACATGTCATATTAACTCAATAAACTAACTTCCTTGATGTATTCAAATTAGGTAAACATATCTTATATTAAGAAGTGGAGGGGAGTAATAATTTTCAAGAGTGAAAAGATGTTCTAGTTAAGTTTCATTTTGTGTGCTATTCATCTCTTGTTTCCCACACAACTATGTGCATAACAGATTATAGATAATATAATTGTCTAGTTTCATGTTGGGCACAACATTTAAAGAGCGCTTTTTTACCTATCATTTTTTTCACACTTCTAATAATGAAGCCTCGTTTTACAAACAAATTCGTTTTCTACAGTTTTCATGAACAAGTTATTTGATATAGGTGATTTGCAATTTGGAGTATTTGGCCTTGGACAGTGAGAATTCAAACATGATATTACGAGGGGAGTTTTCTGTGGAGAACTTCAGCAAACTTAAAATTCTTTGTTTGGGAAAGTTTGAAGGGGATCAAACTTATTTTCCATATTGGTTTCTCCAAAATATAACCAGTCTTAAAGACGTAGTTGTCGAATGGAGTTCTTTCAAGGAGATCTTCCAAGAAGAAATGCCTAAAGATGAGGAAAAAAAATTTGAGATCAAAACACGAATAAAAAAGTTGACCCTCAATCACTTACATGAACTTTGTCATATATGTAAAGAAGGATTTCCTATAGACCCTGTTTTTGATACTCTTGAATTCTTACGGGTCCAGCATTGTTCTAATTTGAAACACTTAGTGCCTTCCTCTGTAACTTTTAGTGGCTTGACATATTTGGAGGTGGAGTATTGCCACCACTTGCTTCATTTAATTACCGCATCAACTGCGAGAAGTCTTGGCAAATTAACAATAATAAAAATAAGGAACTGCAATTCACTCGAGCAAATTGTGACAAAAGAGAGGGAGGGGTTTGAAGATGAAATTGCATTCAGTAGCTTAGAAATTTTGGAGCTTGAGTGTCTGCCAATGATCAAAAGGTTTTGCTCTAGTAACTGTGTGTTGAACCTTCCATCTCTGGCGAAAGTTGTTGTTAAGCAATGCCCAAGAATGAACATCTTCTCTGTGAAGGATGCAAGCACCCCAATGCTTCAAGATATACTCTCAAAGGAAGAAGATGAGAAAATGTATTGTGAAGGCGACCTAAATAGAACAATAAACAAGATGTTTGTGGATATGGTATGTTTTGATTTGACTCAAAACTCTTTGATAAACAAAGAGGAAGGAGATCATTCTCTACATATTTACGAACTTTTTTTTTATTTTTTTTTTTACTCACAATGGCAAAATTTCATGGCCAATACATTAAAAAAGCCAAATACTTATGTTTAGTTTGCTTTGTTTATTGTCTTTATTTCCTTTTACTAACCTGTAAACCAATTTTTTCAGGTGGCATTCCGTAGTTTTAAGTATTTAGAGCTATCTGAATATCCTGAGTTAAGAGAATTGTGGTACAACCATGTTCAGCCAGAAGCGTATGGAAACTTGAAAATCCTAGTAGTACATAAATGTGATTTTTTATCTGATGTGCTTCTGCCTTTGAACTTGGTGCAAGCGCTATCCCACTTAGAAGAGCTTCAAGTAATTGAATGTGATTCATTGGAAGTTGTATTTGATTTAACCAACATGGATCAAAAGGAAGTGTTTGTTGATGAGACCATTCAACTGAAGGGAATAAATCTCTCTGGTCTACCTAGGCTCAAACACATATGGAAACAAAACTTGCAAGAGATTGTCAATTTTAGAGAAACAACAGAAGGTCATCGCCAGCATCACCATCCAGCATGTTCCATTCAACAGGTATGATGAGACGTTCTTCTTATTTAGTTTGCAATATACTCCTCTGGTAGTTAACTGGAATGTGGATCTTTGATTTAAATGTAAGATCTATTTTTTATATTTGTCCGTCTTTTTCTAATTTAGATACTCCCTTAATAATAATCGAGTAAGAGAGGTAAAGAGAGAATTAAGGAAGATAATTAGAGTGGTTTTTCTTTTTTTAAAAAATTAAAATTAAGTAATTTATTTTATCTAATCAAAATTAGGTAAATAAGTTTTCCAATAAGGATGTGAGGGAGTACATATTTTGAATATGTACAACATAGGTTTTGTTGAGAGCCTATAATACCACCACCAGAAGCATCGTCAGCTAAAAATAAAACAGAGGTACTCGTTTCCTGTCATCAATCGTTCATGGTAATAGTCCTGCCAAGTTAGATGATTTCTCCTAAGATGCAGATAAATGCTGAAACAATTGTCAGTCTATTTGGACACGTGACTTGCCATTGATAATGACTTGGCATTCTCCCTCGATCACAACACTCGTACGAGAGTGTACGGTGTACGCCGCTAATTTGCAAGTGATCATCCCTACCCCTCAACGTCTCTGTCTCAAGTTCGCCATTTTGTATTCTCTGCAGCTTGAGATTAGTTACTGTTTTTTTATAACATCAAGGATTAATTTTATGATACTACGAATAGTTTGGGCTTGCCTTTTTATACCCATTATGCAGATGGGTTTATTTAAGGATTCGAAATAAAACAGAGGCACTATTTTTTTCTATGCCTTCAAACCTTCTTGTATTGCATAATATTTATCTTTATCATACTTACTTTAAAAAAAGGGATAACATAATGTTAACCACAAGGGTTTTGAGCACTTAACCACACACACACACACACACACACACACACACACACACACACACACACACACACACACACACACACACACACACACACACACACACACACACACACACACACACACACACACATATATATATATATATTTGCGATCAATGAAATACATACATATGCATACATGCGTGTGTGTATATTTATGTTATAATAATTCTACATTCTGTCTAAATTATAATAGTCTTGCTGCACTTTGTTGTGAGAATTTTAATATTTAAATATATAATTTCATGATTAATCATTTTTCATTCTATTATTGATTTATCTTAATTGGTTAATGTTTTATGACGTATTGTAAATACATGGCAGGTACATTTGCCCAATTTGCAAAGCTTGTGGGTTGAAAATTGTGAGAAAGTGGAATACCTTTTTCCGTTCTCCATTGCAAAGTATGCTATTCAACTCGAACATATCACCATATGGAACGCAGGGAGCATGAAGCACATCGTTTCAGACAAACAAGTAATCTTGGATGGCCCATTCATATTTGAATTTAATCACTTGGCTTCATTGGTTCTTTGGAAATTATGTGAACTTGAGGGATTTTTTGCTGGAAATCATAGTGTACTATGCCCATTATTAACAAAATTACAGATTTGCCAATGTGGGAAACTTAAGCTCTTCAACACACAAAATATAAGTTGCCAAGAAAGAGTTTTTGATAGCAATAAACTCCAAATCTCAATGCAGCATCCTGTTTTCGCTCTTGAAGAGGTATAAGAATGATTATATGTGAAATCTTAATTTATTTAGACAACATAAATATTTCAATGCATGCATTGTTTCTTAATAATTTATTTGGGTTTCTCTCTTTAAATCATGCTTAGATAAGGGTTTACAGAAGCACGGTATTTCTTACAATTGCTATACTTTGAAAAACACTGGGTGAATTACCAATAGGAGAACGGTTTGTCACTAATGATGGCTTGAAAATGGGAGTCATTAGAGATGGGTGCAATAGATGGATTTGTAGATTTAGTGGCAAACTTATAATCATCCCTCCTACATTTGCAGAATAGGTGGAACTTACCCATGCATGTGTTGGAACAAAAGTTTTAGGAAAGTAGCTCCTTTTTCTGATTACCTGGAAGCTGTTAATATGCTAACCAGGGGTTGTAATAGTGTCCATCTTTCCCAATATTATGTGTAATTTATCAAATTCATTACATTTTGACCAAATTGAATCTTCCCATTTTTTCCTTTAACAAGTTGAAAATAACGATTTTTTTTATTTTTTCACAGGTTAGTTTTTCTAGTTTGAAGACCCTAGAGTTGCGTTCAATGAATATGGAACATATTTGGGATTATGATCACCTTTCTATAGCGAATTGTATGCACAATTTGGTTGACTTGACTGTTGAGGATTGCAAAGGCCTCACGCATTTATTCTCATATTCTGCGATTGGAAGTCTTTCAACACTTAAACACCTTGAAATAAGTAAAAGTGAGATGATGGAGGAGATAATTGCTCCAAAGGGGAAAAACAACGTTGCATTAGAAGAGGTATTATCATTAGAGACTTCAAATATCAAACATTAGCTCTTGCGTAGTTCTGTTCATTGGCAATCATATACAATGTTGATTCTGAATTTGTAAACTGTGCATTGTATCACAGGTCCGATTCTCACAATTGGAGACCCTGGTAATTAAAGACATGAAAAGGTTGAAGAATGTATGGCACCTTCAATTTGAAAGCTTGAAGACTTTGAAGGTGAGCAATTGTGGGAAACTTGCAAATATTTTTCCATTTGAATTGCAAGGATCGTTTGGAAGCCTAGAAAAGTTGAAGGTAAGCGATTGTGGTTTAGTGGAAGAGATATTTGAATTAAGTACCGCCCAAGAAATTCATCGTGAAGAAGAAACAACGACACAAGTCTCACAATTGAAGAAACTCCGTCTACTTGGCTTGCCAAAGCTAAAACAAATTTGGAGTAGAGATCCTCTAGCAAACCTTGGTTTCCATAATTTGCAAAGCGTGCGGGTTGAAAATTGTGAGAACTTGGAATATCTTTTTCCGTTTTCCATTGCAATAATGCATACTATTGAACTTGAAGATATCACCATAAGGAACGCAGGGAGCATGAAACACATTGTTTCAGACAAACAAAGCCTCATTGATAGCCCAGTCAAATTTGAGTTTAATCACTTGGATTCATTGGTTCTTTGGAAATTATATCAACTTGAGGGATTTTTTGCTGGAAATCATAGTGTACTTTGTCCATTATTAAGGGAATTAGATGTCCGCCAATGTGTCAGATTAAAGCTCTTCAAGACTCAAAATACGAATGGCCAAGAAAGACTTTTTGGTAGTAAACTCAAAATCTCAACTCAACAGTCTGTCTTCACACTTGAAGAGGTAAAGCAATCATTATAAAAAGAATATTTCTTTATGTATGCACTGTATCATAGTAGTTTTACTAAAAAATTAATCAAGTTTGATTGTGTGTGCAATTCATCTCTTGGTTCTTGCCTCACTGTTGCTTTTGTTTGTTTCTTTGTACAAAATGTTTAATCAACACTTTTTTACCTATGTTGTACACAGGTTATTTTCAACCTGGAGAGGTTAGCCTTAAATAGTGAGGATGCAAGGATGATATTACAAGGACAATTTTCAGGGGAACAGTTTAGCAAACTCAAATTTCTTTGTTTGGCAAATTTTGAAGATGACCATGCTACTTTTCCCTATTGGTTTCTTCAAAACATAACTACACTCAATGAGCTTCATGTTGAATGTAGTTCTTTCAAGGAGATATTCCAAGGAGAAATACCTATAGACGACAAAGAAAAATTTAAGATTGAAACACGAATTGAAAAATTGACACTCAATCAACTTTATGATCTCCAGCATATATGTAAAGAAGGATTTCAAATATATTCAATTCTTGAGGATCTTAAATACTTACTGGTCCAGTATTGTTCCAAATTGAAGCATTTATTGCCTTCTACGGTAACTTGTAGTCAGTTGACAAATTTGGAGGTGCAAAATTGTAATGGACTGATTCACCTAATCACCTCATCAACTGCAAAAAGTTTGGCCAATTTAAGACATATGATAATAAGAAATTGCAATTCACTTGAGCAAGTTGTTGCAGAAGAAAGAGGGGAGTCCAAAGATGCTATTACATTCTGCAACTTATGGGGTTTAGAACTTGAATGTTTGCCAAGACTCAAAATGTTTTGCTCATCAAGTTATTGTTTGTTGGAGCTTCCATGGCTATTTGAAGTTATTATCAGCAATTGCCCAAGAATGGAGATATTCTCTTTGGGGAAAACAGACACACCTTTTCTCAGGAAGGTAGTAACACAGAAAGAAGATGAAAAGAAGCAATGGCAGGGTGACCTTAATACCACAGTGACCAAGATCTTTCAAGATATGGTATGTTTTTATTGAGCCATATTGTTTAGAAGAAGACCAAAATTAATTTTTTTCAAAAAACTTTTTGACCTACACCCCTGATTTATTTTAAATTTAAAGTGCATAGTAACCAAATGTTATTTTCAAAATTGTTATTTATAATCTTATGTGCATTTTAAATCATAGAAACTCACTTTCAACTACGTAGTTAAAATTTGCCAAGTTAACATAGAAACCAGCTAACTTTTTTTTTTTTTTAGTATATAGCCAGCACCACTTCTACATTGAGGTTTGATTTATATACAGTTAGTAGGAATTAAAACTATAGGAATTTTACAGTAACAGTAAATTTTGTTTGGCTATCAAAGGCTGATCAAGTTGTAGAAACAACAAAACAAGAAATACCCAATCTTCCAAGTTCATCTGATGATAGACAACAAAAGGAGAATGCCCCGTCTACAGATCCTCAAGATGCAGGTATATTTTGATGTTCTCTTGTTGCACAAACTTTTGCAGAATGATCTATTATAAACATCAATTATGATACCATACTAAATGAACTACAATATTTTGTACAATTTTCTTAAGAATTGTTAGTATAATTAGTAGAACGACAAGGCATAACAATCATAGTAAAACTTTTAACAATTATATTGGTTATCATATTGTAAGCAATTGAATATAAAGTAATTAATGACATAAATTAAATAAAAATCCTGTTCATATTTGATAGTTTATTTTTGTATATAATGTGAGATTTATGGAAGACTTGGTTTTAAAATATTAGCACTCTGCTTTGGTATGTTCGATGACCTTTTTCTTCTACAGATTGTTCAATAACATACTGTCTTATTTCACCGATAACTGCCATAGTTATTTTTTATAGGAAATGAAATCAATTGCAGAATAATTACTGACTTAAAAATTTCCATTGGTGAGAATTTGCTTAATCAGATCCTCACCACCGTTATGCCCTGTTAGGAAATAAATGTTAGCAAATCAGAAGATATGCTAGGATCCCTATAAATCAGGGATTAGGAATAATTCCCCATTAAATAGTTATTAAGAGTCATTAAGACTAGGTCTCTCTCCAATTGTATAAATATATCTCTCTTGTACATGAATATACAACTTTTCAGATATATTTTCATACATGGTATCAGAGCTTGTGTGTTTTTGGTTTGTTTGAGTGTCTGGTTCCTCTGGTTCACTTAGAACAGAAAGTGAGAACCGAGAGAAAGAGAGAGAGAGAGGAGAGAATACGTTTTGAGTTTCCGACGATACCTTGGAACACGCGCCACCCCATCGGACTCCCCACCTTTCGATCGCGATCGCCTGAAATTTGGTGGCTGACCGGCGCTTCTACGACGGCGCGTGGTGTTCACGCGCTCCGCAGGCAGACCCATGGTGACGGTGCGTGACGGCGCGTTTGACGGTCTTTTCTCCGGCGACTTCCATTTTCAGACTCATCTCCTCATTTCCGATGACTTCCAACGGGTTTTGAGGTCTGGGTTCGTCATTTTCTGATTTGTGGTTTGTTTTTTGATTTGGCTTGATCTGTGGTTCGTCATTTTCTATTGGACATTCAGACAGTGTGTTTGCATCTGTTAGTGCGTTTGGCATCTCTTGTGGATTTGGCCTTTGTTATTAGGCAATTCTAGACAAGTGTTTGTGGTTTGGTGGTGTGTTTGCGCTTTACCTCCGGTGAGGTGTTTCTTTTTGTTTGGTGTTTGTCTTCGGTGAGACGTTTGGCGCATCATTTTTGGTTGCTGTTCTCTTCGATTTCAAGGTGTTGTTTAAGCGCTGTATCTTTGGTGAGGCTTTCATATTGATTGGTTGCTGCTCACTATTGGAAATTTTGTTCTTTGCTATCCATTGGAGGTTTATTGCCTATTCTTAGTGGCTAGTGTTCTTACTCCAAAAGTTTGCTGTGGAATTTTAACTTTTTTTTTATAAAAAAAATCAATGGCTGCATCTACGTCTGGTTCTTCTGTTGCTCTTGGTACAAGTAATATTGCTTCTAGTCTTGCAACTTCTTCCTCGAAGTGGATCATCGATTCCGGTGCTACTGATCATATGACAGGTAACCACCATTTGTTTTCCTCGTATACGCCATATGCCAATCCATCTAGTATCACAATTGCCAATGGTTCTTATTCTCGTGTTATTGGCTCTGGCACTATTGAACCTACTTCATCTATTCCCTTATCCCATGTCCTTCATGCCCCTGACCTTACATTTAATCTTTTATCTCCTAGCAAGCTTACTCGACAATCGAATTGTTTCATTACTTTATTTCCTGACCATTGTTTGATTCAGGATCTTACAACGAAGCAAGTTATTGGTAGGAGCTATGAATTTGGTGGCCATTATTTCCTTGAGGATCAAGTACCGCATTCAGTTGCTTGCTCTAGTGGTTTATCCCCTTTTGATATTCATGGTCGCTTGGGTCATGTGTCCTTGTCTTCTTTAAAGAGGATGTATCATCAATTCCATAATTTGTCCTCTTTAGAATGTGAGTCATGTCAGTTTGCTAAACATCATCGTGTTCACTTGGCACCTCAAATTCATAAACGAGCTGCATCTCCCTTTGATTTAGTCCATTCTGACGTTTGGGGTCCATGTCCTGTCGAGTCTAAACTTGGTTTTAGGTACTTTGTCACCTTTGTTGATGATTTCTCTCGTACCACTTGGCTTTATTTAATGAAAACTCGTTCTGAGTTGTTTTCTCACTTTTGCAACTTCTGTGCTGAAATCAAAACTCAATTTGGTATGTCTATCAAAACCTTACGAAGTGACAATGCCAAAGAATACTTTTCTGCCCAATTTCAAACCTACATGCTCCAGCATGGCATGCTTCATCAGTCCTCCTGTCCAGATACACCGGCTCAAAATGGCGTTGCAGAACGTAAGAACCGACACTTATTAGAAGTCGCTTGGGCTCTTATGTTTCAAATGAATGTTCCTAAACCTTTTTGGGTTGACGTCGTTTCTACTGCGTGCTTCCTTATTAATTGTATGTCCCCTCTTGTCCTCAATGGTGCCACTCCCTACACCACCTTGTTTCCTTCCAAAGCCCTGTTTCCGGTTGACCCTAAAATCTTTGGTTGTGTCTGTTTTATTCGCGATGTTCGGTTCACTGTTACCAAACTTGATCCCAAGTCTCTTAGATGTGTCTTCCTTGGGTATTCTAGGGTTCAAAAGGGTTATCAGTGCTATTCTCCAACTCTTCGGCGTTATCTTGTGTCTACTGATGTCACATTCCATAAGTCGACTCCATTCTTTTTTATCTCTACTCCAGCCCCATCTCCTGTCTCTACTAATAACACTTCCGACAGTCTTGATGATCTCTTAGTCTATATGGTTCCGTCCCCACCAGTGCAAGCGTTTGACTCGGCACCTGCGAAACCACCTATCTATCATGTTTATCAGAAACGCCCTAGGACAAATAATATTGTCGACCAGGTTCATGACCCATCAATGACTGCTTCGACGTCTGATCCGGCATTAGTTCCTTCCGCTCCTACTTCTGAACCAGCACCAATGCCTAATATTGTCGATACTCCTGATCCTTCCCCTTCTACCTCTAAACCAGACATAGTGTCCGATCCTCCTGATGACTTGCCCATTGCCTTATGCAAAGGTAAGCGTACTTGCACTTATCCTATTTCTTCCTTTGTTTCTTATAACCATTTGTCTCCTCCATCCTATTCCTTCATCACATCTTTGGACTTTCTCACTGTCCCCACTACTCTCCAACAAGCTTTAAGCTATCCCGGTTGGCGTACTGTGATGGAAGACGAAATGGTGGCCCTTGATAAGGCTAGTACCTGGAATTTTGTGGATTTGCCTCTTGGCAAGAAGGTTATCGGATGTAAGTGGGTATTTACGATCAAAACAAAAGCTGATGGTACCTTAGAACGTTTGAAAGCTCGATTAGTTGCCAAGAGTTATCCTCAAAACTATGGTGTTGATTATTCAGAAACCATTTCTCCTGTGGCAAAATTGTCCTCTATTCGCCTCTTCATTTCTATGGCAGCCAATTATGGTTGGGATCTTCATCAGTTGGATGTTAAAAATGCGTTCTTGAAGGTGGTCTTCTTGAGGAAGTATACATGGAGCAACCACCTGGTTTTGTTGCTCAGGGGGAGCGTGGGAAGGTGTGTCATCTTCAGAAGTCTTTATATGGCTTGAAGTAGAGCCCTCATGCTTGGTTTGACAGGTTTAGCTCTGTAGTTAAGAAGTTTGGTTTGAGTCAAAGTAAGTGCGATCATTCTGTGTTTTATCAGAAGACAGAAACTAGAATGATTTTGTTAGTGGTATATGTTGATGATATTGTTATTACGGGTAGGAATGCTTCAGGAATCTCATCACTTAAAGCCTTTCTCAATTCCCATTTTCAAACAAAGGATTTTGGTCCGTTAAAGTACTTTCTTGGGATAGAGGTTATGAGGAGTAAGAAAGGTATCCTTTTGACTCAGAGGAAATATGTTCTTGATTTGTTAAAAGAAACCGGGAAACTCGGAGCAGCACCGAGTAGCTTTCCAATAATTCCTAATCCCTTCTTAGACATGGATGACCGCATACCGTTTAATGAGCTACCTGAGGATGTAAGAAAGAAAGTTGATCCAGAGAAGATCAAGCCATTTGCCTATCCTGAGAGATACCGGAGATTAATTGGGAAATTGAACTACCTCACGGTAACTCGTCCCGATGTGACCTTTCCAGTTAGTTGCTTAGTAAATTCATGACTACATCAACCGTTGCTCAGTGGGAAGCTTTGGAGCATGTGTTACATTACTTGAGGGATTCACCTGGTCATGGTTTACTATATACAAATCATGGCCCCAACAAGATTGAATGTTTTTGTGATGCAGATCATGCAGGGTCAAAGACTACCAAAAGATCCACCACAGGATATTGTATGTTTGTGGGTGGAAACTTAGTATCATGGAGAAGTAAGAAGCAAGATGTGGTTTCTAAGTCGAGTGCAGAAGCTAAGTATAGAGCCATGTCTCAGTCAGTACAGGAAATTGTGTGGATTCACCAGTTAATGAAGGAAGTTGGTCTTGCCACGTCATTGCCTGCGAAGTTGTGGTGTGACAATAAAGCTGCTCTACACATAGCCTCCAATTCTGTGTTTCATGAACGTACAAAACACATTGAGATTGACTGTCACTTTGTACGCTACAAGATTAAGGAGAACTTCATTTCTACGGGGCATGTGCGGTCTAGTGACCAATTGGGTAATCTTCTGACTCAAGCTTTAAATGGGACTCGGGTTGACTATCTTTGTAACAAGTTGGGCTTGATTAATATCTATGCTCCAACTTGAGGAAGAGTGTTAGGAAATAAATGTTAGCAAATTAGAAGATATACTAGGATCCCTATAAATCAGGGATTAGGAATAATTCCCCATTAAATAGTTATTAAGAGTCATTAAGACTAGGTCTCTCTCCAATTGTATAAATATACCTCTCTTGTACATGAATATACAACTTTTCAGATATATTTTCATACATGCCCAAAACAGAGGAAGTAATTATTACATTCCTTTTACAAATTAGAGGGAAGGAAATCGTTTATATTTTCCTGAAGTCTCGTGTCAAATATCTTAAATTCAATTTTATGTGTACATTTTATTCACTCACTATTAAGACTCAACACATCATGTGAAGTCGCCAAAAGGCCACTGGTTATAAAGCCACTCGGAACAACTATTATACTAACTCAAATATGCTAAACAAGAACAACTCATATGAATTTTTGTGCTTTAACTTATTTAAAGTATTTTTTATATATTTTCTTTCCAATATATTGTGTCATTTTGTTTTCTAAGTATTTTCAAATTTAATTGTTTGTATGTTTTGACTCCAAGATGAATGAGGCTATTGATGAACCCTTAATCCAAACAGCTCAAGAAGCACAAAGCCTCCTACAATACAGGACA
The DNA here is from genome assembly GCA_034222035.1 of Acacia crassicarpa. Taxonomy (NCBI): domain Eukaryota; kingdom Viridiplantae; phylum Streptophyta; class Magnoliopsida; order Fabales; family Fabaceae; genus Acacia; species Acacia crassicarpa. The sequence goes on along the minus strand of JAWXYG010000006.1, from coordinate 47,522,331 downwards.
TGAGCTCTAATATTGTTTTGATGGATCGCTGACTTAATATTCTTGTTTTAATTAATAAAGGATTATGACTTTTTAATATGTTAAGTGAAATTTATCAGAAGAACCACATGATCCAAATGATTGTCATAGCGAAAATTTGGTCAACCATCCCAAAACCTTTATAATTGGTGACAAGAAACAGAGCACTAATATTTTTTTAAACCTTTTTGAAGAAAGGACTTTAGTTTTATACCCAAAAAAAAAATTGTCTCATACTTGTTTTATTATTTGTTTAGCTACTAGAAGTCAAGAAATACATGCACCATTCAAACTGACTAAGACATAGAGAGTCTTATTTATTTTTATTTTTTAAAGTATTCATTGGATTAATTAACAATTCTACCTTGGTGATGACTAAAATCTAGTAGAAAAATCTCATGATTCATCTATTGGGACTCAAGAGATGTATGACATCATCAAGAAACCTTCCATTTCGGTTGCTCAAAATGTCCCCAGCTCTAGCTCTACCATGCTTCCTGATACAGGTATTGATTTTGTTTTTGCCATATCCTATTAATTTAACATAAAAGCAATTATTGCATTTTTAGCAAGACAACATTTTATTTCTTCAAAACTTGACTCATCCTATTTGCTAATTTCCAGCGACAATGTATCCATCACCTTCACAAGCTCCAGAACTTGCTGTAGGACAAATCACAGGTTCTAATCCTATTTATATCTTTGTTACATTTTTTGGGTAGTAATATTCTTTGGATAAACCAACAATTCCATCATGGTGTTAATAAAAAATTATTATAAAAATCACAAGATTCATATATTGAGACTCAAAATACGCACGACACCATCAAGAAACCTTTAAGGCACACTGCTTAAAATGTACTGAATTCTACCATGATTCCTGAAGTAGGTACGACTTGGCTTTGTTTTGCAAGATCCAGTCAATTTATATAACATAATTTGATAGAGAAGTAATGCATTTATTTCATCAATAGAATATTTTATTGTATTTTTTCCTCGCATTTTTTAAAATAATAGGTTTAGCTAAGGAGACTCGAGAGATGGGTGAGGGTATTGAAAGGCCAATGGTTGAAGCTACTAAAATTCCCACGGGAGTTTATAATGCAGGTACTGATTTTGTTTTAACCTATGACATTTTATCTAAATAGCTTTCATACATTGTTAATTGATGACAATGAAGAATGTAATGCAAGCACTGTTTTATTTAATTTACATTTAACAATTGATAATTACTGGGCATAAATAGAGATCTCTGGAAGCCATACAGTCCAAATATCATCACTCTGTTTTGGCACATTCCATGACCTTTTTTCTTCTGCAGAAAGTTTAACAACAAATTCTTACTGCACTAATTATCAGCCTAATTGTTTTATATACATGGAGATTATGGGAAATAAAATCAACTATAGAAGAATCACTTGCTTAAGAGTTCTCATTGGGTGGGAATTTGCTTCATTAGATAATCACTACCACTATTAGGACCTGTTTGATACACGGATTTCACGAGAGGGAAAGAGAATTTGCTGGGCTTCCCACACAGAAAACTGTTTGTTGTGCAAGTCTCCCGTCAATCTCACTTCCCGCTTGACTTGATCTTCCTGTAAACGTAGGAAAATTGAATCCCTCAAAAAGTGGCAGGATTGTGAAAGTTTCCTGGGAGAGTGAAATTGTTGGACAAAAAAAACCCTGTCAACAGTGGATATGTTCTAAAAAGACCTGTGAGGCCATCTTGTCTTTGCGATTCCTAGTTCGTAGAAAATGAAGCTTGTGGTTCGTGTTGTTGAAGCAAGAATACCAAATGATTATGGATTAAGTGATCCATACGTGAGGGTATAGTTGGGGAAGCAGAAGTTTAATCAGATCTAATCCTTCTTTCCTTCGCCTTCCGTCTCCATTTCCGTCGTCGGCAACTCTCACCTTCTTCATCATTGTCACTGACGACATTCCTTTCTTCCCTCACCCTCCACCACAACCGCAACAGACCTCACGTCAGAAGTAGAACCAGAGCTTCCTCTGTTTCTGAATTTTTCTCAACCCTCTGTTCTTTCCATTTAAACTATTCCTTCATACAATCATCTTGGCAAAAGATTCACATAAGGCACCGCTAGATTTTGGTGGTCTGGTTTTCTATCTATAGGGTTATGAAATTGCTGATGTAAACCTCAAGCCATTGTCAGATTTTACGTTCGAACACAGCCGATCGGGTGCCTATTACATTCGAACGTAACTTTTTCATTCAAATCAACAGAGGGACATTTTAGGAATTTCATCTCATCTTCTCCACTTAACCAACACCCAATTCTTCATGCTAAACAATTCTTTTTCCCTCAACTTAAATTCCTTTCCTATGTCTATCAAACAGCTCAACTTTTTAAGTTCCCTTTCAATTATTTTTCATTCCTTTCCCTCCTTAAATCTTCCTCATACCAAACAGGCCCTTATTGTTCACAACAGAGGAAGTAACATTTTTTTCACATGTTAGAGGGATGGAATTTGCTACACTTGAAGGATGTTTGATCTAATACTCTTGTTTAATTAATTAATGGATTTGACTTTCTATCATGTTAATTGGAATTTGCTAAAAAGATCACATGATTTAGAAACTTGTCCCCGAGAGAATTTGTTCAACCACCCCAAAATAAAAATTGTCACTGTATTTTCCTCCTTTTCTAATTTATTCAGCTATAGGGACTCGAGAAGCATGAGACCACTAATCAAGAGTCCTTATATAGAAAAACACACGTTGAGTAGTCCACCCCCAATATGTGATGGATACACGCATGTATTGATTTATTTTTTTACTTTAACCTTTTTCATAAATGACCTTAACTTACTTTATTTATGGTGTGAAATCTTTCTATTATGCTAACTCAAATGTACAAAAAGAACAACTCAGAAAACTTTTTGTGTTTTAACTTGTTTAAGGTGCTTTTTATATATTTTTTTTCCAATATATTGTGTCAATTTATTTTTTAAGTATTTTTGTTGTTGCATATTTTGACTCTAGAGATGAAAGTGTCTTGTGAGAAACCCCTAATTCAAACAACTCAATAAGCATCAAACCAAGCTACAATATAATATAGGACATAGGTTCTAATCTTGTTTTGATAGATCTTTGATTTAATAATCTTATTTAATTCTTAAAGGATTATTACTTTTTGTTATATTAATTGAAATTTATTAGAAGAATTACACGATTCGAGACTGATCTAGGGAGAATTTGATCAACCACCCTGAAACCTTTATAATTGGTGACAAGAAACAAACTTATTGATTTTTTTTTTTAACTATTGCAACTCAAGAAATACATGGCACCACTTACACTGACGAAGACATCGAGAGTCTCGCCACAACACAAAAGACAGGTTTTTATCATGTGCTTTATCATCAAATTTACCAACAAACAATTACGCCAGGAGCGTTGGGCACAAATAAATATTAATTGGATCAAAACTGCCAATAAACAATTTAATTTGTTAAATCATTACAAAACTGTCAGCAGCCAAGTAATGTCTGTGTAAACCCCATCCTTGTTGGATCTGACTTCCACCTCAATGACCAGGTGGCTTTATATGGTTCTTCTTGTTTGGTCAAGAATTCCCAGGTCAGACAAAACAACATAACCCCAACGGAAATAAGGAATATCTGATATTGAAAACCAGTTAAAATTTCGACAAAAAAAAAACCAGTTAAAATGAGGAATTGCTGTTAGAAACAAGATGTATCGTGCTCCAAGCTTAAAATTTTCAGAGTGCCCGAATTCAAAAGGGGAAAAAGAAATAACGTTATGCTCTTACCTGTATATCCAATCAGCACCAAAATTCAAGAACAGAACAATCAAATGGAAAATGGGCAATGTTTACGAACCTCGAAGAGAATTGAAGCGAGAAATCTGATCAGGAGGGAATCTTGAAGCATCTGAGAAGTACTCTGTAAGGCGAATAGCCTGATCATCACGGCCATCATCAAGAAGCTCGTGAAGAAGCTCAAATGCCAAGAAGCCCCAATTTGCACCAGGCACAGACAAAACGAGGAAATAAGCCAAAGCTTTCCACTTTGACACAGACAACACCCAAATCGACCCATGTAGGAGAATTGGTCACGAAATTCCACTCACGATTCTCGTCGGACGTTCCTCAATCACACTTGATTGCAACCCATGTAAGAGAATTGGTCACAATTTCTGCTTGGATTACTTCGATTTGGCCTTATGCGTTGGATTTGGTTGACTTCGTGTGGGTTCTTCAGTTAGAAGAACATCCCAACATGTCTCGTACGTGTGAGGTGCCACCTCCCTCCTCCTTCGTTCCATTCTATGCATTTTAATCGATGAATGCGTCGTAATTATGCTCAAAGAGATCTAAGAGTGTTTCTTCTTCTTTTTCTTCAATGGCCTTGGATCAGCTATGGAGGGGCTTTTAGGTTTTTGATCTGAGGATTTGCGAGAGAGAGAGATGGATGTGGGGAGGCATTGAGGTGGAAGTCAGATGCAACGTGGATAGGGGTTTACATGGACGGTACTTGGCTCTAACTGTTTTGTGATGATTTAACAAATTAAATTGTTTGTTGGTAGTTTTGGTCCAATTAAAACTTATTTGTGCCCAATACTCCTGGTCTAATTTTTTGTTGGTAAATTTGGTCCTTAACCCTTATCTTTATCTTTTAAGTATTAATTGGGTTAATTAACAATTCTATCATGGTGATGATTAAAATCTACTAGAAGAATCACATGGTTCATCTACTGGGATTCAAGAGATGTGTGACACCATGAAGAAGCCTTCTATTTGTGTTGCTCAAAATGTTCCAAGCTCTAGCTCTAGCATGAATCCTGATGCTGGTATTGGTTTTGTTTTTGGCCCTTTTAATTTAATGTAAATTGATAGAGCAATTAATGCATTTTTAGTAAGACGACATTTTATTTATTTTATTTCTTCAAAATTTGACTCATCCTGTTTTCTAATTCCCAGCAACAACGTATCCATCACCTTCACAAGCTCCAGAACTTGCCATAACACAAAGCACAGGTTCAATTCTAATCCATTTTTATATCTTGGTTACTGTTTTTTGGGTAGTAATATTCTTTGGATAAATTAAAACAACAATTCTACCATCGTGTTAATAAAAAATCTATCAGGAAATTCACGTGATTCTAATATTGAGACTCAAACTGCTCAACTTTTTCCAAACTATAACATGATTCTTAATGCAGGTAGAATGGCTTTGTTTTGTAAGATCCAATTAATTTAACATATATTGATAGGGCAAGTAATGCATTTATTTTAGCGAAACAATATTTTATTTTATTTTAATTTTCAGTCGCATTTTAAAAAATAATAGGTTCAACTAAGGGGATTCGAGATGGGTAAAGATATTGAAAGGCCAATGGTTTAACTATAACGTGATTCCTGATGCAGATTGATATTGTTTTAAATCACGACAGATTATTTAAATTACTCTGTTTCATTGGAATCCATGTCCTCTATAGTACTTGGCTTATTAATCGATGACAATGACGAAAGTAATCCAAGTATTGTTTTATTTAATTTATTAAAAATATTGTTCAACAATTGATAATTACTGTGCATAAATTAGAGATATATGGAAGCCATGGATTCTAAATATCATCACTCTGTTTTGGCATATTCCATGACCTCTTCTCTTTTGCGGAAAGTTCAACAACACATTTTTTATTGCAATGATCATTGGTTCCCATTTGATGAGAATTTGCTTAATCAGGTTATCACTGACATTATTACTGTTCACAATAGAGGAAGTAAAAAGTTTTCCTTATGTTAGAGGGAACGAATTTGCTACACTTGAAGGATGTTTGATCTAATACTGTTGTTTGATTAATTAATTAATGATTTTGACTTTATATTATGTTAACTGAAATTTTCTAGAAGGATCACACGAGTCAGAAACTTGTCCCAGAGAGAATTTGTTCGATCAGCCCAAAATCTTAGTAATTTGTGACAATAATGAAGGTAATTCATGTATTTCTCTTCAAAAGGAATCAATTTATTTTTTATTTTTGAAAAAACTCGAGTCTCAATTTTTTTTTTAAAATTGATTTTAGCTGTTGGAAGTCAAGAAATTCATGAGACTATGGACAAACCCTTGATTCAAAGTGACCAACATGTACAGAAGCTTGTCACAACAGAGAACACAGGTTTTTATTTTGTTTTATATCCTTGTTATTATTATTATTCTGTGTGGTAGTATTCTTGGATTAACCAGCAATTCTTCCATTATTAAAAATCTACTAGAAAAATCACATGATTCGTATATTGAGACTCAAAAGATAAGCGACACAATCAAGAAGCTTTCAAGTCCAACAGAACAAAAAGCACCAAACTCTACCATGATTCCTGATACAGGTACAACAACAACATTGCTTTATTTTGCAAGATCCAATTAATAATTTAACATAAATTGATAGAGCAAGTCATGCATTTAATTTAGAAAGAGAATATTTTATTTTATTTTATTTCCAACACTTGACGTTTCTTATTTTTTGATTTCCAGCAGCAATAGATCCTTCACCTTCAAAACCGTCACAACCTATGATGACTTCAGCAACACTGGAATCTGATGCTTACAGCGATGAAAAGTGGTTGAATTACATTTCCAAACAAAACTTGACATATTTAGAGTTTGGGATGAAGCGTCATCCTCAAGTGCTTAATTGGTTCAATACAAAGAAACGAGGAGTATTCGCTGGCATATTCACCGAAGTCACTCGCATTTTGAGGACTACTCGGAGATGTGACTTGACAGAGGATGACCAAAACTACATCAGACAGTGTTGTGCTGCCTTAGAAGCAGTTGGTTTTGATGCTTCTTGGCTCAATTACGTCTATGGATGCATTGAGAGCTGTGGTAATGGAGATGAACTCATAAGAAATTTTGAGGAGACTGAAGCTAAAGCTTCCATTCTAAGAAATGAGTTAGCTTCTGTTGAAGCATTGTTAGCCTCAATGCGAGAAAAGGTGAGTAGGCTCCAGAATTTTATCGATTCATGAAGTTCACTCATAAACCTCATTGCTTAATTGGCTGGTTCAATACAAGAAGTTAAAGAGTGTTTGCCTCTTATATTTTAGCGCTGTCTCTTGACATTTCCAATCTTTCATTTTCAGCACTTTATACTTACTTTTGTGTGCTGGTCTGTGGTTTGTCTATTGCACATTAATAGTAATCTGCCATTTGTATCCAATACAGTTATTCTGTGTATATTAGGAATTCAAAGAATTGGCATTTATGTATCCTTGTCTGGATACTTATTTTAATTATTTGGTTTTGGATTATGGCGTTGGAGATAAACAGGTGTCAGTGCGTGCCTGACTAGTAAAAAGATGGGTTTTATTTCACATAATAAAACTGGAAGAAATATAAGATATCATATCACTTCATTACAACAAGCCAAAATTTATAAGTGACGTACTTTTCTACGAAAAGATTAAAAACAAGCAGCAGAATCGCCCTTCATACTATCCCAATATCAAAAGGACACGTGAATAAAAATCAAAACCCATGGAGTTAACAGTCAATTAGAATATGTAGTCAGTATTCATATGCTTCAAAGAAGGAAAACGTTGTGAGCTAAACTAGGATTAGTATTTGATGGCTTTTGATTCTTTGAAGAAAGCATTTTTAGATCTTTTTTTCAGTTCAAAATTACATTCTTAGCTTGGGTCAGCTATCTAGGATATTTACACCACAGTTCTATAATCCAGACACATAGAACCATCTTTGATAAAAGTAAGTGGCATAAGTGCCTTTCTATGATTATAGTTGTTATTAACTTCCAATGTCAGATCTAAATATCATCAACATGCAACATATGTTTTAGGACCATTTCATTAGAACAAGCTTCTTTCAGGTTGCAGAATTGAAAGGAGAAAAAAAGATGATAAAAATTAGTTTTTTAAGGGAAGCCCGGCCCTGATAAAATAAAAAATAGCTGGGAGGATGATATTTTACAATTCTGTATTTACAATTATACAAAATAAATACAGTTAGGCACATGTGTACTTACTAGCCTACGCACAAACACCACTATTGAAATACTTGAAATGTATTGGTCTCAACCTATGTTGTATCGACATTGACACGGCATTTTCGACACGTTACTGATACGTGACGTCGACACATTACTTCAAAAATACTAATATTTCAACACGTTCCGACACGTCTTGGTATTAAATAATATTTTTAATATAAAGAGTCTATTTCACATCAACAAAACATAATAAAAGAAAAATCATTTGCATAACTAAACTACATCTCCACTAATAATATTTGCCTCCAACTCTGGCTCATCTAAGGAAAGGGCAGCAACATCTAAAGCTCCAATATCATTAAAGGTATCAACTGCATCTCCACTAATGTCCCAATAACGACTTTCTCCTTCATTAGATTTCGCATTGTTTCTTGATAAGACCCGAAGGTTGCTATGTATATAAACTAAGTCTTCAGCTCGTTTGGGATCTATTTTATTCCTCTTCATGGAATGCACAAAAGAGTAAGTACTCCAATTGCATTCAGCACAAGATGAAGAAGAGGGTTGTGCAGTGAGTTTCAAAGCTAGCTTTTTAAGCAAAGGTGCATTGCAACCGTGAACTCCCCACCAATCATTGGGATTCATTGTATATCGATTTTCAATAGCCTCAAACTCTCTAAAACATCCCTTCATTTTAGCAAAGTTGACATACTCCAAATTTACTGCAGACCTCTCCTCCACACTAGAAAAATGTCTCCTGAAGAACTTTTTTACTTATAAATTAATCTCCACATCATCGTCTGGAGAAACTCGATTTGGATCTTCAGCAAGCCATTCATCATTGTAGTATCTACCAAAAAGAAAAAAATATTATAAGTGTCAAATGGTTTCAATTAATAGAATTATTAAAGCAAGCTACAATTATAAAAAACTTACTTGGGATGCAAAGCATGTGCCAAACGATGAAGGGGAGTTGAACTTTTGGTCCAACGATCCACAAGAATTTTATACACCACATCATAAAACGTTGATGACTCACCATTCATCTTCCCTTCTTTCAAGTATATTACATTCTTTACCTTCTCAATCATCACATCCCACATATCATAAACCAAATGAAGACAAGGTTTATCAGTGTCACAAAACCTGATTATATCATAAATGGGAGCAGTGAAAGCAAGGATGTAATCAATGTCTGCCCACAACTCATCATCCAATATCATATCCTTCACTTGTCTTGCCCTTCCTTGATAATCATCTTTGTAAATAGTCCATTTTTCACTAATGACCATGTTTTGGAGGGCACCCTTTAGCAACTTAAATCTCTTTAACATCACAATCATGGAAGCAAATCGGGTGTCAGCAATAGAAAGCAACTTCAATGTGGCAAACTCATTAAATATAGACAATCTCATTGAATGAGTCATGATGAAAGTCTTGATTGTTGAAACACGATCAACAATTTCATATATCCAACTACACTCTCTATAAGTAATCTCATTATTCTCCGCATTTTTCGCTGCACAAATGTTCTTCAAAGCCAAGTTCAACGTATGAACAACACATGGTGTCCAACTGATAGTCGGATATTCTAGCTCAATAAGTTGCCCTACACCCTTACAATTGGTAGCATTATTATCTGTTATTACTTGAACCACCTTATCCACCCCAACTTCTTGTATTACTTTCTTTAGCAAGTTGAAAATAAAAAACTTATCCTTGATCTCACCAGAACAATCAACACTCTTCAAAAACATGGCTGAACTGTCACATACAGCCATGAAATTAATTATTGGCCTCCTTTGGGAATCACTCCACCCATCACTAACAATACTAACACCATTTGATCTCCAAAGAGATCGAGTAGGGATTAACAACCTCTCAACATGATCCTTCTCTTACTGCAAAAGCGTAGTCCGCAATAAGTTATACCCAGGGGGTCGATAACCTCCAATGTTATGACTTGCAGCATAAGTGAATGCTTGTTGAAAGTATAGGTTCTTGGCCAAACTAAATGACAATCCAGCAAATAAAACATCAGAGCAATAATATGATTTAGTTCTTCCCTCGCCCCCATATTGAAAGCCCTCTCAATAGGACTCATGCTTGCAGTTCCGTCATTACTTTTTTTTTTCCTTTTAGAAGATGTACTAGCTGTAGCTAAAAAGCCGGTGGGTGGTAAAGGAACACGTCTTGGTGCATTATTCCTCACCCTTTGAGAAGATTCCTCTTCCAATTTTCCCATTTCTAACAAAGATGCATCATCAACACTCTTACATAATGCAATTCCTTTAGATCTCATCTTTAACAAATGAGTTTTTACTCTCGTGTATGAACTTTTGTATTCAAGTTTGCAAAAGTTACACTTCCAACCCACATTCCCTCCAGCTTCTGTTCCATCATCAATTTTAGTCACATATCTCCACAATGGTTTGTCAGTTTCAGTGTTCACATTTGGTGAGTTGGACTCTAAGTTTATTGAACTATTGCTTTGATTTTGGTTGGACTCCATTCTATCAATCATATTAAAAACAAAATCATTATTAAATGCAATCACAGTCCACAATCACAGATATTAAAAACAAACACAATCACAGTCGACAGCAAACACTCACGCAGACAGAGAGAAGCAAAGAACAGCAGTAGAACACAGACAGTAAGAACGCGCACAAAGACTGAGGAAGAAGAAACATTCATTGTCTTTAAGTGTGGCGTCGTCGTCGTCAATTCCAATTGCTTCAGTTTAGGAGAACAGCAGAAAACAGACACTCACAGGAGAGGTGGAAAATTGCGTCGATTCCAGTTGCTTTGATTCAATTCGATTTGAGAGCGTCGTCGTCAATTTTACGAAGTTAAACAGAAGGAGAGAAAGATTTTGGGATCAGCTTGGTGCTCTACTCGACCGAGAAATGATTTAGGGCAGAAATTTGGTGTTACAAGATATGCCTTCAACTTTGGATTTATTTACAAAATTGCCATTTGAAAATTTAACCTAATACGCGTGTCGGACTCATTTGTTTTTCAAATTTTTCCGTGGCTGTGCAACATAGGTCTCAACCATGTCAAAATATTTGAAATGTACTTTTTTCAACTATTTTTGCATGTGATGCGAAACTGGTTCATTTTACTAATTTTTGTAGCAAAACAGATGTAACAGGGAAAACTGAATGGCTTTGTGTTTTCTTTGCAATAATTAGGAAATGAAAAATCACCTAGGAAGAAATTTTGATCTCACTTTTCTAACTTATCAATGGAGTTTGGGCGATATTGTACTTATGCAGAGGTTGTCCTTACCTGAAGCATAAGGAGATTAGAAAATCTCATTCCTTTTAAGTGTTCTCTTTCTGCTCTTTTTTTATAAAGTTTTTAATTTTGCCTAACTTAAAAGATGAACATAATTTTGCCAACATTTTAAAGCAGAGATGTAATTCTCAATAAAAAATTACATGCATACGCACACACCAATATAACACTCAAAACACGACAAGCATAAAATGAGACATCTAAAGGAACACATATTCTTTGGTAATCATCCAAAGTATACAAAATTCAAAACGAAATTAATCAAGTATCATTTCACTTTCCTTTAAAGTTCTCATTTAAGGATTTTAATTGAACATCTAGGAAATTGCCTCAAGTGAAATTGAGCACCGTAAATTATGGATCGATGTTTTTCTTCAATCCCTCGTGAGAGCTTTTCTCTCTCCATATGTGTACTAAGCATTACAAGAAATATTTGAGTCTTTTTGTTCCCCAAGTTAATTTCATATTACCCTCAAAAGGATGCATTGATAATTCAGATTTTTATAGAGGAATTGAAAATAAATTCACCATAGTTGGGGTTGTAAAAAAATTTCCCCTTTTTATGTGTTGAAATCTCTATATATTTTTAGTCTCGACGGTAGGTACATTTGCTGAGTCAGGGATTAAATCCTAAATCTAGTGCCACAAAAGACATCTTATACCACTAATCCAAAGGTTGTTGGGTGTGTTCAAGTCTCTTTGCCATCAAGTAGACTGGATGTTTTATTTTTGTTTTTAAATTTTCTTTCTTTCTTTTTGGTCAAAGTAGCATATATACACATCAATTAACTATGAGAAGCTGAATGAGTCAGCATGCCAGAAACTAACCGCCCAAGAAAAGTAGCAAACATAAAAAAAAATAAAAAAGAAAGCTAAACAAAAAGGGAAAAAAAAACATGCTTTTTGATTAAAAATTTTATCCACAAATAATTGAGGAGCCTCATTTTGGAAGTATAGCATCATGGAACACAGCTTCAGAAAATCCAACTACATCACAATATTTTTTTTCTTTATTTTTTTTTTCAAATTTCATGCAGGTGATTGAGATTTTTTAAATATCGTTTTCAAGAATAATTTGTAGGATCAGATAACAAGCAAAAGCAAAGCCATTGTTGCAATCAATGGACTCGTAAGTTGAAAGGATGTGGATAAAAGAGTTGTCGGCCACTAGCTAATAAAGATGGGGCATGAAAAACGTTGTAGTAACTTTTTATTGTTGTTTTCCTCTAATTCTCTGAATAATATTTCACTTTTTTATAATTAACTTTTTTTAAAACTACAATAACATCATGAGCATAAGTATTTTTTTTTATTATGGGTAAATGCTCAAATTTAACAACGAAGTTTGGGCAAAGGGGCATCTAGCACCATAACAATTATTTAGGTGTAAAAATATACACCAACTCTTTTAAATGAGGTAAAAATAACACAACCAGTAACTCTACTCAATGTCTGTCACTTTTTCTTCTGGTGGGTTCTGCCACCTTCTTTCTCTTCAACATCATCTTCAACCCCCGTCTCCCCCATCCCTCGTCACTTTTACCTTCACACACTCAAAAAAAAAATCACCAAATCATATGATTTAATGAAGAATTTTTCATAATCAGAAGCTTTGAATTCTGCGGATAATAATAACTAATCCGAATCCCAAAATGCCAAAATAAGTTTTAAATTTAAAAAAAAAAAACTAAGAAACGTCTATAACTTTCACATCTCCCCAAAATGCCAAAAACATATCGCAAACAAGATCAAAAAAGAAGCCTATCACATGGTTACAACTTACATTAACTTTTCTCTCTCTTTCTTCCTCATCTCATCGTCTTTATTTTTCCTCCTATGTCTTTCTTCTCAAACTTTTTTATGAGCACCCTCTGTTTTTCAGACTTGTTACTCTGTTTCCTTCAAGTTTCAGAACAAATCATTCCAAATCAAACTTTCATTTCCTGTCAAGTCCTGATCTTCTAGTACTTTTGTCTTCCATATATCTATTCACTCCCAGCTTTCAGATCAAACTTGCATTGTGTTGCTGTTTTTCACATGCAAGCAAGCTACTTTTATTTCCTTCAAGTTTCAAGAACAAATCATTCCAAATCAAACTTTCTTTTCTTGACAAGTCCTGATCTTCTAGTTCTTGTTTCTTCCATATATCTATTCACTCCCAGTTTTCAGATCAAGCTTTCCTTGTGTTGCTGTTTTCCTCATACAAGCTACTTTTCAAAAAAAAAAAAGAAGTCATTTTTCTGCATTAGCTTTTTTGTTTGCCCATAAAAATCTAAGGAAAAAAAAAAATCTTTCCCTTCAAAGGATTTTTTTTCTCCTTCCTCTTAAGTTCATATATAAAATTTTGTTTTGGTTTTTTTTTTTTAAAAAAATTGTCTTCTCGTGTGATCAAAGTCTGTTGTTTTTTTTTATTGTGATCAGTCTTGCATAAAAATCTCAAAAAAAATAAAAAAGCTTTGTCTTGGAGATTTTGAAAGAGTTTGCTTCATCTAATTAGTTTAAGAGATACAGAAGATATCCTGATGAATGGTGTAGCAGGTAGAGTGTACTTCTTGATAGTTGGTTACAAGTTTTCATATAAAAAATAAATAATAATTATTGCTATGAATACTTTGTAAATTTGTTTGTTTTCAATCACAGAACTTTCTCAAACCTCAAGCTAGGAGAAGGACAATCACAACATCGCCTCTCATCATCGATTACTTTGAGTAAGAGGGTTGTGTGTGTGTACTTTTATATAACGTAACTTTACTTCCTTCATATTATTGTTTTTCTTTTTTTGATATAAGGGAAGGGGCAGGGTTCGAACCCTGGACATAAGGAAGGAGAGCCAAATTCCCATGCCACTAAGCTACTAAGACGCTGGCCATATTATTGTTTTTCTCATCAGTAGTTGCATCTTTTTTTTTCTTTGATGTGTTAAACTTCATTAAATTGCTATTGCTATTGGTTTCAAAGTATGTTTGGTATGGCTATGGAAGTGAAATATAATTTTAAAATAATATGCTAATTTAAAATGTGAAATCACCAATATACCCTACCAGCAAAAACCTTACCCTCCCAAAATAAACGACAACTACCCTAAAAAACCATCAGCCTACTACCGGCGGCCACCGTTAAAGCCACCGCAGTCATCATCAACCATCCACCATAATCAATAATAATACGAAAGAAAAAAAAGAAGTTGACGGTGGCAGAGAAAGGAAGAGCAAAGGGCAACCATTTGCTACTCACAAATTGAAGTCGACGGAGAGGGTCGTGATGCTCAGAAGTATATCAATGTCACAAATCTAAGACAGAGAAGGAGAAGACTGAGAAGATCTGATGTTGTCCGTCACAGATGTAAAGCCAAAGTGTCGTCCTCCATCGCAGACGTGAAGAGGGGGAAGGAGAAGACCAAGAAGGTTCACCGTCCTCATCGCAAACTTGAAGTGCATTCGCTATCATAGAGCTAAACACGTAGAAGAAGACAAAGAAGGTTGTGATTCCATGGTCCGTCGTCAGAGAATTGACGTGGACATGAATCGCAGATTGAAGTGGAAGGGGTGGCAGAGATTGAATAAGAAGATAGAGGACCATCGCGGGTGGAACTCTGTCGCCCGTTGTCGCCAGTGGAAGTGTGGAACACCGTCGCAGCTCGTGGAGGATGGTGGTTGCTTGTGGAGGCAAGGAGAAAGAGTAGAGGGGCAAAGAGGGAATTTGAGACATGGAACTGGAGGTGGAACCCAGTTCCATGGGGTGAGTGATGAAACTCAGGCCCGTTTGGTACGGTAGAAAGATTAACAAATTTTCTTGTTTGCTATGTTTTTTGTGTCAGATCTTTATGAGAACCTAAGTTTCTGGGCTCACCTAGGCCCGTGAAGCTTCCCATATATGTGGAAAGATAAGATTCTATCAAAATTGGTGGGATTTTAAGTTCCAACGTGAATAATAACACTTTTGAACATATTTACCTTTCATAAAATATATTTTTCTATAATGCAAGAAAATAGAATTAAATTCAAATTTTTGTGATAAATTCAATCTTATACAATAAGTTTGAATTTGACAAGAAAATATTTTTAAGCAAATTTGAATTTGGCGGGTGAATATTTTAGATCAATTCAAACTTCATAAGAGGATATTTTTTAAAAAATATATTTTAGCAAAAAAATTATTTTTCATTTTCATTTTGAGTTAATTATTTTTTAGGGTAAAATAGGTATTTCTTGATTTTTTTACCAAATATTATCCTCCATTTTCTTTCTATTAAACAAGACATTTTCCCTCATCCGTCAAAATCTTCCTTTCCTTTTCCTTCCTTAAATTCATTTTCTTCTTCAAATCTACCTCATACCAAGCCCCACTTCCAACGTTTTTTTTATGGAAGTGGGCACTTGACTTCTATTGCACCAAACATTTAAAAAGTTGACTTCCAAAGCGACTTCCACTTTTCTCTTCCCAATTCTATCACACTAAACGAGGCATAATCACTTCCTCATGCATCCTCATCACTGCCTCAAGCTACCACTCCAACCAGCCAACCTTCATTTGGATGCTCATTAAGTTTTTTTTTTTTTTGGTTATAAAAAGGTTTTGGAGGGGTTCGGCATCAGTCCTCCACCAAGGCCAGGGCACGGCCCCGGGCTCTATGAGCACTTACTGGAGACTTACGAGATCGCCTACCAAAGGAGTGCCAGCGACGACAGAGGGGATCGAATCCACGACCCAAGGGCCTAGTCCTGGATACTTTACCATCTATGCCAACTCTCATTGGCGATGCTCATTAAGTAAAGTAATTAAATTTTAAAAAAAGTGTATTAAGATGTTTGAGTTTAGTTTGAACCTGAACAGGCTTAGCCCATATTTTTGTGGCCTATTCAAGCTAGCCTGAAAAACGTCAATTTTATGCTTGGCTCCATAGTTTATTGGGCTTATTTAGGCTGGGTTGTTGGGTTTCTCTATTTGACATACTTAATGTGAGACTTGCAGGGATTGGATCCTCTCCCCATCAGATTTTCTCTTCATTCCTCCCCATCTCTCCAAACTCAATCCCCACCATTCATTTTACTTCATCTTCATCTTGCCCATTCATTTTTTTTAAAATATTTCAAGTACTAGTAGATACTAAAAAGATACTGATTGATCCTAAAAAAATACTTCATGATCTTCAAAAATTATTTTATGATTTTGAAAAAATATTTCAGGGTACTGATTGGTACTACAAATATTTCATGAAGTATTTTTTAATATTTCAAGTACTGACAGGTACTAAAAAGATACTGACTGATCCTAAAAAAATATTTCATGATTTTCAAAAATTATTTTAGGATTTTGAAAAAATATTTTAGGGTACTGACTGGTACTAAAAATATTTCAGGGTACTAACTAGTACTAAAAATATTTCATGAAGTATTTTTTTAGGATCAGTCACTATCTTTTTAGTACATGCCAGTACTTGAAATATTAAAAAAAAATGAATGGCCACGATGAAGATGAAGTAAAATGAATTGGTAAAATGAATTGTGGGGATTGATTTTGGAGGGATTGAGAGGGATGAGGAGAAAATTTGATGGGAAGAGGATCCAGTTCCAGGACGTGCATGGCTAAACCCTTCAATTTGACTACCCCTTGTTTATCCCGATAAGATGATTGATCTTCGGGGTAGCTTGAACAGCCAAATGAATACCCGGAAACACATCAAGCCCCTTCTTTGCCAGCCAACCCACTACTACCTTTATAAGTCGGTTCACATGACGCACTTTGACATGCCAATCTCTACTCATCAGGTTCTTGGCTTCCGATACTATATCCCTATCACCGTGCAGCCTCTTCGTATTACCCAACAGTGGGTCTGTTTGGGTTAGCGGTAGGAGCGGTAGCTTAAAAGCTACTGACTTTAGAAAAAGCTCGGTAGGAGTGGTAGCTTAAAAGCTATCTGATTTGTGTTTGGATTGATAATGGTAGAAGCGGCGGACCCACGTCAAAAAGCTGAGAGCGTTTTGGAAAAAGCTTCATGATGGAGCTTTTGGCTTAATGGGCTTTTTAAGCGTTAGGAGCTTTTTCTTAACGCTCAACCCAAACAAACCAAATGAGCGTTAGCAGCGTTAGTTGACTTTTTTTCAAAATTACTGGTTCTAACACTCTTAACGTGGTGCATTCCAAACAGAGCCAGTAGCAAGGTTGCAATCGAGGAGTCAGTCTTTAAGATGATTTTTCGAAATCCCAAGTCCCATGCAATCCTTAGATCGTGTGAACACCCCCAAAGTTCCGCAGAGAGCGCGTTACCATCATTAAGTCTGAACATAAATCCTTGAACAAAGTATCTACTTTTGTCTTGCAACACTCCCCCCACAAAGCTGCATGTCGCGTAAGATGCGAGAAAGCACCATCAGCATTGATCTTGGTGAATCCCTATTCCAGTGGTTCCTATGTAGAGATTCTCTTAGTGGTTGTCTGACATGGAAGACGACCTTTAAGGAATCTTACATGAGCATCATACATACTGCAGCTTACCAGAAATGTGACACAGGGTTTGATGGTGCAATTCTCTATCTTCTTCGATTCAAAGACAACAGAATTTCTTCTTTGCTGAAGCCACCAGCAAGTGATTGCAAAAGTTTCCGGCCAGTCTTCTTTATTTCCTTTACCAATAGAGAATAAGTTTCATCAGAACCAACTAGGAAAATCCATCGCGAAAAAACCTTCGTCGAGCTTCTAGTTTAATCATATAAGACCACAGTTTCCTCATTTTCGGTGAACATGTAGGAGGTCTTCCCTCGCAGAATTACAGACCGGACATGCATCATCATTGCTTAGAGCCTAACACCCCGTCTGCGCCTCGATACATTTGTCAAGAGTCATTTGCGGGCAATAAGCAATAAGAAGTATTTGCATCTCTAAGGAATTCTCAATTTCCAGATTCTAGACCACAAAGGGTCTTGTTCTAGTGATCTATGAGGGACTCACAAGCAGATTTCATAGTCAATGAGCCACTCTTCTCAGAGCGCCATCTTGTCTCTTCTTGCTTTGGTGATTTCAATCCCAGGCTTAACTTTTTCTCAAGTCTTCTTAATAACTGATCAAATATTCGAACCAGATCTACTTTGTTCAATGCTCGGGAGCAAATCTGGCCTACATTTATATTTGGTCCTTATCACACGCACCCATAGGTTTTCCCTTTTCTTCACCAAATTCCAGCCAACTTTCATGAGTAACACGTGGTTTTGGTGTTTAGCATGTTTCACACCTAATTCCCTAGTCTTTTTAGATTTACAAACTTCATCCCAAGCCACCAAAGGCCTTTTCTTATGTTCATCTGTGCAACGCCCAATAGAGCCCGATTGAGCTTGTCAAGATTTTCACATACACATGGTGGCAATAAAGATGTTTGCATCGCGTGGGAAGAAATTGCCGAGGTAACTTAGGATAAAGAGTATTCCTCCCCACCATTGATAACGATCGAGTTTACCTTCCACAATGCCAAATGACTCTTCACCCGATCAACAACTTCTTTAAAAGTATCCTTAGCTACTCTCGTATGTGGAAAGGTACTACCAATACTTACCCAAATCACCCGATTGAGTGAAGCCCGGTAGAGAGCTAATTTCTCGACTTGATTGACATTTGATGAGCCTTTTTATTGTTAGGCTGGGTCCACAATAAAAAATTAATTAAGGATTGGGTATAGCCGTCTAGGGAAACCTAGTATCTAGTATTATTATCTCTTCTCGAAGATCCTTTTATTGATTTTTAAGTGATCTAAATGCCATGTAGAGAAATTGGGTTTTGGCTTCAAAATTAATAAACTAAAAGAACAATGCAATTTAATTAAATGTTTTAGTATTTTTTTAGGAGTTTAAACTTCTCATGTTACATAAAAAGAAAAAGATTCCTACACACATATGAAATGGTGAGACTCACACACACACACACACACACATATATATATATATAATACTAATTATATATGTGTGTGTGTGTGTGGGTCCCACCATTTTATATGTGTGTGACATGAGAAAATACTTCTCCTACAACATGAGAAGTGTTTTTCCTTTTTTTTTAAAAAAAAAATAGAATGGAGTATGAAAATGGGTACGAAATGTATAATAGGTGCTCTTGAAAATGAAATGGTGGCTATCATAGTTCAATTAAATGTTGTAATCAATTTTCACGAGTCTTGATGAAAAACTTCAAACAAACATTTGAGTGTAGTGTTCTTTTTTTTTTGGTGAAAGAGTACAGGGTTCTTAATTAGTGATTATTCCTACTAACATAGCTAGCAATCTCTTAAGGCGGAGTACACTTAGTGTGCGATTAGGATTAAATTATTGTAATTTGCTTCCTCTTGATATAAATGCGATAACATGATACTCAATTAATTCAATTCAGTCATATTATCTATCAATAACATGTAGATTACACGATATCATTGAATCAATGAAGGAAACACACACACACATAAATCCAACAAGCTATAAAAATCCAATCTAATCACATTGGTTCAATACACAAAGTTATCTAAATAGGTAAACTAAATCTCAACAATACAAAACAATATTCCTGAAACTAAGAAATCTAAATATGATTAGAGAAAATAGAATGGACAAAATAAACCTCCTGCTGAAACTCAAGCTACTTAAGGCAAGAGATTCAACAATACATATCCATTAGAGCATCACATTAGCTTCACAACCAAAATAACCAGAGAACATGAAGGAAGCACCAAATCTGGAATTTTAGACTATGAAAGAGAGAGATGGTGGCTGACGGTTGAAAGAGTGGAGATAGAGGAAGGACAGTGGTTGAAGATTCCGGCGAAGCTCTCCCTTTCTCGGCCCTCTATTTCAGGTCGTTGAGGACAGATGTATGGTGAGGGAACGATGGTGAAGAATCGAGGAGCAGCGCTAGCAGAGGAGGAAGGTGATGGTGGATGTAGCTTCTTCCTCTCCACTTTCCAATCAAAGCTCTCTCTCCCTGAAACTCACGCTGGTTCAGAAGCTCCACGGCCACGCACACTCCGACGGTGGTGTGAGAATGAAGGAACGACGATAGTTGAAGACGAAGGTTGCCGGTGGTATTGGTGTTGGATGATGCCGCCGGCGAGAGGAAGATGAAGGTAGGCTTGGAGGAAGATCCAAGCACTCGTTCCGCGGCGCTCCCCTCTACAATGTTGCTTGGGTCTCCGCTTTTCCGCGTTTAGGACAGAAGGGTTCCTGCGTTTTGACCAGGGACCTATCTGAACCTTTTAAAAGTTCTCCAAAGGGACTAACTTGCAAATTTTCAAAGTATTGGCGGGGCGAACTGCACTTTTCACTTTTCAAAATATCTAGGGTGTCTTCTGTAATTTTCTCTATTCCCTCTTCTTATTGATTCCCAATTTTCAGAAATTATAGGGCCCATTTTTTACAAATTCCCCAGTCTTCAAAATATTAATTATGACCCTCCAAAGTCTTCATTTTTCTTTTTAAACATGTACAATGCAAGATTAAACACAAGGTAGCATGAAAAGTTCAAGAGATCATTTGCATGAATAATTAACAAATTATGATCATTTAACCCCTAATTACACTTAATTCAATATAAATGTCTCTAACTCAAATTAGTCCTTAATCATTCAATAATATCTTAGAAAATGCATTAAGAATCTCAATTTAATTATAAAAAATCATATAAAAATATGGTTCAATCAACATTTTTGGAGACCAATGTAGGACTTTTTCCAAGTGCACGGACTATATCAAATAATAAAAAGTGAGTAAAATATCGTTCCTGCAAGGATTTAGTACCAACAATGCATTATGACTTTACACTTTTGTTTAAGTTAAGTCAACACAATTTGAATCAAAGTCAGAAAAAAGCTAACTCAAAAAAAAAAAAAAAAAATCTAACTAAGGCTAAGGGATAATAGTGATTCTAGATCTTAAGCAATGACTATTACAGACTTGATTACTTCTTTGTATCTAATTTCTCCCTCTAATTGCATTTAATGTTATATTTGCAAGACTATGACTTTTATTTACCTAACAGTGTTTTTTGATACACTAAAAGGTATTTCAATTATTTTAATCTCTAATTCCTAAGGTGATTAATACTTAATTAGTTAATTTAGTTCAAGCCTAATGACATTATGTAGGGCCAGTAAGTATATGTTTATCCTACAAGCAAATTAAATTAATCTTTCATGATTCAACTAAAGGTCTATTTTAAATTTTCTATGTCTAGGCTCTTTTACAATGCCAAAATAAGTTCCAATCAAATTTCTCATCTTTCAAAGCAATTAGGCTCACAATTGAATTAACTAACTTAGCCTTATAACAATTAAAAGAAGAAATCATCACCCACTATCCATAACCAAATTAAATAATCCAAAACAAAGGTTTAGCTACATAAACTAAACATTTTCATGAACAAAATAATAGCTAACCAAAGACAAAATAAAAGATAGAAAAAAGAAGAGAAATGAAAGGATAAACAAAAACTCAAAGTCAAATTCTGCATCTCCAAACCTTAATCTCCCTCAATCAAAATTCTAAGCTCTCAGAAAATAGAATACACCATCTTCTCTCTACACCTCGCATATATATAGGTATATATTGCCTCCTCTTAAAACTTCCAAAACAATGCCATTCATATCAATGAGAAGAAAATGAAATAATAATGATAATGATAATAAATACGATTTTTTTTTATTTGAGAAAACTTCCCATTATTATATTTTTTTATTTCTTTCCTAAAATTTAAAACTCTTATTTTTATTGAAATCCCACAAATGATGCACCCTCAAAAAAATTCTTTTAATTTAGCATTGATTAGCATTGATGACTTCCCAAATACATCAAAATATATCTCAAATCTATTAAAAGTAGGAAGTTATCACAGCCCTACACTTACATCAAATCTTGTCTTTAATATGTTAAACCAAAAAACAACCAAATTCAAGAAAACCGTGGAAGCTATTTGAAAACAAGAAAGGAGAAATATTTTATTAAACTGAACCAGTAGAGCCACATATTTTAGGGGAAGCAAAGATACAAGTACCCACATGAATAATACACATAATCATTGAATCCTTTAAAACCTAAATTGAATTGAATTCCAATTTGAGCTATTTCGGATTTACTATTGATCATACCACCTCTTACTAGTTAAAGCGAAGCAATTGTATATGTCTGTGGGATTTATGTGTGCATCCCTAATTTTTTTGGGGGGAGAGGTTCAAAATTATATTTAGAACTGATCAAATCCAAGAATTAAATTTATTATCATTTTATTCAGGAAGTAAGTATCAAGTATGGAAGTTCTCACTGCTATTGCTGGAAAAATAGCAGACTTAACTGTGATACCTATTGGAAGGCAAGTGGAATATTTAATATTTTATAAAGAAAATATGAAGGAACTAAATGAAAATTTTGAGGAGCTGAAGACAAGTAAAGTTCGCATCGAGCATGACATTGAAGCAGAAAGAAGGAATGGAAGAGAGATTGAAGCTGATGTAATAAGATGGCAAAACAGAGTTCAAGAGACCTTGGAAGAAGTAGAGAGACTTTGTGAAGATGAACCTCATGCTAGTGTACGGTGTTGGAAATGGTCATTTCCTAATTTGAAATCACGACATCAACTTGGTAGAAGAGCAAAGAAAATGGCATTCAATATTGTTGCACTGAAGGAAAAGGGGAAGTTTGATGGTAGAGTTGGGCATGTTCTTGCTTCTAGCAATGCCAGCCTAATTTTTGCTACTCGTGGCAGTGAAAAGCTTGAGTCAAGAAACTCATTCAAGAAGGAGGTTATATTGTCTCTGATCGATCCTAAAGTAAGAAAAGTTGGAATTTGTGGGTTGCCTGGGTTGGGGAAGACCACTCTAGCTAAAGATGTTGGCAAACATGTTAAGGATGACAAATTGTTTGATGTGGTGGCTATGGCAACTATATCCCAAACATTGGATGTTAAAAGAGTTCAGGATGAGATTGCATACCAATTAGGCTTCCGCTTGGACGAGATAACCTCAATTGGAAGAGCCGAGCAACTTTGCGCAAGAATAAAAATGGAGAAAAATATCCTTATCATACTAGATGACTTGTGGGAGAAAATTGATTTGGAAAAGTTGGGGATTCCTCCAGAGCAAGATGATCTTAAAGGTGGCAAATTATCATTGACTTCTAAGCGTTTAGATGTTTCACAGAAGAATGAGACTTACCAAGGTTGCAAATTATTGATGACTTCTAGAAGTTCAGATATTTTAGCTATGAATGAGACTAAAAAGAATTTTCATCTCAAGGAAGTAAATTATGCAGAATCATGGAGTTTGTTTGAAGATATAGTTGGTGACGCTATTAAAGATTGTGATTTTAAACATATAGCAACCCAAGTGGTTGAAAAATGTGCAGGTTTTCCTGTTATGATTGTCTCAATTGCAAATTCATTGAAATGTAATAAGAATATTAGTTATTGGGAAGATGTCTTGGACAACTTACAGAGAGTTGATAATGGAGACATATATGAGAATGTTTTTTTGGCTTTTGAATTTACTTATGAACAACTGAAAGATGATGAAATGAAGAAAGTATTCTTGCTTTGTGGTGTGGAGGGGCCATCCATGTTTGTCAGTGACTTGTTGAAATATGTAATTGGTTTGGGGATTCTGAAACATAAAGATACTATTGAAGATGCAAGAAATAGACTATATAGAATAATTCATGAATTGAAGGCATCTTGTTTGTTACTTGAGGATGATGCAAGTGAGAATGATGTGATTAAAATGCATGATCTTGTTCGTGAAGTAGCTGTTTCCATTGCTCAAAAGAGAGAGCATGTTTTTTTGTTGAAAAGAAATGGTGAGATGCAAGATTGGTTGAGTAAGGGTTCTTCTCTTCAAAGGTTTACCCAAATAATCTTAAAACCATGTTTGCTACAAGAACTTCCTTCAAAGTTAGATTGCCCCAATTTGAAATTTTTCCATTTACAATCCACTGATAATTGCACTTTGAAAATTCCTGACTCCTTTTTTGAGGGAATGGGAAACCTTGAAGCATTAGATTTGATTGGCTTGATAATATCTTCATTGCCTCAGACTCTTGTTTCCTTATCCAAACTTAAAACATTGTGTTTGAATCAATGCACTTTGAAACATTTGACTGGAATAGCTGCCTTGAAAAATCTAGAAATTCTTAGTTTCTTTGATTCATCCATGGAAAAGTTTCCAAGTGAAATAGAACAACTAGCTCATCTAAGAATGTTGGATTTAAGCAATTCTGGAATTGGGATCATGCCACCCAACATTTTGTCCAAGTTGACTAAAATAGAAGAACTCTATATGGGCAACGCCTCAATTAAGTGGGAGGAGGAAAGTTCAGCTATGGAAAATATGAAAAGCAAGAGTCTCATTGAACTTGGGAGTTTGACAAATTTGACTACTTTAGAAATTCATATTCGTGAGGCTTGGATTTTGTCGATGGATAAGATGTTTGACAACTTAAAGAGATACAAGGTTGTTATTGGAGATAAATGGGAATGGTCAAGCAACAAAAGGACTTCACGGTTGCTAAAGCTAAAGCTTGGCACTAGCATACATTTGGAACCTGGGATTATGGCGTTGATTAGACGAGTTGAAGACTTGTACTTAGATGAAGTCGGTGGAATTTCAGATGTGCTTCTTGATTTGAAAGGCAAAGGATTTCCTCAACTAAAGCATCTTCATTTCCAAAATAATGGCCAAGTTCAACATATCATCAACACAACAGAGAGGAATGGAACTCATGTTTTGTTCCCAGAATTGGAAACACTAGTACTTCACAATCTCAACAACTTAGAGAAGATATGTCATGGCCCACTTCCTGATAATTCCTTTTGCAAGCTTACTATCATCAAAGTCGAAAATTGTGACCAATTGGTATATCTCTTATCTGTTCTAATGGTGAAAGCTCTTTCTCAACTTGTTGAGATCCAAGTTTCCAAATGCAATTCAATGAAGATGATTTTATACATTGAAAATGGGGACAGTAGTATCAGTATTGATGAAAAGATTGAGTTTAATTCACTACGTTCCTTGAGTATAGATCATTTGCCAGTTATCCATGATTTCTGCTCAAATGAATTCACATCTTGCATGACAACCATATCGTTATTTAATGACAATAAGGTATGCTTCTTCTTCTTATTTTTTGAATTTGTTTATTTGCAATTTAAATCAAATGACTGCATCATTTGTGACCATCACAATGATGATGTTTGGTAATTTTCAAATGAAATTTATATATCTAGAAGTAAAATGTTAAACTACTGAAATTTTCTTATAAACTTTTTATTTTAATGTCCATAAAATTACTTACACATTATTCATTGTTTGATCGAAATTCTCAACATTTTTATCATGCTAATACAATTTTGTTGTGTATTTTATTTAGGAAAAGTAGTAACTTTGTCCCACAAATTTAATAAATAAGGTACAATCTCCAAGGTTATTTAGTATCAATTTTAACACAAGTAAAATAAATCAAATGTTCTTCTAGACCTTTGATCTTTGACCGCCATTGATTGCGACTAGCCAGCTAATGCTCAAACCGGTTAGGCTTTAAAAACTAATTACTAATATTTTCACAATAATTAATTTAAATGCAGTTATTTGAGTTATATTTCCCTTGACACTTTACAAGTCAACGACCATTTTTTACAACTAAGGGCCCGTTTGGTATGGGGAAAATTTGAGGAATGAAAGAAACTTAAAAAAGGGAAAGGAAAGGAAGGGAATATTTTGAAAGATTAGAGAAGATCGCTTGAGGGAAGATGAGTTGTTTGATAGGAAGAAAATGGAGGGGTAGTAGTTGGTAAAGAATTAAGAAATATCTATTTTACCTTCAAAAGTAATTAATTCAAAATACAAACGAAAAATAATTTCTTTGCTAAAATATACTTTTTAAAAAATTTCCCACCAAGTTCGAACGTTTTGGCCAAGTTCAAATTTGAGGGGGTAAATTTGTCAAAAAAATATAAACAGTGATGTGGGAACTTGAAATCCCATCGATTTTGATAGGATTTGATCTTCTCACATATAAGGGAAGATTAGTGGACCCGAGAACCTAGCTTCCTGAAAAGATTGGTTCAAAATGTGTACTGAACGGAGGAACTTTCTAATTTTCCTTTCCCTTCCCATTGATTCCCGGTATCAAACGGGCCCTAAAACTTTCTTCACAACTTATGCCTTTTCTCACATTGTTTTGTTTTATTAAGCTTTTTCACTTGGTTTTCAAACTTTATTAATCCATTTTAAAATTCTTTCTCTTCTTCTTCTTGTTTTTTTTTTTTTTTTGGCAAGTTACTTATCTTTAAATTTTAAGATTCTTAGTTTGCTATTTTTTAACTCATAAATTACTTGCAATTTTTTCTACTGTTATACTATTTACAATTTCTTCTCTTAATCCTGCAATTAAATCCTTTGCATGTACAGCTAAAAAATGTAGTTTTTCTCATAGGTCATCCAAACCTGCGTTTGGATGATTAAAAAATTAACAAAAGAGATAATGGAGAAGGAACACAGAAAAAAAAAATTTAATAATAAAGATCTTAAAACTTCTACTTATTTTTAAGGACAAAAATTTAAAATATACATTTTCAATTACGAAATTAACCTTCTCTAAAAAAAATCTCAACTGTTTAACTATTAGGTTATCAATTATTTGTTTTGGATGTCCATCTAGTATCTAAAGCTTCGCCTTGATTAATCTGGATTTGACCCACGTCACGCACCTGACTATAGTGGGTGAGTCTCCCAACAAGGTTTTTCTGCATTCACAAGGTTCGAACTCGAGACCTTGTTTAAGCAATACAAGTCGCTTACCACTTTTGCCAGCCCCCATAGGTATTAGGTTATCAAATTTGATAATATCTCCATATGTATATTTTGATTTAAAAAAACATTTATATGCAACTCAATAATTTTATGATATAGTACACATCAGATTATCTTAAAGCTACCCAAATTAAAATAGCCTCTGAAATATATAAATAATTAGAAATCTACCTCTTTCTAGATTTTTATTATTTTTAAGAACTTAAAAAACCACATAGAAAGCTTATAATATATTTCTCTTAAAAAATCATGGAAAAAAACTTAATAGCAATTTTCGTCAAAGAGGTAACGTAATAGCAATGGGTCCATGATAGAGAAACAAAAGGTTAGGGGTTATGTTTATATTTTAAAATGTTATGAATGATATGCAACTTACCTAAAATGAGGGAAATTTTATATAATTGAGTCTTGTTAAAATTAATTTCTAGAGCAAACGTTTTTCAATTCCGAAGAATCAATTTGTAAAATTTGGAAAACCTATAAATATTACTACCTTCTGACCTTAATATAAGACTTGTTGATATTGTAAATACACTATGAATGAGTCTTATATCAAGGACCTATAATAATAATGCCTTGTTGGTGGCGGTGGTCTGGCTAGCTAGTAAGGACCTGTAGCCATTTTTGTTAAAACAGAACGTTAGACATTTTACCGTTTTTACAGCTTACAGAAATTATTCCCAAATTCATTGAGACTTGTATGTAATTTATCGATGAAATTCATGTGATCAAGTTGTTAATTCTTTCTTAATTTGGACCAAATTGTCCTTTTTCCTTTTTTATTTTTGTTCACAGGTTAGTTTTTCTAGTTTGGAGACCCTGAAGTTGAGTTCAGTGAACCTGGATAAAATTTGGGATGATGGTGACCTTTGTGCAGCCAATTGTTTTCACAATTTGGCTAATTTGACTGTTGAGGATTGTAGAAGCCTCAAGCATTTATTCTCATCTTCTGTGGTTGGAAGTCTTTTAAAGCTTAAGCACCTTGAAATAAGTAAATGTGAGATGATGGAGGAGATAATTGCTCCAAAGGGGATTAACATCACTGCATCAGAAGAGGTACTGCAATTAGACTTGAAATAAATGTTAAGTTGATATTGATAACATCAAACATTTGTTCTTGTGTAGTTCAGTTCATTATCAATCTTGTATAATAATGGTAATTTTTTATTCATAAATTAAAGTGAATTGGATTACAGGTCCGACTCTCAAAACTGGAGACGATGGTAATTAAAGACATGAAAAGCTTGAAGAAAGTATGGCACTTTCAATTTGAGGGGTTAAAGAGTCTGGAGGTGAGCAATTGTGGGAAACTTGTGAATATTTTCCCATCTGATATGCAGGGAACGTTTGGAAACCTCGAGACATTAAAGGTCAACGGTTGTGATTCAGTGGAAGCGATATTCCAATTAACTGCCAAAGAAATCCATAGTGAAGATGAGACAATGAAACAAGTCTCACAATTGAAGAAACTCCATCTACTTGGCTTGCCAAAGTTGAAACAAATTTGGAGTAGAGATGATAATCAAGCAAACATTCATTTTCACAATTTGCAACTTGTGCGTGTTGAACGCTGTGAGAACTTGGTATACCTTTTACCATTCTCTATTGCAATGCAAGCTATTGAACTTGAAGATATTACCATAAAGGGTACAAGGAGAATGAAACGAATTGTTTCAGACAAGGACGGCCCCACAGATAGTTCTGTCAAATTTGAGTTTAATCACTTGACATCATTGGTGCTTTGGAATTTAGATGAACTGGAGGGATTGTTTGCTAGAAATCATAGAATACTATGTCCATCATTAAGGAAATTAGATATCCGCAAATGTTTGAAATTGAAGCTCTTCAAGGCACAAAGTTCAAGTAGTCGAGAAAGAGTTTCTGGAAGTGAACTCCAAATCTCAATTGAGCAGCCTCTTTTCACACTTGAAGAGGTATATACAGGCACAGTTATGAAAACAAATCTGAATTTATTTAGACACCATAAGGTGTGTAATCCACATTAGGTACTTTTCTCTTAGATGCTTTTCCCTCTAATTAGAGAGATTAGACATTTTTTTTTATTTTTTTTATATATTCTATTTATTTAGATTTGATTATATATTGCATGAAAGTTTTTTTCCACCCAGTATCTCAAATTAATTAATTTTCAAGATACTGGGGTTACAAGAAAATATTTATGAATGCAGTACTGAAAATTAATTAATTTGAGATATTGGGTGTAAAAAAAAAATCAAGATCTAGTATATAATCTAATATAAATAAATAGAATATATAATTTTTTTTTAATAAAAAAAGCCTAATCCCTCTAATTAAACAGAAAAGCACCTAAGAGAAAATTACCTAATGTGAACCCCATAAGTGTGTGTATCAATGCATGCATATTTTCATTATAATTTCTACCTTCTAAAATATTTTTCAGGTTTGATTATGTGGTTGTTCATCATTTACTTATTGTCTCACTATATTGTACCTGTTTATGTCGCTACGGAAAAAATATTTGATTAATCCTTGTTGTATATAGGTGATTTGCAACTTGGAGACATTGACCCTAACTAGTGAGGATGCAAGCATCATTTCACAAGGGCAATTTTTGGGGAAACACTTTAGTAAACTCAAACGTCTTTATTTCTCAGATTTTGAGGGTGACGACGCTACTTTTCCCTATTGGTTTCTCCAAAATATAGCCACTCTCACTATTCTACTTGTTGAATGGAGTTCTTTCAAGGAGATATTCCAAGGAGAAATACCTATAGAAGCCAAAGGAAAATTTAAGACTGGAACACGAATTAAAAAATTGACACTCCATCAATTGCAAGATCTTCGGCATATATGTGAAGAAGGATTTCAGATAGATCCAATTCTTGAGGATCTTGATTTCTTATATGTGGTTCAATGTTCTAATTTGAAACACTTAGTGCCTTCGTCTGCAACATTTAGTCACTTGACATATTTGGAGGTGGAAAATTGCAATGGATTGATTTACTTAATAACCTCATCAACTGCAAGAAGTTTGGTCAGATTAACAACAATGAAAGTAAGTAACTGCAATTCACTTGAGAAAGTTGTGGCAGAAGAGGAGGGGTCGGAAGATGAAATTGCATTAAGTAGCTTAGAAATTTTGAAGCTTGAGTGTTTGCCAAAAATAAAAAGGTTTTGCTCCAGCAATTGCTTCTTAAACCTTCCATTGTTAGAGGAAGTTGTTGTTAACAGATGCCCAAGAATGGACTCTTTCTCTGGGAAAGACACAAGCACGCCAAAGCTTCAAAAGATATCATCAAAAGAAGATGGAAAAGTGTATTGGGAAGGTGATATAAGCAAGACTTTAAAGAATTTGTTTGTGGATATGGTATGTTTGATTTGACTAAAACTTTCTTATGTGCATAAGAGGAAAAAAAATAATTCGTTATATACAGAAATCATTTTCCTTTTGCTATAGATGAGAAAATGAGTATAGAAAAATTGTCAGAAAAGGCAATTGTTTATATGAAATGAAAAATGATTGTCGGAAAATCTTTACTTTTTATGTAAATATTTTTTTCTGATGGTATAGCTTTTATTCGCATTTATTTACTTGTCTTTTTTCCCGCTGATGCATACATTTGGATCTTTCTTATTGATCCACAATCATATATCTAACAACTGAAAGAATATTAACAAAATGAAGATCAGGTTGTGTTTAGGTTTACATTAGATTTTTTTTTTAATCTTTTTTTTATTTTCTTTTATAATTTTGTTACGTTTTTTCACCAGATGTAAGAGTCAGTTGACACTCCTGAATAACTTAATTGGTGAAATAACCGAAAGTAGCGAAATGTTATTGTTTAACTTGCTTTGATGCCCTTATTGTCTTTTCACTTACCTTGATAATCATTTGCACAGGTGGCGTTTAGCAGCTTTAATAATTTGGAATTTTCTGAATATCCAGAACTGAAAGAACTATGGTATGGCCAAGTTGGGCAAAATATATTCTGCAATTTAAAGCATCTGGTGGTGCGTAAATGTACATTCTTATCCAATATAATTTTTTCATCAAATTTACTGCAAGTGTTATATACATTGGAGGAATTGGAAGTAGCGGAGTGTGATTCATTAGAAGCAATATTTGATGTAAAAGCATTTGATGAAAAAGTAATGGAATCAAAGGAAGTTAGTGGGTTGAAAAAATTAACACTCTCGGAGCTTGCAAATTTGAAACACATATGGAATAGAGAAGAAAGAGAATTAATAGTCAGCTTTGGGAATTTGCAGACTGTGAAAGTTGATAAATGCCAAAACTTGAAATGTGTATTTTCACCATCACTATGCCAAGACCTGAGGCAGCTTGAAGAGCTGAACGTTGAATCCTGTGGTGTTGGGCAAATTGTTGCAAATGAAGAAGGCTTAGAGGAGCTCAAGCTTCACTTTCCTCTGCTAAGAATGTTGAGGCTAATAAATTTGACACAGCTCAATGATTTCTATCCAAAAAAATATATTCTAGAGTGTCCATCATTGAAGGCATTAAATATTAGCCAATGTGAATCATTGCAAATATTTGCATTTGAACATTTGGATTCTCATCAGCTTAAAGGGGGTTTTGGTGACTTTCCAATCCAACAAGCTTTATTTCATATTGAAAAGGTATTCACTCTCTTTTTTCTTATTATTTACCTGTTTTTAAATTAATTCTACCTAAACAAAACGATGGTTGAGACAATTTAATTAACACATATAATATAATTATATATGTGATTAATAAAAAGAGAAACACTATAATTATACATGTGTTTTGCAAAGAAATCAATTTTGATAACTTGTTAGTTGATTATATGATGAAATAAACAAATTATTTTGTTTTTCTAGGTACCAGAAAACTTGGAGGAGATATCGCTAACTGAAAAGAATGCTATGAGGATAGTGAATGCAAATTATGAGAAAAAATTCTTTCAAAGGATAGAAATACTTCATTTGCAATGCTTTCAAGAAACTCCAATAAAGTTTTTAAATGATTTGATTCAAAAATTCCCAGCTACAACCACACTTGAGGCACGTTGCTGTTATTTTAAAACTCTCTTTCCTTCAGAAGAAATTGGTCATTGTAGCATACAAAGTCCCCCGCAAATTAAAACATTGTGGTTATATCTATTGGAGAAGCTTGAGCATATATGGAATGATAACTCTGCATTAGATACCCTTGTTCCAAACCTTGAACATTTGGCTGTAGGTGAGTGTTGTAGGTTAATAAGATTGGCACCAACTTTGACATCTTTCACAAATTTAATTACCTTGAAAGTGGTGGATTGCAATGGGTTGATGAACTTAATGTCACCTTTCACTGCTAAAAGTCTCGTCCACCTCACAAGCTTGGCAATTACAAATTGTAAGATGCTAGAGGAGGTTGTGACGACTGATGAAGGAGGACCAGAAGAAGAAATCATATTTAAAAGCTTGAAGGATTTGGAACTAACTTGTCTACCACATTTCAAAAGCTTTTACTTTGGGAAACACACCTTCATATTCCCATCTTTGGTTACATTGAAAGTGACAGGATGCCACAAAATGCAAAATTTCTCATCTAGAATCATTGCCCCATTTCTGAAATTAGTTGAAGTGGAAAATGGGAAAAAATGCTGGAAAGGGGACCTTAACACCACTATAAATAATTTGTTCCTAGAAAAGGTACGTATACTAAAAAGTAGGAGTAAATTCTATGATGATTGACACTCCTTTGGTATTCTTGTCTTTCATGCTTTTGTCTCAACCTCCATATGTAAAAGCAAAAGAACAAAATTTAGACAGTATTTTTTTGGTAACAAAATATGATTGACTGAAAAAATATGTAAAACTTGAAAACAGACAAGTGAAAACTTAAATATGGATACCACTGAAGCATCAAGCTTTGAGGAGCAGGTAGGAGAATCCAAGCCTGATCAAATTGCAGATATTGAGAAGCAAGATACCCAGAAGAATGAAGCTTCATTAGGTACTAAGACGCAACTGGCTCAAGTTACTCAAAATGCCTACAGCCCTTCTACAAATCAAAATACAGGTATTGAGATTGTCTTTCTTTCTTCAATTTTCCATACATAATCAGATATTTCTTTAACTGCGACCTTAATTTCTTTCACAGGTTTAAGTATCTTAGTATTTATCACTATCACTATCCTTTGTATATTTAGTGACTGATTCCTTTTATTCAATGGAATGATTAGTGATGACACTTTGTTATCATATTCACTAGCTCAATTAATGTTCTTTCTTTCTTTTCCTTTTTTTTTCCCTTTTGGTTCAAATATTTTGAATTCTGATTTTATAATCTGATATCATCTAGTAGATTTTCATCTTGTTATAGTACTCCTATTTTTGTTCATTTGAAAGGAAGGCAGATCATTATATCTTGCAAAAATCATGTTGCATTGTTCAGATTCAAGGAATGCTCGGAACAATGCTCTGCATTTTTTATTAATTAACGATTCTGATATGCTATATTGAAAACTACTAGAAGAATCTTAATACTCAAAGACTCAATCTAGCAAGAATCTGTTTTAAGCAAGCCACAACTGTCAACAATAAAGAGAGTCATGTTTTTCTTTCCTTCTTGCAGTTTTCAGGAGTAATATATTTTTATTTATTTTTAAAATTTTGTATCATTGTATTTACTCTTGTATCTTTAGAACTAATAGGTTTAGCTAGGGGCACTCGAGAAATGGGTGAGAACATTGAAAGACCATTAGTTGAAGCTGCTAAAGTCAGAGGGGTTTATGATGCAGGTACTGATATTGTTTTAACACGTCACATTCTCTAAATTGCTTTCTTAAAGGTTATAGATGACTATTAAAGAAATTATTCTTATTTGCTATCACTGACATAAGATTCCCATTTGGTAAGAATTTGCTTAATTAGATCCTCACCATCATTATTATTGCTCACAACTAAGGAAGTTACATTTCTTGCAGATATTGGGAAGCAAGAAATACACAAGCTTCCAAGTGAATATTACGACACACAACAGAATAAGCAAGCTTCATCAAATCAAGTTACAGGTATAAAGATTATTTTTCATTCTTCAACATGCCATGAATAATCAGATATTTCGTTAACTTTGGATATAACTTCTTTCAAAGGTTTGATTCTTGCAAAAATCATATTTCATTCTTCTTTATTCTGCTATTTAGATTCATGGAATGCGTGAAAAAACTGAGAGGAACTTTGTTTAGGTTGCTCAAAACAAAGCTCTGCGTTTTTTTATTAATGATTCTAATATATGCTATTATGGGAATTGAAAACAACTAGAAGAATCACAAGACTTAAGGATTCCATTTAGCAAGAATCTGTCCTAGTAAGCTGTAGGAATCTCACCAGAAACGCGGAAGCGTATCGTACCACGCGATAAGGAAAAGTTAAAACCTTCATTGTTTTGATTACCTGGAAAGATGCAGCGATCTGAAAGCTTCTCCACGAACAGTCCTCGTATCTGAAGAGCGATCTACAAGCCTCTCCACGAACAGTCCTCGTCTGCTCTATGATCGATCTTCCAGACTATCTCTTGAGGGGAATAGGATGGTTGTGTGGGCAACCGTTCAGATGATGAACGTCTGCCTCTAGAGTTTGTTTCTGATGAAAGCCTCCTTATGCGTCTCTTGCTCTCAAGCAGGTGAAAGTAGGATTATATGCTACTACACCCAAGACCTAACCCTAAACCACATGGGCCATAGAGTTCTTGGGCTGTAGTCTCAATTAAGCCTTATTGGGCTTAAGTGACCAAAGAGCACATTAACCCAACAATCTCCCACTTGCTCTTTAAGATACAAACTTGAGTTCGTAAACCCAAGACCATGTAGCCCATAAGCCATCATCATCTGATTATATACCCTATCCTTTGTTTCGACCTAGCCTGGGGATCTACCATTTGTCATTCATCAAGGCTCATGATAATCTACAGAAGATTACCTAGTTTGGTGCTATTCCACTAAAAGCCCAAACGTGATCTCCAAGAATAATGACACTTATAACAAAAACATGCATTACCCCTTTATAGAATGTCTATAATTGATTGACTAGTTTTCTGTAACCCAATCAATTATTTATTCCCTTGACTTTAACAGTTTCTCTAATGGATTACATGCACTGGCCAGTGTCTTAAATATCCAAGTACCGAAACATATCAAGGGGACATTTCCTATAAATTCCATGTTGTTTATCTCATAAACATTGATAACCAAATGGTCTCAATCCCAAAATACCGAGTTATTGGCCGTCATATAGATCAAACCTCACCCGTTGGTAAATCAAAGAGTGAAAACCATTTGACTACCTATTTAAAATAAACTCAGGATTAAGAGTAACTACATGACTATAGTTATCTGGAGATTTGATTCCTTATGACAGAAAGAACAATATTAATCAAATCTCTCCTTGATCCATTCAATGTAAGTATTAACTCACACCAATATTTCATAATGATTCGGACAAAACCATTTCATAAAATATTGCAGCCTAAATAAAGTGCCCAACTTAATTTAATAGCTGTGAACCAATTCATCAATTGTGATAACTTATGACCATGTCCTCTATGAACGTATCCATATGATCATATACTCCACAATTGATCCGGACCTTAAAGTTTGTAAATAGTGTGCGAAATAAATGAAAAAACACCTCATTTATTAACATTCAGGAAAAAAAAATGCAATGTCATAATGTCTTGCTCGAAAGGCACAAAATAACAAAGTGAAATAACAACTTCCTAAAGCTATAGCAAATCTGGAATCCTCCTAAGACCCATAGATGCAACATGCCTCTCGAACACACGTTCAGGCAAACTCTTAGTGAAAGGGTCAGCAAGGTTCTCGTCTGATGCTATCTTTGCTACCAATGTATCTCCTCTTTTAATTATTTCTCGGATCAAGTGGTATTTCCTCTCTATGTGTTTTTGTCTCTTGTGACACCTTGGTTCCTTGGATTGTGCTACTGCCCCACTGTTGTCACAGTAAAGTGTGATAGGACAATTAACACCTGGTATCACCTGAAGGTCCGTTAGGAACTTCTTTAACCATGCAGCTTCCTTTGCAGCCTCAAAAGCAACCACATACTCAGCTTCTGTAGCAGAGTCAGCCACACATGATTGTTTTACACTTCTCCAACAAATGGCACCGCCATTAAGGGTGTACACATATCCCGAGGTGGACTTTCTTGAGTCAATATCTCCCTGGAAATCTGAGTCCGTGTAACCAATGGTTTCAAGACTCCCACTCGAGTAGACCAACATATAATCTCTCGTTCTCCGTAGGTACTTGAGTATATGTTTAACCGCTACCCAGTGTTTCTCTCCAGGGTTCGATTGGTACCGGCTTACTACTCCCACTGCACAGCAGATATCTGGTCTGGTACATAGCATAGCATACATGAGACTACCTACTGCTGAAGCATAAGGTATCCTACTCATGCGTTTTCTCTGCTCAGGAGTTTTAGGAGATTGCTTCTTAGAGAGATGAATCCCATGCCTGAAGGGTATAATTCCCCTCTTGGAATTCTCCATGCTAAACCTGGCAAGTATTTTGTCAATGTATTTAGCCTGGGATAATGCCAAAACCCTATTCTTCCGGTCTCGCAAGAGTTTAATACCAAGAATATAATTGGCTTCCCCCAGGTCCTTCGTATCAAAATGCTTGCTCAGCCAGGTTTTTATGCCTAACAATACCTCTGTATCATTTCCGATAAGGAGAATATCATCCACATAAAGTACCAGAAAAGATACCGCACTACCTTGGATCCTTTTATACACACATGGCTCATCAGGACTTTTCTCAAAGCCATACGACTCAATGACTTGATCAAATCTGATGTTCCATGATCTGGATGCTTGCTTAAGTCCATAAATGGACCTCTGCAACTTGCATACCATTTCTTCTTGCCCTTTGGTTATAAACCCTTTTGGCTGCTGCATATAGATTTCCTCTTCCAAATTTCCATTTAGAAAAGCAGTTTTGACATCCATTTGCCAAATCTCATAATCAAGATTTGCTGCAACAGCTAAGAGAATCCGGATGGACTTGAGCATGGCAACCGGCGAAAAAGTTTCATCATAATCCACACCTTCTTTTTGAGAGTACCCTTTCGCCACCAATCTAGCTTTGAAGGTTTCAACCTTCCCGTCCGATCCTCTCTTTCTCTTGTAAATCCACTTACACCCAATGGGTCTTACCCCTTCAGGTGCATCTACAAGAGACCAAACTGAGTTGGAATACATAGAATCCATTTCACGATTCATAGCCTCAAGCCATTCCTGAGCATCAACATCTCCTAGTGCTTCGTCATAACTCGTGGGATCACCATCTTCATCAATGATGACATCCTGATTTGACTCACCCAACAAAAGATATCTTGCAGGTTTACGAATCAATCTCCTACTACGACTTTGTCGCACTTGATGTTGTGCATCTACAGGGGGGTCCATATTTTGTGGGTTAACAATTTCTAGATGAGGACCCTCATTAAGTGGATTAACCAATTCATGATTTTGTTCTTCATTAAGTTCATCATCATGTTGAATTTCATCATTATGATGAACTTCTGGTTCTGTCTCTAGTTCCTGTGTATGTTCAAGTATATTTTCCCCTCTTTGAACAACCACAGGAACAAAAGCTGGAACCCCTTGAGGTTGTGGTGAAACTTGATCTGAGACTAGCTCATCAAGAATAACCTTACTTCTTGGCTTATAATTTGTCATATAGTCCTCCTCTAAGAAAGTTGCGTGAGTGCTCACTATGACCATCTTTTCTTTTGGACTATAAAACAACCAACCTCTGGTTCCTTTAGGATAGCCTATAAATATGCATACTTCAGTACGTGAGTCCATCTTATCTGGTTTCTGTTGCAAGACATGTGCCAGAGCACCCCAAATCCGAATATGGTTCATGGTGGGCTTACACCCTTTCCACAATTCTATTGGTGTCTTTGAAACCGATTTGGACGGAGCTAAGTTCAATAGATACATAGCTGTTTCTAAGGCATATCCCCAGAATGAATCAGAAAGAGATGAATAACTGAGCATAGATCTTGTCATTTCTAAAAGGGTTCTATTTCTCCTTTCAGCAACTCCATTCTGCTGGGGTGTCCTTGGAGAAGATAATTGTGAAACTATCCCCTCTTTGGTCAGGTAAGACCTGAACTCTCCAGATAGGTATTCACCCCCTCGATCAGATCGAAGAGTCTTAATTTGAACACCTAGATGCTTTTCTGCCTCAGCCTTGAACTCTTGGAATTTTCCAAAAGCTTCAGACTTGTGACGCATCAGATACACATGTCCAAATCTAGAGTAATCATCAGTAAATGTGATGAAATACTGATACCCTCCTCTGGCTTGGACATTTATTGGTCCACATACATCAGTATGTACCAATTCCAGCTGAAGTGTGGCACGTTTTCCCTTGGCCTTGAAAGACCTCTTAGTCATTTTACCCTCTAAACAGGATTCACATACTGGTATCAGTTCAAAGTACAGGGATTTCAAAATCCCACTTTTGACCAAACCTTGTATCCTGTTAGAGTTAATATGACCCAATCTCAAATGCCAAAGATAAGTTTCATTTGAAACTTTTCTTTTCTTTGATGAATTAATATGCTCAACATCTTTTAATTGAACATGATTAACTTCACGGGAAACAGGATTAAGGAAATAAAGACCATTAAGCTTTACACCAGAACAAATAAAAGAAGATGAACTTCTTATTGAAACTGAGGAATTAAATTGAACTGTCAAACCATGTTTATCCAAACAACTAACAAAAATTAAATTCCTCTTAAAATCTGGAATAAATAAACAGTCTTCTAAAACCAAAGTCCTGCAATTATCAAAAGATAAAATAACTTGTCCTACTGCTACTGCAGACACAAGCTCCCCAGTTCCAAGCTTCAAATCTCTTTGTCCTTTACTTACAGGCAAGCTATGTTTGAACCACTGCAAAGAGTAACAAACATGGTTAGTGGCTCTTGAATCAACGATCCATTTATCATCGTGATTCTCCACTAAACAAGCCTCAATCACATGTAAATCACCCATGCTAGGCGTAGCAAACATGTCATCAAGAGTCTGGAGCATTGTTGCTCCACTCTCAATCATGCTCACTTGCTCCTGAAGGTGATTGGAGAGACTGGCCAAAATGTAGAAGGCGAACTGACACATTCGCCTTCTCCCATCTATCCTTCTCCTGCTGAAATCGAGTCCGAATTGCATCAGACGCATCTGCAGCAGGCTGCGCTGGCATAGGAGTAGTGAGAACAAAGTTGAGCTTTTCATATTGAAGAACAATATCCAAATTAGTTTTCCATTGTTTGTAGTTTGTACCATCCATAGGTTTTTGGCTCAAGATAGTAGCTAAAGGATTGAATAAAGACATTTTTCTGAAAATAAGGAAAAACACACTAATTACAAACTAGATTTAACAACAAACAGATATAGGCTAGTAGATTCTAATAACTACTATTCGTTTATTGTTTAACAATCCATTAGTTATCTTTACAAGGCTTACGATGGGCAAGATTCTTGTAAAACTAATATTGTTAATTTGGGCCTTCAGTTCCATTGCCAGAGCCTCGATGGGAGGGTTAACAATTTTACCAAAGTTGAATGTATTTAACCATTGTTTACTTTCAAAATTATCTTTAGTGTCTAAGTGTTGCCGACGATGGGCCGTACAAAACTTTACTAAAATTTTGAAAATATTAAGGTTTAATCTAGCGAAATCCGATTATCCTTATCCGATGGGGCTTCAGCGACAACCATTTCACTAATAAACCCACAATTGGGGCCCGTAGGTTTTAAAATTAAATACTTAATTTAAAACCTTCACCCATTCAATATTTTAAATTTAGAATTTTCAATTTTCAAGAATTTGTTCAATTTAGAGTAAATTATTAGGTATCTAAAATCTAGTCATGATTGGCAGAGTGTGCGTCACATGACCATTTTAAATAACCAACAAAATACTCCAAAAGGTACAATTCTCTTAGGAAATTGCCTGGATTATTTGTCTAGACTTTAATTCCACAATTATTATTCTAGATTTTAATTTAAAATCATAATAATTGATAATTAATGTCTAAACTCTAATCTCACAATTAATTAATCCAATTATTATTCTAGATTTTAAAATCATAATAAATGATAATTAATGCAGAGATTTTAATTCCGCAATCAATTAATCCAATTATTATTCTAGATTTCAAAATCATAATAAATGATAATTAATGTCTAGATTCTAATCCCACAATTAATTAATCCAATTATTATTCGAGATTTCAAATCACAATAAATGATAATTAATGTAGAAATTCTAATCCCACAATTAATTAATCCAATTATTATTCTAGATTTCAAATCATAATAAATGATAATTAATGCAGAGATTCTAATCACACAATTAATTAATCCAATTATTATTCCAGATTTCAAATCATAATAAATGATAATTAATGTAGAGATTCTAATCTCACAATTAATTAATCCAATTATTATTCCAGATTTCAAATCATAAAAAATGATAATTAATGTAGAGATTCTAATCACACAATTAATTAATCCAATTATTATTCCAGATTTCAAATCATAATAAATGATAATTAATGTAGAGATAATCTAAAGAATCTCGCATAAATACATACAATGGACTAGTATGATAGTTATTATGCATTTATGACATGTGATTATGCAACAATATGGCATCTTCCTATTCTATATGACATGTTATTTACAGACATCATGATAATCGCATATATAATTCATACAATTAACTTTAATCCATGGCTTTCCTAAAAAAATAGGAATTAAAAAAAAATTACAACTTTGGAATTCCTCTTTTGTCAGCCCATAGTATCTGTCTCTAGCCCCTTTAGGGTATCTATGGGCACAAAAGTCCAAATACCCATACTTTAGCTAGAAACCCTAGGACACACAAGAGGAACCCTAGCCATCACTCCTGTCAATGCCTTCAGCCGAAGTCATCTCATCTTCTTCACAGTTTCTTGATCTCCAACTTTTACAGAATTTTGAAAAATACATAGAAATTCCAAAATAAAATTAAAAACAGTAAGGAGGAAACCTAATCATATGGGATTAGCCTCCTTGTTACAAGTCAAGAAATACACGAGAAAATCTAACCATGGATTAAAGCGATTTACCGATTGAAATTAAAACTAATACCAAATATGAATTATAAACTAATAGCTACCATGAAATAAATAACAAATATAGAAAAAAGATGTCATATTTTCGAAAAAAAAAAAACCACATAAAATATAAATTAATATCAAAACTCGGTTCTTTTCCTCATCGTTATTGGCTCTGATGCCAATTGTAGGAATCTCACCAGAAACGCGGAAGCGTATCGTACCACGCGATAAGGAAAAGTTAAAACCTTCATTGTTTTGATTACCTGGAAAGATACAGCGATTTGAAAGCTTCTCCACGAACAGTCCTCGTATCTGAAGAGCGATCTACAAGCCTCTCCACGAACAGTCCTCGTCTGCTCTATGATCGATCTTCTAGACTATCTCTCGAGGGGAATAGGATGGTTGTGTGGGCAACCGTTTAGATGATGAACGTCTGCCTCTAGAGTTTGTTTCTGATGAGAGCCTCCTTATGCGTCTCTTGCTCTCAAGCAGGTGAAAGTAGGATTATATGCTACTACACCCAAGACCTAACCCTAAACCACATGGGCCAAAAAGTTCTTGGGCTGTAGTCTCAATTAAGCCTTATTAGGCTTAAGTGACCAAAGAGCACATTAACCCAACATAAGCCACAACTGTCAACAATAAAGAAAGTATTGTTTCTCTTTCTTTCCTTCTTTCGTTTTTTTAGCAGTTTTCACTTTTCAAATGTAATATTATTTTTTTTTTATTTTGCTAAAAAGTTGTATCATTCTATTTACTTTGGGATTTTTAAAACTAATAGGTTTCGTTAAGGGGACTCAAGAGATTGGTGAGAACATAGAAACACCATTGGTTGATGCTGCTAAAATTGCTCTTAGCCAGAGAAGAATTTATGATGCAGGTACTTATATTGTTTTAGCAAGTCACAAATTCTCTAAATTGCTTTCTTATAGAGTAATGCATGTCCATTATAGCACTTGTCTTATTAATGTATCTGACTGTTAAAAACTTTCTTAGAGGGACCAAACTGAAAAGTTTAAAACTTGAGTTAAACTTTCATTTTAAATTTTGATTTAATCTTTTCAGCCATCCACAAATAAAATAATTAGTCTAACATTAAATATTCTCATAAAAATCAATAATTAAGAGTAATTACATTTTTTTGACAATTTTCCCCCTTTTAGCCATAATTTAACATATTTACTCTTAATATCAATTTATCACAAGAAATACATTTAAAGCTCAATAACTATGAGAAAACACATTAAAAATCCCCATTTAATTACCAAAAATCATGTAAAAATATGGTTAGATCACTAACCACCTTTTATGTGAATTGAAATATATTTGAGGAATCACAAAACCTAGAAATTCATCCAAGTGAAAATTTGATCATCCAAACCACCTTTTTTCTTCTATAGAAGTTCAACATTTTTACTACACTGATAATGGGCTTAATTTTATTCATTTATTTCTTTGGGAAAAAATTTCTTACATGCTATTATGGGAAATAAAATCAACTACAGATGAATCATTGATTTAAAAGTTCCTATTTGGTGAGAATTTTCTTAAGATATCTCATATCTTCACCACCATTATATTGACTCACAATACATGCAGGAAGTTACAATTCTTTCACATGTAGAGGGAAGGAAATTATTTTTATTTATTCACTTGGTATTAATTAAGACTCAACAGATACATATGTGAAGTCATCAAAAGGACATTGGTTATAACCACTAAAGACACCAATTTTTGTAGCATTAGCATTTTAGGATTCATGGGTTGAGCTTCTTGTAGCACTAATAGTCTTGATTAATATTTCTAACTTCTTATCGTGTGAGAAATCTTTTGAGACAATCAGGTGACTTGGAAATTTGGCCTCATAAAAATTCGTTCACCCTAGACACAATATCTTCAAAATATATATATCTTTGCATTTTTTTTAACATTTTCATTTAGTAATAGGGACTCAAGAGAGACAAGAAACTATTGATCAGATGCCCTTGGTTCAGCCTCCTTAAAAACATATCGAGTCCTACCACTATTTGGAAAGTATGTTTGATAACGAATTATGCGAACTCAAATATACCAGAGAAGAACGTCTCAATTGACTTCTTGTCTTTTAACTTATGAAAGCATTTTTTTTATTTTCTTTACAATATCTCGTGCCATAATCTTGTTTGTCAATATATTTTATAAACTTATTTGTTTGGCCTTTAATTTTTACTCCAAAGGTGAATGAAACTATTGAGAAGCCCTTAATTCAAACTTCCCAACACGAACAGAAACCTGTTGTAGGACAGGACATAGGTTCTAATATTCTTTTCATTGATCTTTGTTCTAATACTCTTCTTTAATTACTTATTGACTTTGACTTTCTATCATGTTCACTAAAATTTGCCCAAAGAATCACATGAGTCAAAATCATGTCCCAACGAGGATTCCTTTAATCACCCTAAAACTTTTGTAACTAGAGACAAGAAAGAAAGCAATGGATTTATTTTTCTTTAGAAGGGAGTAATTTATTTTCTTTGAAAAAATATCTTGTCTCATGATTTTGTTTGTTTTTAACTGTTGGAACTCAAGATATTCATGATACCATGGACAAACCCTTGATTCAAACTGACCAAGATGTAGAGAAACTTGCCATGATACAAAACACAGGTTTTTGTCCA
This sequence comes from Acacia crassicarpa, assembly GCA_034222035.1. Lineage (NCBI taxonomy): Eukaryota > Viridiplantae > Streptophyta > Magnoliopsida > Fabales > Fabaceae > Acacia > Acacia crassicarpa. Next base: position 47,478,383 of record JAWXYG010000006.1, on the reverse strand, counting down.
TTTTTGTATTTTTGTTTGTTTTGGGTATAATTCTTTGGATTAGCTAATAAGTCTAGCATGGTGTTAACAAAAATCTTCCAGAAGAATCACGTGAGTCATATACTGGGACTCAAAAGATATGCAATACCATAAAAAAGGCTTCAATTTCTGCTGCTCAAGATGTATCAAACTCAACCATGACTCCTGAAGCAGGTACTGATTTCATTTCGCAAGCTCCAATCAATTTGACATAAATTTCTTGGGAAAGGAATAATGTATTTTGCAAGACTTTTTTATTTTTCACTCTTCAAAACTTGACTCACTTTATTTCCTTTATTTTTGTTTGTCAATTCAGCTATTGATCCATCACCTTTACAAGCTCCAAAACCTGTGATTTCACAAACAGAAAAATTGAACATTTATAGAAACTACAAGGAAATGATTGACATTCCAAAACAGAACATGCCATATTTGGAGGCTGGGGTGAATCGGCATCCTCAAGTGCTTGATTGGCTCAACACAAAGCGACGAAGAGTGTTTGCTTCCTCCACATTTTCCTTATTTGCTGAGGTAACTTGCATTTTGAGGACCACTCGAAAAGGCCACATGACAGAAGATGATCGAAGCTACATCAGAGAGTGTTGCACTGTCTTAGAAGCTGCTAAGTTTGATGTTTCATGGCTGAGTTATGTGCATAAATGCATTGAGGAATGTGGTGATGCAGAAGACATCAAGAGGAAGGTTGAGGAGACCAAAGGTCAAGCTTCCAGCCTTGAAGCTGAGATTGAGTCCATGAAGAAGGAGTTAGCTTCTGTGAAGGAATCCTTAGTGTTGTTGCTTGACAAGGCTCGTAATCTAGACGACTTCATTGAGTCCTGAAGTTTGTGTGCACTCTCTTAGAGCTACCTAGTTTGGCAGTTTCATGTTCTGCACTATATATATACACTTTTGTATTTTGGTTTGTAAATTTGTCTCATGCACATTATAAGTAATCTGTCACTTGCATGCAATGTACTTGTTCTGTATGTTTGGTATTGAAGTAATTGGAAATGCTATGTCCTTCTCTGGGAAATTATTTTAATTTTTTGGGTTTTGGATGGTGGTGTTGGAGATTAGTTTTAATGAGAAAACATGATTGGTATTTCTTATTTTTACTTTTCATTAGCTTAAAATAAGAAGCGCTCTTTTCCGATTTAGCATGATAGAATATGCCTCATTAAATGAACTTAGACAATTTTGTACTGAATATATGTATATTGCTACGGAGCAATAGCCTTACAAAAGGATCAACCATTGATTTTAAGCTTGATTATAAATTTTCGGATGAGGTATAATGATTCTGAGTTTATTTCTAAGCTTGCAATGCCAGCGTTGAAATCTGCTCTTTCGAATCCAATAAAAACACTTAGACAGTAAGGCTCTGATAAAATCAAGTATGGCTTCCAGGTCCACCTTCTTGGAAAGTTTTCATAAAACCAATAATGATGTTAACGTATAAATAGTTTTCAACTTGAAAGTATGGAAATTAAATATAATATTGCATAACATAAGCGAATTTAAATAAAAAAAAAAAAAAAAACACACGTCATTTACTGCAGCCTTTAGCCCTGCTCGCGTATTTCCTAAACATCCATGATGTACCTCGAGGAAATGGGGAAATGAATAATAATGACCAAATAAAAAAAAAAATCAAAATTTGCGTAGAAAATTTTGCAGATAGGACATAGACTTATAATGTATCTAACAAAAACAAAACCATATTCTACTCCTCAGTTTGCTAACTAGACCTTATCTTGGGCCAAGGGTATGTTTGGATTAGAGTTTGCAAAACGCGTGCAACTCAAATGCGAAACAGACAAGGCAAGATCATGGCTGCTTTGGTTCAAACATGGCTTCAGGGGTAGATTTGCACGAGTTTAAGAGAATCAAATGAGAGGTTTTGGTTGCAAACAGGATACCAGATAAAGCCTAAACCAGCTACGATAATTACCATCATGCAATAAAACTGTCTATCATAGAGATTAATAACATGTTAAGCATTGAGATGGGAGTTTCCAACAATACTGAATCCCTAACTAGCCCAAAACATTGTAGTTTCCAACAATACTAAATGAGATTTATTTCAAATAATAAAATTGGAAGAAATGCAAAGAGATCATATCTTTACATTACAAGGATGTGAATAAAAGTCAAAATTCATGGAGTTAACATTCAACGTAGAATATCAAATTTAGTTTTCATGCGCTTTAAAGAAGGAACAGCGTGTGAAAAACACTAATAATTCTTTGAAGAAATAATTACATTCTTTTGTCAGCCATTCGGGATATTTACACCACGGTTCTGTAATAAGAAATCAGTCAAAGCAGAAGCAAATTGGTCAGTTTAACTAGAAATCAGTCAGCAGCCACTGGTTTGTGGTTTGTATGACTTACTCTTTGTATGAAATGGACCCATCTAGTTTAGAAGTTACACAAGATATGAAATAGTGACTTAATTAAGAGATTTAAATAACTTAGTAAAGTCTTGCAGGTTAAGATAATAGTTAACATAACACACCAAAAAAGTAAGTTGCATAAGTGTCTTTCTGTGATTATAGTAGTTATTACATTCCAATATCTTATATGAATATCATCAACATGCTACATATATTTTAGGACGATTTCATTGAAACAAGCTTCTTTAGGTTGCAGATATGAAATGGGAAAAAAAGATGATAAAAATATATTTTTAAAGGAAGCCCCGATATAAATAGAAAATGTTTTGGAGGATGATATTTTACAATTCTACATTTACAATAATACAAAATAAATATAGATAGGCAAATGATGAGCATAAATCATATCATGTTTTCCCTATACTTTATGATTGAATTGAATAATAAATACAAGCTTAACTGCAGATAATCTAAGCAAAAAGGCATATATTTAGGGTATAGGGAACTGAAGGGCAGAAACTATTTACATGTGCTAAGAAGAAAAATTTACATGGTTTTTAAGGAAGACTGTATAGCAGAGCTGATACGATGCTATAGCATTTTGACAGCAACGCGAAGTACAATGCAAGACATGACAAAGCTATAGCAGAGTAGAAGGCGCAATGCTATGTGGCATGTTTTCTGACCTTTTTATCTAGATGATTTCAAGAATAAAAGAAAAGGGCGATAACGACAAGTGGATTGCTGACATGGCGAAATAGAAGATGCGGAGGATCGAAACTAAAAGATTTGAAGAATCCCGCAGGATCAGCAGAAGCAATCTACTCGGATCGAGAGATAAAATAGATCTCGACAGATTAGGAAAGGCCCAACTCGCTGTAACTTGCGCCACAAGAAAGCCTGATTATATAAGGATACAGTAGAGCCAACCCTAAGAGAGTCGGAGAGTCCCAGAACGAGATTCTACATTCGGCAGACTCAAGAGAAGAGTGAGAGACTTCACAGAGCACAAGTTTTCCAGGACAACCCAGCATCCTTCCTTGCAGTATGACGGAGAGAAGAAGACGTGGAGTAGTGACATGACAGGGCTGCATCCACGCCGTTGGAACTCTGTCAAAGCTTTCTGTTTTTACCTTTTATTTTTAGTATTTGAATCATGGGTCATTCTGTTAGTGTCTGTTTTGTGTTTCCCTCGTCAGTCATGAACTGATTTTCATATGGCTGGACGAGCATAATTCCTTAATGTGTTAAATAAACCCAGTTGCAAGTTCTTAATTTAATAAATTTGGTTTGCTTATCAGTGCATTAATTACTAGTCGATTAGCGGAAGCTAGGGGCTAGATTTGTGGCCTCGACTTACTGGCAAGGAGTTGAGGTTAGACCTCTGAGAAACAATGTTTGCTAGGCAGGCCGTGCACGGCTTGATCTATTATTGTAGGCTTCAAGAATTGGTCTACCTCTCATAACCATAACACCTTGAGTGTAAAGTAGATTTAACTAGAAAGTTGCCATAGGAATATGGAAGGAGTATAGTTAGCGTCATATGTATCGGATACGGAAGCTTCGGTAGACTATCGTGGTGGGTTAACCAAATAGCTTTTTAGTTAATAGCTATGCTGTAGCATTGCGGAAACTGTGCAGTATAGATGCTATAGCAATGGGTAGAGAAACTGGGGGATTGATGCACTTAAAGGTGATTTTGAGTCTAGCCTAACCTCTTACTGATATCTTCTCAAGTTTAATTTACTCTGTTTATTATTATTATTTATTTTTTTTTTGCTATTAGCATAACCACAAAACCTCTCAACCCGAATATATTTACTTTATGTTTGCACAACTATCAAGGCAATCAAGTGTCACTCTTTGGTATCTCAGTCTCTGTGGGACGATACTCTACTTACACTTTATTACCTATTCGACTGGTTCACTTGCCATCAAGGAAATCAACCAACAAGTTTTTGGTGCCGTTGTCGGGGACTATTGATACCCCTAGTGACGAAGCCCCTTTGCTTAATAGTTTTGATTTACCTAGTAAAAAAGCTCATCTTTCTCTGTTCTTAATTTGCAGGTACATTTTGTAGTGTATGCGCAACTCGCCTCCCGCCAACCTAGAGCCTTACGATCCTGAAATAGAACGCACCTTCAAGTAAAGGCAGAGAAGGCAGAAGCGAAGAAGTCAATCTTTTGACTCAGCAAGCATGGCGGATATACCTGACAATCACGAGCGGGACCAATGACAGCGCATAGTAATAAACAGGGATAACCAGATCCCTCCACCTCCAAACCCAGATGTGAACAAGGTCATCATGGAATTCGAGATTCCAGATCTAAACAAGCTAAACTCGGCCATCACACCACCAACCTTCAATGCTGGACACTTTGAAATTAAAAGTGTCATGATTCAGATGCTGAATGCAGTTGGGCAATTTGGAGGACTTCCATCCAAAGATCCACACCTTCATCTCAAAACCTTCATGGAGGTGTGTGATTCTTTTGTCATCCCAGGCATACCACTCGACGCCGTCCGGATTAAATATTCTCATTCTTACTAAGGGACAAGGCTCACACATGGCTTAACAACCTACCTGCTAATTCCATCACCACATGGAATGATCTGAGAAGTAAATTCTTGCTCAAAATTTTTCCACCTACTAAGAACGCTTAACTCGGAGGGGACATCACCAACTTCCAACAAAAACCTGGTGAATCTACTTATGAAGCCTGGGACAGATTCACGGACCTTTTAAGAAGATGCCCCTAGCATGGAATGTGTGAATGGGTCCAGTTAGAAACATTTTACAGAGGTCTCGATAGACAAACACGATCAATTGTTGACGCCTCCTCGGGAGGATCCATCTTAATGAAGTCTTATAAAGAGGCCCACAACTTGTTAGAGCGCATGGCCATGAACAGTCATCAATGGCCAGCAGATAGAGCTATATCCACCCGAACTGTTGCAGAGATACATGAATTAGATGCTATGACTACTCTCATAGCACAGGTTTCATCTCTGACCAATATGGTGAAAGCACTGACCCTTCCATCAAGCAACACGTCACTGCAACCGTCTCAGGTAGCTTGTGTGTACTGTGGCGGAGAGCACTCTTACTCTCAGTGCTCTGCCAACCCTGAATCTGTAAACTTCCTCAACAACTTCAACAGGGGCAGTAACACCAACAATTTGTACTCGAATACATACAACCTGGGGTGGAGGCAGCATCCTAATTTCTCATGGACTTCTCAAGGTTCACAAGCAACAGGACAATCCTCGAGCCCAACATACTCAAACCGAACAACAAACCCACCAGGGTTTACCCAGCCAGCACTGCAGCAAGGCGGTAAGTCAGACCCACAAAATTCTATGTTGATCCTTCTGAAGGACTATGTGGCAAAAAATGATGCAATCATCCAGAATCAACAAGTGACCCTGAGGAATCTTGAAAATCAAGTGGGACAACTAGCAACTGCTCTGAACAATAGACCTTCAGGATCCCTGACCAGCGACACTGAAGTGCCCAGGATCCAAGGAAGAGAGGAAGTCAAACTGATAGAGCTTAGAAGTGGTAAAAGCTTAGAGCCCAAGAAGATCACCAAGCAACCCTTGGGTATCACTGATCCGAAAAATGAGAAGCTTAAGGCGAGGCAAGGAAGTACTGAACAAAATCTTGAAGACGAGCAGAGGTAGCCAAGCCTATCACAACTGGAACAGGATCTCAGCACCGCGACATTGCCTTCACGTGCACCACTAGATGATCACGTACAATACCCAACAATGAATGCTATCGCTTCATCATCAATGCATAATCCAGATCTCGGGCCTTCAGCGATGCCAAAGCCACCCCTACCTTTCCCATAAAGGCTAAAGAAGCAAGGACAGAAGAAAAAATTTAAGCAATTCCCCGATATGCTACGGCAATTGCACATTAATATTCCGCTCGTGGAAGCTCTGGAACAAATGCCCAACTACGTAAAGTTTATGGAGGAAATTCTGTCTAAAAAGAGTTGACTGGAAGAGTTTGAGACAGTAGCATTGACCCAGGACTGTAGTGCCATGTTCACCAATCGTTACCTTCGAAATTAAAGGATTTTGGCAGTTTTACAATCCCGTGTGCAATCGGACCCCATTACTCAGGGAAAGCTCTGTGCGACCTAGGTGCTAGCATAAATCTCATGCCCATGTCGATTTTCAAACAATTGGCAGTAGGGGAGGCCAGGTCCACAACAGTTACATTACAACTGGTTGATCGATTCATAGTGCTACCTGAAGGCAAGATCGAAGACGTTCTGGTAAAAGTGGATAAGTTCATCTTCCCTGTGGATTTCATTATCCTGGATTTTGAAGCAGATCATGATGTCCCAATTCTTCTGGGAAGACCTTTCATAGCAACTGGTCGAACGCTGATTGACATAGAGAAAGGAGAGCGTGTTAATAATGATCAAGTTACCTTCTCAATCCTTAAGACTGCGAGGTTCAAAGACCCAACTGAGAAGCACCTAACTTCTTCAAATGACAGCAAGGGCACTAAAGAAGCAGGGAACCTTCCTGCACTACCACAGCATTAAATTGCTATAGCAAAGTCTGGCTAAAGACTTTGAACCAAGCGCTACTGGGAGGCAGCCCAGAGTCATGCTTTAAATCACTGTTTTTGAGAATAGAGGCTAAGCCACCTGACGACTGGAGTAACGAAGGGCCAAGGCTATAGAAAAGCTGAAGCAACTCCTCTGCACTAGTCACACCCAAAGACGAACTTATGGGTGGGCCACGCAGGAAGGTGAGCCCACCAGCACACACTCTGTTAACACTGATGACGAAGAGGTGTCAAACTCTCAAGGACCTTCCGCCGGACCTTCAGCAAGGAAAGGTTAAGCTCAGTTGAGTTGTATCTTTCTGTTAACTTCTGGTACTAGACTCTTTCTCTATTTTTAAATTTTACTTTGAATATGTTTTTATTCTTTTTCCTTGAAAAAAAAATATTAGGGCTCGTGTTTGGTAGTGGTTCTCTCCTATCATTAGCTCATCTCTCTCCCGTTTCACTCTGTCGTTGCAATGGGGGCATTGCATCGTTCAAGTGTGGGGGGGGATTGATTAGATATGTGATATAATCTGTCATTATTGTGGTCCGATTCACCCTGCATATAGTTTTTTGCACAAATTGAAAATTTCCAAATTGCATGATAAAACATGAACAGAATTTTGTAGTAATGGAATGAACGTTTGTATAATGAAGCATCGCATGATTGCCTAAGGAAACTAAACCTTTAGGCTTGGGAAATTGACGGTGCTAGCTAATCTGATGCGGGGTAAAGTGGCGATGAGGAAGTTTAAAGGGAAGAACCCCAATAGAAGGATTGAATGGAGCCTAATTGTTTTATTCTAAGTATGCATGTCTGCTAGCCTGTGTTTGATCCTTGATTTGTCTTAGTTCTTTGATAAACTATCTGGCGTCTGAGTTTGAAGTTCGTAAGATAAAGGCATTCATGATATACCCATTAATCCCACACACAACCCATGTATCATCATCCATGTTGCCACCCTCTTGAGCCACACGAATGTGCTATAGCAGACCTAGTAAGATAGAAAAGCTAGAAGAAAACTGTGGAAAATGCTAGGCAAAGTGCTCCCATGAAATGCTGCAAAAAGAGTTGTTGTTTGCTTAAAAAAAGAAAAGAAGAAAAAGAAAAAGAGAGAAGGAAATTAGAAGGAACAAGAAAGGAAAAGACCTAGAGTAAAGAACAGTAAGAATTACAAAACGAGCACTCGGCTGAAATCAAAAGATTTGTCTACCTAATCTGCTATAGCATTCACCATCATTTCCCATCATAAACACCAGGCCATCCTCACAGTATAACCCAAGAAGCCCTTTGGATGAACGAATACTCAGATGCTAGGAAGCAATCTTAGAAATTCAACAAGGTATGGATCTTCTGGGCCCGTTCAACAAGAGAGAAACTAAAATCCCCTGGGTGAGTGAGCGTAAACACCGAACTTGAGAGCCCTTTGAAACTTCCTTATCTAAGCGACACCACACATTTTGAGCTGTTAGTATTGGGTAGTGGGATTGCCAAATGGGGAATGAGAACTGAAAGCAATCGTGTAAGCAAGGTTATACAGATAGGAGTACTGCAGCTATGAATCTTTGTTTGCTTCATCTTATTTTGCCCAAGAGTACAAAAAGCTAAGTGTGGGGGTATTTGATGAGCACAAATCATACCATGTTTTTCCCATACTTTATGATTGAATTGAATAATAAATACGAGCTTAACTATAGATAATCTAAGCAAAAAGGCATACATTCAGAGTATAGGGAACTGAAGGGCAGAAACTTATTACATGTGCTAAGAAGAACAATTTACATGGCTTTTAAGGAAGACTGTATAGAAGAGTTGATACGATGCTATAGCATTCTGACAGCAATGCAAAGTGCAATGCAAGGCATCACAAAGCTATAGCAGAGTAGAGGACGCAATGCTATGCGGCATGTTTTCTGACCTTTTTATTTAGATGATTTCAGGAATAAAAGAAAAGGGCGATAACGACAGGTGGATTGCTGACATGGCGAAATAGAAAATGCAGAGGATCGAAACTAAGAGATTTGAAGAATCCCGTAGGATCAGCAGAAGCAATCTACTCAGATTGAGAGATACGATAGATCACGATAGATTAAGAAAGACTCAACTCGCTATAACTTGCGCCGCAAGAAAGCCTAATTATATAAGGAGGCAGTAAAGCCAACCCTAAGAGAGTCGGAGGGCCCCAGAACGAGATTCTACATTAGGCAGACTCAAGAGAAGAGTGAGAGACTTCACAAAGCACAAGTTTTCCAGGACAACCCAGCATCCTTCCTTACAGTACGACGGAGAGAAGAAGACGTAGAGTGGTGACGACAGGGCTGCATCCACACCGTTGGAACTCCATCAAAGCTTTCTGTTTTTCCCTTTTATTTTTAGTATTTGAATCATGGGTCATTTTGTTAGTGTTTGTTTTGTGTTTCCCTCGTCAGTCATGAACTAATTTTCATATAGTTGGATGAGGATGATTCCTTAAGGTGTTAAATGAACCCAGTTGCAAATTCTTAATTTAATAAATTTGGTTTGCTTATCAGTGCATTAATTACTAGTCGATTAGCAGAAGTTAGGGGATAGATTTTTGGCCTCGGCTTACTGGCAAGGAGTTGAGGTTAGACCTCTGAGAAATAGTGTTTGCTAGGCAGCCCGTGCACGGCTTGACCTATTATTGTAGGCTTCAGGAATGAGTCTACCTCTCATAACCATAACACCCTGAGTGTAAAGCAGATCTAACTAGAAAGTTGCCCTAGAAATATGGAAGGAGTATATTTAGCGTCATATGTGTCGGACGCAGAAGCTTCGGTAGACTATCGTGGTGGGTTAACCAAATACCTTTGTAGTTAGTAGCTATGTTGTTGTGGAAGCTGTGCAGTATAGATGCTATAGCAATGGGTAGAGCAACTGGGGGATTGATGCACTTAAGGGTGATTTTGAGTCCAGCCTAACCTCTTAATGATATCTTCTCAAGTTTAATTTACTCTGTTTATTCTTTTTGCTATTAGCATAACCACAAAAACCTCTTAACCCGAATATATTTACTTTCTGTTTGCACAACTATCAGGGCAATCAAGCGTCACTCTTTGGTATCTCAGTCTCTGTGAGACGATACTCTACTTACACTTTATTACTTGTTCGACTGGTTCACTTGTCATCAAGGAAATCGACCAACAGCAGAGATGTACTTATTGGTCCATACACACAAAAACCACCACTGAAATACTTGAAATGTACACCATTCATGTGATGCAAAATTGGTTCATTATACTAATTTTTGTAGCAAAACAGAGGACATACAACAAGTTTCATGGCTATATGTTTTCTTTGCAATGTTTGGGCGATTCAAGTGTTGGGAAGAAATTTTGATATCTTTTTTCTAACTTATTAATGGTGTTTGGGTGATTCAAGTGTTCTATTTTTGCTCTTTTAAATAATGTTTTAAATTTTGGCTAGCTTAGAAGTTGAACATATTATCTTTTTCTTTAGATTAAATTTCTTTTAAAAACAGAAATGTAATTCTCAATAAAAGATTACAAGCATACCACACACATATATAACATTCAAAACAGGGAAAGCATAAAATGAGACATCTATTATTGTAATTAATTGATAGGGCAAAACTTTATAGTCTATAAACTCCGCAAGTGCACAGGCCGTATCAAGTAATAAAGTGACAAGAAAAGTATTGTTCCCACGAAGACTTAGTATCGCAAACTTCAGTTGAGCATTAATTTCACAATTTATTTTAAGTTGAGAAAACCAAATTAAATTTAATTAAGAGAAAGGAAATTAAAACAAACTAACTACACACCAATGAACGAGTAACCTAGAGTCACTAATCTCTTATTTGATTTTTAGATTTTATCCCCACTAAATTAACTTTGACTAACCTAATCAGCTAATCTAGAGTATTAATGTCTATAAATGCCTTCTGGTCCACTTATATACCTACCTTAATTAATTATGTGATGCCTCACACAACTAAATAAGATGCATTTTAAATCGGACTTACTCTAATTTGATTATGCGGAGCTTCTAGGTATATTCCTATCCTAGATGCAAATTAGATTAAAACCCAACTTCATGTTAAATTTAAACCTATTTCCACATTATTTATTCCCAAGATCAATTTAGGATTCCCTCTTCCAAGTTCAACCCTAAATCTCCAAAACATACTCAATGGTGATCAATCAATAAGCAATAACAATGAACACAGGATTAAATAAACTAAAATAAAATTAAGCAAAACTAACAAGTGGGAATAATATCTAAAACCCAAACAAGTTCATAGGTTCCCTAGGTTGCAAAACCAACTAGCCACACATAGCTTTATTCAAATCCATAACAAAAAGATAAGACTTCAGGTTCAAAGAAGAAGGAGAGAGAGGAAAGAAAATTTCTCCGTCGCCTCCACAGTCCTTCCGTCTTTCCGTGGAGATGATGAAGAGAATTGAAACGCTTAGCCTCTACTCCTCTGCTTCTTCGTTCCATCTTGTTCTGTGTCTCTCGATCTTCTTCCTCTTCCCTCTTCCTTTCTTCATATATATAACCTAAATATAACTTAGGCTGAAAGTCACTGATTCTCTTTTTCTTATTAAAAAGATATCTCATATCTTGTAATTTACTCCATCAGATCACACAATTGATTTTTGTTTCTATTTTCTTGCGGGGGCCATTGAGTTTGACTGATTGCATATCCTCTTAATTGCTTTTTTTCTCTTCATTCCAAATCAGCTAATATTTCCTGCACAATAAAAATAGGATATGAGTAGATTTTATGTTGGTTTATTCTTTGATCCCAAGTTTGATTCAATGATGGAAAAATCAATAAAAGATAATTAAATAGGTATATAATATCAATAATTCCAATTAATTCTCATCAAATATACACCTATTTAATTATAAAATATATACTCATCATTAATCAAGCTTCATACCACTTTCCTTTAATTTAACATTGAGAAGATTGCGTCAGGGGAAATATGAGGACACAATCAAAGAGTGCCCCAAGGCATTGGACCTCAATCCTGCATATCTGAAAGCTCTGGTGGGAAGAGGCGAGGGACATGAAGATCTTCAGTATTTTGAAGAGGGCATTGCTAGTGAAGATAAAGGAAGAAATGATTGGTAGTTCTTTCTTTCATGTTTTCCTATCTTGTTTTCAATCTGTGGGGATGGGAAGCTTTTTATTTTTTTATATTTGTTGTTATTGTATAATTGAAGTTTGTATTTTCGTATCCAATATGATTTTCTCTGGTATATTCTCTTTCTTCCTCCTTCCCTAAAAATTGACCTGGTATGATATCTTTGGCCCCAAGGTATATTGGGAAAATGTTACAACATATAGATGAAAACATTGCTACTTATAATAATTAGGAGTTCCAAAATCTTATATGGCTAGTAAAAAATGGAATAAGAAAAAAGAAACCAGACAGGCCTTTTGTGATGTGGTTGCTTTAACAATGGGATCTGTGGTTGCCCATTATCAAGATAGTTTTCAAACTCTAGGAGTAAGTTCGTAATTATTAGAAGTAATCTGATAACTAATGATAAACATTTTGCAATTTATGGATCAACTGCGTAAGTTAGTTAAATTTAGATAAATATGATGGCCTCTTATCCATTTTCCCCTTTTATAAAATGACAATACATTGATCATCAAAACGGTAGATAACAAGCCTTGTATCTGTTATATATAATGATCAATATATAACTACACTAATGTAAGCTACGAGGCACTTGCTTCAACATTATGTGATTCCGACTTGTTGAGTGTATGCTTCAATAAGTTTTGCTAACAAAATTTTGGCTTGGGGCAAGTAAACTGAAAGAAATGGGCAATTCTTTGTTGGGCCGCTTTGGGATGAGTGTTGACAACTTCAAAGCTGTTAGGGTCTGTTTGGTTTAAGAGGAGGGAGTAGAGATTAATGTTTTGGGCTAATATTAGCCCAAAACATTAGTCTCCACTCTCTACCCTCAAACTAGACAGACCCTTAGGCCTTGTTTGGTACAAAGAAAGTTTGAAAAAGGAAAGGAAAGGAAGAGAACTGTATGAAAAGTTAGATGGAAGATGATAATTTAAAAAAAAAATAAAATATAAGTATTGAAATGTCCAAAATACCCTTTACATCTGAGAAAAAAGCTCCCTCCTCCTTCTTCTTGTGTCCCAACTGACAGTCAGGAAAAAAATCCTAGATCCAGGAGAGTTCTAACTGGTGGTGGTCGTCCGGTGTTGGAGATCACGGGTTCCGACTGTTTTCCCTATCTTACTGTTGTCCCTCCTTCTTCATCCTTGAGTCCCGATTGACAGGAAAAAAAAGGACTTCAGATCGAAAAATAGTGCGGGTTCTAACTGATAATGGCGGTCTAGTGTTAGAGATCGCAGGTTCCGACGGTGAAGGAGGAAGTCTTTGACGGCAATGAAGAGAGTCAAAGGTGAGAGAACGAAGGTGAAGTCGGTGACAATGAGAAGGAAGGAAGAAGATAAAGGGACCTAATGGGAATTTCGTAAGAGGGAAGATTAGATCCCACCAATATGTGAGGGATCTGATCTTCCCTTAAACATGGGAAGATCAGCACTTACCAAGAATTTGGGATCTTCCATGTAGCAAACGTCAAAAGCCATGGGAATTTTGGAATCTTCAAGTGGAACCTTAACAATCCAAACACACTAACTCCTATTCAATCTCATTCCAATGCTAAAAAGCTTTTCAGTTTTCTAAGATTGGTGAAGTTAGTAGCATTGATCAGTGAAAGGTGTTGGCTTGAATATTACAGTTGGGGAGGCTGTTGGTCAAATTCCCTTATGGCAAGCAAACCAGTCGAACAAGTAATAAAGTGAAAGTAGAGTATCGTCCCATAAAGACTGTGATACCAAAGTATTGACGCTCAGTTGCTACGATAGTCGTGAAACAGAAAGTAAATTAAATCGGGTTGAGAGGTTTTGGTAACTATGCTACTAGCAAAATAACAATAAACGAGAGAAGATATCAGTAAGAAGTTAGGATGGACTCAGAATCGTCCTTAAGTGCATCAATCCCCCAGTGTTTTACACAATGCTACGACACCTATATTGTACAGCTTCCACAATTGCTACAGCATAGCTGCTTCTCACAAAGCTATTTGGTCGACCCACCTCTATTGTTTATCGAAGCTTCCTCGTCCGATACGTAGGATACTACCTATACTCATTCCATATTCCTATGGTAACTTTCTAGTATAGATCTTTGCTATGTGCAGGGTGTTAATGGTGATGAGCGGTAGACCCATTCCTGTAATCTACAATATAGGCCATGCCATGTACGGGCCGCCTAACAAGCATCTGTTTCTCGGAGGTCTAACTCCACTCCTTGCCAGTAAGTGGAACCACTGATCTAGCCCTTAACTTCCGTTAACCAGCTAGTAATTAAAACACCGATAGCACAACCAAATTTATTGAATTAAAAACATGCATCTGGGTTCATTCGACACTTAAGAATTCATCCTCATCCAGCCATATGGAATTTAGTTCATGACTAACGAGGAAAACACAAAACAAACATTAACAGAAAGACCCATGATTGAAATACAAAATAACAGAAAACAGAAAGCTTGAACGGAGTTCCAAAGCGTGGAAGAAGCCCTGTCATATCACTGCTCCACGTCGTCTTCTCTCCGTCGAACTCAAAGGAAGGATGCTGGGTTGTCCTGGAAATATCATACTCTGTAATCTTGCCCACTCTTCTCGAGAGACTGCTGAAGATAGAATTCCGTCTAGGGCTCTCTGACTTCCTTAGGGTTCTCTCAGCTTCCTTTTATAATCGAGCTTTCGTGCGGCGCAACAATTGAGACTTTCCTATTCTGTCGGGATCTTCAGTATCTTCTGATTAGATTAGATTGCATCTACAGATCCTGCGGGATTCTTCTAAATCTTTTAGTTCCGATCCTCCGCATCTTCTATTCCGTTATATCAGCAATCCATCTGTCATTGTTGCCCTTTTATTTAATCCCTGAAATCATCTAGATAAAAAAGTCAGAATATACACTGTATAGCTTTGCATCCTCTACTTTGTTATAGCATTGCTATGCTCTGTATTGCTCTTCGGTCAGCTGTCAAAATGCTATAGCATTGCATCAACTCTGCTATACAGTTTTTCTTAAAAAGCATCACGAATTGACCTATTCTGATGATTTCCGTCTCTTATTCCCTACATCACGATTACATGCCTTTTTGCTTGATTACTTCACAGTTAAGCTTATTTTTACCATCCAATTTAGTCATGAAACATAGGAAAAACATGGTATTATTTGTGCTCATCATAGGCTCTCTATTGGGCATGTGAGATATCATTGGCTAAATACAAATGTTAGCGAAGTGGGTGAACATTACTTATATTTATATGCGTATTGGTTTATTGATTTATAAATTACGATGTCAAAAGGATTTGTCATAGATAAGTCTTTTACTCTCCTCTCACATATGGTTTACGAGCACCTGATAATTAGTTTCTTTTATGGAATGAATAATATTATGTTGAGAGTTCATATAATTAGTTTTATTTTTTATTTTTTGGCTTCCAAATGGAACTTAATTTTCCCCTATCATCCTTGGAGTGTATAAGACCGATTGTCAAACAGTAAACTACGAGGTGTTATTTCCAAATTATGATGGGTAAATTGGAGAAAAGTCTGCTTTTGAAATTTTTATTGGTGAAAATGACTTAACTTAAGTATAACAATAACAATAAAATCGTATTTCACAAGGTAGAGCCGACTACAACAAAATCTTTCATTATAGTATAATTAGTCTTGTTAAATCTTATAAGGTTAAGATACAAAAATTCTCACGAACATTTTACAAAGTACACCTACAATCATAAACTTTTTCTTAGTCTAAAAGTAAGTACAAACTTTCAAAAAGAGGACAAAAAGTAACACACCCGTTAAAACTAGCTAAACCATGTTGATCTACTATAATGTGAGAGTACCAAATTAACCCAAACACAAAAATACTCCTCGCATATAAAAAGGACTCCCTTTGAAACTCCCTTTCATCTTCTGCTTCTTCATCATCATGAACAACAAATTTGAAATTCATCATCAAACTCTTCCCATCTTCTGCCGCTAGTTCCACCACCCATTCAAAACTCCACCATTGATACTCACTTGAACCTTATGTGCTGCTTCCCTCCTTATCCCAGAACCCCATCATTGGTTGTGGATGTCACCGCCGTTGTTGCGAGAATCTAAGAAGAAATGGGGGAGTCAAATGAAAGAGGGGAGGGTTTGAGAGAGAGGACGGAGGGAAGGGACAAGGGAAGGGTAGTGGAGTAAATTTAAAAATTTAGGCTTTTTTTTAAAAAATTTTTTTGATTGTGTGGGGTCACTAAAAATGTAAAAAAACATTTTTTAAACTTTACGGAATTTCAATTTTGCCTCATTTTAAAAAAATTTTGGTTATTTTTAAATTAAAAAAAATTATAGTGGTGGGTGAATATTTTTTTTAGAAAAAAATTATAAATATTTTGGCTCATTAACCCTTTCTTATAAAGAAGTGTAGGGGGGAGTACCATGTGTCATCCTAACTAGTAAATTAAGCACATCTATTAGCTTTTCTATACATGAAACCAATCGAAATATAAAGCTTGATCAATTTAATGGTGGTTAGGATAATGTTTACGTTCGTGTCTTGTAATTTGCAAAAACATAAAGCTTCTTTGGACCCTTTTTCAAAACTGAATTGGTGTCCCTTTATTTATCAAACCCAATAGTTGGGCAATAGCAGGTGGATTCATGTGAGTGTGGTGGTTTGGGATCACGCATAATGAATGGGCCTCATAATGTGCGCTCAAACATATCTTTGAACCCAATGCTTATGACAGAGGAAAAAGAAAAGGGGCAACATATCTTTGAACCCAATGCTTATGACAGAGGAAAAAGAAAAGGGGGCCATGCATGTGCCATCAAAAGTTAACTCAGTTCAGTTGCGAATAAGAATTGGCATAGATGGTAAGGGATTCAGGATTAGACTTTGAGTCGTGGGTTCGATCTCCTCTGCCGTCGTTAGGACTCCTTTGGTAGGCGATCTCGTAAGTCCCCAGTAAGTTCTCATAGAGCCCGGGGCCGTGCCCTGACCTTGGTGGGGGACTAATGCCGAACCCCTCCAAAACTTTTTCATACAAAAAAAAAGTTAATTCAGTTCATGAGAACATAAGGATAAGAGTTTAAATCTAGAGATGAGGCCATTAGAAGGTGTTCTTTAAGTGCCTCTAAAAACACTTTTTGAGCTTGGAGCATTTATTAAACGAAATTAGACAATGGAGCTTAATCTACCTATTTTTTAATTAATAAAAACCATTATTCTGTTTTATTTTCTAGGGAACTATGAATAGTCAAGGCATTAAAAGGAATCTCTTATGCCCGTATGTTTCGTACGTTGGAATTAAATTCTGTACTGATTGCATGTTTGGTACAAAGGGAGGGCCAAAGAATTGGATTCGGTGTGGAAGCCAATTCCATCAAAATGGCTTCCAGAAAAAAGCTTGAAACCTCTCCACTAACCGGGACCTATGCTCGCTCACCGACAACCTCTGCTCATTCACCAGAAACAACGGCAACCTCTTCTCACTCACCCGTGACCTCTGCTCTTTCACTGACGGCGACAACGACCCCAATCATCAGCGAGCTCCTCACCCCCACCGTCTGCTTACTCACTGGCGGCGAGAACAGCAGACAATGGTAGTAGTGCCTCCACCATCCAGGTAAGAGACGGCGACAACGGCATCCTCTAACAACAGCGACGACGCCCTCCAATTGCTCAGCCATCACACCGTTGCAGCTTGCCCACTCAGAGTTAATGGCACCAGTTGCATCTCTCCTCAACATGTATTGCTCTTGAAAACCACTTGGGAAATATACAATAAAATCTTGAGAATAAAGTGTTCTATTAAAAAAATACTTCATTGAATTTGCTATTGTTTTCCATTTGAACAGAAAAAATCAATTTCAACTTGGGTTTAGTGTTGCTAGAGTGTCAATTTTTATTATTCATAGAAAAAAAATAATTATTCATCTTCGCCTTCTCCACGGGTTGAATGTCTTCAACACTGGTTACGTTGCTGCAATTTTCAGTGGGTTGTGGTGGCTGACGGTGGGTGGTTGTGCGTCCTTTCTTAGCTTTACCTACATTGACAATTTCATGTGCTGCACTGTATATTATATTCACTTTTGTCTTCTGGTTTGTAAATTTGTCTAAAGCGCTCTATACGTAATCGTTCATTTGCATACACTATATATAACATCCTTGTTCTTTATGTCAAGAGTTTGAAAAGTAAAGGCAACTGCTATGAAACAAGCTCATGCAAAGAAAATCATATAAACCATACTGTATTACTTGCTGATCAAGTATATATACCCAAAAATCAATCTCATATCTCACTTTTATAAATTCATTACTACCCAACTTCATTTTTTAGCTCAAATATAAAACACACTATTAATTTTTCTTCCCCAAACAAGAGGCAGACAATAAAAGAATTGAATAAAATCAGCATCTCTACAGAGTGGTTTGACTATATTTGTTATTTAAATTACATTTTTAAGTAAATAATTATAAAATTATATTACCATCTTATATTTAAAAATAAAATAAAATATTGCAATGTATTTGAAAAATTATAAATACCTAAACTAATTAAAATAGATCTAAAGTATTTAAATAAGATGAGCACCTAAATTATTTCAGGCTCTACTCTATCTCAAGAATCACTTATGGAATACTATTATCATTTTTAATAAGTTCCAATTTTATAAAAGTTACTTATACCAGTATCAACCCAAATATAAATTATATTTTATAATCTAATTTTTATCTAATCTTACTCTTTTATAAATCAAATTGTAAATAAATTATTTTTTCACAATTATCCCAAACATATATTTCATATAAAAATCGGTTGATATGTACAGTGGCCCCTAGTGAAATTAAATAATGAGCCATTATTGCCATCCATGGACGCTACACCACTGTCTTTTGCGGACTTTTTTTTTTTTTTTTCGCTCAGAACTTTTGCAGACTTTAAAGGATGTGGATAAAAAGTGGGGGCCCTTTTAATTTAAATAAGTCCAAAAAAGACTTTAACAGTCTGAAATTCTTAAAACAGATCCTAGGCCTTAATTAGGAATGAATTGTAAAACAAAACGAGACATTCTACCCGTGCGTTGCACGGATAAGATAATATTTATCATTGACTAAGATAAACAACCACAAAAAGTACATATCATCATTTTTAATCCACGTTCTGAAAAACTTCTCTATACACTACATTTGTTGTTACACTACTACTTTTTTTGTTTTCATCCAATATAAGTATCCTCAACCCTTTGAAACTCTTCACCCTGGATAATGCAATGTATAATTGTCCATGTGAAAATACTGTACTTGGTAGGTACAGATCTACATGTGACATTGATTGACCTTGGCTTTTGTTTATTGTCATTGCAAATGATGTTATGATTGGAAATTGCCTCCTTGCCATTTTGAAAGGCAATTTAGACTCAGATGGGTTCATATCCATTCTGTGTATCAAAATATCTTCCCCAGCACTAATGCCATTCAAGGCCTTTGCCCTAATGACATTTTTTCCAAGTTGTGTTACTTGTAGCCTTGTACCATTGCACAAGCCAGCTGCTTGATCTATATTCCTTATCAACATAACTGGTACACCTACTTTCAAAACCAATCCATGATCAGGGATTCCTGAGCACTTAATAGCATTCAGATATTCTGTGTCATACAAATCGTCTAGACTGTCGTATGCTTGATCTGTTCGACTTATATAGTCTGAACTGAAATACTCTATGTTATCACTCGGCAACAAAGAGCAAATTTATTCATTCAATGCATCAACATTTTCAGTCAAAGGCGTTAAGATGGTCCTGTTATTGAGGTAATCTACGTCAACAACATTTTTTACTAAGTTTGGGTAAGTAGAATTAACGATGGACCTAATCGGATGACAATCATCGTTTAACAATAGCTCGTTCGGTATTGAGATGTCTGTAATACCATCATGTGGTAAACCAAGTTCTCCTTCTCCAACTTGCAGCAACCATTCCGAAAAAGTTTTTATTTTTTCTTGCTCAATTGGATCACCTGAAGATTTGAGCCTCATATTTTTGGTTAGACGAAGTAATTTGCACTCCTTCCAAAGATGAGAAGCGTTGATTGCTGCATTGACAATATCAGCTCGACCACTCTTAGGTAATACCGGTAAGATTTGCCTGAAATCACCACCCATCACAACACATTTTCCCCCAAAAATCAAACTGCATTTCATTAAGTCCCTTAACGTTCGATCAAAAGCCTCAATACAATGTCTCCTAATCATTGGTGCTTCATCCCAAATAATCAGATCCGTTACCTTGATTAAGTTTGCAGTTGGTGAATTATGAGCAATTGCACATGTAGAATCTTCGTTAACATCAATAGGTATACAAAACCTTGAATGTGCAGTTCTACTTGATAGTAATAAAGTTGCTGCAATTCCACTTGAAGCTACATTGAGGATGATTCCACCATTCCCCCGTACAGCAGCAGTCAATGCATTCCATATAAACGTTTTACCTGTACCACCAAAACCATGCAAAAAAAAAAAGAAACCTCCCATTTTTGAAGAAACTGCTCTCATAATATCATGAAACACTGCCTTCTGCTCCTCAGTCATTAATCTTTGCATTCTTTCAGAGGCTTCAATCTCTTTATCTCTATTGTAATTCAACTCTTGCAAAATTAGATGGGATGATGTATCAATTATATTGTCTTCTACTGGTCTAGGCATCGACGGATAGTCACATAGGGTCTTGCCATTTCGTACCAACATTTATTCAATTTGATATAGACCAGTAGCCTCCTTATTATTGGCATTTGTAATCTGCACATCTTTATGACAAACGCAACATAGTATAAGTGTTAAGACAACTATTTACATGTAAGGAATGGAAATAATGGGACAAAGTAATTTAATTTTATTTCAATGAAATGTTTCTATTATAGATGGTTGTAAATTATTTCTGTACCTATACATTGTGGGTCAAAATGTCTAATATGTAGTAGATCCTCACAAATAATATCTTTGGTCTTTTCCCAAACAACAGCTGGTTGAGATAATGAGTAACTCAATAGCATGCTTGTGAAAAATTTACGAAGGTAATTCCCAGATGCCCACTCAGCTGCTTCCTTAATTGCATCAATGAATTCATTGTCATCATCTAATAAACCAAGCACGTAGCATGCTTCTCTGAATGTTGAGTAAACTACATTATTGACAGTCATGATGTCTGTATAATTCTTTGGCCCACGAACCTTTGTCAACAACAATCTCAGGTAATATAATTCTCCCTGAGCTGGTTTACAATGACCTAACCTTCCACCTGAAAACCCACGTTGACGAAGTTTCCATATCCTTTTTTCCCTAACAAATGTAAAATAGTTAGGGAATTGAGAGTAAGAAAGCGTTCTCGCAAATGGATCAACTTTATTTTTTTCCATCCAAGCGAGAAACATAGACTCTTTAACCCTTGGATTGTTTAGCAATGATGACATTGTGTCAGTTTGAGTGAAATAAACTGGTTGCTGATGAGGGAGGTAAAAACTTAACCTCTCCACAGGAGGTTGTCTATGATGTATATCAAATCCAAATATTCTCCACGAGGCCTCACATGAGGAGATGTATCTACAATTAAGGTAGTGAGAAATTTCGTCAAACCCCTGATGTTGAGCTGCACCTTCATTTGCATCGTATATGCCTGCAATAACACGATCATGCCCTTTACTTATGTATTTGAATAGGTATTTGATGGCACGTGATTGATTTGTCTTCTCGACATTCAAATGCCCATGAAATAATTTCAACAACCTACGATTGTAAGGGACAACAAATCGGTTGTCTAACTCAAAACCCTTCCTTGTGACAGTTCAGTTATCATTTCTTCGGCGATATGTTGGATAACCATTTTCATCCAACATTGTACGCTCATTATATTTTCTTGGGAAATATTTAGAGCATCTACCATCTTTCATGCAAGGTGCATTCCCTGAAGCTCTACCACATGGTCCATGGATCATGTAGCTTCCAACTAACTCATATAATTCTGGGTCAGATTCTCTATCTGGAATTTCTGCAGATATTATCTTGTCAACATCAAATGGTGTACGAATCTTATCCGATTCCGACAACCAAAGTATAATATGCGCATGTGGTAATCCCCTTTTTTGGAACTCAACAGTGTATACTTCT
Organism: Acacia crassicarpa; assembly: GCA_034222035.1. NCBI lineage: Eukaryota > Viridiplantae > Streptophyta > Magnoliopsida > Fabales > Fabaceae > Acacia > Acacia crassicarpa. The sequence goes on along the minus strand of JAWXYG010000006.1, from coordinate 47,456,132 downwards.
GCAGTAATAAATGCGAATAATATTTAATCAATGAAATAAAAAATAATGGATCATGTAAGACATGAATTCTGGACACAATAAGAATATGACGACGTCTTAATAAAGCATTATGTATGTTGATATGATGTTTTTATGGTATTAAGTTTCTCAAACCACATTTACTAAAAACTAAAGTTCTTTAACATATATGGGAATATATATTTTAAGTGATTACGTTAAAAATGAATGAGCTGTGATTTTTGAAAGTTTATTGTCCATTTATATTTACATATTATTTGAAACTGCAGAATTTGTAAAAGGAAAGGGAGAAAACACATGCACGCACAATTTTAACGTTTTCATGACATAAAGAACTTCTAGCCTAATTACATTGACACAATGATTTCATCTATATAACCGTACATGAGTTCGTGCACATAAATATTGTAAACCATGAAAAGAGTAATAATTACATTGACACAAAGATTTCATCTATATAGCCGTACATGAGTTCGTGCACATAAATAGTGTAAACCATGAAAAGAGTAATAAATGCTATGTGTGCCATAATATTAAAAACTAACTTGCTTTAATCTTCCCAAAAATCTTTTCATCCTTGACAATGTGCGAAGTTTGATAGAGAATATCCTACTCAAAACTTCTGGTCTGTCAGAAGGTTTCAATCCAACTTCATCACAATGACGAATAATCTCAGGCCACATTGGATTGCATGTAAATGTTAAAAATATATCTGGATAGCCAGCCCATGCACATATTGTCATAGCATCTTGGTAGTTTTGGATCATATATCTAGCACCACCGGTGAAAGAAGATGGTAGTATAACTCGTCGTCCCGTTGATAAAGGATCTGTTTCTCCTCTTGTTACTGCGTCTGAAATTCCACTGTAAAGATCAACCCTTAATTGTTTTTTATGGGTCCTTATGTAATTCAACCTATCACTTTCAACCATTGAGTATCCATCAACAATAAATTGTTGGAGCAATTTTTTCCCATGCAAAATGACTGATCGTTCAACATTTCTCGTCATCAGTCGAAAAGCCAAGTACTCTCTAGGGGTAAGCCTCGTCTTTTTTTTAGTACTCGATAAGGATTCTTGGCCATGTTCCATTGAGGAGTCATATCCATTATCTCCGTAATGAAAAAATAAGGGATATTGAAGTGGCAAATATGCCATGTGCAACTCATCTATCCTTTGTAATGCTCCACATTGTCGTTTTACAATTATGTCTCTTTTGGTGTATGAGTTGTCAAAATCGCCCACAATAAGAGCAGCAACCTCTGAAGATGTAGGCATGTTATATTGCTTATCGAGACCAACTGAGTTTCCATTCCTTATCAACCTAATGCTGACGTCATGTGAAACATCACGCTTTATAATTTCTGCAGCAGATCTGTATTGTTTAACAACAGCGTTATGCTTGTCAAGACATCCTTTTATCAATTTTACGATACTAGGAACCAAATTTTCAGCACCACCATGACGGCTGTAACAATGGAAAATGATACTTGATTATGACTTACATATTGTTTCATAGTCTCTAAATTAACGATATTTAAAACTAACAAAGTCATGCAAATCTTACCTCACAGCCGAAATACGATTAGAAACTTCATTGTCAGTGTCATAAATGTACAATTGAGCATAAACTGGGGGGTTTCCATCTGGCGGCAGTAAACTGCCTATGAAGTGGTGATTTTGACCTGAAAGTACAAATGAGTAAGGACCTCCACCCTTTGAGTTCATTGAATTATCAATCCTGCCACCCATCGAAGTGAAACAAAACATATTGTTGTATAAACGAATATTGGCAAAAAAAATTTTGGACACCGATGATTGTTTATTGAAAAACAATTCACGGAGCTCTACTCTACAGGTGGATCTTGCAACAAAGGCACAGTAATCTTTCCATGGCAACAACAAATGCTGAATTGTGGTCTTTCAGATTTCTTCAACCTTTTCAACCTTTCTGAAGACCACATGTTGGCACCACAAAATTGACAGACATGAATAGCATCACCTTCATCTAGATAGGTTGAAGTGAATGTATGAGGCAAGTTGGTGTCAATACCTCCATGCACGAATTCCTGGTCAGTGTGTTCACCAGTGACCCTTAACAAAAATTAAAAATTTGACTTTGTGAAGGCATAAATTAAATAAAAGGTTAGGACTAATAATCAGATGATAATAAGACAGAAATTTCAAATTATACTTACTTTCATTTGACAATTGATTTATCCGTTTCAATAAATTTGTTGCAACTTGATTTACAGCTTGTGTGGTTGTCCTTCTTCGCCTCTTACGATTTATATTATGTGAGTTCAGCTGATACGAAGGTGTCGCAATAGTGCTATTTTCACCAGTTAATGCTTTTATGTTTCTTTCAATTGAGGTACAGTTACTTGGAATGTTGGTGATCTTAGTTAAAATGGATCCTTTGTCAAACATTGTATTCGCAGAACTAAGTGCAGATCCAGGTGTTGCAACATCATTCCCGGTTGGTGGAGAACAACTTATATACATTGCATCTATCACTTGCTTTTCTACATTTTCAACTGAACTACAGCTTTCAAGTGTTTCCTGATCCTCTGGACATATTCGCTTACCTGCAAAAGTAGCCGAAAGAACCATAAGGAAGGTACACCAACATTATGTGCACATGATAAAAGAGTAAGTATGTTTTTTTAAAAAGGAGTAAAGGAAATTGTAAAGCTTACCATTTATGCCATCGCGTATTTGGTTTGCAACCTTGGTTCGTTTGTGTGGGAAATTTTAGATTATGCATGGTGGGACGCGACTGACTCATAGGAGACCAGGAACGTACAGGAAATTAAAAGCGCGCATAAAAGAAAAGTAGTGAGAGCAGTGCAAAAGCGAAGAAGGGGAAGGTGGGGTTAATTCTGAAAACGTAGATAGTTAGGGATTGAGTTAAGAATTTAAAATCCAAAAACACAAGCACGCAGGAAAGTCGAGTCGAAAGGAGGCATTCATTGATGATGAAGGGGGTAAAGCAACTTTTGGAGCGATATGATCATGAGGAAGAGGAACGAATCCAAGCGTGATGATTTGGGGTTACATTGAATTCAAAGTGATGTATGATTGGGGGATTTGGGGGGTAGTTATTGTTGGTACAGAGACAAAATGATGGAATCGCCAGAATGCAAAAATAGATGACATTATAAATTAAGACAATAAAATTGTAAAAAAAGCTATTTTAATATATGAAGTACACAATCTGACAATAGGATCATCTGGAAGTAATGAATAAACAAAATATATAATTCCAACAGGCTACTTTGATGATATAGTATTAAAAATTCATTATAAACTACGGAGAGTAATAAATAACTTTAATATAAACTCTTAGTATTCACTCATTTCAATGTCAATATCAATTAAGAATTAAAATAAATTTGATAAATACTACCTCCGGTCCTAATTATAAGGCATAGTTGACTTTGTTTGGAGAGATTAAGGAAGCTAAATAAGTTACTTAATCATTTTATATGTTGTATATCTTTAGATTATATATTAGTATGTGAGTCAAACTAATTACTTTGAAGAAAAAAATAAAAAGAAAAATACTCTAAGTTAATTTAATTAGCTACGAAGGGAGTACTTCTTAATAAAATCATATAAGAATTGTGATAATTAAATAAAAATATCAAGTAGTAATGATATTACTGAGACGTTATTCAATCACGTGCTGCATTCCTATTTATATGACTCTTTTTAAGAGATAAGCTTCCAACATATCCACTCCTTAGGAAGAGGATAATCTCAGTATCCTTCCCTTCTCTTCCCTCAGAATTTTAATCTAGGCCGTCCAAAAATAAATCTAACGGTCAGAGAGAGTTTTAAAATTTTTATATTTACCGCATGTGGTAGCTTTACTGCATGTGGTTTTTGAAATCAGTGATTCTGGACTCTCAGATCAATTTTTGGACGGTTCAAATGCAAAGATACTGAGGGATCCTGAGGGAAGGGTTTCTGAGACAATTTGGATCCCCACTCCTTACCCTCCTTTATCTTGCTCCAAAGTTTGGCATATTCACGACGTAGCTGATGATCCAGCAATCTTCATCGAAAGTTCATAACTAAAATGATGATTTGAACTTCGAAAAGACATATCAGTAAATGCAGAGTTATATCTGAATAACTTTAGCATTCATTTGGCGTGGATCGCCAGGTCACTTGAAGTGGGAGTTTTCATGCCGTATCGATCTTTCATGTCACTAAGGAACATTGATTAAACAGCTATATGAAGAGAAATAAAAACCGCTAAATAATGGGATTCGGGAATTGAACCACCATGACCGATTAAAAATGCCATTAACTACTGTGACCGAAAGATTCATCCAATACACTTCGGTATAGAAAGAGCTTTAGAAGTGAAGTCCACAATAACACATGGGAAATATAACATACTCATTGGAACTCGATTTCATATAAACAGTGATTAAAGATGAATTAATTGTTCACCCAATAAGATATGATCTCCTTATGACTTTATTAACCCATATGCATGAGAACGTAAGTCGGTTGAGTTATTAAAGCTCATTCATGGGGGAATGAAAATACAAGTCATTGAAAGTCATAGTAAATTGAATGGGTCTAATACTCTTTTGAAAATCTAACCCAATAGGATATGTATCACTTGGGGAAGGCAATAAACTCATCGAAAGTTGTAGTGAATTAAATGGGAATATAACTGTTTTGAAAACTTGGCCCAATAGGATAAGCATCAGATTTGAATTTTCCTTCATTGTAAGTAATAAGGCGATATGATTGGGTCACTCAATATTAAAACCACTCCCAGATACTCATTAATAGCAATCTTACATGTACTTGTGTTTGCATGAAAATTCAAATGCAACAGATATCCCATTGGGCTAATTTCTCCAAGGCACAGTTGGCAGATTAAATTTACTAAGAGTCCCGATGAGATATATCCCTGTTCCACACATACTGGCCTCGTATTAAAAGCAATAGCAATAATTTATGATTTTTTCAACATGAAATGCAATTCCATTGGCAAATGCAATCATGGGAAAGATTAAAATTAATGTTTTGGAGGTTTTCTTTTTTCCAACTTATTGTAATTTAGATGTCTATAATATTCTAAATATTTTTCAAGTGATGTCTGTGGTATTTTTCTTTTAAATGTCTACCTCCTCAATCCTACTCATGGCTCATTCTCAATAATTAATCTACCAACAAATTTAAGATATCTCAGGTGTACAATTTTTCCGCTAAATTTAACCTAAAAATATATTAATATACCTTCGCCTGTTTTGCGTTGAAGTAAATTTCAATGTTAAGCAGCTTTAATTTATGAAACAGATAAAAAATAAAGAACTTTAATATTCGAATCTTTTCAATACGTTAAAGTGTTAACATTAGACCGTGCTTTTCAAATGCCTTATTGAATTCCATATTATAAATTTGAATTGGAATTTAAAGATGATTATGTGAAACTCATAAATAATGCATAGATTACAGAGCCACAATTCATAAGTCTTGGAGGTTGTAATCTGCATAAAACTAATTGTAAAAGTTAGATATTTCATTTGCTGCTAATATGGATCGAACATCAAAATTTTAGTGGGTACGTATGTTCAATCTATAATAAATGCATGTGAAGAAATTTTTAGGAAGAGATTGATAGAGATTGAACTTTCGAACTCAATTAATGAGAGGTTAGCTTTCAATATTTGTTATACACACTAATTTGACTGTAGTATGTTAGAACTGTCCTGCCAGATTTTGTTATTTAAATTTTTTTTTTTTGTGCAAAATGATTGTGAAATGGGTAAAATAAAAAAGAACTAACAATATGCTTTGTGTTCTGAAATTGGGGGGGGGGGAGAAAAAAATAAAATTGTAAACGTCACTTAGTGCAATAAGAAAACCATGTAAAAGGTTCATAATACCAAAGTTAACAACAATGAAGACCAACAACATCCATGCTATTGTCTTGTCTAATAAAAGGCCATAATGATGAGGATCCAAAAAGAAGTTACAAATATGGAATACAACTTGCAGGTAAGACTAATTTTTTTTCTTCTTGATGTTTTTCATAGGCTTGGTAGAGCTCATTTTTGGTGTAGGCAACTCAGAAAGGCCAAGTTCTTCACATACATTTAGAACTTCATCCGGCAACGTCTTCCTTTTGGAGTTACTGTCTCTTGGGGTAATAAGTTGTGACAATGAATTATCATCATTTTCACTGGATATTGTTTGTGACTCCTTCGAAGCCGTTGATTCCTGTTGCCATGTGAAAGTCGATGTTAGATGTAACACACAATGTTAAAAGCTTAGTAAAATTATTTACCTCTATGGCATTTCCAAAGTGAACCCTACAAAGGGAGAAATAAGAAACCATTCAGCAATCAATTAAAAGAATAACCCTATATACAATTATTCTTAATTTTTTTACTTTGAAAATTAACTAAAGTATCAACCTCGACATTGAAATACTGGAACTGTTCAACCAAGTGAGTATCACCACAATACTGAGTTACGCCAATGCTACTCGTCCTATATTTAATATTGTGACTTTTAATTCTTAATTTGACGATGGCAACCTTCCCAGCAACTTTATCGAGCTCTTCCGGAACAGTAGAATTTCGACCCTCCTATTTTAACCATTTTAAATTTTGAGAATATATCTTAAATATCCATTGAATATTAAAACGTTTGTGCATGTAAAAGAGCTAATGACAAAATGGAACAACCTCAACCATATCTTCTTTGATCTTCGATGCAGATTTTCCCAGTAGCTCAGTTGCGTGACGATCAAAAAATATGATTGAACATTTACCTATGTCGTCATACACCTTATAGTGTATCTTATATCTACAAATTGAGAGTAAGTGTGATAAACATGAGAAATACATATTTAGAAAAGGAAAAAAATATTATGTGCAAATATAAACACAGAAAAGATCATACTTAGGAACAGTCATTAGCACGTCTTTATTACACTTTGAACATCTGAGAGTACCATTTGACTTGTACTCTGGCTTCTTGTCACACGGATAGGCATCATACGCCCACCCATAAAGTGTTTCAACCTTCTGAATAGTAATCTTTGTAACAACATCACACTCCTAAACAAATGCGTATTAGGCAACTTCCTTTTACATAGATATGTATAATTACAATAAGTTGACAGAAAGTAAAACAATACATGAATATTTATATGAACGGCTTAAACTTACCTGATCTATTTTTGCAATCTCACATAATGGAATCCTTGTTCGAAAAGTTAGAAGAGATTCAACTGAATATGTAGGATGTTCAACATTTGAAATTTGAGTAAACAGTTGACTACCAATAGATTCTTGGCTAAGTCTGGACATGAAATATTTGTAAATAGATATTTATATGTTATTTTTTCGTCAATGGATCTTCTTTTTGAAGGTGTTATGGACTGTTTGAAGAATGAACTAACCTTTCCTTCAACAAATTTGCCTTTGGAATTTTTGGATTGAGAGTAACCAAAGTTGCATTAAAGGCATTACTCAAATGGCCATACTCTAACAATAAGACATGAAATAAATGAACACCTCAAATCTAAATATTGTAAATAAGAGAACGAATACATTGACGAAAAGAATCAACTTGTGTTCCTGTTTAATCTACCAAAGCGCACAAGCACTATAATTGGAGGTTCCATGTCTTCTTGTTTTTTACCATACGTCTCCTCAGCACAATCACCCCAAAGGTTGATGTTGATTAAGTTTTTACTAAACGAATTAACAATTAACAATTTGTTTCAAATTAAAATTAAACCAGTATGAAAATTTGTAAAACGCAATATTTGATATTTGAAGAACATCTAAAAAGGTACTTTTCATCTGCGATGCTGAAGTTAAGCCTCTTTATTACATCAAGCTCCCTCCTTTGATCTTGCAAACGTCCAAAAGCTTGCAAAAAACCAATGACATCTGGATTTGTTCATAAATTGTTATATCATCTATGGTTAAAACACGGTACATTGTATTATGATGAAAAATTAATAATAAAATAAGTGCAAACCTATCAGTTCACCATCGGTCACATTACGTTGTTGTATGTCCATAATAGTCTTGAGATTATATGCTTCATTCGAAATGACTATATCTGACTCTTCAAAGTACGTATATGAGTGGAAGCTAAACCTCCATCGATGTGTTGTTACCTTATACTTATCATCATTTTCAAACACCTGGAAATTTTGAAATTTGTATACAACACCTTCCTTAGGCTCATCAGCCCATTTTTCGGTGCAATTCTTGTGTGTAGCTGCTACCTCTATCCTGGTGGCCTATATAAATTAAAGAATGTTAGTGAAGGAAAATGCTTTATTCCATCTGGTTACGATATTAAGGTTGTACAGGACAAAAATGCAGAAGAATGGAAAACATGGAATGCTATTAAAAATGAAAGCAACATTAACCTCTTCATCAACCAATATCATCCCTATCTTCCATACTGCATAAGGTGCCGCCTTTCTTCTTACCACCCATTTCCGTAGCACTTTCGCATAGACCGTCCAAGTCTTCTTGCTATCATTGATGTCAGAAAATAGAGTCTTCATCTCCTGATAAAATTGTGTTAGTATGATAAGTAAGTGAAGATTTGATATACATCCAACTATGTAAAAACATTAACTTGAAAGGTTCAGAAATGCTTGCCTCGACGATATACCAAAGCAACGCACCTATATAACAATTTTTTGGCGAGAACAAAAGATGAACCAAAATGTTTAAATAGGGCATGAGTTGTTGCATTGTAAAACGTTGTTGCATGGGAATAGTCATGGACGCATGGAGAAATGCAAATACAAGTCATTGGAAAACATAGTATATTGAATGGATTTAATGATCTTCCAAGAATCTGGCCCAATATAAGATTTATCACTAGGGGAAAGAAATACAGCTACATTGGAAGTCGAAGCGAATTTAATGGGTACAACATCAAATATATCTTACTAATAGGATTATCATCAGTCATGAATTTTCCTGACGAGTTATGAAGACGTATTACTAGGCATTAATGACATGTGGAAAGTTGAGGAGAGAATGAGTGGTCCAATAAGAAAGTTAGTTTAATCCAACTGGGATGACACTGTGGACCAATTACCTTTGAGCCACAAGGTTTAGTAAGATATATTTGATTGATAACCAAAAAATCTAACTTATTCTCAATAGAAAAGGAAAAGGTAGTTTCGAAATTCCCATATCAACTCATTCGAACTCCCTCACTCGCTTGACTCTCGGTTGTGCTCGTCAACCCTCTGAAGCTCACTCGCCGTCTTCTCTGTGCTCCGTCGACCTTCTGAAGTTCGTGTGTGTTGCTGTCACCGTCGTGGTTCGCCTGTAGGTAACATTTTAGGGATTAGTGTTTTTCGTCCTTTTTTTTTAAAAGACTGCTAGAGTTCGATCCCTGAATAATTCATCGAAGCAACCTTGGGAACTCTGGTGGCAACCCGCGTGTGTAGGGTAAAGCTTTATCATTTGCGTTAAATCTTCATCCTCATATAATTGACCTGTGCTAATTTGGTGTCAGTAGCTAACTGAGTTGCGTTTTTCTCTGCTTTATAACCATTCTTATCCACTTGAAAGTTGATGTACTTCCAATTTATTCTTAGGGAGAATAGCCTATACGCTATTTTTAAAAAAAAAAAAAAAAAAGAGTCCCTTTTGCATGAATTTTGTTGTGTTTCTTGGCTTTGTGGTACGTGTCCAAGGGATCTGTGTGGATAAAGAAAAGGTCAAAGGTATTAGATATTGGCTAACCCCAAATAATGCTGATGAAGTCTGGAGTTTTCATGGATTAGCAAGTTTCTACAGGAGATTTGTTAAAGTTTCCTTTTCTTAAGAAAAAAAAAAAAAAAAAAACCTAATGCTACACAGCTAAATGAGCTTGTTAAGAAGGACGTGACTTTTAAATGGGGTGAAACACAAGAAAATGCTTTTAACACATTGGCAAAGAAATTAACTAATTCACCATTATTGTGTTTACCTGATTTCAACAGTGTTTTTGAACTTGAATGCGAGGCTTCTAGAATTGGCATTGGTGCTACTTTGTTGCAAGAATATAGGCCTATAGCTTACTTTACTGAGAAATTGAGTAGAGCTTCCTTGAATTACTCTAAATATGATAAGGAGCTCTATCCTTTGAAAAGAAATTTTAAAACTTGGCAATATTATCTGTGACCTCGAGATTTATTATTCATTTTGACCTTAAAAGTTTGAAGTTTCTAAAAGTCTCAAGGTAAGCTTAATAAGAGGCATGATCGCTGGTTGTCTTGATTTGATTATGATTGAATTTCATTTTTATATAGTTCCCCTTGTTATTTGCATTGAGTAAGGCTTTTTGGTCAAATAATGTTCTAGAAGACTTTGTTTTGGATTTTTAATTTTAGATAGCTCACTTGTTCTTAAAGATCAAGTAATTTTCCAATTCTTTTATCCTTGAATGGTGCCAACTAAAACAATCAATTGTCATTACGACATTATTTATTGCATTGATGACTAGGATTTTATTTTTAGAGTGTTCTATGGTTGCTACATATGTAGGCTGCATTTTTGTACTTGATTTTCATGTTTGAAGGACTAAGAACTTTGTTATTTGAGAATGATTATTTCTCTTTGTGTGACAATATCAAGGGCTGATATTAACAAAATCATCAAATAAGGAACAAACTTCCACAAACAATAGTATGATCTTGATGCATCACCGAAGAAGAAAAAAATGATCTTGAAAGTGCGAGAGAGTTAGAAAATCATCATAACCAAGAAACTAAGCAAAAGCTTTTCATTACCATTAATGAAAAATCTACAAAAATTTGTTAGTATGCCATACTAGTAGAAGAAAAGCATTTATTTTGCATATACAACCTTGCAGGCAAAATTTTAACTTACATAAGGTTTCAGGCTTAATTTATCTAGTTTTATTGAGGGAAAATGAAGTTTTGTTTGCGGTTGTAACTATAAATGTAACTGGGCTTGCGAATGACTTTTTGTTTTGTTAAAGAAAGCATTTATAAATCTGAGATATGAATCTTTGGGTGATAGTGGTACCATGGTATTATGAGTTTCGAGTCTTATGCTGTATCAATTTAGTTGTTCATCGCTGAAAAATAAGCAATTTAGTTGTTCATTGATGACATAGCTCCAGTTTTTTAAGTTCTGGATTAGGAGTTTAACAACCTGGGTCAGTGTCCAGCATGGTGTTGATCTTCTTAAATAGAAGACTTGGACACTTCTGTCAAGAATCGAGACAATTGATTGCTTTTATTTTGCATAGCATGTCTATTAAATATATCATGGTGAACCATAGGAGACTAAGGTATGGATATGATGGTATTTGTCGTGTAACACATTTCAACAAGAAACTGTGATAGGATCTCTTCAATGTGTATTGAGATATTCTTGATTAAATCTTAGCTAATCTTCAGTTTCTATTGCCTTTTATATGATGTGTATTGAGAAATTGTTCATGTCACATTTGGGTCTTGGTTGCTGTGATTTGGTGCTATCATTGACTCTTGCTGAAATATCATCTAAATTGGCTCTTGGAGAGGCTAAATTTCGTGATATGCAGGTAAAAACAAGATCATTATTTTCATGATGAATGTTGCTGGATGGATATTGATTGGTCTGGAGCCAATGTGCACCCTATTGGCAATATTTGTTGCAAGAATAGGTGCTTGTACGCTTCTGACATTTAGTTTATGAGCTATTGGATCATTCCATGTGAAAACAATTCCCATTTTGGAATTTTTCTTCTTTTTCTTAGGATAATTCAAAGCTATAGTGATTAGCGTGAAATAAAATGTTATTTGCAAATATAAAAAAAAATTGGTTTCAAATAAAATGTTGGGCTATCTAGCTTACATGTCTGACTATGATGCAATTCTATATGTGCCTTCTCTTCAGTGGAATTGGGGAGAGTGTTGGTGGCTGTTGTTGTGGATGAGCGTTTTTACTGTAACAGACTGTTATAATCACCTTGTTTTCTGATCCTGACTGATTGTTGTTGTCATGCATGTTATGAACCAAATGAACCCAAAAGGTTGGCAACCTAGAATTCCAGAGGGAGCAGCCTAAAAACAAGAGTATCAGCGGGTAAAAAAAAAAATCATCACATCCCCCTGTACAGCTGTAAGAGGAAAAACCCCAATAAACTATCAGCATTTGTGTTTCTTACATAATTAAACATCAACATGCTTCAAGATGGTGAATCCCTCGTGATTAAGAATTTTACAAGAAGGTCAAAGCATTCAAAATGTCATGCTATTCAAAGATTACCTGAGGCCAGAAGCATCTGGGAGAAGAGAAGCCTGGACACCAGCATCGTCATGTTGTGCAGTAGAGTCAACAGTTCGCTGGGTTGGAGGAGGAGTGAAAAATGGTACACTATTCTCTTCTTGAGGTAGAAATTCAACTCCAGCAGACTGTAAATCATTAGAACACCACATGCAGAAACAAAAATATTGACTTATCGTACCAAACAGAAACAACTTAATGCTACATAGTTTTGACAGGAGGTTTTGATTTATACGCTCAAGAAACAGAAGAAATTACCTTTAATTCATTATTATATGCTGCATGGTACTGGGGATATCTTCCAGTTCGACCCCCCAAAGCTTCTTGCCACGTATTAATTAACATCAGTATCTTTTCCCTCACATTTAAGGCTGGCTGTACATTAAAATTATTAGATTGTGGCACTAGATAAGAGTACCTTCCACTTTGAAGATAAAAAGAATGGTGACAGACTGAAGTGGATTACAGAAGAAAATTTAGTATAAATAAATGGTATGCACCTTCTTCTTCTTCACTATCTTGATCATTTCCTGCAACATATCCTGCTGAATGATATGGAATACATTTTCACCACAATATTTACTAAGCGTCTCTAATGCCTACATCAAGTAGTCCAATGCAATATCATCATGTAAGTTTCCACAAACCCAGAGCAAAAACCTAAACCATTCTAGTCAAAACAAATTACAAGAAAGGGAGAAAAAGACGGACCTTGTGTTTTCGAGAGAACTCCTCAAGCTGAGACAGGAAAGTCGCAAGCAGCCCCTTCATCATATCGGTTTTAATCTGGGCCGCATTTTCACCCACCAAGCGAAATTGATTCCTCGCAGCAGCAACACTTTGTAAGCCTCCAATACCAGGCTTCCTTCTCATCCTCTCTTCCTTCCCTTCCTTTCTCCGGGATGGTTTGATTCAAAACCTAATTTGCAAAAATTAAAATTGAGAAAGACAAAGGTAGAAGAAGGAGATGCCCAGACCGATGGAACAGAGAAGCAGATGCTTCAGCCAACGATTACGCCGGCGATGGGAGGAGGCCGGAGTTGAGGGTCGACGGTGGCAGCCGGTTTCATCTTACACGGTGGCCATAGTCCTGCAAGCAAATTCATGCAAAATCCTCAGTTTTGAGCTCAATAAATTCTATGGAAAAGTCAATACAAATGAAAGTAGATCTTGGTTTACCTATATTTTATCATAGGATAACCAATTTGATTAATTTATAAATTACCTAATTTTCCAATAAAGTTTGAGAAGTGTAGTGAAGTGCAAAACTCTTAGGCTAATAAACACTTTCATGCAAGCAGGAAGAGAGAAGTAGAACAGAGATAAAGCTTAGAGCAATCAGACAAACGAAGGAGACAAGGAAGAGTATGAAACTTGAAGAAATAGCAATACTTGCAGCAGAAATCCCAAGCCAAATGGCAACGACAGATAGTAAACTACTCAGACAAAAAGAAGAGTGACTTCCATAGTGTAAAAAAACTATGTCTTGACTTACTATTACAGCAAGGTAAACAGCTAAAATGTGTCAGATATTTCAGAGAAGAAACAAAACACAAGCTTTAAATTCTGAATAGCTCGAAACTATGAAAGAAATTAATGAGTTTTCAAGAGATAAGAGATAACAGCAAGCTCCATTATGAAGCATCAAAAATAAAAATGATAGCATGCACCTAAGCAAAAGCTTATTTGGCAAAATAACTACATGATTCTATTTTACAAATCACATATTGCAAACCTTATGAATTCATAATCCAGTTGTCTCCAAACCAGACACTTGTCACCAAACCCAGTTTAGGGTCACAAAAAGCATCAAGGAATTTAATAATCATAGTACAATCCAGTACATAAGGACAAATACACTCCACTCCAATGACCACTACAAAAGAACAGGGGGAAAACAACACAAAGACAATTACGCAGAAGCTTAAAATATTTGAAATGTACGGGTCTCCACCATTTTTGTATGTGATCCGACATTGGTTCATGACAGTTCATGTTACTAATTTTTGTAGCAATGCAGAGATCACAGGGCAAGTTTTATGGCAATGTGCTTTCTTTGCAAGGATGAGGGAATAAAAAATCACCTGGGAATAAACTTTGATCTCACTTTTCTGACTTATTAATGGTGTTTGGGCATGTATATATCTAGAGGCTGTCCTTGCCTAAAGCAGAAAGGGATTACAGAATCTCATTGCATTTATGTGTTCTTTTTAAATAACATTTTTAATTTTTTTTAGCTTAGAAGTTGAACATATCATCTTTTTCTCTAGATAAAATTTCTTTTTGGAAAAGATATTTAATTCTCAATTAAATATGGAAAAGATATTTAATTAGATTGCAGAGAAAAACAAAAGCTTCCAAGTCAATCTACAAAGATACAAGTATTGAGGTTATCTTGCATTCTTCAATTTTCCATAAATAATCAAATATTTCTTTAAATTTGGCCACATATATTTATTTTACTGGTTTGAGTGTTTTAGTATTTTGTCTCTATCACTATCCTTTGGTGTATTTAAGTGACTAATCCTTTTGTTCAATAGAATGCTTAGTGACACTTTGGTATACTCACTGGCTTGATTAAAGTTTTGGTTTTTTTTTTAAACCTATTTTTGGTGAAATACTTTGAATCAGTGGCGGACCCACACTTGTGTTCATGTGGCTAAGTGCACACACAAAAACTTTAAAATATATATATTTAGAAGGAAGTTTGTTGCAACTTGTTTGGATAGCATATTTGGTTACACCAACAAACCTAGAGGTCCTCGAGGTCCCCAGTTCGAACCAACCATTGGATCCCTTTTTTTAATTTTCATTCTTCTCCAAACTGCTACACCCACGACCTCTTTTAATTTTTCATTTTCATTTTCATTCGTTCTTCTCCAAACCGCTGCACCCACGACTCTTTATCTCCATTTTCGTTGTTCTACAAGTACAAACCCTTGCTACACCCACGAATTTTCCCTTCATTCACTGTTGCCCTCTTCGCCGCTCACCGCTGCCGCCGTCGCTCTTAGTTCCAGATCCACCGTCGCAACCGTCGCTGCACCCACGACTCTTTTTCTTCATTTTCGTTGTTCTACAAACCCTTACTACACCCACGACTTTTCCCTCCATTCACCGTCGCCCTCTTCGCCGCTCACCGCCGTCGCCGTCGCTCTTCGTTCCAGATCCACCGTCGCACAGCAAGCTGTCTTAGCTTCCCCTGCTCTGTTATTCAGCTTTGTCTTCTACCGTCTTCGTCTTGCTTCTCGATTTGTCTTCTACCTCTTCCTTCTCTCGATTCTCAGCAAAGTTAAGTGCTTTCTGAGGTAATTTCATTGATCTCAAGTTTTAGGGGTCATATTAGCTCTGCTGGATGATTAAGATGAATCTGTGCAATTAAATGTTGTATCATGCTTGCTGATGGTTATATCTATGCAATTAACTGCTGTATCAAGCTTGCTGATGGTTAAGTTTTCTGTATCCTGTGTGGGGTTTTCTTGTTTACTGTAAATTTCAGCTATTTATTTATTGATTTTGGCCTTATAGTTCCTGGAGTCTTCACCTAATGATGCTGTTGAGCCCATTTTGCTTAATCTTGCTGTACGGCTTTGAAATCTTTAGGTTTGTCATAAAATTTGAGCTTTTATTAGTTGCTTGGATCAATACGGTCATGTATATGATCTTCAGCTCCTATAAATGTGTAATTGAAATTTTTGCACCACACCAAATCATTTTACTCATAGCATGAAGATCACTAGAACTATATTTCTTTAGTTCTGAATTCACCCCTTTAAAACTTTCCCTAAAAAAAAAAAATTCAGGGGCGCTACCCCCGAACCCTTGAATTCCCCGATTAATTATGCACCCATAAACTTGAAATCCTGGGCCTGCCATTGCTTTGAATTCTGGTTTTATAGTCTGAAATCATCTAAAAGTAATTGACATCACTAGAGCCAAGTCTTACAAAAGCCGATTTAGGTTTTGATCTTGCTCCATTACTCTTATTTTTGTTTGTTTGAAAGGAAGACAAGACCTTATATATATATATATATATTTTATTTTTTTTTTGGGGGGGGGGGGGGGGGGATCATGTTTCATTCTTTACTTGCTTATTTACCAATTTATATTTAAGGAATGCATGAAACCATCGAGAGGAGCTTCAATTCGTTTAAGTTGCTCGAAACAAAGCTGATTAATGGCTCTAATTTGATATCATGGCAACTGAAAACTACTAGAAGAATCACAAAACTCACAGACTCTATCCAGCAAGAATCTATTCAAGCAAGCCACAACCGTCAAAAAGAAAGAAAGTAATTTTTTTATTTTCCTTTCTATGGTTTTTATTCCTCTGGTTTTAGGAGTAATATACTTTTATTTTGTTAAAATGTTGTATCATTCTATTTACTGTGGCATTTTAAAAACTAATAGGTTTAGCTAAGGGAACTCAAGAGTCAAGAGATGGGCGAGAACATTGAAAGGCCATTAATAAAGAGTTGGCTTCTGTGTAAGAGTCTTTAGGCCTTGTTGCTTAACAAGGCCGGGAATTTGCCTCACCTGTTGGAAGCTATGCGATGTCCGCAATAGGACAGAGAAAATGTTCAACGTTGGAGGGGTCATAGCTCATATCAAGTCTTTATCGCTGCACACCTAGAGTTGTTTTGATAACCTTCATTTCACTTTACTATTTAAGTAGGCGGTCTCATTTTCTGTTTCGCTTTGACTGATAGATGTATATCCTCTGTTTATTAATAGAATCCAGTTTACTCGGAAAAAAAACAAGGGCGGTAGGCTGGACGACTTTATTGAATCCTAAGGTTTGTGTGTAGCCTCTTAGCTTTACCTACTTCGACAATTTCATGTTCTGCACTATAGATTCACTTTTGTCTTCTGGTTTGTAAATTTGTCTAATGCGCACTATACGTAATCGTTCCTTTGCATACAATATAACATCCTTGTTCTTTATGTTAGAGTTTTAAAAGTAAAGGCAACTGCTATCAAACAAGTTCATACAAAGAAAATCATATAAACCATACAGTATTACTTGCTTTTCAAATATATATACCCAAAAATCAATCTCATATCTCACTTTTATAAATTCATTACTACCCACCTTTTTTTTTTTTAGCTCAAATATAAAACACACTATTAAATTTCTTTTCTAAGAATAGGCAGATAATAAAAGAATTGAATAAAATTAGCATCTCTACAGTGGTTTGACTCTATGTGTTATTTAAATTAAATTTTTTTAGTAAATAATTATAACTATAAATTATATTACCATTTTATATTAAAATAAAATAAAGTATTGCAATGTATTTGAAAAATTATAAATACCTAAGCTATTTAAATGAGATCTAAACAATTTAAATAAGATGCGCACCGAAATTATTTCTAGCCTTACTATATCTCATGTAGAAATCGAATGGGTGAAAGCTTGAAGCACCTCCCTTTTTGCTCAAAATTGAAGCACCACTTAACTCATTTGAAATATCAATATTTACTTTCGAGGGGGTTATTAAACCTATATGGCTATTCATCACTGCCTCTAGTCTTTTTATAAGAAACAAATATTTAAAGTTGTTCAAATGTTAATTAAAAATTATAAAAATAACAAATTTATGCTATTCTTTGTAATTATTTCCTTATTTATAAATAGTATATGAGAGATAACTGGTAAAAATTTATTGTAGAGAGATAATAAGTGACACATATTTAATGAGATAAAAATAAAAAATAAAACTAGTTACATTTTTGGGAAAATTTCAAATAAATACTAGTTGAATTTGCAAAACCCCCAAAAGTCCGTCGAATTTATAAAAAGTAATTTGATAAACCGTCGGCCAGTGGTGGTGGTGGTGGTGGCCGGCGGTGAGGGTGAGTATTTTCTCTTTTTTTAAGGGTAAAAAGGTAATTTGACCCGAATTTGCATATCCCTCATAGGTCCTTTGTACTTCTCAGTCCTTTTATAGATTCAACGGACTTCTGGGGGTTTTGCAAATTGAAGTGGTATTTATTTAGAATTTTTCGTAATTTTTTTTTAAATTATTATTTATAATAATGACCATAATGTGAGAAAGGATTTTAGTTATAAAAGGTAGGGAGTTCTCGATATTTTATATATCCCACACTCCACAGTACATTGGTTCCTGCCAGTGAAATTAAATAATAAGCCATTGTTGCTGTCAATGGACTCCACTGTCTTTTGTCTGACTTAAAACTTGGAAGGATGTGGATAAAAGAGTCGTCGCCAACGTTGTAGTAACTTTTTATTATTTTGTTTTTTCTTTAATTCCCTGAATAATTTTTCACTTTTTATACCAAAAATGCATTTTGAATTAGTTCTCACTACTAAAATTTAAAAAAACAATTTTTTAAAAAAAAAATGATTATATCATTGCATAAGTAATATAAAAATGAGAATTCACAATAGGAATAAAGTGATTAGCAAGAAACAGCTGAAGTAAAACATTGATAAATATACTAAGCATTAAAACAAATATGTAGGTCATTTGAGTGTTTTTTTTCCAGAAAATAATTTCATTTTACACTCAAAAAGGTGCATTGATAATTCAGATTTTTATAGTGACAAACTGACAATTGAAAATAAATTCACGGGTTGTCAAAAATTTTACCCTTTTTATGTGCTGACATCTGTGTCCAAAATTTTCCCTTTTTACGTGTCACTTTTATAAATTCATTACTACCCAACTTCATTTTTTCAGCTCAAATATAAAACACACAAATAATTGGGAAAATTTCATTTAAATACCAGATGAATTTGTGAAACCCCCAGAAGTCCGTCGAATTTGTAAAAAGACTGAGAGGTGACAAGGACCTTTTAGGGATATGCAAATTTGAGCCGAATTACTTTTTTGCCCTTAGAGTTAAATAATTAAAAAAAAAAAACCCCACGGTGGGCCCCACCGCCGGCAGCCACCACCCCCGCTGGCGGGCGGTGGGGTGTTATGTCAAAAATAAAAAATATCCTTTGCAAATGTGGGGGGTGGGGTTCGAACCCCCCACCCTCCACACAAAACCAAGGGCTACTTGGTTCTCTTATTATATATATACATTAACAAATATATATATTCTTCTTGACATTTATTCAACGGTAATTACCATTCGTGAAGTGAGAATTACCATTTCAGAAGTGAGAATTACCATTGTTTCTCCAGAGTTCACTTTGTTTACTTGAAGCATGTTTTGTAAAAACCAAAAAAAAAATGAACTTTTACAAAACCTAAAGTGAGAATTACCATTCGTGAAGTGAGAATTACCATTTCAGAAGTGAGAATTATCATTGTTTCTCCAAGGTTCACTTTGTTTACTTGAAGCATGTTTTGTAAAAACAAAAAAAAAATGAACTTTTACAAAACCTGAAGTGAGAATTACCATTCGTGAAGTGAGAATTACCATTGTTTCTCCAGGGTTCACTTTGTTTACTTGAAGCATGTTTTGTAAAACCCAAAAAAAATGAACTTTTACAAAACCTGAAGTGAGAATTATCATTCGTGAAGTGAGAATTACCATTTCAGAAGTGAGAATTACCATTGTTTCTCCAGGGTTCACTTTGTTTACATGAAGCATGTTTTGTAAAAACCCAAAAAAATTGATTTGGGTTTCACAAATTTATTTGGTATTTAAATGGAATTTCCCTAATTAATTTTTCCCCAAACAAGAGGTAGATAATAAAAAATGGGAAAATTCCATAAAAATACCAGTTGAATTTGCAAAACCCCCAGAAGTCCGTCGAATTTGCAAAAAGACTGAGAGGTAACAAGGACTTTTGGGGGATATGCAAATTCGAGCCAAATAACCATTTTGCCCTTAGTTATAAATAATTTTTTTAAGAAAAAGAAAATACCCCCCCCCGGGCATTGGGCCCCACGGCTGCTGGCCACCACCACCATCACCACCGGCCGGTGGTGGCCGCCGGCCGTGGGGCCCACCGCTGGGGGGTATTTTCTTTTTTTAAAAAAAATTATTTATAACTAAGGGCAAAATAGTCATCTGGCTCGAATTTGCATATCCCCCAAAAGTCCTTGTCACCTCTCAGTCTTTTTGCAAATTCGACGGACTTCTGGGGGTTTTGCAAATTCAATTGGTATTTTTATGGAATTTTCCCAAAAATAATTGAATAAAATCAGCATCTCTACAGTGGTTTGACTATATTTTTTATTTTAATTACATTTTTAAGTAAATAATTATAATTATA
Organism: Acacia crassicarpa; assembly: GCA_034222035.1. Classification (NCBI taxonomy): domain Eukaryota; kingdom Viridiplantae; phylum Streptophyta; class Magnoliopsida; order Fabales; family Fabaceae; genus Acacia; species Acacia crassicarpa. The sequence continues at coordinate 47,435,616 of JAWXYG010000006.1, read as the reverse complement.
TTACCATTTCATATTTAAAAAAATTAAAAAAATTTCAATTTTGAAAAATTATAAATACCTAAGCTATTTAAATAAGATACAGATCGAAATTATTTTTGGCCCTGCTAGGGAACGCCACCCAAGCAAGTTCTATTCAACGGGAGCCACCCCTCGTTAAAATGAGAGTAGCTATTTTGCTTTAGGTAGGGTAGCTGATCAATGCCTTTTTAGTAATTCAATATCCCAGTAAAATCACAACAAATAATCTAATTACTCAATCGCTTTGAAATGCAATTAATTGAACTTTTTTCTTTTTACTGGGTCTTTTTGAAATTTTAATTGATATTTTATCCCCTTTTAAATATCCTAGATGGAGTGTACAAGACTGATTGTGAAACATTGAACTTGGTCAATTAATTTTCTAATTCTTTACGGAATTCTTTAGGGAAAATTGGAGGAAAGTTCCTATTGAAAATTTTACTGGGTGAATGATTTAAATAAGAATACAAGCTACAAAATCTGCAAAGTGCTCTTACTTTTTAGGTATAAAAACTACTTGAGTCTTTCTCATCAATCAAATTTTTAATGAGGATTTTGTCCAAATTTCCCAATTCTTTTATTTTTAACTTTATTTTTCATCAATATTTTCTTGTTTTGGCATGAGATTTTATTTTCCTCAATCTAAACATTCCTGTGTTATTTGATGGAAGCATATCTTCTTTTTTTCCTCTTTGTACTCCTCTTCTCAGTATCTCAAGATAAAAAAAGAAAAAGAGAATGGTTCTTCTTTAATAATTTATAAAATTATTATTATTATAATATTTTATAATTAAAAGTTTTTTATTTCCTTTATGTTGAAGTTATGAACTGTAAAGATCATAAACAATTTTAATTTATTTGTTTATAAAGATTAAAGTATATCTAATACTCTAAAGTTTTTTTTTTTTTTTAAGTGCGTTCAATACCTAAATCATTTTTAATTATATCAATAATCATCCCTATGAGAAAGGATTTTAGTTATAACAAAGAACTGGAGGAGTTCTATATATTCTATATATCCCACAGTACATTAGTTCCCCCACTTCCCCCTAATGATATTAAATAGTAGGGTAAAGGAGAAAAAATACATATATACTTTACTTTCGGGAACGTCCAGTACCATATGTTTTTTTTATGTAAAAATATACATGTGGTTACAATTTAAAAGTAAAAGTCACATCATCGTTAAAATCTAACTTAAAGATGTTGATTTTGGAGTGGGACCCACACTATTTTTATAAAAATACCAAAATGCCTCTAATTTTTTTTAAAAAAATTAGAAAGTTATAGATACTGCGTAGTACGACTTAATGGATGGAGCATGATTCAGATCAGAGCTGTTTTTTTTAAAAAAAAAAAAAAATTTAAGGGCATTTTGGTATTTTCATAAAAATAGTGTGGGCCTCACTCCAAAATTAACACCTTTTGAGTTTGATTTTAACGGTGATGTGACTTTTACTCTTAAATTGTAACGACATGTGTATTTTTATACCCAAAAAAAATATAGTTCTAGGCACTCCTAGAAGTGTAATAAGCCATGGTTGCGATCAATGGATACAGCTGTATTTTGTTTGAACTTGAAAGAGTTGTCGGCAACGTTGTACTAGTAACTTTTTATTATTTTGTTTTTTCTTTAATTCTCTGATTAATTTTTCACTTTTTTCTACCAAAAACGCATTTTGAATTAGTTGTCAACAATAAATTTATAAAAACTTAATTTTTTCAAAAAAAAAAACTATGATTATATCATTGCATAAGTAATATAAAAATGAGAATATTTAAGAAATTTAATTTTTTATATCAAAATATACATTTCAAATACATTGTTGTAGGTGAGAATAACAAGTTTATAATGTTTAAAGAACTGAAGGAAATTCTCTATGTTCTATCTTTCTGTTTAAATTGGTGTTTAAAAAGGAGTTAAAGTGTAATTTTACCAATAAACTATTAGTCCAGGAGCAGTCAACACAAGAAGTGGACCTTGAATACCAAACTGTTTAAAATGTAAAATGAGCACAACTCCCATTACCACAGTTTAACGTCTGTTGGAATAGAAATTTGGAGATATGAATAAAGTTGTGTCATGGAATCGGAGATTGGAAGAAGGACAAATCAATGGAGAGGGGGGCCACCCACTCTCTAGTCTGCTCCGTCCCTCCATACATTCTGTTATTATTATCTGCATCAAAGAAAGGAAAGCTTCTTGCTCCAATCAAGCAAATAGAATTAAAGTTGTAAAATAAATCAAAATAAAAAAATCTGGGAAGCATCAAATTCTATTCTGTCTTCGCAGGTTAAAAAAGTACAATTCCATCTTCTGATTTTCCGAGTACCCACACCATCAGAAGCTTTCTATATCACGTACCTTGTAGCTTTCAAGTGCTGCAAATCTGCAATTGAACAAGGCATTTGACATTCACCATCAACAATGGCGCCGATTGACCCTCACTCTTTCACTGACTCTACTCAACCCTCCACTTCCCACATTTCACTTTCTCTCTACTTCGACTTTTTGTCCTCCATAATCCATGCCTTTGCTCTGATTTCCCTCACAAACCCTCACTCTGGCCCCTTCTTCCTCGACAATCGTTCTCTTTCAATTGACTCCGTTATCGACCCACAATCCAAAACCCCAATTCCATTTTCACTCTCAGAAAATGACCCAATCAAGGGTTCTCTCTCAATCGACTCCGTTATCAACCCGCAATCCAAAACCCCAATTCCATTTTCACTCTCCGAAAATGACCCAATCAAGGGTTCTCTCTCAATTGACTCCGTTATCGACCCGCAATCCAAAACCCCAATTCCATTTTCACTCTCCGAAAATGACCCAATCAAGGGTTCTCTCTCAATCGACTCCGTTATCGACCCGCAATCCAAAATCCCAATTCCATTTTCACTCGCTGCCCCAGCCGGGGGAAAACACCGACAGGTTGAAATACTCTCAACCTTGTTTCCTCGCCAAGCCACGTGTTTTATTAGCTATCAATCTATTTCCCTCAATCTATTTCCCATCAGACGGATGTTACACATTGTCTAACGTGTTTTTATCCATTTAATGTTTTTTAAAGTTCATTTGTGATCTGCATCATAGTTTATTGTGTTAGTTGCTCTTGAATAAATGGTTTATCGGTAAAATTAAACTTTAACCCTTTAAAAAGCAGTTTCATAGATAAATTATTTTTCACTTACTTATAAATTATAAATAACGACGAAAAAAAAAACAATTTCTATCTTAATCCAAACAGCGTGGTACTGTATATCCACGGTACATTGGTCCTATTAGTGAAATTATAAGCCATTATTGCAATCGATGACACCACTGTCTTTTGTCTGAACTTGAAAAGACGTGGATAGAAGGGTTGTTGGCCACTAATAAAGATGGGGCATGAAAAACGTTGTACTAGTAATTTTTATTATTTTGTTTTTTATTTAATTCTCTGAATAATTTTTCACTTTTTATACCAAAAATGGTTTTTGATTTAGTTCTCCCAATAAAATTTAAAAAAACTTAAATTTTCTTAAAACTACGATTATATTATATCATTACATAGGTCATTTAAAATGAAAATATTTAAAAATTAAATTTTTTTATACCAAAAATATATTTTCCAAATATCTTTCTGTACGTTTTATAATGTTTGAAGAACTAGAGACTGCTTGAGCAAAAAAAAAAAAAAGAACTAGAGCCTGGACTTACTCGCTCACGAATTGATTTTGACTGGAAACCTCTTTTTATGGTTAAGCTGTGCTGTGTTAGACTAGAGTTAGGCCGTTATGGAGCTGGGAGCCTGGAGCTGGGAGCCTGGAGCTTGGAGCCCGGGTTTTAGAAAACCCATCTGTTTTCTAAGTTGATGGAAAAATTCTGAAAATTAAACAAATAAAATAAAGGGTAAATATGCAATTTTATACATGAAGTTTGCCCTAAGAAGCGCCCAGCACCACGAAATTTTTTCTGGAGCAAAAGTACACATGAAGTTACGTTTTAGAAGCAAAAATACCACGGGCCATTAGTTGACTGTTCACTTAGATGGAACGCTGATATAGTGCTGATTTGGACTGACACGCTGACGTGGAATAAAAAAAAATAAAAATAAAAAACTAGAAAAAACTTCAAAAAATTAGGAAAAAATTCAAAAAATTAGAAAATTGGGCCAGAGTTCACATGGAAGCGTGTTACCTCAGAAGCCAGGCTTGACAGGATGCTTGGTAATGATCACTGGTACATGATGTTCCCTAATGCTGTGGTATCTCACCTTCCTTTCTACAAGTCAGACCATCGTCCTCTCCTTCTTCGTTTGGATACGGCTGCGAGTCAGCATCAGCCTAACAGGCCATTCCGCTTTATAGCAGCTTAGGTTCTACATGAGCAGTTTGAAGAGTTTGTGAAGCAACACTGGGATCAAGACTCTAGGTGGACTCACAATATTTCCCAGTTCTCTCATGCTTGTTCTGAGTGGAATACAGAAGTCTTCAAACATACGGAAGGAAGGAAAAAACGGCTCTTACGTCGGTTGGATGGTATTAATAGAGTTGTCACCCGATACGATTTGCAGCCTAGATATGAAGATCTCCAACTCTCTATCTGGAAGGAGCTTGAAGATGTCTTGTTGCAAGAATCTCTTGTGTGGGCACAAAAAGCCAGAGCGGAATGGTCTATTCATGGGGACCGGAATACGCGCTATTTTCACTCCCGTGCCAATAGCCGGCGGAAGGCACAAAGAATAGAGGCTCTAAAGGATGCGGGGGGAACTGGATTTTTGACAACACGAGAATCAAAAGCTTGGCCACTTCCTACTTCTCCTCTCTCCTGGCGGAGGACCGTTTGGACCGACCCAGGTTGGATTGTAATATGTCTTATCCTTGTGTTGACGGGGATTCACTTCAATGGTGTAACAGAGAGATTTCAGAATTGAAGTGAAGGAAGCTATTTTTGGCATGGGGGCTCTTAAATCTCCGGGTCCTGACGGTTTTAATGCACTGTTTTACCAAAATCAATGGAGTACGGTATGCACGTCTGTAATTAATTATGTGAAATCTATTTTTGCTAATCTGCAGGCCCTAGCTGAGGTGAATAGTACTCTGATTGTACTCATTCCAAAGAAAGACCATCCTGAAACGGTGGGAGATCTAAGACTGATAAGTCTTTGTAACGTTATTTATAAAGCAGTCTCAAAAATTGTTGCGAACCGGTTGAAGCCTATTCTCCCCAACGTGATATCGCCAAACTAGTGTAGCTTCGTGCCGGGGAGACATAGTAGTGATAGTATTATTGTGGCTCAGGAGGTCATTCACACGATGCGCAATTTGAAGTCAAAGAAGGGGTTCCTAGTGATCAAAATCGACCTTGAGAAAGCATATGACCGGGTTAACTGGAGTTTTCTGATGAACTGCATCCAAGAGCTGAATATTCCGAGTTACCTTTCCCAGGTAATTAATTAGTGCATTTCTACCTCTAGTATGCAACTACTCTGGAATGGAGATAAAGCTGAGCTCTTCTGACCTTCGAGAGGTGTTCGGCAAGGGGACCCTCTATCGCCCTACCTGTTTGACATCTGTATGGAGAAACTGGCTCATCTTATACAAGAGGCTACATCTAAAGGGCTTTGGAAGCCAATTCGTCTCACACGCACTGGCCCCCCTATTTCGCATCTGTTTTTCGCTGACGACATCATGCTATTTGCAGAAGCCACAATGGCCCAGGTTGATATCATTAGCTCATGCCTCAAGTCTTTTTGTGACAGTTTTGGCTTAAAAGTTAATTTTCAAAAAACCAGAGTCTTTTTCTCAAAGAATGTCCACCTTGTTAGAAGAACCGAGATGTGTAATGCTCTCGGGTTTTCAATTACAAGTGACTTGGGAAAGTATCTGGGTGTCCCATTGCATCATAATTGCGTGACAAAGCAGTCTTTTCAGTTTGTGGTGGATAAAGTTAAGGTGCGGCTGACCAACTGGAAAGCAAAGTCACTCTCCTCAGCAGGCCAGTCTACTTTGATCTCTTCAGTCACCTCGGCAATACCTGGGTATGTCATGCAAACTTCCTCATTGCCAGCGAGTACTTGTGAATCTCTAGATAAATGTAACCGGAACTTCATGTGGGGAAGCACTGATGAACAAAGGAAAATTCCTCTTGTTGCTTGGGATGTGGTTTGCACGCCAAAGACAAGGGGTGGCTTGGGGATCCACCACGCAAACTACTATTGTAACAACCCGGAAAAAAAAAAAAAAAGGGGAAGAATATACTATAAGGAAAATGGACCGATGGTTTTCCCTAAATGCCCCTGGTGAAATATTATTTGGTTATATAAATAAATGAATGGGATCAGTTTTGTATATATGTATATATATACACATTATTATTATTTATCTCCCTTTTTCCATCCGATTTGTCGCAGAGGTGAGAAATAGAACGAAGCTTCGCGATCTTGCAAAATCCTTCAGCTCCAGTGATGAAACCCTAAACCGCTGTTCTTGTCCATTCGTCCTCGCCGTCGGAGCTCAGTGGTGGCCGCTGGTGTCTCCTTTCCTGGTTCGAACCTGCTGTCTCTGTTTCTTGTTCTCTTTTCTGTTTGTTCAGCGTTCTTAGGGTAGCGGGTCGTGGGTGATTTTTCCTTGCCGCTTGGAATTTGGGATTAAGGATGGAATTGTCTTTGGTAAATGGGTTTGGAAGGGGAGTACAATTAGTTTTGTTCTTATGAACTCATTGCTGATCTGATATTTTGGCTTTTCTGTTTTTCCTCTTCCTCTTTGCTGTTGACACTATGTGAGAACCAAAATCATAGCCCCATGATTTTTGTAATCTTGTTGGGTCCTGGTGGCCGTGCTTGATAAGTGGGTATATTTCTTGTGTTTGTGCTGTGTGTGTGCCTGGCCGAATAATAGGGTATGGGGAGAGTGTGATTTTGCTATTCTGTTTAAGGGTAGTTCGTGCTTTGGGCTGATGGGTGTCTCATGTGTGGGTATGTCTTACCAATTTGTGTGGCCTTTAAGTAGTTGAAGTATGAGCTTTTGCACAAAAACATGAATGTTGTATCTTTGATTTTCTATTCTTGTTTTAAAAATTTATTGAAATTGAGCAAGTCTTTTGGGCATTGGAGTATATAGAGTACATAGTTATATTTTAATGTGATAGCCAACGGAGATGGTGAGCTTGGGGGCCAGTTGTATAGACAACACCGTAAGGTGGAGATTTGATTGTAATTGGGGAGTGAAATGTGCTTGGTGGTAAATGTATAGTGACATATATAGGAGAAGTTAAGAGACTTCTATGATTTGGGAAGATGTGAGTATGATTGTTAAATTAGAGGGATTTTAATTGAGGTATTTTATTGGGTGTTAGTAGGTGAAGGAGTATTTGGTTCGGAAACCGATAAAGGGGAGGATAAGGCGTAGCGTGAGCCTTCAGGTGCGTGAATAACGTCCCATTAAATTTTCATAAGTGATATTTTCTCATTACAATTTTCTTGAAGGTTATTTTTACTGATTTACATATTCTTATGAAAATCACTTCTAAGGAACATGATTTTATCGGTTATTATTATTTATCTTTCTTCGATAATTTCTTGGTTAAATTTTTAAGTATGCATTTGATTTGGAAAAGGGGATTTTACGATATCGAATATAAATCTCTTATTTGAGCTAGTCCTGTTAGTTTGAAATTGGTTTATGTGAGTTTTTGAAATCGAAAAAGGATGTTGGTGATATATTCGAATTCAAGGAAGGCTTGAAATGTTGTTATGAAAATTCATGCTGGGGATTTGATAATAAAGTGAGACAGAATTGCTATTATTGTCTTGAAGGCAAAACTCTTATGTTTTTGATGAAGTGACCCCCGAGCATGTTTGAAACTGTTTTGAAAGGACCGAATACAGAACGCTGGTACTAACAGCAGTACTGTTAGTCCTTGGTGCACCATGGTTAATCTCAAGCTCGCTTGTTATTCGTGGGATGTGTTCTCACGCTTGTTTTCGTGGGTCTTGAACCTGCGCTTGATTCGTAGCCTCGTGCTGCGCTTGTTTCGTGGCTTTGCCGCGCTTGGTTAGTTTACCCTCGTGGACTGTGTGTCCACGCTTGTTTTCGTGGCTTTGCCGCGCTTGGTTATTTACCCTCGTGGACTGTGTGTCCACGCTTGCTATACCGTTCTGTTGAGGTTCTACTAAAAGATGTGGTTTAAGATTTACTGTTTGAACTGATTCTGGTTAAACAGATGAGTTATTACATATTTCAAATTTAGGGATTTCATATTTCAAAGTACTTGATTTATCATTCTTACATATAGTTTTGCTCAAATTATATTTACACGACATAGAACTGTGTTTTTTGTTGAAACCGATATTATCAGAGAATCCCTATTTTAACTGTTTACTTCTGTACGTATTCAATTGTTTTACATGGGACGTTATTCACCGGAAAATTTGCTTGGTTCAGATAGTACTGCTGACGTTGGGCCTGCGGCCTATCTGTGAGAAGCCTCTTGGAACCCAAAGTTGCTGGCATTGCTGTTAGAGCCTCTTGTGATGTAAATTTTTGCTGCTTGCTTGTATTACTGTTGAACAGGCTAGATGCTCCACGTATACCTTAGGCAGGATCCCGGCCCTTATTTTGGTTCTAAACATGTATCTAGTATGTATGGATGGAGCGGAGCTCTAAGTGCTATTCTGATATTTATTTTGAGCATTATCGAATATGTTATGGTTCAGTATTTGGGCTGTCTGTGTAGTGAAGGTTATGGTTTTAGCAGGGTTGGTTGTGGTCTTATGGTCTGTGGAGGTGGGTTTTCCCTCATTTTCAGTATCGGTCACGCTGCTGGTTTTCGGGGCGTGACAACTATAACCAGGCATACCTTATGAAGCTTGGGTGGAACCTTTCAACTAGAAGGGAGGACCTGTGGGTTAAGGTTATAAGGAATATGTACGGGTGTGGCGCTGATGTTATTCCCAAGATTGAGGGGAATCGAACTGGGTCGAACATTTGGAAGGGTATTAAAAGAACATGGGGTAAGGTACAAAAGAGAATCGAGCACATGAGCAATGGGGGGCTCTGGTGGAAATGGAACAAGCATGGAGTGTTTACCGTTAAATCAGCCTATGATGCAATAAAGGATGATGCTGAGCAATCGGATTTGGTATGGGGAAGGATATGGAAGTTGCAGGTCCCGGAGAGGTGTAAGATGCTTATCTAGCTTGCTACTTACAAGCGGCTATTAATCAATGCCTCCAGATGCAAGCGTGGCTTAGCTACCGATCCACGCTGTACTATCTGTGGTGGGGATTCTGAAACACTGCTTCATGCCCTAAGGGACTGCCCACTGACTACTGAACTCTGGAAGCATCTTGTGCCTAACCATCTTTGGTGTAGGTTCATGCAAATGCCTTTTGACCCATGGATTCGTTGGAATATCTGTCAACAAGGAAGCAATAGGCAAACGGATGAATGGCGGAATCTCTTTGCGGTGGCCTGTTGGTGGGTGTGGCGTCGGCGCAATTCTACTATATTTGAAGGTAAGACCATATCGAACGTGGCGATATAGAACAGTTCTATGGCGATGATCTCCAGCATGCAAGACGCTAGAGCTAGGTACGGTAGGGGACCTAATCAACAACACCGGTCAGGTACTCCCAGGGACCAGTGGCGGCCTCCACCGCCAGGGCGAGTTAAGATTAACACGGATGGGGCATACTCTCGCTATATTAATGGTATCGCTAGCGAACATCCGGGGCTTCATGTTCAAAGGAGAAGATGGGGACAATCTTACTGCGGAACTATGGGGAGGTATCCATGGGCTTCAAGTCGCGTGGGACTTGGGGTGTAGAGACGTTATCTTGGAAGTTGATTCAGCGGATGCAGTGGAGTTATTACAAAGTACCAGCAACTCAGCCCACGAGGATAGAACACTACTGGATGAACTCAGAAGCATGCTTCACCGACAATGGAAGGTGGATGTCCAGCTCATCAGTCAATGGGCCAATGCGGCGGCTGACCACTTGGCTAAAGCAAGCCTATCATCTTTACCAGGTTTCCACTTTGTATTTCATGCAGACCAGGAGCTTAAAAGGATCCTTGTTGCTGATATGACTTAGCTAAAGTCTTTGGTTACCCATTTGCTATCAAAAAAAAAAAAAAAAGACATCGAATATTTCAGAGAGTAAATTGGCATAATAGATTCTCCTGGGTTGTTTTAGAGAGAAGGTGAGATTCTTGCCTACTCTCTATCTCAGAATTTCTAATAGCTTGCTCAACTGATTTTCTTATATCAACTTTAGTTATCTCTGTTTACATTCTCATTCTCATTCTCATATAACCTTCCCATCAGCTTAACTTATCAAAAACATTAAGGGAAAGTTAAAATGCACAAATTATAACCAATCATATCAAAATGTTGCTGACCGAAAAACTATACCATGTGCCGGGGGATTGGCGATGATTGCATCTGCTTCGAAAGGAATGCCAGAATCTAAATCAGGTTCTTTACAAGCTGGAAGCAGAGAGAAGATTATTTCTTTCATTTGTCGTCGTTGGATAGGTATCCCAGAAGGTCCTGAAGGCAGAAAGCCCTTATTTTTTACCGTATCTGTTCCAAAACGAATTTAAAAATTAACATGTCAAATTAAACTACTAGAAGTGAAACCATAAAAATAGTACTAGTAAATGTTAAATTCCAAGATCTTATCTGAAAATCAGCATGCTACATATATTTTAGGACTTTTCATTGGACAAGCTTTTTTCAGGTTGCAGATTTAATATAAAAGGAGAAAAAAATTGAATTTTTAAAGGGAAGCCCTGACAAAATAGAAAATATTTGGGAGGATGAATATATACTAGAAACATACATGACAGGCAAGTGAAATGATATTTTACAATTATGTATTTAGTTATTTACAGTAACACACAATAAATACAGATAGGCACAGGTGTATTATCTGGCCCAGAAACACAAACACTTGAGTGGAAAGAGTTCCAATAACCATGAATTGATATCAAGATACATCCAAACCAACTTTACACACCACAAGATTTTGCAGCGCCACATACACCGTAGTAGCATCAATTCAAAGTAATTTAATAATAAGAGTAAATACCCTATTTGGTCCCTGAAAAAAATCACAGACCCCTTTTTGGTCCCTCAGTAAAAATAACTCATCCCGTAATCCCTGACCACATTTGGGACACTTCACTGCATGTGTCCACTTCAACCTGGAAGGACTGACGTGGACGGTTTTTGGATTTTATAGGGATTATGAGATGAGTTATTTTTACTGAGGGACCAAAAAGGGATCCGTGATTTTTTTCAGGGACCAAATAGGGTATTTACTCTAATAAAAGAGTTTGTCAGTAAACATAATCCAACCACATAAAGAAACATACAAGAAAACAAACACTGTTGAGTGCAAAACCTATGAAATGGAAGACACTCATGTTCATAACCATTTGTATAATATGATGTTCAAGAGTTGTATGTGCACATACAGCCAGCAAGGATTTTTGGATCACCGCCTAAAGGATAAAATTCCAACCCACTGTCAAGACAAATTCCTTAAAATTCGAATGAGTTGCTAATCTTACACGCACCATAGTCCTGCAAGCAAATTCATGCAAAATCCTCAGTTTTGAGCTCAATAAATTCTATGGAAAAGTCAACGCAAATGAAAGTAGATCTTGGTTTACCTATATTTTATCATAGAAAAACCAATTTGATTAATTTATAAATTACCTAATTTTCCAATAGAAGTTTGAGACGTGCAGTGAAGTGCAAAACTCTTCTGTTAATAAACACTCTCATGCAAACAAGAAGAGAGAAGTACCACAGAGATAAAGCTTATAGCAATCAGACAAACGAAGGAGCCAAGGATGAGTATGAAACTTGAAGAAATAGCAATACTTGCAACAGGAATTCCAAGCCAAATGGCAACGACAGAAAGTAAACTACTCAGACAAAGAGAGTGACTTCTCACCGTAGAAAACTATAAATGCCATTAAACCATCAACCTCCATATAGAGGAAGAAACCTATGTCTTGACTTACTATTATAGTAAGGTAAACAACTAAAATGTGCCAGATATGTCACAGGAGAAACAATGCACAAGCTTTAAATTCTGAATATCTGGAAACTATGACAGAAAGCAGCAACCTGTTAATGAGTTTTCAAGAGATAAGAGCAAGCTCCATTATGAAGAATCAAAAATAAAAATGACAGCATGCACCTGAGCAAATCATATTTGGCAAAATAACCACATGATTGATCTATTTTACAAAGAACGTGTTGCAAACCTTGTGAATTCACAATCCAGTTGTGTCCAAACCAGACACTTGTCACCAAACCCAGTTGAGGGTCACAAAAAACATCAAGGAATTCAATAATCACACTACAATCCAGTACACAAGGATAACTAACACCCGACTCCAACGACCACTACCAAAAAAAAAAAAAGGAGGAATGACAACAAAAATGACAATTATGCAGAAGCTTAAAATATTTGAAATGTACTGGTCTCCATCTTTTTTGCATGTGATGCGACATTGGTTCATTTTACTAGTTTTTGTAGCAATGCAGAGATCACAGGGCAAGTTTCATGGCAAAGGATAAAGGAATAAAAAATCACTTGGGAAGAAATTCTGATCTCACTTTTCTGACTTATTAATGGTGTTTGGCCGATGTATACATCCAGAGGCTGTCCTTGCTTGAAGCAAAAAAGGATCAGAGAATCTCATTGCATTTATGTGTTATTTTTAATTTTGCTTAGCTTAGAAGTTGAACATACCATTTTTTCTCTAGATTAAATTTCTTTTTGGAAAAGATATTAATTCTCAATGAAAGATTACATGCTTATGTGCGTTCGCACATATATAACATTCAAAACAGGGAAAACATGAAATGGGACATATGTTTTATCTCTATACCTGCAACCGCTTGCCTATTGCAACAAAAGGTTGCACATCTCCACGTGTCCCAACAATAAGTATTACTATCTGTAATGGGGGTAAACGTTGAGGGTCTGGTTCTTCAAGTTGATCATCATCAAAAACAGCATGTACATGTGATTGAGCACCCAGAGCTTCAGGCTCTGCATCTCCTGGAACTTCAAATTCTACATTTCCATCATCTTTTACAGTTGCTATTCTGTTCAATAATTTGAGCTGCGCAGTTGTATTCAGTGGTGATAACGATCAGAAGATAAATGAAAAGAAGAAAAATTAGGAGAAGAAGATAATAGAAAATGATAGAATGAAACACAGAAACCATGATAATAATCCTATTTAGGTGAGCTATTGTCAATTTGGCATTGCCTCTACCTTTTACACATTGCACCTTTTTCCTCTTTTCCTAATAAATAAGTAAGAGAGAGCTGGAGAAGCACTCATCACTTAGTATTATGGCCAACTTTACATGCTTTTTGTAAGAATGTTATGCTTACAGAATATTTTATATTTTCAATTAAGTCTAGTACCGGCTGAAATGCTTCAAAGTGCTTTCACAAAAGTCTTGATTTAACAAGAATACAATCACATTATTCATCTTTGTACCCCAAAATTGATAGTCTTAAAGTACAAGCAAGAGATATGATGAACACTGACTAACAAATATACAAAATCATTCAAGCTTGTTTTAGCAACTTTTTATTCCAAACTTCTTATTCCACCATATTTTCTTTCCTGATGGATAATTGAGATCATTTCAAATACTTATGTGCGAAGACAAGCATCCTAGAGATCAAAGAAAACATTGAAAAGAAAGAACAAAGAAACGCATGTACATTCTTCCAGTTAGAGATGAAAGGTATTCCTAGGTCTTTACCAAACAGCTTAAACTGATGCATCACGGATCCTTGATAAGGAATAAAACTTTTAAAGAAAAAGTAGCCCAGAAATCAAGTTTCGCTGCCCCTGTTCTCATAAATACATTTTTTTGGCAGTCGCACACGCACTCCTATATTTTTTTTCTACATTTCAATCCCAAAGTTTTTTATGTGAAGGATTTGGGTTAGATATGAAGGCTACGCAACTGTCTACCAGACAGTTTAAGCCATTTCTAGCATATGGTGAATGATGAACTGTCACCTTTTCCGCCTTGGCGGAAAAGGAGTAGTGTTCCATCCAATTAAAAGTCATTGGCAAAATTCCTTCATTTCCACTAAACATTTAATTCTGCTAACTCTATAGCCACCATAATTCTATAACAATTCCTGCCGTTACATGCAATGGGACTCTGCCCTTTTTCCCTTTGCTTGATATGGTACGTTGTTATCATTATAAGAGAAAAGAGAGTAAAAACTAGAAATTACTAATTTACTTGACACCCCTTACAACCCTCAAAACCCCTATTTATAACCCTAATAAGCATATTTCCCAAACTACCCTTTCTTTAGTATTCCCACGTATCAATATTCCCCCCAACAAAAAGATGCTTGCTCTCAAGCATCAGTACAAAGCGAGAAAATAAAATATATAGGATAAGACCCCCCCACCCCGGCCCCCTTTTTTTTTTCCGTAAAGCCCATAAGCTACTAGGACTTGGGGAAAACATTAATTGAAAACAACATGAATAGTCAGCAAAATCCAAGCCTTCTGCCATATTTTTCCAGACCCAAAGCCCCGTGTCACCCTCCCACGCAGGTATGTCAGAAAGAGCCGAAAAGTAGGAAGCCCGTGCCCGCAATTGTTTAACCAGTCCATGCTCTCCCTACCATACTCATTTGCAAAAGGCAATGGAATGGTTGGACCATGACATACTGGCCCACTTGAGATTTGTTGGCTGTCACGTGAAAAATTCCCAAAGCGCACATGAGACAAATCCATAATACCCAAGCCTATATCCACTAAACTTGTATAGGTATCCCAGCTTGAGAAGCGATCCACCCACATTCTCGCATCATCACCGCATCCCTTCTCAGTCGAAGAAAATTCCAGAAGCAGCGAGAGAGATCCAAATCCAAAGACCCACGGAAATATTTCACTTGATCCGTCTTTATCATTTGCCCTACCCGACCCAAGAGGGAAGTCGACATGGTTCTCGTTTAGCCGTTCACGGCTTCCACCGCCGATCGTCATGCTTTCAGCCTTGTGACTGGAACCCCTCTGATTGATGACCGGTGCACCCCACTCCGGTGAATGTAGTGGAATTTGTCTGGGTTGGCCCACACATTCCCATCCCTTCACCAATAGAACCGGCGACAAAAAGGAATAAGGAAAAACAAACGATGTGAGCATCATACTTTTAGAGTGTTCTACCCTTTCCTTTGGTTTCGCAAGCATGCTTGTGTCAGATCTCGTGCCGCCTCTAAGTGAGTGATAGACAGGAAAACCAGAATCGTCATCACTGAAGAATGTCCCAATAGGATCAGCATTGGGCGCATTGCAAGGAGCCTTTTCAAATTTAGAGTTGATTCGGTTGCCGCATCGGCGTATAGAGAGGAATGGAGGTGCGTTCTTGTGTAGAGCTTGGATAGTGGCGAAATTCGTTGTTAAGCACCGTCCAAGCAGTGATGACTGTGCGATCAGCTTCTCCTCACCATAGCCATGTGTTTCTTCTTCAGCTACTATCTCAACAATCTGAATCACGACGGCAACTACACCATCATTGTTAAATGACTTCCAGTTTGAAGCATCCTCCTATACCTTCAGATAATTGAACTCCTCTATCTCAGCACCAGCAACCGTGAGGTCCAAAATCTCACTAGCCTCCTCTACTTTCAGAAAATTAACTTCCTCTGTCTCAGCAACCACAACAGCAACGGTGAGGTCCAAAAGCGTACTAGATTCTTCCTCGATTCTTTCATGTTTCTCTTCGGCGATCAAGTTGTCATAGGAATCAGTTTCTTGTTCAGGCAGATTGTGTCAACATTCATCTTCATCTTTCTCATTCGACTCTTGTTGCTTCCATTGCTCCTGAAGAGAAGCATAGTTAATGGCAGAGGAAAGGGTGGGTGGATCAAAAGACCATAGCGCAGCTTAAATCGGTGACTGAAGGCCATAGATGAAGAATCAAATGGCAGTTGACTCGTCGACTAGGGCGTAAGGTATGAGCGCTTCAAATCGTTGGGCATAGTCCTTCACTGTTGACACCTGATTTAGTCGATAGAGTTCGAAAAGAGTTTTTATGGCAATGAAATCCTCCGGCGACGGTGACGGCGGCCAGAGAGGTGGCTCTGATACCTTTGTTATCATTATAAGAGAAAAGAGAGTAAAAACTCGAAATTACTATTACTAATTTACTTGACACCCCTTACAACCCTCAAAACCCCTATTTATAACCCTAATAAGTATATTTCCCAAACTACCCTTTCCTTAGTATTCCCACATATCATACGTTAAAAACTATTCCTATGTGAACAGTTAGTACTAGCCATTAAAAGGGGAAAACAAAGAGAAGAAGAAGATGAAGCGTTAATTGGAAAATAGTGAACAGCGATTAAATTCAAGGACACACGCACAATCATAAATCTTAAAAAGAAAATACCTTCTTCTTGACAGGAATTTTGTTATCAAAAATCTGAGCAGCATGTTTAGGCTGCAATTGTCTCTGCTTCACAGATTTTGATCTTCCGAACTTAAAATGATCTGAATTTGAACCCAACTTGTCAGCAAGTGATGTTTCTGCTGGCAAGGTGTTCATTTTAGACAGACTCTTGCTAGAAATACCTGAATAAAGAGAAAACAAGACAACCATTGGTATATAGATCATTCCATGTTTTTGTACACAGAAAAGATCATCAATAGTAATTGTTAAAAAAAATGAGGTTTGCAACTAGAGAATGTGGCTCTTCAAGGATTGACTATCTCTATAATTTTTATATAGAAGTTTAATAATTTAACAATTAGTGGAAGATCAATTAGATAACATCGTGAAGTTAACAGGAGAAGATTCCAAAATTTGAAGGACAAAGGGAGAACGAGGAGGGAGTTTGTACAGTGCTGTGCCTCATGTAGTTTGCCCAAAATTGTTTTTGAAAAATATAACCTGACAGACTACATCAGTGTCCAATTGAGATTTTTCCCTCTTCTCTCCTTCTTTGACAAGTTCCTACACACATTAAGATTTATCATGACAGCTTATTATAGGTGCAAGCCCATATTACCCCTCACTATATTCCTATTACATGTCTTGACAAATTTTAGATATAAGAAAATTTCAATGAATAGTATGTTTGACAACATCTTTCAGCTTTCCAGAGATATATTTATTGTATTGGATAAGTTTATCCAATCCTCCTCAGATCTGCTTGGGTGTTAGCTTGATGACATGCTTTGGCAAAAGATTGAAACTTTTTTTTGTCATATTCCAGTGAGGGGTACAGGGACATTTTCTGAGGATGTTTTCCTTTTATTCTTTGTTCCCCCTCAATTCTTCCAACTTAAAAACTTTGTCTTTTCCGTCAAGCGTCTCGTAGCGTGATGACACTAGGGCCAGCCTTAGGAGCTGGTCTTCCTCCTTGTTCAGGGTTCGAGCCCTGCCTTCCCCTCCCCCACTGGCTGTATCAAAAAAAAAACTTTGTCTTTTCCTTTTTGTTCTTTTATTCTTTTTTCTTAGAGTACTTTAGCTGATATACTTTATTCCCCCTTGGTACCTCAAGTAACAGCAAATTAACAGAAAATTATGAGCTGATGAATGCATATAAGGAAGCAAAAAAGGCGTCAGACATGGTGATGTGCCACTGAATTTTGAAAAATGCTGAGCTAAGATTAGCATGATGAGTTAAATACAATCGAATAATTATCTATTGAGACATAAAAAAGAGGCGGAGGAACCTGAAGAATTAAATAAAGATGGGAAAACTATTTGGAGCTACCTATACTTTCACTTAATTTTTAATTTGGTGATTGTGTGTTTTTCCCTCTTAATTAAATAATTAATAATTAATTTTTCTTTAATGGAGCAAAATTTAAGCATTTAATTAGGAGGAAAAAACACATAGATACTAAATTAAAAATTAAAGAAAACTATAGGTACCTCCAAATAGGTTTTACAATAAAGATTCCATTCAAGAATATAAATTGGCATACCAATGGTGAATTGGAAAGCTTATTTTCAGAACCGTGTATCGAAACATATTATAAATCCTAAGATTCATAATCAATTTTAAGAATGATATTAATGTAATTTTCACGAGATATCAAAGGTTTGTACATATTAGCATTTAAAGGAAAATAAAACTTCAGGAAGAAGAAAAAGAAATTAGGGTTTTCATTGGGATAAGTTAGAGGAATCACATACAAATAAAAGGAAATTCTTAATAAATCTAGATAAAATCAAAAAAAGAAAACGAAGGGGTTTTCTAAAATCTCAGGTAGCACCAGATCTAGCCCAATCTGTGTGCAACCCGGTTCATCAAGACACGCAGCCATGGTTGTCGATTCCTGGAATTCTTGCTTGTATCGCTCCTAGAAACGCAAGATAGATACATAAATAACATATGTCAACAGATTCGTATTTTTTTATCCACCTGTTTTGAATGGAATCATGAGATATCACTGGAGATCCGTGGGATTCTAACTCCCATGATTCCACTAAAAACAAGTAATGATTGACAGCATGCAGAATGCAATCTAAATATATAACTTTAGACTAATGGAAAAAAAAAAAAAAAACTCGTCCATTAAGCTCAAGCACACGTGCCCGTCATCAAGAAGTTGGAGAATTAGCTACACATAAAATTAATTACAATAGGGGAAGAGAGCACTCCGTCACCTACTGTGGCGGAGGATACGAGTGGTTCCTCTATCCGTGCTTTGTGGGGAGGGACAGGTGAGGCAGCTATGAGTGAAGAGTGCACGAAGACGAATCACCGGAAGAAGAAGGTCCGTTTTGCAAATGAGGAATTCTCAGGTGGGGAATCGATTCGCGCTCGTGAGGAGGGCTAGATGAAACAGGATGGAGCTGGGCAAGCGTCGAAGTCATACCGTGAATCGCTTATGCAAAACGCTAACACAGCCGAGTGTTGGTGGGAATGGGCAAAGACCGATGAAGACGAAGATGTAGCTGATTATGGTGATGGCATTGATTTTGCCAAAGTTCTAAACCCTGGTGATGGCGTAAGCGTTGATTTCTCTAATCCGCTGTGCCCTAGATTTACGTTTGAGGAGAAAGAGAGGGATCGACTGATGAAACCTTGCAACCGTACTCTAGTGGTGAAGTTAATGGGGAGGCAACTCTCCTATGCGTTCATGGCAAAAAAGCTACGACAACTCTGGGAAAGAAAGGGCAAAATCGATGTATTCGATTTAGAGAATGAATTCTATCTCGTCACTTTCCAGAACATGGAAGATTACATGGAAGCACTGATTGGCGGCCCCTAAGTAATTTCTGATGCGTACCTGAGTGTAGGGCGGTGGAAGCCAGACTTTAACCCAAAGCATGAGTGAATTGAGTCGATAGTGGCATGGATCAAATTCCCTGACTTACCTGCACCGCTTTTTGATAAAAAAAAAATTCCTTCTGAATTTAGGCAACGCTATCGGTAAAGCTATTAGGCTTGATGTGCATACAGCAAAATGGACCAGGGGGAGGTTTGCCAGGATGTGTGTCGAATTAGACCTCAAGAAACCACTTGTGCCTGAGTTTAATGTTGAAGGTCAGGTGCTAAGCGTGGTCTATGAGAGTTTGGGTCAACTGTGTAACAAGTGTGGCAGGGTGGGTCATCTGAAGGAAGGTTGTGATGCTTTCCATAGGCGAACTATGGAGGACGGAATGGCGGTAAATGAGTCTGATGTTGCTAAAAAAAATGCAGCAGAGAAAGACAATGAAAAGGGGCTTTGGAAGACAATTCAGAGGTATAGAAGACCGAGGAAATAGGAAACATCTGTGCAGAACCACCAATCGGGTTCACGTTTTGCAGCATTACAGGATGATATGGAGGATGTGCCGATAGTGGGGAAGATGGAGACCAACAAAGGTTCAGTTGTGAATAACGTTGTACCGCAAAAAAGGCAAGGAAAAGGAATTCTACACAAACATAGTACTCAAGGGAAACAATCAGGAGGAGCAAGGGGTTCAATTAATGAGGTTGAAGCGAGTAAAGTTAAGAGCAAGGGGAAAGCATCACAAGCGAGCAAGAAGGAAGCAGAAAGGTCGGAGGGAGCTATATCAAAAGGGGATAATCCAGACGGAGGACATGTGGTTTTGAAGGAGTGTAACCGTAGCCTGGATGGATTATTGAGTGTTCCAGAGGCAAACCTTGAGCCACATGTGTGGCAAGGGGTTCACATGGAAAATAAAGAGAACCTGAATCCGGGTGTGAAGGATAGTGGCGGGATGCGAGTTGAGGGTAGCTTTGTGGAGCAAACAGACGATATCAGTATGAGCATGGAGGAGGTATGTCTGACCATTGCTCTGGATCAATAATGCTTCTTATTAGCGGATTTCTTTATATTTCTGTCAATATGATTAAGCTACTGATATGGAACTGTCGTGGGGTAGCAAGCAAGGGAGTTGCTGCTGTTATAAGAGACTTCAAATTTAAACATAAAGTGGATGTACTAGTGATTCTAGAGCCCAAAATAAGTGGTACTCAGGCCATAAAGGTTATCAAGAACTGGGGGTTTAGGCACTCAATAAGGATGGAAGCTGATGGCTTCTCAGGGGGGTATTTGGCTTCTGTGGGAGATAGAGGACTTAGAAGTTGATGTGAGGATTCTAAATGAACAATTTATTCATTGCAAGTTGTGTTTCCCCCGGGGGGGGGGGGGGGGGGGGGGGGGGGGAGATGATGTTTACATCGGTGTATGCTAGCCCTATTGAATCTAAAAGGGTGAGTCTGTGGAATCTACTCTATAACTTGTCATCTGAAACCTCATTGCCATGGAACTTAGGGGGTGATTTTAATGATATCAAAACTCCTAATGAGCAAATGGGAGGAGGCCGTGTTAATGAAGCAAGATGCAGGAGGTTCGACAATTGGATCGAAGACTGTAGTCTTATTGATATCGAGGCTCAAGGGCCATTCTTCTCATGGAAGGGTCCCAAGTGGGAGGGGTTGGAGAGGGAATATAAGAGGTTGGATCGCTGTCTATGCTCAGTTAGTTGGCTCGAAAAGTTTATGGATGCTGAGATAAGAGTCTTACCACAAATATGTTCAGACCACCATCCTTTGCTGATTATGCTGTCAAGGGAACATGAGGGCAGAAGGCAAAGAATTTTTAAATATGAAGCTATGTGGAAATCACATGAGTTCTTCAATAATTTGTTGGAAAGGAGTTGACGTTGCAATGGTGAGGCTCATGATAAGTTGTTTGCTTTACAAGTAGACTTGAGGAAGTGGAACAAGGAGGTTTTTGGGAAGCTAGAAGACCGGAAGAGAAGATTGTATAATCGTTTAAATGGAATACAAAAAAGTCTTGAAAGAAGCAGAAATCCTTTCCTTGAATGTTTGGAGGCGGAGTTGGAAGAGGAATTGCTTTAAACGCTACGGCAAGAGGAAATTTTCTGGTTTCAAAAATCAAGGGGCCGTTGGCTAGAAGATGGGGATCAAAACACAAAATATTATCACTCCAAAACCTCGATAAGGAGGAGGATAAGCAAAGTCACCATGCTTAAGAATAATATGGGGGAATGGATTGAAGATGAGAAGGAAATTGCTAATCTATTTCTTGGGTTCTATAAATCCTTGTTTAGTGAAGACATGTGCGAAAGGCTGGATACCTACACGGTAGTCCTGAGGGCTAGTGGATGAGGACAGTTGGAAGAGACTCGGTAGAGGGGTTAGTGATATGGAGGTTTGTAATGCTTTCTTTCAAATGGGAGGATATAAAGCGCTTGGAATAGATGGCTTCCCAGCTGTGTTTTACCATTAGAATTGGGAATTGGTGGGTCCTTCGGTCACCAAATTCATTAAAACTTTATGGAGTCAGCCGGACAGAATTGGGGAGGTGAATGAGACGCTGGTGGTGTTGATTCCAAAGGTGGATAAGCTAGAACAGGTTAGTCAGTTTAGACCCTGATCTAACCATATTTTTACATGATTTTTGGTAATTAAATGGGGATTTTTAATGTGTTTTCTCATAGTTATTGAGCTTTAAATATATCTCTTGTGATAAATTGATATTAAGAGTAAATATATTAAATTAGGGCTAAAAAGGGTAAAATTGTTTTTTAAAAATGTAATTACTCTTAATCATTGATTTTTCTGAGAGTATTTGATTTTAGGTTAATTATTTTAGATTGAAGAAGCCTGAAAATATTAGAACATATTTGAAAATATAAGTTCAAACCCAAGTTGTAAAATTTTCAGTTTAGTCCTTCTACTAAACTTTTTGAACTTTTCAGTTAGGTCCCTGAGTTAAACTATGCGTTCTGATTAAATAAAGGCAGCTGAACTTTGACTTTTTTATTTTATTTTATTCATTAAAACCAGTAGATGCAAGAGACGTAGCTGACTGAAAACACATACAGAAAACGCCAAGAACTGCGAGATCATAGGAACCCAAGAATCAGAGAGCAAACAGATCATCACGCCAGGAATCAAAACAGAACCAGCTGGAAGGAGAAAAGAACGGGATCTTAACGCAAAAATCACGTAAGAAGAGAGATCATCAGGCTTAACGGCAAGAACTGAAACAGAAAAATAAAAGAGTGACGACACAAAGACGCAGACCTTCGATCACGCCACCACCTGCGACCTTCAACCCCATCCTCGCCGGCGAGGATCACTCCGCCATCACCACTCTCATTCTCGCCGGCGAGGATCACTCCAACCACCACCGTCATTTTCCCAGCAATCATCACCTTCGACCATCATCCTTCTTCCTCCTCCACGCTGACGACTTCCTCCCTCTTTCACCACCATTCTCCCTCCACCACGCACAACACCATTTTATTGGTGAGTTCTGGCAAGGTTCTGTATTTCCGGCGTTGTGTGTCCCCGCCGGCAAGACTCTATGATTTCCAGTGAAGTTGTGATTGTCATGTGTTGCTGATTCCCTCTTTCTTGGTGGTGGATATTGACTTGAGTTCCAAAGCTTCAAAGGGGAGTTAATTTGTTCATTCTATTAGTCTAGATTTATACATTTAAGTTGTCTAGTTTTAGGGATTATTGTATATAAATTGAACTGAGATTAATGTTTATTGTCT
This sequence comes from Acacia crassicarpa, assembly GCA_034222035.1. Taxonomy (NCBI): domain Eukaryota; kingdom Viridiplantae; phylum Streptophyta; class Magnoliopsida; order Fabales; family Fabaceae; genus Acacia; species Acacia crassicarpa. The sequence goes on along the minus strand of JAWXYG010000006.1, from coordinate 47,412,539 downwards.
TTGTTAGATTGATAATTGTGATTGATTTTGGATTTTGCAATGTGAAGATTATATTTGCTTTAATTTCTTGTGGTTGCAATGAGATTAAATTAATTAGCGTGTTATTGTCTAGTTAATTTAGTTGATTTGTGCCCTTTGAGAGACTGTTATGTACTCAATTTTAAGAAGACTCATGTTGCATTATTCGAATTTTAATTGCACATCAAGTGGTTTTTAACAATTTCTCAAAAGGTAGTAGTTTGCTATATTTGTAGGAGCTACTATTAATTGAGAATATTGGACTCAAGTGTTATCTTGGGGTTTTTCTTAAACTCCCATAATCTTTTTGAGCAAGGATAGTCATTCATTCATCACTAAGAGCGCCATCTTCCATATTTTCAATTCGATTTTATTTAATTCACTCATTCACCAATTTTATAAAAATACCAAAAATATTAGTTTAGCATTTAATTTAATTGCAAATTTATTTTAGTTTATCAACTGAAAAAAAATCCAAAACCAATTTTCCCTTGTTTTAATTGCATGTGCATGTCATTTAGATTACTTAGAACTCAATAAAAGGCTCCTCGAGGGAGAGAACGATCCTAGGTTTGCCTATACACAATTCTTGGTTAATTTTTGATTGTGGATCCCAAGGCTAAAGACAAAAAGGGCCCTCATCAGACCCATTGCTCTATGCAACGTCATCTATAAGGGTTTACTAAAGTACTAGTGAATAGGCTAAAACCTTTCTTAGATCGTTTGATATCACCTTATCAAACAAGTTTTATACCTAGGAGGAATATACATGACAACATCATTATTGCTAAGGGAGTAGTTCACTCTATGAATAGACTACAAGGCAATAAGGGATTCATGGTTATAAAGATTGACCTTAAAAAAGTGTATGATCGTATGAGCTGGTCGTACATTGAGAAAGTGCTGGAGGAAATTGAGCTAGATGAACATGTTAGAAAAGTAATAGAGGGCTGTGTAAATTCGGTCAAGATGTCCTTGATGTGGAATGGGATAAAGCGGGAGGATTTAAACCCTTCTAAAGGTTTGAGGCAAAGGGACCCACTATCTCCCTACTTGTTTGTGTTAGGATGGAAAAACTCTCTCATTTAATCTCTGATTGTGTGAGTAGCAGTCAATGAAAACCCATTAGATTGGGACAAAGAGGGGCTGAGGTGTCACACCTACTCTTTGTAGATGACTTACTACTTATCTATGAGGCTGAGCTGGACCAAATGTGTATGGTTATGGAGGTGTTGGAGGTCTTTGGGAACATGTCTGGGCAAAGAGTTAATAAGCAGAAAACCAGAATATTTTTCTCAAAGAATGTGGACAGAAGGGTCCAGAATGAGTTGTGTAATTTTTCAAGATTTGCTACGAAGGACAACTTGGGGAGGTACCTGGGAGCCTTTCTAACAAATGATAGGAGGAGAAGTAACAACTTTCAGCATATACTTGACAAGATGCAAAGCAAACTTAGCAACTGGAAAAAGCAGCAACTATCCTTTGCTGGCCGAATCACGCTTGTACAGTCCGTTACCAATCAAATGGCGATTTATGCCATGCAACATTCTGTCTTACCTGTGGGAGTGAGGAATCAAATGGAAAAAATTCAAAGAGACTTCATTTGGGGGCGAGAGGAGGGAAAGAGGAAAATGCACTCGATAAGCTGGGAGACTCTATGCAGGGGAAAACACAATGGTGGGATAGAGTTGAGAAGCTTGGAAATTATGAATAAAGCTTTGCTGGGCAGAGTGGCTTGGAATTTAATTACTAAGCCAAATAGTCTATGTTCGCTGGTTCTTAGTGGGAAGTGTAAGAGGAAGTGCAATTTCATGAAATGCTGTAAAGGGACAAAAGCTGACTCTGAATTGTGGCGGCATTTAACTCAACTCTGGCCTCAGATAGTTGAAAATATATACTGGGATATTAGAGATGGAAAGGAGGTTTTGTTTTGGGAGGATAAGTGGGTGGAGGATAAGAAATGCCTAGTTGGAAAGTGTATTAGGCAGCTGGCCGAAGGGGAGAATGGTGTGACAGTAAGCGAAATGCTGAATACGAGTGGTAATTGGGACATGGAGAGGATGGAAAGTAGGGTTAATGAAGAAGGGAAGGAGTTAATAAGAGCAATACTACCCCCATCACCTGATAATGATAAAGATACCATTAAATGGGGCAGGAACTTCAAGAGTAATTATGTTGTAGTTGATATGTACCACTGTCTGAAAAATGAACCAGCTAGTGAAATGGGTGGCTGGAATTTCATTTGGAGGTGGAGGGGGCCAAGGAGGGTCCAGACTTTCCTTTGGTTGGCTGTGCATAATAGATTCTTAACTAGAGTGCGAAAAAGTAGGATTTTAGGGGGGAATCCAGGCTGTGTTTTCTGCAGTCAAGAGGAGACTTTGATGCATTGTCTGTGTAATTGTCCTAGTGTTTGGACGTTGTGGCAGGAACTATTAAATAGTTATGTGGTATCTAATTTTTTGCTATTGTAGGATAATGAATGGCTGATACAAAATCTTGCTCATCTTGATGAGACCTGGAGGCTTATTTTCGGGCTTACTTGCTGGCTTTTGTGGATGTGGCGAAATAAGAGCTGTTTTTAGGAAGGCTTTGTGATGTCGGCAGATCGTGCTAGCATTGTTTTCTAGTATGTCAAAGAAATTAGGTGTGCACAGAATGTCTTCAGCAGGTGTAGTGTTAGTAAAAAGCAGTGTTTGTTGGGTGGGAAGCCCTAGTAGAAGGTTGGGTTAAACTAAATGTAGATGGGGTTTCAAAAGGAAGAGGAGGGGCTGCAGGTTGTGGTGGTGTAATCCGTAACTCGCAAGGGCAATGGTGTGGTGGTTTCAGTAGGAGGTTGGGTGAATGTTCAGCTCTGCATGCAGAAATTTGGGGGGTGTTAACAGGTCTTGAACTAGCTTGTAAGGATCAGTGGAAGAGGATATGTAACACCCCCAAATTTCTAACAATTATAATGACATAAAATTACAATAATTTTTATGAGTGAAATTCAAAATAACTATAATTTGGGAAGTGTTACCACCGTACTTGTATGGGGACAAGTGCAAGGCTACCTTATTACATTAACGTAAATCCAAACTTAAATAAAAATGTTTTATTCAAAGCATAAAGTAAAATAAAACTAGATAGAGTTAGCCGACTATTCTTCCACACTTCTCACTGCTAGCCCCAGCCTTGAAAACCTGTTTCACTGAAATTCTGCTCCCCCGAAGGATCATCACAGCCCAGAACACAAACATCAGCAAAAGCTGGTAATCCTAATAAACAAAAATAATATAGAAAAATAATAATAATGATAAATATAAATATAAATATTTATATGATGATAAAAAAATATCATAAACATTTTGAAATTTTAAATAGGACCCATAATAGCTAAAAAGGCCAAATGCTTAATATGATTAATTTTGCAACAGCATTTGTTTTGATTCATGGTCTGAAATAGAAGAAGATTGGAGAGGAAATTTAAACATTAAAAGCAATTGTCATGAAGAAGATGACTAAAAATGTAAAAGAAATCCAAATTAAAACATGATCTTCCTTAGAGACAAAAGCAAGAAGAATAAATGCTTTATCCTGTAGCATTTGGTTGACTTGATGTTGCATCTGTTGGCTGGCTTGGTGTTGTCGCTTGGGTGTTGCTTACCATTGTCATTTTGCTTTTCACATTTGGTCTTTGTGTGAGATGGGAACTAGGAATACGCCATAGCGGCACATTCTTCCAAGATGTTTGTATAGAAGGCTGACTTAAAGTCTCCTACATTAAAGTTTATGTTACTAAAAGCAAGTTCATAATCAATCAAAGCTTATAAAATTGAAGTGGAAGATTTTACCTCACTTGGCTGCACACTTGTTTGTGTGTTCATTGTGGCACTCAATACACTAGGCTGAGTGTTTCTTTCATTGGTTTGAATATGAGGACTTCCAATGTTGCTTGAATCCTTACAACTTCTTTTGTTGTGGCCGAGAGTGCCACAATTTGAACATTTTGCTGCAAAACCAGTTCTACTCATCTTAGATTTTCCTTTCTTTTCTTCATTTGGATCCTTTTTTCTTGATATTCGTGGTCTACCAATAGTCTTTCTATATGTTGGTGGAAGTACATCTGGATATTCTGTTGTTGTCCATAAGTTGGCTCCATTTGTAGGAAAAATGATAGGTTCATAACATGCTTGATAAGCCTCTTTCCTATAATGAATGGACACATAATCTTCTGGGTTCTTTGACGACCAATATATGCAACTTATGCTATGAGCACAAGGGATGCTAGTTAATGACCACTTTCTACAACTACATTCTTTAACTTTTAGATCAAGTGCAAATCTCTCATGTCCATCATGAACCTCAAACTTTTCATCTCCAGCCCAAGAAGGTAACCATCTACCACTATCCTTAGCCTCTCTTTCTAATCTCTTTTTAATATTTGGAAGAATTGAACCTTGAAAGCTATTCATTTTAGCTCTATTAGTAGCCCACCTATTCATGAAATAAATCCTAAGATCCTCCAACATTGTCAAGGTTGGTTTTTCTCTTGCATCAAGAATAACACTATTGAAAGCTTCACTCATGTTATTTACTAATACATCACACTTTGGTTCAAAAGAAAATCGAGACTTACTCCAAAATCTGGGAGGAATTTTGATGAGATACTTATATGCATCATCATTAATTTTCTGAATATCCTTCATTGCTCTTTCCCATGCCTGTGGGTACGTAGCTTTGGCTGCCTTCCACATCTTTTCTTTCAGATTTGTTCCTGGGAATCTCTTTCTAAAGTTGTTGTATAGGTGCCGAACACAAAATCGATGATCTACTCCAGGTAAGAGCTCATCAAAGGTAGGTAAAAGACCCTATAAAATAATTACAATGTTAGGTTTATATAATATATGTGAAATTAAAAAAGTAGACAAGAAATGAAATTTACCTTTTGTTGATCAGTAATAAAGGTATAGGATTTGCACTTATTTGTCCCACCAAGGTCTTCAATTAAATTAGATAGAAACCAATTCCAAGAATCTTTGGTCTCTGCCTCTACAACAGCTATAGCAATGGGGAGCATTTGCTCGTTAGGATCTCTACCAACCGCAGCCAATAATTGGCATCTATATGGTCCTTTAAGAAAGCATCCATCCAACCCAATAATTGGCCTACAAGTGAAAAAGCTCTTTTTGCAAGCTTCAAAGCATATATACAATCTTCCAAATTTAGGGAGCATGTTTCTAGATGGCATTTGAGTATCAAGCTCTGCATCATAGTCAGGTGGCCTCTCCACTTTTAACAACACAGTAGAGTTAGGATTTGACCTTATTAGCTCATGACAATAGTCATACAACCTTCGAAATTGTTCTTGAAAAGACCCATGAAGGTGATTTAATGCTTGTCTCTTTGCTCTGGAAGCTACTACCTTTGAGACATTAACATTCCACTTTCTCTTAGATCTACCAATAATATCTTTCAATTTATACTTGGGATTTTCTTTCACAGTTTTTTGAATACTCCTACCCAGCCATTTGGATGTTAACAAATGATTATTCACCTCCCTGCTACATTTATGCTTGTCATTGAGCGTCCTTAATTGCCATGTCTCTTCTCCCTTTAACTTTACACAATATGCCTTCCAGTCACAGCCTTGCTTGCACCTTACTCTAATCCTTTCCATATCATTTTTAATAAACTTTAGCCCTTTACCAGCATGCACAGCATATGAGACTATGGCTTCCTTAAAATCCTCCCTTGTGTTGTAAAGTGTTCCTAGCTCCCACTTGTATTCACTCATATTTTTGACTAACTTATGCATTGGAAACCTATTCTCAATACATCCCTCTCCGTCTCCATCTCCACTTTCATCTCCAACTTTTTCCTCATCATCAAGGCTTTCTGAATCCTCACTTTCATGTTCTTCATTTGAATTATCTGTACAGTCTATATTGACCTCCTCAATGTCACCTTGAAAATATTCACCTTCATCCACTTCTTCTTCACTATCATTAAAGTCAATATTCAAGGCACTATCTTCATCAGAATTGTTGCCCATCTTTGATGCAAACCTTTGAATCTATACATAAGTTCAAATATTGTAAGAAAGTAAGAAAGCAAGAAATGAGAAAAATGGACAAGTTTGATTATATTTGTGACAGCCAAGTAGGGCAAATGAACAACGAACAATGGGCGTAAGTCCAAGTTACTATTTAATGCAAGCAAGTGGGATTGTATACAATTGAATATTCTATGGTAGGGGCTTTAATGTGATATTTATTTACTATTACCTATTTGGGTTTCATTAATTTGTATTGATAGTTCCTTCTACATTTTATATTAGATTTTCTACATTTGTAACTAATAGAAAAGGCAAATTCGCTTAATTTTTTTACTGTTGCTAATTTATTTGGCTTGTCCTTGCAGCAACTTGTATGGCAGAGAAAATATATTGACCCCAGATACTTGAATCAATAAGAGTTTTTCCAAAACACTACCAGCTATGGGTTGTATTCTTCATAATGGCAGGGTTGCATCTACAGATTATTTGAATTGGTACGAGTTTTTTCAAACCAGTACCAGCTATGCCTCTGTGTTGATTGATCTAATGACATCATTGGCATTATGCATCCTTGCTTGTAGGCCTACATATAGAGATTGAAGTTTTCGCTGAACTGTCCTACTCCTATGGGAAAGATTGATCAATCCTATTCCGAAGAGGAAGGCATCCCTTTTAGGTCTATTTGGGGCAGTTACAGACTAGATAGAGCGGGAATGATTTTAGTCTATTCAATCTAAAGCTTGAGTTAAGTGGTGGGAACACAATCGAGTGAAAGCATGGCAAGCGATTTCAATCCCTCGGTCTTCTTCACAGGTGAGCAATTAGAAAGAAGCAAGCAATTGAAACCGAGAGGAAAGAAAGCTCATGCAGGATGTATACAACCAATAGTAAATATAAAAAGAAAAAACAGACTTACAAGATTGATTTCACGGACTGGTTATTTCTATGGATTTGTTCAAAGCCGGATGAGTTACACATGGATGTATCAAAGCCGCATGGATGAGTTATAGATAGAGGGGATCGTTAATGAGAAACCCTAAAATAGTTTAAAGATTAAATAAATTTCAATTTATAGGATAGCAGATTTATTTTTATTTTCAAATATAAACATATTAAATTACAAAGTAACATGTAAGCATGCTTTGTCAACATTTAATCGCACAGTCATCGTTTCGCATTGCTGAGTTGGTGTTTTCCGTTAAGTTAGCCTAACGGTGTTAACATTAAGGGACTAAACGTGTACTTTACAAACTTAAGGAACTAAATTGATACCTAAGGCAAACATAAAGGACCAAACGTATACTTTAGCCATTTATTTATTTTGGTGGCACTAATGAGATATCATGTTAATTGTTATGGTGTCTAATTCACCATTTGAGTTTCAACCTCGCAATAATTGGTAATATCCTATACAAAAAACATATATAGAGAGTTAATTTTATATATAATATAGTGTTGATATTTCTTAACCTTGTTTTAATTTACATCCATTGATGTTCCTTCAACAATAATAAAAAAGAAGAGAGAATGAGAAAATTAAGAAAGATAACTAGGATAATTTTAAAATATATGTCATATTAACTAACTTAATTAATTTTTTCATCTAACCAAATTCAATAAATATGTATTTTATTAAGAACCAGAGGAAGTACTATAAACTCTCTTTGGTCTGATTTATAAACAACCTTCTCTTTTATTAGTTTAGTCCTACACACACATATACATACATACATACTTATATATATATATATATATATATATATATATATATATATATATATATATATATATATATATAGACACACAAGCAATAATTCTACTTTGTCTAAAAATTTAACACACTTTTTGTATTTTTACTCTCAATTAATTGCATGGTTCTCTCATCTTTTTTCCCACTCATTCCCACTCATTCTCTCTCATTCATCATCTTCATAAATAAGGTTATATTTGAATAAAAATGATTTAATGGGATATTTTAAAATTTTTAATATTGGAATATAATTTTTTACTAGGAATATTTTTTAAATTTTAAATTATTAATTAATTTTTTAATATTTAATGTAGTCATTATTTAATATTTAAAAACATGGGTGAGCACTTTGGTCAAATTAAAAAATTATAATGACCTTAGTGTCTTTTTTATTTGATTACAAGATATTTACATCTCTATTCATCAATTCTTGACGTATAATCTTGATTACAACAAATGATGTAATAAAAATTACAACATATATCCTCTTTATATTACACAAGCACAAGCAAATATTGTAATCAAAATCACATGTAATCATTTCCTATGAAATCGAATTTAACGAGCCATTACAAAATATCTACTCAATCATTCTTGGGCCTCACTTGTGAGTGTTTGGGCTTGTAATGAGCCTTAGTTTGATATTGAGTTATTTTTTGCGCTAACACTTATTATCCAATTCTAATATAATATATCATATCCAAACAAAAAAAGAGAAAAAATTTCATATAAAGTTGGTTGAAATAATAAAATTCTAAATCAGGTTGGTAAATTCAATAAATGATTAATTAAGTTATCGACCCAATTTAGAATTTCTCAATATGAGTTAAATAACTTTATTGCCCTCTCTTTATCTCGTCTCTCCTCTTAAAAAGATTTTAGTGCTTTCAGACTTATTTTTTTCAATAAGTATATACATGTAACAACATTAATGTATAATAAAACAAAATATGATTCACGTAAATCAAAAAAATTTTGTTTTGAAAGATCATCAAGAATAATTCCAGCCAAAAGAAAGAAAAGCATAAGTCAAAAAACAATTAAATGATTTCCATCTCAATATTGAGAATCGAAAATTTTATTTTTGACTTGAATTTTTTTTAAGAATAAAATTAAAATATATTAATAAAAAAAATCTTACTTATGCGATATTATAATCAAATATTTTCATTAATGGAATTAAAAAGAAAAGTTTCATTAACATAAAAAACCAATTTAAATAGGAGTATCACACATGTCAGAATTCTGTCATTAGTGAAATTTGGTTTTATTTTTATTAACAAAACAAATTTAAGTGTAGTTCGTCCAAAAATAAAATTTTTTATTGACAATATTTAAATTAAAATCATTTAATAAAAAATTCTGACATGTGTGATACTCTTATTTAATTTGGTTTTTTACATTAATGAAACTTTTTTTTAATTCCATTAATGAAAATATTTGATATATAATGTCACATAAGTAAGATTTTTTTATTAACATATTTTAATTTTCTTCTCATTAAAAAAATTCAAGTCAAAAAAATAAAATTTTTGATTCTCAATATTGAGATGGAAATCATTTAATTTTTTTGGGATTATGCTTTCCTTTCTTTTGGTTGGAATTATTCTTGATGATCTTTACAAACAGAAAAAATCTTTGGTTTATGCGAATCATATTTTGTTTTATTATACATTAATGTTGTTATATGTATACACTTATTGGAAAAAATAAGTTTGAAAGCACTAAAACCCTTTTAAGATAAGAGATGAGATAATAAAGAGAGGGCAATAAAGTTATTTAATTCATATTTATAAATTCTAAATTAGATCGATAACTTAATGAAAGATTTATTGATTTTACCAACCTAATTTAGAATTTCATTATTTCAACCAACTTTATATGAGATTTTCCAAAAAAAAAAAAATCTACTATAATATATTCATGGCCAATGTATGTTAGTCTAGTTAATAAAGGAGTTTGCTAATAACATAAAATTATAAGTTCAAATTTCACTGATATGAGAATTTTATTGGTGGACAATTTGTAAGATCTCTACAAGTGTTTTTTAAACCCAGAGACATACCTAATAGTGAGCCTATCATCCAAGATCCCCCCCCCCCCCCCCCAAAAAAAAAAAACATTATTTGTTCATGTTGTTCCATAGGTTTGAGCTCTCTGACGAGGCTTTTCCATCCTAACTTATACATTCATTGTATTCATTATACTTAAATGTTTAATTAGTGTCTTAATGATGTATTTGACTTCTTAACAAGCTTAAATTATATGTAAGAAATTTATTTCAGATTAGCAAAAATAAATTTCATGTCGTTAACCCATAAAGGATCAACAGCCTCTCATCTGAATAAAAGGGCAATTTTTTTTAAGGTGATTAATTGTGAATTCATCCTTTTTTAATGCCTCACTTATACTATGTTTTTTTAAAAAAAAAAAAATCTTAAAAAAATATCACTTGAATTTTAAATTTTTAAATAGATGAGTTGTCAATTCTTTTATTATTTTTATTAATATCATTATTCTTATTGTCAATTGGATTTTAAAATTCAAATGGTTTTTTTTATACATTTTTTTATTTATTTATAAATTATCAAGTTGTGCTTCTATGTCCGGTATATATATATATATATATATATATATATATATATATATATATGTAAAAGTTATGGTTTTGTTTACATTTTTCTTGAGGTGACTCAATCAATTATTATGATAATCTAACTTTATCGCTGTCCCTTAACGCTCAGGGAAGCCAAAAAGTCAATTTGGGAAAGCGCAAAGTTTTGTCAAGTTTCTCTTATTTTTATCTATTAGGAGCCACATTTATAATTGATTTAGCCATTGAGTTGCAATAATTGAGAGTGTAATAATAGTATAATACGACTTATTAAAATATTGGCATGATGGCTCGATGAAGAGGATAAAGCCTGATTCTGAGGATCAATTTATACTAGGTCATTAATTTAACTAGCACAGACCCGTGCAATGCACAGGTATAAGTCTAATAAAACGATCTATATTGTTTTATATGATAGCGAAACTAATTGTTTTTATCACTATATTATCATGTTGAAAATTTTATAAATTCTTGTAAAGATTGAAAAAATTCATTAATTTTCTAGCAAACTTAAAAATATAACAATTTTTTATATAATGGAATATGGAAATATAAGTTCTTATACAATGATTACAAATTTCATTGTAAATACTATCTATGTCAATTTCCTCAAACTCTAATGGCAACACAAACAAAAACAACAATTGATGCATAAATGTGGATGTGTGTTATCAAGAATATAAAATGAAAAAAAGTTATAAATTTAAGTAATGTAATTCGAATTTCCAATCAAGATAAAGATGGGTACACAAAAGGGGAAAAATCATTTAGAAAACGTCGATGAAGATGGAAACACAAATAAAAGATATCAGAAGATATGAGTAATGCATTAAGGGATGCAATGCAAAATCAATATTAATAAGAAGAAAAGCCAAAAAGATGAGGAAAGAGTGGAAGATGTCCAGTTTGACGATTTGCTGCTAAAGATCATGAGTAAGGACATAGAATGTGGAGCACAAATCCAAAGCGCACCCCAATATTTATAGCATGCGACATAACTACTGCGACCACTCCCACTATAATGACATCACAATCCACTCCCACTATAATGACATCACGATCCCGAGCCGTGTGCGCACAACGTCCGCTAAAACTACATAATGGGGAATTAGGTGTGCGCACGACAACATGAAGAGCCCAACTTCCAAATATATATATATATATATATATATATATATATATATATATATATATATATATGGGAAAAAGATTTCTCCTGTCACTGGAGATAGAGTTATCTCCAGTGACCCCAAAACTACGTCGTTTTGAGTTAATGAAAGGTTTGTTAGTAATTTCAGGTGAATTAATGAAGAGTGTTTTGGTAAAATGTATATGATTAAAAAATAAACAGAATTACAGAAACACTCTTCATTAATTCACCTGAAATTACTCACAAACCCTTCATTAATCCAAAACGACGTCATTTTGGGGTCACTGGAGATAACTCTATCTCCAGTGACAGGAGAAATCCTTTACCCTATATATATATATCCAAATTTAAATTAAGGGTAATTCAATCTTTTAGTCCTTCAAAAATAAAATTTACTTATATAAGAAGACAAATAAATAAGGAATTATATTTGAATCCCTATATTATCTCTAACTACATCTCATATATTTGTTTTAGAAAATAAATTTTCACTAAATAAATTTTGAAGATTAAAACATGAAAAAACACGATCCTTAGCCGTGTGCGCATGACGTCAGCTAACACACATCATGGGGAATTAGGTGTGTGCACGACAACATGAAGAGCCCAACTTTTAAATATATATATATATATATATATATATATATATATATATATCCAAATTTAAATTAAGGGTGATAAAATCTTTTGGTCCTTCAAAATTTAAATTTACTTATATAAGAAATCAAATAAATAAGGAATTATCTTAGTTAATTTATTTGGAATTTGAATTCTAATATTATCTCTAACTACATCTCATATATTTGTTTTAGGAAATAAATTTTAAAGATTAAAACATGGAAAAACATGATCCCTAGTCATGTGTGCACGACCTCTGCTAACACAACATAATGGGGAATTAGGGTGTGAGCACGATAACATGAAAAGCCCAACTTCCAATATATATATATATATATATATATATATATATATATATATATATATATATCCAAATTTAAATTAAGGGTAATACAATCTTTTGGTCCTTTAAAATTTATATTTACTTATATAAGAAGACAAATAAATAAGAAATTATTTTAGTTAATTTATTTAGAATTTGAATCCCTATATTATCTCTAACTACATCTCATATATTTGTTTTAGGAAATAAATTTTAAAGATTAAAACATGAAAAAAAAAAAAGTAAATTCAAATGCGTTTTGAAAATAAAAACTTGCAAAAACAGTAAATTCAATTGCAGTTATTGATGAAAAAATATTTAGTTATTATTGAGCAAAAAGTAATATTGATAAAATAGTCTGTAACTACCTTCCCAATTCTCCCTCTTTCATAACCACATTGCTTTTTTTTTTTTTAGCCATTAAAAATATTAAGTAAAAGAAGTTGATGAAAAAATATTTAGTTATTATTGAGGAAAAAGTAAGATTGATAAAATAGTCTGTAACTACCCTCCCCATTATCCCTTTTTTATAACCACGTTGCTTTTTTTTTTTTTTTTAGCCATTAAAAATATTAAGTAAAAGAAGTTGATGAAAAAATATTTAGTTATTATTGAGGAAAAAGTAAGATTGATAAAATAGTCTGTAACTACCTTCCCCATTATCCCTCTTTCATAACCACATTGCTTTTTTTTTATTTTTTTTATTTTAGCCATTAAAAATATTAAGTAAAAGAAGTTATTTTGGCAGTTTGTATTTACTTATATAAGAAGACAAATAAATAAGAAATTATTTTTGTTAATTTATTTAGAATTTGAATCATTATATTATCTCTAACTACATCTCATATATTTGTTTTAGGAAATAAATTTTAAAGATTAAAACATGAAAAAAAAAACAGTAAATTCAAATGCGTTTTGAAAATAAAAACTTGAAAAAACAGTAAATTCAATTGCGGTTATTGATGAAAAAATATTTAGTTATTATTGAGGAAAAAGTAAGATTGATAAAATAGTCTGTAACTACCTTCCTCATTATCCCTCTTTCATAACCACATTGCTTTTTTTAAAAAAAAAAAATTTTAGCCATTAAAAATATTAAGTAAAAGAAGTTGATGAAAAAATATTTAGTTATTATTGAGGAAAAAGCAAGATTGATAAAATAGTCTGTAACTACCTTCCCCATTATCCCAAGATTGATAAAATAGTCTGTAACTACCTTCCTCATTATCCCTCTTTCATAACCACATTGCATTTTTTTTTTATTTTAGCCATTAAAAATATTAAGTAAAAGAAGTTGATGAAAAAATATTTAGTTATTATTGAGGAAAAAGTAAGATTGATAAAATAGTCTGTAACTACCTTCCCTGTTATCCCTCTTTCATAACCACATTGCTTTTTTTTAAAAAAAATTTTTATTTTAGCCATTAAAAATATTAAGTAAAAGAAGTTATTTTGGCAGTTTGTATTTACTTATACAAGAAGACAAATAAATAAGAAATTATTTTAGTTAATTTATTTAGAATTTGAATCCCTATATTATCTCTAATTACATCTCATATATTTGTTTTAGGAAATAAATTTTAAAGATTAAAACATGAAAAAAAAAACAGTAAATTCAAATGCGTTTTGAAAATAAAAACTTGAAAAAACAGTAAATTCAATTGCGGTTATTGATGAAAAAATATTTAATTATTATTGAGGAAAAAGTAAGATTGATAAAATAGTCTGTAACTACCTTATCCATTATCCCTCTTTCATAACCACATTGCTTTTTTTTTTAGCCATTAAAAATATTAAGTAAAAGAAGTTGATGAAAAAATATTTAGTTATTATTGAGGAAAAAGTAAGATTGATAAAATAGTCTGTAACTACCTTCCCTATTATCCCTCTTTTATAACCACATTGCTTTTTTTTATTTTTTATTTTAGCCATTAAAAATATTAAGTAAAAGAAATTATTTTAGCAGTTTGTAGAATAAAAAGAACAGGTGTCAAGCAATAGGCTGCTTACTGCTCTACTTTTATATAAGTAAGAATGTAAGATAGGGACGAGTTTTTCTTTGCCCCAAAAAGAAAAAGTAATTGAAGTCATCTTTTTAAACGCCTCACGTTATTCATATACATGTTTTATTTATAAATTGTTTCTTTGATCCGGAAGAGCTACGTCCACACCGTGTGACGGTATACCCTATGGGGACTCGGATAAACTATTGCTAGAAGCCATTTTTGTCTTCAAGGATTCTCAATCATCAAATGCATAAATTGTTTATATTTTTCCACTACTTCAATCTTTAGTGACCCTTCCTCTCAAAGACATCTTATCCTCCAATTATAGCCCTCTGCAGTAGTATAAGCATAATTACTACTCCTTCCGGTTATAATTATAAGACATAATTACCAAAATTTAGAGAGATTAAGGAAAGAAGTTAAATTAGTTAAATTTATTATTTTTCGTAAAAAATCCCTGCTTTGAATTTAAATTTACATCAACGAAAAATTTGCTGCAGCAATAGTCTCGCGCACGTCGAAACTCTCCAAGCAATTTCGCGATGTGATACAGGACGAGGGTTGGTCCACACTGATAACTAGAGCTGTCAAGCAGGGCCGGCCCTCCAGGGCCTGGAGTAAGGAAAATACCTGTTTTTCAAAGCCCGGCCTGAGAGTATCAAGGCCAAGGTCGGCCCGCAGGACCCGGAAATTACTATTCCAAATTGTAATTATTTTTCCTCCGTTTTTTTCAAAGAAATATAATTAGTAAATTACAACATAAATCATCTAACAAATAAACACAGTCACTAATTCATAATCAAAAGCAAACTATGTTCACAAATAACTTATACAAAACATAAAAAGCAAACTATTAATTCCTAAGCAACATTAGTACAATGACTATTATTGTCGTCATCTTCACCACTATCATTAATTTCAAGCGGCATTTGATTGTTGATCCTTTATTATTGTTTATAACAAATAAAAAATACATATAAATTATTAAAAGATCCAACTTCAATAAGTGTTCAACTTTAAAAAAATAAAGAATAAAAAAATTGAAAGGCCCTCCAGGGCCGGCCCGTGTAAACCCTTGGCCCTCCAGGGCCAAACATCACCTCTCTCCTCCAATTTCTAAGCCCAACCCTTAAAGGGCCAGGGCTTAAATGAGCCGGCCTGATGGGCCTAGTCCGTTTTGACGGCTCTACTGATAACAATGGATTCAGTTCAACATTTGAAATTCAAATACTAAATTGAGGGTTCCAATATATGAATATTTTCTTGACCCAAAAAGAAAGGGAAAATTCGTTTGAGGGCCCTTATAGGGCAATTAATTCCAAAAAAGGCCCACAAAATCTGAAAATACGGAAAAAGGCCCTGAAATTCTGACAATACCCAAAAAGGCCCAAAGATTCTGACGGAGTTGTTAATGGGGCTGATATAGTTGTTAGTAGGGGGCTGATATAGTTGTTAACCGGGCTGATTTAGTTGTTAAAAAAAAAATTTAACAACTAAATCAGCCCGGTTAACAACTATATCAGCCCCCCGTTAACAACTACATCAGCCCTATTAACAACTATATCAGCCCCCGTCAGAATCTTTGGGCCTTTTTGGGTATTGTCAGAATTTCAGGACCTTTTTCTGCATTTTCAGATTTTGTGGGCCTTTTCTGAAATTAATTGCCCAATAGGGGCCCTCAAACGAATTTTCCCGAAAAGAAAAGGTATATGGATATTTTCAAAGAAATCTTAAAATTATTTTATTTAAAAATAAAATAAAAAGTAAAATCTTTCACGTGATACAATATAAGCCTGTTATTAAATTAATTATTATGAAGGAAATATTAGTAAGGGTGATATGGGAAAAATTGTTCAAAATTATTTTATTAAAAAAATAGTAGAATCGAGGTGTATGTGATATTAATGAATTGCAAATATTACTTATTTTAGAGAATATATAGGTGCATTATTAAATTATTATTGTATTTAATTATTAATGAGAAAGTATCAATAAGGGTATTTTAAGAAGAAATTGATAAAATTTAGAATGTTGTCTTATAATTAGGATCAAAATGAACCCCCAAATGTTATCTTATAATTAGGACTAAAGGGAGTAAATCCCAATATATTGATCCGTCGCTCAGTCTTTGTCTTGTTCGAACGAGTTTCCAGAATAGTAAAAAAAAAATCTAATTTATAATGTTTTTTCAGTTTATGTATAAGGCTTACAAATGACTTTGAGCTTGTACCCCATAAATTCCATAGCATAAAAGTCATTAAAACTGTATATTTGTGGTGAGGACCAAACCACATCGCCTAATATTTTCCACATCCTTACTTTCAATTTCCTTTCCCTCCATTCCCATATCCGAGTCATCTAATATCCCAGGTCCTGCTCCTTCTGCCAAACACAAGGCGTGCACTGGGAAAATACAGATCTGGATTCTTTCAAAATCTCATATCTCCTAATCCCTCAGTATCTTTATATCGTAATCATCCAAAAATTGATCTAAACATTTAAAGGGAGAGACATCATAAATTTTAAAAAATCGCACGTGGTAAATCTTAAAATTTTAAAATAGATGACCTGTCTCTCTCTAAACATTTAGATTCATTTTTGAACGGCTAAGATGAAAAGATACTAAGAAATGAGAAGAGAAGAAATTCTGAGATAATCTGCTTCCGGGTAAATACTCTCTCTCCTTATGATAAGACACCAATTAACTATTTTCACAAATTAATAAAAATAGTTAAAGTCAATAAAGTTATCTTAAAATTTAAATAATTTCCAATATTACCCCTATTAATTATATTAAATTCAAATATCATATTCATTATTACTCTCACTTAATATCCTTATTAATTATGAGCATACATGAAAAAAATAATTAATACTTTTTGATAATAAATAAGTGTTTTTATAAAAAATATTAAATAAACTTATTAATTAGTATTTTATACTAAAGGGTTAAGTATCATTTTTGCCCCTGAAATACGTGCCCAGGAGCAATTTTGCCTCTTAAGTTTCCGGAGGAGCAATGTTGCCCCTGGAGTATGAAAATGGAGCAATGTTGCCCAACTTTGCTCCATTTTCATACTTCAGAGGCAAAATTGCTCCTCCGGAAACTTAAGGGGCGAAATTGGTACTTAACCCTTCATAAAATAATTTTTCAAGATCGCGAAGTATTTTTTTAGTACCAGCCAGTATCATCAGTCAGTATCCTCAAATATCTTTTTAGTACCTGTTAGTACCTTGAAATATTTTTTCAACGTCCTAAAATAATTTTTCAAGATTATGAAGTATTTTTTCAACATCCTAGAATAACTTTTCAAGATCATGAAGTATTTTTTTTAGTGCCAACCAATATCCCCAGGCAGTATCCTGAAATATCTTTTTAGTACCTGTCAATATCCTGAAATATTTTTTCAACGTCCTAAAATAATTTTTCAAGATCATGAAGTACCTATCAATATTTTTTCAGTACCCGTCAGTATCCTGAAATCTCTTTTTTGTACCCTTAATATTTAAACAAAAAAGAGGGATCAGGTATATTTTGTGTCAAAACGACGCAGTATTAAAAAAGAGAACAGCAATGGAGGGAAGGCTGAAGAGTCACTCTCTTTGGAATTTGTGCCTCATTTCCATTTACTTTAGCTATTAACCCGAAATATCATCTTTGTAAAATAACTAATGACATTAAAAAAAAAAAAGGTTAAGTACCAATTTTATCCCTGAAGTATATGCCCAGGAGCAATTTTGCCCCTTAAGTTTTTGAAGGAGCAATCTTACCCCTAAAGTATCAAAACAGAACAATCTTGCCCCTCTGTTAGAAACTCTAACGGTCAACTAACAGTCAACGAACGTTGACCGTTAGTTGACCTAACGGGGGGGCGACATTGCTCAATTTTCATACTTCAGGGGTAATATTGCTCCTTCGGAAATTTAAGGGGCAAAATTACTCCTGGACACGTACTTCAGAGGCAAAAATGATACTTTAACCCTATAATAAAAATAGGCAAAAGTATCATTTTGTTTAGATGATAGACATCACAGATGCCTTGGTCTCGTTCACATTAATTGAGCACAAGCAAAAGATCATCACTCACAGGCGTCAATTCATGCAAGAAAGAGAAAGAATTGGTCATATTCAATAGGTGGGACCCAGTCCTTCAACCTCCTTGCCTTTAGCTTTAATTCTTGCTCTTTTCTTATGCCTCGTTTGTTATAAAGAAGATTTAAGAAAGGAAAGCAATGAAAAGAAAAAGAAAAGAAAGAAAGATTTGAAAAATGAGAGAAGATTGTTTGAGTTGTTTGGTAGGAAGAAAATGAAGAGGTAGTAGTTGGTAAAGAATTAGGAAATATCTATTTTACCCTCAAAAGAATTAATTCAAAATAAAAAAGAAAAATATTTTTTTTTGCTAAAATATATTTAAAAAAAATATATTCTTGTTAAGTTCGAACTCGTGAAAAAAAAAATTCGCCAAATTCAAACTTTCCCACTAAATTTGAACTTCCCGCCAAATTTAAATTTCAAAGGTAAATCTATCAAAAAGACACTTTTTTGGGAAGATTGCAGCTTTCCTTCCATTTTCGGATGAAACATTTCTCTCAAATAAGAGAAGATGAGTACTCATTGGAAGATGCTGACTGAACTTTTTCCATACCAAACACCCCAAATCCATAGAAAAATTAGGCTCTTTCCTTTCCTTTCCAACCAATTTTTTTGTAACAAACAAACGGATTCTCTATCCCAATTAATTGTCTTTTCCTCCCTCTTTCTCTTCAACGCCACCACTACCCACTCCTCCTTTGACTTCCCTACTTGCCTCATATTCGTAACTGCCTCCACTTAATTTTGTCTTTTCCTCCTTCTTTCTCTTGGACCCCACCATGTAACTACCTCCCCTTAATTTTGTCTTTTCCTTTGCCTCCTCCTTTCTCTTGGACCCCAGTCCCCACCACTACCCGCTCCTCCTTTGACTTCCCTACTTGCCTCATTTTCGTTACTAACTCCCCTTTGAATTCATGAGAGGATATCCTTTCCCTTTATTTCTGTCACTTTCTTTTTGTCATGAGAGGATAAGGCCTGATTTTGAGCGTCAATTTATTTATAATAATTCATTAATTTAATGGGGACAAGTTTTTCTTTTCCCACCAAAAGGAAAAAGTAATTGAAGTCATCTTTTTAAACGCCTCGCGTTCGGCGTTCTATATATGTTTTATTTATAATTTGTAAAGTTGCTTTGTTTTTTGGTCTGTCGTGTAGTGCTCAATTTATTTATTTCGGTTGCTCCAATGGAATACCATGTACTTACTATAAAATATATGTATGTAGAGAGTTGATTTTATTATAAATATAAGATATAATTTTTATATTTGTAAATCTTATTCTAATTTATTTTTATTAATATTCCCTCAATAATAATTAAGAAAGAGACAGAATGAGGAAATTAAAGAATATGACTAAATCGTTTTAAAAAAATATATATTATATTAATTAACTTTATTACTTTTTATCATCTGACCAAATTACGTAAATATGTCTCTTTCTTTTTATTAAGAACCGGAGAAAAGTACTATAAACTCTTTTTTGTCATATTTATAAACAGTCTTCTCTTTTATGGGTTTAGTCTTACACACAAACACACGCAACAATTCTTCTTTGTCTAAAAATTTATTACACTTTTTACATTTTTAATACACTCATTCTCTCTCACTCATCATCTTTATAAATAAGGGTATCTTAAAATATATATATATATATTTCTTAGATATTTATTACTTATAACTAATTTAAATAACTTATTCATTTTGTATGATTTAAGTAGTTGTTACTTGTTATTTATGAAAAGATTATCACGTTTTATAAAAATGCATAATCCATTTCCCTTCTGTTCATCGTCTTCCTACATCATGGTGACGTAGCTAGGAAGAAAATGCCTCAGAACAAAATTTGATTTTTATTTGAGAAGGTGACTGACTAAATTCCTCTCGTGTTTATTATGAGACACCAACTGATAAGTGTATTTAATCATTTTTATAAGGTACTTCTTTATTCCCAATGAGCATTAATTATTTTTTTTTATGTATACCCCTAATTAATAAGAGTAATGGGTGAGAGTAATAATTAATGTGATATTAGAATTTAGTGTAATTAGTAGGGATAATATTGAAAATTACTTAAATTTTAAGATAACTTTATTAACTTTAACTATTTTTCTTGATTTGTGAGAATTGACTGTTGATGCCCTATAGAGTATTATAATCGTCAAATTTCATATCCAGTGCCATGGGCGGACCGAGCGACAAATGTCACAATTAGTTAACTTCTAATAAAATTATATATTTGGCGCTGACTAATGCAGCCAAAAAGGATGATACAATGATACATATAATATAATATAACTTATCTGTCAAACAAAAATATAAATATATTTAGACATAGGATTAGTCCACTTGTTCATGATGCGTTCATCACTTAAAAATCATGTTGTTTTCCTTTAATTTTAAAAGGGTTATTTTTATCTTTTTACTTCACAGTTTAATTTCATTGCATGCCCACCCGACTATATTTGTTATTTAAATTACATTTTTTAAGTAAATAATTATAATTATAAAATTATAGGGAGAATTATAATAAAGGACCTAAGAAAAATAATATTTATTTAGAAAGACCATAAAAATGGTAATTATTTTGAAGGACTAAAAAGTAAACCATTAATATAAAGAGACTAAATTGCCCTTGGTCAATTTTCCTATATTATCTCAAATTAAATCAGAATCTAAAGTGATTGATTGAAAATGATAAATAGAGATCAAATCAGAATCTGGAATGTGCAAGTTAGAGTCTCTATTAGTAACTTTTTATCTCTCTATGAATACTGAAGAACAAATCGTAGGTTCTTTCATTTACAAAGATTTCCCAGGCGTCCTCTCCTCTATTCTATGATCTTCAAGTTCTTCTTCCTAATAATTTTTTATCTTGTTTTCCTTTAGTTCTGTTCTTGTTATAATCATTAAAATCTGATTAATCATTGCCCCTTTAGTATTGTAAAATTTTCAAACTTTTGTTTTGAATCACCGAAGCGGCTGTCACTTTTCTTTCTTTATATGGAAGGGAAGGTTGTCATATATTATTGTTCAAAAAAAAAAAAGTTTCACAAACATTGACCTGTAGGGTTTTTTTTTTTTTGTTAATTAGATATTTCATTGTAGGTATTTTTTTTTTGGTTAATTAGATATTTCATTCCAAAAAAAGGTTGCCATAAATTCTTGTTCCAATACGTTTTTTTCATTTCTCACCTTTATGTAAAAATTGTAGAATCAAGGGCAATTTAGTCTCTTTATAATAATGTTTTAATTTGTAGTCCTTCAAAATAATTACCATTTTTATGGTCCTTTTCAATAAATATTATTTTTTTTAGGTCCTTTATTATAATTCTCCCAAAATTATATGACCATTTTATATTTAAGAGAAATAGAATATTGCAATGTATTTGAAAAGTTATAAAACATAAGCTATTTAAATGAGATCTAAGCTATTTAAATAAGATGCGCATCGAAATTATTTCTGACCCTACTATATCTAATGTAGAAATCAAATGGTTGAAATTTTAAAGCATCTCTTTGCTCATTTGAAAGATCAATATAACATTAATTTACAACCGGTTATTAAATCTATATTTCTATTCATTATTCCCCCTCTAGTCCTTTTTTTTTAAGAAATAAATATTTAAATCACACGGTTCAAATACTACTTAAAAACAATAAAAGTATCAAAAATATATTATTTTTTATAATTATACCCTTACTTAAAACAGTATATGAAATATACTTGGCGAAAATTTACTGTACAGAAATTATAAGAAACATATATTTAATAAGGTAAAAATGCAAAAAAATAGTTTATAATTTTTTTGAAAACATTTTGTTACTTATATTAATATCATCTGTATGATAAAGTATTTTGGTCTCTATATATCCCACAGTATATTCCCTTCGATCTTAATTATAAGAACATTTTTATACTATAATTTGCATTATAAAAATATTCCTATAATTAAAACTGAAGATAGTAAGCGATTATTGTAATCCATGAACCAGCTATCCGCCCCTTAAAAGAAGGGGTAGGAAACACACTAAACCACCAAAAATATTTTTTAGGGAGTCGGACCCCATAAAAAAATTTTTAAAGTTACATACATCATAAAATATTTTAGAATGTGGGATGCATCTTATAAAAAATTTTAGGGTGATAAATCCATCTCAACTCTATTTATAATAATTATAATAATAATGTTATAAAATATTAAATCTAAATCATTTATTTTTTAATTTAAATGTGGATATGAGATTATAAGAATAATAAAGAGAAAGAGGAAAATGACAAAACATAAACCTATTATTTGATGTGCAACCCACAAGGATGAGACGGAAGGAGATCCTCTCCTTATCTGCTTTTTCATTTTTTTTTCATCTGCTAAATCTGGACTGTTGATTTGAAAAGTGAAAGAAAAGTAAAAGTAGAATTATATTGATTGGATGGATGTGATTTAGAGATTATGAGGGATGATGAGAAAATGATAAGGAGAGAAACCCAACCCGGATGAGACTGTGACTGTTTTTCATGGGGAAAATTTCAAATGGCTCTTATGAAAATTTGAAAATTCTCTATACTAATGATGTAAACGTAATTACAAAATGTAAGCCTCTTTATATTATATAAGTACAACCGAATATTGTATTTTTTTTTTTGTTGCTATAAACGATGGCTTAAAGCCTACAATAGAAAAATAAATTACACGATAGGGGAATTAAATCCCAAACGCTCTTGGTTTACCTAAACCCTCAAACTAGAAGGACACTCCTTCAAGATACCAGAATCAGAAATGCCTCTCTTGGCCAAGGCATCAGCAATTCTATTCAAATCCCTGGGGATAACTCTAACATCCACCTACCATTTCAAGGCCAACAATTCCCTAGCCTTCAACTCTAAATTGCTACAAGAAATATAAAACAAATCCAGAATCATATTAATAATACAACCAGCATCAGATTCCAGAATGACCTTCTTGAAGCCTAGGTCCCAAGCAAGCTGTAACCCCTCAATAATAACCCATTCTTCCGCCGAAGTGGCGTTACAATCACCGATGGACCTGGTAAACCCCATCATCCAGTTACCTAAGCAATCACGAACCACTCCTCCACACCCTGCATTAGCTGACTGGAGCGCATTGGCCCCATCAACATTCAGCTTCAACCAGCCAAAAGGTGGTGTCTCCCACTTGGAAACCTGCTCACCACATCTCAAATTGACACAACTCAAGGAATCATTAGCACCTACAAATCTAGTCCACAGAGAAGGTAGCACCAACCCCGGATTACTAGGCTTAACAAAATTATCAACAAAAATACATTGATTCCACCAATCCTAGAGTTTCTATATAACCACCCCCAAAGAAAAGGTCCCAGCTCCCTTCCCATTTACACCCTACTTGGCTTTTAAGATTTAGCATCATTCAATCTCTCAAACCGACAGAGAATACACGTAATTAGAATCACATGTAATCATCTCCTAGAATCAAACGAGCCATTAGAGGATATCTCCTGAATCATTCTTGGGCCTCGGTTGTGATTGTTTGGGCTTGTAATGAGCCTTAGTTGATATTGGGTTATATTTTGCACCAACACTTGTTATCTAATCCTAATGTTTTTTTTTTTTAAGGGGGGGGGGGGGGATCTAATGTAATATGTTAGTAGCCAATATATGTTAGTCTAATTAGTAAAGGAGTTTACTCGTAACATAAAATTGTGAGCTCAAATTTCATCGATGTGAGGATTTTATTGGTAGACAATTTGTAAGATCTTTTGTAAATGCTTTTTAGGTGCAAAGACATACTTAATAGTGAGCCCTTGTCATCTAACTCACTTAAACTTGACCCCAAAAAACCATAATATGTTCATGTTGCTCTCTAGGTTTGAGCTCTCTGACGTAGCTTTTCCATCCTAACTTGTACATTCATTGTATCCCTTATACTTAAGTGTTTAAATAGTGTCTTAATGATGTACGTGACTTCTTAACATGCCTAAATCATATATAAGAAATTTATTTAACATTAGCAAAAACAAATTTCATGCCTTTAACCCATAAAGGATCAATAGCCTCTAATCTGAATAAAAGGGAAAATTATTTTAAGGTGATTAATTGTGAAGTCATCTTTTTTTAATGCCTCACTTTTACTACATATATATCTTTTATTGAAAAAAAATCTTAAAAAAATACCATTTGAACTTTAAAATTCTAAATATATGAGTTGTCAATTGTTTTATTATTATTTTTAATCTCATTACTATTATTGTCAACAAGATTTTAAAGTTCAAATAATTTTTTTTAATTTTCCCTTCTTTATTTATAAACTATCAAGTTGTGCTTCTGTTTCCGTCAAAAAAAAAAAAAAACAAGTTGTGCTTTTGTTTGCATTTTCCTTGAGGTGACTCAATCAATTATTATGATAATCTAACTTTACAGCCGTCCCTTAATACTCAGTGCAGCCCAAAAGTCAATTTTGGAAAGCGTAATATTTTGTCAAGTTTCTCTTATTAGGAGCCACATTTATAATTGATTTAGCCTTTGAGTTGCAATAATTGAGAGTGTTATGATACGACTTATTAAAATATGAGCATGAGGGAGCCATAATTAAATTAAGAGGTATAGAATATTTTGTATTCTTGGATATATAATAATTCATATTTCTGTCACTTTCTTTTTATCATGATGGCTCGATTAAGAGGATAAGGCCTGATTCTGAGAGGCAATTTATAATAAGTCATTAATTTAATAGGGTTTTACCAAAAAATAATTTAATAGGCACAAGTTTTTCTTTTCCGACCAAAAGGAAAAAGTAATTGAAGTCATCTTTTTAAACGCCTCACGTTATAATACATGTTTTATTTATAAATTGTAAAGTTGCTTTTGTTTTTGGGTCTATCGTGTACGTAGTGCTCAATTTATTTATTTCGGTGGCTTCAATGAAATATTGCTGCCTAATTCACCAATTGATAATACTCAATCTATCATCTCTTTAATATAAACCATATCTAGAAAGTTGATTTTATTATAGATATAATATATAATTTTTATATTTATCAATTTTATTCTATTTATCTCCATTAATGTCCCCTCAACAATAATCAAAGAAGAGAGAGAATAAGGAAATTAAGGAAGATATATAGGTTGTTTTGAAAAATATGTCATATTAATTAACTTAATTAACTTTTGGATAAAAACGGTAAAAAATTTATTTCAATAATTTACTATTTTTTAAAATCCTTATTAAATTTTCTAATTAATAATTGATAAATGAGTATTTATGCATTTAAAATTTGATTTTATAAATAATATATTTACTTAAAAATAATTTTAATTTTTTGAAAAATAAATAGTTAAAGAAATAATTTATTTATTCTATCAAAAAAATAATCCATTTACTTTGAAAAAGTTAACTTTATAACTATAGGTCCATAACATTCATTGATTTACTTTAATTCACCATATAAATAGAAATTACTCATTTAGAGATACAAACTTTATATTGCATATTTCTTAATGCAATAAAAATTAAATAACATTATTTTGTTTTGATTGAAAAATTATTTAAATAATTTCTGCTTCAATTTGTTAGACCAAAAAATTTAAAATATTTTTAATTAAATATAATACTTATAATATCAAATTTCAAATGTATAAATACTTATTTATCAATTATTAATTAGAAAATTTAATAGGATTTTCTTAAAAAAATAAAATAAATTATGGAAATAAAAAATTTGGCATTCCAGGAAATTATACCTAGAAAATAATAATTTTCCTTTAGTTGAAATAAATTATTAAATTTTTTTAAGAAAAGAACTTGGTGTTTGACACTATTTTTTTTAAATCACATGTGTATTTTTGCACTTTTGAAAGTCACTTCATCGTCCAGTCAGCAAAAAAAGTCCAATTTAAACATCAAATTCAAACTTAACAGTCAACCGATATTTTTGCACCTAATTTATAATCACATGTGTATTTTTGCACCTAAAAAAACACTTAGTGTTGGGCACTATATAGGATAAAGCACATATACATTTTTACACCTCAACCCTTAACTTTTTTCATCGTACCAGATTAGAAAAATACGTCTTTTTTAAAAAATCAGAAGATGTACTATAATCTCTCTTTTATCATATTTATAAGCAACATTCTCTTTTATGTGTTTAGTCCTCTATATATACAAGAAACAATTTGCTTTGTTTAAAATTTTAATACACTTTTTATATTTTTACTCCCAATTAATTATATGGCCATCTCGTCTCTTTTTCTCACTCGTTCTCCCTCATTTTTTCCCCACTCATCATTTTTATAAATAAGGGTATCTTTAAAAAAATATTATATTTCTTAGATATTTATTGCTTAAGTAATTTAAATCAATTATTCATTTGATATGATTTAGGTAGTTGTTATCTCTAAAAAGGATCATGACCGACTATAAAAATGCATAATCCATTTCCCTTCCTTTAATCGTCTTCCTAAATCATGGTGACGCAGCAAGGAACAAAATGCCTATGAACAAAATTTTATTTTTATTTGAGAAGGTGACAGACTTTTCATATCTGTACTGTAATGCCATTGACGGACGTAGCGGCAAATGTCACAATTAATTAACTATAATAAAATTATATATTTGGCAGTGACCAATGCAGCCAAAAAGGATGATACAATGATACATATAACTTATCTGTCAAACAAAAGTATAAATATATTTAGACATACCTCAATTAATTAATGAATAAAGAAATTTTTATTTTAAAAGGAATATTCCACTTATTATAGGATTATTCCATGTGTCCATGATGCCTTCATCAATTAAAAATCAGGTTGTTTTTCTTTAATTTAAAAATGGTTATTTTTATCTTTTTACTTCACATATTATTTTCATTGCATGCCCACTGGACTGCAGCAAAATTTTGAAATGGTGATGCTAAGAAATTAAAACCATATATGAAGTTGTTAATTTCCTACCGAAAGAGTTCTCAATGAAACTTTTTTGACATTAGAATTTTTCCTGAGACTTTTTTAATATTTTTTTGTTCCCTTTAGGGCTTATAGGGATTTTCCCAAAAATAGTACTTGTTAGGGTGTTGAACACAGATAAAAAAAAAATACTTTAAAATATTAGATGCTCCACAAAAATATTTTAAAATGTTGGATGCACCTTATAAAATATTTTAGGGTGATAGATGCACCTTAACTCTATTTATAATAGTTTTATAAAATGTTAAATCTAAATTATTTATTTTTTAAAATAAAAATGTGGATAGAGATTATAAGAGTAACAAAGAGTAAAAGGGAAATGATAAAACATAAACTTGTTATTTGACACGCCACCCACAGGGATGAGAACGTGACTGTTTTTCATGGGAAAACTTCAAATAGCCCTTATTAAAATTTGAAATTTCTCTGTACTCTTTTTTAGGGTAAAATGAAAATAATTTCTGAAGTAAAAAGACCTGAATAACAAAGAAAAAAAAAGAAAGAAAGAAACATTAGGAATTTTACAACGATTAACACATAATAACTTTTAGAATATAAATAAGGTGATTAAAACTGGAACATGGGAGTTTACAATTGGAACAAGAGAGTTTATAATGTAAATATAGTGATTCACAAGAAAAACAAGGGTGTTTACAACGGAATTATAACATTGACAATGGGACATTAACAAGAACATTAAGGAGTTTATAACAAAACTAAGGCGGTTTGCAAGACATATATAATTGGGCTTTTACATTGCAAATAAGGTGATTTATTAAAAAAGATAAGAACTACCCAACTAACTATGAGTATTGACAAGTAAACAAAGAGCATTTACAATAGGCAGTTTGAATTAATAATTAATAAATTATGACCATTTTACTTCTACTTACATTTAATTGAATATAAATGTTCCTAACTCAAATTAGTATTTAATCATGTAATAATATTCCAAAAAATGCATTAAAAATTTCAATTTAATTATAAAAAATCATATAAAATTATGGTTGTGACCCAATTAATTATCAAGATAATCTAACTTTATAGCTGTCCCTTAATACTCGGTGCAGCCGAGAAGTCAATTCTGGAGAGCGCAATGTTTTGTCAAGTTTCTCTTATTTTATCTATTTGGAGCCACATTTATAACTGATTTACCCATTGAGTTGCAATAATTGAGTGTGTAATAATACAACTTACTACCTCCAGTCTTAATTATATGAACACTTTTATAATACAAATTGTACTTGTAAAATGTTCCTATTATTAGGATCGGAAGGAGTATTAAAATATGAGCATGAGGGAGCCATAATTAAATTAAGAGGTACAGAATATTTTGTATTCTTAGATATATAATAATTCATATTTCTGTCATTTTCTTTTTTGTCATGATAGCTCGATTAAGAGAATAATAAGGCCTGATTCCTGAGCCTCGATTTCGGAGAGCGCAATGTTTTGTCAAGTTTCTCTTATTTTATCTATTAGAAGCCACATTTATAATTGATTTAGCCATTGAGTTGCAATAATTGGAGGTTTCTCTTGTCAATGATGCGTTCAGCACTTAAAAGTCAGGTTGTTTTTCCTTTAATTTTAAAAGAGTTATTTTTATCGTTTCATTTCACAGATTAATTTCATTGCATCTGTAGAAAAATTTCAAATTTTTTTAGAGCTAACAAGAATCAACTTGTTATCGTGGGTCCTTGACTGAAATTTTCTTTTTATTGGTTCCTTCTAGTGGCAATAGTGCTTTAACCACGAGATTTTCACGTCCAAAGGTGGCAGAACTTTGTAAGAATACTAAAATAAAATTATTAAAATAACTTCCTATTCATAGAATATCATTATTTATACAATAATATTAAAATATTCTATTTAATAATATCATATTCTTATATTTATAGAAGAATATTATTAGAATTTATAAAGTTAGTGGTTACTTGATAAAGTTTGGAGGATCTCTGGTACTATGGAAAACTAAGAAGCAAGTTGCGGTGTCAAAGTTTTCAGCAGAAGCATAATATAGGGCTTCGAGTAGTGTGGCTGTATTAGAGATTGTATGGACATTGAGAATGGTAAGATATTTAAACATAAGCCATCACAATCCTATAAGAGTTTATTGTGATAATATGACAGCAATTCATCATTGCAAATAATCCTGTAATTCATGGAAGAACCAAACACATTGAAATGGATTGTCACTTCGTCAGGGAAAAGTTAAAGAAGGAATTAATTGATTTAAAGCATGTCAAATCTAAAGATCAAGAAGCAGATCTACTGACTCAGGCTGTTCGAAAGGAGATTTAATAAAGGTTGTTACTCAAATTATCAGTTGTAAATATATTTCAACCTCCAACTTAAGGAGAAGTGTAAAATAGTTATTATAAAGGACATATTAGTAATTTGCATGTTTGTGATTAGTAGCTATGATGAGTGCTTTCATCATAGTATATAAGGGTGGGATGAACCTATTATTAGTATATCAGATTACATTCTTCAGAAATATATATAAAAATTTTCTCTCGAAGTTAAAGTGCAGGGGTCATTATTCTATCACTTAACAGCAATTCATTATTTTATTATTTTAAAAAATTTCTTGTCTCGTTTGTTTAATTGATTTTTAGCTATTGGAACTCAAGAGATTCCTAACACCGAAAAAACCCTTGATTATGTAGAGAAACTTGCAACGTTCTTATTATCTTGTTTTGTATCATGGTTTGTTTTGGGTAGCATTTTTTAGATGAACTAATAAGTCTATCATGAACTTTATAACAATCTACCCGAAGAATCATGTGATTCATATATTGAGACTCAAAAGATATACAATACCATTCAAAAGCCTTCAATTCTTGCTGCTCCAGGTGTATAAAATTCAACTAAGATTCTTGAAGCAGTCATTGATTTCATTTTACAAGCTCCAATCAGTTTGCCATAAATTGATTGGGCAAGGAATGACTTTCACAAGACTTCTTTATTTTCACTTTTCAAGGTTGGACTCACTTTATTTTTTTATTTTTGGCTTTTCTGTCAATTCAGCTATTGATTCATCATCCTCACAAGTGGTTTTGCTAACACAAAAATCGAACATTTATAGAAACTATAAGCAAATATTTGAGACTCAGGTACCTAACATGTGTGAAAATAATGAGATCTCAATAAATTATTTTATGAATGGTATACGATAGGAACGAAATAAAATCAACGTTGATAACATCTTTGTTTATCATATAGCATATGATGTAATGAATGATAATGAGGATCATGAGCCAAAATGTATTAGTGAGTGCCAACGGCGAAAGGATTGGCCCTTATGGAAAGATGCTATTAATGCAAAATTAAAACCATTGGCAAAACGAAAAGTATTTGGACCTGTAGTCCATACATCTGGAGATGTAAAACCAGTTGGATACAAAAATGACTCAATATGCCCATGCATTTTTATCTAGAAATGAATTTGCTATAATTGCTGTTTATGTTGATGATATCAATATCATTGGAACTCTTAAAGAGCTTCAAAAGATAATTAATTGTATAAAGAAAGAATTTGAAATGAAAGACTTGGGCATAACAAAATTTTGTCTTGGATTACAGATTGAGTAACTATAGAACATGATCTTTGTATTTGAAGAAGATTATACAAAGAAGGTCCTAGAATGGTTTTATATAGAAAAGTCACATTCATTATGTACCCAAGCAATTGTAAGGTATTTGCAGGCAAATAAAGACCAATTCTGACCTCGAGTAATTAGCAAAGAATTTGAAGAAGAACTACTTGGTCCAAAAGTACTATAATTTAGTTCTATTGGAGCACTAGTGTATCTTGGTTATTAACAAAATATTGTTTTTCACCAATGCAAAGACATCGAAAGCAATGTAATTATTAGGGAGAGTAATATTGATGTTGTCCAAAAGGGGAGTCGATGCATGCTGTACTCTGTCCCTTATCTAAGTTTTGTTCCATTGGGTTTTCTTGGAAAAGTTTTTAATGAGGCAACACTAGATAGTGTATCAATAGATGATGTACTCTTTTCTTTGACTAGGTTTTTATCCCACTGGATTTTTCCTAATTAAAGTTTTTAATGAGACACATTCATAATGGACATCCAAAGGTGAGAGTTATAAATATTCCAATATGGGTGTGAATGTCCATAACCTTTCAAGACGAGTCTTTTGGAATTCTACGCTTATAGCTATAAAACTGATGATATGAATGACTTAGTGGGAGTTTTCTCTGATTAATGTAAATAACTTACAAAACTTCATGTTATACCATTATGCAAATTTACTTTTTTGTACGTAACTCTTGTAAAGGAAGTTAAAGAGTTATTGCCTATAAATAGTAAGCATGTATCAAAAGTTGTAAACTGACGTGTTATGAAACTAAGTAAAATATAAGAGAGATTAAGATGAGGGAGATGAAGAAATGCAAGAGAGAAATGGAGAGCAATGAGAGAGTGATTCCTCTTTCTATTTTCAGCTTACAACTTTTGATACATGCCTACTATTTATTGGCAATAAATCTTTAACTTCCATTACAAGAGTTACGTACAAAAAAGTAAATCTGCATAATGGTATAACATGAAGTTTTGTAAGTTATTTAATTTACATTAATCATAAAAAAAACTCCCACTAAACCTATACGGCTATAAGCGTAGAATTCCAAAAGACTCATCTTGAAAGGTTATGGACATTCATACCAATATTGGAATATTTATAACACTCCCCTTTGGATGTCCATTATGAATGTATCTCATTAAAAACTTTAACTAGGAA
This sequence comes from Acacia crassicarpa, assembly GCA_034222035.1. NCBI lineage: Eukaryota > Viridiplantae > Streptophyta > Magnoliopsida > Fabales > Fabaceae > Acacia > Acacia crassicarpa. Next base: position 47,380,206 of record JAWXYG010000006.1, on the reverse strand, counting down.
AAACTCAGTGGGATAAAAACCTAGCCAAAGGAAAGAGTACATCATCCATTGATACACTTTCCAGTGCTGCATCATTAAAAACCTTTCCAGGAAAACTCAGTAGGACAAAACCTAGATAAGGGAAAAAGAGTACAGCGTGTATCAACTCCCCCTTTTGACAACATTAGTATTACTCCCTTGATGATAACATTGCTTCCGATGTCTTTGCGTTGGTGAAGAACTATATTTTGTTAATAACTAAGATACACTAGTGCTCTAATAGCACTAAATTATGGTACTTTTGGACCAAGTAGTTTTTCTTCAAATTCTTTGCTAATTACTCGAGGTCGGAATTATGCTTATAGCCATATAACCGATGACATGAATGACTTAGTAGGAGTTTTCTATGGTTAATGTAAATAACTTACAAAACTTCATGTTATACCATTATGCAAATTTGCTTTTTTGTACGTAACTCTTGTAATGGAAGTTAAAGAGTTATTGTCTATAAATAGTAGGCATGTATCAAAAGTTGTAAGTTGGAAATAGAAAGAAGAATCACTCTTTCCTTGCTTTCCATTTCTCTCTTGTATTTCTTCATCTCCTTCGTCTTAATCCCTCTTATATTTTACTTAGTTTCATAACAATATTTTATTATATCTCTTTCTTTTGTTTGTACATTATGGAGAAGGTTTATTCTGATTGGTCCTTGTCTAATGTCCCCTAAATCTCTTTTTTTATCTAAATTTTCTTTCTAAATAATCAATAAGATTGAGTTTGAAGAAACAATTATTTTTACTGCCATCTATCTAAATATAAATCATATTTATAATATGACTTTTATCATATCTTGAATTTGTATAGTATTGAGAAGGTTTATTTTGATCCTATTTTGGTAGAGAGAAATTTTTCTTATAAATTTACAATTATACCTTTATTTATCATAATATATCTAGCAATTTGTTTGAAAAATAATAGGGAAGAGTTAAAAAAATCTATTGACAATAGTAAATCATTAACAAAATTTAAATTTGGGGATTTATTTGAGAAGTAATGGGGGAAATACAAATGACACCAATTAGGGAAACAATTCTATGTGTATCATGTTTTTTTCAGTTGTTTTTTTTATTTAAACTTGTTTTTCAAATAATCATCTAAACAAGATTGAGTTCACTTTTATCACCCTCTATCCAAACATAAGTTATATTTACAATATGATTTTTATCATATCTTAAATTTATAAAAGTAAGATTAAAAAAAAAGTCACTTTTGCACCACTAATCCAAACGATAACAAAGATGAGGCATGAAAAAATTGGGAAAATAAAAGTCAGGTCTCAAGGACCATAAACAATTATTAAAAAGTTCCAATAAAAATTCACATATCAAAAAAGTTCCTAGAACTTTTTGGATATTATTTGTATTCAAACAAAATCCAGGTATTTAAATTTTGTTGTAAATATAGCACTTCCTGTTGTGAATATAGCTTTCTGTTGTGAATGATCAGGTTTAAAATTTTGTTGTAAATATTGTATTTCTTGTTGTAAATATAGCTTTCTGTTGTGAATGGTCAGGTTTAAAATTTTGTTGTAAATATTGTACTTCTTGTTGTGAATATAACTTTTTTCTGTTGTAAATGATCTCTGTACTCTGAGGCACTTAAATTTGAAACAAAATCCAGTTATTCAAATTTTGTTGTAAATATGACACTTCTTGTTGTGAGTATAGTTTTTTTTTCCCTGTTGTGAATGGTCAGATTTTTAAATTTTGTTGTAAATATAACATTTTTTGTTGTAAATATAACACTTTCTGTTGTTAATAGAAATAATATAAAAAAAGTCCCTAGGGATTCTTTTGATATGTGAATTTCAATTGGGATCTTTTTTGTAATTTTTTATGGTCTTTGAGACCTGCTGTCATTTTCCCAAAAAACTTTGCAGTAACTTTTATTATTTTGTTTTGCTTTAATTGTCTGAATAATTTTCACTTTTTTATACCAAAAATGTATTTTGAATTAGTTCTCACTAATAAATAAATAAAAAACTTATTTTTTTTAATTAAAACTATGAGTATATAGAGTTGGGAATCAGGGCTGGCCCGGCCCTACAGGGCCCGGCCCTATAGGGCTTGGGTCCTACAGGGCTTGAGATAAGGAAAGCATCTGTTTTTCAAAGCCCGGCCCGATAGTACCAGGGCCAGGGCCGGCCCTACAGGACCTGGAAATTATTATTCCAAATTTTAATTATTTTTTCTAGGTTTTTTCCAAAGAAATATAATTAGTAAATTGTAACCATTAAAGTTCTAATCTATCAAATAAATATTATCAACATTAATATCTAAAAAATACAAATCATCCAACAAATAAACACATTCATTAATTCGTAATAAAAAACAAACCATTGTCCATAATTGACTCACATAAAACTTAAGAAGTATTAAACTAAACAACATTAGATAACTCACATAAAATATAAAAGCATACCACTATCATTGTCAATTGTCACCTTCTTCATCACTCTCATCAATTTCATAGATATTTGATTGTGCTTCACTTTGAGCAGAAACTTGTGCTTCAGGAGTAAAAATGTTATGAATTTCTTCTCCCGCATCATGAACACATCCATAATCATTATCTGCAACAAATAATATACCAAATTATAAAATCAGAGTATAGTTATCATTATGTATTTATATATGTGCCTCCTAGCCTCTTCCTCTTGGCACTCTTTGACTAATTTTTTTTTAAAAAAATGAAAATGTTACAGTAACAGGGCTAGCCCGAGGCCCTACAGGGCCAGCCCTGCAGGGCCAAATTCAAATTTTAGGCATATTTTTTAAGCCCGAGCCCTACAGGGCCAGGGCTTAAAAGGGCCGTTCTGACGGGCCCGGTCCGATTTCCCGGCTCTGAGTATATCATTGCATGAGTAATATAAAAATAATAATATTTAAAAATTTAATTTTTTATACCAAAAATATATATTTCAAAAATATATCGATATCCGTGAGGAATAACCTATTTATAAAGTTTATAGACCTGGAATCCCACTGTACGATTGGTCCCTACTAGTGGGATTAAATAATAAGCCATTATTGCAATCCTTTGTCAGTTTTTTTGTTATTAAGGTAAAAAAATATACATGTATTTATATTAGAGGAGCATTCAGTAGTAAATGTTTTTTAGATGTAAAAGTAATTATGTGGTTATAAATTAGGTACAAAAATATCTTAGAGTGTTAAATTTGACTTTAACTTCTGACTCGACGATGACGTGACTTTCAAGATGCAAAAATATACATGTGATTTGACCAAAATAGCATCCAAAAAAATGTTTTTTTTTTCATTTTTATTTTATTTTATTATTTTGATTTCTTATTAATAATTATTAAATGAAATTTTTAAATATTAACTAAAGAAAAAATTCATTATTTTTTTAATAATAATAATAATAATATAACTAAATCTTAATACTTAATAATATTAACTTAATTACGTTCAGTATTCCTTTTTCTCTTAGATTTTATTTGGCAAGCTGCTGTAAGTTTTCGATGAGATCGTTAATTTGAATACTTATACCAGCCTAGAAAAAGTCAAAATTTATTCGAAGATTCGAACATTTTAATAATCTTAATTTATAATATCAGTTAAGTTTTACAGTGTGAATCCTCTCATGTGTACTTTTTGTTCACACAGTAATGATATCTTTTGTTTCTCTTTTCATCTTCGAATTCCTATCTAACAATCCAGGATATAATCTGAGACATGAAGAATAAAAAATCACATTTTTTTTATTCGTTTGTTTTTTGTGTTTTTCTTGCTTGTGCTTGATTTTAAAATATTCTTATTATCCATTTTTCAATATACAAATATGAATGGTATATAGAAATATATTTTATAAATATATTTCTAAATTTATTAAATTCGATATAGAAATATATCAAAAATATATATATTAGAAATATAAATGAAACATAAATAAATTAGAAATCAATAATTATATTCTTTTTTCAATATTTCAAAAATGAAAAATAAATAAACAAATAATTATATAACTATATTCTATTTATATTAATTATATTATTATAATATAATAATATTGATAATAAAAAATTCAAATAAAGAAAAGAAACAAAAGAAAGCTAGTCCAGTCGGGAAAAAAAGTCAAACTAACTGTCAAACAGTATTTTTGCACCTAAAAAAATTACTTGGTGTTAAGTGCTCTTTTAACCAAACCATATGTGTATTTTTACACCTTTCAGAGCCACGTCATTGTCCAATCAACAAAAAAAATTTAAATTTAATGGTCAAATAGTATTTTTGCACCTAATTTATAACCACGTAGTCACTTTTCCACCTAAAAAAACACTTACTACTAGACACTCTCCTCAGCAAAACATCTGTATATTTTTGCACCTTTAACTCTTGCCTAAACTTGAAACTTGAAAGGATGTGGATAAAAGGGTTCCAATTAGGTGCTCGCATAATTTGACCAAAAAAAAATAGGTGCTCGCATAAAATATTATATTTCCGCAGACTTCGCTGCCCAAGAAAAAAATTCCAAGGTGCTTCTCTTTATGTGTAGGCAAGTTTTAGTCTTTCTTTTATATGTCTCTTACAGATCTTCTTCTTCTTCCACATCTTCGCCGCCATTGTTTACATTTAGATCTGATATCCATTGCCTCCTCTTTCTTAAACTCTCAGCTCCGTGTTCTTCAAATTTCTTCTTGCAAGTTTCAGAAAGAAATCATTCCAACTCAAACTCCAATTCATTTCTTAAGACCCCGTGCTTGTCCACTCATTGTTCCAAATTTTCTTTCATTCCCCCCCCCCCAAAAAAAAACCAAGACATTGTTCCCATTTTTCAAGTCAATCTTGTTTTATTGTTTTCTGTATATAAGCTTCTTTTCAAAAACCCAAAAAGACTTGTCAGTTTTCTGCTTGAAATTTGTTTTCTTTTCAATCATATTCCCATAAAAATCTTTGGAAAAAAAAAAAGCAAATAGGAAAGAGAAACAAAAAAATCGTTTGAACATTTTTTCGTCGCTGCTCATCTTCTGCATTATATTGTAACAGTTCTGTTGCTTTTCATTGATATCGATCTTGTATAAAAATCCAAAAAAAGTTTCTTCTTCACTGTCTTCTATTTCTACATCTTAATTACTTGGGCATTGTTTACATCTTCTTGTTGGAGGTCATCTGATATTAATTCTTTGCTTCCTCTGTGCCCTTCAAGTTTCAGAAAAAATCATTCAAAATCAAATTTTTATTTCCTAACAAGTCCTTATCTTCTAGTTCTTGTGTCTACCATATCTCTATTCACTCCTTGTTCTTTCTAGTTTTCAGACCAAACTTGTTTTGTGCTTTTCTACATACAAGCTACTTTTCAAAACACCCCCCCTCCCCAAAAAAAAAATCATTTTCCTGCGTTAGCTTGTTGTTTTCTTGTGAATCATCTGCCTATAAAGATCTACTAAAAAAAAAAAAATCACTTTTTTCTTATAAAGAAAGTTGCAGTCTCTTTTGGAAGGGTGTTATTTATTCTCTATCATGATCAATTTTGTAAAAAAATCTGGAAAAAAAAAAATTGCCTTGGAGAATTTGAAAGTGTCTGCTTCATCTATATAGATCACAGAGAGACAGAAATTGTGTTGGTCAACGGTGTTGCAGGTGGAGTCTTCCTCTTGATAGTTATAAGTATATAGATAAAATAATTAATGGTATGAACTAAATACTTAATCTATTTCATGTCAATCACAGATCTTCTTTAAACATCAAGTTAAGGAGAAGGACAAGCACAACATCGCCTCTCATCCATAACTTTGAGTAAGGTGTGTGTTTGTGTTTATATATTTTTATATAATGCAACTTTACTTCCTTCTTATTGTTTCTCTCAGTATTTTTTTTATTGCTGCCGTTGCTATAGATGCCGCTTCTTATTATCTTAATTTTTGTTGTTTTTGGAGGGATTGTTTATAGTGGGAATGTTAGTTGGTTAGCTGAAAATGCAAGTCATATCCCATTATCCATCACTTTTGGGTTTACGAAAGGTGCTCACACTAATAGGAACCAGTTTGGGTGATGAGGACCCATAAGTCATTGGGCCTGCTTGGTGAGAGTTTTTATTGAAAAAAGCTTAGTGGTATTTCAATTAATAAAAAAGTCCATATAAGTGTGTTTGGGTTGGCTTTTTTACTATTGGGCCTTTTACATAAACGCCCATTTAAAAAAAAGCTTCCCCCTCTAGCTCTTTTGGTACTGAAACGCATCTTTTTCCGTGGGGTTCATCTGTTTTTTGATAGACAGAGGGAGAGAGAAGGAAGAACATTTTTTTTTTCAAATTTTTGTGGGGCCCATTTTCTGACCTAAATGGAAGACAAAGGGAGAGAGAAGGGAAGGGAAAAGAGAGAAAGAGGGGGGAATTATAGTGAGTTGGGACTTTCTTTTATTAATTAAGAACTTTAATCTATTAATTAATGACAAAAAATTTAATAAATAATGATTTATTAGATTATATATTAGTTTATTAGTCAAACTAATTAATTTAAAGAAAAATCAAGAATAAGAATACTCTTGAGTAATTTAATTATTTTCCTGAATTTCTCAAAAAATGTCAATTTTGTCTTATATTTAGGTTTAGGGGGAGTATTCAATAAAATTCATACCCTTTTAGTCATTTTTTTATCTCAACTGACTTTTAAAATAATAATCCAAACACTCACCAATTTAGAAAAAAGCTACTTCTACAAAAACCAAATTGGTAATCTTTTTTTTTTTATACACATAGTAGGGGCAGGGGGCAGGGTTCGAACCCTGGACATGAGGGAGGGAAGCCAAGCTCCTATGCCACTGCGCTACTAAGGTGCTGGCAATAAAATTGGTAATCTAAACACAAATCACATTTACAACTTAACTTTTTTCTTACTGAGCTTTTACAAAAGTCAAATATCTTTTAAGCTATTGCTACCCCAAACAGATTATAGTTTTTCTCATTAGTAGTGGCATCTTTTTATTTTATTTTATTGACGTGTTAAACTTCATTAACTTGCTATTACTATAGGTGATGAAAATCAAGAACAACCTCCCATTTAAAAATATAGAACCTTTTAAAAAAAAAAAAAGACAAACCAACTACTGAGGGAGAGATTCAATTTAAATTGGTCACTAAACACAAAATGCTAAAAAAAAACTCTAGTTATTTCCTCATACATCCTAATCAATGCCTCAATCTACCGCTACAATCTTCATCTAGGGGTGCTCATTAAGTAATGTATCTAAATTTTAATACTTTTTTTTTTGGGGGGTATTTATCGGGGCTTACACCCAAACAGAGAACCTACATCAGAGTATCACGTGGATAAGCTATACCCACATTATCCCTATACAAGCAACTAGTTACACATACAGGAGGTTTTGCAAAAATTACTTTGAGTTCTTTCTGCACAAAGCTATAATTTGCTAAAGCGTCAGCGCACGAATTTCCTTATCTGTACACATGTGAAATCTTGATCCTTTTAAATAAATTGAACGCCCACCTTATCTCAGTCAGTAGGCTCACTTCAGTATCTTCTCCAGCTATCAGTTCATGCATCAGTTCCACCACAGCAGAAGAATCGCTTTCTACTATTATATTCTGAATCTGCAAACCACTTGCTAATTCTAGACCAGATATAACCGCCCACAATTCAGCTTGAATTGCTGAGCATCTACCCAGTTTTCTTGCAAAGCCGCTGATCCACTTCCCAGAATCATCTCGAATGAGCCCCCCCACACCCAGCAAGTCTGTCCTCTCCTTTTGCAGCACCATCCACATTTAATTTTAGCCAACCTGCACATGGCGTCTTCCAACTGACTTGCTGTTCCACTCTTATCCCGCCAATCCTCCCAAAATCCACTCTCGCAACCCTGATTTCACGCACATATCCCTTCACAGCTTCCCCTAGCCTTCCTGGTAATTTAAATTCCTCCTCAAACAACCCTCTGTTCCTCCATTGCCAGAGTAGCCAACATGCCACTCCAAACACTAAGTCCCATTCCTTTACTTTTCTGCCCAAATTCCATATAAACCAGTCCTTCCCCTCCAGTATCCTAAATTCCTCCTCCATCCTATCTTCATGCAACTCCTTCCACATATTTGCTGCCACCCAACAGTCCCTCAACACATGCATGAGGGTCTCCTGACGTGCCTCACACCTTCCACATTTCGGATCTGCACCCAACAAACGGTGTCTCCTTACCCCTGTTAAAAGCTTCCCTTTCATCGCTATCCAAAGGAAAACTTGAACTCTTCTCGGCCCCTTCCACTTCCACACCTTACTCCATTCTCCACTTCCCCTTCCTTGATCTCCACCTAGATGACAGTACATCTCGGCTGTGCTGTAAATATTGTCCAGACTTGCACCCCATCTGATATGGTCTTTCCCTTTATGAATGCTAGGGGCTGGGACAACCATTATATAATCCCTTCCTATTGCATCCACCTGCTCGCTTATACGTTCTAGATCCCATTGGCCACAGTCATTTACCATTTCAACAACCCTTATATCCTTCTCCTCCTCAGATAGGTTTCTCGAGCATATCTCCATCAAGCTTTTGCCCTTATCTAGCCACCTATCAGTCCAAAAATTAACTTCTTCTCCATTTCCCACATTCCAGCCAATATTCTCCACTATACTTGGCCATAATCTAGTTAGAGCTTTCTACATTTCTGAATCTGATTTCTTACCTATTATTTCTTTCCTTAAATTCTTATTTCTTCTGTATTTACCACAGAGAACCTGCGAGCAAAGATTAGAGGGCTTAGTTAGAACATTCCATGCAGTCCTACCTATCAATGCATCATTCATGATGTCAAGTCTCTTGAGTCCAAATCCACCATATTTCTTTTTTGTGCACAAGTCTCCCCAACTTACCAAATGCACCTTCCTCACACCTTCTCCATCCTTCCAAATAAAATTCCTTTGAATTTTTTCCATCTGGTCTCTAACTCCAACCGGTATGCAAGAATGCTGCATATGGTATACCACCATCTGGTTTGTGACAGCCTGTACTAGCGTTAATCTTCCGGCTAACGAAAGGGTTTGCTGTTTCCAGCTACTCAGTTTAGCCTGCATTTTGTCAAGCACATGTTGGAACCTTTTTTTACTGCCATATCCAGTGTTCATATATGCGCCAAGGTATTTCCCCAAGTCTTCCATGCGTTTGAAACCTGAGAGTGCACAAATCTCACTTTGGAGCCATCTATTTACATTACTTGAGAAGTACAGACTAAACTTTTGGACATTAACTTTCTGTCCAGAATGTCTTCCAAACTCCTCCAGCACACTCATGACAGTACTAATCTGGTCCAAGCTTGCTTCACAAACCAACAAAGATCATCCGCGAACATAAGATGTGAGACAGCTACACCATTTCTCCCTATCTTTAACGGTCTCCACGACTTGCTCATCACACTATCCATAATAAGATGCGTTAGTTTTTCCATCCCTAGGACAAATAGGTAAGGAGAAAGGGGGTCTCCTTGCCTAAGTCCTCTGGACGATACAAAACTCCCATGCTTCCCCCCATTCCATAAAAGAGACATTGAGGAAGAATCCACACATCTTGCAATAACCTTCCTCATCTTCATATCAACACCAATCTCCTCCAATACTCCCTCAAGGAACTTCCACTCCATCCTATCATAAGCTTTTTTTAGATCCACTTTAAGGATCATGTATCCTTTTTTTCCTTTCATCCTCTTCATTGAGTGCACCAACTCCTTTGCCATTATTATGTTATCATGTATGCTACGCCTAGGGACAAAGCTTGTTTGGAAAGGCGACACCAGCTTATCCATGAGGGGTTTAAGTTGATTAACTATCAACTTGGATAGGCCTTTATACAACACATTACATAAGGAAATTGGTCGAAACTGACTCACCAACTCAGGTTGCTCCAACTTTGGGATCAAGATCACAAGAGTGTCATTTATTTCCTCAATACGCTTCGGTTCTTTTAGTAATCAGCAAACCGAGTCTCCTATAACATTCCAATTTTTCTGGTAAAAGATTGCCGGAAATCCATCATTCCCCGGAGCCTTGAAACTTCCCATCTGAAAGAAGGCACGTCTCACCTCTCACCTCTCCGCTATCCACATCCCTACCCAACAATCTCAGTTTATTTGGGCACACCGTTCCCCATCCATGCTCAGTTTTACAGACACTGTTACTGCTTTTGTCACTTCGAAATAAATTCATAAAATAGGCTTTAAAAATTTGTCCTATTTCCTCATCATCCTCCACCCACTAACCAGCCTCATTTTTCAACATCTTTATCTTATTTCTTCTTCTTCTCACTAATGTTTTTGTGTGATAATATCTTGTGTTACGATCACCCTCCTCCAACCACCTTCTTCTTGACTTTTGAAACCATAGGACCTCTTCTTGCCTCAAGGTTTCCATGAGTTCCACTTCCAAATCCTTCTCCAGATTAACAAGGAAAGGATTGCTTCTCCTCCCCATCTTTTCTTGTATTCCATTTAGCCTATTTAGAATTCTCCATTTTCGGATCTCTATTCTCCCAAACACCTCCCTATTCCATTTGATCAAAGAATCCTGTAAAGAGAGAAGGTTATTATGAGCTTCCATTCCCTCAAACCAGCTACTTCTCATCATATCAGCAAAATTATCATGCATTAACCATGCAGCTTGAAATCTGAAAGGTCTCTCTTGGAATCCCTTCCTCTCCTCCTCTAACCTCACCACAATAGGATGATGGTCTGACCCTAATCTCGGTATTACCCTCACCTCTGCTGTATCAAACATTTCCTGCCACTGAGTATTACACAAACATCGGTCCAGCCTTTTGAAAACTCTTTCCAAACCTTCCCATTTCGGTCCTTTCCAAGTAAAGAAAGGACCACTTGCCTCTAGATCAAGCAGGTTACAGCATTGGATCCATTCATTGAATCTTTTACTCCTCGTTTGGTTAATTCTTCCACCCCCTTTTTGCTCCAGCAGAGACTTAATCTCGTTGAAGTCTCCAGCTAAAAGCCATGGTACAAAAACTTCTTTTGATAAACCTTGTAACTCCTCCCACAGTAAGTGCCTTCTCTGTTCATTCGGACTTGTGTATACTACTGTGAATAGCAAAATTTCCCCTCCCAGTCTGACTTCACAATGCATAAACTGGTCTCCTTTCAAAATAACATTTACTAGCAGGTCATCTCTCTCCCATACTATCCAGATTCCACCAGAAAATCCCTCAGCTTCCACTCTTCTTGAATGTTTAAATCCCCAACTTCTAATTATTTTACTTGCTTGGGTTCCACTAACTCTCGGCTCAAGAATAGTTACTATATCTATTTTGTACCTTTTTCTCATCTCTCTAACAACAGCCGCAACACCCTTGCTAGCTGCCCCCTACTATTCCATACAAATATGTTTAACATCATTAACAACTATTTGTACAGTAACATAGAGCAGACTTACATATTCTCTGCAAGATTTGGTGTGACATGCTCTATCTCGTAGACCATACCAGCACATTCACTCGTGGATCCAGCTTCTTTGCCAATCCCCTCTGTCTCTAATTCCATATCTACGTTGCAAATTGCCTCTTTAACCATTCCTCCCGGGTGAAGGCTCTCTTTCTCACAATTGTTCACTCCCTTGCTTTGAAGCAACTGCAAATTTGTCTCAGGCACATAATCAAGGCTAAGTTGCCTTTGCTGTACTTCTCTCAAAGGTACACGCTCTACTCTCAATTTAGCTTGAGTTTGTGCCCTTTTTAGTTTACTCTCCATCACATGTCCTTCCCCTTGTACTTCTGTTTCCACATTCTTCGATTTATTTCCCCTGTTGGCTTTTTTTCCATCCCCCATAACGCCCTGCTTTCCCTGTTTCTTCCAAACTTTTGCTGAACCTTCCCCCTGCACCTTCATGTGCCCCACAGTCGACTCCTCTTCTGCTCCACCCACTACAGGATCTTTTTGTATACCTTCGTTTCCAGCCTCACTTTCCAATACTGTAAATCGCGACCCACTTTGAAAATTCTGTGCAGGCGCATTAGAGTTTCTCGGTCGTCTGGTCCTTTGCATAGTTTGCCAGCGATCCCTTTGCTTCTCTGAGGTCTCCACTTCCCCCCTTATTCCTCCCTGCACCTCTACATCCATTTTTGCCTCATTCTTCCTGCACTGTAATTCTTCACATCCATCCTTCGTATGTCCATAGACGCCACACTTCGTGCATAGCATCCCAAGACTTTCATACACAATGCTCAGAATCTGACCCTCCACCTCAAACTCTGGTACAAGTGGCTTAGTCAGGTCTAATTCAATGCACATCCGGGCAAACTTACCTCGTGCACATTGCGCTGTATGTATGTCCAGTTTGATGGCCTTACCGATTACATTACCTAAATTCAATAAGAACTTCTTGTCGAACAGAGGTGCTGGCAAGTCTGGTAACTTAACCCAAGCAACCACAGTCTCAATTCACTCATTCTTCGGGCTAAATTCAGGTCTCCATCGAGCGACATTCAAGTAGGCATCATTAATGACCCACGGTCCTCCTGTCAACGCTTCCATATAGTCATCCATATGTTGAAACTTTACCAGATAGAAATCATTTTGTAGATCGAAGACATCTATGTTTCCTTTGCGTTCCCACAATTGCCTCAACTTCTTAACCATAAATCCATAGGAAGGCTGTCTCCCTAGTAATTTCACTATCAACGTCCTCCCAAAGGGCTTCAATAGTCGCTCCTTTTCCTTCTCCTCAAATCCAAACTTCGGGCATAGTGGATTTGAGACGTCTACGTTTATGCCATCCGACGAGTTCAGAACTTTAGAAAAGTCTGTGTCAACTCCATAGTCATCAATCTGCTCTTCATCTTCACACTTCAACCATTCCCACCAACACGCCCTTGCATTCACATTTTTCAATAATGATTCCCTATACGACTTTGGAGAAGCCACTTTTTCTTCCGCTTGCATCCAATTCTCTTCGCGCGCAGGTCGCGATTCACCTCCAGAGAAATTGACATCTTCGAATCTAACCTTCTTCTTTCTCCGATTCCCTTCCTCACGTTCCTCCTCCATCTTTCCCTCACTTACCCCTCCCCGTAGCACACGGTCGGAGGAGCCACTCATTTTCCCCGCCGCAGTGGGCGACGGAGTCATTAGATGTTCACCAATCGGAAACCCTAGCAGAGAGTTTCACCTTCCACCTTGGCCTTATACGTAACAAATAGTTATGAATTTTAATACATTTTAATACGCAAAAAAAATGCATTGAGATGTTCAGGTTCAGGTTTAGTTTTAATCCTATGCTTTGTTCTATAAATTGCTGGGCTTATTTCAACCGGCTTGTATGATGTCACTCTAATTACTGGCTCTCTATTGGATATACTTAATGTGGGACTTACACTTAAGCCGTTTTTCCTGTACTTCATTTCTTTCCATGATCTCTAATGATTGTTGTTTAAATCTTGAACCCCCCCCTTTTTTTAATGCAAGCACATATATATAATCTTTGTATTTATAATTATTTATCTATATATATATATATATATATATATATATATATTTTAAAAAAAAATTATATTTCTAATTTAGTTTTAATGAGCCTCTTACAAGTACCTACATAATAAGTTGTCAGTTTCTTTATATTATGAATGTGTGCTCTTGAATATTAAAAAAGTTTAGAGTACTTTTGTAAACCTATGATTAATCTCATCTTATAAATTTAATACTGTAAAATAAAATCTTATAAAATGTCATTTCTAATGTAATATTTAAGATATAAAATTAAGATTATAGTAAATCAATCATAACTGGTTTGACTACGGTTCGAGCATTGATCCTTGAAATAATGTCTCAACCGATTTAATGACTAATTTGAGTTTAAACCCTTTTAAAAACTATATATTTAGCCTTTATTCAAGCAGCAAATCATATAATACATTGTAGGGTTTAAATCCTTTTTAATTATTTTTACTAATTAAATGTGGGCCAAAAGAAGTGTGGGCTAATAGCGAAATTTGGGTTTTGAAAACCTCCCGATCAAACAACCGAATAATATTGCAATACAGCAGCACGATCCAGGTTGTATTCACTTTGTGTAACCGAAAATGAATATGATTCTTAAGTATCAAAATTAACAGTAAAAGAAAACACTCCTGGGAGAGGTCCTCGCGTATGCGCTTGATAGAACCTCGATCTGGACTAGGCAGGGTGAAGCTCTGGTGAACTGGGTGCAATAGCAAAAAAAAAAAAAAAAGTAAAAATGGAGAAAGTGATTTTTTTTTTTTTAAACTATAAAGAATGCAAATAGATTTAAAAAATGAAAATAGATTTTTTTTTTGGGAATTTTTAATTAATAAAATGGAAATGGATGGAGACGAATGAATGAGACATTGAGAATTAATAAGTGATAACAATAAGATGACAATCCTGATCTAACACAGTGGTTATAATTTGCAAGTGTGCTAGTTTGAAGCATTTGTCCGAAAAACCCTTTAAGCTAGCTTGAGTTAAGTGAAATATTAAATCTCCAATACTAGACAAGACTTAATTCCTCTAATCGAAATCTAATTCAAACCTATAGCTAATAAAGAATCAAAGATATGCATTTAACTCATAATCCAATGACTAAATTGAAGAACCGGCTGAACCCAAGAGGGGGATGAATTGGGTGAGGATTAAAAACTTGAAACTTTGAAAATCTTTTCGCGTTTTCCAAATCAACAGTTAGATATTCGAATAATTAATCATATACTGGAAACATAAGAGATAAGGGAAGAGAATACGCAAACAGTGATTTATATTGGTTCGGCCCAATCCTTGGCCTATGTCCAGTCCCCAAGCTCCACTTGAGATTTTCAATCCACTATCTCCTTGTTTAACCGGGCACAAGAGAAAAACATTTACAATCTCACAAGTTTAGTCGGGCACTTGTGCAGCCTTTACAATCTCTTACTGAGATACTTCCCTTACACACTGTAAGGATATAATTACACATTCTGTAAACAAAGGATAGTCCTCACTCTCAGACTCAACTTCCCCTTACAGGTTGTAATTGATACATCCTCACTTAAGGTTCCTCAACCTTAAGTTAACAGAATGAAATAGATGTTTAAATAACTCCTCATGAGTAGATAAGATGATAAACACTGAAGTACAAAATCGATCATCTCACTCTCAGACTCAACTTCCCCTTACAAGTTGTAATTGATACACCCTCACTTAAGGTTCCTCAACCTTAGGTTAACAGAATGAAATAGATGTTTAAATAACTCCTCACGAGTAGATAAGATGATAAACACTGAAGTACAAAATTGATCATCTCACTTTCTACTGTAAACTATATAAACATTAAGAAACATAGTGTGTGAACTATCAACAGTGAAGTAGTAAAATCATTTCGTTGGCTTCATTAATTCATTTGTCAATCGTCAATTCTTTCGGTTTGAAGACTTCACAATTTATAGGTATTTGTATTTCGACCGTTGCGAGCATTCGACCGTTGGAGATCAGTTGGAAGCAGCTTGAATGTGGCCGTTGAGTCTTCTTCAAAAATGTTCATTGAAAGCCGTCAATGGTTCTTGGTCTTAGCAACATTCTTCATTCCTTTTGTTTTGACCGTTGAGAGATAGCATTTAATGCGTAGTTGGAATAGCAGTGGTAGCCTTACTTCGTTCAGAGTATTGGTTTTCGGGATTATCACTGGTTTAGGTAGTTTGCATTTAATGCTTTTGACACACGACTTGCTTTATTCAAATATGTTAATTAATCCATGTTTAAACAATCTGAAACTCATGAACAAACATGTTAATAGCATTGTTAATCATAATAAGTAATAATCAGAAGTGATAGAATGATTTAGCAGAATTCATGATTTTCGGAGTCGGAGATTTTGAAGAACAGAGATGACATTGCTTGAGCAACAATTCAAGCTTGCTCAAGCAAGCTCCTTTAGTTTGCTTAGAAGAATACTTTTGGTCGCTGATGCTCGAGCAGGAAAATTCCTTTGCTCGAGCATGTTGCTCGAGCATGATTGTATCATGCTCGAGCAAGCCTTTCTGGTAGCTTAAGAGAATGTGCTTCCATTGCTGTTGCTCGAGTAGGTAGATAGGTAGAGTTTTATGCTTGAGCAAGCATGTTGCTGATGCTCAAGCAATAGAGAAAGTATGCTCGGGCAACACTTTAAAAAGCATATTGGAAAAGCTTATGTTCACCCAGTGCTCGAGCAAGAGTCCAAACTTGCTTGGGCAAGCTTCTCTTGGAACCTTTTGAACAGCCAATTCATCCGCTGATGCTCGAGCAAGATATATATCATGCTTCGGGCATCACTTGCTAGTTCTCGAGCAAGCCATAAGGCGAGCTCGGGCAAGAGGCAAACAGAGGCGAGAAGACCCATTTCACTAACACTGCTTGAGCATGATTTTGCTTCTGCTCGAGCATGCTTTTTACTTTGTTTGAGCATGACTTCCTCAATATTGCAAAATCTTCTTTTATCTCGACGATGCTCGGGCAAGCTAAATTCTCTGCTCGAGCATGACTCTCCAAATTGCATTTCTTCATTCTGAGGCCGATGATGCTCGGGCATTCCAATATCCTTGTTTGAGTAACCGTCTTCGATTGTCAGGTTGCTTGCTACTATGATCTTGTGCAAATATCAAACTCCATTGACTTTCAAGAAACAAGAGTATTGATAGCATAATAGCCAATTTGCCGTGAGCGTAACATCTTCGATATAGCTTTAAATTTGGCAAACCACCCATACTCATAAATCTCTTCAAGTCTTCTTTCCAATGCAAGAAGAATCAGCTCCAAACTCATTATACTTTGTCCGTTATCATCAGATGAATGGAGGTTGTTATTGATCAGCGTTTTTTGCAGCATCCTGGACTGACCTTCAACTTCAAAACATCATATCTCCTTCAATTGATCTTTGTTTTTCGTTTTCTTGATGTTTTTGGAAAGGTATTTGAATCTATTTTCAAATGGCACTAATTTCAGCTCATTTGGATTTGTCGTTTGTGAGATATGCTCAAAATACCGAAGCTGGGTCCTGATTGTGACAATGATTTTTGTGGCAACTTGTAAAAATCACATCTCTCTCATCTCAACTCCTTTGGCCATGAATTATATACCAAAATGACGCATTGGGAGTCTAGTTTAAAAAAAAAATTGGTTTCACTTCAATCGCATCTCTGGTTTGGGAGATATCGTCGAATTACCGAAGGTTGTCAGAAATAGAGCTGAATAGAGGAAGCTGATGCACGACCTTGCTCGAGCATCAAATTTTCTCTGCTCGAGCAAGCATATTTATGCTCGAGCAAGAGCGGATTTGGAGCTGAAAAAGTGCTGTGCTCGAGCATGATTTTGTTGTGCTCGAGCATGACTTTAGGAATGCAATTCTAGCTTGTTTTAACTCCGAATTGAGCCGTTCCAACTTTTATTTGATCGCAGAGACTTCTAGAATCAATTTTGGAACTTGTATAATGATATTCTCATTCCATTCATCAAATTCTTCCATCTCCCATCTCCCATCTTGATCATTCTTCTTCATTTAACATGAACTAATCATTCTCTGTAAGTTCTACATTCTTCAATATTTTCTCTTCTTCTTGAACTTAACATTTTCTCCAATTTCTTCTTTCTGAAATCTCTTATCTCCTTCTCGTTCTATAATTCAACTTGGACTAATCTACATTAATTATATTAGTTAGTCAATGTAGGAGATAAATATATTATACAAACTTTTTGCTCTTAAGAATGATATTTATAAAAGACATCATCAAAACTAATCATATCCAACACAAACCACCTTGAATTATCACTCATTATTCACAATAATCTCATTACGTTACTAACCCAAAAAATATAAAGAGATTAAAGTTAATTAGAGACTGTTTAGATTAGCTTTTGAAGAATAGCTTCCAACGAAAAAGTGGTAAAAGTGTTTTTTCATAATAGATTCTGTGAAAAAAAAAGTGATATTTTTATCAGAATAGCTTTTCATGTTCAATCAAAAAGAACGTTAGTCTTTGTGATAATTGCATATAAAGGATAATTTTTTATTTTAAATGTTTTTAACATTAAGTCTCATAATAAATACAAAAAATAATTATAACATTAGTATATTATGTAACATGATAAAAAAATAGATAAAATATATATGTATTAATCAATTGCATAGACAAAAATAATTTATAAATAATAATTATTTAAAACTATATCTTTGAGTTTGATAGACGTAATTTATTCGATAGTTAAATGTTTGAACGCTGAAAAACGAAACCTTAAACACTTTTTAACCAAAATTTAAAAAAAAAAAAAAAAATCCTCCGGCTAGAGACCAAATCGAGCTCTAATATGTTGCTTCTCTGCTGCCTCATTTACTCGTCACTTCATCTTCTCTCTTTTCTCCAATTGTGGCTGTGATGGTGGTCGAAAAGCTCTCGGTAACGCTGCACAGTTTTGAAGAAAAAAGAGAGAGACATAGGAAAGAGAAAACTGAGATGTTGCTGAAGAAGACAACCACGCTGAGATCACTCTGGAGCTGAAGACAACCACACCGTTACACTTCGATCCACCACCACGGCTTCAACCTTCGATTTTGAAGAAAAAAGAGAGAGAGGAATGAATGAAATCAATTAGGGCCCATTTTTTATCAAAAAAAAAATTAGGGCCCATTTTGGTATGAGGAAAATTTGAGAAGCGAATAGAACTTAAAGGAAGGAAAGGAAGGGAAGGGAATGGAAGATTTTGAGAGATGATGGAAGATTGCTTGAGAGAAGATGAGTTGTTTGGTAGGAAAAAAATGAAAGGGTGACAATTGGTAAATAATCAGGAAATGTGTATTTTATCTTCAAAAGTAATTAATTCAAAAAGAAAAGGAAAATATTTTTTTCCCTAAAATATTTTTCTTTTAAAATATCCTTTTATCAAGTTCGAATTTTTCATAAAAATATTCTCTTGCCAAGTTCGAATTTGTCTAAAATATTTTCCCGTTAAGTTCGAATTTGTCTAGAATATTTTTCTGTCAAGTTCGAATTTGTCTAAAATATTCTTCCTCCAATAAGTTGGGACTTATTGCATAAGTTTGAATTTATCACTAAGTTCAAATTTGTTGCATAAATTCAAATTGGGTTAAGGTACAAAAATACACATGTGTTTTACCTCAAGAAACGCTCAACACCAAGTGTTTTTTTTAGGTGCAAAAGTGCACGCGTGATTACAAATTAGGTACAAAAATACCTTTTAACCATTAAGTTTGACTTTGACCGTTAGTTTGACTTTTTTTGCTGACTGAACAATGATGTGACTTTCAAAGGTGCAAAAATACATATGTGCTTTGGTCAAAGGAGCGTCTAACACCAAGTGTTTTTTTTTTTAATTTAATAATTTTATTTCAATTAAAGGAAAATTATTATTTCTCAAGTTATAGTTCTTGGGACGCCAAATTTTTTCTTTTGATTTACCACTCTGTTCCTATTTATAAGTCCACTTTGACCAATAAAATTTGGTCCT
This sequence comes from Acacia crassicarpa, assembly GCA_034222035.1. NCBI lineage: Eukaryota > Viridiplantae > Streptophyta > Magnoliopsida > Fabales > Fabaceae > Acacia > Acacia crassicarpa. The sequence continues at coordinate 47,360,715 of JAWXYG010000006.1, read as the reverse complement.
ATTTATAAATCCAGTTTCATGTAATAAATGAGATTGTGACAATTTTACCTATATTAATTGTACCCATAAAGATAGAGAGAGAAGAAACAGTTGAAAAAGACCCAATCATAAATGAGGGCAAAGTTGAAAATTTACCCTCATAATCATTGAGTTAACTACCTCTCCTAGTTCATTTACTTTGAAAAGAAAAACTTTATAACTATAAGTCTATAACATGCATTCCTTGATTTATTTCATTCATCAAATAAATAGAAATAACTCATTTAGAGGTGTAAATGTTTATACTGCATATTTCTTAATGCAATAAAAATTAAATAATATTGTTTGGTTTTGATTGAAAAATTATTTAAATAATTTATGGTTCAATTTGTTAGATCAAAAAATAAAAATTATTTTTAATCAAATATAGTATTTATAATATCAAATTTCAAATGCATAAGTACTCATTTATTAATTATTAATTAGAAGATTTAATAGGAATTAAAAAAGGAAATAAATTATGGAATTTAAAAATTGGGCTTTCCAGGAATTATAGCTAGAGAAATAATAATTTTTTTAATTGAAATAAAATTATTAAATAAAAAAAAGAACTTAGTATTGGGCGCTATTTTTTCCAAACTATATGTGTATTTTTGTACCTTTGAAAGCCACATCATCATCTTATCAGCAAAAAAAGTCAAACATAACAGTCAAACAGTATTTTTGCATTTAATTTGTAACTACATGTTCACTTTTGCACTTAAAAAAAACACTTGGTGTTGAGCGCTCTTTAGGATAAAGCAAATGTGCATTTTTGCACCTTAACCCATTTGAATTTTATTTCATTTTTTTGCATTATAGAAAAAAATATTTTATCAGGGGTAAATATGTCCTTAAGTGTCACTGTTCATGTGGGAACTTAAGTTCCCACCAATTTTTATGGGATCTTATCTTCCAACCTTTAAAGGAAGATTGGTGGGCTTGGGAACTTAAGTTTCCTGGAAGATTGGTGGGCTTGGGAATTTAAGATTGGACACAAAAAGTGTATTAAACAAGGGAACTTACTCATTTTCCAATCCCTTCCGACCTATTCCGTGTACTAAACAAACCCTTAAGAGCAAGACAAAGTAGAGGGATAACCTAGGAGAGAGATACGAGAGCAGAAGCGAAGGTGATGATGGCAGATGGGAGAGAAAAAGCTGAAAAATATAGCTTTTTCCAAAACCATGGTTTTGGAGCCCAAAAAACACTTTTGGGCTTTCAAAGAGTGTTTGATAATTTTTTCCTCAAACCATGGTTTGTCTCCCAGAAAGCACTTTTTTGTTTTGTTTTGGCAAACATACTTAAATCTCATTTATAATCATCTTAATACATATCCAAACATTACTCGTTATTCAGCTAAGCCTAAGATTTAGGAATCACTAAATAATGAAAGGATAAGAGATTGGAAGAACTCGAACTCCCCTTTGAAGCTCCAAGCTCAAGCCTTGATCACTGCTCCAAAGGAGTGAGGGATTCAGCCGCGCCTAGCCATCAAAAGAGCGGCCAGCCGCTGAATTAAAGTCGCAGGCATGGATGAATGGTAGAAGAATGATGAAAATACCGAATGAATGGAAGAAGAACGATGATGAGACGGAGGGATTTTGGTTCAACGATAGGGAATGATGGTTTTGGTGATAGAGAAGACATGATGGAAATGGAGGTCAAATGGTGAAGGTGAGATGGTGGTGGCGGACGACGAAGTGGCTGACGGTGGTGTGTGGGAGTGGTGCAGCCGAGGAAGCAATGGACATGGAGGTCTTCGTGAGGCTAGATGATGGTTTCCATCTTGTGCTTCTGCCTATCTAGAACTAGACCTAATTTCTAATCAAAACACTGTAATTTAAAACACATTCATTAAACCCTTTAAAACCTAAATTGGCTTGTTGAATTTGAGAGCTATTTTGGATTTACTATTGATCATATATATATGTACTCACATATTTCCATACTGATCAAGCAGAGCCACATATTTCAGGGGAAGAAAAGAAGGAAGCATATATAGATGTACTCACATGAATACAGAGATTCATTGAACCCTTTAAAACCTAAATTGTCTTGTTGAATTTGAGAGCTATTTTGGATTTACTATTGATCATATTGCCTCTTACTGGTCAAACCGAAGCAACTGTATAGATGCATAGAATTTGTATGCCCATCCCTAGTTTTTTTTGGGAGAGAGTTCAAAATTATCTTTAGAACTGATCCAATCCATGTATTAAATTTATTATCATTTTATTCAGGCAGTATCAAGTATGGAAGTTCTCGCTGCTATTGCTGGGAAAATAGCAGAGTTAACTGTGATACCCATTGGAAGGCAAGTGGAATATTTAATATTTTACAAAGAAAATTTGACGGAGCTAAATGATCATCTTGAGGAGTTGAAAACAAGAAAAGTTCGCATGGAACATGACATTGAAGCAGAAAGAAGGAAAGGAAGAGAGACTGAAGATGATGTAGTAGGATGGCAGAAAAAAGTTGAAGAGACCATGGAAGAAGTAGAGAAACTTTATAAAGATGAACCTCATGCTAGTGTACGGTGTTGCAAATGGTCATTTCCTAATTTGAAATCACGACATCAACTTGGGAGAAAAGCAAAGAAAATGACATTCACCATTGATGCACTGAAGGAAAAGAAGTTTGATGGTAGAGTTGGGTATGATGTTACTTCTAGCAATGCCAACTTAATTTTTGCTACTCGAGGCAGTGAAAAGCTTGAGTCAAGAAATTTTTTGAAGAAGGAGGTTATGTTGTCTCTGACCGACTCTAAAGTAAGAAAAGTTGGAATTTATGGGTTGCCTGGGGTGGGGAAGACCACTCTAGCAAAAGATGTTGCCAAACATGCTAAGGATGACAAATTGTTTGATGCAGTGGCTATGACAACTATATCCCAAACATTGGATGTTAAAAGAGTTCAAGATGAGATTGCATACCAATTGGGCTTCCCCTTGGATGAGATAACCCCAATTGGAAGAGCCGGCCGACTCTGCACAAGAATAAAAATGGAGAAAAATATCCTTATCATACTAGATGACGTTTGGGAGACAATTGATTTGGACAAGTTGGGAATTCCTCTTGAGCAAGATGATCTTAAAGGTGGAAAATTATCATTGACTTCTAAGCGTTTAGATGTTTCACAGAAGAATGAGACTTACTGGGGTTGCAAATTATTGTTGACTTCTAGACGTTCAGATGTTTTAGATATGAATGGGACTCACAAAAAAATTTCTCTTGAAGCAGTAAATGATGCAGAATCATGGAGCTTGTTTGAAGATATAATTGGTGATGCTATTAAAGACGCTGACTTGAAAAAGATAGCAACCCAAGTGGTTGAAAGATGTGCAGGTATGCCTGTTATGATAGTCTCAATTGCAACGTTGTTGAAATATAATAAGAATATTTATTATTGGAAGGATGTCTTGGACAACTTAAAGAGAGTTGATAATGGAGACGTGTACGAGACTGTTTTCTCATCTTTTGAATTTACTTACGAACAATTGAAAGATGATGAAACGAAGAAAGTATTCTTGCTTTGTGGTGTATATGGACCATCGATGTCAGTTAGTGACTTACTGAAATATGTAATTGGTTTGGGTATTCTGAAACATAAAGATACTCTTGAAGATGCAAGAAATAGACTATATAGTATAATTGATGAATTGAAGGCATCTTGTTTGTTACTTGAGGAGGATGATGCAAGTGAGACTGATGTGATTAAAATGCATGATCTTGTTCGTGGAGTAGCTGTTTCCATTGCTAAAAAGAAAGAACATGTTTGTGTGTTGGAAAGAAATGATAAGATGCAAGATTGGGTGAGCAAGGGTTTTCTTGAAAGATTTACCCAGATAGTCGTAAAGCCATGTTTTCTACAAGAACTTCCTTCAAAGTTAGACTGCCCCAATTTGAAATTTTTCCTTTTACATTGCACTGATAATTGCACTTTGAAAATTCCGGAGTCCTTTTTTGAGGGAATGGGAAGCCTTGAAGCATTAGATTTGACAGGCTTAATAATATCTTCATTGCCTCAATCTCTTTTTTCCTTATCCAAGCTTAAAACATTGCGTTTGGATGAATGCACTTTGAAACGTTTGACTGGAATAGGTGCCTTGAAAAATTTAGAAATTCTTAGTTTCATTTATTCATCCATGGAAGAGTTTCCAAGTGAAATGGAACAACTGGCTCATCTAAGAATGTTGGATTTGAGCAATTCTGGAATTGGGCTCATGCCACCCAACATTTTGTCCAAGTTGACTAAAATAGAAGAACTTTATATGGGTAACGCCTCAATTAAGTGGGTGGAGGAAAGTTCAGCTATGCAACACATGAAAAGTAAGAGTCTCATTGAACTTGAGTGTTTGACAAGTCTGACTACTTTAGAAATTCATATTCGTGAGGATTGGATTTCGTCAATGGACATGATGTTTGACAACTTAGAGAGATACAAGGTTGTCATTGGAGATAAATGGAAATGGTCAAGCAACGAAACGACCTCAAGGTTGCTAAAGCTAAAGCTTGGCACTAGCATCCATTTGGAACCTGGGATTAAGGAGCTGATTAAACGAGTGGAAGACTTGTACTTAGATGAAGTTGATGGAATTTCAGATGTGCTCCTTGATTTGAAAGGCAAAGGATTTCCTCAACTAAAGCATCTTCATATCCAAAATAATTGCCAAGTTCAACATATTATCAACACAACAGAGAGGAATGAAACTCATGTTTTGTTCCCAGAATTGGAAACACTAGTACTTCACAATCTCAACAACTTAGAGAAGATATGTCATGGCCCAGTTCCTGTTAATTCCTTTTGCAAACTTACGATCATCAAAGTCGAAAATTGTGGCCAATTGGTATATCTCTTATCTGTTCTAATGGTGAAAGCTCTTTCTCAACTTGCTGAGATCCAAGTTTCCAAATGCAGTTCAATGAAGATGATGTTATACATTGAAGATGCGGATAGTAGTATAACTATTGATGAAAAGATTGAGTTTAATTCACTACGTTCCTTGAGGATAGATCATTTGCCAGCTATCCATGATTTCTGCTCAAATGAATTCACATCTTGCATGACAAGCACATCGTTATTTAATAACAATAAGGTATGCTTCTTCGTCTTCTTTTTTCTATTTGTTTATTTGCAATTTAAGTCAAATGACTGCATCATATGTGACCATCACACCAATTAAAACGAAATCTATATATCTAGAAGTAAAATGTTAAACTACTGAAATTTTTTGATAAACTTTTTATTTTAATTTCCATAAAATTACTTACACATTATTCATTGTTTGATCGAAATTCAATTATCTAAATCTTAATCATGATATTACAATTTTCTTGTGTATTTTATTTAGGAAAAATAGTAATTTTGTCGCACAAATTTGATACATAAGGTACAATTCCCCAGGTTCTTTAGTATCAATTTTAACACAAGTAAAATATCTAAAACGTTCTTCTAAACCTTTGAACTTTGACCATGTGAAAAAGCTATATGAAAAAACAATGTGAAAAAAGGCATAAGTTGTAAAGAAAGTTTTACTTGTAAAGATTGGTTGTTGACTTGTAAATTGTCAAGGGAAATATTACTGAAATAACCATATTAAAAACTAATTACTAATATTTTCACAATAATTAGTTTAAATATGCAACTGGCCTAAAATCAAAGAGGGTTTTATAAAATTATTGATTTACAAAGGGTGCCATATAGGATGCCAAGTGTCATCTTTTTCTTTTTTTCTTTTTTTGGTTTTGCCAACATTCAAGTTTCTTCTATTAATTAATCTTATGTGGCAGTTTTCGTCAAAAGAGTTAACTTAATGGCAATGGGTCCATGATGAAGGGAAAAAAACGGTAGGGGTTATTTTATATTTTTAAATGTTATGAATAATATACAACTTACCTAAAATTCAGGAAAATTTTATATAATTTAGTTTTGTTAAAATTAATTTCTAGAGCAAACATTTTTCAATTCCAAAGAATCAATTTGTAAAATTTGGAAAACCTATAAATATTACTACCTCCTTGCCTTAATATAAGACTTGTTCATATTGTAATTACACTGTTAATGAGTCTTATATTAACGACAAGTAATAATAATAGTGCCTTGTTGGTCGCGGTGGTCTGGCTAGCTAGTCATCCAATCCGCGCTCAAAGATAAAAGGCGAAAATAAAACGTTAGACATTTTACCGTTTTTACAGCTCATAGAAATGATTCCCAAATTCGTTGAGACTTGTATGTCATTTTTCGATGAAATTTATGAGATCAAGTGGTTAATTCTTTCTTAATTTGGACCAAATTGTCGTCTTTCCTTTTTTATTTTTGTTCACAGGTTAGTTTTTCTAGTTTGGAGACTCTGAAGTTGAGTTCAGTGAACCTGGAAAAAATTTGGGATGATGATGACCTTTGTGCAGCCAATTGTTTTCACAATTTGGCTAACTTGACTGTTGAGGATTGTAGAAGCCTCAAGCATTTATTCTCATCTTCTGTGGTTGGAAGTCTTTTAAAGCTTAAGCACCTTGAAATAAGTAAATGTGAGATGATGGAGGAGATAATTGCTCCAAAGGGGATTAACATCACTACATTAGAAGAGGTACTGCGATTAGACTTGAAATAAATGATAAGTTGATATTGATAACATCAAACATTTGTCCTTGTGTAGTTCAGTTCGTTATCACTCTTGTATAATGTTGGTTATCTTGGATTCATAAATTAAAGTGAACTGGATTGCAGGTCCAACTCTCAAAACTCGAGACGATGGTAATTAGAGACATGAAAAGCTTGAAGAAAGTATGGCACTTTCAATTTGAGGAGTTAAAGAGTCTGGAGGTGAGCAATTGTGGGAAACTTGTGAATATTTTCCCATCTGATACGCAGGGAACGTTTGGAAACCTAGAGACATTAAAGGTCAACGATTGTGATTCAGTGGAAACGATATTCCAATTAACTGCCAAAGAAATCCATAGTGAAGACGAGACAATGACACAAGTCTCACAATTGAAGAAACTCCATCTACTTGGCTTGCCAAAGTTGAAACAAATTTGGAGTGGAGATGATAATCAAGCAAACATTCATTTTCACAATTTGCAACTTGTGTGTGTTGAAGGCTGTAAGAACTTAGAATACCTTTTTCCATTCTCCATTGCAATGCAAGCTTCTCAACTTGAAGATATTACCATAACATGGGCATCGAATATGAAACAGATTGTTTCAGACAAGGAAGGTCTCACGGATAGTTCTGTCAAATTTGAGTTTAATCACTTAACATCATTGGTGCTTCAGAGTTTACCTAAACTGGAGGGATTGTTTGCTAGAGATCATAGAGTACTTTGTCCATTATTAAGGAAATTAGATATCCGCAGCTGTTGGAAATTGAAGCTCTTCAAGACACAAAGTTTGAGTGGCCAAGAAATAGCTTTTGATAGTAAACTCCAAATCCCAATTAAGCAGCATCCTTTCCCACTTGAAGAGGTATAGTATATAAAGGAGTGATTACGAAGAAAATCTTAATTTATTTGGATACCAAAGATCTATCAATGCATGCATATTTTCATCATAATTTTACATTCTAAAAGATTTGCCAGGTTTGATTATGTGATTGTTCATCATTTACTTATTGCCTCACCATATTGTATCTGTTTATGTCGCTCTAGAAAAAAAAAAATATTCGACTAATCATTGTTGTATATAGGTGATATGCAACTTGGAGACATTGGCCCTAAGTAGTGAGGATGCAAACATGATTTTACAAGGGCAATTTTTGGGGAAACACTTTCGCAAACTCAAACTTCTTTATCTGTCAAGTTTTAAGGGTGACCACACTACTTTTCCCTATTGGTTTCTCCAAAACATAACCACTCTCACTGTAGTAATTGTTGAATGGAGTTCTTTTAGGGAGATATTCGAAGAAGAAATACCTATAAATGACAAAGGAAAATATAAGACAAGAACACGAATTAAAACATTGATCCTCTATGAATTGCAAGATCTCCGACATATATGTAAAGAAGGATTTCAGATAGATCCAATTCTTCAGAATCTTGAACACTTATATGTGTATCACTGTTCTAATTTAAAACACTTAGTGCCTTCGTCGATAACTTTTAGTCACCTGACATATTTGGAGGTGGAAAATTGCAATGGACTGATTTACTTAATAACCTCAGCAACTGGAAGAAGTCTAGTTAAGTTAACAACAATGAAAATAAGAAACTGCAATTCACTTGAACAAGTTGTGGCAGAAGAGAGGGAGGGCTGCGTAGATGAAATTGCATTCAACAGCTTAGAAGTTTTGGAGCTAGAGTGTTTGCCAATGATCAAGAGGTTTTGCTCTAGTAACTGTGTGCTGAACCTTCAATGGCTGAAGAAAGTTGTTGTTGAGCAATGCCCACGAATGAGCATATTCTCTGTGAACGACACAAGCACCCCAATGCTTCAAGAGATACTATCAAAGGAAGAGGATGGAAAAATATATTGGGAAGGAGACCTAAACAGAACAATAAACAAGATGTTTGTGGATATGGTATGTATTGATTTGACTCAAACATTATTGATAAATTAGAGGAAGAAAATTATTCTCTACATAATTTAAAACTTTTTATTAGTTACAACGGCAAAATTTAATACGCAAATGTTTATGTTTAATTGGCATTATTTATGCCCTTTATTTCTTTCTATTGACCCCGCACGCACGTCAATTTTTGTAGGTGGCATTCCATAGTTTGAAGCATTTAAAGCTAGCTGAATATCCTGAGTTAAGGGAATTGTGGTACAACCACGTTCAGCCAGAAGTGTATGGCAACTTGAATAGCCTAGTGGTACATAAATGTGATTTCTTATCTGATATGCTTCTACCTTTACATTTGGTGCAAGCATTGCCCAACTTAGAAGAGCTTCAAGTAAGTGAATGTGATTCATTGGAAGCTGTGTTTGATTTAACCAACATGGATCAAAAGGAAGTGTTTGTTAAGGAGACCATTCAACTGAAGAGAATAAATCTCTTTGGTCTACCAAAGCTCAGACACATATGGAAACAAAACTTGCAAGAACTTGTCAAGTTTAGAGAAACAGCAGAAGGTCATATCCAACATCACCGTCCAGCATGTTCCATTCAACGGGTATGATATCGAACTCTGCTTCTTCATTAGTTTGCATTACAAATAACTACCTACCTACATAGGAGTATAATTTAAACAAACAACGATAGCTACATTTTGTCGAGTCCTACAACACGTATTAATTTTTATTTTTTTAATGTTAGGTTTTTTTTATTAATATTTCTTGAATTATTTATGTCCTAGGATTAAATAAGTGCTTTTGGAATCCCATAACACCCTTCAACGTCTCTGTCTCAAGTTTTCAACCCAAGATTTGTGGCTGTTTTTTCAGCTCACATCCAAGTTGGTGGGGTTATAACATCTATTCCTATCTTACTCTATTTATTTTAGAAGAATAAATTTGAGATATTAGGATAATTAACTTTATGATACTAACATTAGTTTAGGTTTGCCTTTATATAACCATTATATACATGGGTTTATTCAAGGAGTAGAAATAGAACAGAGGTACTATTCTCTCTCTGCCTTCAATCCTTCAGGTTTGCATTGTAACATCCCAATTTTTGAAAGCGTTTTCAAAATAGTTTGATCAGAGTAGAGCATCAGAGTAATTTTAAAGAGCGAGTATCTGATAAACATTCACTGCTAGTGTATTCGGTTGCTTTAAACAGCGGTACAATTATTCAAATATTTAAAAGTACGTTAATACATATCCAAAAAAGAAATTCTCCGGCCGAGCGCTTACTGATGCTGCTTACCCTTGTCCCCGGTCCTGACACCTCCAGATCCTGAGGCTATAGTAAGAGTTGAGGTTCAATACCCATTTAACCTCAGGTAATGGTTAACCTCATGCTTATGTATCAGTTATGTATGACAGATATTCATGACATTACAGCAATAATCACATATGGAAGATAATAACAGAACACAGCCACTGCATATGAATGTTATTATAGTTTGCACTATTCATTAGTGCCACGATGGCCTATCGTGTCCTCAGCGCTAGGAAAACTCAACGGTATTATCAGAACCATAACCCGTGTAAAGCTGAATTTGTATGAAAAACTTTAAGACAGAGTCTTAGTCTATGAATACATCTATCACATATAAGTATACAATAAGCATCAGAGTTAGTGTTACAGTACGCGTCCGTACCTTAGTCTGTTCGGATAGCGGTACGCTTGCCTGGTCGGTATGTCTCCCGATTTTTCTTGGATATCTTATAATAGTATTATCACATTATTACTGCATAATAATATTGTAGGAGATATTCTATCCATTACTGGCCTTTTTATCCCTGGTGGATTTGTTATTACAATTATATCCCTTTATTTTTCAAAAAACGCTGATTCAGCATTTCGGGGCAGAATTTTCGCTAACTTTGAAAATTCATAATTAATTCTACAAAAATAGAAACGAGGATCCATAAAATTCCCCGGAATCATTAGGATGTCTATTTTTGAGTAAAAGTACTCACTTTTGCCCAGATTACACTAGTTATTCCTAGTTTTAAGGTTTTGAGCCTCTGCCCAGAATTTTTCCAGAAATTCGTAGCCAAACTTTGAGAATTTTTATCTCACTGTATAGAGCTCATTTTAACATGTTCTTAGAATATTTGAAAATCCCTATATGTCTAATTTAACCATGAATTTTCCTAGAATTTTGTAACTTCATTTTCAACATAAAATATTGGCATTTTTATCACTAACTTCAGAAATCGCTAACCGACAAAATTTTACCAGAGCTTCGCTACTTTGATCCTAATCTTCCAATAATTTTGCTATATTAATTTCTCCATCCATTTTTCAAAATAAAACCATATTTAACCATAAAAAAAACATGATAACAAAAATATATTGGAAGATTAAAGATCAAGACAACATTTAGACTATGAACTTAAACTAGAACTTCAAGAACTACAAAAAAAGTTAAAGACTAAAAACTAAAAGCTTGCTTACCTCTTGAAGAACTTCTTCCTCCTTCTTGCTTCCCACTATGATTTTCTCTCTACTCTTGCTTCTCTTAAACTCATCTACTTTGGTTGAGTTTGGTGTGAATTTTATGAAGACCCAAGGTACCTATTTATAGTAAAAGGTCATGGCACTTTGGTAATTCTTTCAAACCTACCTCTTCTTCAATTGGAGCCATGGGATTTAAACTTAGTTAAGAAGTTTTAATCTTAACCATTGGATCCATACTTAATGAAGAAGTTTCAATTTAATTTAAAAAAACATTTCTCTTGATTTTTCCTATTAGTGGATTTCAAATTAAGATTGATTTAAACTTACTTATTTCTTCTACACACACTAACCGTCCTCCCCCCTTAATATCAGATTTATTTTTGTGTTTCATTTGTTTCACACAAATGCCAATCAAGGTTTCTTATTGGTTCTCCACTTATCTCATGGATTAAGCTCTTTTATGTAATTAATTAAGGGTTTTCTTGTAGTTTATTCAAGTTTTCCTCTTTAATACTCTAATCTCAAAAATTATGACTTCATTAGAAGTCTTTACTAGCCCTTTAATCATTTTAAGATTAATTACAAAAGTTTGGGAAAAGATTTTGAAGGTAATCTATCCCAAGCTTAAAATATGCTTGTTCAAAATAAATCCTTATATTTGATCTATGATTACAGTTTCTCATGATACAATTTATTCTTTAGGGATTCTCATTTACTTGTGTCCTGAATTTATCCCAATGGTTCTCCCAATTCAATAAATTACACATTTTCTCTCTCCTATACTAGACTCACAACACTCTCACAACTCTTACACACACATACTCACAACACACTCCACCGTCCTCTCTCCCTCTCCCCCCAATAATCAACTTTTCAATTAATGCACCATGTGAACCCATGCGCCATTGTTCCCAAAAATATCTAGATTTTATTTGACAATTTTATTCTTCTTCCACAAGTTTATCCCATGTGTTTGTTTCTAAATATTAAACTATTGTAGTCTTCTACCACAAGCCAAGATGAATCGTATATGAGCCCTATTTTGCTCTCCAATTTTGTGTTTTAATTATCTCATATTTTCTAGAAGAAAGACTCCCATTGAGTGATTTTAACTTTCAAGGATTACACTTTATGAAGTTAAATTAAAGCCTTAGGATTTAATTTTACTAAATTTAATCCAAACCTTTAATTTGTGTTAGAAATATCCTATTGATGATATTTTGCTCATATTTTATGTGCTAATAGGATTTTACTAATTGTACAATTATCTTGGCTAATTAGGAAGGAATTTTCACCATTTTAATTAAACTAGGGGGGAATTAGAATAATCTTGGGGAAAATCCCTAATATGGCATTTTAGATGTTTCTAGGTTTAACCTGTTGGTTACAATATTAATTTTGATTAATAGTAATCTCCTTTGTGCTAATCTTGGTCCTTTGATAGGATTAAGCCTTTAATTATGTTGATATATTCTTGCAATTTGTTACACACCTACCGGCCTCGCCCTTTCGGGTGGCGGGTAGTGCGGTCCTTTACTTTTGTTTAATTTTAGCTTATATTTTCCCCGTGAATTTACAACACATATCAGAGTATAAGCAGCAGAGCACACATCGGTTTGGACAAAAATATACTGATAAAACTACGGAAAGATAATTTCTTTCCCCAAAGGGATCAAAATATACAGTCATCCGGATAATAGTACCTGACCGGCCAAAATAATATCATACAGTCATCCGGTAATCAAAATAGATACCCAAAAATAACAGTCACCTCCACACTACTCCAGCTTCGGAGCCTTACCCCTGTCTCCCTGCTCCGGTCTCGAAGAACTGCCAGATGGCTTAAAAGTAGATGGGATTCAAAATTGAGTCCCAGAGTAACCGTTAATTTCATATAAAATGTATAACAAAGCATGTAAGTAAACCACAAATAAAAATAATTCAAACCACATCTCATTCAGTATCATGCACACAGCAAGGCACACAACCAATCCGGAACTAGCAGTCCTAATAGAACACAGCATAGACTGCAGTGGTCCTAATAGCATACAGCACAGACCATCGGGCACGGCACACAGCAAGGCCCGTTTATGCACACAGCATGTTCCAGTTCCATAGCGCTAGGAAAATGAATGATAACCAAATGTATGCAATATACATGGAAAAACATACATACCCAAGTCACACAAAGTATATGAAGATTAAGGTTACTACCTGGCAGTCGATTACGGATAAAAATAACCTTCCCATTGCAAAATATCACAATTATCCCTAAAATAATAAAATGTAAATATAATTAAATTCCTTTCAATAAATATTCCCTTGATAATTTAAAATAAGCCCAATTCATAGATCTATTTTTACTAAATCCCTTTTCTTATTAAGGAATTTAATATGGGCCTTCATTCTCTTAATTTTCGTCACTTTTCAGGATTTTCCAGCAACCAGTGACTCATCTTCACAAATTCATAATTAAATCTAGAAAAATCCTTTTGGGTTGATTCTAAAGCCAAAATGACCCTTAATGTGTCTATTTTCAACCAAAAATACTCATTTAGGCCAGACCAAGTCGAAAATATATCCATAGCCCAAAATTCCCCTGCTGTCCGAAATAATGTCCAGAATCAGAGGGTCATTTTCAAAAATACATTTCTCCCAGTCCAGAACTTGAAAAATTACATATTATATATTAAAATAATCCTTGAGATGTCTACTTTCTCCTTGAAAAGTTTCATAATTTTCTAAGTCCATTTACCATGTCAAATATCATGAAGACGGTGACTGACTCCACAGGGAAATTCCCAGTAACAGCACCTAATGATTTTCTAGCTTCCATTTATGCTTCCAAATTTATAATCCAAGTTCACCTTCATACAAAATCTCATTTTAGACACTTTAAAACCATCAAAAACACCAAAGTCCATTCCCAAAATACTAGTATATGCAGCTGGACGAAAATCAATGCTTAACCAACAAATTGTCAAATTTCCATTCTAACAACTTAATCTAGACCATAATCATTTCTAATTTGTTGTTTGAACCCCTAATCATAATTTAATCCCATTTAAGAGTTTGGGAAGCAACTCCCCATAAATTTAGGGTTTCCAAAATTCCAAGAATACAAGAGAATACCACCACAAATTAATTTACCAACTCAAAACTACTATAAGAAGGTTCAAGAATCACTAACCTTTGATATTCTTGTAATTTCCTCTTCCTTGTTTACCCAAAATTTTCGACCTCCCCTTCATGAACCACAAGAAGACAGATTTTCGGGTCAAGAAGAGTTGCAAAAGGAAGCTTAGAAGAGATGGAAAAGATTACCTAAGGCTTACCTATTGAATCCTTGAGTTCTTCCTTCTCCTTTTCTCCTTTAGATTTTCCACTCTTCCTCCTTCCCTTGTCTCTGCGTCTTGCCCGACTCTTGGGGAAAAAAATGAAGTGTTTTAATGCCAAATAGTGGGTCCAATTCAGCTGAAATAATGAGGGGAAAAATGACCTCCAACTAGCCATAATTTACTACTATGCCATCTTGTTAAAATCCAACTATTTAGTTGGAATATGTTTGGCCAATTTCTTTTTTTTTTTTCCTTAGTTTGGGCCAAAAATTTAAGCCTCTCTTAAGATAATTTTAGCCCACTTTGTTAACTTATAACTCATACTCATGCAACTTCTTCTTATTCCTTTTTGGCTAAATTTATTACACACAACTTCATAAAAATTCGTATATACAAATAATTTCATATTAATGCACATAAAAAATGAGGATGTTACACAATTTAATTGTCTAATACTTGTTGAAAATTTTCTATAACTGATTTAGGAGTTTTCATAGCACTTAATCACCTTTTTATAACATAATTAAGATTAAACTTAATTATGATAATTTTAGGGTATTGTATGATTCCCAGTAAGACTTAGTAAAACTTAGTCATTGGTTATCCTAATTCTAAGAGAAATTTCTGAGAAAATAAAATAACTACAACACCAAAATTTAAGACCACATATTCACCTATTTTAAATAGATAATATTTATCAAATATTGTGTTTATGAGAATTATAAATTTTGGGTATTACATGCATAATATTTATTTGTATCATATTTACTCAAAAAAAAAAAAAGGAGGATTCAAAAGATCCAATACATAAAGATGGGATAATATATTGTTAGCCATAGTTTTTGAGACTTCTTTAATGACACATACACACTACTTCCGATTCTAAATACAAGACCTAATTGACTTGTTTTTAGAGAGATTAAGAGAACTAAATAAGTTACTTAATCATATCATATGTTATGTATAACTAAATTATGTATATGTTTGTAAGGTAGACCAATTAGTTTGGAGAAAAAAGGATAAATATAAATACTTTAAAATAATTTAATTAGCTTTCTTAGTTTTTTTTTTTTAAAATTCCAACTGCATCTTATATTTAGAACTGGAGGTAGTGTATATATATATATATATACACACACTTGCCATTAAAGAAATACACACACATTTATGAAATAATAATTGTACGTTCTATCTAAATCCATTGTTTTAAGACTTTTAAGATTCAAATATATAATGTCGTGATAAATCATGAATTATGTCAAGTTATATATATATATATATATATATATATATATATATATATATATGAAATAGTAATTATACATTCTATCAGTAATGTTTTGGAGGTTTAGTAAATTTTTATGCTAAGATCGAACGTCACCAATCCCTGTTTTCGGTAGGAAACCAGGGGTTGGCGATGTGATAACTCATTTATAAACTGAAAGATAGATTGTTATATTTTTTTACTTCTACTTTATTTTCAGTTTCATCAAAAGGTGTCATGTGAGGAATGTTTGTATAGAGGAAGTAATCTAGAAACATACATGAACTTCAAATTGGGGGCAGTTTTGCTCTGCTAACTAAAATGTGTTTACGTAGTTAGTAAGTGCATTGATCACGTGATATTCTTCTAATAAATGAATATTAAATTTTAATTTTTGTAAAAGGAAATTGGCTTCTTATTTAGCAACTTGAACATTAATATTTGTCAATCATAATTATATGATCTCTTGACAAATCATGTGCCCATGTATTGGTTATTGATATTGGTGGTAAGTAATTGCATAAAACCGTAGTCCCACAAAAATAACACGCAATTTGATATATGAAAGGTTTTTTTTTTTTTTACTCTAATTTGATATTTTAGAAAAAGAAACAGAACTATTTGCCATTAAATATTTCCAGTGTTATATTTTACTGTAATTATCTTATTTATTTTGACATAAAATTTTGTTTTATATTACCTATATTAATTGAGCATTAAGTACAGGAACACATTGAGGGTTGGAAAAACTTGCTATGCTTTGAAGAAGCCATAGTTTGTGATGGATCCTCTCCATATTTGACTAACCTGATTCAAATAGTGTTTATAACTGTGGAATATATGCACACATATATATTTGCATGTATGTATGTATGCGTGTGTATATATATATATTGGGGTTATCGTTTGTCATGTTACTTGATATAAGTTTATGTCAAGTCACCCCAAAACTACGTCGTTTTGGGGTTAGAGGAATTAATGAACTTTCAAAATGACGTAGTTTTGGGGTTAGGGAAATTAATGAGGGATCTTTTAGTAGAATTCATATAATAAATACAAAATCAAAAATACAAAAACACCCCTCATTAATTCCCTTAACTCCCAAAACGACGTAGTTTTGGGGTGACTTGACATAAGCTTATGTCAAGTGACATGACGAACGATAAACCCTATATTATATATATATATATGTATGTATACAAATACAAATATATATAAATATATAAATATGTATGTATATATAAATATGTATACATATACAATATATATATACACACACACAAACATATATACATATATATATTTGAAAATATAGCATCTTATTTCTTAGTTTGTGAATATATGGCAGGTGCTTTGCCCCAATTTACAAGTTGTGTGGGTTAATGACTGTGAGAACTTGGAATACCTTTTTCCGTTCTACATTGCAATGCATGCTATTCAACTTGAACAGATTAGCATTAACAATGCAAGGAGGTTGAAACATATTGTTTCTGACAAAGAAGGCCTCATGGATAGCCCTATCAAATTTGAGTTTAATCACTTAATCTCATTGGTGCTTTGGTTTCTATATGAATTGGAGGGATTTTTTGCTGGAAATCATAGTTTATTTTGTCCATTATTAAGGGAATTAGATATCCGTGGATGTGCAAAACTGAAAGTCTTCAAGACACGATACTGGAGTAGCCAAGGAGGAGTTTTTGAAAGTAATTCCCAAGTCTCAATGCGGCAGCCTCTTTACACACTTGAAGAGGTATATAGGCATGATTTTGAATAATATCCTTATAATGAGGTTCATTTTGTAATGCTTTGTTTTATAATAATTTTCAAGGGTGAGAAGATTTTCCACTCAAGTTTCATTTTGCCTACACAATTAATTTTGTGTCTAACAGATTAGCGATTATATAATTTTCTAGTTTCATGTCTCTCACACAATCAGCTTTTTACGTATGATGTTTTCCGCGTCTAATAGTGAAGCATCATTTCACACACATATTATTTGATATAGGTGATTTGCAATTTGGAGAAGTTGACCCTCAACAGTGAGAACTTAAACTTGATATTACAAGGACAGTTTTCAGTGGAGAACTTCAGCAAACTCAAATTTCTTTGTTTGACAAACTTTGAAGATGACCAAACAACTTTTCCATATTCGTTTCTCCAAAATACAACGAGTCTTGAACACTTAGTTGTAGAATTGAGTTCTTTCAAGGAGATCTTTCAAGAAGAAATACCTACAGATGAGAAAAGAAGTTTTGAGATCAGGACCCAAATAAAAAAGTTGAACCTCAATCAGTTACATAAACTCCAGCATATATGTAAAGAAGGATTTCAAGTAGACCCAGTTCTGGGGATTCTTGAATACTTATGCATCCAACATTGTTCCAATTTGAAACACTTAGTGCCTTCTTTTGTAACTTTTAGTCACCTGACATATTTGGAGGTGGAAAATTGCAATGGATTGATTTACTTAATAACCTCAGCAACTGGAAGAAGTCTAGTCAAGTTAACAACAATGAAAATAAGAAACTGCAATTCACTTGAACAAGTTGTGGCAGAAGAGAGGGAGGGCTGTGAAGATGAAATTGCATTCAACAACTTAGAAGTTTTGGAGCTAGAGTGTTTGCCAATGATCAAGAGGTTTTGCTCTAGTAACTGTGTGCCGAACCTTCCACTGCTGCATAAAGTTGTTGTTGAGCAATGCCCACGAATGAGCATATTCTCTGTAAAGGACTCAAGCACCCCAATGCTTCAAGAGATACTATCAAAGGAAGGGGGTGGAAAAATATATTGGGAAGGAGACCTAAACAGAACAATAAACAAGATGTTCGTGGATATGGTATGTTTTGTTTGACTCAAACATTTCTGATAAAATTAGAGGAAGAAAATTATTCTCTATACAATTACAAACTTTTTATGAGCTACAGCAGCAAAATTTATTGGGCAAATGTTTATGTTTAATTGGCTTTATTTATGCCCTTTATTTCTTTCTACTGACTCCGCACACGCATCAATTTTTGCAGGTGGCATTCCATAGTTTTAAGCATTTACAACTATCTGAATATCCTGAGTTAATGGAATTGTGGTACAACCATGTTCAGTCAGAAGTGTATGGCAACTTGAATAGCCTAGTTGTAGATAAATGTGATTTCTTGTTCGATGTGCTTTTACCTTTACATTTGGTGCAAGCGCTGCCCAACTTAGAAAAGCTTGAAGTAGGTGAATGTGATTCATTGGAAGCTGTGTTTGATTTAACCAACATGGATCAAAAGGAAGTGTTTGTTAAGGAGACCATTCAACTGAAGGAAATAATTCTCACTGGTCTACCTAATCTCAAACACATATGGAAACAAAACTTACAAGAACTTGTCGATTTCAGAGAAACAGCAGAAGGTCATATCCAACATCACCGTCCAGCATGTTCCATCCAACGGGTATGATATCGGACTTTGCTTCTTTATTAGTGTGCATTACAAATTACTACCTACTTAACATATAATTTAAACATGAACAACAATAGCTATATTTTGTTGAGTCCTGCAATAGGTATATAACGTGTGTACACACACACTTATACACACACACACACATACATACATACATACATATATATATATATGTATGTATATAGACATATATATATACACACATACATATATCTATATATATAGGTGTGTCTATATATATATATTTTCAATATTAGGTTTTGGTTATTTCTTAAATTATTTATATCCCAAGACTAAAAAAATTGCTTTTGTGAATCTCATAACACCCTCCAACGTCTCTGTCTTAAGTTTGAGTTGAGATTTGTTGCTATTTTTTCAGCTCACATCCAAGCTGGTGGGATCATAGCATCTATTCCTATCATACTCTATTTATTTTAGAAGAATAACTTTGAGATGTTAGGATAATTAACTTTATGACACTAACAATATTTTAGGTTTGCCTTTATATACCCATTATGTACATGAGTTTATTCAAGGATTAGAAATAGAACAGAGGTACTATTGTCTCTCTGCCTTCAATCCTTCCAGTTTGCATAATATTCATTTGTTTCATATTTACCCAAAAAAGATCCAATATATAAATATGAGATAATATAGTGTTAGCCACAAGGGTTTTGAGATATCTTTAAAAACACACACACACACACATGTATATAGACGCAGACATACATACATACATACATACATACATACGTACGTACGTACATACATACATACATATAGACACACACACACATTACCTATACATACAAAAATACACACACACATATATATATATATAGATGCTCACACACATTACCTCTGATATTAAATATAAGACCTAATTGCCTATTTTTTTTTTGAGAGATTAAGAAAACTAATTAAGTTACTAAATGATATCGCATGATTAAATTATATATCAGTTTATAAGTAAGACAAATGAGTTTGGGGAAAAAATGATAAATATAAATCCTTTAAAGTAATTTAGTTTGCTTCCTTAATCTCTAAAAAAAAACCAACTGGGTCATATATTTATTATATACTTTCCGTTAAAGAAATACACACATGTATGAAATAATAATTGTATGTTCTGTCTAAATCCAATGTTTTAAGACTTTTAAGACTCAAATCTATAATTTCATGATTAATCATTCGAATGTCAAGTTATATGTGTGTGTATGTGAAATAGTAATTGTACTATCTATCAGTAATGTTTTGGAGGTGTAGTCAGTTTTCATGCAGAGATTGAAGTTGAACGTCACCCTTGTTTTTGGTTGGAAAGATATGGACAAGTATCATTCGAATTAAACCAGTGTGTAACTCATTTATAAATTGAAAGATAGATTATTATTTAATTTGTTTTCACTTCTGTTTTATTTTCGGTTTCATCAAAAGGTGTCGTGAGGAATGTTTGCATAGAGGAAGTATTATTGAAAACATACATCAACTACAAATTATTGGGAGTTTTGCTCTTCTAACTAAAATGTGCTTACGTAGGTACGTAGTCAGTAAGTCCATTGATCATGTGATATTCTTCTAATCATTGAATATTAAATTTTCATTATTGTAAAAAGTAATTGGATTCTTATTCAACAACCTGAACATTAATATTTGTTAATAATAATTATATGATCTCTTGACTAATCATGTGTCCATAGATTGGTCATATTTTAATTGAGGCTTTTGGTGGTGAGTAATTGCATATCACCGTAGTCCCACAAAAATAACACACAATGTGATATATGAAAGGGGTTTTTTATGACCCTGAGTTGATATTACAGAAAAAGAAACAGAACTATTTGCAATTCAATATTTCGATCTTGCAAACAGAGAAAAACAGACAAAACTTGTCTTGTTATATTTTACTGTAATTATCTTATTTACTGACATAAATTTTGTTTTATATTATTTTTATCAATTGAGCATTAAGTATAGGAACACATTAAGGGTTGCAAAAGCTTGCTATGCTTTGAAGATCAAGCCATAGTTTGTGATGAGTCCTCTCCATATTTGACTAACCAGATTCAAGTAGTGTTCATAACTGTGGAACACACATACACACACACACGTACGTACGTACGTACATACATACATATATATATGTATATAAATTTTTGAAAATATAGCATCTTATTTCTTAGTTTGTGAATATATGGCAGGTGCTTTGCCCCAATTTGCAACTTGTGTGGGTTAGTGACTGTGAGAACTTGGAATACATTTTTCCATTCTACATTGCAATACATGCTACTCAACTTGAACAGATTAGCATTAACAATGCAAGGAGGTTGAAACAAATTGTTTCTGACAAAGAAGGACTCATGGATAGCCCTGTCAAATTTGAGTTTAATAACTTAATCTCATTGGAGCTTTGGTTTCTATATGAATTGGAGGGATTTTTTTCTGGAAATCATAGTTTATTGTGTCCATTATTAAGGGAATTAGATATCCGTGGATGTGTAAAACTGAAAGTCTTCAAGACACGGTACTGGAGTAGCCAAGGAGGAGTTTTTGAAAGTAATTCCCAAGTCTCAATGCAGCAGCCTCTTTTCACACTTGAAGAGGTATATAGGCATGATTTTGAATAATATCCTTTTAATGAGGTTCATTTTGTAATGCTTTGTTTTATAATAATTTTCAAGAGTGAGAAGATTTTCCACTCAAGTTTCATTTTGCCTACACAATTAATTTTGTGTCTAACAGATTAGCGATTATATAATTTTCTAGTTTCATGTCTCTCACACAATCAGCTTTTTACGTATGATGTTTTCCGCGTCAAATAGTGAAGCATCATTTCACACACATATTATTTGATATAGGTGATTTTCAATTTGGAGAAGTTGACCCTCAACAGTGAGAACTTAAACTTGATATTACAAGGACAGTTTTCAGTGGAGAACTTCAGCAAACTCAAATTTCTTTGTTTGACAAACTTTGAAGATGACCAAACAACTTTTCCATATTCGTTTCTCCAAAATACAACGAGTCTTGAACACTTAGTTGTAGAATTGAGTTCTTTCAAGGAGATCTTTCAAGAAGAAATACCTACAGATGAGAAAAGAAGTTTTGAGAACAGGACCCAAATAAAAAAGTTGAACCTCAATCAGTTACATAAACTCCAGCATATATGTAAAGAAGGATTTCAAGTAGACCCAGTTCTGGGGATTCTTGAATACTTATGCATCCAACATTGTTCCAATTTGAAACACTTAGTGCCTTCTTTTGTAACTTTTAGTCACCTAACATATTTGGAGGTGGAAAATTGCAATGGATTGATTTACTTAATAACCTCAGCAACTGGAAGAAGTCTAGTCAAGTTAACAACAATGAAAATAAGAAACTGCAATTCACTTGAACAAGTTGTGGCAGAAGAGAGGGAGGGCTGTGAAGATGAAATTGCATTCAACAACTTAGAAGTTTTGGAGCTAGAGTGTTTGCCAATGATCAAGAGGTTTTGCTCTAGTAACTGTGTGCCGAACCTTCCACTGCTGCATAAAGTTGTTGTTGAGCAATGCCCACGAATGAGCATATTCTCTGTAAAGGACTCAAGCACCCCAATGCTTCAAGAGATACTATCAAAGGAAGGGGGTGGAAAAATATATTGGGAAGGAGACCTAAACAGAACAATAAACAAGATGTTCGTGGATATGGTATGTTTTGTTTGACTCAAACATTTCTGATAAAATTAGAGGAAGAAAATTATTCTCTATATAATTACTAACTTTTTATGAGTAGCAAAATTTAATGGGCAAATGTTTATGTTTAATTGGCTTTATTTATGCCCTCTATTTCTTCCTACTTACCCTGCACGCACGTCAATTTTTGCAGGTGGCATTCCATAGTTTTGAGCATTTAAAGCTAGCTGAATATCCTGAGTTAAGGGAATTGTGGTACAACCACGTTCAGCCAGAAGTGTATGGCAACTTGAATAGCCTGTTGGTACATAAATGTGATTTCTTATCTGATGTGCTTCTTCCTTTACATTTGGTGCAAGCGCTGTCCAACTTAAAAGTGCTTCAAGTAAGCGAATGTGATTCATTGGAAGCTGTGTTTGATTTAACCAACATGGATAAAAAAGAAGTCTTTGTTAAGGAGACCATTCACCTTGAGATAATAACTCTCTTTCGCCTACCGAAGCTCAAACACATATGGAGACAAAACTTGCAAGAACTTGTCAATTTCAGAGAAACAACAGTAGGTCAAATCCAACATCACCGTCCAGCATGTTCCACTCAACGGGTATGATATTTGACTCTTCTTCTCTGTTAGTCTGCATTACAAATAACTACCTACCTACATAGGAGTATAATTTAAACAAACAACTATAGGTGCATTTTGTTGAGTCCTACAACACGTATTAATTTTTATTTTTGTAAGGTTAGGTTTTTTATATTTCTTGAATTGTTTATTGTTGGATGTGGGTGCCAAAAGTCCCACATCGCTAATTTCATAAGGGAGGAGGTGGAAGTTTTAGTATAAATAGAGGCCTTCCTCCTCCTTTAACCTACACACCCCACAATTGTCTCTTAAGGCATTTGTATATCTTCCTGTCTTGTAGTTTTTCACTTGTGAATTATTTGGAGTGAATTTAGGATATGATATTTCTCTTATTTTTGTCTAATTTATTATTTATTGGCTGCATTTAGATATAGCAGTTGGGGCTTATTATATTATTAAATTACGTTAGAAACTTTATTTTCTAGTTGGTAATTTTCTAGTATAATCAGTCACGCTCTATATATTGTGCTTCCGCAATAATTGGTATTAGAGCCAAGATTCTGTTTGAGTATGCTCGGTGGCTGCAGCTTAGGCTGAGCTTCCACATCGGAAAAGAATTACTTTTGGGCTTTTGTTTTGGCAACTATTAAATAATTTTTGGAGCAAAAAGAGTGATGTATTCACTGCAGGTGCCAGCAATTCGTCATTTGCATCTTCGTATTTGACAAGAATAGTGTCCAATGCAAAGTTTGCAGTTGAAATTTTTGACGGATTTGGGCATTTTGGCATGTGGCAAGGCGAGGTTCTGGATGTCCTTTTTCAGCAAGGACTAGACTTTGCCCTTGAAGAGAAAAAACCAGATAAAATGGAGGAAGAAGAATGGAGGGGCGTCAATCGTGTTGCTTGTGGTACTATTAGATTGTACTTTTCAAGAGAGCAAAAGTATCCATACACAAAGGAAACTTCTGCATGTAGATTGTGGAAGGAACTGGAGGACAAGTTCTTGAAGAAAAGCTGTCAGAATAAACTCTATATGAAGAAAAGGCTGTTTCGCTTCACTTACGTTCCTGGTACCACAATGAATGAGCATATCACTAGCTTTAACAAGTTGGTGACGGATTTGCAGAATATGGACGAGACCTTTGGAGATGAAGATCTTGCCTTGATGATGTTGGGATTTCTTCCTGATGAGTACAAGCACCTGGAGACTACTCTTTTTCACGGTAAAGAGAAAGTTTCTCTAGAAGAAGTTTGTTCTTCTTTGTACTTCAATGAACAGAGAAGGAAAGAGAAACAAAAGGGTGGAGATGCAGAGGCTCTAGTGGTAAGAGGTCTTACTGAAGACAAGTAGAGATCAAAGAAAGGGTGATCCAAGTCAAGGTCTAGACCCAGCAAAAATGAGTGTGCTTTTTGTCGAGAAAAGGGACACTGGAATAAGGACTATCCGAAGCTGAAGAACAAAGCCAAACCTGGAGATGAGAAGGCCGCTATGGACTCCAATGTAGCTGATTGTGATAATGACAATTCAGATTTCTTGCTGGCTACAATGACGTCGTCAAAACCATCAAACGAATGGTTGTTGGACTCAGCCTGCAGCCATCATATGTGTCCTAATAGAGACTGGTTCACTGATTTTGAAGTAGCAGAGTGTGGAATTGTTCACACAGCAGATAACTCTTCTCTTACCGCGTATGGCATCAGTTCAATTAAATTAAGGAACCATGATGGATTGATCAGAACATTAACAGATGTTCAATACGTACTAGACTTGAAGAAAAATCTCATTTCTGTGGGGACTCTAGATTCAAAAGGATTCAAGATCACTACAGAAAATGGAGTAATGAAGATATTCTCTGGTGCAATGGTGGTAATGAAGGGTATTCGGAAGAACAATAACATGTACCACTATCATGGTAGTACAGTTATTGGCACGGCAGCAGTGACATCCAGTAGTGAGAAGGATGTAGAAGCAACCAAGTTGTGGCATATGCGCTTGGGACGTGCTGGAGGAAAATCTTTGAAGACTTTAGCAAGTCAAGGATTGTTGAAAGGATTGAAGCATTGGCAAACTGTGAAATGGATTCTACGGTACATTTATAATACTGTAGATGTTGGATTGGTCTTTCAGCAGGGCGTTGATCAATGTCTAGATGGGTATTGTGACTCAGATTTTGCAAGTGATTTGGACAAACGAAGGTCAACTATTGGTTATGTATTCACTCTTGCAGGTGCACCAATTAGTTGGAAATCAACTTTACAGTCAACGGTAGCTTTGTCTACAATAGAGGCAGAGTACATGGCGATTACAAAGGCTGTGAAGGAGGCAATTTGGCTTCAGGGTTGCTTGGAGAGCTTGGTGTTGGTTAGGAAAGCATCACAGTATTCTGTGATAGCTAGAGTGCTATTCAGTTAGCAAAAAACCAAGTCTACCATGCAAGGACGAAGCACATTGACGTCCGATATCACTTTATAAGAGAGATATTAGAAGAAGGTGGAGTCACGATACAGAAGATACAGACAGATGATAATCCTGCTGATATGTTGATGAAGGTGGTGACTTCTATTAAATTTCAACATTGTTTAGATCTTATCAACATTATTGAACATTGTATTTTGACTAGAAGTTACAATTAGAATTTGTAAATAGGAGAAATTGAGAATGTGAGAATTTTGCCAAGGTGGAGATTTGTTGGATGTGGGTGCCAAAAGTCCCACATCGCTAATTTCATAAGGGAGGAGGCGGAAGTTTTAGTATAAATAGAGGCCTTCCTCGTCCTTTATCTTACACACCCCAAATTGTCTCTTAAGGCATTTATATATCTTCCTCTCTTGTAGTTTTTCACTTGCGAATTATTTGGAGTGAATTTAGAATCTGATATTTCTCTTATTTTTGTCTAATTTATTATTTATTAGCTTCATTTAGATATAGTAGTTGGGGCTTATTATATTATTAAATTACGTCTAGAAACTTTATTTTCTAGTTGGGTAATTTTCTAGTATAATCAGTCACGCTTTATATATTATGCTTCCGTAACATTTATGTCCTAGGATTAAATAAGTGCTTTTGTGAATCCCATAACACCCTCCAACGTCTCTGTCTCAAGTTTTCAACCCGAGATTTGTTGCTGTTTTTTCAGCTCACATCCAAGCTGGTGGGGTTATAACATCTATTCCTATCATACTCTATTTATTTTAGAAGAATAAATTTGAGATATTAGGAAAATTAACTTTATGATACTAACATTAGTTTAGGTTTGCCTCTATATAACCATTATGTACATGGGTTTATTCAAGGAGTAGAAATAGAACAGAGGTACTATTCTCTGTCTTCCTTCAATCCTTCAGGTTTGCATAATATTTATTTGTATCATATTTACTCAAAAAAAAAAAAAAGGAGGATTCAGAAGATCCAATACATAAAGATGGGATAATATAGTGTTGGCCACAAGGGTTTTGAGACGTCTTTAATGACACGCACTACTTCCGATTCTAAATACAAGACCTAATTGACTCTTTTTTGGAGAGATAAAGAGAACTAAATAAGTTACTTAATCATATCATATGTTATGTATGATTAAATTATGTATCAGTTTTTAAGGTAGACCAATTAGTTGGTAGAAAAAAGTATAAATATAAATACTTTAAAGTAATTTAGTTAGCTTTCTTAATCTTAAAAAAAAAAAAATCCAACTGCATCTTATATTTAGGATTGAAGGTAGTATATATATACTTGCCATTGAAGAAATACACACACATTTATGAAATAATAATTGTACATTCTATCTAAATCAACGAAGGTTACCGTAGTGCCTCGGACCTTTATCTCCGTGGCAAACTTCCTTGCTAAGAGGGGCTTGAGGCCAGGCTAGGGTTTCATGAGATTTTCGAGCCATCGGAGGATCTGGATGCAATTTTATGTCAGGATTGGAATGAGTGGAATAGTCCCATAGGGGTTAGCTGAGGGATCTCATATTTATATTTAAAAAAAAAAGACTTTTAAGATTCAAATATATAATTTCGTGATAAATCATTGGAATTATGTCAAGTTTTATATATATATATATGAAATAGTAATTGTACATTCTATTAGTAATGTTTTGGAGGTTTAGTAAATTTTCATGCTGAGATCGAACTCACCAACCCTTGGTTTCCAACCGAAAAGAGGGGTTGGTAACGTGATAACTCATTTATAAACTGAAAGATAGATTGTCATATTTTTTACTTCTATTTTATTTTCGGTTTCATCAAAAGGTGTCATGTGAAAAATGTTTGTATAGAGGAAGTAATATTGGAAACATACATGAACTTCAAATTGTTGGCAGTTTTGCTCTGCTAACTAAAATGTGTTTACATAGTCAGTAAGTGCATTGATCACGTGATATTCTTCTGATAATTGAATATTAAATTTTAATTATTGTAAAAAGAAATTGGATTCTTATTTAACAACCTGAACATTAATATTTGTCAATCATAATTATATGATCTCTTGACTAATCGTGTGCCCATGTATTGGTCATTGATTTTGGTGGTAAGTAATTGCATAAAACCGTAGTCCCACAAAAATAACACACAATTTGATATATGAAAGGGGTTTTTTTATGACTCTAATTTGATATTACAGAAAAAGAAGCAGAACTATTTGCAATTAAATATTTCCATCTTGCAAAGAGGGAGAAAAGAAAAAGAAAAAAAAATTGGCAGTGTTATATTTTACTGTAATTATCTTATTTATTTTGACATAAAATTTTGTTTAACATTACTTACATGAATTGAGCATAAGGTAAAGGAACACGTTGAGGGTGGGAAAAGTTTGCTATCCTTTGAAGAAGACATAGTTTGTGATGGATCCTCTGCATATTTCACTAACTTAATTCAAATAATGTTCATACTGAAGAACAAAAAACACATATATATTTAAAAATATAGCATATTATTTCTTAGTTTGCGCATATATGGCAGGTGCTTTGCCCCAATTTACAAGTTGTGTGGGTTAGAGATTGTAACAACTTGGAATACCTTTTACCATTCTTCGTCGCAATGCATGCTATTCAACTTAAACAGATTAGCATTAGCAATGCAAGGAGCATGAAACAAATTGTTTCAGACAAAGAAGGCCCCATGGATAGCCCTGTCAAATTTGAGTTTAATTGCTTAATCTTATTGAAGCTTTGGGATCTACATGAATTGGAGGGATTTTTTCATGGAAATCATAGTTTACTATGTCCATTATTAAGGAGTTTATACATCCGTCATTGTGCAAAACTGAGAGTCTTCAAGACACGGTACTGGAGTAGCCAAGGAGGAGTTTTTTATAGTAATTCCGAAGTCTCAATGCCACAGCCTCTTTTCACACTTGAAGAGGTATATATGCATGATTTTAATAATATCCTTATAATGAGGTTCATTTTGAATAGATAGATAGTAATGCTTTGTTTTATAACAATTTTTAAGAGTGAAAATATGTTCTAGTCAAGTTTCATTTTGCATGCTATTCATTTCTTATTTCTCACACAATTAACTTTGTGTATAACTTATTACAGATCATTTGATTTTGTAGTTTCATGTTGTTCTGGACGCAATATTTGATGAGCACTTTTTACATATGATGTTTTTCACTTCTAATAATGAAGCATCATTTCGCACACAAATTATTTGATACAGGTGATTTGCAATTTGGAGAATTTGATCCTTAACAGCGAGAACTTAAACTTGATATTAAAAGGACAGTTTTCAGTGGAGAACTTCAGCAAACTCAAAGTTCTTTGTTTGACAAGCTTTGAAGATGACCACACAACTTTTCCATATTCGTTTCTCCAAAATATAACTAGTCTTGAACACTTAGTTGTAGAATTGAGTTCTTTCAAGGAGATCTTTCAAGAAGAAATACCTACATATGAGAGAAGAAGATTTGAGATCAGGACACGAATAAAAAAGTTGAACCTCAATCAGTTACATGAACTCCAGCATATATGTAAAGAAGGATTTCAAGTAGACCCAGTTCTTGAGATTCTTGAATACTTATGGGTCCGACATTGTTCCAATTTGAAACACTTAGTGCCTTCCTCTGTAACTTTTAGTCACTTGACATATTTGGAGGTGGAAAATTGCGATAGATTGATTTACTTAATAACCTCAACAACTGCAAGAGGTTTAGTCAATTTAACAGCAATGAAAATAAGAAACTGCAATTCACTTGAGCAAGTTATGGCAGAAGAGAAGGAGGAATCTGAAGATGAAATTGCATTTAGCAGCTTAGAAATTTTGGAGCTTGAGTGTTTGCCAAAGATAAAAAGGTTTTGCTCCTGCAATTGCTTCTTAAACGTTCCATTGTTAAAGGAAGTTGTTGTTAACAAATGCCCAAGAATGGACTCCTTCTCTGGGAAAGACATAAGCACACCAAAGCTTCAAAAGATATCATCAAAAGAAGATGGAAAAGTGTATTGGGAAGGTGATATAAACAAGACTATAAAGAAGTTGTTTGCGGATATGGTACGTTTGATTTGACTAAAAATTTCTTATGTGCATAAGAGGGAAAAAATCATTCTTTATATACAGAAATCAGTTTCCCTTGCCATACGATGAACAAACGAGTATAGACAAATTGTCTATATGAAATGAAAAATGATTGTCGGAAAATCTTTACTTTTTTGTAAATATTTTTTCTGTTTGTATAGCTTTTATTAGCATTTATTAACCTTTCTTTACTTGTGTTTTTCCCGCGGATGTATATATTTAGAAGCATCTTATTGAACCAGAATCAGCATATATTGTTTAACCTGAAAGAATTGTCATATATCCAACAACTGAAAGAATTAAAAAAATGAAGATCTGTTTGTTTTTAGGTTTTCATTTGATATTTTTATCTCTCTTTTTTTTTTTTTTTTTGATGTCATGTTTTGTTATATCTTTTATCTAACGCAAGTGTCAGTGAATACCTTGAATAGAATTAATTGGTGTAATAACTGAAAGTAGCAAAATGTTATTGTTTAACCTGCCTCGATACCCTTATTGTCTTTTCACTTACCTTGATAATCATTTGTACAGATAATGTTTAGTAGCTTCAATCATTTGGAATTTTCAGAATATCCAGAACTGAAAGAAATATGGTACACCCAAGTTGGGCAGAAAATATTCTGCAATTTAAAGCATCTGGTGGTACGTAAATGTACATTCTTATCCAACACGCTTTTTTCATCAATTTTACTGCAATTATTATATACATTGGAGGAACTAGAAGTGGCAGAGTGTGATTCATTAGAAGCAGTATTTGATGTAAAAGCATTCAATGACACAACAATGGAATCAAAGGGAGTGAGTGGATTGAAAAAACTAACACTCTCGGGACTCCCAAATTTGAAACACATATGGAACAAAGAAGCAGGAGAAATAATCAGCTTTGGAAATTTACAAATTGTGAAAGTTGATAAATGCCCAAACTTAAAATATGTATTTTCACCATCACTAGAATTGAGGCAGCTTGAAGTGCTAGACGTTCGGTCTTGTGGTGTTGAGAAAATTGTTGCAAATGAAGAAGGGTTAGAGGAGTGCAAGTTTCACTTTCCTCTGCTAAGAATCTTGCAACTAATAAGTTTGAGGCAGCTCAGTGATTTCTATCCAAAAAGATATACTCTAGAGTGTCCATCATTAAAGAAATTAAATGTCAGCCAATGTGAAGCATTGCAAATATTTGCATTTGAACATTTGGATTCCTATCAACTTAAAGGGGTTTCAAGTAACTTGCCAATCCAACAAGCTTTATTTCATATTGAAAAGGTATTCTCCCCCTTTTTTTTGATTTATTTATCTTTTTTTAAATTAATTCTATTTAAACTCAACGATGGTTGAGACAATCTAATAAACACATAATATAATTATATATGTGATTAATAAACATATACACACTATCATTATACATGTGTTTTGCAAATAAATTTTGTTAACTTGTTAGTTGATTATATGATAAAATAAACAAATTATTCTGTCTTTCTAGGTATCAGAAAACTTGGAGGAGACATCGGTAACTGAAAAGGATGCTACGAAGATATTGAATGGAAACTATGAGAAAAAGCTCTTTCAAAGGACAAAAATACTTCATTTGCAATATTTTCAGGAAACTCCAATGAAGTTTTTAAATAATGATTTTATCCAAAGATTCCCTGATGCAACCACACTTCATTCACGTTGCAGTTATTTTACAACTCTCTTTCCTTCGGAAGAAATTGGTCATTGTCGTGTACAATGTCACCCGCAAATTAAAACATTGAGGCTATTTCTATTGGAGAAGCTTGAGCATATCTGGAATGATAACTCTGCATTAGCTACCTTTGTTCTAAACCTTGAACATTTGGGAGTATATGAATGTTGTAGGTTAATAAGATTGGCACCACGTTTGACATCTTTCACAAATTTAATTACCTTGACTGTGGTGGATTGCAATGGCATGATGGACTTCATGTCACCTTTCACTGCTAAAGGTCTCGTCCACCTCACACACATGGCAGTTAGAAATTGCAGTATGCTAGAGGAGGTTGTGATAAGTAATGAAGGAGGACTAGAAGAAGAAATCATATTTAAAAGCTTGAAGTATTTGGAACTAACTTGTCTACCATGTTTCAACAGCTTTTGCTTTGGGAAAAACACCTTCATATTTCCGTCTTTGGTGACATTGAAAGTGACAGGATGCCACAAAATGCAAAATTTCTCATCTGGAATCACTGTGGCCCCATTTCTGAAATTAGTTGAAGTGGAAAATGGGAAAAAACGCTGGAAAGGGGACCTGAACACCACTATCAATCATTTGTTCCTAGAAAAGGTATGTATGCTAAAAAGTACGAGTAAATTTTATGATGATTGACACTCCTTTGATATTCTTGTTTTTCATGCATTTGTCTCAACCTCCATATGTAAAAGTAAAGAACAAAATTTAGACAGTATTTTTGGTAACAAAATATGATTGACTGAAAAAATATGTAAAACTTGAATACAGACAAATGAAAGCTTAAATATGGGTACTACTGAAGCATCAAGCTCCAAGGAGCAAGTAGGAGAATCCAAGCTTAATCAGATTGCAGATATTGGGAAGCAAGATGCAGAGAAGAATGAAGCTTCATCAAGTACTAAGAGGCCTCTGGCTCAAGTTACTCAAAATGCCTACAACCCCTCTACAAATCAAGATACAGGTTTGAGATTGTCTTCCTTTCTTCAATTTTCCATAAATAATCGGATATTTCTTTAACTTTGACCTTAATTTCTTTCAAAGGTTTGAGTATCTTAGTATTTATCATTATCACTATCCTTTGTAAATTTAGTGACTGATTCTTTTTATTCTGTAGAATGATTAGTGACGAGTGATGACACTTTGTCATCATTTTCACTAGCTCGATTAATGTTCTTTCTTTCTTTTTGGTTCAAATACTTTGGATTATGATTTTATAGTCTGAAATCATCTAGTATATTTTGATCTTGTTATAGTGATCCTATTTTTGTTTATTTGAAAGGAAGGCAGGTCATTATATCTTGCAAAAATCATGTTGTATTGTTTAGATGCAAGGAATGCACGGAACAAAGCTCTGCATTTTTTTATTAATTAATGATTCTGATATGCTATTATGGGAATTGAAAACTACTAGAATGTATCCCAATACTTAGACTCAGTCTAGCAAGAATCTGTTTAAGCAAGCCACAACTGTCAATAATAAAGAGAGTCATGTTTTTCTTTCCTTCTTCCTTTATTTTTATTTTTTAATTTTTTGCAGTTTTCAGGAGTAATATATTTTTATTTTGTTAAAATGTTGCATCATTGTATTTACTCTTGCATTTTTAGAACTAATAGGTTTAGGTAGGGGGACTCAAGAAATGGGTGACAACATTGAAAGGCTATCGGTTGAAGCTATTAAAGCCACAGGAGTTTATGATTCAGGTACTGATATTGTTTTAACATGTCACATATTCTCTAAATTGCTTTCTTAAAGGTTATGGATGACTATTATAGAAATTATTCTTATTTGCTATTATGGGAAATAAAATCACCAACAGAAGAATCACTGACTTAAAAGTTCCCATTTGATGAGAATTTGTTTAACTAGATCTTCACCATCATTATTATTGCTCGCAACAAAGGAAGTTACATTTCTTGCAGATATTGGGAAGCAAGAAATACACAAGCTTCCAAGTGAATCTTACGACACACAGCAGAATAAGCAAGCTTCACCAAATCAAGATACAGGTATTAAGATTATTTTGCATTCTACAACATGCCATGAATAATCAGATATTTCGTTAACTTTGGCTATAACTTCTTTCAAAGGTTTATTTCTTGCAAAAATCATATTTCATTCTTCTTTATTTTTCTATTTAGATTCATGAATGCATGAAAAAACTGAGGAACTTTGTTTAGGTTGCTCAAAACAAAGCTCTGCGTTTTTTATTGCTTAATGATTCTAACATGCTATTATGGGAATTGAAAACAACTAGAAGAATCACAAGACATAAGGATTCCATTCAGCAAGAATCTGTCCCAGGAAGCCACAGCTGTCAACAGTAAAGAAAGTAATGTTTCTCTTTCTTTCCTTCTTTCTCTTTATATATAACCACTAAAGACACCAATTTTTGACATACCCAAAAAAAAAAAAAAAAAGAAGACACCAATTTTTGCAGCATTTCAGGATTCATGGGTTGGTCTTCTTGTAGCACTATTAGTCTTAATTAATATTTCTAACTTCTTATCATGTGAGAAATCTTTTGAGACAATCAGCTGACTTGGGAATTTGACCTCATAAAAATTCGTTCACCCTAGAGACAAATATGTGTGTCTGATGAGGGCCTTTTTGTCTTTAGCTTTGGGGTCCACAATCAAAAATAAACTAAGGATTGCGTATAAGCGAACCTATGATCGTTCTCTTTCTCGAGAAGCCTTTTATTGAGTCCTAAGTAATCTAAATGCCATGCAAACATAATTAAAACAAGGGAAAATTGGGTTTTGGATTTTTGAATTAATAAACTAAAGAGACATGCAATTAAATTAAATGCTAAACTATTATTTTTGGAATTTTCAATAAAATGGAATGGAGTATGAAATGTATAATGGATGAATGCTCTTGGAAATGGAATAGTGGCTATCCTAGTTCAATTAAATTTAGAAATAAATTTTCACTAAGTCTAGATGAAAACCCCAAGATACCACTTGAGTCCAATATTCCCAATTAATAATAGCTCCTACTACCGTAGCTAACTACTATTTCCTGAGAAATTGTTTAAAACCACGTGTGTGATTAGGATTAAATTAATGCAACTTGCTTCCTCTTTACATGAATGCGATACCACGTCACTCAACTAATTCAAATCAATCATACTATCTAACAATACCACGTAGAAAGCACAAATTTCACTGAATTAATAAGGAAATACATATATAAAAATCCAACAAGCTACAAAAATTAAATCCAATCACAAAGGTTCAATCCACAAAGTTATCCAACCGGATAAACTCAGTCTCACAAATACAAATCAATATTCCTAAAACTAGAAAATTAAAATATAATTAAAGAAAATAAATTAAACAAAATAAACTCCCCTACTACTTGCTTTGGAACTCAAGCCTCTAAATCCACATCCAAGATGCAAAAGTTTCAGCCACGCATTGAACCCAGTACTCTCACAAACAAGCCTGAAATCACAACATCCATGGAAAAGAATAAAAGAAAAAAAAATTAAAACAAAGGAATTATTGAAGAAGGTGGATATTCAGTGAGATGGGAGGATGAAAAGAGGTGACTGGATGCGTGGTGGTGATTGATGGTTGAGGGAGGTAGAAGATGATGAAGATCGAAGGTGATGGGAGGTGGTCGTTGATGAAGGTCGCTGGTTCTTTCTTTTTCTGCGTTCTGGTCCGTCTGGTTCAGCGATCCTTTGGCTGACGGTAAAAATGGTGAAGGGAGGAGGGAGAGAGGTCGGGTGGTGGCGAGGGTGTAGACCGCCGGCGACGTTGGAGTGAGGTGAGGAAGGATGATCGATGCTCTCGCGTTCTCGTCCGCGGCGCTCCTCCAGGATCTGCGTGCTGTTTCTCTTTTAATTCATTGCCTCCCGTTAACGTGTTGGGCCCTGCTTCTTCAATATGCCGGGTTCTCCAATCCACAATTGCTTTCAGCTGAAATGACCTAATTTGATTTAAGCAAAACGCAGGGTTTAAATGACAGGGACTTAAATGCAAACTTTAAAAGTTCTCAGTGAAGGACCAAATTACAACTTTTATAACTTGAATTCAAACTTTTATTTTCAAATTTGATTTAATCTTTTCAACCTCCTACAATTTAAACCAATTAATCTAACATTAAATATTCTCATAAAAATCAATAATTAATAGTAAATATATTTTTTGATAATTTTTCCCTTTTTAGCCCTAATTTAATATATTTACTCTTAATATTAATTTATCACAAGAAAGGCATTTTAGGCTTAATAACTATGATAAATTTCATTAAAAATCCCAATTTAATCATGTAAAAATATGGTTCAATCAGTGTCTTTGTATTTTTTTTAAATTTTTCATTTAGTAATAGGGACTCATGAGAGACAGGAGACTATTGATAGATGTCCTTGGTTTAGCCTCCTTAGAAACATATTGAGTCCTACCACAATCTAGAAAGTATGTATTGATAACCAGTTATGCCAACTCAAATACACCAGAGAAGAACGCCCCAATTGACTTCTTGTCTTTTAACTTGTGGAAGCATTTTTTTTTTTCTATACAATATCTCCTGCCATAATCTTTTTTGTTATTATATTTTTAAAACTTACATGTTCGGCTTTTTTACTCCAGAGGTGAATGAAACTATTGAGAAGCCCTTAATTCAAACTTCCCATCACGAACAGAGACCTGTTGCAAGACAGGATATAGGTTCTAATATTGTTTTGATTGATCTTTGTTCTAATACTCTTTCTTAATTAATTATTGACTTTCACTTTCTATCATGTTCACTGAAATTTGCTAGAAGAATCACATGAGTCAAAAACATGTCCCAACGAGGATTTATTCAATCACCCTAAAACTTTTGGTACTAGAGACAAGAAAGAAAGTAAGGGATTTATTTTTCTTTAGAAGGGAGTAATTAATTTTCTTTGAAAAAATATCTTGTCTCATGATTTTTTGTTGTTTTTTACTGTTTGAACTCAAGATATGCATGACACCATGGACAAACCCTTGATTTAAACTAACTAAGATGCAGAGAAACTTGCTGCAATACTACACAGGTTCTTGTGTTGTTTTGTATTTTGGTTTGTTTTGAGTAGCATTCTTTGGATTAGCTAAAAAGTCTGGCATGGTCTTAACAAAAATGTTCCAGAGGAATCACGTGATTCATATGCTGGGACTCAAAAGATATGGAATACCATAAAAAAGCTTCAATTTCAGCAACTCAAGATGGATCAAACTCAACCATGATTCCTAAAGCAGTTATTGATTTCATTTTTCAAGCTCCAATCAATTTGACATAAATTTATTGGGAAAGGAATAATGCATTTCGCAAGACTTTTTTATTTTTCACTTTTCAAAAGTTGACTCACTTTATTTCTTTAATTTTTGTTTGTCAATTCAGCTATTGATCCATCACCTTCAAGAGCTCCAGAACTTGCGATTTCACCAACAGAAAAATTGAACATTTATAGAAACTACAAGGAAATGATTGACATTTCAAAACAGAACATGCCATATTTGGAGGCTGGGGTGAATCGGCATCCTCAAGTGCTTGATTGGCTCGACACAAAGCGACGAAGAGTGTTTGCTTCCTCCACATTTTCCTTATTTGCTGAGGTAACTTGCATTTTGAGGACCACTCGAAAAGGCCACTTGACAGAAGATGATCGAAGCTACATCAGAGAGTGTTGCACTGTCTTAGAAGCGGCTGGTTTTGACGTTTCATGGCTGAGTTACGTGCATAAATGCATTGAGGAATGTGGTGATGCAGAAGACATGAAGAGGAAGGTTGAGGAGACTAAAGGTCAAGCTTCCAGTCTTGAAGCTCAGATTGAGTCCATGAAGAAGGAGTTAGCTTCTGTGAAGGAATCCTTAGTGTTGTTGCTTGACAAGGCTCGTAATCTAGACGACTTCATTGAGTCCTGAAGTTTGTGTGCACTCTCTTAGAGCTACCTCGTTTGACAGTTTCATGTTCTGCACTATATATATATATATACTTTTGTATGTTGGTTTGTAAATTTCTCTAATGCACTACGTGCCATGCGCTTGTTCCGTATGCTTGGTATTGAAGTAATTGGAAATGCTATGTCCTCTGGGAAAATATTTTTATTTTTTTTGGTTTTGGATTGTGGTGTTGGAGAATAGTTTTAAGGGAAAATTACTCACAGGTCCCAAGGAAGACACATATTTACATTTAGGTCCCATGAAATGATAAAATTACACAGAAGTCCCTAGGGACTTCTGTGTAATTATTTCATATGAGTAAAAGACCTTATTGCCCTTCCTTCTTCCTTCTCTTCTCTCTCTCATCTCTGGACCTTCTCTTCTCTCTCTTGCGTTTCAGCTTCCAGAGATCTTGAAATCCTCCTCCACCACTGCTGCCGGCGAGTTTCCCTTCACCTCCACCGTCAGCCACCATCACTCTCACCGGTGGTGAGAACCAGCACCTCGACCTGATTTGGAACGCGCAGAAGCTCCCTCCTTCAACCATCGATTTCCAACCTTCCCATCCACCTCTTAGTCTCTCACACTCTAATGCCTTCCACACCATCAACCACCATCGATTCTGAATCTTAGATGGAAAAATCGCGAATTTGTTGATCTGTGGTGAACTTCAAAAGTTGTTGTTAAAACAGAAATTGTGTGTTGTAAATATATAATCTTTTGTTGTGAATCGCCTCTGAAACTCAGATTTTGAAAAAATCCATGTCGAAAAAACTTGTTGTTAAAACAAGTATTATGTGTTGTAAATATATAATCTTTTGTTGTGAATCGCCTCTGGAACTCAAGATTTGAAAAAATCCATGTTGAAAAAACTTGTTGTTAAAACAAGTATTGTGTGTTGTAAATATATAATCTTTTGTTGTGAATCGCCTCTGGAACTCAAGATTTGAAAAAATCCATGTTAAAAAAAATTGTTGTTAAAACAAGTATTGTGTGTTGCAAATATATAATCTTTTGTTGTGAATCGCCTCTGGAAAACATTGCCAAAATAAGGTCATATGTTTTTCAACATGGATTTTTTCAAATATAAGTTCCAGAGGCGATTCACAACAAAAGATTATATATTTGCAACACACAATACTTGTTTTAACAACAATTTTTTTCAACATGGATTTTTTCAAATCTGAGTTCCAGAGGCGATTCACAACAAAAGATTATATATTTACAACACACAATACTTGTTTTAACAACAAGTTTTTTCAACATGGATTTTTTCAAATCTTGAGTTCCAGAGGCGATTCACAACAAAAGATTATATATTTACAACACACAATACTTGTTTTAACAACAAGTTTTTTCAACATGGATTTTTTCAAATCTTGAGTTTCAGAGGCGATTCACAACAAAAGATTATATATTTACAACACATAATACTTGTCTTAACAACAAGTTTTTTCGACATGGATTTTTTCAAAATCTTAGTTTCAGAGACGATTCACAACAAAAGATTATATATTTACAACACACAATACTTGTTTTAACAACAAGTTCTTTCAACATGGATTTTTTCAAATCTTAGTTTTAGAGGCGATTCACAACAAAAAATTATATATTTACAACACACAATTTCTGTTTTAACAACAACTTTTGAAGTTCACCACAGATCAACAAATTCGCGATTTTTCCATCCAAGATTCAGAATCGATGGTGGTTGATGGTGTGGAAGGCATTAGAGTGTGAGAGACTAAGAGGTGGATGGGAAGGTTGGAAATCGATGGTTGAAGGAGGGAGCTTCTGTGCGTTCCAAATCAGGTCAAGGTGCTGGTTCTCACCACCGGTGAGAGTGATGGTGGCTGACGGTGGAGGTGAAGGGAAACTCGCCGGCAGCAGTGGTGGAGGAGGATTTCAAGATCTCTGGAAGCTGAAACGCAAGAGAGAGAAGAGAAGGTCCAGAGATGAGAGAGAGAAGAGAAGGAAGAAGGAAGGGCAATAAGGTCTTTTACTCATATGAAATAATTACACAGAAGTCCCTAGGGACTTCTGTGTAATTTTGTCATTTCGTGGGACCTAAATGTAAATATGTGTCTTCCTTGGGACCTGTGAGTAATTTTCCCTAGTTTTAATGAGAGAACTTGTTTAGTATTTCTTATTGGGTTAAGGTGCAATTTTACCAACGAACTATTGGTCCAGGAGCGTCCAACACAATTAACTCTCAAGTGGACCAAAAATATCAAAAATAGTTTTACTCAGGAGCGTCCAGCACAACACCGTTAGACAAAAGTTAATGTCCGTTATCTAAGGTGCAGATTGGCCAACGAACTTTTACTCCAGGAGCGTCCAGCACAAAATTCTAAATTTTACTAAATTAAATAATTTTTTCTCAATTGTCATTATTGAAAATTACTTGTATAGATATATATGGACAAAAATTACTCATTCTTCAATTTTGACATAAGATAAGATCATCATTCATGCCTCACCCCCTGGTTTCTTCACTTCGGACTGTGTGTGAGTGTATACATATACATATACTTTTTTATATAAACCCATCTCCCTCCTTCATTGAGTCTGCGTGACTATGTGTGTGTATTTATATATATCTTGCAAGACACCATTTCCATATATTTTATATTTGAGTTTCTTCATGAATTTATCGCCACTATTGATTGTTTAACCCTTTTTTTTTCTTTTTCTTTATTAATTAACATTATTATTATTATTATTATTATTATTATTATTATTATTACTACTATTACTATTATTATTATTATTATTATTATTATTATTATTATTATTATTATCATTATCTTCCATTTTACTGGTTCACTCTTTACTGCCCCGAATGCAACTAAGACGCATGGCTTGTGAGATGAGACGAAACTCTCCAGTCTCAACACAAACCCATATTTGTCCTCCTTATATAATTTTATTTAAATTGTCATTAAATGATTTAAATTATAATGTTTAACATATATAATAAACTATAAAACACCTTGAGTTTTATTTAAATCATATAATTAAATTTTTAAATTATAAATTTTGTTTATTTTAGCAAATTATAATTTTAACAAAATTAAAGAATGAGTAATTTTTGTCTATATATATCTATACAAGTAGTTTTTAATAATAACAATTGAGAAAAAATTATTTAATTTAGTAAAATTTAGAATTTTGTGCCGGGCGCTCTTGGGGTAAAAGTTCGTTGGCCAATTTGCACGTTAAATAACGGACATTAACTTTTGTTTAACGGCGTTGTGCTGGACGCTCCTGAGTAAAACTATTTTTGGTATTTTTGGTCCACTTGAGAGTTAATTGTGTTGGACGCTCCTGGACCAATAGTTCATTGGTAAAATTGCACCTTAACCCTTTCTTATTTTTACTTTTCATTAGCTTAAAATAATTAGCGCTCTATTCCAATTTAGCATGATAGAATATGCCTCATTAAATGAACTTGAAAATTTTGTACTGAATAGATGTATGTTGCTACGGAGAAATAGAATTACAAAAGGACTAATCATTGATTTTAAGTTTGATTGTATCTTTTCGGGTGAGGTATAATGATTCTGTGTTTATTTCGAAGCTTGCAGCGCCAGTGCTGAAAACTGCTCTTTCGAATACAATAAAAACACTTAAACAGTAAGGCTCTAATAAAATCAAGTATGGCTTGCAGGTCCACCTTCTTGGAAATTTTTCATAAATCCAATAATGATGTCAATGTATAAATAGTTTTCAATTGAAGGTATGGAAATTAAATATAATATTGGAAACATAAGGGAATAACAAAAACAGTCATTTACTGCAGCCTTTAGCCCAGCACCCGTATTTCCTAAACCTCCATGATGTATGTAACATCCCAGGAATTTGAGAAAATTTTTTTTTTAAAAAAAACAAAAGCCTCAATGATACATATGTACACTTTGTTGTACCTATTATTCCCTGACTGTGTGAGTTTCTTGTTGTAATGGCTCAAGAAAATAGAACAAATAAGTAAATTTTAATATAATAGTGTAAGCTAATTATATTCAGTACTACGTATTTGTTATGGCTGAAAGTCAAGGTGTGTTTTTATTTTTGTCTTGGGTTCACAAGAAAATACTAGAGTAACCTTAACAAAAAAAAAAAAAAGAGACAGAATGTTTTTTTTATATATACCAGAATGCAACGCTGAATCAGGAAGGAAGAAGCTTCTCGAGAAAACTCCCCAAATCCCTAGTCTCGACCTTGCCCCTCTTCATCCAGCCACCGCCGGCGTCCTTCGTTCGTCCAGCCACCGCCGGCGTCCTTCCCCTCCACCGCTGTCACCATCCATTCCTGTACCTTCCTTGTGCCGCGGGAGGGAGTAGAAGCTTCAGGGGAAAACGTTGCAATCTTGCACGATTATCTTCCATTCTCTGTTGTCGTCGGTATGCTCACCGAGAACCACTGTTCCAGCCTTCGTCCTCTGATCAAGGTTCCTCTGCTGCTCTTTCCTTCTCTGTTTTGTGTCATTTTCGTGTGGGTGCTGTGGATGTATCGTTTTGGTTTCATCTTCTCGCTGTCATTGTTTTCGGGTGGTGGTTTTGGGATTGATTCCTTTTTCTTTTGGTTTCTTTCTTCTGCTATGGTGGTGCGTCTGAAGCAAGGAGTGTTAAAAGTATTGGATTAAATTGAATATAGAAAGAAAGGGATCTGATGTAGGTAGGCGTTATCAGCATTTTCGCTTTCTTTTCGTTGATGGTATATTATGAAGCTGATTTGTTTTATTGTGGTTGCAAATTTAAAGATTTGAGTTTAGGAATTCATTTTAGAATTCTCAGGCTGTATATGTTAGTGTCATAGAGATATCTAGTTTGTGTTTGAAAAATAGTAGATTAGTTTATAGTTGAGATTCTCTTGTCGAACTTGACCTGGATGGCTGTGGTTTTAATAAAAGCTTGTTCTAAGAATGTAAACTTAAATTCTTTTATGGGTGTTTGATAAAAGGTATGAGGGAGTGAATTAATTAGAATCTTAAGGCTTTCTGATTAAAGTTGATGTTTGAATATATTTGGGGGTAATATTATGTAGCAGTGGTGTTGCTTTGCAAGTTGATATGAAGAATTTGGATTAAATGTGAAAATAGGAAATCTTATTCAAAGCCTCAATTGATGGATTTGTTTGGGTATTAGGAGAAGGAGTGAATGATTTGGGAATCGATAAGTTGGAGGAAGCGGCGTAGTGTAAGTCTTGCAGGTGAGTGAATAACGTCCCATACAATTTTAATGAATAACATTTT
Organism: Acacia crassicarpa; assembly: GCA_034222035.1. NCBI lineage: Eukaryota > Viridiplantae > Streptophyta > Magnoliopsida > Fabales > Fabaceae > Acacia > Acacia crassicarpa. Next base: position 47,317,998 of record JAWXYG010000006.1, on the reverse strand, counting down.
TATTACTTATCATTTTGTTATGTTCATCACATATAAAGAAGCATGGTTTTGAAAAAAAAAAAAGAGAGAGAAAAGTTGTCATATTTGTTACATTTTCTTATCGAGACCACATGAGTATAGACTGATGATTTTATTGATTATTACTTATTTTCTTCAATTACTTCGTAGCCCAAATTCATGGTTATGCATATGATTGACAAAGAGAGTTTTGAGATATTTTTAGTAAACTTCTTATTGAGCTGGTCTTGTTAGTTTGAAATTGGTTTATGTGAGTTTTTGAAATCGGAAAAGGATATCGGTGATATATTTGAATTCAAGGAAGGCTTTGAAATGTTGTTTGTGAAAATTCATGCTGGGGATTTGATAATTAAGTTGAGACAGAATTGTTATTATTTTGAAGGCAAAAACTCTTTGTGCTTTGATGAGGTGACCCCATGCATGCTTGAAAATGTTTTTGTAAGGGCCGAATATAGAACGCTGGTTACTAACAGCAGTACTGTTAGTCCTTGGTGCACCATGGTTAATCTCGAGCTCGCTTGTTATTTGTGGGATGTGTTCTCACGTTTGTTTTTCGTGGGTCTTGTACCTGCGCTTGATTCGTAGCTTCGTGCTACGCTTGTTTTCGTGGCTTTGCCACGCTTGGTTACTTACCCTCGTGGACTGTGTGTCCACGCTTGTTTTCGTGGCTTTGCCGCGCTTGGTTATTTACCCTCGTGGACTGTGTGTCCACGCTTGTTATTCGTTCTGTACAGGTCCTACGTTGATTCGGTTTTAAGAATTATTGTGTAAATCTGATTTTGGCAACCAAGATGTTGGTTTCGTATTTCAAGTACTTGATTTTCATTCTTATATATAGTTTTGCTCCAATTATATTTGCATGACATAGAACTGTGGTTTATTGCTGAAACCGGTATTATCAGAGAATTCATATTTTAACTGTTTATTTCTGTACTTATTTTATTTTTATATATGGGACGTTATTCACCGGAAAATTTGCTTGGTTCAGATAGTAATGTTGATGTTATGCCTGCGGCTAATCAGTGAAGAGCCTCTGAGATCTGAAGTTGCTGGTTCACTTCTTTGCGTTGATCCTTGGCGATTTACATTTTCGTTGTTCGGTCGTATTATTGCTTAAGGTTAGATGCTCCACGTAGACTATAGGCAGGGTCCTTGTCCTTGTTTTGTCGGGTATGTGTATATGATTATGTAAGGATGGAGCAGAGCTCCAAGTATCGTTCTGTCATTTTCCCTTGCTGTAAAACTCAGGAGATTCGATTGACCACCAAAGAGAACTCAGGTATAGCTCCTGCTATCTGTCTTGGCAGTCAGACATTGTGAGGCTTTAAGCCTAAGTTAATATCGGTGTTATGGTAGTTATGGTTTATGGCATGATAGTGGTCGTATTGCAGGGTAGTGAGGGCGAGTTTCCCTCATTCCTCCGTAATGGTCACTCCGCTGGGTTCAGGGTGTGACAATGTACCTGGAAGAAATGGGGAAATGAATAATAATGACCAAATAAAAAAAAAAATCAAAATTGCCTAGAAAATTTTGCAAATAGAAAATAGACTTGTAATATAATGTAGCTAACAAAAACAAAACCTTTTTCCATTCCTCAGTTTGCTAACTAGAGCTTATCTTAAGGGTATGTTTGGATTAGAGTTTGCAAAACGTGTTCAACTCAAATGCGAAACAGGCAAAGCAAAATCATGGCTGCTTTGGTTCAAACATGGGTTCAGGGGTAGATTTGCATGAGTTTAAGAAAATTAAATGAGAGGTTATGGTTGCTTTAGTTCTAAGATAGGTTTGGGTCTTGCAAACAGGATACCACATACAACCTAAACCACCTGGGATGACTACCATCATGCAATAAAATTGTCTATAATAGAGATTAATAGAATGTTAAGGATTGAGATGGGAGTTTCCAACAACACTGAAGCCCTAACTGGCCCGAAACATTGTAGTAAACTGCAAAGTTGTTAGAGCACAAAGCCCTACACACTCAGACAAGTCTGAACTAGGAATCTTGTTGGGATTTATTTCAATAATAAAATTGGAAGAAATGTAAGAGATCATATCTTTACATTACAGCAAGCCAAAATTTATCAGTGAAGTACTTATCTATGAAAAGTTTAAAAACAAGCAAAATCGCCCATCATACCATCCCGATATTAAAAAAGGATGTGAGTAAAAAACAAAACCCAAGAAGTTAACAGTCAACGTACAATATCTAAGTCAATTTTCATGTGCTTTAAAGAAGGAACGGTGTGTGAAAAACATTAATAATTCTTTGAAGAAAGCATTTTTAGATATTTTTCCAATTCATAATTACATTCTTCTGTGAGCCATTCAGGATATTTACCCCACGGTTCTGTAATCAGTCAAAGCAGAAACAAACTAGTTAGTTTAATTAGAAATCAGTCAGCAGCCACTGGTTTGTGGTTTGCACATCTTAATCCTTGTATGAAATGGATCCATCTAATTTAGAAGTTACACTTGATAAAAAAGAGTTACTTAATTAAGAGATTTAAATAACATAATAAAGTCTTATAGGTTAAGAAAATAGTTAACATAACAAACCTAAAAAGTAAGTGGCATGAGTGTCTTTCTGTGACTATAGTAGTTATTACATTCCAATATTTGATCTAAATATCATCAACATGCTAAATATATTTTAGGGCGATTTCATTGGAACAAGCTTCTTTCAGGTTGCAGATACGAAATGGGGAACAAAGATGATAAAAATTAGATTTTTAAAGGGAAGCCCTGATAAAATAGAAAATGTTTCGGAGGATGATACTTCACAATTCTGCATTTACAATAATACAAAATAAATACAGATAGGCATAGGTGTACTTACTTGCATGAGATGCGAAATTGGTTCATTTCTTACTAATTTTTTAAGCAAAAGAGGGGACAGAGAGCAAGTTTCATGGCCACGTGTTTTCTTTGCAATATTTAGGGAATGAAAGATCACATGGGAAGAAATTTTGATATCACTTTTCTAACTTACTAATGGTGCTTGGGCTATTTAAGTGTTCTCTTTCTGCTCTTTTAAATAATGTTTTTAATTTTGGCTGGCTTAGAGGTTGATCATATTATCTTATTCTTTAGATTAAATTTCTTTTAAAAGTATATATGTAATTCTCAATAAAAGATTACTTGCAGACCACAAACATTTATAACATTCAAAACAGGGCAAGCATAAAATGAGACATCTATTCTTATAATTAATCAAGCGTCATGTCACTTTCCCTTAATTTAATATCTAGAAAATTGCCTCAGGGGAAATATAAGGACACAATCAAAGAGTGCACTGAGGCATTGGAACTCAGTCCTACATATCTGAAAGCTCTGGTGAGAAGAGGCGAGACACATGAAGATATTGAGTATTTTGAAGAGGGCATTGCTGGTGAAGATGAAGGAAGCAATGATTGGTAGTTCTTTCTTTCCTTTTTCCTATCTTGTTTTCGATCTGTGGGCATGGGAAGCTTTTTATTTTGTTCTATCTGTTGTTATTGTATAGTCGAAGTCTGTATTTTCTTATCCAATATGACTTTCTCCGTCATTTTTTCTTTCTTTCTCCTTCCCTAAAAATTGACTCCCAAGGTATATTGGGAAAATGTTACAACAAACGGATGAAAATATTGCTATTTATAATTGGGAGTTCCAAAATCTTATATGGCTAATAAAAAATGGAATAAGAAAAAAGAAATCAGACAGGCCTTTTGTGATATGGTTGTTTTAACAATGAGATCTGTGGTTGCCTCTTGTCAAGATAATTTTCAAGCTCTGGGAGTAAGTTGGTAATTATTAGAAGTAATCTGATGACTAATGATCCACATTGTGCAATTTATGAATCAATTGCGTAACTCAGTTAACTTTAGATAAATATGGTGGGCTCTTGTCCGTTTTCCTGTGTCTGTGCTGCTAAAAAACAATTTCCAGTGTCGGCAAGCTTTAGTCTTTCTTTTATATGTTTCCCTCACAAATCTTCTTCTTCTTTTTCCACATCTTACCTGCCATTGTTTACATTCAGATCTGATATCCATTGCCTCCTGTCTCCTAAACTCTCAGCACCCTCTCTTCTTCAAATTTCTTCTTGCAAGATCATATTTCATAAAACCCTGTGCTTGCTCACTCATTGTTCCAAATTTTCTTTCTTTGTTTCTTTTTATCTTTCAGAACTTGTTCCCATTTTTCATGTCATTCTTGTTTTGTTGTTTTCCACATATAAGCTACTTTTCTAAAACCTAAAAAAATTTCCCTGTTTTCTGCATCAAATTTGTTTGATTTTCAATCATATACCCATTAAACTCTTAAAAACCAAAAAAAGTAGAAAAAGAAAAAAAAATAATTTGAACAGTTTTTCTTGCTGCTCATCTTCTGCATTATATTGTAACAATTCTGTTGATTTTCATTGTGGTCTTCTTCATTGTCTTCTATTTCTACATCTTGATTACTTTGCATTCTTTGCATCTTCTTGTTGTAGATCGTCTGATATTTTCATTCATTGCTTCCTATTTCCTAAACTGTTTATCAGCACTCTCTGTTTTTCAAACTTCTTGTGATTGCCTCAAGTTTCAGAATAAATCTCTACCCAATCAAAAATTCATAACGGACAAAGCAAGTTCATAATTACATTCTTCTTTCAACCATTATTGAGGATATTAACACCACAATTCTGTAATCCAGACACAGAACCAGCCAAAGCAGATGCAAACTGGCCAGTTTTACGGGAAATCATCCAGCAGCCATTGGCTCATCGTTTGCACAATTTAATCTTTGTATGAAATGGATCCACCTAGTTTAGAAGTTACATAGGATATATAAAAGAGTTACTTAAGAGATTTACATAACTCAGCAAAGTCTTGATAAACTACAATTTTGCATTTACAATAATACAAAATAAATACAAATACAGTTAGGCACAGGTGTACTTACTGGCCACAAACACAAACACCACCATTGAAATATTTGAAATGCACTGGTCTCCACCATTTTTGCATGTGATATGAAATTTGTTCATTTTACTAATTTCTGTAGCAAAACAGAGGTCACAGGGCAAGTTGCTTGGCTGTGTGTTTTTCTTTGAAATATTTAGGGAATGAAAAATCATATGGGAAGAAATTTTGATATCACTCTTCTAACTAATTAATGGTTCTTGGGCGATTTTGTACTTATGTAGAGGTTGTCCTTGTCTGAAGTAGAAGGAGATCAGAGAGTTTCATTGTTTTCAAGTGTTCTCTTCTGCTCATTTAAATAATGTCTTTTATTTTGTCTGGCTTAGAAGTTGAACATATCATCCTTTTTCTTTTGATTAAATTTCTTTTTGAAAAAGATATATAATTCTCAATAAAAGATTACATGATACACACTCCCATATGTAACATTCAAAACAAGACAAGCACAAAATGAGACATCTATTGTATAAGAACGCATCCTTTCTTTGGTATCCTTCATAGAATGCAAAACTCAAAACGAAAATGCAATACTCTTTATTTGATCTTGCTAACAACTTTTTTAATGGGAGATCTAAACCATTTTTTAAGCGATCTGTTTAAGTAATATTCAGACAATTAGAGTGGAGAGTGACTATATCACATATGTGTTGATTAAAAGGGCTGTCTCACCAGACTAGCACGGTTGTCTGAGCTTTGATATCCTTGTGTCATTCTTGTAATTAATCAAGTTTCATATCATTTTCCTTTACATTTCTCATGTAAGGTTTTGACTTAACATCTGGAAAGTTGCCTCAGGGAAATATGAGGAGACAATCGAAGAGTACACTAAGGCATTGGAACTCAATCCTGCATATCTTATCCAATTTGACTTTCTTGAGTGTGTCCTCTTTATTTTTAATTCCCAAAAAATTAACCTAACATGATATCTACGGTTTTATGATATATAGATAAAAATATATTGTTGCATATTGATTGAATCATATTTTTATATGATTTTTTATAATTAAATCAAGATTTTTAATATATTTTTTGAGACATTGTTACATGATTAAACATTAATTTAAGTTAGGGAAATTTGTATTAAATTAAGCATAATTAAGAGTAAAATGGTGATAATTTGTTAATTTAATCATGCAATTGATTCTTTACACTTTTGATGCTATTTGTGTTTAATTTTTCACGGATTTTGGAAGAAATTTAGAAAATTTAAAAAAAAATGCCAACTAAGATCAGAATTAATATCAGAAAGGACCTCAAGTTGAGAAATGTCCAACAAGGACCAATTGGTACAACTCAGCGTTTTGGCCCTCTGAGAAATCAGGTCTGAGCTTGGAGAAGCATCGGAAGACAGACCTGGATAACCTCTCCCTCATCTTCTCAATCAATAGCCTAAATAGTTCTAACGAGAAAAAATAAGAAAAATGACGAGAAGAGCATGGTTTTGAAAAACATCGCAGAACATTGATGCGAGGGGGATGTACGGAGTTGAGCGCCCACGAGACCAGAGCTTCAACAAGAGCTGGAGAGGAGAGGGAAAGAGACGGATTGCTACCTCCACCGTCAAGGACCTTCCCCCTCACCATACTTTCGTTGCCGGCGACTGGTTTTGTCGTGATAGGAGGAGGAAAAAAGATCCAGAATCGCGCCGCGGAGACTCAAAGAGGGGACCTTGAGCTTTGGGGAAGACAGACGGCGAGAGAGAAGGAGGAGGAGACCACCACCGTCAACACCAGCGTCTCCTTTTCTCTATCACCACCATCGGACCTCCGTTGTCAAACCACCACCGTCGGCTTACTCTGTTCTTACTGTCGCCGGAATTGTTCCTCCGGACTTCACCACCATCGTCTCTCCTTCTTCTTCCTTCTCCTTCCACCGTCTTTGTTCTCCACTCCACTAGCCGACCCACCATTCCACTCCCATCTACGGCGTTCTATCGCCGGAAGCTTCTCTACCATCGCCTTCCACCACTGTTTACCGTCGGCTTCTCTCTTCCTCACCACAGTCGGATTTTCTCTCTTTCCCCTTCACCACAGTCGGCCTCTCTGAACACACCACAACCATCGCACCTCCGTCGCACTAGCTCAGAAACTCCAGCTCTTCACTCTCTCACAGCACCACTCTACCTTCACACCACAACTATCATCGCCAGTCACCTTCCACCATTTCATCTCAACCTCCTTCTCTGTCCTCTTCAACCTATTCAGTTTATTTTCACTCAATTCCCATGGATTTTCATTGTCTTGTTGAACTCGTTTGAGCCGAATCTGAAATCATGGGTACCTGAGCTCGTGCTGCTTCTTGGAGATGGACATGGACAGTAACTTGAGTTTTATGGTAGTTTATTTTGTTTAATCTATTTTCTCTAATTGTATTTGGATTTCCTGGATTTAGGAATGTTGTTTTGTATTCACGAGACTTAGTTTACCGGTTTGATAACTTTGTGGATTGAACATATGTGATTGGATTGGATTTTTGTAAGTTGTTGGATTTTTATACATTTCTACGTGTTATTGTTATTGTTGGATTGTATGATTGAATTGGAAAGCGAGTTGCATTAATGTATAGTTTTTATTGCTTGTTGGATTTATCTAACTCTATGCCTTTCACAATTTTTCTTCAAACCGGCAGATATGAAAAAGATCTTAGAAATTGCTCCCTCAAATGATCAAGCTAGGAGAACCCTTCGGAGATTGGAGCCCCTGGCAGCAGAAAAGCGGGAGAAGATGAAGGAAGAAATGATTGGTAGTTCTTTCTTTCCTTTTTTTTTTTCCTTTCTTGTTTTTGATCTGTGGGGATGGGAAGCTTTTCATTTTATTATATCAGTTCTTATTGTATAATTGAACCTTGTAATTTCTTATCCAATATGGCTTTCTCCAGTATGTTTTCTTTCTTTTTCCTTCCCTAAAAATCGACCTGGCTTGATATCTATGGTCCCAAGGTATGGGAAACTGTTACAACATATGGATGAAAATATTGCTACTTATTGTTAGGAGTTCCAAAATCTTATATGCCTTATAAAAAATAGAATAAGAAAAAAAGAAACCAGACCTTTTGTGACATGGGTGCTTTAACAATGGGATCTTTGGTTGTCCCTTGTTAAGATAATTTTGAAGCTCTGGGATTAAGTTTGTAATTATCGGAAGTAATCTGATGACTAATCTTAAACATTGTGCAATTTATGGATCTCCTGCGTAACTCAGTCAAGTCAACGCCTGATTGTCATATTGGAGTCATGATTTTCAACGAATGCTCAGGATGTGTTATGTTTGTGTTCTTTGCAATGAACTCTCGGCTAGATTTTGTTTATTTGAAATATTGGGAGTGCAGCTTTATGCAGGTCTTGTTTTATGGATGTTGGCATAAACCTTTTGGACACCCAAAAAACAATCAACTAATTAGTTTAGTTGGCTGCGTGGGATCAACCTTAGATAAATAGGATGGCCTCATGTCCATTTTTCCCATTTATAAACTGACAATACATTGATTGTCAAAAAGGTAGATAATGAACCTTTTATCTGTTACTTATAATGATCAGTACATAATTACACTAGTGTCAGTTAAGTGGCATTTGTTTCAACATGATGTGATTCTGACTTCTGGGTGTATGATTAACCTTTGCTAACACAATTTGGACTTGGGGCAGGAAAGCTGAAAGCAATGGGCAATTCTTTGTTGGGTCGCTTTGGGATGAGCGTTGACAACTTCCAAGCTGTTAAAGATCCAAACATTGGTTCATATTCCATCTCATTCCAACGCTAAGCTTTTCAGTTTTCTGAGATTGGTGGTGTTAGTAGTATTGAGCCGTGAAAGGTGCTGGCTTGAATATTATAGTTGGGGGGCTCTCTATTGGGCATATTAGATATCATTGGCGAAATACAAATGTTAGCGAAGTGGGTGAACGTTGCTTATATTTATATCTGCTTCACTTCGGAATTGGTTGATTGATTTATAAATTTCGATGTCAAAAGGATTTGTCATAGATAAGTCTTTTACTCGCTTCTCTGACATATGGTTTACAAGCACTGACAATTAGTTTATGTTATCGAATGAATGTTATGTTGAGAGTTCATATGATTAGTTTTGTTGGTGCTTTCAAATGGAACTTTACTTTTTCCCTATCATCCTCGGAGATGGAGTGTACAAGACTGATTGTTAAACATTGAACTAGATCAATTATTTCCCTAATTCTTTAGGGAATTCTTAAGTGGAAATTGAAAGAAAGTTCTCATTGAAAATTTTATTGGGGGAATGACTTAAATAAGAGTACAAGTTACAAAATCTGTGAAGTGTTGTTACTTGCTAGGTATAGAAATTACTAGAGTCTTTCTCAACAATCAAATTTTCAATGAGGATATTTTTCAAGTTTCCCAATTCTTATTTTTAGTTCTATTTTCATCAATAATTTCTTGTTTTGGTATCAAATTTTATTTTCCTAAATTTAAACATTCTTGTTATTTGATGGAAGCATATCTTCTTATTTTCCTCTTTCTACTATTTTCTCAGTGTGTCATTTCCGCTTTTAGATGAAAAAATGAAAAAAAAAATGGTTTGTATTAATATTTTATAAAATTTTTATTATAATAATATTTTATAAATAAATTTTGTTTATATTGTAGTTATGAATTGTGAAGATCATAAACGATTTTAATTTATTTGTTTATACATGTAAGGGTTATGATGTATTTAGTACTTTAAAGTGTTTTTTTGGAGCTAATACAATGAAGTATTTTTTTTCAGTTGTATTCAATATTTTAAATTATTTTTTTTATGCATCTAACACCAAGGCACCAAAAATACTTTTGAGGAAGTTGGATGCTTAAGAAAAATACTTCAAGATGTTAGATGAATTTTAAAATACTTTAGGGTGTTAGATGTACTTTATAAAGTACTTTAGGGTGATAGATGCATTTTAACTCTATTTATAATAATAATTTTATAAAATTTTAAATCTAAACTATTTGTTTTTTTAATCTAAATGTGGATAAGAGATTATAAGAGTATCAGGAAGAAAGAGGAACATGACAAAACCTATACCTATTATTTGATACGCCACAGGGGATTAGACCGTGACTGTTTTTCATGGGGGAAAACTTCAAATAGCCCTTATAAAAATTTCAAATTTCTCTGTAGGGTAAAATGAAAATAATTTTTGAAGTAAAAAGACCTGGACAGCTCAACAAAGAAAAAGAAACATAGGAAGTTTACAATGAAACTAAGGGCCTGTTTGGTTGACAGAATTTGGAGGAGGGAAAGGGAACTTAATACAGTTCCCATGCGAAAAAACCGTTTGGCGCCCCAAATGCCTAGAACCCAACTTCCCGGGCCTACACTGGGCCCACCACTCTTCCCTCATATGTGGGAACTTGAGAACCCACCAAAATTGGTGGGTTCTCAAATTCCTTAGTCACTATTCACATTTTTGGACGGATTTATCCCTGAAATTCAAATTTGGCGGGAAGTTCAAACTTGGTGGGAAAGTTCAAATTTGGTGGGAAAGTTCAAACTTTGCGAAAATTTTTTGGGTCAGAAGTTCAAACTTAACAGGGACATTTTTTTAAAAAACATATTTTGGCAAAAAAAAATATTTTCCTTTTTTATTTTGAATTAATTTCTTTTGAGGGTAAAATAGATATTTCTTAATTCTTTACCAACTATCACCTATTCATTTTCTTCCAACCAAACAACTCAAGTCATCTTCCCTCATCTTTTAAATCTTCCTTTCCCTCCCTTTAAGTTCCCTTCCCTCATCAAAGTTCATTTCCCTCACCCCAAATTCTTTGAACCAAACGCGCCCTAAGATGATTCACGCTTTTAGAATACAAAAAAGGTCATTACAACTAGAACACTGGAGTTCACAACTGGAATAAGGGAGTTTATAACGCAAATATGGTGATTCATAGGGATAAATGTCTTATTTGTCTTGGAAGTTTTCACTTAGGAGTATTGGGCACCTGAAAGTTTTTTTTTTAGAGCAAAATTGCTCTAAAAGTTAACAAAATGAAGCAATTTTGCCCTAAAAGTTTTTTTTTAGGAACTGGAAGTTTACAAATTGGAGTAACAATTTAATGGTCAAGATTAATGGAAGGACAAGATTGCTGAAACACCCTCCTTAAATACCCCCTTGTATTGCCAAGAATGTAACACTTGCCTTAAATACTTCATTTAATTATGTACACAGAAGAATTCTTAAAATTTTACAATATTACTTTTACAAATTTGTACTATATACTATTCACATATTCAGTTTACAACTCAAAGGGGATGACTACTGGTGGTATATCTACAGTCCATACACATCTTCTTGTACTTGAGTCTTCCACCTGAGCTACGAGGAATGCCTGGAATTCAAATTAATGAATCCCAGGGTAACAATTAATCTTACATAAAATGCATACACAGAATATGTAAGTCAACCATTATGTATACATTCAATCCATTCAACCTTCAGATTATTCATGCAATAAACATATATACAATGGTAAATACATGCATATATAAGGCAAACATAGTATGTAAGAGAAGAGTTACCACCTTAAAGTAGACTGAAAACCTTCAAACTCCTATTTCCTCTTCTCTTTCCTCACTCTCACTCTCGCCTCTCCTCTCTGCCAGACGGACAAGTGTGTGTGTGTCTATAAGCTGCTGAACTTCCAATGTGTTCAGCGTTTACTTCCTTTAATAAACGTTGATGCTATCATGCTGAAGATAAAGAGTAGTGGGTTGCGAGAATAATTTCATTTGTTGCTCCCTTGGTGTTGTCGTTTTTTTATTAAATAAACAGGGAGTGGGGTTTTAAATGCATGATTGTTCATCCGGAAATGATGGGGCGTCTTGCAAAATGTTTCACGCAGGACCCCTTTTAAATATTAAAATAAGGAGATCCAATATACAGAACAAATGCTCTGGATGATAGAAAAGTAGTGGGCATTCGATTCCACTAAAATTCAAAAGGAGTGCTATTTTGCTTATATTTTATAGCCCACTATTGTAATCACATCCTGATTTCTTTGCAAGTAACAGACACATGTGGGTACAGTACTTCAGCCACTTCGCAAACATATATACCTCTACATTAATTAAATATCCCAAAGTATTGTAGGATAATATAATAATATATTGTCCCACACATTCTCCGTTTCTTCTTAATTAATTGGACAATTCCCATGCTCCATTTAATGCCTAAAGATTCCACTGAAACTCCACTATTAACATGTATAATATTATTTTATTCAACCACAAAGCAAGCTACGTGACCATGCTCTCCATTCCTCCATTTTGATTAATTTAATATATCTATTCACATACACTTCCCTTTCTCAATTTTTTTTTAATACACAATAATTGTCAATAATTATTTTAAACTTCTTCGTAAAATTAGCTTAGAACCCTTGACTCTTACTAATTCTAAATTTGTCATCTCCAAGAATAGGGCTTAGTAGTCCTCCCAAAATAGGCTTATTCCCTAGTCTTTATGCCCAAAATTTGGGATGTTACAATTGCTACGTTTTTAAACTTCCGGGGCAATTTTGCTCAAAAAAAAAAAAAATCGAATGCTAAGTACTCTTGAGTGAAAACTTCCAGACAAATAAGACTCTTATCCCGTGATTCATAAGGGTGCGTGCAACTGAAGTATAACATTGACAGGTGGACTTTACCAAGAGCTAGAGTCGGGAAATCGGGCCGGGCCCGTCGGGCCCGCCCTTTTAAGCCCTGGCCCTGTAGGGCTCGGGCTTGAAAAATATGCCTGAAATTTGAATTTGGCCCTGCAGGGCCGGCCCTGTAGGGCCTCGGGCTTTATCGGACCGGCCCTGTAGGGCCTCGAGTCGGCCCTGCAGGCCCTGGTACTGTAGCATTTTCATTTTTTTAAGAAAAAAATTAGTGAAAGAGTGCTAAGAGGAAGAGGCTAAGAGGCACATATATAAATACATAATAACTATACTCTGATTTTATGATTTGGTATATTATTTGTTGCAGATAATGATTATTATGGATGTGTTCATGATGCGGGAGAAGAAATTCATAACATTTTTACTCTTGAAGTACAGCCTTCTGCTCAAAGTGAAGCACAATCAAATATCTATGAAATTGATGAGAGTGATGAAGAAGGTGACAATTGACAATGATAGTGGTATGCTTTTATATTTTATGTGAGTTATCTAATGTTGTTTAGTTTAATACTTCTTAAGTTTTATGTGAGTCAATTGTAGACAATAGTTTGTTTTTTATTACGAATTAATGAATGTGTTTATTTGTTGGATGATTTATATTGTTTAGATATTAATGTTGATAATATTTATTTGATAGATTAGAACTTTAATTGTTGCAATTTACTAATTATATTTCTTTGGAAAAAACCTAGAAAAAAAATAATTAAAATTTCGAATAGTAATTTCCAGGCCCTGTAGGGCTGGCCCTGGCCCTGGTACTATCGGGCCGGGCTTTGAAAAACAGATGTTTTCCTTATCTCAGGCCCTGTAGGGCCCAAGCCCTGGAAGGCCAGGCCCTGTAGGGCCGGGCCAGCCCTGATTCCCAGCTCTACCAAGAGCATTAAGGAGTTTACAACAAAATTAAGGCGATTTACAAGACATGTAAGGATAATTCAGATTTGGGTTAAGTCGCAAAAATATACATATGCTTTTGTCAAAATTGCTTCCAACACCAAGTACTTTTTTGAGGTGCAAAAGTGACTGCATGGTTACAAATTATGTGCAAAAATACCGTTTAACCGTTAAGTTTAACTTTTTTTGCTGACTGGACGATGACGTAGCTTTCAAAGTACAAAAATATACGTGTGGTTTAGCCAAAAGAACGTCCAACACCTAGTACTTTTTTTTTAGGAGCAAAATATCGTTTGACCATTAGTTTGACTTTTTTTGCTGTCTGGATGATGACTTGACTTTCAAAGCAACTGTGTGGAAAAATAACATGCCAACTAGTCATAAGTTTGAATTGGGAAGAATTAATATCATTATCCCTATCCCTCTATTCACCTCTTAACAAAACTATATCTGAAAATCACAATCTGTCCAATGTCGTTCTCAATACCGACATAGTCTCCCACCAAAAATTGGAGACCCCAGACTAGTGTTCTCAAGCATTGGCGCCCATGCCATCTACACTGCTGAGGGGCGCTGGCTCACGTCTCTTTGCAATCAAGTAAATTTGATATTTTGTTTTATTTTTGAATTTTCTTTCTTTCTTTTTGGCCAAAGGAGCATCTACACATATTCATTAACTATGAGAAGCTGAATGAGTCAGCAACCCACAAACTAACTGCCCAAGAAAAGTAGCAAACATGAAAAAATAAAAAGAAAGCTAGACAAAAAAAAAGGTGGGGGGGGGGGGGCGGGGAGATGAAGATGCTACATACATCCCTCATGAACATGCTTTCTGATTAAAAATGTTATCCGCAAATAGTTGAGGAGCCTCATCATGGCTCCTCTCTCATATTACTATACATAAGCCAAATTGAAATTTCTTGGACTGCGCATTAGCTATTTTCTATTTGCAATGCCCCGTCCTAATTTGAAATTCAAACGAGTCCTCCCTTGATATATGCGGATTATGCGCAACTCACGGGAAGATTAGTAAGCCCTCTGACATATCCCAATGCATCAAATCACTTTTTTTCCTCCTCGAGCAGTGCTCCTTTCTTTTTCCCCTTTCTCATACCTCTTCTCTCACAATCCTCGTCTCTGTTCCCTTCCTCCTTACCTCATATTTAAAATTCGAAATCTTCCTCCTTGAATACTCGAAGAAGCACCGTGAAGGTGTGTTCCCCTAATTCTTGGGTGGTTGTCTTTCCACCTCCGGTGGAGCTTTCTGTGGTGATTTCCGGTGGATCCCCTGTATCGTGGCCTTCCATAGCTCTGGGAGTGATGTCGTTCTTCGACGAGCAGGGAAATCGCCGGGGTTGACTCCAGGGCTTTCGACTGTGTTGTATGGGTGCTGTGAACTCTCAGTGGGGGTGCTGTGAATTCTCAGTGGAATGGAGGACATCGCCAGGTATGTTGATGGATGGGAGTTGGGGTTTCCGATTGATGCAAGGACATCGCTAGGTATCTTGGGTCGCTTCTCTCTCTTCTCCACGTTTAGCTCAGCTGATTTTGGTTCCTAGGTTATTCGATTTATCAGTTCGTAGGTTATCAATTATCAGTTCATGATTTTTACAAAATTTCAATCCCAGGGAGAAATGGGTTGCTCCTTTTACAATTATGTTCAAGAATAGTAAACTTGTCCATCAATTTGAGTAGAAAACAAGCTGTCTTTGTCTGTCTCTCCTAATTTCAATATGCATCATTTACTGATCTAATTCAATTCTTTTTGGATCTTCCCTTTCCTACTAAATGAAAGCTAGATTATAAACTTGTGTTTTCTTACTCTTGCAGGTTTCGTTTCCTGTTAAATGAAATTTAGAATGTGCAGATGTTGTTCTCTAGCTTATAATCTGAACAGCAAGTTCAGTGAGAAAGGCGAAATAGAAGAATAGAACATGTGGAGAGGATGAGATGGTGAAGCAAAATGTAGTAGTATGACAGTAAAACACGAAAAATGGGAAAGAGAATAAGACAACATTCCATACAACATGGTATAATTTTTTGTGGAGGATTGGAGGGTTTCGTGTAAGTAATTATTTGTTTGATGTTTATTGATTCATTTTGCTCTGTTGTTCTTTCCATCCTGTGGAGTGTTATGTATTGTGCATATTTTTGTCAACAGTGAAGTTTAGCATTAAGTCATTCAGGAAATGAGAGCTTTATATTGATGTTTCGGACACTACAACCATTGGTAGGATTTCATGAGGAATCACGGGTAGGATTTCATTTTTGCAGCAGTGCTTTTAAATATTTTTCAAACTCCTTGAATTTTGTGTCATTATATCAACCCATCTTTAAAGTTGTACTGTCAACCAAAGAAGGTCCCTGGAAAATACATTAAACAAGAAAACTGAAAGAGCTTGAAAATTGTTTCCTAGATATTTCTGCTTGTGTAACATGATGGGAAAAGTTTCACTCCTTGAGTTAGCTTGAGGGATTTGTATCCAGATTCTTCTGTATTTAGGGATGATTCGATTGTTGGAAGAAAATTGAACTAGGGATGAAAGAGTAAAGAAGAAATGGTTCATTACATAATCGAAAAGTATGGGTTTTTTTGAGAATCTGTATCCAATTATTTCATCTCTTACTTCATGTTTCGTAGAAGATTCTCATAGCCCATTTATCTGCAAAGGACCTCTGTATCTCAGATTTACTAAACTTTTTAGATTGGAGTTATCATGGACGCTACAGTAAGTCTTTAGGTTTTTTTTGTTGCTTCTGTGTATTTTTCAGACTGGGGAAAAAAAAAGTGCTCCTTAATTCTGTAAAACAGCATTTTCAAGTGTAGTAATTTACGAAGTGTGTAATAACTTTTTCTTTTAACCAAATTCCAACTCATGCTATTTTCTTTCTATGTTGCTTCAGAGCCCAGAATCCAAGCCTTAGCTTTCTGCATTGGATTAAACAAGATAATGGCCAAATTTATCACTCCTGGGAAGCTGATGATTAAAGATGAAAATTTGGGTCTTCAATCCAAACCCAAAAGTAAGGCTTATGTTACTTTCAACACTTGACCTGTATAACATAAAGAAGAATTATTTATTTATTTATTTATTTTTTTCATAGACGTGCTCAAGAATAAAGTAATGGAGAATTATTTTTACATTTAATTAACAAGACGGAATTAATATTATTTTCACACACACAATGTGTTCTTACTATGGTAATTTTCTCCTGTTTTATTGATTATGACTTGCAATAGAAGCTGCCTTGAGCGAGCAAACAAAGAATTCTAAAGTGGATGGAAAGAAAGTTGGCTTAGTGCCTACCGGTTGTAAAGCTCTCAATGACATTACAAACAAAAACGCCTCTATTTTTGTCGAAGCCTCATCAAGGAAAAAGAGTGCACCCAAGGAAGAACAAGAAGTTAATGTGAAGGAGGAAATGTTCTTGCATGACCACAATAAGTGCATTGAAGCTCAAAAAGCAGCAATGAACACTTTAAATCTAGATATGGTTCTTCCACAAGATGGTATTTGTTTCTGGCCCTTACTGCACCAAATTATTCTTTAGTCCTCTTGCATAGCATGTAGGATTCATGTTGCTAATGGTAGCCAACACTTGGAATGAATAATAGTGTGATCGTAAGGATGATTGATGAAACTTGCTTTAAGAAAACAGGATAGTGTTGCTGTGGAGAATATGAAGAAAGGGTTGGAATTGGACGCTTAAATTTACTTCAGAAATTGTTTACTAAGATTTGTTAAGATCAGAATTACAAAAATATTTGAAGTGAGATTGTGTGCAATTTATCTGAATATTATCATTTCCCCCTTTCTTTAGATGAAAAAGACGAGGGAAAAAAATATGGATGTTTTCAATTTCTTATTACAACTTTACAATATGTTTGAAAGCTTTTGTATTGGAAACCAAAATCCTTGCTTCATCTTATTCTTGCAGATTCCATGCCTATTCTAGAGCAGACTAAGGTAATATTCCTTTGCTGTCATGCCTTTTTCCTCACTTGTTTTGTTTTGTTTTGGTTGCTTATTGATTGAAGTACCTAACCAATCCAGAAAATTAAGTAAAAATATATGCATTTCGCAGTTAAATTATATTCTTTTTACTGTTTTGCTTCCTTTAATTAGGTCCCATGAGGTGCTAACTGGATGAATCAGTAATGTTTGAGGAAACATCACTTAGAAGAAACCATAGACCAACAATTCAAAATGATATTCAATTGTGTCATGTCCATTCTAATTTCATTGGCAACTTGAAAAATGATATTAATACATTGCTTCAATTTTTTTGTCCAGTTACTCATTATGCAATTCATGTTTCATTAATTCCGCATTATCTGGGCTTTGTTATACAACCTTCTCGCATAACCTTTTTCATTTTATAAAATTGATCTTTCTAACAAAAAAAAAAAAGTTCAACGCAAATACATGTGACAAAAGTTGGAGCCACCACTTAATAATCCAAGAAAACAGAGAACCAGATTTATCCATAGACAAAAACCTAAAAGCTGCATAAGTTTATAACAATCTAGCCGGTGCCCAATAGTTATACTCTTACAAGGTAAATGACAACTTTTGTCATTACCTTTAGCTTTTATTTTCCAACAGTCTGATTCAATAAACATACTACTTTATTTTTTTAAAATCCTCCCTTTTCCTACTAAATGAAAGCTGGATTATAAACTTCTGTTTTTTTCTCTTGCAGGATATTAAAACATCTTTACAGTAAAGATGAAAGTTCTCTCTATATTCCATGGTAAAACATCTCAGGATTCTCATGGTAAAATAAAGTGGGGTACTATTCTCCATGGTTTGAAAATGAGCGGCTGCACATTCAGATCGAGTTATGTGATCATAACTTATCCATTAGCAAGGCCAATACAATGTTTACGGAAGGCCAAGTGCTGCATCATGCATCAGGTAAACTTCCTTTCATGACCATTTCGATTGAATTTCACTGTTGATAGTTATTGTTGACATCGAGGAGTCACGGTCAGTTAACATCTAAATTTTTGTTTTGAGTATATGATGAAAGTCCCTTTTAGTCTCTAAATGCTTAACTATTCTAGCATAAGCTTTCCAAAAATCCAAATTAATTGAAAGGCTTTGTCATGCTGCTGATGGCCCATTTAGTATATTATTATTATTATTATTTAATTTTTTCCCCATATTTTGACAAATTTTACTTGAATTTTTGTGAAGGTTGCAAAGGCACTGTTGTTTATACATGAAAGAGGAATAGCTCATCTTGATGTTAAACCTGATAATTTTTATGTCAAAAATGGTGTTTAAAAGCTTGGTGATTTTGGCTGTGCAACTCTTATTGATAAGAGCCCGCCAACTGAAGAGGGTGATGCACGCTATATGCCCCAGGAAATCCTCAATGAGAATTAGATCACCTTTAAATCTATGCATGTAGGATCATTTGAATGATATGCATTGTAACTTGTAAGCGTGGATAAAGTATTTTTCACTATTGAAGGTGTTTGGGGTGGAGAGGACCCATGTTGTGTTGTGTTGGAATGCAAGTCTTTTTCAGTGGATATATATAGAGCCACGTTTTGTGACAATGACTGGAATCTAGGGGGACAGCTACATAGAGGTTGGGGTCAGGAGATGGATTTCCTTAGATGCAAAATGTATGAGGAATCACGGGTAGGATTTCCTTTTTGTAGCAGTGCCTCATTACTAGACACTTCTAGGTTTTTGTTGCTTTTGTTAGTTTTCTGCGTTAAATTGTTTTCTTCACGGAATCACGGGTAGGCATTTCTCCTCCTCCTCTTACATTTTCCAAGGAGTACTCCATGTGGAGATAGTGCTTTTTACTTGACTATTGATCATTCAAAATTTGAGTATGGAGCACCCAAAATAGGAAATTATGTCTGGATACTTTTTCCTCATTATCTTTTGAATGTATAGGATGCTATCATTACCTTTAGCTTTTATTTTCCAACAATTTGATTCAATGCACATACTATATTTTTTAAAATCTTCCTTTTCCCACTAAATGAAAGCTAGATTAGAAACTTCTATGTCTTTCTCTTGCAGGTAATGTTTGAACATGAATGATCTCGAGTATATTGAAATCGAAAACCTTTGATGTTGATATGAAGAAAATGTCAATTTTACGCAACTGAAGAAAAAGTAATCTCCATTTTTAATAAACAAACCCTATGTCAGAGATATTAAAACATATTTACAGTAAAGATGGAAGCACCAAGTCAACACCAAGTCATGGGTAAGTAAAGAAGAAAGCAACATTTGGATCAGGTTTATTTGTTTATTTTAAACAATCAGTCAAATTTAGCTACTATTAGTGAGGATGCCAATGTATATATTTAAACACGTTTATTTTAATAGTTATGAAAAATGTAATTTTAAAAATTTATTGCCCTCATTGGACAATGTAAAATAAATTACTTACATCATATTATTGTATTTGATGGATTTTGTTACGGACCAGCCTAAAAGGCTCATAACCAGACCATGGCCCAACCATGCCTAAGGCAGAATCAGCGTCATAATGGGAAAAGGTATGGAATCCCACTAATCTAGGATCCCATTAATCGGGAATCTCCCCCCAATCGTGATCCCGAGATATTAGCCCCTGATATCTCGGCCCCGGATATCGCTCATTAACCCGAGGATACTCGCACCAGACTCCTCTATAAATACAAGGAAACCCTAATAAGGTGCACACGTTCTAACCTATGCTCTATTTACTTCCTGTCACACAGAGCACACACACCACCCCCTGGCCTCACGCCTCCAAGTATATTGCGAACTACGTGGACTTTAATCCCCTTAAAGGGTACGTAGGTTCTAGGCTTGACAACCTAGTCAAGTCCAATTGATCTGTGTTCTTAGGACAGAACAGATTTAATTGTCAAATTTAGTAGTTTCTTTTATTTGTCAGATTTCATATATCAGCAAAAAGAAGGAGAACAATAAGGTTGAGGAAGGAAAAAAAGCATAGGAAAAGACACCAAAATATAAATAAAGATAACATTGTTGATGAACATTGTTGAGGTTTCATTTCTAATCGGAAGTACTTCATTGATAGTGATGTTTTAATATTCTTTAATGATAAGAAAATTGCATCATTGTGAAAATTGCATCAATATGTTCTTCATTGAGACAATTTTGAAGCATTTGGGAATTAAAGATTGCTTCTCTTAGATTAACACTAATCCTAGCAATGTTAATGAAGAAGGAAGGTTGAGGATTTTTCAAGGCAAGCTATGGTTTTTTAAGATTTGTTTTGAAAACTGGTGCCAAGGAACATGAGGTTTGCGCTTGCGAGTAGCTACAGATATGAATAGTGTTGGAAATTTCAAAGGACGACGTTGATGAGTCTATTCTTCACCATCCAAGTTATATTTTAAAGATTCTTTGATATTTCCAAGACTATTTGTATCTGTGTCCTTTGAAAAATGCTTATTTATCCCCGAGATTGTAAAATATTGCGTATTTCTATTTTAAAATATTAAGATCAGATTGTGATCCAAATGAATTTAATTATTTCAACTGTGAAAATGAAATACCAGTATACGTGATGATTGAGTATTATTACACTGATTTTTATCTCTTGGTGAATCAATTTAGGATTGTTTAGACATCAAATAATGAGTTTTATTACCTATTTGAGCTTTGAGCTTTTAATGTGATTGATTTCATCTTTATGAATAAAATTCTAGATTTACAGTGATTTAGTGTTTTTGTCATAACTTTTGAAGCAGTTTTGGATTGAAAGACAGAAGTTTAATTTTCTCTACAATGTTCTTCATGTTCTTCTTCATCTTTTTTTTTCTGCGTTTTGTTTAGCCATGCTCGGCTAAACTTCTGTGATTAACCCAATGTGAGGATTCCATGATTCGTCCAGAGAATTTGTGCTTTATCGGTAATTTAACTCATTTCTATTTTCATCTTATCGGATCCGATTTATGGAAATAGTTCAAATATTAGATTTAATATTCGGTTTGGTTTATCTCAAGGACTGAGTTCGAACTAGGTTTTAAGTTTTGCTGTGCAATAGCACAGTGGGACGCCGCTGTTCGGACATATTCTAGACGATCGTCTAGTCGAGGGATTTTCTGGGCGAATGCAGAGATCTCGGTTCGTCCAGAGTTAAACGTGGGTTATTTATATTTTGTTCAATGATGGAAGTCTCTGGAATCTGAACGTTGGGTTGATCGTTTTTAATCTGCTTCTGAATATTTTGCTCTGTTTCTTTTAAATTTCATTTTTAATCTGTTTGAATCAAACCCCCCCCCCCCATTTTTACTGTTTCTGTTTCGCTGTTGCTTTCAATCAAACCCGCTGCAAGTTCGTTGGGGAAACGACCCAGGTTCCCTATTTCTGCAAAAATAGTTTTCGAACTTGGTTATTTTGGGAGATACAACAAATCATCTGTCAATACGCAATTCAAATTTCATGCTAAAGTTGAGACCAGCAATTATCTTCGATTGTCAAACCTCATGCATGTTCCACTCATCAAACCTAACTTGATGCAGTTAGAAAAATTAGTAACCCAAAGTACGGCCCTGGTGCCTTTTTGACAAAAATTAGTCTTTTGACAAAAGGAGTCTTTATCCTTGAGACAGGATATGACGGCAACGAAAGGAAATGGCGCAGGGAATGTCGTAGATGCAAAATTAAAGGAAATATTAAACTAAAAGGAAAAGCTAAAGAAAGAAACTTTGTATTAAATAAAGAGTGGGGCAGATGGATAGATGAAATCCAGTGAAGATGGTGTTATTAAGGAAGAGGTCTTAATGGGCCAAACAAAAACATGAAAGTCCATTGTGGCAAAGCGAAGATCATACCACATTGTTAGTAGTGATTTGGGCCATTGTGATCAGGCTGGAAAAAGAAGATGCAAAAGCTGGAGGCGGGTCTTTTCCTTTTTCTTAAGAGATATTGTAAGGAAAAATAATATAGTTATTTTTTGCTTAATTGAGCCTCGTATCAATGGTGAAGAAACTGACTATGTGGTGAGGAAACTTGGATTCAATAATTGGATTCATGTTGAAGCTACTGGACTTTTTGTTGGGGAATTTGGTTACTCTGGAATGAATGGGATTATAATATACAATAGAAGTTCTCAAATAAGCAAATTTTTCACCGTCAAATATGTGAAAGTACTTAAAAATTTGTTGAAATTTCATTTGTAATATGTACTCTGAATCGATTGAAGAATATTACCATTTAATATTGATGATATTTTATTTGTAATATGTAGTTCTTCATTGATAATAATATTTTAATATTCTTTAAAGACAATAAGGTTGCATCACTTTGGAAGTAAAATATGTTTGAATAATCCGTGAAATACTATCATCCGTGCAACGTACGGGAGAAGTAAAAACTCATTTTGGAAGTAAAGTAAAAATGTTATCCGCAAATAGTTGAGGAGCCTCATTTTGGAAGTAAAGTATCATGGAACACAGCTTCAGACAATCCAACTGCATCACAATATTTTTTGCTTTATTTTTTTTTTCTTTCAAATTTCATGCAGGTGATTCAGATTTTTTAAATATTCTTTTCAAGAATAATTTGTAGGATCAGACAACAAGCAAGGTATAAAGTTTCCAGTTCCATAAAACATTTCCGAAGACTTCGCTGCTCAAGAAAAAAAATATTCCAATGTGCTTTTCTTTATGTGTTGGCAAGCTGTCTTTCTGTTATATGTTTCTCCTACAGATCTTATTCTTCTTCTTCCACATATTTCCTGCCGTTGTTTACATTGAGATCTGATATCCATTGCCTCTTATTCCCTAAACTCTTTGCACTCTCTGTTCTAAAAATTTGTTCTTGCAAGTTTCGGAAAGAAATTATTCCAAATCAAACTTCAAGTCATTTCGTAAGACCTCGTGCTTGTTCACTCATTGTTCCAAATTTTCTTTCTTTGTTTCTTTCTTTACCCCAGACCTTGTTCCCGTTTTTCAACTAATCTCGTTCCGTTGATTTCCGCATATAAGCTATTTTACAAAAACCCCAAAAAAAATTGTCAGTTCTCTGCGTAAATTTGTTTTCTTGTCAAACGTATATCCATAAAAATCTTTTAAAAAACCAAAAAACAGAAAAAAAATCGTTTGAACAAATCTCAAAAGTTTCTTCTTCACTGTCTTCTGTTTCTAAATCTTGATTACTTGGCACTGCTTGCATCTTCTTGTTGGAGATCATCTGATACTCATTGCTTCCTTTTTCTCAAACTGTTTATCAGCACTCTGTTTTTGAAACAACTTCTTCTGTTTGCTTCAAGTTTCAGAAGAAATCTTTCCAAATCAAACATTCTTTCACTCCTTGTTCACAGTTTTCTGATCAAACTTGTTTTGCTATTTTCCAAATAGAAGCTACTTTTCAAACCCAAAAAAAAAAAAAAAAAATCTTTTTCCTGCATTAGCTTTGTTGTCTTCTTGTCTATCAACCTGCCCATTAAAATCTTTTAAAAAAAGGCAAACAACCAAAAATCTCCCGTCGAAGGTTGTTTTTTCCTTTCTCTAAAGTTGGCGTCTCGTTTGAACAAAGTCTGCTGTGTTTCATCGTGATCAATCTTGGAAAAAAAATCTCAAAGGGAAAAAAAATAATAATAAAAAGAAGCTTTGGCTTGGAGATTTTGAAAGAGTCTGCTTCATCAATATAGTCCAAGAGAGACAGAAGTTGTGCCGATTTCAAGTGTGCAGGTAGAGTCTGCTTCTTGATAGTTAATTACAAGCTTTCAGATTAAGAAAATAATTAATAATTAATGCTATGAATTGAATACTTAATTTGTTTCTTCTCAATATCACAGAACTTCCCTCAAATCGCAAGCTAGGAGGGACAGTTGCAGCATCACCTCTCATCCACTTTTGGTAAGGTTCGTGCGCGCGCGTATATTTATAAAAGGGAAATTGGTTAATGTTTGAAAATTTTATTGAAGACAGTACTTTGTCGGTACACTATTTGCAGGGCACCTACATTTTCTTCTATGTATGAATTTATCATATTCTTTTTATCAATAAAACTTCCAAACAAAAAGCTTTGACCAATTTTCCCTTTACGTAGTGGCATCTTTTTCTCTTGATGTGTTAGATCTTATTAGTGAGTAGATGCTATTGTTATAGATGGCGCTACTTATAATCTCTCTGTTGCTTTTGGAGGAATTGTAGGTAATAAATGGGAAGGAAAAAACACTAAATAGGAGGGATACGTTGAAAATTTTGTTTTTAGCTTTTTGATAAGCTATTTGAAATAAGCTGAAAATATATTATTTTCCCTCAACCAAATCCTCGGTATAACATAAGGATCTCCCAACAACTCCCTGATCAACTTAAAATCATTTTGTTTCTTAATTTTAAGCGAACTGACATTTCATTATGTAGAGAGACAAGACCTAAGGTTTACCTAACTGGCGACGAGAATTGGTTCAGAGTCTGGTATATCGCCAAAAATCATACTAACATTAGTTATTTTTTGGCCAAATATACCTTCAGATCCTAATTATAGAAATACTTTTATAATGCAATTTGTACTATAAAAATGTTCCTATAATTAGGACCGAAGATAGTAATATTATCAAAAAACTGCTCAAGCCAGTCAACGCCAGATGGATCACCCAGAAATCTTTTTTTAAAAACACACACACACAACACACACAGGCAACCAAAGATTACAACTTTATCACCCTTGGTTTTGATCTGTACTTTCATCTTATTGCACCTCAGCCTTGCCCCACACACACTATCCTATACAAAGGTATTCATATATTAAAAATATAAGGGAAAATGATAAATAAATACCATGTGAATTTGCAAAACTCCTAGAATCCCACCGAATTTGTAAAAGGACTAAGAGGTGACAAAAACTTTTAAGGGTTATGCAAATTCATACAATTTCATGTAAAATGACGATAATGCTCACAGAGAGAGAGAGAGAGAGAGATGAACGGCTCTATTTCCCGTGACTGGTGAAGCACATTCATCGCCGTCTTGACCCTCCGCCGTCGAAGCCACACTTGCCTCCGCCGTTGACGCCGCACCCACTGGACGCTGCACCGGATGACGACGGTGAAAAAGAAAAAAAAATTGAGGCGTTCGAGTTCGCATTGCGAGATCGAAAGAAATTGGAAGAAAAATGAGCCCTAAAGGAAGTAAGGAAGGAGAGGCGTGAAGGAAGGAAGGAAGAAGAGGAGGAGGCCAAAAAAAAAAAAAGAAATGAGTTCACTCGAGTGCACTGAGAGTGCACTCGAGTGACTTGCACTCCAGTGTGCACTGAAAGTGCACACTCAAATGAGTGTAAATTGCGTTATGAGATTTGTAAATTGCGTTATGAATTTTGTAAAAGCTTTTTTTTTTTTTTTTTTTTAAGTTTTTCATTCGGGCATTGAAAAGTGTAAACCTAAAAAAAAAAATTGTAAATTGTGTTATGACTTTTGCAAATTATGTTATGACTTTTATAAATAGCGTTATGAATTTTGTAAAAGTTCCTTTTTTTGGATTTTCATTTAGGGGTTGAAAAGTGTAAACCTAAAAAAAAAAGTTGTAAATTGCGTTATAACTTTTGTAAAAGTGTCACACTCGAGTGAGTGTGACACTTTTACAAAATTCATAACGCAATTTACAAAATTCGTAGCGCAATTTACAAATCTTATAACGCAATTTACAACCTCTTTTTTTTTTTTTTAATTTTACGTTTACAATTTGATGCCCTAAATGAAAAGTGTAAACCTAAAAAAAAAAGTTGTAAACTGCGTTATGAGATTGGTAAATTGTGTTATGAGTTTTGTAAATTATGCTATGAATTTTGTAAAAGTGTCACAAAAGAAATCATACTCCAGTGTTTCTTTTGTGACACTTTTACAAAATTCATAACGTAATTTACAAAACCCATAACACATTTTTTTTTTTTTAGGTTTATACTTTTCAACCCCTAAATGGAAAACCAAA
Organism: Acacia crassicarpa; assembly: GCA_034222035.1. Lineage (NCBI taxonomy): Eukaryota > Viridiplantae > Streptophyta > Magnoliopsida > Fabales > Fabaceae > Acacia > Acacia crassicarpa. The sequence continues at coordinate 47,291,554 of JAWXYG010000006.1, read as the reverse complement.
AAAAGGCACTTTTACAAAATTCATAACGCAATTTACAAATCTCATAACGTAATTTAAAACTTTTTTTTTTAGGTTTACACTTTTCATTTAGGGCATCAAAGTGTAAACGTAAAAAAAAAAAAAAAAAGTTGTAAATTACGTTATAAGATTTGTAAATTGTGTTATGACTTTTGTAAAAGTGTCTTGCAAAATTTATAACGCAATTTACAAAAGTCATAATACAATTTATAAAAGTCATAACACAATTTACAACTTTTTTTTTTTTAGGTTTATACTTTTCAACCCTTGAATGAAAAACTAAAAAAAGGCACTTTTACAAAATTTATAATGCAATTTACAAATCTCATAACGCAATTTACAACTTTTCAACCCCCCAATGAAAAAAAAAGGTACTTTTACAAAATTCATAATGCAATTTACAAAAGTCATAACATAATTTATATTCATTTGAGTGTGCACTTTCAGTGCACACTAGAGTGCAAGTCACTCGAGTGCACTTTTAGTACACTCGAGTGAACTCGTTTTTTTTTTTTGGGCCTCCTTCTCTCCTTCCTTCCTTCACGCCTCTCCTTCCTTGCTTCCTTCAGGGGTCATTTTCTTCTTCCAATTTCTTTAGATCTCTCAATGCGAACGTGAACAACTCAGTTTTTTTTTTTCTTTTTCACCGTCGTCATCTGGTGCGGCGTCCAGTGGGTACGGCGTCAACGGCGGAGACGAGTGTGGCTTCGACGGCAGAGGGTCAAGACGGCGAACGTGCTTCACCAGTCACGGGAAATGGAGTCGTTTATCTCTCTCTCTCTCTCTCTCTCTCTCTCTCTCTATGTGTTTGTGTGTTTGTGTGTGTGTATGTGTGGGCATTATCGTCATTTTACATGAAATTGTATGAATTTGTATAACCCTCAAAAGTTTTTGTCACCTCGCAGTCTTTTTACAAATTTGGTGGGCTTCTAGGGGTTTTACAAATTAACATGGTATTTATTTGTCATTTTCCCTAAATATAATCCTCTTTAAGGTATTCCATGCATTAGGCATATATTGATTTGCTTAAAAACTTGAGTAAAATATATTGATGACCTCTTTATTTTACTTAAATTATACAAACCTCCCTTTTATTTTGACAATGTATATATACCTCCCTTGAAAATAAAATGCATGTTACAAAAACCCTCATTACATATTTGATATTCCATTTTCATCCATACAATCATTAGTTAACCATTCAGTTTGACTATTAAATATTTTCTTTGATCAAAATACCCTTCTTTTGAAAATGAATAAACATTTATATTTGCGTAAAAATAATTTATATACAAAAAAATAATTCTAATACATATATGTTTACATTTCCAACATATTATAAAATTTATTATTTTTTCTTATATTATAAAATTTAAAATTTTTAAATGTCTTATCATATTTAATTTATTGAAAATTATTTATTTATTATTCTTTTAAATGACTAAAAGCATATTTCTTTCTTATTATTATTTTTTTTAACTATGATACCATGATTGAAAACATATTTGAAAGCCGTATGTTTGTTCACCATATGTTATTAGTAATGTACATTTGAGATGTTTTTTTAATTTTTTAAATACATTTTTACACAAACATTTATAAACACATTTATTTTAGTATGCATCTATTAAAAGAATTATGTCTACATTGATTAAATTAATTAAGTATTTATCTCAATATTGAAAAAAAATCTAGGGAAAATCCTATATAAAGCTACTTAAAATAGAAAAATTCTAAATTGGGTTGGTAAATTCAATAAATCTTTAATTGAATCGTCACCCCAATTTAGGATTTTAAAATATGAGTAAAATAACTTTAATATACTCTCCTCTCTCCTCATTGATGAGTTTTATTACTCTTTAACTTATATTTCTCATGTATATATCAAAATTAATTTTAATATAACAAAAATATGATTCGTTCAAATATATTAAGTATATCATCATAAGAATAAAAACCTACAAAATTTTCAGCAAAGAGTTTATTTTATTAACATGAAAATTTTTTTTTTATAGAAAACTCATAATATATGTCACTATTAAAAGGACATATTTTGGTAAATATACTAATTAAGTATGATTTTTTCTATATTTTTCACACACACATATAGGTTTTTTTGGAAATTTTTATATTGATGTAAACCGTGTTATAAAATTTTAAGTGCATTTTACATCTTTTTTCTTAAATATCTATAGAAGTATATGAATTTTAAACTCCGCTTTTTAAAAAAGATAAATAATATTACTGATTTTTATTAAAGAAGTAAAAAATTAAAATTGAAATATTAACTAAATTACTATCTAAAAACTCACATTTATGTGTTAAGGAAAATTTTCTGGTTTAGGTTAATATTGGTAAGAATGACTTTTATTTCAATTCAATTTTGTAAAGGATGAAGTTGTCATGAGATTTTTTTTTTTTTTTTGCTTTCATCTCACCCAATAAAAATAATAACTTTCCTTTTTAAGGGAAAAAAACTCACATTTTTTTTTATCATTAATACAGTTAATTGATTTTCAATTAAAATATATTTAATTGATATCAATGATACTATTATGGCATGGGATACTTGAATTATTCTTGATTATCCTTTTATATAAAGTCATAAAGCAATAATACTTTTTTAAGAGGGGAGAGAAGAAAGGCTAGCAGAAAAGAAAGGAAGAGCATTAAAGTCATTTTACACAGATTTTAAAATCCTGAATTGGGTTGATGACTTAATTAATGATTTGTTGAATTTACCAACCCAATTTAGAATTTTTCTATTTTAAGTAGCTTTTCATGGGATTTTCCCAAAAATCTAATAGATAATTATTTGAAAAGTTAAAAAAATTAAGAAAAAGAAAAAAAAAATCTTCATATACTAGGTAATTAATAATGATGAAGGTTAATTAGTAAATAAGATTTATTTGAATATTAATTTTAATTAAAAATAAAATCCTTAATGGAGTTAATTGTTTGGATTAAAGTATTTGTTTTCAAAATAGAAGGAGATCTGTATAATTAAGGAAAAATATAAAGAAGGTTAGAGTATTTTACTCTAAAAATTTTTGGAGGGAAGGGAACCTCAAACCATCCCTCCCCTCTCCTCCAAAACCTCCATTTTGACTCCCCACCAAATTGAGGGTTTTGGAAGGAACAAATTTTTTTTTGATCAATTTACGTTATAATTTATGTGTTATTTCAGTAATGCCCATGATAAAAAATATTGTAAGAAATAAAAATATTATTATCATTAAAATATTTATAATAAAATAAATTTAAAATAAGAATATGTTATTATGCAAAAATATTATAATTAAAAATTTATTTAATATAAAAAAAATATTTTGATGAATAAAAAATAATTATAATTATAACGTTTGCTATTATTAGGTATAGGAATAGGTTAGGTCAAGCCAGGCTTTAGCTAAACAGACTTGAGCCTATAATGTGGGCAAAAGGCCTGAGCCTAAATGCAGACTTTTTTTAGGCTCAGGTCTAAGCCTTTATAAGACCTGATTGAATCTGAAGCCTTTTAAAGGCCTACTTATAATGTAGGCGCATCATATTGCAGGCCTTGAAGGCCATAAGTAGATTTTGTGCACTTTAACATTAGAATAGAAGAATAAAAAATAATTATAATTATAATGTATACTATTATTAGGCATGAAAATAAGCTAGACTAGGCCAGACTTTGGCTAAACAAGCTTAAGCCTATATGTGGACAAAAGGCCTGAATCTGGGCTTGAGCCTGAATGCAAGACATTTTTTAAGCTTAAGCCTCAGCTTCATAAGACCTGGTTGAGTCTGAAGCCTTTTTTGAAAATGGCCTCATATTGCAGGCCTTGAAGGCCATAAATAGTAGACTTTGTACACTTTGACATTAGAATATAAGAATTAAAAATAAATAAATATTGTGTTATTAGTATGTTATACTGTATATAATTATAATTACATTTAATGTGTAAACAGGCAGGCTTAAAGGGGTTTGAACTAGTTCCACCTCTAGCTATTATCTTTTTTAAGAAAAAATATTATTACAACTAAAAATATATATATTATTATTATAACGTTGTAAGAGATTACTTCTTTCCGTTAGACTCAACCCCTCCCTTAACAATAAACCAACTAATTCAAGTCACCTGGGATTATTTGGGTCGCAAACTTACAGGCGGGCCCAAATAATCCTAGCCAGCCCATAATGCTTTGAGTTTTAGGACTTATTCAGACTAAGCCAGAAGCCCAAATTATAACTGACTAATAAGAAGGATAAGAAAAATGAGGTGTTGCATAACAGTACATCAAATAAGATTATTTTCAATAAGAAGATACTTGTACTTATAAAAAAGAATATTAAATAAAAACTAAGGGAGTTATATTTAGTCTCTTATAATATGACAAATAAAAGTTTGAATCACAAGATATACTTCAAACATGATTGCCTAAATAGAATGATACATGTAACTAGCAACACAATATCAGAAAATAATATAACAAGTAGGTGATAAAAATTAACAGCATCCTCCCATTGAGAAACTTCAAAACACTCGCTAAAGTAGATAAAAAGAAAGCCCTGGATACTTCCCCACATCTTAAAATGCCCCGATCTACAACAATCTACAACGCCAACCTTCATTAAGTGAAGCATTTAATTTTTAGGATTAATATAATATTTTGTTCTGATAGTTTATTACCCCTATTTTGATTTTAGTCTCTATAACTTTTAATCATTTTGACCCAACAAGTTTCTTTCCATTTAAAACTTTAATTCTTATAATTTAATAAGGACCTTCATTGGTTCTTGTAATTAATAAGGATGGTGTTAAATATGATTAGGTGGCACTTAGTGCCTGTTTGACCTAACTTATTTTTAGCTTATCTTCTATTTATAAGTATAAGTTAGGCCAAATAATATTTTACAAAAGCTCTTATAATTATAAGAGTTTATTTTATAATGAAGAAAAAAGAGCTTAAAAATAAGCTCCAATAAGGAGCTTATAAAGCTCTTTTTCTTATAAGCTGTTTTTTACAAAAAAAAATTTAGAAAAAAGAACTCGTAATCTCTCGATCGAATACTACTGTTACCGCCACTGTCACCACTACCACCGCTGTCCCGTCGCCGCCGCCCCACCACCGCCCCCCACCACCACCATCGCCGCCACCGCGGTCACTGCCACCGCCCTTACAGCCGCCACCGCCGCCACCACCACGACCGCCGCTGCCACCGCCACTACCCTCTTATAATATACTTTTTATGGTAATTTTTATTAAAAAAAGTGCTTATGACAAAAATTTTGGCAAACAACTTATTTTTAATTTTAGCTTTTAAGTAATTTTTAAGCTAAAAAATTTATATAATCTCCAAACAACTTTTAGCTTATTTTTAAAAGTTTTTTTTTTTTTTTAGTTTTAGCTTAAAAGTAACTTTTAAGCTAAAAATAAGAGGATTCAAACGGGCTCTAAAACTGCCAATTATACTTACGTGGCTTGGTGACGGAGCAAGCGGACTAGGATTACGTGGTTAAGTGATAACATTTCCTTTAAAAAAATAAAAAAAAATCACTGAAAGAGACCGCCATCTTTCACTGTTCATTATCATCTTCATATATAAATACATACACACATATATACATAGAGAGAGAACACCATGGAGGACACAACTAAAACGGGGCCGTTTTTTTCGTCGCTTGAGTTCATAGTCGATAAGGATTGGAGGATGCTGGTGAACACGAGGTGAAGGAACCTGTTTCAGACTAGAGGAAGTCATCTTCTTCAACAACGTACTGGAACGCGAGGCTGAGAGACCAGAGGACAACCATGGTGTTGAATGCGCCGTTCGCAGCGGTGCATTTTGTGATGTATGAGGCCTTTTTGTCTTTCAAATTGACCCTGGTTCTCTAGTCTTCACCGGTGAGATCCTTTTGAATTTCCGTTGAAATCAAAGAAGGAGAAGGCCCCAGAAACTTAAGTGCTGTTGGAATAGCATCATCACGTTGCGAAGGGAAGAAAATGGGTTCTAACGTCACTGAAAAAGTAGGAGCATTTCATTGCAATCACCATCCTCAAATACCATAGTTGCTAGCAAGTGATTTAAAATTTCCAAAAGGGTTCGTAACTATAGACACACTTATGAAGACGATGATGAATAGTGGAAGCTCCTTGTTGCCAATATCTCAGTATATGAAATATAACTCAATGAATGAATCAATCTTATTGAGTTGAATAGATTCATTCATTGAGTTGAATAGATCTGATTACATTATATACAGTGCCTGACGTGATTACCAAAGTGAAGCTGAACAACTAGGTGTTTACACGATGAACTAACAGGACACGTGACATAACAGAAAGCATAACAGAAGTGCAACTAGTTATGACAACTGGCACACTAACGTGTCTGATAACTGTTGCCAAGCATATTTGCTAACATTCTTCCTGCTGAAAGTTAGCTCATCTCGTCTCACCATTGTGAACTTCATCTTAAGAGATTGTGTTTAGTTTGTTTCTACAGAAAGCAAACATGCTGTAGACTTGAGGTTTAGTAAGTACATCAGCAACTTGATATGAAGATGGAACATGTCCAACTGTCACTATACCAGCTACAACCTTTTCTCTGATAAAGTGAACATCAAGCTCAACGTGTTTTGTTTTTGAATGGAGTATTGGATTAGACGCCAAAGCCATTGTACCAATATTGTCACACCATACACAAGGTGTTTTGACAACATCTATATACATCTCTTTTAAGAGAGATAGAACCCACATCAAATCTGTAAGAGTCAGCAACACTACGATATTCTGCTTCAGTAGTTGACCTTGAGACCACCTGCTGTTTCTTGGACACCCACAGCACTGGATTAGAGCCAAGGAAGATACAGTAACCACTGGTTGACCGCTTGTTCTCAGGAAGAATCTCAACTTCCTCTGTTGCATTGCTTTTCTTGGTGGTAATGCCACCCCAATCACTATTAGTATAGTGAACTTGAGCCGAGGCACGATTGTGAGAATCATACCTAAAATAGCATACATTAGCCAGATGCCCTACCTTGTGACATATTTGACATATGATGGTTTATTCTGATAGAAAGAAACTCGGCCATGACCACGTCCTCTACTGCTGTTAAACTGAGAATGATACGGTGGTACAACAGATTGATCATGGTTGTTTGTTTGACCACTAGCATTGGATTGAGCAGCAAACACCATCGAATCATCTTGAGAATAGTCAACGTACTTGGATGACACAGTAGAAGCATAATGTGCTTGTTAAACTTTTGTTTTGTTGCATTGATAATTGCAATGACTGATTCATATTTCATGGTAAGTCCATTTAAGATATGTGAAATTCTGGTTCCATCAGGCACTGGTTCACCTAGTAGAGCTAAGTGATCACACACAGACTTTAGATTAGCTAGGTAGTCACGCATGTTCAGTTCTCCTTTTCGCTGATCTGTCAGCAAGTTTTTATAATATAGAATCTTGGAATCAGATTTATCAGAATATAGCCCATCCAACTTAAGCCAAATCTGAGAGGATGTTTCTAAACCAACTTAATCAGGAAGGACAGATGAGGTTACTGATGAAAGAAGCCATGAAGCAAGAGCAGAATCAAGCTGTTCATATGTTTCAAACTTTGGATTGTCAACCTCCAAGCCAATTTCACCACTACAAACACGTTTAGGTGGCACACGCATAGAACCATCAAGATAGGAGAATAACTGATGTTGTTTAGCCATGAAATATACTTGTTGTTTCCATATAAGATAGTTTGTGTCATCAAGCTTTACGGTGATCTTTTTGTTCATAAAGCCTCGACCGTTAAGCCCTGGATCGACTGACGCCAGGAAAGCTGCCAAAACTGGAGACTAACCACCGCCAATGTCTCTATTTCTATTTTCTAAGATTGATTAGAGAAAACAGAGCTTTGCCGGAGTGACTATGGCTCTGATACCATGCCAATATCTCAGTATATGAGATATAATTCAATGAATGAATCAATCTTATTGAGTTGAATAGATCTGATTACATTATATAGAGTGCCTGACGTGATTCCCAAAGTGAAGCTTAACAGCTAGGTATTTACACAATGAACTAACAGGACACGTGACATAACAGAAAGCATAACAGAAGTGCAACTACTTATGAAAGCTGGCACACTGACGTGTCTGATAACTGTTGCCAAGCATATTTGCTAACACTTGTGATTCCTTTTTATAGAAAAAAAATATTTTTGCCACTTAAACTATAAAATCACAATCGGTTTGCCCAATCATGAAGCTGCCATCACCATAATTGGTGGTGTTAGTGCCACATTGTCATATTTAATTAACATCGTTAATGTACTTATTAAACTACATGAGCAACGTTTTAGATGGAAAGAAACTTGAGAAACAAAACCTATTTGAAACTATAAAGAGAAAACAAAAATTGTGAGCAAACTATAAGAACTAAACATTATAGTAACCCTAAATTTTAGTATGCAAAAGGAAACTGTAATCCGGGATTTGGGTTTAGTTTGAACTTGAGAAAGCCAAAAGAACAAGAAAAACATTTGGGAGTTCAGAAAATTTAAGCTGCTATAGAAGGGGCAACAACCACCCCAACGTAACTCTCATATTCCAGGGGAATAAGAGATGGAAGCATAGACTCAAATACTCACAAGAATAAGACACTGATTCTTTGAACCCGTTAAAACCTGAAGTGGTGTCTTGAATTCCAATTTGAGAGCTATTTTGGATATACTACTGATCATACTTCCTTTTTCTAGTCATAGCCCAGCAATTGTATTCGTGTGTGGGGTTTGTGTATGCGGCCCTTTTTTTGTTTTTGTTTTTTTGTTTTGAATCGTTGCGATCATGACTTCTGTGTATGTAAGCATTAGATTTTTTATCATTTTATTCAGGAAATAAGAATGGAAGTCCTCACTGCTATTGCTGGAAAATTAGCAGAGTCAACTGTGATACCCATTGGAAGACAAGTGGGATATTTATTATTTTACAAAGCAAATCTTAAGGATCTAGAAGATAAAAGAGAGGAGTTGATGGAAAGAAAAGTTCGCATCGATCATAGTGTTGAATCAGTAAAAAGGAAGGGAAAAGATATTGAAGATGATGTATTAAGTTGGCAAAAGAGAGTTGATGAGACCTTGGAAGAAGCAATAATGGAACTTTGTAGAGCTGAAACTCATGCTAGTGTATGGTGCTGGAAATGGTCTTTTCCTAATTTGATATCACGACATCGACTTGGTAGAAAAGCAAAGAAAATTTCATCCACCATTACTGAACTGAAGTTAAAGGGGAGGTTTGATGGTGGACTTGGACATGTTCCTTTTACTGGCTTATCAAATTCAATATCTTCTAATCAAGGCAGTGAAAAGCTTAAGTCAAGAAACTCAGTGAAAAAGGAGGTTCTGTTGGCTCTGACTGACCCTAAAGTAAGCAAAGTTGGAGTTCATGGGTGGGGTGGAATGGGGAAGACCACTCTAGCTAATGAGGTTGCCAAACGTGCGAAGGATGACAAGCTGTTTGATATTGTGGCTAAGGTAACGATACCCCAAAAAATGGATGTTGAAAAAGTTCAAAATGATATTGCATGGCAATTAGACTTCGAATTAGATGAGAAGATCCCAATTGGAGGAAGAGCCGACAGCTTGTCTAAAAGGATAAAAAGGGAGAAGAATATTCTTATCATACTAGATGACTTAAGGGAGAAAATTGATTTGGACGAGATAGGAATTCCTACTAAGCAAGATCTCAAGGGTGACAAATTATTATTGCCTTCTAAACCCCTAGAAATTTCACAGAAGAATAAGACTTATCAAGGTTGCAAATTATTGCTGATTTCAAGACGTTTAGATATTTTAGAGAAGAATGAGATTCAAAGGAACTTTGCTCTTGAAGCATTAAATAATGAAGAATCATGGACTTTGTTTGAAGATATGGTTGGTGATGCTATTAAAGATGCTGATTGGCAAAAGATAGCAACCCAAGTTGCTGACAGATGTGCAGGTTTGCCTAGTATGATAGTCCGAATTGCAAAGTTATTAAAATCTAAGAAGAATATTCATTATTGGAAAGATACCTTGAACAACTTAAAGAGAGTTGATCGTGGAGACATGTATGGGAATGTTTTTGAAAATTTTGAATTTATTTACAGTGGTACACCGGAAGATGACGAAATGAAGAAAGTATTCTTACTTTGTGGTGTAAATGGACCATCCATGTCTGTTAGTGACTTGTTGAAATATGCAATTGGTTTGGGTGTTTTCAAATACATAGATACTGTTGATGATGCAAGGAACCGACTATATAGAATAATTGATGACTTGAAGCCATCTTGTTTGTTACTTGAGGATGAAGTAAGTAAGACTGATATGATTAAAATGCATGACCTTGTTTTTGAAATAGCTGTTTCACTTGCTCAGAAGAATGAACAAGTGTTGCTCAGAAGAAATGATAGGATGCAAGTGCAAGATTGGTCAAGCGAGCGTTTTCTTGAAAGGTGTACCCAGATAATCATAAATCGATGTATTATCCAAGAACTTCCTCTAAAGTTATACTGCCCCAATCTAAAATTTTTTCAGTTAAGTTTGACTGATAATTTCACTTTGGAAATTCCAGACTCTTTTTTTGAGGTAATGGGAAGCCTTAAAGTATTACATTTGATTGGGCTGGTAATATTTTCGTTGCCTCAATCTCTTGTTCACTTGATCAAACTTAAAACATTATGTTTGGATCAATGCATTTTGAAAAATATGGCTGGAATAGGCAACTTGATAGATTTAGAAATTCTTAGTTTCATCTATTCATCCATGAAGGAGTTCCCAAGTGAAATAGGACAACTGACTTGTCTGAGAATGTTGGATTTGAGCAATTCTAAAATTGGAATCATCTCACCCAACATTTTGCCCAAATTGACTAAACTAGAGGAACTTTATATGGGCAACGCCTCAATTAAATGGGAGGAGGAAACTTCAATTAAGCAAAACAAAAGTGCTAGTCTTGCTATGCTTGGGGGTTTGACAAGTCTGACTACTTTAGAAATTCAAATTGGTGAGGCTGGGATGTTGTCGAGAGACTTGACCTTTGACAAGTTAGAGAGATATAAGGTTCTTATTGGAGATAAATGGGAATGGTCAGGAAACAAAAGGAACTTAAGGTTGCTAAAGTTAAAGCTTCACGCTGGCACTCATTTGGAAGATGGGATTAAAGCATTGATTAAACGAGTGGAAGACTTGTCCTTAGATGAAGTCAATGGAATTTCAGATGTGCTTGTCCATTTGAATGATGAAGGATTTCCTCTACTCAAGCATCTCCATATCCAAAATAATGGCCAACTTCAACATGTTATCAGCACAATGGAGAGGAATAATGAAACTCGTGTTTTGTTACCAGAATTAGAGACACTAACACTTCACAATCTCAATAACTTAGTGAAGATATGTCATGGCCCACTTTATGATAACACCTTTCGCAAACTCACAGTCATCAAAGTCAAAAGTTGTGACCAATTGGTTTATCTCTTCCATGTTATAATATTGAACGCTCTTTCTCAACTTGTTGAGCTCGAAGTTTCTACATGCAGTTCGATGAAGAGGATTGTGTTAATTGAAAATGATGATAGTGGCATGACTTCTGATGACAAGATTGAGTTTCATTCACTGCGCTTCTTGAGTCTCTATCATTTGCCAGCCATCCAAGATTTCTGCTCAAACGAATTCACATCAGCCACACCGTTATTTAATGGCATTAAGGTATGTTTTTTTATAATGCATTTTTTCTTCGATGTTTAAATCAAATGACTGAATCTTGAGTGACTATCACACCATCGATCATGTATGGTATTTTTAAACCAAGATGAGTATATATCTAGAAGTAGAATGTCAAATTATTATTTTTTGTTATAAATTAGTTTATATTTAAATTTTGGTAAATTGAAAAATGAGGTATAATGTATACACTTTTAATCATATACATTATTCATTATTTGATGGAATCCTTCAACACAGACCCTTTTATTTTTTATTTTTTATTTCAAAAAAAATAATAATAATTTTGTCCCACACATTTCATAAATTACCTACAATCTCACAAGAGTCCTTGGTGTCAATTCTGATTTCTGACCCACGTTTCGAACAAAAAAAAAACATATATCTGACACATATAAAATGTCTAAAATGCTCTCCAATACTAGAACAATGAACCATTTTTTTTTTATTAATTTAAATATGGTTATTTTAATAATATTTTCCTGTAACAGTTTACAAGAATCCATTTAAAATTTGTCCAGTTCTTTTTCTGCAAGTTATGCCTTTAAATTTTACAATTCTCCGTTGGCCATTTTTTTTAACTCATCATAAAATACTTGCAAAGTTTTTGTCATGTTCTAATATTTACAAGTTCTTCTTTTAAACCTGCTATTGAAATTTCTGTATTTACAGGCTTAACAACTAATTTTTCTCAGAGATCATCCAAAGCTGTGTGTAACACCCTACTGTTCTGAGCCCAGAACAGAGTGGCATCTTCATCTATTATACAAAGATGTAATATTTAATATAAACTTAAACCACTGGTTAGTTTTCGTTCTTGCAAAGAAAACCCTTCTTTAAGCAAAAATTTCTAAATAATAATAAAGTTCGGCTAGGCTTTTCTGAAACATTTAAAACATTTAAAAATAGTTTATCAGTGGTTCAAACTTATCATTAAAATTACGTCATACTTAAAACCTTTTCCAGTTTCATCAGAGTATTTCCTTATTTGTCCAATTAAACTAGTGCTCTACCAATTCATTCACCATGATTTGGGCTTGTTATATACATGCCCGCCCTGTAGCAATCGTTAGCAACATATAAGCATCTTGTCTACTTCTATGAAATCATGTGTATCTAATTAGATATATACATCCCAATAGCCACATACGGCTTTCTCAAAATAATATCCAAGTCATAAGGAAATATAACTATCCATATACAAAAGTGAAACTATCTGTTTCAGTCTCCAACAACAACTTCACCTTCTTCTCAAGACCAATCAATATCTACGCATTGCCTCTTCCACCTTGCCTACCAATCTGCCCATATCCTGGATTTATGGAAGGCTCTGAGATTCAAATAAATGAATCCCAGAGTAACAGGTTAATCTCAAATTCTAGCATATGCAATACATGTAAATTCAACCAAACAAAGTAGTCCACACAGCATATAAAGCATCAGATTCAATTCAAATTCAAACGACAAGTATTACATACCAATGCAGCTTGTAATACAAGTAAATCATAAAATGATTTCTAATACCTTGGCGCAAGGAAATTCATTTTGGGTAATTCAATACCAAAATACTGAATGCACTAGGCCCTGCCTAGCCACCGGGAAGTTGGCCCCATGGTCGGCCCTTTCGCTCAATCGAGCCACGAGTGGTGCTGGCCTCATACAGGCGGGACATACAAAATATGGCATACATAAACATACATAGCTTTGCAAAGAATGTGAGATTAGAGTTACTACCTGTTGGTCTTACCGACAAAACCCCTTCCACCAGATTCTTATCAGTACGCTTGTCCTTCAGGCACGGCGATTCTCAGGTCCTATAATTAACATTTACATATAGAGGTGGGTCACTAACCAATTCAATCATAATTATAAATTCAACTTCTCTAGACCCAACCCCAAAAATACTTGTCTTTTAATATCCTTATGACTAGGGATGTATACTCATTGAGACTTATTTAATTAGATACTATTTACGATGAATAACTATCTTCTCAGCCATTTCACCTTGCATTATATCCAAGGAACCTTTACTTTAAAGGTTTAATACAATTAACGACTTATGTGACTTTTTAAGACTTATAAAAAATTCAGCCTTCAACTTTTCTGAGAATTTAGAAAATTCATAACTTGACTTATATAACTCCAAATGGAGTGATTCCAATTTTTACTTCCTCCTTGATAAGTCTATTTCCATAAATTAAAGCCACCAAGTTGATTTATGACTGAGAAAATTCTCAAGATTCAAAAACATAAACCCTGTCCAGAAATGTTTCAAATTTTCTGACCAAACTTTGAGAAACCATAACTCTCTCAATTCTTAACGGAATTCGATGAATTACCTATCAAATTAAACCTCTATAAGTCTACTATTTAACTGGAAAATTTCACAATTTTATGATTTTGTTAAGGCAATCCGAAGAGCCACGCCATTTTACTACTCCTGAGGCAAACCAGAAATTTTTCCTAGATTTTGGCTCAACTTCGAAAAATCATAACTCCGAGTTGTAGACCTCCGTTTTAGGTGAACCAAAGCTTATTTTAAACCTTAAGAAATGTACTTTCTCCTGTAAAAATTTCAAAGCAAAACTCAACCTTTAACTCCTGCAGCAGATGCGAAAATCAACCCCTGTTTTCGGATTAAAATCCAGTGGAAGGTAAAACAGCTTGCATGCTCTTATTGTGGCTCATAGCTATCTGAAATCAGTTCCTATATGTATATATTAGACATGCATGATCTTAAAGCTTGATTAAATAGTCAGAGGAAATCATAAATCCACTCAGATTCGACATGCATGCAACTATATTCACTACCATGAGCTCTCTCTCTCTAATACCATGATTTTAATCTTCAAAACTCTCAAATCTTCAGCAAAATCCCAGAAATCTGATGAAAAACGTTTTAAAGACTTACCTAAACCTCAGAAATCAATTTGCATGTAATCTTTGATCACAGCTTCTTCTTTTTCTCCGATTATTCTCTCTTCTTTCTCGGACGATGATCTCAGATTTCTCACGGTCTCTCTGTGTGTTCTCAATCAAGAATGAAGAATGAGGAAAATGAGATGGAGGTTGAAGGAGAGGAGGTGTGAGGCATATGAGAGAAGAAGTGAGAGTGTGGTGTGTTGTGTGACTTCTGGATGGAGAGGATGAAATGAGAAGGAATGGAGAGGGAGTGTATATATGCGCTGCTGTCTAAATGCTTCTGTGCAGAAAAATGGGTCTGATATGTTGTTGGGCTGAAGAACAATATTGGACTAAGAGAATATGGCTGAATGAAATAATGGACCAAGGGAGTCTTGTTTGCTTTGTGGTCCAAATTCTTCCCTGTTGAAGTAAGGAAGTGCTGACACATGAGAGAGAGACACGTGACTTTGAGAAAAATGAGAAGTATGATGAAATAGTAGATGCTGCAGGTGGTAGTTTTAATGAATTATTCAACCCATATTTCCACTAATTTCATATTCTCCTTCCATTGTCTTTGCCCATCTTAATTTGCAAGCTTGGGGTAGTAAAATCACCACTTCACCCATTCTTAATTTTGGTACTAGCTTGTCAATAAATTCCATAAATCATTCTAGGCCACAAAATATTCCCTAACAATTTATCCTTAATTTACGGGAAATTATGTCTTAAATTCCAAATATTTATCCTTAAGATAATTAAGGCCAATTTTCCATAACTAATCCCATCTCATATTCTTAATTCCTTAATTCCAAATTTTGGGATGTTACACTGTGTATGGATGATTAATTTTTATTTAAATTATTTCAATCAAGTGTCACTATAACATACTAATATTTTTACTTATTCAAAAAAATATACTAATATTCAAGTCTTGTCTTGGCCAACAGAATCTTCAATCTTGTTTAACAAATGCCTTTTCCTAATTGTTTAAATCATACTTCTGTACAAGTGCATTTACATTTTTTAACTTGTTTACATATTAAGTTTTTTACAAATTCGTTGTAATATACCATTTGTTAAAATTAATTTCTTGGACGGACATTTTTCAATTCCAAATAATTAAATTGCAAAAACTATGTAGAATGAGCTGTAACTTTTGAAGTTCAATCCACGAGAAAAAAATAGCTGGAGGTTGGGTGGTAAGTTACAAAGTTTTATTTGTAAATAGCGGATGCAGATTCCTATGTTCTTTAGGAAAATATTATTCAAATAATAATATTAAAATAAAAAATGGTTGAAATTGAAATAGCATTAATAGCTTATAATGCCTTGCTGATGATGGTGGGCCGACACTCCGACTGGCCATCCAGTCTCCGGCGGTCAACATGGGGAAGTTAGACATTTTAGTATTTTACAAGTCAGAGAAATGATGACTAAGTCTTATTTTGGACCAAATTGCTATCATTCCTTTTCCACCATTTTCAAGTGGGAAATAATATTTTTTTGCAGGTTAGCGTTAATTTAGGGAACATTGGGAAAAAGTTCACGATTAAAAAAATTAATTGGAGAATGGTACTTTAGAGTCATGTTAAGAACTATGGTTTTTAGGAGAAATAGATGTCCATATCAAATGATGATACTCCCTTGTGCAAATTACCTTCACTTATGTGCAATCAAACCTTTTTACAGGTAATTAATCCAACTTCCCTCGTTTGCAAATGATTTCAACATTGTCATGAAACACAATAAGTGCAATCATTATTAAATGGGTGCAGCCCATATTCCCTTCTGTACAAATTAATGTCCTTCATGTGCAAGTTAACATGAGCAAATTGCTATATCAATGAAATTGCTTGCACAAATGGTGATTTTTATTTTTTTTTCCCATTCATATAATTAAGACTAAAACACCACTCAGATTGAAGTCCTTTGAAATATGGGAAGTTAATATGCATAATGCTCACACTTGTGTTTCAACGACGTTGATGTCATTTCACATCAGAGAAGTATATTTGCACATAATTAAGGAAAGTTAACTCGTGCATAAGGAAGATGAATTACATATAAGGGGAAGATAATTCATTAATTTGCACATAAGAGAAGTTTGGTTATTGGTAAGGGAAGTTGGATTGCACATAAGGGAAGGAAAGTTGTACATAAAGAGTCGTATCATCATTTCATATGCATATCTATTTCTTCTAAGACCCTATTCCCCTTAACATGATTTCAGGTACCATTCTCCCTTTTTCTATCAGGAATTTTCCCCAATGTTCTTTATTTTTTATTTATTTATTTATTTATTTTTACAGGCAAACATTTTTCAAGTTCAAAGATTTAATTTGTAAAATTTGATAAAACTATTAAAAAAATACACAGAATGGGTCGTAAATTTTAAAAGAAAACTTGTAAATCACTATAGCTTTAAAAACTTTGCTAGTGATTATGAGGTAAAAATAGTACAGAGTTGTAAAATTTGACAAAATAACTTGTAGAACAGGGGAGGAAACTTTTTAAATGGATTTGTAAAATTTGAAGAACCTATGGGAAAAAAAAGGTTGGCTGGTAAATTACAAAGTTTATTGTAAAAAGTGGATGATGACTTGTAAATTGTTACAGGAATATATTATTAAATAATACTAGCATTTTAATAAAATGTCATTGAAATATGAATAATTTGTAATGCCTTGCTTAGTGACTATAGTCTGGCTGGTCAATGCACAATATGGGCTAGTTAGACATTTACAAGTCATAAAAATGATGCCCAAATATTTAGCACTTATCTATATTTTATAAAATTTATGAGACCAAATTATCAATGTCTCATCCATATTTTATAGAGGCTTTGAACTCAACCTTACGTTTAATAAAAAAGCTTCAAGGTAGGCACTTAGTGTCAATTGAGCTGTAAAGTCCCGATTTGTTTGTCTTTGTTAGTTTGGATCAAATTGTCATTTTTCCATTATATTTTTTATGTATCAGCTTGAAAATAACAAATTTTTTTACAGGTGAGTTTTTCTAGTTTGGAGACCCTCAAGTTGAGTTCAATCAATCTGGAGAAAATTTGGGTTGATGACGAACTTTGTGCAGCCAATTGTATTCACAATTTGGCTAACTTGATTGTTGAGGATTGTAGAGGCCTCAAGCATTTATTCTCATATTCTGGGATTGGATTTCTTTCAAAACTTAAACACCTTGAAATAAGTAGATGTGAGATGATGGAGGAGATAATTGCTCCAAAGGGGAAAAACAACATTGCACTAAAAGAGGTATTACCATTAGAGACTTCAAATATCAAACATTATTAGCTCTTGCGCAGTTCCGTTCATTGGCAATCATATACTCCCTCCGGTCCTAATTATAAGAACTAGTTGACTTTTTTGGAGAGATTAAGGAAGCTAATTAAATTACTTTAAAATAATTTTATTTTTATTTTTTTCTTCAAACTTATTTGTTTGACTAATAAACTAATATATAATCTAAGAATATTTCACATATGAAATGATTAAATAACCTATTTAGCTTCCTTAATCTCTTCAAAGAAAGTCAACTAGCTCTTATAATTAGGACCGGAGGTAGTATATAATGTTGATGATTATGGATTTGTAAACTGTGCTTTGTATCACAGGTCCGATTCTCCAAATTGGAGACCCTGGCAATTAAAGACATGAAAAGGTTGAAGAATGTATGGCACTTTCAATTTGAAAGCTTAAAGACCTTGGAGGTGAGCAATTGTGGGAGACCTACAAATATTTTCCCTTTTGAATTGCAAGGAACGTTTGGAAGCCTAGAAACGTCGAAGGTAAACGATCACACACACACACACATATTTGCGATCAATGAAATACATACATATGCATATATGTGTGTATATATATTTATGTTGTATTAATTAAACATTCTATCTAAATCATAATAGTCTTGTTGTAATTTGTTGTAAGAATTTTAATATTTAAATATATAATTTCATAATTAATCATTCGCCTGTCAAATTAATATTATTGATTTATCATAACTGGTCAATGTTTTATGATGTATTGTAAATACATGGTAGGTACATTTCCCCAATTTGGAAACAATAATAATAGAAGGCATGCCAGAGTTGAAGACAATATGGCATCCTTTCTTCACTTCAAGTTGCTTACACAACCTTAAGATGATGCAAGTTTCAAACTGTAAGAAACTTGAGAATATATTTCCATCATATATGCAAAGAGCATTTGCAAATCTAGAGATATTGATGATTAGTGACTGTAACTCAGTACAAGTCATTTTTGAATTCAGCTCCGAAAGGGATAGTGCAAAGAAGACAACTAACTTACAGCAATTAACTCTACTTCGGCTATTAAAGCTTAAACAAATTTGGAGTAGAGATCCTCCAGTAAACCTTGGTTTCCATAATTTGCAAAGTGTGTGGGTTAAAAATTGTGCCAACTTGGAATACCTTTTACCGCTCTCCATTGCAAGGCATGCTATTCAACTTAAAGATATTACCATAAGGAACGCAGGGAGCATGAAACACATTGTTTCAAATAAAGAAGGAATCTTGGGTGGTGGCCCAATCATATTTGAGTTTAATCACTTGGCTTCATTGGTTCTTTGGAAATTATATGAACTTGAGGGATTTTTTGCTGGAAATCATAGTGTACTTTGTCCATTAAGGGAATTAGATGTCCGCAAATGTGTCAGATTGAAGCTCTTCAAGACTCAAAATACAAATGGCCGAGAAAGACCTTTTGATAGTAAACTCCAAATCTCAACTAAACAGTCTCTTTTCACACTTGAAAAGGTAAAGGGATGATTATAAAAATAATGTTTCTTCATGCATGCACTGTTTCGTAGCAGTTTTTTATGATTAAAAAAATGTATCAATTTTGATTATGTGTATTATTTATCTCTTGCTTCTTGCCTCACTGTTGCCTTTGTTTATGTTTCCTTGTACAAAATGTTTAATTGAAACATTTTTACCTATGTTGTATATAGGTCATTCGCAACTTGGAGAGGTTAGTATTAAATAGTGAGGATGCAAGTATGATATTGGACGGGCAATTTTCAGGGGAACATTTTAGCAAACTCAAATTTCTTTGTTTGGCAAATTTTGAAGAAGACCATGCTACTTTTCCCTCTTGGTTTCTCAAAAATATAACTACACTCAATGAGCTTCATGTTGAATGTAGTTCTTTTAAGGAGATATGCCAAGAAGAAATACCTATAGAAGACAAAGAAAAATTTATGATCAAAACACGAATTGAAAAATTGACACTCAATCAACTGCATGATCTCCAGCATATATATAAAGGAGGATTTCAAATAGACCCAATTTTTGAAGATCTTGAATACTTGCTAGTTCAGCATTGTTCCAAATTGAAGTACTTAGTGCCTTCCACAGTAACTTATAGTCAGTTGACATATTTGGAGGTACAAAAATGTAATGGATTGATTCACCTAATCACCTCATCAACTGCAAAAAGTTTGGTCAATTTAGAAACAATGATTATAAGAAATTGCAATTCACTTGAGAAAGTTGTGGCAGAAGATAGAGAGGAGTCCAAAGATGCTATTGCATTCCGCAAGTTATGGGTTTTAAAACTTGAATGTTTGCCAAGACTCAAAATGTTTTGCTCATCAAGTTATTGTTCGTTGGAGTTTCCATGGCTATATGAAGCTGTTATCAGCAGTTGCCCAAGCATGGAGCTCTTCTCTTTGGGGAAAACAGACGCACCAATTCTCGAGAGGGTACTAACACAGAAAGAAGATGAAAAGGAGCAATGGCAAGGTGACCTTATTACCACAGTGACCAAGATCTTTCAAGATATGGTATGTTTTTATTTAGCCATAATTCCATATTGTTTAGAAGAAGACCAAAATTAATTATTTTTTTTATTTTTTTATTTTTATATATCGACCTACACCCATGATTTATTTTAAATTTACAAAGTGCATAGTAGTGAAATGTTATGTTTAAAATTCTTATTTATAATCTCGTGCATTTTAATTCACAGGATCTCACTTTCAACTATATAGTTAAAATTTGCCGAGTTAACATAGAAAACAGCTATTTTTTTTTTTTAAAAAAAACATATAGCCAGCACTACTTCTACATGAGGTTTAATTTATGTACAGCTAGTAAGCATTAAAACTAAAGGAATTTTACGGTAATAGTAAATTTTGTTTGACTATCAAAGGCTGATCAAGTTGTAGAAACGACAAAACAAGAAATACCCAATCTTCCAAGTTCATCTGATGATAGACAACAAAACGAGAATACCTCGTCAACAAATCCTCAAGATGCAGGTATATTTTGATGTTCTCTTGTTTCACAAACTTTTGCAGAATGATCTACTATAAACATAAATTATGATACCATACTAAATGAACTACAATATTTGTACTTTTTTTTTGGGGGGGGGGGGTTTAGAATTGTTAGTATAATTAGTACAACGACAAGTCATAACAATCATAGCAAGACTTTTAACAATTATATTGGTTATCATATTGTAAGTAATTGAACGTAAAGTAATTAGTGACATAAATGAAAATACTATTCAATATTTGATAGTTTATTTTTGTATATAAAGTGAGATTTATGGAAGACATGGTTTCCAAATATAATCACTCTGCTTTGGTATGTTCCATGACCTTTTTCTTCTACAGATTGTTCAATAACATACGGTCTTGTGATCATTTTAAATTCAATTTTATGTTTTCCATTTTATTCGCTCACTATTAAGACCCTACAGATCATGTGAAGTCAACAAAAGGCCACTGGTTATATAGCCACACAAAGCAACTATCATACTAACTCAAATTTGCTAAACAATAACAACTCATGTGACTTTTTTAAAGTATTTTTTATATATTTTCTTTCCAACATATTGTGTCGTTTTGTTTTCTAAGTGTTTTCTAAACTTAGTTGTTTGCATGTTTTGACTCCAAAGATGAATGAGGCTCTTGATAAACCCATAATCCAAACAACTCAAGAAGCACAAAGCCTGCTACAACACAGGACAAAAGCTCTAATATTGTTTTGATGGATTGTTGACTTAATATTCTTGCTTTAATTAATAACAGATTATAACTTTTTATTATGTTAACTGAAATTTATCTAAAGAGCCACATGACTCAAAAGATTGTCCTAGCGAGAATTTGATCAAGCATCCTAAAACCTTATAATTGGTGAGAAGAAACAAAGTACTAAGATATTTTTTTAACTTTTTGAAAGAAATGACTTTAGTTTTGTACTAAAAAAACTCTTCTCATAATTGTTTTGTTATTTGTTTAGCTTCTAGAACTCAAGAAATATATGGTACCATCCAAATTGACCAAGACATAGAGAGTCTTATTTATCTTTATTTTTTAAAGTATTCATTGGATTAATTAACAAATCTACCTTGGTGATAACTAAATCTACTAGAAGAATCCCATGATTCATCTATTGGGACTCAAGAGATGTATGACACCATCGAGAAACCTCCCATTTCAGTTGCTCAAAATGTCCCCAGCTCTAGCTCTAGCTCTACCATGATTCCTGACACAGGTATTGATTTTTTTTTTTGGCCATATCCTATTAATCTAACGTAAATTGATAGAGCAATTATTGCATTTTTAGCCAGACAACATTTTATTTCTTCACAACTTGACACATCCTATTTTCTAATTTCCAGCAACAATGTATCCATCACATTCACAAGCTCCAGAACATGCCATAGGAAAAATTAAAGGTTCTAATCCTATTTATATATCTTTGTTACTTTTTTTGGGGTCGTACTATTGTTTGGATAAACCAACAATTCCATCATGGTGTTAACAAAAATTTCTCAGAAAAATCACGAGATTCATATATTGATACTCAAAATATGTACGACACGATCAAGAAACCTTCAAATCCAATTGCTCAAAATGTACCGAATTCTACCATGAGTCCTGAAGTAGGTATGGCATTGGCTTTGTTTTGCAAGATCCAGTCAATTTATTTAACATAGTCCGATATAGAAGTAATTCATTTATTTCAGTAACAGAATATTTTAATGTATTTTCCCTCGTATTTTTAAAAATAATAGGTTTAGCTAAGGGGACTCGAAAGATGGGTGAGAATATTGAAAGCCCAATAGTTGAAGCTGCAAAAGTTACTCTCAGTCCCACAAGAGTTTGTAATGCAGGTACTGATATTATTTTAACATATGACATGTTATCTAAATGGCTTTCTTACGTTGTAATGCATGTCCATTATAGTACTTGGCTTATTAATTGATGGCAATGAAGAAAGTAATGCAAGTACTGTTTTATTTAATTTACTAAAAATTCTACTAGTATTCAACAATTGACAATTACTGGACATAAATAAAGATATAGGGAAGCCATAAAGTCCAAATATCATCACTCTGTTTTGGCACATTCCATGACCTTTTTTCTTCTGCAAAAAGTTCAACAAAATTTTTTTACTGCACTGATTGTCGGCCTAATTGTTTCATATTTATGGAGAAATGATTCTCACTATTATGGGAAATAAAGTTAATCATATTATCACCGCCATTATTATTGTTTACAACAGAGGAAGTAGCATTATTTTTCACATGTTAGGGGAAGTAATTTGCTACACTTGAAGGATGTTTGATCTAATATCTTGTTTAATTAATTAATGATTTTGACTTTCTATTATGTTAACTGAAATTTGCTAAAAGGATCACATGAGTCAGAAACTTGTCCTAGAGATAATTTGTTCAACCAGCCCAAAATCTTAGTAACTTGTGATAATAATGAAGGTAATGCATGTATTTCTCTTCTAAAGGAAGCAATTTATTCTTTATTTTTGATAAAACTCAAGTCTCAATCTTTTTTTGTTGTTTTTAGTTGTTGGAAGTCAAGAAATTCGTGAGACCAAAGACACACCCTTGATTCGAAGTGACCAACATGCACAGAAGCTTGACACAACAGAGAACACAGGTTTCTATCTTGTTTTATATCTTTGTTACTTTATTGGGGTATTATTCTTTGGATTAACGAGCAATTCTTCCATGGTGTTATTAAAAATCTACTAGAAAAATCACATGATTCGTATATTGAGACTCAAAAGATGCGTGACACCATCAAGAAGCCTTCAAGTCCAATAGAACAAAATGTACCAAACTCTACCATGACTCTTGATATAGGTACATCATTGAATTTGTTTTGCAGGATCCAATTAATATAATTTAAAATAAATTGATAGAGCAAGTAATGCATTTAATTTAGCAAGATAATATTTTAATTTTTATTTCCAAAACTTGACGTATCCTATTTTTTGATTTCCTGTAGCAATAGATCCTTCACCTTCAAAATCTCCAAAACCTACGACTTCAACAATACTGGAATCTGATGCTTCTAGTGATGACAAGTGGTTGAATTACATTTCCAAACAAAACTTGCCATATTTGGAGTTTGGGATGAAGCGTCATCCTCAAGTGCTTAATTGGTTCAATACAAAGAGAGGAGGAGTATTCGCTGCCATATTCACCGAAGTCACTCGCATTTTGAGGACTACTCGGCGATGTGACTTGACAGAGGATGACCGAAACTACATCAGAGAGTGTTGTGTTGCCTTAGAAGCAGTTGGTTTTGATGCTTCTTGGCTCAATTACGCGTATGGTTGCATTGAGGGCTATGGTAAAGGAGATGAACTCATAAGAAAGCTTGAGGAGACTGAAGCTAAAGCTTCCACTCTCAGAAATGAGCTAGCTTCTGTTGAGGCACTGTTAGCCTCAATGCGAGACAAGGCGAGTAGGCTCCATAATTTTATCTAGTCATGAATTTCACTCATAAACCTTATTGTTTGGCTGGTTCAATACAAGAAGTCAAAGAGTGTTTGCTTCTTCTTTTTTAGCATTGTCTCTTGATACTTTCAATCTTTCATTTTCAGCACTTTATACTTACTTTTGTCTATTGGTTTGTTTGTCTAATGCACATTAATAGTAACTTGTCATTTGTATCCAAGGCAATTATTATGTATGTTAGGTATCCAAAGAATTGGCATTTCTGTATCCTTGTTTGGATACTATTTTAATGATTTGGTTTTGGATTATGGCGTTGGAGATAAATAGGTGTCAGTGTGTGCCTGACTAGTAAAAAGATGCACTACTACAAAATACTAAAAAGACGACCTAAAAAAGACTCAAAAGACGACCTTATTTTAAGAGACGTCAGGGAGAGTGTAGTAGTTTTTCCTCAATTAGGCGACCTGAATACATATCAGGTCGCCTAATATGAGGTATAGGGGGTATATTTTATTTTCAAACAGACTACCTAAATTTTATTCAGGTAGTCTATTTTACAAAAAAGACTACCTAAATGGGAAATCAGGTCGCCTATTGTATTCAACAGACTACCTAAATTGTGTTCAGGTAGCCTATTGTATTATCGTAGGGGGTATATTTTAGTTTAAAAGAGACTTCCACCCCTTTCTCATATTCTTCGCTAGTTCTCAAAGCATTCATCCAACTATGACCCATTTTATTATCACCTAAGACATTTCCAACAACAGTCAAGTTGATAACAATTTCAAAAAATTTCGGCAGCATTTCCCCTCAACAGTAAGACATCCCAAAATTTCAACAACAAACCATTTCAACTTAATTCAACAAAACTTACTAACTAAGGCAATTTAGAAAATATCAGTTATTAAATCCAATACTTTCATCAATACAAAAAACTAAAATATATCTAAGTTGTAAAATTAGAAAGGTGCAGCAGCAATAGGAGAATTCACTGAGAACTTGCAATTAAATTTAAGAATTACAAAGGTGCAGCAATAGTAGAATTCACATTCACTGAGGATAAAATGAGCAAAAGTACAATAGTCTTATGCTCACAATGATGCAACACTTCCCAAATATTCAGTTTCTAAGCAAGCCAGCAAGTAAATTTGAACTTTTTACTCACACGCACACAACAAGCTAAGTCAATTGCAATAAAGAAATCTCTAAAATTAAACAATAAAAGCAACAAAAAAACAAAGCAGAAGAAGCGCTGACCTTCAAGACAACTAACAGCGAACGGCAACCCAAAGCCGACGAGAGGCAAAAAGAATAAAAGGCTCGACCTAACCCTGCGTGCGTCTCTGGTTTGGGTCAGTAGGCAGCAGTCGTGACACGAGCAGAATTCACATTCACTGAGGATAAAATGAGCAAAAGAACAATAGTCAGCAATAGGAGAATTCACATTCACTGAGGATAAAATGAGCAAAAGTACAATAGTCTTATGCTCACGATGATGCAACACTTCCCAAATATTCAGTTTCTAAGCATCAATGGGCGATAAATTGGTTAAGATTTCAAGTTTCCAAGTATATCAGTGGGGCTTTTGAAACATATCTCTCCGAAGAAGTTTATATGTTGCAGTATTGTGAAAGCTCTCGGTGTGTGTAGATCCTATTAATAAGTTCTTCCCCCTAAATTTTCATTCATCTTATTTTCTTTTCACTGCCCCAGTCAAGACAATCTTCACTTAGGTTAAGGTACAATATTGAGCATTAGCTTCAAATATTTTCCAGATACACCTAGTGGCAGAAAGTATTTTGGTGTATCCAATGTCTCAGTATTTTTTTACGTGTGTCCATAATTGTAAAATACTTTTTGTGCAATACTTTCGTTGTTTTTATTGGGGGTATATTATGATGCATATGCCCTCTAGTTTCAACTTGTTGGTGGCGGTATTTATTTATTTATTTATTTATCTTTTGGGTTAATTTTTAAATTAAGAATGAGAGGCAGGCCTGACTTATTAAAAAGCAAAAGATGAGGGTATTAAATTAAATAATTTGTGGGGGTAGGGTTTCAATTTACAGACAAGGAAACAAATGAGTTTTTTGATGGTTTAGTAGTGGAGGTCTTAGTCAGACAGAATATGACTGTGGAATCTTAAGTAGTCGGCTTTCATTTTTTTAATTAAAAAATTCAAATCTATATTATTATTTTTTTGGGGTGCATTATATTTAATAATAAACAAGTCTTGTGGGGAAGAAATGGTGCTTCAAAGAGATCAAAAGGTTCAGCAAAATAAATAGCTGGGCGTCATGTATGTAATTGGCAGTGTTCACAGTAATAGGTAGCTGGCTATATATATATAAATCTATATTATTAGTTTGAGGTTTGACTCAATTAAGTGTCAAATCTCAACTTCAAATTTCATGTAACAACTTGGAGCCTTCAAATCAGTCAACACATATACATGCATGACTCTTTTTGTTTCTGCAAATATGAAGTAGGAATTATATATTTATGATAGAGTAAAATATGAGAACTTGTGTGTGTAACTACTGCTTGATATATATTTGCAGAAATAAAAAGAGCCATGTATGTGTGTTTTAATTTTCACTTGTCTATAGCGGAACTTCACTTAATTCCCACCACTTTGCTCAAACCTTCAGGTCTTATTGCTTAGATTCTAAACTCAACCAGTTGATTTAATTTCTTGCAGGATATGGTAGCTGCTATTATGCTTAGTGGAAATATATATAAACGACTCTCATATATCTAGTGAATAAAGATCGGGGTTTTTATATCTATTCCCACCATCTAGCTGCTATTATGCTTAGTGGGTATTTTCAAACCTAATTTCTGCTGTCCATTCATAATTCAAATTCTGAATGATGTCCTCACTCAACCACAACTCTCATTCTCATCAATTCAAAGAAATTATTGCAATGAATCTCAAAATTGAAACACGAAACACTTGAAATTCCAGCAGCCAGCAATAGAAGAAAATAAAAATGGAAGGAGGTTTATGTGACTTACCTTGATCAAGATCTTCGACTGAATCTGAGTCCGGCCTTCTCTTCTCCTCCTTCTTCCCCTTCGACGTTGCTTCGTCTGGTTCTCGGCTTCTCACTTTCGACTTAACTTTCCGTTCAGTCACAACGAAGAGGGAGGCGATGGCAGTCAAGCCGAGGTCAGATTTTGCCTCGCTTGTACTAGCGTTGATGAAATTGGATTTTGGAGAACTGGAGAAGAGGTAGATCAGAGTCGCAGATGCCTTTGCTTCGAACTTCAACCCCGACAAGTTGGAGAAGAGGCAGATCGCAGATACTGACCACCGGAAGTGAAGAGAGAACACGCTGTGAGGGGGAAAAAGAGATAGGGCAGAGAGAATGAGAAGGAGGTGATGTGGAGGTGCGCCGCGAGAGGGAAATGGGTAACACGCGGGTGATCCTCGTGGGGATTTTTATTTCCCAATAGGCGACTTGAAATGGGTTCAGGTCGCCAATTTTGTCAAACAAACGACCTGATTATGTATCAGGTCGCCTGTTTTCTGAAAACAGGCGACCTGATACAGAATAAGGTCACTTGTTTTCTGAAAACAGGCGACCTGATAAAGAATAAGGTCGCCTGTTTGCAGAAAACAGGCGACCTGATACAGAATAAGGTCGCCTGTTTTCAGAAAACAGGCGACCTTATAAAAAATCAGGTCGCCTGTTTTCTAAAATAGACTACCTGATACAAAATCAGGTCGCTAATTTTTAGAAAAAGGCGACCTGATTTCATTTAAGGTCGCTTCTTTACGCCAAAAATGTATTTTTTTCCATATAAATTAAATATACCATGGCGCCAAACAAAAATTCTGGCGGGAAGCAATTAAATACTACCTGTTTTTTATTTAGGATGTTTTTTAGAATAGTAATATCCAATTTTTGTAGTAGTGATGGAATTTATTTCACATAATAAAATTGGAAGAAATATAAGATACCATATCACTACATTACAACAAGCCAAAATTTACAAGCATGCAGTCAATGTAGAAATAAAGCATTTTTAAAGCAAGCAGAATCACCATTCATACCATCCCAATATCAAAAAGGGATGTGAATAAAAATCAAAACCCATGGAGTTAAGAGCCAATGTAGAATATATAGCTAGTATGCATATGCTTTAGAATTGATATTTGATGGATTTTAATTCTTTGAAGAAATGAAGCATTTTTAGATCTTTTTCCAGTTCATAATTACATTCTTTGGTCAGCCATTCAGGATATTTACATCACGGTTCTATAATCTACACACATAGAACCAGCTTTGAAAAAAGTAAGTGGCACAAGTGTCTTTTTGTGATTATAGTAGTTATCAAATTCAAATATCTGATATGAATATCATCAACATGCAACATATGTTTTAGGACCATTTCATTGGAACAAGCCTCTTTCATGTTACAGATTTGAAAGGGGGAAAAAAGATGATAAGAATAATATTTTTAAGGGAAGCACTGCTAAAATAGAAAATGTTTGGGAGGATGATATTTTATAATTCTGCGTTTACAATGATACAAAATAAATACAGCTAGGCATTGGTGTACTTACTGGCCCACATAGAAGCACAACCATTGAAATACTTGAAATGTACCAGTCTCTACCATTTTTGCATGTGATGCGAAATTGGTTCATTTCACTAATTTTTGTAGCAAAAAAGAGGTCACAGGGCAAGTTCCATGGCTATGTGTTTCCTTTGCAATATTTAGGAAATGAAAAATCACGTGGGAAGAAATTTTGATCTCACTTCTCTAACTTATTAATGGAGCTTGGGCAGTTTTGTACTTATATGTAGAGGCCGTGTCTTTGAAAGTGGAGCTTAATCATCAAGAGGGGGTGAATTGGGGATTTTAAAATTCTTTTCTAATTGCTCTGTTTTTGAACACTAAAAATAGAGCTAAGCAGAGTATAGAGAAGAAGTAAGACACACAAGATTCATTTATACTGGTTTGGTCCAACCTCTTGACCTACGTCCAATCCCCAGACACTCTAGGATTTCATTATATCAATTGATTACACACTCTATAACTCAAGAGTAATTCTCTCTCTAGAACTTATTCCTTCTTACAAATTGTAATCAATAACCCAATCTCCAAGTCCCCAGACTTGAGATACTCACAATAAATGATTTACAATCAATAAACTCTCTCTAAGAGTAGATAGAAATAAACATTGAAGATTAATATATCAAAAGGTATTTTACAAGTGAAAACTGAAAGAGTAGTTGGTAAACTTGAATGCAATTTGTTTTTAACAGATTGGTTGTTGAGAAGAATTGAATACAACTCTATTTATAAAAAGAGAACATTAAATGACAGCTGTAATCTTCAATATAACTGTTGCCTTCATTAAGTAAGGATTAGGTTAAGCTTTGGTCTTCTTCTCTCACTACTCTTTGGTTAATCCAGTGCACAGATGTTTGTGCTTGACTTCTTGACTTTTAATTTGTTGGAAGAGCAGCTACTGGATGTGGAAAGGAAACATTAATCCCTTTGCAACGTGTGGAGAATGATTGTCCAAAAGGATGCAAGTTTTCTGAACTTTGTATTTTATGTGCTGACATCACTTTTTTGCTTTTGTTTAAATCTTTATTTAAAGTCCTCTAAATTATCTGAAACTCACTAACAAAGTGGTTAAACATAGTTAGGAGCATCAGTGAATGATGATAGAAAGTATTAATATCAAACTAGAAGGTTTCACAAATTCGTCATATTTGAGTTTCAAACTCTGCGACCCAAACTCGAGTTTGTTCATCAAAACTGGAGTTTGTCACTGTGCACTAAAAGCAAAACTCGAGTTTCCGTAACTAAACTTGAGTTTCCTTCTTCCACAGAGGAACGTCGCGATTTGAGGTTTGGACCATATTTTTGAATAGGAACAAAACTCAAGTTTCCATTTCCAAACTCGAGTTTTGGACTTTTAACATGAAATATGAGTTTTAGTCCAAAACATCAAAACTAGAGTTTTCATTCTAAACTTGAGTTTTCAAAATATTGAAAAATAGCAAAGTTCTCTGCTTGGCCAAAACTCAAGTTTTCAAAGCCAAACTCGAGTTTTCATTTAAATATGAAAACTTTGAGAAATCTATGCCAAGTCAAAACTGGAGTTTTCTATGAAAGCTGGAGTTTTCAAAAACTGAGTAAAACTTAAAAACTTTCTACCAAGTGTAAACTCAAGTTTTCAAACCAAAACTCGAGTTTTCTCAAAACTTTGCAAAATTTAGAAAACTCTTGGCAAACTGAAAATTGGAGTTTCCATATCAAAACTGGAGTTTGCATAAGCTCAAAATGTTGGAGACTCTCTGTATGACTAAAACTTGAGTTTTCAAATGAAAACTGGAGTTTTGTCTTCTTCAGGAAATATTGAAGAGTCTCTGTATAATGCAAACTCGAGTTTGCAAGTCAAAATTCGAGCTTGTTTCAAGATAGAAAACTTGGAGTGCTCTTTGTAAGATCAAAACTCGAGTTTTCTATAAAAACTGGAGTTTTGCTTAGTTCATTAAAATTGAGCTACTCTCTGTCAAGTCAAAACTCGATTTTTGAAACCAAAACTCGAGTTTGCCTTTGACAGTAAGTTTTTCAACTTACCAAAGACAAATTTCAACTTGTGTTTATAATTATCAGTTATCATCAAAACACATAGAGAACTGACAGTCCTTACCTAAAGCAGAAGGGGATTAGAAAGTCTCATTGCTTTTAAGTGTTATCTTTCTGCTCTTTTAAATAATGTTTTTAATTTTGCCTAGCTTTGAAGTTGAACCTATCATATTTTTCTTATATGACTAAATTTCTTTTTTAAAGCAGAGGCGCAATTGTCAATAAAAGATTACATGCATACGCACACACCTATATAACACTCAAAACACGGCAAGCATAAAATGAGGCATCTATTGTAAAGGAACACATCTATTCTTTGGCATCCTCCAAAGTATACAAAATTTAAAACGAAATTAATCAAATGTCATTTCAATTTCCTTTAAAGTTCTCATTTAAGGATTTTAACTAAACATCTAGGAGATTGGTTGATGAGGGTCTTTTATCGTTAGTCTTGGGATCAACAATAAAAAATTAATCAATGATTGCATATAGGTAAATCTATGATCGTTCTCTCTTCTTATTGAGCCTTTTATTGAATCATAAGTAATCTAAATGATATGTAAATGTAATGGAAACAAGGGAAAATTTGGTTCTTGCTTTTCAAACTAATAAACTAAATTAGGAATGCAATTTAGTTAAATGTTAACTATTTTTTTTTGGTACTTTCTTTATAAAATGGAATGAAATATGAACATATGTATGAAATGTATAATGAATGCTCTTGGAAATGGAGTAGTGACTATCATAATTCAATTAAGAGATTATGGGAGTTAAAATTCATCAAGTTCAAAGAAAAACCTCAAGATAACACTTGATTCCAATATTCTCAATTATAATAGTAGCTCCTACAAACATAGCTAACCACTATTTCTTGAGATATTGTTTAAAACCACTCAATATGCAATTCAAATTGGAATAATACAACATGGGTCTTCTTAAAATTGAGTATTAAATAGTCCCTCAAAAGTACAAATCAACCCATTAACTAGACAAAAACACGTTAATTAATATATCTCAATGGACTCAATAAAAGGAATATATTAATCTAAAGCACCAAATCACAAAATCCAATTCAATTACAGTTGCTCAATAAATAGAGAAAACCAAAGGGAAACTCAGTCTCAAGCTATAGAATGACATTCCTAGAACTAGGAAATCATAAAACACAAATTAGAAAATGAATTAAACTTAAAACTCCCCTAATTGAAGCTCCAAAACTCTAGCAACTGTCTATCCCCAAGAATTGAAAGCCTTAGCCACGCATAGCTTCAACGTTAGTCAACCTCAAGAGCACAACCACCATCGCTGGTTGAAGAGAAAGAAGCTTCACCGGTGATTCTGTGATAGAGAATAATAGAGGCAAATCTGGAATGGCACTACTACAAAAGTTGACTTTTACTTCCTTAATTGGCGTCCTATTGTAAAAAAAAAGAAGTAAAAAAAAAATACAGTGGCATTTTTGTAATTATTTAGAGAAAATTTGATATATTAGACGTCCTAATATTTTCTAGGACTCGGAAAGTGTACTTAAAACGTCCTAAAAATATATTAGGACGTCAAATATGGCCCAAAGAAAAGAAAATGCGACGGCAGACGAAAAGGTTGGCGGCAAGTTGAAGAGTTATTGGGCATTTTGGCGTCTAAGAAAAATAATTAGACACCGAAAAGATAATAATTCGTGGGTTAATTTTTGGGAGAATTCAAATGAAGGCCCATATTAGCAAGAAAATCCTAAAAAAGGCCCTAGCATTTTGTAAATCCTTGAAAAGGCCCTAGGGCCTTTCTGGGTATTAAGTTCAAAATGCAAATTACAATGTTACCCCAAGAATCAAAGAATGAAGAAGGCTTAGTATTTCTTCATATTCTCATCCTCTCCTGATAACTCTGCCTATCCCAGGGCATTCGTCTTCATTCAGCCAAACCCGACGAAGTGGAGGTGGATCCCATGTCGTCGTCGGCTCTTCAGTTTACCGTAGAGTTTCTGCCTCCACCGTTGCCAGACTTCCCTGAGGCTTGTTCTGCGAGAGTTTTCTGGCGTTGATCTCGGAGAGCAGCTACTCGCCGCGCCCACTCTCTGCATTCTCTGATCTCCGGCGTCATTCGGTTGTCCGTCATCATTCTCTTCCTCTGCGCCTCCGTCCTCGTTGACCTAGCTGTTTCAGAGAGAAAGGCTAAGTGTTGATTAAACCCTAATGTCGATCTCCCTAATCTTTGACGGGTTTATTCTTTGGCTATAAATTCTTGTATTCTCTGGCTTGCGAAATTCCAGGTTCCAACGTATGTATATTTGAGGAGCTGAATTCCCATAACAAATTGATAGACAGTCACTGGATTTAGTTTCAATGAACCCTTTTCTTGGGTATGTACTATTAGTTACTAAATCTACAAGGTCTTTGTGTCTGCAAATAGTAGATAATTATTGATTCTTGTGTCTGAAAATAGCAGATAATTATTTAGTTAAAATATTTTTTTAACTAAATTTTCTGTGCCAAAAGACAATTCAAGATTAAGCTAACAATATATAGATGCATAAGCTGGTTAATTCTTATTCGCTTGGTTTAGTTATCTCTGTCTATTGGTTCGATAAGAACTTTTCTGTGATATGTTTGCCCTCTTTTTTTCTTTCCCTTTTTCTGTGGCCTTGTATTATTGTTGTGTTAGTGTGAGATATTCAGAAAATTGGGAAGCCATTGGTTTAGGTGATGAACAATGAGAATGGAAATCTTTGGTGCGGTTGATGTTAAAATAGAAGACCAAACATAATTCAATTTTTGGTGTCGTTTTATTCAGGTAATGGTTTACATATTTTATTGTGAAGGACTCTACTCAGTATGAAATCTCTCAAAATGTTAATTATGTATTTCTCTGCCTTTGTTAGAGAATTTTGGAGTATTGTTCAGATGAGCAATCTATTCAATTTATAGTGGACGAAATTCTGGAATCTGCTTTTGTCCTCGCTCAAGATCAGTACGACAATTATGTGACTCAGGTTGGACATTATGCATTTTCATTTATGCTTTTTTCCCTTAAAGAAAACTTACTTGTGTTTTACTTTGAAATGCATTAGATTTCTTCCCTATCAACATAAATCTTTAGTTTTTAGGATTTTCATTTGGCGTGCAATTTTCCACTCTTTGTATGCTATTTCAGCACATTAAATTGATAAAGGAAGTTGATGCACATCACTGGAGTACTAATGCACATCCAGATGATGAAATATTCATAGGTTGAACTGATTTACTGGCTGATATGTTGACTTTTAAGATGGTTTTGAAAAGCCATTGACTATTAAATGTCCTTATCACCCCTAAACTATTGAAATGTTTAATTACCCATTACATTACTGTTTTTCCTTTCTCCTTTCCTTTCGTTTGTTTGTTTTGATTGTATTTATTTTTTTCCCTCTGTAAATTTATGCTTGAATGGAAACTGCTGCAGCAAGTCCTGAAAAGGGGGAAAAATGAAAGAGGTCAGATTTTAAGCAAGTTAGTTGGAAGGATTGTATAATTGAGTCAGCATAAGTATGCTTCTAATGTTGTTGATAAGTGTTTAGAGCATGGTGATGCGACTAAACGAGAGGCCTTGATTTCAGAAATAATTGGGCGGCCTGGTGAAGGCCATAACTTATTGGTAAGTCAGATCATCAACCTATAATGTTTGTAGAAGGTACTCTACGGTTTTGACCTTTGAATGAGGAATTTACCCCAGGCTTTTTTTTAAGCATGTGATTGTTTAGTCTGAGTTGTTATCTCCTTGTTGATTTGGGGCAACAGCTGGATCATCAGAGAGATAATTAGAATAGAATATATTTTACAGTTATTGGTCCATAGCTTTGAGGAAGAGGAAAGCAATGCCATTTCTTGTGCATCTATTGCTACTCATGGTAAATTAGACTCCTATATCTTTTTTCCTTTAAAAAAAAATTCTCACACTTCAAATTTTAACTTTCAAATTTTAGTCCAGCCAAGAGGATAATAAATATTGTCTTTATGAAGTAAAAGTGATGTATGTATTTGTCTTTGCATATTGGTGACAAGTGTCCATTCTGGTATATTAACTCTTTTTCTTCATGTCGAGGTTCTTGATTAAAACATTCAGATATCTTATATTGTTTGAAGGGACAGATATGTTGTTTATTTTAAAAAAGGTTAGTACTATTGTTAATTCTTATAGTTTGATTGAGAACCCTTCAGTTTTAAATAATTGGTTTTGGTCCTTATAATTTTATAAATATTTTGTTCGAGTTTAACAACTAATCCATGTACTTTTTACAAGTTTTGGTTTTAGTCCTTATACTTAAACTCAGACCAAATCCTTATGAAATTATAGGGACCAAAACCAACGATTTGAAACTAAATGGATCTGTTACGGACCGGTCCAATAGGCCCAAGTCCATACCTCGGCCCAACTACGCCCACGGTGGGATCTGCATTATACGAGTATTAGGAAAGGATCCGAGATCCCACGGATTTAGGATCTCATCAATAAGGATTCTCCTTCAGTCATAATCCCAACAAATTAGCCCATGATCTATCAATCAGGGATATCGCCCATCAATATGGAGATATACGCACCAGACTCCTCTATAAATAGGGGGAAACCCTAAACAAGTGCACACGTTCTATCTTATGCTCTATTTACATTCCGTCACACAGAGCACACACCCCACTCCCCTGGCTACGTGCATCCAGTTTATCACGAACTACGTGGACTTTGATCCTTTCAGAGGGTACGTAGGCTCTAGGCTTAACAACCTAGTCAAGTCCAATCTCTGTGCTCTTAGGACAGAACATTGGCGCCGACCGTGGGGACTGTAAACTTCAATCCCCGTGACTACTGATGGTGAGCACTAGAAGCCACAGCAGAAACCCCCAGCCGGTGGGAGGAGACCCCCAGCCAAGCCAACAACCGCCGGATCAGCCGCAGGAACAACCGCGGCGGGAACGCACCCCCGAAGGGCATGTCACCGACACGGCAACCACCCCTTCAGCGAAGGACCAGCAACCACTAGGAGCGCTCACATTGGTTCCAACACGCGACGTCCAGGCAGTCGATGCAGACGTCCGCATGATGCGGAGAACGCAGGAATCATTCTTGCGGCGACTAGAGAATAAGGAAAAACGAGATGACCTGCAGAGGTGGGCCGACTTTGAAGCCTTCGGAAAGATGATCCAGGAAGCACTCGAGAAGGACCGCCGCGAGAGTGGCCGCCGTAGGAATCTTAGGCGTGGAAGGAGAGCCCCGGTGGATGACAGCAGTTCCTCGAGCAACTCTGAGCCGAGAGACACGCGCCGAGACAACGGCGAGCCGGGGCGGAGGACGAGCGCAGAACGAGGCAGACCCCGATCCCTAGGAAACGGAGAGAACTACGGTGTTGGTCTTAACCGCACCGATCGGCCTGCAAGAGAGGACCGAGACCGAGGAGAGCCCCGCGTGGAGGATAGAACTCCCCGGGCCCACAGATCACCTCGACAGGGATCTCCTCGGGAGTATCGTGTGACATATCTTTCGGAGACCGGAAGATCCCCATTCTCAAGAGAGGC
Source organism: Acacia crassicarpa (assembly GCA_034222035.1). NCBI lineage: Eukaryota > Viridiplantae > Streptophyta > Magnoliopsida > Fabales > Fabaceae > Acacia > Acacia crassicarpa. The sequence continues at coordinate 47,254,976 of JAWXYG010000006.1, read as the reverse complement.
GGTGACAGCCCACTACCCAAAGCGCTTTGATTTATCCAGCCTGCCGAAATACGATGGAAGCCAGGATCCGCGCAACCACTTGGACACCTTTGAAAAACTCATGTGGGTCCGACAGATTAGCGGCCCAGTCATCCAGCGCCTTTTCGCGGCTACTCTGGGCTGGCCGGCTCACAGATGGCTGACTTCTCTCTCAGACAACTCTATCCGGAGCTATGAAGACCTCGGACGCAAGTTCGAGTTGCATTTCGCAACCAGCAAGAAGCAGCCGAAGACCACCTTCACACTGAGCAAGGTGAGACAGAAGAAAGGCGAGGCCCTGCAAAAGTATCTGGATCAGTTCCGCGACGTGGCCATGTAAGTACGGTCATTGCCCGAGGACGTCCACGTGCACTGCCTAGTCAATGGGCTGGACCCATCATCCCGGCTGGCTCGTTACCTGTGCAAAAACCCAGTGTACACCCTGACCGAATTCTATACCGAGGCGAAAAAGTACCTGGAAATGGAGCAGATGGAGGCGGCCAATGCAGACGAGCCCGAACGGACTAGGAAGAGTCCGCCCAGTGACGAGGAACGCCCAAGAAGGACGAAGACCGACCCCAGATGACGGAGCCGAGATAGCCGAGCCAAGCCTGACCGGGCTGACCAGAAGGCCAAATATGACAGCTACACCTCGCTGAATGTCCCTCGGTCCCAGGTATGGAAAGAGGTAGCCCAGGCCGAGATGAAGAGGGTGGATAAGCCGAGGCCTATCAGGGGACGCTCCAAGTTCTACAACTTCCACGACTGCCACGGCCACACGACCGACGAATGCTATGACCTCCGCGACGCGATCGAAAAGTTCGTGAGAGATGGGAAGCTGCGTCAGTATGTGATCAAGACTCAGGGAAGGACGAGTGGCAAGCGCAATGACCGCGGCCGCAGTAGAAGTCTGCCGAAGGAGGCTCGGAAGCAGGGGAAGAGGCAGAGGATGGCCTCAGACGACAAATTTCTCGATGTAGACTTCCAGTGCAACATCGTGAGCGGAGGATTTGATGGGGGAGGAGACACTATAAGCCAGCGGAAGAAATACCTCCGCGAGGTGCTGACCGTCCGAGACCTCCCCAAATTCAAGGAAGATCCCAAGAAGCCGAAGCCGCCCACCTTGACCTTCACCGATGAGGAGCTGAAGGACGTCATACCCGGCCATCTGGACGGACTGGTAATTACCAGAACCCTGGTCAATTGTCGATTTAAAAGGATTTTTGTGGATGCAGGGAGTTCGGCCGACATCATAAGCTGGGATGCCTACAAAAGGATGCACCTCGACAAAGAGGACCTCAAGCCGTGCAAGACCACCTTGGTTGGCTTCAATGGCGAGCAATCCTTCCCAAAAGGCTACATCGACCTCCGGTTAACTCTCGGCACCAAAGAAGCGTTCAAATCGGAACGGGTACGATTCGTAGTCGCCGACTTCCGGTCCCCCTACAACATCATCTTGGGATGACCAACGATCCACAACTGGGATATCCTGGTATCCACTAAGCATCAGAAGCTGAAGATGGTCAATAGCAAAAACCAGATAGTCGTGGTATCCGGAGACCAGAAAGAGTCGAGGCAATGCTACTTTGAAGCTCTCCGAGTCGAGGAAGGAGGACCATCGTCTCCACCCCGGCTCGGATCCAATGAGCGAGTAGCCGAAGCCGGCTCAGATGAACGCCCGTGGCAGCAAGTCAACATGGTGGAGCTCGACCTCCGAGAACTTGACAATCCGAGGCCCGAGCCGGAAGGAGAACTGGAGAAAATAGTGCTAGGCGAAGACCCGTCCAAGACCGCCAAAATAGGCCGAGATATGGAGGACGGCCTAAAGGCTCTCATGATCCGCTTTTTAAGGCGGAACCAAGACGTCTTCGCATGGACCTCGTGGCACAGAAGAAGAGGAACATTGCGGACAACAGGCAGAAGGCCCTGGAGGACCACATAGAAGAGCTCCTAGCGACCGGCTTCATCCGAGAGGTGCAGTACACCACCTGGCTCTCCAACGTAGTCATGGTCCTCAAACCCAGCGGCAAATGGAGAGTATGTGTCGACTATACCAACCTCAACAAGGCCTGCCCAAAGGACTCCTACCCGATACCTAACATTGATAAGCTTGTGGACAACTCTGCCGGGTACCAGCTCCTCTCCTTCATGGATGCCTACTTCGGTTATAACCAGATTGCCATGCATCCCGACGACCAAGAAAAGACCGCCTTCATGACTGATAAGGCGAATTACTGCTACAACGTCATGCCTTTTGGACTGAAGAATGCCGGGGCCACCTACCAAAGGATGATGAACCGGGTCTTTGAGGATCAGATCGGACGCAACACAGAGGTCTACATAGACGACATGATCGTCAAGTCGAAACTGCCAGAAGACCACATCCGGGACCTAGAACAGACGTTTGAAAAGTTAAGAAGACATCGAATCAGGTTGAACCCGGCCAAATGTGCCTTCGGAGTTCCGGCTGGGAAATTCCTAGGCTTCATGCTGACCAACAGAGGGATAGAAGCCAACCCGGACAAGTGTAAGGCCGTGCTCGACATGCAGCGCCCGAGGACCAAGAAGGAGGTACAGCAGCTAACAGGCCGACTAGCCGCCCTGACGCGTTTTTTACCAAAGTCGGCGGAGAAAGCCCTACCTCTCTTCAAGTTGCTGAAGAAGGAAACTCGAGGCGGCTGGAACCCAGACTGTGACGCCGCCTTCTCAGAAATCAAGAGATGCTTGGCAACCCCGCCGGTTCTTACCAAGCCGGACACCGGGGAGACCTTATTCCTCTACCTGTCAATCGGCAACGAAGCCGTAAGCGCCGCCCTAGTGAAGGAGTCCGAAGCCGGGCAGACACCCATATACTTCATCAGCAAGGCCTTACAAAGCTCTGAACTCTGGTACCAGAAACTGGAGAAAGTAGCTTTTGCCTTACTCACCGCGGCACGAAGACTCCGGCCTTATTTCCAGGGGCATCGGATCGTGGTACGAACCAGTCAGCCGATCCGACAGATTCTCCACAAGCCCGATTTGGCCGGAAGAATGACCAATTGGGCCATAGAACTGTCCGAGTTCGACATCACATTCGAAGCCCGACAGGCGATTAAGTCCTAGGCACTCGTGCATTTCATCAGGGAACTCACCCCGGCCACCTCCAATGACGGGATTTGGAAGGTCTACGTGGATGGTTCGTCCAACGCAAAGGGCAGCGGTGCAGGAGTCATCGTGGAAAGCCCGCAAGGGGTAGCCACCGAGCACTCTCTTCAGTTAAAGTTTCAAACCACCAACAATCAGGCCGAGTACGAGGCCCTGCTGGTCGGACTGCTTCAGGCAAAGGACAATGGCGCCAAACGGGTAAAGGTTTTAACCGACTCGCAGCTCGTAGCAGCTCAAATTGACGGCACCTATCAGGCAAAAGGCCCACTCATGGCCAAATACCTGAACCGGGCCAAAGAACTCATGGCCGAATTTGAGGAGGTAACGGTTTCCCACATCCCAAGAGAGGAGAACACCCGGGCCGACATCCTCTCTAAGCTGGCAAGTACAAAGGGGCCGGATAACCACAGGACCGTGATCCAGCAAAATCTGACCGAGCCGAGCTGCATCATGGCCATCTCAGCAGGCCTCGACTGGAGGAAGCCGATAGAAGACTACCTCAAAAGGGGAATCATCCCTACCGACACCACCGAGGCCAAGAAGATAATCAGAGAGGCCGCCCTCTACACCATGGTTGATAACCAACTATATAGAAAGGGGCTCCATTGCCCGATGATGAGGTGTCTCGGCGATTTTGAAGCAAAATATGTGCTGGCCGAACTTCACGAAGGCAGCAACGGCCACCACATGGGGGGCAAGGCACTCGCCCGAAAGGCGCTACGCGCCGGTTACTACTGGCCCACTATGAAGCATGACGCCATGGAAAAGGCTAAGACGTGCGACAGCTGCCAGAAACACGCCAGGATCATATGGCCGCCGCCCTCCTAACTGAAAGGAATGCCAGCCCCCTGGCCCTTCTACAAGTGGGGCATGGACATCCTCGGACCCTTCCGACCGGCGCAAGGACAATGCAGATGGCTCATAGTCGCTGTAGACTAGTTCACCAAGTGGATCGAGGCAGAGCCACTCGCCACAATTACCTCGGCTAGGGTTATGAAGTTCTTCCGGCACAACATCGTCTCCCGCTTCGGGATACCAGCTGAGGTCGTCACGGACAATGGCACCCAATTCATGGACCATCGTTTCCAAGCGCTGATGTCCAACTTGGACATCAAGCAGCACTTCTCATCCGTGGAACATCCCCAGACAAATGGCCAGGCCGAAGCCGCCAACAAAGTCGTCCTGGACGGACTCAAGAGGTGAATGTTGCAGGCCGAGACCAACTGGACCGAGCAGCTCCACAGCGTCCTGTGGGGATATCGCACGAGCGTACAGTCTTCGACCCAAGAAACCCCGTAGGCTAACCTATGGATGTGAGGCAATGATCCCGGTTGAAATCGGACAGCCTTCCTGGAGAAAGGTCAGAGCCAGATAGGAGGGGCAGGAATCGAACGACGACGCCTTGAAGACTGACTTGGACCTTATTGATGAAATCCGGGTTACGGCGCACTGCCGGGAACTAGCCGCCAAGCAACTACTCGCGGCTAAGTACAATAGAAAGGTCAGACCTCGGTCTTTCAACCGAGGCAACCTAGTACTCCGACAGGCCGACATAGGCAACAAGAATGCCAAGGACGGGAAGCTGGCGGCAAACTGGGAAGGGCCCTACTAGATTAAGGAAAAGCTCGACGGAGGAGCATATACCCTCGAGACTTTGGCGTGAAAGCCCATCAAAAGGACATGGAATGTCGACAAGCTGAAGATCTACTATAGCTAGACTCTTTCTCGGCAGTCCTCGTAGGGCCATTTCTTACTATCAATAAAGGATCCTGTTGAGCAAACTATGAATGTGCACAATACTCGCTTAATAGTGAAGCCGAAGCCATGAAGCTCCGCCAAAAACAACAAGGTCGAGGCAATGGAGCCTGGACAGGAAGCCGAAAGCTAAGGTCATAAACCCCAGCACCGGCCATAGGCACTGCGATAACGAAGCCCGGCCAAAGAACCAAAAGCCGAGGTATATAAACCCGGCACCCAAAAAATGGCCCCGAGGTCGTGAACCTGGCCAAGAGAATTAAGAAACATCTAGATGTACGAAAACCAGCCGTTGTATTCTGACAGGCATTGGTTAGAGCTCGGCGAGGGCGCCACACATGGCCCTTCGTGAAATTGACGCGTCAACGCTCGCTCGGCTAAGCAAGCAGCCTACCATGCCGACCCTGATCAGGTCAAAATGTCCGACCCTAGGCAGATGAAGCCTCGGTTAGACACGTGATAGCCCTGCCCTTACACCGGTTAAACTTAATCCGACTACGCGAAAGTTGGAGCTCGACTATTGGAAAGCCAAGCCGAGGCAGTACGGTTAGTTATGCCTGACGAGGCTGGAACAAGACAACCTTGTCCCAACCTCCCACACGCTAAGTGTGGTAGAGCAACAACGGCCTGTACATATGCAGCCGACAAACACTCAAACTTAGGCAAAAGAATGATAAAATTATCCATTGCCTAAGTTATCTAAATGGCCCGTACGCACACAGCCGACCGACACTTAAGCTCAGACAAAAGGATGACAGAATCCACTGTCTAGAGCATCTAGACGGCTTGCACCCAAGCAGCCAACAAACACCCAAACTTAGACAAAAGAGAGATAAGCTCACCCATTGTCTAAGGTATCTAAACGCTCACAAGCCGACGCATACACAAACCAAGGCAAAAGGATGACGTCAGAAAATAAATCATTCATTGCCTATGGTGGCTAAACGAGCTCGGAAGTGCCGAAAAAGGACGGTACAAGTTAAGATCATTCGACAGTTAAAAGAAATGCAGGCTAAGACAAGAGAGATATTATAATTGTCATAAAGTCTATACAAAAGGCGCAAAGGCCAGAATCATCCTTACAAAATACAATGGCACCGACGCCCCAAAACTTACAAAAGAAAAAACAAAAACAAAACGAAAGCCAAAGCTACTCAGAAGGCTCGGCCTTAGGGCCTGCAGTCTCGGCAGGGCCAGTATCAACACCAGACGGACCCTCGTCAACAGGAGAAGCATCGGCAACGCTGTCCTCAGCATCAGGACCCTTGGCGGCAGGAGGCGGATAAGGGATCAAAGTCCCATCTTCCCGAACAAAGGCGCGGTAGTCGTACCCAGCCAAGTTCAGATCAACGCCAGGATTGAAGTAGCGGATTTGCGTCAGAGCCTGATTGAAGCACTCCTCAGCGGTCCGCACTAGGGCATCCTTGGCTTCTCGGTAAGCCTCCTCCTTCGCAGCAAGGGCCTTCTGAAGCCCTTCCTTCTCCTCCGCTAATGAAGCTCGCTGCTGTTGAAGGGCCTTGGCCACAGACAAACTCTCTGACGCCGCCTTCTGGGCCCGGGCACACTCCTCGGCCACCTGCTCGGCACCCGCCCGGGATAGCTGGAGCTCATGGTCGGTCCTCACCGCCGCAGCCTTCGCAACATCCCGCTCCCCCTAAGCAGCGTAACGCTCCTCCCGAATAGCGCTCAGCTCCGCCTGAACTGCGTCCCGCTCAGCCCAGGCTTTGATAAGCTCCTCCTCGGCCGACCTGGCCTTAGCTTCAGCCACTTCCAGCTCCTCCCTCAGATAGCCAACAGACGCGGCCTTAGCCTCTACCGCGGAGAGACCCTTAGTCAGCTCCTCCCTCTCAGCCCTCAGTCTCTGGACCTCAACAGTAGATAAGGCGAGCTGCTTCCGGGCCAGGATCAGAGCCTGGAGGTATCCCACAGACCGGCAAAGCTCCGTCTGGCTCCTATGTATCTCATCTATGGCCGGTTGAGTTAGCGCGACACAACCCGTGAAGTGCCGGGGAGGCAGGAAAGCAGCGGCGACCTCAGGAACTACCCCATCGTGCCATAGACGGCCACGAGGAAGGAGAGACTTCGGAAGAGGTGGAGGAGGAGGAAGCGACGAAGAAGAAGGTAGACCCGGCAGGGAACCAGAAGGCTCGTCGACGAAGAATTCAGCCTCAATCTCCTCATCAGAAATCAAGGCCTCCTTCCCCCCGGAAGCCGAGAAGGGGACAGCGGCCTCTTCGGACCCAATGGCCGGGGGGCCAGCTGCAACTACAAATTCCCGACCCTCCAGGGCAGGGATGTCCACCACGGGAGCAGTCTTGGAAACCGTGGCAGGAGAAGAACCCTCGACAGTAGCACTCTTCTTCTTCTTAGAAGCCAGGGCAGCAGAGGTACCGGCACAGCAGACGCCGCCCGCTTCTTCGGGCGACTGGGGGACGAGGTAGCAGCCCTCGCAACCCGAGCATAAAAAGGTAGGTCGTCCATGGTCCTAGCTAAAAACAATAAAAGAACAAATGAGTCAGCAATTCAGAAAAGGGAATTCAAAAATAAAAATATAGGCAAATGCATGACCAGAAACCCTACTGGTAGACGGCGACAGCTCGGCACCATCACCGGTTATAAAGAAGCCAGCCGGCCTCACACTATACTCGGCCACAAGAGCCTCCACCCGTGGCAGGGCGGAGATCGACTCAGGTGAAAGACCCGTGCGTGGTACTTGGAAGGAGACCGCCTTGGCCTTATAATGGCCCTCCTCCCAATACAAGGGGAAACGACCGCCGCCCTCCAGGAACCAAGGCTCCTCCCCTGGTACGGCCTCAACCTTGAAAACTGCCCCCTTAAAACGTTTGAAGGAGTCGGAGAAGGGCGTCATCATCTTGCGCTCCGGATTGATCCGAAGGGACACCAACCCCCTCCGCTTGTCACTCCCCTTCGGCGAGCTAGGGGTAAAGGGCCCGAAGAAATAAAAGAAAAGGTTGGCCGAGCACGCTAAGGGAGGCGAAAAATGGCCACAAAGCCTCTTGAAGGCTACGAGGTAAGCCCACCCATTCGAATGGAGTTGGGACAGGGCCAGGCGAAGATGCCACAAGGCCTCCATTTGGAAGGAGGTAAAGGGAAGGGGAACTTGGACCCGCGTTAGATAATCGCGGTAGAAGAAGAAGAAGTCCGGTTCATCCTCAGACCTTTCCGCGCAGATAGGCTCACCGGTCGCCGGGCACCACAGGACACACCCGGGCATGGCTGGGACCTTCAACTGGGCAATGTCCGCGTCAGACATCGATGACCGGGTCTTGAGCACTTCATGCGACACCCAGCTGTACTCCCGACATAAGGCTTCAGGTGGACCAGAGGAGTTCGAACCCTCCGGCTCAGCACGGGACTTAGAAGGCCGAGACTTGGGAGCCATAAATAAGCCTATACGAAAATAAATAAAGCCGGTATTAGTAAAGAGCAGAAATACCTGGCACAGACACAGTAGCAGGCAAAAATGGTTCCGGACTCGGACGAATGAGGGCGCAAGAAGGAACAGCCGGGGCAGACCAGTGCCGGCAAGAGCCGAGAATTGAAGAAGCCTCGGCCTCACAATCCATCAACGCGGAAGCCTCCGCCAGGCAGTCCCAGCAAGGGCCGGAGTAACCTGCTGGAGCGGATGTTTGACGGACGGTGGAGGGGCCCTCATAAAAATTAAGGGGCTGAGCTATCACTGCCGAAGCCCCGGAACCGGAAGAGGAGCCTACCCCGGCCCCACCGAGCGAGTCAAGAGGGAGAGCGCGTGCAATCGGCCGGAAAGGACGACTTGGTATAGGAACCGAAACCCTGGCCGAAGACGGACGAGCCCCAGCTCGCCCCGGACGCACAGCGCCGACGTGGCGCAAGGGATCCAAGATTCCCCTAGCGGGTGGCTCACCCCTAAGAACCCAATAAGTCATCCTCGGGAGACGCGCACGAAGGAGCATTTCCTCCTCCGGCGTCAGCGACGCCCTTGGTCGCGGAACATCCCTATCTCTCGCCATAACCAGAAGCCTACGGTGTTAGAAACTGGTGTTTGAGGGAGTTCTGGGGGTGAATTTCAGGTGAGGTGATACTAACAGAATCCCAGAAGAAACCCAGGAAAACCCAGAATTCTCGAAGAACAGTAATGCAGGCGACGCTTCCAGAAATAAACGGTAAGACAAAGAAAAATACCAGACAAAGATGGTAGAGGATAGACAGAATACCTTTGCAAAGAAAATGGAAGGAACTGGAACGCTGGAAGATGGCGAAAAGTTTTGGACACAGGAGAATCCCCTCTGAAGACTCTAAAGAAACCGGAGGAAAATCTGGGCAAAAAAGTGAAGTAGCCGGAAAAAGTGGAAGGAAGAAGAAAGAGGGCTATTTAAAAGCCAACGAAGGGGTGCAACAGTCTATTCCCGTACAGACATGACGGGATTGGAGCAACACGACGTCAGCGCAGTAAATGCGGGCAGACCTCGAAAAACGGAAAGGCGCGGCGGTTGCAGGATGCACCTAATGAAAGCTTGATAGCTGTAAGCCCGCAATGACGGTGCTTGAGGAGCAAATCCCAAAGCGTCAGGAGAATCCCAAAAGGCAAAGGGCACGAAACCGAGGCCATTGGGAACCCGGGAAGGGCGATTGGCCGCCCGGGCATAACGGACTCGGCGTTCTAGGCAGGACGAGGGCATTATAAGCTGACCACTTCCCCTTGCCAAGCAGATGGTCACGGTAGCCAATAGCCGACCTGGTCTGGGCGAAGGACCTCAGCCATACAAAGGACTGGGGGCAATAAGCACCTCGGCCGTCCAGAAGCCTGAACGACCAAGCTGGGGGGCAACTGTTACGGACCAGCCTAATAGGCCCAGGTCCATACCTCGGCCCAACTACGCCCACGGTGGGATCTGCATTATATTAGGAAAGGATCCGAGATCCCACGGATTTAGGATCTCATCAATAAGGATTCTCATTCAGTCATAATCCCAACAAATTAGCCCATGATCTATCAATCAGGGATATCGCCCATCAATATGGAGATATATGCACCAGACTCCTCTATAAATAGGGGGAAACCCTAAACAGGTGCACACGTTCTATCTTATGCTCTATTTACATTCCGTCACACAGAGCACACACCCCACTCCCCTGGCTACGTGCCTTCCAGTTTATCACGAACTACGTGGACTTTGATCCCTTCAGAGGGTACGTAGGCTCTAGGCTTGACAACCTAGTCAAGTCCAATCTCTGTGTTCTTAGGACAGAACAGGATCAAAACCAAAAATTGTTCAAATTATAAGAGGACCAACAATGATATTAATCCTTTTAAAAATTGATTATTGGGTTGGGAATTGACATTCATGAATAGAAGATAGCAGTACTGGGGACTTAGTTTTCTGTTGATTGACTTTGTTTTTTGGATTCGTTGCATAATGTAGACAGTGATGAAGGATCAATATGCAAATTATGTGATCTAGAAGCTTCTTGAGAGTATATTGTGACAAACTAATTCTTAAGCTTGTTAGTGAATTTTGGAACTCAAGAATTTGATGGTGTAGGCTTTTGAGCTAACTTATAGGATACATGGGTTGTTGCAATGCTAGAGATTGAATAATAATAATAATAAGTCTTTTCATTTATTGGTCACTTGCATTACTTGAAAACATCAAGTTGCTGGCACTCATATTGAATTATTGGTCACTTGCTTTTTTTTTTTTTTTGGATTGCACTAGCTCTGGCAAGTGATTGAATCCTTATTCTGTAATTTGTTTGTTACACATTTTCAGGAAATGTTTGAGGTTCAACTTCTGACCCTTAATACAAGTTTGATGGGTACACAATGCCATTCTACTCTGTGGACAAAATTCATGAATTGAAGGTAGGCTTCTTGTGGAGGCTGGTCACCCATCCTCGCAACAGTCATCACCAAAAAGTTTTGTCTTTGATTGAAGACTACCACAAGTAGAAGAAGAGATATTGGGGGGCATACTTGTTAGGACACATTGTAGTTGACCACAAATATGTATTTATCACAAATTTGTATTCATGAGAATAACCTCACCATTTGTTCTTTTGTAAATTGTCCAGTGACTGCTAACTTCACTATTTTTATTCAATGACAACAACAAATTTTTGCTTATTTTTGATATTTATTCATGGAATGAGAACAACAAAAGAATGGATTGGTTTGTTAAATTGCTTATGTTTTGATTTTTGTTCATGGAATGAGAAAAGCAAAAGAATGGACAGGTTTGGTAAATTTTTGCTTTTGTTTCGATCTTTGTTCATTGAATGATAACAACAAAAGAATGGAGAATTAAATCAAATATTTGTATCAGCATTATCAGTACCTACTAACAACAACATCAGTCCCTATTATCAATAATGTTAGTACTCATTAACAACTACAACAGCTCCCATAACAACTACATCATCTCCCATTGATAGCAATCAGTAACCACTAACAACTACATCAGCCCCCTTTAACAACTAAAACAACCTCTTTTAACAACTACATCAACCCTCATTAACAACAATATCAGTAACCACTAACAACTATATCAGCTCCCATTAACAACTACATCAGCCCCCATTAACAACAATCAATAACTACTAACAACTATATCAGCCCCCATTAACAACTGCATCAGCCCCCACTAACAACTGCATCAGCCCTCATTAACAACTACATCAGCAAACACTAACAACTACATCAGCCCTCGCTAACAACTATGTCATCAACCACTAACAACTATATCAGCTCCCCATTAACAACTACATCAGCAAACATTAACAACTACATCAGCCCCCACTAACAATTACATCAACCCCCACTAACAACTACATCAACCCCCTCTAACAACTAAAACAACCCCTTTTAACAACTACATCAACCCCCATTAACAACAATATCAGTAACCACTAGCAACTATATCAGCTTTCATTGACAACTACATCAGCTCCCTTTAATAACAATCAGTAACCATTAACAACTACATTAGCCCCACTAACAACTACATTAGCTCCCATTAACAACTACATCAGCCCCCATTAACAACTATATCAACAAATACTAACAACTACATCAGCCATCATTAACAACTACATCAGCCCCTACTAACAACTACATCAGCCCCCATTAACAATATCAGTAACCACTAACAACTATATCAGCTCCCATTAACAACTACATCAGCCCCCATTAACAACTGCATCAGCCCCTATTAACAACTGCATCAGCCCCTATTAACAACTATATCAGCCCCTATTAACAACTACATTAGCCCCCACAAACAACTATATCAGCAACCACTAACAACTATATCAGCCTCCCATTAACAATTACATCAGCAAACACTAGCAACTACATCAGCCCCTACTAACAACTACATCAGTAAACACTAACAACTATATCAGCTCCCATGAACAACTATATCAACAAACACTAACAACTACATCAGCCCCACATTAACAACTACATCGGCAAACTTTAACAATACCAGTGACAGAGAGACGCAAAATAGTTCATGATATTCAAAATTCAATTAACTTCATATGGACCTGTACACAATACCAAATTTTTATGAACATTTTCATAGCAACAAAAGCACCTTTGAACAAAAACAAATTAGTTAACAACTATGACATCAATGAACGTTGACGCTTACAAAAAATATGATGGACAAAACATATATCCTAAATACAATCAATATGTTATTGCACATAACAAATCATCCTATTGACCAAAACCAATTGCTGCCTATTTGCATCTAGGATTTATGCATGGGCACCCTTTGAGCTTTTCTTTGCTTCGATTAGTGCATTAACCCCAGTCTTCAGTCTTGCAATCTCTTATGCTCTCTCTTCTTTCTCATGTAGCTCTAATCCATATCTATAGCAAGCTTCTCTAAAGAATAAAGTAGCCTTTAGCTGTACATGAGCTAACTAAGACTTGTCAAAATGCTTTAGAGGTGCAACGTTCAATGCAGCTAAAGCTTCCTTATAGTATAAGTCCAACCTACAATATCAAATGTATTTGTTAGTTCTTAGACCCCAAATAAAGGAAAGGCCTAATAAAATACTACTTAGAAAAAAACATATTAAGCGGGCAAAGTTGTCAAACAACTATATTTCAAAGTAACATTTGCATGAATCATGAGCACTATTTCCATGCTTTCAATTATTTCACAAGTTCAATTATTTCCATGCTTTCTTTATGTATTCATTATTAGATCCTTTCCACATAATCAGTTATAAGAACCAAAAAGTTCAGTAATAGCAGTATTAGTTTCAAGCTTCAATTTGAAAGAGCAAGAAGGGAATCACACTATCAATTATGAATATTATTCTACATTCCAAAGTCATGATGAATTCCAAAATTCCAAAGTAGTATCCATATTCTAACCTGAGACCACCCATATTTTCAGACATCCAGCCAACTGCATTTAGTTTAGTGGATGAATAAAAAACATATTCAGTAAACAAAAAAAAAAAAAACCATGCATTAATGCTAGAATAAGTGAATGAATACCTACATCTCCACAGTACTTGGTGACGATTTTTCAAAATAAATCCCTCTATTAGAGGAGAGAAAACAACTTTAGTGCCCTCCTTTTCTATTCTAGATTTTAGATCTTGCAATGGTTTCTCATACTTTAGTGGCTTGAAGGGGTTCAAATCATAAATCCATTTACCCTATGATATCAAAAACCAAAACATTCACAATCTCAATAAGCCGAAATGAACAATTAGACACAAACACTACAAAAATTGAGCACATCTTACAATAGACCGAAGCATGAGGGATAGGCCACGAGGGAATGACCCTGTGTTGTTTTCCCTGAGAGAAAATTCAATTGTATTCATGGAAGCCTCCACGTCATCTGTATCAAAACCCTCCTCTGCTAACTTTCTAAGCGTATTCATTACCAATTCTTTTACCTTATGAATGTCACTTTCAGAAACACCCTTTAGGCCAATGCTAAACTGAGGCTGAAGTAGCTCATCTTCAACTCTCCCTCCAACAATGGCATCCCCAAGTCCACTTTCCAGCAAAATTTTCCTCAATGTTGAGGCAGGGGTACCCAACATAAGATGATCCAAAAATCCAAGGGCAAGCTCAGTTTCCAAGTCTAAGGGCTTATCAGAGAGCAACCAGTTAAGGCAGACCATATGGTTCTTCTTTAAATCACCTTCACCAGCAGGATATTTCTGAACAATCCGAATTGGCTCAGAGAAGAGCTTTTGTGGTTCAATTTTTGATTCATCAAGAGCATAACTTGCACTAAACATATCTAAATACTCTGCACAAAGCATACGCAACGGAGTTACTCCTTTCAGCAACCCATGGGTCTTAAAAAATAGAGTTAAATATGAGGCACAAACAGGAACACAGGGCAGCGACGGAGGCGAAAACTCTGCGTTAAACTGAAGAGCCGACGACGACATGGGATCCACCTCTACTTTGTCGGGTTTGGCTGAACGAAGACAATGCACTGGAATATGCAGAGTTATCGGGAGAGGATGAGAATATGAGGGAAATACTAAGCCTTCTTCATTCTTTGATTCTTGGGGTAACATTGTAATTTGCGTTTTGAACTTAATATCCAGAAAGGCCCTAGGGCCTTTTCAAGGATTTACAGAATGCTAGGGCTTTTTTTGGGATTTTCTTGGTAATATGGCCTTCATATGGATTCTCCCTAATTTTTTCCAGCATTAGCGTGAGCGAACGATCAGTACGAGCCGATAGAGAGCTGTAGTGTCTTCTCCATCGTCTTTCCCACCAAGTCGCGTGCCCTCCTTCTTCCGCCTCTAGCCGCCACTCCGTCGGACCTCCCCTCTCCCACCGTCGGCGTGCTCTCTAGCGTCTTCTGCGTTCCACAGTCAAGTCAGCAAGAAGGTACTCTCTTCTCTTCCTGATCTCCTAATCTAGGTTTCTTCATTATCGATTGATTAGGTCACTTCTGTTTCTTGATGCGTTTTCCTTTTCCAACCAACAAATATTTTTCTGTAACGTGGAAATCCCACGATCATATTTTAAAATCACACCCCTTCTTCTCTTCCTTCTCCTCTATAACCATCCCTTTTTTTTCTAAGCGAAGAACGACAAGTAGGGCAAAAATATATACGCTCTTATGGCTGCGTACAAGGCTGATGATGAGTATGATTACGTGTTCAAGCTTGTTCTGATTGGTGATTCGGGAGTGGGTAAATCCAACTTGCTCTCCAGATTCACCAGGAACGAGTTTAATTTGGAGTCCAAGTCCACTAGAGGTGTTGAGTTTGTTACCAAGAGCTTGAATATTGATGGCAAGGTCATCAAGGCTCAGATTTGGGATATTGCTGGCCAGGAAAGGTCTGTTACTTCTCTCTCTTTTTCCCCGTCCCTTTTGTTTTCTTGATTCGATGGGCTTTTGATTGATTCATGTTTTTTAAAGTTTATGTTTATTTAACTGTAGTCCAAATAGTTAACGATTTTGATTATGTTTCTGAGTTTATGTTAATTTCCGTATTCCTTTGGTACTGGCGTGTGTTAATTTCTTTTAAGTTTGTTAGTATTAAGTCGGTAGTCGGATATGGGGGTTCGCCGAGTCTTTCTCCTTTCTAATTCTGTATATCTTCAAGTTTCTGATGACGTGAACCCTCTTTTATGGATGACAAGACTGTGTTAGAGATTCAATTTGAGGTTCTCGAGAAGGTTATTTCTTTGTTGGCTGGGTTATCACGGTTTTTATATCTGCAGATGATATTTGACTGTTTTGTGAGATTATTTTTTGATTGTGATTGTGAATTTTTTATTAACACGCTCATATTGCTTTAGTGCTGGAAAATGTGTTTATTTATTTCTTCAAATTTTATGAAATTTAAGTTGGATGGCATTGGTTTATGCTAAAAATGACATCAATACTGTTGTATGAATTGCAGGTTCAGTTAGTTAGTTTTTTTTTTGGTTCAATTTTCTTCTGATATATTGCATATGATGGATGCTAACTGCATATGACAGATGTTTACTTACATACGGGCTCTTACTGTTTGTTGTTGCCTATGGCAGGTCTTAATTGCATATGTTGCATCCTAATTGTACATGATGGATGCCTATTTGCATATGGGTTCTTATTGCTTGTTATTGCATATGTTGGATGCCTGCTTGCATATGGGTTCTTAGTGCTTGATATTTGCTTATGATAGATGCCTACTTTCATATAGGTTCTTATTGCATATAACTGGTGCACAATTTTTTACTTGCATGTGTTTTTTTTTTTTTTTTTTGCATGAGACCGAAGGTAGTTGCATATGGAGTTGTAATGCATATAATGAACAAATCGAATGTACAAATTACCCGCAGACAGATCCTTTATACTTAATGAATGTTGCACACATTAAAACAAATCATCTATAGGAATTACACATAAACAAGTCACGTCTCCATCACAAAATGTCCCCATAGATGAACGATATATATTACTTTGTCTTCTTCTTTGTATACTTTTGTACCTGAATGCTCTGAATGACCTTGTCTTGGCTTTTCCTACTTGAAGGCAATATTTGCCAAAATAGTCAAGCGAACATTTTCTAGCAGGTGAAAGTGCACAAAGCAAACTTGAGAATTTTCTGTCAAACACTCTGGAAATACAATAGAACTCTTAAGCCTTTTATTTTCATTTAGCCCTGAAAATAGAGAGGTAGACAAAGAAATAAAATGATGGATGCTAGATTAAGAAGAATTTTGAGACGAAAATCTTCCTATGTCTAATGAAGCAAGAAAATGGTAGATAGTTAGCATATGAGTTAGAGGACTCAACCTTGACAAGAAGCTGGAGAGGTGAAGAGGCATAAAACTTGAATTACTGTCATATTTTGGCTTTATCAAAAGTATTGTTGGGTGAGATTTAATTGCTGAATCTGTCACTATAGTACCATTGTTTTTGGAACTGTGGTGTGGCCTTGTATATTATTTTCCCACTTTGATGAAGCATGGATTAGATTACCCCTCTTGGTTTTATCCTCATTCATGTCACAATCTGAGTTTATGACTATTGTGATGACAAAAAAATTGATCTACTTGGTTGAGGCTTCGTATGAAGTTGGCCTTTATATATTGTAAGAAACCAAGATTCTTTTACATTAATTCTGATGCACTTAAATTTTCAGTTCATATTATTAGGTGTTGTTACATTTCCTATTGATGTTCCCCGCTTAAAGGAGCTTGGCGTTTGTGGAGTCATCACATTGAATGAGTCATACGAGACTTTGGTTTCAACCACACTATATCATGTGAGTGTTCTGCTCTTTGTGCTGCATATTATATGCTCTTTTGCATGTGAGTCATACGAAGTATTATATTATAAGTCTTTGCATTTTGGTAAACTATCAGAAATTGCATAAAAATTTCAATTCTTTATACAATCACTTCCTATACCAACTATTGTTGTAGTTGAAAGTGCAGCGTTTGGTGGTGGACTTGAACTTGGCCTTGCATGTGATTTTCGTATTTGTGGTACTTCAATATCTAAAATATAATTTCTTTAACAAGAAGATTGCCCAGGTTGATAAATATAATTCGGATATAAATCATGATAGAATTTTCTTTCTCTAGATTTTTTTTGTTTGTTTGTTTTGTTTTTAAATTCTAAGCCCAAATAAACATGGTCTTTTCTTGTAAAAACTTTTAGGCAAGGTCAAGGTCCCTTCTAAGTTACGACCTTCGTATGATAAGATCTTGTTGAAGTCCAGGGTGTAGTGAGATTTAATCATATGATGTTTGTTTGTTTTTTAAACTTCAGGTATAAATGATCTTGTTGTCATTCATTTTTGAAGTGGTTTGTCTGGTTTTTAATTAGCGATTTGATTTCCTTGAGAGTTGGTTTTGTCCAGCTGATTTGTGAACTCTTTCATTGGTACAATTTTTTTTTTTTTTTAATATGATTGCCATTGTATTGCTTCTTGCATTTTATATCATGTTCTCACTTTTCTGATTTGGTTGTAGGTGGATCTTCAATCTCTCTTACATACATTGCTTCAGAGAGGATCGTTCCTGGGTGTGTTAATTATGCCTTGAAAACTCTGTAATTCTGTTGTGCTGATTTTTGTGTGACTATCGTTCTTGAACTAATTAATCACTTAATTGTAATATGCAGATATGGTGGGGCCATGAGTTCTGCAAAAGCTGCATTGGAAAGTGATTCATGAGTAAGTGTCTAATCTATTTTTGGAATTTCACTACTGCACATTGTCTTGCTTGGAATTATTCTATTTTCTTGTTTGTCTGTTTCCTCCTTGCCTCTGGATGTTTGAAATTTTATATAACTGTATGTTCTTTCAGGTGCTTGCTTTTGAGGCGGGTAGAAAGAACAAAATCAGAGTCAATACTATATCTGCGGGTAGAAAGAAGCAAACTGATGGGTAGTTGCGTCTGCACAAAGGTTTTCTTCTTGCTATGAAAAGGAAATATTGTTTGGTCTCTGCTATATAATGTTCAAATGTTGTTTGTGATTCTATACCCTCTTCCCCAAAGGAAAGGCATGTTGGTTGCAAATCAATTTGATCAATTTGAGCAACACTTGGGTAAAAAATTGATATATCAAAGTTGTTTATGGACTTTCCTCTTCTACGACAAAGTTTTTTTGTGGGTGGTTTGGGAATGAGGGTGGGGCTTAGATAATGCAGAAATAGATAACTAAAACATTTTATTGTAAGTAATTAATCATTAGTGAATTGAAAGTTTTTTTTTTATTGCAATTTCAATTTCAACAAAATTTGGTTTTTTTTTTTTTTTTAAAAAAAGGTGGACTTACGACGTCTAATTTTATTAATTAGATGCTGTAAGTCAGGCTTACAGCGTCTAATTTCTAAAATTAGGTGCTGTAAGTTCTGACGTAAGGTGTGGTCATCTGTGCCATACTTACGGCGTCTAATTTTAAAAGTAGACGCTGTAAGTTTCACCTACTACGCCCCCCAAATAGACGTCTCATGGAAAAAGGACGTCTAATGTGCAAAAAATAGGACGTCGTAGCCCTATTTTGTAGTAGTGTGGGAAAGAGAAAGAAAAACTGGCGAATGTGAAGATGGGTTCTGGCAAAGGTGAGTCTAGACAGAGGAAGCCAACTGTGGTGAGAGAGAAGTGACGGTGGAGAAGAAAGGAACGTCGCCGACAATGATGATGATGAATGTTGTAATATCCTGAATTTTGGGTTGAGGAATTTGAGGATAAGCTTATATTAGACAGACAACTAAGCCTAGTTTAAGAAGTGTGTACAAGAGAGGCATGAAACCTAGAGATTTTTTGCGACATATGTTAGTATAATAAGTTAATACATGGAATTAACATTGTAGTTGATCTCTAAGGTTCTTAATTTTTGGCCAAGTAAAGGAAGAATAAATGTAAGGGCTAAATAGGAATTTTAAAGATCATGAA
The DNA here is from genome assembly GCA_034222035.1 of Acacia crassicarpa. NCBI lineage: Eukaryota > Viridiplantae > Streptophyta > Magnoliopsida > Fabales > Fabaceae > Acacia > Acacia crassicarpa. The sequence goes on along the minus strand of JAWXYG010000006.1, from coordinate 47,235,661 downwards.
AAATGATACAATTTGGCCAATGAAATGACATTATCAACTTCCTCATTTCAAGCTCATTTTCGGTCAAAGAGAAGGAAAGATAAGGAATAAGACAACAATGTAAGATTAAGAGAATGAACACAAATTGTGCCAAGTGTAAGGTAAGGTAAGTGACAAGTCTTGAAAGTAAATAATGAACCTAATATATATGGTGCATAATTTGGCCAAAAATGCAAGAGAAGGAGGATAAATGATATTTGATGCAAAACATGCCACATGTTATGGTAGGTGGAATGTGTGGAAATTAAGAGGCCGATGGAAAAGGTAAAAAGGATGATCTCACCTTCTTTTCAACCATAAAAATTTATACCATGAAAGCAGATCTGATAGGTAATTGTGTAGTAAGATTTTGGCCATTTTGACATTTCCAAAGTGTTTAAAATGGGAAATTGTGTAGGATTAAGGCTGAACAATAATTTTTGGAAACTTAACGGTTAGATTATGAAAATTTCCAAACTGTCTAGTGAAAATCCTGTTGGGTCGGAAAGCTTGTGACGTGTTTTTGACAAAGCAAATGAGGTCCAATAATTATGAAATGTTATAGCCTTAAAGTGGATATCTCAAGCTTTAATTTGATAGGTAATTAATAATTTTCAGAGGTGTACACAAAAAGTTTATGAATTTTTGAAGTTGACACTTAATTTTGGAACTTGAATCTGGACAACAAAGGTATTTGATAGGTCATTCGTAATTTTTAGAGGTATAGCGCGAATTTTTGTGACTGATGGTGATATATTTATTTGAAAATAGACTTATCAAGGGTCAATTAGCACGGGTACAAAAAAGGCTTTTAAGACTGATGAGTATATATTTTATGATTAAATAAGTGTATATTTTATGAGATTTAATTGAAATTATGGATATTATATACCTATTTAATTAGCTTTTATGAATTTTTCCATAATTGAATGAAACTTGAGATCAAAGAATAAATCGACATAAAATCTACTTATATCCTATTTTTATTGTGTAGGAAATATTAGCTGGTTTGGAATGAAGTAGAAAAGGCAATAAGAGGATATGCAATCAGCCAAACTCAATGGTCCCTCGCAAGAAAATAGAAACAAAATCAATTGTGTGATCTGATGGAGTAAATTACAAGATATGGGATATTTTTGTAATAAGAAAAGGAGAATCAATGACCCAAGATCTAAATTATTATAAATAGGGAGGCAGAGACAAGAAAGAGGATGACGGAAGAAAAAAAGACGAAGGCAAATCTAAGAGACACAGAACGAGAAGGAATGAAGAAGTAAAGGAGTAGAGGCTGGGCGTTTTAGTTCTCTACATTATCTCCACGGAAGGATGGAAGGACTGTGGAGGCGACGGAGAATCTTTCTTTCCTCTCTCACCTCCTTCTTTGAACCTGAATTCTTATCTTTTTATTTTGGATTTGAATAAAGCCATGTGTGGCTAGTTGGTTTAGCAACCTAGAGAATCTATGAACTTGTTTGGGTTTTAGAAATTGTTCCCACTCATTAGTTTTGCTTAATTTTAATCAGTTTATTTAATCTTGTTTTTATTATTTATTGCTTAGTGATTGGCCACTGTTAAGCATGTTTTAGGGATTTAGGATTGAACTTGACGAAGGGAATCTTAAATTGACATTGGGATTAAATAATGTGAAATTAGATTTAAATTTAATGTGAAGTTAGGTTTTAATCTAATTTGCGTTTCGGATAGGAATATACCTAGAAGCTCCGTATAATCAAATTAGAGTGAACCCGATTTGAATTGCATCTTAATTAATTATGTGAGGCATTGCATAATTATTTGAGATAGGTGTATAAGTGGACCGACAGGCACTTATAAACATTAATACTCTAGATTAGCTGATCAAATTAAGTCAAAGTTAATTTAATGGGGATAAAATCTGGGAATCAAATAAGGGATTAGTGACTTTAGGTTGCTCATTTGATTATTGTGGTAGTTTTCTTATTTTTATTTTAGTTTTAATTTCTTTTATCTTAATTAAATTTAATTTGATTTTTTCAACTTAAATGAAATTGTGAAATCAATGCTTAACTAAAGGTTGTGATACTAAGTCCTCGTGGGAACGATACTTTTCTTATCACTTTATTACTTGATATGGCCCGTGCACTTGCGGAGTTTTTTTTAGGCTTAAAGTTTTGCCCTATCAAGTTTTTGGCGCCGTTGCCGGGGACTTGTGTGTCACAACTGTCTTAGTTGGAATTGATTGAGCATTAGTAGTTTAAGTTTGAATTTATAAATATTTTATTTTATTTTTTTAAGAAAAAAAAATGGATTTCAATTGGCAACCAACTGGTCTTAATATTGAGAAGGAGATGAATTCTTCGTTTTCTATACAAGATGAATTGATTGCTATTTCAAATTCTTTGAATGAATATTGGCAACATAAAAGGAGCATAAATGATGGTTGTATTCCATATGTTGGTTCTTTTCAATATGTTTACATGTCTTGTATTTATTGTGGAGGGAATCAGTTATATGAATATTGTCCATATAGTACAACTAGTCATTTTGTGAGAGATAATTTCACTAAGAGCCAAGCTTGTTTTGATAACTCATTTTGTCCTAGTGAAGGTTTTGAGCAACATAATTTTAGGGATCCACATGTCTATTGCTCTCATGAAAATACCCCTCCTTTTTACTCTTATCCACCTATTGAAGAACACACCATTGAGTACAGGGAAAAATCTAATTTGGAAAGATTAGTTGAGAAGTGTGTGGAAGCATCAGAGAGTTTTAATAGAAAGCAAAAGGAGATTGTCACTAGGCTGGAAAATATTAAGTCACATGCAAGTCAAATGCTTTCTACCCTTGAGACTATGGTGTAAAATAATCCCTTAAACATGGGTACCACTTCTTATGATGATAATGATTATTGTGAGGAAGTTGAAGGTGTAGAATTGCATGAGACTATAGGTAATGTAAAAAGTGATTGTGAGCTTGAAATTGATTTAAATGAGAATAGAGGACGTTTAGAAGAGATTCCGGCTGTGGAGTTTAAGGTTTGTGATGTTGGTGATCAAATTGATCAAGATGTCCCAATTGTTGTTGTTCATGACCCTCCTCTTGAAGTGTTAACTCTTACTGATGAGAGTCAAGTTGATTTTATTGGATGTTCTAAATTCTTAGAAGTGCCTATATTTATTTTCAAGAATATGCATGTTGTGCCTTCTTTGAATTCAATGATTGCTTGTAATCCAAGATTGTCTATGATTAAGGGAATATAAGTAATTAACTTGAATGATCAATTTTTGTGTGAGATACCTTGTTGTGTGAAAAGGAATGAAGACAAGGTAATTATGGTGTTTGATACTTATGATTAGTGGTTTGTTTTGAGAAGTCTGGCTAAAAACTATAAATTTAGCGCTTCTTGGAAGGCAACCCAAGGGTTTTGCTTGCATTTTTTTTTTCTTTTGTTTTTTTTCTTTCAGTTTTATTCAGGTTTGAAGAAGATCACTTCTATTGTTGCTGCAAGGTCTTATTTTAGCACTCCACATCAGAGTTAGAGGCCTAAACCAGGGGAGTATTAGTTCCTTTCCCTCTTTAATTTTTGTAACATTGAGGACAATGTTTGATTTAAGTGTGGGGGAAGGATATAATTTCTTTGGTTATGATATAATTTCTTTGAATTATGCTTGTCCTTATGTAATTGAAAAGATTTTTTGTTAACTTGAGATTTTTGCATTGTTAAGGATTGACCTTAATTTTGAGCTTTCCCCATCTTAGAGAATATTATTAAATCAAAAATTAAAATAGAAAAAAAAATGTTTTAACCAAGTCTCTAAGCCTTGAGTTTTTGTTGCAATCTTGAGATGGACTATGAGAATAAGGATTAGTTTGTAATGTGATCAACAAATTATTAGTTCAAGAATATTTTGCTATATGATTTCTTAAGAAAATTAGATGATGATCAGTGCTAACCAAGTAAAACTTTTGTGTAGGGAAATAACTCAGGAAAAATCGAAAAAAAAAAGAGAAAAAACAACTCCAATGACTTCTCTAGACCTTACTTAGTAACCGGGGGTACTTCATCACCAATGTTAGCACTCGCATCAAACGGTAAAGTCAAAGAGGGTTATGAGTTGGGTTAAAAGCCTCTTGAGGTGCCTGTTGGAGTAACTAAGTAACCGATGCTGCATCACCCATGTGCAGGGTCGCGTCAAAAAGGGACCTACAACAGCTCAAGAAACAAAAAGAAATTAAAAAGGAAAAAAAATAGAAAAAAGAAAGAAAGAAAAAGGGGGGGGAAGAGAAGATAAAATGAGTTATTTCCTACCTGAGAATTCTTAATAAATTAAATGAAAAGTTTGGTTTTGTGGGGGCATTTGAATTTTTCTTGAGAAATTAAGTAGCGTAATATTCTTTTACTAATCTTATGGTTGAACTTATTGCTTGCCGATCTTTTGATCATGGGACGTTAAGAGATTGTTACACTCTTTTGGCTTAGTAACTTATTTTTATAAAACATTAACTTAAATAAGATTTGATGATATGATCTAAACGTGGTGGTTTATTGCTCTTTGTTTAGGAATGTCATAAGCAATGTTCTTTTCAGATAATGAATTCTCTTTCTTTTGCTTGAGGACAAGTAAATATTTAAGTGTGGGAGTGTTTGATGAGTATATATTTTATGATTAAATAGGTGTATATTTTATGAGATTTAATTGGAATTATGGATATTATATACCTATTTAATTAGCTTTTTATGAACTTTTCCATAATTGAATGAAACTTGTGATCAAAGAATAAATCGACATAAAATCTACTTATATCCTATTTTTATTTTGCAGGAAATATTAGCTGATTTGGAATGAAGTAGAAAGGCAATAAGAGGATATGCAATCAGCCAAACTCAATGGTCCCTCGCAAGAAAATAGAAACAAAATCAATTGTGTGATCTGATGGAGTAAATTACATGATATGAGATATTTTAGTAATAAGAAAAGGAGAATCAATGACCCTAGATCTAAATTATTATAATTAGGGAGGCAGAGACAAGAAAGAGGATGACGAAAGAAAAAAAGACTAAGGCAGATCTAAGAGACACAGAACGAGAAGGAACGAAGAAGCAAAGGAGTAGAGGCTGAGCGTTTCAGTTCTCTTCATCATCTCTACGGAAGGACTGTGGAGGTGACGGAGAATCTTTCTTTCCTCTCTCTCTCCTTCTTCTTTGAACCTAAATTCTTATCTTTTTGTTTTGGATTTGAATAAAGCCATGTGTGGCTAGTTGGTTTTGCAACCTAGAGAATCTATGAACTTGTTTGGGTTTTAGAAATTGTTCCCACTCATTAGTTTTGCTTAATTTTAATCAGTTTATTTAATCTTATTTTTATTATTTATTGCTTAGTGATTGGCCACCGTTAAACATGTTTTGGGGATTTAGGATTGAACTTGACGAAGGGAATCTTAAATTGACCTTGGGATTAAATAATGTGGAATTAGATTTAAATTTAATGTGAAGTTAGGTTTTAATCTAATTTGCGTCTCGGATAGGAATATATCTAGAAGCTCCGCATAATCAAATTAGAGTGAACCCAATTTGAATTACATCTTAATTAATTATGGGAGGCATTACATAATTATTTGAGGTAGGTATATAAGTGGACCGACAGACACTTATAAACATTAATACTCTAGATTAACTGATCAAGTTAAGTCAAAGTTAATTTAGTGGGGGATAAAATCTAGGAATCAAATAAGGGATTAGTGACTTTAGATTTCTCATTTGATTATTGTGGTAGTTTTCTTATTTTTATTTTAGTTTTAATTTCTTTTATCTTAATTAAATTTAATTTGGTTTTCTCAACTTAAATGAAATTGTGAAATCAATGCTCAACTAAAGGTTGTGATACTAAGTCCTCGTGAGAACGATATTTTTCTTATCACTTTATTACTTGATACGGCCTGTGCACTTGCGGAGTTTTTTTTAGACTTAAAGTTTTGTTTTATCAAAAACCAGACCAAAGAGGCATCGTAAAACTGGATCTGCGGCCGGTCTTATTTCAGGTGGTCTTAAAAGTTTGTAACTTGTAAGACTGTACGTGAACCGATGTTAAAGAAACTATTTTAGACCGGACATTAAAAATATTAGGTCCTAAAAATTGTTCAATATAGACCTGCTATATTTTTTATTAGGTCTTAAAACAAAAATTTTAAGACCGGACAACTAAAAAGCCCGGTCTAAAAAATATGATTTTTTAGACCGGACAGAAAAACGTTCGGTCTTAAAATTCTTTGACTTTTAAGATGAAAGATTAAATACATCGGTATGAAAAAACTGAAATTTAAGACCTTACCTTTACATACACCGGTCTAAAAGTACTGACCTTTAAGACTGGACTAATAAATACATCCGATCTTAAAAGTGTTTTTAAGACTGGACTAATAAATACATCCGATCTTAAGAGTGTTTCTTTTAAGACTAGCACGATATGTCTTTTAAGACTGGAGAAATAATGTCTGGTCTAAATAGTTTAACTTTTAAGATTGCATGAAAAATACACTGGTCTTAAAATATCGTCATTTAAGACCAGAATATTATCAAATACACTGGTCTTAAAAGTTGAATTTTCCCTTGTTCTATTTCTTCCTGATCATACACATCCATCACCTAAAAGACAGTACTTTAAGTTACAAGCTATGAACAATCCACTATGAATTACAGATTGAATTGGAAATGGATACAAATATTATTCACCATAAGTTATGTGGCCTCTTAATGAACATACTATTATAGTACAACACCTTAATGAATATATATAATAAGATAAGTTACAAACACATAGCACTTAGCTAATTAATTAAATGAACATATACATGCCCAAATCACCATGTCTTCATCAGATTCTCACCCAACAACATAACATTCCTCTTTTGTAACAAGCCCTTATCGATCGGATCTTGCTACAAAAATAAAAATAAGAACAAAAGCTTCACAGTCAATGACATCGTTTAAGAACATAAGAAGGAATTTAGTTAAAACCTTACAATTTTCAAAGAATTCTATATATGAATATTACCTTATGAATTGTCTCTTTTGTAAAGGGATATCCTCCCATATCCCTTCACGATGATCATTTCTGATGCCGGGTTCATTATCCACTTCATCTTCTTCATTCATGTCAGAGAGACCCCTTGAAAAAGGAGTACTCTCAGGAAGACCATAATTTGAATGAATTTCCTCATCAATATCAATAACCTTTTTTCCTTGGAGAGCTAAAGACCAAATTTTATTTTTTTTTAATCGATGATATAAAATACTTGTTTTGCCTGGTCTGCCATAATAAAATGTTCATCTCCAAAACTTCTACTATTGATATCGACTAGTGTAAATCCTAGCTAATTGATTTGAACATAATTATTGACATTAACCCACTTGCATTTGAAAATAGGGAATTTATTTTTAACATAGTCCACCTCCCAAATCTCGTCAATAACCCCATAATAAGGCATGACTGCCAATTTAGGCTTCTTGTCTTTCGAATTGGAGAAGTGCATAGATTCAGCCTCTAACGTAACATCATTGTTTTGGACGATGCTCCTATCATCTAGGGGCTTCATGTAAAATGTATAGCCATTGATCACATACAAATTCCAACTAATGACATCAACCTCAGGACCATGTGCTAACCATTTGATTGTATCATAAACATATTTCTCACCCTCGACCTTCTGTTTGAACCAGTTTGCAAAAGTTCTGTTATGCTCCCTAATTAACCTTTATTCAGTCATTCGATGATTTTCTTTCTTTATAGCTTCTTTATGTACATCTATGCTAGCTTGAACTTCATCAACATTATTCAAGATGTATAACTGGACTTGTGACAATTCATTGGGATCCACACTCTTTATTGAAGCCCTTCATCTACCCCCTTTAGCATGCTGACGTTTAGGAAGCCCAATATGTCTTACTTTGACCAAATAATTTTGACGAAATTCCATGTCTTCTTTTAAAAAACATATTTATAAACAATTGATGCTTTTGGCCGATATGCGTTCTTTACATATCCTTTTAGGAATTTCATAGATCTTTCAATTGGGTACATCCGTCATAAATGGATAGGGCCTCATAACTTTATCTCCCTCACTAGATGAACAATTAGATGAACCATTATGTCAAAAAATGTAGGAACAAAAAGCTTCTCAAGCTGACGCAAGATAAGATATCCTTTATTTTCCAATTCATCCACTTTTCCAATCTCGAAAACTTTACTACAAACCGCATTGAAGAGGAAACAAAGTCTAGTCAAAATGTGTTGAAGATCATATTCAGCAATGCCTTGAATAGCTACTAGGAGTAGCTGTTGCATTAAGACATAACAATCATGAGACTTTTGGCTCACTAATTTCAAGTCCTTCATCAAAACAAGCCTCTTAAAATTTGAATAATACCCCGAGGGAACTTTTGTGCCATGTAAACATCACAAAAACTTCTTTTCTCGTCCTTAGACAAAGTATGAGAAGCTGGGGGACAATAAATTCTGTTATCATAAGACCTTGGATGTAAGTCTTCGCATATTCCCATTGCTTGCAAATCCAATCTTGCCTTCACACCATCCTTAGAACTACCTTGTACGTTGAGAAGAGTGCCAACAATACTATCACATACGTTTTTCTCCACATGCACGACATCAATATAGTGTTTCACATCAAGATTGCGCCAATATGGAAGATCAAAGAATACATATATCTTTTTCCATATATTTGTTTCTTTTCTACTTTTTGCAGTCTTACCGAAGATGACATTAATAGTTTTCCCCTTTTCATAAACTTGCTCCCCAGTCAATGCCACCGGAGCATCTTCATACTCTTGGCCACCAAAAAACGCTTTCTTTAATTGACGATATGGGTGGCCTAGTCTAAGAAATATCCTATGTCCAAGATAAACCATCTTTTTTCCATGTTGAAGTTGATGATAGCATGTGCCTTCTTCATAAACCGGATATGCTTTATGGCCCTTTACACTATACCCTGACAAGTTACCATATGTTGGGAAGTCGTTTATAGTACAAAATATCATGGCTTGCAATTTAAAAACCTCCTTCTTGCAAGAGTCAAAAACATCAACACCTTCTTCCCACATAAACAACATAGATAACACCTTCGTCAACGGCTCAAGGTAAACATTAATGTCATTTCCGGGTTGTTTTGGTTCCGAAATCAACATAGACAACATGATGTACTTTCGTTCATGCATAACATAGGAGATAAGTTGTAAATAATCAAGAGTACAGGCCATGAATTATGTATGCTACTAAGGCTACCATAGGGATTCATGCCATCCGTGCTAAGGGCAAGCTTAGGGTTTCTAGGTTCTTCGCCGAAGTTAGGAAATAATTGATCGATTTTCTTCCATTGAGAAGAATCAGCCGGATATCGAAGCTTTCCATCAGAAATCCTCTCATCTGCATGCCACCTCAAAATTTTTTTTTTTTGGTATCATTTTCATTAGCAAACAACCGCTTGAACTTTGGCGTGATTGGAAGATACCACAACACTTTTGCAGGCCCCTTATTTGATTTGTACCTTAGGGTTTCACATAGCGGACACTTCTGCTTCTCTTCGAACTCTTTTTTTTTAATACAATATGCAATTACTAGGGCATGCATGAATCTTTTTGTACTCCATCCCTAGTGGACAAAGTATTTTCTTAGCATTATACTATCGATGCGGCAACATATTATCATCCGAAAGCATGTTCTTAAAACCTTCAAGCATTTCAGACAAACCCTTGTCGCTCCATCCATGACGTGCTTTCAAGCTTACCAATTTCAATACAGCGTTTAACAATTGGTATTTTTTACACTTAAGGTATAGCGGTGTCTCTGCATCACTATACATATTACCATATGCATGTGATTGCTCAAAAGCCTCTTCTCCTACATCACGAATAATGTCCTTTGTAACATCCTAATTTTTATATTAGGATTTAACTACAAATAAGAAAAATTTAATTAATCATGATACATAAATTTATCGTGTAATTATCAAAATAAAGGTTTGTACCTAAACTATCATTTATGATAGTAAAATAAATTAGTGGAATAAAGGTGTAGAAATAATAAATAGTTTTCATAAAGAAAAAGAAAAAAAAACAAAAGAAAGATGCAAAAAACATGTATAAGAAGAAAAGGAAAAAAAAAAGGAAAAAAATAGCAATAATAAATAAAATATTAATAATCTAATTTTAAAAAATTTAAAAAAAAAAATAAATGAATGCTGCCACCGATGTATGATTACACGTGGGGAGGAGAATTAATTGATTTAATTCCCACCGCCTTCCCCTCCCCAATATATATATATATATATATATATATATATATATTGGTGTGTGCATAGTGTGTGCGTATTTTTCGGAAAGAAAGAGGGACGGCGAGAGAAGAAAGAAGAAGGAAAATGAAGAGTTTGGAGATATTTTAAGGTACGTTATTTATTTTATAAGATTATTTAGGTGGTTAAATTAATTTATTTTCAATAAACTTTCTTCATGCAAGTTATTCTACACATTTTTCTCTTTCTAATGAAAGTAATATAGTATTGGTTAGTGAAAATTTTGGGATTAAAATATTGGTAAAGCTTTGAGTTTTGATAATAGATGATTGTATATATGAAGAACATGATTAATAAATAACTTTAATCAATTTAGATTTGTTAGTTTGTTGCTGTGCGAATTTAAAGTTATTTTCTATCTAAAAGAATTTAGGATTTATGTAATATACGATATTTTTACCGATTAAATGAGATTTTAAGTATTTAGTTGAATTACTAGAGGTATTATTTAAGGTTTAATTAGTTAGTTTTGCTAAATCTTGAAATATATGAAATTATAAATTGGGATTTGAGATTTTAAATTATCGTTGATATGATTCTGAGTATGTGAAGGTTTGGAGATTGTTTAATAAATTAGGTTATATTTATAAAAGTTAGTATTCGGTTAAAAATTGAGAAATAGATAAATTATCTTTTTCCTAGGAAAAACTAAAGTGAAATAATAGTTTAATTAATTATTTAATTATGATATTAGTGATTATTGTTAATTCTATTAACACATAATTATATATTTATTTTTAAAGGGACTGATTTCTCTTACGCTTAGTATCATGTCAGGAATTTGAGGCAACCACTTTCCACTCATTGTACTTGCTTGTATGATGATTTGTGAGTGATTTTTAATCTATAAAAGCTATGTTTTCGACGAAGTTGCTTTGTGGGATTTATTTTGAAATAATATTGTTATCTTAATGATTATTTTGACAATGTATTATTGTCATAAATCTTGTTTGGAATTTCATATATTCATGTCAAGGTTATGATGATGTGGAGTGATAATGGGAGTTATTGTATATATAATACCGCGTGGTATGCCACCACTCAGTGCACAGTGGATGGCTTTGATATTTTCAGAGCCCTTGGTATCACCCTTTTCCTTTGGCCGGGTTAAGGGTCAGCCCTTGGGACAATGGCACCTTTCCACATTCGAAGGAAATAGAACCTATGGTTCGATATGAGTTATGTAGTCTTTGGCCAGGCTAAACCTCATCATCGGAGAGCTTGGTGCGGTTTTGTCACAGAGACTAAGCATATTATATTGTAGCCCATGGGTTCTATCAGCGGTTATAAGGATAGGGGTGATAAGGTTTGTCAGGGTATCGATATATTGTTTGTCATGTTATATATGTGATTCATGATCTGACATTTTATATAGAAATGTTATTACAGAAATTGTGATATGATAACTTTGTAAATTTGATATCTAGTACTTGTTGTTTAAAATGTTTCACTTGGCACCTCACGAGCACATATTAGCATTTACAATGAGTTGGATTAATGGTTACAAATATTTTTTAGGCGATAGTTCTCGTATGAGTCAATCAAGGAAGGCTTTGGAAGCTTAAGTTGCTTTTGCTAACGGTAGTGCTTTGTTGGTCGATTTCCGTGATGGCAAGTGAACTAGTTGAACAAGTAATAAAGTGTAAGTAGAGTATCGTCACATAGAGACTGAGATACCAAGAAATGACGCTCGATTGCTATGATAGTTGCATAAAAAGAAAGTAAATATAATTGGTTTGAGAAGTTTTTGTAGCTATGCTAATAACAGAAATAACAAAGTGATTTAGCTTTGAGAAGATATTAGTAAGAAGTTAGATTGAAAGCGGAATCATCCTTAAGTGTTTCAACCCCACAGTTGCTCTACCCATTGCTATAGCATCTATATTGCACAGCTTCCGCAATGCTACAGCATAGCCACTAACTACAATGCTATCTGGTTAACCCACCACTATAATCTACCGAAGCTTCCACGTCCGATAAATATAATACTAACTATACTCCTTTCATATTTCTATGGCAACTTTCTAGTCAGATCTGCTTTACACATAGGGTGTCATGGTTATGAGATGTAGACCCATTCTTGAAGCATACAATAATAGGTCAAGCCATGCATGGGCTGCCTAGCAAACACTGTGTCACGCCCCGAAACTTAAAGGGGTGACCGGCACGGAATATGAGTAAACTCACATTTCTTAAGCCTTAAACTTGTGGACATGCGATTCAAAATACATGGATCCTACCTATAAATTACATGGAGCATCTAACTTCAAATATTAATACAACAGTCTAGGGCCATGAATACATCCACCAATAGCACTACCAGATGGTTCAGGGAACTTTATGCCCTTAAGGAGACTCTTCACTGTTCAGTAGGAGGCACACGATCGACAATACTATCTGAATCCAAACAAATTTTCCAGTGAATAATGTCCCATTCTTATACTTTAATAAATTACCAAAGTAAAATAATTTAAACATCTTCATCTTTTGACAATAACAATGTAGTTTAAAAAAAAATCTTAATTTCTAAACCATACGATCAAGAATAAAATAGAAATCTATATAAATATCGTTATTCAAATTAATTTCATGTACGAAATAAAAACCTTTGATTTCATATAATCATTTTAAAACATCATTATCAAACCTCATCTTTTCATAGAACTTAGAGAACGGAAAACAAGCGTGGCCATACAGTCCATAAGGGTAACTAACCAAGCATGACTCAAGACCATGAAACAAGCATGGACACACAGTCCATAAGGGTAACAAACCAAGCATGGCTTGGAGCCATGAAACAAGCATGGACATATAGTCCATGAAACAAGAATGGACACACAGTCCATGAAACAAACATGAAAATGAATCCCATGAAAATCAAGTGAGCTCGAGGTAAACCATGGTGCATCAAGGACTAACAGTACTGCTGTTAGTAACCAGCGTTCTGTATTCAGTCTTCTCCAAAACATTTTCAAACATGCTTGGGGTCAATTTAGCAAAGTAATAAAAATTCTTCTTTCAAGATAATAACAACTTTATGTCATACTTCATAATCAAATTCCCTAGTATGAACTTCCACAAACAATACTTCAAAACTTTCCTTAAAATTCAATCTGTCAATAAAATCCTTTTACAACATATATCAAGAACTCGCGTAAAAACATTTCATTTCAAATAATAAATTCCTGTTTATAAACTTTCCAAAATCCAAGATCATTTCAAAATAATAATTTATGAAAAATATCTCAAAAGTCTCATTTCTATTTAACTGCATAATCATGAATTATGTTTTGAAACAACTAGAAGAAAATACATAATAACGGATAAAATTACCATTCTTGTCATCAAATATTTCTTCACAAAATTATCCTTTTAAATATGGAAATAAATATAAAAGTTCAATAATAAAAATATTATTTATAAAAATTAGGGTCGTTATTCACTCACCTGTTACTTCTTTTGAAACTATACTTCTACGATAACCCTTTTTGGTTCACTTTTCACTTGAGTTTGGCTGATTGTCAATTCCTATTCATATAGAGATAAATCATCATTGATAATGTTACACCTATAGATAATATACTCACTAAGACATATTTAAATACCTATTATCCTATCCAAAACTCTCAACTCCTGGCGAGATACATTTATCCAAAGTTGAACAACTTAAATCCTTTTTGTGAGATTTTCGAGAGCAACATTAGACAAAACTCCTATGTTTAGCTAATACCAGATCTGGACATCATAATCCCACTAAAAATAATCAACATGCAGTACCCTCATCGTAGCATCCATTCAACCTTACACACCATTACAACCCTTAAATCATTGTTTCCTATTTCAGAATCCATATTCCACTATTTCCCCTAACCCCAAACAAAAGCAATCAGATAGATTGAAGATGGGAAAGGACTTGGGAGGCTCACCTATAGTGATTCTAGTGTTGCATGTGGATTTCCTTCTCCATCGTCCTTTGGTTACTTTGGTTTCTCTACTCCTCTTTGACTTTAGCTCTCTCTCCATTCTCTCTCTCTGTTTTTTTTTTTTTTGGTTCGGCCGTAATGAACCTGCCGAGTAGCTTAAGTGAATAAATGAGGGATGTTGAATTGATTAATTGGTGAAGTGGTTTGCATGTGTGGTACGTGGCTTCAAATGGTGATAAGCATGTGTGAGGTGGCGTGAGTTTAAGGGGAGTGTGTCATGTTTATATTGATGGAGGGTGGGTGAGGTGTCGCGTGAAACAGCTGTAATCATCTCGCTCTCTTTACTCATTCTCAGTGTTTTTGCGTCTTGCAGATATGATATGAATAGGGAAAGGTAATTTAGTATAACGAATATGGGCTACTGAGTACATGGGCTAAATGAAAAAAATGATGTAATGGGTTGAAGAAGTGCATGTACGCTGCTGTTCGAATTGTGAATAAAAGAATTTGGTTTTGCCCCAGAGTCAATAAGAAATGATACGAATGATTAAGCACAATTGAATGAATGGTTGCGCACAAGAATTTGGGCACGTGGCTATAAGAAGGATACGGAAGAATATAAGTCTTTGACTCATCAAATTGGAATTTGACTTTGCCCAAGTTCATTCACAAGCTTGGTTAACAACATTACCATTTTACCCTTTCTTAATTGGATATTAAATTATCAAATAAATTCTCGAAATAAATTCTTAATCTCATATAAGGATTTTTTTTTAGTTTCTCAATTAACTCCCCTAGGCCATAAATTATTGATTATATAATTCCTAGGGCAAAATTTATCCTCTAACTATTTTTTCTTAAATTTTTTGGAAAAAATAGACCCCAAAATTTAGAAAATAACTTTAAACTATTGAGGCCAAAATTTTCATAATTAATACCCTCATAATGTTTCTAGATCCTCAAAATAATATTTTCATAATTTTTCCCCTAATTTTCACAATCCAAAAGTAATCTTTAATAATTATCTTAAGTTTTCCTCATAATAAGCTTAAGACTTTTAGCTCTTATTGACTTGACAATCTACTTATTTCAGTTTTATTCCTAAACTTCTAATCCCAAAATTTGGGATGTTACACACTGTTTCTCAGAGGTTTAACCTCCACTCCTTGCCAGTAAGCCGAGGCCACAAATCTAGCCCTTAGCTTCTGCTAATTGACTAGTAATTAGTGCACTAATACGCAAATTAAATCTATTAAATTAAGAACTTGCAACTGGGTTCATTTGACACTTAAGAAATCATCCTCGTTCAGTCTTAGGAAATTAGTTCATGACTGACGAGGAAAACACAAAAACAGATAGTAACAAAATGACCCATGATCTAAATACTAAAAATAAAAGGAGAAAACATAAAGCTTTGACGAAGTTCCGACGGCGTGGAAGAAGTCATGTCATGTCACCACTCCACATATTCTTCTCTTTGTCGTACTGCAAGGAAGGATGCTGGGTTGTCCTGAAATTCTCGTGCGTGTGAAATCTCTCACTCTTCTTTCGAGTCTGTCGAATATGAAATCTGGTATTGTCTCTGTGCGACTCTCCCTCGGGTTGGCTCTGTTGTTCCCTTATATAATCAGGATTTCTTGTGGCGTAAGTTACACCGAGTTGGGTCTTTCTTAATTTGTCGAGATCTATCGTATCTCTTGATCTGAGTAGATTGGTTCTGCTGATCTTGCGGGATTCTTCAAATCTTTTAGTTTTGATTCTCCGCATCTTCTATTCCGTTATGTTAGCAATCTACCTATCATTATCGTCCTTCTCTTTTATTCCTAAAATCACCTAGATAAAATAGGTCAGAAAAATATGTCGCATAGCATTGCGTCTTCTACTTTGCTATAGCTTTTGTGATGCCTTGTATTGCACTTCGAGTTGCTGTTCAAATGCTATAGCATAGTATTAGCTTTGCTATACGTCCTTTCTTAAAAACCATGTAAATTGCTCCTTTCTTAGCACATGTTTAGGATATAAATTGTTTCTATCCTTCAGTTCCCTATATCATGAATATATGCCTTTTTTGCTTAGATTGTTTGTAGTTAAGCTTATATTTATCATTCAATTTAGTCATAACATATAGGGAAAATATGGCATAATTTGCGATCATCATGCTTCCACTTTTTTTGGTACGTGTTGAATTATTGTATATTGCCACGTCATTAAGGCTCACTTGGCATATTTTAGTATATTTTGGATATTCTGACAAATTCTCAAGTAATATTTAGTTTGTAAAATATGAGTCTAGTAAAATTCAAAACTTAACTGTGCATAAAACATTTTAATAAATGGTTTAATTAAGTTAATAAATGATAAATTCCTTCAAAATGGAGGATGTTACATCCCCTCTGTGATCATCCATATCCGTGTCATTATCATCAAAGGCCACTTCCCCATGTTGAGATGCACTTCGTATTTTCTCACCATGCCATATCCATACAGTATAGGTCTTACAAAATCTTGAGTAAATTAAATGTGTGTGTATAACTTTTGGACTTAGTTGCTTTTCATTCAAACATTCTACATAAGGGCAATAAAACTTCCCACTATCATCATGGGCATTTCGTTTAGAAAATTCTATAAATTCCCTCACCTCATTCTCATATTCTACACTCGTCTACAAACCATTTATTCAATTGTGATCTATAGTAGAATTCCTATAGACGGAAAGATTTAACATACATTATCAGAAAAATTTGAAAATTGCATAAACTAAGGCAACTTCAAATGCATATGCTCAATGTAGGTTATAAATTATTATTTTTTTTGAAGGAGAAACTTGCCCATTAAAAGCATCACAAATAATGACTCTTGGTCATAAATGTATCACAGTGAATCGAAAAAGCAAAATAAATGGAAGACGAGGAAAATAAATGCATTGCATGAAGGTTTTGTGGACTCACCTATAGCATATAAATTCAAATGTTTTGGCTGAGTCTTTCTTCTCTAGCCACGAACGTTGATGTTGCAGACAACAAAAGTAACCCCAAAAACACTTGTTAGTCAGTTGGGTAGGTCTCAAGTGCAAATATAATTTTGAAAATACAATATTCATTAACAATAGAGGAACCTACAACAACATTTCATCAATTACATTCAACCCATGAAAAACTCAAAACGATAAGTAAGAAAATCAAAAAGTTATATAACTGAAACACCTCTTACAGCTTGGTCTATCGCCGTTTAGCCAAGGAGCCAAAAAGTGATTGTTGAGAGAGCAACACAAAGTAGCGATAAAGCAACACACAAACATTGGAGACAGAACCTGAGTTATCACTTTTGGTATGACAAGAGCAGGTTAGGGAGGGAAATTTAATTTTCCGTGCGACAAAGACATGTTTTAAAGTTTTTGATTTTATTAAGACCGATTAATTATAAAGTATCTAGTCCTAAAGGTATATATGTTATTGACTTAATTTTTAAGATCGGAGGTTTAGAGGAATTTGGTCCTAACTTTCTACTATTCATTTAATTTTAAGACCGGCATTTTATAAAATATCCGGTCCTAAAAGTCAAATACTTTTTAGATCGGTTTCTTATAAGGTATTCGATCCTAAAGGTTCTCATTTACAAAACTGAAAAAAGAGAGGATTGGCTTTAGGGAGCGTAGCAACAACTGAATAAAAATAAAGGAAAATTGGAGAATAAACTTCTTTAATTACTAGAGAATATGAATAAAAAGAAGACACAAGCTTAGTTCTTAATGCTTCATACATTTCTGGAGAATATGCACGTACACAAGGAAAAAGAACAAATTGAAAATTATCAACAACAAGAATCTGACTAAACATCCTAAAGCTTATTATCATCCAATGCCTTGGCGATATCAGTGTGAATGGCATTAATTTCACGCCGGAGATCCGCAAGTTCCTGTCTTTTTTGCATCAGCCACAATGCATCATGGTCTGAAGGCTGGAGGGGTTCGTCAATCTCTTTATCATCCGAAATAAGAAGACGAAGGAACCCAGCGAGAGGGTTGCTAGGACTAGGAGGTTGGGAAATATTGGCAGAAGGATGGAGGGGGATGCGGTAATCTTTTCATCATCTGAAATAACAATGGGTCCAACGACCCGAGAGTTGCGCCCAGACGCTAAGGAGCAGTATTTCAAGGTGATTTTATCCTAATCCGTACTCGCATTCTCCTTCATCCGTAGATTTCACCACAACAATGGTGAGCACTTCTGGTCTAACGATTCCTCACAAAGGTATGGATCAATTTTTGTTTCAGAATGTCTAGTTTCATTCTGATTTGTGTGATTTTCAATCGAAGAAGAAAGTTCAGTTCCAGATGGCTTGCTTAATTTACTATCTTCGTCAATGTTGCTGGACACTAGTGTTCAATCTTTGTCTAGTTTGATTCTGAAAATAAGGCCAGTGCAATCACATGGGTAGACGAAACTAGTGCCATCACGCCACGTGGCGCCACCTTCCTCTACGCCAGTCATCGATTTTGCTGAGATGGCACTCAGTGGCATAGCAAATATTGATGCCACTGGTGCCATTGCATCATACTACGACATTGACTGCCTTAGTCCAGTAAAACTTCTCACTTGTGCTTTAATTGGGCACAACATTTAGTAAAAGTTGCTACAATGGTGCTTTTGCCTTTGGGTCTGTATATTCGCATTTAGCCAGCAGAACCTAGTTGGTTCCTCGTCAAAACACAAGTTTTGATCAAGGACCAATCTACAAGGTGTAAAACGTATTGTGGAGGAATTAAAATGAAACTATTGAAATTATTACAGGGCTAAAATGTCATTTCCTTAAACTTGGGGTCTAGTTGTAATTTTACCTTGTCCACTTTCTTCATTGATTGCAATTTCCAGAAATTTTAAGGAATTTTTTTGTAATTTTTTCCAGTCTTTAAAATATTACCTCTAACCCTCCAAAATCTCAAATTTTATTTTTTAACACCTACAATACAAGATTAAGCACAAGGTGACATTAAAAGTCCAACAAATCAATTTGCATGAATAACTAACAAATTATGACTATTTTACCCCTAATTATAATTAATTCAATACAAATGTCTTTAGCTCAAATTAACGCTTAATCGTACAATAATGTCCCAGAAAATATATTAAGAATCCCAATTTAATTATGAAAAAGCATATAGGTTCAATCATTAAATCACATTGAACATAAGAATATATGAGAATAATATAGTAAGAGACAAAATTACCCCCTATTATAATCTACAGGTTGGGTTCATGTTTATGTTTAATGGTGTGAATATTATTTAAAGGGATATTTTAAAAATTTTAATGATGAAATATAATTTTTATATTTTTTAGTCGGGGGATATTTTTTAACTTTTTATATCATTAATTAATTTTTCTTAATATTTAATTATGGTAATTATTTAATATTTAACAACATGGGTGGGCATCTCCTCCATTGATCAATTCTAGCCATATAATCTTGATGTCTGCATCAAATGATGTAGTATCTTCTTTACATAACATAAGTCCTACCAAACACTGGAATCAGGATTACATGTAATCATCTCCTATGAAATCGAACTAAACGAACTATTAGAACATATCTACTCAATCATTATTGGGCCTCAGCTGTGAGTGTTTGGGCTAATGAGCCTTAGTTGATATTGGGTTATTTGCTACGCTAACACTTGTCATCCAATTCTAATGTAATATGTTCATAGCTGAAAAAAGTTAGTCTAGTTAGTAGAGGAGTTAGTTCATAACATAAAGCTATGAGTTCAAATCCCACCGAGAATTTTATGGGTTGGCAATTTGTAAAACCTTTGTAAGCATTCTTTTAAACTAGAAGCATGACTTAACTCTGGTCAACCCTTCACATCCAACACACTTAAGAATATATATATATGGGGTTATCATTTGTCATATCACTTGATATAAGTTTATGTCAAGTCACCCCAAAACTACGTCGTTCTACGTCGTTTTGAGGTTAGAGGAATTAATGAACTTTCAAAACGACGTAGTTTTGAGGTTAGGAGAATTAATGAAAGATCTTCTAGTAAAATTCATATAATAAATACAAAATCAAAAATACAAAAACACCCTTCATTAATTCCCTTAACTCCCAAAACGACGTAGTTTTGGGATGACTTGACATAAGCTTATGTCAAGTGACATGACAAACGATAAATCCTATATATATGTGTGTGTGTGTGTGTGTGTGTGTTAATGTTGCTTCCTAGGTTTTGAGCTCTGTGACGTAGCTTCTCCATCCTGACTAATACATTCATTGTAGCCATTATACTTAATTGTTTAATTAGTGTCTTAATGATGTACATGACTTCTTAACATGCCTAAATCATATATAAGAAATTTATTTAACATTAACAAAATCAAATTTCATGCCTTTTGTCACGCCCCGAAATTTGGTAACGTGACTGATACGGAAAGTGAAGGAGACCTACCCTTCCCAGACCGTGGGACCACAACCAACACTGTTAAATACCATAACCTTCACAGCACAGTTACTACCAAGGTTAGATCATATCATAATAGAATGTTCAAAATAACTAACAGCACAAAATATAGAGCTCAGCTCCATCCATACACACTGTATACATGCTTTGAACTAAAATACGGGCCGGGATCCTGCCTAGGGTATACGTGGAGCAACTAGCCTGATCAACAGCAATACAACCAAGCAACAAGTATTTACATCACCCAAAAAGGCTCTACAAAAGAAATGCCAGCAGCTTTGGACTCCAATAGACTTCTCACAGATTGGCCGCAGGCCCAACGTCAGCAGTACTATCTGGACCAAGCAAATTTTCCGGTGAATAACGTCCCAAAGATAAAAATAAAATAAGTACAGAAGTAAACCGTTAAAATATGAATTCTCCGATAATATCGGTTTCAGCAATAAATCACAGCTCCATAACATGCAAATATAGTCGGAGCAAAACTATATATATATAGGGATGAAAAATCAAATACTTTGAAATATGAAATCACTTAATTTGAAGTATGTAATGAATCATCTGTTTTACAAAATCAGTTCAAACAGTTAAATCTCAAAACCACATCTTTTAGTAGGACTTCAACAGAACGATGTAACAAGCGTGGACACACAGTCCACGGGGGTAAACTAACCAAGCGCGGCAAAGCCACGAAAACAAGCGTGGACACACAGTCCACGAGGGTAAGTAACCAAGCGTAGCTCGAGGCTACGAAATCAAGCGTAGACACACAATCCACGAAAACAAGCGCAGCACGAAGCTACGAATCAAGCGCAGGTACAAGACCCACGAAAACAAGCGTGAGATAAATCCCACGAATATCAAGCGAGCTCGAGGTTAACCATGGTGCACCAAGGACTAATAGTACTGCTGTTAGTAACCAGCGTTCTGTATTCAGTCCTCTCAAAAACAATTACAAACATGCTTGGGGTCAATTCATCAAAACTATAAAAGTTTTGCCTTCAAGACAATATCAATCTATCTCAGTTTCATAATCAATTCCCCAGCATGAACTTTCACAACAACATTTCAAAGCTTTCCTTGAGTTTCAATATGTCACCAATATCCTTTTCCAATTTCAAAAACTCACCTAATACCATTTCAAAATTTCAAGACCAACTCAATATAAAATTTATGAAAAATATCTCAAAACCCTCTTTACCAATCAAGTGCGTAATCATGAATTGGACTATGAAGTGGTTGAAGAAAATAAATAATAACAAATAAAATCATCAATCTTTGTTCATGTGATTTCAATAAGAAAATGCAACAAATATGATAAACTTCCTTTTTGCAAAACCATGCTTCTTAGTATGGTGATTAACATGAAAATATGACAAGTAGTAAAAACGTAATTTAATAAAAACATTGTAAAGGGACGTTATTCACTCACCAGCAAATCTCAAGCTACGCTTCCTTCTCCAACATTATCGGTTTCCAAACAATTTACTCCATCTCCTCCTAACACCCAACAAAATCACAACAATAAACCCTTCTTAGATCAACAATAGAATCACACAGCAAGAAACAAAACAAAGGAACCTCCTTGCCTAACCATGCATGTAACCATCCATCTACAATGGAGCCTATTTCACACCCACACAACCAAACTTCAGCATTAAATCACTGATCTGTTCGACCAACCCCAAACCAGCGACAAGGAAGGAGGAAAATAAAAATCGAAGTATTAGATCAGCAAAGAACCCAAACTGAAAAACCCTAAAGCCCCTTCGTTCGACACACCCTTCAACCAAAATAGCCTCCAACTACCCACTTCTTGAAGCCAAACAGCAGGAATAGAACTATACCTAAACCCTACATCTAAAATACCCTAGCAGCAAGCCACACCATAGACACCGAGACAACAAAACAAAACAGAGGAAATTTTTAATCTCAGAAGCGACAGGATCCGAACCAGAAGGAGACACCGACGACGAACTGCTTGAGCCTCGGTGGCGAATACGGACGGAAAGGACGAGGGAGACTGATCGGACGCTAGTGGCAGGGGTGATTCCAACTTCGCGAAGCTTCACGCTCCCTCTAGATCTCGTGACGCGTCCGAGACAATAGGGGTCTGATTTCCCCTTTATTCCATTTCGCCATTGTTTTTTTTTTAAAAAAAAAAACAATAAAAACCATTAGGGCATTTCAGTAATTCCAACCACCGAACCAAGAATCAAATGGAGAAACACAACTTGTCTTCTCTTTTCCTTGTTTGCTTTCTTTTCTTTTTTTTTTTGATACGCCTTATTATTTTTTTTTTTTCGGGCTGTTACACCTTTAACTCATAAACGATCAACAGCCTTTCATCTGAGAGGGATGAGGGGGAGTGTGTGGGAATAAAAGGATGAGTTTGGATTCTTAAAGTCAATTTATAATAATTCGTCAATTTAAAAGGGAAAATTATTTTAAGGTGATTAATTGTTAAGTCATCTTTAATTAATGCCTTAATTATACTAGCTATACATTTTTTAATTGGGAAAATTCTAAGAAAATATCACGTGAACTTTAAAATCTAAAATAGATTATTTCACAATAAAATGAGTTATTAATTGCTTTATTATTCTTATTAATCTTATTATTATTGTTGTCAACAGTGTTTTTAAGTATAAGTGGTATTTCTCAGTCATTTTTTTAAAAAAAAAATAAATTAGTTGTGTTTTGCTTACATTTTTTTGAGGTGACCCAACCAATTATCAAGATAATCTAACCTGTCCGTGCAGCCAAAAAGTCAATTTCGGAGAGCGCTGTGTTTTGTCTCTTATTATATCTCTTACGAGCCACATTTATAATTGATTTACTCATTGAGTAGCAATAATTGAGAGTGTAATAATACAACTTATTAAAATATGAGCATGAGGGAGCGATAATTAAATTAAGAGGTGTAGCATATTTTGTATTCTTGGATATATAATAATTCATACTTCTATCACGTTCCTTTTGTCATGACGGCTTGATTAAGGGGATAAGGCCTGATTTTGAGCGTCGAGTCATTAATTTAAGATAAATACACTTTTGTAGGATGCAGAAAAAGAATTTTGCAGCAAGCCAAAAACGACGTTGTTTCATCAAATTTGAATTGGCTTTCCTTCACAATTCAGAGCATCTCTCGACATTGGTGGGGTTTCAAAGCAACGGAAGAAGAAATGCTAATGGAGTTTTATTGCTCGAAGTACGCCAATCAGTTCGAATCATCAAATCTTTTGCAAATTATCAGAGAGTGGGATCGAGGAGAACTCCACAAGCAGGAGGGCCTCTAATTCCAAGAACAGGATGGAGGAGTACAATATAGCTATGAAGCAAATGATGAGGAACCCTTATGAGTATTGCCACGACTTGGGTTGGTTTCGTCTCTATTCGTTTTGCGCCCGATGCATTACTATTTAGCTTTCCATTCCAATTCTCGGTTCGTATAAGTTGTTCTGTACAATGTTCCCTTTGTTAAGATATGTTTCTGAGAAATGTGATCTCTGCTACGATTGATTATGGCTGCTTCTAGGGAAGATTGAAATAGTTATGAAAATCAGAGGCAAAATCAGATATAAAGAGGAAAAAAAGAAAGATGAAAAACGTCGTTTTTGGCTTGCTGCAGAATGTTTTTTCTGCAGTAAAAATAGATATGTTATTCCCTTAGTTATGCTATCTAATTCACCAATTGAGTTTCAACCTTGCAATAATTGGTAATATTCTATATATAAATCATATCTAGAGAGTTAATTAATTTTGTTTAGCTATCTAATTCACCAATTGTATGCATACATACATACATACATACATAGTTTTCATATTTATTAATTTTGTTCCACTTTACCTCCATTAATGCTCACCAAACAATAATCAAAAAGAAGAGGGAAGTAGAAAATTAAAAAAGATAACTAAGCTGATTTTAAAAATATATGTCATTTAACTAATTTTTTTTGATCTGACAAAATTAGGCAAATATGTATTTTATTAAAAACTAGAAGAAGTACTATAAACTCTCTTTTGTCCTATTTATAAACAAACTTCTCTTTTATTAGTTTACTCCTACTACACACACACATATACATACACACACACTTTGTCTAAAAATTTAACACACGTTTTTGTGTTCTTACTCTTAGTTAATTACATGGCTCTCTCATATTTTTTTTCCCACTCATTCCCGCTCATTTTTTCCAACTCATTCTCTCTCACTCATCATCTTCATAAATAAGAGTATCTTTGAAAAAAAATTTATTTAATGGGAAATTTTAAAATTTTTAATGGTGGAATATAGTATTTTAATTTTTTAAATATTTAATGGTGGTAATTATTTAATATTTAACAACATGGGTGAGCACTTTGGTCAAATTAAAAAAATTATAATGACATTAGTGTCTTTTTTATTTTGTTACAGTATGTTTGCATCGCTATTCATCTGTTCTTGCCTTATAATCATGATTACATCAAATGATGTAATCAAAACTATAAAATGTAATCCTTTTTATATTACATAAGTATAACCAAATACTGTAATTAGAATCATATGCAATCATCTCCTATGAAATCGAATCATACGAGTCATTAGAGAATATCTACTCAATCATTCTTGGGCCTCGGTTGTGATGATTTGGGCTTGTAATGAGCCTTAGTTGATATTGGGTCACTTTTTGCGCAAATACTTGTTATCCAATTCTAATGTAATATGTTTATAGCCAATATATGTTAATCTAGTTAGTAAAGGAGTTGGCTCATAACATAAAATTGTGAGTTCAAATTCTACCGATATGAGGATTTTATTAATAGACAATTTGTAAGACCTCTATAAGTGTTTTTTAAAGCCCAGAGACATACCTAACCCCCTATGCCAACCCATCTTCCATATTTGTCACCAATGGTTCCTCGGTTCGTGTCCTTGGTTCAGGAATTGTTTTACCAACACCATCCATTTCTCTCTCTTCTGTTCTTAATGTTCTTGATCTCACCTTTAGTCTTTTGTCTCCTAGTAAACTGACTCGTCATTTAAACTGTTGTATCTCACTATACCCTGACCATTGTTTAATTCAGGATCTTTCGACGAGGCAGATTATTGGTAGAGGCTACGAATCTGGTGGACATTACATCCTTGATGATTAGGTGCCGCGTTCTGTTGCTTGTACTGGTGGGTCATCTCCTTTTTGAAGTCTATTGTTGTCTCGGTCATGTGTCCCTTTCTTCCCTAAAACGGTTGTACCCTCAGTTTTTATTTGTTTCTTCTTAGATTGTGAGTCATGTCAATTTACCAAACACCACCGTGTTCATGTGGCACCTCGAGTCAATAAACGAGATGCGTCTCCTTTTGATTTAGTTCATTATGATGTTTGGGGTCCTTGTTCAGTTTTGTCTCAGACTAGTTGTCGATACTTTGTTACCTTTGTTGATGATTTTTCCTGAACTACTTGGCTTTACTTAATGAAACAGCGCTCTGAATTGTTCACTCATTTTCGTCATTTCTGTGGTGAAATTCAAACAAAGTTTAATACTCCCGTGAAAATTCTTCAAAGTAATAATGCAAAGGAATATTTTTCTGCACCCTTTACTAATTATATGCATAGTCATGGCATCGTTCTTCAATCATCATGTGTTGATACACCTGCTCAAAATGGTGTTGCTGAAAGAAAGAACCTTCATCTCTTAGAAACTGCCCGTGCTCTCATGTTTCACTCTTGTGTGCCTAAATCGTTTTGGGCCGATGCCGTGTCTACTACTTGTTTTCTCATAAATCACATGCCTTCGGCTATCCTTAGCAGTTCCGTGCCATAGTCCATTCTGTTTCCCACCACTAAGGTGTTTCCAGTTGATCCCAAAATTTTTGGTTGTGTTTATTTTGTTCGGGATGTTCGTCCGAGTGTTAGTAAGCTTGACCCCAAGTCCTTAAAATGTGTCTTCTTGGTTATTCTTGTGTTTAGAAAGGCTATTGATGTTACTCTCCTGACCTCCGTCGTTATCTTGTGTCCACTGATATGACCTTTCATAAGTCTTCATTTTTCTTCAAGTCTTTGAACTTATCTGAGTCATCCACTGTTGTTAATGAACCTGATGATCTTTTGGTTTATCGTGTTCCTTTCTCACTAGTCCCAGCAGCTGCTCCGATCCCTAATCTTCCTGATGATGCTGATGTTGCTATTCCTTCGCCTTCGCCAGTGACTGCTTTGCTGACGGATTCCATTCTTGCCTCCATGGTCCCTGAGCCTGCAACCCCTACCCCTGCCACTCCTATTCCTGACCCCTTATTCTTGACTCTGCCGTTGACCAATCTGTTGACTTACCTATAGCCCTTCGCAAAGGTACCCGTCCTTCTTGTCCTCCCAAGCGATATGCTGATTGTACTTATCCTATCTCCTCATTTATGTCCTACCACCGATTGTCCCCTGTTTCCTATTCCCTTGTAACCACCCTTGAGTCCATTTCTACCCCTACTACCTTTCACCAAGCCTTGACTCACCCTGGTTGGCGTGCCGCAATGGAAGAAGAAATGATGGCCCTTGATACGGCTGGTACTTGGACTCTTGTTGATCTACCTTCTGGGAAGAAGGCCATTGGTTGTAAATGAGTGTTTGTTGTGAAGACTAAAGCTGATGGTTCCTTAGATTGGTTGAAAGCTTGTCTTGTTGCAAAAGGGTACGCTCAGACTTATGGCCTTGATTACTCTGAGACTTTCTTCCTTGTGGCTAAGCTTACTTCAGTCCTTCTCCTTGTCTCTTTGGCTGCCACCTATCACTGGGATTTGCATCAGTTGGATGTTAAGAATGCATTTTTGAATGATGATCTTCTTGAGGAAGTGTATATGGAGCAACCACCCGGGTTTGTTGCTCAGGGGGAGCATCGGAAAGTATGTTATCTTCGAAAGTCATTGTATGGTTTAAAGCAAAGTCCTCGTGTTTGGTTCGATAGGTTTTGTGGTGTGGTCAAGAAGTTTGGTTTAAACCAATGTAAGAGTGATCATTCTGTGTTCTACCAACAGTCCAATGCATGAATGATTCTTCTAGTAGTGTATGTTGATGATATTGTGATTACTGGGAGTAACATTGCTGGCATTTCAGAGCTTAAAATCTTCTTTAACTCCCACTTTCAAACAAAAGACTTAGAACCGTTGAAGTACTTCCTTGGTATTGATTATTGAAGTCTTGAGAAGCAAGAAGGGAATTCTTTTGACTCAGAGGAAGTATGTTCTTGATCTATTAAAGGAGACTGGAAAGCTTGGAGCTGCACCAAGTAGCATTCCCATGATTCCAAATCTGTTCCTAGATCTAAATGATACCATGTGGGATGAACTTCCTGATGACCTAAAGAAGAAGATTGATCTAGAGAAACTGAAGCCATTTGCATCTCCTGAGAGATATAGGAGACTCATTGGGAAGATGAATTATTTGACAGTAAATTGCCCTGATATAACCTTTTCGGTCAGTGTACTTAGCCAATTCATGGCATCTCTCACAGTGGCACAGTGGGAAGCCTTAGAGCATATCTTGCACTATTTGAAAGGCTCCCCTGGTCGTGGCCTTCTCTATATAGATTATGGGCATACTAAAGTTGAATGCTTCTGTGATGCTAATCATGCAGGATCTAAGGCCACAAGACGGTCCACTACAGGTTACTGTGTATTTGTTGGTGGTAACTTGATATCTTGGAGAAGTAAGAAGCAAGGCGTTGTGTGAAAATCAAGTACAGAAGCAGAATACAGAGCCATGTCACAATCAGTGCAAGAAACTGTGTGGGTATTTTAGCTCATGAAGGAAATCGGCATTACCACAGTATTACCTGCGAAACTGCGGTGTGACAATAAAGCAGCGCTCCATATAGCATCAAACTCTGTGTTCCATGAATATACGAAGCATATCGAAATCGATTGTCACTTTATTCGTGACAAGATAAAAGAAAATGTTGTATCCACAGGGCATGTGCGATCAAATGACTAGCTAGCAGATCTTTTAATGAAAACCTTAAATGGGACACGAGTTGAGTACCTTTGTAACAAGTTGGACATAATAAACATATATGCTCCAACTTGAGGGGAAGTGTTAGGAAATAATATGTAACATCCCGCCTTTTTAAATATGGTTTTCAAATGAGATTATCAGAGCTTTGAAGAAATTAATCAGAGTGGCATCGGAAAAGATTTTATTTTTAAAACAATATCTCAATCAGAGCATCAGAATAAAATTTTTTCTTTAAAAGAGCGAGTAACTGATATACATTCCCTGTTGTTGAGTCTGGTTGCTATTACAGTGGTACAAATTTCTGGATATTTATGATTACAACGTCCCCTAGGTACTTCTCTGCCTGTGCCTTCTCATGTGCTATTCATCCTTGTTCTTGTCCCGGTTCTACCAATATCTGAGACTATGAGCTGGGGTTCAATTCCCATTGAACCCCAGGTAACGGTTAACCTCATGCTTATGTACAGTTATGTATGACAAATATTCATGATAAAACAACAATATCCATATTCAATATTCATTTCTCAAAGATAAAAACATAACCATCATATATCCATATTATTCCATATTCATATCAAACCAGTCTGCACTCTTCACCAGTGCCACGATGGCCTATCGTGTCCTCAGCGCGCTAGGAAAACTCAAACGGCATTACCAAGACTGTAACCCGTATATAGCTGTATATATAGTCAAATAATTTTTAAAGCAGAGTCACAGTCTATGAGCATATCTACCACATACAAGTGTACAATAAGCATCAGAGTTAGTGTTACAGTACGCGTCCGTACATTCGTTGACGATATCGGTACGCTGTCGTTCGGTCGGTGATCACGTTTACCCTATAATGGTAATATGGTATTTATTAAATCAAAAATAATATTCTAGAAGGTATCCTAGTCACTAATGACCCTTTTTACCCTTGGTTGGATTATTTCTCAACTTATCACCTTTAATTCTTTAAAAAACGCTGGTGCAAAATCTGGGCAGAATTTCGCCTAACTTTGAAAAATCATAACTAATTCTAGAAAAATCCAAACGAGGATCCGTAAAATTCCTCAAAATCCTTAGGATGTCTAGTTTAAAGGAAAAATAATGGCCTTTGCCCAGATTCCACGGTTAATTCCCAGTTTTTAAGTTTTGAGCCTCTGCCCAGAATTTTCCCAGAAATTCGTAGCCTAACTTTGAAGATTTTTATCTCACTGTACAGAAATCATTTGGACATGATATTTACATATTTAGAAAGCCCTATATGTCTAGTTTGATCATGAATTTTCCCAGAATTTTTCAACATCATTTTCAACATGAAATATAAGCCTTTTTATGACTGATTCAGAAATTCCAGAACCGATGAAATTTTGCCAGAACTTCGTTACTTCGGTGTTTCTCCTCCGGAAATTTTGCTAAAACCTCTTCTTCATCAATTTTTCGAAATAAAGATGATTTTAACCATAAAAACATGAATCTAAAATTATTCTAGAATATTTAAGATCTAACCTACTTCTATCTAAGAATTTAAAAACTAAAACTAAAGAACTACAAAACTAAGAACTAAAACTAAAGACAAGCTTACCTCTTGAAGACTCTTTCTCTTCCTCCTTATTGCTTCACTCCACTCTTGTTTAGAATGGTTTTGGTGTGAAGAATTGTGAAGGGAGGAGCTCTCTATTTATAGGCAAAGTTCAAGGGTTAAATTGGTCATTTTCCAAGAGAACCAAAGTCTCATCTTTCCTCTCATCCTTTGGATCTAAACTTAGCATAGAAGTTTTCATCCCATCCCTTCATTATAAAACATGATGTCATTTGGATGACATAATCAAGACTTAAGTGTTATTAACAAGTTTTGTTCTATCTTTTTGTGTTGTTATAAATTCATTTAGTGATCCTAATGAAGTGTTATGCTAGTTTTCTTTTTGGTTTTGTAATCTAGAATTTCTTGGCTTCATTTTGAAACCAATTTTGCCTATCTTCTCTATTGGTTTCCATCTTCAACAATTAAGGAAATGACTTTGGTTATACTTGTTTTCATGCTTGATTTATGCTTGTTATGGATCCCAACTTAGTTTTAATACTTAGTTCATGGATTTCAAGATATGATTTAGTTTGTAGGAATTTTTATTTGTTTATGTATAGAATTAGTTTTCTTGGATTATTCTATTTATTCATTTATCTAAATTTCCATTGGCTCTTTCTTTGACTTCCTTTCCCTCTTCATACTAGACACACACACATGCACAACAATAGCATACACACACATGCACAACCATGACATCATCACATGCATCACCTTATCTTCCAAAGCCTTGAAAGTCTTAGATAGGATTGTGATTCATCATGTAGGTGTGTGACTCACCTCATGCTTAGGTTAGTGACTCATGCAAGCTTAGGATGATGATTCATTTAATAGAGTTGTGATTCATCTTTTAGGGTAGTGACTCACCTTGTGTAGAGTTATGATTCATTTTGCATATGTATAATTGCTTCTTTAAATTAGAATTTCCTACTTCTTCCATTTTGTGTTCCACTAGATAGAAATTCATTTGGGGATCCTAATGAAGTTGTATGTACATTTTCTCATTGGTTTTGAATTCTTGAAGTTCTTAGCTTCATTTAGAGACCAATATCACTTACTCTCTCATTTGGTATCAATTTGCAAGGTTTGGGGAAATAACCTTGGTTATACTCATTTTCAAGCTTGAATTATGCTTGTTCATAATCTCTTTTTATATTTGATCTATGATTAATGGATTTCAAGATACAATTTAGTTTGTATAGATTTCTCTTTGCTTATGTCTTGAATTATTTCTATTGATTAACTTAATTTAATTTACATAAGATTTATACTAAATTCCCATTGGTTGTTGCTTTGACTTCTCCCCCTAGGCTCACAACAATAGCACTCACAACACTCTCTCTCTTTCCCACACACATGCACAACTCCCTCTCATTGGTTGTCTTAAGTTCACATGGATTGTGTTTTATGAGAATTAATTTAAGCCTTAGGATTTAACTTTAGTAGATTTAATCCAAACCTTCAATTTGTATTAGTCTCTTATTGGTCCAATGAATTTTATGAGGATTAAGAACATTTTCTTGATTTATCATTGGCTAATCCAATTTCACAAGGATTAAGCTTTTATAATTATTTAAGCCCTTAGATTGTCTTTATGGGGTTAATTCTTGACCCTTAGATCATAGTTGATTTTATTGACTTTTCAAAGCTTGATTAGAATTTAATTATCATCCTAATCCAATACTTAATTGCCCCTTGATTATTGTATTATTGACTTTTTAGGGTAGTTTAAGATTATTGTTAATCTATTTTATGCTAATCTCATCCCCTATTGGTCTTTGATTCTTAATTAGCTTAACACATCCTTAATTGATGACAATTAGTATTAATTGTAAATAATTAGCTAAATACTCCCTTAGTGTAATTTTAATTGTTCATTAAGTGTTGGTGATTACCTTTTAATTGTTCAAGTGTTTTGATAATTCTTTATGAAATTTGATGAATTAAATATGGACTAGTATTAGTTCTAGGGTTTTAGAAAATTTGGTCTCTTAAATGTTTATAAAATTGGTGTTTAAAACCCTTTGATTAATTATGAAAATTAATACAATTATTCCAATTATTGCAAATTAAATTGTCCCTTAGTTGTTAGTAATTTCTCTTATGATTAAATCAGGATTACTCTTAGTTTTAGAGACTTTAGGGCATTTTATAATGTTTTATGATCCTTCATGTAATTTTTAAAATTGGGTTTTACCCTATTTAAATTCTAGAGAAAATTTGCCCAGCATATTCTCCTATTTTTAATAGGTATCATTTGCCAAAATATACTATTTTTAATGAATATGAATTTTAGGATATTCCATTCCTCCAATTTTCTTTATGTATTTTCATAACTCTTTCTTGTTATTCTTGATTATACAAGAACCCTAATTTAATTTGGTAATTGTTTGTATTTTTATGATATCTTATGATCCCTAGAAAAATTCAATCTTAATCCTATATAAGGATTTCCTAGAAATCATACCTCATAATTTGAGACCACATATTCACCTAGTTTAAATAGGTGTCATTTATCAAAATATTGTAGTTATGAGAAATTATAATTTTTGGGGTATTACATAATATATGTTACGAAATAATATATTAGTATTAATGTAAATATCTGAAATCATGGGATTATAATCAGATCCCATATAGTTAGGGATTACACATATAATTATCATTATGAGCCATTATGTATAGGCTCATCTCTTCTATACAAATGCACATACGTTTGTCATGAATAATACATAATATTCACATTGTTTAGTTTACATATGACATGGGCGTGTCATCAGTGGATGGGACTTGGGATTTTAGCTCCAGTTTCTTAACCAGGTAGGCATTTTTACACAAAAAAAAAAAAAGCATTTCGTGTTGGACGCTTTGAAAATAAAACATATGTATATTTTTGCACCTTTGTCTTCTTTACTTCCTCCTTATTGTTTCTCAGTATTGTTTTTATTGTTACTGTTGCTATATAGATGCTGCTTCTTAGTATCTTAATCTCTTCGTTTTTGGAGGGATTGTTTATAGTGTAAATGCTAGTTGGTTAGCTGAAAATGCAACTCATATCCCATTATCCATCACTATTGGGCTTATGAAAGGTGCTCACACTAGTACGGAACCAGTTTGGGTGATGAGGACCCACAATTTAATATAGTCATTTGGTTTGGATTTAATTTTTTCCAACTCATGGCTTTTTAAATCAGAATTCATTTTTTTAAAAAAAATATTAATTAAGAGATTATTTTTATTTTAGATTCTATATCTATCAAACTAATTTTTTAAAAAATAAAGATTAAAAAGATCAAATCTGTACTTTCCAAATCATAATTTAGGTGGTCTACATATGATGAGGTAGGTGTGTTTATTATTATGAGGTGGATTTTAATAAGACACATTATAGGCTAAAAAATATTAAATTTTATTAACTCTGCAATTAAAATTCAACAACTTTTTAACATTATTTTTATTTAATATACATTATACATCTTTAGAATATAGTATACACAATAATGAATGAAGGTTAAAATTATACATTTATATAAAAAAAAGAAATTGATGATGTGACTTATAAATAGGATAAAAACTTCAAAGATGGATTAATTACATATATTCCTTAGAACCAATTTGTTTAAGATTTAGGAAGAAAGTTATTTTCGTTAAATAAGGAGTTCTTAAGATAACCTTAAGCTAATTATGACGAATATATATATATATATATATATATATATATATATATATTTGTGTATGTGTGTTGTAAAGATTGGTATGGGAAAAAATATGGGGCCTGTGTGTTTCTTTCTTTTATACTTTTTTTAAAAACAGTTTTATAAAATTATTTTTAAAATCAAGTTTCAAAAACAATTTTTTTTAATAGCTGTTTTAGAAAATATGTTTTTAAAGTGATGTGGCAGTGGTAACCACGTCCGAAGGTGATGTTGCAGTTGTCGGCGTTGGTGGTGTAATGTTGATAATAGACATGTGACGACCTCAAAAATAAGAAGAAAAAAAAGAAAACTCTTAAAATCTGTTTTTATTTTTTAATTTTTAAAACAACTTCCTGTTTTTTTAAAACAACTTGTTGAAAACAGTTTCTCAATTTTTTTTAATTATTTTTCTTTTTTTTAAAAAACTGTTTTTAAACACAAAAATTAACAACTCCGTGGTTTTTTGTTTTGAAACCCAAAAATGAAACTGCTGATGGGTTCCTGTGGCAGTGAGTTCAACGGCGTGTTTTACAGTGAATGGAAAGGAAAACAACTTATTAACTGATTGCCTCACAAAATTAAGGAATAATCAAATCAATGTTTAATTTTGAATTTTAAAGCAAAGAAGAAGTGATATCGGGACCTTCATTTTTCAATGAAGATGGAGATGGTAACATCATATATGGAAGAATTTAAAATGCAATCTCCTTCCATCCCTCTTACTGTTGCAAGAGGCCGAAACTATTCCAGATATTAAAATATTCATTGAACAAAAATATACAAAACCACTATTTAGATATCTTCAATATACAATTCTCAAATATAGTTTTTTTTCCCCTTTCAAACAGAAAAATAAATAATGCATCACATACAAAATAGTAGGCAAAGATAGTAATTGTAACTACCATGTCCATTTGAAATGATTATCCAATATACATATGAAATTCCATAACACTAGAGTAGCAGCAAAAGACTTAAAATGTATAAATACCTCTCATAATGTTAAAAGATCTGAAGTAGCAATTCATATAGCCCTCGATCGAAATATATTTTAAAAAAAACAAAACATTTTTAGTAGAAAAAGACGTTAGGGATTCTTTTGACAGGAGGTGAGCACAGTGATGGGATGAGAAAAGCCATGACCCATCAGAATCCCTTAAGGAAACAAATTAGGTTTTTTGCATAGATACTACTCTATCAGTCTACTGCTATTTATAATATCCTATCAAGGCTACTAATAGCTTAACGGATTGAGTGATTACCCTAAACCCGAGCGCAGTCTATCTTACAGTAGAGTCACACACAAGAGATGTTTTATTTAAAACAGGAAGTGAAATATCTAGAATATATAAATATAATCCCAACATTAAATAATACTACCTCCGGTTCTACAAAAGTGTTTCTATAATAAAGACGGGAGGGAGTAAGATATAATATATAATGTAATATAATATCTAACAGTGGCAGGTTTAGAATAATTGCAGCCATATATAGGAATACTCTTGAATTGATGAAGAGTGTATGGATAGACTTGGTAATGGTTCAAACTTAGAATGAACAAATGGATGATGGGTCTAACCAAAATGTGATATGATAGTGTGCTGGGAGTAGGATAATACTTTTAGAAAGGTATGTTTTTGTGGAAGTCAAAACAATGTGTTTGTAGCGGTTTCAACGGCTACAACGTGTAATAGCGACTTAAAAAACCACTACAAAAATTGCCACATCAAGAAGTTTTGAAGAAATTCAACCAAATTGCTATGCACTTGGTCAAACCTGCTACAACGCTTGTAGCGGCCCAAATCTAACTAACTATTAGTTCACTGCTTGAATTTGTAATGGTTAGTAACTGTTACTAAGGAGGGAAGAAACCAAGGTGTCGTTTGTCATGGTTGATGAGTGACTACTACAAACGTTTGTGCAGAAACATTTTTTTATTTTGCCTTGGTGAAATGTCTGCGGCGGTTGTCAATCGCTACAAAATTGAGGTGTGAAAATACTTTTGTTAATGCAGGAAGTGACTTTTTGAAATTTGAGTCGAAATTAGTAGAGGTTGTATAACCGATACAAACATGTTTTCAGAAAAATTTGAAATTTGTGCCTTTTATTTAGTACCAATTACATAACCAATACAAATTTGTTTATCAAAATTTGAATTCTTTTTTGTGAAAATTGAACTTTCTACCAAAACATAGAAGTGATTGGAAAACCGCTACTAAGATTTTGGAAATTTTTGTTAAAAAAGGTTTTTTTTTTGGGCAATTGTAGTGAAGTCGAAAATATATGTAATTTTGTTTCCAAATTGAGTAAATAACTAGTTATTGAGGGGTATCCTTTTAAATACATATGTAAAAGAAGAAATTTATTTGGTTAAATTGTAAAATGATATTAATGTATTAAAAAATTAGTATGTGTAATTCATATTCATTGAACAGGTAGAAAGAAAGTTATGAAATTATTATTTGTAGTGATTCTAACATATCACCATGTGAAATCAAATGCAATTGAAGAGAAGAAACAAGGTTAGTTAAAAAAATAAACAACATGAATTAAATAAATACAGAAATGAGGAAAGAAAAGAATATAGAGAAATTTCCATCTTTTGACATAAAAAAGCAATATGACACCATGATCCCATGAAGAAGAGCAAAGAACAAATAATTGTCCAGCTTGGTAGTAGTAGCGGTTGAAGTGATGATGCTTGTAGCGGTTGTTTCCATCTAACCACTGCAAATCACTAATACAAAACGCTTGTTTTGTGCCTAGTCAAACCGACGCAACTTTGCAGTGGTTGTCAGTGTTTTTTTAATTTACTTTTATTGTTGCTCCCTCAATAATAATCAAAGAAGAGAGGAGAGAAGGAATTAAGGAAAATTATTATAGTGGTTTAAAAAATACATGTAATATTAACTAACTACTTTAATATAATCCAATCAAGTAAATATGTCTTATATTAAGAACCGGAGGGAGTAACTAATAATGTTTAATGGGTGGGTCTTCGTATCTATGTTTTGGGTTTCCGCCCTAGGCTGTCTTTTCTTTTGGGCCAACAATTTTGGGTGTTTTCACTAATTATTTTCAATTTGTTCACAATAATTAGACATAGATGTTTTTTTTTTCTTTTTGAGATAATTGTTACAAATTCATTGTCAACTAACTGACCTGATTTTTTTTTTTTTTGGATTATCTCATTAATTTTTTCTGTTACAATGAAGTTCTTTACCTTGATAGTTTGGATTAACATATTCTGCTTCTTCACTTTTGCTGTTTAGAAATTTTTTTCAACACTAAAAGAGATTTAAAATGTCATTCAAACAAAAAATAATAATCTTGATTATATATAATATTAGCTTTAGTCCTTAAAATAATAGCTAGTTGAGGGGTTGAATTTGGTCTTAAATATAAGTCTCAATCCACTTAGTATCCATATTGATTGCACAATATGTTAAGGGACTTTATATCAAGAAATAGTTTCAATGCCAATGATTTAAGAGGATATTTTAGGAAAATTAACATATATTTTTGACAAAAAAAATATTTAACCAATTTCTTTAATTAGTAGTATTGGAAACAATAAATAATTTATAATGCATTTTCAGTGGCAAGACAATACATATACATATATGTATGTATAGTATTTATAATTTTTAAATTTTAATAGTCTAAAGGTGCAAAAATAACTATAAGCTTTTTATCCAAAGTGTGCTCAACACTATATGCTTTTTGGAGGGACAAAAATACTCGTGAGTGTTCAAAAGAAGATTCTTTAATTAGTAGTGTTAGAAATAATAAATAATTTAGAATGCATTTTCAGTGGCAAGACAATATATATATGTGTGTGTGTGTGTGTGTATCGTTTAGGGTTTATCATTTGTCATATCACTTGACATAAGATTATGTTAAGTTACCCCCAAAACTATGTCATTTTGGGAGTTAGGTGAATTAATGAAGAGTGTTTTAGTAAAATTCATATAATAAATTCAAATACAAAACAAAAATACTAAAATACCCTACATTAATTCTCCTAACTCTCAAAATGATGTAGTTTTCGAGTGACTTAACAAAACTTTATGTCAAGTGACATGACAAACGATAAACCCATATATATATATGTGTGTGTGTGTGTGTGTGTACATCACCTATGTATGTATATACATAGTATATATGTGTGTGTAGGTGTACATAAACACACCAATATATGTATGTGTTATATATATATATATATGTGTGTGTGTGTGTATGTATATGTACATATATATATATATCTAGATATGTTGTTTAAATTTTAATAGGCTAAAGGGACAAAAATATCTATAAGCTTTTATCTAAAGTGCGCTTAACACTATATGCTTTTTAGAGGGACAAAAATACTCATGAGTGTTCAAAAGCGGATAAAAAATAACCTTGCCAATAATCCTTAAAATGTTAACCATTAATGAGACTTAGGTTGAATAAAAATGCTAACGTGTAGGGGGTGACTTGACAATACAACCAATGGAGTGGCTGGTGGCAATGGGGCAGACGAAGATGTTGGGAATGGTGAGAATCTCAAATGTTCTAGAAGGCTGAAATGACATTCCCTTCTGGTCATTAATATATTCTCAAATTTACTTCATTTGATTAGATTAAGGAAATTAGTTGAGTTAGTTAACATGACATGTGTTTTCTAAAACATATTAATATAAGGCAAATATGAAAGCAATATCTTATATTTAGAATCAAAATCAACTCTCTAAATATGTCTTATATTAAGAATCGAAAGAGTAAAAGGGCCAAAAGCTGAGTTGATGCTGAAGGAATGATGTGAAAAGGGAATGTGGTGGGATGATGGAGAGAGAGGGAGGACAGAGAAGAAGAAGATAGTGAAAGAGTGAACGAAGAATGCTAGCTAGGAATTTTGTCCACATATCAGCATCCAACTCAACATTTTCATTCAAACTAAAACTCATAAGGATTAATGGCAAGGTTATTTTTGCTCCACTATTGAAAACTCATGGACATTTTGCATATCCAAAAAGCATATGGAGTCGAGAGAACTTTGAGAAAAAGCTTATGGTATTTTTGCACCATTCCCACCTTAGAAAGATATAATATCTTACCCATTCTAATGTAAACAAACAATATCTTATTATATTAAGGATCGAAAGAGTAAGAGGGCCAAAATTTGAGTTGATGTTGAAGGAATGATGGGAAAAGGGAATGCGGCGGGATGATGGAGAGAGAAAGAGGGAGGATAGAGAAGAAGAAGATAGTGAAAGAGTGAATAAAGAATGCTAGCTAGGAATTTTGTCCACATATTAGCATCCTGATCAACATTTTCATTCAAACAAAAACTCATAAGGATTAATGACAAGGTTATTTTCGCTCCACTATTGAACACTCATGGGCATTTTGCACCTCCAAAAAGCATATGGAGTTAAGAGAACTTTGAGAAAAAGCTCATGGTATTTTTGCACCTTTCCTATCTTAAAAAGATATAATATCTTACCCATTCTAATGTAATCAAACAATAGTATTGGTGACTTTTTCTTTCCAATTTTTCACTTATCAACTTTTGTTCCTGATATTGTCATTTGATTGATGCACAACTAAATCAGGAAACAAGAATGGAGATTGTCAAGACTATTGCTGAAAAAGTTGCAGAACCAATAATAGATTACATTGCGGAACCCATTGCAGGACAAGTGAGTTATCTAATTTTCTACAAAGATAATTTCAAGAATCTCAAGGATCAACATACAGAGCTAAAGAGAGTAAAGGGTACTATTAGTCATGAAGTGGAAGTAGAAAGAAACAATGGACGACAAATTTATGATGCCGTACAAAACTGGATGAATAGCGTGGATAAAATCATAGAAGAAGCAGAGCAACTTAGTAATGATCCTCGACATAGGAATGTTGCTTGTTGCAAAGGGCCTTTCCCTAATTTCAAGTCACGCCATCAACTCAGTAGAAAAGCAAAGAAAATGGCTAGAAACGTTGCTGAAGTAATGCAACAAAAAGATAACATTGGACCGCTTGCATTCTTGCCTAATCTAGAAGGAGTAGGATCCACTTCTGCTACAAGAGTTGAAAAGCTTGAGTCAAGAAGGGAAATGAAGGAGGACATTGTGTTGGCTTTAAAAGATCCCCACGTAAGCCGAGTAGGGGTCTATGGACTTGGTGGAGTGGGGAAAAGCACTCTAGTCAAAGAAGTTGCTAAACAAGTTAAAGATGACAACCTGTTTGATAAAGTTATTATGGCTAATATATCCCAAGTTGCAGATCTTGAAAGAATTCAACTTGAAATTGCAGATTTTTTGGGTCTTCGCTTTGAAGAGACGACCATAATTGGAAGAGCAGATCGCCTCTAGTAGAGGATTAAAAATGAGAGAAGTATCCTAGTTATATTGGATGATATTTGGGAAATACTTGAATTAGATAACTTGGGACTTCCTCTAAATGATCATAAGGGGTGCAAGCTATTGTTGATTTCTAGAAAACTAGATATATTACAAAATATGGAGACTCAAAAATATTTCTTGATAGGTGTTTAAAATGAAGAAGAAGCTTGGAGCTTGTTTGAAGATATGGTGGGTGATATTGTTAAAGATGCTAATTTGCATGACATAGCAATCCAAGTGGCCTAAAAATGTGCAAGCTTGATTGTTCTAATAGTGACAGTTGCAAGAGCATTAAAAAATAAAGATGATACTGATTCTTGGAAAGATGCCTTAAACCAGTTGAAGACTGTTGATGAGGAAGGAATGGGTGAGAAAATTTATTCAGCTTTAGAGTTAAGTTACAATCATCTTGATGGTGATGATGTGAAGACACTTTTCTTGCTTTATGGATCACTAAGTCAAAGATTTCTAGTTGAATACTTGTTGAAATGTGTTATGGGTTTAGGGATATTCAAGCATATTAATACTCCAAGAGATGCAAGACTTAAACTTCACAGACTGATTAGTTCCTTAAAGGCATCTTGTCTATTGCTCGAAGACAAGTCAAACATGAAAGTTGAAATGCATGACATTGTACATGAAGTAGCAGTCTCAATTGCTTCAAGAGATCAACATGTTTTCAAAATTGGAATGGGTGGTGATTTGAAAAAGTGGCCATCAGAGGTATTCCTTCAAAGATGCACTCAAATTATCTTAGACCAGTGTCATATTTCCAAGCTTCCTGAAAGGTTAGAGTGTCCTAATATTAAACTTTTCTACCTGTATAATAAGAATGAATCTATAAGTGTCCCAGACTCTTTCTTTGGGGGAATGAAAAACCTTAAAGTGTTAGATTTGACTTGCATGCACTTCCCTTCACTGCCCCAGTCTTTTCATTCCCTTATTGACCTTCAAACACTTTTTTTGGATCAATGTGCTTTGGGAGACATGACCAATATTGTAGCTTTAATGAATTTGCAAATTCTCACCATTCGTCATTCCTCTATGGTAAAGTTGCCTAGTGAACTAGGACAATTGATTCATCTTAGAATGTTGGATTTAACTAATTCTGGAGTTGAAATCTTCCCTTCCAACATTATATCAAAATTGACCAAATTGGAGGAGTTGTATTTGGGCAATACCTCCATCAAGTGGGAAAAAGAAGATTCAGATGAGGAAAATAAAAATGCTTCCCTTAGTGAGCTTAGGCATTTGACAAACTTGACAGTTCTAGAAATTCAAATCAAAGGGGCTTGGGTTCTACTAAGGGATATAATGTTTGAGAAACTAGAAAGATACAAAATAGTGATAGGAGATGTATGGGAATGGTCTGATAATTATGGGGCCTCCAAAATGTTGAAGCTCAAGCTTAGTACTATTAATCAGTTGGAGCATGGGATTAAAGAACTTATTAAAGGAGTGGAGGATTTGTACTTGGATAAAGTACATGGAATCTCCAATGTGCTTTACGATTTGAATGGAGATGGATTTCCTCTGTTGAAGCATCTTCACATCCAAAATAATGGGAAAATTCAATACATTATCAACTCAATGAAGAGAAGACTAAGTTATGTTTTTTTCCCAAAATTGGAGACATTAATACTTCAAAATCTCAATATATTGGAGACGATATGTTATGGCTCATTTACGAAAAATTCATTAACAAGGC
The DNA here is from genome assembly GCA_034222035.1 of Acacia crassicarpa. Classification (NCBI taxonomy): domain Eukaryota; kingdom Viridiplantae; phylum Streptophyta; class Magnoliopsida; order Fabales; family Fabaceae; genus Acacia; species Acacia crassicarpa. The sequence continues at coordinate 47,193,584 of JAWXYG010000006.1, read as the reverse complement.
TTAGATCCGTCAAAGTCAAATGTTGTCACCAGTTAAAGTATCTCTTCTCGATGCCAATGGTCAAAGCTCTTTGTCAACTTATTGAGATTGAAGTATTGGAATGTCATTCTATAAAGAAGATTGTGTTTGTAGATTACTCTTTCCCAAGCTCTGTGGCTGTTGATGAGAATATTGAGTTTGGTTCGTTGCAATCCTTGACTTTAGGATATTTGCCAGCCATCGATGATTTCTACTCTGGTTTGTTGGAGTCTTCAACAACAACCATGCAGAGTTTGTCGTTGGACAACAATGTTCCATCGTCTTTTATTAATTCAAAGGTATTTTGTTTATTCTTATATTGCATTTATTCAAGTGCTCATTCATACATCTTTTAAATGACAAGATACTGTTAGAAATTACTAATGAAAGTGTAACATGCAACATCATTATTATTTATAGTTAATTTGATTTTTAATGTTTTCATCCTTCTTATACAGTTCGTTTGTTTACTTTATTTTTTTTCAGGTGAAGTTTTCTAATTTGGAGACTCTAAAGTTGAGTTCAATCAATCTAGAAAATATTTGGCAGGATGATCACATTTCTATAGCAAATTCTTTTCATAAGCTGGCCAACCTGAGTGTTGAGGGATGTGGCCGCTTGAAATATTTATTCTCTTCCTCTGTAGTTGGAAGTTTTCCAAACCTTAAGGAGCTTGAAATAATTGAGTGTGAGATGATGGAGGAGATAATTAGCATAGAGGGGAGAAACGTCACGACAATAGATGAGGTTATTACTTTAAAAAAATGAACATCTTATATCATATCCAAATAAATGTTTAATAGTCATCAAACATCAAATATTTGCTATTGTTTACTAAAAAAACAGTGAATTAGCCACTGAATATAACAACAAAATTGACTGTCACTAATTAATTAGCGACTGAAGTTAGTGACAGAGTCGCTAAATTCCCTTGCTAATTAACTTTTTTTTTTTTTGGGTAGATGTAGTTGCCATCATTTATTACATGGACTCACAAATTGTGCATTGCATCATAGGTGGGGCTGACAAAATTGGAGACTCTTGTGATAAGCAACATGAAAACGTTAAAGAAAGTATGGCACTCTCAATTTGATGGGATGAAGACTATGGAGGTAAATAATTGTGAGAAACTCATAAATGTTTTCCCATATGATATGCAAGGAACGTTTGGAAGCCTAGAGACATTGAAGGTAAGCAATTGTGGTTTAGTAGAAGAGATGTTCCAATTAACTTCCAATGAAATCCATATTGAAGAAGCAACGACACAAGTCTCACAATTGAAGAAACTCCATCTACTTGACTTGCCAAAGCTGCAACAAATTTGGAGAAATGATCCCCAAGGAATTGTTCACTTTCGTAGTCTACAAGATATGCTTGTTGAACGCTGTGAGACTATAGAATACCTCTTCCCATTTTCAATAGCAATGAAACTTCCACAACTTGAAAAAATTAAGGTGTTCAATTGTGGAATGAGTGAAATTGTGGCGAACAAAGCGGGGCCCATGGAGGAGAAAGTCATATTTCACTTTGATCGATTACACTTGTTGAAGATTTTGAACATGTCTAAACTTGATAGATTCTATAATGGAAATCATAGTTTAACATGCCCCTCATTGAACGAACTACGCGTCTCCAACTGTGGAAAATTGAAGTTATTTGGGAGACACGAGCAACCAAAGGAAAAATTCTGATAGCCAAATCCAGATCTTTATGCAACGACCTCTTTTTGTAATTGAAGAGGTATGGATAATAAAAAATTTCTAGTTTATCAATGCATATATATAAAGTTTATTTTCTTTTCAAATACTCCCTCTGGTCCTAATTATAGAAGTACTTTTGTAATTTAGACCGGAGGTAGTAGCTCATATCTCTTATTTAATTAAGAAATTTCTAGCTTATATATCATAACATATAGAGCTGATAAAATTTGAAAAATGGAGACTTTTACATGAAGTTTAGTGCTTGTTCATTATTCGTAAAACATTTATTAATTGGACGAAGAATGGAGGCTTGAGGTGAAAAAATCTAGGGAAAATGATAGTCAGGACCCAAGGAACATACAAAATATCAAAAAGGTGCCAACCCAAAATAACATATAAAAAAAGTCTCTAGGGACTATTTTGATATTATTTGTATTGAAACAAAATCTAAGTTTTTAAATTTTGTTGTGATTATAGCACTTCTTGTTGTAAATATAGTTTTTTCTATTGTGAATGGCTAGATTTTAAATTTTGTTGTGAATATAGCACTTTCTGTTGTGAATCTAGTTTTTTCAGTTGTGAATGGTCTCTATACTCTTAGGGACCTAAGTTTGAAACAAAATCCAGGTGTTTAAATTTTGTTATGAATATAGTACTTTCTGTTGTAAATATAGCTTTTTCTGTTGTAAATGACCATGTTTTAAAATTTTGTTGTGAATATAGCGTTTCCTGTTATGAATATGGCACTTTATGTTATCAATACAAATAATATCAGAAAAGTTTCTAGGGACTTTTTTGATATGTGGTTTGGGTTAGGACTTTTTTGATATTTTGTATGTTCCTTGACTCATTTCCCCAAAAATCTAATTAATCAAACTATTATGCTTTCAGGTGATTCCAAAGTTGAAAGAGTGGACGTTACAGAATAAGGAGGCTATAATGATATTGCAAGACCCACAATGGAAGGACCATTATTTAGGAAAACTGAACCTTCTTCGGTTGTCCAAATTTGAGTACAAAACAGCAGCTACTTTTCTGGATTCAGTTGTGCAAAAGGCACCGAACTTGAAATGTCTAATTGTTCAATTCAGTTCCTTGAAAGACATATTCCGATATAAAAGAGTTGCATCTAAGGAAGGCAAGAACGAAATCAAGACCCAGCTTCAAAGTTTAACACTGCATAATTTACAATTGCTGCACATATGTCGAGAAGGATGTCAAGTTGACCCAATTCTTGAGGTTCTTGAAGTTTTATCTGTGACAGAATGTGACAGTTTGAAAATTTTGGTTCCTTCCTCTGTCACTTTTTCCCACTTGACATATCTGAAGATCGAAAAGTGTAATGGATTGATAAACTTAATTTACCCAACAACTGCATCAAGTTTGGTCAAATTGAAGGCAATGATATTAAGAGGGTGTAATTCCCTTGAGGAAATAGTGACAGAGGAGATGAATGAGACAAATGATGAAGTTGTATTATTCTTAAGTTTGAGAACTTTAGAGTTGGAAAGTTTGCTGAGGCTCAATTGTTTTTCATCTAGCAACTGCTTGTTCAAGTTCCCATTCTTGGAGAAAGTTGTTGTGAGTCAATGTCCGAGGATGAAAATCTTCTGTGAAACAGAAACAAGCACACCGATGCTCAAAAAGGTAATCAAAGACGGGAAAGATGATGAATCGTGTTGGGAAGGTGACTTGAATGAAACAATAAAAAAGATCTTCCTTGATAAGGTATGATTTATCTCATTTAAAAAAAAAAAAAAGCATGTAAAAGGATGCTTTTTTAAATAGTGACACTACTTTTCCATGCCCTCTTATTTTTACTAACAAAGGAAATTACTTTGCACAGGCTACGTTCCATAACTCAAAGCATTTGGATTTGTCCATGTATCCTGAGCTTAAAGACTCTTGGTATAGTCCAGTTGAGAACAAAATTTTTTGTAATCTGAAATCCCTAGTGGTGAAAAATTGTGACTTTATATCAAATGTTCTTATTCCATCAAATCTGCTACGAACCTTGAGGAACTTGGAAGAGGTTGATGTAAGCCACTGTGATTCACTACAAGTCGTGTTTGAATTTGATTGTACAAAAGAAGGGGGAATGTCAGAGAAAGAAGCCATTCATCTGCGAAAAATCTCTCTTTCAAATCTGCCTAAACTCCAATACATAGGGAAACAAGATTGCCAAGAAATTGCAACTTTTGGGGATTCATTAAGTTTTCATGCTGAGATCCAACGTCATCAACCTCTGTTTTCATTTGGAAAGGTATGGACTTAAATCATTCGGATTAATCCACTGTGTACCTCATTTATAAATTGAAAGACAGACTGTTTTATATATATATATATATATATATATATATATATATATATATATATATATATATATATTACTTTTATTTTATTTTTGGGTTCACAAAAAGGTTCGAGGAAAGTTTGTGTAGAGGAAGAAATATTGAAAACAAAAATTGTTGGAAATTTTGCTCTGCTAATTAAAATGCGTTTACGTAGTCATTAGTAAGTTCTTTGATCATGTGATATTCTTTTGATATTTTAATATTAAATTTTAAATATGGTAAAAAGAAATTGAATTCCTTTTTCGACCCCCTGAACATTAATATTTGTCAATAATAATTATATGATTTCCTAACTAATCATATGGTCATATATTGGTCATGTTTTAATTGAAGGTTTTAGTGATAAGTAATTGCGTATAACCATAGTCCCCCAAAAAATAACCCGCAATTTGATGTGTGAAAGGGGTTTTTTATGACTCCAATTTGATATTTCAGAAAAAGAAACAGAACTATTTGCAATTAAATATTTTGATCTTGCTAACAGAGAGAAAAACAGAAAAAAAAAGTTTGCACTGTTATATTTTACTGTAATTATCTTATTTATTTTGACATAAAATTTTTGTTTTATATTACTTTTTTTAATTGAGAATTAGGTACAGAAACACAGTGAGGGTGGGAAAAACTTGCTATGCTTTGAAGAAGACACAGTTTGTGATAGACCCTCTCCATATTTGACTAACCTAATTCAAATTGCGCATATTTGACTAACCTAATTCAAATAGGTTATTTGCCCCAATTTACAAGTTTTGTGGGTTGAAGACTGTGAGAGCTTGGAATACCTTTTTCCGTTCTACATTGCAATGCATGCTATTCAACTTAAACAAATCAACATTAAGAATGCATGGAGCATGAAACAAATTGTTTCAGACAAAGAAGGCCTCATGGATAGCCTTGTCAAATTTGAGTTTAGTCACTTAATCTCATTGGAGCTTTGGTATCTATATGATCTGGAAGGATTTTTTTGCTGGAAATCATAGTTTACTATGTCCATTATTAAGGAAATTAGACATCCGTCATTGTGCGAAACTGAAACCCTTCAAGACTCGGTACTGGAGTAGCCAAGGAGTTTTTTATAGTAAATCCCAAGTCCCAATGCAGCAGGCTCTTTTCACACTTGAAGAGGTATATATGCATGAATTTTAAATAATATCCTTCTTAGTTAGTTCATTTTGAACGTCATAGATAAAAATGTCTTGTTTAATACTCTCCCTAGTCCTTAGTGTAGGACCTAATTGAAGAGTTGTCTTAATCCTAAATGTAATATTTATTTCTCATATTTGTCAAAAATTTGTTAATTTACCCCTATTGATCCTACCTTAACAATAACTAAAAGAAAGATGGAGGGAATTAGAGAAAATGATTAGGGTGTTTTAGAAAAAAAACATGTCATATTAATTCATTAAACTAACTTCCTTAATTTAATCAAATTAGATAAATCGGTCTTACATTAAGAATTGAAGGGAGTAATAATTTTCAAGAGTAAAAAGATGTTCTAGTTAAGTTTCATTTTGTGTGCTATTCATCTCCTATTTCTCACACAACTATGTGCATAACAGATTATAGATAATCCACTTGGCTAGTTTCATGTTGGGCACAATATTTAAAGAGCGCTTTTTACCTATCATGTTTTTCACTTCTAATAATGAAGCATCGTCTTACAAACAAATTCGTTTTTTACAATTTTCATGAACAAGTTATTATTATTATTATTCTTATTTTGCCCAAAACATGAACAAGTTATTATTTGATATAGGTGATTTGCAATTTAGAGTTTTTGACCTTGGACAGTGAGAATTCAAACATGATATTACAAGGGAAGTTTTGTAACGCCCCAAATTCCTACGTTCATTATGATGTCCATTTATGTCATTAATCTCTTATTAAACTAATTTGTATGTATTTATCATAGTGAAGGCGTTCACAGATCAGAGTGAGTGAGTCACAACAGAGGGCATGCCTAACGTTTGGACGAATGAGTGACTGATAACATATGCCCAGACATATGCTAGTTAATTTAAATTCCTGGAGGAATATAAACGTGATACAACTTAAAATTCGATAATAGTTAGGGTTAATCCCGTTGGAGGATTTTAGTCATACAATGATCTGAATTGTCAGTCAAATAGTTAGAAAATATGAACCAAAATATTAAAGTATGAAATTCAAACTTAATTAAATCCCTTCCTTCGAGGTCTTCCTCAGCTGCTCCGGTTACACAACCTTGCTTCCTGATCCAGAGCATTTTCATAGATCTTTAAGTGTGACTGGAATTCATTGATCAGATGAATCCCAAGGTAACGGTTAATCTCATATTCAAAGTGTAAATCATACATGACAAATATTTTGCATATTGTAGAATAAAAGAAAACATCTAGCAAACACACCGTTACCCGATTACATAGTACCCAGTACATACATCGTTAACGATGAAAGCACTCGCAAGTGCTACGCGTCCCAGACACGAATCCTCAGTGCTAGGAAAATAAGCATACAACATTATCATTCAAAAACAATAATCCACATCCTGTAGAATAAAATGCATATGAAAGAACAGGCTATCACCCAAGAGAGGGGTGAATTGGGTGTTTGATAAAACTTTAGTAACTTTAAAAATCTTTTCGAAACTTGTTGAAAGCAGTTTGAATGACAATAACAATTGATAAAGCATTAATCAATCATTTAAACATGTATGGACATTCAGATGTATATGCTGGAAATATAAGAGATAAGGGAAGAGAATATGCAAACTGATTTATATTGGTTCGGCCCAATCCTTGACCTACGTCCAGTCCCCAAACTCCACTTGAGATTTTCAATCCACTATCTTCTTTCAAACTGATTACAAGTTCTGTACTTGAAGTAACCCTCTCACTAGGATTCACTCCCCCTTACAAACTGTAATCAATACACTTGCTTAATTACACACTCTGTACTCGAAGTAATCCTCTCACTAGGATTCACTCCCCTTACAAATTGTAATCAACACAATGTCTTTCCCACTCAAGATCACCCAATCTTGAGTAACTCTCAGATAGATAGAATGACTACAATAAATCTTCTCTCTCAAAAGTGAATAAATGAACACTGAAGAACAATACAAATCATCTCACTCTCTAAGCTATCTAGACATAAAAAACAGAGTGTAAATGATGTGAAAACAGAGTATCAGTATGTTGGAAGTGCAAGCTTATGTCTCTACGTTTTTCTGCTTGAATCTGTCTTCTATTTATAGGTAGAGATCAATATATGACCATTAAGAAGATTCAGTGACTATTGGATAAAGAAATATAGCCGTTAGACTCAGATGGAACTAGCCGTTAGAACTTCGTTTTTTGAACCAGCTATGACATCAGCATTTACTTTCCCTTTGATCTTCAGTTTACAGCCTTTGATCATCTGAAACATGTACACAAATGATATAAATGATGTTAAGAAGTGTTATAAATCATTTGGGTAATCATCTGGATGTTTATAGGAAGAATCAAGATTTTCAAAACGCTGATTTTCTGAACTAAAGGTGCAAACTCGAGTTTGCTCTTGAAAACTCGAGTTTTCCTTTTGTTGTCGAATGCTGGATTTGCCTCTACCTGAGCAAAACTCGAGTTTTGGTCCAAAACTCGAGTTTTGGAAGTTGCTCTGAAGTTCGCTGCTCTCTGTTTGATGAAAACTCGAGTTTTCACTTGCAAAACTTGAGTTTTGCTTTCTCCAGAACTTTGTTGATTTTTTTTTTAAATAACCATAAACTTTTGAAGACCATATCTTCCTAGTCTGAACTCTGTTTTGGTCCGTTCAACTCTTGATGGAAAGCTCTATGTGTCTAGTTTCCAATGGCACCGATTTGAGCTCAATTGGATTTGTAGTTTGTGAGATACACTCAAAACACTGAAGGTGGGTCTGGATTGTGATGTTGATTGTTGTGACAAATTGTAAAAATCATAGCTCCTTGATCTGAACTCCTTTGGGCTTAAATTTTATATCAAAATGACGCATTGGGAGTCTAGTTTCATATGCTTTTGGTTTTGTCTCAATTTGATCTCTGGTTTGGGAGATATCATCGAATTACTAGACCTCGCCCTAGCTGAACGTGAAGCAAACTAGAACAGAGTTGCTAATCAACGCTGGAAACTCGAGTTTTGATTTGAAAACTCGAGTTTTGAGTCCTAAACTCGAGTTTGTGCTTGGAAACTCGAGTTTTGCTTGTCCAGAGACGCCAGGTATGCTGAAGACACTACAAACTCGAGTTTTGAGTTGGCTAACTCGAGTTTTGAATCATAAACTCGAGTTTTCTCCTATCCAAGAGGCAAATCATTGTAGCAAAGTAGGAAACTCGAGTTTTGACTTGGAAACTCTAGTTTTCTTATCCTGAAACTGATTTTTGCTGACTTTAACTTCAAATTGAGTCATTCCAACTTCCATATGATCTTGGAGGCTTCTAGCTTCAATATAAGAACTTGAATAATGATATCTTCATTTCATTCAACAAGTTCTTCCTTCTTCCTTCTTCTCTTGATCATTCTTCATAACTCTAACTCTTTCTTTCTTCTCTTCTCTTGATCATTCTTTATCATTTAACTTGGGCTCATCATTCTCTACAGCTTCTACCTTCTTCAATATCCATAAAGTGATGAAGCTTCATTCCAACTTCTGCTTATCATAGAGACTTCCAGTATCACAATAACTAGAATGTTGATATTCCTATTATATTGTGCAAGTTCTTTTGATAACATCTTTTTCTAGTCTCTTCTCTTCTTCTTGGTTATCCTCCAACATCTTCCTTCCTTGACAACCTCTGCAAGTTCTTCTTTCCATTAATCCCTTATCTCCTTCTTGATTAGTTTGCATGATTCAACTTGGACTAATCTACATTAAGTATAGTAGTTAGTCAATGTAGGAGATAACTATATTACTTAATATATTACTCAATCTTTTTGCTTTTAATAATGACATCTATATAAGACATCATCAAAACTAATCATAACCAACAGCATAGACTTGGGCATTCAAACCCGACCAAGAATCCACAATACACAAACATACAAGGCATATATGAAAACACAAGGAATTGGAGATTAAGTTTCCAACCTCAACTTCGCGAACAAATAAAATCCCCGGATGTTAGGAACTCGAACTTCTTCAATGTCCTAAAGTAAGACCACTGTAACCATTAATCTCCCTTTCTAATTATTATTTATTAATAATACCCCTTTCTATTGATTAATAATTCCCTTTACTATTTATTATGTATTCCTCTTTTAATATTATTATCTATTACTATTTATTTATCTATTCTATTACTTATTCCCTTTCCCTATAATAATAATAATAGAATAAATATTATTATTATTATTTTACTATTTCTTATTTATTTTTCTACCATTAATTCAAACTCCCAAAGGCTATTCCACTGTTAAAACATGACCTCAACACTCTATTAGGAGTTTAATAAACATTAACTTCATGTAAAAATATGCTTTAATGAATTACATATATACATGTATGTATAATAGTAAGATTTTGGTTTTATATATATATATATATATATATATATATTAATAACTCGGCCATAGGCTCATAACAGCAACTTTTCTATTCTTTTCTTATAAATATGCAGCGTTGATATACTCAACAATTTCCATATGCTTCATACTCAGAGACTATATTTTCCCATATAAGATACATATATTTAAAACGTCATTTATTTCCAAACATTTATTTGAACCTCATCATCAAGACAGCTTTTGTTAGTTGTTTTTTATTATTTTCCTTCACAGTAATACATGCAAAACAGTTACTATGCCTCTGCATTTTTATTATCCATGCAGCGACTACATGCATTTTATATATAGAAAACAATAATTATCCTTTTTCTTATACAGTGAACATGTGAACATATAAACTATCAGCAAACTCTTTCCTATTTATTTTATTTTACTTTTCTCAGCTGTAGCTAATGTTATTAAAAACCCCAAATAGCAAAGTAAAGCTTAAAAATCATCTACATATATTTACATAGAGCAGCAGGCTTTTTCTCTTTTTATATGTTTGCATATATTTACTTAGACTACCACCTGATTTGCTTTCAACCATATATATATTTATATATTAAACACCAATTATGATTATTTACTTACTTTTATTTTTATCTTTCTTATTTTTCCAAGTTAGCAAATATATACACACATATCTGTAGCATGGGGTTTAAGAATAGCAGCCTTTTAGTTTTATAAACATTTACATGCACGAAAACATACATGCGGGGACTCTTACACTAAGTCTATAATTCATGCTACTGTTGACAATAATGAACTAGCGCATGTATACTTGATGAAAATATGGATGAGAAATGTGTACTTCAGTTCTAAACTATTCTAGAAACCCCCTCTGCTTTAGTATCATTTAAAAGAGGCACCTATGGAAACCAAAGCTATGTCCACAACGACTTTGAACTCAGAAATTTACGTTAGTTTATAGTGGGAACAAGAAAGAAGAGAAGCTCAATTACCTCTGATTTCTGGACCAAAAACAGAGCAAACGTGAATGAGGATGATTGGTTGAGTCTCCCTCTCTCTTACTTTCTCACGGCTGGGTCTTGGTTTTGGTTGAGGCAGTGAATGAATGGAAGCCAAGATCATTGTTTATATAATATACTAATGGTCCAGTCCAGAAGCAACACCAATGGTCTAAGAAGGGAATGAGCTGGCAGAGGAAGAGAAGGACCGATGGGTCTGGTCTGCGATGGGCTCGAGGAGCATGGAGTTGAGCTGCTGTGACGTAAGAAGCAAGTTGCTGATCTGCTGTCTCTGTGTTTACGTGATTTGGCGTTATGGCCGAATAGATAAGCAAATCGAGGGAGTTATGGTGTCGCTGATTACTAGTTGATCTGTGCTCAGTTTGCTATCTTTTTTTTTTTTTTTCCACGGTGCACTTTTGCGTGTTTGACCGAGAGAGTTAATCCATTAAATGGTTATGGCTATGATTTCTTTTTCTTTTTCTTTTTTCTTTTTTTTCCTTCCTCACATTGCAGCTGGATATTGGGCCCACTAGAGATTGAATACTTATCACACATTGAAATTCTATTGGCCCGAGAATGATTTAAGTGAATTGGATAATAACTACATGGCCATGGTTGTCTTCACGTGTTGGCTGGAGGTATTACGTTGAGATGAGCTTGGCTCAATACTGTAGGTGATTGTTGAAGGGTTTTCTGGAGCAAATCGAAATGGGCTGGGAATGTTTTAAGCCTAATGGATATTAAAGGAGAAGTACACACAGGAATGAAAGATTATGGTGGTGAAGATGTATTAATTTATTATTTTATTTTATTATTGCTTAATTACCAAATACATGCTAGAAATGAATCCTTAATGTTTTATAAGGATTTTCTTCCTTGATTAACTTCTTTAGCCCTTAAAGTAATTTCTCTAAAAATCTTGGGCTATAAATCAACCTATATCTATTTTCTTTGAATTTCTCAAGAAAATAGGTCCTTAAATTCTAATAACTATTTTTCATAATTATATTAGGCCAAATTTCATAATCAATTTCCATACAATATTCCAATTTCAAATTCCAAATTTTTGGATGTTACGGAGGGGAAGGTGAAGAATTTATTCAAGGAAAAAAAAGGGATAGAAGGAAACAGCAGAATCTAGGAAGCAAAATGCCCAAGATTGATTGAGGTTTTTCCCAAAAACAAAGCACACAGTACCATGGTAGTTAAAATTTCGATTTATCACTGCGATTTTATGTTTTTACGATTTTTTTTTCATTAAAATGATTTTACTAATTTTCTAAACGTTTTTGTTTTTACGATTTATTTACGTTACGATTTTACATTTTACCATTTTTTATCTCTCTTCTGATTTTACATAAAATCTTGATTTTAACTATCTTGCACAGCACCTTCGCCGAAACTTAGTTGAAAGAAATAATTTATATCAAACATTATGTTCATTTGGCACCAAAAACCAACAGCAGAAAATAAAGATTAAAAAAATAAAAAATAAAATAAAAACAGAATCAAGGACACTGAACTGCCATGATATGAAACATTATTAGATGTGCCGCATATAAATATGACTATAAATACAAAATGCTATGATTGAGATCTAAAACAAACCTTTTGGTTTAGGAACAAGGTGAGGGCTCCATATATATGCATGTGGCACATCATTATCAGAGCTTTGTGAATGTAAACCACTTAAATATGTGACTGGCCGCAGCTTTAACATTTTTTTCCTAAGATCATTGATCAAGTCTCGTATTCCCAGCCAAATCAATGTGTCAACAATATGATATGAAAGCTGAAATAGTTAAACATGACTGATTTCCAGTTAAAATACGTGGACAAAAAAAGTGAAGCAATCTTAACTGATGAAAATTTAAGAAACTCACCCTATATCCAGCTGATTGCTTTACACGGGACAAAGGATGTGGAAATTCACTAGTGGGCCTGAAGGAAGCAGAAGGCAGTGCATAAAATGCATATTTAAATTTACCAACGAGCAGAGGTCTCGAGTTTGAGTCCTTGTGGATGCAAAAAACTCTCCTGGGAGAAGTCCCCGCATATGCGCCCGACAAAACCTCGATCCGGACTAGGCAGGGCAAAGCTCTGGTAAACCGGGTGCAATAGCAAAAATTTACCAACGAACAATACTATTAGGCAACTTTTGAGAAACATAAAATAAAATTTTGTAAACTAGAAAATGTTAAAGATGTAAAATTATAATACCAAGATGAGACTTACGTCCATGCCATTGTAAAAAAAAAATATGTACTGGTATTTTCAGTGCCTCTGCCACATGGGTATGACCTAAAATTGAATATTGCAGTGTTCATCAGCAAAGTATGGTAAACATTAAACAGATGTGTTAGTTGATGACCGACTAGTAAAAAAAGATGGGATTTGTTTCACAAAATAAAATTGGAAGTAATATAAGATCTCATATCATTAAATTACGGCAAGCTGACAGTTATTAGAGCAGTATTTTTCTCTGAAATCAGTAAACAGCCACTGGTTTGGTTTGGAACTGATACAGGATATGAAAAGGTTACCTAATTAACGTATATAAATAACTTAGTAAAGTCTTTTTGGTTAAGAAAATATCAAAATAGTTAAAGTGTGCACCAAAAAAGTAAGTGGCATAAGTGTCTGTCTGTGATTATGTTATCATTGAGTACTTCATTAGTTTATTTTGTTTGTTTCATTCCTTTCCTCCATTACTTTTGCTTTACCATGGCATTTCCTAAACAAGACTTCATGATTATTTTGAAGTTATTATATTTCATAATTAAAAATTAATAATTTAATCAACATTGGAAAAACTAAATTTCTCTAACAAACAAATTAGATGAACAACTAACAGAGAGATCCTGATCCTCGCTATTAGTTAATTTATTCAAGAAAAGGAAAACATCTCAGAGAAGAATAATATCAATTATTATTTGCTGGTTATTTAATTATTATTTAATTAATTGAGTTTGCTTTTATTATTATCTTTAGTAAACACTAGTGCAAAAAAGGCTTTTAAGACCACCTCGTTTAGAGCGGACTATCGACGCCCCGGTCTTAAAGGTATGACCGGTGGCAGTTTTGTAAATATAAAAACCTTTAAAAGTATGACCGGTAGCAGTTTTGTAAATATAAAGAACGTCTTGGACCGAATCGTTTACCAATGGGTCTTAAATATATTATTCAGACCGCTTAAAAAACGACCGGTCTTAAAAATGTAATTAAAAAAAATTGAAATATCGAATTTCTTTATAGAGAAATCTCAAACACGCTGACTTATATTTTCTGCGGTCCAAAATAATAAGGAAAAAATTAAATAAAAACTTTTAAGACCGGATGTTTATAACAGGAGGTCTTAAAGATTATACTTTTAAGACTGGACATAAATCGTGCCCGGTGTTAAATAGTTTATTACTTTTAAGACCGGAGTTTAACAAAGGACGGTCTTAAAACTTAACATTTAAGACCGTCCTTTGTTTTTCATCCGATCTTAAAAATAAAGCGCCAAATATATCTTCGCGCGAAACGTTACCTTAAGACTTACGTTGTCCGAACTCTGAAACCCCTCTTCTTGTTGTGAAGCCACTCTTGCTGTTGCATTACCACTCTTCCTCGTCCACGTACCATTAGCCTCTGTTACTCTGTCATTTGCTCAGGCATTCCTCTCTTACTGTCTCAAAAATGAACGGTGAAGATGATTCCATTCGTGTTCCGAGAACGCCAGTTAATGGTGTGAGTCAAAACGAACCCTCTTCATCTGACAATGTGCCTCTTAACCGCCCTACACGCCGTGGTAGAAGAGGCACATGAATGATGGATGTATCTCTAAGTCGGGCTTCTGGATCAAGGCTCGACATTCAGTTTGATGAAAAGTTGCGACCTTTCGGTCCTAATAAAAGCAACTATCATAGTTTTGTCGGCTATCTTGCACGCAGTAAGGTTAGCATCTTGATAGATGAGTGGAAAAGTGTTGACCTTGACAAAGTAAAGAAACCTATTTGGGACACTATCCGGCTCACATACACTGTCCCTGACTCTGAGGAGATGAAAGACAAGACATTGTCTTATTGTGTTGATCGGTGGAGGAAATTTAAGACCTCTCTCGCTAACAAGTATATTTTTGCCGAGGTTCCGCCTGCCAAACAGCCTTGGGAACAGTACACATTCATTGATGAACGAATTTGGCGACAATTTGTTCTTCTGCGGACCACTCCTGAAGCTCTGGTGAGTCTATATTTAGTTTTGTTTGCTTATATAACCTGTGAGCTTATATTTGTTCATCTAATCCTGTTAGTTAAATTGTTTGGTATGTGAATAGAGGTATACATTTCCTACCTTTGTCTATGCAAGTCTGATATGTAAACCCTGAAAAGGTAAAATACTAAGGAGGTAATTGTGTAATGGTTTGTTTTGCAAATGATGAGGAAATGAATAGTCTTAAAAGGGGGAAACTTTATATATCCAATTGTTACAATCTAATGTGGACTGATGATCCCACTGGATGCCTTAAAAAGGATCAAGTTTGTATTATTCTGTCAGCAAAATTCTCTTTTGTTTCTTGTTATTCTATCTACATAGTAGTACAAAACATAGCTCCTTTGTAAGCATAATTCTCTTTTGTTTCTTAACCTATCTACATCTTCCATAAATAAAATATAATGTTGAAACTTAATCAAGTGAATTTGACTAGTGTTTGAGGTTCATGTCAAGCATGCAGAAGTTCTCTAATTTCTGTTAGTGAGATGGCTGGAATTCATAATTAATAGTTGTTTTCAATTCGTATTCACAGCAAAGAAGGGAAAAAGCACAGGAGATAGGGAGAAAGAATGATTACCCGCATAGGGCTTCTCGCGGCGGATATGAAAAGTCTGAACAAGAATTGATGGCGGCCAAGTGGAAGAGATTGGAAGATGAAGCAGAATCCAATCCTTTTGCGGTACATGGTCCCCCATCTCCAATACGTCGCGACGACCTGTGGTTGCACATTCGGCAAAAGCCAAGTGGCGCCTACACGAGTGAACAAACTCGTGTAGTTGCTGAAAAAATTGTAAGTATCGTTATTATTGTTATTTTTTAGTTACTAAACATGTTTCATTACTAAGCTTCTCGTTATCTGTACCTTACAGAAAGATCTTAAGAAGAAAGAGGCAGAGGGATCTTTCATGTCGTCCGGTAGGAGTGATGTTCTCACTGTTGTCACCGAAAAATCGGACCACGGTAGGCGTGTAAGGGGGGTTAGAGGACGAGTAGGCCTGCAGGTATTCTTTGGTTCATCCACCAAACGCCATAGGAAAGAGGTGATTACCCGAAAGGAGATGGAATAGACAGTGGACCGGAGAAGTAATAAAAGGTCGGTCTTAAAATTAATTCATTTAAAAAAATAAATAATATACTTTTAGGACCGAAGAAATGATAAAAGGTCAATCTTAATATTAATCCATTTAAAAAAATAAATAATATACTTTTAGGACCGAAGAAGTAATAAAAGGTCGGTCTTAAAATTAATTCATTTAAAAAAATAAATAATATACTTTTAGGACCGGAGAAATGATAAAAGGTCGGTCTTAATATTAATCCATTTAAAAAATAAATAATATACTTTTAGGACCGGAGAAATGATAAAAGGTCGGTCTTAATATTAATTCATTTTAAAAAATAAATAATATTTATAAAACTTGCTCGTAAAGTGTAGACCATTCGTCTGCTCTTTACCTCTCTGTCCTTAACACTCCTTATTAACTCCGCACTACCTCGTAACTCCAAACTACCTCTAGCTCTGCCTTTATTAATAAACGCCTCATACCTCTTTGCGCCAACGTACTGCTCAAACCATGGTTAGATACAAGATAACCGCTCATAGGGGTGCTCTTACTCGTGATGCTCGTGCCTTCCGTCGATCGTTATACGGTGCGCCTCCTCCATCGAGAGTGCTTTCGATTGAAACAGAAGAGTCTCGGGTCGTTGGACCCATTGTTATTTCCGATGATGAAGACATTGCCGCACCCCCCCTCCAACTTTCGGACCATGAAGAGGCTCCTGCTCCACCTCTCCAACCAGTTGGCCCCAACGCGCCGACCGCTGACCCTCGTCCTCTTTCCTCTAACGACCTAATACAAATAATACGGGAACTTGCTGATATCCGGCGGGAAATTAATGCTGCTCAAGCCGATATTGCCTGGGCTTTGAAGGATAATAAGCTTTGATGATTTTTTTTTTATAGCAATGTGTACGGCAATATTCAAGTAATTAATAATAGCATTAATTAAGAACCATAAGCTCTTCTCTTTTTAATTTTTTTTCAAGTAATTAATAATAGCATTAATTAAGAATAGCATTAATTAAGAACTATAAGCTTGTCTCTTTTTAATTTTTTGTTCAAGTAATTATCAATAGCATTGATTAAGAATATATGCTCGCCAAAACCAATACTTTTTTCTTGAAAAAAATAATTGGGAATTTATTTTCTTAGTTTTTAGATAAAGTTATATATTTAGGACCGTCTACTAATAATTAACCAGTCTTAATAAAATCTACGAATGAATAATAAAAACTTAGGTCCGGAGTATTATAAAACTGCGGTCTTAAATATTTAGGACCGGAATGGATAATAATTCGGTCATAAAAGTAATACTTAAAAATTTATTAAGAATATTTAGGACCGGATGCTTTATAATTAATCGGTCTTAAAAAATTTCAAATACAAAAACATGTCTCTGTTGCGCAGAAAATTAAATTTCCCTATCTGAATTTCTCTTGTCGCACCAAAAGTGATTACTGAGGAGGTTCTGTCTCCAGTGTTTGTGTGTTGTTCCGTCGATGCTTCGCGTTGCTCTCTTGACAATCACTTTCTGGTTCCTCAGCTAAACGTATATAGACCAAGCTGTAAGAGCTGTTTCGGTTATATAACTTCATGGTTTTCCTACTTATCGTTCTGGGTTTTTCATGGGTTGAACGAAAACAATGAAATGCTATTGTGGGTTTCTCTGTTGTTAATGAATATTCTATTTTGAAGATTATATTCGCACTTGAGACCTACCCAACTGACCAACAAATGTTTTTAGGGTACTCTTGCTGTGTCCAACATCAATGTTCGTGGCGGGAGATTAGGGACTCTTATTTCGCATTTGAGCTCCAGGTGAGTCCTCAAGACCTTCATGCGAAGCATTTAATTTCCTCGTCATGCATTTATTTTGCTTCGTGATATTTTATTTTGGATTCATTGTGATATGCAAGACAGCCAAAAGTGATTTTTCGTTATGCATTTACTTATGCCTTATTTTACGTATGCTAAATCTTTCCGTCCATAGGAATTCTACTATGGATCGTTGTTGGATAAATGCTTTACGGACGAGCTTTGAATATCAGAATGGGGTGAGGGACTTTATTGAATTTGCTAAACAAAATGGAAGTGATGATAGTGGGAAGTTTTATTGCCCTTGTGTAAAATGTTTGAATGATAGGCGACTAAGTCCTGAAGTTATACTCACACATTTAATTTGTCATGGATTTTGTAAGACTTATACAGTATGGGTATGACATGGTGAAAAAATACCAAGTGGGTCTCAACACGGGGAAGTGGCCTTTGATGATAATGACACGGATATGGATGATCGCATAGAGGACATTATTCATGATGTAAGAGAAGAGGCCTTTCAACAATCACATGCATATGGTAATATGTGCAGTGATGCGGAGACCCCGCTATACCCTGGGTGTCAGAGATACCAATTGTTGAACGCTATATTGAAATTGGTAAGCTTGAAGGCACGTCATGGATGGAGCGACAAGAGTTTTTCTGAAATGCTTGAGGCTTTTAAGGACATGCTTCTGGATGATAATGTGTTGCCGCATCGATACTATGATGCTAAGAAAATACTTTGTCCACTGTGGATGGAGTACAAAAAGATCCATGCATGCCCGAATGACTGCGTATTGTATAGAAAAGAGTTTGAAGAGAAGCAGAATTGTCCGATATGTGAAACCCCAAGGGACAAGTCAAATAAGAGGCCTGCAAAAGTGTTGTGGTATCTTCCAATCATACCAAGGTTCAAGCGGTTGTTTGCGAATGAAAATGATGCAAAAAATTTGCGGTGGCATGCAGATGAAAGGATTTCTGATGGAAAGCTTCGTCATCCAGGCGATTCTTCTCAATGGAAGAAAATCGATCAATTATTTCCCAACTTCAGCGAAGAACCTAGGAACCTTAGGCTTGCCCTTACCACGGATGGCATGAATCCATATGGAAGCCTTAGCAGCATACATAGTTCATGGCTTATACTCCTCATTATTTACAACTTATCTCCTATGTTATGCATGAAACGAAAGTACATCATGCTGTCTATGTTAATTTCGGGACCAAAACAACCCGGAAATGACATTGATGTTTACCTTCAACCCTTGATCGAAGACTTGAAGGAGTTATGGGAAGAAGGTGTTGATGTTTTTGACTCTTTCAAGAAGGAGGTCTTCAAATTGCGAGCCATGATATTCTGTACTATAAACAACTTCCCAGCATATGGTAACTTGTCAGGGTATAGTGTAAAGGGCCATAAATCATGTTCGGTTTGTGAGGAAGGCACATGCTACCATCAACTCCAACATGGAAGAAAGACGGTTTATCTTGGACATAGGAGATTTCTTAGACGGGGCCACCCATATCGCCGATTAAAGAAAGCCTTCTTTGGTGGCCAAGAATATGAAGATGCTCCGGTGCCATTGACTGGGGAGCAAGTTTATGAGAAGGTGAAAAATATCAATGTCATCTTCGGCAAGACAACCAAGAGTAGAAAAGATACAAATATATGGAAAAAGAGATCTATATTCTTCGATCTTCCCTATTGGCGCAATCTTGATGTGAGACACTGTATCGATGTCATGCATGTGGAGAAAAATGTATGTGATAGTATTGTTGGCACGCTTCTCAACATACAAGGCAGTTCCAAGGATGGTGTGAAGGCAAGATTGGATTTGCAAGCAATGGGAATACGTGAAGAGTTACATCCAAGGCCATATGGGAAGAGAACTTATTGTCCCCCGACTTCTCATACTTTGTCTAAGGATGAGAAACGAAGTTTTTGTGAGTGTTTACATGGCACAAAAGTTCCATCGGGGTATTCTTCAAATTTTAAACGGCTTATATCGATGAAGGACTTGAAATTAGTAGGCCAAAAATCTCATGATTGTCATGTCTTTATGCAACAGCTACTCCCAATAGGTATTCGAGGCATCGCCGAATATGATCTTCCGGTCGTTTTGACTAGACTTTGTGTCTTCTTCAATGCGGTTTGTGGTAAAGTTTTTGACATCGAAAAGTTGGATGAATTGGAGAATAAAGGATATCTTATCTTGTGCCACCTTGAGAAGCTTTTTGCTCCTACATTTTTTGACATCATGGTTCATCTAATTGTTCATCTAGTAAGGGAGATAAAGTTGTGCAGCCCTATCCATTTACGGTGGATGTACCCAATTGAAAGATCTATGAAATTCCTTAAAGGGTACGTGAAGAATGCATACCGTCCAGAAGCCTCGATTGTTCAGAAATATGTTTCTGAAAAAGCCATGGAATTTTGTCAAAATTATTTAGCCAAAGTAAGACATATTGGGCTTCCAAAACGTTAGCATGCTGAGGGAGGTAGGTGAGGGGCTTCAGTAAAGACTGTGGATCCTGATGAATTGTCACAAGTCCACTTATACATCTTGAATAATGTTGATGAAGTTCAAGCCAGCATAGCTACACATAAAGAAGCTGTGAAGAAAGAAAATCCTCGAATGACTGAACAAAGGTTGATTAGGGAGCATAACAGAACTTTTGTACACTGGTTCAAACGAAAGGTCGAGGGAGAGGAATGTGTTTCTGATATGATCAAATGGTTAGCACGTGGTCCTGAGGTTGATGTCATAAGCTGGAATTCGTATGTGATCAATGGTTATACATTTTACACGAAGTCCCTAGATGATAGGAGCACAGTCCAGAATAGCGGGGTGATGTTAGAGGATGAATCTATGCACTTCTCCAGTTTGAAAGACAAGAGCCCTTTATTGGCAGTCATGCCATATTATGGGGTTATTGAAGAGATATGGGAGGTGGACTATGTCAAAATTAGATTTCACATTTTCAAATGAAAGCGGGTTAATATCAATAATGGTGTTCGGATCGATCGGCTAGGATTTACATTAGTCGATGTCAATGGTAGAAGTTTTGGAGATGAACCTTTTATTATGGCAGACCAGGTGAAACAAGTGTTCTATATCACTGATCAAGAAAATAAAATGTGGTCTGTAGCTCTCCAAGGAAAGAGGGTCATTGATATTGATAAGGAAATGAATTTTTATTATGGTATTCCTGAGAGTACTCCTTTTTCAAGGGGTCTACCGGACATGAACGAAGAAGATGAAGCGGATAATGAACCCGACATAAGAAGTGATCATCAAGAAGGGATATGGGAAGATATCACTTTATAAAAGAGTCAATTCATAAGGTAATATTCATATATATGTAGCTTTCTTTGAAAACTACTTTGAGTCTTTAATTATAACATTTATTCCTTCTATGTTACGTTCATCATGTCTTTGACTACGAAGTTTGTTCCTTATTTTATTTTTGTGGCAGGATCCTATCCAAAGGGATATGTTGAACTGGAGGGAGCTGCATTGTTGAATTGAATCAGATGAAGGCATGGTGAATATTATTTTGGGCACATGTATATTTGTAATTTATTGTATTTATAAGTAAGTTATCTTATTGTATGAATTAATTTAGGTGTTGTAGACATAGTATAATCATTAAGGCCAAATAACTCATGGTGAATAAATATTTGTATCATTTTTATTCAATTTATTCAAATAATCGTTCATAGCTTGTAGCTTAAAAGTATCGACTTTTGTGTGCTGGATTGGGTAGGTGATTTGTGTGTAATATAATCAGGAAGAACAGAACAAGGAAAAATTCAGGAAAATTTAGACCGCAAATAAATTTTCCGGTCTTAAAAGTTGAGATTTTAAGACCGGATGTATTTATATGTCCGGTCTTATAAGTCATATCTTTTAAGAGCGGCCAAGTTTTAGCCGCTCTTAAAAGTTGATATTTTAAAACCGGACGTATTTATATGTCCGGTCTTAAAAGTCGCTATGTTTAAGACCGCATATAATTAGTCGGTCTTAGAAGTCGCTAAGTTTAAGACCGTATTTATTTTTGTCCGGTCTTAAAAGTCATATCTTTTAAGAGCGGCCAAGTTTTAGCCGGTCTTAAAAGTTGAGTTTTAGGACCGAACAGAAAGCGAGTCCATGGATTGTTTAGTACGAATTTTAAGACCGCATGTTTAAATGTCCAGTCTAAAATAGATTCTTTAAGACCGGTCGTAGTCCGGTCTTAAATGTCGACTTTTAATACCGGCTGATACAAGACCGCTCGCTGGTCCGATCTTACGAGCCTTTTTTGTCCGGTCTTAAAAGCCTTTTTCCCACTAGTGTATAGTTGAAAACTGAAGGAATTAATGCAAAACTTGAATGATTTTCGTTTTCAGCAGTTGTAGTTGTTGAGAAGACTTGAATGCAACTCTATTTATACTCAGAGTGCATTAAATGGCTGTTGATTCCCTAATTGAACCGTTGGAGATGTTCAGCAAAGGTTAGGGAGTGGTTTAGGCTTCTTCTCTCTCTAATCTCCACTTAATCCAGCTGTGTAGAAGTTCAGACTTGACTTCCTGTGAATTAATCTATTGGAAAAGCCGGTGCTAGATGTGGGAATCATTCTTTAATTCTTTGCAAGACGTGTGTAGTCGGATTACCCAAAAGAATGCAACTTTCTGGGTTTGCATTTAATGTGCTGACGTCACTTTTTGCTTTTGCTTTAAACCTTCAATAAACATTCTCTAATTCATTTGAAACTCACTAACAAAGTGATTAAACATAGCTAGGAATAGTAGAAAATAATACTGGAAAATATTAAGATCAAACAAGAGTGATTTCCAAAATCGCAGAATTTGAAATCCTGAATCAGCATAGAAACCTCGAGGTTTGTTTTCCAAACCTCGAGTTTTGGACTGAGCTTGTAAAGTTGGTTCATGTCCAAAACATCAAAACTTGAGGTTTCTAATCAAAACTGGAGGTTTTCAAAACTTTAAAATGTTCAATACTCTTGGGTTGACAAAACCTCGAGGTTTCTAACCAAACCTCGAGTTTTCATTCAAACATGAAAGTTTTGAAAAACTGCGCCAAAAGCAAAACCTGGAGGTTTTCTTGAAACCTCGAGTCTTTTAAATCAATGAAAAGCCACTTGCTCTCTGTTTGCAAATCCTTGAGTTTTCTCATCAAAACTCGAGTTTTGTTCAAATGTGAAAACTTTGAAATTTTTGCACCAAAACAGAAACATTAAGGTTTCAAAACCAAACTGGAGGTTTTGAAAAGTTAGAAAACATAGTTGCTCTCTGCCAGGACAAAACTCGAGGTTTGTCCCCAAACCTCGAGTTTTCACTCATTGTGAAAACTTTGAGAAAATCTTATCAAATTCAAAACTGGAGGTTTTGAAACATTGGTTAAAATCTAAGTTTTCTCTCCAGTCAAAACCTCGAGGTTTCTTACCAAACCTCGAGTTTTCTCAAAACTTGTGAAAACTGAAATTTTCAAGTCAAAACAAAACCTTAAGGTTTTGGCCACAAACTGGAGGTTTTCAAATGTTCAAAATCTGAGAGACTCTGTGTATGACAAAACCTCGAGGTTTTCCCAGAAACCTCGAGTTTTGCATTTTCTCAGAAAAAGCTGAGAAGTCTCTGTGTGTGGAAACCTTGAGTTTTCTCTGAAAACTCAAGTTTTGACTTTGTTCAAAAATCTTGAAATTGTCTCTGTAAGGCCAAACCTCGAGGTTTTTGTGCAAACCTCGAATTTTGCTCTCACAGTGAGTTTTACACATTTGACAGCAAAACTTCATGCTTTGTTTACAATTATTGGAGATCATCAAAACCCTTAGAGAACTAACACCCTACACTTGCATCAAATCTTGTCCTCAAGATTTTTTAAATTCTAAAACAACCAATTTCAAGAAAACCTTGGAAGCAAAATTTTTAAAGCAAGCACTATAAAATTGAAGTCAATTCAAACTTTCAAGAATCAAACTTTCTCAGAAATTTTTTTCCACATTCCAAAAATGTTATTTCCCTTCAATTCTCTCCTCTAATCACAAATTCACCACAATCAAATTTGACTTTTCCGCGTGGGGTCCATTTGTCCATTCAATTCTTCAATATTGCCAAATCAATCAATTGGAAATAATGCTCCTTTGTGCTTCTCTATATGTGATCTGCTTCATTCTTTTTTTTTTCCTTTTGTGTGGTCCCCACGTCATCAATCCTCCAATGTTTCCATAACAATGCATTGAAAACAAATCAAATAATTGCTCCTTGTGTTGCCCTGATTGTGCACAAGAAAAGGAAACTATATAAAAAGAACTAAATTCTTATTTTTTATCTTTTTTTTTTTAGAAAACTTCCTATTATCTTATTTATTTCCTAGACTCAAAAACATTTATTTTAAATTGAAACCTACTAATAATGCATCTAGATTGATATCCCTTAAAATTTGACTAAAATCTTTTTAATTTAGCATTGATGACTTCCTAAATATATCAAAATATATCTCAAATCAATTAAAAATAGGAAGTCATCAGTAACCACATGTGTATTTTTGGTCCAGAAAAAAGCTCGTGGTACTGGACGCTCCTAGGAAAAAATACATGTGTAAAATTGCTCATTTAGCCTAAGATTTATTATGACAGCTTATTGTAGGTGCGAGCCCATATTAGAAAAGGAGGTGGAGGAACCTGAAGAATTAAATAAAGATGGGCTAAAGTACCCGTTTGGTCCTTTATGTTTGCTTTAGGTATCCATTTAGTCCCTTAAGTTTGTAAAGTGCTCGTTTGGTCATTAAAAGTTAACACCGTTAAGTAGACTTAACGGAAAATACTAACTCGGCAATTTTAAATAATGATTGTGCACTTAAATGCTGATAAAGCAAGCTTTCATGTTATTTTTTTAATAAATTAATATTTTAAATCCTGTAAATTGAAATTTATTCAAGCAAACTTTGGGTATATGTTCTTCGTCTGAGGCATTTAAGCATGTAAGCTTGCTTTGTTAGTATTTAAGTGCACAGTCATCGTTTAAAATTGCTAAGTTAGTATTTTCTGTTAAGTCTGCTTAACGATATTAACTTTCAAGGACCAAACGAGCACTTTACAAACTTAAGGGACTAAATGGATACCTGAAGCAAACATAAAGGACCAAACGGGTACTTTAGCCAATAAAGATGGGAAAACTATTTGGAGGTAGCTATACTTTCACTTAATTTTTAATTTGGTAATTGTGTGTTTTTTCCTCTTAATTAAATAATTAATAATTAATTTTTCTTTAATGGAGCAAAATTTAAGCATTTGATTAGGAGAAAAAAACACATAGATATTAAATTAAAAATTGAAGAAAACTATAGGCACCTTCAAATGGGTTTTCCGATAAAGATTCCATTCAAGAATAAAAATTGGCATTTGAATCATGGGAAAGTTTATTTTCAGAACCGTGTATGGAAACATATTATAAATCCTAAGATTCATAATCAATTTTAAGGATAATATTAATATAATTTTCACATATGAGAATATCAAAGATTTCTATATATTAGCATTTTAAAAGAAAATAAACTTCAAAAAAAAAAAAAAAAAAGGTTTTCATTGGCATAAGTTAGAGGAATAAAAGATAAGTAAAAGGAAATTCTTAATAAATCTAGATAAAATCAGAAAAAGAAAATGAAGGGATTTTCTAAAATCTCGGTAGCACTAGATCTAGCCTAATCTGTGTGCAACCCGGTTCATCAAGATTAGGAGTGGAAATAGACCAAGGTCTATGGCCTGGCCTGTTAAAAGCCTGGTCAGGTCTGACCTGTTAGGCTAAAAGGCCATATCAAAGCCTAATTTAAGCCCTAGTTGTCTTAACAGGCTAGATCTAGGCCTCTAAATAGGCCTGTAAAGCTTGTTAAAGAAGGTAAAAATGTAATTATATATTTTCTAAAAAAAAAATGTCTGCATCAAAATAAGGCCGGCAATTTTTTTTTTTTTAAAAAGCCACATACCCACATTTGCTTTCCAATTTCCATTTCCGCCTCAACACACTGTTAACCCTAAATGATTCTGAGCAAAAGAAAACCCTAAACGATCCAGATCTCGACCTCACTGTCCTCACCGTCGACCTGTTCTCGATCCAGTGCAGCGAGCGACGGCGGCCTCACCCTAAACGATCCAGATCTCGATCCAGTCCGGCGAGCTTCTACGAGCAAAGGCAGCCTGTTCTCAACAGTAAGAACCGGCGAGGATCTCACCCTCAACCTCTATCTCTGGCTGTTCTTCACTTCTGTTGGTAAATCTCTGTTCTTCGCTTCTCAACAATGGGTAGGGGTTGATTTTTGCAGAGTAGTGATTCTTTTCTTTTGGAGGAAATCACTTGCTACTGGAAGGATTGTGATTAGGGGTGGAATCTTTTTCGAATAATTTTCGACCATATGCCCCTTTAATTATTTGATTTCAATAGAAACTATATAGTTAGATCTTGTACCGGTAGAATCATTAGTAGTGCTTTATAATAGTCTGGGTTTTGATGCTAATTCACTGGGGTGATTAATTATTTGAACGATGTAACTAGTTCTCCATGATCTAGTGCTTCTCTTCTTTTCTCTTTTGTGCTGCAATTCGATTCCTATGGTTTGTTAACAGTGTCTTGTTATTATTTGTTTTGTCTTATTGTTTTGCATTATTAAGTCAGACTAGTATGAGTATAAGATTTCAGTTCTTATACATCATGAACAAAGTTTAAATTAACTAATCAAAGAAGTGATAAAGGTTAAATACAGCTATTCCCATGCGAGTAGGTAACTTGGTTAGGTGTAGTCAAGGCTCATCTTATTGTGTGGTATTTGATAATTATGCTTGTGTGGACACCCACTTAGAACTCTCATCATCAACCATAACTTTGATTTAGGTTCCCTAGTCATGCAAAGGTGACTTTGTTCAGTATTTCAATTGAATCCAGTAATTAAACAAATATATCATCTGATAGAGAGGTTTTGAATTTCGGATTCAATATACTCTATCATTTTATTCCTGCTGTTATGTTATTTTGCTGATGAAGATTTGCGTTTTTGTTAGACTTGTATCATATAAACAATATATATTGGAATAATTTATTTAAGGCCTATTTTCGGCATGTTTGCAGGAGGCCTATTTACAATAGGCCTGTTTTTCGTTGAGGCCTATGGCCTATTAGTTTAAATACAAGATTTTTAGAAATACATGCTTCTTAACAAGCATCAAGCCAGGTTCAAGCCAAAATATAAGTCTGTAACAGGCCACAGGCTAGGCTCAGGCCACTTCTTTGCATAATAGGCCTAGCCTGTTAAGGGTGAGACCTGACTTAGTCTAGCCTATTTCCACCCCTAATAAAGACTGCAGCAATGGTCGTGCGATTCAAGGAATTCTAGCTTGTATTGCTCCTAGAAATGCAAGATAGATGCATAAATAACATATGTCAATAGATTTGTATTTTATCCACCTGTTTTGGATCGAAACATGAGATATCACTTGAGATCTGTGGGATTCTAACTCCTATGATTCCATTAAAAACATGTAATGATCGACAGGTTTCAAAACAAAGAGGTTGCACGCACGCAGAATGCAATCGAAATATATAACTAATGGAATTATAGAAAAACTCATCCATTAAGCTCAAGCACATGTGCTTGTCACCAAGAAGTTGGAGAATTAGCTACACATAAAATTAATTATAGCAGTAACTTGTTCAAAACACAGCAATTCCATGCAAAAGAGTGACCACCGAATTTGAAAAATTGAGAGGGGAAAGCTGTGAAACAAATATGCAGATGGAGAAGAGAAAGGAGGGCGAAGGTGGTATGAAGGGAGAACGAAGGTTGGTCTGAGGCTTCAATGGTTCTCTGTCGTCTCCACGCTGCGACACTTCTGAGTTCTGAGATTCCCGACTATGCACGGTGGTAGTATAAAGCAGAGGGAAGGTCAACGAAGGAGAAACATAGGTCGGGTACTCTGGTTCGATTGGATTCTCAGCCCTCAACTTCTCTAGTTCCACGGCGCCTCTCACTCCCTCCTTTCGATTCTGAGCTCGTGGCTGTGGTTGTAGATCATGCTCTCTGTCGGCCTGTGGCGTGTGGTGGTGAATGATGCCATCGACGAGAGAGGAAGAAGAAGGTCAAAGGTGATGGAGGGAGGGTCAAAGGTCTCTAGACTCTGGTTCTCACCTCGTTCTTCGCGGCGCCCTCCTCTGTATTCTGCAAGTCCGTCTTTCGGGTCTGTGTATTCGCGTTCAGCCAGCAGGACCTAATTGAGTTTTGACTAGAGACCAATCTCTAAAATGTACCCAAAAAAAATTGTGGAGGGATTAAAATGAATATATTGAAATTATTACTGAGCTAAAATGTTATTTCTTAAAGAATATATACATATATGTATAACGTACGAGTCACAGTAATTTTTTTAATATTTAATGGTGTGCATATTATTTAATGGGATATTTTAAAATTTTTAATAATGAAATATAATTTTAAAATTTTTTAGTGGGGGGATATTTTTTAAATTTTTACATCATTAATTAATTTTTTAAATATTTAATGACGGTAATTATTTAATATTTAACAACATGGATGGGCTCTCCTCCATTCATCAATTCTAGCCTTATAATCTTGATGCTGCATCAAATGATGAAATCATCATTCAATAATGTAATCTTCTTTACATAATATAATTCCAACCAAACATTGAAATCAGGATTATATATAATCATCTCTTATGGAATCAAACTAAAGGGACCATTAGAACAAATCTACTC
This sequence comes from Acacia crassicarpa, assembly GCA_034222035.1. Taxonomy (NCBI): domain Eukaryota; kingdom Viridiplantae; phylum Streptophyta; class Magnoliopsida; order Fabales; family Fabaceae; genus Acacia; species Acacia crassicarpa. Next base: position 47,165,107 of record JAWXYG010000006.1, on the reverse strand, counting down.
AATCATTATTGGGCCTCATTTGTGAGTGTTCGAGCTTGTAATGAGCGTTAGTTGATATTGCGTTATTTGCTGCACTACTTAGCTGATATTGGGTTATTTGTTGCGCTAACACTTGTTATCCAATTCTAATGCAATATGTTCATAGCCAATAAAAGCTAGTCTAGTTAGTACAGGAACTTGCTCCTAACACAAACCTATGAGTTCAAATCCCATCAATGTAAAAATTTTATTGGTAGGCGGTTTGTAAGACCTCTGTAAACGTTTTTTAAACTCAGAAACATGTCTTAACTTTGATGAGCTCTTCACAGCTAACTCACTTAAACTTGACGACAACAAAAATATGTTAATGTTGCTCCCTAGGTTTGAGCTCTGTGAGGAAGCTTCTCCATCCTACCTAATTCATTCATTGTATCCATTATACTTAAGCATTTAATTAGTGTTAGTGTTAAAAAAAAATGTTTAGTTAGTGTCTTAATACAGAATACTCTCCCCACGCACTCGTGTGGGAGCATAGTTCTCTCCGCCCCACGTGAGAGTGATAAGGTCGGTCGTCTGGTGTGAGTCCGTCGTCTCTGGTAGGGGGCTCGGCGGTGTAGTCGAAGTGTCTCAAAGAGTGGTGTGAAATCGTGCGGAGTGGAGTCGGAGGAAGCAGAGATTGCATAAAGATAATGGAGGAAAACCAGATCCTGACTCCGTTAGTATGGAAGGATACGTCTGCAAAGAAGACTTTAATTGGTAAAGTTCTGTCAAGTAAGACATACACAAGGTCGGCGATGGAGTCGATCTTACGCAAATCCTGGAATCTACAAATCGGATTTGACGTGGTTGAGATCAGTGGTAATGCATTCATGTTCAATTTCTCAAGTGAGGAGGAGTATTGTAGAATTTGAAGAGGACGGCCGTGGTCTATCAACGGATTCTTGCTAAATCTTCTGGAACGATCGAGGTATAAGTCGTGTGAGGAACTGGATTTTAGCCTAAGTCCGGTGTGGATCCAGATGCACAATGTACCTTTGGAAGCGATGTGTCTGGAAAATGCAATTGCAATCGAAAATCATGTTGGAGAAGTGATGCTAGCGGAGGATCCGATACACAATGACAGGTACCACCGTTGCTTCTTACATGCTAGAGTTATGTTAGACTTACGGAAGCCACTAGCCTATGGATTTTGGCTGCCGAGACCAGATGGTCGAAGCATATGGATTTCAATTCGCTATGAGAAATTGCAGGATTTTTGTTATAACTGTGGCAAGTTAGGACACGACAATCGAAGCTGTAAATCCGTGAGGCTGATGTCTGTGTTCAATACGGCTGAGCCACGTTTTGGGGCCTGGCTAGTGACTGGCCAATGTCATACTCGAGATGAAGCACTGGTGGTTGTTTGTAAGGAGTGGTCTGAGGCAGATTATGTAAGGAGAAAGAAGGAGGAGGCTGAATTAAGAAGAAGAAACGAGACTAAGCAACAAGCCGAGTCAACTCCTAACTGCTCTGAAAAGGATTTGTTTTGTATTAAGATCAATAAAATTGTGGTGGATAAATCCGAGGCAGAACGCAAGGTAGGAACAGGAGCAAAGACGCTGAAGGGGGAAAGTGTCAGTAAAGTAGATCAAGCTTGCTCGAAGGATAAACAGAAGTGGAAGGATAAGGTGGGAGCGCAGGAGGTAGAAGTGGACGACAAGCGAGAGGGGCAGGGGTTAACAGGTGGCAGGGAGGTTAAAGCAGTTGCCTCTACTGACTCTCTTGTCGTGCAAAGCAGCTCGGCGTCTGATGGCTCATGTACCAAGCCAATTGCTTCCCCTTTGGATATAAGAGAATCAACTTTAGCCATGGTGGTATACAACGGAGGGGTCCTAAGTGATGTCATAAACGGTATTAATGACTTTAGGCTGAAGAGAAGCGCTGAGGAGGACTGGGAAGCTTCGGTTCCAAAACGCAGAAAGAAAGTCGTGGTTCAGGCTGATCTGAAGCCTGCAATATCTGTGTACGCGAACAACTTAAAGAAGAATAAAGCTAAAGTGCAAAGAGCGGTCAGGAAAAAGACTAAGGGCGGGAAAGAAAATGTTAATGCAGTGACCGTGGAAGTGGCGAATGTGATGGAGGAATCTGTGGATGATTTATCAATGGAGGATGGAATGATCTTCAAGGCAGGCAGGGGTAGGAAGGCTAAGGGATTAACTGATGGTGCTGGTGGCTGGCCTTTAACAGCCACCGGGGCGCAATGAAGCTCATCTCCTGGAACTGTGAAGGTTTGGGAAGAGCCTTGACAGTTAATAACTTGAGGGACATGGTTAAAAGGAATAGTCCCTCAATAATCTTTCTAATGGAGACTAAGTTGGTGGCTGAGAAACTGAAGAAGTTGAGGAGGAAATGTGGTTTTGATTTGGAGTTATACGTGGATCCAAGGGGGCTCTCAGGAGGGTTGGCTGTGTGGTGGCACGAGAGTATATCACTGACTATCCTATATAAATCCAAGAATATAATTCATGTCCTGGCTGATTCCAATAGCTTGTCTGTACCTAGTCTTATTTCATTCATATATGGTCCTCTTAAGGAAGGGGAAAGGAAGGTTGTTTGGGATATTCTGAGGAGGCTAGCAGCAAATATTGAAGTTTCATGGTTGGTGGTGGGAGACTTCAATGATCTCTTGTCTCAAGAGGAGAAGGAAGGAGGTAATCCAAGGGCTATGCGGAAACTTATTAATTTTCAATGCCTTCTGTCTGACTGCAACTTGCTGGATCTTGAGTTCAAGGGAGCTAACTTCACCTAGTGTAATAAGAGGGATGGCAATATTGTTAGGGAACGTCTGGATCGGGCATTAGGGAATGTTGAATTCAGAGAAGCCTTTCAGTGAGCGTTAGTTTTCCATATAGATCCCATCGGATCTGATCACCACTCTTTGTTGGTGGATTGTTGCTATTGTGAGAAGAAGGGGGCAAAATCTTTCAAATTTGAGGCAAACTGGGTTATGCATGACGATTTTAAACAAATTGTGTCTGTTGGTTGGAATGATATAGATGGGGCAGTCGAGGATCGGGTAGCTGACCTAGTAAGGAGGCTAGACGCTTATAGAAAGAAGCTTATATTGTGGAGCAGAAGCGAGTTTCCCAATTTCAGGAAAGCTATTGAACAACTGAGACATATGTTGAATAAATGCCACACAGGCCCATGACTGCGGACAAATTATTTGAGGCTGAGCAAATAGTCAAACAGTTGGAGGAGGCTTGGAACAGGGAGGAAATTTACTGGTGGCAACGCTCTAGAGTTACATGGCTGAATTTTGGGGATAGGAATACCAAATTTTTCCATAGTAGCGTGGTGCAAAGAAGGCAACGCAATAAAATTCTGAGGCTTAAAGATGCAAATGGGGTCTGGATGGAGGAAAAATCAGATATCAACAGGGCCTTTGGCGAATATTATGAGAATCTTTTCAGCTCTGGGGGTGAGAGGCAGCTGGATCAGGCTTTGGCATACGTCTTACCGGTCGTATCCGAGTCAGATAATAATATGCTCATGGGATCTGTTTCGTGTCAGGAGATTGAAAGGGCTGTTTTTCAGCTCGGTGCTAATAAGGCACCTGGCCCTGATGGCTTTTCCGTCCTATTTTATCAAGCGGCGTGGAGCAAAGTGAACAAGGAAGTATGTGCAATGGTTCAAGAGTTTTTTGAAGGCAAATCTGAACTGGCTCAACACAATGGCACTAATATAGTATTAATCCCAAAAGTGGGGAAACCTGAAGGAATTCATCAGTTTCGGCCTATCGGGTTGTGCAATGTATCTTACAAGATCATTGCTAAAATCATGACAACCAGAATGCGAGGCTTAATGAACAGAATCATATCACCAAATCAGAGGACCTTCATAGCCGGACGCATGATTCAGGACAATATTCTACTGACTCATGAAGTCTTCCACTATTTGAAGCATAAGAAGATTGGCAACAAATGGGAGCTAGTGATGAAGATTGACATGAATAAAGCTTATGACCAGGTGGAGTGGGATTTTCTGGAAGCAGTGATCCTGAAAATGGGGTTCTGCGATGATTGGGTGAAATTGGTTATGCAATGCATCTCGACAGCAAGGTTTAATCTACAAGTAGATGGGCAGAATGTCGATTCCTTTAATCCTGAGCGTGGGGTAAGGCAAGGTGACTCGCTCTCACCTTATATGTTTATCATCTCCTCTGAGGTGCTGTCTCTCATGATCCAGTCACACATTGAGAAGAAGGATTTGCAAGGAGTGAAGCTAGCTAGGAAAGCCCCAGTGTTATCTCACTGTTTTTTCGCGGATGACGCGATATTATTCCTTCGAGCTGATGAGATTAATTGCATGGTGCTGAAGCGTATCTTGGAAGTGTACTGTCAAGCCTCGGGACAAATGGTTAATCTGGAAAAGTCCAGCTTGTTCTTTTCCTCCAATACACCAACCAGAGTTAAGGATAATATATCAGCATGTTTAGGGGTTACTCAGTCTGATCAGGCAGGCAAATATTTGGGGCTACCAATTGTGTGGGGGAGATCTAAATCAGCGGCACTCGCTTTTGTGAGAGATAGAATTGGGCTGAAGCTTCAAGGGTGGAAACAGAAATTGCTCTCCTTTGCGGGACGAGAAGTCTTAATCAAGGCAGTGGCAAACTCCATTCCCACATATCCCATGACATGTTTTCTGTTTCCTAAGAAAGCATGACTGGACATTGATAGCCTGGTTTCTAAGTTCTGGTGGGGGCTGAATGATGAGGATAGTTCTATACACTGGAAGAGCTGGAAGTATATGACCACAAGGAAAGGGGAGGGTGGTATGGGATTTAGGGATTTGCTTTGTTTTAACAAAGCTTTGCTTGCAAAGACAGCGTGGAGATTGTTATAGCAGTCTCATGATTTGTGGTGCAAGATTATTAAGGGAATTTACTTCCCTAAAGGGAATTTTTTCAGTGCTAAGAAGGGAGGACATGCCTCATGGGGGTGGACGAGTCTTTTGGGAGGAAGGGATTTATTGCTAAAACAATTATGCTGGAAGGTGGGGGATGGGAGAAGTATTAGTGTGTGGAAGGATCAGTGGATTCATGGGCTGCAGGGATTCAAACTCCAACGTGAAACAATTCCAGAAGAGGATGAGAAGGTTATGGTGGCTAATCTGATCTCCAATGGTTGCTGGGATTTAAGGTCCATCAGTAACAAGATCAGTAGCGTGGAAAAAGAGTGTATATTGAAAATACCAATACATTCGAGGCCCCAAGAGGATAGAGCTGTGTGGCTGGACAACAAGAATGGTGATTACTCAATGAAATCAGGTTATACAGTTGCTAAAAGTTGCCTATCAGATTCCCCTATCAGAGATCCAGGTACGTCCCTCTCAAACCCACTTGACCTATGGAAGTGTATATGGAAAGTGGTTGCTTCCCCAAAGATCCATCATTTCTTATGGCGATTATGTGTTGGTGCGATTGCTACTAGAAATGCCCTGTTTAAACGTAAATGTGCCCCTGATCCCCTCTGTCCTATATGTCTAGCTGATAGTGAAACAATAGAGCATTTGTTGTTTTTATGTCCTTGGACAAAACGTTGCTGGTTTGGAAGCTCCCTAGGCCTTAAATTTGATAAATGGTCTGTGAGGAGATGTGAAGATACGCTTTGTGAGTTGCTGAGGGACAAGGACAGGTTGAATGAATATGGTAAATTTGTGTTTGTTGCTACATGTTGGTGGATTTGGAAGGCTCGGTGTAACTGGGTGTTTAGAGGGGAACAACCTGATGCAAAGAGGGTTGTGAGTTTGGTGGCTGGACATGTAGAGGAGCTATGGAGGAATAAGGCATAAAAGGGGGTGAATGACAAAAAGCTATACGAAGAGGGGATTGTGAGAGAGGGACAGTGGAAGGTGCCGGTGGAGGGAAGCATTAAATTTAATGTGGATGGGTCTTTTAAAGTTGCTTCCGGGGAGGCTGGGATTGGGTTGGTTTGCAGGAATCATTGGAGGGAATTTGTAGGGGGGTTTGGAAAGGAGGTGAGGGTGGAAACAGCCTTTATGGCGGAATGTGCGGCAGTAAAAGAAGCGCTGCTGCACAGGCACAAGTTTGCGAACTCATCGATCATTGTGGAGACTGATTGTGAAGGTCTGTATCGTCTGTTAAAAGGAAGGACTGCTGCTGGTTGTGAATAGAGGAGCCATGATTTAATGTTGGAAATTCTGGCGCTGATGGAGTCTCTGGAGGGTGTGTCATTCTCCCTGGTTTCTCGGTTAGGGAATAAGGCTGCAGATAGGATTGCAGCAGATGCCGCAAGGAAGATGTAACAGCCGGTTTGGTTGGACTCTATGCCATCTTCCTTATGCAATATCTTGCCTCAGGATACTCACCAGCTCAGGGAATGCAATAGCAGCACTTCTGCTGTCACGGATAGGGCTGGAATTGGCTGATAATTTTTTCATTTGTTTATACTGGTTTAGCAATTTGTTTGGTTTGTTTTTTACCTAGATTTACTTAGATACTGGTATAGGTTTTGCTGTTATTTTTTAGCTTATTGGTATATTGGGTAAGATGTGTGATAGGTTGTAATGTAGGTATTTTCTGAGTGTTTTCTTCTTGGCTTCGGTTATTGGTAATTGTAGATCTTGTTTTGTGATTAATAAAATTGACTTCTTTTGGGCCAAAAAAAAAAAAATTAGTGTCTTAATGATGTACGTGACTTCTTAACATGCCTAAATCATATATAAGAAATTTATCTAACATTTGTCTTTAACCCATAAAGGATCAGCAGCCTCTCATCTGAGAGGGATGAGGCGGAGTGTGTGGGAATAAAAGGATAAGTTTGATTCTTAAAGTCAATTTATAATTAGTCATCAATTTAAAAGGGAAAATTATTTTAAGGTGATTAATTGTGAAGTCATCTTTTTTTAATGCCTCACTTATACTTGGTATACATTTTTTATTGGGAAAATTCTAAGAAAACATCCCATAAACTTTAAAATCTCAAATAGATTATTTCACAATAAAATAAGTTATCAATTGCTTTATTGTTTTTGTTAATCTCATTAATGTTATTGTCAACAATATTTTTAAGTATAAGTGGTGTTTTTCAGTCTTTTTTTAAAAAAAAAAATTATCAAGTTCTGGTTTTGTTTACATTTATAATTGATTTACTCATTGAGTTGCAATAATTGAGGTGTAATAATACGATTTATTAAAATATGAGCACGAGGGAGCCATAATTAAATTAAGAGGTGTAGAATATTTTGTATTCTTGGATACATAATAATTCATATTTCTGTCACTTTCCTTCTGTCATGATAGCTCGATTAAGATCTAAAGCCTGACTTTGAGCGTCAAGTCATTAATTTAATGCGGACGAGTTTTTGTTTTTAAAAAATGATTAAAAAAACTATAAAATTTAAAACCCTGTTGACAACAATAATAAAAAAATTAATAAAAATAATAAAATGGTTAATAAATCGTTTTATTGTGAAATTACCTACTTAAAATTTTAAAATTCATGTAATATTTTATTGGGAGTTTTAAAGAAAAACGTAATTGAAGTCATCCTTTTTTTTATATATATGAAGTCATCTTTTTAAACGCCTCACATTATATATATACATGTTTTATTTATAAATTGTAAAGTTGCTTTTGTTTTGGATCTGTCGTGTAGTGCTCAATTTATTTATTTCGGTGGCACTAATGAGATATCATGTTAATTGTTATGGTGTCTAATTCACCAATTGAGTTTCAACCTCGCAATAATTGGTAATATCCTATATATAAAACATATATAGAGAGTTAATTTTATCTATAATATAATTTTTATATTTGTTAATCTTATTTTAATTTACATCCATTGATGTTCCCTCAACAAAAATTAAAAAAAAAAAAGAGAATGAGAGAAAATGAGAAAATTAAGAAAGATAACTAAGATAATTTTTAAAATATATGTCATATTAACTAAATTAATTAATTTTTTCATCTAACCAAGTTAAGTAAATATGTATTTTATTAAGAACCAGAGGAAGTACTATAAAGTCTCTTTTGTTTGATTTATAAACAACCTTCTCTTTTATTAGTTTAGTCCTACACACATATATACATACATATATATAGACACACACACAAGCAATAATTCTACTTTGTCTAAAAATTTAACATACTTTTTGTATTTTTACTTTCAATTAATTGCATGGCTCTCTCATCTTTTTTCCCATTCATTCTCACTCATTTTTTTCCCAACTCATTATCTCTCACTCATCATCTTCATAAATAAGGTTATATTTGGAAAAAATTGATTTAATGGGATATTTTAAAATTTTTAATGTTGAAATATAATTTTTTAATAGGGACTATTTTTAAAATTTTAAATTATTAATTAATTTTTTTAATATTTAATGGTGGTCATTATTTAATATTTAACAACATGGATGAGCACTTTGGTCAAATTAAAAAATTATAATGACCTTAGTGTCTTTTTTATTTGATTATAGGATATCTATATCTCTATTCATCAGTTCTTGATATATAATCTTGATTACATCAAATGATGTAATTAGAATTACAAAATATATCCTCTTTATATTACACAAGCCCAACCAAATATTGTAATCAAAATCATATGTAATTATCACCTATGAAATCGAATTTAACGAGCCATTGGAGAATATCTACTCAATCATTCTTGGGCCTCGGTTGTGAGTGTTTGGGCTTGTAATGAGCCTTAGTTGATATTGAGTTATTTTTTGCACTAACACTTGTTATCCAATTCTAATATAATATATTCGTAGCCAATATATGTTAGTCTAGTTAGTGAAGGAGTTTGCTAATAACATAAAATTATGAGTTTAAATTCCACCGATATGATTTTTTTTTTTTTATACTGAAAAGTTTTGATACCGATATGAGAATTTTATTAGTGGGTAATTTGTACGATCTCTCTACAAGTGTTTTTTAAGTCCAAAGACATACCTAATAGTGAGCCTATCATCCAAGACCCCAAAAGAAAACATAATATGTTCATGTTGCTCCATAGGCTTGAGCTCTTTGACGAAGCTTTTCCATCCTAACTTATACATTTATTGTATCCATTATACTTAAATGTTTAATTAGTATCTTAATGATGTACTATATTTGACTTCTTAACAAGCTTAAATTATATGTAAGAAATTTATTTAAGATTAGCAAAAACAAATTTCATGTCGTTAACCCATAAAGGATCAATAGCCTCTCATCTGAATAAAAGGGAAATTTCTGTAAGGTGACTACTTGTGAAGTCATCCTTTTTTAATGCCTCACTTATACCATGTGTGTGTATATATAGTAATTGAAAAAATACTATTTGAATTTCAAATTTTTAAATAGATGAGTTGTCAATTGTTTTATTATTTTTATTAATCTCATTACTTTTGTTATCAACAGGATTTTGAAGTTCAAATAGTACTCTCTTTTTTTTTTCCTATTTTCCCTTTTTTATTTATAAATTATCAAGTTGTGCTTCTGTTTCTGGGATATATATATATATATATATATATATATATATATATATATATATATATATATTTGTTTTCATTATTATTATTATGATAATCTAACTTTATAGCTGTCCCTTAACGCTCAGGGAAGCCAAAAAGTCAATTTCGGAAAGCCAAAGTTTTGTCAAGTTTATCTTATTTTTATCTACTGGGAGCCACATTTATAATTGATTTACCCATTGAGTGGCAATAATTGAGAGTGTAATAATACGACTTATTAAAATATTGGCATGATGCCTCGATGAAGAGGATAAAGCCTGATTCTGAGGATCAATTTATAATAAGTTATTAATTTAATAGGGACGAGTTTTTCTTTGTCCCCCAAAAGGAAAAAGTAATTTGAAGTCATCTTTTTAAACGCCTCATCTTATAAATATCACTCCTGTTCTATTTATAAGTTTAGTTTGACCAAATCTCACATAACAAGGAGAAATAAGTATTTCAATGATTATGAAACAAATTTTCAACTTTACCCTCATTTATAAATGGGTACCATTTAAAATTTTTTGTCAAATCTCTCTTATCTTTTTCTCTTTCCAACATGGCTAATCAATCTCTCTCATCATCATTATTATAGGCAAAATTGTCACAAACTCATTTATTTGGTCAAAATAGACTTATAAAAAGAACCAAATTTTTTTGTCAAAATAAACTTATAAATAGGATCAGAGTGGTATACATGTTTTATTTATAAATTATTTCTTTGATCCGGAAAAGCTCAGTCCACAATGTGTGACGGTATACCTTATTGGGGTTCGGATAAACCACTGTTAGAAACCATTTTTGTCTTCAAGTATTCTCAATCATCAAATGCATAAATTGTTTATGTTTTTCCACTACTTCGATCTTTAATGACCCTTCCTCCTAAAGACACTATATTCCCCCATTATAGCCTTCTACAGCAGTATAAGCATATTTACTAAATCAGTCTTTGTCTCGTCTGAACGAGTTTCCAGAATAGCTGAAAATTCTAATTTATAATATTTTTTCGTTTCACGTACAAGGCTTGGAAATGACTTCTAGCCTGTATCTCGTGAATTCTATGGCATAAAAATTATTAACTCTGTATATTTATTGTGCGGACCAAACCACATCCCCTAATATTTTCTAAATCCTTCCCTTCAATTTCCTTTCCCTCAATTCCCATATCCAAGATTCGAAGTCATCTAATATCCCAGATTCCCAGGTCCTGCTCCTTCTGCCAAACAGGAGTCTTGTACTGGGTAAATATCATTCTAATCTTATTTATAAATCTCTTTTAATCAAGAAATTTGATTCTATTTATAAGTCTCTTTTAACTAAATAAATGAGATTGTGACAATTTTGCGCATATTATTATACCAATAAAAATAGAGAGAAAATAAAAAAGTTGAAGGGTGTCCACTCATAAATAAGGATAAAGTTGGAAATGTACCCCATAATTATTGAGCTACCCACTTCTCCTTAATATATGTGATTTAGTTAAAAATGACTTATAAATAAGAGGGTTTTTTACCAAAATAATGTATTTTGAGAAAAAAATAACCAGAATAGGGCGTGTCAGAAACTATTTTTCAATCTAATATGGTCAATGGCGTCAGCTGACTCACGCCATTAGTGGCGCGAGCAGACTGACGCCTGTCAGTGGTGGCGTGATTTAAATCACGCCACCTCAGTGGTGGCGTGATTTAAATCACGCCAATTCAAGTGGTGGCGTGATTTCAATCACGCCACCAGGGGGTCCATTCAATTGACCCCCAATTTGACGCCAAGGCGTCAATTTTTGACGCCTTGGCGTCAAATATATTTTTTTAAAAATATAATTTTATTTAAAATTATAAATATTAATTATACATAATTATAAATAATAATTTTAATTAATAATTATGAAAATTAAAATATTCAAAATTTATCATAAATCTTAGGATACAAGATTAATAATTAGTAGATTTATTATAAACTATAAAATAGGTGACCAATTATTTAATTAATCAATTAATTGTTCTCTAACTAAGCTTGTCCTATAAAATAGGTTACTGTATTTGCACTCTTCATTAATAAATGGTAAATAAATGGTGTTTCTGTATTTGCACTCTTCATTAATTCACCTGAAATTACAAACACACCCTTCATTAATTCAAAACGACGTAGTTTTAGGGTTACTGGAGATAACTCTATCTCCAGTGACAAGAGAAATCCTTTACCCTTAATTAAAAAATCCTTTATCCTTAACCCTAAGATAAATAGGACAAGCTTAGTTAGAGAACAATTAATTGATTAATTAAATAATTGGTCACCTATTTTATAGTTTATAATAAATCTACTAATTAATTAATTTACTAATTATTAATCTTGTATCCTAAAATTTATGATAAATTTTGAATATTTTAATTTTCATAATTATTAATTAAAATTATTATTTATAATTATGTATAATTAATATTTATAATTTTAAATAAAATTATATTTTTAAAAAAATATATTTGACGCCAAGGCGTCAAAAATTGACGCCTTGGCGTCAAATTGACCCCCTGGTGGCGTGATTGAAATCACGCCACCACTTGAATTGGCGTGATTCAAATCACGCCACCACTGACAAGCGTCAGTCTACTCGCGCCACTAATGGCGTGAGTCAACTGACGCCATTGACCATATTAGATTGAAAAATAGTTTCTGACACGCCCTATTCTGGTTATTTTTTTCTCAAAATACATTATTTTGGTAAAAAACCCTAAATAAGATTATGTATCATTTTGTTTAGATGATGACATCACATCACACATGCCTTGGTCTCGTTCACATTAATCGTGCCAAGCATGAGATCCTCACTGACTTGGCTTCCATCCTCTTTCCTTCTCGTCCTTTTTCTATCCTCTTTTTTATTTTAACTGTTGGATCGAAATCTCAACCATTCAGATTTAATCTTTTATAAAAATATTATTTTAAATATTTTATTAATAATTTTTTATTAATTTTTTATAAAAGATTAAATCTAAACCTTGATATTTCAATCTAACAGTTGAAATAAAGAAAAGGATAGGAAGAGGATGAGAAGGGAAGAGGATGGCAGCTAACTCCCTCCCTCACAGGCGTCAATTCTTGCAAGAAAGAGAAAGAATTTGTCATATTCAATAGGTGGGACCCACTCTTATCAACCTCCTTGCCTTTTTGGCTTTCATTCGTGCTCTCTATCCCAATTAATTTTGTCTTTTCCTCCTTCTTTCTCTTGGCCCCACCACTACCGACTGCCCCTTTCGTGATTGACTCCCCTTTAAATTCATGAGAGGATATCCTTTCCCTTTATTTCGGTCACTTTCTTTTTGTCACTTTCTTTCATCATCTTTATAAATAAGGGTATTTATTAAAAAAATATTATATTTTTTTAGATATTTATTACTTTTTACTAATTTAAATCAATTATTCATTTTATATGATTTAGGTAGTTGTTATCTCTAAAAAGGATCATGACCGATTATAAAAATGCATAATCCATTTCCCTTCCTTTTATCGTCTTCCTAAATCATGGTGACTCAGCTAGGAAGAAAATGCCTATGAACAAAATTTTATTTTTATTTGAGAAGGTGACAGACTTAATTATTATAATAATCAAATTTCATATCTGTACTGTAATGCCATTGGCGACGTAGCGGCAAATGTCACAATTAATTCTGAGCAAAAAAAATGTCACAATTAATTAACTATAATAAAATTATATATTTGAAAAATGCAGCCAAAAAGGATGATGCAATGATACATATAACTTATCTGTCAAACAAAAGTATACATATATTTAGACATACCTCAATTAATTAATGAATAAAGAAATTTTTATTTTAAAAGGAATATTCCACTTATTATAGGATTATTCCATGTGTCCATGAAGTGTTCATCAATTAGTTGTTTTTTAAAAAAAAAAATTAAAAAGGGTTATTTTTATCTTTTTACTTCACATATTATTTTCATTGCGTTCCCACTGGACTGCAGCAAAATTTTGAAATGGTGATGATAAAAAGGTCCTAAGAAGTTATTAAAACCCATATATGAAGTTGTTGATTTTCTACTGAAAGACTTGAGAACAAAAACATTTTTGACATTTTTTTATTCCCTTTAGTGCTTATAGGGATTTTCCCAAAAATACTTGTTAGGGTGTTGAAAGTAGATAAAAAAATACTTTAAAATATTGGATGCTCCACAAAATATTTTAAAATGTTGGATGCACCTTATAAAATATTTTAGGGTGATAGATGCACCTTAACTCTATTTATAATAGTTTTATAAAATGTTAAATCTAAATTATTTATTTTTTTAATATAAATGTGGATAGAGGTTATAAGAGTAACAAAGAGTAAAAGGAAAATGATAAAACATAAACTTGTTATTTGACACGCCACCCACAGGGATGAGAACGTGACTGTTTTTCATGGGAAAACTTCAAATAGCCCTTATTAAAATTTGAAATTTCTCTGTACTCTTTTTTAGGGTAAAATGAAAATAATTTCTGAAGTAAAAAGACCTGAATAACAAATCAAAAAAGAAAAACAAAAGGAAAAAAAAAACATTAGGAATTTTACAACGATTAACACATAATAACTTTTAGAATATAAATAAGGTGATTAAAACTGGAACATGGGAGTTTACAATTGGAACAAGGGAGTTTATAATGTAAATATAGTGATTCACAAGAAAAACAAGGGTGTTTAAAACGGAATTATAACATTGACAATGGGATTTTAACAAGAACATTAAGGAGTTTATAACAAAACTAAGGCGGTTTGCAAGACATATATAATTGGGCTTTTACATTGCAAATAAGGTGATTCATTAAAAAAGATAAGAACTACCCAACTAACTATGAGTATTGACAAGTAAACAAAGAGCATTTACAATAAAAGCTGTCCTTGTGCCAGGACTCTATGGCAGGAGTTACTGCCATTTTATCATGTATCTGATTTTGTAAACGTGCAGGATGGGGGAGTGGCTGAAACGTAATTTGGCTCACCCAGATGAGAATTGGAGACTTGTCTTCGGGATTACTTGCTGGCTGGTGTGGACATGGCGGAACAAAAGCTGCTTCCAAGAGGGATTTGTGATGCCAGTGGACCGAGTGCGTGTTGTATTATGGTATGTAAAAGAAATAAAGCAAGCAAAAAGTGAGTTTGGTGGGCGGGAAACTATTAGCCGTGAAACCTTGGTCAGATGGGAAGCACCAGAAATGGGCTGTATAAAACTGAACGTTGATGGGGCTTCTCAAGGAGGAGGGAAAGTTGCGGGGTGTGGTGGTTTGTTTCGGGATTCAAGTGGACGTTGGCTGTGTGGCTTTAGCAGGAAGTTGGGTGTGTGCTCTGCACTACGAGCTGAAGCATGGGCTGTACAGACGGGACTGGAAATTGCATTGAAATATCAGTTTAATAGTTTAGTTGTAGAATCTGATTCTATTAGCCTGATAAAAATATTGAATATTGCACAGGTTAATACTGAGTCTGAGATGAAATTGCTGGGATTGATTAAGAGAACTGCCCAGAAATTTCTGAATATATCTTTTGTACATGTTTTTAGGGAGGGGAATTTTTGTGCTGATGCGTTAGCTAAGCAAAGTTGTAATCTGGAGGAGAGTAGGTGTTTTTTTGTTAAACCTCCCCTATTGTTAATCGTTTTCTGGCCAGAGATTGTACGGGTATTGTATGCCCAAGACCTTGTTATGATACAGGAATAAGACTGGGTTAAGACCCCGTAAAAAAAAAAAAAAAAAGAGCATTTATAATAGGCCGTTTGAATTAATAATTAATAAATTATGATCATTTTACTCCTAATTACATTTAATTGAATATAAATGTTCATAATTTAAATTAGTATTTAATCATGTAATAATATTCTAAAAAATGCATTAAAAATTTCAATTTAATTATAAAAAATCATATAAAAATATGGTGGTTACCCAATTAATTATCAAGATAATCTAACTTCATAGCTGTCCCTTAATACTCGGTGCAGCCGAGAAGTCAATTTTGGAGAGCGCAATGTTTTGTCAAGTTTCTCTTATTTTATCTATTTGGAGCCACATTTATAATTGATTTACCCATTTAGTTGCAATAATTGAGTGTGTAATAATACAACTTACTACCTTCTAATTATATGAATACTTTTATAGTATAAATTACATTATAAAAGTGTTCATATAATTAGGATCTAAAGGAATATTAAAATAAAATATGAGCATGAGGGAGCCATAATTAAATTAAGAGGTACATAATATATATTTTGTATTCTTAGATATATAATAATTCATATTTCTGTCATTTTCTTTTTTGTCATGATAGCTCGATTAAGAGAATAATAAGGCCTGATTCCTGAGCCTCGATTTCGGAGAGCGCAATGTTTTGTCAAGTTTCTCTTGTCATTGATGCGTTCAGCACTTAAAAATCAGGTTGTTTTTCCTTTAATTTTAAAATTTATTTTTATCGTTTCATTTCACAGATTAATTTCATTGCATCTGTAGAAAAATTTCAAATTTTTTTAGAGCTAATAAGAATCAACTTGTTTTCGTGGGTCCTTGTCTGAAATTTTCTTTTTATTGGTTCCTTCTAGTGGCAATAGTGCTTTAACCCCGCGATTTTCACGTCCAAAGGTGGCAGAACTTTGTAAGAATACTAAAATAAAATTATTAAAATAACTTCCTATTCATAGAATATCATTATTTATACAATAATATTCAAATATTATATTTAATAATATCATATTCTTATATTTGTAGAAGAATATTATTAGAATTTATAAAGTTAGTGGTTACTTGATAAAGTTTGGAGGATCTCTGGTACTATGGAAAACTAAGAAGCAAGTTACGGTGTCAAAGTTTTTAGCAGAAGCATAATATAGGGAGGGCTTCGAGTAGTGTGGCTGTATTAGAGATTATATGGACATTGAGATTGGTAAGATATTTAAACAAAAGCCATCACAATCCAGTAAGATTTTATTGTGATAATATGACAGCAATTCATCATTGCAAATAATCCTGTATTTCATGGAAGAATCAAACACATCGAAGTGGATTGTCACTTCATTAGGGAAAAATTGAAGAAGGAATTAATTGATTTAAAACATGTCAAATCTAAAAATCAAGAAGCAGATCTACTGACTCAGGCTATTCGAAAGGAAATTTAATAAAGGCTATTAGTCAAATTATCAGTTGTAAATATATTTTAGCCTCCAACTTAAGGAGAAGTGTAAAATAGTTATTATAAGGGACATTTTAGTAATTTGCATGTTTGTAATTAGTAGTTATGATGAGTGCTTTCATCATAGTATATAAGGGTGGGATGAACCTATTATTAGTATATCTGATTACATTCTTCAGAAATATATATAAAAATTTTCTCTCGAAGTTAAAGTGCAGGGTCATTATTCTATCACTTAACAGCAATTCATTATTTTAAAAAA
The DNA here is from genome assembly GCA_034222035.1 of Acacia crassicarpa. Lineage (NCBI taxonomy): Eukaryota > Viridiplantae > Streptophyta > Magnoliopsida > Fabales > Fabaceae > Acacia > Acacia crassicarpa. Next base: position 47,148,193 of record JAWXYG010000006.1, on the reverse strand, counting down.
ATTTCTTGTCTCGTTTGTTTAATTGATTTTTAGCTATTGGAACTCAAGAGATTCCTAACACCGAAAAAACCCTTGATTCAAACTGACCAAGATGTAAAGAAACTAATAAGTCTATCATGAAGTTTATAACAATCTACCCGAAGAATCATGTGATTCATATATTGAGACTCAAAAGATATGCAATACCATTGAAAAGCCTTCAATTCTTGCTGCTCCAGGTGTATAAAATTCAACTAAGATTCTTGAAGCAGGCATTGATTTCATTTTACAAGGTCCAATCAGTTTGCCATAAATTGATTGGGCAAGGAATGACTTTCACAAGACTTCTTTATTTTCACTTTTCAAGGTTGGACTCACTTTAATTTTTTTTTTTTGGCTTTTCTGTCAATTCAGCTATTGATTCATCACCCTCACAAGTGATTTTGCTAACACAAAAATCGAACATTTATAGAAACTATAAGGAAATATTTGAGACCCAGGTACCTAACATGTGTGAAAATAATGAGATCTCAATAAATTATTTTATGAATGGTATGCGATAGGACCGAAATGAAGTCAACATCGACAACATCTTTGCTTATCATATAGCATATGATGTAATGAATGATAATGAGGATCATGAGCCAAAATCTATTAGCGAGTGCCAACGGCGAAAGGATTGGCCCTTATGGAAAGATGCAATTAATGCAAAATTAAAATCACTGGCAAAACGAAAAGTATTTGAACCTGTAGTCCATACACCTGAAGATGTAAAGCCAGTTAGATACAAATGAGTCTTTGTAAGAAAAAGAAATGAAAAGGGTAAAATTACACAATAGAAGGCATGTCTTGTAGCCCAAGGCTTTACACAAAAACCTGGCATTGATTTTGAAGAAACATATTCACCAGTAGTGGATGCAACTACTTTTCGTTATTTGATTAGCCTAGTAGTAAATGAAGGACTTAATTTGCATTTAATGGATGTCATGACTACCTATTTGTATGGCTCACTTGACAATGATATTTATATGAAATCCCTGAAGGACTCAAGGTGTCAGAAGCATCTAATTCAAATTCTTGGGAACAATACTCGATTAAGTTAAATAAGTCTTTGTATAGCTTGAAGCAATCAGGGCGCATGTGGTATAATTGTCTTAAGGAATATTTTATTGAAAGAAGGGTACAAAAATGACCCAATATGCCCATGCATTTTTATCTAGAAATGAATTTACTATAATCGTTGTTTATGTTGATGATATCAACATCATTAGAACTCTTAAAAAGCTTCAAAAGACAATTAATTGTATAAAGAAAGAAATTGAAATGAAAGACTTGGGCAGAACAAAATTCTGTCTTGGATTACAGATTGAGTAACTATAGAACATGATCTTTGTACTTGAAGAAGATTATACAAAGAAGGTCTTAGAATGATTTTATATAGAAAAGTCACATTCATTATGTACCCAAACAATTATAAGGTATTTGTAGGCGGATAAAGTCCAATTTTGACCTCGAGTAATTAGCAAAGAATTTGAAGAAGAACTACTTGGTCCAAAAGTACCATAATTTAGTGCTATTGGAGCACTAATGTATCTTGGTTATTAAGCAAAGACATCGGAAGCAATGTTATTATCAGGGGGAGTAATATTGATGTTGTCAAAAGGGGGAGTCGATGCACACTGTACTCTTTTTTCCTTATCTAGGTTTTGTCCCATTGGGTTTTCCTGGAAAGGTTTTTAATGAGGCAGCACTAGATAGTGTATCAATGGATGATGTACTCTTTTCTTTGGTAAGGTTTTTATCCCACTGGGTTTTTTCTAGTTAAAATTTTTAATAAGACACATTCATAATGGACATCCAAGGATGAGTGTTATAAATATTCCAATATTGGTGTGAATGTCCATAACCTTTCAAGATGAGTCTTTTGGAATTCTACGCTTATAGTCATATAACCGATGATATGAATGGCTTAGTGAGAGTTTTCTATGATTAATATAAATAACTTACAAAACTTCATGTTGCACCATTATGCAGATTTACTTTTTTTTATGTAACTCTTGTAATGGAAGTTAAAGAGTTATTGCCTATAAATAGTAGGCATGTATTAGCAATCCCAATGCAATACATGCAGCACGATATGTAGGATATACGACACCATCAACAGTTCTAATAGCATCGTAGGATGAAGGTCCTTTTACTTTAGTCAACAAAATCCTAAGGTAGTAGAATTCACCTGAGGAAGGTGCAGCATGAGTAAGCCGACCTATTGCAAATCCTCTTTTCCTTATTTGCCACATACGCTTGCTACGATTATATACATAATATTGTGGGAATTCATAATAATATAGTGTTTTTGCCAGATCATCATCTTTATTCTGTTTCATCCAAGCAATAAACATAGACTCATTAACTCTTGACTTCGCCAGAATCTCAGCCACGTCATCAATGTTAGAGTAAATAACACATTGTTGGTCTGGTAGATGAAAGCTTAACCTTTCCACCGGTGGGAATCTATGTTGGATATCAAATCCGAATATACGCCAAGCTGCCTCACACGCAGATATATATCAGAAGATGTAATATTGTTCAATCTCATCCAATGCTCTTGTTGGATTGCCAGTTTGGTCTGTCTCATAAATCGAGGCAACGACACGATCATTCCCTTTGCTAATATACTTGAATAGGTACTTGATTGCAGTAGATTGGTTGCATTTTTTGACATTTATATGGGCATGAAACATAGACAACAACGTATGATTATATGGAACAACAAACCTATTATCCAATGCAATGCCTTTAATATGAATAGTCCTGTCATCTTCTCTTCGTCTGTATGTAGGGAATCCTTCATGGTCAATTGTTGTGTGTGCATTATATTTTTTGGGGAAGTACTTGTTGCATTTCTTATCCACCATACATTGTGCTTTTGGATTAAGAGAGCCACAAGGAGAATGCATCATGAATTTTTGCACTAGTTCATACAATTGAGGATCAGAATCTGGATCTGGGATTTCTGCGGATACAATTTTGTCAATGTCATCAGGTTCTTTGATCTTGTCATGTTCTGCTAGCCATATAAGGATGTGTGCATGTGGGAGGCCTCTTTTTTGGAATTCAATTGTGTAAACTTCTGTGGTGTAGAAAACAGAGTTGAACAAAAAGTATTAGTTATATTATAGCATAATATATAGTTGGAATGTTGAATACTATTAAGAATGGAAAATACAAACAAAATCGGGTTTGAGTACCTGCACGGACGTTTCCAAACAGCCTTTTTTTTTTTTAAATGACGTTCATTAGAGCTTTGAGTTTGTGTCTAAAAATCCTAGATAAGATGTCAGCCTTATTTGAAGCAGTTAGAGTTTCTCATGCACAAAACCTTGATATTTCAGGCCAAGATGGGTAGCATGTAAATGTTATGAATAGATCTGGGTAGCCAGCAAATCAACATATTGTCATCGCATCTTGATAGGCCTGAATCATGTAACGTGCTCCACCCGTAAATGAAGAAGGTAAGATAATCCATTTGCCGATGGCAGATACATTTCTCTCTCCACTGAGCAAAGCATCAGATAAGCCTTGGTACATGTCGGCACGTAGTTCTTTTTGATGTGTTCTAACCCATAACAACCTTTGGCCCTCAATCATTGTGTATGCATCCACCACGAATTGTTGAAAAAGTCTTCCAGCATGTTAAATAGTTGACACCTCATTTTTTCTGATCATCAACTTATATACAAAGTATTCTCTCATGCTAACTCGTTTATTTGATTTATTAGAACCAATATCATCAGTAAAATGGTTGATATCGTCCCTGTAACCATCCTCTCCTCTCGGAAATAAAAGAGGGTACTGCAATGGAAGATATGATGGATGTAACTCATGTATCCTTTGAGGTGTACCAGACAACTCTTCAACAATAATGTCCCTCCGCTGGAAATTGAGATCAATATCTCCCATGATCAATGCTGCCACTTCTGAAGTGGAAGGCAAGTTATGTGTTCGTCCATCATGTTGTCTGTTACTAATCAAACGTAGCTTTAAACCATGAGGATGAGGCCTACTAATCATTGAACCTGCCATACGGTATTGTTTCACGAAAGAGTTAAAATTGTCTAACACATCCTTAATTTGTTCAACAATTATTGGATCAATGCAGGAGTCTTTCAAATGCTTGCTGTTAAGAAAGCAATACATATGTGTAAGATCTGGAGTGTTAGTCGTAATAGGTAATTCATTGTAAATCAAGTCGCAAGAAATTAATGGTATGTACCTTACAGCAGAAATTCTATTTTGGACTTCATTTTCAATGTCATATATGTAAAGTTGCGAATACACAAGCTTTGCTCCATTTTCTGGCAAAAGACTCCCGATGTGATGGTAATTTAGGCCAGAGAGAACGAAGGTGTAAGGCCCACAACCATTGTTTTTGGCATGGTCGATTTTGCCACCTATTGAAGTGAATGAGAACATGTTGTTGCAGTTTCTAATATTTGCATGAAAATTCTTAGACATGATTGATTGTTTATCAAAGAATAGGTCATGCAACACAGTAGGAGGTGCAATGTTTTTTGGGAGACGGACTTTTCCTCCTTGACAACACATTGTAAAAAGAAGTGAGGATGAACTTCGTTGTTTCTGAACCCTTTCATTAAACCACATGTTTGCACCACATATGTGGCATTCATAAGTAAGATCGCCTTCATCTAAGTACTCTACAACATTATAAACATTAATTGAGTAAACGAAATTAGCTGACGTGAAGGATATTATGGGGATTTTTTTAAAAAAAAAATAATTATATACTAATACTGAGTGGGAGTTCCGTTCTTAATGGTTCAGATGTATTTTGTGTCGTGGTTCCAACTTTAGGATCTGAAAGGGTAAGTAACAATATACGTAAGTATGTTATTAAAATGCATTATAAGTGTTACATCAAATGTAGATAGCTGACCATCAAATGGATGTGCCTCATTTTGATTGTCATCATTGTCGTAACCCGAGTTATCATCATATGCAAAGTCAGTATTCTAGTAACACTGTTCAGGATCTAACAATGAAGATAGATTATCTTAATGAATAACAATGAACTGGTAACAGACAAAATGGTTACTGAGGAATAAAACACATTTAAAAAAGTTCATTCTGATAAAGCAAGTGTGCGAAAATCATTACTTGCATATGTCGGAAGGTGTCGAGGGTTTGGTATTTGCTGACTTGTTATTGTTGACTTACTGCTTGAAGGAGTAAATTTTGTCGAGACAAATTGAGGATAACTGGGTGAACGAAAGACATGCGGGGTTGAAATATGTGGGCTTGTAACTGTACTACAATGAAGTGAAATAAGTTGTTATCAAACACATCAATAGTTTTTGAGTAAGAGGTGCATGATCTGTGGTCTCTTTTCATACAACAGACATGATATGTAAATTTACATTACCTGCAGGTGATGTGTCCACTTCAAAATCAAGGTGTCATGTGATGAAAGAGGCATCAAAAATGTTGGCTTCAGTGGTTGATGATCCATTAAGGACTGTACTATGTTGTTCAGAGTCAATTTCCATTGTGCAAAACCTCTTGCTTCTATATCTATTGGTAATGTTCCTGAAATCCATGTCCTTTGGATGAATGCATTTAATTAGTAACCTAAGATTTTTGTCCATATGATAGATGTGAAGATGAATAATGATATACCAGGACTCTTGAAAGAATTAAATGGTGACTTGTCATTTGTATAAACATTTGTAATATCCTAGAAAACATTTCTCCTCGCTTCTTCCTTGTAGTCAACTTTCAATCCATTATCGAGGTGCGGTTTTTTTTTTTGGGAGGCATGTTGAACAAACAACTAACATACAAGACTGATGCATCATGAGGGTGAAAAGAGAAAAAGTCAATTCAAGTGGTGAACTTGAGATACATTATATTGGATGAAAGTTAGGTATGATATGACAATTCTATACATTTGTTCTCGTTGAAGTTGAGCTAACAATTGGTAACTTTAAAATGTAGAATTAAAATATCTTTACTAATTCTAAAACATTATAAATAAATGTATTATACAAACAAATGGTAACTTTAAAATGTAGAATTAAATTATCTTTACTAATTCAGAAACATTACAAATAAATGTACTTCCTTTTCTTGGACATAGCATACGCAGCTTATTTATAAGTCTTGAATAACAACAATATCTTTACACACACACATGAAAAGATATTGTTGACATGTAAAGTTCTTAACTTCCAGAATTAGTGTGAACAAACTTGTTACGGCTAGAGAATTCTGATGCTGGTGTAAGAAATTAAAGAGAGGAGGAAGGACAACTATGAACATTACCATCGGGACTGATCGCTTCAATTGGGGTGATTATAATTCATATCAGCAAAACATAAAGAAGTCATTGCTATTGTCTTTTCATCATACAAATGCCTATGGCAATCACTATTCAAGAATAATACAGACAGTAAAATTTATGTGAGGCCGCAATATCTGAATTGCGTTCTTTCACCATGTAGTTACTTAATTGGCAGTGGCATGAACAGTTGCATAAGAAACCAAACTGCTTACTGCGGAAAAAAATGTATCCTCAATCAAAAGCAGAAAAGAATGACTGAAAACAATAATTCCAGCATTTGAAAAGCAGAAAGGGGGCCAAAAACACCTTGGTTGGCCTTTATAGGGATCTGTTAGTAGTTTATATAGCAGTTGACTAAACCAACGCACATGACCTTACCAAAAAAGCTGATTCTAAAGTAAATTGTCATTTTGTTTTAGATAAGAGTGATGCATAGCCAGAAAATTAATCATGCAACTATATCTGAAGGAATTTAAGTACAAGGGTTTGTGAGACTCCATTTTATCACCGGCAGCATATATGATAGATATTGTGCAATTGATATAATGTAAACATAATGATTTATTTTTGTAATAAAAATTGCATGTGACAGGAATAGGAAAAGTAGGTTAAATATGGCGTTTCACCATTTAACGTAACACATATTAATCCAATATTAAGGTAAAATTGAAAATTCAATATCACTGTTCTCTCAATACTATTTCCATGATGAGTTAAGAAACTAACGACCAAGTAAAACACTACGATAGGCTTGAAGCACCTCTTCAAGCATTCCATTATAGTTCTCATTCCCTACGTGACTGGAGGGGTCAACCGACGAAAAGAATAATTACTGTTAACCTGGACAAAGAAACTTAAAAAACAAAGGCACAACTAAATCATTATAGACACCGATGTCAAAGCGAATTTGCAAGGATTTATCCGTCCACACAGCTGGGGAAAGAAAAATTACCAAAAAAAAAAAGAGAAGAGAATTAAGGATGGGCAAGAGGTAAGCCACAGCAGAGCTCAAAATACACTACAAGAAATTCAGCATTTGAAAGCAAAGATCAAGAAATGCATCAGCTCAATCACAGCACAAGCACCAAATACAGCTTCATCAATTGATCTTAATTGTATGAATAAAACGAAATCTAGTGCAAAGTGCATTATAGTGCGGCAAATCAATCACACCAAGTGGAAAGTAATGTTACTAACAGGTGGCATCAGTTATTCTTTCCAGGTGACATGCTTTTGATTTCAAGTTCTATACAATGCTTGCATTTGTTGTCATCACAGGTCAAAGATAATAATAAGCAATATTATGATCGGGATTATACTAATTACAAAGTTTCACTTTTAAAGCTACAACAATGAAGCCTTTTTTTTTTTGACTAGATACAGAAGCAGGGATGCATAATATAACAATCTCATTCAGTTAATTTACCTATTTAGAAAAAGAGTATTATGGAGCATTGGTTCTGAATGCTATACTTGAATTGTATAAAAACTAACAAACTGCAATAGTAAAATCTAATGAACGCGAATAGAAAGTGGGGAGAGTTTCAGTCAAAGAATATAACCAGGAAAAATGAGCATGTGACAAAAGGCAGGAACAAAGTCACGGATCGTTGGCGCATCTTAGTATGAGCTAAAAATGGTAGGAGAAATGAGTGGGACAAATGATGCGGTACATACCCCTTCCAGATTAGAGTTATGGATTTGGCCGGTTAACATCTACAATACAGTGCAACCTCCATATATCAGGTGGAAGCGCGTAACCTTGATTCTTGCCTTTTACAACTTGCGTATTCAAGATTAATATTTGACCAAAAAAAAAGTATTCAAGATTAATAATTATTACCTATATTCTTGACAAATCAGAACATGAATTATCCCAGAAGATAGATTTATGGCAATTCAAGGTGAGACAATAAGATTTTTTCCCCCGAAGGGCAGCAAATTTTTGGATCTAAAATGTAACAGCACAGTGTCAAGACTAATAAATGAAACAAAAGTTAAGGAAACAATGTAAAAATGCAATAAGATACCCGTGCATCAAGAAAATGGTCGTTCAAGTTACTCAAAGCTTTTTGCAAACTGCATGTGATCTGGATGTTATTCCATAAATTCATAAAAGAGTTTCTAGACTTAAATCTTAATGTTCATACTTCCTAAGATGAAGGAAAAAAAAAGGGTGCAAAAAGAAGGACGCCTATTGGTTATACAACATTGCAGTGTTTTAAGTGAAGAAATCACCAGCTGTCACACATATGTGACCATCAAATTCAAATTTAAGTCAAGAGACAAGGTGTATGTACCTCTATATCACCTAACCTCTGTATCTCTTGCTAACAATGCATGAAGGTCAAACCCTACACTGACGGGACTGTTCATATGGAGAATCAGATTAAGCAAACAATTTATAAATACTGTTTGAATGACAGATAATGCAGTTAAATGTACCAGTTAGACATACCCACTCCAGATTTTCAGGATTTTTGATTGGCTTGATAGTTGCTAATATAAATAAATAATAAAGTGAAAATAAAACAGAAAAACATAAAGTTATAAAAAATGATGGCATGTTGCATCTATGAAGACCTAAAAATAAAGTAATCATTGTAATGTTTTATGTTACTCAGGACATCGCAATTTTATTGATAATTTGTAATATTGATAACTTCCATTGGTAATATGGCTGTTATGCATTATTGAAATTATCGATATTCTTTCTTAAGGTATTAGATCCATATCTACGTCCAAATATTGCAGCAAAGAGGAAACACCAACAATCTAGGAAAACAAATATATGTAGTAAAGAGCACTAATATGAGTTATTCTGACCAAACATGCTAGTAGATTTTGAGGTTTTATGTCAAATTAACTATGTAGCAGTTAAGTAGAACAGATCAAATGCCATAAATGTATCTGATTTTTCTCATATTCTTTGGCTGGGCATGTTGACCACCAATGGCATAAAGCTGTTTTGACTGTTTGGTAGCAACATGAATTGGATATGACAAGCAAGACATCCCCCGAGAAAGTTCCCCAAAAATTAAGAAGCAATATTGCATAATACGGGAAAGTTCCCTAAATATTAGGAAACAATATTGCGTCATAATATGGAAAAGTTTCCTAATTATTAAGAAAGAATATTGCACAAGTCTGTAAATGAGTTTTGTCCAGCAGAGTTGTAAGTATTTGCAACACATGTAATGGCTAGTCATAATATTTTTTGCTGGTTCGAAGGAGATATTTTGCATCTGTTAGTTGTAAATTGTTATCATTCATAACAAAAGCAATTACAAAAGGTTCATTCAAGTATAGAGCTGGTTGGATTGCACAGCATTGATATTAAACCAACCACTCTCTAATAAAGAGTCATTGCAACCTAGTGTGAACTATCACAACATTACAATCTAGGGACCACAAGCAAGGTGATCAATACAACGACTACTAAAAAAAAACTACTTAATAAACTGATGCAAATAGAGGAAGTGGTTCAATTTTGTTCCTTCTTGATCCATTTGAGTGGCTTGGATGGTGTCTTTGTTGGAGATAATGGGCCATATGTGGCCAAGGTCAAAGCATGACCAGCTTGTTTCTCTGCAGAAACCTTTCTTTTCCCCTTTGATGGAATAACTTGGGCGTCATCAGAAAGGGAAATTTGATCAATGTCAACTGTTGGCAAGCTTTCCGATTGTGTAACACATGGGTCTACTTTTGAGGGTCCCTTATCTTTAGCAGTGCAATTCCGCACTAAAATGATATCTTCTTCTTCGTCATGGTGTAACACATGGGTTTACTTTTGAGGGTCCCTTATCTTTAGCAGTGCAATTCCGCACTAAAATGATATCTTCTTCTTCGTCATGGTGTAACACATGGGTCTACTTTTGAGGGTCCCTTATCTTTAGCAGTGCAATTCCGCACTAAAATGATATCTTCTTCTTCGTCATGGCATATACTCGGTTGACCATGTTGACCAACCTAGTGAGAAGCATAGTGAGAGCTGTAAGTAAGGAAAAAAAAATTGAAATGCATAAGGTAAAACTTGTAAGTAAAAAAACTATAAACCTCAGTAGCGGCTGCATCAAAGGCATCAATAAGATCAGTTGCCTCAGGTATTGCATGGGCTTTTCTCCACCCTAAATGATATAGTAAAGGTATTGCATTCTTCGCCATTATCTAGTAAAGCTCACCTCCTTATGAGAATAAGAACTCGATGTGACCTGAAAACCAACATTAACAGCTATTCCACTTTGCAGAAAGTTCCTCTTGGGATCAAGTCCCTTCAAATAAGGGAATAGATACTAAAAAGATTGCAAGTGAAGTTAGGGAAGACTGCTAAGGCATATATCTAAATCACAATAACAATCACAATAAGGAATAGATACTAAAAAGATTGCAAGTGAAGTTAGGCTGATCATGGGACTGAAACTGGAAAAAAGAGAAAACCAGGAAAGAAAATACAATTTATAATGAAATGCAGAAGCAACAGCAACAATATTCACCTTCTGCACACTTGCCTTGGATATTGGAATATTAAGCATATCACAGAAGTCGACCAATTTTTCTTCTACACACCTCTCTTCCTTCTCGTTTACGTTGGGTCTGTGTTTATCCTGGTATAAATAGTAATGAAAGCGAAAGAATAAGAGGAAAGCAAACACTCCATACCAAAATTGGCTCATAATAATACAAAAATAACCAACAAAAAAAAATATTCTTCTTCTCCTTTCCTCTTCCCCAGGTTTCCATTGCCATTATGCCTCTTTCCCTCCTCCTCTCCTTTCTATATTTACCAAAATGGAACAGTTTCCCTCTTCACAGTGTTTGATATTCTAACATCATCAGATTAACAATTTCAATTTGAAAGCTATGATCATGGATTTGGAAATATAAAAGGAAAGCAAACACTCTTTTTGTTAAAAAGGGTCCCAGTTACTGTGGCTAGGCACCAAACTTGTTGCTGGCAAACTGTACTTTTCTATTCTACACTTCTGGAAGAAAGAATGAGCAGCAAAATTATCAGAACCATGGCTTTTTAAGTTCTTATAGAGTAAAATAAGAAACTGAGCAAAAAAACTTTACCCAGACCCACAGATGATTAAAAAGAAAAGTGGGGAAATTACTTTCTGCAAGATCTGAACTCACCTTGTGAAGAACAAATGAGCACAACATTTAAAATGCATATAGAACTTAATCTATTTGCTTTATAATGTAGAGTATTGCAGAAACCTACTCTAGAAATGTCATAAGAAAAGTAGTAAATGATAAATAACAGATATCTCATCCATCGAATGCCTAAAAACATGGGCTTTTCTCCACCCTAAATGATCTAGTAAAGGTATTGCATTCTTCACCATTATCTAGTAAAGCTCACCTCCTTATGAGAATAAGAACATGATGTGACCTGAAAACCAACATTAACAGCTATTCCACTTTGCAGAAAGTTCCTCCTGGGAGCAAGTCCCTTCAAATGAGGAATAGATACTAAAAAGATTGCAAGTGAAGTTAGGGAAGACTGCTAAGGCATATATCTAAATCACAACATCTAAATCACAATAACAATCACAATAAGGAATAGATACTAAAAAGATTGCAAGTGAAGTTAGGCTAATCATGGGACTGAAACTGGAAAAAAAAAAAAAAAGAGAGAGAGAGAGAAAATCAGGAAAGAAAATACAATTTATAATGAAATGCAACAGCAACAATATTCACCTTCTGCACACTTGCCCTGGATATTGGAATATTAAGCATATCACAGAAGTCGACCAACTTTTCTTCTACACACCTCTCTTCCTTCTCGTTTACGTTGGGTCTGTGTTTATCCTGGTATAAATAGTAATGAAAGCGAAAGAAATTAGTAATAGCCTGAGACTCTGAAAATTTTTAGGAAAAAAGAGATGAGAGGTGAAACTCATGATTGTATGACTGTTTATGGAAATATGTCACTAATATCCACCATGTCGCATTCAAAATTTTAGCAACAGCAACAGCATCACATATCTTTTAAAATGAACATTGAGGGGAGGACATTAGAAGGGTGATCAACTGCTAAGGCATATATCTAAATCACAATAACAACCAAAAGAAAAAACTGAAAAACTACTAATCCTTATAGACATACTGTATCATTTTGATTAAATTACATCCTTGCAACAGATACATACCCCCATCTTCTGCTGGTTCAGCCCTCCATCAAGGAAAACCTGGATATAACCCTGAGACTTTTCTGGTTTTGCTGCAGGAAGTTAAGAAGTGAACAAGTTAAAAAAAAACCTATCGACAGATAATAAAATTTCCAATTCAATAGATATATTCACCACAGGAATTATTGTTAGAAAAAAAAGAGGTTCATGCATTTCAATTCACTACTTGAACTTACAAGGTAATTTCAGAGACTCACTACAGGGTTTCCATCCTTGTTTGGCCAATGGAGACCAGAGGCCGATTTGCTGATCATCGGACTGAAACTGGAAAAAAGAGAAAATCAGGAAAGAAAATACAAGTTATAATGAAATGCAACCCATGATTGTATGACTGTTTATGGAAATGTGTCACTAATATCCAATGAACAGGCATAAGTTCATTGGTAAGAGACAATTAGTGAAGAAAAGGCAGTTACATGAGAAGAAAAGATGAAACCGAGATATAATAAAGACAACAACACTTTTGTCTAAGCAAGGAGTGTATGACTAAAGATCAGAGATGACAGCCGCATAACTTGAGTGGAGACCGGTCAAAGAAGGAACATATTTGAAACGCAGCAAGGTCAAATAGTGGTGCTTACTTTCAGAAGTAAGCTCAATGACCTTATAATTGGCTCCCAGTTGAGTCAAAAGCTTCTTCACATGTACACAGAAAGGAGAAGACGATTTGCTGCAACAAACAACCAATCCCCCAAATCCGTTAAGAGTCACCATATGCACACACACACAATCTTGTGTATTCGAGAAAGTGACAGAGAGAGAAACCTGAAAACGACGACGGATTTCGATGAGACGATCTCATTGGCTTTGGGCAGGGCTGCCACGTTTTTGCCTGTTGTCCCGATCGAAACCCTTTCTTCTTTTCTTATTGCCAGACGCCTGGAACCGTACAGCGACAATCCGATTATTTGCGTTTTCAGTTTGATCTGAAATAGAAGGCAGAGAAGCATGAGTAAGATCTGAAATAGTAGTGAGGGGAGGACGAGTATGCATGAGTTAGAACATCAAACCGCGAGGCGAGACCGGTTAGAGAAGCGTCAGATCTGAAACACAACATCGAAGAAGAGGAGGGATCGAACTGCCAGAAGAACAAACAGACGGAGCTTGTAGGTGAAACGGGCTGCCGGTGAAAAGTGGAGAACTTCACAGCGGAAGTGAAGAAGAAATAAAGAAGGAAGAGGTCGGTGTTGCAGTCGAGTTTGGCTTTAGGGTTTGGCAAGTGTTACCATCGGTGGTAGAGGTGGGATAAGGGCTTGGCAAGTGTTACCCTTGGTGGCAGAAGTGAGATAAGAGCTGAGGGACAACATTGTAAAATTACCATCTCAGGCACGGAGCCCCAAAACGACTCCAGCTTGCGCTATTTAGCCGACACTGTTGAATTCAATAGTGATTTAAGAGAGGCGCTACAGTAAAACGATTTGGATGCTATTACTATTAAGGTTATATTGATCCCACTGTACGATTGGTCCCCTACTAGTGCGATTAAATAATAAGCCATTATTGCAATCCATGGACACGGCTGTCCTTTGTCGGTTTTTTTTGGATTAAGGTGTAAAAATATATATGTATTTTGATTAGAGGAGCATTTAGTAGTAAGTGTTTTTTTAGGTCTAAAAGTGATTATATGATTATAAATTAGGTACAAAAATACCTTTTAACCGTTAAATTTGACTTTAACTTCTGATTCAACGATGATGTGACTTTCAAGATGCAAAAATATACATGTGATTTGGCCAAAATAGCATCCAACACAAAATGTTTTTTTTTTCATTTTTATCTTATTTTATTATTTTGATTTCTTATTAATAATTATTAAATGAAAATTTTAAATATTAACTAAAGAAAAAATTCATTATTTTTTATTAATAATAATAATAATAATAATAATAATATAAACTTAAAATATAAACTAAATCTTAATACTTAATACTTAATACTTAATAATATTAACTTAATTACGTTCTTTACTCTTTTTTCTCTTAGATTTTGTTTGGCAAGCTGCTGTAAGTTTTCGATGAGATCCTTAATTTGAATACTTATACCGTCCTAGAAAAAGTCAAAATTTATTCGAAGATTCGAACATTTTAATAATCTTAATTTATAATATCAAATAAGTTTTATAATGTGAATCCTCTCATGTATATTTTTTGTTTACACGATAGTGATATCTTTTGTTTTTCTTTTCATCTTCGAATTCCTATCTAACAATCCAAGATATAATCTGGGACATGAAGAATAAAAAATCATATTTTTTTTATTCGTTTGTTTTCTGTGTGTGTGTGTGTTTTTTTTTTTTTTTTGCTTGTGCTTGATTTTGAAATATTCTTATTATTCATTTTTTTCAATATACAAATATGAATGGAATATAGAAATATAAATTAGAAATATAAATAAAACATAAATAAATTAGAAATCAATAATTATATTCTATTTTCAATATTTTAAAAATGAAAAATAAATAAACAAATAATTATATAATTATATTCTATTTATATTAATTATATTATTATAATATAATAATATTGTTAATAAAAAATTTAAACAAAGAAAAGAAACAAAAGAAAGCTAGTCCAGTGAGGGAAAAAAAGTCAAACTAACGGTCAAACAGTATTTTTGCACCTAAAAAATCATTTGGTGTTTGGTACTTTTTTGACCAAACTATATGTGTATTTTTACACCTTTGAAAGTCACGTCATCGTCTAATCAACCAAAAAAAAGTCAAACTTAACAGTCAAAGAGTATTTTTACACCTAATTTATAACCACGTAATTACTTTTTCACTTAAAAAAACACTTACTACTAGATGCTCTTCTAACCAAAGCATATTATTTTTACACCTTAACTCTTGCCTAAACTTGAAACTTGAAAGGGTGTGGATAAAAGGGTTCCAATTAGGTGCTCGCATAAAATATTATATTTCCGAAGACTTCGCTGCTCAGGAAAAAAACAATTCCAAGGAGCTTTTCTTTATTGTGTAGGCAAGTTTTAGTCTCTCTTTTATATGTTTCCCTTACAGATCTTCTTCTTCTTCCACATATTCGCTGCCATTGTTTACATTTAGATCTGATATCCATTGCCTCCTCTTTCTTAAACTCTCTGCTCCGTGTTCTTCAAATTCCTTCTTTGCAAGTTTCAGAAAGAAATCATTCCAACTCAAACTCCAATTCATTTCTTAAGACCCCGTGATTGTCCACTCATTGTCCCAAATTTTCTTTCTTTGTCCCCCCCCCCCCCAAAAAAAAAAACACAAAGACGTTGTTCCCGTTTTTCAGGTCAATCTTGTTTTCTGCATATAAGCTTTTTTTCAAAAACCCAAAAAGATTTGTCAGTTTTCTGCTTGAAATTTGTTTTCTTTTCAATCATATTCCCATAAAAATCTTTTTTAAAAAAAAAAAAGCAAATAGGAAAGAGAAACAAAAAAATCGTTTGAACATTTTTTCGTCGCTGCTAATCTTCTGCATTATATTGTAACGGTTCTGTTGCTTTTCATTGTGATCGATCTTGTATAAAAATCCAAAAAAAGTTTCTTCTTCACTGTCTTCTATTTCTACATCTTAATTACTTGGGCATTGTTTACATCTTCTTGTTGGAGGTCATCTGATATCAATTCTTTGCTTCCTATTTCCCAAACTTTTTTTAATCAAAACCCTCTGTTTTTCAAACTTGTTCCTCTGTGCCCTTCAAGTTTCAGAAAAAATCATTCAAAATCAAACTTTTATTTCCTAACAAGTCCTTAATTATCTTCTAGTTCTTGTGTCTACCATATCTCTATTCACTCCTTGTTCTTTCTAGTTTTCAGATCAAACTTGTTTTGTGCTTTTCTACATACAAGCTACTTTTCAAAACACCCCCCCCCCCCCAAAAAAAAAAAATCATTTTCCTGCGTTAGCTTTGTTGTTTTCTTGTGAATCATCTGCCTATAAAGATAATATATATATATATATATATATATATATATATATATATCACTATTTTCTTACAAAGAAAGTTGCAGTCAAGGGTGCTATTTATTCTTTATTATGATCAATTTTGTAAAAAAATCTGACAAAAAAAAAAAATTGCCTTGGAGAATTTGAAAGTGTCTGCTTCATCGATATAGATCACAAAGAGACAGAAATTGTGTTGATCAACAGTGTTGCAGGTGGAGTCTTCCTCTTGATAGTTATAAGTTTATAGATAAAATAATTAATGGTATGAACTGAACACTTAATCTATTTCATGTCAATCACAGATCTTCTTTAAACCTCAAGTTAAGGAGAAGGACAAGCACGACATCGCATCTCATTCATAACTTTGAGTAAGGTGTGTGGGCTTTTTTACCAATTTATCCCTTATTAAATAATTATCTAACAAAATGCCCCTGTCTGGAAACTATTTAAGCATATGTCTCTATTTAATCGACTACACTCCTCATGTAGTCGACTAAAACGTGGGCCTTTTTTTAAAAAAAAATCCCCGTGATTTAGTCGACTAAGCCACAATGCTTAGTCAACTAAACCAGTCCAGAGGGGTTTTAAAAATCCCAATCGCGGCATTTGAAACCCTAATCGACTACAAAATCTCCCCAACAGCGGTGGAACTTAATGGAGGCCAGGGGGCCATGGTCCAAAAAAAAAAATTATTTAAGATTTTTTAATGGGACTTTTTATTGTTTAGTGAATAATACAACTTTGGCCCTCCCAAAGTAAAATTAAATTTTGGCCCCTCAACTTCTTCTTCTTCTTCTTCTTTACATTTTTTCCTCTTTTTATATCTTTGGGTTTATAATTTAATTTTGTTTCATGTGGGGTCTTGTATGATTTATGTTAATCTTGTCATTCTTTTCTATATTTCATTCTAATTACCTGAAATTTTTAACTTATCAGTGAAATTTTCTTTTGTGGTATATCCCTTACTAGTTACTATGCTTTTACCCATTCTATACTACACTTGTAGATGAAGTTAATTGACTTGATTTTATGAATATTTTTTTTATTCTTTTTATTTTTAATGCATTTAAAACTTTCCTTAAAAAAAATTTTCAGGGGCACTGCCCTCGAATCCCCCCACCAATATTTGGCCCCCTCAAACTTTCCCTCCAAGTTCCACCATTGCTCCCCAAACCTCTCCCTTTATTTTTTTTACCAAATCCTTGCTGAATCCGTTGGTGGGTAGCAAAGGAAACTTCATTCTAACGTCATTTGCGTTGATTTCAGTATGTTCTTATCTCCATTTCAAATTTCCGCCGTTGTTCTTTCGTTTATGCGAGACTTTTACTTTTTCTTCGTCCGATTATTTATTTATTAATATTTTAGTATAAATTATAGGGTTAAACATGAAACTCTTTATCATGTTCATGCGTATATAACACTCTTGATAATATTGTGGGACTCGTTAAATAATCAACTTTTTTATCATGCAGTTTGGATCCTATTTGCACGTGGAGCCATAAAACAACCATAAAATTATTTTTTTTATTAAGTTTTTATATTGAGGATTTTTCTATTACGATTCTTAGTTATGTTCACAATCCTCACTGAATTTTGGAACCTTGCAAAACTCATTTTTATTTTTAATTATTTGTCTACCTTATATTTGGGGTTATTTTTTTGTCTTCTTTTTTCATTTTATAATATACTTTTTTAATATAAGACATACTTTTTTTCTCTAAAAAGATTATTATTATTTTCATATTAAAATTTAATTAAAGAATGAAGTACACCAAAAAAGAAATCCACTTCTACATTGATTTGAAATCTTAAATGATAAAAAATGTTGATAGTTTAAATATTATGATTCATAGGTCAACAAAGAAAATATTTTCAGGTTTAAAACTTATATGATTGCCTGAAAAATTTGTTTAACTAAAATATACTTAGGGATATAAAAAATGAGCCTAGACCCTAAACCTCTCACATGCTTCCAATTTTTTCAATTTTTAAAGTCATATATATATATATATATATATATAGACATTCGAATGTACAAACATAAATCATTTTCTATTTTTATGAAAATATAATTTTGTTCAAATATTACAAGTGATAGGTTAAATTTATTACAAGTGGCCCCTAAATTATTAACCATTGTTATTACTCCCTCCCGTTCTTGATATAAGTAACGTATAAATGCTTGCCGGAGGTACTCCCTCCTGTTCTTAATATAAGTAACATATGAATGCTTGCCGGAGGTAGGTTGAGTACCTCAAGAAGTTGTTATTGATGAGTTTGAAAATGAAGACATCATTAGGGATTTTCATATCTATTTTAAATCAGTATCTTAACTAATCAATTTGATATTTTGAATATAATCCATATAAATTATAAATTTTGAAAAATATTTCTTCATATTCAGGTTTAAAAACCATAAAATTAATTTTTTTATTAAGATTTTATATTGGGGATTTTTCAGTTAGGATTCTTAGTTATGTCCTCGATCTTCACTAATCTTAGGTAAACTTTGATTTTAAATATAAAACTCATTTTTACTTTTAATTAATTTGTCTACCTTCTATGGAAATGGAGGTTCGCATAAACGAAAGAACAATAGTGGAAATTCGAAATGGGGATGAGAACATACCGAAATCGACGCAAATGACCCTAAAATGAAGTTTCCTTCACTACCTATCATGGATTCAGCAAGGATTTGGTGAAAAAAAAGAGGGGGAGAGGTTTGGGAAGGTTTTGTAGTCGATTAGGATTTCAAATGCTGCGATTAGGGTTTTTAAAAAACCCTCTGTCGCGATTAGGGTTTTTTAAAAACCTTCTGTCGCGATTTAGTCGACTAAGCACTGTGGCTTAGTCGACTAAATCACGGGGATATTTAAAAAAAATATAACCCCGCATTTTAGTCGACTAAGAACTGAGGCTTAATTGACTAAATCGCTTGGGATATTTTTTTAAAAAAATGTGTCCGCGTTTTAGTCGACTATATGAGGGCTGTAGTCGACTAAACAGGGGCATACGCTTAAATAGTTTTCAGACAGAGGTATTTTATTAAATAGTTATTTAATAAAGGGCAAATTGGTAAAAAAGATAAGGTGTGTGTTTGTGTTTATATATCTTTATATAATGCAACTTTACTTCCTTCTTATTGTTTATCTCAGTATTATTTTTATTGTTGCTGTTGCTCTAGATGCGCTTCTTATAATCTTAATTTATGTTGTTTTTGGAGGGATTGTTTATAGTGGGAATATATAGTTGGCTGGCTAAAAATGCATGTCATATCCCATTATCCATCACTTTTGTATTTGTGAAAGGTGCTCACACTAGTGCAGAACCGGATTGGGTGATGAGGACCCATAATTCATTATCATTTTTCTCATTGGCATCTTTAAAAAAAAATAATAATTATTGACGTGTTAAACTTCATTAAGTTGCTATTGCTATAGATGATGAAAATCAAGAACAATCTCCCATTTAAAAATACAGAACCTTCAAAAAGAAAATTAGGAAAGACCAACATATTTAAGTTACAGAGGGAGAGATTCAATTTAAGTTGGACACTAAACACAAACTGCTAAAAAAAACTCTAATTATTTCCTCATACATCCTCATCAATGTCTCAATCTACCGCACAACCTTCATCTAGGGACGCTCATTAAGTAATGTATTTAAATTTTAATACATTTTAACATGCAAAAAAATTGCATTTAGATGTTTGGGTTTAGTTTGAACCCAAATAAACTTGGCCCAAATTTCTTTGGACCTATTCAAGCTAAACCTGAAAGGCCTCAATTCTATGCTTTGTTCTATAAATTGTTGGGCTTATTTTAACTGGCTTGTACGTATCAAAAAAAAAAAAAACTGGCTTGTACGGTGTCACTCCAATTACTAGCTCTCTATTGGACATACTTAATAATTTGGGACTTACACTTAGGCCGTTCCTCCTCTACTTCATTTCTTTCCATGATCTCTAATGATTTTTGTTTAAATGTTGAACTCTTTTTCTAATGTAAGCACATATACATAATCTTTGTATTTATAATTATTTATCTATATCTTTTTAGAAATTTAAAAAAAAATTATATTTCTAATTTAGTTTTAATGAGCCTCTTAAAAGTACCTAGAGTTGTTAGTTTCTTTATATTATGAATGTGTGCTCTTGAATATTAAACAAGTTTAGAGTACTTTTGTAAACCTATGATTAACCTCATCTTATAAATTTAATACTGTAAAAGAAAATCTTATAAAATGCCATTTCTAATGTAATATTTAAGATATAAAATTAAGATTATAGTAAATCAATCATAACTGGTTTGACTACGGTTCGAGCATTGATCCTTGAATTAATGTCTCAACCGATTTAATGACTAATTTGATTTTAAACCGTTTTAAAAACTATTTAACTTTTATTCAAGCAGCAAATCATATAATACGTTTAGGGTTTAAATCCTTTTTAATTTTTTTTTTTTACTAATTAAATGTGAGCGAAAAGAAGTGTGGGCTGATAGCGAAATTTGGGTTTTAAAAACCTCTGATCAGACAACCGAATAATATTACAATATAACAACACGACCCAGGTTAGGTTGTATTCATTTTGTGGAACCGAAAATGAAAATGATTCTTAAGTAAACTAAGTATCAAAATTAACAGTACAGATGGAGAAAGTGGTTTTTTTTTTTTTTAAATCCCAATAACTATCTAAAATGCAAATAGATTTAAAATTCCTAAATTACTTCTTATTGGTATTTTTAATTTATAAAATGGAAATGGATGAATACGAATGAATGAAACATTGAGAATTAGTAAGTGATAACAATGAGATGATAATCCTCTAACACAATGGTTCAAGATATCCTTGCTTCAATTAATTTGCAAGTGTGCTAGTTTGAAGCATTTGTTTAAAAGACTTTTTGAGCTAGTTTAAGTTAGGTAAATTAAATCTCCAATACTAGATAATACTTAATTCTTCTAATCGAAATCTATTTTAAATCCCTAGCCAAAAAAGAATCAAAGATATGCATTTAACTCATAATCCAATGACCAAGCCACCTTGAATTATCACTAAATATTCACAATAATCTCATTACATCACCAACCCAAAAAATATAAAGAGATTAGAGTTAATTATAGAGAGTGTTTGGATTAGCTTTTGGAGAATAACTTCCGAAAAAAAAGTGTTAAAAGTGATTTTTCAGAATAAATTCTGTAAAAAAAAAAAATTAATTGTGATAAAATGATAGTGTTTGGATGATTTTATAAGAATAGTTTTTTCATGCTCAAATTACCAAAAAAGACATTAGCCTTTGTGATAATTGTATATAAAGGATAAGGTTTTATTTTAAATATTAAATCTCATAATAAATACCAAAAATTATATAAATTAGTGTACAAAATTAAAATTATAACATTAGTAAATTATGTAACATGATAAAAAAAAAAGATCAAATATGTATGTATTAATAAATTGTATAGACAAAAATCATTTATAAATAAGAATTATCTAAAACTATATCTTTAAGATTGATAGCTGTATACTTAGATGTTTGAAGGCTAAAAAATAAAACCTCAAACACTTTATAACCAAAATTAAAAAATAAAAATAAATCTTGAAAGAAAGCAGGCCACGTGAAATGCTTGAAATACGTGTTTCCAATATCTAAAGAAAAATAAAGCACTCCATGTCCATTCCCTTGACTCCTTTTCTCCGGCGAAGGCTTTGCTCTCCTCGCCGGAGATTTGGATCTTCGCTCCCTAGACTGGTCCTGTAGACGGAGGACGCTTCCTAGGTGCATTTGACGACAGAGACCGAATCGACCTCTGACATGTTGTTTCTCTGCTGCTTCATTTACTCGTCACTTCGTCTCCTCTCTTTTCTCCAATCGTGGCTGTGGTGGTGGTCGAAAAGCTCTCGGTGATGCTGCACAGTTCTGAAGAAAAAAGAGAGAAACAGAGGAAAGAGAAAACTGAGATGTCGCCGAAGAAGACAACCACGCTGAGATCACTCTGGAGCTGAAGACAAGCACACCGTTACACTCCGATCCACCACCATGGCTTCAACCTTCGATTTTGAAGAGAAAAGAGGGAGAGGAATGAATGAAATCAATTAGGCCCGCTTGGTATGGGGGAAGATTTGAGAAGGGAATGATACTTACAGCTTGTTTGGTTTGAGGGGAGGGAAAGAAGAAAGAGAAATTTTTTCTTTTATCTTTATTAAAGGGTTAAGGAACGCTCAGCACCACGAAGTTTGCCTCCAAGAGCGCTCAGTACTACGAAATTTTTTCAGGAGCACCCAACACCACGACGTTACATTTTTGGAACGCCCAGTGCCACGGCCGTTAGTTGACCGTTAACGCTAACGTGGCACTGACACGCTGACGTGGCGATGACGTGGCGCTGACATGCTGACGCAGAATTAAAAAATTCAGAAAAAATTCAAAAAAAATGAAAAAATTAAAATAATTAGGAAAAAAAAATAATTCGACAAAAAATTAAAATAATTAGAAAAAAAATTTCTAAAAATAAGGAAAAATTAAAATAATTAGAAAAAAATTCAAAAAATAAGGAAATAATTCAAAATAATTAAAATAATTAGAAGGAAATTAAACTACTCTCGCCAGTGGGCCCCACTACCAGCCACCCTACCGTTGGCGGCGATCGGTTGCCGGTGGCCGCCACCCAGCGGCGGCAGTCGGTCGGCGGCGGTGACGGTCGAATTAGTTGATTTTACTTATTTTCCCAAAATGCCCTTATATAAATTTTGTACTTCAACTATCTTATTGATTTCACACAATTTTACTTATTTTTCTAAAATGCCCTTATATAAATTTTGCACTTCAACTACCTTTTATATACTGTGTGAAATCCATAAGGTAGTTGAGGTACAAAATTTATATAAGGACATTTTGGAAAAATAAGTAAAATCAACTAATTCAACCGCTGCCACCGGGGACCGACTGCCGTCGCCAGGTGGCGGCCACAGGCAACCGATCGCCGCTGGTGGCCAGCGGTAGGGTGGCTAGTGGTGGGGTCCACTGGCGGGGGTAGTTTAATTTCTTTCTAATTATTTTAATTTTTTGAATGTTTTTCCTCATTTTTTGTTTTTTAATTTTTTTGAATTTTTTCCTTATCTTTTGAATTTTTTCTAATTATTTAAATTTTTTCCTAATTATTTAAATTTTTCCTCATTTTTTGAATTTTTTTTCTAATTTTTTGATTTTTTTTAATTGTCTAGAATTTTTTTTAAAATTTTTTTCTGAATTTTTCCCATTTTTTTTAATCCCATGTCAGCGTTTCAGCGCCACGTCATCGTCACGTCAGCGTGTCAGTTCACGTCATCGCCACGTCAGCATTAACGAAAATGTAACTGGGCGCTCCAAAAATGTAACGTCGTGGTGCTGGGCGCTCCTGGAGGCAAACTTCGTGGTGCTGAGCGCTCCTTAACCCTTTATTAAATAGCTCATGAAAAATTTTCAATATTGTAAAAATACACTCTTAACAAAAAGTAATATTCTCTTCATTAATGGTAATTTGATCAATATCCTCCATAGAGATTCATTCCCTCCCCTCAAACCAAACACCCTAGAGAAAGGAAATGAAGAGAAGGGAAGATTTTGAGGCATGAGGGATGATAAGTTGTTTGGTACGAAAAAAATGAAGGGTGACAGTTAGTAAAAAATTAGGAAATACCTATTTTACCTTCAAAAGTAATTAATTTAAAATGATAAAGAAAATATATTCTTAAAAGTATCATCTTATGAAGTTTGAATTTGTCAAAAATATTCTCCTGTCAAGTTCGAATTTGTCTAAAATATTGTCCCCCAAGTTTGAATTTGTCTAAAATATTTTCTCGCTAAGTTTGGACTTATATCACATAAGTTCGAATTTATTGCATAAATTCAAATGTAATCCTATTTTCTTGCATTATAGAAAAATATATTTTATCAAAGGTAATATGTTTGAATGCGTGACTGTTCATGTGGGAACTTGAGTTCCCACTAATTTTGATGGGATCTTATCTCCCCATCTATAAAGGAAGATTGGTGGGATCAGGAACTTGAGTTTTCGAGAATATTGGACACAAAAAGTTTACTAAATAAAGGAACTTGCTCATCTTCCCTTTCTTTCCCTTCCCTTCCCACTTGCTCCACGTACCAAACAAACCCTTAAAAGCAAGACAGAAGGGAGGGGGAAGGCGGAAGCAATGGAGGAGAGAGATATGAGAGCATAAGCGAAGGTGATAATGGCAGAGAGGAGAGAAAAAGCTGAAAAATATAGCTTTTTTTCAAAACGATGGTTTTGGAGCCCAAAAAAACACTTTTGGCTTTTGAAGAGTGACCGACAAATTTTTCCTAAAAATATGGTTTGTCTTCCAAAAGCACAATCTTACTTAGAATCATCTCAATACATGTCCAAACATCACAAAGCTAAGCCTAAGGCTTAGAAATCACTAAATAATGAAAGGATAAGGGTTTGTTTGGTTTTTTTTGGGGGGGGGGGGGAGTGGGACTAAAGTCCCTCCTACTCCCTCCCTATCCAAAACTTCAGTCTCCCTCCCCTCCCTTCCCACTCCCTCCCTTCAAACCATAAGCCTAAGGCTTAGAAATCGCTAAATAATGAAAGGATAAGGATTTGTTTGGTTTGAAGGGAGGGATTAACCCAAAACTTTAGTCTCCCTCCCACTCCCTCCTCTCAAACCAAACAAACCCTAAGGCTATGTTTGCGAGTTTCATTTTGGAGGGAAAGGAAAGGGAAGGGAGGGTTTTGGTAGTCCCTTCCCTTGTTTGCAAGTTTTAAAAATAAGAGGGGAGGGTTTTGAGGGATTTTGCAAATCCTCCAAAACCCTTCTTCTTCTAAAAAATAAAGTTCCCCCAATATGGGGGGTTTTAAGAGGAACAATAGGTTAATTACTTCTTTACCCTCGTTCACTATCATCACCACCACCGCCGACCACCACCACCACCGGTCGGTCCGCTGCCACCACCACCGGCCACCGCCACCACCACCGCTGACCTCCACCGCTGCTGGCCACTGCCACCGCCGGTCTCCACCACCGGCAGTGGTGGTGGCCGGCTGGCATTGGTGGAGGCCGGCAGTGTTGTTGGCCAGCGACGGTGGCCAGTCGGCGATGGTGGTGGCCGGCCGGCGACGGTGGTGGCCAGCCGATGGTGGCGGTAGCCGGGGAGGGGATTTTATTTTATTTATTTAAAACTAAGGGCAAAAGGATAATTTCGTCTGAATTTGCATATCCCTCATAGGTCCTTGGTACTTCACAGACAGACTTCTGAGGGTTTTACAAATTCAAAAGATATTTATTTGGAATTTTCCCATAATTATATTAATTATTAAAGAAAATGACAAAATTGTAAAAATAACTCATTAATTCTCCATCTTCCTTCCTCACTGTTTTTTTAATTCCTAAACAAGGGGAGGAAATATCCTCCAATTCCCTTTCTTCCCTTCCCCTCCTTTCTCCTTGCATCCCCTTCTTTCCTTTCCCCTCCAAACTCCCAAACATAGCCTAAGAGATTGGAAGAACTTGAACTCCCCTTTGAAGCTCCAAGCCTTGATCACTGCTCTAGAGGATTGAGGGATTCAGCCGCGCCTAGCCATCAAAAGAGCGGCCACCCACTGAATTAAAGTCGCAGACATGGATGAATGGTCGAAGAATGATGGAAATACCGAATGAATGGAAGAAGAACGATGATGAGACAGTGGGATGTTGGTTCAATGATGGGGAATGATGGTTTTGGTGATAGAGAAGACATGATGGAAATGGAGGTCAAATGGCGAAGGTGAGATGGTGGTGGCTGACGATGGTGTGTGGGAGTGGTGCGGCCGAGGGAGCGATGGAGATGGAGGTTTTCATGAGGCTAGATGATGGTTTCCATCTTGGCGCTTCTGTCTCTTGTCTCTCAGGAACCAGACCTAATTTCTAATCAAAACTTTGTAGTTTACAAGTGACCAAATCTAACATTTTTTAATTTCATGGTATCAAACTGTCATCTCTAACATTATTCCCAAACTGCTATTTTTATATTTAATCCAATTTTTCCAGCACTTACAATTGAAAACAATTAAACCAACATCAAATCCTCTCAAGAATCACTGATTAAGAGTAATGACAATTATTATGATAATTTTTCTATTTTTAGTTATAATTCAATGTCTTTACTCTCAATCCAAATTAATCATGACAAAGTCATTTCAAGCTCAATAATTGTGACATAGTCCTCAAATTAAATATGAAAACATATAACAAAATGGTGATTTGTCAGGTTCCATGCTTTTATTGTTTGTGTTAGTTTTCTAGCATTTTGTTCATAAAAGACCAAAAAAAGGAAAAAGGAAATCCCTTAGAGCCTTTCTTTAATTTGTAGATTTCTTTTCTACTGTCATATATAACATTCAAAGCCAGTTTAAAACAAGAAAGAAGAAATGTTTTATTAAACTACGCAAGCAGAGCCACATATTTCAAGGGAACAAAAGAGGGAAGCATATATACATGTACTCACATGAATCATACTCATATTCATTGAACCCTTTAAAACCTAAATTGACTTGTTGAATTTGAGAGCTATTTTGGATTTACTATTGATCATATCGCCTCTTACTAGTTCAAGCGAAGCAACTATATAGATGCATGGAATTTGCATGCCCATCCCTAGGTCTTTTTGGAAGAGAGTTCATCAAAATTATATTTAGAACTGATCCAATCCATGTATTAAATTTATTACCATTTTATTTAGGTAGTATCAAGTATGGAAGTTCTCACTGCTATTGCTGGGAAAATAGCAGAGTTAACTGTGATACCCATTGGAAGGCAAGTGGAATATTTAATATTTTACAAACAAAATTTTAAGGAGCTATACGAACATCTTGAGGAGTTGAAAACAAGAAAAAATTGCATTGAGCATGACAATGAAGTAGAAAGAAGGGATGGAAGAGAGACTAGAGCTGATGTAGTAAGATGGCAAAAAAGAGTTGAAGAGGCCTTGGAAGAAGGAGAGAAACTTTATAAAGATGAACCTCTTGCTAGTTTAAGGTGTTGGAAATGGTCATTTCCTAATTTGAAATCACGACATCAACTTGGTAGAAAAGCAAAGAAAACGGGGCTCACCATTGTTGAATTGAAGGAAAAGGGGAAGTTTGATGGTAGAATTGGGTATGTTCTTACTTCTAGCAATGCCAACTTGATTTTTGCTATGCGAGGCAGTGAAAAGCTTGAGTCAAGAAACTTATTGAAGAAGGAGATTATGTTGTCTTTTCCTGACCCTAAAGTAAGAAAAGTTGGAATTTATGGGTTGCCTGGGGTGGGGAAGACCAATCTAGCTAAAGAGGTTGCTCAACATGTTAAGGATGACCAATTGTTTGATGTGGTGGCTATGGCAACTATATCCCAAACACTGGATGTTGAAAGAGTTCAAGATGAGATTGCGTACCAATTGGGCTTCCACTTGGACAAGATAACCCCAATTGGAAGAGCCGACCAACTTTGCACAAGAATAAAAATGGAGAAAAATATCCTTATCATACTAGATGACTTGTGGGAGAAAATTGATTTGGACAAGTTGGGAATTCCTCTTGAGCAAGATGATCTTAAAGGTGGCAAATTATCATTGACTTCTAAGCTTTTAGATGTTTCACAGGAGAATGACACTTACCAAGGTTGCAAATTATTGTTGACTTCTAGACATTCAAATATTTTAGATAAGAATGAAACTCAAAAGAATTTTCATCTCAATGAAGTAAATGATGCAGAATCATGGAGTTTGTTTGAAGATATGATTGGTGATGCTATTAAAGATGATGATTTTATACGGATAGCAACCCAAGTGGTTAAAAAATGTGCAGGTTTGCCTGTTATGATTGTCTCAATTGCAAAGTCATTGAAAGTTAATAAGAATATTAGTTATTGGAAAGATGTCTTGGACAACTTAAAGAGAGTTGATAATGAAGACGTGATTGGGAATGTTTTTCCGGCTTTTGAATTTACTTACGAACGACTAAAAGATGATGAAATGAAGAAAGTATTCTTGCTTTGTGGTGTGGAGGGGCCATCCATGTTTGTTAGTGACTTGTTGAAATATGTAATTGGTTTGGGTATTTTGAAAAATAAAGATACTGTTGAAGACGCAAGAAATCGACTATATAGAATAATTCATGAATTGAAGGCATCTTGTTTGTTACTTGAGGATGATGCAAGTGAGAGTGATGTGATTAAAATGCATGATCTTGTTCGTGAAGTAGCTGTTTCCATTGCTCAAAAGAGAGAGCATGTTTTTGTGTTGAAAAGAAATGATAAGTTGCCAGATTGGTTGAGCAAGGGTTTACCTGAAAGGTTTACCCAGATAATCTTAAAACCTTGTTTGCTACAAGAACTTCCTTCAAAGTTAGACTGCCCTAACTTGAAATTTTTCCATTTACAATGCACTGATAATTGCACTTTGAAAATTCCAGACCCCTTTTTTGAGGGAATGGGAAGCCTTGAAGCATTAGATTTGAGAGGCTTGATAATATCTTCATTGCCTCGATCTCTTGTTTCCTTATCCAAACTTAAAACATTGTGTTTGAATCAATGCACTTTGAAACATTTGACTGGAATAGGTGCTTTGAAAAATTTAGAAATTTTTAGTTTCATCTATTCATCTATAGAAGAGTTTCCGAGTGAAATAGAGCAACTGGCGGCTCATCTAAGAATGTTGGATTTGAGCAATTCTGGAATTGGGATCATGCCACGCTACATTTTGTCCAAGTTGACTAAAATAGAAGAACTTTATATGGGCAACACCTCAATTAAGTGGGAGGAGGAAAGTTCAGCTATGCAAAACATGAAAAGTAAGAGTCTCATTGAACTCGGATGTTTGACTAGTTTGACTACTTTAGAAATTCATATTCGTGAGGCTTGGATTTCATCGATGGACATGATGTTTGACAAATTAGAGAGGTACAAGGTTGTAATTGGAGATAAATGGGAATGGTCAAGCAACAAAAGGACCTCAAGGTTGCTGAAGCTAAAGCTTGGCACTAGCATACATTTGGAACCTGGGATTAAGGTGTTGATTAAACGAGTGGACGACTTGTACTTAGATGAAGTCGATGGAATTTCAGATGTGCTTCTTGATTTGAAAGGCAAAGGATTTCCTCAACTAAAGCATCTTCATATCCAAAATGATGGCCAAGTTCAATATATTATCAACACAACAGAGAGGAATGAAACTCATGTTTTGTTCCCAGAATTGGAAACACTAGTACTTCACAATCTCAACAATTTAGAGAAGATATGTCACGGCCCACTTCCTGTTAATTCCTTTTGCAAGCTTACTATCATCAAAGTGGAAAAGTGTGGCCAATTGGTATATCTCTTATTTGTTCTAATGGTGAAAGCTCTGTCTCAACTTGTTGAGATCCAAGTTTCCAAGTGCAATTCAATGAAGATGATTTTATACATTGAAAATGCGGACAATAGTATAACTACTGATGAAAAGATTGAGTTTAATTCACTACGTTGCTTGAGTATAGATCATTTGCCAGCTATCCATGATTTCTGCTCAAATGAATTCACATCTTGCATGACAACCACATCGTTATTTAATTGCAATAAGGTATGCTTCTTCTTCTTATTTTTTACATTTGTTTATTTGCAATTTAAATCAAATGACTGTATTATATGTGACCATCACACTGATGATGTATGGTAATTTTTAAACGAAATTTATATATCTAGAAGTAAAATGTTAAACTATTGAAATTTTCTTTTAAACTTTTTTATTTTAATTTCTATAAAATTACTTACACATTATTCATGGTTTGATCGAAATCCTCAAAATTTTTATCATGCTAATACAATTTTGTAGTGTATTTTATTTAGGAAAAATAGTTATTTTGTCCCACAAATTTGATAAATAAGGTACAATTCCCTAGGTTTTTTTTTTAGTGAGTGTCAATTTTAACACAAGTAAAATATCTAAAATGTTCTTCTAGACCTTTGACCACAATTTACTGGCGACTAGCCAACTAATGCTAAAATTGGTTAGGCTTTAAAAACTACTATCTCCGATCCTAATTATAAGACCTAGTTGACTTTTTTTTAAAGATTAAGGAAACTAAATAAGTTACTTAATCATTTTTTATGTTTTATATCTTTAAATTATATATTAGTTTATTAGTCCATCTAAATAGTTTGAAAAAAAGAATAAAAATAAAAATACTCTAAAGTAAATTAATTAGCTTCCTTAATCTTTTAAAAAAAAGTAATTAGGTCTTATAATTATGACCGGAGGGAGTAATTACTAATATTTTCACAATGATTAATATAAATATGGTTCTTTTAGTAATATTTCCCTTGACAATTTACAAGTCAACAACCACTTTTTACAAGGAAAACTTTCTTTACAACTTATGCCTTTTATCACATTGTCTTTTTCATCAAGCTTTTTCACATGGTTTTCAAACTCATCTTTAAATTTTAAAATTATTAGTTTTCTATTTTTCAACTGATAAATTACTTGCAAATTTTTTTTATTGTTATACTATTTACAATTTCTTCTCTTAATCCTGCAATTAAAGTCTTTGCATTTAAAGCTCAAAAATGTAGTTTTTCTCATAGGTCATCCAAACTTGTCTTTGGATGATTCAAAAATTAACAAAAGAGAGAACTAGGGAGAAGGAACAAAGAAATAAAATATTTATTAATAAAGATTTTAAAACTTCTAATTATTTTTATGGAAAAAATATTAAAATATAAATTTTCAACTACGAAATTAACCTTCTCCAAAAACATCTTAACTATTTAATTGTTAGGTTATCAATTCTGATAAATATCTTCTTATGTCTATTTTGATTAAAAAAAAAAAACACTATATGTAACTTAATATTTTTATGATATTGTACACATCAGATTATCTTAAAGTTACCCAAATTAAGATAGCCTCTGAAATATATAAATAATTAGAAATCTACCTCTTTTTAGATTTTTATTATTTTAAAAAACTTTAAAAACCCCATAGAAATCTTATAATATATTTCTTTTAAAAAATAAGTGATTTTACTTGAAAAAAAAAACGTCAACAAAGGGGATGCACCCTAAAAAAATATTTAAAAAAATACTTAAATTTAAAATTTTTAAATAATAAATTCTTAATTAAACTACCTATATCGTGCGAATATAAATTCCAAAAGAAAAAAAAGTTAATCCAATTTAAGAACACACAGGAATAACCAACCGTCAAATGAGGATAGAAAAATTGGTAGGAAATTTAGTCAGGGTTAATTTTTAATTGTTTAATTTTTGGTTCTTTAAAATAATTACAAATTTTAAGGTCTTTGTTAATAAATATTTTTTCCTTGGTCCTTCTCCTTAATTTTCCCTTAACAAAAACATGATTAAATTTTTTTTTTGTATATATAGAAATAAAGTTTTCCAATCACATATAACTCACATCCTAATATTTCGAAATTTAAATTTAACCTCCTAAAGTTTTGATGAATTTTATGCAACTGGCATAAAATTCAAGAGGGTTATATAAAATTATTAACTTAGAAAGGATGCCATTGTAGGATGACAAGTGTCTTCTTCTTCTTCTTCTTCTTTTTTTTTTTTTTGGTTGCCAGTCAACTGTCCTCTATTAATTAATCTTATGTGGAAATTTTTGTCAAAGAGGTAAGTTAATAGCAATGGGTCCATGATAAAGAAACAAAAGGTTAGGGGCTATATATATATTTTTAAATGTTATGAATGATAAGCAACTTACTGGGAAATTTTATATAATTTAGTCTTGTTAACATTAATTTCTAGAGCAAACATTTTTCAATTCCAAAGAATCAATTTGTACAATTTGGAAAGTTAGCCATTTTTGTTAAAACAAAACGTTAGACATTTTACCGTTTTTACAGCTCATAGAAATGATTCCCAAAAATTCGTTGAGACTTGTATGTAATTTATCAATGAAATTCATGAGACCAAGTTGTTAATTCTTTCTTAATGTGAACCAAATTGTCGTCTTTCCTTTTTAATTTTCGTTCACAGGTTAGTTTTTCTAGTTTGGAGACCCTGAAGTTGAGTTTAGTGAACGTGGAAAAAATTTGGGATGATGATGACCTTTGTGCAGCCAATTGTTTTCACAATTTGGCTAACTTGACTGTTGAGGATTGTAGAAGCCTCAAGCATTTATTTTCATCTTCTGTGGTTGGAAGTCTTTTAAAGCTTAAGTACCTTGAAATAAGTAAATGTGAGATGATGGAGGAGATAATTGCTCCAAAGGGGATTAACAGCACTACATTAGAAGAGGTACTACGATTAGACTTGAAATAAATGTTAAGTTGATATTGATCGATAACATCAAACATTTGCTCTGGTGTAGTTCAGTTCATTATCACTCTTGTATATTGTTGGTTATCTTGGATTCATAAATTAAAGTGAATTGGATTGCAGGTCCGACTCTCAAAATTGGAGACGATGGTAATTGAAGACATGAAAAGCTTGAAGAAAGTATGGCATTTTCAATTTGAGGGGTTGAAGAGTCTGGAGGTGAGCAATTGTGGGAAACTTGTGAATATTTTCCCATCTGATATGCAGGGAACGTTTGGAAACCTAGAGACATTAAAGGTCAACGACTGTGATTCAGTGGAAGCGATATTCCAATTAACTGCCAAAGAAATCCATAGTGAGGACGAGACAAAGACACAATTGAAGAACCTCCATCTAATTGGCTTGCCAGAGTTGAAACAAATTTGGAGTAGAGATGCTCATCGAGCAAACCTTCGTTTCCATCATTTGCAACTTGTGTGTGTTGAAAACTGTCAGAACTTAGAATACCTTTTTCCGTTCTCCATTGCAATGCAAGCTGCTCATCAACTTGAAGATATTACCATAAAGTGGGCATCGAATATGAAAAAAATTGTTTCAGACAAAGAAGGCCCGATGGATAGTCCTGTCAAGTTTGAGTTTAATCACTTAACATCATTGGCGCTTTGGGATTTACATGAACTGGAGGGATTGTTTGCTAGAAATCATAGAGTAGTATGTCCATCATTAAGCCAATTAGACATCCGTGGTTGTGCAAAACTGAAACTCTTCAAGGCACAAGGTTCAAGTAGTCGAGAAAGAGTTTTTGATAGTAAACTCCAAATCTCAATTGATCAGCCTCTTTTCACCGTCGAAAAGGTATATATAGGAAAGGTTATGAAAACAAATCTTAATTTATTTAGGCACCATTAGTGTGTGTATCACTGCATTCATTATTTCATAATAATTTTCTATATTAGAAAAATTGGTCAGGTTTGCTTGTGCGTGCTATTTCTTCGTCACTTCTTTTCTCGCTATATTGCATTTGTTTATGTTGGCCTGGATAAAATATTTGATCAACGTAATTCTTGTTGTATATAGGTGATTAGCAACTTGGAGATGCTGGCCCTAAATAATGAGGATGCGAGCATGATTTTACAAGGGCAATTTTTGGGGAAACACTTTAGCAAACTCAGAGAACTTGTTTTGTCATCCTTTGAGGGTGACCGATATGCTACTTTTCCCTATTGGTTTCTCCAAAACATAACCACTCTCACTATACTACTTGTTGAACATAATTCTTTCAAGGAGATATTCCAAGAAGAAATACCTATAAATGCCGAAGGAAAATTTAAGACAAGAACACGAATTAAAACATTGACCCTCAGTTACTTGCAAGATCTCCAATATATATGTAAAGAAGGATTTCAGATAGATCAAATTCTTGAGGATC
The DNA here is from genome assembly GCA_034222035.1 of Acacia crassicarpa. Classification (NCBI taxonomy): domain Eukaryota; kingdom Viridiplantae; phylum Streptophyta; class Magnoliopsida; order Fabales; family Fabaceae; genus Acacia; species Acacia crassicarpa. The sequence continues at coordinate 47,114,004 of JAWXYG010000006.1, read as the reverse complement.
TTGAATACTTGAATGTGGATCAATGTTCTAAGTTGAAACACTTAGTGCCCTCCTCTGTAACTTTTAGTCACTTGACATCTTTGAAGGTGGAAAATTGCAATGGATTGATTTACTTAATAACCTCATCAACTGGGAGAAGTCTGGTCAAGTTAACAGAAATTAAAATAAAGAACTGCAATTCACTTGAACAAGTTATGGCAGAAGACAAGGAGGGATCCGAAGATGAAATTGCATTCAACAGCTTAGAAGTTTTGGAGCTTGAGTGTTTGCCAATGATCAAGAGGTTTTGCTCGAGTAATTGTGTGTTGAACCTTCCACTGCTAGAGAAATTTGTTGTTCAGCAATGCCCAAGAATGAGCATCTTCTCTTTCAAGGACACAAGCACCCCAATGCTTCAAGAGATACTACCAAAGGAAGGGGATGAAAAAATGTATTGGGAAGGAGACTTAAACAGGACAATAAACAAGATGTTCGTGGATATGGTATGTTTTGATTTGACTCAAACATTTCTGATAAAATTATAGGAAGAAAATTATTCTCTACATAATTAAAAACTTTTTAAGAGTTACAACGGAAATATTTAATGGGCAAATGTTTATGTTTAATTGGCTTTATTTATGCCCTTTATTTCTTTCTGCTGACCCTGCACGCGCCTCAATTTTTGCAGGTGGCATTCCGTAGTTTTAAGAATTTAGAGCTATCTGAATATCCTGAGTTATGGGAACTTTGGTACAACCATGTTCCGCAAGAAGTGTATGGCAACTTGAATAGCCTTGTGGTACATAAATGTGATTTCTTATCTTATGTGCTTTTGCCTTTACATTTGGTGCAAGCGCTGCCCAACTTAGAAAAGCTTGAAGTAAGTGAATGTGGTTCCTTGGAAGCTGTGTTTGATTTAACCAACATGGATCAAAAGGAAGTGTTTGTTAAGGAGACCATGCAACTGAAGGAAATAAGTTTCTCTGGTCTACCAAAGCTCAAACACGTATGGAAACAAAACTTCCAAGAACTCGTCAATTTTAGAGAAACCGCAGAAGCTCGTATCCAACATCACCATCCAGCATGTTCCATTCAACGGGTATGATATCGGACTTTGCTTCTTTGTTAGTCTACATTACGAATGACTGCCTACCTACATATAATTTAAACATAAACAAACGATAGCTATATTTTGTTGAGTCCTGCAACAACGGGGTATTGATATTTCTTGAATTATTTATATCCTAGGATTAAATAAGTGCTTTTATGAATCCCACGACACCCCCCAACGTCTCTGTCTCTCCGTCTCAAGTTTTTGACTTGAAATTTGTTGCTGTTTTTTCAGCTCACATCCAAGGTGGTGGGGTTATAACATCCATTCCTATCATACTCTATTTATTTTAGAAGAATAAGTTTGGGATATTAAGATAATTAACTTTATGATACTAACATTAGTTTAGGCTTGGCTTTGTATACCATGGGTTTATTCAAGGATTAGAAATAGAACAGAGGTATTATTTTCTCTCTGCCTTCAATCCTTCAGATTTGCATAATATTTATTTGTATCATATTTACTCAAAAAAATAGGAGGATTCAAAAGATCCAATATATAAAGATAAGATAATATAGTGTTAGCTACAAGGGTTTTGAGACGTCTTTTAATGATACACTCACACACATTACCTTTCATTTTAAATATAAGACTTAATTGACTTTTTTTTTAATGTTGTTGGAGAGATTAAAAAAACTAAATGAGTTACTGAATCATATCATATGTTGTACCTGATTAAATTATTTATCAGTTAATAAACCTGACATATTAGTTTGGATGAAAAAAAACGATAAACATAAATACTTAAAGTAATCAAGTTAACTTCTTTAATCTCTTAAAAAAATCAATTGGGTCATATATTTGTGCAAGAGGTAGTATAGATATACCTGCCATTAAAGAAATACACGCACACACGAAATAATAATTGTATATTCTATCTAAATCCATTGTTTTAACACTTTTAAGATTCAAACATATAATTTCGTGATTAATAATTCGAATGTCAAGTTATATATATATATATACACACACACACATATGAAATAGTAATTGTACATTCTACAAGTAATATTTTGGAGGTATAGTAAGTTTTCATGCTTAGATCGAACGTCACCAACCCCTATTTTTGGTTGGAAAGGTATGGACTAGTATCATTCGAATTAAACCAGTGTGAACCTCATTCATTAATTGCAAGATAGATTGTTCCTTTTCCACTTCTATTTTATTTTCGGTTTCATCAAGAGGTGTCATGTGAGGAATGTTTGGGTAGAGGAAGTAATATTGAAAACATACATCAACTACAAACTATTGGATGTTTTGCTTTGCTAACTAAAATGTGTTTGCGTACGTACGTAGTCAGTAAGTTCATTGATCATGTGATATTCTTCTGATCATTGAATATTAACTTTTAATTATTGTAAAAAGAAATTGGATTCTTATTTAACAACTTGAACATTATTATTTGTCAATAATAATTATATGATCTCTTGACAAATCATGTGCCCATGTATTGGTCCTGTTTTAATTGAAGATTTTGATGGTAAGTAATTGCATATAACCGTAGTCCCACAAAAATAACACGCAATCTGATATATTAAAGGGGTTTTTTATGATTCTAATTTGATATTACAGAAGAAAAAAAAAAACAGAACTATTTGCAATTAAATGTATCGATCTTGCGAACAGAGAGAGAAAAAGTTTTTTTTTTTTTTTTGCAATGTTATATTTTACTGTAATTATCTTATTTATTTTGACGTAAGATTTTGTTTTTATATTGCTTATATTAATTGAGCATTAAGTACTGGAACACATTGAGGGTGGGAAAAGCTTGCTATGCTTTGAAGAAGCCATATTTTGTGATGGGTCCTTCCATATTTGACTAACCTGATGCAAATAGTGTTCATTACTATGGAACATACATATATATTTCTTGAAATATAGCATCTTATTTCTTAGTTTGCGCATATATGGCAGGTGCTTTGCCCCAATTTACAAGTTGTGTCGGTTAAAGACTGTGAGAACTTGGAATACCTTTTTCCGTTCTACATTGCCATGCATGCTATTCAACTAGAACATATTACCATAAAGAATGCAAGGAGCATGAAACAAATTGTTTCAGACAAAGAAGGCCTCATGGATAGCCCAGTCAAATTTGAGTTTAATCACTTAATCTCATTGGTGCTTTGGCAACTGTACGAACTTGAGGGATTTTTTGCTGGAAATCATAGTTTATTATGTCCGTTATTAAGGGAATTAGATATCCGTACTTGTGCAAAACTAAAACTCTTCAAGACAAGGTACTGGAGTAGCCAAGGACCAGTTTTTGATTGTAAATTCCAAGTCTCAATGCATCAGCCTCTTTTCACACTTGAAGAGGTATATATTCATGATTTTTAATAATATCGTTATACTTAGTTTCATTTTGACTATCATAGATAGAAATGCTTTGTTTTATAATAATTTTTAGATCAGTGAAAAAATGTTCTTGTTAAGTTTCATTTTGCGTGCTCCTCATCTCTTGTTTCTCGCAACCATGCATATAACATATTACATATGATTTAATTTTCTAGTTTAACAAATTTCTGGAGTGAAAAAAAATGTTCTTGTTAAGTTTCATTTTGCGTGCTATTCATCTCTTGTTTCTCACAACTATGAATATAACATATTACAGATCATTTAATTTGCCAGTTTCATGTTGCTCTTGGCACAATGTTTGATGAGCACTTTTTACCTATGATGTTTTTCTCTTCTAATAATGAAGCTTCGTTTCACACACACATTATTTGATACAGGTGATTTGCAATTTGGAGAAGTTGGCCCTGAATAGTGAGAATTTAAACATCATATCACAAGGGCGGTTTTCGGTGGAGAACTTCAGCAAACTCAAATTTCTTTATTTGACAAAATTTGAAGATGGCCAAACTTCTTTTCCATATTGGTTTCTCCAAAATCTAACCAGTCTTAAATACTTACTTGTTGAATGGAGTTCTTTCGAGGAGATCTTCCAAGAAGAAATACCTACAGGTGAGAAAAGAAAATTTCACATCAGGGCAAGAATAAAAAAGTTGAACCTCACTCAATTGCATAAACTCCAACATATAAGTAAAGAAGGATTTCAGACAGATCCAATCCTTGAGATGTTGGAATACTTATGGGTCAAGCATTGTTCCAATTTGAAACACTTAGTGCCTTCCTCTGTAACTTTTTGTCACTTGACACATTTGGAGGTGGAAAATTGCAATGGATTGATTTACTTAATAACCCCATCAACTGCAAGAAGTCTGGTGAAGTTAACAAAAATGAAAATAAAGAACTGCAATTCACTTGAACAAGTTGTGGCAGAAGAGACGGAGGGGTCCGAAGATGAAATTGCATTCAACATCTTAGAAGTTTTGGAGCTTGTGTGTTTGCCAATGATCAAGAGGTTTTGGTCTAGTAACTGTGTGCTGAACCTTCAAAGGCTGAAGAAAGTTGTTGTACAGCAATGCCCAAGAATGAACATCTTCTCTGTGAATGACACAAGCACGCCAATGCTTCAAGAGATACTATCAAAGGACGAGGATGAGAAAATATATTGGGAAGGAGACCTAAACAGGACAATAAACAAGATGTTTGTGGATATGGTATGTTTTGATTTGACTTAAACATTTCTGATAAAATTAGAGGAAGAAAATTCTTCTCTACATAATTACAAACTTTTTATGAGTTACAACAACGAAAATATTTAATGGGCAAATGTTTGTATTTAATTGGCTTTATTTTACTGACCCTGCACGCGCCTCAATTTTTGCAGGTGGCATTCCATAGTTTTAAGCATTTAGAGCTATCTGAATATCCTGAGTTAAGGGAACTGTGGTACAACCATGTTCAGCAAGAAGTGTATGGCAACTTGAATAGCCTAGTGGTACGTAAATGTGATTTCTTATCTGATGTGCTTCTGCCTTTACATTTGGTGCAACTGCTGCCCAACTTAGAAAAGCTTGAAGTAAGTCAATGTGGTTCATTGGAAGCTGTGTTTGATTTAACCAACATGGATCAAAAGGAAGTGTTTGTTAAGGAGACCATTCAACTAAAGGAAAGAAATCTCTCTGGTCTACCTAAGCTCAAACACATATGGAAACAGAACTTCCAAGAACTTGTCAACTTTAGAGAACCAGCAGAAGCTCGTATCCAACATCACCATCCAGCATGTTCCATTCAACGGGTATGATATTGTACTTTGCTTCTTTATTAGTTTGCATTACAAATAACTACCTACCTACATATAATTTAAACATAAACAATGATAGCTATAGTTTGTTGAGTCCTACAACATGTGTCAAATTTTATTTAAAGTATTAGGTTTTTTATATTTCTTGAATTATTTATATCCTAGGATTAAATAAGTGCTTTTTGAATGCCATAACACCCTCCAACGTCTCTTTCTCATGTTTTCGACTCGAGATTTGTTGCTGTGTTTTCAGCTCATATCCAAGCTAGTGGGTTTATAACATCTATTCCTATCATACTCTGTTTATTTTAGAAGAATAAATTTGAGATGTTAGAATAATTAACTTTATGATACTAACATTACTTTAGGTTTGCCTTTATATACTAACATTATTCAAGGATTAGTAATAGAACAGAGGTACTGTTTTCTCTCTACCTTGAATCCTTCAGGTTTGCATAATATTTATTTGTATGATATTTACTCAAAAAAAAAAAAGGAGGATTCAAAAGATCCAATATCTAAAGATGAGATAATATAGTGTTAGCCATAAGAGTTTCTACTTGCCATGCATTAAAGAACTACACCCACATTCTATCCAAATCCATTTTTTAAAGACTTATAAGATTCAAATATATAATTTCGTTATTAGTCATTCGAATGTCGAGTAGGTATGTATGTATGTATGAAATGGTATATCTGTAATGTTTTGGAGGTTTAGTAAGTTTGCATGCTGAGATCAAAAGTCACCAACCCCTGTTTTCGGTTGGAAAGCTATGGACAAGTATCATTCAAATTAAACCACTGTGTACCTCACTTATAAATTGAAAGATAGATTGTTATTTTTTTCACTTTTATTTTATTTTCGTTTTCATCAAAAGGTGTCATGTGAGGAATGTTTGTGTATAGGAAGCAATATTGAAAGCATACATCAACTACAAATTATTGGAAGTTTTGCTCTGCTAACTAAAATGTATTCACGTACGTACGTAGTCAGTAAGTTCATTGATCATGTGATATTCTTCTGATCATTGATATGAAATTTTAATTATTGTAAAATGAAATTGGATTCTTATGTAACAACCTGAACATTAATATTTGTCAATAATAATTATATAATCTCTTGACTAATCATGTGCACATATATTGGCCATGTTTTAATTGAAGATTTTGGTGGTAAGTAATCGCATATAACCCTAGTCTCACAAAAATAACACACAATTTGACATATGAAAGGGGTTTTTTATGACTCTAATTTAATATTACAAAAAAAGAAACATAACTGTTTGTATTTAAATATTTCGATCTTGCAAATAGAGAGAAAAACAGAAACAAAATTTCTAGTGTTATATTTTATTGTAATTATCTTATCTACCTTGACAAAAAATTTTGTTTTATGTTACTTATATTGACTGAGCATTAGGTACAACGTTGAGGGTGGGAAAAGCTTGCTATCCTTTGACGAAGACATAGTTTGTGATGGATCCTCTGCAATTTCACTAACTTGATTCAAATAATGTTTATACTGTGGAACATACACATATATATTAAACAATATAACATCTTATTTCCTAGTTTGCACATATATGGCAGGTGCTTTGGCCCAATTTACAAATTGTAAAAGTTGATGAATGCCCAAACTTGAAATATGTATTTTCACCATCACTATGCCAAGAATTGACGCAGCTTGAAGTGCTAGACGTTCGGTCCTGTGGTGTTGAGCAAATTGTTGCAAATCAAGAAGGATTAGAGGAGCTCAAGTTTCACTTTCCTTTGCTAAAAGTGTTGTGGCTAATAAATTTGAGGCAGCTCAATGATTTCTATTCAAAAAGATATACTCTAGAGTGTCCATCATTGAAGGCATTAAATGTTAGCCAATGTGAAGCATTGCAAATATTTGCATTTGAACATTTGGATTCCTATCAACTTAAAGGGAGTTGTAGTGACTTGCCAATCCAACAAGCTTTATTTCATATTGAAAAGGTATACACCCCCTTTTTCTAGTTATTTATCTGTTTTTAAATTAATTCTATTTAAACAAAACGGTGGTTGAGACAATCTAATAGACACTTATAGTATAATTATATATGTGATTAATAAATATACACACACTATAATTATACATGTGTTTTACAAAGAAATCAATTTTGTTAACTTGTTAGTTGACTATATGATGAAATAAACAAATTATTTTCTCTTTCTAGGTGCCAGAAAACTTGGAGGAGATATCACTAACTGAAAAAGATGCTATGAGGATATTGAATAGAAGCTATGAGAAAAAACTCTTTCAAAGGACAAAAATACTTCGTTTGCAATATTTTCAGGAAACTCCAATGATGTTTTTAAATGATTTGATCCAAAAATTTCCAGCTACAATCACACTTCAGGCACGTTGCAGTTATTTTAAAACTCTCTTTCCTTCGGCAAAATTTGGTCATTGTAGCATACGAAGTCCCCCGCAAATTAAAACATTGTGGCTGAATCTGTTGGAGAAGCTTGAGCATATATGGAATGACAACTCTACATTAGATACCTTTGTTCCAAACCTTGAACATATGGGCATATATGAATGTTGCAGGTTAATAAGATTGGCACCACTTTTGACATCTTTCACAAATTTAATTACCTTGGAAGTGGTGGATTGTAATGGCATGATGGACTTCATGTCACCTTTCAGTGCTAAAAGTTTCATCCACCTCACGCACATGACAGTTAAAAATTGTAGGATGTTAGAGGAGGTTGTGATGAGTAATGAAGGAGGACCAGAAGAAGAAATCATATTTAAAAGCTTGAAGTATTTGGAACTAACTTGTCTACCACGTTTCAAAAGCTTTTGCTATGGGAAACACACCTTCATATTCTCATCTTTGGTGACATTGAAAGTAACAGGATGCCACAAAATGCAAAATTTCTCATCTGGAATCACTGTGGCCCCATTTCTGAAATTAGTTGAAGTGGAAAATGAGAAAAAACGCTGGAAAGGAGACCTTAACACCACGATCAATCATTTGTTCTTAGAAAAGGTACATATGCTAAAAAGTAGAAGTAAATTCTATGATGATTGATACTCCTGTGGTATTCTTGTTTTTCATGCCTCTATCTCAATCTCCATATATATGTAAAAGCAAAAGAACAAAATTTAGACAGTATTTTTTGGCAACAAAATATAATTGACTGAAAAAATATGTAAAACTTGAATACAGACAAATGGAAACTTAAATATGGATACTACTGAAGCATCAAGCTGCAAGGAGCAAGTGGGAGAATCGAAGCCTAATCAGATTGCAGATATTGGGAAGCAAGATACACAGAAAAATGAAACTTCATCAGTTACTGAGAGTTCTTTGGCCCAAGTTACTCAAAATGCCTGCAGCCCTTCTACAAATCAAGATACAAGTATTGAAATTGTCTTTCTTTCTTCAATTTTCCATAAATAATGAGATATTTCTTTAACTTCTGCCTTAATTTACTTTCACAGGTTTGAGTATCTTAGTATTTATCACTATCACTATCCTTTGTATTTTTAGTGACTGATTCCTTTTATTCAATAGAATGATTAGTGATGACACTTAGTTGTCATATTCACTAGCTCAATTAATGTTCTTCCTTCGTTTTTTTTTTGGTTCAAATACTTTGAATTCTGATTTTCTAATCTGAAATCATCTAGTAGATTTTGATCTTGTTGTATTACTCCTATTTCTGTTTATTTGAAAGGAAGGCAGGTCATTATATCTTTGCAAAAATCATGTTGCATTGTTTAGATTCAAGGAATGCACGGAACAAAACTCTGCATTTTTTATCAAGTAATGATTCTAATATGCTATTATGGGAATTAAAAACTACTAGAAGAATCCCAATACTCAAAGACTCAATCCAGTAAGAATCTATTTAAGCAAGCCACAACTGTCATCAATAAAGAGAGTCATGTTTTTTATTCCTTCTTCCTTTCCTTTTTGATTTTTTGCACTTTTTAGGAGTAATATATTTTTATTTTGTTAAAATGTTGTATCATTGTATAATATTTACTCTTGCATTTTTAGAACTAATAGGTTTAGCTAGGGGGACTCAAGAAATGGGTGAGAACACTGAAAGGGCATCGGTTGAAGCTGCTAAAGTCACAGGAGTTTATGATGCAGGTACTGATATTGTTTTAATATGTCACAGATTCTCTAAATTGCTTTCTTAAAGGTTATGGATGACGATTATAAAAATTATTCTGATTTGCTATTATGGGAAATAAAATCACCAATAGAAGAATCACTGACTTAAAAATTCTCATTTGGTGAGAATTTTCTTAATCAGATCTTCACCATCATTATTATTGCTTGCAACAAATCAATTATTTTTATTTTGTTAAACTCTCATGTTAAATATTTTAAATTTAATTTTACATTTTACTTAATTATTATATTGTGTCACTGTATGTACTTGGACTTTTTTTTTTTAAACCTTTTTTATTCAGTAATTGGGATTCAAGAGACCCACGAGACCAAGACTATTGATCAGATGCCCTTAGTTCAGCCTCCTCAAAAACATATTGATTCCTATCACAATCTGGAAAGTATGTATTAATATTATATGTATGAATATTATTTTGTTATCTTAACTTTGTCATTAATGACTTTAAATGACCCTTTTTGTGTTAAATGACGTTGTTGTTGTCTTCTTTTACTTAAGTAACTACCATATCCTTCTACTATGCCAACTCAAATATACAGGCCTCATATGACTTCTTGTCTTTTGACATTTGGAAGCATCTTTTCGTTTTCTTTGAAATATATTGTGTCATTTTGTTTTCCAAGTATTTTTCTAAACTTCTTTGTTTGGCTTCTTGACTCCAGCAGCCAATGAGACTATTGAGAAACCCTTAATTCAAATTGCTCAAGAAGCACAGAGACCACCTGCAGAACAAGACATAGGTTCTGATCGTTTTCTCATTTATGGATATATATTTGATTAAATGTTCTTACTTAATTAATTAATGATTTTGAATTTCTATAATGTTGATTGAAATTTGCTAGAAGGATCAAATGAGTCAAAAGCTTGTCCTGGAGAGAATTTGTTCAACCAACCCAAAACCTTTGTAACTAATGACAAGATAGAAAGTAATGGATTTTTTTCTCTTTAGAAAGAAGTAATTTATCTTTATTTTGAAAAACTCTTATCTCATTTTTTTTAATGTTTTTTTTTTAGCTATTGGAGCTCAAGAAATTCATGACACCATAGACAAACCCTTGATTCAAACTGACCAAGATGCAGAGACACTGGCCTCAACACAAAACTCAGGTTCTTATCTTGTTTTGTATCTTTTTTTTTTTTTTTTTTGGGTAGTATTCTTAGATAAACTAATAAATTTATCATGATGTTGATAAAAATCTTATAGAAGAATCACGGGATCTGCATATTGAGACTCAAAAGATATGCGACACTATCAATAGGCCTCCAATTCCAACAGCTCAAAATGTACCAAACTCAAACATGATTCTTGAAGCAGGTATTAATTTCACATTGCAAGATCAATTTGACATAAATTGTAGGGCAAGAAATGAATTTTTGGTGATACTTTTTTCCCATTTTTTCAATGCTCGACTCAAGCAACTTTTTTTATGTTTATTGATTCAGCTATTGATCCGTCACCTTCACAAGCTCCAGAACCTATTGATTTGTCCACGCAGAAATTGAACATTTATAAAAACTACAACGGAATGATTGACATTTCAGAACAAAACATGCCATATTTGGAGGCTGGGGTGAATCGGCATCCTCAAGTGCTTAACTGGCTCAACACAAAGCGACAAAGTGTGTTTTACTCCTCCTTTTTTTCCTTATTTGCCGACGTGACTCGTATTTTGAGGATCACTCGAAAAGTCGACTTGACAGAAGATGATCGAAACCACATTAGAGAATGTTGCACAGCGTTAGAAGGGGTTGGCTTTGATGAGTCATGGATCAATTACGTGCATGGCTGCATTGAGGAATGTGGAGATGGAGAAGACCTCAAGAGGAAAGTTGAGGAGGCTGAAGGTCAGGCTTCAAATCTGAAAGATCATATTGAGTCCATGAAGAAGGAGTTAGCTTCTGTGGAGGAATCCTTAGTGTTGTTGCGTGACAAGGCTAGTAAGCTGCATGATTTCATTGAGTCCTAAACTTTGTGAGCACTCTCTTAGAGCTACCTGCTTTGACAGTTTCATGTTCTGCATTATATATTTTACTTTTGTATGTTGGTTTGTAAATTTGTCAACTGCACTTTACAAGTAATCTGTCATTTGCATACAATGCCCCTGTTCTTTGTGTTATCCATTAAGCAGTATAGGCAAAAGATATTTAATTCAAATATTAAATGGCTCCTGTGTCCACAATTGATAAAATCATGTGCTTCTTTAGTTGCATAAGAAGCTATTAAAGTTTAAATTTAGTACCCATTTGAATTCATCTTAGAATCAGTTGTAAGAATTCATACCATAGTTTTCTTGAAAAGTATCTTAATACTCTGCATGTCATAAAGAACTACTATTATTTTTTGTTCAATTTTTCAATTATACTCGGAATAAATCTTACAAATCAATTTCATAATTCCATTACAACGAAACTCAATTTTTTCAACTCAAATACAATCACAAACTTGATCTTTTCTAAAAAATGAGGTGGATAATAAAAGAAGGAATAAAATTGGAATATCTAAAAAAAATAAAATCTATTATTAATTCTAAGTGATAATAACCTTTAAATGGTCAAAACAGATTATAAGCAACAGCTTTGAAAAAATATGGAGTATATAATACTCTATTTGTTCCTTAACATAAGACATATTTATCTTATTTAATTGAATTAAGGAAATTGGCTAAATTAGATAATATGATATGTATTTTCTAAAACTGCCTAATCACCTTATTTAATTCTCTCATTCCCTCCCCTCATTGATTAGTGTTGAGAAAATATCAATTCTCTCTTCCATTAATGACCGGAATACATATTTTGCCTATAATTCAATTTTTTTGTCTTAATCTAGTAGAAACCATATTCCTAGTCCCCTTTCTAAAGTTCATTCATTTTCCCCTTTATTAACTGTTAACTCCACTGATCTCCAGAGACATTAATAATTGCATCGAATGGAATAATTACATAAGTTGAATAATAAATTGAATTCAATGAACTGAAAGAAGCAACACTCACGAAGCACATTACACAAACTCAGAAACAACCAAAACATGATGGCGTGGGTTCAGCAACAGACGAGTCTTGTTTCTTCCGACGAAGTTGCTTAAAGAACACTTTCACCGATCCTTCCACCCCATCCTCATTTTCCATGGCCTTTGCTAGTTCAATTGCATGATCCTTTACCTGCAATCACATCATGTTACACATATAAACATGTTGGTCATCAATTTTGCAATAACTAGCGTCGTAGCTCAAAACTGGTTCTTCTCAACTGGCAAGCAAAAGCAGAGAAATGAGATGGGTGGTGATCCAGTACAACTATCCGTCATTAATGTATCACTTTGTCTTCTCATAAATAAGCTATCTTTCTATATATATACAACAACAACAAAGTAATCCTATTAGATGGAATCGGTTATATGCTTGATCAAAAACCAAATCTTTCTATCTCCCTCTCTCTATATATATAGACGCGCACACACAAATTAAATGTTAATCTTGCATTGTAGAAAGGTTTACACGATGGATACTAATAAAGCAACTCACATGCAAGGATTCATGATAAGTCATTCTCTGGCCGTCAACAATCTAGTTTAGCACAACCCACCAAACTATGATGGATTATGTTAGGCTTGACTAAGACTTGGCCGCATTTTAGACAATACTCCCTCCCGTCCTATTTAGAAGGACAACTACCAAAATCACATGGTTCAAAGTGTTACTTTACAGTAATAAATGAGTAACTTATGTACCTTTCTTTGGAAAGAACATACATGAGAGATCATGGGTGGAAACTTATTGCAGAGAGATAATGAGTGACATGTATTTAATAAAGGTAAATACGAGGGGGAGATAATTTAAAATTTCTTACAAATAGGATTTGTTCCTTATATAAAGAACCGCCCCTATGTGAGAAAATGTTCCTTATAAAAGAGGACCGGAGGGAGTATTGTATAGAATGAAGCAAAGTCTTATGCATAACTTGTTCAAAGGTTACAGTCAATTCTACCAAGAAGGTCAGATACCATATCTATCTAATGCTATAAATTACAGGCAAGTATATATCTCTCATAAACAGCGTTTATGCATCAATAATTAGCAGACAATGCGGACAGAAGTTAAGGCCCCTCTCTACTTCTGACATATATATGCTTCTTTTTGCTGGCTCTCATATTATCAAACTTAAAAGTAATAGAAGATTATATTACCTTGGGATCTAGCATAAAATTTATCGCATCAACCAGCCTAGGAAGAGAAAACTCATCAATTGGGATGGGTTTTGGACCAACTCCTTTGGCATGTACTCGATCCCCCCAAAATGGTTGATCACCAAAGAATGGGACTATGATCGTTGGGCACTAACAAGAAACATAGCAACCATCAAATAATAATAATGGTTTTTTTAAAAAAAGAAAAAGAATAAAAGAAAAAACAGAACAGAATCAGAATATGTGAAACTTGTCTATGTTGAAATGGACCACAAATATAAAATCATCAAATTGTTGGTAGAATAGAAGATATTATTTGTATTGTGTTGGATTCTGACAATTTTTAGGCCATCATTTTTAGGAATAAACTTTATTTTAAGTTGCTCCTAGAAGATATACTAATGAAGGGAGCTGTTTTAGGAACAATAGATGGGGATTTTACTTCAAAGTAACATCTAAAGATACATAGTAGTATTACACCCAAAAAAAGAAAAAAGATACATAGTAGTATTATACTTTACTTATTTGTATTTGATCAATTATGCACACAAAGAGAGAGAGGGAGAGAGAGACGGAGAGAATCTATAAATTATTTACTGCAGCCTTTAGTCCAGCAGCCGTAGTTCCTGCACCTCCATGATGTACCTGGAAGAAATGTGGGGAATTAAAGAATAATAATTTGCAAAATAAAGTATTATACTTCTATAAGGTTATAGTTGCTTAGGTTCAAACGTGGGTTTGGATATAGCGAAAAGGGAACAAAATATAACCAACAATGTTGAAGCCCTTGACAAGACCAACAAATTATACTACCTCCAACCCTTAATATAATTCGAGCAAAAAAAAAACAAAAAAAAAAACCCCTTAATAAAAGACAAATTAAGGAAATCAGTTATTTGTTAAAAAAATGAGGTGGTTTTCCTAAAGTAACCTCATAAATTATTTGCATTAGAACTATTCCTTGATGCCAACTCCTTTGAGCCCATTTGGACTTAGCTTTTAGAAAATAGCTTTTGAGATTTACGAGGTAAAATGACTTTTTCATAATAACTTTTTGCAGAATAGATTATTGAAAAAGTGATTTTGATAAAACGATAGTGTTTGGGGATTGTTACCAGAATAGCTTTTTCAGAGTCAAATTTGCCAAAAAGGACATTAGCTTTTTGTATAATTGTATATAAAGGATAAGACTGTATTTTAAATATTTTTAACATTAAATTTCATAATAAATACAAAAAATTACATAAATTTGTGTACAAAATTAAAATACTTCAGAGCACTATTTGGTACTGAAAAAGGTACTTTATGATCTTTAAAAAAATTTATTTTAGGATATTAAAAAAGTATTTTATGGTAATGACTGATCTTGAAAAAATATTTCAAGGAATTGACAGATACTAAAAGAATACTTAACGATACTAATTGATACTGAAAAAATACCTCTCATAGTCTTAAAAATTTATTTTGGGATCTTGAAAAAATATTTCAAAGTACTGAATAATTTTGAAAAAAATTTCAGGGTACTGATGGATATTAAAAAGATACTTGACGATGCTGAAAAATTACTTCATAATCTTGAAAATCTATTCTAGGAAATTGAAAAAATATTTCACGGTGATGAATAATCTTTAAAAAAAAATTTAAGGTACTGATGGGTACTAAAAAGATACATAAGGATACAAAAAAAATACTTCATGATCTTAAAAATTTATTTTAGGATATTGAAAAAATATTTCGGGGTAATAAATGATCTTGAAAAAATATTTCGGGTACTGACGGGTACCAAAAAAAATACTTAAGAATATTGACTGATAATGAAAAAAATACTTCTCATAGTCTTCACAATTTATTTTAGGATATTGAAAAAATATTTTAGAGTACTGACAGGTACTAAAAAGATACTTAAGGATACTGAAAAAATACTTCACGATTTTAAAATTTATTTTACGATATTGAAAAAATATTTTAGGGTAATGACTGATCTTGAAAAAATATTTAAGGATGTTGACGAGTATTAAAAAGATACTTAGGATATTGAAAAAATAATGATGATGGCAGAGGAGAAAGAAAAATCTTTAAAAAAAAAAAAAACTTTTTCCAAAATGTAGGTTTTGAAATTTGCCAAATAAGCTCTAATTGACATGAGCAATCAATGGGGTTAGTTTAGGGAAAAATAATAAACATGAGTGAAAAAGTGGATCTAGGTCTTATATTTAAAACTAAATCTAATTTCCAATTAGCTCTTATATTTAGGACCGGAGGTAGTAGTAAAATACAAGGTTATTATAGCAAGACCCGAACACACTCAGCCAAGTCTGAATCCACAAGGAGTGTAAAATAAAATTTTTGAGAATGAGAATTTATGTTAGGGATTTCTTGATGACAAAGTATCTTTGAATTTGTGTTGAACCCAAGATTGACAGAAAGGAGGATCTAACCACAGCCTTGCAGTGTAAGAATAGCCAGTCGTGAGGACAATTATCCAATAAGTATATAGATTCCTTTGGTTCTGCCACTGGGAAGAAGCATAAATAGTTTAAAACCAAATACAATTACTATAGAAAAAGAAGGTCAGATTTTTTCCCCTTACAGTTTCCGAGACCTCCCCATCCCTTATTGATGATGCCCCTCTGCCCAGTTTTTTCTAATGCTTCTACAATTATTTGAGTCATTCTTTCTGGCTCTTGAACAGGCTGTAATAGTTCCCCAAAAAAAAAAAAACAGGCTATAATAAGTGTACGATAAAACACATCTAGTCAATAAGATCAGTAAAGAGAAAATAAAATTCAGTTCATGAAATCCTGATTCCCTTTATTATTTATCAGTAAATAAGGAGAAAAATTCAAATCGGAAAGTACTAAATTGCATTAAGGATGCAACAATACTAACATACACACAATATGTATATTATCCTTCATATTACATGATCCTTGAGGAGCACAAACACTTGGTAACCGGAAGGTAATTGACTATTACTGGCTCTCAGTATAATTAAAAAATAGATAAAAACAATCAAGAGGACCATTTGATTCTCATTTGAAATGAGAATCAAATGCAAGTAGAGTAGATCAGTAGACCCTTTGTAAAGTATGATAGATGCAAGTTATACGACAATTAACTGATGCTGCAGACTCGCATGCCAGTAAATCATAGCCAAATTAGATTGCTTGAATCTTATTCCAACAAAATAACAAAGTTCCAATCCACTTTAGCACATAGGGATCATATGGAAAAAAGTGCATAATGGAAATAAGAAGACTTACCAGACTACCAAATCCAACGTAGATAGGCTTGTCACCCTCCTCAAGCCACTTTACAAGTGACTCTGGAGGTTTATAGTTTGATGCAAGATCAAGGAAACAAAACCCAACAACATCAATTTTTGGACCCCAATCTGCAAAACCAAGAAAGAATAGAGATTAGATCCTCCAGACATGGGTCTGGCGATAGAAGATAATACAGGTTGTTTCAAGCACTTGACGTGCCTTTTACATTGAGCTAACAGTTCAAATAGGATGAGAAAAATAAACAATATAAACAGTGGAAGAAGATTACTTTCTTTGAGAGAGAAAAATAAGAACAAAACAAAAAAATGGTTTTTTCCTGGGCAGGGGAAGGTGAAGAATTTATTCAAGGAACAAAAAGGGATAGAAGGAAACAACAGAATCTAGGAAGCAAAATGCCCAAGATTGATTGAGGTTTTTCCCAAAAACAAAGCACACAGCACCATGGTAGTTAAAATCTCAATTTATCACTGTGATTTTACGTTTTTACGATTTTTTTTTCATTAAAATGAAAAAAATTTCCAAATGTTTTTGTTTTTACGTATTTACGTTACAATTTTACATTTTACGATTTTTTATCCCTCTTCCGATTTTGCATAAAATATTGATTTTAACTACCTTGCACAGCACCTTCGCCGAAACTTCTTCCTTAGTTGAAAGAAATAATTTATATAAAACATTATGTTCATTTGGCACCAAAAAACAATAGCAGAAAATAAAGATTAAAAAAATAAAAACGGAATCAAGGACACTGAACTGCCATGATATGAAACATTATTAGATGTGCCGCATATAAATATGACTATAAATACAAAATGCTATGATTGAGATCTAAAACGAACCTTTTGGTTTAGGAACAAGGTGAGGGCTCCATATATATGCATGTGGCACATCATTATCAGAGCTTTGTGAATGTAAACCACTTAAATATGTGACTGGCCGCAGCTTTAACATTTTTTTCCTAAGATCATTGAACAAGTCTCGTATTCCCAGCCAAATCAATGTGTCAACAATATGATATGAAAGCTGAAATAGTTAAACATGACTGATTTCCGGTTAAAATACGTGGACAAAGAAAGTGAAGCAATCTTAACTGATGAAAATTTAAGAAACTCACCCTATATCCAGCTGATTGCTTTACACGGGACAAAGGATGTGGAAATTCACTAGTAGGCCTGAAGGAAGCAGAAGGCAGTGCATACAGTGCAGATTTAAATTTACCACCGAAGAATACTATTAGGCAACTTTTGAGAAACATAAAATAAAATTTTGTAAACTAGAAAATGTTAAAGATGTAAAATTATAATACCAAGATGAGACTTACGTCCATGGCATTGTAAAAGAAATATGTACTGGTATTTTCAGAGCCTCTGCCACATGGGTATGACCTAAAATTGAATATTGCAATGTTCATCAGCAAAGTATGGTAAACATTAAAAAGATGTTAGTTGATGACCAACTAGTAAAAAAAGATGGGATTTGTTTCACAAAACAAAATTGGAAGTAATATAAGATCTCATATTATTACATTACAGGAAGTTGAAAGTTATTAGAGCAGTATTTTTCTCTGAAATCAGTAAACAGTCACTGGTTTGGAACTTATACAGGTTATGAAAAGGTTACCTAATTAACGTA
This sequence comes from Acacia crassicarpa, assembly GCA_034222035.1. Lineage (NCBI taxonomy): Eukaryota > Viridiplantae > Streptophyta > Magnoliopsida > Fabales > Fabaceae > Acacia > Acacia crassicarpa. The sequence goes on along the minus strand of JAWXYG010000006.1, from coordinate 47,095,482 downwards.
TATAAATAACTTAGTAAAGTCTTTTTGGTTAAGAAAATATCAAAATAGTTAAATTAGCGCACAAAAAAAGTAAGTGGCATAAGTGTCTGTCTGTGATTATGTCATCATTGAGTCCTTCATTAGTCTATTTTGTTTGTTTCATTCCTTTCCTCCATTACTTTTGCATTACCATGGCATTTCCTAAACAAGACTTCATGATTATTTTGAAGTTATTTTATTTAATAATTAAAAATTAATAATTTAATCAACATTGGAAAAACTAAATTTCTCTAACAAACAAATTAGATGAACAACTAATAGAGATCCTAATCCTCTCCATTGGTTGATTTATTCAAGAAAAGGAAAGCATCTCAGAGAAGAATAATATCAACTATTATTTTCTGGTTATTTAATTTTTATTTAATTAATTGAGTTTGTTTTTTATTATTATCTTTAGGAAATCAGGAAACAAGTGGAATATCCCACTAAACAGATTTAATTGCTAGAATCTAGGATTTTGAGTTATCTGAATTTCATATTTTTGATTTAGTGTTTGAATTTATTTTGGATAGATTTTTTCTCTCTATAAATTATTATAAATTGGGCCTAGTGCCTCATCAATAAAGACATAGAATATTTCAGAAAGTAAATTGCCATAAGAGGTTCTCCTGGACTGATTTAGAAAGGTGAAATTCTTGCCTACCCTCTATCTCAGAATTTCTCATATCTCATATCAACTTTAGTTATCTCTGTCTACATTCTCATTCTCATATAACCTTCCCATCAACTTCCTCCCAAATCGGGACCTTATCAAAAACATGAAGGGAAAGTTAAAATACACAAATTATAACCAATCATATCAAAATGTTGCTGACAGAAAATTATACCATATGCCGGGGGATTGGCGATGATTTCATCTGCTTTGAAAGGAATGCCAGAATCTAAATCAGGTTCTTTACAAGCTGGAAGAGAGAGAAGATTATTTCTTTCATTTGTTGTCGTTGGATAGGTATCTCAAAAGGTCCTGAAGGCTGGAAGCCCTTATTTTTTACCATATCTGTTCCAGAATAAATTTAAAAATTAACATGTCAAATTAAACTACTAGAAGTGAAACCATAAAAATAGTACTAGTAGATGTTAAATTCCAAGATCTCATCTGAAAATCAGCATGCTACATATATTTTAGGACTTTTCATTGGAACAAGCTTTTTTCAGGTTGCAGATTTAATATAAAAGGGGGGAAAAATTGAATTTTTAAAGGGAAGCCCTGACAAAATAGAAAATATTTGGGAGGATGAAAATATACCAGAAACATACATGAAGGCATGCAATTCTATTCATGTAAGTTCTAACTACGCAAAATAAAACTCAGAATGGAAGGGGGATACATGACAGGCAAGTGAAATGATATTTTACAATTATGTATTTACAGTAACACACAATAAATACAGATAGGCACAGGTGTATTATCTGGCCCGCAAACACAAACACTTGAGTGGAATGAGTTCCAATAACCATGAATTGATATCAAGATACACCCGAACCAACTTTACACACCACAAGATTTTGCAGCCCCACATACACCATGGTAGCATCAATTCAAAGTAAGTTAATAATAAAAGAATTTGTCAGTAAACATAATCCAACCACATAAAGAAACATAAAAGAAAACAAACAGTGTTGAGTGCAAAACCTATGAAATGGAAGACACTCATGTTCATAACCATTTGTATAATATGATGTTCAAGAGTTGTATGTGCACATACAGCCAGCAAGGATTTTTGGATCACCGCCTAAAGGATAAAATTCCAACCCACTGTCAAGACAAATTCCTTAAAATTTGAATGAGTTGCTAATCTTACACGGTGGCCATAGTCCTGCAAGAAAATTCATGCAAAATCCTAAGTTTTGAGCTCAATAAATTCTATGGAAAAGTCAACGCAAATGAAAGTAGATCTCGGTTTACCTATATTTTATCATAGGAAAATCAATGTGATTAATTTATAAATTACCTAATTTTCCAATAGAAGTTTGAGAAGTGTAGTGAAGTGCAAAACTCTTCTGTGAATAAACACTTTCATGCAAGCAAGAAGAGAGAAGTAGCACAGAGATAAAGCTTATAGCAATCAGACAAACGAAGGAGCCAAGGATGAGTATGAAAGTTGAAGAAATAGCAATACTTGCAGCAGGAATCCCAAGCCAAATGGCAACAACAGAAAGTAAACTACTCAGACAAGGAAGAGTGACTTCTCACTGTAGAAAACCATAAATGCCATTAAACCATCAACCTCCATGTAGAGTTTTAAAAAAACTATGTCTTGACTTTTTTTTTTTTTTTTTGATACAAAAAAGTTTTTGAGGGGTTCGGCATCAGTCCCCACCAAGGTTAGGGTACGGCCCCGGGCTCTATGAGCACTTAGAGGGGACTTACGAGATTGCCTACCAAAGGAGTCCCAACGACGGTTGAGAGGATTGAACCCACGATCCAAGGGCCTAATCCTAAATCCTTTACCATCTATACCAACCCTCATTGGCAACTATGTCTTGACTTACTATAGAGTAGTGCGGATTGGGAAGAATGACTAGTTGACCCAGTGGGCTCAAAGTCGATATATCCAAATAATCCAAAGACGTGGTGGGCTCAAACTAAAAATTGGAAAGTGATATTCAGTGAGTCCAGCGCTTGCAGGTGGGGGAAAAAGAATGAGTTGGAAGGGACTCACGTGCCTGAGGCGGGGAAGTGGGGAACAGAGAGGAGGGGGCGCACGTCCGTGCTCGGATACCCTTTTGAACTTCCCATTGGGTGTGTGGCAGTTGGATCCGGTCACTCTTCCGAATAAAGACTCAACAGATGATGCACAAGACGCCACCAGGAAGGTTGAGGAGACCAAAGGTCAAGCTTCCACTCTCAAAGATCAGCCCTTGAGTGAGTTGAGTCCATTAAGAAAGAGGAGCCTTCCCTGGAAGAGTCCATTAAAACTAGTAGGCTGGACGACTTCATTGAATCCTAAAATTTGTGTCTACTCTCTTAGCTTTACCTAAAGTATACCCAAAAATCAATCTTATATGTCACTTTTATAAATTCATTACGGCCCAACTTCATTTTCTTAGCTCAAATATAAAAACACACTATTTTTTTTTTTTTCCAAAGAATAGGCAGATAATAAAAGAATTGAATAAAATCAGCATCTCTACAGTGGTTTGACTATATTTGTTAGTTATATTACATTTTTAAGTAAATAACTATAATTATAAAATTTTATTATCATTTTATATGTTTTTTTTAAATATATATATATTGCAATGTATGTGAAAAATTATAAATACCAAAGCTATTTAAATGAGATCTAAACTAATTAAAGAAGATGCGCATTGAAATTATTTATGGGGAACACCACCCACGCAACTTCCTATTTAATGGGGAGAAACTCCTTATTTAAATGACAGTAGCTATTTTCTTTTATGGTCTGTTTGGTTTGAGGGGAGACAGTGAGAGGGAAAAGAGTGGAAAAGAGGTTGTCTTTAATAAGGAAAATATTCTATTTTGTTGAGAATATATTTTTAAAATATTAAAAAGTTTCTATGGATTATTTAATAAAGAGGAGAGAAAAATTTTCTCTCTCCCCTCCGTTCCCCTCAAACCAAACAAGCCCTTAGATAGGGTAGCTTATCATTGACTTTTTAAATTTAATATCCTAGTAAAATCACAACAAATAATTTAATTAGTCAATCCGTTTGAAATTATAAGGCAATTTTAACTCTATTTACTATTTTATCGCTCTTTTTAATAGCCAACTAATCCGTCAACAGTAAACTAGCTATACGTGCTTGGTTTTTTTGTTTTAAAATTTGGTATGCTCGGTTATTATGAATCACATGAATCTCTGATGCTTGATTCATACATGCACTTTGATTTGGACCTCTTTGCTTTTCCCTCCATTCTCTTTTTCTAATTAACCTATTGGTCTTTGACCAAAAAAAATTAACCTATTGGTCTGCTATTTTTTTTTATCAAAATAAATAAATAAATAAATAAATAAATATATATATATATATATATATATATATATATATATATATATATATAAATATAAATTGCAATTGCTTTATCTTCATACTCAGTCATCCAACATTCCAACCACAACAAATCGTTGGATAAATTGAGAAGAAAAACATGAAAATCGTGAAAACGACGAGAAGATATTTAATGGAGAAATGAGCGGTCAAATTCCTCCACAGTACATTGGTCCAGTGAAATTAAATAATACTGTAAGCCATTATTGCAATCAATGGACACCTCTGTCTTTTGTCTGAACTGGAACTTGAAAGGACGTGGACGTGGATCAAAGACTTGTTGGGTACTATGTAATACCCAAAAATTTCTACTTAATGTAAGTACTGTATTTTGGTAAATAATTAGTATAAAAGAAAGGTAAATATGGGTCTCAAATAATTATAAGTTATCAATTATAATTTTTGAGAAATTTTATATTGAAACAAATTAACACATGAGTAATTATGAGACTAAGATTAGAAAAAAAAAAGGGTTATATAAGTAACACACAAAAATATATATATAAAGAATGATTATCTTATAATCAAGAGAGGTAGAAAATGTTCTAAGAATACTTAAACAAACATAAGGAAATTAACAAAAATTAATGGTCAATTAAATTTACCCTAATTAAGATAATTTTGTATAATTAATGAGATGGCAAATTAAGAAGCAACAATTAGGGAATGTTTTAATAATAATAAATGACAATTAAGCACTTGATGAAAGAGATTAATAAAACATTATATATTAGAGTTGAAAAAGTCAAATAGAGTGGCGCATAAGTGATTAAATGAATCAGATAGGAATAGGTAGTGAGTAAACAATGTTTAGCAATTTTTTTTTTTTAAAAAAAACAACACACATTAGATAATTAAGATTTGTTGCTGGATGGAGAAGTGGCACGTCGGCACAGTAAAGCAAGGGATAGAATTTTCTTTTCTTGGCATAAAGTGAAATGATCAATTCATTTTTATTGATAAAATATACATAAATGGCTGAATAAAGTTGGGATGTCGGCCAGCAAGTACAATGGAAAAGTTTTTTTTTTCTTTTCTTCACGTAAAACAATTAATCATTGGATAATACAAACTATTTGACAATTAACACACAACAAATAGGATGGTTGGCTGGTGCATGTCGGCCAAGACGTGGAAGGCAGGGATTTAGTTCCAAAAAAGTGACTTTTCATCCAATGGATAGGGTGGGTTTTTGCCACATTTTAATGCCAAATGTGTCCCTAAATTTTTTCCTATAAATAGGCCATCCAACCTTCACACTTTCCTCACACCGAAAAGCTTCTCTGATCCTTATTTGAGAAGGAGAGAGGCGTGAGTTTAGAGTATAAGAGAGTGCTGGGCAAAATTCATAAGAAGCAAGGAGAAGGAGAAGGAACTTCAAGGGTGAGTTCTTGAGCTTTAGTCTTTAATTTTTAGTATAATGTTAGTTTGATCTAAAAAATGGTAAAATAAATTCCCATGATTGTTTTTAGGCCTCATTGCATTGAAAGATGCTTGACGAGGTAAAAACATGTTGGGGAAATATTTTAGGGATTAATGTAACAAGATAGAGTAAGATAGGGAATTGTTGGGTTTTGCTGGGTTGTTGGAGTCAGTCAGATAGAGGATATTATTATGTGCGAAATTATCTTCACAAAATTATGAAATAATGCAGTTCTACATTTATAGGCAATTTGAAGAAACGTACTGGCAGCCAAACGTACCACTATCCACACAGACTAAGGTACGGACGCGTACTGTAACACTAACTCTGATGCTTATCGTATGCTTATATGTGAGGGATTATTTCATAGAGTCATGGTCAAGACTTGGTCTTGGGTCATGCACTGTGGTTAAGGCTATGTCTTAAGTCACTGTTTACACATTCAGCTTTATACGAGTTATAGTCTTGATAATGCCGTTGAGTTTTCCTAGCGCTGAGGACACGACATGCTATCGTGGCACTGGTTAGTGCAAACGTGGATGACATTACATGTGTTGTGTGCTATGTACTGTTGATATGTTAATCTTGCATCTGCTGTGTGCTTATGTATTGATTATCGCTGTAATGTCATGAATATCTGTCATACATATATTGTATTACTTGAGCATGAGGTTAACCGTTACCTGAGGTCCAATGGGCATTGGACCTCAGCTCTTGCCATAGCTTCAGGGTCTGGAGGACCGAGAGCCGACGATAAGGGTAAGTAGCACGCTTGAAGGACTCAGTTGGGATTCTATTTTGGTGATGTATTATATTTCTACATAGTTAGAATTTTTGATACTCGGATGAATGTACCGTTACCATAACCAGCCGGATACACCATAGTTAACTTTTTGCTTATCAGTTACTCACTTATTTGCTCCGATGCTTTACTCTGATAAAAATACATTGTTCCGCTTTTTTTTTTTTAAAAAAAAATGGGGTGTTACACACTACTACTATTAAAGATGGGGCATGAAAAACGTGGTACTTAGTAATTTTTATTATTTTGTTTTTATTTAATTCTCTGAATAATTTTTCACTTTTTTATACCAAAAATGCTTTTTGAATTAGTTCTCACTAATAAAATCTTAAAAAACTTTTTTTAAAACTATGATTATATCATTGCATAAGTAATATAAAAATGAGAATATTTACAAATTTTAATGTTTTATAACCAAAAAATATATTTCAAATATCTTGATGTATGTGACAATAGCCTACTCCCTCCGGTCCTAATTATAAGACATAGTTGACTTTTTTGAAGAAGTTAAAGAAGCTAATTAAATTACCTTAGAGTATTTTTCTTTCTATTTTTTTCTACAAAGTAATTAGTTTGATTAATAAACTAATATATAATCTAAAGATACAGAACATATAAAATGATTAAGTAACTTATTTAGCTTCCTTAATCTCTCCAAACAAAGTCAACTATGTCTTATAATTAGGACCGGTAGTATTTATAATGTTTAAAGAACTGGATACTTGACTTGCTCGCTAATGACTTGATTTGGACCAGAAAACCCTTTTTACGGTTAAGCTGTGTTAGACTAGAGTAAAGCCGCTGTGGAGTTAGAGCCCGGGTTTTAGAAAACCCAGCTGTTTTTTAAATTGATGGAAAAATGCTGAAAATTAAAAATTAAAATAAAAACTGACTTGTAATTAATTCCATATATTTTCAGACTCTTTGTTATCATATCGTATTTATATAATTGAAAGTATCTTATTTTATAGTGTTATTAGGTTTACAATTAGATCTATTATGGATTTATTTCTTATATTTATCTTATTATATATGCATATAACTATTTTTATTAAAACTTTATTTAATTATTACATCACCTCTAATTCAACTAGTAGAATGAACAAAATCATAAACTATTGACCCTACCGTTGTGCAGTTTGATTTTTAAAACATTAATAAAAAAAATATAATAAAATCATGAGAGTAAAATAAAGGTCAAAAAGACACCTAAAAAAGGTCTGCAACTTTCATATTTGTCCAAACTACTCTTTCATCTCTTTAAAATAAGACACAATTGATTTTTTTAAAAAAAATTAAAGAAACTAAATAATTAAATTAATCACAGCATATGTGATATATTATTATATTATATATTAGTTTATAAATTACAGAATTTAGTTTGATATAGTAAAAATGATAAATAGAAGTACTTTTGAAGTAATTTATTTATCTTTTTTACTCTCTCTCAAAATTTCAACTAGATATTATATTAAGGACCAGAGCTGGTAGTAATACATTTACCAACAAGTTATTGGTTAAGATAATAAAGAGGCTTAGCGCTGTAAAAACAAGAATATAATTCGAATCCCAAAAAACACATGTGAGACTTTATATATTACTTCCGGTCCTAATTATAAGAGCTAGTTAATTTTCTTTGGAGAGATTAAAGAAGTTAAATAAGTTACTTAATCATTTCATATGTTAAATATTCTTAGATTATATATTAGTTTATTAGTCAAACTAATAAGTTTGAAGAAAAAAATAAAAATAAAAATACTTTAAAATAATTTAATGAGCTTCCTTAATCTCTCCAAAAAAGTCAACTAGCTCTTATAACTAGGACCGGAGGGATTACCTTTTAAGCCTCAAGGGACCCTTTACAACTAAGCTTTTCAGTTTTTTGAGATTGGTGATGTTAGTAGCATTGAGCCATGAAAGGTGCTGGCTTGAACATTGCCGTTGGGGGCTCTCTATTGGGCATGTTAGAGATCATTGGCTAAAATTCCAATGTAAGCGACGTCGCACGTAGGCGAACGTTGCTTATATTCATATATTCAAAGAGGATTTAAGGATTTTGTCCAAATTCCCCTATTCTTTTATTTTTAACTTTATTTTTCATGTTTTGGCATCGGATTTTATTTTCCTCAATCTAAACATTCCTGTGTTATTTGATTTTTTTTTTTTTTTTGGTCAGCTCCTGTGTTATTTGATGGAAGCATATCTTCTTATATTCAATGTTTGTGAAATCGGACCGGACCCGCCAGTTAGACCGGAAACCGGCCAACCGGTCCGGTTTGATACTGAACCAGACTGAACCGGTTGACCCGGTAAAATCGGGGTAACCCGGCCGGGTCACCGAGCTTAATTTTCCCCTCCCTCTAATTTGAAAAAACGACACCGTTTGCTTTCTTTTTTTCTTTTTTTTTTAAAAAACCTCATATGGAAGCCGAAGGATCTGATTCATTGTTCTGATTTGGTTGACCAAAAAAACAATATGATCTGATTTCATTTCAGTGATTTGATTTAGCGGGATTTCCGATTCTTCCATACCCTGTGACTGTCAAACTCTGTGCTCTGCTACTCTCACACGGCTCGGTGTCTGCTTCTCAATCTCGACGCCATTTCTGATTTATCATTGTTCCAAGCTTCATCAACCCATCCTTCTCCCTCCGTCGAGCACGAGCCACGAAGTCGTCTCCCTCTGTCCGACACGCCGTTCACCGTCGCATATTATGCAGAGCTTGCTTTGCGAAGAAGGTTCGGAGGGATAGTTGAACGAGTGACTCATGAATGCTGTCGGGTTGGACGAGCCAATAACTCAAACGCGTTCGATCTGTTTTTTGAGCAAGAATCGTCGCTGGTAAACCGTTTTGGATTTCCTTTTTAGGTTTTGTTTTTTTGTTGAAATTTTTCCTCACTGCCATTAATCTCCATTTTGCAAAACTTCGTTCAGGTTTATTTATTTTGCTGAGCTTCTGGTTTATTTATTTTGAATATTTTTGTTTCTTTTTAGTTCTTTATTCTTCTTTCTAATGGTGCTCTGGTTCTACTTGTTTACTTTTGGTATTTGGATGTCAGGTTTGATTTTGGTTCATTTATTGTTTTCCTGAAGCTGTCGTGGTTGGCTCTGTTTTCGGTTGGTTGTGCTTAGTGGTTGGCTCTGCTTATTTTTAAATATTGGCTTTGATTTGCCTTTTCATTTCTATCGTGCTCTACTACTCTATTGGGTTTGTTTTGGATTGCTGAAGGTCTGGTCTGGTTTGCCTTTCGGTCTGTGTCCCTGTGTGTTTCCTGAAGTTGTTAATTCCAATGGAAGGAAATATTAATAATGAAGGTGCTCCGAATACTACAACCCCTAATCCTCTTGAATCTATTTCATTTTTTTATACCTCACGGTCTAGGTCTAGGTTGACTCCGGTCTGACTCCAATCTGACCCACGAACCCTTAACTCAATACCCTGACCGGTTCAATGACCGGTCCGGATTTCAAAACCTTGTTTATTTTCCTCTTTGTACTACTCTTCTTAGTGTCTCATTTACGCTTTGAGATTAAAAAAAAAAAAGAAAAAAGGAATGGTTCATATTTACTATTTTTATAATAATAATAAGTAAAATTTTTGTATTTCCTTTACATTGAAGTTATGAACGGCGAAGATCATAAACAATTTTAATTTATTTGTTTATATATATATAAAGATTAAAATGTATCATATACTCTAAAGTGTTTTTCCAGACCAATACCATAAAATATTTTTTTTCAGGGGGTTCAACACCTAAATTATTTTTAGTTATGTCAATAATCATCCCCATGAGAAAGGATTTTAATTATAACAAAGAACTGGAGGAGTTCTATATATTCTATATATATCCTTGAGAAAAAAAAAAATTCTATATATCCCACAGTACATTGGTTGTCCCTGATGATATTAAATAGTAATACGGCATTATTGCGATCAACGGACACAGCTGTATTTTGTCCGAACTTGAAAGGATGTGGTTGTGGATAAAAGAGTTGTCGGCAACGTTGTACTAGTAACTTTTATTGTTTCGTTTTTTCTTTAATTCTCTGAATACTTTTTCACTTTTTTATACCAAAAATGCATATTGAATTAGTTCTCAATAATAAATTTAAAAAAACTTAATTTTTTTAAATAAAAAAACCATGATTATATCATTGCATAAGTAATATAAAAATGAGAATATTTAAGAAATTTAATTTTCAAATATATTGTTGTAGGTGAGAATAACAAGTTTATAGTGTTTAAAGAACTGAATTTTCAAATATATATCATGACCGGTGGTGGTTGTCGGCGGTGGGGCCTATCGGGAGTATTTTTTTTAAAAAAAAAATTATTTAATTCTAAGGGTAAAAGGGTAGTTTAACTTGAATTTGCTTATCCCTAAAAGGTCCTTGTTACTGCTCAGTCTTTTTGTAAATTCACAGACTTCTGAGGGCTTCCCAAATTCATTTGGTATTTAAATAGAATATTTTTAAATCTTTTCTTATATATTTTAATTAAATATAATTTTTAATAAAAATTGCGTGCGAGGACGTATCGATATTCAATGGCTTATTATTTAATTTCACCGCTAGGAACCAATGGACTGTGGGATATTCTATAGTGACAATGGAAAATAAAATCACGGGTTGTCAAAAATTTTCTATGTCAAAAAGTATGCTGACATCTGACAACTGACATTTGACATCTGTGCCGAAAACTTCGGAAAAAACAAATCCAAATCGCTTTTTAATTTATGTGTAGTGTAGGCAAGCTTTAGTTTTTCTTTCATATGTTTCTCCTACAGTTCTTCTTCTTCCTCATCTTCGCTGCCATTGTTTACATTAAGATGTGATATCCATTGCCTCCTCTTTCTTAAACTCTCAGCTCCTTGTGTTGTTCAAATTTCTTCTTGCAAGTTTCAGAAAGAAATAATTCCAAATCAAACTTCAATTCATTTCTGAAGACTTCGTGCTTATTCACTCCTTGTTCCAAATTTTCTTTCTTTGTTTCTTTTTTCCCCCAGACCTTATTCCCATTTTTCAACTCAATCTCGTTTTGGTGTTTTCTGCATATAAGCTACTTTTCAAAAACCCAAAAAGATTTGTCTGTTTTCTGCTTCAGATTTGTTTTCTTTTTAATCATATCCCCATAAAAATCTCCAAAAAAAAAAAAGCAAAAAGAAAAGTGAAACAAAAAAAATCCTTTGAACATTTTTTCCTTGCTGCTCATCTTCTGCATTATATTGTAACAGTTCTGTTGCTTTTCATTGTGATCGATCTTGTGCAAAAATCCAAAAAAAATTCTTCATTGTCTTCTATTTCTACATCTTTTACAAAAAAAAAAAATGTCATTTCCCTGCATTAGCTTTGTTGTTATCTAGTCAACTATCTGCCCATAAAAATCTAAAAAAATATATATATGCTTTTTTCTTAGGAACTAAGTTGCAGTCTCGTTTCAATAGTGTGTTATTCTTCATTATATCAATCTTGCAACAAAAACTCAAAAAACACAGTAATTAAGCATTCCCTTAGAGAATTTGGAAGTGTCTGCTTCATCTAGATAGTTTACGGGGAGATAGAAGTTGTGCTGATCAACAACAGTGCGTAGAGTCTTCCTCTTGATAAAATAATTAGTAATTAATGGTATGAGCTGAATACTTAATCTGTGAACTTAATTTGTTTCATGTTAATCACAGATCTTCTCGAAACCTCAAGCTAAGCAGAAGGACAACCACAACATCGCCTCTCATCCATAGCTTTGAGTAAGGTGTGTGTTTGTGTTTATATATTTTTATATAATGTAACTTTACTTCCTTCTTATTATTGTTTCTCTCAGTCTTGTTTTTATTGTTGCTGTTGCTATATATGACGCTTCTTATTATCTTAATTTCTGTGTGTTTTTGGAGGGATTGTTTATAGTGAGAATATTAGTTGGTTAGCTGAAAATGTAAGTCATATCCCATTATCCATCACTTTTGGGTTTATGAAAGGTGCTCACAACAGTACGGAACCGGTTTGGTTGATGAGTACTCACAATTCATTATGGTTGGATCTTCCCATTTAATTTTTTTTTCAACTCCTGTTTTTTAAATCAGTTTATTTTTTAAAAAAATATATAAATATTAGTTAAGAGATTATTTTTATTTTAGATTTTATATCTATTAAAATAATTTTTAAAAAATAAAAATAAAAAGTATTAAATCTTAGCCGTTCAGATTTAGATAGTCTACATATAATTAGGTATTTGTGTTTATTACTTTGAGACGGATTTCAATAAGAGACATTTTCGGATCTTCCCATTTAATTTTTTTTCAACTCATGTTTTTTAAATCAGGTTATTTTTTAAAAAAATATATAAATATTAGTTAAGAGATTATTTTTATTTTAAATTTTATATCTATTAAAATAATTTTTTAAAAATAAAAATAAAAGGTATTAAATCTTAACCGTTCAGATCAGATTTAGATAGTCTACATATAATTAGGTATTTGTGTTTATTACTTTGAGGCGGATTTTAATAAGAGACATTATAGGCTCAGAAATATATTAAAATTTATTAACTTTGCACTTCTTGAGAACAAAGTCTATACAAAAATGAATGAACAGTAGAGTTGTACATTTATATAAGAAATTTAATGATTTGACTTATAAATGGGACAAAAAATTCAGAGGAGCGTTAATTACATATTTTTCTCAAGTGCCAATTTGTTTAAGATTAAGGAAAAAAGTTATTTTTGTTAGATAAGGAGTTTTTAGGACAACTTAAGCTAATTATGACGAAAATATATATGGGTCTGTTTGAGTTAGTGATTCCGGTAGGAAAAAAGTCAACTTGTAAATATGATTTGTGTTTGAATTGATGGTGGTAAAAATGGTAGGGCCCATGTTAAAAAGTTGCGAACTTTTCAGAAAAAACTACCTATAGGGTTTTTTCCTTAACTAACTTCTAGGAACTTTTTTTGTTTTTGTTTTTGTTTTTTTTAAAGCATAGTGAACTTAAAGCTCAACTTAAATATTCTATTTTTGCCTTTTTTCTATTGCTACTTTTTTTGACTCTAAGCTACTTAAAGTTTTTTCCAAACAAGCCCTATGTTGTAAAGATTGGTATGGGGAAAACATATGCGGCCTGTGTGTTTCTTTTTATTTTTTTTCAAAACAATTTTGTAAAATTGTTTCTAAAATCAAGTTTCAGAGACATTTTTTTTTTATAGCTGTTTTAAAAAATATGTTTTTTTGAAATGATGTGGCAGTGGTGGCCGCTACCAACGATGCAGTTGTGGCTGACAACCTCAAATATATGAAATAAAAAAGAAAAATAAGAAAACACTTAAAAACTGTTTTAATTTTTTTTTAAAACAATTTATTAAAAACAGTTTTCCAAACAAGTTTTATTATCAGTTTTTGTTTTTGTTTTTTGTTTTTTTTTCAAAAAACTGTTTTTAAAAACACAAATTAACAACTTCATGGTTTTTTGTTTTGGAACCCAAAAATGAAATTGATGATGGGTTCCTGTGGCAGTGAGTTCAACGGCGTGTTGCACGGTGAATGGAAAGGCAAACAACTTTCAAACTGATAATCTCACAAAATTAAGGCAGAATCAAATCAATGTTTGATTTTAATTTTTAAAACAAAGCAGAAGTGATCTCGGAACCTTCATTTTCCTATGAAGATGGAGATGGTACCATCATGGAAGAATTTAAAATGCAATCTCCTTCCATCCCTCTTACTGTTGCAAGAGCCAGAAACTATTCCAGATATTAAAATATTGATTGAACAAAAATATCCGAAACCTCCATTTAGATGACTTAAATATGCAATTCTCAAATATGGTTTTTTTCTTTCAAACAGAAAAATAAATAATGCATCACATACAAAATAGCAGGCAAAGATAGAATTGTAACCTTGCTTTATGCCACATGTAACCATTAGATCGAGTAGCAGCAAAAGACTTAAAATGTATAAATACTTCTCACAGTGCTAAAAGATCTGAAGTAGCAATTCATGTAGCTCTCTCCACATAGATATAACAAAAACATAAGAAGATAAAATAGGTGTATTAAATAGTTTAAATAGGTATCAAGGCTACTAATAGTTTAACGGGTTGAATGATCACCCTAAGCCTGAGCTCGGTCTATCTAATCTGAAAGTCACACACAAAATATATTTTATTTAAAATAGGAAGTGTAATATCTATAAATAAAATAAAAAGAAATAATAGATAATATAATAAAATTTCTAACAGTGGCAGGTTTAGGATAAATGCAGCCATGTATAGGAATACTCTTGGATTGATGGAGAGCATAGGAATAGGCTTGGTAATGGTTCAAATTTGGAATGAACAAATGGATGATAAGTCTAACCAAAATGTGATATGATAGTGCATTGGGAGTGGGATAACACTTTAAAAAAGGCATGTTTTTGTGGCTGTCAAATTACTATTTGTAGCGGTTTCAACTGAGACAATAACGTGTAGTAGGGGTTTAAAAAGCCACTACAAAAACGGGCATGGCAAGTGGTTTTTAAGCAATTCAACCAAACTGCCACGTATTTGGTCAAACCCGCCACAACATTTGTAACGGTTCGAATCTAACCGCTACAATTTCTAGCACTAAGTGGTGGTTCACTGCTTGAATTTGTAATGGTTGGTAATTGCTATTAAGGAGGGAAGAAACCAAGGTGTCGTTTGTCATGGTTGAGTGACTCCTATAAATGTTTGCGTAGAAACATTTTTATTTTGCCTTAGTGAAATATTTGTCGTGGTTATCGATCGCTACTAAATTGAGGCGTGGACAAACTTTTCTTACGTGGGAAGTGACTTTCTGAAATTTGTGTCAAAATTAGTAGCAGTTGTATAACTGATACAAACATGTTGTCGACAAAAATTTGAAATAAGTGCCTATTGTTTAGTAGCGGTTACATAACCGTCACAATTTTTTTATGAAAATTTGAATTCTTTTTTTGTGAAAGTTTAATTTACTGCCAAAACATAGTATTGTTTGGAAAACCGCTACTAATATTTTGGGAATTTGTTTTTAAAATGGTACTGCTTTTTTTTAAAATTATTTGTGGAGTCGAAAATATATGTATTTTTCTTTTTTTACCAAATTGAGTAAATAACTAGTTATAGAGGAGGTATATGAGGCTTTTAGATACATTTTGGATACATATGCAAAAGAAGAATTTTATTTTGGTTAAATTGTAAAATGATATTAATGTATTTAAAAATTAGTATGTGTAATTCATAATCAGGTAGAAAGAAAGTTATGAAATTATTATTTGTAGTGATTCTAACATGTCACCGTGGTCAAAGCACCTACAATTGAAGAGAAGAAACAATATTAGTCAAAAAAAAAAAAAAAACAACAACAACATAAAATAAATAAGTTCAGAAAAGAGGAAAGAAAAGAATATAGAGAAATTTCTAACTTTTGACATAAATAAGCAATATGACACCATGTAGAAGAGCAGAGAACAAATACTATGAACAAGAAAAAAAAAGGGACAAAAACAAGGAGTCAGAGATGAAGGGGGACGATGGGTGTTTATAATTGTCCAATGTGAAAATAGTAGCAGTTGAAGTGATGATGCTTGTAGCGGTTGTTCCATCCAACCGCTATAAATCACCACTAAAATTACATGCTTCTTTTGAGCTCAATCAAACTTCATAGCAGTTTTGTTGAAACTGCGACAATTTACCAACTTTGCAATGGGTTTTTGTAGTGTAGCATGTAGAGATTGCCTACGAGAGCCCCATTTGGTTCAAGGAAAACTAGGGGAAGGAAACAGAAAATGCCAATTTTCCATCAGACAAGGCTGTTTGGTTCGCGTTTTCACAGGAAAACGTTTTCCGACAACAGGTCATTTTCCCTTAAACATGGGAAAATCAGTTCCTACGTTTGTATGAGCAGCACTTTGTGCGACGTTGACGATGACAATGAGGTCAATAATGCCATGGCCATGTACGTGTCACGCTTGTCTATGGAAAGTTTCCAAGAAGGCGACAATGATTATGGCGATGAGAGAAGATGACAGTGAAGAAGGAAAAAGACTCGGACATAGACACAGACAGATCTATCAGTGGGGATGAGAGGAGGAGATGCAGACACCTGCTAGAAATGTTTCCAAGAATGAGAGGATGAGATTTTTTTGATTGTGTTGAGAGAATGAAAAGAGAAGACACATTTTTATTTAGGGGAGGATGCAAGATTTGAGTGTGGGCACACTAAAATTTGAGTGTGCAATGTGCACAATCAATTTGAGTGTGCACTGTGTATGCGTATGTATGCGTATGGTTTAAGATAATAATTTATCTTGAGGGGTAAAATGGTATTTTACCTCATTTACCTACCTTATTTGCTTCCAACCAAACAAAAATTTCCTATCAACCCATTTTCTTTTCTAATGCAAATCAAACGCAACGAGGTAAAATATTTTGCGTTATATTCCATTCTTTTCATTTACATTCCTTTCTATTCTTACATTTTCTTTGATCTAAATGGGGCATAAGAGTAGCACAATGGGAGTGAAAGGAGCTGGATATTTTATTTTATTTTTTTTAATTTATAAAGGGCTGATATAGTTTAGATCAATCAAATAAATGTTCGACATTTAGGCCTTATAAGTAGAAATTTAGGCAATGTGGGGATGAAAGCAACAGTTCAATTTTTTGAGAGACTATTATTTTCTAACAATTGACGGAAAGATGGTTCATCCCATAATTGGGAGACTAGATGTTTTCTTAAGAAGCGTTTTGAGCTGTGATCAGTGGATAAACCAAGCCAACCTGAGCCAACCACTATAACAACATTTATAAATATCTTAATTAAAGGAACTAACTTTTAATTGAAAAAACATAATCAAAGTTACATCCTGATATGTAGACAAAATCATGTAGACAAAAATCCTTTGACTGAATAGGGAAACTAGTTCCGTAAAATCATGTAGACAAAAAGGATAAGAGATCTGGACAGTTCTGATTGGCTGAGCTCTCACTGCTCATCTAAAGGATGAGCTGAGAAACTAATTCCGTAAAATCATGTAGACAAATGGGGTGAGTCTACTATTTATTTTTTTGGCCAACGAGTCTACCATTGGCTCAAGGAAGCACAAATAACAAGGTGCATAAATTTGACAAAAAAAAAAGGGTGAATAATTGCTAAGAAGGTGTGGGCTCTCTTTTTACCGAATAATCGACGGCGAGATTTTTTCCAGGATGACTTTCGGACCTGGTTATTGCGGAACCTCACTTCCTCGAGTTCTGCAGATAATGAGCATGCTCAATGGGCTATCCTCTTTGGCTTGGTGTGTTGGAAGCTTTGGGACATAAGAAACAAGGTTGTTTTTCAACAGGCCGATACTCATCCTGGTGTGTTTGCATGCAAAGTAGGGAGTTTGGTTGACTATACTCTCCAGGTTGCCCGATGAGCTGACACCGTGAAAGGCGGCCCACCCCCAAGCAAATTTGTTTAGTAAGCTAGTCTAGGCCTCAGTTCCCAAATGTTGTGCTTAACTGTGATGGAGCAAGGCAGGGAGGGTCTCTGCGAGCAGGGGCTGGCTGCGTTATTCGTAACCATGAAGGCGGGTGGTTAGATGGTTGTTGTCGCAACATATAGAAATCTGCACCTCCCTTCTTGCAGGAGCTATGGGCTCTGTTGGATGGTATTGAACTAGCATGGAATCAAGGTTATAGGGATGTGGAGGTTCAGGTTGATTGTCTAGTTGCATTGACGTTAGTAAAGGAGACTGGCGGTGTGGTTAACGCGAATAGCAGTATTATCAGACGGATTCAGGAGCTTTTGGCCCAGGACTGGCGGGTATCTATAACCCATATTTATCGCGAAGGGAATCAATGTGCTGACTATTTAGCTACTTTTGCTTTGGATTTGGACAAAGGATTTCTGCTCTTCTTGCTTCATACTGATGCAGTAGGCAAAGGACGAGCGCAGATGTGCCCGGTGTCATCTGATTAGTTTTAGTCAGCCTTGTAAACAAAAGAAAAAAGGTGCATAAAAGGGATGTGGCTTGTATCCTTTGCGCCTTAACATCCGCTGCTGTCCTTTGCGGTATGCGGCGCCGTTTTGAAGCAAATATACAAGCTGGTGCTTTTTTTTTTTTTTTGAACAAATATTTTTGAGATTACTGACAGGTACTAAAATGATACTTCAGGATACTGAATGGTATTAAAAAAAAAATCTTCATGATCTTGAAATATTATTTTAAGATCTTGAAAAATTATTTCAGGGTACTTAATTATACTAAAAAGATAATTTAGTATACTGACTGGTACTAAAAAATATATCGTGATCTTGAAAAATTAATTTGAGGATCTTAAAAGAATATTTCAGGGTATTGATTGGTACTAAAATGATTCCTCAAGATATTCACTACTACTGGAAAAATATTTTAGAATCTTAAAAATATTTTAGGGTCTTGACTGGTACTAAAAATATATTGTAGGATATTTTTTCAAGATCTTAAAAAAAATTTTCAAGATTATAAAATATTTTTTCAGTACCATCTAGAATCTTGAAGTATCATTTTAATACCTATCAGTAGTCTGAAATATTTGTTAAAAATAAACAAATAGAACTAGCTTATACATTTGCACGGCGCCGCATACCGCAAAGGACAACAGCAAATGTTAAGGCGCAAAGGACCCAAGCCACATCCGCATAAAAGAAAAGCAAAGACACGCAGGAGTTTTTCAAAAAAAGATTTTCAAGGAGAAGATTAAATACAATCATGATCAAACATTAAAACATTTATAAATTGTAATGAACCTTGTGTTCATTTTTCTTTTCTTTTTTGTGTCGTGAATTGCTTTTTTTCAAATAATTCATTCACACATTTTTACAAAAATAAAACATCAGAACTTTTGTTAATGTTTATATGATAATAGCATCACATTAATGTGGTCAAACCAGTAAAATACCTTGTTCACTCAGGGATGATTATCTAAATTAGAAATTAAAGTAATTTTATTTCAATGTTCATGAATTTTTGGTATGTTATACTCCTCCTATCTTTAAAATAAGACATATTTGTGAAGTTGATGTTGGTTCTAAATATAAGACATAATTTTTATATTTTTCAATCTTTTCCTGATTACAATAATTAAGGAAGAGAGGGGATGAGGGAATTAAGGAAAATTACTAGGGTGCTTTAAAAAATACATATCATATTAACTAACCTAATTAATTTCCTTAATCTAATAAAATTAAATAAGTATGTCCTATATTGAGAACCAGGTGAGTAACGTATAATGCTTAATGGGTGGGTCTTCATATCTATGTTTTGGGTTTCTGGCCTAGGCTGTCTTTTCTTTTGGGCCAGCGATTTTGGGTGTTTTCAATAATTATTTTCAATATGTTCACAATTAGTAGAAACAAAGATACTTTTTTTTTTTGAGATAATTGTTAGAAATTCATTAGTGAACTAATTGACCTGATTTTTTTTAAAAGGATTATCTCATAATTTTATCTATTATGATGAAGTTTCTTACGTTGATAGTTTGGATGAACATATTCTGCTTCTTCACTTTCGTTGTTTAGAATTTTTTTTGCAACACTGAAAGAGATTTAAAATGTCATTAAAACAAACAATAATCATCTTAATTAATTATATATATATATATATATATATATATATATATATATATATATTACTACCTTCCATCCTTAAAATAAGAGCTAGTTGTGGGGTTAGATTTGATCCTTGATATAAGATCTCAATCCATTTAGGTCCCATATTGATTGCTTGCACAATATGTTAGAGAGTTTATATCAAGATGTAGTTTCAATACAGATGATTTAAAAGGGCATTTTAGGGAAATCAACACATTTTTAACAAATAGCATATTTAACCAATTTCTTTACTTAGTAGTATTAAAAATAATATATAATGAAGAATACATTTTCAGTGCCAAGACAATATATATATATATATATATATATATATATATATATAGTATTTAAATTTATTAAATTTTAATAGGGTAAATGTGCAAAAATATACTCATAAGCTTATACCCAAAGTATGCTCAATACTATATGCTTTTCGGTGGGACAAAAATACTCACAAGTGTTCAAAAGCCAAGCAAAAATAATCTTATCACGAATCCTTAAAATGTCCACCATTAATGAGATTTAGTTTGAATGAAAATGTTGATGTGGATGCTGTTTTGTTTTTTTGTTTTTTTTTGTGGGGTACTAAAGTCTTAGTTGGAATAATTCATTGCTAGCCCAAAAAGAAAAAGTACCAAAGATACCCCTCTTCATTGGGAGCATGACTCCCTTTTTTACTATTCACCTTCTTCTTTATCGGGAGTGAGAAGTAAGTGGCGTTTTGGGCATCAATGGATTATTGTCTTTTATTGAACCAAAGAATGAGTAGCACGAGAAGGGAGGGGGATATTATTCTACATTTGGGTTACCTTCATCAAGTTGAATAAGGGAGGAAGAGCTCGACATTGTCAACGAGGTGGGAACACCATTGACAGTAGTTAAGCAAGATGGGAACATCACTAGTGATGCTGACGTAAGGGTAGAAGGGGATGACTAAAGTCGTTGGAATACTTCGTTGTTGGCCCAAAAAGAAAAATTACCAAAATACCCATCTTCATCGGGAGTATGACTCCTTTTACTGTTCACATCTTTTTTATCACGGGTGAGAAGCAAGTAGCGTTTTGGGCATCACCGGATTATTGTCTTTTGTGGAACCAGAGAACGAATAGCACTAGAAGGGAGGGGGATATTGTTCTATAGTTGGGTTGCCTTCATCAAGCTGAACAAAAGAGACAGAGCTCAATATTGTCAAAGAGGTGGGAACACCATTGATGGTAGCTATATAAGATGGAAACACCACAGATGATGTTGACGCAAAGGTAGAAGGGGATGACTTGACAGTACAACCACTGGACAACGTTGGAGCGGCTGGTGGCAATTGGGGAGACAAAGCTGTTGGGAATGGTGTGAATCTCATATCTTCTAGAAGGATGAAATTATATTCTCTGACACATTTACTTAATTTGATTAAATTAAGGAAGTTAGGTGAGTTAGTTAACATTACATATATTTTCTAAAACACTATAGTAATTTTTCTTAATTCTCTTTCCTCTTTCATTATTGTTGAGTAAGTAAGGGTAAATTAGAAAAAGATTAACGAATATGAAAGCTATATCTTATATTTAGGATCAAAATTGACTCCCTAAATATGTCTTATATTAAGGACCGGAAGAGTAAGAGGGCCAAAATCTCAGAGAATGAGAGAGTTAATGCAGAAGACACTATAGTAAGTAAGGGTAAAACACTATAGTAATTTTTCTTAATTCTCTTTCCTCTTTCATTATTGTTGAGTAAGTAAGGGTAAATTAGAAAAAAATTAATGAATATGAAAGCTATATCTTATATTTAGGATCAAAATTGACTCCCTAAATATGTCTTATATTAAGGACCGGAAGAGTAAGAGGGCCAAAATCTCAGAGAATGAGAGTTAATGCAGAAGAAATGATGGGTAATGGGAATGCGGCGGTTCGATGGAGAAAGAGAGGGAGGAGAGAGAAGAGGAAGATAGTGAAAGAGTGAATGAAGAATGCCAGCTAGGAATTTTGTCCGCATGTCAGCATCCACCTAAGTATTTTTGTTCAAACTAAAACTCATAAGGATTAACGGCAAGGTTATTTTTGAAAGATGGAATATCACCTAAGAGGAGGGGTGAATTGAGTTATTTAAAAAAAATTTTGTGATTGACCTCGATAACTAAAAAACAGAGTAGTGAAAGGAAGAATATTATACACAAGAGATTTATACTAGTTCGGTTTAAACTCTTAACCTATATCCAATCCCCAAACACTCTGGGTTTTTTCATAATTCTTTCAATTGATTACACACTCTAGATTCACTCCTTTTTACAAGTTGTAATTGTTGGTCGATTTCCTTTATGGCAAGTGAACCAGTTGAACAAGTAATAAAGTGTAAGTAGAGTATCGTCCCACAGAGACTGAGATACCAGGAAGTGACGCTCAATTGCTATGATAGTTGTGCGAAACAGAAAGTAAATATAATTGGTTTGAGAGGTTTTTGTGGTTACGCTAATTAACAAACAAAAGTAAATAGGGTATCGGAGTCGTAAGAAGATATCAGTAGGAAATTAGGCTCAACTTGGAATCATCCTTAAGCATCCCAATCCCCCAATTGCTTTACCCATTGCTATAGCATCTATACTGCACAGTTTCCGCAATGCTACAGCATAGCTACTAACTACAACGCTATTCAGTTAAGCCACCATTATAGTCTATCGAAGTTTCTGCGTCTGATACTTTTAATGCTAACTTTACTCCTTCCATATGCCTATGGCAAATTTCTAGTTAGATTAACATTACAAAATAGGGTGTAGTGATTATGAGCGGTAGACCCATTCCTGAAGCCTACAATAATAAGTTAAGCCTTGCACCAACTTGCTTAGCAATCATTGTTTCTCAGAGGTTTAACCTCGACTCATTGCCAGTGAGCCGAGGTCACAAATCTCGTCCTTAGCTTCTGGTAATCGACAAGGTAATTAAATCACTGATAAACAAACTGAATTTATTGAATTAAGAACTAGTAACTGGGTTCATTCAAACCTTAAAGAATTATCCTCGTTTAGCCATAGGAAATTCAGTTTATGACTGACGAGGGAAACACAAAATAGATAACAACAAAATGACCTATGATCAAAAGATTAAAATAAAAGAAAATAGAAAAGCTCGACGAAGTTCCGACGGCATGGAAGAAGCCCTGTCACGTCACCACTCCATGTCTTCTTCTCTGTCTTACTGCAAGGAAGGATGCTGAGTTCTTTTGGGGTTCTCGTGCCTCGTGAATTCTCTCTCTTCTTTTGAGTCTGGCCGAATGTGAAAATTCGTTTAGGCTCTTAATGACTCTCCTTTTAGGGTTGGCTTGCTGTTTCCTTATACAATCAGGCTTTCTTGTGGCATAAGTTTCAGTGAGCTGGGCCTTCCAAATTTGTTGAGCTCAATCTTATCTTTCGATCGTAGTAGTTTGATTCTGCTAATCCTGCGGGATTCTTCAAATCTTTTAGTTTCGATCCTCAGCATCTTCTATTCCGTTACGTCAGCAATTTGCCTGTTTTTTCTTGACCTTCGCAATATTTCCTAAAACAATCTTGACATTAGATCAGAACATATGCCGCATAGCATTGCGTCCTTTACTTTACTATAGCGTCAAAGATGCTTTGTATTGCACTTTGATATGCTGTTAGAATGCTATAGCATAGTATTAGCTTTGCTATATGTTCTTCTCATAAAACCTTGTAACTTGTTCTTCTTTTAACACATATCTAGGATGTGAATGGTTTTTATCTTTCAGTTCCCTATATTTATGAATTAATGCCTTTTAGCTCAGATTGATTGTAGTTAAGCTTGTATTTGCCATACAATTCAGTCATAAAATACAGGAAAAAATGGCATAAATTGTGCTCATCAATAATTATTACACCCATATTCAAGGTCCCTCTACCTTGAGATTTTACAGAAAGATTGATCAAATAATGGCTCTCTTGCAGAGTAGATAAAGAATAACTAAGTAAAAAATATCTGAAGATATTACAGAGTATTGAATGAAACAGTAATTGCAATAAATTCATTTGAGCGTAAATGTTTCGGTCTGTCCAGTTTTTTTAGATTTGAATTGAATGCATCACCTTAAACATGGTGATTGCAATTAATGACCGTTGAGAAGGTTTAATGAATCTGTTGTTAGTAATAAATATAGCCGTTAGATTGTTGAGCTCATTCGTTACTCACACGCTTCGATTTTGAGAATAATCGTCGTAATTTTGCTGCTTGACATTCCTTCATTCCTTTTGTTTGTTGTGATACATCATTTAATGCAGAATGGGAATGGCAGAAATGCCTTTTGATTGTTCAGAGAATGGTTGTTGAGTTTGCGTCTCGTTTTTTGCAACAACATTTAATGTTTCTGACATAATTAATGCTTTTTGAGATTTCTATGTTAATCACTCGCATAATCATCTGAACCTTATTAGTAAAATGATTAAAGATAGTTAGGAACAATAATGAGTGATGATAAGAAGATATGAAATCATAATCAATGATTTTAACTTTATGAACACAGTGATTTACAGAAGCAGAAAAGATAACTCGAGTTAATCATTAACTGACTCGAGCTAATGACTCGAGTTGGTTGTTTGAGTGCTCGAGTGAAATGATTGAAACATAAGTTTTGAATTGAGAAAATCATTTCGCAAAGGATAACTTAAGGTTAACATATATTGACTTGATTTATTCACTCAAGTCAATTCTTTTACACTCGAGTCAAAAGATATGTTTTGCAATCAGTGCCTTTGAGATGAATTTGAAAATGAGTCTGATCAAAGGATAACTCGAGGTAAAAATACTAACTTCGAGTTGGTCACTAGAGTCAAATATTTATCACTCGAGTCATGAAGTTTTGTTTTACATATAGATGACTTCGAATTAAGTTTAAAATGAATTCAAGCAATGGATAATTCGAGGGAAAAATACTGACTTTAAGTTGATCACTCGAGTCATGAAGTTTTGTTTTACAAATAGATGACTTCGAATTAAGTTTAAAATGAATTTAAAAAAATGGATAACTCGAGGCCAAAATACTGATTTCAAGTTGATCACTCGAGTCATGTCTTTATAAATTTTGAATGTTGGAACAAACATTTGAGCGCGAGACTTAAGATTTGAAAATATAAGATTAAGTCCTCACAAAGGCAACTCAAGTCATACATAATTAACTCGAGTTTAT
Source organism: Acacia crassicarpa (assembly GCA_034222035.1). Classification (NCBI taxonomy): domain Eukaryota; kingdom Viridiplantae; phylum Streptophyta; class Magnoliopsida; order Fabales; family Fabaceae; genus Acacia; species Acacia crassicarpa. Next base: position 47,070,427 of record JAWXYG010000006.1, on the reverse strand, counting down.
ATTTTTCATTCAAAACAATTTACAAGGTCCTAACTCGAGTCAGTCAAAATTGAAATCTATTTTGACTAAGCTTTTAAAACACTTGACTCGAGTCTGTCTTTGACAGACATATTAAAAATACTCTTTGATTCAATATTTGATTGGATTGAAAGATATTCACTTAAGTGTCTTTAAACATACACTTAAGTGACTTGAATCATCAAGTCTAATTCATTTACAATTGTCTATTATCATTAAAACATTAAGGACTAACAATTTTTGCTCCACTTTTGAACACTCATGGGCATTTTTGCACCTTCAAAAAGCATATGGGGTTGGGAGAACTTTGGGCAAAAGCTGATGGTATTTTTGCACCTTTACCATTTCAAAAAGATATAATATCTTACCCATTGTAATGTAAACAAACAATAGTATTGGTGCCTTTTCCAATTTTGCACTTACTAACTGTTGTTCCTTATATTGTCATTTGATCTTACATTTGAATCGATGCACAGCTAAATCAAGAAACAAGAATGGAGATTGTTATGACCATTGCTGGAAAAGCTACAGAACGGATAATAGACTACATTGTGGCACCCATTGAAAGGCAAGTGAATTATCTAATTTTCTACAATGACAATTTCAAGAATCTCAAGGAGCAATATACAGAGCTAAAGAGAGTAAAGGGTATTATCAGCCATGAAGTGGAAGTAGAAAGAAAAAATGGACGGCAAATTTATGATGCCGTACAAAATTGGTTGAACAGAGTGGATGAAATCGTAGAAGAAGCAGAGCAACTTAGTAATGATCCTGGACATAGGAATGTTGCTTGTTGCAAGTGGCCTTTTCCTAATTTCAAGTCACGCCATCAACTCAGTAGAAAAGCAAAGAAAACGGCTGGAAACGTTGCTGAAGTAATGCAACAAAAAGATAACATTGGACCGCTTGCATTCTTGCCTGATCTAGAAGGAGTAGGCTCCACTTGTACTACAAGTAGTGAAAAGCTTGAGTCAAGAAAGAAAATGAAGGAGAACATTGTGTTGGCTCTGAGAGAGCCCCACATAAGCCGAGTAGGGGTTTATGGGCTTGGTGGAGTGGGCAAAAGCACTCTAGTCAAAGAAGTTGCTAAACAAGTTAAAAATGACAAGCTGTTTGATAAAGTTGTTATGGCTAACATATCCCAGGTTGTAGATCTTGAAAAAATTCAACTTGAAATTGCAGATTTTTTGGGTCTTCACTTTGAAGAGACGACCATAAGTGGAAGAGCAGCTCGCCTCCAACAGAGGATTGAAAATGAGAGAAGTATCCTAGTCATATTGGATGATATTTGGGAAATACTTGAGTTGGATAAGTTGGGACTTCCTCTAAATGATCGTAAGGGGTGCAAGCTATTGTTGATTTCTAGAAAACTAGATATATTACAAAACATGGAATCTCAAAAAGATTTCTTGATAGGTGTTTTAAATGAAGAAGAAGCTTGGAACTTGTTTGAAGATGTGGTGGGCAATGTTGTTAAAGATGTTAATTTGCGTGACGTGGCATTCCAAGTGGCCAAACAATGTGCTGGATTGATTGTTCTTATAGTGACAGTTGCAAGAGCGTTAAAAAATAAAGATGATATTGATTCTTGGAAAGATGCCTTAAACCAGCTGAAGACCGTTGATGAGGAAGGAATGACTGAGAAAATTTATTTAGCTATAGAGTTTAGTTACAATCAACTTGATGGTGATGACGTGAAGGCACTTTTCTTGCTTTGTGGATCACTAGGAGGTCCAAAATTTCGAGTTGAATACTTGTTGAAATGTGTTATGGGTTTAGGGATATTCAAGCATATTGATACCCCAAAAGATGCAAGACTTAAGCTTCATAGGTTGATTAATTCCTTAAAAGCGTCTTGTTTATTGCTTGAAGACAACTCAAAGATGAAAGTTGAAATGCATGACATTGTACATGAAGTAGCATTCTCAATTGCTTCAAGAGATCAACATATTTTTAAAATTGGAATGGGTGGTGAGCTTAAAAAGTGGCCATCAGAGGAATTCCTTCAAAGGTGCACTCAAATCATCTTAAGTTGTCATATTCCTAAGCTTCCTGAAAGATTAGAGTGTCCTAATATTAAACGTTTCTTCTTAAGTGATAAGAATGAATCTTTAAAATGTTAGAAAATTAAGGCGATCTTACATGCTGATCAACCAAAATGCATAAGACCAAAGCGGAAAACGATAGAGATCACAAATACCTCCCGCCATTGATTTGCCTCAGAAGCTAGTAAGGGCGTACAGCAAATCTACAGTCACGAACAATCCTCGCCAGCAACCAGGAACGATCACGAGTCTTTTCCTTCTGACCCTTTACTCTGATCTACAGATGGTGTGTTTTCTCAAAAGTCAGAGTAGAGGCAGGGGACCAGACAGACAGAATTTTTCTGCGCGCATTCCTTCTCTGGCCATCACAGAGCTGATAAGGAAACTTTTCGAATACACAATTATTGCGTATTAATTCTGCTTTAATTGGGCCGTTACAACTTTAATGAGCGGTTACGGAAAGGGTAATTATGTGGGTCATAACCGAAAATTAATCCCTGAATTAATGTAATTAATCCCTGAATTAATGTTGATTAATTTTTCCAACATTCTCCCACTTGGCCCACATACTTCAGTATATACTAATGGAAAACAAAATGCATGGATCATGGCGATAGGTCCTCTTAGAGCGAGTAATATCTCCCATGTATCACAGTGCATCATGTTTCCCAAGCCCAAGCAACTTAATGAATAAACCCTATGTTTATTCCAGGTCCATACTTAATGATGTTTCTCAAATTAAACAAATAAATGTGTACACAAACTGAAATGAGAAAAACATCTCAAATGGGGTTCCATAAAGTAATAACGTTTTTACAACGAAAGAAAATCATTCAAAATGAAATTCAAAGAAGGGCACTAATTCCCATTCTTTCCACATGATCCCTAAACCTCATCGGTGGCATGCCTTTAGTTAAAGGATCTGCAATCATCAAATCGGTGCTAATGTGTTCAACAAACACTTGCATATGCTTAACACGTTCTCTTATGGCTAGATACTTAATGTCGATGTGTTTGCTTCGACTACCACTTCTGTTGTTCCTAGCCATGTACACAGTAGCCGAATTGTCACAATATATCTTCAGTGGCCTAGCTATTGACTTCATGATTCTAAGCCCATGGATGAACCCCTTCATCCAAACACCATGAGAAGAAGCCTCAAACAAAGACACGAACTCAGCTTCCATCGTAGAAGTAGCAATCAAAGACTGCTTCTTGCTACTCCATGATACAGCTCCACCGGCTAGCATGAAAATATATCCAGTAGTGGATTTCCTTGAATCAACGCAGCCAGCATAGTCTGAATCGGAATAACCAGTCACTTCTAGATTGTCTGTCCGTTTGTACTTAAGCACGTAACTCTTAGTTCCTTGAAGGTATCTCAACACCTTCTTCACAGCCTTCCAGTGATCCATACCTGGATTACTCTGATATCTTCCCAACATTCCAACAGCAAATGCAATGTCAGGCCTGGTACAGACCTGAGCATACATTAGGCTTCCTACAGCTGAAGCATAAGGGATGTTTTTCATTTGTTCCCTCTCCAAATCATTCTTTGGACACTGGTTCAAACTGAACCTGTCACCTTTCACAATGGGAGCTGGACTTGGTGAACAATGCCTCATCCTAAATCTTTCCAAAACTTTGTTGATATAGGTCTCTTGAGACAGACCAAGAACACCTCTTTGTCTGTCTCTTTGAATCTTAATGCCAATGACATAAGATGCAACTCCCATATCCTTCATTTCAAAGCTTTTAGAGAGGAATTGTTTCACTTCATGCAACAAGTCATTATCATTGGTTGCAAGCAAAATGTCATCCACATATAGAATAAGGAAACAAATCTTACTCCCACTGACCTTCTGGTATATACATTCATCCACAACGTTCTCTACAAAACCAAATGAAGAGATAACGTCATGAAACTTTAAATACCATTGCCGGGAAGCTTGTTTCAATCCATATATGGATTTTCTGAGCTTGCAAACCAAATGCTCACCATCACTAGAGGAAAATCCTTCTGGTTGCTTCATGTAAACCTCTTCCTCTAGTTCTCCATTGAGAAAGGCTGTTTTCACGTCCATTTGTTGCAACTCCATGTCAAAATGTGCAACTAATGCTAGAATGATGCGAAGAGAATCTTTCTTAGATACAGGAGAAAATGTCTCCTTGTAATCGATTCCTTCTCTCTGAGTGAATCCTTTGGCCACGAGTCTCGCTTTATGTCTGTCAATGTTGCCTAATGAATCTCTCTTGGTTTTAAAGACCCATTTACACCCAATGGCCTTCGCCCCATTAGGCAACTCAACAAGATCCCAGACTCTATTGGATGCCATAGAATTCATCTCATCCTTCATAGCATCATGCCATGACGCTGAATCTCTACAGTTCATGGCTTGTGAAAACGTTACAGGATCATTTTCAGCTCCTACATTATAGTCAGATTCTTGCAGATACACAACGTATTCATCAGGTATCGCTGATCTCCGCGGTCTAGTAGATCTCCTTAATGTTGTTTCACCATCTTCTTGAGGAACTTGTTGTTCAACTGGTTGTTCCTCATTAACAACTTGATCGACTAGATCATCATCAGCCGGTTGTGGATCTTGTATGACTGGTTGTACAACACTCGGTTGGGCTGAAGGAGCATTGTTTACAATCAATCCTGAACTTGAAGTAGATGGTTGGCTATCTAAATGATCTTCTTCAGAAACTAGGTTTCTGAATTGATCGCTCCCACTAATCAAGTCATGTTTAAGAAATTTGGCATTCCTTGATTCCACAAACCTAGTTGTATGAAATGGACAGTAAAACCTGTAACCCTTAGACCTTTCGGCATATCCAATGAAATAGCCACTAATGGTCCTTGGATCCAACTTCTTTTCTTGTGGGTTATAGATTCTAACTTCAGACGGGCATCCCCAAACGCGTACATGTCGCAAACTCGGTTTCCAACCTTTGAATAACTCAAAAGGCGTCTTTGGAACAGCCTTGGTTGGAACTCGGTTTAATATGTACACTGCCGTCTTAAGTGCATCTATCCACAAGGACTTAGGCAGCTTAGAGCTACTAAGCATACTTCTCACCATGTCCAATAATGTTCGGTTTCTTCTTTCTGCCACGCCATTCTGGTCTGGAGAACCAGGCATGGTGTATTGGGCAACAATCCCATGTTCTTGAAGAAACTTGGCAAATGGACCAAGTGCTTGTCCATCTTCAGTGTATCTACCATAATATTCACCACCTCTATCTGATCTCACTATCTTAATTTGTTTTCCACATTGTTTCTCTACTTCTAATTTAAATACCTTAAAGGCATCTAATGCTTCGTGCTTGTTATGAAGCATGTAGAGATACATGTATCGTGAGTAATCATCAATAAAGGAGATGAAATATTTCTGACCATATGCGCCCATTTCAGGACTACAAATGTCTGTATGTATGATTTCTAACAATTCAGAACTCCTCTTAGCACCTTTCTTTGACTTGTTAGTCTGCTTTCCCTTAATACAGTCTACACAAGTCTCAAAATCGGTAAAGTCCAGAGTACTAAGTACCCCTTCCTTCACCAATCTTTCAATTCTTTGAATGGAGATGTGTCCCAATCTCCGGTGCCACAACATAGAAGAATCCTCATTCATAACACTACGTTTCGAACCAACAGAAACATGCATGGCATCATAAGCAGTATCATGTTGTAAGTAAATATGATAAAGACCGTTAGACAAAGTACCATTCCCCACTTTATTTGATTTGTAAAACATATCCAAAGACGTCTCATAAAACATAAAGGAATAATCCAAACGTACAAGTCTTGAAACAGAAATCAAGTTCCTAGTGAAACTTGGTACATAAAAAGTCTTTTCCAAATTTAAAACATGACCACTACTCAGAACTAAACTGCAAGTCCCTACAGCCTCCACATGTGAACGAATCCTTCCACCAGAGTAGATGAATTGTTCACTTCCCAACGGCTTCCTTAGGTTTTGCATATCCTGCAAGGTATTCGAAACATGGATTGATGAACCAGAGTCAACCCACCAAGTGCCATTAATGTCATCAATCATATTAGATTCATAACAGACAAGTGAGACTGACATACCTTTCTTCTCAAGCCATTGTTTGAATTTAGAGCAGTCCTTCTTCATGTGTCCCTTCTTTTTACAGAAGAAACACTTGGATTCCTTCTTAATTCCTCCTTGGGGTAGTACTTTTTCTTTCCCCTTTGGGGTGGTGTTTTTGACTTTCCCCTTCTTTTTGGCTTGAGTCTGACCCCTTTTCTCAGTCGTCATAAATGAGCTCTCTCCCATTTCCATTTGCAGCCTTCCCTCCTCCTGAACACACATGGTCAAAAGTTCATTAATTGACCATTTATCCTTATGTGTGTTGTAGGATATTTTGAAGGGTCCATATGGCTGTGGAAGGGTGTTCAGGATGTAGTGGACGAGAAAGGAGTCAGACATGTCAACCTCAAGTTTCTTTAGTTGAGCTGCAATGTCCCTCATTTGCATGATGTGCTCACGCACACCTTTCACTGTAGTAAGTCTTAGGGATGAAAACTTCATTATCAGGGTGCTGGCTAGTGCCTTGTCTGAAGTTTGAAATTGATCGTCGATCGCCTTCAGAAGTGGCTTGATTTTATCATGCTGTTCGACGGAACCACGAATACCAGCAGAGATATGAGTCTTTATGAACATCACTGAGAGACGATTAGATCGCTCCCACTTTTCGTAAAGATCAACCTGATCTGGAATGCTGGTTGCAATTATGGAGGGTGGTTCCTCTTTCCTAATAGCATAATCAATGTCCATCCACCCCAATTGGAGAAGAACTCTTTCTCTCCAAACCTTATAGTTGTCACCCCTAAGTTTGGGAATATCATTTTTCATATCAGAGAAATTTGCAGGTTGTTTTGCTGCATAATTAAGAAATACATGCTTAATAAACAAGAATTGAGACTAATAAACTAAATCATGTTTTACCAATGTAAATCATGCAAAAATTTCATAAATCTACCGACATACAACTTGCCTGTGGGCTAAAGTTCTAATTCAATTAGATTTATACAAAACTGTATGATAAAACTATCAAATTATTTCCCTATTCTTAATACCTGTGGGTTAATTAAGAATATAATTTGACATTTTATCCTAATTAATCATACAAAACATATAATAAAATATTCCTGTGGGACAAAATTTTATTATACTACATATGATTTATTACAACAAATGTTATTATGTGATCATGCAACTCTATTTACATTTTCAATTAATTAAAGATGCTGTGGCTACTCTCTAATTAATTAAAAACATAAGTATCACTTAACATTACTATATAATATTGCAAGGAAAAACTATAAGCAATATTAAAATTGGATACTTCATGCTGTGCAAATTATTTAACATAAAATTGCATGAATAATTTAACAATAATTAATTCATGCAAATTACAAAAAATATGTAATTCAACATCACATGAAAATCCAACTTAAATAATATTTCAGATTTAAATTTAAATCCAAAAGGGCATAATAGGCAAAAAATAAAATTTTAGACATATCATCTAGTGTCACCTTTGCTGGATGGTCCAAAAAACCTAAGTAAGATTTTTGGACCTAAGAAAAATGGGTTCGAATCCCATTGGCAACACTTTTAAAAATTTGATTTTTGCTGAAAAGAATTATTTAAATAAAACAAATACTCAGCAGAAGTCACAAAGGAGCCCATGGCTCAGCTGGCAAGGCGCCAGCCTTTAAGGCGCGTGGGCGCCTACAGGTCCTGGGTTCAAAGCCAGCTGAGACCACCTTTGCGTTTTTAATTAATTCTGATGCTGGAAAAGAATATTCAAATTAATTAAATACTGAAGTGATAGCAACTAGGAGCTTGTAGCTCAACTGGCAGAGCGCCAACTGTTAAGACGCCAACGCACCCATCTGGTCCCGAGTTCGAATTCACATGATACCACTTTCGCGTTTTAATTAAATCTGACGCTTCCTTCCCTTTTTTTTTTTTTTAATAATCTGAAAACAAAAAAAAAACGCACCAGGCCCAAACACGCTAGCAGCCCAGAACGCGCGTCCAGCCCATCCTCCTTATGAATGAAACGCACCGTTTCATTAAGGAACCAAACGACGCTATTTCAGATCTTCTTCTTCGCCCGTTTTGCAATGCCCTACCCGACCCGCGACCCGGTTTAAACCCGGTTACAGTAGCCGCGACCCGCGACTTCCAGGCGACAATCTTCGGCGATTTTAGGCTCAGATCCGACGGTTTTTAACGGCAAAAATCACTGGAAAAACTTCTAAACAAGGATTTCGTACAGTCCGACGAGATCTCCTCCAAATCAAAACCAAAATTTTGAGTTCTTAAAATCAAAAAAACCGAAATCGCGTTTCTGACTTCGTCTATTTTCACTGATAAAAAACCAACGGCAACGATGCAACCATCATTGTTAATGAAAAAATTCAATCCAGATTTTCACATTAATCAATTTCAAAACTAGAACAAATTATCAAAGATTTGAATCAGATGTAATCAATTCTGAAAAAAACGAAGGCTTTGACGCAACTCCAGATTCAGAGAGAATAATATGCATAGCAGTAATCAAAGCATGATTCATCAATGGATCAAGCAACCAATCCGAGTAGTTGCACAAGCGTAGTCAAAATTCATATATAGCAGATGAATCAAAGGTTTTAACAATCAAGGGAATCAAACAAAATCTCTGAAAAAAGATTTCTCATATGTGCATCGATTTAGAAAACAAAAAAAAAAACGCATATGTAGAGTTTCATATTTAATATACAGGCATTCTGCAATTTATTTTAACTATTAAAATAAATTGTAAGCAGAGAGAGCACATATTCAAATTGAAAAGGCTTAATCTGATTTCTTAATTAAATGAACATATATATATTCAAAAGAAATCCAGAAAAACAAAACGGAACACAATATGTTTGATATAATCATCAAATCGATGTAAATAACAACCAAAAGAGATTAAATCAAACAATCTGAAAAATTTTCCAGAAAATTCAGATTTCATGAAAACCAATGAAAATCAAGGCAGAGGCATATCATACGGCTCTGATACCAAATGTTAGAAAATTAAGGCGATCTTACATGCTGATCAACCAAAATGCATAAGACCAAAGCGGAAAACGATAGAGATCACAAATACCTCCCGCCATTGATTTGCCTCAGAAGCTAGTAAGGGCGTACAGCAAATCTACAGTCACGAACAATCCTCGCCAGCAACCAGGAACGATCACGAGTCTTTTCCTTCTGACCCTTCACTCTGATCTACAGATGGTGTGTTTTCTCAAAAGTCAGAGTAGAGGCAGGGGACCAGACAGACAGAATTTTTCTGCGCGCATTCCTTCTCTGGCCATCACAGAGCTGATAAGGAAACTTTTCGAATACACAATTATTGCGTATTAATTCTGCTTTAATTGGGCCGTTACAACTTTAATGAGCGGTTACGGAAAGGGTAATTATGTGGGTCATAACCGAAAATTAATCCCTGAATTAATGTAATTAATCCCTGAATTAATGTTGATTAATTTTTCCAACATAAGTGTCCCAGATTCTTTCTTTACCGGAATGAAAAACCTCAAAATGTTAGATTTAATGTTCATGAACTTACCTTCACTACCTCAATCTTTTCATTCTCTTAAAGACCTTCAAACACTTTGTTTGCATTTTTGTATTTTGGGAGACATGACAAAAATTGGTGCTTTAACGAATTTGAAGATTCTCAGCCTTCATGGATCATCTATACTAGCATTGCCTAGTGAAATAGGGCAATTGACTCATCTTACAACATTGTATTTGACTAAATCTGGAATTGAAATCTTTCCTCCCAACATTATATCAAAATTGACCAAATTGGAGGAGTTGTATTTGGGCAATACCTCCATCACGTGGGACCAAGAAGATTCAATTGAGGAAAATAAAAATGCTTCCCTTCATGAGCTTAGGCATTTGATAAACTTGACTGCTCTAGAAATTCAAATCAAGGGGGCTTGGGTTCTTCCGAGGGACATATTGTTTGACAAATTAGAAAGGTACAAAATAGTGATAGGAGATGTCTGGGAATGGTCTGATAATGATGGGGTCTCAAAAATGTTGAAGCTCAAGCTTAGTACCGTCATTCATTTAGAGCATGGGATTAAAGAACTTATTAAAGGAGTCGAAGATTTGTACTTGGATGAAGTACATGGAATCTCCAATGTGCTTTACGATTTGAATGGAGAAGGATTTCTTTTGTTAAAGCATCTTCACATCCAAAATAATGGGGAAATTCAACACATCATCAACTCAATGAAGGGAAGACTGAGTTATGCTTTTTTCCCGAAATTGGAGACATTAATACTTCAAAATCTCAATATATTGGAGACGATATGTGATGGCTCATTTATGAATAATTCATTTGCAAGACTTAGATCCATCAAAGTCAAATGTTGTGACCAGTTGAAGTATCTCTTCTCGGTGTCGATGGTCAAAGCTCTTTGTCAACTTATTGAGATTGAAGTATTGGAATGTCGTTCTATAAAGAAGATTGTGTTTGTAGAAAAATCTTCCCCAAACTCCGTGGCTGTTGATGAGAATATTGAGTTTGGTTCGTTGCAATCCTTGACTTTAGGATATTTGCCAGCCATTGATGCTTTCTACTCTGGTTTGTTGGAGTCTTCAACAACAACCATGCAGAGTTTGTCGCTGGACAACAATGTTCCATCATATTTTATTAATTCAAAGGTATTTGTTTTATTCTTATATTGCATTTTCTTCAAGTGCTCATTCGTACATTTTTTAAATAAGATACTGTTAGAAATTACTAATGAAAGTGTAGCATATAACATCAATATTATTTATTGTTAATTTGATTCATAATGTTTTCATCCTTCTTATACAATTCATTTCTTTACTCAATTCATACAATGAGAATAAGATTTTTGTTTTTTTTTTCCAGGTGAAGTTTTCTAATTTGGAGACTCTAAAGTTGAGTTCCATCAATCTAGAAAATATTTGGCAGGATGATCACATTTCTATAGCAAATTCTTTTCACAAGTTGGCTAACTTGAGTGTTGAGGGATGTAGCCACTTGAAGTATTTATTCTCATCCTCTATAGTTGGAAGTTTTCCAAACCTTAAGCAGATTGAAATAAGAGAGTGTGAGATGATGGAGGAGATAATTAGCATAGAGGGCAGAAATGGCGCTATGACGGATGAGGTTATAACTTTTAAAGTTTGAGCATCTTATATCATATTCAAATAAATGTTGAGTGGTCATCAAACATCAAATATTTGCTATTGTGTACCAAAAAAAATAGTGAATTAGCGACTGAATGTAGAGACAAAATTGTACAATTTTGTCGTTAAATAGACTGTCACTAATTAATTAATGACTGGATTTAGTGACAGAATTCCGTCGCTAAATTTCCTCGCTAATTAATTGTTTTTTTGGTAGAGTAGTTGCCATCGTTTATTACATCGACTCATATATTGTGCATTGTATCACAGGTAGGGCTGCCAAAATTGGAGACTCTTGTGATAAGCAACATGAAAAAGTTAAAGAAAGTATGGCACTCTCAATTTGATGGGTTGAAGACTACGGAGGTAAATAACTGTGAGAAACTCATAAATATTTTCCCATATGATATGCAAGGAACGTTTCGAAGCCTAGAGACATTGAAGGTAAGCAAGTGTGGTTCAGTAGAAGAGATATTCCAACTAACTTCCAATGAAATCCATATTGAAGAAGAAGCAACGACACAAGTCTCACAATTGAAGAAACTTCATCTACTTGACTTGCCAAAGCTGAAACAAATTTGGAGTAAAGATCCCCAAGGAATTGTTCTCTTTCATAGTCTACAAGATATGCTTGTTGAATGCTGTCAGAATATAGAGTATCTCTTCCCATTTTCAATAGCAGTGAAACTTCCACAACAACTTGAAAAAATTATGGTGAAAAACTGTGGAATGAGTGAAATTGTGGCAAACAAAGTGGGAGACATGGAGGAAAAAGTCATATTTCACTTTGATCGATTACACTCATTGGTGATTTGGAACATGCCTAAACTTGATAGATTCTATAATGGAAATCACAGTTTAACCTTCCCCTCATTGAGCAAACTATGGGTCTTCAACTGTGAAAAATTGAAGTTACTGGGGAGACACTGTACGAGCAACCAAAGTAAAAATTCTGATAGCCAAATCCAGATCTTTGTGCAACGACCTCTTTTTGTAATTGAAGAGGTATGGATAATGAAAATTTTCTAGTTTATCAACGCATATATATATATGTGTGTGTGTGTGTGTGGTTTATTTTCTTTTCACATAGTTCATTTCTCTCATGTAATTAAGAAATTTCTAGCTTATCATAAAGTATTGAGTACATAAAATTTGAAAAATGGAGACTTTTACATGAAGTTTAATGCTCTTTAATTATTGGTAAAACATTTATTCATAGGACGAAGTATGGAGGCTTTAGGTGTAAAAAGCTAATTAATCAAACTATTATTCCTTCAGGTGATTCCAAAGTTGAAAGAGTGGACGTTAAACAATAGGGAGGCCATAATAATATTGCAAGACCCACAATGGAAGGACCATTATTTAGGAAAATTAAACCTTCTTCGGTTGTACAATTTTGAGTACAAAGTAGCAGCGACATTTCTGGATTCAGTTGTGCAAAAGGCACCGAACTTAAAATATCTAGTTGTTCAATTCGGTTCCTTGAAAGAGATATTCCGAGATAAAAGAGCTGCATCTAAGGAAGGCAAGAACGAAATCAAGACCCAGCTTCAAAAGTTAACACTGTCTAATGTACAATTGCTACACATATGTAGAGAAGGATGTCAAGTTGACCCAATTCTTGAGGTTCTTGAAGTTTTATATGTGACAAAATGTGACAATTTGAAAATTTTGGTTCCTTCCTCTGTCACTTTTTCCCACTTGACATATTTGAAGATCGAAAAGTGTAATGGATTGATAAACTTAATTTACCCATCAACAGCATCAAGTTTGGTCAAATTGCAGGCAATGATATTAACAGGGTGTAATTCCCTTGAGGAAATAGTGACAGAGGAGATGAATGAGACAAGAGATGAAATTGTATTATTCTTAAGTTTGAGAACTTTAGTGTTGGAAAGTTTGCCGAGACTCAATTGTTTTTCATCTAGCAAGTGCTTGGTCAAGTTCCCATTCTTGAAGAAAGTTGTTGTGAGGCAATGTCCGAGGATGAAAGTCTTCTGTGAAACAGAAACAAGCGCACCAATGCTCAAAAAGGTAATCAAAGATGGAAAAGATGGTGAATGGTGCTGGGAGGGAAACTTGAATGGAACTATAAATAAGATCTTCCTTGATAAGGTATGATTATCTCATGTTAAAAACATGTGAAAGTATAGTTTTTAAATAGTGAAACTACTTTTCCATGCCCTGTTATTTTTACTAACAATGGAAATCACTTTACAGAGGCTGCGTTTCACAACTCAAAGCATTTGGATTTGTCCATCTATCCTGAGCTTAAAGACTCTTGGTATAGTCCAGTTGAGAACAAAATGTTTTGTAATCTGAAATCCCTAGTGGTGAAAAATTGTGACTTTATATCAAATGTTCTTATTTCATCAAATCTGCTACGAACCTTGAGGAATTTGGAAGAAGTTTATGTAAGCCACTGTGATTCACTACAAGTAGTGTTTGAATTTGATTGTACAAAAGAAGGGGGATTGTCAGAGAAAGAAGCCATTCCTCTGCGAAAAATCTCTCTTTCAAATCTTCCTAAACTCCAATACATATGGAAACACGATTGCCATGAAATTGCAACATTTGGGGATTCATTAAGTTTTCATGCTGAGATCCAACATCGTCAACCTCTGTTTTCGGTTGGAAAGGTATGGACTAGAATCTTTCGAATTAAAAGATAGATCATTTTTTCTTACTTCTATTTTATTTTTGGTTTCATCGAAATGTGTGAGGAATGTCTGTGTTGAGGAAGGAATATTGGAAATTTAAATTGTTGGAAGTTTTGCTCTGCCAATTAAATGTGTTTACGTAGTCATTGGTAAGGTCGTTGATCATGTGATATTCCTCTGATATTTGAATATTAAAGTTTAATTATTGTAAAAGGAAATTAAATTCTTATTTTGACCACATGAACATTGATATTTGTGAATAATAATTATATGATTTCCTGACTAATCATGTGGCCATATATTGGTCATGTTTTAATTGAAGATTTTGGTGATAAGTAATTGCGTATAACCATAGTCCCCAAAAAATAACACGCAATTTGATATATGAAAGGAGTTTTTATGACTCTAATTTGATATTATTGGAAAAGAAGCAGATAGATTAGCAATTTAATCTTTCAATCTTGCAAATAGAGAGAAAGACAGAAAATAATTTGCACTCTTATATTTTACTGTAGTTATCTTATTTATTCTGACATAAAATTTTGTTTTATATTACGTATATTAATTGAGCATTATAGGTACAAGAACACATTGAGGGTGGGAAAAGCCTGCTATGCTTTGAAAAAGCCATAGTTTGTGATGGATCCTCTCCATATTTAACTAACTTGATTCAAATAGTGTTCAATGCTGTGGAGCATATGTATGAGTGTGTGTATTTGAAAATATAGCATTTTATTTCTTAGTTTGCGCATATATGACAGGTGCTTTGCCCCAATTTACAAGTTGTGTGGGTTAAAAACTGTGAGAACTTGGAATACCTTTTTCCATTCTACATTGCAATGCATGCTATTCAACTTGAACAGATCAACATTGAGAATGCAAGGAGCATGAAACAAATTGTTTCAGACAAAGAAGGCCTCATGGATAGCCCAATCAAATTTGAGTTTAATCACTTAATCTCATTGGTGCTTTGGAATCTATATGAATTGGAGGGATATTTTGCTGGAAATCATAGTTTACTATGTCCATTATTGAGGAAATTAGACATCCGTAACTGTACAAAACTGAAACTCTTCAAGTCACGGAACTGGAGTAGCGAAGAAGGAGTTTTTTATAGTAATTCCCAAGTCTCAATGCATCAGCCTTTTTTCACACTTGAAGAGGTATTCATGATTTTAAATAATATCCTTATTAATTAGTTTATTTTGAATGTCATAGATGGTAATGCTTTGTTTTAGAATAATTTTTTAGAGTGAAAAGAAATGTTCTAGTTAAGTTTAATTTTGCGTCCTATGCATCTCTTGTTTCTCACACAATTAACTTTGTATATAACATATTACGCAGATCATTTAATTTGCTAGTTTCATGTTGCTCTAGGCACAATGTTTGATGAGCACTTTTTACCTATGACGTTTTTCATTTCTAATAATGAAGGTTCGTTTCACAACAAATTGTTTGACACAGGTGATTTGCAAATTGGAGAATCTGGTCCTCAACAGTGAGAACTTAAACATGATATTAGAAGGGCAGTTTTCAGTGGAGAACTTCAACAAACTCAAATTTCTTTGTTTGACTGAATTTGAAGATGACCAAACTACTTTTCCATATTTGTTTCTTCAAAATACAACCAATCTTAAACACTTAACTGTTGAACATAGTTCTTTTAGGGAGATATTCCAAGAAGAAATATCTATAAATGCCGAAGGAAAATTTAAGACACGAACACGAATTAAAAGATTGATCCTCTATGAATTGCAAGATCTCCAACATATATGTAAAGAAGGATTTCAGATAGATCCAATTTTTGAGGATCTTGAATACTTAAATGTGAATCAATGTCCTAATTTGAAACACTTAGTGCCTTCCTCTGTAACGTTTAGTCACTTGACATATTTGGAGATTAAAAATTGCAATGGATTGATTTACTTAATAACCTCATTCACTGCAAGAAGTCTGGTCAAGTTAACAGAAATGAAAATAAAGAATTGCAATTCACTTGATCAAGTCATGACAGAAGAGAGGGAGGGGTCCGAAGATGAAATTGTATTCAACAGCTTAGAAGTTTTGGAGCTTGAGTGTTTGCCAATGATCAAGAGGTTTTGCTCCAGTAACTATGTGTTGAACCTTCCATCGCTGGAGAAAGTTGTTGTTCGGCAATGCCCAAGAATGAGCATCTTCTCTGAGAAGGACACGAGCACCCCAATGCTTGAAGAGATACTATCAAAGGAAGAGGATGAAAAAATATATTGGGAAGGAAGTCTAAACAGAACAATAAACAAGATGTTCGTAGATATGGTATGTTTTTATTTGCCTCAAACATTTCTGATAAAATTAGAGGAAGAAAATTCTTCTCTACATAATTAAAAACTTTTTATGTGTTACAACAACGAAAATATTTAATGGGCAAATGTTTGTATTTAATTGGCTTTATTTTACTGACCCTGCACGCGCCTCAATTTTTGTAGGTGGCATTCCATAGTTTTAAGCATTTAGAGCTATCTGAATATCCTGAGTTAAGGGAATTGTGGTACAACCATGTCCAGCCAGAAGTGTATGGCAACTTGAATAGCCTAGTGGTACATAAATGTGATTTCTTATCTGATGTGCTTCTGCCTTTACATTTGGTGCAACTGCTGCCCAACTTAGAAAAGCTTGAAGTAAGTGAATGTGGTTCATTGGAAGCTGTGTTTGATTTAACCAACATGGATCAAATGGAAGTGTTTGTTAAGGAGACCATTCAACTGAAGGAAATAAATCTCTCTAGTCTACCTAAGCTCAAACACATATGGAAACAGAACTTCCAAGAACTTGTCAACTTTAGAGAACCAGTAGAAGCTCATATCCAGCATCGCCATCCAGCATGTTCCATTCAACGGGTATGATATTGTACTTTGCTTCTTTATTAGTTTGCATTACAATTAACTACCTACCTACATATATTTAAACATAAACAACGATAGCTATAGTTTGTAGAGTCCTGCAAGACGTGTCAAATTATATTTTTTAAAGTGTTTGGCTTTTTATATTTCTTGAATTATTTATATCCTAGGATTCTTTTTGAATGCCATAACAACCTCCAAGGTCTCTTTCTCATGTTTTCGACTCGAGATTTGTTGCTGTGTTTTCAATTCACATCCAAGCTGGTGGGTTTATAACATCTATTCCTATCATACTCTGTCTATTTTAGAAGAATAAATTTAAGATGTTAGAATAATTAACTTTATGATACTAACATTAGTTTAGGTTTGCCTTTATATACATGGGTTTATTCAAGGATTAGAAATAGAACAGAGGTACCTCTCTACCTTGAATCCTTCAGGTTTGCATAATATTTATTTGTATCATATTTACTCCAAAAAAAAAAGGAGGATTCAAAAGCTCCAAAATATAAAGATGAGATAATATAGTGTTAGCCGCAAGGGTTTTGAGACGTCTTTAAGGTAATTTAGTTAGCTTCCTTAATCTCCAAAATAATCTAACTTGGCCTTATATTTAGCACCAGAAGTAGTATATATATACTTTCCATTAAAGAAACACACATTTATGAAATAATAATTGTGCATGTATGTTAATCATTTTTCTTTATGAAATAGTAATTGTGCATTCTATCTGTAATGATTTGGAGGTTTAGTAAGTTTGCATGTTGAGATCAAACGTCACCAACCCCTGTTTTCTGTTGGAAAGATATGAACTAGTATCATTCGAATTAAACCAGTGTGTACCTCATTTATTAATTGAAAGATAGATTGTTCTTTTTTCACTTCTATTTTATTTTCGTTTACATCAAAAGGAGTCATGTGAGGAATGTTTGTGTAGAGGAAGTAATATTGAAAACATACATCAACTACAAATTGTTGGAAGTTTTGCTCTGCTAACTCAAATGTATTTACGTAAGTACCCAGTCCGCAAGTTCTTTGATCATGTGATATTCTTCCCATCATTGAATAGTAAATTTTAACTATTGTAAAAAGAAATTGGATTCTTATTTGACAACCTGAACATTAATATTTGTGAATAATAATTATATGATCTCTTGACTAATCATGTGCCCATGTATTGGTCATGTTTTAATTGAAGATTTTGGTGGTAAGTAATCGCATGTAACCGTAGTCCCACAAAAATAACGCACAATTTGATATATGAAAGGGGTTTTAAATGACTCTAATTTGATATTACAGAAAAAGAAACAAAACAACTTGCAATTAAATATTCGATCTTGCAGAGAGAGAGAGAGAGAAATTTGCACTATTATATTTTACTGTAATTATCTTATTTAAATTTTGTTTTATATTACTTATATTAATTGAGCATTAAGTACATGAAACATGTTGAGGGTGGGAAAAGCTTGCTATGCTTTGAAGAAGCCATAGTTTGTGATGGATCCTCTCCATATTTGACTAACCTGATTCAAATAGTATTAATGACTTGGAACAAACATATATATATATGTGTGTGTGTATGTATATGTATGTGTGTGTGTGTTTGTATGTGTGTGTATATATATATTAAAAAAAATATAGTGTCTGATTTATTAGTTTGCGCATATATGGCAGGTGCGTTGCCCCAATTTACAAGTTGTGTCTGTTAAAGACTGTGAGAACTTGGAATACCTTTTTCCGTACTTCATTGCAATGCATGCTATTCAACTGGAACAGATTATCATTAAGAATGCAAGTAGCATGAAACAAATTGTTTCAGACAAAGAAGGCCTCATGGATAGCCCAGTTAAATTTGAGTTTGATCACTTAATCTCATTGGCTCTTTGGCGTCTACAAGAACTGGAGGGATTTTTTGCTGGAAATCATAGTTTACTATGTCCATTATTGAGGAAATTAGACATCCGTAACTGTAAAAAACTGAAACTCTTCAAGTCACGGTACTGGAGTAGCGAAGAAGGAGTTTTTTATAGTAATTCCCAAGTCTCAATGCATCAGCCTTTTTTCACACTTGAAGAGGTATTCATGATTTTAAATAATATCCTTATTAATTAGTTTATTTTGAATGTCATAGATGGTAATGCTTTGTTTTAGAATAATTTTTTAGAGCGAAAAGAAATGTTCTAGTTAAGCTTAATTTTGCGTGCTATGCATCTCTTGTTTCCCGCACTATTAACTTTGTATATAACATATTACAGATCATTTAATTTGCTAGTTTCATGTTGCTCTGGGCACAATGTTTGATGAGCACTTTTTACCTGTGACGTTTTTCACTTCTAATAATGAAGGTTCGTTTCACAACAAATTGTTTGACACAGGTGATTTGCAAATTGGAGAATCTGGTCCTCAACAGTGAGAACTTAAACATGATATTAGAAGGGCAGTTTTCAGTGGAGAACTTCAACAAACTCAAATTTCTTCGTTTGACTGAATTTGAAGATGACCAAACTACTCTTCCATATTTGTTTCTTCAAAATACAACCAGTCTTGAACACTTAGTTGTTGAATGGAGTTCTTTCAAGGAGATCTTCCAAGAAGAAATACCTACATATGAGAAAAAAACATTTGATGTCAGGACACGAATAAAAAAGTTGACCCTCCATCAATTACATAAATTCCAACATATAAGTAAAGAGGGATTTCAGATAGATCCAATTTTCGAGGATCTTGAATACTTAAATGTGAATCAATGTTCTAAATTGAAACACTTAGTGCCTTCCTCTGTAACGTTTAGTCACTTGACATATTTGGAGGTGGGAAATTGCAATGGATTGATTTACTTAATAACCTCATCAACTGCAAGAAGTCTAGTGAAGTTAACAGAAATGAAAATAAGGAACTGCAATTCAATTGAACAAGTTGTGGCAGAAGAGAGGGAGGGGTCTGAAGATGAAATTGCATTCAACAACTTAGAAGTTTTGGAGCTTGAGTGTTTGCCAATTATCAAGAGGTTTTGCTCGAGTAACTGTGAGTTGAACCTTCCATTGCTGGAGAAAGTTGTTGTTAAGGAATGCCCAAGAATGAGCATCTTCTCTGTGAAGGACACAAGCACCCCAATGCTTAAAGAGATACTATCAAAGGAAGAGGATGAAAAAAAATATTGGGAAGGAGACCTAAACAGAACAATAAAGAAGATGTTCGTGGATATGGTATGTTTTGATTTGACTCAAACATTTCTAATAAAATTAGAGGAAGAAAATTATTTTCTACATAATTACAAACTTTTTATGAGTTACAACGGAAATATTTAATGGGCAAATGTTTATGTTTAATTGGCTTTATTTTACTGACCCTGCATGCGCCTCAATTTTTGCAGGTGGCATTCCATAGTTTTAAGCATTTAGAGCTATCTGAATATCCTGAGTTAAGGGAACTGTGGTACAACCATGTTCAGCAAGAAGTGTATGGCAACTTGAATAGCCTGGTGGTACAAAAATGTGATTTCTTATCTGATGTGCTTCTGCCTTTACATTTGGTGCAAGGGCTGCCCAACTTAGAAAAGCTTGAAGTAAGTCAATGTGGTTCATTGGGAGCTGTGTTTGATTTAACCAACATGGATCAAAAGGAAGTGTTTGTTAAGGAGACCATTCAACTGAAGGAAATAAATCTCTCTGGTCTACCTAAGCTCAAACACATATGGAAACAGAACTTGCAAAAACTTGTCAACTTTAGAGAACCAGCAGAAGCCCATATCCAACATCGCCATCCAACATGTTCCATTCAACGGGTATGATATTGTACTGTGCTTCTTTACTAGTTTGCATTACAATTAACTACCTACCTATATATATTTAAACATAAACAACGATAGCTATAGTTTGTTGAGTCCTGCAACACGTGTGAAATTTTATTTTTTAAAGTGTTAGGATTTTTATATTTCTTGAATTATTTATATCCTAGGATTGAATAAGTGCTTTTTGAATGCCATAACACCCTCCAACGTCTCTTTCTCATGTTTTCGACTCGAGATTTGTTGCTGTGTTTTCAGCTCACATCCAAGCTGGTGGGTTTATAACATCTATTCCTATCATACTCTGTTAATTTTAGAAGAATAAATTTGAGATGTTAGGATAATTAACTTTATGATACTAACATTAGTTTAGGTTTGCCTTTATATACATGGGTTTATTCAAGGATTAGAAATAGAACAGAGGTACCTCTCTACCTTGAATCCTTCAGGTTTGCATAATATTTATTTGTATCATATTTACTCCAAAAAAAAAAAAAGGAGGATTCAAAAGCTCCAAAATATAAAGATGAGATAATATAGTGTTAGCCGCAAGGGTTTTGAGACGTCTTTAAGGTAATTTAGTTAGCTTCCTTAATCTCCAAAATAATCTAACTTGGCCTTATATTTAGCACCAGAAGTAGTATATATATACTTTCCATTAAAGAAACACACATTTATGAAATAATAATTGTGCATGTATGTTAATCATTTTTCTTTATGAAATAGTAATTGTGCATTCTATCTGTAATGATTTGGAGGTTTAGTAAGTTTGCATGTTGAGATCAAACGTCACCAACCCCTGTTTTCGGTTGGAAAGATATGAACTAGTATCATTCGAATTAAACCAGTGTGTACCTCATTTATTAATTGAAAGATAGATTGTTCTTTTTTCACTTCTATTTTATTTTCATTTACATCAAAAGGAGTCATGTGAGGAATGTTTGTGTAGAGGAAGTAATATTGAAAACATACATCAACTACAAATTGTTGGAAGTTTTGCTCTGCTAACTCAAATGTATTTACGTAAGTACCCAGTCCGCAAGTTCTTTGATCATGTGATATTCTTCCCATCATTGAATAGTAAATTTTAACTATTGTTAAAAGAAATTGGATTCTTATTTGACAACCTGAACATTAATATTTGTGAATAATAATTATATGATCTCTTGACTAATCATGTGCCCATGTATTGGTCATGTTTTAATTGAAGATTTTGGTGGTAAGTAATCGCATGTAACCGTAGTCCCACAAAAATAACGCACAATTTGATATATGAAAGGGGTTTTAAATGACTCTAATTTGATATTACAGAAAAAGAAACAAAACAACTTGCAATTAAATATTCGATCTTGCAGAGAGAGAGAGAGAGAAATTTGCACTATTATATTTTACTGTAATTATCTTATTTAAATTTTGTTTTATATTACTTATATTAATTGAGCATTAAGTACATGAAACATGTTGAGGGTGGGAAAAGCTTGCTATGCTTTGAAGAAGCCATAGTTTGTGATGGATCCTCTCCATATTTGACTAACCTGATTCAAATAGTATTAATGACTTGGAACAAACATATATATATATGTGTGTGTGTATGTATATGTATGTGTGTGTGTGTTTGTATGTGTGTGTATATATATATTAAAAAAAATATAGTGTCTGATTTATTAGTTTGCGCATATATGGCAGGTGCGTTGCCCCAATTTACAAGTTGTGTCTGTTAAAGACTGTGAGAACTTGGAATACCTTTTTCCGTACTTCATTGCAATGCATGCTATTCAACTGGAACAGATTATCATTAAGAATGCAAGTAGCATGAAACAAATTGTTTCAGACAAAGAAGGCCTCATGGATAGCCCAGTTAAATTTGAGTTTGATCACTTAATCTCATTGGCTCTTTGGCGTCTACAAGAACTGGAGGGATTTTTTGCTGGAAATCATAGTTTACTATGTCCATTATTGAGGAAATTAGACATCCGTAACTGTAAAAAACTGAAACTCTTCAAGTCACGGTACTGGAGTAGCGAAGAAGGAGTTTTTTATAGTAATTCCCAAGTCTCAATGCATCAGCCTTTTTTCACACTTGAAGAGGTATTCATGATTTTAAATAATATCCTTATTAATTAGTTTATTTTGAATGTCATAGATGGTAATGCTTTGTTTTAGAATAATTTTTTAGAGCGAAAAGAAATGTTCTAGTTAAGCTTAATTTTGCGTGCTATGCATCTCTTGTTTCCCGCACTATTAACTTTGTATATAACATATTACAGATCATTTAATTTGCTAGTTTCATGTTGCTCTGGGCACAATGTTTGATGAGCACTTTTTACCTGTGACGTTTTTCACTTCTAATAATGAAGGTTCGTTTCACAACAAATTGTTTGACACAGGTGATTTGCAAATTGGAGAATCTGGTCCTCAACAGTGAGAACTTAAACATGATATTAGAAGGGCAGTTTTCAGTGGAGAACTTCAACAAACTCAAATTTCTTCGTTTGACTGAATTTGAAGATGACCAAACTACTTTTCTATATTTGTTTCTTCAAAATACAACCAGTCTTGAACACTTAGTTGTTGAATGGAGTTCTTTGAAGGAGATCTTCCAAGAAGAAACATATGAGAAAAGAACATTTGATGTCAGGACACGAATAAAAAAGTTGACCCTCCATCAATTTCATAAATTCCAACATATAAGTAAAGAGGGATTTCAGATAGATCCAATTTTCGAGGGTCTTGAATCCTTAAATGTGAATCAATG
The DNA here is from genome assembly GCA_034222035.1 of Acacia crassicarpa. NCBI lineage: Eukaryota > Viridiplantae > Streptophyta > Magnoliopsida > Fabales > Fabaceae > Acacia > Acacia crassicarpa. The sequence continues at coordinate 47,047,029 of JAWXYG010000006.1, read as the reverse complement.
TTCTAATTTGAAATACCTAGTGCCTTCCTCTGTAACGTTTAGTCACTTGACATATTTGAAGGTAGAAAATTGCAATGGATTGATTTACTTAATAACCTCATCAACTGCAAGAAGTCTAGTGAAGTTAACAGAAATGAAAATAAGGAACTGCAATTCAATTGAACAAGTTGTGGCAGAAGAGAGGGAGGGGTCTGAAGATGAAATTGCATTCAACAACTTAGAAGTTTTGGAGCTTGAGTGTTTGCCAATTATCAAGAGGTTTTGCTCGAGTAACTGTGAGTTGAACCTTCCATTGCTGGAGAAAGTTGTTGTTAAGGAATGCCCAAGAATGAGCATCTTCTCAGTGAAGGACACCAGCACCCCAATGCTTAAAGAGATACTATCAAAGGAAGATGATGAAAAAATATATTGGGAAGGAAACCTAAACAGAACAATAAAGAAGATGTTCGTGGATATGGTATGTTTTGATTTGACTCAAACATTTCTAATAAAATTAAAGGAAGAAAATTATTTTCTACATAATTACAAACTTTTTATGAGTTACAACGGAAATATTTAATGGGCAAATGTTTATGTTTAATTGGCTTTATTTTACTGACCTTGCACGCGCCGCAATTTTTGCAGGTGGCATTCCATAGTTTTAAGCATTTAGAGCTATCTGAATATCCTGAGTTAAGGGAACTATGGTACAACCATGTTCAGCAAGAAGTGTATGGCAACTTGAATAGCCTAGTGGTACATAAATGTGATTTCTTATCTGATGTGCTTCTACCTTTACATTTGGTGCATGTGTTGCCCAACTTAGAAAAGCTTGAAGTAAGTCAATGTGGTTCATTGGAAGCTGTGTTTGATTTAACCAACATGGATCAAAAGGAAGTGTTTGTTAAGGAGACCATTCAAATGAAGGAAATAAATCTCTCTGGTCTACCAAAGCTCAAACACATATGGAAACAAAACTTCCAAGAACTCGTCAATTCTAGAGAAACCGCAAAAGCTCATCTCCAAAATCTCCGTCCAACATGTTCTACTCAACAGGTATGATATCGGACTTTGCTTCTTTATTAGTTTGCATTACAAATAACTACCTACTTACATACTCCTTCTGGTTCTAATTATAAGACAACATTTGGAAGTAGGTTTTGGTCCTAATTATAATTATAGGACAACATTTTAATTTTTGTCAATTTCTTCCTAAAATACCCCTATTTATTCCTTTAAGTGTATTTGATTTTTGGTAAATATATGTATATGAGTGCATAAACTCTTCCAGCCAATGAAACTTTTAAATTGTTAAGTGTATATATATATATACACACACACACAAAAACATATATATATATATATATATATATGGTTGTGTGTGTGTATCTAGATATGTGTGTGTGTAACTATCAATATATGTGTGTGTACATATGTATCTGTGTGTGTGTGTGGGTGCGGGTTTATATGTGTGTGTGTATATATGCCTATGTGTGTAGATATCTATACACACACACGTGTGTGTGTGACTGTGTGTGTGTAGATATATATACATACAAACATATATTTGTGTGTGTATGTTTATATGTGTGTAGATATATACACACACAAACATATATATATATATATGTGTGTGTGTGTGTGTGTGTGTGTCTGTGTATGCATATGTGTGTAGATATATATATTCTCTAACATATATGTGTGTGTCTCTGTGAGTGTGTGGGTGTGTGTTTATATATATATGTAAATACACACACACAAACATATATAAGTGTGCGTGTGTATGTGTCTATATATATGGGTGTGTGTGTATACGCACATATATACACACATATATGTATTTATAGCTAGACTATTATTTCAATTAAAAATGTGTGGAAAGGAAAATTCTAGGTGGAAGGGGTATGTGGTAGGGGTTATTAATTCACTTTTACTTTTGTTATTTAAAATTTATATGAGGACATTTTAGGAAAATGAGTAAAATTAACTAATTTAACTCCTTTCCTTAATCTCACCATCCAGCATGTTCCATTCAACGGGTATGATATTGTACTTTGCTTCTTTATTAGTTTGCATCACAAATAACTACCTACCTACATATAATTTAAACATAAACAACGATAACTATAGTTTGTTGAGTCCTACAACATGTGTCAAATTTTATTTAAAGTGTTAGGTTTTTTATATTTCTTGAATTATTTATATCCTAGGATTAAATACGTGCTTTTTGAATGCCATAACACCCTCCAATGTCTCTTTCTCATGTTTTCGACTCGAGATTTGTTGCTGTGTTTTTAGCTCACATCCAAGCTGGTGGGTTTATGACATCTATTCCTATCATACTCTGTTTATTTTAGAAGAATAAATTTGAGATGTTAGAATAATTAACTTTATGATACTAACATTACTTTAGGTTTGCCTTTATATACTAACATTATTCAAGGATTAGAAATAGAACAGAGGTACTATTTTCTCTCTACCTTGAATCCTTCAAGTTTGCATAATATTTATTTGTATCATATTTACTCTAAAAAAAAAGGATTCAAAAGATCCAATATCTAAAGATGAGATAATATAGTGTTAGCCAAAAGGGTTTCTTTAAAGTAATTTAGTTAGCTTCCTTAATCTTCTAAATAATCTAAGTTGGTCTTATATTTTGGACCGGAGGTAATATATATATATACTTGCCATGCATTAAAGAACTACACACACACTCTATCCAAATCCATTTTTTTAAGACTTATAAGATTCAAATATATAATTTCGTGATTAGTCGTTCGAATGTCAAGTAGGTATCTGTAATGTTTTGGAGGTTTAGTAAGTTTGCATGCTGAGATCAAAAGTCACCAACCCCTGTTTTCGGTTGGAAAGCTATGGACAAGTATCCTTCGAATTAAATCAGTGTGTTCCTCATTTATAAATTGAAAGATAGATTGTTATTTTTTTTTCTTTTATTTTATTTTCGGTTTCATCAAAAGGTGTCATGTGAGGAATGTCTGTGTAGAGGAAGTAATATTGAAAACATACATCAACTACAAATTATTGCAAGTTTTGCTCTGCTAAATAAAATGTGTTTACGTACGTAGTCAGTAAGTTCATTGATCATATGATATTCTTCTGATCATTGAATATTAAATTTTAATTATTGTAAAAAGAAATTGAGTTCTTATTTAACAATCTGAACATTAATATTTGTCAATAATAATTACATGATCTCTTGACTAATCATGTGCACAGTATTGGTCATGTTTTAATTGAAGATTTTGGGGGTAAGTAATTGCTTATATATAACCCTAGTCTCACAAAAATAACACACAATTTGATATATGAAAGGGGTTTTTTATGACTCTAATTTGATATTACAGAAAAAGAAACATAACTGTTTGCAATTAAATATATCGATCTTGTAAACAGAGAGAAAAACATAAACAAAATTTGCAGTGTTATATTTTACTGTAATTATCTTATTTATTTTGACATAAAATTTTGTTTTATGTTACTTATATTAATTGAGCATTAGGTACAACGTTGAGGATTGGAAAATCTTGCTATCCTTTGAAGAAGACATAGTTTGTGATGGATCCTCTACATATTTCACTAACTTGATTCAAATAATGTTCATACTGCGGAACAAACAAATATATGTTTAAAAATATAACATCTTATTTCTTAGTTTGCGCATAGATGGCAGGTGCTTTGCCCCGGTTTACAAATTGTGAAAGTTGATGAATGCCCAAACTTGAAATATCTATTTTCACCATCACTATTCCAAGATTTGAGGCAGCTTGAAGAGCTATATATTAAATCTTGTGGTGTTGAGAAAATTGTTGCAAATGAAGAAGGATTAGAGGAGCTCAAGTTTCACTTTCCTCTGCTAAGACTGTTAAGGCTAATAAATTTGAGGCAGCTCAGCGATTTCTATCCAAAAATATATACTCTAGAGTGTCCATCATTGAAGATATTAAGTGTTACCCAATGTGAAGCATTGCAAATATTTGCATTTGAAAATTTGGATTCCTATCAGCTTAAAGGAGTTTGCGGTGACTTACCAATCCAACAAGCTTTATTTCATATTAAAAAGGTATACACTCGCTTTTTCTAGTTATTTTTGTGTTTGTAAATTAATTATCTTTAAACTAAAGGATGGTTGAGACAATCTAATAAACACATATATTATAATTATATATGTGATTGATAAATATATACACAGTATAATTATATGTGTTTTGTAAAGAAATCAGTTTTGTTAACTTGTTAGTTGATTATATGATGAAATAAACAAATTATTTTGTCTTTCTAGGTACCCGAAAACTTGGAGGAGTTATCGCTAACTAGAAAGGATGTTATGAGGATATTGAATGGAAACTATGGGAAAAAACTCTTTCAAAAGACAAAAATACTTCGTTTGGAATATTTTCAAGAAACTCCAATGAAGTTTTTAAATGAGTTGATTCAAAAATTCCCAACTACAACCACACTTCAAGCACGTTACAGTTATTTTAAAACACTCTTTCCTTTGGAAGAAATTGGTCATTATTGTATACAAAGTCCCCCGCAAATTAAAACACTGTGGCTATTTCAGTTGGAGAAGCTTGAGCATATATGGAATGATAACTCTGCATTAGATAACCTTGTTCCAAACCTTGAACATTTGCGTGTAAATGAATGTTGTAGGTTAATACGATTGGCACCACCTTTGACATCTTTCACAAATTTAATTACCTTGAAAGTGGTGGATTGCAATGGCTTGATGGACTTCATGTCACCTTTCACTGCCAAAAGTCTCGTCCACCTCACACACATGACAGTTAGAAATTGTGGGATGCTAGAGGAGGTTGTGATGAGTAATGAAGGAGGACTGGAAGAAGAAATCATATTTAAAAGCTTAAAGTATTTGGAACTAACTTGTCTACCACATTTGAAAAGCTTTTGCTTTGGGAAACACACATTCATATTCCCATCTTTGGTGACATTGAAAGTGATAGAATGCCACAAAATGCAAAATTTCTCATCTGAAATCACTGTGGCCCCATTTTTGAAATTAGTTGAAGTGGAAAATGGGAAAAAATTCTGGAAAAGGGACCTTAACATCACTATCAATCATTTGTTCCTAGAAAAGGTACGTATGCTAAAAAGTAGAAATAAATTCTATGATGATTGACTCTCCTATGGTATTCTTGTTTTTCAAGCTTGTCTTAACCTCTATATGTAAAAGCAAAAGATCAAAACTTAGACAGTATTTTTTGGTAACAAAATATGATTGACTGAAAAAAATATATGTAATACTTAAATACAGGCAAATGAAAACTTAAATATGGATACTACTGAAGCATCAAGCTCCAAGGAGCAAGTAGGACAATCCAAGCCTAATCAGGTTGCAGATATTGGGAAGCAGGATACACAAAAGAATGAAGCTTCATCAGGAACTGAGAGGCCTCATGGTCAAGTTGCTCAAAATGGCTATAGCCCTTGTGCAAATCAAGATACAGGTATTGAGATTGTCTTTCTTCTATTTTCTATGAATAAGCAGATATTTCTTTAACTTCGACCTTAATTTCTTTCACAGGTTTGAGTATCTTAGTATTTATCACTATCACTATCCTTTGAACATTTAGTGACTGATACCTTTTATTCAATAGAATGATTAGTGATGACACTTTGTTATCATATTTACTAGCTTGATTAACGTTCTCTCTATTTTCTTTTGGTTCAAATACTTTGGATTCTGATTTTATAATCTGAAATCATCTAGTAGATTTTGATCTTGTTATACTACTCCTATTTTTGTTTATTTGAAAGGAAGGCAGGTCATTATATCTTGCAAAAATCATGTTGCATTGTTTAGATTCAAGGAATGCATGGAACAAAGCTCTGCATTTTTTATTAATTAATGATTCTAATATGCTATTATGGGAATTGAAAACTATTAGAAGAATCCCAATACTCAAAGACTCAATCTAAAAAGAATCTGTTTAAACAAGCCACAACTATCAACAACAAAGAGAGTCATGTTTTTCTTTCCTTCTTCCTTTCGTTTTTTTATTTTTTGCAGTTTTAGGAGTAATATATTTTTATTTTGTTAAAATGCTGTATCATGGTATTTACTCTTGCATTTTCAGAACTAATAGGTTTAGCTAGGCGGACTCAAGAAATGAGTGAGAACATTGAAAGGCCATTAGTTGAAGCTGATAAAGTCACGGGAGTTTATAATGCAGGTACTGATATTGTTTTGACATGTCACAGATTCTCTAAATTGCTTTCTTACAGGCTATGGATGATTGTTATAGAAATCATTCTTATTTGCTATTATGGGAAATAAAATTACCAACAGAAGAATCACTGACTTAAAAGTTCCCATTTGGTGAGAATTTGCTTTATTAGATCTTCACCATCATTATTATTGCTCACAACAAAGGAAGTTACATTTCTTTAACATGTTAGAGGGAAGTTCAATTATTTTTATTTTGTTAAAGTCTGATGTCAAATATTTTAAATTTAATTTTATGTTTTACTTAATTATTGTATTGTGTCATTGTATGCACTTGGACTTTTGTTTTTTGTTTTTGTTTTTTTTTACTTTTTTATTCAGTAACAGGGATTCAAGTGACACAAGAGACTATTAATCAGATGCCCTTGGTTCAGCCTCCTCAAAAACATATTGAGTCCTATCACAATCTGGAAAGTATGTATTGATATTATTTTGTTATCTTAACTGTCATAAATGACTTTAAATGACCCTTTTTGTGTTAAATGACATTGTTGTTTTCTTCTTTTGCTTAACTAACTACCATATCCTTCAACTATGCCAACTCAAATATACCAGTGAGAGAAGGCCTCATATGACTTCTTGTCTTTTGACATTTGGAAGCATCTTTTCGTTTTCTTTGAAATATAGTGTCATTTTGTTTTCTTGTCTTTTGACATTTGGAAGCATCTTTTCGTTTTCATTGAAATAGATTGTGTCATTTTGTTTCCTAAGTATTTCTCTAAACTTATTTGTTTGGCTTCTTGACTCCAGAGGCCAATGATATTATTGAGAAACCCTCAATTCAAATTGCCCAAGAAGCACAGAGACCAGTTGTAGGACAAGACATAGGTTCTGATCTTTTTCTCTTTTATGGATATTTGATTAGATGCTCTTGCTTAATTAATTAATGATTTTGAATTTCTATCACGTTGACTGAAATTTGCTAGAAGGATCAAATGAGTCAAAAGCTTGTCTTGGAGAGAATTTATTCAACCAGTTCAAAACCTTTGTAACTAATGACAAGACAGAAAGTAATGGATTTGTTTCTCTTTATATAGAAATAATTTATTTCTATTTTGAAAAAATCTTGTCCGATAATTTTTTCGATTGTTTTTTAGCTATTGGAACTCAAGAAATTCATGACACCATGGACAAACCCTTGATTCAAACTGAACAAGATGCAGAGAAATTGGCCACAACACAAAATACAGGTTGTTATCTTGTTTTTTTAATCTTTTTTTCTTTGTAGTATTCTTAAGATAAACTAATTAATTTATCATGATGTTAATAAAAATCTTTTAGAAGAATCACTGGATCTGCATATTGAGACTCCAAAGATATGCGACACTATCAATAAGCTTCCAATTCCAACAGCTGAAAATGTATCAAACTCAAACATGATTCGTGAAGCAAGTATTGGGAAGCAAGATTCACAGAAGAATGAAGATTCATCAGGTACTGAGAGGCCTCTGGCTCAAGTTACTCAAAATGCCTACAGCCGTTCTACAAATCAAGATACAGGTATTGAATTTGTCTTTCTTTCTTCAATTTTCCATAAATAATCAGATATTTCTTTAACTTTGACCATAATTTTTTTCTCAGGTTTGAGTATCTTAGTATTTATCACTATCACTATCCTTTGTATATTTAGTGACTGATTCCTTTTATTCAATAGAATCATTAGTGATGAAACTTTGTTATCATATTTACTAGCTCGATTAATGTTATTATTATTATTATTATTGGTTCAAATACTTTATAATCTGAAATCATCTAGTAGATTTTGATCTTGTTATAGTACTCCTATTTTTGTTTATTTGAAAGGAAGGCAGGTCATTATATCTTGCAAAAATCATGTTGCAATGTTCAGATTCAACTATTCAAGGAATGCATGGAACTAAGCTTTGCATTTTTTATTAATTAATGATTCTAATATGTTATTATGGGAATTAAAAACTACTAGAAGAATCCCAATACTCATACTCAATCTAGCAAGAATCTGTTTAAGCAAGCCACAACTGTCAACAATAAAGGGAGTCGTCTTTTTCTTTCCTTCTTCCTTTCTTTTTTTATTTTTTGCAGTTTTCAGGAGTAATATATTTTTATTTTGTTAAAATGTTGTATCATTGTATTTACTCTTACATTTTTAGAACTAATAGGTTTAGCTAGGGGGACTCAAGAAATGAGTGAGAACGTTGAAAAGCCATTGGTTGAAGATGCTAAAATCACAGGAGTTTACAATGGAGGTACTAAGAAACCCTTAATTCAAATTGCCCAAGAAGCACTGAGACCAGCTGCAATGCAGGACATAGGTTTTGATCTTTTTCTCTTTTATGGATGTTTGATTAGATGCTCTTGCTTTATTAATTAATGATTTTGAATTTCTATCCCGTTGACTAAAATTTGCTAGAAGGATCAAATGAGTCAAAAGCTTGTCCTGGAGAGAATTTATTCAACCAGCCCAAAACCTTTGTAACTAATGACAACACAGAAAGTAATGGATTTGTTTCTCTTTATATTGAAATAATTTATTTCTATTCTGAAAAAATCTTGTCTCATAATTTTTTCAATTGTTTTTTAGCTATTGGAACTCAAGAAATTCATGACACCATAGACAAACCCTTGATTCAAACTAACCAAGATACAGAGAAATTGGCCACAACACAAAACACAGGTTCTTATCTTGTTTTGTATTCTTTTTTTTTCTTTGTAGTATTCTTGAGATAAACTAATAAATTTATCATGATGTTAATAAAAATCTTTTTGAAGAATCACTGGATCTGCATATTGAGACTCCAAATATATGCAACATTATCAAAAGGCCTCCAATTCCAACAGCTCAAAATGTGCCAAACTCAAACATGATTTGTGTAGCAGGTATTGGTTTCATATTGCATGCTTTAATCAATTTGACATAATTGTAGGGCAAGAAATGCATTTTTGGCAAGACTTTTGTCCCATTTTTTCAATGCTTGACTCGAGCAACTTTTTTATGTTTGTTGATTCAGCTATCGATCCATCACCTTCACAAGCTCCAGAACCTACTGATTTGTCAATGCAGAAATTGAACATTTATAAAAACTACAAGGATATAATTGACATTTCAGAACAGAACATGTCATATTTGGAGGCTGGGGTGAGTCGACATCCTCAAGTGCTTGACTGGCTCAACATAAAGCGACGAAGAGTGTTTACCTCCTCTTTCTTTTCCTTATTTGCCGACGTAACTCGTATTTTGAGGACCACTCGAAAAGTCGACTTGACAGAAGATGATCGAAACCACATCAGAGAATGTTGCAGAGCGTTAGAAGGGGTTGGCTTTGATGAGTCGTGGATCAATTACGTGCAGGGCTGCATTGAGGAATGTGGAGATGGAGAAGACCTCAAGAGGAAAGTTGAGGAGGCTGAAGGTCAGGCTTCAAATCTGAAAGATCAGATTGAGTCCATGAAAAAGGAGTTAGCTTGTGTGGAGGAATCCATAGTGTTGTTGCGTGACAAGGCTAGGAAGCTGCATGATTTCATTGAGTCCTAAACTTTGTGAGCACTCTCTTAGGGCTACCTGCTTTGACAGTTTCATGTTCTGCATTATATAATTTACTTTTGTATGTTGGTTTGTAAATTTGTCACATGCACTTTACAAGTAATCTGTCATTTGCATACAATGTCCCTGTTTTTTATGTTAGCTCTTGAGCAGTATAGGCAAAAGCTATTAATTCAAATATTAAATGGCTCCTGTATCCACAATTCATAAAATCTGAGCTTCTTTAGTTGCATAAGAAGCTATTAAAGTTTAAATTTAGTACCCATTTGAATTCACCTTAGAATCAGTTGTAAGAATTCATACTATAGTTTTCTTAAAAAGTATCTCAATACTCTGCATGTCATAAACAACTACTATTATTTTTTGTTCAATTTTTCAATTATACTCGGAATAAATCTTACAAATCAATTTCATAATTCCATTACAACGAAACTCAATTTTTTCAACTCAAATACAATCACAAACTTAATCTTTCTCAAAAATGAGGTGGATAATAAAAGAAGGAATAAAATTGGAATATCTAAAAAAAATTAAAATCTAGTATTAATTCTAAATGATAATAACCTTTAAATGGTCAAAACAGATTATAAGCAACAGCTTTGAAAAAATATGGAGTATATAATACTCTATTTGTTCTTTAATACAAGACATATTTATCTAATGTAATTGAATTAAAAAAAATAACTAAATTAGATAATATGATATATATTTTTTAAAACTACCTAAGCACCTTACATTCTTACATTAATGACCGGAATGCATATTTTGCCTATACTTCAATTTTTTTTGTCTTAATCTAATAGAAACCATATTCCTGGTCCCCTTTATTAACTGTTAACTCCACTGATCTGCAGAGACATTAATAATTGCATCGAATGGAATAATTACATAAGTTGAACCGAAAGAAGCAACACTCACGAAGCACATTACACAAACTCAGAAACAACCAAAACATGATGGCGTGGGTTCAGCAACAGACGAGTCTTGTTTCTTCCGACGAAGTTGCTTAAAGAACGCTTTTACCGATCCTTCCACCCCATCCTCATTTTCCATGGCCTTTGCTAGTTCAATTGCATGATCCTTTACCTGCAATCACATCATATTACACATATAAACATGTTGGTCATCAATTTTCCAATAACTAGCGTCGTAGCTCAAAACTGGTTCTTCTCAACTGGCAAGCAAAAGCAGAGAGAGGAGATGGGTGGTGATCCAGTACAACTATCCGTCATTGATGTATCACTTTGTCTTCTCATAAATAAGCTATCTTTCTATATATATACAACAACAACAACAACAACAACAAAGTAATCCTATTAGATGGAATCGGTTATATGCTTGATCAAAAACCAAATCTTTCTATCTCTCTCTCTCTCTATATATATATATATAGACACACACACACAAATTAAATGTTAATCTTGCGTTTGTAGAAAGGTTTAAACGATGGATACTAATAAAGCAGCTCACATGCAAGGGTTCATAATAAGTCATTCTCTGGCCGTCAAAAATCTAGTTTAGCACAACCCACCAAACTATGATGGATTATGTTAGGCTTGACTAAGACTTTGCCGCATTTTAGACAATACTCCCTCCCGTCCTATTTATAAGGACAACTACCAAAATCACATGGTTCAAAGTGTTACTTTAAAGTAATAAATGAGTAACTTATGTACCTTTCTTTGGAAAGAACGTACATGAAAGATCATGGGTGGAAACTTATTGTAGCAGAGAGATAATAAGTGACATATATTTAATAAAGGTAAATACGAGGGGGAGATAATTTAAAATTTCTTAGAAATAGGATTTGTTCCTTATATTAAGAACTGCCCCTGTGTAAGAAAATGTTCCTTATAAAAAAGGACCGGAGGGAGTATTGTATAAAATGAACTAATGAAGCAAAGTCTTATGCGTAACTTGTTCAAGCGTCACAGTCAATTCTACCAGGAAGGTCAGTTACCATATCTATCTAATGCTATAAAATACGGGCAAGTATATATATCTCTCATGAACAGCGTCGTTTATGCATCAATAATTAGCAGACAATGCATACGGAAGTTAAGGCCCCTCTTTAGTTCTGACATATATATGCTTCTTTTTGTTGGCTCTCATATTATCAAACTTAAAAGTAACAGAAGATTATATATTACCTTGGGATCTAGCATAAAATTTATCGCACCAACCAGCCTAGGAAGAGAAAACTCATCAATTGGGATGGGTTCTGGACCAACTCCTTTGGCATGTACACGATCCCCCCAAAATGGTTGATCACCAAAGAATGGGACTATGGTCGTCGGGCACTAGCAAGAAACATAGCAACCATCAAAAAATAATAATTGTTTTTTGGGGGGAAAAAAACAGAACAGAATCAGAATATGTGAAACTTGCCTATATTGAAATGGATCACAAATATAAAATCATCAAATTGTTGGTAGAATAGAAGATATTATTTGTATTGTGTTGGATTCTGATAATTTTATTAGGCCATTATTTTAAGTTAGGAATAAACTTCATTTTAAGTTGCTCCTAGAAGATATGCTAATGAAGGGAGCTGTTTTAGGAACAATAGATGGGATGCAATTATTTCACAGAAATAATTGAAGTAACAACTAAAGATACAAAGTAGTATTACACCAAAAAAAAAAAAAAAAAAAAGATACATAGTAGTATTATACTTTAATTATTTGTATTTGATCAATTATGCACACAGAGAGAGAGGGAGAGAATCTATAAATTATTTACTGCAGCCTTTAGCCCAGCAGCCGTAGTTCCTGCACCTCCATGATGTACCTGGAAGAAATGGGGAGAATTAAAGAATAATAATTTGCAAAATAAAATAAAGTATTATACTTCAATAAGGTTATGGTAGCTTAGGTTCAACCGTGGGTTTGGGTCTAGAGAAAAGGGAACCAAATATAACCGAAACAGCATGAGATAACTACCATCATGCAATAACTATCTGTGACAGAGATTAATAGCGTGTTAAGCATTAAGATGGTGATTTCCAACAATGTTGGAGCCCTTGACAAGGCCAAAAAATTATACTACCTCCAACCCTTAATATAAGACAGATTGAGGAAATTAGTTATTTGTTAAAAATATCAGTTGGTTTTCCTAAAGTAACCTCATAAATTAGTTGCATTGAAACTATTCCTTGATGCCAACTCCTTTGAGCCCATTTAGATTTAGCTTTTGGAGAATAGCTTTTGAGATTTACAAGGTAAAATGGCTTTTTCAAAATAGCTTTTTGCACAATAGATTATTCAAAAAAGTGATTTTGATAAAATGATAGTGTTTGGGAATTGTTACCAGAATAGCTTTTCAAAAGTCAAATTTACCAAAAAGGACATTAGCTTTTGGTATAATTGCATATACAAGATAAGACTATATTTTAAATATTTTTAACATTAAATTTCATAATAAATACAAAAAATTACATAAATTTGTGTACAAGATTAAAATCCTTAAGGGCACTTTCTAATATTGAAAAAATACTTCATGATCTTGAAAAATTTATTTTAGAATATTAAAAAGTATTTCATGGTAATGACTGATCTTCAAAAAATATTTCAAGGTATTGACGGGTACTAAAAAGATACTTAAAGATATTGACTGATATTAAAAAAATACCTCTCATGATCTTAAAAATTTATTTTAGGGGATCTTGAAAAAATATTTCAAGGTACTGACTAATCTTTAAAAAAAATTCAGGGTACTGATGAGTACTAAAAAGATACTTAACGATACTAAAAAATTACTTCATGATCTTGAAACTCTTCTGGGATATTAAAAAAATATTTCAGGGTACTGACAGGTTTTAAAAAGATACATAAGGATACTGAAAAAATACTTCATGATTTTGAAAATTTATTTTAGGATATTAAAAAAATATTTCGGGGGTAATAACTGATCTTGAAAAAATATTTGAAGGTATTGACGGGTACCAGAAAAATAGTTAAGGATATTGACTGGTACTGAAAAAAATACTCCTCATGGTCTTTATAATTTATTTTAGGATCTTGAAAAAATATTTCAGGGTGCTGACAGATATTAAAAAGATACTTAAGGATACTGAAAAAATACTTCATGATTTTGAAAATTTATTTTAGAATATTGAAAAAATATTTTAGGGTAATGACTGATCTTGAAAAAATATTTCGGGATACTAAAGGGTATTAAAAAGATACTTAAGGATAATGAAAAAATAATAATGATGGCAGAGGAGAGAGAAAAATCTAAAAAAGTAGTTTTTCCCAAAACCTAGGTTTTTGAGCCAAAACCATGATTTGGGTGCAAAATAACTTCTGGACATTTTTTAGAGTGTTTGGCAAACTTTTGCCAAAACCAAGGTTTTGTTTCCAAAACCTAGTTTTTGAAATTTGCCAAACAGGCTAATTGACACGAGCAATCAATGGAGATAGCTTAGGAAAAAATAATAAGCATGAATGAAAAAGTGGATCAAGGTCTTATATTTAAAACCAAATCTAATCTCCAACTAACTCTTATATTTAAGACCAGAAGTAGTAGTAAAATGTAAGGTTATTATAGCAAGACCCCAACACACTCGACCACGTCTGAACCAGCAAGGAATATGAAATAAAATTTTTGAGGATGAGATTTATGTCAGGGATTTCTTGATGTCAAAGTATCTTTGAATTTGTGTTGAACCCAAGATTGACAGAAAGGAGGATCTCACCACAGCCTTGCAGTGTAAGAATAGCCAGTCGTGAGGGCAATTATCCAATAAGTATATAGATTCCTTTGGTTCAGCCACTGGAAGAAGCATAAATAGTTTAAAACCAAATACAATTACTATAGAAAAAGAAAGCAAGATTTTTTTTTTCCTTACAGTTTCCGAGACCTCCCCATCCCTTATTGATGATGCCCCTCTGTCCAGTTTTTTCTAGTGCTTCTACAATTATTTGAGTCATTTTTTCAGGCTCTTGAACAGGCTGTAATAAGTGTACGAGAAAACACATGTAGTCAATAAGATCAGTAGAGTAAAGATAAAATAAAATTCAATTCATGAAATTCTGATTCCCTTCTTTATTATTTATTAGTAAATAACGACAAAAATTCAAATCGGGAAGTACTAAATTGCATTAAGGATGCAACAATACAAACATACACACAATATGTATATTATCCTTCATATTACATCATCCTTGAGGAGCACAAAGACTTGACAACCAGAAGGTAATTAACTATTACTGGCTCTTTTAGTATGATAAAAATCGATAAAAACAATCAAGAGGACCATTTGATTCTCATTTCAAACGCAAGTAGAGTAGATCAGTAGACCCTCTGCAAATTATGATAGATGCAAGTTATACAACAATTAACTGATGCTGCAGACTCACATGTCAGTAAATCATAACCAAATTAGATTGCTTGAATCTTATTCCAAGAAGCAACATAAAGTTCCAATCCACTTTAGCACACAAGAATCATATGGAAAAAAGTGCATAATGGAAATAAGACTTACCAGGCTACCAAATCCAACGTAGATAGGCTTGTCACCCTCCTCAAGCCACTTTACAAGTGACTCTGGAGGTTTATAGTTTGATGCAAGATCAAGGAAACAAAACCCAACAACATCAATTTTTGGACCCCAATCTGCAAAACCAAGAAATAATAGAGATTAGATCCTCCTGACATTGTGCCTTTTACATTTAGCTAACAGTTCAAATAGGATGAGAAAAATAAACAATATAAATAGTGGAAAAAGATCACTTTCTTTGAGAGAGAAAATAAAAACAAAACAAAAAAGTGGATTTTTTCTGGGGAGGGGAAGGTGAAGAATTTATTCAAGGAACAAAAAGGGATAGAAGGAAATAGCAGAATCAAGGAAGCAGAATACCCAAGATTGATTGAGGTTTTTCCCAACAACAAAGCACATAGTGCCTTCGCCGAAACTTCTTCCTTAGTTGAAAGAAATTTCCGTTCATTTGGCACCAAAAAACAACAGCAGAAAATAAAGGTTTCAAAGAAAAAAAAAAAAAGAATCAAGGACACTGAACTGCCATGATATGAAACATTATTAGATGTGCCGCATATAAATATGACTATAAATATAAAATGCTATGATTGAGATCTAAAACAAACCTTTTGGTTTAGGAACAAGGTGAGGGCTCCATATATATGCATGTGGCACATCATTATCAGAGCCTTGTGAATGTAAACCACTTAAATATGTGACTGGCCGCAGCTTTAACTTTTTCTTCCTAAGATCATTGATCAAGTCTCGTATTCCCAGCCAAATCAATGTGTCAACAATATGATATGAAAGCTGAAATAGTTAAACATGACTGATTTCCGGTTAAAATACGTGGAGAAAGAAAGTGAAGTAATCATAAGTTCATAACTGATGAAAATTTAAGAAACTCACCCTATATCCAGCTGATTGCTTTACACGGGACAAAGGATGTGGAAATTCACTAGTAGGCCTGAAGGAAGAAGACAGTGCATACAATGCAGATTTAAATTTACCACAGAACAAAATACTATTAACAATTTTTTAGAAACATAAAATAAAATTTTGTAAACTAGAAAATGTTAAAGATGTAAAATTATAATACCAAGATTAGACTTACGTCCATGGCATTGTAAAAAAAATATGTACTGGTATTTTCAGTGCCTCTGCCACATGGGTATGACCTAAAATTGAATATTGCAATGTTCGTCAGCAAAGTATGATAAACATTAAACAGATGTGTTAGTTGATGACCGACTAGTAAAAAAAGATGGGATTTGTTTCACAAAATAAAATTGGAAGTAATATAAGATCTCATATCATTACATTACAGCAAGCTGAAAGTTATTAGTGCAGTATTTTTCTCTGAAATCAGTAAACAGCCACTAGTTTGGAACTTATACAGGATATGAAAAGGTTACCTAATTAAGGTATATAAATAACTTAGTAAAGTCTTTTTGGTTAAGAAAATATGAAAATAGTTCAAGTAGCGCACCAAAAAGTAAGTGGCATAAGTGTCTGTCTGTGATTATGTCATCATTGAGTCCTTCATTAGTGTATTTTGTTTGTTTCATTCCTTTCCTCCATTACTTTTGCATTACCATGGCATTTCCTAAACAAGACCTCATGATTTAGCTATAATCCCATCTCATAATTATTTTGAAGTTATTTTATTTAATAATTAAAAATTAATAATTTAATCAACATAGGAAAAACTAAATTTCTCTAGCGAACAAATTAGATGAACAACTAATAGCAATCCTGATCCTCGCTATCAGTTGATTTATTCAAGGAAAAAAAAAAAGCTTCTTTGAGAAGAATAATATCAATTATTATTTGCTTGTTATTTAATTAATTGAATTTGTTTTTATTATTATCTTTAGGAAATTAGGAAATAAGTGGAATATCCACTAAATTGATTTAGTTGCTAGAATCTAAGATTATGAATTATATGAATTTCATATTTTGGATATAATTTTTGAATTTTGGATAGACTCTTTCTCTCTGTAAATTATAGGCCAAATCAATAAAGGCATCAAGTATTTCAGAGAGTAAATTGGTAGAGGAGATTTTCCTGCATTGTTTTAGAGAGGAGGTGAGATTCTTGCCTACCCTCCATCTCATAATTTCTCACAGCTTTCTCAACTTATTTTCTCATATCAACTTTATTTATATATGTTTACATTCTCATTTTCATATAACCTTCCCATAAGCTTACTCCCAAATCGGGACCTTATCATTGGTATCAGAGCAATTCGATCCAAAATGTTACTTAGCCGTTCCATCCACTCTACTCACAAATCGGTACCTCATCATTGTTAGAAAACCCCGAAACATAGCTAAAATTGACAAACTACAATCATCTCCGAATAGCCAGTCTCAGTACCACTTTGTGAACGGGCACTTATTCTACAAAACCATATTAGTCATACCAAATCTCCCGAAGCTTAAGGAAAAATTAATGGCTGAAGCACATGACACTCAAATTGGGGGACACAGTGAGTATCTTAAAACACTAAAGAGGCTTGGTGATCAACTTTATTGGAAGGGAATGAAGGCTGATGTTAAACACTACATCCAACGTTGTTTGATATGTCAACAAAACAAATATGAAACCCTAGTACCCGTAGGACTTTTACAACCTTTGACCATACCAGAACGCATATAGGAAGACATCTCACTTGATTTCATTACAGGACTACCCAAATCTAAAGGATTTGATGTGTGATTTTGGTAGTAGTTGAAACGCTTAGCAAGTATTTCCATTTTATAGCTCTTTCTCACTCGTACCTGCCAAAACAGTAGCTACTCTATTCTGTCAAGAGATAGTCAGATTACATGGGATGCTTATATCCATTGTTTCTGATAGGGGCTCGCTCTTAAGCAAATTCTGGCAAGAACTATCTTGCCTCATTCAGACACGTTTAAATATGAGCACTGCTTATCATCCACAGCCCGACGAGCAAATAGAGGTGGTCAACCGTTGTTCGGAAGCCTATGTCTGTTGTTTTGCTCATAATCAACCCAAACAATGGAGTACGTTCTTGTGCTGGGCCGAATTCTCTTTTAACACAGGATACCACGTATCATCAAAGGACACTCCTTTCAGGATAGTTTATGGACATGACCCTTCGCTTTTACTACCTACTGTGAAGGATGAAACATTGGTAGCAGAGTTGGAAGACCAATTAGAAACGCATGACGCCATGATCAAGGTCTTAAGGGACAACCTCCTTAAAGCACAACTCCAGATGAAATTACATGCCAACCAACACCAAAGAGACCTTGAGTTTACACTCGGAGAAGTAGTCTGGTTAAGAATTCAGCCATACCGCCAACATTCTGTGGCTAAGAGAAGGTTTGACAAACTTTCACCTAGGTTCTTTGGCCCTTTCAAGGTTCTCAAGAGGGTAGGTAAGGTGGCATACGAACCAGAGCTTCCTTCCAATGCCAAAATCCATCTCGTATTTCATGTATCCTTACTTTGCAAGGCCTATGGACAGCTCCCTCTTAACCCATCACCACCGCTTCCACTTTCATCAAATATGGAGCTCCTTCTCTCACAATGCTGAGTCTTGAAACATTGTTGGGACCAAGGGAAAAAGCTTGAGTTTCTTGTTGAATGGGAGCACCGTCCTGTTGAAGATGCCACTTGGGAGGAATAAGACTTAATTGCTGAACAATTCCCGCATTTTCGACTTGAGGACACATTGTTTTCCAAGGGGAAGATATGATAGCAATCTTGATCCTCGCTATCAGTTGATTTATTCAAGAGAAGGAAAGCATCTCAGAGAAGAATAATATCAATTATTATTTGCTGGTTATTTAATTATTATTTAATTAATTGAGTCTGTTTTTATTATCTTTAGGAAAAAAGTGGGATATCCCACTAAATAGATTTAGTTGCTAAAATCTATGATTATGAGTTATCTGAATTTCATCTTTTGGATTAAGTATTTAAATTTTGGATAGAATCTTTCTCTCTATAAATTATTATAGATTAGATCTAGTGCCTCATCGGCGTCATCGCATAGAATATTTCAGAGTAAATTGGCATAGAAGATTCTCCTGGGCTGTTTTAGAGGAGGTGAAATTCTTACCTACTTTCTATCTCAGAATTTCTCATAGCTTTCTCAACTTATTTTCTCATATAAACTTTAGTCATCTCTGTTTACATTCTCATCCTCATATAACCTTCCCATCAGCTTACTCCCAAATCGGGACCTCATCAACAACATGAAGGGAAAGTTAAAATGCACAAATTATAACCAATCATATCAAAATGTTGCTGACAAAAAAACTATACCATATGCTGGGGGATTGGCGATGATTGCATCTGCTTTGAAAGGAATGCCAGACTCTAAATCAGGTTCTTTACAAGCCGGAAGCAGAGAGAAAATTATTTCTTTCATTTGTTGTCGTTGGATAGGTATCTCAGAAGGTCCTGAAGGCAGGAAGCCCTTATTTTTTACCATATCTGTTCCAGAATGAATTTAAAAATTAACATGTCAAATTAAACTACTAGAAGTGAAACCATAAAAATAGTACTAGTAGATGTTAAATTCCAAGATCTTATCTGAAAATCAGCATGCTACATATATTTAAGGACCTTTTCATTGGAACAAGCTTTTTCCAAGTTGCAGATGTAATATAAAAGAGGGGAAAAAAATGAATTTTTAAAGGGAAGCCCTGACAAAATAGAAAATATTTGGGAGGATGAATATATACTAGAAACATACATGAACGCATGCAATTCTATTCATGTAAGTTCTAACCACGCAAAATAAAACTCAGTGTTACAGAATCGAAGGGGGGATACATGACAGGCAAAAGAAATGATATTTAACAATTATGTATTTACAGAAACAATAAATATAGATAGGCACAGGTGTATTATCTGGCCCACAAACAGAAAAGAGTTCCAGTAACCATGCATTGATATCAAGATACACCCAAACCAACTTTACACACCATAAGATTTTCCAGCCCCACATACACCTTAGTAGCATCAATTCAACTTAATTTAGGAGTAAGAGAGTTTGGCAGTAAACATAATCCAACCACATAAAGAAACATACAAGAAAACAAGCAGTGTTGAGTGTAAAACCTATGAAATGGAAGACACTCATGTTCATAACCATTTGTATAATATGATGTATAAGAGTTGTATGTGTACATACAGCCAGCAAGGATTTTTGGATCACCGCCTAAAGGATAAAATTCCAACCCAGATGTCAAGACAAATTCCTTAAAATTCGAATGAGTTGCTAATCTTACACGGTGGCCATAGTCCTGCAAGCAAATTCATGCAAAATCCTCAGTTTTGAGCTCAATAAATTCTATGGAAAAGTCAACACAAATGAAAGTAGATCTCGGTTTACCTATATTTTATCATAGGAAAACCAATTTGATTAATTTATAAATTACCAAATTTTCCAATAGAAGTTTGACAAGTGTAGTGAAGTGCAAAACTCCTGTTAATAAACACTTCGATGCAAGCAAGAAGAGAGAAGTAGCACAGAGATAAAGCTTATCGCAATCAGACAAACGAAGGAACCAAGGATGAGTATGAAACTTGAAGAAATAGCAATACTGGCAGCAGGAATCCGAAGCCAAATGGCAACGACAGAAAGTAAACTACTCAGATAAAGAAGAGTGACTACTCACCGTAGAAAACTATAAATGCCATTAAACCATCAACCTCCAGATAGAGGAAGAAACCTATGTCTTGACTTACTATTATAGTAAGGCAAACAGCGACAATGTGCCAGATATGTCACAGAAGAAACAAGACACAAGCTTTAAATTCTGAATATCTGGAAACTATGAAAGAAAGCAGAAACCTATTAATGAATTTTCAAGAGATAACAGCAAGCTCCATTATGAAGCGTCAAAAATAAAAATGACAGGATGCACCTAAGCAAAGCATATTTGGCAAAATAACCACATGATTGATCTATTTTACAAAGGACGTATTGCAAACCTTGTGAATTCACAATCCAATTGTCTCCAAACCAGAAACTTGTCACCCAGTCGAGGGTCACAAAAAGCATCAAGGAATTTAATAATCACAGTACAATCCAGTACACAAGGACAACTAACACCCCACTCCAACGACCACTACAAAAAAACAGGAGGAATGACCACAAAAATGACAATTATGCAGAAGCTTAAAATATTTGAAATGTACAGGTCTCCACCAGTTTTGCATGTGATGTGACATTAGTTCATTTTACTAGTTTTTGTAGCAATGCAGAGATCACAGGGCAAGTTTCATGGCAATGTGCTTTCTTTGCAAGGATAAAGGAATAAAAAATCACTTGGGAAGAAATTTTGATCTCACTTTTCTGACTTATTAATGGTGTTTGGGCGATGTACACATCCAGAGGCTGTCCTTGCCTGAAGCAGAAAAGGATTAGAGAATCTCATTGCATTTATGTGTTCTTTTTAAATAATATTTTTAATTTTGCTTAGCTTAGAAGTTGAACATATGATCTTTTTCTCTACATTAAATTTCTTTTTGGAAAACATATTTAATTCTCAATGAAAGATTACATGCTTATGTGCGTACGTGTATATATAACATTCAAAACAGGGAAAACATAAAATAGGACATATGTTTTATCTCTATACCTGCAACCGCTTGCCTATTGCAACAAAAGGTTGCACATCTCCACGTGTCCCAACAATAAGTATTACTATCTGTAATGGGGGTATGCGTTGAGGGTCTGCTTCTTCAAGTTGATCATCATCAACAACAGCATGTACATGTGATTGAGCACCCAGAGCTTCAGGCTCTGCATCTCCTGGAACTTCAAATTCTACAGTTCCATCACCTTTTACAGTTGCTATTCTGTTCAATAATTTGAGCTGCGCAGTTGTATCCAGTAATGGAGGTTTCAAGCGCATAGGTTTAAAAATAAAGATGATAACGATCAGAAGATAAATGAAAAGAAGAAAAATTAGGAGAAGAAGATAACAGAAAATGATTGAACGAAACACAGAACCCATGATAATAAATCCTATTTAGGTGAGCTATTGTCAATTTGGCATTGCCTCCACCTTTTACACATTGCACCTTTTTCCTCTTTTCCTAATAAATAAGTAAGAGAGCTGTAGAAGCACTCATCACTTAGTATTATGGCCAACTTTACATGCTTTTTGTAAGAATGTTATGCTTACAGAATATTTTATATTTTCGATTAAGTCTAGTACCAGATCAAATGCTTCAAAGTGCTTGAACAAAAGTCTTGATTTAACAAGAATACAATCACATTATTCATCTTTATACCCCAAAATTGATAGTCTTAAAGTACAAGCAAGAGATATGATGAACACTGAGTAACAAATATACAAAATAATTCAAGCTTGTTTTAGCAACTTTTTATTCCAAACTTCTTATTCGACCATATTTTCTTTCCTGATGGATAATTGAGATCATTACAAATACCTATGTGCGAAGACAAGCATCCTAGAGATCAAAGAAAAGATTCAAAAGAAAGAACAAAGAAACGCAAATACATTCTTCCAGTTAGAGATGAAAGGTATTCCTAGGTCTTTACCAAACAGATTAAACTTATGAATCACGGATCCTTGATATGGAATAAAACTTTTAAAGAAAAAGTAGCCCAGAAATCAAATTTCACTGCCCCTGTTCTCATAATTATATCTTTTTGGCAGTTGCACACGCACTCCTATATTTTTTTCTACATTTCAATCCAAAAGCTTTTTATGTGAAGGATTTGTGTTAGATATGAAGGCTACGCAACTGTCTACCAGACAGTTTAAGCCATTTCTAGCATATGGTGAGTGATAAAACTGTCACCTTTTCCGCCTTTGTGGATGAAGATGCGAGAGAGAGAGAAGAATATGAAAAGTATATTCTTGAATTGATACATGTTCATATACAAGAATGGGTATATATACACATATGGGGGAACAAGGGGGTAATGACTCATTAAGAGTATTGATTACCTAACTAATACCGTAATCCCTATAATCCCTAATCAGTAGCGATACTCATAAATTACAATATATTTGCTTTGATTATTTCCTAACAGTGGAAAAGGAGTAGAGTTCAATCCAATTAAAAGTCATTGGCAAAATTCCTTCATTTCCACTAAAGATTTAATTCTGCTTGCAAGTGCCAATGTAACTCTATAGCCACCATATTTCTATAACAATTCCTACCGTTACATGCAATGGGAGTCTGCCCTTTTTCCCTTTGCTTGATATGGTACGTTAAAAACTATTCCTATGTGAACAGTTAGTACTAGCCATTAAAAGGGGGAAAAAAAGAGAAGAAGAAGATGAAGCATTAATTGGAAAATAGTAAACAGGGATTAAATTCAAGGACAAACGCACAATCATAAATCTTAAAAAGAAAATACCTTCTTCTTGACAGGAATTTTGTTATCAAAAATCTGAGCTGCATCTTTAGGCTGCAATTGTCTCTGCTTCACAGATTTTGATCTTCCGAACTTAAAATGAGCTGAATTTGAACCCAACTTGTCTGCAAGTGATGTTTCTGCTGGCAAGGTGTTCATTTTAGACAGACTCTTGCTAGAAATGCCTGAATAAAGAGAAAACAAGACATCCATTGGTATATAGCTCATTCCATGTTTTTGTACACAGAAAAGATCATTAATAGTAATTGTTAAAAAAAAAAAATTGAGGTTTGCAACTAGAGAATGTGGCTCTTCAACTATCTCTATAATTTTTATATAGAAGTTTACTAATTTAACAATTAGTGGAAGATCAATTAGATAACATTTTGTGAAGTTAACAGGAGAAGATTCCAAAATTTGAAGAACAAAGGGAGAGCAAGGAGGGAGTTTGTGCAGTGCTGTGCCTCATGTAGTTTGCCAAAAAAGTTTTTGAAAAATATAACCTGACAGACTACGTCAGGGTCCAATTGAGATTTTTCCCTCTTCTCTCCTTCTTTGACAAGTTCCTACACAAAGATTTATTATGACAGTGTATTGTAGTTGCGAGCCCATATTACCCCTTATCTCATTCTATTCCTATTACATGTCTTGGCAAATTTTAGATATAAAAAAATTTCAATGAATACTAAGTTTGACAACATGTTTCAGCTTTCCAGAGCTATATTTATTGGATTGGATATGTTTATCCAGTCCTCCTCAGATCTGCTTGGGTGTTAGCTTGATGACATGCTTTGGCCGAAGATTGAAACTTTTTTATGATATTCCAGTGAAGGGGTAAAGGGACATTTTCTGAGGATGTTGTTCTTTTATTCTTTGCTCCCCCTCAATTCTTCCAACTTAAAAACTGTGTCTTTTCCTTTTTGATCTATTATTCTTTTTTCTTAGAGTACTTTAGCTGATTACTTTATTCCCCTTTGGTACCTCAAGTAACAGAAAATTATGAGCTGATGAATGCATATAAGGAAGCAAAAAAAAGAAGTCAGACATGGTGATGTGCCACTGAATTTTGAAAAATGCTGAGCTAAGATTAGCAAGATGAGTTAAATACAATTGAATAATTTATCTATTGCGAGAGAAAAAGAGGCGGAGGAACCTGAAAAATTAAATAAAAATGGGAAAACCATTTGGAGGTACATATACTTTCACTCAATTTTTTATTTGGTAATTGTGTGTTTTTGTCTCTTAATTAAATAATTAATAATTAATTTTCCTTTAATGGAGCAAAATTTAAGCATTTAGTTAGGAGATAAAAACACATAGATACTAAATTAAAAATTGAAGAAAACTATAGGTACCTCCAAATGGGTTTTCCAACAAAGATTCCATTCAAGATTATAAATCGGCATAAGAATCGTGAATTGGAAAGCCTATTTTCAGAACTGTGTATCGAAACATATTATAAATCGTAAGATTCATGATCAATTTTAAGGATGATATTAATGTAATTTTCATATAAGAGAACATCAAATGTTTGTACATATTAGCATAGCATTTTAAAGGCAAATAACACTTCAGGAAAAATAAATAAATAAATTAGAGTTTTCATTAGGATAAGTGATCAGGGATTAAAAAAGAAAAAATTCTGGACAAAATCAAAAAAAGAAAAAGCAAAAATGGGTTTCCTAAAGTCCCAGGTAGCACCAGATCTGGCCCAATCTGTGCGCAACCCGGTTCAATGGTTCATCAAGACTCGCAGCAATGGTCGTGCGATTCCTAGGATTCTAGCTTGTATAGCTCCTAGAAACGCAAGATACACGCATAAGTAAGATATGTCAACAGCTTCGCATTTTATCCACCTGTTTTGAATCGAATCATGAGATATGACTCAAGATCGGTGGGATTCTAACTCCCATGATTCCATTAAAAACAAGTAATGATTGACAGATTTCAAAACAAAGAGGTTGCACGCACGCAGAATGCAAACTTCAGTAACTTAAAAATCAGTAAGTCGTTACTGAACTAGTACCACCCATTTCCGATATTCATCTTTCATCACATATATGTACTAAAATAGACGCACGCACAATGCAAACTTCAGTATCCAAATTTCGCTACAAGCCAAATTCCCCCAACTAAACAAAGCTTACTAAAAATGTCAGCTTCAGAAAAGTAATTCATGTCCCACGTCAAATTATTTTGCCAATCTTCACAAAAAAGATACTTTTAGCGGCTCAATACATGAACTTAAATCAAAATACCGACTTTTGTTTTAATTATTCATGCATTTTCCTAGCAGCAGGCAAAAAAGTCGAAATTTAAGAAAAGAGCAAAAGAAAGACAGTTTTAAACTTCAGGGAAGAATCCTGGGATTCTGTTCTCGCAATTCAATCGCCAAATAACAATTGTACCCCTAATTTGGTAAATGCTTTGTTAATTTACAAAAACAGAAGCTTAAGAGCTTGAAGGCCAAATTTTACATACCTGAAGAAGGAATGCCCCCATTATCACCTGAAAGTTCACTGCCACCATTTCTGACATCATACACTTCCTTACTAGTTCTTCCGCTTCCAGCACCTACTTCACACTGGGCAGTGACGGAGAGATTACTAGAACAGGCGGAGTTGGAAGAAGAGCTGCGGAGGATTCTCGGCAAGTCCGCCATTGCCGCCGTCAGCCCCGGGAAGCCAAATCGATAGTGTTGATCTCGATCGGGCTTACAGCTCAAAAGAAGAGAAATGAGTGATCTACAGAGGCGAGAGAAAATCTAGATCGGCCGTAATAGCCCAAAGAACAGAAATAAGTGGTATATAGAGATTAGAGAGTAAAGTTGCTCAGGATAATAGTATTATATTCAGTCTTGGTCCTACGCGGTGAGGTGCAAGAATTCAGAAGAAGTATCTTTTGCCAGGATTCATGGCATGGCGAAGATATACAGCGTGTCAAAGAGAGAGAATACGTGAAAGGAAGGTTGGCGATGACGCTGAATGAGGTGTTGAATCGCGAGCGACCCGCGGGTGCATAAATCGAGAGATAAATGTATATATTAAATATTAATATTATACTATATGATAGCGTGATGCGCGTGGGGAAGTTAGAGGAAGATTATAGATAACCTAACAAATTAAAATCCAACAATCCAACTAATATTAATTTCAGTTAACTGTTAATGTGATTTACATATTTATTTTTATTTAAAAATAAATCTCTTAATTTCGACCAAAAAAAAATCTCTTAATTAAAATTTCACAAGTAATAAAAAAATAAATCTTATAAAAAATTTTAATTTTATTAAAATATGATCTAATATTTAGAATGTATATCATATTAGTTCATGAGTTGTTGTATTTTCATTGGTTAGACCATAAATGACATGGCAAATTAGACCTTTCGGACAATACATAGATAGAAATAGCAATAAAATAAAGGTAAATATTCATTATACTTGTATTTTTGTTTAAAAGGATTTAAAGCTTTTAGGAATGGTAACTAAACTATTAATATAGAGCAATTAATTTTCAAGTCTTAATTAGATATTTTTGTTTAAACGGGTTTAAAAATTTAAAGAATGGTAACTAAATTATTAATAAAGAGCAATTAATTTTCAAGTCTTTATTAGATACATGTAATTTTTTTTTATCAATACCTTATAGTTTTACCTGATTTTTAATAAAGTCATTGTATTTTCAGGGGAGCAGATAATCTCAAAACCGAATTTTCTCATCATCATACTATTATATACTACTAATATCTATTTCAACTAAATCATAGGCAGCCATTATTGGCTCCTTTAAAACATTTTCCAAACACCAAGAATATGCCGACCATATGCAACTTCCAACTGAACTCAACAAGAAAGATTGTAATAAAGGTAATACCTCTTGGTCTTATTTACAAGACTGAGTTGACTTTTAAAAAAAAAAAGATTAAGGAGACTAAATACCACATTGGTTCTACTCATAAGTCTCTTTTGACCAAAAAATTTGGTTCTATTTATAAGTCCTCTTTTAGGTAATAAATGAAATTGTGACAATATAACTCATATTATTTGTACTGATGAAAATAAAGAGAGAATAAAAAGTTGAAAGATACTCATTCATAAATTAAAGTAAAGTTGAAAATTTACCTCATAAGCATTTAGCCGACTACATCTCCTTAATATATGTGATTTGGTCAAAAGGGACTTATAAATAAAACAAGAGTGATAAGTTACCTAATAATATCATATATTGTAGATCATTAAATTATATATTAGTTTATTAGTTAAACTAATTAGTTTGGATGAAAAAAAAATACAAATACAATTGCTCTGAAGTAATTTAATGAGTTTTCTTAATTTCTTCCCAAAAAGAAAATCAACTTAGACTGAAAAAAGTATTACAGAGTCCCATTGTTCTCACTTCTCCCCACCTTCTGCCATCTTCATTTTCTTTTTCTTAAGAAAGAAAGTGAATTAAAGGATAGCTTGCACGTATCAGTAAGAAGCAATAGAGTGTCCCAATAATCTTCCCTGCACAAGACTTCTCATATGGTCGATTAATTGCCTGGCACCATCGCTATATTAGATTAAGGGGCAGGGAGGGGTAAAAGAAAAAATAAAATAAAACTTCTCATTCCTATATCTCTTTCGTTTTTCAAGTTTCCAATTTTCTCTCATTTTGCAATGCTTCCAATCCATGGTATTCGAAAATAAATTATTGCCATTCTTTTTAATTCTAAAACCGTGTGGACAATCTCAATTAAACAATCAAATGCATCAACACAAAAGCAGCAGATGTCATGATATGAATTTATTGCATAAAGTAGCCTTTGATAACAAGTCAGTAGGCAAAATTGACAAACCTAACAGCTCTTATACAGGGTTAAGAAATAATTTCGTCCCGAACATGTAAAAAAGGTGGGCAACTTTACTATACCCATTATCCTAATAAATTTTAACTATTACTTGATCAAATATACTGAGCTGACAGTCCACACTTTATTTTTGTTATGGTATAAATTTGCACCAAAAGACTATGTGTTATTTACTTCATCTTTTTTCAATATTAGATTTAAAACTTATGAAGAAAAATTTGCATATTAACAAAAAAAAAATGACATACATTATATGTGGACTACCAACTTAGCATGTTTAGTTAACTAATAATCAAAATTAACCAAAATAATAGCCGGACAAAATTGTTCCATTTTTCAAATTTTTGGGATAGAATTATCCCATGATAAAAACTTCAAAGGTAAAAATATCAGTAAACCCTTTTATATATATCGTAGAGGAAGAAGAAACCCTTACCCAGCGTCAAAATTGCTGTTACAATCAGACTTAATGAAAACCTAAGGGGCTGTTTGATTTTGTTTTGAAAAACTGATATTTTTTTTATATAAAAAAACAATAAGACAATAAATCCGGCTTGGCAAACTGTTTTCAGAAAATTGTTTTTACGAAACAAAAACAGTTTTTAGTTTTTTTTTCTTATTTTTTATTTTTTGAGATTGCCACTTATCTATTAGTATTACCACTACTACAGTACCAATGACAACCACCGTTATGTTGCCACTGGTAACTACATCGCCATGTCATTTCAAGAACAGATTTTTTAAAACAACTATCTAAACATTTTTTTAAAAAAAACTTTTAAAACTCGTTTCCAAAAACTATTTCTGAGAATCAAACGATTTCTAAATCACCTGTGAAGTTTAGGACGTGGTGAAAACCAAGCAAGGTGCAAAGAGTTTGTTTAATTAGCTAACAGATCTGCCACTTTGTTGGCATTACAAGGAGTATGGCTCAACTCGACCACCCATTCTCGATTTAACATCGCCTTGGCTTCTATGATGAGAGCATAGTCTGGATGATTACTGCTTTCTTCTTCCCGTGGCAGATAAAGCACTTCGGCTGCATCAGTTTTCTAAAAATACCTGTTTAGTGTTTACCACCATCGTCCCATGTGAGTTTCAGACCAAGCGAGGTTGCTTAAATAAGCTCAGCAAACTATGAGCATTAGCCATGTCGTCCCGAGCAAAGAGAAATGTCTCCATTAATCGCTCCGTACATTTTCTTCTCCATTTAAACTATTATGCATTTCCAGGTGTCTGGGGATTTGGTAGAAACAATGGAGGGTCAATATTATAAAAATAACGGTGGAGATGAAAGTTTAAAAGCTATATGAGATGTCTCAATTCCTACATGTTTGGTTTGAGGGGATGGAGAGAGGGAGGGAAGAGAAATTTTTTATCTCATATTAACCAAAATAGCCATAAAAATTTTTTATATTTCAAAAATATATTTTCAATAAAAAGAAATAATCTTTTTATTAATGACAATTTGGTCAATATCCTTTTATCCCCTCTCCTGAAACCAAACCGGCTATGAGCGTTGAGATTAATTGGACAATTACGATTTTGAGATTAACGTTGAAAGAAACTAAACCCCTAGTTTTGGGGGATTGATAAAAGATAATTATTATAAGGTCCTGAAGAAAGGACTTAATTATTAGGCCAGGCTCAGGTCACTTCCTTGCATAACAGGCCTGGCCTGTTAAGGGTGAGGCCTGACCTGGCCTATTTCCACCCCTAGCTTTAATCTTAGAACAAAATTTTAATTGGTTGAAATTCAATTTCAGTCATTTCAGTTTCACATGCTGCATGAGTAATCCAAATTAGGTACAATCCAAATTTCTCCCGCTGTTTGGAGATGAAATTAAAAGCAGGATTTGAAAGTTTGTAAGCAACAAGGGATATAAAACACAACTTTATTCTGATTCTGCTGAGGCTTTGAATTTGATCTGTTGAGTAGTGCAGAGAGTTGCTGCATGAAGACTCTGTAAATGGCTAGTTTTATTTTGCTTTGATGTAATGCCTGTTATAAAGAACTATGAGTGCATTATAGGTATCATGCAAGGTTTCGGCTACTGAATATCATATCTTAATCTTTTGTCTCTTAACGAGCCCCTATCAAATATTCTTGGACTGTGGGAATCTTTCTCTTGTGGTTGGGCTAGCATCATTCATAGTGTCGTCCTCCTTTACTCTGGCCGGGGAGGAGATGTACGTATATAATTGTGTTGGTCTATATTTTTCATTCTGTGTTTTTTAGGCTTTTGCTGGTGGCTTTGCTTGGTTCTGCAACAATAAATAGATATGAAGGTTTCAGCATTGGCAAATCTTACAAAATGGCTTCTATTCACTTTTTTGGGTTGAGTTTTGATGGCTATGGTTTTGGGAAAAGCATCAATATAGCAACTTTTACTAAAAATTATATCCAATTAAAGTATTTTGAAAAAGAATTATCAAAGTAATGCAGTCAAAGGCGTTATCTGTCCTGATGCCACCAGTGATGTCAGGATAGGTGATGCCACTGACGTATTTGCGTCAGTGATCTTGATGCCACTAGTGATGTTAAATATATTGACGCCACTAGTGGGTTCAATATAATTGATATCACAGGCGTCAATTAATAAATTGACACCTTAATTGATACCAAGGCGTCAATTTATTAATTGAAGTCAGTGACGTTAACCAGTATAATGCAACTCTGCAGTGACATCAGACATCCTGATGCTACTGGTGGCATCAGGATAGGTGATGCCTTTGACTGCATTACTTTGATAATTCTTTTTCAAAGTGCTTTAATTGGATACAGTTTTTAGTAAAAGTTTTTTTTTTTTTGTATAAAGTTTTTAGTAAAAGTTGCTAGAATAGTACTTTTTTCCTATGGTCTTACAACTTGATGACTCCATTTTTCAAAGGACTATTGTAGGTTGTTGGTGGTGAACTTTAAGGGTCAATTGGGAACAATTGATGGTGATAACATCTTTTTTTCCTTTGTCATCTTCATTGTTGGCGTCTTTGGTTGCTTTTGTTTCAATAAGATACTGTTAAGAAAGTTTTTCCACAACCAAACTAATTGGTTCCTGCTAATAAGAGTGGTGGGTCTTTTGTCGTGATTCTTCAGACCCCATCCTTGACAATGAATTTGATGTTAGTGACAATGTTTCTCTACCTTTGACTTTTCGTGAAGGGATTATGGGGGATTTTGAGTCCTTGGTGGTGACAGCAACTCCCTCTAATATCTTATTAAGATAGATATTTTA
Organism: Acacia crassicarpa; assembly: GCA_034222035.1. Lineage (NCBI taxonomy): Eukaryota > Viridiplantae > Streptophyta > Magnoliopsida > Fabales > Fabaceae > Acacia > Acacia crassicarpa. The sequence continues at coordinate 47,015,315 of JAWXYG010000006.1, read as the reverse complement.
GAGTTTCTTTTGGTTTGGAGTGTTTTTTCTTCACCCTTTTTATTTTGGATATTTGTATCTATCTTTTTGTTGGTTTCAAAGAAATTACTATTTTTGAGGTCTCTAATATGCCTCAATTTGATGCTTTCTTATGTTTTTTCATGGTTAAGGTGAAAATTTGTTTTGGAATCTGTTACGGACCGGCCCAATAGGCCTAGGTCCGGACCTCGGCCCAATCACGCTAGGGATAGAATCCACGCCAGAATAGGAAGGGATCCGAGATCCTACAAATATAGGATCTCATTAATAGAGATTCTCCGACAATCATGGCACCAGTCAATCAGCCCCTGACGGCTCAATCTAAGATGTTGCTCATTAAGGCAGAGATACGCGCACCAGACCCCTCTATAAATAGAAGGAAACCCTAAACAGGTGCACAGGTTCTATCTTATGCTCTATTTACATTCCGTCACACAGAGCACACACCCCACTCCCCTAGCTACGTGCCTTCCAGTTTATCACGAACTACGTGAACTTTAATCCCTTCAGAGGGTACGTAGGCTCTAGGCTTGACAACCTAGTCAAGTCCAATCTCTGTGTTCTTAGGACAGAACAGAATCTTTTATTGAAGGACACTGTTGTCTCATAAGTTTTAAAATGTAGTAATATTTATCACATACCGTTAAAAAAAGTTAAAGTTGACAATTAAAAAAAGGGTTAAGGTGCAAAAATACACATGTACTTTTTTCCAATGAGCGCCCAGTAGCAAGTGCTTTTTTAGGTGCAAAAGTGCACATATGGTTATAAATTAGGTGCCAAAATACTGTTTGACCGTTAAGTTTGACTTTGACCGTTAAGTTTGATTTTTTTTGCTGACTGGACGATGTCGTGGCATTTCAAAGGTGTAAAAATACACATGTGCTTTGTCAAGAAGAGCGCCCAACACCAAATTATTTTCTTTTTTAAATTTAATAATTTTATTTCAATTAAAATTATTTTAGGATCTTGAAAAAATATTTCAGGTATTGACCGGTACTAAAAGGATACTGATTGATATTGAAAAAATATTTCAAGGTACTGAGTGATACTAAAAAAGTATTTTCAGGATACCGACTGGTACAGAAAAAATACTTCATAATATTGAAAAATTATTTTAGGATATTGAAATAATATTTCAAGCTATTGACTGGTACTAAAAGGATACTGACTAGTACTGAAAAATATTTAAGGTACTGACTGGTATTAAAAATATACTTCAATTTATTTTTTTAAGATTCTAAAATAATTTTTCATGATCATAAAATATTTTTTCTATATCATGCAGTATTCTCAAAGTATCTTTTTAATACCAGTTAATACTTTGAAATATTTTTTCAGATCTTAAAATAATTTTTCAAGATCATAAAGTATTTTTTCAGTACAGGTCAGTATCCTAAATATCTTTTTAGCACCTGGTAGTAATTAAAATAAAATGATTAAATTGAAAAAAAGAATTTGGTGTTCGACACTCTTTTTGACAAACCACATATGTATTTTTGCACCTTTGAAATGCGACGTCATCGTCCAGTGAGCAAAAAAAGTCAAACTTAACGGTCAAACGGTATTTTTGCACCTAATTTGTAACCACATAGTCACTTTTGCACCTAAAAAAAGTATTTGCTACTGGGCACTCTTCAAAGAAAAGCATATGTGTATTTTTACACTTTAACCCATTAAAAAAATTAATGTTAACTTTTTATAGTAAAGGATAATATTGTCATTTTAACACTTGCGAGACATTATTGAATCTTAAAAAGAATTTTCAGAATAACATTGACTCTCAACCATATATATATATGGGGATATGATCTATATTATCACTGCATATAACATTAGGTGTAGTGAGGACTTTACTGCGTCATTTCAATTGGAAAATGCGCATGTGTTATACTTGGTCAAAGATTGAATTATTTAATGAGGATTTGATTCTGTAGCAATCACGATTCACGCCCAATAGGAAGGTTTGAGGTTAGTCAAATTTACTGTTCTCCTTGTGATCTATAAATTTTTTTTACGGTGCATAAAAAAAATTTCTTGTTTCCAACATTTATTTTATTTTTCTCTTCTTGTTTACCCGTGCGTCCAATATTTTGAAATAAATGGGAATATGGGAAATAGTTAAAAAAAAAAATCTGGTCAAAATATTGGACGCACAGGGAAACAAGAAGAGAAAGATAAAATAAATGTTGGAAACAAGAATTTTTTTTTATGCACCGTAAAAAAAAATTTATAGATCACAAGGAGAACAGTGAATTTGATTAACTTCAAACCTTCCTATTTAGGCGTGAATCGTTATTGCTACAGAATCAGATCCTCATTAAATAATTCAATTGGAGCATTAAATAATTCAGACCAAGTATATAAAAATAATTCAGTCAGCCGTCGCTAATACAAATTCATGCTTATATATATATATATATATATATATTTATTTATTTATTTATTTATTTATTTATTTATTTATTAGGGCAAGTTTATACCTTAACTCTTTTTTTTTTGGTCGAAATACCTTAACTCTTTCTTGCAATACCCCAACTTTTTTTTATGTTTTTACTTTTATAAAATAAGTGATATTTTAATATTTTATGAATATAAAATGGAAATTTAAATTTTTACCATTTTTCATTAAAAAAAATTAAAATCATCAATTTTAGTCTCATACCGTTAAAAAGGTTAAAGTTGACAATTAAAAAATTATTGTTAACCGTTAACTTTTTATAGTAAGAGACAACATTACTTTATTTTAACACTTTCAAGGTATTATTGATCTGAAAAAGAACTTTCAAAATAACATTGATTTTCAACCAAAAAAAATATTGGGGTAAATTTATACTTTAACCTTTTTTGCAATACCCCAACTCTTTTTATGTTTTTATTTTTATAAAATAAGTAATATTTTGATATTTTATGAATATAAAATGGAAACTTAAATTTCTACTATTTTTCATTAAAAAAATTTAAAATCATCAATTTTTGGGTATATTATAATTTTTTTGGGGGGGGGGGGTCAAAGGGTATATATAATTTACGCGTTTTTGTCGTAATATTTATTTATATAAAATTTATTTAAATATAAATTTCATTATACCGGTCAGCCGCACCTCCCATCAATAGAAATCTAAGATAAAAGTGGCAAGGGGACAAACCCCACAACATTGGATATGCCATCAGCGTTTTGTCTTTCTCCTTTTTTTTTTGATTTCTTTCCCCCTAATTTATAAAGTATATTCGACAGTAATCTCCCGAACCCATACAATGTGTATCCGGTGATTGCTTAATCGGTGAAGTCTGATCCTACACCCGTGAGTGTGATGTCTGACAAAATGCTGTAATCGCAGTTAATCAAACTATCCATCGTCACTCTACTATTCAGATGATGGGTCTATTGTTTCCCATTCTTCACGCCTGCCCTTGCATTTTCCTTTCGTCTCTCTCTTTTTCATTCCTTCCTCTTTTCTTCTGATTACTTCCCGCAATCTCCTCTTAGTTGCGCACCATGAACTAACTCCCCCCCCCCCCCCCCCCAACCCACCCTCATTGAATAAGAGTTGCAAGATTCTTACTTTTCTTGCAAACCAGATCTTCCAGTGTGCTCTGTTTTGTGGGGGCAGAGTACCTGTGTAAGATGGAGAAGCAGCTGCATGCGGTGTTTGTGTTGGTGGGTGTGCTTGTTTTCGCCGTCTCCGGCAACGCAACGGCGAAAAAAAATGTCTCTGCGGTTGGAGATCCGGGAATGCGGCGAGATGGACTCAGGGTTGCCTTTGAAGCTTGGAACTTCTGCAATGAAGTTGGTCAAGAAGCTCCTCACATGGGTAGCCCAAGAGCTGCAGATTGTTTTGATTTTTCCAGTAAGCCAAAAATCACATAATTCTCACTTATTAACAACGCATTGTTCTGTAAATTCGCTCTCCAATACTGTATTAATTGTTCAAGTTATGAAACTTTCTCTGCTGAATCTCATTGTTGTTTCTCTTTCAAGTTTCAATCCCTCTCCCCTGTTTCCCAAAAATTTTCCTGTCTCCCCACATTTCTATGATCACCTATTGTTTTGCCTATAAAATATATAGGTCCTATTCTGTTGTTGAAAGCTGAATTCTGGGTTGTAATGAACAGATACTGTGAAACACAAAGTTACAGAACATGATAACAGACTTGGGGTAGGGGAATCATTTCCTGGTTTGAATCCTGGAGATATAAACAACACAGACTTATATGCTGTTGAAAAGGAACGGTATCTGGGTTCTTTGTGTGAGGTGAAAGACACCCCAAGCCCTTGGCAATTTTGGATGATTATGCTTAAAAATGGCAACTATGATACAAGATCTGGTTTATGTCCTGAGAATGGGAAAAAGGCTCCTCCTTTTAAACCAGGAAGGTTTCCTTGCTTTGGACCTGGGTGTATGAACCAGCCTATCTTATGCCATCAATGGACCCAGCTAAAAAATGGTACATTGCAAGGAAGTTTCAGTGGTTCTTATGATTTGGATTCAAATTGTGGGGATGAACATGACGGCCTCTCTTACTATGAGGTAATATGGGAAAAGAAGGTGAATGTTGGGAGTTGGGTTTTCAAACATAAGCTAAAGACTTCAAAGAAGTACCCATGGCTAATGCTGTACCTCCGAGCCGATGCGACCAAAGGATTCTCCGGAGGTTATCATTATGATACAAGAGGAATGCTCAAAATTGTAAGCAAAGAGCTTGTTTGATCAGATTCAATGTTTAATACTTTACATTTTTCTGCATTGATTAATCAAATTGTGTTCATGACTCAGCTTCCAGAGTCACCCAATTTCAAGGTAAAGTTGAGTTTAGATATCAAACAAGGTGGAGGACCTAAGAGCCAGTTCTATCTCCTAGACATTGGAAGCTGCTGGAAGAACAATGGCGCTGCGTGTGATGGAGATGTTGTTACAGATGTTACCAGATACAGTGAGATGATCATTAACCCAGATACTCAAGCTTGGTGCAGCCCCAAAGGTTTGCGGAACTGCCCGCCATATCACATTACACCAGACGACAGAAAAATATACAGAAATGACACCGCCAACTTCCCATACTCGGCTTATCACTATTACTGTGCCCCGGGGAATGCCCAGTACTTACAGCAGCCTGTGGACACTTGTGATCCTTATAGCAATCCTCAGGCACAAGAGATAGTTCAGTTGCTTCCTCATCCTATATGGGGTGAATATGGCTATCCCACTAAAAAAGGGGATGGTTGGGTTGGTGATTCAAGGACTTGGGAACTTGATGTTGGTGGGCTAGCTAGTAGGCTCTACTTCTATCAGGTCAGATTACTAGCTAACTCTATTTTTCGCTATTGGAAGGAGTATTACTGTGTTGTCCCATGTAAGTAATTCAATCACTAAAAAGTTTCACAACAATTAAGTAATTAATATGTAATCTGTTGTCATTTCCTGTTCTGGATCTTACTCGCTTGTTGTGGGAAACTTTTTATTTTTTCCATGATTAAGTTGCTTAGGTGGGAGTGTACGATAATTCACCGGTCCGTTTTCAATTCAATGCAACTGTTTTTTATTTCCCTTTCTGTGTTTGATAGAGATGAAATTTGTTTGGTGCAGGATCCAGGGACTCCTCCTGCCAAGAGAATATGGACCTCCATTGATACAGGTACAGAGATATTTGTTAGTGACCAAGATGAAGTAGCAGAGTGGACTATCAGTGACTTTGATGTCATTCTAAAACAACCAAATCAAGCAATCTGATTTTCTTTCTTTAAATATTTCTTTAGCCATTCATATTACCAATCTGGCTGTGATTCCAGCTACGCAAGTGTAGAAGCAGGATCATCTCATTCCTGTCCAGAACATATAGAAGGGCCCACAATGTGGAAATTGGCACCTACTTGATTGGCTTATATATATAACACTCGTATTTCTTTAAATTCTCTCTTTTTTTCAACTTGTGACTTTTAGATCCACTTGATATTTCTCAGTGGTGGAATAATTATAATCAATCAAGTATATGGTGAGACAATTGATCATGTGATGTTAGGTGGTTTTGTTTGGTGTCAAGCTAGAGACACATTTCCAATGATGGCTGTATTTGTGGGCACATTGGTTTGTTGATGTTGCCCCTCCATTTTGGTATGAAAAAGTAAAAATTATTGGATGGGTTTGGTCAGGGGAAAATAACACCCGAGAACGTTGTTATATATATATATATATATATATATATATATATATTAAAAAGTATTTTTTCTCAAAAATTAGTATTAACTTTTAATTTTTAATTGTCAATGTCAGCGTTAATTATCAAAATGTGATAATTTTTTTAAGAAAATACTTATATGAACTTCTTTATATTCAATATGTCAAATTTTTCAATCACACATGGTCATATACTCCTTCCGGTCTTAATTATAAGAGCTAGTTGACTTTTTTGAAAAGATTAAGGAAGCTAATTAAATCACTTTAAGCTATTTTTACTTTTATTTTTTTTCTTTAAACTTATTAGTTTGACTAATAAACTCATATATAATCTAAGAATATTTAACATATGAAATGATTACATAACTTATTTAGCTTCCTTAATCTCTCAAAAGAAAGTCAACTAGCTCTTATAATTAGGACCAGAGGTAATATCTTTTTTTTTAGGCGTGTTTATAATCATGTATCTTTTTTTTTTTTTTTTGTAAATTTATGTGTGTTTATAGTTAGATTAAAATATTTTAAAATTTAGAAACATGGATATATGTGATTAGAGAACGAGATATAATGCATATAAAAACTTTAATGTAAGTATTATATATATATATATATATTTTTTGAGTTTTTGAAAATGATCATTATTTTTTTAAAAAAATTACATGCTTTTCATTATTAAGTCTATTTTTTTTTTAAATAATATTGTATTGAGTATTTTTTGAGGTTCAAGGAGCTTATTCATCAACAACAACAACAACAAATTTCTCGTTAAAATCATATTTTATTGAAATTAAAAATAAAGATGGGTGAGAGTTTGCTTTAGACTGTATACAGCTATGGTGAGAGTTTGCTTTTAGACTGTATACAGCTACCCTGCTAACTTTTTTGCTCCTTTTTTTTTCCCCTGTAACATTAAATTATCCAACTTATACCACTCTGGTCCTATTTATAAGTCCAATTTGATCAAAAAATTTGGTCCTTTTTATAAGTCCATTTTGACCAAATAAATAAGATTGTGACAATTTTGTCCATAGTAATGATGATGAGAGAGATTGGCTAGCCATGTTGGAAAGAGAAAAAGATGAAAGAGATTTGACAATAAATTTTAAAAGGTACCCATTTATAAATGAGGATGAAGTTAGAAATTTGTTCTATAGTCATTGAAATACTTACTTTTCCATGGTACGTGAGATTTGATCAAATTAAATTTATAAATAAGACCAGAGTGATATATGTTAATAAAATGCGTTATATTATGTGGGAAATAGCTATATCAATTGAATAAAAGGGATCTATATGTTTACAGGCTGACCTAGTGAGGATCTTCTTAAAAGGGTGTTCCCAATAACCTTGATGAATTGTTGAAATGTCTCCTCTTAGACTGTGATGATAATTCAAATTTGTTCTGTCTAGATTGATATAAATGTCTAGTTTATCAGATTAGTATGTTAATCTGGGTCAAATAACTCTCTCCTCGTATTTATGAATTAGATAGCTATGAATATAGTAGATCATTGTGCACGGATAAGAACGGAATAGCTTTAGCCAAAAGAAGTGGTGTATGTGTATAGTGACGACAGAATAGTAATCGAAAGAGAATAATCATACCTCTAGGTTTATCTCTTATTTTTAGAGTTTACCAATAAGGTTAGGATTTGAAATTATGAACCTTTGTGCTTCCAAGTTCAAGTGTTATGCAGCCATATCTAGGTCACATGCATTGTCCCTCACTAGGCCATTCATTAAATAGGCCTCATATAAGTTAGTAAGAAAATTCATTTTTTCCAAGGGAATGAGAAACCTTGGATAAGAATGGCCATTATACTATCCCCGTTATACAACGAAGGGTCAGAAATGGTAATACCATTATATAACCTACATCTCTTGGTGCAAACCAAACTTTAAACAATGTCTTCTTTTGAGATATATATATATATATAATCTTTAGTCCTTAAGTTTATCTCATTTTTATTTTAGTTGCTCAAGTTTCAAACTTTAAGCTTTAGTTTTGTAGAGGTAAAATAGACACATTTTTATTGAGTTATAGGACTCAATGTTTGAAATAAAATGAAACTTGAGGAATAAAAACTTATGATTTTAAACTTGAGAGACTAAAACTAAAATAAAGATAAATTTGAGGAAACAAAGATTATATTAATTAATTTATTGTTTTTTTCCATTGGTGTTTGAAATACATGGCTGGAAATTTTAAAGAAGTTTTTTTTTTAAAAAAGTAAAGAACATGCATAAATAAATAAGATAGGGGCTGGAGTTCGAGGATAAAGAAATATAGGAAAATTAAAATAAGAATTTAGAGAAAACCATCTTTATTGTAAAGGACCATAAAAATTATAATTACTTAAAAGGACTAAATATCATAATATAAATTTTAAATTATTAAATTTCTCCTAACTAAACTTCTTGAATTTTATTTTGTATTCATAATTTAAAAATAACTAAAATGAAAATTAAAGCCACCCATCATAATCGTATTTTTTTTTAAACAAGTTTCATATTCATACAATTAATCCGTTATTTAATTAACAACAATTAAACTGATATTTTTTTAAATGTTTTTAATCAATTTTTATATTCATTTAATCAATATATGATTTAACTATTTAGATAAAGTAAATTATTTATATTTTTAAACGCTATTAATATTAAATGAATTTTCTTAACGTACATAAATTTTATTCCAAAAGGAAAATAAAGCAGATAAACTTTCTTGGAATAACTTATATAATAAATTTATAAAAAACCTTGAGTTTTGATAAAATTGTATATATTTATTTTGAAATACTTTTTTATTTTTTAAAATTATAATTTTCACAAAATTAAACAATATGTGATTTTTTTCTATAGATATCTATGCAAGTTTTCAAAATAAATATTGAGAAGACTTTTTTTTTATTCAGTAAAATTTAGAATTTTATTTTAGTTTTAAAAGTAGAATGTTCAGTAAAATTTAGAATTTTATTTTAGTTTTAAAAGTAGAATGTGACCGCGTAGGAGAAAATGCAAAAGATTTTGTTAGGGGAATTTTAGTTTTTTTTTTTAGTCTTTCTAAATCATTTTAATTTTTATGGTCCTTGTTAATAAATATATTTCTTTCAGATCCTTCATTCTAATTTTTCCAAAAAATATTGTTTGAACTATGTAAACGAAAATAATAAAAAGGGAATGGTCAAAGTAATAACATGCGCTGCAAAATCATTAGCGTTCGTCAATTAGTCTATGGAAGAGTTGACAAGTGAAATAATGTGGTTTGAATCATTTATAAAAATTAAATTAATTATCAGTGGTTTGAACTGGCCCTTTTTTTCCTAGTAAATGGACGAACGCTAATTATTTAAAGTTGCTGGTGGATCAAAATTTCACACCTAGAGAGTACTATTTATACCATTAAGTTATAAGATTGTTACTATCTCTACTCTTTAATGTAAGACAAAATTTATAGTACAATTTGTACTGTAAACTTTGTCATATACTCTTTCTGATTCTAATTATAAGACATATTTAACCGATTTTAGAGAGATTAAGGAGAGAAGTTAGGTTAGTTAATTTTACTCATTTTCCTAAAATGCCCTTATATATATTTAAAATGATATAAGTAAAAATGAATTAATAACCCCTACCACATACCTCTTTTACTTAAAATTTTCATTTCCACATATTTTCTAATTGAAATAATAGTTTTACTATATATATGTGTGTGTGGTGTAGCATATATACATACACACAGATATAATATATATATATGTGTGTGTGTGTGTGTAGATATATATGCGCGCGCGCACACACATATATATTATATTTGTGAGTGTGTATGTGTGTGTTTATATGTGTGTGTATGCTTATATATTTGTGAAGATATATATGTGTACACACACACATATATATATGCATACACACACATATGAACACACCCACACACTCAAAGATTTTTTTTTTTTTTTTTTGCTCAGAACTCAAAGATATAATATGTGTGTGTGTGTGTGTGTTACACACATATATATTAACATATACACACACACATATAACACAACCACACACTCACATGTATACATCGGCGGACCCACATTGGTGCCAGTGGGGCCAAGTGCAGACATTAAAATTTTGATTATGTATATATATTTTAAAGAAATTCCATGTCAACTTACCTTAGTGGCCTAGTTGGTTAGAAGGCTTCTCACTTGAATGAGAGAAAGACCCGTGTTTGAATCCTAGATGGAGCGTTTCTATCGTATTTTTTTTTCCTGTTTAAAACAAATGCTTTTAAAACACATTGCACAAAAACCTTACTCACCGGATTCGAACCAGTGACAAAAGGGTGCAGCTCTCCTTAAAAGTGTGCACTCTACCAGGTGAGCACGCAACTTTCATTAAGCGAAGGTGACGCAAAAAAATATAAAATATGTCTTTCATTTAGTTTATTTATCCATAGTTTATTGATCATAAATATTATCTTTTCATCCTTTGGATTTAATTTATCTTATTTTGGATTACTTGCTAATTATTTATTAAATTGATATAGAGTACGAATTGTTTAGTTGCTTTGGAATTAAAAATCATAGCTTTTGTTTTTTTAATGTATTTAAAACTTTTCTTGAAAAAAATTTCGAGGGCACTGCCCCCGAACCCTCAAATCCCACCACTAATTATGCACCCACAAACCAAAAATCCTAGGTCCGCCACTGCATGTATAAGTATGTGTTATATATCTACACACATATATATTAACACACACACCCACACACATGCATACACACACATGTGTGTGTGTGTGTGCACGTTGCGCGTGTGCATGTGTGTGTGTATAACTCTATGTATATATATTGATAAACTAGTGTCAGTTGACCGATAAATAAATTAAAATCCAACAATTTAAAAGTTTTATTGATTGGAAAAGTTTATATATCCACATAAATATTTTCACCAAAAACCAAACACATTTGAAAGAATAAAATAGAGGTATTTTAGGAAGAAATTGACAAAAATTAAAATGTTATCCTATAATAAGGATCAAAACCAACTCCAAAATATTATTTTATAATTAGGACCGAAGGGAGTATTCAGAATCGAAGGGAATAGTTAATATAGATGTTTGAACTTAGGGTCTATTTGAGTTTATGTTGGAAAAACGCGTTTACATAAGTCGAGCCAAAACTCTTTTTACAAACTTACTTTTATACCGTAAATCACATTAGAAAAACACCTTCAACCACTAATTCAAACAGGCTTAAAAGTAATCAATTTGCCTAAGCACAAAACTCATACACTAGAATCTCTTAAATATTATATGCTGTTGAAGCTATTCAATGAACATACAACTATAATGGTTTTTTTGATAACCATGCAGATAGAATTTTACTCTTGTTTATTTGTGTACATGTGGAGAGTGCAATTAAACAAATGAATAAAAATATGGCTTCTCATATTTGAAGGTCTGTACTCCTTAGAATCGCGTTGAAGGCCTAGCTATACTTGCCCAGGTTGGTTTGTTTGGATCCACATTGGTAGGGGCTCACATTATGTGTTTATATCTAATTTTGGGGTAAGGAATTTTCTTATATATATTTTATTTATTTAGATTAAATTACATGTTGTATCCTAAAATAGTTTTTGCACCCAATATTTTAAATTAATTAATTTTTAGAATATTGTTATTACAGGAAAAATATTTTTAAATGCAGGATTGAAAATTAATCAATTTAAAATATTAGGTACAAAAAATATTTCAGGATGCAATATATAATTTAATTTGAATAAATAAAATATAAAAAAAATGCATATATACACCCTAAAATCAGTGCTTCTGCTCAAAAGTCATCAAATGCCGCCATTGGAAAGACGCCAATTTTTATCACTGCGTCTTGCTCCCTTCTCATCTTTTCTTCCTTACAATTCTATCCTTATTGGACCATCCACCACTAGCTGGAAGAAGATATTTTTATTGGCACTTCTCACTTTATCCCTCATCATCCCCATCTAGACTGTCCAATTTTTGATCCAACGATCCAGAGGAATTTTCCAGAAAACTGTATACGGTATGCGGTTTTTTAGAAAATCCATCTGATTCGTTGGATCAAAAATTAGACGGTGGATGATAAGGGATATGGAAAAATGTGCTAATGAGAGAAATCGGACTCTCAGGAGCTCCTTAATTCAAAACCACACTTGGGATGGTTAAGTATGAACACTATCGTGCAAATCAAGGTGGGTCCATGCCCCAGCTAGGGCAACTAACAGACAATATAGCGTTCATATTATAATAAAACCAACAATAAGGTGGTTCTTACCTACTCAACCCATAAAAAAAAGGAGAACCTAAAGGAAATTGGAAGAAGTGGTTGCGCAGCAGTTTCAGGGCAATTACCGGAAGCTTTCTCCGATTCTACACCGTAGCTTCCCAAAAGCACACGCTCTTCACTACTTTTTAAGTGGTCGATTGGAAACCTCTAAAAAATGCTTTTTTAAAATACTTTTTCTTAATTCGGGATAAGATTTTTCTCACATCACTTTAATCCTATTTATAAATTTATTTTAATAAAAAAATTTGGTCCTTATTGTAAGTCCAATTTAGTAATAAATATGTTTGTTTGTTTGTTTTTTGCCCTATTAATTATAATAAACAAGAAGAATTTATTCATGTTAGCTTTTACAACTAATTATATAAGAGCAAAATTAAAAATTTAGCATGTAATTAATGAGTTAACTAATTCTTCTTGGTATGTAAAAGTTAGTTAATTTAAACTTATAAATAAAATCAGAGTGAAAAATTAGATAGCACTTTTAAAAAACTAAAACAAATGAATACAAATGAGCATCTAACTAAACTATCACATGTTGTTATCCAAAAAGAATAAATAATCATGTTTGAATTAGTTTTTAGAGAATAATTTTTATATTTATAGAGTAAAAGTGTGAGAGCAGTTTTGTCTCGATTATAAAAAGTTATTTTTGAAACTATAGTTTTAGAAGATACCAAACACTCCGTTCACTATTATTTAAGCTCTCTCACCGACCATTGTGCTCCAATTCCGACCACCTCTTCAAATGAGAAATTTTAAATAATTATGATTATTTATCGACTCATACTCTTCAAATATATGTCCATCAATCTACTCATATTTGAAATATTTGACCCACATTAAACTAACTGAGTTATTATCTTGTAACATAATATCTTCAATCTAACGAGTCCTCTAAATATTGGACAATCCACATACAAAAGGTTAAGGTTTCAAAACCTACCTCTTATTTAAGATTAATGCTATGTTGAGTTACCAAGATTGCTTCAAACCCTTTTTTTCTTGTTGTCTTTGGTAACCATCAATGTGGTCACATGCATGAAAGATGATCGTGCTCAACACTCTTCTTGATCACTCTTTCTACAAAAGTGTTACTAGCTATCTCAGGTCATAAATATATGATAAAGTTTGTAGTGGATATTTGTACTAAAAACTTTGTCTTATATTTAGGATCGAAGAAGTACTATTATCTCCTGGACTCTATTATATCAACTTTAGTTGTATCAATTTTCTTTATTTTTTAAATTTAATTTTTTTTAATGAAAAAATGAGTCCCCAAAATACTTTGGGAGAAAATCCCTTCAAAGTCTCAAGGGACTAAAAAAATATCATAAAAGTCTCGGAAAAAATGTTGATATAAAAAAGGTTCCATTGACAACTGTTTTAGTAGGGGATTTACAACTTATCTTTAAATTTTAACAACTTCTTAATATTAGAATTTTCTCTCCGACTTTTTTAAATTTTTCTTGGGATTAAAGGGATTTTCCCATATTTTTCTAACAAAAAGAGTGGAAAAACGTGGGGCATTATCCCCAACGTCAACGTCAACGTCAACGTTTTCCTGTCTAACAATGTCATCATTAAATAATTACAATTGCATATGGTTAGGACGAGCAATTCAAGTTCTTTCTTTGTTTATATGCTCCCTCTTCGGTGAAGACTCTGCTGCAACTAACCAGCGACGAAAGGAAGGAAGGATTTCCAACATGGAGAAAGCAATTCATAGACAGAAAGTGCTGCTTGAACATCTTCGACCCGCTACTTCGATTTCATCTTTTTCCCATCAATCTACTCATCTGTCTGTAAGTTCATCTTCTTCAATTATCCATCTCTTCAATCTTCCACTGTGCATGTTCAATTCCACAGATTCTACGTCTTTCTCCTTTTTAATCTATTGAGCGATTGCTATTCCTTATGGCTCCTGAGTCTTTGCATTCTGTAATTTATCACTTTTACAGTTGCTTCATGCTGGAATTAGTTCGTAATTTTTTTCTTGTGCTGGTAATTGATGATTCTCAATGTTCTACTCATGTTTCTTTCCAGACTAAATTTGATAAACTTTAAATGCTTGTCTTTTCTGTCTTATAAAGTCGGAGCTAAATTTTCTGATAATTACATTGGTAGTTTCTTTGTCTCGAATATATGGAGTTCTTCTATCTTATAAACTTGGTCAATTCAAGCATTTGTGGAAATGGCATGGCTAATTTCCCCCCCCCCCCCTCTTCTTTCAGGCTTCAACGTGTTCTGGTGAGAATTTTTCTTATGGGAGACCATCTGCATCTGAAGATGACGTGGTGATTGTGGCGTAAGTTGATTAATTTGGGAATTTGGATGTCAACTTTCTGAGTATTTCTTGGATTTTTTTTTTGGGGGTAATATCAGTATTAAGGCTATTATCTAATAATTTCCTGCAAAACCAGTGCATACCGAACTGCAATTTGTAAAGCAAAACGTGGGGGCTTCAAGGATACACCCCCAGATGATCTCCTTGCCTCTGTTTTGAAGGTAAAAGTTATTTAATAAAGGAAAACATTGGGAGTAAATTTGTTGACAAGAAATAGGATTTATGGGAACATATATAATATTGTGGCTGGTATAATTTAACTCAGTTATGAGTTCTCATGTAGGCTGTGATAGAGAAAACCAATGTGAATCCAAGTGAAGTAGGAGACATAGTTGTTGGCACGGTACTTGCACCTGGATCAGAACGAGCAATTGAGTGCAGGATGGCTGCCTTCTATGCTGGTTTCCCTGGTAAATTTCTTGATCAAATTAAAATGATTATCCTCAAATGCATCATTTTCGAATAAGAAATTAACTATAAATACTGACTGAAAGCATGACTTATATGAAATTCCAGACTGTTTTACTAGAATTGGAATTCTCTGGTTTCTTTATTGGTACTTAATTCTTAGAATTGCTATGCTATTTTATCCCCATCTTCAATAAATGGTTTTCATTTTTATGATTCAAACAGATACAACGCCACTCAGGACTGTTAATAGGCAATGTTCATCAGGACTTCAAGCAGTTGCTGATGTTGCTGCTTATATAAAAGCTGGTTTTTATGACGTTGGTAAGAGTGAATTTCGAATGTCTGTTAGTTTATACTAAGATCTTGCTGTTGAATTTACCTTCCTATCATTTGATGCAGGAATTGGAGCTGGACTAGAGTGTATGTCGCAAGATACTGTTACAAGGCCTGGCAAAACTAACCCAAAGGTGCATTTTATGATTTACCTTTTGAAGTCCATATTTTGTTTTACAGGTTAAAACATGGTTTCTTCAGCTTTACTTTTCATGTCTTCAACAGTTGGATACTTTTGAACAAGCTCGGGATTGTCTTCTTCCTATGGGAATTACTTCAGAGAATGTTGCACAGCGTTTTGGAGTCACGAGGCAGGAGCAGGACCAGGCTGCTGTGAGTATGACAAAACTAAATATGCTAAGAACTAATTACAAGATTATCAAACTGAAGGAAACTTCTTTGATTTTAATAAATAGGTTGAGTCACACAAGCGCTCTGCAGCTGCAACAGCATCTGGTAAATTCAAAGAAGAAATCATTCCGGTTTCTACAAAGGTAAGTGGCAACATCAATAATGAACCTTTGAATTGTAAAATTAGATATAAGACATGAAATATGTTGATGAGGAGGCTTACACTGAGGTAGAACTCTGACACACAATATGGTAGCCTCTCCGCTCTTTAATTGTAATGAAATGAAGATAGAAATTAATTTTGACATAAACTTCTAATGATAATGATAAAGGATAACTTAGAATCTTGCATAAGAATAAACTTCTGGACTCTAAATAATGATAAACTTAAACTATAGATAAAGATATACTACCTCCGGTCCTAATTATAAGAGCTAGCTGACTTTTTTAGAGAGATTAAGGAAGCTAATTAAATTCCTGTAGAATATTTTTATTTTTATTTTTTTTCTTTAAATTAATTAGTTTAACTAATAAACTAATATATAATCTAAGGATATACAACATATGAAATGGTTAAGTAACTTATTTAGCTTCCTTAACTTTTCTAAAGAAAGTTAACTAGCTCTTATAATTAGAATTGGAGGGAGTACTTCTAATCCATTAGGAGTTCCACTTGAATAGGTTTCTTAACACTTATTCTAACACATGATAAAATTCGATAGTTTGTGGACCCAAAAACTGGGAAGGAGAAGAAGATCATAGTTTCTGTTGATGATGGGATCCGGCCAAATACAAATTTGACAGATTTGGGAAAACTGAAGCCTGCCTTCCAGAAGGATGGATCCACAACTGCAGGTGCTTCAGGAAAAACGTTCTTGTTAATTTTTTATTTTGGTTTGTTTGGGCTGTGTCTCACTTTTATCTTTTAAATTCAGGGAATGCAAGCCAAGTCAGTGATGGTGCCGCAGCAGTTCTTCTCATGAAAAGAAGAATGGCTTTGCAGAAAGGATTGCCTATTCTTGGCGTATTCAGGTATTCAACAATGATTGGGAAATAAATCAATTCTTTAGAGGAACAAGTCACATCAGAAGTTGAACTAGACGTAGCTCTGGATGTATACTGTAATACTTGACTAAATGGCTTGTCTTTCCAATTCATGTTATCTCTTGTTTCTAGTCCTCACATCTAATTAATAGAAAGTAATATTTTAAGCAGTTAAATCTAATCTTGGTCATTTTACCACTCAATTACAAAAGAAAAGACTAGGCACCTGAATACACTTATCTGGTATGAACTTATTTATAGAAGAGGAAGCATGTAGTGTTACTTCACCTATTTATAAATAGATTCAGGATTTCAGGTAATACCCACCTTATAACTTATATGGTAATCTATATTTCTCTATAAAAAATATGTTTATAGCTTGAGATCATCTGCTTCGAGCTACATGAAAAATTATTCATGACCAGTAATTCATGAATACTTTGAGATATTGTCAAATACAGCCTTTTCTGTATTAATACATTATGTTAAAGTAAAATTGGTGTGCAGATGAATTCAAACTTTATATGCAGTCTCAGCACCTCATTTTAATTTCTGTAGGAGTTTTGTTGCTGTTGGAGTAGATCCTGCTGTCATGGGTGTTGGTCCAGCGTTTGCTATTCCTCCTGCAGTGAAATCTGCTGGTCTTGATCTCAATGACATAAACTTATTTGAGATTAATGAGGTAAAATTTATGTCTTTCTTTCCTTAAATTGAGACAAATAGAAAATTACAACTGCGCGATATGTTCTTCACAATTTGGTGGTCTCGTATAGGCATTCGCTTCTCAGTACGTTTATTGCTGCAAGAAATTGGCACTGGATCCCAGAAGGGTCAATGTTAATGGTGGTGCCATTGCTCTGGGGCATCCTTTGGGCGCTACAGGTACTCAAAAGTTAGGAAATTTTTCTGTTAAAATTACAGCAATAGAAACCTAGAGACTTCTGAAGTCTTTGTTTGATCTTTGTAGCATGTTTACTCTTCTGTTTTTGATTGCATATTATTCAACAGATCAACAGGACAGTCTATGTTTGCTTTTCATGTTGAATCTAAGATGCTCTATTGTGAAAGTATATGCTGCCATTTTGTGTCAGGTGCTCGCTGTGTTGCTACCCTCTTGAACGAGATGAAGCGCCGTGGCAAGGATTGTCGCTTTGGTGTAATATCCATGTGCATAGGTATTTTTCTACTTCTGCTCCATCCCCAACTCAGACGTTTGATTACTCTAGGAAGATGAAAAATAATACAGAAATTACTCAATCTTCGCTAACTGAAATCAAAGTAAATATTATTTTATATGGTTATCTGACTGGATCAGATTCGACCATTGTCAGGCCCAATTAGAGCTAACTCTCCCAAAGACATTTTTTACTTTTACAGACTCGTAATTGAGTCCTTGTCCTTAAGCGGCCAAAACTCCTTTTACTAGGACCAACGCTTGTTAGTTCAAAGGATCTTTTGTTGAAACTGTAGATCATAAGGAACACAGTAGAATGGCTAGAACTCTCTCTCAATGTTTATAGGTGATCTGATTAGACCTTTTTCTCGAAAAAGAACCTTACAATTGGGAGATTCAGCATAAAAAGACTCTAGGGAAATATTTGATGTTCTATGTTGGATTTCCCTGTGATAACAAGGACAATAACAACAAAGTCTTATCCTACTTAGTGGGGTTGGCTGCATAGATCCATGATGTCATTTTGTCTTATCAAAAATCAAATCTTTAGATAGAATGTTAACCAAAAGACCTCGCTTAATAATTTCATTGAGCGTTCGTTTTGATTTTTCTCTACCTCTTTTTAGAAGACTCTATACTGATTGATCCACCTTCCTCAATGATGTATTTGATAGCCTTCTTTGAATGCCAACAAACCACCTCAATGGATTTCCCAGTGATAAGATGTTCTTAATAAAATGCATTCTTGGAATATTTTCCTTAAGCTTAATCTTCTCGGATGAATTGGGTTTTAAACAAGTTGGTGTAACACAGAGGCAGGCTTGCTCTGGGACTTGCATGATTTTCTTAGAAAAAGTGGTCTTATTCAGTAAGAGAAATAAAGAAGCAAAACTGTTGCTATTTGCTATGATAGTAGAAGCAAAAGAACAAAAATGAAGCATATGAGTAAAACCTGAAAATGCGTGAGTGGAGGCTTGTGATATTAATTCATTGCCTTGACTAATAACAATAACGAATTGCCCATAATCATTGCAGGGTCTGGTATGGGAGCAGCAGCTGTATTTGAAAGAGGGGATTATTAACAGATCTGTATGATTCCAGAATGATTAGCGGTTGTGACAAGTACAAAGAATGGTTAATATGCACGCACGCAAGTGCACAGTTGAAGATTTTCTACGGGTTGGGTTTCTCTCATAATCTCTTTCTCATTATCCCTCATCATCTCTAAATCATATCCATTCAATCAATCACAATACCACTTTAACTTTTCTCTCACCATTCCAATCAATGGTCCAGATGATGCTAATGAGAAAAAATGATAAAGAGGATTATGAGAGAATTCTCTTCCGATTTTCTACTCTGTTCTCAGTCATGCTAGGAAAAGTTAAATAATAAAGGTAACCCCTGCAAGGAGCAGCATATAAATGATTGCGTCACATAGAACAATTGTCATAGACACTTTTTTTCCCCAGTAATTATATATGGTTTATTATTTGTGTAAGAAAATTTATTGCTAAAATTTTGGGCTAAGCCTGTTTGAATTGACGTTCAAAGAACATGTTCACATAAGTTGAGATTAAATTCCTCTTATATACTTACCTCTTATATCACATAAGTTGAGACTAAATTCCTTTTACATACTTACCTCTTATATCGTAAATCATGTTGGAAAAGCAGCTTTTACTGCTAATCCAAATAGAAAATCTGTATAATTGTTCAATAGACTTCTGATTGAAACCTATCGAGTATATGATTTTTCAGCTAATAAAATAAGGGTATGATTAGATGAAGAAATATACTGTTGATGAAGAAATATATTGTTGTCTGGAAAAAAATAAAAATGTGATACTATTATTTATTATATTAAATGAAAGGAAAAATTGTTGAAAAATCCCCTATTGTAAAACTTTTTGTCCAAAGGTATCTAATAACAAATATCTTTGAGCGGGTGCAACTCATTTTTAGCACGTTCTGTTTTACACAAAATTTACGATAGGTTGTATACAATTGAAGAAAGATTGCACCTAGGTCTTCAAACAAATTTAAGGTACCTTTAGGCCATAGATTTTGCAGTTGAGGATTTTCAAGCAATTTTTCCTACAAGAAATTCATGCATTTGCTACATTGTGCTGAGAGAATTGCATTTGTATTTCTAATTTGGCATTGTAATGAGAAGCTTTCTCAATTCTCATTTTTGGTTTCTTCCTTGCTATTTTGCACAAAAATTGTCCATATCGGGGGTTTTTTTTTTTTTTTTTTTCAGAAAGAAATTTGGTGAGATCAGTATACCTTTTCGAGCATTGACAATTTTGCTCAAGTATTTATGTTCCCCGGTTTTCTCCATACAATCTATCTTCTCTGCAGCATCATAATTTGGCCATAAAAATTTTAAAGTAAATTAAAATATTTGAGAATCAAATAGACGAAATTTGTTTATAGAAAATACAAATCCCACACTGAAATCTGTCCTTATTTATACCTCGTTGTTGTTGTCTAGGAGTAAATTTCTATTTATTGAAGCCAATAACAGAAGGGGAAAGTATATACCTCCTAGAGCAAGAGATCATTTGATTAAATAGTCCTAAAAATTATTATTATTTTAAAAGGTCAAAACTACTATAATTTTTGTTGAAAAAGTAAACATGTAATTTTTTAATAATAATAATAATAATAATTTTTTCCAAAAACAATTGATAGTAATTTTGATATTTAACAACAATAATAATTCTTAATATTCTTCAACCTAGTTTTGATAAACTGTTATATGCTTTGATGTAATCTTACAAGGGCTTATTAGATACTAACTAGTAATAAAAAAATACTTCAGTATATCAACTGGAACTAAAAATTACTTCATAATCTTAAGAAATTATTTTAGGATCTCGAAAAAATATTTTATGATACCGACTAGTACTAAAAATATATTTTAAGATACTGACTGGTACGAAAAAAAAAAGAAGGATAAGGAGGGATGAAGAGAAATTTCACCGTTGAGGAGAGGAACCAAACCCGTGGTAGAACTAGATTTTTTTTTTGTCTTGGCCAAAAAAATAAATATATTGAACTATTTACTAAATAATATCACATAACATTGAAAATAAAAAATAAAAAATAACCGAAAATTATAAATCATAACATAATATAAGATGATACTAACATTTTTAGTAGGAATATCAAAAAAGAATTTTACTTTCCAAATCGATTAAAATCATAACACAATCAAATAATAAATTCAAACTAATTAAAATTAGCTATTAATTATCCTTTACATATATATAATCATTTATTGTCAAAACTCAAGATTCTCCCAGAATCATAACCCTAAAATTTTCACTAATAAACACAATATTACCCTCATTAAAAAAAGAAAAATACATAAAATAACTTTCACAAAATGAGTGAGGTGAAAAGAAGTTATTTTGAGTACTTATCTACTATTTAGTCCTTAAAACGAAGATGAATAGTGCCAGAGCCTAGAAGTGGAAGAAGTTTGACACCTCTCGATCGTCTATGCGCACGAAGAAAATAACAAAGAAAGGTGGGGTACGCCCGTACATGCAAGCTAAAGGGTTACGGACCCTTCAATTATTATTACCATTCATTTGGTTTTTTAATAGGCCATGTTTTTTTTCTAAAAAAAAAAAATCAAAACAAGATATAAGATGATGTTGACTTTTATAGTAGATATCTCAAACAATAATTTTACTTTTGTCTCACATTCCCTAATGAGTAATGACCTAAACATTATCCTAATAAAAAAGAAGTGCAAATATAGAGAAGATAAAAGATTAGCTGAGACCAAATTACTGACCAAAATAAAATATTATATAATACATACATATAAATACATAAGATAAAAGAATGTCAGCTAGGACTTAAGGTAGCTCCGCCATTGTTAATGAGAGACTTGTGTGTGCATTATAAAAGACCAAATTTTATTTTCCTAGAAAAGGAAGAGTGATTTGGTCAAATCCTTGATTTTCAACATAGTAGCTGTGAATGGAAAAGATTTGTTTACAATGGCTTATTTGATATCCAACTAGTGAACATCTCAAAACATTCTTCAGATTTGTACTCAGGAGCTACATGTCCTGCACCCTGCATTTTACATTAATAAAATAAACTGTTTAAACCTTGAAACTAAGTAATTCCTGCACACGTCTATTATTTCAACCTTTCTTCGTTTGTTTTTCACTTCCAAAAAATCAATACATAATTCACACAGATACACACATCATTTTTACTTAGACAATTTCTTGTTCTTTGTTCTTACCTTTATGGTGGCGAATGTCATCTTATTAGAATACCTTCTCGTATATCTGGTCCAAAGGAAATGAATATGTGAAAGAGAGAAGAAATTAAAATAGCAAAGAAATTCAAATGAATGCTAAAATTCGGTTTTCAATAATCAACATGACAAATCTACATTACAAACTATATCTTATATTAAGGATATGAGGTAGTCTTAGACATCTTTTTTCTTTTTTTTAATAATTCTAAATATAAGTCACTTCACTTAAAAAAGACAATAGCATAGCATTAAGTTCTTCTTTTTCACAAGTGCCCCTGTTGAGTGTATTGTAGAGAGATTATGTAAGAGAGAAATTTAAAATAATTAAGATACATTGATTTTATTATAGGATAATATTGAAAAGTAAAACTAATTAACCATTTAAATAATACAAACTATTTTTAACTACTTTTCTTTATTTTTGTGAAATAGTTAGAAGTGTCTTATATCAAGAATCAAAGTTATATGTATATAGATAATTTAAACAGAGTTATATTATAACTAAATCAATTCTACACTATATATTCATAACCTAACTAGCTAATTATGTTGTGTACACACCCTGCAACCTGGCTATTGACAAGCCAAGGTCTCCAGTCTTCAACAATGGAGTAGTTTAAATCTCTAATCCATGCTTGAGTTGACATAAATGGAACTACTGCATCATGATCTCCACTGCATCAACATAGTACTAAATGTATTATAATTATGTCATTATCATTTTGAAAATTTACATAAAATGATAACAATTAAATGTCACATATTAATATCACTACTACTACCACTACTACAAAAAAAAAAAAAAAAATTAATGTCCGTTTTTAGACCTTTTCTACATCTCTTTCTAATGGAATGTCTATGTGAGGAACATAGTAAAGCGTGAGAACAACATTTATTAAAAAAAGAATGCCGTAAGAGACTTGGGACATCCCTTTCTAAAAACAGACGCATCAAGTTTTTTTTTCTTAAAAAAAAATGTAAAAATCGATGGAAGTGAGTGGGATTTGAGGAACCCAAACAAAATCAAGAATTCGCAATCAAGGGTGAGCCATTGAAGAAGATTTGGAGTTCACCATCACTAAGACCACCACCGTCGCTAGAACAAAACCACAACACCAAATCAGACCAAAAATTTCACAGTGACAGTTCTAGAAACAATACTGGGTTTTTTTAACCAAACTAGCAACTTTTAGCAAAAAAAAAAAAAAAAACCAAAATAAGACAGTTTTGAAAGTATTTACCGAAGTAGGGTTGTTTTGGGGGAGTTACGTTAGGTTGTACAACGGCACTTAGTGCCGTTAGAGTACCTGACAACACTGGTGCTCAGTACTATCAGTGTACCTGACGCCACAAAGTGGCGTCTCTGTGATTGACGCCACTTTGGCGTCCTTTCAATTTAATGAATTAATTCAATGGACGTGGCGTCCATTATTAAAAAAAAATATAAATAGTAATTCTAATTAATTAAAAGAATTAATGATAGTTTTAGTTAATAATTAAGGGAATTATAATATTGAAAATTTATTATAAACCTTAGGATACAAGACTAATTAGTAAATTAATTAGTGAATTTCTTATAAACGTTAAGATAGATGACTAATTATTTAATATTTTGTACATTAATAATTTGATATATAAATTGTAATCTCACAAATTTTTTTGTTAGTTCACTAATTATTATCCTCACAAATTTCTTTAATTAAATTTAGCTAATAATATTTTACAATTTATATATCAAATTATTAATGTACAAAATATTAAATAATTAGTCATCTATCTTAACATTTATAAGAAATTCACTAATTAATTAATTTACTAATTAGTCTTGTATCCTAAGGTTTATAATAAATTTTTTATATTATAATTCTCTTAATTATTAATTAAAACTATCATTTATTCTTTTAATTAATTAGAATTACTATTTATAATTTTATTTTATTTTTTTTAATAATGGATACCACGTCCATTGAATGAATATTCATTCATTCAATTGAAAGAACGCCAAAGTGGCGTCAATCACAAAGACGCCACTTTGTGGCGTCAGGTTCACTGATAGCATTGAGCATCAGTGCTGTCAGGTACCCTGACGGCACTAAGTGCCGTTGTACAACCTAAGGTAACTCCCCCAAAATAACCCTACTTCGGTAAATACTTTCAAAACTGTCTTATTTTGGTTTTTTTTTTTTTTTTGCTAAAAGTTGCTAGTTTGGTAAAAAACCCAACAATACTTGGTCTTAATTTACAAATCGAAGGAACTTGGAACAAGACCCAAAACCAAAAAAATCAAAGACCCAAATCGAGCCAAGTCTGCTGCTGTGGCTAGGGGAGATGGGTCGTGGTAGTTTCCAAAATACAAATGAGTCGTGTTGCAAATCAAAGGATGAAGACAAAGAGCCAACATTATTCATTGTCTTCCAGGAGTCACTGTTGTCCTCCGTTATCTTCATCAACACAGATTGGATCAGAGCCACGTAAGAGAGTGATGACATCGTCTACTTTAGAAGACTGTCAAAGATCAAAGATATTGTCACTAGAGACCAAGATTCAAGATATCGGCGGAGAGTGATAAGGAGTGCGATAGCACCGCTGAGAGATTCTGAGTAGAGGAATGAAGGAAGAGAAGAGTCGTAGTTTGAACGGAAGGAATCTAAGAAAGAAATGCAATCGTTGACGACTGGGTTAATGTCAGGGATGAGAGCGGCGAGGCTGTTGGAGATCAGAAGAAGAGATGGTGACGTGAGAAGGAATAAACTGAAGAAAATAGCGGATGGTACGAAGAAGGAGAAAAGCTTGAGGTTTGGAGGATGTGATATAAAGTGGGGTTGCCTGTGGGAGTAGGGCGTCACGGGGGTGGTTTGAGTTTCGAGACGTCCCAATTTTGAATTGAGGACGCCGAAAGACCACTTTTGACATCTTAATTATAAAAGAAAGGGTGAAGGAGCAAAAATATACACAAGTTTTTCCTCTAGGAGCGCCCAGCACCACGAATTTTTTTTGGGAGAAAAAATACACATAAATTCTTAAAAGTGGAGCAAAAATACCATGGCTGTTAGTTTAACTTCACAGACGTTACTTACATTTTGAAAATACTAAAATACCCCTCAACTCAACAAAAATCTCAATTTCCTCCGGCCTCCCCCTGGATTCATCACCCTCCCATGTTAATTCTTCATCATTCCAGACAAAATTGCAGGATAGAAGAGCAGAGATTTAAACACATTGACAAAAAAATCTAGAGAGATTCATCAACCTTTCAAATACCAATTACAGATCTAGAAATCAAATCCAATAATCAACATAAAAAGCAAATTAGAAAATGAGGAAGAAACTGATCCAGAAATCACGACTCATTCCTGGTGAATACTAGAGATTCATGTCACAATCTTAGGATTAAACCATTTCGAAGAGACAGAGCTTTCACCAATTATAAAGTATCGTTCTTTTTCCCCCCACAAAAGAAAAATAGAGTTCTTCGAATCTCCAGTAATCAAGCACATCTTGAAAATTTTTCAATTCAAAACGATGAGAAGAAGTAGAGGGAGATCGTACCAGTGCGATAGAAGGGAGAATTTGCCCAGTGAGATTTACAGATCGACACGTCATATCTTGAACCCTAAGCCCCAAATGTGTTTTGTATAATAAGATTAGGTTTTGAACCCTAACCCAAAACAGAAGAAAGACGAAGAAATTGGAGAAACAATATAAAATTGTCGGGCTTAGAGTGTTCGACTTTGAGGATGTTGCCTTCCCTAAACCCAGGATTGAAGAAAGAAGAAATTAGAATCAAACACCCACATCCACATACCTGAACAATGTCGGCGATGGTTGATGAATCGAAACCCAAGATTTTAATCGAACGCCGTGATTGATGCCTTTCATGCACTGCTGACTTGAGAGATTAGGCTATGCGTTCCCGAGGGAGAGATCGATGACTGGAATTTCGCCAGCGATGGCGTTGGCTTCTTCGTTTTGGATTTGGACGGTGGGTATGGGGATTGAAACGGTGATGAGTGAGAGAGCGCGAGGGCAGTAAGGTCAATTAAGGGAAAAAAGGAATTTTTCAGTTTTTTAATAAGGTGGGGCCCACTGAAAAAGTAACGGTAGTTAAGCAAAACTGACGGTTATGGTATTTTTGCTCCACTTTTGAGAATTCAAGTGTATTTTTACTCCAAAAAAAAAAAAACCTCGTGATGCTGGGTGCTCCTGAAGGAAAAACCTGTATTTATTTTCGCTCCTTCACCCTAAAAGAAACACTAAAAGTAGTGTTATTGACGCTAAAAGTTTTATCTTTGGCAGCAACGTCCTAACTTTAAAAGTAGACTTTTGGCATCGCTTTCAAAATTGGATTGCCAATATCCCCTGCTTTGGGAGTTTCTTTTCTAATTAGGACACCAAAAATTAAAGGAAAGCTTAATATGTCAAAATTAACGCACATAATTATAAAAATGCCACTCCTTTATTTTTTTCTTGCCCCCTTATTAATGGACAATTTCTAGGGAAGTAAAATCTATTTGTAATAGTATATTTTATTTAAAATCTATTAATAGAAAATTATTTAAAATTAAATCTAAAGAAAAACAACATACTTGTAAATCAAAGATCGATAGCCTTTTCGGCTTAGATTTACGTGATATGGAAAGGCATTGATGATGTCAAAATCATAGTTAAAGGGGTTACAACGTTGCCAATTCTTTATGCTACCCTGCACCACAAATTAACCAACCTTTAAAGCCTTTTGAACTAAATTTCACATTTGTAAACTTCTCAATCAGATAAAACATAAAAAAAATCAAAGATCCTAGACCTTCTATTTTTTGGATTAAAGAACATTTTTATCTTAAAAGTTTTCGTCGAGGAGTTATGGGCACCCGAAAATATATATATATCTATATCTGAAAGTAACAATTTCATACTAATGGCACCCTTTTTTAATAGCACCAAACAGTCATCAATTAGTTTGACCAATAATTGTTGACGTAGCTCTGTCATATAGATATAGTACCAAATATTATCACACATGATCATCTTTGTCAGAAACCTCCTTTCCCTCTCCCCCAAAATTGCATATATTGAAGAACCCACTAGAATCTAATTTACAACAAGAATTTAAATAACCAAAAGATGTAGAGTTCCTGGAGGAGAATCCTCTCTGGAGATATGTGATACTATATAAATTAAAAACACCAGAAAAACATGAGTGGATAGCAACCCAGAAATTTTCTTTGGTTTCCCCAATTCAACTAATCAATGAAATCCATAGACTTGTTCGGCGTGCAAATGATATAATGCCAGAAAACCATTCTTAAGAGTAAGAAGAAGTAACTATAATTATTCAACCTCAAACAAGAAAATCGTAGGGGATTTACTTGATCTGTTTTCCTACAAACATGAGGAAGACACCGATGATGATTTTGTAGGAATCTCACCAGAAACGCGGAAGCGAATCGTATCGACACGATATAGGAAAAGTTAAAACCTTAATCGTTTTGATTACCTGGAAAGATGCAGTTATTTGAAAGTCTCTCCACGAACAGTCGTAGTTCGCTCTATGATCGATCTTCCAGACTATCTCTCGAAGGGGATAGGATGATTGTGTGGGCAACCGTTCAGATGATGAACGTCTGCCTCTTGAGTTTGTTTCTAATGAAAGTTTTTTTTTTTTAACTTATCCTTCACAAGTAGGTGAAAGTGGGTTTATATATTACTACATTTAAGACTTAATCCTAAACCACATGTGCCATAGAGTTCTTGGGCTGTAGTCTCATTTAAGTCTTATTGAGCTTAAGTGACTAAAGAACACATTAACCCAACAGATTATTCACATGATTCTTGAGAAGAAATCCTCAGATTCGCTTCGAATTTATCACATTAGGATTTGAACAGACTAAGAAAATCCCGAACCTTCCCATCTTCCTCTTGAACGATGAACACGGAGGAGGAAGATTTAGGTCAGACTTCTGTGGGTGGTAGCCTTTGGGTCAGAGCTATCAACCTTCTACGGGTGAAGGACCAATCGAAGACGACGGCATGACGGTGAAGGCAAAGATAGTCGAGGATCGGGATAAGACTCTGGAGAAAGGGATCAACTTTTTTTTTAATTTTTCTCAACTTATAAATCTGAGTTCCACATGTGATAAAATCTGAGAAAAAATAGTGAAGCTGATGCCAATGTGAGTATGCCACATGAGCATAACGGGGTGAAAAAACGTTGACAGTTTGAATATGTTAGGATTGAGTAACACTGCTACATTTTTACAACTTCGAAGACAACATTGAGCAAACAAATACTTCTGGGTGCCCATAACTGTTCGATGAAAACATCTCAGACAAAATTGCTCTTTAACCATATTTTTACTCAGGAAAGGAAAAACTAAAATCATAATCAAACCTTTCGAATATGCAGTGCCTCCAGAACTCTATCATCCTCAATCCAATCGTAGCCAAGGAAATATGCATAGCTCTAAATTATAGAAAAGATCAAATAAATTTATAATCTCATTTTAAAAAAAAATTATTGAGCATATAAGACAAAAAAGGAAAAGTAATCTTTCTTAAACTTTTTTTTTGAATGGTCATAGCCCTTAAACTTTAACTTGTGTAATTTATTGCCTATAATTTGACTCGGATAAAAGTTAGTTTTTAAATTTTGACTCAATACAACTTATTCCATATAATGTTAACCATTTAAATCTTTAGTTCCTAAACTCAATAAAATCTATAATTATATTTCTAAAAAATATAAAAACTAATATTTTAAATGATTAAACTATAAAAGTTGTGTTACAAATAAGCCAAATCTATGGGGGCTACATCATACCGAGTTAAAATTTAAAGTTCAGAATTGGATTACAATTGACTCAAAATTATAAAGTTAAAAAGATTAATTTTCTTGTAAAAGAAATTTACTTTACAGCTTAAAGGTGGCCTTGAAAGGCGAGAACTAAGATGCCTTTGAAATTTGTTGATAAGAGATCTCCTACTCCCAAATCCATGAGGCCTAGGAGAAGCCATCGCACATTTGGGTTCCAAAGTGCAAAAATTATCAAGTCCTGACATGAGCTGAGAAACCAAAGAAAAACTGTTTACTAACAAGGTGTCCAATTTATCATAATATATAATTTAATAATTACATAATAAATAGAGAGTATGTTTTTGAACATTGTCATAGCTGCTTACCTCATGCAAGGTGTTAAGGTCTCTCAGACATGACCCATTTTCGGGATCTATATTTATATAATTTCCTTTACAATTATTCTGCAACGACTGTTCATAAAATAAATTGTTAGATTTGTAATTATATTATAATTATCTCAACTTTTCACAATGTAATTAATTAATTAATTAATAATAACAATAGTACCATATAAAGTTCATTGGAAATGAGTGCCATTCCATGAGCAAATGAGGGTAAATAATTTTCTTCTTCCATTGTTGTGACAGGATTCCCTAGCACATATCCCTGAAAGAATTATTTTGATCACTAGTTTTTCTATCATGAAATATTAATTACATCACAATAATAGTTTGATGGAACCGTGAAACCTTAATGATGTGTTTCACGAGAATGGAAACAGTTTTGAGAAAATCAATGACGAACCTGGAGATTTATCCATGGTTGGATTCCTTCTTCATTTCCTGTAAACCAATAATTTAACCAACTTTCTCATGACACAAGACATATCCATCAATAAATATTAAAACCCTTGACAAAGTTGGTCTAGCCATGTTAGAGCTCGCTAGATCCCTCTAAGTCTTGGGTACGGGTCTTAAGGGAAACACCTACGGAAAGAGGAACCTTGAATCGGATGATAATACAAAAATATCTTTTGAGGGTTTCCTACCATTTGAAATTTCTTGAACAATAGGAGGAATAGGAATGCCAGAATATGAGTCACCACCAATATAAACTTGATTTTTCAGAAATCTTGGGTGATCAATTAGCCACTGCAAATGATACACGAAAATGTGGGTGGGGCTGAGGTAAACCATAAATTTTTCAAGTTATAAAATAAATAATATTCCCTCTTATTCTAAATGCGGAAGCTAGTCGAAGGGTTTATTTTGCTCTTAAATATATACTTAGGACTGGTAGTAGTACAATTTTTTTCATAGATTTTATACAGATGTTGATTTTGGTTAACTATAGTTTAACTCTTGCATGGAAAAATTGAGGACTGAATTAATTTGCGATTGGTTGCATTGTACATACCTTTCTAAGAAACTGATAGGCATGTTTAATTAAACCCCGATCACCTCGTTGAAGATAAGGGGTGTCTGGATAAGAGAAGCCACTACCAAGAGGCAAATCTACAAATATTATGCTGCATGCCTGAATAAACCAAATAGGAAAAAAAAAATCAAAATCAAAATCATACATACAGTGTGTGTGTATCATATAATAATAAAAGTTACACACAAACTTCTATTAACGTCTTTTCATTGACATTAGTACAGTGTATTTATATTATTTTTAATCTCTTGTTATTGTTCATATCTTCTTGATATAGGTAATACAAAAAATCCTCTTTTCCATTTTGATGGAAACAATTGTATTCCGCGCTTTCTCTATGTTCTATTAATAAATATCCGAGCAACGACAGAAGTGCACTTAGGGATTAGAATATCCCATTGAGAGTTTTCTTCGTATTTAAGGATCAAACTCAAGCTAGCACCCCAGTGGCGCGGTGGCATGGGAGCTAGTATTAACTGTCCCCATGTCCAGGGTTCGAACCCTACCCCTTCCCCCCCTTCCCCTATCATGATGTATAAAAAAAAAAAAAAAGATCAAACTCAAATACCGACAACTTAACGGATTTAAGATATATATATACACACACACTAGGCGTGCAGGGCCAACCTTCTTGGCAAAACAAAAAGTCATTTTCTAGCCATTTTGTTGGGTAGATGAATTCAATCTAGATCCCGAACATAGACCCAAGAAAATTGTTAGAAAAGGACTTTTTCTTTTACTAATAAGGCTGGCCGTGGACGCCTTGTACGTAGTTTGTGTGTCTATATATATATAAAAGTAAACTTGAAAATTGTACATATTTCACCTTTGTCCACGCTTGTGGCCTCAAAACCAAATTTGGGAGGCTACCATTGTATTTCTCAACTTTGAATGCGATTGGACCTATACAATAACAAAAAATAAGAGCAAGAAATCCTTTTGATCTCAGACTTGAGTGAACTATAAGGGACCCAAGATTTATATTTTATTGTTTACAAAAATATATATGTGATATAGACATATAAAGATGATGAAGGTTAGATTTGGAGTAACCTATTTCAAAAATGAGGCCCGAGAATGAAGAGCAACCAGGGCCGCCAGTGAGCCAAAGCATAAGAGGGTCCTCTTTTGGATTGTTCTCTGACTCAATAAAGTAATAGAACACTTCTCCTGCTCCTCCTTCTGCAGCTGAGTCTCCCACTCCCACATACCTACATATAGATATAGATATAGTACAATTAATGGAGAAGTAACCTTTGAAATTTTGGAAATTGGGGAATTGGATACTAACCCAGTTTCGAGATGAAAAGGAAGAGGGCCTTCAAAACCAGGAAGGTATTCCACATGTGAACCAGAAGTTGCAACTGGAGAAAAAATCTGCAACAAAACAAAAGAAACAACAAGAATCTCTATCATCCTACGATTTTGACCTTCTTGCCTTCTTCGGATTTTGGTGTCCCTCTTCTTCTTCTTCTGTGCGTGGGGGGAACGATGGTGCACATGTGGGTTGCAGGGCCAGTAAATGGATAAGAGGAATCAGATAACGCTCCAACCGGGCCTAAGTGCATTGTTTTTCTCTTCCCTTCACTACACGTGTCAATTGCTGGGGGAGCTAAAGACATTAATGACCTCCAGCTGGATCCAATTTCCTCTCAGCATCTTGATCCCGCGCGTGGAATGAAAGTTTATCCTACAAATGCAATAGAGTATCATATGTCCTCCTAAATCATATAACTAGACCAACTAGATTTGCCCTTGTCTCGGTAAGAGGCCCTACACAGTTTGCTGCATGTGGCCAGCGGCTTTTGCCGGCGAATAATTGAGCACTAACCCAATTTCAGCCTGGTATTTTTCTCAAGTAGCAACAAGCACTCTAGATTTATTGGGTTTAATTGGTGTGGGGTGGATCTTCCTCACCTTAAGGGAGGGGATTTGATCCCTGTGTTGGTCAAGACGCTGGGGAAGACATCCTAGAGGTTTAGGAAGTAGTGGTAACGTTGGTAGAGGTGGAGGCATGTGTACTTTCTGGTCAGTATCCCTGTAGATTGGGCTCCAAGCGTCCTGCCTTTGGACTGTGGTGAGCCCGACCCCTTTCCTAAAATTTCTGTATATATAAAAAAAAAAAACTAGCACTCTAGATTTAGAATATTGAGCTACTTGAAAAGTAACTTAATTGTGCAAATGCATCAAAAAATTATTTTAAGATGCTAAAGTGCTACATGTTTTTTTTTGATACTAAAAGTGCTACATGTTAAGTGCAGCTGAAAATTGCACTAGGATACTAAAATTTAGTTTATGATATATTAAATACTACTAAAAAAATATCTCGAAGTGTTGGATGTTGGATACTAAATAATACTAAAAAAAATTATTTTAGACAGTTGAGTGCGTAAAAGATTATGCTAAAGGGGAGTCGGGTCGATGTGCCAGCGAGGACGCTGGGCCCCAAGGGAGGTGGAGTGTGAAGTCCCACATCGACTGGGAAGGCGAACAAAGCATGCCTTATAAGGGTGTAGAGAGCTTTCCTTTGTGGACGCGTTTTGATGGGCTAAGCCCAGTCAGAAACAAAACCGTGAGGCCTTGAATGCCGAAGCGGACAATATCCACAAGCGGGCGCCTGGGATGTTACAATTGGTATCAGAGCCAAGAGCGATGAGAAAAAGAACCGAGTTTTGATATTAATTTATATTTCATGTGATTTTTTTTTCAAAAATTGTTTTTCGAAAATATGGCATCTTTTTCTATATTTGTTATTTATTTCATGGTAGCTATTCATTTATAATTCATATTTGGTATTACTTTTGATTTCAATCGGTTAATCGTTTTAATTCATGGTTAGATTTTCTTATGTATTTCTTGATCTGTAACAAGGAGGCTAATCCCATATGATTAGGTTTCCTCCTTGCTGTTTTTAATTTTATTTTGGAATTTCTATGTATTTTTCGAAATTATGTAAAAGTTGGAGATCAAGAAACTGCGAAGAAGATGAGATGACTTCGGCTGAAGGCGTTGGCAGGAGTGACGGCTAGGGTTCCTCTTGTGTGTTCTAGGGTTTCTAGCCAAGGTTTGGGTCTTTGGGCTTTTGGGCCCATAGGTACCCTAAAGGGGCTAGAGACAGATACTATGGGCAGGACAAAAGAGAAATTCCAAAGTTGTAAACTTTATTCTTATTTTTTGTAGGAAAGCCATGGATTAAAGTTAATTGTATGAATTATATATGCGATTAACATGATGTTTGTAAATAACATACCATATAGAATAGGAAGATGCCATATTGTTGCATAATCACATGTCATAAATGCATAATAACTATCATACTAGTCCATTGTATGCATTTATGAGAGATTCTTTAGATTATCTCTACATTAATTATCATTTATTATTATTTGAAATCTAGAATAATAATTGGATTAATTAATTGTTGGATTAGAATCTTTACATTAATTATCATTTATTATGATTTGAAATCTAGAATAATAATTGGATTAATTAATTGTGGGATTAGAATCTCTACATTAATTATCATTTATTATGATTTGAAATCTAGAATAATAATTGGATTAATTAATTGTGGGATTAGAATCTATACATTAATTATCATTTATTATGATTTTGAAATCTAGAATAATAATTGGATTAATTAATTGTGGAATTAGAATCTCTGCATTAATTTTCATTTATTATGATTTTAAAATCTAATAATTGGATTAATTAATTGTGATATTAGAATCTAGACATTAATTATCAATTATTATGATTTTAAATTAAAATCTAGAATAATAATTGTGGAATTAAAGTCTAGACAAATAATCCAGGCAATTTCCTAAGAGAATTGTACCTTTTGGAGTATTTTGTGGGTTATTTAAAATGGTCATGTAACGCACACTCTGCCAATCATGACTAGATTTTAGATACCTAATAATTTACTCTAAATTGAACAAATTCTTGGAAATTGAAAATTCTAAAATTAAAATATTGAATGGGTGAAGGTTTTAAATTAAGTATTTAATTTTAAAACCCACAGGCCCCAATTGTGGGTTTATTAGTGAAATGGTTATCGCTGAAGCCCCATCGGATAAGGATAATCGGATTTTGCTAGATTAAACCTTAATATTTTCAAAATTTTAGTAAAGTTTTGTACGGCCCATCGTCGGCAACACTTAAACACTAAAGATAATTTTGAAAGTAAACAATGGTTAAATACATTCAACTTTGGTAAAATTGTTAACCCTCCCATCGAGGCTCTAGCAATGGAACTGAAGGCCCAAACTAACAATATTAGTTTTACAAGAATCTTGCCCATCGTAAGCCTTGTAAAGATAACTAATGGATTGTTAAACAATAAACGTATAGTAGTTATTAGAATCTACTAGCGCTAGATCTGTTTGTTGTTAATTATAGTTTGTAATTAGTGTGCTTTTCCTTATTTTCAGAAAAATGTCTTCATTCAATCCTTTAGCTACAATCTTGA
The DNA here is from genome assembly GCA_034222035.1 of Acacia crassicarpa. NCBI lineage: Eukaryota > Viridiplantae > Streptophyta > Magnoliopsida > Fabales > Fabaceae > Acacia > Acacia crassicarpa. The sequence continues at coordinate 46,980,164 of JAWXYG010000006.1, read as the reverse complement.
GCCAAAAACCTATGGATGGTACAAACTACAAACAATGGAAAACTAATTTGGATATTGTTCTTCAATATGAAAAGCTCAACTTTGTTCTCACTACCCCTATGCCAGTGTAGCCTGCTGCAGATGCGTCTGATGCAATTCGGACTCGATTTCAGCAGGAAAAGGATAGATGAGAGAAGGCGAATGTGTCAGTTCGCTGCTACATTTTGGCCAGTCTCGCCAATCACCTTCAGGAGCAAGTGAACATGATTGAGAGTGGAGCAACAATGCTCCAGACTCTTGATGACATGTTTGCTACGCCTAGCATGGGTGATTTACATGTGATTGAGGCTTGTTTAGTGGAGAATCACGATGATAAATGGATCGTTGATTCAGGAGCCACTAATCATGTTTGTTACTCTTTGCAGTGGTTCAAACATATCTTGCCTGTAAGTAAAGGACAAAGAGATTTGAAGCTTGGAACTGGGGAGCTTGTGTCTGCAGTAGCAGTAGGACAAGTTATTTTATCTTTTGACAAGTTATTTTATCTTTTGATAATTGCAGGACTTTGGTTTTAGAAGACTGTTTATTTATTCCAGATTTTAAGAGGAATTTAATTTCTGTTAGTTGTTTGGATAAACATGGTTTGACAGTTCAGTTTAATTCCTCAGTTTCAATAAGAAGTTCATCTTCTTTTATTTGTTCTAGTGTAAAGCTTAATGGTCTTTATTTCCTTAATCCTGCTCCCCGTGAAGTTAATCATGTTGAATTAAAAGATGTTGAACATATTAATTCATCAAAGAAAAGAAAAGTTTCCAATGAAACTTATCTTTGGCATTTGAGATTGGGTCATATTAACTCTAACAGGATACAAGGTTTGGTCAAAAGTGGGATTTTGAAATCCTTGAATTTTGAACCGATACCAGTATGTGAATCCTGTTTAGAGGGTAAAATGACCAAGAGATCTTTCAAGGCCAAGGGAAAACGTGCCACACTTCAGCTGGAATTGGTACATATTGATGTATGTGGACCAATAAATGTCCAAGCCAGAGGCGGGTATCAGTATTTCATCACATTTACTGATGATTACTCTAGATTTGGACATGTGTATCTGATGCGTCACAAGTTTGAAGCTTTTGGAAAATTCCAAGAGTTCAAGGCTGAGGTAGAAAAGCATCTAGGTGTTCAAATTAAGACTCTTCGATCTGATCGAGGGGGTGAATACCTATCTGGAGAGTTCAGGTCTTAGCTGACCAAAGAGGGGATAGTTTCACAGCTGTCTTCTCCAAGGACACCCCAGTAGAATGGAGTTGCTGAAAGGAGAAATAGAACCCTTTTAGAAATGACAAGATCTATGCTCAGTTACTCATCTCTTTCTGATTCGTTCTGGGGATATGCCTTAGAAACAGCTATGTATCTATTGAACTTAGCTCCGTCCAAGTCGGTTTCAAAGATACCAATAGAATTGTGGAAAGGGTGCAAGCCCACCTTGAATCATATTCGAATTTGGGGTGCCCCGGCACATGTCTTGCAACAGAAACCAGATAAGATGAACTCGCGTACTGAAGTATGCATGTTTATAGGCTATCCTAAAGGAACCAGAGGTTGGTTGTTTTATAGTCCAAAAGAAAAGAAGGTCATAGTGAGCACACACGCGACTTTCTTAGAGGGGGACTATATGACAAATTATAAGCCAAGGAGTAAGGTTATTCTTGATGAGCTAGTCTCAGATCAAGTTTCACCACAACCTCAAGGGGTTCCAGTTTTTGTTCCAGTGGTTGTTCAAAGAGGAGAAAATGTACCTGAACATACACAGGAACTAGAGACAGAACCAGAAGTTCAGCATACTAATGAAGTTCAAAATGATGATGAACTTAATGAAGAACAAAATCATGAATTGGTTAATCCACTTAATGAGGGTCCTCATATAGAAATTGTTAACCCACAAAATGTGGACCCCCCTGTAGATGCACAGCATCAAGTGCGACAAAGTCGTAGTGGGAGATTGATTCGTAAACTTGCAAGATATCTCTTGTTGGGTGAGTCAAATCAGGATGTCATCATTGATGAAGATGGTGATCCCACGAGTTATGACGAAGCACTAGGAGATGTTGATGCTTAGGAATGGCTTGAGGCTATGAATCGTGAAATGGATTCTATGTATTCCAACTCAGTTTGGTCTCTTGTAGATGCACCTAAAGGGGTAAGACCCATTGGGTGTAAGTGGATTTACAAGAGAAAGAGAGGATCGGACGGGAAGGTTGAAACCTTCAAAGCTAGATTGGTGGCGAAAGGGTACTCCCAAAAGGAAGGTGTGGATTATGATGAAACTTTTTCGCCGGTTGCCATGCTCAAGTCCATTCGGATTCTTTTAGCTGTTGCAGCAAATCTTGATTATGAGATTTGGCAAATGGATGTCAAAACTGCTTTTCTAAATGGAAATTTGGAAGAGGAAATCTATATGCAGCAACCAAAAGGGTTTATAGCCAAAGGGCAAGAAGAAATGGTATGCAAGTTGCAAAGGTCCATTTATGGACTTAAGCAAGCGTCCAGATCATGGAATATCAGATTTGATTAAGCCATTGAGTCTTATGGCTTTGAGAAAAGTCCTGATGAGCCGTGTGTGTATAAAAGGATCCAAGGTAGTGCGGTATCTTTTCTGGTACTTTATGTGGATGATATTCTCCTTATCAGAAATGATATAGAGGTATTGTTAGGCATAAAAACCTGGCTGAGCAAGCATTTTGATATGAAGGACCTGAGGGAAGCCAATTATATTCTTGGTATTAAACTCTTGCGAGACCGGAAGAATAGGGTTTTGGCATTGGCTAAGTACATTGACAAAATACTTGCCAGGTTTAGCATGGAGAATTCCAAGAGGGGAATTATACCCTTTAGGCATGGGATTCATCTCTCTAAGAAGCAATCTCCTAAAACTCCTGAGCAGAGAGAACACATGAGTAGGATACCTTATGCTTCAGCAGTAGGTAGTCTCATGTATGCTATGCTATGTACCAGACCAGATATCTGCTATGCAGTGGGAGTAGTAAGCCGGTACCAATCTGATCCTGGAGAGGAACACTGGGTAGCGGTTAAACATATACTCAAGTACCTACGGAGAACGAGAGATTATATGTTGGTCTATTCGAGTGGGAGTCTTGAAACCATTGGTTATACGGACTCGGATTTCCAAGGAGATATTGACTCAAGTAAGTCCACCTCGAGATATGTCTACACCCTTAATGGCGGTGTCATTTGCTGGAGAAGTGTAAAACAATCATGTGTGGCTGATTCTGCCAATGAGGCTGAGTATGTAGCTGCTTCTGAGGCTGCAAAGGAAGCTGCATGGTTAAAGAAGTTCCTAACGGACCTTCAAGTGATACCAGGTGTTGATTGTCCTATCACACTTTATTGTGACAACAGTGGGGCAGTAGCACAGTCCAAGGAACCAAGGTGTCATAAGAGACAAAAACACATAGAGAGGAAGTACCACTTGATCCGAGAGATAGTTAAAAGAGGAGATACAGTGGTAGCAAAGATAGCATCAGACGAGAACCTAGCTGACCCTTTCACTAAGAGTTTGCCTGAACGTGTGTTCGAGAGGCATGTTTCATCTATGGGTCTTAGGAGGATTCCAGATTTGCTATAGCTTTAGGTAGTTGTTATTTCACTTTGTTATTTTGTGGTCTTTTTGAGCAAGACATTATAACATTGCATTTTTCCTGAATGTTAATAAATGAGGTGTTTTTCATTTATTTCGCACACTATTTACAAACTCTAAGGTTCGGATCAATTGTGGAGTATATGATCATATGGATACGTTCATAGAGGACATGTCATAAGTTCTCACAATTGATGAATTAGTTCACAGCTATTAAATTAAGTTGGGCACTTTATTTAGGCTGCAATATTTTATGAAATGGTTTTGTTCGAATCATTATGAAATATTGGTGTGAGTTAATACTTACATTGAATGGATCAAGGAGAGATTTGATTAAGGCTATTCTTTCTGTCATAAGGAATCAAATCTCCAGATAACTATAGTCATGTAGTTACTCTTAATCCTGAGTTTATTTTAAATAGGTAGTCGAATGATTTTCATTCTTTGATTTACCAACGGGTGAGGTTTGATCTATATGACGGCCAATAACTCGGTATTTTGGGATTGAGACCATTTGGTTATCGGTGTTTATGAGATCAACAACATGGAATTTATAGGAAATGTCCCCTTGATATGTTTCGGTACTTGGATATTTAAGACACTGGCCAGTGCATGTAATCCATTAGAGAAACTGTTAAAGTCAAGGGAATAAATAATTGATTGGGTTACATAAAACTAGTCAATCAATTATAGACATTCTATAAAGGGGTAATGCATATTCTTGTTATAAGGCTCATGAATAGCACCAAACTAGATAATCTTCTGTAGATTATCATGAGCCTTGATGAATGACAAATGGTAGATCCCTAGGCTAGCTTGAAACAAGGGATATGGTATATAATCAGATGATGATGGCTTATGGGCTACATGGTCTTGGGTTTACGAACTCAAGTTTGTATCTTAAAGAGCAAGTGGGAGATTGTTGGGTTAATGTGCTCTTTAGTCACTTAAGCCCAATAAGGCTTAATTGAGACTACAGCCCAAGAACTCTATGGCTCATATGATTTAGGGTTAGGTCTTGGGTGTAGTAGCATATAAATCTACTTTCACCTGCTTGAGAGGATACAGATGCATAAGGAGGCTCTCATCAGAAACAAACCCTAGAGGTAGACGTTCATCATCTGAACGGTTGTCCACACAACCATCCTATCCCCCTCGAGAGATAGTCTGGAAGATCGATCATAGAACGGACAAGGACTGTTCGTGGACAGGCTTTCAGATCGCTCTTCAGATACGAGGACTGTTCGTGGAGAGGCTTTCAGATCACTGCTTCAGATCGCTGCATCTTTCCAGGTAATCAAAACGATGAAGGTTTTAACTTTTCCTATATCGCGTGGTACGATATGCTTCCGCGTTTCTGGTGAGATTCCTACAAGAAGCTGGGTTACGATCGACTTTGCTTGGGTTGGCTTTTGGAGGTGAGAATATACGATCAAATGAAAAAAAAAAAATTGCGACTGTTGGATTATCATATGTTTGGATTAGCTTTTTTCCTATTCAACTTTTGCCCCAAAAGCCAACTTAAAGGCATAAGGCAAAATTGCTTACGTTTAGCTTTTCTATTGTAGATAGGAGAAATTATATGCTTTATGCTGGTGTGAGAGTAGTGGGTCACATCTTTTATCGAAATGATAGTTAAAATTACATGAAAAGATCTAATAATTTCATGTTTATGAAAGTATCCAAAAAATAATAATAAAATTTAAGAAAAATTGGGAAAACCCGCCATCAAAATTTAATGGATTAGAATGACCTCATAAATTTTTATCCATGAAGAAAGATAATACTCTTAAGTAAATTTAGCGTTTTCATTTTTTTCCAATAATAAATTTTATGTTTATAATTTCAATTTTAGTATTTCTCTTAGAACTATCACATTATATACATATAATTTAATTAAATGTGTATTATTAAAATTCATGTCATTTTCAGTTATTTTGCATCTAAACTTTCTTTTCAATTAATCATATAAACAAGTTTTAGTTTATTAAATTGGCTTTTATTTTTTAAATAAAAATCAATTTTAATATAAATTACATTACACAATCTAACTTTTATTCAATTTTACGTTTGCAAAGATTAGATAGTGATGAGTTTTTTTTTTAAAACTCTTCTCTCTTAAATCATATTACACAATTTAATTTCTATCCTTTAATTGTGACGTGATAAAAAGACTCAAAAGTAATTAATGATCAATGGAACTAGTGACGAGTTGTTGAAGTCTCATGTATATATGCATGCCAGGATACCGATAAGTTGTTGGCTGGCATATTAAGTGATCTAATCCCATAAGAAAATGTGAAATGGTCTCATTCCATAAGAAAGATAATAGAAGGTTGAGTCTTAAAAAGTGTACTAACTAGAAAAAATGAAAACCCTATTTATTTGAACTGAAAATGAACTTGAACTGACCAAGTTTGATGACCACGTTTTAAGAGGTAAAGGAAGAGGGGGAGAAAATACTCAAAGAAGCGGTTTTTTGATGCAAAGACTCTAAACCGGGGTTTGTTTTTGTTTTTTGTTTTGTTTTGTTTTTTTTTTTAAAACTTATCTCTCATAATCTTTAAATCCTAGCCATTCAATCCATCTTAGTACTCACATAGAGACATGTCACCAAAACAAGAAACCTTCACCATTTTGTTGGCTGAAATTGGACTCTGTTTGTCTTTTTAAAGAATGTCTAAAGTGGAGGAACTTATCGATTCTTGAGGGGAGGGGTTCAACAATTTCAGTCTTCATTTCAAAGGGTAGGATTGGGATTTTTTTTTTCAACAGCCAGTAGCATTCTTGCTTATAAAGTGAGAACAAAAGACGGGAAAAAGAAATCAAAGCCCTCTGAGGGTGAAAGAAAATAGTTCCTCTGAGTAGCTCTGTTATTTTTCCTTTACACTCTTAACAGTTGAGACTAAATTGAAAGCAGTTACCAGTGGAAGACCAAAAATTGCAATTCCCACTTGATTAGAAACTAAACTTGTTACATAAATAAAGTATATATAAATCACGGCCATCAATCATTTACCTATCAATCCAAAAATGGTTGCAAGATCAGTCGGATGTATGTTATTGATGTTGAAATTTCGGGCAAAAAAAAAGTTCTAGACATTGAAAGAACAAACGACAGCTTCCCCCCCTCATATACATCCAGTATTTTGGCCTCCCTCCTTTTAGCTCAACATTTATCGGGGTCAGACTTATCTGGATTTGCCCTAGGTCAGTCTCCTTGGTAGGAGAAATGAGCTAACAATGCTATATGCTCTAATCACAGAATTAAACTGAGGACCTATTTAAGAAAGAATGAATACATTACCACTCAATCACTCAATCCTAGTAGGTGTTGGTACAAGGGACAACTCTTTGGCATAAACTCAAAAGCAATGGAAGAAGAAAAGCCACAAGCAACGGCTGTTTGGGTTTTTTTGGGACCTTGAATATCTAATTTTTGGTTAAAGCATGAAAAGGGATAAACAACACATGTACATCAGTGTCTAAGCGTCTAAACAGTAGCATCAGACCATAGAGAATCAGGAAGCTCAACGCCAGTTGCATCACGTGCGAGTAGGGTAGCCGAAGAATGGCTCGAGTTTTGGCAGAGATGGGGCATAGATATCAAGGAAGTTCTGCATGCAATCATCTCTTCTTCCCATTTACACCATTAATGAAATTGACAAGAGATCAAGGAAGTTCCTTTGGTCGCAAGAGGAAGAAACAAAAAAAATGCACCTCATTGCTTGGGACAGAATCACTCAGGCAAAGAAGCAAAGGGGTCTTGGGCTTAAAAATCTTCGTCGTCAAAACAAAGTTTTTATTATGAAACTTTGTTGGAGTCTCCTGACAAAGAAGCAAGCCTTGTGGGTTCAATGCCTCTGGTCTAAATACAATTGTGGTGACCTTTCTGTGCCTAATGTTTCTAAGAAGAGAAACTCATCTTCGGCATGGAAAGCAATTACTCAAGTTTGGGACACTTTTCTTTGTGGAGTGGTGATGAGGGCCTTTTTGTCTTTAGCCTTGGGGTCCACAATAAAAAATAAACCAAGGATTGCATATAGGCAAACCTAGGATAGTTCTCTCTCTCGAGAAGCCTTTTATTATTGAGTCCTAAATAATCTAAATGACATGCAAATGCAATTAAAACAAGAGAGAAATTGGTTTTGGATTTTTTTTCAATTGATAAACTAAAATAAGAAGGCAATTAAATTAAATGCTAAACTAATATTTTTGGTCTTTTTAATAAAATGGAATGGAGTATGAAATGTATGAACGATTGCCCTTGGAAATGAAAAAGTGACTATCCTAGTTCAATTTAATAAGGAGTAAATTTTCACTAAGTCTAAATGAAAAACCCCAAGATACCACTTGAGTCCAATATTCCCAATTAATAGTAGCTCCTACTACCGTAGCTATCTACTATTTTTTGAGATATTGTTTAAAACTACTTAGTGTGTGATTAGGATTAAATTAATGCAACTTGCTTCCTCTTGATTTGAATGCGATACCACGCCACTCAATTAATCCAATTCAATCATACAATCTAACAATACCACGTAGAAAGCACAATATCATTGAATTAATAAGGAAATAAATATTTATAAATCCAACAAGCTACCAAATTAAATCCAATCACATAGGTTCAATCCACAAAGTTATCCAACCGGGTAAACTAAGCCTCACAAATACAAATCAATATTCCTAAAATTAGGAAATTAAAATGCAATTAAAGAAAATAGATTGAACAAATAAACTCCCCTAATTGAAGCTTTGGAACTCAAGCTACTTAATCCATCCCTACGAGCAAAAGAATCAGCCACTCATTGCAATTTGAAAGCTCGCCGGAAAATGCATCATGCTCTCACCGTAGTATGGAAATATTCACTGGAAAACACAAGACTCACTGGAACCTTCAATGCCCGCTGGAAATGAAGAAGTCGATGAAGGGTGATGGTGGTTCTGAGAGTGATGGTGAGGTAAAGGTGGCGTGAGGGTGGAGGTCCAATGGTCTTGCTCTGAATGGTCGAAGGAGTTGGTGTGTGTGTGGTCGATGGTGGTGAAAGATGAGAGAGAGGAATCGATGCTGATTCAGTCCGATGGGAGTGTGAAAATCCAGAGATGAAGGTGGGCCACGGTACAGCAAGGAGGATGGATGGAGGTCGACTCAGAGAATCGATGGTGAGGTGCGTCTGGTTTTTGGTTTCTGGTTCTCGGTTCTCGCTGGAATAAATGGAGGACTGGAGGTTGGAGATGATGGTAACTTGTCAGCGACAGGAGGAGGAAACGGCGTTGCCGGCGAGAGGGATGAAGGATGGAAGATGGTCATGTGTGAAGGCGTGATCGAAGGTGATGATCCTAGCGTCCCCCTCTGTGTGTGCGGCGTTCTTCCCTTTATATTCCCCCAGCTGCGTCTCTTAATTCTGTCGGGTTTCCCAGCTCTCTCTCGGGTCTGCAAAATGCTGAATCAAAATGAGAGTGAAACCTAATTCATCAAAACGCATAGCTTCACATACGGGGACTTAAGTGCAACTTTTAAAAACTTTCACAGAGGGACCAAACTGAAAATTTTAAAACTTGACTTTAAACTTTTATTTTCAAATATGTTCTAATCTTTTCAAGCTTCTTCAATCCAAAACAATTAACCTAAAATCAAATATTCTTAAAAAAATCAATGATTAAGAGTGATTACATTTTTTGACAATTTTACCCTTTTTAGCACTAATTTAATATATTTACTTTTAATCTCAATTTATCATAAGAAAAGCATTTTAAGCCCAATAGCTATGACAAAATGCATTAAAATTCCCAATTTAATTATCAAAAATCAAGTAAAAATATGGTTCAATCAAGTGGGGAAAAAGTTCATCAATGGGGCGGGTACCAAATTCTGGTCTGACCTTTGGCTTCCCTTGGATCGTCCCCATATAACATTTACATCGAATCAAACCTCGATTAATGAAGCTGAGATTATGTGGGATCACCTCACGTCGAATGGAAGATGGGATGTCAACAGGTGGCATGGCATCCTGCCCCATCACATTATAAGCATTATCTGTAAAATGCACCCACCTTGTAATAATTCTCCCGACTACTTTACTTGGAGACTTGCGAAAGATGGTTGCTTTTCTGTTAAGTCGGCTTATCTCTACCTCACTAACAGAGGAGGAGTAAGTACTAATAACTTCTGGTCCCAGATGTAGAAGTGGCAACTTCTTGAAAAAGTAAAATTTTTCATGTGGCAAGTGGGTCATGGAAGACTTGTTACTAATTCCCTCTGCGCCAAAAGAGGTCTATCAAGTGACAGCTTGTGTCCGTTTCATTGTAATAGTGAGGAGAGTATCATTCACATCCTTAGGGATTGTGAGAGAGCAAGGAACTTGTGGAAAGAAATTTTGAGACCTAACTATTTCTCTAAGTTTTTTTCAAGTGACTTGCAGGTTTGGCTCAATTGGGTTACCAACTACAATCCTGGAAGAGGAAGGTTCTAGAGCTTCTCTTGGCCAAAAGTCTTTAGCTTGGGGTGCTGGATCCTTTGGATGCCCAGATGCAAGGCCTTATTTCAGGGAGAAATCAAGGACACTAGTGTAACTATCCTTTGGATGCTTCACTTGTGTAACTATCTTCTCATGGAAAATATTACTGACCAATACTTATCTTACCAAATTTTCCATCTTGACAGGAATGAGGAGAAGACTTGGACCCCACCCCTAGCTGATGCGGTTCGCATAGACGTGGATGGACCAATGCGGCACCAATACCAAGCAGCCTGCGGTGGAATTATCAGGAATTCTCAAGGCCATTGGTTAATGGGATTTTGCAAGTCCCTTAGTCTGCATACTGTTGTGGAGGCTGAAATATATGCCATCCTACTAGGGCTAAAAATGGGTCAATGGATGGGTTTCCAGCAAATTCTTCTTTATTATGATTCCCTTAACGCCATTAATACCCTCATGAGAGACTGCTGCTACGACGACCACCCGCTAAGGGACATTATCAAGGAAACTAGAGACCTCCTCTTCCAAGACTGGAACATTGAGCTTCACTATACTCCTAGGGAGAACAACTCATGTGTCGACTATATGGCCAAGGTGGGCCATTACGCTTCCGTTGAAGATGATGAAAGTGCAGCTAAATTACCAAGAAGGGGGGTGAATTGGGGATTTTTAAATCCTTTTCTGAGTATGCTCTGTTTTTTTTTAAAAAAAACTTGATGAAACAAAAATTGAAAAGAGTATGAGAAGAAGAGCAGAACACAAAGAAATTATCCTGGTTCGGTCCAATCTAATGACCTACGTCCAGTCCCCAGTCACTCTGGGATTTTTACTAACTTTCTTGACAATTACAGACACTGCAAACGAAGGACGATTCACAACTTTGAACTCGCTTCCCCTTACAAGTTGTAATTGAATAACCCAATCTCAAAGTCCCACTACTTTGAGATCTTTTACAGAAAAAGAAATTACAATGAAAGAACTCTCTTTGAAGAGTGGATTTCAATGATCACTGAAGTACAATGTGTCTAAGTTACAATCAAAAGATAGAAACAACTCTTTTTCGAGTAGAGTGGTTGTAACTCAGTTCTGTGTTTTTCCAGGTTGAATTCTTCAGTTATTTATACTGGTTTGAGGCTTGTGAACGTTATAGATCCGTTGGGCCTTCTTCCAATTCAAAATTATAGCTGTTGCTGGAGTTATAACATTGATTAAGCAGCTGAAATTGTTCCCTATCTGAAATATAGCTGTTGCTGCTCTGAATGCTTGATTCTTGTTTCCTCTTAATGAATTCACTCGTTTGAAGATGTTTCATAACGTACAAATGATCTTGTATAACGGCTAGATGATTTTGTACAACGACTAGTGATTCTGTATAACGTTTCTCCATGATTTCAGCAAGTTTCCTCAAGTGGCTCTTTATTTGAATTTCATCCAAATTCAAGAATCTTCTGTAATCTCAGGAATAAACACATTAGAACAGCTCAGTTACAATGATAAACGATGTATATAACGTTCAGGATCAATGGGTAACTTAAACTTGAAGCGTAGATTGAATTTGGTAGTTCTGGAACAAATCAGCGTTTTTCTGTCGATGTACCAAAACTCGAGTTTTGAATATCAAAACTGGAGTTTTGAACTGTTCATGTTTCATAACCGGAGGTGATGAAACCAAAACTGGCAGTTATGAAGGTTTATAAATTAAGATGCTCTCGGGTTGCCCAAAACTCAAGTTTTGACATCCAAAACTCGAGTTTTGAACTATTCATGGCAAAATATGATTTAGTTCAAAACATCAAAACTGGAGGTGTTGATGTGAAAACTGGCAGTGTTCAGTTTGGCAAAACTTCATTGTTCTCGGGTCTGTCAAAACTCGAGTTTTGATTCTCAAAACTCGAGTTTTGAACTTTTGGTACAAAGTTCAAAACTTTGAAAACTGGAGTTTTGATTCATAACTGGCGGTTTTCAACTGGGTAAAGTTTGAAGGCTCTCTGCCTTGCCAAAACTCGAGTTTTGGATTCCAAAACTCGAGTTTTCATATTTTATGAAAACTTTGGAAAATACACGTACAGTTGAAAACTGGCGGTGATGGTCTCAAAACCGGCGGTGATGAACTGGAGAAAAATCAATTGCTCTCTGTCTCTTCAAAACTCGAGTTTTGGTTCCCAAAACTCGAGTTTTGAACTTTTTCCAAAATAAGAGAAGTTCAAAACTGGCAGTGATGAATGAAAACCGGAGGTTTTGAGATGTGACAAACTTAGAAGATTTGCAAACCTCTCTGCCAGGCCAAAACTCGAGTTTTGGATTTCAAAACTCGAGTTTTGAACTTTTCACAAGTTCAAAACTGGCAGTGATTACGAAAACTGGCGGTGATGGCTTTTGATCAGTTTTGCCACAGACCAAAACTCGAGTTTTGAATCCCAAAACTTGAGTTTTCCTCTGATAGCAAGGAAAACTAATTTTTGCATCCTAAAACTTATCTTTTTAGTTTTCAAGTCTTTCCAATTGTTCAATCATCATCAAAACTCATCGAGAACTAACAGATGATGTGGTGCTAATTCCATCAATTCCTGGAGGATGCCTGGATATGGCCTTGAAGGACCAGCTAGCCTGTCATCACTAGCTATTTTTCTAGTTTGTTGTATTTAGAGGTAGACTTTTAGTCTTGTCCCTTCTTCACTTTCAAACTTCGGCTTGCCTAATCTTATCAAAAAAAAGAAAAAAAGAGATGGGGCATAGAACCGACGGTCTAGATCATAGTAAGGAGATACACTCTTAATGGCTGCATGATGTGTCTATTTCTACACTGTCAGATCTATTGGACGGCTAGCATTCATATATTCTTAGGGATGATGAAAAAAAAGACTATAAGAAAAACCCAACCCAATATTAGGAAGGTGATGTACAATTGAGCTAGAAGTTGGGGCTTGTGATGAAAGCTATAATAGAAGCATATTAAAGAGAAATATATGGTATTCTCTCAGGTCAGAGTATGATAATTGAGCCAGCATCTCAGTAGCACAAATGGCATAAGCATCAGTCTTAACTAGCCTTCACTATCAGGGTTCTATCCCTGTCTAGGAGTGTTGCTCCCCAATGCAAATTAAAAAAAAGTATGATAATTGAATTATACAATTTAAGAAATTATTTAAAATTAGTTAAAACTAATAAATTTGTTAGAAATTAACTTTCGTTTTTAAGTATGCCCTTATTTATAAAGGGGTATGTAAGAAAAAGAAATAAAGTAGTAATGAAAGAAAGAGAGTAACCAACAAGCTGTTGGTTGAGATAGTAAGTAGTCATATCATGTAAGGAGGAGAATACCAATTCGAATCATAAGAAGCACACTTGTTGGGGGAAGCGAAAACCCTTTGCTTTTTAAGCATCAAAAGGGGAAACCTTTTATCAAATGTCAGAGAGAGAGAGAGAGAGAGAGAGAGAGAGAGAGAGTAGTATGCAAAAAATATGAGAAGAGAGAATAAAATTAAGGGTGAAAATAGTAAAAACACATTAAATTTAAAATAACCAAAGTGAGATTTTATAAAAAAGACTGAGCTAATTGATATTTTAAAATCTTAAAAAAAGAGAGCAATCGAGTACATATTAGGGCTTGCTTGGTATATATAACAGGTGGGAAGGGAAAGGAAGATAATCAAGTTTCCTTGTTTGGTACAGTTTTTGTGTTCACTCTTCTTGGAAACTCAAGTTTTCAGCCCACCCCAGGACACCAATATCTCTTCAAAGGTAGAAAGATAAGATCCTACCAAAATTGGTGGGAACTTAAGGTCTCATGTGAACAGAGATGCTTTCGGACGTACTTACCCCTCACAATTTTTTTTTAATGCAAGAAAATAAGATTAAATTCGAATTTATTCGATCAATTCAAACTTATGTAATAAGTTTGAACTTCGGTAGAAGATGTTAGATAAATTTAAACTTGATAAGAGGATATTTTTTTTAAAAAAAATATATTTTCAAAAAAATATATTTTTCCTTTTAATTTTGACTTAATTACTTTTAAAGGTAAAAATGTATAAACATCCTTAATTAATATGTCTAAAAGATAACCTTAGCTCTCCTAATTAAAAAGCGAGATACGTGTGCATATAGATAATAAGAGACCAAATTTTATTTGCCCAGAAAAGGAAGAGTGGTTTGATCAAATTCATGATTTTCATCAGAGTTGCTCTGAACGGAAAAGATTAACTACAAAGGCTTATTAGATATCCACCGAATGAACATCTCAAAACATTCGTCAGGTTTGTACAAAGGAGCTGTATGTCCTGCACCCTGCAATTTTCATCAAGAAAATGAACGGTTTAAACCTTGAAACTAATTAATTCATGCACTTATTTTTAACCTTTCTTCCTTTGCTTTTGTCCTTCAAGATAGAAATCAATGCATACTTCATATATATATATATATATATATATATAGATCATTTTTACTTAGACAACTTATAATCCTTTGTGGCTTTGTTCTTACCTTTACAGTGGCGAACGTCATCTGGTTAGAATACCTTCTCGTATATCTGGTTCAAAGGAAATAAATATGTGAAAGAAAGAAGAAGATAGCAAAGAAATTCAATCCAAATTTTGACTGCTACAATTCCGTTTTTAATAATCACATTGACAAGTACCACTCTGATCCTATTTATAATAAGTCACTTTTAACTAAAAAAATTTGGTCTTATTTATAAGTCATTTTTCAAGTAATAAATGAGATTGTGACAATTTTGTCCATATTAATGGTACCAATGAAAATAGAGAGAAAATAAAGAGTTGAAAGATACCCAATGAAAATAGAGAGAGAATAAAAAGTTGAAAGATACTCACTTATAAATGAGGGTAGGTTGAAAAATTACCTCATAATCATTGAGCTAACTAACTCTCCTTGGTATGTATGTTTTGGTCAAAAGGGACTTATAAATAGGATCAGAGTGGTATAATATAAGATACACTCTAAAAAAGAAGTCAATAGCATTAAATTCTTCTTTTCCAAGAATACCCTTATTAAGTATTGGTGAGAGAGATGTTACGTAATAGATATGAAAAGTAATTAAGATACATTGATTTCTTTTTTTTGCTCAAGGATTAAGATACATTGATTTTATTGGAGGATAATAAGTAATACTACTTTGGTCTTTATTGACTCATTGGATTAGTTTGATTATTTAAGGAAGCTAATTAAAGTAATTAAAATATGTTATGAAACTAAGTAAAACACAAGAGAGATTAAGATGAGGAAGATGAAGAAATGCAAGGGAAAATGGAGAGCAAGGAGAGATTGATTCTTCTTTTGTATTGTACTCCTTCAACCTTTGATGCATGCCTACTATATATAGGTAATGAACCATTACAAGAGTTACACAAAAGAGTAAATCTACATAATGGTATGTTATGGAGTTTTGTAAGTTATATGAAACTCCCACTAAACCATTCATGTTATATGTTACATTGCTTTAAGTGTAGAAATCCCAAAAGACTCTTCTTGAAAAAAGGTTGTGGACATTCACACTAATATTGGAATATTTACAACACTCCCCCTTGAATGTCCATTATGAATGTGCCTCATTAAAAACTTTAACTAGGAAAAACCCAGTGGGATAAAAACCTAGCCAAAGAAAAGAGTACAACATCCATTGATACACTGTCCAATGCTGCCTCATTAAAAACCTTTCTAGGAAAACCCAGTGGGATAAAACCTAGATAAGGGAAAAAGAGTACAGCGTGTATCGACTCCCCCTCTTGACAACATCAGTTGAGATCTTTGAGTCTCCGAAGACCAATACCATGGACGAGTCTTTCAAAGATTGCTCCTGGAAGCGACTTGGTGAATAAATCTGCTAGATTTTTACTTGAACTGATTTGCTGGATATCTATTTCACCATCCTTTTGAAGATCACGAGTGAAGAAGAATTTTGGCGAAATATGCTTTGTTCTGTCGCCCTTGATATATCCTTCTTTAAGTTGGGCAATACATGCAGCATTATCCTCATATAGAACTGTTGGGACCATTTTTTCTGAAGATAAATGACAAGTTGTTCGTATATGATGTAATACTGACCTTAACCACACACATTCTCGACTTGCTTCATGCATTGCTAGAATTTCTGCATGGTTAGATGATGTGGCTGATATAGTCTGTTTCATAGATCGCCATGAAATAGCTGCACCTCCACATGTAAACAGATAGCCTGTTTGTGATTTACCATCGTGTGGGTCAGACAAAAATCCAGCGTCTGCATAACCAATCAGTTCATGCTTGAATACATTTGAGTAGTATAACCCCATGTCCATGGTGCCTCTGAGGTAACGAAAAATGTGTTTTACTCCATTCCAATGCCTCCGTGTTGGTGCAGAACTATATCTTGCTAATAAATTAACAGCAAATGATATATCAGGACGTGTGTGTTGAGCAAGATACATTAGTGCTCCAATAGCACTAAGATATGGTACTTCTGGACCAAGTAGTTCTTCCTCACCTTCTTCAGTAATTATTTGAGGTCGGAATGGGTCTTTATCAACCTGCAAAGATCTTACAATCATTGGGGTACATAATGGATGCGACTTATCCATATAAAATCGCTCTAAGATCTTCTTTGTATAAGTTTCTTGATATACAAAGATCCCATTCTTTAGGTGCTCAATCTGTAGTCCAAGACAAAATTTTGTTCTGCCCAAGTCTTTCATTTCAAATTCTTTTTTCAAACAACTAATTGCCTTTTGAAGCTCTTCAGGAGTTCCAATGATGTTGATATCATCAACATAAACAGCAATTATAGCAAATTCGTTTCTAGATCTTTTCATAAAAATGCATGGGCATATTGGGTCATTTTTGTACCCTTCTTTCAACAAATATTCCTTGAGACAATTATACCACATGCGCCCTGATTGCTTCAAGCCATACAAAGACTTATTTAACTTTATCGAGTATTGTTCTCGAGAATTCGAATTAGATGCTTCTGGCACCTTGAGTCCTTCAGGGACTTTCATATAAATATCATTGTCAAGTGAGCCATACAAATAGGCAATCACGACATCCATTAAACGCAAATCAAGTCCTTCATTTACTGCTAAGCTAATTAAATAACGAAAAGTAGTTGCATCCACTACCGGTGAGTACGTTTCTTCAAAATCAATGCCAGGTCTTTGTGTAAAGCCTTGGGCTACAAGACGTGCCTTATATCTTGTGATTTCACCCTTTTCATTTCTCTTTCGTACAAAAACCCATTTGTACCCAACTGGCTTTACATCTTTAGGTGTATGGACTACAGGTCCAAATACTTTTCGTTTTGCCAGTGAATTTAATTCTGCATTAATAGCATCTTTCCATAGGGGCCAATCCTTTCGCTGTTGGCACTCGCTAATGGATTTTGGCTCATGATCCTCATTATCATTCATTACATCATATGCTATATGATAAGCAAAGATGTCGTCAATGTTGACTTCATTTCGGTCCCATCGGATACCATTCATAAAATAATTTATTGAGATCTCATTATTTTCACATATTTCAGGTACCTGGGTCTCTTCTGGGACTATAACATTCTCTTCTGGAGATATCTCTACTGGAGGTAATGACTCTTTAGGAGCTACCAATTTTTCTTGATTATCCTCGACTTGACCATCTATATTTTTAGCTCCTTTTCTCATTCGAGGATTTTTATCTTTGGAACCGATGGGCCTGCCACGCTTTAGGCGTGCTTTAGATTCATTTATAATAGGTTTCCCTTCAGGGACATCAATTCGAATAGGAGCATTAGCAGCTGGAAAATGTGACTTTGTCACTTTCTTTGGGTCAGTAAATGCTTCTGGCATTCGATTAGCTAAATTTTGCAAATGAATTATCTTTTGAACTTCCAGTTCACATTGTTTTGTACGAGAATCAAAATGAGCCAATGATAATTCATTCCAACTAATCTCTTTACCCAACTGCTTATTTTCTCCCCCTAATGTTGGGAAAGTTGATTCATCAAAATGACAATCTGCAAATCTTGCAGTAAATAAATCTCCTGTAGATGGTTCTAC
The DNA here is from genome assembly GCA_034222035.1 of Acacia crassicarpa. NCBI lineage: Eukaryota > Viridiplantae > Streptophyta > Magnoliopsida > Fabales > Fabaceae > Acacia > Acacia crassicarpa. The sequence continues at coordinate 46,962,021 of JAWXYG010000006.1, read as the reverse complement.
ATATTTAATGATTGAAGGAGATTCATACCCAACATATATTCCCATCCTTCTTTGAGGACCCATTTTGGTGCGTTGTGGTGGTGCTACTGGCACATATACTGCACATCCAAAAATTCGTATATGGGAAATATTAGGTTCTTGACCAAAAACCAGGGGGAAACTTTTAGGTAACTAGTTGGCCTGATGCGAATTAACATTGCTGCATGCAAAATGGCATGGCCCCAAGCAGAAATTGGGAGATTAGACCTCATAAGTAAAGGTCTTGCAATAAGTTGCAATCGTTTAATCAATGATTCCGCGAGTCCATTTTGCGTATGAACATGAGCTACAGGATGTTCAACATCTATTCCAAGGGACATACAATATTCATTAAAAGCTTGTGAAGTGAATTCACCAGCATTATCAAGACGTATTTTCTTAATAGGATAATCAGGGTAATGTGCTCTCAATCTAATCAATTGAGCAAGTAATCTCGCAAACGCCAAGTTGCGGGAAGATAATAAGCAAACATGCGACCATTTAGTTGATGCATCAATTAAAACCATATAGTACCTAAATGGTCCGCATGGTGGGTGTATTGGCCCACAAATATCTCCCTGTATTCGTTCTAGAAATGTGAGAGATTCACTTTCTACTTTGTTTGGTGAGGGCCGAATTATTAACTTTCCCTTGGAACATGCATCACATGAGAAATCATGAGATTGTGGTATTTGTTTACACTTCAGGGTATGTCCACATGAATTCTCAATTATTTGTCGCATCATGATTGACCCGGGATGGTCTAACCGGTCATGCCAAACATTAAATTCATTAGTAAACTTCTGGTTTACATTGGCAAACTGCTGGTTTGTATTGGTAAACTTTTGATTTATACTAGTAAACTTCTGGTCTACAATAGCATGTGTTTCAATTGTGCTTATAAATGTATAATACAAACCAGAAGAGAAAGCAGGAAAACTTTCTAACATGCATTTTCTACCAGAAACAATATTTGTGATAGCAAGACATTCCTGATCATTTTTAGTTGTTGTTTCTATATGATATCCATTTCTGCGGATATCTTTGAAACTCAACAAGTTTCTCTTAGATTTGGTAGAATAAAATGCATTATCAATACATAATTTTGTTCCTTCAGGTAACAAAATATTAGCTCTTCCGGAGCCTTCAATCAAATTTATATTACCAGATATAGTCTGGACATTGGCTTCTCGCATTACCAAGGAAGAAAAATATTTATCATTTTTTAGTATAGTGTGGGTTGTTGCGCTATCAACGAGACACAGATCTTCAGGATTGATGCTAATAAGATTCATTCTTTATTAAAGGATACATGAAAATAAATAAAAACATAATTAAAAGAAATACATATGATAGAAGACAGTTTAAACATACTAAAACCAAACAGTTCCAAATAGGAAAAGATAATTTATACTAAGAAATCAGCAACATCCAAATGGGTAGAATCAACATCTTCAAACTCAGAATTCTCAACCTTATCAATATTCAAATGAGTAAAATCAACATCCTCAAACTTGGAGTTCTCAACATGATTTACTTCAATCTTTGACCCTTTACCATTACTTTTAAGTGATTCTTGATAAAGTTCAACCAAGTGTCTTGGCGTACGACAGGTACGAGACCAATGACCTTTACCACCACAACGATAACATACATTTTCAGAATGCTTCTTATTCTCACTAGTTTCCCTCCTGGGGTTCTTTTCAATCTTCCCCCTTTTAGGGTGAGAATTTGATCCACCACGACCACGGCCACGGCCACGGCCACGGTTGTAGCCACCTTTACGTCCACGTCCTCGGCCACTAAAATATCCATTACTTACTACATTCACTTCTGGAAATGGAGTTGAACCTGTTGGACGGGATTCATGATTTCTCAATAAAAGCTCATTGTTTTGTTCAGCTACAAGGAGACAAGAAATTAATTCAGCGTATTTCTTGAAACCTTTTTCACGATATTGCTGCTGCAGGAGCAAATTGGAGGCATGAAATGTGGAGAATGTTCTCTCTAACATATCTTCATCAGTAATCTTTTCTCCACATAACTTTAATTGAGAAGTAATTCTGAACATGGCCGAGTTATACTCGCTCACAGTTTTAAAATCTTGTAAACGCAGATGCATCCAGCAATAACGAGCTTTTGGGAGGATGACCATCTTCTGGTGATCATACCTTTCTTTTATATTCTTCCAAAGAACCAGTGGGTCTTTCACTGTCAAATATTCAATTTTTAAACTTTCATGTAAATGGTGGCGAAGGAAAATCATGGCTTTGGCTTTATCTTGATTAGATGCTTTATTTCCTTCTTTAATTGTGTCTTCCAGACCATGGGCATTCAGATGGATTTCCGCATCCAGCATCCAAGATAAATAATTCTTTCCGGTAATATCAAGAGCCACAAATTCAAGTTTTGTAAGGTTTGTTGTGTTTGTCATGGCTCAGACTAATTTTTTTAAAAAAAACAAGAATTATTAACATAGAAATACTAATGATAATAAGATGAAATTTAGAAACACAATAAGTAAAGTATAATAATAAGGATTAAAACTTTATGGCTTCGAGCCATATAGTTCTCATAACGAGAAATTAAATTTATGTGGCTTCTAGCCATAAAATTAAGAAACTAAAATGATAGGACTTCTGGTCATATAATAATTTTAGAATAGGAAAACAGAGGTGTATGGCTTCTGGCCATAATAATATTAATAACATAAAAGAGATTGCATGAAATATAAAATAACATAACATTAAAAGTTAGCAACAATAACATAACAATAAAAGTAAAATGTTATGTTAGCAACAATAAAAGTAAAATGTTATGTTAGTAACATAAAGATAAAATGTTATGTTAGTAACATAAAAGTAAATGCTTAATTTAAATGTTATGTTAGTAACAATAATATAAATGTTATGTTAGTAACATAATATAACAATAAAAGTAAAATGTTATGTTATGTTAAAGTTAGTAACATATATTGTGCAAAAGTAAAGCACTATGCAATAATATAAATAGTAAAACAATTGTAAATTACTATACAATTACTGTGCATGAATAAAATTGATGGATGAATAATGATAAATAGTAAAAATACTATATAAAATAGTAAATAATCTCCAATCTTAACCATGGAACCCGATGTATAAAAACAATCGGTAATTTTGATTTCCATATAGTGGTTTAGATTATCCCAGATATATAAATAAACATATAATAAAATCATTAGAGAAAGTAGATGAAATCGTTAAAGAAATTATACCTTCGTTATAGCAATCGTGCTGATAACGTGTTATGAAACTAAGTAAAACACAAGAGAGATTAAGATGAGGAAGATGAAGAAATGCAAGGGAAAATGGAGAGCAAGGAGAGATTGATTCTTCTTTTGTATTGTATTCCTTCAACCTTTGATGCATGCCTACTATATATAGGCAATGAACCATTACAAGAGTTACACAAAAGAGTAAATCTACATAATGGTATGTTATGGAGTTTTGTAAGTTATATGAAACTCCCACTAAACCATTCATGTTATATGTTACATTGCTTTAAGTGTAGAAATCCCAAAAGACTCTTCTTGAAAAAAGGTTGTGGACATTCACACTAATATTGGAATATTTACAACAAAATATTCATATTTATCATTTTCTCTAAATTAATTTGTTTAACTTACAAAATTATATATAATCTAATGGTACACATACATATTTCAGAGAAATCATGTAACATATTCTATAATTAAGTAATTTATTTAGTTTTTTTTATCTCCTCAAATTAGTCAATTAAGTCTTATACTAAGAATGAATATAGTAATAATTGTTTACTATTTCAATTATATAAACTACTTTTAATTGCTTTCCTTAATCCTAGTTAGAACTTAGAAGAGCCTTATATCAAGGGTAACAGTGGTACACATATAATTTATCCATAAATCAATTCAAACTATATATTCATAAGCTAAGTATAGTGTGTGCTATACGCACCCTGCAACCTGGCCATTGGCAAGCCAAGGTCTCCAGTCTTCGACAATGGAGTAGTTTAAATCTCTAATCCATGCTTGAGTTGACATAAATGGAACTAATGGGTCATGATCTCCACTGCATCAACATAGTACTAAATATCTTATAATTACGTTCTTACTATTTTAAGAAAATTACATAATGCAATAATAATTTAAGATTTATAAATTGAGAAACATTTAAAATAAAATCAAAATTAAAATGACATACCTGTAAATCAAAGAACGATAGCCTTTTTGACTTAGATTCGTATGATATGGAACGGAATTGATGATGTCGAAATCGTAGTCATCGGATTTACAAACTTCCCAATTCCTTATGGTACCCTACATCACAAATTAATCAACATTTGGTTAAAACCTGTAGAAATTTAATTTAATTTTAGAGAAATAAACTTCCAGAACTCGGAGGTCTTAGACCTCATTTTGTAAAAGAAATAAAAAACTGAAATAAACTAATTATAATCAAACCTTTCGAATATGCAGTGCTTCCTGAACTCTGTTATCCCGAATCCAATCATATGCCAGGAAATATCCATAACTCTAAACGATAGAAAGGAACAAGAAATGAAATATCCAATAAATTCATAGTTGCTTTTCAAAAAATTATTTCTCTATAGTTGTTGACTTTGTTCTAATTTAGTCCTTAAATTTTAACTCAGTGCAATTTAGTTCCTATAATTTGACTCATAAAAGCTAGCCGTTGAACTTCGACTTATTGCAATTTGGTATCTATAAATTTAACCATTTAAAATTTTTAGTCCCAAATTAAGTTTAATAAAACATATAATTTTATTTTCTAAAATATAAAGACCAATATTTTTAACAGTTAAAGTATAAGAAGTGAGTTACAAATGAGTTTAAACTATAGGGACTGAGATAAATTGAGTTAAATTTTCAAAATTGGATTACAATTAAGTCAAAACTATAAAGTGAAAAGGATTAATTTTCCCATTAAAAAAAATTACTCTGCAGTTCATAGATGGTATTGCGAGATCAGAACTAAGATGCCTTCGAAATTTGTTGATGAGAGATCTCGTATTCCAAAATCCATGAGGCCCAGCTGAAGCCAACCCACATTTAGATTCCGAAGTGATATGTATATCAAGTCCAGACATGAGCTGAGGGATTAAAGAAAAACAGTTTACAAACAAGGTATCTAATGTATCATAATTTATAATTACCATATAAAACGAGAGTATGTATTTGAAGAATGTCATAGTTGCTTGCCTCCTGTAAATTTTGGAATTCTCTTAGACATAATTGATTTTCGGGATCTATATTTATATAATTCCCTCTACAATTTTTCTGCAAGGACTGTTCATAAAATAAATCGTTAGATTAATAACTAATAATAATCATCTCAACTTTTCACAAGGTAATTAATCAATAAATAATGATACTACCATATAAAGTTCATCGGAAATGAGTGCCATTCCATGAGCAAATGAGGGTAAATAATTTTCTTCTTCCATTGTTGTGTCGGGATTCCCCAGCACATATCCCTGAAAGAATTATTTTGATCAATAGTGTTTGATTATGAAATATTAATTACTACCCACATTACGTATGAGATCTAATATTAATTATTGCGAGAGTGCACTTTAAACATAGCGTATATTAAAGAAAAAGAAATTTTTTGGTGGAACATGGAAACTTAATGATGTTTTTCTGGTGTTTGATTTTAAATTAAAGGAAATAGTTTGAGAAAATCAATGACGAACCTGTAGATTTATCCATGGTTGAACTCCTTTTTCATTTCCTGAGAACCAATAAGTTAATTAAACTTTCTCGTGATACAAGTCATATCCATTAATACATATTAAAACCTTTGAGAGTTTCCTACCATTTGAAATTTCTTGAACAATAGCGGGAATAGGAATGCCAGAATATGAGTCACCACCAATATACACTTGATTTTTCAGAAATCTTGGGTGATCAATTAGCCACTGCAAATGATACAAGATAATGTTGGTGGGGCTATGAGGTAATCCATAAATTTTTTTTCGTGATCAAATAAATAATATTCCCTCTGATTAAATTTGGAAGTTAGTTGAAGGGTTTGTTTTGCTTATATATATATATATATATAGGACTGGAAGTAGTACAATATTTTCATAGATTTTATACAGATGTTGATTTTGATTACCTATAGTTTTACTGTTGCATGGAAAAATTGAGGATAGTGATATTTCATGAGTTGGTGAAAAAATATGAATTAATTGGCGATTGTTTGCATTGTACATACCTTTTTAAGAAATTGATGGGTATGTTTAATTAAACCCCAGTCACCTCGTTGAAGATAAGGGGTGTCCGCATAAGAGAAGCCACTGCCAACAGGCAAATCTACAAATATTATACTGCATTCCTGCAAAAACAAAGAAAAAAAATCAAAAAAATATATATTTGTGAGTGTAGATTATATAATAACAAAAGTTACATAAACTTGTAAGGTTATTATTGTCTTTTCATCTACATACTGTGTCTTTATATTATTTTTCATCTCTTGTTATTGTTCATCTTCTTTTGATACAGGTAACAAAACTGCCCCTTTTCAATTTTACAAAAGTCCATTTTTATTTTGATGGAAACACTTGTACTCCGCATTTTCTCTATATCTTATTACTGGATTTCCGAACAACTTAATTTAGGGGTTAAAATATGTATCTACCACTAGGGGTCGAGGGCGAACCTCATTGGTAAAACAAAAAGTCCCTTTCTAACAATTTTCTTGCGTAGATTTATTATTCAATCTAGATCTCAAATAGTTATGTGTATTTATGTGTGTGTGTATAAGTAAACTTGAAAATTGTAATGTATATATTTCACCTTTGTCCACGCTTGTGGCCTCAAAACCAAATTTGGGAAGCTACCGTTGTATATCTCAACTTTGACTGCGATTGGACCTATATAATAACAAAAAACCAAGAGCAAGAAATCCTTTTGATCTCAGGCTTAAGTGAACTATAAGGGACCCAAGATTTATATTTTATTGTTTATAAAAATATATGTGATACAGACATATAAAGATGATGAAGGTTAGATTTGGAGTAACCTATTTCAAAAATGAGGCCCGAGAATGAAGAGCAACCAGGACCACCAGTAAGCCAAAGCATAAGAGGGTCCTCTTTTGGATTGTTCTCCGACTCAATAAAGTAATAGAACACTTGTCCTCCTCCTTGTTCTGTTGCTGAGTCTCCCACTCCCACATACCTTCATACAGATGTATAGATATACTATAATTAATGGAGAAGTAACATTTGAAAGTTTGGAAATTGGGGGAATTGGGTACTAACCCAGTTTCAAGATGAAAAGGAAGACGGCCTTCAAAACCAGGAAGGTACTCCACATGTGAAGCAGAAGTTGCAACTGGAGAACAAATCTGCAACAGAACAAAAGAAACAACAAGAATCTCTATCATCCTACGATTTTGACCTTCTTGTCTTCTTCGGATTTTGGTGTCCCTCTTCTTCTACCTCTTCTGTGTGTGGGGGGAAAGATGGTGTTTTTGTGAGTTGTAATGCCGGTAAACGAATAAGACGAATCAAATATCGCTCCAAACGTGTGGCACGGGCAACTCGAGTGCCCTACAAAACAATATTTTAATGTTTAACGCCAAATATTTTAGTCAACAGGAACGTTTCTGTGATTTTTTTTATTGTTTATTACTATTGGTATGTTTTAGGCCAAATAATTGTTTCTATTATCTCTATAAAACACGACTCAACTCATTTATGCACTGACCAGGAAACTGGTTGCAGATCAAACTTTTTTAGCCTATGTGTGGGCCCTCATGCATCCCTCATTATTATTTTAATCATTTTTCAGAAATGTGTAAAAAGTTTTAGAAAATAATATTTAAGTCCAAACCAAGATAAATAATTTATTAACATAACTTATTAATAATTATTGCTTCACTTATTAATTCCTCATGATTACTTATTAATGGAGATTTTTCTAACATTATTTATTTATTTTTTAATTGGAGTTTCAATGTCATTCTCCCAAATTTTCTCTTTCTTATTCCATCTCTCATTTGCAACCCTCACTCCTCAAGTTGTCGTCACTCCTCCAATCTCTTCTCCTCATCTCTCTTCCCCCTTCCCCCGCCTCCACTCAACGCCCCCTCCCCCATTCCATATCTCTCATGGACTGTTCATCTTCCAACTCATTCTTTGTTGAGTCCTAACGGCTCATTCTTTTGCAAACATATTTTGTTCATTTTTTGTCGTGTCCTGATGATGATTAAAAGTGTCTGTGAGGATTAGCAGTCAAAACTACGAAGCTTCTTTTCCAACGTTCATAATTCACAATATACGCACTAAATATGTGAGGAATTTTTTCTTGGATCAGACACCTAAACGCATATCAATACATCAACCTGACTTCACACTTTACAGCCATGAAAAAAATACAAAATCGGAAGAATCTCAGATTAAGATTCACAAGTTCTTAACAGAGACAAGTTTAATTCTAATCTAAAACATTAATCGGATTTACTACCTTGAAGACCAAATACTCAGGCTCTGGCTCCTTTCTTAGGAAAGAAGAAGATTCTAGCTGCTCATGATTCTTCTGGTAGCAGCAACGAGTTGAAGTTGTTGAGTGTCCTAAGTGATGAAGTAAATGCTCAAGAGTCAAGAGTAAATGCTCAAGAGTAACGTAAGATAAGAAGAAAAGAAGTTGAAGTCGAGATCTCTGGCCGTTTAGTTCAAAGAAAATGAGAGAAGGAAAAGGTAAAATTGGATTTTCCCGTGATGGACGGCCAGCCATTTGGCTGACCATTTCTGTCAGAAAATATTTTTCTGGGCTCAGTAATTTTCAACCACATGTGATTGAAAATGAGTTCCTATAAAAATTGGTGGGAATCAATTTTTAAATGGGGTGAAAAAATAATTTAAGACACAAAACTCTTTAATGTCACCTTAGATGTGATATAAAAAGAGGGGTAAGTCCATAATAAAATGGTTTTATGGTTTATTTTCCTACCTCTTTTTTTCAAACTAAATAAAACTTTCTTATCAACATATTTTCTTTTTCAGTACAAACCATATATGTTCCATTCCTTCCCCTTCTTTAACTTTTAATTCCATTCCTTTTCAATATTTTCTTGGGTTTAGGAGTAAAAATACACATGTACTTTATTCTTGAGAGCACCTAGCACTATATGCTTTTTTTGGTAGCAAAAATACACATATGGTTATATTTTAGGAGTAAAAGTCACACTACCGTTAAAATTTAGCCTATTGTAAATATGGCTTTTTCTATTGTAAATGGCCAAATTTTAAATTTTGTTGGAAATACAACACTTCTTATTGTAAATATAGCATTTTTTGTTGTTGTAAATGACATTTCTATGTTCAAAATCCACGTGTTTAAATGTTGTAAATGTGGCATTTTTTGTTGTAAATATGGCCAGATTTTAAATTTTGTTGTAAATATAACACTTCCTGTTGTAAATATAGTCTGTTTTTTTTTTTTTTGGAAGTTATCCAATCAGACTTTTAGTGTCCCTCCTCCTCTTCTTCTTCTTCTTGTGTGTGGGAAGGATGGTGTACTTGTGTGTAGCAAGTGAAGGCAAATAGTGAATAAGACCAATCAAATGTTGCTCGAACCGTCTAGCAGAAACGTGTTGTCAGGGTTTCTTATCTCATGTTTTCTTTTGGCCGGGATTGCATTGGACCTATAAGATATGTGACATTTCCTTAGTTGTGTTCTTTTAAGGAGGAGGGAGATATAGTCCAGCTTTAAGGTTTACACTTTTGGCCGTGTGTATCTTAAGAAGAACTGGTGAGTTTGGGACAATCCATTCAAATAGATGAGTTTTTGTTGGATTATGTGTTAGCATATGGCTTCAATCAGCGAAATGAGGATGAACAGTAATATAAAGGAGGTTGAATATGCCATAATTGTATATTACATATTGTGATGAAAAAATAGAGATTGGCATAATTATGTTAGGTTGAAGTTCAGCTTAGATCCATTGGGTTCCTCTGATTTTATTTGCAAATTAACAAAAAGAGAAAAGAGAAAAGATCAGAAAATAAGGCTGCCTCCCAATAATAGTTGTTTTAAAGTCTTCAGCCTGATTATACTGCAATCAACTACAAGGGCTGTGTGGGGTGATGAGAATCTGCTTCTTGTTTAGAGTTCCTTCCCAATAGTGCTTGAGCCTTTGTCCTTTGTCCTTTAATATTTTCCTTGAATATAGGTTTGACAGAAGATTGCAATCAATCCAGAAAAGGCCCAATCACCTAGATTGCGATTTCTCAGGGAAGAGTTGAAGCTCAAGGGTTGATTGTTTTTCAATGGAAGGTTTTGTTGTCTTCTTTGTATTTTGTGCTAGCTACAAAGATTCAAACAACACGCTCAAGTGTGTTTCTTCAGCAACCAAGGGGTCCTTGCTGAAATTTTTCTGACATGGTTCTTGCCCTAGGCTCTTGATAGCATTAATAACCAAGCATTCCTTGATATCAACATTAACTCGAATTGCCAATTCACCTTTTTGGACATCAATGAGAATTCTCCTAGCTGCTAAGAATGGTCTTCCAAGGATAATTGGCATGTTTTTGTCTGCTTCAAAATCCATGACAAGAAAATTAGCTGAGAATATGAATTTTTCTACTTTACCAACACATCCTCTATTTTTCCTTCTGGATGATCCGTTAGCCAGTTGAAGTGTTACAACATTGGGTTGTGCCTCTCCTATAGCTAGTTTCTTGAACACTGACATAGGCATGAAATTTATGCTAGCTCTCAAGTCACATAGTGCTATTCCTTAATAATATTTTTTTCGATGGCACATGGAATGGTGAAGCTCCCTGGATCCCTTAGTTTCTGGGGAAGCTTGCTGAGTAATATAGCGCTGCTTTCTTCTATTAAGGTCACTATCTTGAACTCGCCCAATCTTTTATTCTTGGACAAAATATCCTTTAGGAACTTGACACAGTTGTGCATCTTCTCCAGATCTTCAACTAAAGGAGTATTAATATGCAGCTGCTTCAGGACATCCAGGAATTTCTTGAATTGCTTCTCTTGGTTTTGCTTTTGCAACCTTTTAGGGAAAGGAGGAGGTTGCTTGAATGCTCTTGAAGGTCCTGGGTCTGATGTCTTTTGTTGTAGTATCAGATGCTTGAACTGATGTTGGCCAATCTGGTGTAGCATCGGATGTGCTACTAGAATGTTGCAGTTCTGTGGTAGACTACTTTGCTATAAGTTCTTCCTTTAAGGCTTCTTTACCTCGTTTTGTTGCTTGCCCCAAAGAAGGTTCCGTATCTTTGATGGGCCTCTTTGCTTCCTTTGATGTATCAAAAGACTTTCCACTCCTCAATTCTATCACCTTTACTTGCTCCTTGCCTTCTCTCCTAGGGACTTCAATATCACTAAGTAGAGAACTTGATGGTTTATTGTTAAGCGCATTAACAAGTTGTCCGACTTGATTTTTGAGATTTCGAAGGGACACTTGCTGGCTTTGTATGATGGCATGCATTGTTCTTAGCTCTATACTCTTTGAGTAGGCTTTCCATGGAGTACTGAGGTGATGGTTCCATACTCGTCTGTCTGGGTTGTTGAGTAAATCTAGAGGGTTTTGTGGTCTGTTGGAGCATGAAGGACTTGCAGAAGGTCCAAAAGATTGTTGTCCTTGCAGATTCCATGAAAAATTTGGATGTTGTCGCCATCCTAGAGGAGGGGGTAGTGGTAGCGATGGAGCCCCCTCAGAATTTAACATGAAGAAGAAGGGTTTAAATAGTGGTCTAACAGATTAGGAAAGGTTTTGAGTTATGATTTATGAGGTAGTGGTGGGGTGTTAGACGACGGTTGTTTTTAAAGAACATTATGTTTTGTTTTTGATGATATAAGGGTTTGGAGATGAATTGTTTATAATTGTTACATGATGGTTGTTTCAAAAGAATTGTTACTTTTGTTACTAAATAAATGACGATTATTAACTACAATCATTTTTAGTGTCTTGAATAATTCTGCCTTACAATTCATGACGGAACATATAATTAACCATTACTATTAAGCGTTATATATCCTTTTTTGACCTCTACCTTGACATACATGACATTTATTAGCTATAAATTTTATGTAGACGGGGGGAGAATATTCAAAGGGAAAATGAATTATTTATTCAATTGATCAATAAAATATGATTGCAACAGAGAACCCTAGCTCTATTTATGGAGCTGAGGAAATAACAATAATAATAAAATAACAATTCGAACTCAAATCTAAATCCTAAATTTAAAATTTAAAATTTGAATCTGGATAAGCATCCTTATTTGATATCCCTAATTGATAACCCTATCTCTCCTAATTTTATTTGCGAGTGCAAAGATAACAAGAGACCAAATTTTGTTTGGCTAGAAAGGGAAGAGTGGTTTGATCAGATATTTGATTTTCAACTGATGAGTATCTGTGAGCGGAAACGATTATCTACAAAGGCTTATTCGATATCCACCGAATGAACATCTCAAAACATTCGTTAGGTTTGTTCTCAGGAGCTACATGCCCTGCACCCTGCAATTTACATCAATAAAATAAACGGTTTAAACCTTAACTAATTAGTTCATGCACACTTCAATTATTTTTAACATTTCTTCGTTTGTTTTTGTCCCACACACACACATCATTTTTACTTAGACAACTTCTAGTCCTTTGTTCTTACCTTTACAGTGGCGAATGTCATCTGATTAGAATACTTTCTCGTATATCTGGTTCAAAGGAAACAAATATGTGGAAGAGAGAAGAAATCAGCAAAGAAATTCAATCAGAATTTTGCATGCTACAATTCCGTTTTCAATAATCACATTGAAATGAAAAATAATTAAGACACATTGATTTTATTGGAGGATAATAAGTAATACTTCCTTTGGTTCTAATTATAGGACAAAGTTTGTAGTGTAAATTTGCACTACAAATTTTTTCCTATAATTAGGACCGGAGGTAGTACTATCAGGTCTTTAATGCAAAACTAATTTGATGCTATTAATGAAGGTATAAAAAGTAATTAGAAGTATTCATATTTATCATTTTTCACTAAAATGATTTTCCTAACTTATAAACTTATATATAATCTAATAGTACACATATATTTCTGAGAGATCATGTAATATATTCTATAATTAAGTAATTTATTTAGTTTCTTTGATCTTCTCAAATTAGTCAACTAAGTAATAATTGTTTACTATTTTAATTATATAAACTACTTTTAATTACTTCCTTGATTATTATGAAATAGTTAGAACTTGCCTTGTATCAAGGATAAAAGTAGCACCCATATAATTTACCATAAATCGATTCAAACCATATATTCATAAGCTAAGTATAGTGTGCTATACGCACCCTGCAACCTGGCCATTGGCAAGCCAAGGTCTCCAGTCTTCGACAATGGAGTAGTTTAAATCTCTAATCCATGCTTGAGTTGACATAAATGGAACTAATGGGTCATGATCTCCACTGTATCAACATAGTACCACATATCCTATAATTATGTTCTTAGTTTTTAAAGAAAATTGCTTAATGCGATAATAATAAATGTCGACATATTAACATTTAATTTAAAATTTATAAATTGAGAAACATTTAAAATAAAATTTAAAGAACAATTACATACTTGTAAATCAAAGAACGATAGCCTTTTTGACTTAGATTCGTATGATATGGAACGGAATTGATGATGTCGAAATCATACTCATCGGATTTACAACCTACCCAATTCCTTATGGTACCCTACATCACAAATTAACCAACCTTTGGTCAAAACCTGTAGAAATAAAATTTGATCAAATTTCCCAATGTGTAAATTTTTTAATCTAATAAACTTCCAAAACTCTGAAGTCTTAGACCTTTTTTTTTTTAAAAAAACAAGAAATATAAAACTAAAATAAACTAATTATAAGAAAACCTTTCGAATATGCAGTGCTTCCTGAACTCTGTCATCCCGAATCCAATCATAGGCCAAGAAATATGCATAGCTCTAAATGATAGAAAGGAACAAGAAATGAAATATCCAATAAATTTATAGTAGCATTTCAAATTTTTTTTTAGTACTACTACTAGCTACTACTATTAAGCATATAGAATAAAAAAAGCAAAATTAATCTTTTGAGGCTATTAGTTCTAATTTAGTCCTTAAATTTTAACTTGATGTAATTTAGTTCCTATAATTTGTCTTATAAAAGTTAGTCTGTGTACTTCAATTTTCTGCAATTCAGTCCCTATAATTTTAATTATTTAAAACTTTAGTCCCTAATCTTCATGAAATATATAATTTCACTTTATAAAATATAAAGACGAATATTTTTAATCGTTAAAGTATAAGAAGTGAATTACAAATGAGTTAAAATTATAGAGATTGAGATAAATTAAGTTAAATTTTAAAGATTGGATCACAATTAAGTCAAAACTATAAGGTGAATAGGATTAATTTTCCCCATTTTAAAAAATTACTCTGCAGCTTATAGGTGGCATTGGAAGGTCAGAACTAAGATGCCTCCGAAATTTGTTGATGAGAGATCTCGGACTCCAAAATCCGTGAGGCCTCGGTGAAGCCAACCCACATTTAGATTTCAAAGTGATATGTATGTCAAGTCCAGACATGAGCTGAGAGATCAAAGAGAAGCATTTTACTAAGAAGGTATCTAATGTATCATAATTTGTAGTTACAATACAAAAAGAGAGAATGTATTTGAAGAATGTCATAGTCGCTTGCCTCGTGTAAAGTTTCGAGTTCTCTCAGACATAATTTATTTTCTGGATCTATATTTATATAATTCCCTTTACAATTTTTCTGCAAGGACTGTTCATAAAATAAATTGTTAGATTAATAATTAATTATATTCATCTCAACTTTTCACAATGTAATTAATTAATATGATACTACCATATAAATTTCATTGGAAATGAGTGCCATTCCATGAGCAAATGAGGGTAAATAACTTTCTTCTTCCATTGTTGTAACGGGATTCCCTAGCACATATCCCTGAAAGAATTATTTTGATCAATAGAGTGTTTGATTATAAAATATTAATTACAATCAAACATTAATTACTACCCACATTACACTAGGTATGAGATCTTATAATAATTATTTGAGGTAGTACATAACAATCCACTTTAAACATACCGTATATTAAAAAAAAAAAAAAATATTTTGGTGGAACTGTGGAAACTTGTTTTTCTTTTTTTTTGAACACTAAACTTGTTTTTCTGGTGTTTGATTCTAAATCAAAGGAAATATTTTGAGAAAATCAATGACGAACCCGGAGATTTATCCATGGTTGGACTCCTGCTTCATTTCCTGGGAATCAATATCTTCGTTAAATTTTCTCGTGACAAAAGACATATCCATTAGTACATATTAAAACCTTTGAGAGTTTCTTACCATTTGAAATTTCTTGAACAATTACAGGAACAGGAGTGCCAGAATATGAGTCACCACCGATATAGATTTGATTTGACAGAAATCTCGGGTGATCATTTAGCCACTGCAAATGATACAGGATAATGTGGGTGGCGCTACAAAGTAAACCATAATTTTTACAAGTTTTAAAATAAATAATATTCCCTCGAATTCTAAAGGTGGAAGAAAGTTGAAGGCCTTCCTTTGCTCCTAAATATGAAAAGCCTCAATTTATTTTATCTTTCAAATTTTAATTTTTTTTCCCCTAACTATATCTTTGTGATTACATATATTAAAGGGAGTATCTATTATTGAGACAGACTCTCAATTTCTGCATAACTGTGTTTCGAGGCAACAACCACCGTGTTATGACTGGAACTGTAGAAGCATTACCTAGGATTTTATTAACCTCTTTACATTTAGTCTAGTGCTATATTGACTTCTCATTGGTAATACTGGGACTTGTCATTAATAATATATTGACTTGTCAATTGAAGCACTCTAAGTTGTCATTGGTAGCATCATAGCTTTTTATTGATTTGCCATCATGCAAATCAAGGTAAACTCAACTTTTCATAGTCTCAATAAATTGCACATAGGTTCCTTGGGACTTTATATCAATTTGATGATTTCATTGAATCTGATAGTGATAATTTGTCTTCATTGGGACCCTAATGTAATTCCCCCATTTATTTAAAAACCATAAATTTAGTTATCAATATCCTACACACACATATATATACATGTGTGTGTGTGGGTTTGTTTGTATCTATGTATGTATATAGATATATATATGTATGTATCTATACATATAGATACATACATAGATACAGACACGTGCGCGCGCGCACACACACAGAGATATATATAGATATATACATACATACATACATATATAGGTACACACACAGTTATACACACATATATAGACATACATACATGTATGTATGTATGTGTGTGTGTGTGTATTTGTGTAAATATATATGTATATGTATATGTATGTATGTATGTATGTATGTATGTATCTACATACATACATACATATACATATACACACACACATACATATGATGATTTCATTGTATTCTGATAGTGATAATTTGTCTTCATTGGGGCCCTAATGTAATTCCCCCATTTATTTAAAAACCATAAATTTAGTTATTTATATCATACACACACATATATGTATGTTTGTATGTATATATATATATCTCTATATACGTAGACATACATATATACACACATATATGTACGTACGTATGTATGAAGGACTGGAAGTAGTACAATGTTTTCATAGATCTTTACAGATGTTGATTTTGATAAGTTATAGTATTATTGTTGTATGGAAAAACTAATTAAGGGGCCGATACTCATTAGTTGGTGAAAAAAAAATCAATTATTTGAGGATTGATTATATTCTACGTACCTTTCTAATAAATTGATGGGCATGTTTAATTAAACTCCAATCTCCTCGATGAAGATAAGGGGGCTTTGCATAAGAGAAGCCAGTGCCAAGAGGCAAATCTACAAATATTATACTGCATGCCTAAATCAACAAAATAAAAAAAAAATCAAAATAATACTCACACTCATATTACTTTTTTCCCTATCTCCTTATTATATATTTTGTTCATCTTCTCGTGATACAAGTAAAAGAAAAACTCCTTTACTAAGAATTATCTTGGGGAGATGGATTCATTCTAGATCTATAATAGTTACACTCACACGCAAACAACTACACTTGAAAATGGTATATATTTCACCTTTGTCCACGCTTGTGGCCTGAAAACCATCTTTGGGAGGCTACCATTGTATTTCTCAATTTTGGCTTTGATTGGACCTAAAAAAAATAAAAAATAAAAAAGAACAGAGAGAAAGAAATCCTTTTAATCTCAAGCTTCTGTGAACCATAAGGGACCCAAACTTTATATTTTATTTTTATAGAGATATATGCGATATAAAAATGTGAAGAACATCGCAGATGACGAGGGGTAAATTTTCCGAATAACCTATTTCAAAAACGAGGCCTGAAAATGAAGAGCAACCGGGGCCACCAGTGAGCCAAAGCATAAGAGGGGCCTCTTGTGGATTGTTCTCTGACTCAATAAAGTAATAGAACACTTCTCCTGCTCCTTCTTCTGCTGCTGAGTCTCCTACTCCCACATACCTACATATTGATATAGATATAGATATAGTACAATTAATGGCGAAGTAACCCTTGAAGTTTGAAAGTTAAGGAATTGAGCACTAACCCAGTTTCAAGATGGAAACGTAGTATATAGATATAGATATAGTACAATTAATGGCGAAGTAACCCTTGAAGTTAGAAAATTAAGGAATTGAGCACTAACCCAGTTTCAAGATGGAAAGGTAGAGGACCTTCAATACCAGGAAGGTACTCAACATGTGAACCAGAAGTAGCAACTTGGGAACAAGTATGCAACAAAATAAGAGCAACAACAAGAATCTCTTTCATTCTACTATTTTGGCCTTCTTGTTTTCGCATTTTGGTGTCTTTCTTCTTCTTCTTCTTCTGTGTATTTGTAGACAAATGAATAAGACAAGTCAAATATTGCTCCAAATGTTTGGCAAAAACTTTGGGCTCGAGCAACTCGAGGGCACTAAAATATGTTTATGCTCTTCCCCCTGTGTGCTAAAATATGTTTATGCTCCCTGTGTGTGCTAGTGGATATAATGTTTAAGGCCATATATTTTAGTTAACTGCTACATCACGTGGCACCTTTTTTTTCTTTTAAATATTTATTACTATTGGTATGTTAAAGTCCAAATAATTGTTTCAATTATCTCTATAAAAGTATAAATCATGACTTAACTCTATGACGTCATTTATATCAACTAATATAACCAAGAAATAAATTTTAAACAAGAAAAGTGACTAAAGATTTTATGTATTTAAGCTTATAATTTCTATAAACCTTTTTCTCATTAAATTAGGATATATATATATATGCGATTTTAAACCTGTTATTTATTTTACAATTTACTCTTTTTACTAGTATTTTTAATTGTTTGAAATAAACAAGGTAAAATCCATTCAAAAGACAATTGAATTGATTACATTCTAAATTGGATTGTTACAGTTTAAAAAATATAAATCAGGTCTGCTATCCTAAAATAGTATCTTTTCTTTTTTAATTTTGATAATTTTACTTTACTATCCGTCACTTAATTCCTATTTTCACTACCTCTCCCCTCCCAGTACTGCTAACGAACCCTTCCTCTACTGCTTTGTCGATGAATGACAACAAAAAATTGTAGACACCATATGACAAATCACTAATTTTATTATATATTTTGATATTTTATTTGGGATTTTGTCATTGTTATTAAGTTTAAAATATTTTTCTTATGATAAATTGAGATTAAGAGTAAATAATTAAATTAAAACTAAAAATAGTAAATTGTCAAAATAATTGGAATTGCTCTTAATCATTGATTTTTAGAGAATTGATGTTGGTTTAATTGTAGGTCCTTGAAAAATTGGATTAAATATGAAATTGGCAGTTTGGGCCCAAATTGCAGAAATTACAGTTTTGGGCCAAAACATTTGGAAATTGCAGTTTGGTCCCTATCAAAAAGCTTTTTTAGGTCTGAAATTGGACAATTCCAACGAGATTCAGCTGAAATAGAGGGCGGCAAACAACAAAATAGAGGGGACATTGGCATTCAAGCTCAACCTTCATCTTCATCATCATCCTTCACCATCGTCGCCGCTGACCACCCACTATACCTCCGCCATCCTTCATCGTCCCAAGCTTGAGTTCCAATGACAAAGGAGAGCATTTCCAGATCGATCTTTGCCTCAAAACTTGGGTTTCATCTTTAGCCGTCGCCTTCTTCCAGATCGATTCTTTGCCTCAAAACCTACCCTAATGAGAAAAGCCCTTCATATCGCTAGCCTCTATAACTCATTTATGCAACCAATCAGTATGTCAACTTCTGTTCTATCATTTTTTCCTCTGTTTTTCCCTCTATTTTTTCCCTCTCTTTCTTGTTCTTTCTTTTTATTTTTTTTCCTCTTTTTTCTTCTTTTCTTTTCTTTTTCTTTTTCCCCCCCCCCCTTTTCACATGTTTTTTTCCTCTTTTTTTTTTTTTTGTTGGAAAAGAAAAAGCCGAATCACTATAACCGCCTAAAGGAAGCATTTATTTATTTATTTTTTTGTTGATATAAAATAGAATTTGAAAAGAAAAGAAAAGTACCAATTAGTCAGATGAAATAACGTTCTGATGGTTAGGAGTTGTGCGAGCACGTGTGGGGTGAGCATGAAAGCCTGAATTGCACAATTTTGTCACTGTAAATGAAGAGGCTAGTGAATTTAGAGTTTTGCAGTGGAAGAGAAGTGGAACAAACAAAGAGGTAAGGGGAGGAGAGAGAAGAGAATGGGGAGAAGAGAGAGACTAGAGGGGGGAGGACAACAAGAAGGAGGGGAAGCTAGACAATAGAAGAGAGTACTGGGGGAGGACAGCAAGAAAGAGGGGGAAGCTAGACCCTAGACGATAGAGGGAGAAGAAAATATTCAGAAGGAAAATGAATTTTTTTTATTCAATTAATCAATCAAATTAAAGCTTAATTACCTAGCTCTATTTATAGAGCTTAGGAAATAATAATAATAATAAAATTTAAATTCAAATCTAAATCCTAAAATTCAGATCCAAATTTGGATAAACATCCTTATTTAATATCCCTAATAGATAACCCCTAGCAGTCCTAATTAAAGAGAAAGATGCGTGTGCATAGATAATAAGAGACCAAATCTTATTTGCCTAGAAAAGGAAGAGTGGTTTGATCAAATACCTGATTTTCAACACAGTAGCTGTCAAGGGAAAAGATTATCTACAAAGGCTTATCAGATAACCACCAAATGAACATCTCAAAACATTCGTCAGGTTTGTACTCAGGAGCTGTATGTCGTGCACGCTGCAATTTTCATCAAGAAAATGAACGGTTTAAACCTTGAAATTAATTAATTCATGCACACTTCAATTATTTTTAACCTTTCTTCGTTTGTTTTTGTCCTTCAAGATAGAAATCAATGCTTAGTTCTTTGTTCTTACCTTTACAGTGACGAATGTCATCTGATTGGAATACCTTCTCGTATATCTGGTTTAAAGGAAATAAATATGTGAGAGAGAAGAAGATACCAAAGAAAATCAATCCAAATTTTGAAGCCTAAAATTACGTTCATTGACAAATATAATGTAAGATACTTATCTTCTAGAAGATTTCTTCAATTCTAAATACAATACACTCCCAAAAAAAAAAAAAAAAAGAAGTCAATAGCATTAAATTCTTCTTTTCCACGAATACGTATTGGTGAGAGCGATGTTATGTAATATAAATGAAAAGTAATTAAGATACATCGATTTTATTGGAGCATAATCAGTAATACTACCTTTGGTCTCTCACATAAGACTCACTAGACTAATTTGATTGGATTAAGGAAGCTAAATAAAGTAATTAAAAGTATTCATATTTATCATTTTTTTAAAAAGTAATTTTCCTAACTTATAAACTTATATATAATCTAATGATACACATATATATTTCAGAGAGATCATGTAATATATTCTATAATTAAGTAATTTATTTAATTTATTTGATCTCCTCAAATTACTCAACTAGGTTATATATTAATAATCGGAGGTAGTAGTAATTCTTTACTATTTCAATTATATAAATTATTTGTAATTACTTTCCTTAATAGCTGCCTATATGACATAGTTACAACTTAGAAGAGCTTTATAACAAGGATAAAAGTGGTGCACATATAATTTATCCATAAATCAATTCAAACTATATATTCATAAGTATATATAGTGTCCACTATACGCACCCTGCAACCTGGCCATTGGCAAGCCAAGGTCTCCAGTCTTCAACAATGGAGTAGTTTAAATCTCTAATCCATGCTTGAGTTGACATAAATGGAGCTACTGGGTCATGATCTCCACTGTACATTAGCGAGTACAAAATATCTTATAATTATGTTCTTATTTTTTAAAAAACTACATAATACGAAAACAATTAAATGTCAACGTAACATATTAATATTTAATTCAAAATTAATAAATTGAAAAAAAAATCTTAAATGACGTACCTGTAAATCAACGAACGATAGCCTTTTTGACTTAGATTCGTATGATATGGAATGGAATTGATGACGTCGAAATCATAGTCATCGGATTTACAAACTTCCCAATTCCTTATGGAACCCTACATCACAAATTAATCAACATTTGGTTAAAACCTTTAGAAATTAAATTTAATCAAATTTCCCAATGTGTAAACTTTTTAATCTAATAAAACTTCCAAAACTCAGAGGTCCTAAACTTTTTTTTCTTCCAGAAATAAAAACTAAAATAAACCAATTATCATCAAACCTTTCGAATATGCAGTGCCTCCTGAACTCTGTCATCCCGAATCCAATCATAAGCCAGGAAATATCCATAACTCTAAACGATCGAAAGGGAAAAAAGTTAAACATCCAATAAATTTAAAGTTGCGTTTCAAAAAATTATTATTACTACTACTGCTATTATTAAGCATATAGAATAAAGAAGAAAAATTAATCTTCTGGGGCTATTGTTTTTGACTAGGTTCTAGCTAAGTCCTTACATTTTAACTTGGTATATAGTCCCTATAATTTCACTCATAAAAGTTAGTATTTCAACTTTGACTTACTGCAGTTCAGTCCCTATAATTTTAATCATTTAAAATTTCAATCCATTAGCTTAATGAAATATATAATTTGATTTTTTAAAATATACAGAAAAATATTTTCAATGGTTAAAGTATAAGAAGTGAGTTACAAACGAGTTAAAACTATAGGGACTAAGATAAATTGAGTTAAAAAAATTGAGTTAAGATTGAGTTACATCAAAACTATTAAATGAAAAGGATTAATTTTCCCATTAAAAAAAATTACTCTGCAGTTCATAGGTGGTATTGGGAGGTCAGAACTAAGATGCCTTCGAAATTTGTTGATGAGAGATCTCGTACTCCAAAATCCATGAGGCCTAGGTGAAGCCAATCCACATTTAGATTCCAAAGTGAAATGTATATCAAGTCCAGACATGAGCTGAGAGATCAAAGAAAAACAGTTTACAAACACGGTATCTAATTTATCATAATTTATAATTACTATATAAAACGAGAGTATGTATTTGAAGAATGTCATAGTTGCTTGCCTCCTGTAAAGTTCGGAGTTCTCGTACACATAATTGGTTTTCGGGATCTATATTTATATAATTCCCTTTACAATTTTCTGCAAGGACTGTGCATAAAATAAATTATTAGATTAATAATTAATAATTATATCACCTTTCTACAAGGTAATTAATTAATTAATAATGATACTACCGTATAAAGTTCATCGGAAATGACTGCCTTTCCATGAGCAAATGAGGGTAAATGACTTTCTTCTTCCATTGTTGTAATGGGATTCCTTGGCACATATCCCTGAAAGAATTATTTTGATCAGTAGAGTGTTTGATTATAAAATATTAAGGGTTAAATACCAATTTTGCCATAGAAGTATTGGTAAGGGGGCACTCAATACTCAGAAATTTTTTTGATATCATTTTTGCCCTGGAAGTTTAGAAACTTGTAATCTTGCCGATCGGTTGATCTTGACCGTTAAATCGTTGCTCACTTTGTAAACTTCCAGGACAAATTTGTTCCTAAAAAAACTTCTAGGGAAAATTAGCTTCTAAAAAAAACTTCCGGGGGCATATTTTCTCCTTTTTGTAAACTTTCAAGGTAAAAATAATATCAAAAAAACTTTCAGATGTTGAGTGTCTCCTTACCAGTACTTTCATGGCAAAAATGGTATTTAACCCAAATATTAATTACTACCCACACTACATATGAGATCTTATATTAATTATCCTAGGCGGCACATAACAATCCACTTTAAACTTAGCGTATATTAAAAAAAGAAATATTTCGGTGGAACGTGGAAACTTAATAATGTTTTTTCTACTGTTTGATTCTAAATTTAAGGAAATAGTTTGAGAAAATCAACGACGAACCTGGAGATTTATCCATGGTTGGAGTCCTTCTTCATTTCCTGAGAACCAATAATTTAATTAAACTTTCTCGTGATACAAGACGTATCCATTAGTGCATATTATAAGCTTTGAGATTTCTTACCATTTAAAATTTCTTGAACAATTACAGGAATAGGAAGGCCAGAATATGAGTCACCACCAATATCGATTTGATTTGACAGAAATCTTGGGTGATCAATTAGCCACTGCAAATGATACAGGATAATGTGGGTGGCGCTACGAAGTAAACCATAACTTTTACAAGTTGAAAAATAAAAAATATTCCTTCGAATTCTAAAGCTGGAAGTAACTTGAAGGGCTTCCTTTTTTTTTTGGGTAAAACTTGAAGGGCTTCCTTTGCTCCTACGTATTAAAACCCTCTATTTATTTTATCTTTCAAATTTAGAATATTTTTTTCCAAACTATATCTTTGTTATTACATGTATTAAAGGAGTATCTATTAATGAGACAGACTTTCAGTTGCTGCATAACTGTGTTTCGAGGCTACAACCAGCGTGTTATGACTGAAATTGTAAAAGCATTATTCAGGATGTTATTAACCTCTTTACGTCAAGAGTTGGGTTTTCTCTTTCCTTTACCCCAAGAAAGGGTAATGCAGTAGCGGATCATCTAGCAGATGTTTCTTATAAGGGAGTGAGCTATATGGGGTGGGTCTCCGAACCATCACTCTCTTTGAACATTAGTCTGACTAAAGACAATCAAGAGGTACATGGCTTCATCGAGAACTACAATGGGCGTTGGTTAATGCTGCCATTATCTTTGTTTTTCTACTTTATTGCTATGTTTCAATTTTTTGTCTTCTTTCACTAGACAGTGTATTTCGTTTTGATATGATAATTGAAGCATCTTTCAACGAAAAAAAGTATTTTTCAACGGAATTAATTAAAGGAGATGTTTCGGGAAAACTAAAACACATTTATTAATACCTCCGGTTCTAATTGTAGGAACACTTTTATTATACAATTTGCATTACAAAAATGTTCCTGTAATTAGGACAGGAGAGAGTACTAACTAATTTATTTATGGGGAATTACTCACAAGTCTTAAGGAAGGCAAATCATCACTATCATGTCCTATGAAATCATCAAGTTGAATTGAAATCCCAAGGGAACTGTGGGAGATTAATTGGAATAGTGAAAAGATGAGTTTGCTGATTTGTTATTAGTGGCATATTGACTTAGTAATTGTAGCACATTGACTTGTCATTGGTTGCACTATGACTTGGCCTGCCTAACTTGTCAATCGTGGCACCCAAACTTATCATAAGTGATGGATTGACTTGTTAATCAAAGCCCCGTGACTTGACATTGTGACATCGTGACTTGTCATATTGATTTTTCAATGGGCAAGAGTTAAGGTAAACTCATCTTTTCACATTTTCAATAAATTGCCACAGGTCCTTGGGACTTCATATCAATTTGATGATTTCATTATATACCTAATAGTGATAATTTGTCTTCATTGGGACCCCCAGGAAATTCCCCTATTTACTTAAAAACCCCAAATTTAGTTATTTATATCATATATATGTATATACAGGGCTAGAAGTAGTACAATTTTTACATAGATTTTATACAGATGTTTTTTTATTACTTTTAGTTTTACCGTTGCATGAAAAACTAAGGGTACGATACTCGGTGAAAAAATATCAATTAATTGAGGATTGATGATATTCTACGTACCTTTGTAAGAAATTGATGGGCATGTTTAATTAAACTCCAATCACCTCGGTGAAGATAAGGGGGTTTTGCGTAAGAGAAGCCAATGCCAAGAGGCAAATCTACAAATTTATACTGCATGCCTGAATCAAAAAAAAAAAAAAAAAAGTCAAAATAATACTCACACACATTACTTTTTTTTCCCTATCTGCCTTGTTATTATTTTGTTTATCTTCTCGTGATACAAGTAAAACAAGAACTAGATCTACAATAGTTACACTCACGCAAATGGGATATATTTCACCTTTGTCCACGTTTGTGGCCTCAAAACCATATTTGGGAGGCTACCATCGTATTCCTCAATTTTGGCTTTGATTGGACCTATACAATAACAAACAAACAAAAAGCAGAGAGCGCCAGAAACCGTTTTAATCTCAAGCTTGTGTGGACCATAAGGGACCCAAATTTTATATTTTGGTATTTATAGAAGTATAAGGCCCGTTTGAATTAAAGAAAAGGTGAGAATGGAAAGAAATGGAAATGAAAAGAACGGAATGGAAAGAAAATAGGTCGATAGGAAATTTTTTTTTTTGGTTGAAAGAAAACAAGGTAGGAAAATAAGACAAATTAAAATACTATTTTACCCTTAAAAGAAAATATTATTACCTTTTTATCCTTAGTTTTAAATAAATATATTTTAAAAAAAAGATAAAATACCCTCAACATCGGCCGCCGCCCCACAGTAGCCATCAGCGGTTGGCCACTGGCAATTCTCGAGAATTGCTTGACAATTCTCAATGAGAACAGAATTGCCAGTGGGCAGCTAATTTTACAAGTGCCTGCAACGTGGGAGAATATTTTCTATGAGACGGTGGAATAGCACTGATCGAGAGCAACGGTGTGGGTGGCTGATTTTGTGAAGGAGAATAGAAGCGTTGATTGAACAACAGTTCTCCGCGTCTCAAGATCTGGTTCGACTAAAAATGCAGGAGGCGGTTGGGTCTGCCATCATCACCACCATGACTTCTTCCTCCTCCTTCTCAAGATCTAAGTTGAAGTTGAATTTTTATGCTGCTCATGATTCTCCCAAATCTTCAAATCCGTATTTTTTTTGGTGGTTTTGTGGTTTCCAAATAATTAAGAACCGGAGATTAGCAAGAGTTGTGTCGTGGATTGAAGACACACTTGGAGCTCGCAATACAGGGAGAGCTATACCAGCAAATTTTGTTCTCTTCTTTGCGGATTGAAGACACACAAGAAGCGGTCACAAAGGGTAAGTTCGTCTTCTTTGATTTTCTTGCTTCGCTGGAAAATGGTTCCCACAAAAATTGGTGGGAACCCATTTTCCCATGTATAAGGGAAAATCATCCCGCCGCCGGAAAATATTTCGACGGAAAATGCGAACCGCGCGCAATGGAAAATACTTATTTTCTTTTTCCTTCTCCCAACTTTCCGCGATCCAAACGGGCCCTAAGTGATACAAACATATGAAGATGGTGATGAGGGGTAGTTTTTTGAAATAACCTATTTCAAAAATGAGTCCTGGGAATGAAGAGCAACCAGGGCCACCACTGAGCCAAAGCATAAGAGGGTCCTCTTGTGGATTGTCCTCTGACTCAATAAAGTAATAGAACACTTCTCCTGCTCCTTCTTCTGCTGCTGAGTCTCCCACTCCCACATATCTACATATTGATTATTGATATAGATATAGTACAATTAACGGACAAGTAACCCTTGAAGTTTGAAAATTGAGGAATTAAGCACTAAACCAGTTTCAAGATGAAAAGGAAGAGGACCTTCAAAACCAGGAAGGTACTCAACCTGTGAACCAGAAGTAGCAACTTGGGAACAAGTATGCAACAAAATAAGAGCAACAACAATAATCTCTTTCATTCTACTTTGGCCTTCTTGTCTTTGCATTTTGGTGTCTTTCTTCTTCTCTTCTTCTTCTGTGTATTTATAGATAAATGAATAAGACAACTCGAATATTGCTCCAAATGTTTGACAGAAACTGTAGGGCACGGGAAACTCAAGGGCATTATAATATTTTAAGGCTCTTCCCTCTGTTTGTGCACGAGGATATAATGTTTAAGGCCAAATATTTTAGTTTATTGCCACATCACGTGGTACCTTTCTTTGGTTTTTTTAAATATTTATTACTATTGGTATGTTTGACTCCAAATAATTGTTTCAATTATCTCTATAAAAGTATAAATCACGACTTGACTCTGTGATTCTACTTATATCGACTAAATAACCAAGAAATAAATTTTAAATAACAAAAGTGACAAAAAATTTAATGTATTTAAGCTTATAATTTCTATGTACATTTTCCCCATTAAATTAGGGTATATATGCGATTTTAAACTTCTTATTTATTTTACAATTTTCACTTTTTATTAATACTTTTAATTTTTTGAAATAAATAAAGCAGTATGTATTTTATATTATTTTTTTTGGTTCAACGATTTATATTTTATATTGATTAGTCAATATGTATGCTAATATTACCAACACTAGCAACCTGCAGGGTATTCCGAATAAAATGTAAGAGTTTTGGTTGAAACTAGTGGGTAGTTTTTTTTTAGGGTTAAAGTATACTTTTAATTCTTTAAATTTATATGAGGTATACTTTTGGTCCTATAATTCTAATATCGTTAATGTTACTAACAGAAAACCTAGTAAAATTAAGTGGTGACTATGTAAACTTAAGTGATGAATGTGTAATTAAATGTTATTAATCTTAAATTTTAAATGTGTAAATTGAAAATATATAAATATCTAACACAACACTCAATATCAAAACCTTAATTGTATTTAAAAAAAATTAGTTTAATAATCTAAGTATCAAAACTTTGATTTTGTTTGTAGCAAATTGTTGGTTTATTTTAGTTTAATAATCTAAATTATTATATTAAAAATTAAAACTTAAATATGCTTTGTCAGGTATATAATCATCACTTGAGTTTGTAGTGTCAACTTTTTTTATTAGCAACATTAATGAGGTTCGGAATATGGGACTAAAAATATATTTTATAATGTTAATGAATTAAAAGTATGCCTTATGTAAAACTTAAAGGATATAAAGTATATTTTAGCATTTTTTTAAGCCTCTCACCAGATGTAATTTTCCTTTACTTTTCAACGCGGGGAGGGGGTGTTTAAAAGTTAAAATAGATATTTAGTCCTTCAATTTTGTATCAAGTCTTAGTTTAGTTTCTTAAATGTATAAGGTGTATTTTTAGTACTTGAATCTTTGCACCATTAGTCTCATTAACAGAGAATACTAAGAGGATGACTTTGCAATTAAATTGAAGGGATCAAAATTTAAATAAAAATGAAGTAATACATTTTTATATTTCAGTTTTAAAATAAAAGTCATTAAATTAATAATTAAAATTTAATCATACTATGTCACTATTTAAACTTGATGAGCCATCATTTTTCGTGTATGAAACTAATGGTGTAAAAATTAAAGGACTAAAGATACATTTTATAAATTTAAAGGAATAAGTTGAAGCTTGATACAAATTAAAATAAAATTTTAAAAAAAATCATACTTTAACCTTTTTTTCAAAATTAAATTTGAGGGATATATATTAACAACATCAGGTTACAATGCAAGTGAAATCGAACTTCTAATTTCCACCATTAATCTGGCAATGAGAGATTTCCTACTCAAATTTACTTTGCAACTTAAAGGTAGCCTTGGAGGACTTTTTATGAATTGTTAAGCATAACCTTTATGTGTATTTTCTAGGGACCCACAAAATTATTATGGAAGGAAGGAATTTCAGGGAAGTATAATAGGGTAAAGGTACAAAAATACTCATAAATTTTTACTTAAAACACACTATGCTTTTCAAATGTATAAAAGTATCTATCAACATTTAAAATGAGAGTAGAAAAGATAATGCCATAAATAATAAAGTAATGGCCATTGCTTTTTGTAGCAGGGTCGGTTGTCCATGCTATTGTTATGGATGTACCAAATACTAGTAGAAAAAAGACTTTTTAGTCTTGGCTAAATGGGCTTTTTAGACTCGGTTTAGGTTATATATTGAACCAACCAGTTTAGAAAGTTTGTCAAACCAATCTTATTCTAGGTCTTAAATTCAAGAAAATTCATGTTGTATCTTTCCAATTTCATCTGCACATTAAGTGATTTTAAACAATGTCTCAAAAGGTAATGGTTAGATGTTTATATAAGCTATTATTAATTTGGAATATTGGATTCAAGTGTTATCTTGAGATTTTTCTTAAGATTTAATGAATTTTAACTCCATAACCCTTTTAAGCAAGGATAGTCTCTTTTTTCATTACCAATAATATTCATCATTCATATTTTCAAATCCAATTTCATTCAATCATTCACCATTTTTAGAAAAATAACAAAAATAATATATTCGTTTAGCATTTAATTAAATTACATTCTTTTTTTAGTTATTAATTTGAAAAACCAAAACCAATTTCCTTCGATGCATTTACATGACATTTAGATTACTTAGGAATCAATAAAAAGCTTTTTGAGAAGAGAGAACGATCCTAGGTTTACCTATACGCAATCATTAGTTAATTTTTTTAATTGTGGACCCCAAAACTAACGTACAAAAAGGCCATAATCAATAGCAGTGGTGGAACCAGATTTTTTTTTTTTTTTAAAAAAAAATGGTCATAACTATAGGATTAAGTTGCAGTTAATTAAATTTAGGGATAAACTGTTATCTAGTTCAAATTATAAGAATTAAGTTGCACTGTGTTAAAATTTAAGGATTACGTTTTTCCTTTTTTGTTCTATATGCTTAATAATAATCTTTATTTTAAATGCTATTATAATTTTATTTGATTTTTCATTTTTGTTTCTTTCTGTCATTTAGAGTTATGTATATTTCTTCTGCTACGATTGGCTTGGGGATGACAAAGTTCAGGAGGCATTGAATATTCGAAAGGTTTAATTATAATAAGTTTATATTTTTCCCTTGAGTAATAAGGTCTTTCTTTTGACGATGAAAAAAAGTTTAATCAGATTAAATTTCAAACGGTTTAAAAGGTTGGTTAATTTGAGGTGCAGGGTACCATAAGGAATTGGCGACGTTGTAACAACTTTGACTATAATTTTACCATCAGCAGTACCTTTCCATAGCACGTATGTCTAAGCCGAAAAGGCTATCAATCTTTGATTTACAGGTATGTCGTTTTTCTTTGGATTTTATTTCAATTTTTTTCAATTTATAAATAGTGGATTAAATATTAATATGTCAACATTTAATAGTTATCGTTTTATGCAATGTTTTAAAAAATAATAACGACATAATTATAAGAGATTGCGTACTTGATGCAGTGGAGATCATGACTTGACAGCTCCATTTTGTCGACTCAAGCATGGATCAGAGATTTAAACTACTCCATTGTCGAAGACTGGAGACCTTGGCTTGCCAATGGCCAGGTTGCAGGGTGCGTATATCACTCACTATACTTAGCTTATGAATATTTGGAGTGAATTGATTTATGTATGATATAACTTTGTATAAATTATATATGGACCTCACTGATCTTTAACACAAGGCACTTTTTAAGTTCTAACTATTTAACAAGGATTATCAATAGCCGTTAGTCCTAGTAGAAATGTTTTTAGTGCTTAAACACAAGGTCTCAAACTTGAAACTGTGTTAATGGTATTGACCTTTTTTATGTAAAAGTGACTTGTGTTTAGAAGAAGAGAATTCTTCTAAAAGATGTCTTCTCTTAAAGATGAAAGAGATATATGAATATTTGTCATTGTAACTATATTGAAATCCGAATTGAAGCATAGATAAAATATAGACTATTGTATTTGTGTAAAGAGTGGCGTGATTTGCCCTCCTGTTACTGTACTATTTATAGAAGGGTTAAAACCGTAAAATATACAATGTAAGCCATTTGTACAGTTTTTGCCTTTTACATAAAGCCTATTGGGCTATTATACACAATGGGTCCTATTACTCTATCAGCTTTAGTTTACACGTATTGGGCCTATGGCTACTGGTTGTTCTTACACTCCCACGCAAACTAGGAATGGGCCGACTGTTGATTGCTTTTACATGTTCACGCAGACTAGGACTTGGTAGACGGGTTATTCCTAGTTCGGCCCTGAACTTAGAAAAACGAGAAGGCGACAAAGCCTTTATGAACACGTCTGCGATTTGATCTGCTGAAGGGATATACTTCACTTTTAACTCACGATCAAGTACCCTATCTCTGACAAAATGCAGATCGATATCGATATGCTTAGATCTGGCGTGAAAAACTGGGTTTGCCGCAAGCGCCGCCGCACTGAGGTTATCGCACCACGCTATCGGTGGTTCACAGAGATGTAGACCAATCTCCACCGTGAATGACTGGATCCAGGAAAGCTCCGATGAAAGGTCGGCAAGAGCTCGGTATTCAGACTCGGCACTCGATCTGGAGACTACTCGTTGCTTTTTGGCTGACCACGAGATGAGGGAATCTCCGAAATAAACACAATAGCCTCCGGTAGACTTTCGATCGTCTGGACAGACAGCCCAGTCGGCATCTGAGAATCCCTGTAAGGTGAGTTGACTACTTAGCCTGATGTGTAGAGCTAGGTCTTTTGTTCCCTTCAGATATCTGAGAACTCTCTTTAACGCTTGCCAGTGAACACTCGTCGGAGAGCTCAAAAATTGACTAAGCTTGTTGACAGCAAAGAGGATATCTGGTCTGGTATTAGTCAAGTACTATAAAGCTCCTATGATTTTCCTGTACTTAGTTGGATTTGTGAGTGGTATGCCATCGGTTTTTGACAAATACTTGTTTACAACCATGGGAGTAGGAACAGCAGATGAATTATGCATGTTGCTTCTGTGTAGAATGTTCTGTATATAGGTCTCTTGTTTCAGATAGAGTCCAGTTGCATGTCGATAAGCTTAAATTCCTAGGAAGTGATAAAGGTGTCCTAGATCCTTTAGAGCAAATTTGTTTAGTTTCTCCACAAACAAATTAATCAATTTCACTGAATTTCTAGTTACTATAATATCATCAACGTAAATAAGAACAAATATAACAGATCTTTCATGTCTCACAAAGAAAAGAGATGGATCACACCTTGAATGTGTGAAACCCCAACTTTGTAAGGTTGCTCTTAACTTGTAGTACCAGGCTCTTGGTGCTTGTTTGAGTCCGTATAGTGCCTTGTTCAGCAAACATACATGATTAGGGTATTTGGAGTCAGTGAAACCCTCTGGCTGTTTCATGAGAACCGCCTCTTGTAACTCACCATTAAGAAATGCATTGTTTATATCCATCTGTCTGATTTGCCAGTAGAGTGTGATTGCAATAGCTAGAATAAATCTTAGGGTAGATGGCTTTAGGACAAGACTGAAAGTTTCATCAAAATCAACACCAGGGCTTTGTTGAAAGCCTTTAGCTACGAGTCTTGCTTTATGTTCATGAAATTAGCCATCTGAGTTGAACTTTCTTTTAAGAACCCATTTGCAATCAACTAGGTTTCCTTGTCCAGAATAGGGAATCAACTTCCAGGTCTTGTTTTTAATCAGTGTATTATACTCCTCTTGCATGGCAATTCTCCATTCATGACTCTTCAATGCATCTTTTACTGTAACAGGAACTGAATCTGCATTGTTTTTAGTTGTAACAGTGCCAACCTAGGGTACTTGAGGTTTAGACACACCAACTTTTCCTCTTGTAATCATAGGGTGTTGATTTCTCACTGTGATTTGTTGATTTGAAGTATCATTTGCCTCCTGATCTGTTGCATTTGGTTGCGTTGAAGAGGCTGAGGAGTCTTCATCAGGAGTTACTGATTGATCTTCTTCATTTGTAGGGTTCTCATCCAGGTGCATATACGCACCAGAGGAGCTACTAGCTGATAAATCTGGGTCTGGTTCAACATTTCCTTGCTGATGTGAGGGCTGTTTGCAAGAACGTTGCTGTCCAAATTCAGGTAATGACACATTAAGGAAGTTTGGTGAATAAATTCCTTCTTCAATTGTCTTTCTCTTATTAATAAAGCCTGTAGCAAAAGGAAAATCAAATTCATTAAACTGAACATGTCTAGAGAGATAAATTTTTCCAGTAGAGCTAAGACACTTGTAGCCCTTGTGAGAGTTGCTGTAGCCTAGGAAAACACACTTGGTGGTCCGAAAATCCATTTCGTGTTGATTATAGGGCCTTAATTAGACAGGGATAGCATGCAGAGCCAAACACTTTAAGTCTGCTGTAATCTGGATCTTTCTGAAACAGCTTGCAGTGAGGTGAAATTCCACCTAGAACACTTGTAGGCAACACATTTATTAGGGCTGTAGCTGTGTGAAATGCCTCCAACCAATAGTGAAGAGGCATTTTTGCTTGAACAAGCAGTGTGAGTCCCATTTCAACTATGTGTCTGTGTTTTCTCTCTAACCTGCCATTCTGAGAGGAGGTATGTGGACATGCATGTCTGAAATGTATTCCTACATCTTGTAAAATGCTTGCAAAGCTTCTATATTCTCCACCCCAATCACTTTGGAGTATTTTGATTTTGCTTTCAAATTGATTCTCAACAAGCTTCTTGAACTGAACAAACACATTTAATGCTTCATCTTGGTTTTTAGTGGAAAAATCCATGAAAATTTGTTGTAATCATCAAGAAATAAAATGTAGTAGCGAAAACCATTTAAGGAATGCATAGGTGCAGGTCCCCATAGATCTGTGTGAATTAATTCAAGGGGTTTAGTGGCTTGTGATTGAGAGGATTTGAAAGGAAGAGAATGTGATTTTCCAAACTTGCATGACTCACAAAATGTATTTTCATTTCTACTAGTTTGGAGATTACAATCACTAATCACTTGATTAAGCACCCTATCACTAGGATGTCCAAGTCTACAATGCAGTAAATTTCTACTAATACTAGAATGAGTAAATGCTGTGTTAACAGCTTCTTTCTTAACAGAAAACACACAATTAGTGCTATTGTGTTTACTGCCGTTTTCTTTTCCTTGTGAGAATCCTTTGGAAACTTTAAACATTCCTCCATCAGTGGGAACCCCTTCCAGTAGTGTCTTTCCTGTTTGCTGTTCCTTCACAGAAAATCCACTATTGTTAAATATAATATTAGCATTATTGTCATTTGCCACTTTGTAAACACTCAACAAGTTCTTTTTAATTTCAGGTGAATATAGAATATTGTTCAGCTTGACTGTGCTATCATTCACATGAGATAAGGTAGAGGATCCAACTTTTTCTACTGTAAGTCTTTGACCATTACCAACTACCAGATTTATTTTACCTTTGGGATTAGTGGGATGATTAATACGATTAACATCATTAGTAACATGACTGGTTGCTCCACTGTCCAAGTACCAAGCATCATCATCAACACATTCAGGAGTAGCCCAATACGCCAGATCATCGTTGTTGGAGTTGGAGGTAGCTGCTGAGTTGTGTCTTTGTTTTCCAGGTTTGGTAAATGACTTATCATATCTGTAAAAGCAAGTCTCAACTTCATGACCAAAACGTTCACACAGCTGAGATTTGGGTCTGTTTGCATTAAAATTAGTATTGTAGTTGCTGGTTCCACCTCTTCTACCATAACCTCTTCTTCCTCTTCCTCGGTTACCACGGAAATAGCGATTTCCACTCCATTTTTTGGTAGGAGAACGTTTTGAACCAACATAATTTACATAGCTGTTGAAAACTGAGAGTTTGGAAAACTGATTGAGCTGCTCCATTCTATTCTCATAGGTTAAAAGAGAGGACTGAAAGCCAATCCAGCTGAGTTCATCAAGGTCCTTGCTCAGCTGCACAACTATGGGGTTATATTCAGCATCAAGACCTGCAAGGATCTGAATAAACATATCAGACAAAGAAACAGAGCAACCAGCAAGTGAAAGTTGCTCAGAAAAACCCTTCATCTTGGTAAGATATTCCTTCATTTTCATGGAATCTTTTCTTGTGCGCTGGAAATCAGATTTGAGCATGAGAACCCTTGATTTGGTTTGTGCACCAGCAACTTATTTTGTTGCTGCCCATAGTCGAGCTGTAGTAGAGACCTTGGTCTTTTGGGAAGACACTTCTAGTGTCATAGTGTTCAAAAGCCAGCCAAATACTAGCTCATCTACAGCAACCCAATATTCAAAGGTTGGGTTGGGTGTGCTTTTGCCATCTACAACAGTGAACAGAGGAGGGCAAGGCTTTGAGCCATTCAGAAAGCTTTCAAGCTTGTGGCCCTTGATAATGGGCAGGACATGGGTTTGCCAAATAAAAAAGTTTGTTCCATCCAACTTAACAGAACAACTTTGGGAAATGTTATTGGTAGCTGGTGTTTTTGAAAGAGAGGCGGCAGAGATGAGAGATGTAGCATCAGAGCTCTTTTCTATGTGAGGAACCGATGAGGATTCTTGGGTTGTGCGTTTTGCCATGGCTACCAGCCTAATTGCTCTGATACCAAGATAAAATATAGACTATTGTATTTGTGCAAAGAGTGGCGTGATTTGCCCTCCTGTTACTGTATTATTTATAGAAGGGTTAAAACCGTAAAATATACAATGTAAGCCATCTGTACAGTTTTTGCCTTTTACATAAAGCCTATTGGGATATTATACACAATGGGTCCTATTACTCTATCAGCTTTAGTTTACACGTATTGGGCCTATGGCTACTGGTTGTTCTTACAAGCATTCAAAATTTTGATTGAATTTCTTTGCTGATTTATTATCTCTTTCACATAATTTTTTCCTTTGGACCAGATATACGAGAAGGTATTCTAATCAGATGACATTCGCCACTGTAAAGGTAAGAACGAAGAACAAGAAGTTGTCCAAGTAGAAATGATATGTGTTTGTAGAGCTATGTATTGATTTTTGGAGGAGAAAAACAAACAACAAAGGTTGAAAATAATTGAAGTGTGCATTAATTAATTAATTAGTTTTGATTTGCAGGGTGCCGGACATATAGCTCCTGAGTACAAATCTGAAGAGTGTTTCGAGATGTTCATTCGGTGGATATCTAACAAGCCTTTGTAAATAAGGGGTTTGATCAAGCCACTCTTCCTTTTCTGGGCAGATAAAATTTAGAGTGTTATTATATATGCACACACAAGTATCTTATTAAGCTGCCTTATTCTTGGAGGTGCTGGAAATTTATAAATTACCTTCCTTACAATATTATATTTTCCCTGAAAAATCCTTCCTTCGATAATATTTCTGTGTGGTCATTGGAAGACACTCCTGGTGTAACACCTGGTCCTTTATTACACATACGGAAGCGTCAATATTCTTAAGGCGATCCTCATAGCTGTCAGAGTGTCTTTACTCAATTGTTTGCTCATTCTTTTTATGGCAACTTTAAGCACTCCCTTATAGAAATTGACATTTTCCAGTTTTCAACTTCTAACTTTGAAAAATCATAACTCTCTTTACACAGGTCCGATTTAGGTGTTCTTTGGTTAATTTTAAAGTTTAGTATGTGTACTATATGTCCACAAAATATCAGGGTCAGAGGACGTTGTTTACCTTGGTTTTTCCTTACTCAAAGATTACTGTTCCAGCTGCAAAGTTCAGTTTTCCCGAAAATGACAGCTCAAACATTTCATGTGTATGACTCATATTCACACATGCGTATACACCATTTTTTATTCTATAATGTTCTGTGTGGGTATCTAGACATTTCCTACGTAAGAAACATACCAAAACCATCTCTGGTTCAGCACCCAAAAACAGAGCAACGTGCAGAACCGATGGAAGCTAGAAGGAAAGAGGTTCAAAACTCACCTTGATTAGTTACTGATTTTGCATGCAAGTTCCAGCTCCTCCTCCTTTGGTTCCTTCCATTGAGTGCTCTTGGTCTATCAATCTCTGTCTCGTCTCTGCCTCTGTTTCTATGTTCTCTCTCTCTCAGCGTTTTGTGTTTTCTGTCTCGGCTTTCTCTCCCTCTTTCACGCTGTTAAACTCTCGTTTTCTCTCAGCGTTTTTCTCACTTCTGCATTTATGTTTCTGGCCCAAGGAAAGTGAATGGGATATGGAGGGGTGTAATACACTAAAATTCTTATTTATGATACGTACTAATTTTGATAAATAATACATGATAAATGAGGGAGAATATGTTGCCTCTAAATTTTAGTAGGTTATTTTAGACAATTTTTCCTTTGAATTAAATAAGCCAAAGATTTAATTTAAAGACCACATTTAAGGATTATAATATACAAATAAAATCATGGTTCTTATATAACCAAAAGAAGCAAAAAAATGTTATAAAAACACTTAAATTAATTAAAGAAAATTAACAATAATTAGTAGGCAATTAAATTGACACTAATTAAATGTTTAAGTAATTCTTCAAAATTTATGAAGTGGTAAATTAAAAAGCATAAATTGAGGGATGTCTTAATCAAGGGCCTAAAGAGATGAAATTAAGTTGGTTAATTATACTCTAATCACCTTGATTAAGTGGCAAATCAATTAGCTTTTGTCATGTGCAATAAAAGAAAAAGTAAGCTTTTGGTTAGCATGGTAATTAAATAAATCAACCAATTGCTCTAAGTCCACATAAAATGGCGCATCAGATGAGAGAGATAGATGGAAATTATTACTAAGTTATCATGGTATATTAGAGTAATGAAAGAGAATATACCATATAATAATCAAGATATTAATTTATAAAAGCACATGTAATATTAAATAAAAATCTACAATAGTAAGTAGGATTTTTCTACACAAATGAAGAGCCAAGATTTAATTTCATAAAGCTAAATCTAAAGACCCTAAATAAACCTCTTAAAGCATAATCCATGAGAAAGGAGTTTGACCAATTAGAGGCTTTAGGAGGTAATTGTGTGACATACATAAAACACAACTCAAGAGTGCATGGGGGGTGCCATGGTTTCAATAAGGAAAGGGCAAGAATGAATTGCTAAAGAATCTAAATATTTGCCTAATGAACATGTGTTACAAAATTAAAGTCAAATAGCCTTGTTGGCACAATGAGAGTCAAGTATTCTATCTCAAGTAAATCAATAATTAGTCTTAAGCCATGTATAATTAAAATAATGGTATAATACCCCAAAATTCATATTTCTCTTGAATAATATAGTTTGGCTAAATAATACCTATTTAAAATAGGAAAGTATGTTGTCTTTAATTTTAGTAATTTATTTGTTTATTTTCCTTGGAATTTAAAGAGGCAAAAATCCAATTTTATTTTAGAGACCATAAGTTACCGTATGATTATTAAATTAATGCATAGTACATAAATGACCAAAGTAAACCCAAAAGTTGTGAGAAAATAATTAATCCAATTAAAGAAAATTGCCAACAATTAGTAGATAATTAAATCTACATTAATTGAATTAATTTCATAAATTAAAGCCTAAATCCAAGTGGTAATCCATGAACCATAAGATGCCACATCATGTGGTAGGTAAAATATGAGAAGTTAAAAAGGGCCAACAAGGCAAGTTAAGAGACAAGGACAAGAGGTAGGTTAAAATTGTGGAACATAGAAGAGCCAACAATGTAAGGTCAAAGGGAGTAAAATGTGATGATTCATCCTCCCTTCTAGCCATAGATTTGGGTTCACACATCAAGAGGAGGAGAGGCCACATTTTTGTTTTTGTGTGTGTGGTGTGTGTGTGTACAAGAGAGAAGAGTGGGCTTGTTGAAGAAGTAGGAATTTTCCTATAAATAGAGGCATCACCCCTCTTCATTCTTCACACCAAACTCAACCAAAATAGGTGAGTTTTAGAGAGAAAGAGAGTAGAGAGAAGTAGTGGGAAGCAAGAAGGATGAGAGGTAGCAATGATCTTCAAGAGGTAAGGTTTTAAAGCTTTAAGTCTTTAGCTTTTATAGTTTTTAGTAGAAATGTTAGTTTGATCTTTAATCTTCCAATATAGTTTTGATTTCATTTTTTTATGATTAAAAATATCTTTATTTCGAAAATATGATGGAAAATATTGTGGAGCAAAATTCTTGGAAGTTGAATATCAAAGTAGCGAAGTTCTGGCGAAATGTTCGGTAAAATTTTGGTTTACTGTTTCTCTGGAGGCAGCGAAAATAATGCTATTAATTTATGTATGAGATGGAGTTATTTAATCATGAAATTTTACATGAATAAAGTAGATATGTAGGGCTTTCTAAATATATAAAATATGAAGCATTTTGAGTTCTACACAAGGAACAATGAATTTTTGAAGTTAAGCCATGTTTTCTGGGATTAAATCTGGGCAGCGTTGAGAAAATATTAAACTGGGAATTATTCTTGATGTTCTAGCTTCTGGGGATATTTTTCCTTGAAAATAGACATACCAAGGGTCATGAGGAATTTTACGGAACCTCAAAAATATTTTTTTAGAATTAATTATGATTTTTCAAAGTTACAGAAAAATCTGCCCAGAAAATACTGTACTGCGTTTTTAATAAAGTGTAAGGGAAAAATTGTAAATAGCAAGCCCACCAAGGGTAGAGAGGTAAATAGAGGTGGAAATATCTCTTAGGATATTATTCTAAGTGATATGGTGATATGTTAGGATATCCAGGAAGTCCGGGGTTGGATTCAATGGTCGGGCATGTTGGCCGTTATCTGGTGAAAGGTACGTTCGCGTACTAATAACTTTAACTCTGATATGTCTTGTATGCATGTATGTGATAGAATGATTCATGAAGTGATGAACAAGACTAGATCTTGGGGCAGGCACTGTGACTAGGTTTATGGGGCTTAGATCACCTGTTTATACATTCAGCTTTATACAGGTTATAGTCTTGATAATGCCGTTAAGTTTTCTTAGCGCTGAGGACACGAGGGCCCATCGTGGCACTAGTTAGTGCAAACAGGGATAACTTTACATGTGTTGTGTGCTATGTATTGTTGTGTTGTTAAACCTTATATCTGCTGTGTGCTTATGTGTTGGTTATTGATGTAATGTAATGAACATCTGTCACACATACATTGTTTATACTTTTCATATGAGGTTAACTGTTACCTGAGATTCAATTCGATTGAATCTCAGCTTTGACTAAGGTTCAGGGAAGGAACCGGGGTCTAAGATGACGATAGAGATGGAACCGTGAAAAGGCAACAGTAGACGGAGCCGTGAGGAGGCACCGATAGATGGAGCCGTGAAGAGGCACTGGTAGAGATGAGAGACTAGTTTTGGCATGAATCTAATATAGTTATTTCAAACCGTTTGGTGTCTAGAAAGGGTTCGTCTATGTGGTTCAATCGATAAGTCGCCGTGAATTAGGGGAGACTTCCACTAGACACCGGCCTGGCCAAATTAGTTGATTAACTGGGTTAGGTTCATTGCCTAAAGTCTACCCAAGACTTAGTTTAAGATTATATAGTTACTATTAAAGAGTTGTAATTATACAAGTCCTGAAATATTGTATCACATGAATATTCTTTCGGGATTATTTTTATACATTAGTTTATGTCGAGACATCATCATATGTCTGGGCATTTTATATCAGATACTCATTGTCCAAACAAAAGTGCAAGCTCTCCGTTTCCGCATTACTCTGAGTGGTAGCACCTCAAACCCTGTCAATTTTTCTAAAACTAGGTGTCAACAGATACGGCTTGAAGTATGGAATTTGGGGTGTTACAAGGAGTATATTGGCAGAAGTAAATGGCGTGGCTATTCGAACGAGTTTCAAGAGAAACCATAGAGCATGGATGCTGCTGTGATGCTGAGTTTAAGGAGAAGCAATGGAGTATGGATGCTGAATACACAAGACAATGGTGTATGGGCTGTGCATAAACGCTGAGCTGTCTCCAAATGCTTGCAACAGGTGAGATTTATTGTAGTGTGCTTTGATCTCTCACTGGGTGTTCTGACCGAGAAGGAAAAGCGCACTGAAGGAGTATGGGTTGCGCGTGTGTGTTCGTATCGGTCACGTGGCTTACACATACTGAGTGGAAATAATAGAGAATAAGGAAGGAAATGAATGAATGAATGAGAATTATGAGATTCGGATATTAGAGGAATAAACTATCTCACTTGATTCTCTACAAATATTCCTTAAATTTATTCTCTTTTTTTTCCCGATAATTCAAGGAAAATTACACCTTAAATTTGAAATAATTAATTTTCATTATTTCGCCAAATTTCACCATTTAATTCCCTTATAATGTTTCTAATTTCCTAATTCCAAAATTTGGGATGTTACACCTATACAGGCTATAATTAATAATTCATCATAAGAAATCCTCCATACATACAGAGATTAATTTGATTATAAGTATCCCACAGATCAAATGTGATTGACAGTTCAACAGATGTGGCCAACCACGTTGATGGAAACTCTTTATTAAAGAAAAATTTGAAATCACGTGATAAATTTCTAGAACAATAATTCTATGGTAATTTAAAGCAGGAAATTAAGAGAAGAAAAGGGAAGAAGATTGGTTCTAATTGATTTTAAAGCACATGGTTAGTGTTATCATGAGTTTATTATAGAATAAATAATAATATCCATATTATCAGGAGTTTATTATAGAGTACATAATAATATTAAAAATTCACATGACTTGATTTGATGAGAAACTAGCCCCTTGATATCATAAATCATACATATTGCAAGTGAACATTAGAAATATTCCGTCATGCGCACCTAATACAATAATGTTTTGTTGATGCAAATGTGCACATTAACTTTTCAAAATATTGTAAAAATACACATGATGTTTTTAAAATAATGTAAAAATGTTACAATCATTAACTCAATTAGTGTTGACCATGTAACATACAATTCATTCGTGTTGCACAATATTTTCGCTTTTGAAAGCCTTATCTGATCTGCCAATATGTGGTCTTCAGCACGAATGATATGCACAATGGCTACACCTCCTCTGTTTTGAAGGTGCTCCTCTCCTAGCTGCCTCATCCACTTTTTCTTTACTATATTCATCATTGTTAGTTTTCTGTTGAAGTTCATGAGCTGCTAATTTGAGTTATCATCTTTATAAATTAGCCATGTGTTGAAATGTGACGATGAGGAGGTTAATGAAGACTCATCCGTCATAATAGGAATCACTCTAAATTCTTTGATAAAATTTATAAATGTTGGGTTAATGTGCTCTTTGGTCACTTAAGCCCAATAAGGCTTAATTGAGACTACAGCCCAAGAGCTCTATGGCCCATGTGGTTTAGGGTTAGGTCTTGGGTGTAGTAGCATATAATCCTACTTTCACCTGCTTGAGAGTAAGAGACGCATAAGGAGGCTCTCATCAGAAACAAACT
Organism: Acacia crassicarpa; assembly: GCA_034222035.1. NCBI lineage: Eukaryota > Viridiplantae > Streptophyta > Magnoliopsida > Fabales > Fabaceae > Acacia > Acacia crassicarpa. The sequence continues at coordinate 46,919,611 of JAWXYG010000006.1, read as the reverse complement.
CTAGAAGCAGACGTTCATCATCTGAACGGTTGCCCACACAACCATCCTATTCCCCTCGAGAGATAGTCTGGAAGATCGATCATAGAGCAGACGAGGACTGTTCGTGGAGAGGCTTGTAGATCGCTCTTCAGATACGAGGACTGTTCGTGGAGAAGCTTTCAGATCGCTGCATCTTTCCAGGTAATCAAAACAATGAAGGTTTTAACTTTTCCTTATCGCGTGGTACGATACGCTTCCGCGTTTCTGGTGAGATTCTTACAATTGGCATCAGAGCCAATAGCGATGAGGAAAAGAACCGAGTTTTGATATTAATTTATATTTTATGTGGTTTTTTTTTTGAAAATTATTTTTTCGAAAATATGGCATCTTTTTTCTATATTTGTTATTTATTTCATGGTAGCTATTCGTTTATAATTCATATTTGTTATTATTTCTTATTTCAATCGGTAAATTGCTTTAATCCATGGTTAGATTTTCTCGTGTATTTCTTGATTTGTAACAAGGAGGCTAATCCCATATGATTAGGTTTCCTCCTTGCTGTTTTTAATTTTATTTTGGAATTTCTATGTATTTTTCAAAATTCTGTAAAAGTTGGAGATCAAGAAACTGCGAAGAAGATGAGATGACTTCGGCTGAAGGCATTGACAGGAGTGACGGCTAGGGTTCCTCTTGTGTGTCCTAGGGTTTCTAGCTAAAGTATGGGTATTTGGACTTTTGTGCCCATAGATACCCTAAAGGGGCTAGAGATAGATACTATGGGCTGACAAAAGAGGAATTCCAAAATTGTAAATTTTTTTTAATTCCTATTTTTTTTAAGGAAAGCCATGGATTAAAGTTAATTGTATGAATTATATATGCGATTATCATGATGTCTCTAAATAACATGTCATATAGAATAGGAAGATGCCATATTGTTGCATAATCACATTTCATAAATGCATAATAACTATCATACTAGTCCATTGTATGCATTTATGCGAGATTCTTTAGATTATCTCTACATTAATTATCATTTATTATGATTTAAAATCTGGAATAATAATTGGATTAATTAATTGTGTGATTAGAATCTCTACATTAATTATCATTTATTATGATTTGAAATTTGGAATAATAATTGGATTAATTAATTGTGTGATTAGAATCTCTACATTAATTATCATTTATTATGATTTGAAATCTAGAATAATAATTGGATTAATTACTTGTGGGATTAGAATCTCTACATTAATTATCATTTATTATGATTTGAAATCTCGAATAATAATTGGATTAATTAATTGTGGGATTAGAATCTCTACATTAATTATCATTTATTATGATTTGAAATCTAGAATAATAATTGTATTAATTAATTGTGGGATTAGAATCTAGACATTAATTATCATTTATTATGATTTTGAAATCTAGAATAATAATTGGATTAATTGATTGCGGAATTAAAATCTCTGCATTAATTATCATTTATTATGATTTTAAAATCTAGAATAATAATTGTGGAATTAAAGTCTAGACAAATAATCCAGGCAATTTCCTAAGAGAATTGTACCTTTTGGAGTATTTTGTTGGTTATTTAAAATGGTCATGTGACGCACACTCTGCCAATCATGACTAGATTTTAGATACCTAATAATTTACTCTAAATTGAACAAATTCTTGGAAATTGAAAATTCTAAATTTAAAATATTGAATGGGTGAAGGTTTTAAATTAAGTATTTAATTTTAAAACCTACGGGCCCCAATTGTGGGTTTATTAGTGAAATGGTTGTCGCTAAAGCCCCATCAGATAAGGATAATCGGATTTCGCTAGATTAAACCTTAATATTTTCAAAATTTTAGTAAAGTTTTGTACGGCCCATCGTCGGCAACACTTAGACACTAAAGATAATTTTGAAAGTAAACAATGGTTAAATACATTCAACTTTGGTAAAATTGTTAACCCTCCCATCGAGGCTCTGGCAATGGAACTGAAGGCCCAAATTAACAATATTAGTTTTACAAGAATCTTGCCCATCGTAAGCCTTGTAAAGATAACTAATGGATTGTTAAACAATAAACGAATAGTAGTTATTAGAATCTACTAGCCTATATCTGTTTGTTGTTAAATCTAGTTTGTAATTAGTGTGCTTTTCCTTATTTTCAGAAAAATGTCTTTATTCAATCCTTTAGCTACTATCTTGAGCCAAAAACCTATGGATGGTACAAACTACAAACAATGGAAAACTAATTTGGATATTGTTCTTCAATATGAAAAGCTCAACTTTATTCTCACTACTCCTATGCCAGCGCAGCCTGCTGCAGATGCGTCTGATGCAATTCGGACTCGATTTCAGCAGGAGAAGGATAGATGGGAGAAGGCGAATGTGTCAGTTCGCTGCTACATTTCGGCCAGTCTCGCCAATCACCTTCAGGAGAAAGTGAGCATGACTGAGAGTGGAGCAACAATGCTCTAGACTCTTGATGGCATGTTTGCTACGCCTAGCATGGGTAATTTACATGTGATTGAGGCTTGTTTAGTGGAGAATCACGATGATAAATGGATCGTTGATTCAGGAGCCACTAACCATGTTTGTTACTCTTTGCAGTGGTTCAAACATAGCTTGCCTGTAAGTAAAGGACAAAGAGATTTGAAACTTGGAACTGGGGAGCTTGTGTCTGCAGTAGAAGTAGGACAAGTTATTTTATCTTTTGATAATTGCAGGACTTTGGTTTTAGAAGACTGTTTATTTATTCCAGATTTTAAGAGGAATTTAATTTCTGTTAGTTGTTTGGATAAACATGGTTTGACAGTTCAGTTTAATTCCTCAGTTTCAATAAGAAGTTCATCTTCTTTTATTTGTTCTGGTGTAAAGCTTAATGGTCTTTATTTCCTTAATCCTGTTCCCCGTGAAGTTAATCATGTTGAATTAAAAGATGTTAAGCATATTAATTCATCAAAGAAAAGAAAAGTTTCAAATGAAACTTATCTTTGGCATTTGAGATTGGGTCATATTAACTCTAACAGGATACAAGGTTTGGTCAAAAGTGGGATTTTGAAATCCCTGTACTTTGAACCGATACCAGTATGTGAATCCTATTTAGAGGGTAAAATGACTAAGAGGTCTTTCAAGGCCAAGGGAAAACGTGCCACACTTCAGCTGGAATTGGTACATACTGATGTATGTGGACCAATAAATGTCCAAGCCAGAGGAGGGTATCAGTATTTCATCACATTTACTGATGATTACTCTAGATTTGGACATGTGTATCTGATGCGTCACAAGTCTGAAGCTTTTGGAAAATTCCAAGAGTTCAAGGCTGAGGTAGAAAAGCATCTAGGTGTTCAAACTAAGACTCTTCGATCTGATCGAGGGGGTGAATACCTATCTGGAGAATTCAGGTCTTACCTGACCAAAGAGGGGATAGTTTCACAATTATCTTCTCCAAGGACACCCCAGCAGAATGGAGTTGCTGAAAGGAGAAATAGAACCCTTTTAGAAATGACAAGATCTATGCTCAGTTATTCATCTCTTTCTGATTCATTCTGGGGATATGCCTTAGAAACAGCTATGTATCTATTGAACTTAGCTCCGTCCAAGTCGGTTTCAAAGACACCAATAGAATTGTGGAAAGGGTGTAAGCCCACCATGAACCATATTCGGATTTGGGGTGCTCCGGCACATGTCTTGCAACAGAAACCAGATAAGATGGACTCATGTACTGAAGTATGCATCTTTATAGGCTATCCTAAAGGAACCAGAGGTTGGTTGTTTTATAGTCCAAAAGAAAAGAAGGTCATAGTGAGCACTCACGCAACTTTCTTAGAGGAGGACTATATGACAAATTATAAGCCAAGAAGTAAGGTTATTCTTGATGAGCTAGTCTCAGATCAAGTTTCACCACAACCTCAAGGGGTTCCAGCTTTTGTTCCTGTGGTTGTTCAAAGAAGGGAAAATGTACCTGAACATACACAGGAACTAGAGACAGAACCAGAAGTTCAACATAATGATGAACTTAATGAAGAACAAAATCATGAATTGGTTAATCCACTTAATGAGGGTCCTCATCTAGAAATTGTTAACCCACAAAATATGGACCCCCTGTAGATGCACAACATCAAGTGAGACAAAGTCGTAGTGGGAGATTGATTTGTAAACCTGCAAGATATCTTTTGTTGGGTGAGTCAAATCAGGATGTCATCATTGATGAAGATGGTGATCCCACGAGTTATGACGAAGCACTAGGAGATGTTGATGCTCAGGAATGGCTTGAGGCTATGAATCTTGAAATGGATTCTATGTATTCCAACTCAGTTTGGTCTCTTGTAGATGCACCTGAAGGGGTAAGACCCATTGGGTGTAAGTGGATTTACAAGAGAAAGAGAGGATCGGACGGGAAGGTTGAAACCTTCAAAGCTAGATTGGTGGCGAAAGGGTACTCTCAAAAAGAAGGTGTGGATTATGATGAAACTTTTTCGCCGGTTGCCATGCTCAAGTCCATCCGGATTCTCTTAGCTGTTGCAGCAAATCTTGATTATGAGATTTGGCAAATGGATGTCAAAACTGCTTTTCTAAATGGAAATTTGGAAGAGGAAATCTATATGCAGCAGCCAAAAGGGTTTATAGCCAAAGGGCAAGAAGAAATGGTATGCAAGTTGCAGAGGTCCATCTATGGACTTAAGCAAGCATCCAGATCATGGAACATCAGATTTGATCAAGCCATTGAGTCGTATGGCTTTGAGAAAAGTCCTGATGAGCCATGTGTGTATAAAAGGATCCAAGGTAGTGCGGTATCTTTTCTGGTACTTTATGTGGATGATATTCTCCTTATCGGAAATGATACAGAGGTATTGTTAGGCATAAAAACCTGGCTGAGCAAGCATTTTGATATGAAGGACCTGGGGGAAGCCAATTATATTCTTGGTATTAAACTCTTGCGAGACCGAAAGAATAGGGTTTTGGCATTATCCCAGGCTAAATACATTGACAAAATACTTGCCAGGTTTAGCATGGAGAATTCCAAGAGGGGAATTATACCCTTCAGGCATGGGATTCATCTCTCTAAGAAGCAATCTCCTAAAACTCCTGAGCAGAGAGAACGCATGAGTAGGATACCTTATGCTTCAGCAGTAGGTAGTCTCATGTATGCTATGCTATGTACCAGACCAGATATCTGCTATGCAGTGGGAATAGTAAGCTGGTACCAATCGAACCCTGGAGAGAAACACTGGGTAGCGGTTAAACATATACTCAAGTACCTACGGAGAACGAGAGATTATATGTTGGTCTACTCGAGTGGGAGTCTTGAAACCATTGGTTACACGGACTCAGATTTCCAGGGAGATATTGACTCAAGAAAGTCCACCTCGGGATATGTGTACACCCTTAATGGCGGTGTCATTTGTTGGAGAAGTGTAAAACAATCATGTGTGGCTGACTCTGCTACAGAAGCTGAGTATGTGGCTGCTTCTGAGGCTGCAAAGGAAACTGCATGGTTAAAGAAGTTCCTAACGGACCTTCAGGTGATACCAGGTGTTAATTGTCCTATCACACTTTACTGTGACAACAGTGGGGCAGTAGCACAATCCAAGGAACCAAGGTGTCACAAGAGACAAAAACACATAGAGAGGGAATACCACTTGATCCGAGAAATAATTAAAAGAGGAGATACATTGGTAGCAAAGATAGCATCAGACGAGAACCTTGCTGACCCTTTCACTAAGAGTTTGCCTGAACGTGTGTTCGAGAGACATGTTGCATCTATGGGTCTTAGAAGGATTCCAGATTTGCTATAGCTTTAGGAAGTTGTTATTTCACTTTGTTATTTTGTGCCTTTTGAGAAAGACATTATGACATTGCATTTTTTTTCTGAATGTTAATAAATGAGGTGTTTTTCATTTATTTCGCACACTATTTACAAACTTTAAGGTCCGGATCAATTGTGGAGTATATGATCATATGGATACGTTCATAGAGGACATGGTCATAAGTTCTCACAATTGATGAATTGGTTCACAGCTATTAAATTAAGTTGGGCACTTTATTTAGGCTGCAATATTTTATGAAATGGTTTTGTCCGAATCATAATGAAATATTGGTGTGAGTTAATACTTACATTGAATGGATCAAGGAGAGATTTGATTAAGGTTGTTCTTTCTGTCATAAGGAATCAAATCTCCAGATAACTATAGTCATGTAGTTACTCTTAATCCTGAGTTTATTTTAAATAGGTAGTCAAATGGTTTTCATTCTTTGATTTACCAACGGGTGAGGTTTGATCTATATGACGGCCAATAACTCGGTATTTTGGGATTGAGGCCATTTGGTTATCGGTGTTTATGAGATAAACAACATGGAATTTATAGGAAATGTCCCCTTGATATGTTTCGGTACTTGGATATTTAAGACACTGGCCAGTGCATGTAATCCATTAGAAAAACTGTTAAAGTCAAGGGAATAAATAATTGATTGGGTTACAGAAAACTAGTCAATCAATTATAGACATTCTATAAAGGGGTAATGCATGTTCTTGTTATAAGTGTCATTATTCTTGGAGATCACGTTTGGGCTTTTAGTGGAATAGCACCAAACTAGATAATCTTCTGTAGATTATCATGAGCCTTGATGAATGACAAATGGTAGATCCCCAGGCTAGCTCGAAACAAAGGATAGGGTATATAATCAGATGATGATGGCTTATGGGCTACATGGTCTTGGGTTTACGAACTCAAGTTTGTATCTTAAAGAGCAAGTGGGAGATTGTTGGGTTAATGTGCTCTTTGGTCACTTAAGCCCAATAAGGCTTAATTGAGACTACAGCCCAAGAGCTCTATGGCCCATGTGGTTTAGGGTTAGGTCTTGGGTGTAGTAGCATATAATCCTACTTTCACCTGCTTGAGAGTAAGAGACGCATAAGGAGGCTCTCATTAGAAACAAACTCTAGAGGCAGACGTTCATCATCTGAACGGTTGCCCACACAACCATCCTATTCCCCTCGAGAGATAGTCTGGAAGATCGATCATAGAGCAGACGAGGACTGTTCGTGGAGAGGCTTGTAGATCGCTTTTCAGATACGAGAACTGTTCGTGGAGAAGCTTTCAGATCGCTGCATCTTTCCAGGTAATCAAAACAATGAAGGTTTTAACTTTTCCTTATCGCGTGGTACGATATGCTTCCGCGTTTCTGGTGAGATTCCTACAATAAACAGTGAAGAAACCAAAGAAATTGAGAGGTTTGTGCAGCTATATATTTACGCAGTGGCGGATGGGGCCTCTTGGAGCGAAAACATTGTTTTGAAAAAGCTTCATTTGTTGACTTGACAACTATGAAATTTTTGCATTATTTTAAAAACTTCATGTGTATTTTATACTCAATAAATTTTTAGTGTCAGATACACACACATGGTGGAATACTTTATGAATAAGTTTTCACCTTAACTCTATAAATCAAGATATATGTGTGGCATCCTAAATATACCGTGTTATTGATTTATATTCTATTATTTTAAATATGTTGAAACAAAATTTTGATTCGCGTAAAAAAAAAAAAATTTGTTCAGTTTTATTTTCTTCAAAGAAGTTCACTTAATTTATACTAAAAGAAATGTGCATGTGTGCATAAATAAATATGTAGCTGATTCTCTTGCTAAGCATGGTTTATCCAAGACTACCTTATTCTCTTGCTAAGTTTCTTTTAAGGGCATGAGCCATCATATGTATCAAATAAAAATATATTTCCTCCAATCTTAAATATAAGACAAAGTTGATTTTTTTAGAGATTAAGGATGTTAATCAAATTATTCTAGAATATTTTGATTTTTAATTTTTTTTCTAAACTAATTAGTTTGTCTAATAAACGAATATATAATCTAAGGATATACAACGTATGATATAATTAAGTAACATATCTAGCTTCTTTAATCCCTTAAAAAAATCAACTATATGTCTTATAATTTGGACCAAAGGGAGTATATAATAGAAGAGGACAAAAGTTGATGTCCTGGTTCAAAAAAACAAAAAACCAAACCAAAACAAATGAGAGAAGCAAGTAAAAACAACTGTCGGGTATCATTACAGAAAAAGTAAGGAAAAAAAAATCGTGAAACCCACCAGCCAAGTTTGGAAAAATAAAAATTGACCAATCAACAAAAACTCAGCTGTCCTACAGTTCATGTTATAAACAAAAATATGATAAACAAAAATATGAAAGGAGTCATGATAAACAAAAACACAATAAAATTTCATATACATGGCTAATTCGTGAATGGCGCCATGTGGGATGGGTAAAATATTGCTGTCGGCCATTCCCTTGGACACGTGTATAGCTTTAATAAAGGGAAAATATCATTAAGGTCCCAAGAAAGAGAAAAAATATTTTAAAAAAATCTCGACCCTAAATCCTCTATCAAAAAAGTTCATAGGGAATTTTTCATATTAATTACCAAATTTCAATATTAAAAAAAAAATCCCGTTGTCTAAATGGTTTTTCTTGTTATTAAAATGGTTTTTCCAGTTGTTAAATAATGTTGTTAAATAATGTTAGAATGTTAGGTGCTAGTTTACCTTATAAAAAATACATTTTATTTGAGATACCCGGGCTACCCGTGTTTGTAATATTACTATATTAGCATACATATGGATTAATCAATATAAAATATACATCGTTGCCACCAAAAAAAGAATATGAACTACATATTGTATTGTTTATTTAAAAGAATTAAAAATATTAGTAAAAAGAGTAAATTGTACAATAAATAAGAAGTTTAAAAACGCATATATGTCCTACTTTAATGGGGCAAAAGGTATCTATAAATTAAAAGCTTAAGTACATAAATTTTTATAGTCATTTTTCTTGTTTAAAAGTTATTTCTTGGTTATTAGTTGATATAAATAGCATCATAGAGTCAAGTCATGATTTATAGAGATAATTGAAACAATTATTTGGACTTCAACAAACTTATAGTAGTAATAAATATTAAAAAAACCAAAGAAAGGTGTCCCGGGATTTTACAAGTGACTAAAATAGCGCCCTCGAGTTGCCCGTGCCAAACGTTTTCGCCAAACATTTGAAGCAATATTTGATTCGTCTTATTCATTATCTAGAAATACACAGAAGAAGAATAAAGACACCAAGTTGCAACTTCTTGTTTACATGTTGAGCACCTTATCTACAAATACCAAAATGCAAAGACAAGAAGGCCAAAAGAGTAGAATGGAGATTCTTGTTGTTGCTCTTATTTTGTTGCAGACTTGTTCCCAAGTTGCAACTGCTGGTACACATGTTGAGTACCTTCCTGGTTTTGAAGGTCCTCTTCCTTTTCATCTTGAAACTGGGTTAGTGCTCAATTCCATAATTTTCGAACTTCAAGGGTTACTTCCCCATCAATTGTACTATATCTATATCTAATCTATATGTAGGTATGTGGGAGTTGGAGACTCAGCAGCAGAAGGAGGAGCAGGAGAAGTGTTCTATTACTTTATTGAGTCAGAGAACAATCCAAAAGAGGACCCTCTTATGCTTTGGCTCACTGGGGGCCCCGGTTGCTCATCATTCACAGGCCTCGTCTTTGAAATAGGTTATTCGACAAATTTACCCCTCATCATCATCTTTATATGTTTATATATCACGTATATATTTCTATAAACAATAGAATATAAATCTTGGGTCCCTTATTGATCACTCAAGCCTGAGATTAAAGGGGTTTCTCTCTCTGTGTTGTTGTTTAGGTCCAATCGCATTCAAAGTTGAGAAATACAATGGTAGCCTCCCAAATTTGGTTTTGAGGCCACAAGCGTGGACAAAGGTGAAATATATACTATTTTCAAGTTTACTTTTGTGTGTGTGTGTGTAACTATTATATATAGATCTAAAGTGAATTTATCTTCCCAAAAAAAATTGTTAGAAAGGGACTTTTTGTTTTACCTGTATCACGAGAAAAGTAATATAAAGAACCATATATACAAGTATATGTAACTTTTACTAATGTGTGTGTGTATTATTTTGATTTTGATTTTGTTTTCTTTGATTCAGGCATGCAGTATAATATTTGTAGATTTGCCTCTCAACAGTGGCTTCTCTTATGCAAATACCCCTCATCTTCAACGAAATGATTGGATTTTAATTAAACATGCACATCAATTTCTTAGAAAGGTACGTAGAATACAATTAATCAATCACCAATTAATTCATATTTTTTCACCAACTCATGAGCATCACTATCCTTAATTTTTCCACGTAACAGTAAAACTATGAGCATCCAAAATTAACATCAGTGTAAAATCTATGAAAATATTGTATTATTTCCAGTCTTTATATATATATATATATATATATATATATATGAGCTAAAAAGACTAATTTATGGATTTTAAATAAATCAGTTAATTAGTTTAGCTACTTGCAGGAAATGTGTTTTAATTTTCCATAAATATCATCTTTAATCGATTCCATTGAAAACAATACCAAAAAAAAAAAAAAAGATGTTTTGTAACAATTAAAATTGCATATTTGTAGTGGTTTTAACCACTACAAATGATAGTAGTAACAATTTAAATAAACGCTACAAAATAAACTATTCCAAGATATTTTGTAGTGGTTTTCTAAAACTACTATTCATCTAATAAAACCGCTACCAATATAATAGCGGTTTTGCATTACTGATATAAGATGGGATCAAGATGATACATTTTAAAAAAGTTAGTCCCAAACTTTTATAGTGGTTTTAAAACCACTACAAATATTAGATAAACTTTCAAAAATTGTGCTGAATATTTAAGCTGAATTTGAATTCAAATTTGTAGCAGTTTTAAAACCACTACCAAAATATTGCGAAATTGATTAAAAAAACATAATTTGAGTTCACTATTATAATATTATGTTGAATATTTTATTATTTATGTCACAATTAAATGATAATAGTTAATATTTTAAAAATGATTAACTTAAGTTAGATAAGTATAAATATTATGTAAGTACAATATTGAGAATGTGTAGATAATAAAAACTTATTAATTATATTGTCCACTAAATAATATTTGATTATGGAAATAATGTTGATAATGATAGAAGGAATTTGAGGAAATGTCCTTAAAGTTCTGGATAAGAAAATAATAATAATTAGTATCAGTATTATAAGAAGGAAAAAAAATAAAACATTGAAATCAAAGATTTTTTTTTTTTTAAAAAAATCATATTTAATGAGCTTGCTTAGCACTTAACCTCTTCAAAAAAACCTTTATAGATGAGAGAAAACAAGAGAGATGGGGGTGGAAAGAAGTGAAGGACTATGTGAAATAAGGTGTGATAAGGGTTTTATAGGGATATGCGTAACTTTTGTAACGGAATTTGTAGCGGTTTTTATTTGTAATGGTTTACGTGATAGTTTTTGTAGCGGTTTTTGTTTGTTTCAAAAATTTGTTGGTATTTTGTTTTTAAAAAAAATCAAAATTTAAAATTTTTTAGCTATTACCTATTGAAATTGTTGGAGGGATTCAAAATATTCAAATTTCAATATCACACTTTGTATTGATTATTTGCTAAAATCCGCTACAAGTTTTGGGGGGTTCCAAAATATTGAGATTTCAAAACTACACACTTTGAAGTTGTTTATCTACTAAAACCACTATAAACTTCATAATTGTTGGTGGGATACGAAATATTCAAATTTAAACATTACACACTTTGTAGTGGTTTCTACACAAAAACTGCTACAAGTTTCTATAAATTACAAATATGAACATATTTTAAAAAATTAAATTCTACAGAAGAAGAAACCCTACCTCGTACATCGTGAAACTTTGTGGTGGTTTTCTATAACCACGTAAAAGTTCAGACTCTTGGTATTCTGTAGCAGTTTTTATGTATAACTACTACAAATGTGTGAACTCTTTTTTATTTTTGTAGAGCTTGTTTCCATATAAACCATTATGAATAAACTGCCACATTTGTAAGGGTTTGTGTAAATAAATCGCTACAAAATAACCGCCACAAAAATTTGACGCCATATTTTGTGCAGTTATTTCATGATATATAACTGCTACAAATGTCGTTCATAAACTAACGAGCCACTTAACGCGAGTCATATCGTTACAAATTTGTAGCTGTTTTGGTATAAACTGCTACAAATTCTCATATTTATAGTGGTTCATTTTAATTGCTACAAATTAACTACTACGAGTTGACAATTTTTTTTGTAGTGAAAATACTTTCATTAATAAATATTCCTTTAATACATGTAATCAAAGATATAGTTTGAAAAAGTATTTTAAATTTTCTGAGAAAAAAAAATATTTTAAATTTGAAATATAAAATACATTGAGGGTTTGTATTTAGGAGGAAAGTAAACCCTTCAACTAACTTCCATATTAATGGAGAATGAGAGAGAATATTATTTATTTAAAACTTGTAAAAATTATGGTTTACCTCGTGGCCCCACCCACATTATCCTGTATCATTTGCAGTGGCTAATTGATCACCCAAAATTTCGAACAAATCAAGTTTATATTGGTGGTGACTCATATTCTGGTCTTCCGATTCCTGCTATTGTTCAAGAAATTTCAAATGGTAAGAAACTCTCAAAGCTTTTAATATGTATTAATGGAAATGTCTTGTATTATGAGAAAGTTTAATTAAATTATTGATGCACAGGAAATGAAGAAGGAATCCAGCCATGGATAAATCTCCAGGTTCGTCATTGATATTCTCAAAATATATATTTCCTTTAATTTATAATAAAACACTTGAAAACATCATTAACGTTGAAAATATGCTATGTTTAAAGTGGATTGAAAATAATATTTCATAATCAAATACCACTGATCAAAATTATTCTTTCAGGGATATGTGCTAGGGAATCCCGACACAACTTTGGAAGAAGAAAATTATTTACCCACATTTGCTCATGGAATGGCACTTATTTCCGATGAGCTTTATATGGTATTATTGTTATTATTAATTAATTAATTGTATTGTGAAAATTTGAGATGATTACAATATAATTATTGATCTAACAATTTATTTTATGGACAGTCCTTGCAGCAAAATTGTAAAGGAAATTATATAAAAATAGATCCCGAAAATAAATTATGTCTGAGAGACCTCAACTCATTACATAAGGCAAGCAACTATGACATATTGTTCAAATACATACTCTCTTTTTATGTTGTTATTATAAATTATAATAAATTAATTATGTCGTTAGTAAATTGTTTTTCTTTGATATCTCAGCTCATGTCAGGACTTAATTTATTTCACATTTTGGAACCTAAATGTGAGTTAGCTTCGCCTAGGCCACATGGATTTTGGAGTAGAAGATCTCTCATCAACAAATTTCGAAGGCCTCTTAGTTCTCGCCTTGCAAGGCCACCTATGAATTGCAAGGTAAATTTTTTATGGAAGAATTTACAGTTTTGGCTTTATAATCTAGACTTGGTTGCAATTGAATCCTATAGTTTGGACTCGTTTGTAACTTATATAGTTTATCCGATTAAAATATTAGTCCTTATATTTGTTTAAAATAAAATTATATATTTTATTAATCTTAAGGACAAACATTTTAAATGGTCATAACTATAAGATTAAGTTGCAATTAATTAAAGTTTAGGGATGAACTTTTTTTTAGTTCAAATTATAAGGATTAAGTTGCACTGTATTAAAATTTAAGGATTAAATTTTTCCTTTTTTGTTCTATATGCCTATTAATAATTTTTATTTTAAATGCTATTATAGTTTTATTTGATTTTTCATTTTTGTTTCTTTCTGTCATTTAGAGTTATGTATATTTCTTCAGCTACGATTGGCTTGCGGATGACAAAGTTCAGGAGGCATTAAATATTCGAAAGGTTTAATTATAATAAGTTTATTTTTTTCCCTTGAATAATATGGTCTTTTCTTTTGACGATGAACAAAAGTTTAATCAGATTAAATTTCAAACGGTTTAAAAGGTTGGTTAATTTGTGGTGCAGGGTACCATAAGGAATTGGCAACGTTGTAACAACTTTAACTATAATTTTACCATCAGCAGTGCCTTTCCATATCACGTAAATCTAAGCCAAAAAGGCTATCGATCTTTGATTTACAGGTATGTCGTTTTTCTTTGGATTTTATTTCAAATATTTTTCAATTTATAAATAGTAGATTAAATATTAATATGTCAACATGTAATTGTTATCGTTTTATGCAATTTTTAAAAACCTAATAACGACATAATTATAAGATATTGTGTACTCGATGCAGTGGAGATCATGACCCAGCAGTTCCATTTTTGTCAACTCAAGCATGGATCAGAGATTTAAACTACTCCATTGTTGACGACTGGAGACCTTGGCTTGCCAATGGCCAGGTTGCAGGGTGCGTATATCACTCACTATAATTAGCTTATGAGTATATGGAGTGAATTGATTTATGTATGATATGACTTAGTATAAATTATATATGTACCACACTGAGCTTTAACATAAGGCACTTTTAAGTTCTAACTATTTAACAAGGATTATCAGTAGCCGTTAGTCCTAGTGGAAAGGTTTTTAGTGCTTAAACACAATGTCTCAAACTCGAAACTGTGTTAATGTTATTGACCTTTTTCTATGTAAAGTGACTTGTATTTAGAAGAATAGAAATATTCTAAAAGATGTCTTCTCTCAAAGATCAAAGAGATATATGAATATTTGCCATTGTAACTATTGAAATCCGAATTGAAGCATTCAAAATTTTGATTGAATTTCTTTGCTGATTTATTCTTTCTTTCACATATTTGTTTCCTTTGGACCAGATATACGAGAAGGTATTCTAATCAGATGACATTCGCCACTGTAAAGGTAAGAACGAAGAACAAGAAGTTGCCCAAGTAGAAATGATATGTGTGTGTAGAACTATGTATTGATTTTTGGAAGAGAAAAACAAATAAAAAAGGTTGAAAATAATTGAAGTGCGCATTAATTAGTTAGTTTAATTTGCAGGGTGCAGGACACATGGCTCCTGAGTACAAACCTGAAGAATGTTTTGAGATGTTCATTCGGTGGATATCTAAGAAGCCTTTGTAAAAATAATCTTTTCCACAGCTACTCTGTTGAAAATCAAGGGTTTGATCAAACCACTCTTCCTTTTCTGGGCAATTAAAATTTGGTGTCTTATTATATATGCACACACAATTCTCTTATTAAGCTGGCTTATTCTTGGAGATGCTGGAAATTTATAAATTATCTTCTTTACAATATGTTCAAAATCAGAGGCATCACACTCTCTATTGTTTTATTCATAATGATAAACTTACAATATATAGGCTCATGAGAAGAAGTCGTTACGGTG
Source organism: Acacia crassicarpa (assembly GCA_034222035.1). Classification (NCBI taxonomy): domain Eukaryota; kingdom Viridiplantae; phylum Streptophyta; class Magnoliopsida; order Fabales; family Fabaceae; genus Acacia; species Acacia crassicarpa. The sequence continues at coordinate 46,904,330 of JAWXYG010000006.1, read as the reverse complement.
AGGATAGAAGGAATAGGAAATACAATTAATTAACATAAAAGCACATAAAAGCATAATCTTTCCTAAACTACTCAGATCCTATAATCAAGGAAAGGATCAAGGGAGCATAATCTTTCATAAACTACTCAGATCCTATAATCAAGGAAAGGATTAAGGGATCCTATCAATCAAGGGATCTTATTAATCGCAGCAGATATTCTAACACTCCCCCTCAAGCTGGAGAGTATATGTCGATCATTCCCAGCTTGCCTCGAAATGCTTCAAACTTAATTCTCCCAAGTGGTTTAGTCAGTATATCTGCGATTTGTTCTGAGGATCATATGTGAGACAGAGTCATAATGCCTGCTTCAATCTTTTCTCTAATGAAGTGTCTGTCTATCTCAACATGCTTGGTTCGATCATGATAGACGAGGTTCTTGACAATTTCAATGCTGGCCTTGTTGTCACACCAGAGTTGCATTGGTCCTTCATGTTGAATCCCCAATTCTTCCAGTAATCTGATGATCCAGATTCCATCACAAACTCATTTGTTAACAGCTCTCAGTTCTGCTTCTGCGCTGCTTGTTGACACCACTGTCTGTTTCTTGCTTCTCCATGTAACTAGATTTCCCCCACATAAATGTACAGTACCCTGAGGTTGACCTCCTGGTCTCTCTATCTCTTGCATGGTCTGCATCTGTGTAGATTTCAATGTTTCTGGTAGTACCTTTCTTAAAGAATATTCCTCTTCTAGGATTAAGCTTTAAGTAGCTCAAGATTCTGTATACAGCCTCCATATGCTCTTCTTGTGTTTGATGCATAAACTGGCTCACTATTCCAACTGCATAGCTAATATTAGGACGAGTGTGGGTTAAGTATATTAACTTCCCACGAGTCCTCTGTATCTTTCTGAATTAGCTGGAATACCTTGTGGTTTGGTCTCTAAGTGACACCCCTCTTCCATTGGTGTCCCTTCTGGTTGAGTGCCCAACATACCTGTCTCATGTAACAGGTCTTGTGTATACTAACGCTGAGATACATTGATGCCCTTCTTAGTTCTTGCTACCTCCATGCCTAAGAAGTACCTCATTTGTCCAAGGTCTTTCACTTGGAATTCAGTTGAAAAGTTATGTTTTAGTTGAGCAATGGATTCTTCATCATTTCCTATAATGATTATGTCATCAACATAAATAATTAATATGGTGACTTTGCCATTAACACGTTTGGTAAACAACATGTCATCTGCCTGTCCCTAAGTATACCCCAGCCCTTTCATTGCTTTGCTGAATCTACCGAACCATGCCCTCGGAGATTGTTTTAGGCTGTACAATGACTTTCTTAACTTACACACAGAGTTACTAGGAGCTGAGACTCTATCCGGAATCTCCATGTATACTTCTTCCTCCAGGTTGCCATTCAGGAATGCATTCTTCACGTCCAATTGGTACAGTGACCAATCCAAGTTCGCTGCAAGTGATAACAGTACTTGAATGGTGTTGAACTTAACCACTGGAGTAAATGTCTCCTGATAGTCGATCCCGTACGTCTGGATGTATCCTTTTGCAACAAGTCTTGTTACACCCCTACTGGCCTCGCCCTTTCGGGTGGCCGGTTAGAGGGATCCTTTTTGCTTATTATCCATCCTTTGATAAATAGCCACTTGCTCTTACGTCAGAGTACGCACAGCAGAGCATTGGATCAGTTTGGACAACTTACACTATACTGGTAAATGTACATACAAAAACATAAAGTAGTCCACATAGCGTTAAGGGTACAATTGTCCAAAATAAATACTAAACGTTGAGTGCAACTCATACAGCCATCCCAATTATAGAAGTACAAGAAACAACTGGGCATCCTCTATTCATTCGTCTTTCCGTACCGAGCCCGACCTTCTTCAAGTCCTGCAACCGCTACTACCTTACACCTGTATCCTTTTGAACCAGTCTAGAGTTCAAAGTTGAACCCCAGAGTAACTATTGGACTCATATACAATATGTATACAGTGCATGCAATGCCAATCCCAATTAGGAAGTACAACTAAACTTGCCTCTGTCACAACAAACTGACATGTAGCAACTTCGCAGGACCGCCTGGTCAAGACAAGCCCCCGGACTCAGTGAGCAAACAGGCCTCAGTAGTCAGGGAGCGACCCCAACCACCTAGCCTAGGCCTCAGTAGACACCTATAAACACACAGTCATATAGGCTCCACCTAGCCACATACCTCGGTACTGCAACAATACCCTAAGGACACACAGTCAAATAGGTACCGCAGCCTGATCCTACATGCCCTCGGTACTGTAGCAGAAACCCTAAGGACACACAGTCCAATAGGTACTACAGCCCAATCTCGGTACAGCAGCAAAGGTACTGCAGCCTGATCTCCTACATCATGATAAAACACACATGCAAAAGCAACATAAAGTATGCAAGTCAACAGTTACTACCTGGCACGCCTTGAAAATAGCAAACTCTTCCCTTGACATTGAAAATAGAGTCCACACGTGCAAACACCCTAGATACAACCAAACATAATGCTTTTAATCATATGAACACAATTTGCTTCAAGTTCCATAAAATCCGCATAGCACCAGAATTTCCCAGAAACGCTGACCCAACTTTGCCGATTTTTAATAAATTCTAGAAAAATCATTTTGACATGGTATTAGTGGCCTTATAAACCTTAGGATGTATATTTTATAGTAAAAATAGTTACCCAAGTCATCTAGGTTCAAAACTCGTCCTTATCCCCAATTACTAGCCACTGGTCGAGAGAAAAATCCAGTTTTTAGGTCATTTTCATCTTAAAATATCTCTTGGTTGGAAACTCCAAATGCCACAAAATATTATATCACAATCATCCACAAGATGTATAGTTTCACCATACAAACTTTAAAAGCAATCAGACTTCATTTACCCACTCAAAACCACTGATTAACGTTTGCTGCCCAAAAACCAAAATAACCGATAGATTTTCGTATAGCAAAGACTTAAGCTTTTAGAGTTTAGAAAAAGGTGATCCTACTTGACCCTACACAAAATAATCTTCTTGACCCATTGAATACCTCAAAAGTATGAAAATTCCTCTGCATAACAACGAAACACCCCAGGGCAGAAGTGAAGAGAACTTAGTTGCCGGTTTAGGGACTTACCTCGGGATGTCGGTTGCGTATGACTTTCTTCACTTCCCGGACTAAGACTTCAGCTGGACACTCTCCTCTCACACCTTGAGCACGTCCTTGGGCAGGTGGAAATGAGGGGAGGAGGTGTCCTTATATAGACTCCAAAGGTGGGGCCCTCATCCAACCTTGATCGCGATCCGACGGTTGGGAAATTTCTTCGGTTTAAATTATTATTTCTTTTCTTGTTTCTCAAGTCTTCTAGAGGGATCTTTTGGGCAGATGGGTGCGCCTTTTTAGGCCTAAAAATCAGATTCCCAAATCGCCCCTGGTGGTGGTCTCTGGAACTACTAGTTATAGGTTTTTGACCCAAGGGTAAAACGGTCATGTTGTACTGCTTCTTCTCCAAGCAAGTGGGACCCACAAATCTGCCCTAGATTTGCGCCATTATTACCCCTAGAGAGTCATAATTACATGTCACTTGAATGTCATATCAGATTTGAATTGTGTGGTCCAGATTAAACCGGGTTATGTTATTCTTTCTCTCTCTTCATTATGACTTGATGCAACAATATCTCTCCTCATAATTACACGACTAGATATTTTCTCTCTCCTCTGGCCCACTTAAATTTCACCCCCTTATCAGTGTTCTGGGCCTAGGCCTGACTCCGAGAAATCCTAACCGGTCCCATTCAGCTCCCTTTTTGCCGGTCCCACCGTACCTCGTAATTTGTGCCCTTCAACTGGACTTGTGTGGGCCTGGATCATCAGTCACTTTTCCTTGACTACAAGTGGACGGAATATAATACCTTGGGAATCAAGAAACCGTTATTCCAGTACCTTAGATCCTCCTTGTAATGCGTGCTACCCACTACTCCAACTTCTGGCCCTAAAATGCCACGTGTCCGACGTAGCTGATGAAGACCTTCGTCATTAGCCTTGGGGTCCACAATCAACAATTAACCAAGGATTGCGTATAGGCAAACCTAGGATCGTTCTCTCTTTTCGAGGAGCTTTTTATTGAATCCTAAGTAATCTAAATGTCATGCAAATGCAATGAAAACAAGGGGGGATTGGGTTTTGGATTTTTTAAATTAATAAACTAAAATAAAAATGCAATTTAAATGAAGCAAAGATAAAATAGAATATAAGAAAACGAGAAGAAACAGATTAAAATCGATCAACCCAATATTCAGATTCCAGAGACTTCCATCATTGAACGAAATATAAATAACCCACGTTTGGCTCTGGACGAACCGAGATCTCTGCATTCATCTAGAAAATCCCTCGACTAGACGATCACCTAGAATATGTCCAAACAGCGGCGTCCCACTGTGCGATCGCACAGCAAAACTTAAAACCTAGTTCGAACTAAGTCCTTGGGATAAACCAAACCGAATATTAAATATAATATTCAAACTATTTTCAGAAATCGGATCCGATAGATGAAAATATAAACGAGTTAAATTACCGATAAAGCACAAGTTCTCTGGACGAATCATGGAACCCTCAACGTTGGGTCAATCAAAGAAGCTTAGCCAAGCATGGCTAGGAAAAACGCAGAAGAAAAGATGAATAAGAACATGAAGAACAACTAAGAGAAAATAAAAAAAAACTTCTAATTTAATCTGAAAAACCCATAAAGGGTAATTGAGAATATGTTTGTAGCCACTATCTAATATTCCTTATATAGGAAAGATGACTAAAAATAGGAAACCTCTAATAAATAAGAAATCTCTAAAAAATAGGAAACCTCTAATAAATATGAAACCCCTAATCAATAGGAAATCCCTATAAAGAAGGAAACCTCTAAAAATTGGTCTTTTATTACAAAATTCGAGCAAAATAAAAATCCAAAAAAATACGTCTGTCTTTAGCTCCAATTTCGTCCATCTTCTTGTCCGAATCAGCCTTCCGAGTCTTCATAACAATTGTAGCTCTCTAAATCATCTAAAAAAGGAAAGAAGAATCAGGCTAATCGGATATCTAGATCAAAAGTTATGGCGAAAATACTAAATCACTGTAAATCTGAAATTTAATCATAAAAATGAATTAAATCCAATTAAAAGTTCAAAGCTCAATTAAGTAATAAAATCCATTATTTATTAACTAAACAATCCTAAATTTATTCACCAAGAGATACAATTAAGTGTAATAATATTCAATCATCAGTAGCACTACTACTATTGACTTTTCCTTCCCTACTGAGTCCAGATACACCTTCTATGGCCATTTTACATTAGTACCTTAATTCCACGGCTTTAGCATACTAGGTCTACTGACCCGTATAGCCGAGTTACTTAGTCCCAGAGAGGCTTCCTAACTCTCATCCTTCTTGGAACTTTTCCTAAACTGGGCCTAGTCGTCTGCCTATTTCAGGCTTATTCTTCATTCGTAGGGTCCAAAATTCGCGTGTTACAAGTCTTGCCTTGTATTTCTTGATGCTACCATCGGGATTGAATTTCGGAGTGAAGATCCATCTGCATCCTACTGGTTTCTTTCCTTTAGGAAGAGTCATGATCTCGCATGTTCTATTTCCCTTGAGTGCCCTCAGTTCCTCATCTGCAGCTTGCTTCCAATTTGGATCAGCCATAGCTTGTTGAAACGTGTTTGGAATAGTTATCTGTGCACTGTTTACAACAAAACTTTGCATTTTTGCAGACAGATTACCGTATGAGACAAATCGTTGAATTGGATGATGAGTACACGATCTTACCCCTTTTCTGAAGGCAATAGGCCAACCCGATTCTTCAGGATTTAATCCCGGATCGGATTCATGGTCGTTCCTTTGAATGGGAGAGATAGTTCTACCAGTGTCTGGTTCAGTTTGGGCTTGTGTCTCCTGTCGTGATTCTTCATCCACTCTTGAATTGATCTCAACATGTGTTTCTTGTTCATTGGGTTCAGAATGGGGTGGAATGTGGGTATTAGGCTGGTTTATGGGAGCAAGTAAGTCAAGAGAGGCTATAAGATTAGGTAGCACTGATGATGTGTCAGGTGAGTTTGAGGTTTTGGAATTAGATGCTTCAAAGATTAACCATTCAATACCAGAATACTCCCCCTAAATGGGTAATTTGGGATAATAAGCCTTGTCTTCTGAGAACACTGTATCCCGAGAGATAATAAGTTTCTTGGAAGACGGATAATAACATTTGTACCCTTTTTGAGTAGAGGAGTAGCCAAGGAAGATACATTTGTCAGCTCGAGTACTAAATTTGTTGCCCTCTTTTTTGTGAACAAACACAACACAGCCAAACACCTTGGGAGGTAGTGAATTGATGAGGGGGCAATTTGGGAAGAGTTTCAGAAGTTTTTGAATCTGAGTGTCATATTTGAGAACTTTAGAAGGCATGCGGTTAATTAGATAGGCCGCAGTGAGGATGGCATCGCTCCAGAAGATGGTGGGAACATTGCGTTCCATTAGCAAGGCACATGTTACTTCCAACAGGTGACGGTTTTTCCGTTCAGCTACCCCATTTTGTTGAGGGGTGTAAGGGCAAGAAGTTTGGTGATGAATTCCTTGGTGATCAAGAAACTCTTTGAAGGCTGTGCTCATATATTCCTTGGCATTATCACTTCGAAAGACTTTAATGGATGTGTTGAATTGGGTTCGGACAAAGGTATAGAAGTTCTGAAAGACATTGGCAACATCGGATTTGTCTTTCATTAAGTAAACCTATGTGGTTCGAGTGTGATCATCAATGAAGGTAACAAAGCACCTAGTATGAGTGAGGGTAGGTATTCGGGCAGGGCCCTAAATATCGCTGTGAATCAGCATGAATGAGGAGGAGGGAGTATAGGGCTGTTAGGGATATGAAGATCGTGTTTTTTGGCAAATTGGCAAGTTTCACAATGAAAAGTAACAGAACTTTTATTGAATAAACTGGGAAACACATGTTTCACAATGAAGATCGTGTCTGTTTAGCAAATTGGCAAGTTTCACAACAATACATCATTATTCTATGAGTTCGAGCTAACTAGCGCCCATCTTGCCTTCCACGTATCTTTATTCTTCGAGTTTGATCCTTCAAGATAGAACAATCCATCGCATTCTTTAGAAGTCCCAATCGTCCTCCTCGTTCTTAAATCCTGAAAAACACATACACCATCATCAAAAATCACTCGACATATTTGACCTCTAATCAACTTGCTTACAGATATCATATTACAAGTAAGTTCTAGTACAAACAAAACATTATGTATTGCCAAGTGATCAGATAATGTAATAATGCCAATACCCTTAACCCATGTGAATACACCATTAGTTACCTTTACTTTGAGATTTTCAAGACAAAGTTTAAGGTTGTGGAATAGTGTTTTGTTACTGGTCATGTGATCCGTAGCTCCTAAGTCAACAATCCAGGTATCATCACTAGTCATCATAGCGTTGAGAGCGATAATAGAGTTACCTGATTGTACAAGGTTCACATTGGGAACAGAACTAGACTTATTCTGTTTATTGAGCATTCTGCGAAACATTTGTAGTTCCTCCGTACTTAGGCGATCGTCATTCTCCAACTTTGGTTTAGTTGTGGTGAGGTGACTTTGGAAGGTTGATTTTCCCTCGGAGGGTTTGCCATGGAGTTTCCAGCATTCTTCCCTATTATGGCCCTTCCTCTTACAATAGTTGCATCATTTACTAGCTTTTTGTTCCCTGTGTGGTCCCCGAACTGCAAGTGCGGAGCTTAACATGACTTGGTCCACTTCAGTTCAAGAGCTTCCTACTTTCTTCAAATTGGACAAAGTTAACCACATCAAAGAGTTGTGGAAGTGGCTTCAGCCCTATGATCCTGCCCCTTATCTCTTCGAAAGCGTCGTTTAGCCCTAACAGAAAGTCATGTATCCTTCCTTATTCCACAATTTGCTTATACAGTTTTGTATCTTTGAGACTTTCCCAGGGATGAACCTCAAACAAGTCTTGTTGCTGCCACAATTTTAGCAACACATTATAATATTCAATGACTGACATATTACCTTGTCATAAATCCTGGAGTTGTCTCTTCAGGTGAATCAAAGCAGCGGTGTTTTCAAGAGAAGAGTAGGTCCTTCTAGCGACATCTCATATTTCCTTTGCCGTGTGTGCAAGCAGATATCCCTCATTGATCTCCAGGGTCATTGAATTACACAACTACGTCATGACTTGGTTGTTTTTAGCAAACCATGTGTCAAAATTAGGGTCATTGGGGGCTGGTTGAGGGGCTGTCCCATTAATATATTTCTCCTTTCTCTTGCCTCGAATATGCCTCAGCATGCTTTGTGACCACTGGAGATAGTTCCTACCATTAAACTTATGGCTAATAGGCATAACGTGATAGTCTGAAAATTCTGAAGCCATCTCTGAGGTTCTATTTGGTACTGGGTTGTTGGTTATAGAGAAAGAAGATGAGGAATGTTGAGTTTGAGATTCAGTATCGGACATAAAGACCATGGGAGATCCGGTTGTTTTTCCGGGAATTGACCCGAATATAGGAGGGATCTTAGAGGAGTCCATGTCTCTGGAAGAAAGATCAGTCGCCGGAATCTGGAAAACGTCGCCGGAGCCTCCACTTCACTGTTTCTCTCAGCCTCACAGTCACTCACTGTTTCTCTCGCCTTTCCTGGCCTCGGACAAATGTCCTAAGCTCTGATACCATGTTCAAAATCAGAGGCATCACACTCTCTGTTGTTTTATTCATGATGATAAACTTACAATATATAGGCTCATAAGAAGAAGCCGTTACGGTGAGGAGAGAAGGAATAGGAAATACAATTAATTAACATAAAAGCACATAAAAGCATAATCTTTCCTAAACTACTCAGATCCTATAATCAAGGAAAGGATCAAGGGATCCTATCAATCAAGGGATCTTATTAATCGCAGCAGATATTCTAACACAATATTATATTTTCCCTGAAAAATCCCTCCTTCGATAATAATTTTGTGGTCATTGGAAGACACTCCTAGATAGGCTATAATTAACAATTCATCATAAGAAATCCTCCATCCATATGACAGAGATTTGATTTTAAGTATCCCACCGATCAAATGTGATTAACAGTTCAAGTGATGTGGCCAACCACGTTGATGAAAACTCTATAAAGAAAAACTTGAAATCACGTGATAAATTTCTAGAACAATAATTCTATGGTAATTTAAAGCAGGAAAGTAAGAGACGAAAAGGGAAGAAGATTGATTCTAATTTAAAGCACATGGTTAGTGATGTCACGAGTCTATTACAGAATAAATAATAATATCCATGTTATTAGGAGTTTATTCTAGAGTACATAATAATATTAAAAATTCACATTAGTTTATCAGGAGTGTTTTTTTCCCCCTCAACATGTAAAACCCTAAAAATTCCTATTTATAGTGAATGTTATAATTTGATAAAAATACATGTTAAATAAAGGAGAATATGTTGTCTCTAAATTTTGTAGATTTTTAATTAGATTTTTGATGGTTTTTCCTTGGAATTTAATAAATCAAAGATTAAATGTGAGACCACATTTAAGGATCATAAAATAAAAATAGTTATCATATTAAACCATGGTTCTTAAGTAACCAAAATGAGCAAGAAAATATTATGGAAATACTTAAACAAATTAAGAGAAATTAATAAAGACTAATGAGCAAATAAGTCTTCACTAATTAAATAATTATGTAAATCCTCATAATTAATCAAAGGGCTAATTAATGAAGATTAAGCACTAATTTTCATAATTAGTTAACAAATCAATAGCAAATGCAATTAAGGGTTCATAAATCCTATAAATAAGCTTAATCCTCTTATAAATGGGTAAGCCAATAAGAAATCAAAGAAATGAGCTTAATCCTCATGAAATTAAATGGACCAATGGGAGAATTAAATCATAGATTAATGGTGGGGATTTAATTTAAACAAACATAAAATCAAATCCAATGGTTAGTTAGGGATCAAAGTAGAAGGATAATATAAAATTTGAGATAATATTTAAAGATAATATAAATAAACTATCACATGGGGCAATTAATGCAGAAACTGAAGAGGATAGGGAGAGAGGGGGGGTCAGTTTTGGGAGAGAGAGAGAGTGATTATAATATGATTTTTTTAGAACACATGTTGAATTAAAAAATAAGAAGCTTAATCCAATGTAATTAAAATTGGCCAATGAGAATCTTCTATGCATAAATTGTGTCTTAAAAAAAACACAAATCAACCTAAGCCATTAATTATGGAAAATGATCAAAAGGTTGAAATCCTTGGACTTTTCCTATAAATAGAGGGCAACCCCCTTCACAATTATTCACACCAACTCATGCCAAATTGGTGAGTTTAAGAGAGGAGTGGAGCAAGGAGGAGGAAGGAGGAAGGAGTAGCTAGAGTCTTCAAGAGGTAAGCTCTAGCTTTTAGTTTTTTAGTCTTTAGTTTTTATAATTCTTAGTATAAATGTTAGTTTAATATAGAAAATAGGTAAATTAATTTCTCATAAGTGTTTTTAGGCCTCATTGCATTGAAAGATGCCTGACGAGGTAAAAACATGTTTGGAAGTAACTTTTAGGATTAATGAAACAAGTTAGAGTAAGATAGGGGAATTGTTGAGTTTTGTTGGGTTATGGGAATCAATTAGATAGAGGGTATTATTGTATGTGTGTAACATCCCAAATTTTAGGATTTGGAATTAGGAATATTATATGGAAATTAATTATGAAAATTTAGCCTAAAATAATTATGAAAATAATTATTAGAATTTAAGGACCTATTTTCTTGAGAAATTCAAAGAAAATAGTTAGAGGTTGATTTATAGTCTAAGATTTTCAAAGAAATTACGTTAAGGGCTAAAGAAGCTAATTAAGTAACAAAACCTTTATAAAGCATCAAGGATTCATTTCTAGCATTTATTTGGTAATAAAGCAATAATAAAGAGACAAGAAAATTATTAATTAATAAATAAACAAAAAATAATAATAAAAGAAGAAAAATAAAATAACAATAGAAGCAGCAACACGTGACAACTAAAAGCCCAGAGATTCATTTATGCAAAGCCATACTCCCTCCCTATTCATTATCTTACTTCCTAAATATCTATTAAATTTTTTTTTTATAAATATCTATTAAATTGAAACGCAGAGAGCACAAGTAAATCCATTAAACTGAATCTGAGCAAAAAAAAAAAAAAATCCATTAAACTGAAGCTCATATTCTCACTCTTAACTCATGGCCCAAATACTACCAGATGTAAGGTCCACTTCATTTCTTTTATTCTTCTCTTTTGAGCCCAATATGTGACAAATCAGTTAGCAACTAGAAGCCTATAAAACCGTAGCCCATTCCACTTTCCATTTAATATCCTATTATCTATATCAGCAGCCATTAGGTCTCTGAACACACGCAGAAAAAACGCAATAGCGAGACTCACACACACGCCATCAGATTTGTTAAGATCATAGTATCTTCTCCAGCACAAAAGCAGCGTGAAAACCAGAGATTGTTCACGCAAGCTCAGACTGTCCCATGCTTCTTGAGCCCCTCACGTATCCTTGCCCAACGGTCCATTCTTTTTCCTTCCTCGGACTGGACCCTTGTTTTAGTATATACTCATTGCTCTCCATTGTTTCATTCTCCACGTTTTCGCAGTAAGAAAACCAGACTTGAGAACAATGGACTGAGTGTTGGTGCAAGAGAGAGAAGACAACGTGAGACACCGTGAGAGGAGAGTGAGGGAGAGAGAGAAGGAGTTAACCATTCTTCCCATACCAAACACGCTGGAAACAGAGTATTGGGTTTCATTGGGCTTCTCAGTGTTTAAGCCGGCAACCGGAGGTGAATCTTTGGGTCTCTTTTCCTTTTAGTTCTATGATTTCCCCAACACTAAATACTAATTAATAAACCTTAGGAAATGAAACAATGACTCTCTGTGGAAGAAACTGAGAACAGGGACTATTTGAGTTTGCTTTCTGCACAATATGTATATTTATATGGGTCTCATGGTTTGCTGGTTTGGAAACATAAAGGGAAGAAGAAATATTGATATATGTATGCATGCATGATCACTACGTGTGTGAGTTGTCACTTTGATAGGATGTCAAAGTGTATATATATATAACTAGATGGTGCTACGTCTACGTTTAAGGACTGGAGAAAGAAACAAATACATATATTTATATTGTTGAAATTTAAATGAATGAGAGCAAGGGCTGTTATATGTTTGTATATAAAGGCATTGGAAGTTTGAGTTTTGCACGTGATTTAGTTGTGTGTGTGTTAAGTATATGTGTCATAGACTCAAAGTCTCCTTGTCTCATGTGTGTGTATGCGCTGCTGCATCTGGAGATTTCTTAGGTATTGTTATATTATAGATATAGATACACATGAGTTGAAAACAATATTTAAATATTTGAAAAAATTGTGATTACTGTTGTGAGGTGAACTATAGGCAAAATGCATATTTCTTTTTTTTTAAAAAAAAATATTTAACTTGAATTGCATGAAGCATATTTTGTGTGGATTGGTGCTTATCAAAACTCCTAAATTAAAGTGTTAAGATAGCCTCTCAGAGTTTAAAATAATTGTAAAGAATTAATAATAAAATAAATAAATAAATAAATAGTTATAAATAATACTATTATTATTAAATGAGGAATAAATAATAAATAAAAAGGCAATTATTCGTTAGTAGAAAGGGGTATTATTAATCATTAATAATTAGAAAAGGAAATTAATAATTACGATAATCTTACTTTAGGACATTGAAGAAGTTCAAATTTTTAACATCCGAAGATTTTATTTATTCGCGAAGTTGAGGTTGGTAACTTAATCTCAAATTCCTTGTGTTTGTATATATGCCTTGTATGTGTCATGTATTGTGGATTCTTGGCCGGGTTTGTATGCTTTAGTCTATACATTTTATTCTACTGGATGTGGATTATTGTTTTATATGATAATGCCGCATGCCTATATTTCCTAGCGCTGAGGATTCGTGTCTGGGACACGTAGCACTTGCGAGTGCTTTCATCGTTAATGATGCATGTACTGAGTACTATGTAGTCTGATAGCGGTGTGTTTGTTGAATGCTTTCTTTTATTCTGCAATATGTGAAATATCTATCATATATGATTTACACTTTGAATATGAGATTAACCGTTGACCAATGAATCCCAGTCACACCTAAAGATCTAGGAAGATGCTCTGGATCAGGAAGCAAGGTTGTGCAACTGGAGTAGCTGAGAAAGACCCCAAATGAAGGGATTTAATTAAGTTGAATTTCATACTTTAATGTTTTGGATTATATTTACTAACTATGCGACTGACAATTCGGGATGACTGTATAACTAAAATCCTCCAACGGGATTAACCCTGACTATTATTGAATTTTAAGTTGTATCACGTTTATATTCCTCCGGGAATTTAAATTAACCAGCATATGTATGGGCATATGTTATCAGTCACTCATTCGTCCAAACGTTAAGCATGCTCTCTGTTATGACTTACTCTGATCTGTTAACGCCTTTACTCTGATAAATGCTCACAAATTAGTTTAATAAGAGATTAAAGACATAAATGGACATCATAATGAACGTAGGAATTAGGGGCGTTACAATGTGTAAATTTATCTTCAAAAATTATGAAATAATTCATGGTTATAGTAGACACGTATAACTCTCTATTGATATAAAATATGTGTCAATTAGAGGTCTGTAGAGGGAGATGAAAATTTTGAAAATAAGGCTACGTTTTCTGGAAAAATTCTGAGCAGAGGTTGAAGATCGTTAAACTGGGAATAATTCACTAATTCTGGGTGAAAACCATTATTTTTTTTAATAAAAAATAGACATGCTAAGGTTTCCAAGGAATTTTACAGAACCTCATTTCGATTTTTGTGGAATTAGTTATGAATTTTCAAAATTAGTGAAAATTTTGCCCAGAAATGCTAAAGTAGCGTTTTTTTAGAAATAAAGGGATATAATTGAAATAACAAATCCACCAGGGGTAAAAAGGGTCGATAGTGGCTAAGGTACCTCTTAGAATACTATTTATAAAGTAATAATGCGGTGGTGCTAATATAAGCTATTCAAGGAAACATACCGACAGAGAATGTATCGCTAGGCTCTATGGACTAAGGTATGAACGTGTACTGTAACTCTAACTCTGATGCTTATTGTATGCTTACATGTGATAAATGATTTCATAGAGTCATCAACAAGACTTGGTCTTGAGTCATACACCGTGTCTAAGACTCTGTCTTAGGTCACTGTTTATACATTCATTTTTATATAGGTTATAGTCTTGATAATGTCGTTGAGTTTTCCTAACGCTGAGGACACAAGGGGCCGTCGTAGCACTGGTTAGTGCAAACGTGGATGACTTTACATGTGCTGTGTGCTATGTAATGTTGTTGTGTTGACATTACATCTGCTGTGTGCTTATGTATTGTTGTGTGACCTTACATCTGTTGTTTGCTATGTATTGGTTAATACTGTAATGTTATGAATATCTGTCATATATAAATTGTTATACGCGAGTGTGAGGTTAACTATTACTTGAGGTCCAATAGGTATTGGACCTCAGCACTTACCATAGCTTCAGGGTCTGGAGGATCGAGGGCCGATGACAAGGGTAAGCAGCCCGCATGAAGACCTGGTCGGAGTTTTTTTTTAGGCTATATATTATTTTGAAATAATGAGATAAATGTACCGCTACTATAACCGACAATGGTTAATATTTTGTTATATACTCATCAATACTCACTCTTTTGAATTGCTTCGATGCTCTACTTTAATAATATTATCTTATTCCACTTTTGAAAAATGGGGTGTTCCACAACACATGACTTCATTTGATGGGAAACTAGCCCCTTTATATCACAAAAAAATACATATTGCAAGTATACATTAGAAATATTCCGCCATGTGCACCTGATACCATAACGTTTTGTTGATGTAAATGTGCACATTAACTTTTCAAAATGACGTAAAAATACTCATGATGTTATTAAAATGGAGTAAAAATGTTTCAACCATTTAGTCAATTAGTGTTGACCATGTAACAAGTAACATACAATTCACACGTGTTGCACAACATTTTCGCTTATAAATGCCTTATCTGCCAATATGGGGTCTTCTGCACGAATAACATGCACAATGGCTACACATCCTCCGTGTTGAAGGTGCTCCTCTGGTAGCTGCCTCATCCACTTTTTCTTTGTTATATTCACCATTGTTAGTTTTATGTTGAAGTTGATGAGTTGCTAATTTGGGTTATCATCGTTATAAATTAGCCATGTGTTGAAATGAGACGAAGAGGAGGTTAATGAAGACTCATCCGTCATAATAGTAATCACTCTGAATCCTTTGATAAAATTTATAAACAGTGAAGAAACCAAAGAAATTGAGAGGTTTGTGCAGCTATATATTTACGCAGTGGCAGATGGGGCCTCTCGGGGCGAAAACATTGTGCCACGCGTGTGAAAACTTTTTCTCAAATAGTCAATGTTGATTTATTTTTAAATAAAAAAAAATGTTGGTTTATTTATTGGTTGGAAATTTTTTATCATTTTCAAAACTTCATGTGTATTTTTTCCGTTTTTTCTTAACTGACTTTTTTGCTAAACGGTTAACATTTGTTGACTTGATAACTATGAAATTTTTGCATTATTTTAAAAACTTCATGTGTATTTTTGTACCCAATAAACTTTTAGTGTCAGATACACATGACGGAATACTTTATGAATAAATTTTCACCTTAACTCTATAAATCAAGATATATGTTTGGCATCCTAAATATACCGTGTTATTGATTTGTATTCTATTATTTTAAATATGTTGAAACAAAATTTTGATTCGCGTAAAAAGAAATGTTTAGTTTTATTTTCTTCAAAGAAGTTGACTTAATTTATACTAAAAGAAATATGTTGTGTGTATTTATTTAGAAGGATATCATCAAAAATCAAGATTCAACTTATAAATTACAATTTATAGATGGGTTTAATATTTCTGTTTTTGCTGTAAAAATATTTTTTCTGCTACATTTATATAAAAGTGAGTAAATCTCATTGTAAAGAGAAGAAAGAGAAGATATTAGTGGGTCACACTCATTTTTATATGAGTGTGGTAGAAAAAATATTTTTGCAGGAAAAGCAGAAACATTAAACCCTTTATAGATTGTCTAAATTATAAAACATTTAATTTTTTGAATACCACCCATTAAAATTTAGTATGAAAAATTATGAATAAAGGATAAATATGAAAAAATAGTTATGCTTTGTTAAATATTTAATTATAAATGAACTTTAAATGATTTTATTAAACTAATATATTGTATATGCGACATCCCAAAATTTAGAATTTGAGAATTAAATATGATTTGAGAATAAATATGGAAAATTCAGCCTTAATGAATTTTAAAATTTATATTTGGAATTAAAGGCATATTTTCTCATAAATTAAGAACAAATAGTTAAGGAACAATTTTAGGCCTAAATATTTTGGGGATAATATTTTAGGGCCTAAAGAAATTAATTGAGAAAAAGAAATCCTTAAATGGAATTAAGGATTAATTTTGGTTTCTAAACTAATGTTTGAATTAATTAGTAAGGGACTAAATTACAAATAAGAGCCTAATAGTCAGTTAAAAAATATATATATATATTTTTAAAGTGAGACAAAAACACGTAAACAGCACATATTGGACGGCAAAAACAGCCACACCCTCTCTTCAATTGCTATTCCTCTCAGTCCCAAAAAATATATACACACACAAGCCCAAAATCCTCAAGCCCAGTGTTCTACACACCCACTTTTCATTCGACCTCCATCACTCAACTCTCTTACCGTAAGCACATTCTCGAATTCTCTCTCTTGTCCGTAAAGCACTCTCACTTTTTGTTTCTCAACTTCACCTTTGCAAAACACTCACTCCCTTCTGATCCTCTTTCTCTCATCCGGATACAAGATAACAAACACACATACAATCCATCGCCACTTCTCCACTCCATTCCTTCGTCCGAACACACACCCAACATATACTCCTTCACTAATTATTCATTCTCCATTTCAATCTCCCACTTCAGTCAGAGCCCAGAAACGGAGAGAGATAGAGACGAGAATATAAAATCGAGAGAGAGAAGACAAGAACTGAGGAGAGCTGGAAAAAAATGCAGAAACACCGGAAGAAACAAGGGTAAGTGAAGCTTCTATCCTTGAGTGAGCATGTATGTTGGTTTTCCTCTGGTTTTGTTCTTCTTTGGAGCTTTGAAGCCATGCCTGTCAGTTATAAGTGCATAGGTTCTGATTTCTAGAGGATTTGAACCATAAAATAAGAGTTGCATAGGTTGTTTTACAACTCTAATTAAGTAGGAGTTCGAAAATAGGGGATGATTTTACCGTTGTTTGTAAGGGTTATAGGTTGAGTTTTTTACTGAAATTTTAATAGTACTCTCCTTAAGGTTTAAAATGAGCTTTAGATCACCTAAAACAGAGCTATACAACTCCAATTATGATTTTTAGAAGTTGAGTTATAAATCTGGAAATTTCTGATATACTTCTGGAGCAGTAAAATAGCGTTGCATTTCAGACCAAGTAAACAAAGTCAAGAAAATGTGAAATTCTCCAGATATGTAGTAGACATATAGGGATTTAACTTGTTAAGTAATTTGTAACACTTGTAATGAACATATGATTTGCTTTATCTGTTGAAATCCGGGTCATTATAGTCGAGATTGCCTACAGCAGATAGTCGAAAAGAGATTCTAAAATCAAGGCAGAGTCTTTACTATGACTCATAAGGAGGCCCAAAAGTTTCCAGAGATGATTCAAGGTACTAATCTGCTTCATGGCAATACATTATGAGCATTATTTGATTTGGGTCTAGTTATTCTTTTTATTTTAATTGAGGCCCAAAAGTGAGAAGCCTGAAGGATCATAGGCAATGACTTGGAAAAGCCAGAAGATATGAAATGTTGGAATAGAATGAGCTAAGTGACCCATGAATGGCCCAAATAACAATGTCTAGAGCCTGGAGTGCTGCATAATGACCATCTATAGTCGTTGTCTGGTTCTTGGTTATGCTTGAAAATTGAATTTTGAATTTGCCAATGCACATGTTGTATTATGAATTTTGGAAATTGAATTTTCAAATGAAATGTTTCAAAAGAATTTGAGACCAATGTAGTGGTCATTTTTGAACTATATTGTCTCATAGATGGGCTCCTTGCAGATCCCAGAATTGGTATTGAATTTTGAACTATATTTGTGGTGGAGGTAGTACAGAACTGGAAGAGACCAGAAGTTATTGTAGAAGTACTTAGTTTGCTGGATCTTGCCAGAAATGATCAGAATGTTTTTGAAATCACTTGCCATTAATAAAGTTCATTTGCACTGAGAATTGTTTTGATGAAATATGACTACAAGAGGATGAAACCCACACCACCTAATCCTAGAGAGAAACATTCAATATGTGTTAGTGGGCATGTCACATGATTCAGTTGAGCAAAGAATCCTTCAGTATGTGTTACTGAGTATCTTACACAATTCAATTAAGCAGGGAAAACCTTCAGCATGTTTTACTAGGTACCTTCCCAATGGTATGATATGTATTGTGATCACACAATTCAACTGAGCAAGAAGATCTTCAGTACGTGTTAATGGGTATATTCCAGGTAGTCTGTATTATGGTCACACAACTTAATTGAATGGAAGAACTTTCAGTATGTGTTACCGGGTATCCTTGAGGTGGTAGCCAAATATAGAATAGAAGAAACTTCAGTATGTGTTATTGGTTATTCTTCTGGGGAAAGGAAGAAAGGATTGGGATATGTCCTAGTGGAACAAAGCAGAATGGTGGCGAGTATCTCTCAATTGTTGAAATTCTTGAGATGAATTATCCCACTCACGGATTTAGCCGGCAAAAAATGTGTTTTCTTAAATTTGAGCTGGCAATGAATGCGTTTTTTATAAAGCTGAGTTGGTAGTTATTATGTTTTCATTGAAAATGTGAAAGCACTATTTTGTATGGTGCGAATTGGGAAAATGTACCGCGACTACGGAAACTTTGAGTATTTGAAAACTTACGATGAATTGTTAATTATAGCCTGTCTAGGAGTATCTTCCAATGACCACAAAAAATTATTATGGAAGGAAGGATTTTTCTAAGAAAATGCAATGTTGTAAGGTGGGCAATTTATAAATTTCCAGCACCTCCAAGAATAAGGCGGCTTAATAAGAGACTTGTGCGTACATATATAATAAGAGATCACATTTTATTTTCCCAGAAAAGGAAGAGTGGTTTGATCAAATCCTTGATTTTCAACAGAGTAGCTCTGGAAAAGATTATTTACAAAGGCTTGTTGGATATCCACCGAACGAACATCTCAAAACATTCTTCAGATTTGTACTCAGGAGCTATATGTCCTGCACCCTGCAAATTAATACTAATTAATTCATGCACACTTCAATTGTTTTCAACCTTTGTTTGTTTGTTTTTCTCTTCCAAAAATCAATACATAGTTCTCACACACACATATCATTTTTACTTGGGCAACTTCTTGTTCTTCGTTCTTACCTTGACAGTGGCGAATGTCATCTGATTAGAATACCTTCTCGTATATCTGGTCCAAAGGAAACAAATATGTAAAGGGTGAATAAATCAGCAAAGAAATTCAATCAAAATTTTGAATGCTTCAATTATTTCAATTTTCACAATGACAAATATACATACATCTCTTTGATCTTTTAGAGAAGACAACTTTTAGAAGATTTCTATCATTCTAAATACAAGTCACTTTATATAAAAAAGGTCAATACCATTAACACAGTTTCGAGCTCGAGAACTTATATTTAAGCAGCAAAAAAACCTTTACACTAACACTAACGCCTATTGATGATCCTAGTGAAATAGTTAGAACTTAAAAGTGCCTTATTTAAAGCCTAGTGTGGTACATATATAATTTATACAAAGTTATACCATACATAAATCAATTCACTCCACATTTTCATAAGCTAAGTATAGTGAGTGATATACGCACCCTGCAACCTGGCCATTGACAAGCCAAGGTCTCCAGTCTTCAACAATGGAGTAGTTTAAATCTCTGATCCATGCTTGAGTAGACAAAAATGGAACTCCTGCGTCGTGATCTCCACTGCATCAATTACAAGATATCTTATAATTATGTCGTTATTATTTATTAAAAAAATTACATAAAACGATAACAATTAAAAGTTGACAGATTAATATTTAATCCAATATTTATAAATTGCAAAAGATTTGAAATAAAATCTGAAGAAAAAAGACATACTTCTAAATCAAAGATCGATAGCCTTTTTGGCTTAGATTTACGTGATATGGGAAGGCACTGCTGATAGTAAAATTATAGTCAAAGTTGTTACAACGGTTCCAATTCTTTATGGTACCCTGCACCACAAATTAACCAACCTTTTAAACCGTTTGAAATTAAATTTGATTAAACTTTTTTTCATGGTCCAAAGATAGACGTTATTTTTTTAAGGAAAAATATAAAATAAACTAATTATAATTAAACCTTTCGAATATTTAGTGCCTCCTGAACTTTGTCATCCCGAATCCAATCGTAGCTGATGAAATATACATAACTCTAAATGATAGAAAGAAACAAAAATGAAATATCAAATAAAATTATAATCACGTCACAAAAAAAAAAAGATTATTATTAAGCATATAGAATAAAAAAGGGAAAACTTAGTCCTTAAATTTTAACACAACGTAACCAAGTCAAGATTATAAAGCCAAAACTATAAATTCTCCCATAAAAAATGTACCTTGCAATTTAAAGGTGGCCTTGCAAGGCGAGAACCAAGAGGCCTTCGAAATTTGTTGATGAGACTCCAAAATCCATGAGGCCTAGGCGAAGCCATCTCACATTTGGGTTCCAGAGTGTGATGTAAATCAAGTCGTGACATGAGCTGAGATATCAAAGAAAAACAATTTACTAACGACATAATTAGTTTATTATAATTTATAATAACAAAAAAAAAAGAGAGTATGTATTTAAACAATGCCATAGTTGCTTGCCTTATGTAATTTGTTGAGGTCTGTCACACATAATTGATTTTCGGGATCTATTTTAATATAATTTCCTTTACAATTTTGCTGCAAGGACTGTCCATAAAATAAATTGTTAGATAAATAATTATATCATAATCATCTCAACTTTTCACAATATAATTAATTAATTAATTCATAATAACAATAATACCATATAAAGTTCATCGGAAATAAGTGCCATTCCATGAGCAAATGTGGGTAAATAATTTTCTTCTTCCCATGTTGTGACGGGATTCCCTAGCACATATCCCTGAAACAATTGTTTTCAATCCACTTTAAATTAAAAGAAATACTTTAGTGGAACCGCGCGTGTGGAGCGAATAAATGATATCCTTGTTAACCATAATGATGTTTTCAAGTGTTTGATTATAAATTAAAGGAAATACTCTCTCCTCCGGTCCTAATTATAAAACATAGTTGACTTTTTTAGAGAAATTAAGGAAGCTAATTAAATTAATTTAGAGTATTTTTCTTTTTATTTTTTTCTTCAAAGTATTTAGTTTGACTCATATACTAATATATAATTTAAAGATATATAACATATAAAATGATTAAGTAACTTATTTAGTTTCCTTAATTTCTCCAAACAAAGTCAACTATGCCTTATAATTAGGACCGGAGGTATATATTTTGAGAATATCAATGACGAACCTGGAGATTTATCCATGGCTGGATTCCTTCTTCATTTCCTGTGCATCAATAATTTAATTAAACTTTCTCATAATACAAGACATTTCCATTAATACATATAATAAGCTTTGAGAGTTTCTTACCATTTGAAATTTCTTGAACAATAGCAGGAATTGGAATACCAGAATATGAGTCACCACCAATATAAACTTGATTTGTTCGAAATTTTGGGTGATCAATTAGCCACTGCAAATGATATAGGATAATGTGGGTAGGGCCACGAGGTAAACCATAATTTTTAGTTGAAGGTTTTACTTCCCTCCTAAATATAAAGCCTCAATGCATTTTATATTTCAAATTTAAAATATTTTTTCCAAACTATATCTTTGATTACATGTATTAGAATTATATCTATTAATGAAATTATTTTTCAATGGAATTAATTATATAATATATTTCTGGAAAAATAAAATACATTTCCTGCAAATAGCTAAACTAATTAACTAATTAATTTAAAATCCATAAGTTAGTTTTTTTAGTTCTCTCCCTCACACACACACATATAAGACTGGAAATAGTACAATCTTTTCGTAGATTTTACATAGATGTTGATTTTGATTGCTTATGGTTTTACTGTTGCGTGAAAAAAATTAAGGGTAGTGATACTCATGAGTCGGTGAAAAAAAAAAAGAATAAGTTGGTGATTAATTAATTATATTCTACGTACCTTTCTAAGAAATTGATGTGCATGTTTAATTAAAATCCAATCACTTCGTTCAAGATGTGTATTTGCATAAGAGAAGCCACTGTTAAGAGGCAAATCTACAAATATTATACTGCATGCCTGAATCAACAAAATAAAACAAATCAAATTAATACACACACATATTAGTAGAAGTTATATATACTTGTATGGTTTTTATATTACTTTTCTCGTGATACAAGTAAAACAAAAAGTCCTTTTCTAACAAATGTTTTGGGAAGATAAATTCATTCTAGATCTCTAATAGTTACACACACGCACAGAAGAAAACTTGAAAATGGTATATATTTCACCTTTGTCCAGGCTTGTGGCCTCAAAACCAAATTTGGGAGCCTACCATTGTATTTCTCAACTTTGAATGCGATTGGACCTATACAACAACACACACACACACACAGAGACCCTTTTAATCTCAGGCTTGAGTGAACAATAAGGGACCCAAAATTTGTATTTTATCGTTTATAGAAATATAGACTTGATATCTAAACATAGAAAGATGATGATAAGGTGTAAATTTTTGAAATAACCTATTTCAAACACGAGGCCTGAGAATGAAGAGCAACCGGGGCCACCAGAGAGCCAAAGCATAACAGGGTCCTCTTGTGGATTGTTCTCTGACTCAATAAAGTAATAGAACACTTCTCCTGCTCTTTCTTCTGCTGCTGAGTCTCCGACTCCCACATACCTACATATAGATATAGATATAGATACAGTACAATTGATGGAGAAGTAAACCTTGGAGTTCGAAAATTATGGAATTGAGCACTAACCCAGTTTCAAGATGAAAAGGAAGAGGGCCTTCAAAACCAGGAAGGTACTCAACATGTGAACCAGAAGTTGCAACTTGGGAGTAAGTCTGCAACAAAATAAAAGCAACAACAATAATCTCCTTAATTATACTCGTTTGGCCTTCTTGTCTTTGCATTTTGGTATTTTAAGATAAGGTGCTCAAATGTGGACAAGAGGTTGCAACTTGGTGTGTTTCTTCTTCTTGTGTGTATTTGTAGATAAATGAATAAGACGAATCAAATATTCCTTCACATGTTTGGCGAAAACGTTCGGCACGGGCAACTCGAGGGCAGTAAAAAAGAATATTTTAATGATCTTTCCTCTGTTTGCACGTGGATATAATGTTTAAGGCCAAATATTTTAGTCAACTGCAAAATCACGGGACACTTTTCTTTGGTGTTTTTTAATATTTATTACTACTATAAGTTTGTTTAAGCACAAATAATTGTTTCAATTATCTCTATAAATCACGACTTGACTCTATGATGCTATTTATATCAACTAATAGCCAAGGGGAAAAAAATTAAAACAAGAAAAAAGACTATAAAAATTTATTTACTTAAGCTTTTAATTTCTAGATATCCCCCCCCCCCAAAAAAAAATAATAAATAAATAAATTAGGAAATATAAGCGTTTTTAAACTTCTGATTTATTGTACAATTTACTCTTTTTACTAATATTTTTAATTCTTTTAAATAAACAATACAATATGTATTTCATATTTCTTTTTGGTGGTAACGATTTGTATTTCATATCGATTAATCTATTGTATGCTAATATAGTAATATCACAAACACTAGCAACCCGGGTATCTCAAATAAAATGTAAGTATTTTTTGTATGGTAAGGTAGCATTTAACATACTAATGTTATTTTTTAGTTGCATCTAATATCATAATCTTATTTATGGTGCAATTTTATTCTTAATGTTTTAAAAGTGAAGCAATCACACCCACTGTTAGCTAAGCCCCAAATGCCTGTTACTATATATAAGTCCTCAACTTCCTCAGTCTTTCTTCATACCTTCCCTTCCCTACTCACCTTCTTCAATTGACGATTGAAGAGGGACTGAGTTGAGGACTGATAGAAACATACGATTTGGGCTCTAGTAACATTGGATGTGATTGGTCTATTTTTAAAACATCAAGAAAGAAATTATACCATAAAATAATATTAGGATATTAAATGCAATTACAAAATAACATCAAGATATGTTAGTGTTATTTTACCCTTTTTATAAGACATGATTTTTTTGGGGTTATATTTTACCCCTTTAGAAAGCGAATTTTTTAATTGAAGCTAGTAGGGTTTTTTTTTTCGAAAAAAAAAAAGAAAGAGTCCTGAGTGATCAATGGAACTAGCTAGAAGTTTTTAAGATTAAATTATATATTTAGTCCTTTAAATTTATGTTAAGTCTTAGTTTAGTCCTTTAAATTTATAAAAATGTATTGTAAGTATTTCCTTAATCTTGGCATCATTAATTTCTGTAACAGAAAATGTTAACTCAACAAATTATTTAAATATGGCTCTGCAATGAAATTTGAGGGTTTAAAATTTAAATAGAATATTCAAATAACAAAATTTAAATAGAATATAAAAATATTATATTTTTATATTTTAATTTCAAAATAAAAATCAAAATAGAAAAAATCTCATTTAAATAACATATGGAATTTTAAAACCCAAATGGTATGTTAACATTTAGAAATGACATAAAGGAAACAATGATCGAATTGAGATTTTAATATGTTAATGAATTTTCCATTATTACTTCAGTTTTTAAACAAAAAAATGTGATAAATATTTGTTGGAATCATTACAATTTTTGTTAAAACCATTACTCAATTTGTCACAACCCAAAACTCTTGGTCAATCATTCTCTCTCTCTCTCTCTCTCTCTCTCTCTCTCTCTCTCTCTCTCTCTCTCTATATATATATATATATATATATATATATATTGTATATTGTATTTAGCGACTTTATCAAAACCATTACTATTTTAGTGAATCTTATTAGTCAAAATCTTTTTACATATATTGTCCGTACTTACCAATTTTGTCAAAATCATTATAGATTTTGTAAAAAATATTACTATTTTAGTCAATCTCATTGCTCAATTGATCACAAATCAAACTCATTGTTAATCATTTTACACATATTTGTGGATTTTATCGAAATCATTACTCTTTTAATAAATGGAAAAGCTTGCTAGAAAATTCATAAGCTTGCGGGAAAACTAATGAGCTCACTAGTAACTGCAAAACTTTGTCGGAAACTGGTTTCTTGGTGTTGTGATGGTGAAAGTGAAGAGAAAGAATAAAGTTGAATCGAGAAGAAGAAGATAACGATGAAGAGAAGAAGAAGCTCTACTTGATTCACTGATTCAGATCGACAATAGTGAGAGTAGAAAGGAGCTTCGACAGAGACAAATTGACGCATTAGTGAGAGATGGATGAGCTTTAGTACGTGACCCAGGTGAAAAGAAGGAGGGGCTTCGGTGCAAGTTAGAGAAAGGAAAGTTCCGACGCAAGGCGAGGGGTGAGGAAGAGATGAAGAGAGGGAGAGGAGAGAGAAATAAAGCCACGAGAAGACAAGTGAGTGGCGTGATGAGATCAGTCGCTGAAGCTGAATGATCTACATTTTTATATAATTTTTTATAGTTAAATTGAGATTCTTAATGCATTTTCTGGGATATTATTGTGTGATTAAGCCCTAAATTGAGTTAGGGATATTTTTATTGAATTAAATGTAATTAGGGGTAAAATGGTCATATTTTTTTAATTGTTCATGCAAATGATGATTTTTTGAACTTTTGATGCCACATTGTGCTTAATCTTACATTGTAAATATTTAAAAAGAAATTTTAAGATTTTGAAAGGTCAGAATTAATATTTTTAGGAGTGGGAAAAATTATAGAAAAGGTCCCTAGGATTCTTGGAAAATTGCAAATCAATGAAGAAAATGGACCCAGGAAAATTATAGAAAATGACCCAGATGGTTTGAAAATTGTAGTATGTCCAACAAATATTTCGAAAATGGTACAAATTATTCCCTCCTTAAAAACTTTTAATAGTTTACCTGAGCTCCCTAGTCAAATCCCTATTTGAAAAGGACTTCTTCTTGGTCAAGGAGATTTTTGTGCTGCAGGCAACAGACAAGCAGAAAACAGAGCTCAGAGGCGATCAGAGGAGGAAGAAGTCACATCTTACCACGACTATTCCTCCTTTGCTCTCACCACCACTCATCACCACCGTCCCTCCTCTACTTCCACCGAGCAACATCCGCAATTACTGACGAGTTGGGAGAGACTTGAGTGCCGCGGCAAGCTCGGACACAACCAGAGGCTGCGGCTGACATTTTTTGAGAACTAGGGAGATTCTTCGGAAGAGGGAGAGCTTGAAGATCAAAATTTCACCAATTTCTCTCTTCATCTGATCGCCCCTTCCTCCATACCACCACCGTCAGCATTGCCGTCGGAAACCAGAGAGATCACGGTCGATGGGGAGGCCTTCCTTCATCCCCTCCTCCGCCAAACAGACTTCAGAAGCTCGACTTGACCCGATCGAGTTTCAGATCAGAACAGGGGATCAGAGGATGGTCATGAACCAGAATGCAAGGGACCTTCATCTTCTTCAACAACTCCATTCCCCTCTTGTCGTTGTCATTGTTGGAATCTCACCAGAAATGCGGAAGCGTATCGTACCACGCGATAAGTAAAAGTTAAAACCTTCATCGTTTTGATTACCTGGAAAGATGCAGTGATCTGAAGCAGCGATCTGAAAGCTTTTCCACGAACAGCCCTCGTATCTGAAGAGCGATCTGAAAACCTCTACACGAACAGTCCTCGTCCGCTCTATGATCGATCTTCCAGACTATCTCTCAAGGGGAATAAGATGGTTGTGTGGGCAGCCGTTCAGATGATGAACGTCTGCCTCTAGGGTTTGTTTCTGATGAGAGCCTCCTTATGCGTCTATTTTTCTCAAGCAGGTGAAAGTAGGATTATATGCTACTACACCCAAGACCTAACCCTAAACCACATGGGCCATAGAGTTCTTGGGCTGTAGTCTCAATTAAGCCTTATTGGGCTTAAGTGACTAAAGAGCACATTAACCCAACAATCTCCCACTTGCTCTTTAAGATACAAACTTGAGTTCGTAAACCCAAGACCATGTAGCCCATAAGCCATCATCATCTGATTCTATACCCTATCCCTTGTTTCGAGCTAGCCTGGGGATCTACCATTTGTCATTCATCAAGGCTCATGATAATCTACAGAAGATTATCTAGTTTGGTGCTATTCCACTAAAAGCCCAAACATGATCTCCAAGAATAATGACACTTATAACAAGAATATGCATTACCCCCATTCATAGAATGTCTATAATTGATTGACTAGTTTTCTGTAACCCAATCAATTATTTATTCCCTTGACTTTAACAGTTTCTCTAATGGATTACATGCACTGGCCAGTGTCTTAAATATCCAAGTACCGAAACATATCAAGGGGACATTTCCTATAAATTCCATGTTGTTGATCTCATAAACACTGATAACCAAATGGTCTCAATCCCAAAATACCGAGTTATTGGCCGTCATATAGATCAAACCTCACCCATTGGTAAATCAAAGAATGAAAACCATTCGACTACCCATTTAAAATAAACTCAGGATTAAGAGTAACTACATGACTATAGTTATCTGGAGATTTGATTCCTTATGACAGAAAGAACAGCCTTAATCAAATCTCTCCTTGATCCATTCAATGTAAGTATTAACTCACACCAATATTTTATAATGATTCGGACAAAACCATTTTATAAAATATTGCAGCCTAAATAAAGTGCCCAACTTAATTTAATAGCTGTGAACCAATTCATCAATTGTGAGAACTTATGACCATGTCCTCTATGAACGTATCCATATGATCATATACTCCACAATTGATCCGGACCTTAGAGTTTGTAAATAGTGTGCGAAATAAATGAAAAACACCTCATTTATTAACATTCAGGAAAAATGCAATGTTATAATGTCTCAAAAAGAGCACAAAATAACAAAGTGAAATAACAACTACCTAAAGCTATAGCAAATCTGGAATTCTCCTAAGACCCATAGATGAAACATGCCTCTCGAACACACGTTCAGGCAAACTCTTAGTGAAAGGGTTAGCTAGGTTCTTATTTGATGCTATCTTTGCTACCACTGTATCTCCTCTTTTAACTATCTCTCGGATCAAGTGGTACTTCCTCTCTATGTGTTTTTGTCTCTTGTGACACCTTGGTTCCTTGGACTGTGCTACTGGCCCACTGTTGTCACAGTAAAGTGTGATAGGACAATCAACACCTGGTATCACTTGAAGGTCCGTTAGGAACTTCTTTAACCATGCAGCTTCCTTTGCAGCCTCAGAAGCAGCTACATACTCAGCCTCATTGGCAGAATCAGCCACACATGATTGTTTTACACTTCTCTAGCAAATGGCACCGCCATTAAGGGTGTAGACATATCCCGAGGTGGACTTACTTGAGTCAATATCTCCTTGGAAATCTGAGTCCGTATAACCAATGGTTTCAAGACTCCCACTTGAATAGACAAACACATAATCTCTCGTTCTCCGTAGGTACTTGAGTATATGTTTAACCGCTACCCAGTGTTCCTCTCCAGGATCAGATTGGTACCGGCTTACTACTCCCACTGCATAGCAGATATCTGGTCTGGTACATAGCATAGCATACATGAGACTATCTACTGCTGAAGCATAAGGTATCCTACTCATGCGTTCTCTCTACTCATGAGTTTTAGGAGATTTCTTCTTAGAGAGATGAATCCCATGCCTAAAGGGTATAATTCCCCTCTTGGAATTCTCCATGCTAAACCTGGCAAGTATTTTGTCAATGTACTTAGCCTGGGTTAATGCCAAAACCCTATTCTTCCGGTCTCGCAAGAGTTTAATACCAAGAATATAATTGGCTTCCCCCAGGTCCTTCATATCAAAATGCTTGCTCAGCCAGGTTTTTATGCCTAACAATACCTCTGTATCATTTCCGATAAGGAGAATATCATCCACATAAAGTACCAGAAAAGATACCACACTACCTTGGATCCTTTTATACACACACGGCTCATTAGGACTTTTCTCAAAGCCATAAGACTCAATGGCTTGATCAAATTTGATGTTCCATGATTTGAATGCTTGCTTAAGTTCATAAATGGACCTTTGCAACTTGCATACCATTTCTTCTTGCCCTTTGGCTATAAACCCTTTTGGTTGCTGCATATAGATTTCTTCTTCCAAATTTCCATTTAGAAAAGCAATTTTGACATCCATTTGCCAAATCTCATAATCAAGATTTGCTGCAACAACTAAGAGAATCCGGATGGACTTCAGCATGGCAACCGGCGAAAAAGTTTCATCATAATCCACACCTTCCTTTTGGGAGTACCCTTTTGCCACCAATCTAGCTTTGAAGGTTTCAACCTTCTCGTCCGATCCTCTCTTTCTCTTGTAAATCCACTTACACCCAATGGGTCTTACCCCTTTAGGTGCATCTACAAGAGACCAAACTGAGTTGGAATACATAGAATCCATTTCACGATTCATAGCCTCAAGCCATTTCTGAGCATCAACATCTCCTAGTGCTTTGTCATAACTCGTGGGATCACCATCTTCATCAATGATGACATCCTGATTTGACTCACCCAACAAGAGATATCTTGTAGGTTTACGAATCAATTTCCCACTACGACTTTGTTGCACTTGATGCTGTGCATCTACAGGGGGGTCCATATTTTGTGGGTTAACAATTTCTAGATGAGGACCCTCATTAAGTGGATTAACCAATTCATGATTTTGTTCTTCATTAAGTTCATCATTATGTTGAACTTCTGGTTCTGTCTCTAGTTCCTGTGTATGTTCAGGTACATTTTCACCTCTTTGAAAAACCACAAGAACAAAAGCTGGAACCTCTTGAGGTTGTGGTGAAACTTGATCTGAGACTAGCTCATCAAGAATAACCTTACTCCTTGGCTTATAATTTGTCATATAGTCCTCCTCTAAGAAAGTCGCATGAGTGCTCACTATGACCTTCTTTTCTTTTGGACTATAAAACAACCAACCTCTAGTTCCTCTAGGATAGCCTATAAACATGCATACTTCAGTACGCGAGTCCATCTTATCTGGTTTCTGTTGTAAGACATGTGCCGGGGCACCCCAAATCCGAATATGATTCAAGGTGGGCTTGCACCCTTTCCACAATTCTATTGGTGTCTTTGAAATCGACTTGGACGGAGCTAAGTTCAATAGATACATAGCTGTTTCTAAGGCATATCCCCAGAATGAATCAAAAAGAGATGAGTAACTGAGCATAGATCTTGTCATTTCTAAAAGGGTTCTATTTCTCCTTTCAGCAACTCCATTCTGCTGGGGTGTCCCTGGAGAAGACAGCTGTGAAACTATCCCCTCTTTGGTCAGGTAAGACCTGAACTCTCCAAATAGGTATTCACCCCCTCGATCAAATCAAAGAGTCTTAATTTGAACACCTAGATGCTTTTCTGCCTCAGCCTTGAACTCTTGGAATTTTCCAAAAGCTTTAGATTTGTGACGCATCAGATACACATGTCCAAATCTAGAGTAATCATCAGTAAATGTGATGAAATACTGATACCCGCCTCTGGCTTGGACATTTATTGGTCCACATACATCAGTATGTACCAATTCCAGCTGAAGTGTGGCACGTTTTCCCTTGGCCTTGAAAGATCTCTTGGTCATTTTACCCTCTAAACAGGATTCACATACTGGTATCGGTTCAAAATTCAGGGATTTCAAAATCCCACTTTTGACCAAACCTTGTATCCTGTTAGAGTTAATATGACCCAATCTCAAATGCCAAAGATAAGTTTCATTGGAAACTTTTCTTTTCTTTGATGAATTAATATTCTCAACATCTTTTAATTCAACATGATTAACTTCACGGGGAGTAGGATTAAGGAAATAAAGACCATTAAGCTTTACACCAGAACAAATAAAAGAAGATGAACTTCTTATTGAAACTGAGGAATTAAACTGAACTGTCAAACCATGTTTATCCAAACAACTAACAGAAATTAAATTCCTCTTAAAATCTGGAATAAATAAACAGTCTTCTAAAACCAAAGTCCTACAATTATCAAAAGATAAAATAACTTGTCTTACTGCTAGTGCAGACACAAGCTCCCAAGTTCCAAGCTTCAAATCTCTTTGTCCTTTACTTACAGGCAAGCTAAATTTGAACCACTGCAAAGAGTAATAAACATGATTAGTGGCTCCTGAATCAACGATCCATTTATCATCGTGATTTTCCATTAAACAAGCCTCAATCACATGTAAATCACCTATGCTAGGTGTAGCAAACAAGCCATCAAGAGTCTGGAGCATTGTTGCTCCACTCTCAATCATGCTCACTTGCTCTTGAAGGTGATTGGCGAGACTGGCCAAAATGTAGCAGTGAACTGACACATTCGCCTTCTCCCATCTATCCTTCTCCTGCTTAAATCGAGTCTGAATTGCAACAGATGCGTCTGCAGCAGGCTGCGCTGGCATAGGGGTAGTGAGAACAAAGTTGAGCTTTTCATATTGAAGAACAATATCCAAATTAGTTTTCCATTGTTTGTAGTTTGTACCATCATAGGTTTTTGGCTCAAGATTATAGCTAAAGGATTGAATGAAGACGTTTTTCTGAAAATAAGGAAAAGCACACTAATTACAAACTATAATTAACAACAAACAGATATAGCACTAGTAGATTCTAATAACTACTATTCGTTTATTGTTTAACAATCCATTAGTTATCTTTACAAGGCTTACGATGGACAAGATTCTTGTAAAACTAATATTGTTAATTTGGGCCTTCAGTTCCATTGCCAGAGCCTCGATGGGAGGGTTAATAATTTTACCAAAGTTGAATGTATTTAACCATTGTTTACTTTCAAAATTATCTTTAGTGTCTAAGTATTGCCGACGATGGGCTGTACAAAATTTTACTAAAATTTTGAAAATATTAAGGTTTAATCTAGCGAAATCCGATTATCCTTATCCGATGGGGCTTCAGTGATAACCATTTCACTAATAAACCCACAATTAGGGCCCGTAGGTTTTAAAATTAAATACTTAATTTAAAACTTTCACCCATTCAATATTTTAAATTTAGAATTTTCAATTTCCAAGAATTTGTTCAATTTAGAGTAAATTATTAGGTATCTAAAAACAAGTCATGATCTGGCAGAGTGTGTGTCACATGACCATTTTAAAAAACCCACAAACTACTCCAAAAGATACAATTCTCTTAGGAAATTTCCTGGATTATTTGTCTAGATTTTAATTCCACAATTATCATTCTAGATTTTAATTTAAAATCATAATAATTGATAATTAATGTCTAAATTCTAATCCCACAATTAATTAATACAATTATTATTCTATATTTTAAAATCATAATAAATGATAATTAATGCAGAGATTTTAATTCCACAATTAATTAATCCAATTATTCTTCTAGATTTGAAAATCATAATAAATGATAATTAATGTCTAGATTCTAATTTCACAATTAATTAATCCAATTATAATTCTAGATTTCAAAATCATAATAAATGATAATTAATGTAGAGATTTTAATTCCACAATTAATTAATCCAATTATTATTCTAGATTTCAAAATCATAATAAATGATAATTAATGTAGAGATTTTAATTCCACAATTAATTAATCCAATTATTATTCTAGATTTCAAAATCATAATAAATGATAATTAATGTAGAGATTTTAATTACACAATTAATTAATCCAATTATTATCCTAAATTTCAAAATCATAATAAATGATAATTAATATAGTGGACATCTAAAGAATCTCGCATAATAACTATCATACTAGTCAATTCAAGGCATAATAGCTACTATGCATTTATGACATGTGATTATGCAATAATATGGCATCTTCCTATTCTATATGACATGTTATTTACAAACATCATGTTGATCGCATATATAATTCATACAATTTAACAAAGGCATTAAATAATTAAACAAATAACTTTAATCCATGGCTTTCCTAAAAAAAAAATAAGAATGAAAAAAATTACAACTTTGGAATTTCTTTTTTGTCCAGCCCATAGTATCTGTCTCTAGCCCCTTTAGGGTATCTATGGGCCCAAAAGCCCAAATACCCATACTTTAGCTAGAAACCCTAGGACACACAAGAGGAACCCTAGCCGTCACTCCTGCCAACACCTTCAGCCGAAGTCATCTCATCTTCTTCGCAATTTCTTGATCTCCAACTTCTACAGAAATTCAAAAAATACATAGAATTTCCAAAAAAAGGAATAAAAACAATAAGGAGGAAATCTAATCATATGTGATTAGCCTCCTTGTTACAAATCAAGAAATACACGAGAGAATCTAACCATGGATTAAAGCGATTAACCGATTGAAATTAAAACTAATACCAAATATGAATTATAAACGAATAATTACCATGAAATAAATAACAAATATAGAAAAAGATGCTATATTTTCAAAAAAACATTTTCGAAAAGAATCACATGAAATATAAATTAATATCAAAACTCGGTTCTTTTCCTCATCACTCTTGGCTCTGATGCCAATTGTTAGAATTTCACCAGAAACGCGAAAGCGTATCGTACCACGCGATAATGAAAAGTTAAAACCTTCATCGTTTTGATTACTTGGAAAGATGCAGCGATCTGAAAGCTTTTCCACGAACATTCCTCGTATCTGAAGAGCGATCTGAAAGCCTCTACACGAATAGTCCCGGTCCGCTCTATGATCGATCTTCCAGACTATCTCTCGAGGGGAATAGGATGGTTGTGTGGGCAACCGTTCAGATGATGAACGTCTGCCTCTAGGGTTTGTTTATGATAAAAGCCTCCTTATGCGTCTATTTTTCTCAAGCAGGTGAAAGTAGGATTATATGCTACTACACTCAAGACCTAACCCTAAACCACATGGGCCATAGAGTTCTTGGGCTGTAGTCTCAATTAAGCCTTATTGGGCTTAAGTGACTAAAGAACACATTAACCCAACAATTCCAAGCTCGCGATTTGACACAGAGGAAGCAACCTTCACTCTCGACCTTGAGGCTTCCATCTGTTATCCATTAATTATATCACCTTCATCTCTGATTTTTATGTTCTTGCTTCTTGGCAGTAGAGATTTGTGGCTTGATTGCTGGAGTTCTTTAATTCAATCTTATGTTTAGACTATGGGCCTGATTGAGTTTTTTAGAGATAGAGAGAGCGCTTTGGAATTGGGCCTGGTCCACACAATTCGGCTGAACGAGTTGAACCATTGGATCAAAACCAAAATTCTTCTATGACTCATATCACAAAAAAAAAAAAAAAAAATCTTCTATGACCAAAATTTCAACTATTGATCCATCCAAGTTATGTCACCAAAGCTTAAAATAAAACGTACTCAGTCAGAGCCCCTACCCCCCCCCCCCCCCCCAAAAAAAAAAAAAAAAAACCTACTCAGAGCCAATAAATATTAATGTACTCCTTCCAATCCTAAAATAGGAGGTAGTTCCTAAATGTAGGAGTTAAGAGTTTTCTTTGATGCTAAATAATGAAATCTTCATATAAAAAAATAAATAATGATGAAATCTCAACTTACTCTGCCTTCCAAATGTATCAAATGTAGCAATAATTAATAGGTCTATTTTTAAAAATCCAATATACACATGCCTAACTATTTTTTTTAATATAGGTTAGTTATGTAATTCTTGTATTTAGAATCAGGCTGACTTTAGGTCTTATCTCAGATCACTAGAAAACTTAGTCTATTATCATCTCAATGAAACTTCAGACACTTGCATATCCTTCTCCATCCATATCCATATTGTATGTAAGCAAATCTAGCTGGCTAGAGTTTTAAATCTTATAATCACCTAATAACAGTTTTACATGAATTAATGAAGCTAGTTAAAATTATTTATTTATGATAAAGTAATCAAAATTACACTTAATAAAAGTCATTAATTAGAAGAATTTGGCTAATTAGTTAGAGATACTAAATGGAAAAAATTAACACAGCAGACAAAACATGTCACTTGCTCAGATCCTTGATTTAAGATTCACTTTAGGGTCTATTTGGTATGTGGGATTTAGAGGGGAGAGAAGAGAAAATTTTTATAAGTTAAATTTAAGAAATTTGGAGAAGTGGGCCTGCAAAATTTTAATAAAGATAGTATGTAAGAAAAAAAGGGTAAGAAAAATTAATTAAAAACTTTTGACCACACTTCTCTAATTATTTTAAATTCAACTCAAAAAAGTTTTCACTCCCCTCCCCTCATACCAAAAAGTCCTTAATGAAAAAAATTAAACTACAAAGTAAATCTATTATTAATGACTGAAGAGAGTATATTATAAAACATGTTCGAAGTGGTTATAATATAAAACATGAGGGAGCAATAGGTTTGATTTTGATGCTCACAAAAATTCTAGTACTAACATTTTCTACATCAACAAAAGTAAATGTACATTTCACAATTGATACATGTTATCATAGCTAAATTGAGGAGTATATGAGTGTAACAGGAACATGCACACTTGTCACTTTTTTTGTTTTTTTTGGGGCCAAATAGAAATGAAATGTAACAATGTAGATGATGTAATTTAGATCACAATCATGATTATAAATGAAGAGTCCCAGTCTTGATAAGATCCAACAAGGATGATAGAAAAAAGCGGGAAGCCTCAAAACCTCAAGCTCTAAGAAGAATGTAGCATAGTGGGGCTTACATACAAACTTATATATATAGAGAGAGAGACACACACACCAAACAAGCATTTTCGTCCAGCAAAATTTTTGTGTCCATTTTGAGCAGAGCATGTGATGACATTGATGCTTCCCTTATTTTCACCCACCGGAATTCAAGTACTTAGAAAATATCTTCTGTCATTAAAATAAGTATAAATAATCACTTTGATTCTTTATAAGACAAAATTGATCTCAAATTCTCATAACTTCCACTGACATGTTTAATTGTGCATCCCCTAAGGGAAAGATCCAATGAAGATAATATATATATATTTTTTCACAATATAAAGTGATGATGGTTGACTAGTAATGTAAAATAAAAGAAATGCAATTTATTTTAGAGAATATAAACACATCGATTTTTTTAAGGTGAGTTATGGTTTTATTAGAGATTGGTATTTGGTATAGCCTTAATTTCAAGCATTAAGAAGAATGTAGCAAAGTGGGTATTAAATACGAATTCATACAATGCATTACATGAGATTGAAATTGTTCCTCTCAAACAAATATTTTTCACAAAATTCTTTGGGTCCATTTCAGCAGCAGCATGTGACATTGATGTTTCCCTTATTTACTCCCACAAATATTCAAACACTTTTCAAATATCTTCTGTCATTCTCATACCTCCCACATGTTCAGCAGTATATCCAGATCCAAGATGAAACTTCTTCTCCTTCTTCTTCTTCCTGTGTTTTTTCTTGGCTAGAGATGGATTAGGGATGAAACAGAGTAACATGTGGAGCTTGTGTTCATCATTATTTAACACATTACTATATAAAGTGAAGATGGTAAGACCATTTAAAATGAAGAAACGTCATCTCTTTTTCATGCCTCATCTTAAAAGTTCAGAGAATATTTATAGAAATATTTATAAGTTACCTATTAATAAAACCCTTATAAAAGAACCATTCTTCATTGCTACTTCAATATTGAAAATGGGAGGGGGCTGGGGGGTGCCCCCACCTCTGTCCCTTTCATTAACATTAAATGCAAACAAATCTGGTCCCTATGTTTTTGGCACTTCAATATTCGTTCCAAGTGTTTGATATGATTTTGTGGTATTTTGATTTAGTTTAGAGCAATCATATCCTTATTCTAATTCTGTTGTGGATCACATTACAACAATAGATCTTAAGTACAATGATTCACTCAGCTAGTTGAACCAATAGACGCTTGTTTCACCCACTTTTCTCACACAACTTTACTGAGAATTCTATGAGGTCTGAACAAAGCACAACCATACACGTGTATGGTCAAGAACAACACCACGGAGGCTTGGAGATATTATTTCTTACTGAAAAATCAAGTAGAAAACTAGACTGAAACATCTTATATATAACAATCCACCATGTTACTAAGAATCATAAGCCAACTATTGATATTGCAATTTTCTTTGTCTTCATCTCACCCAAAGTCATCTAACAGAAGCGTACTAGATTAGTAGATTCGAATCTCAGGCTTAAAAGTCATCACGCAGAGCCACAGTCACAAAAAGAAAGTAAACAAAAAGTGATCAAGTTATCACAATAGATATGCAGGTATGCATATATATACATATTGGGAGATCATTATGCAGTACATAAATTTTGCACATTGAACCTCAAAGATATCTGTTTTGATGTGTCACCGCAGATTCTTCAATGGCTCTGTAAGAGATCACATGAACAAGAAAGAAAGAGCACCACAAAGACTGAAGAGTTCAGTGGTAATAAAAATATTTTCCCAAACTGTTCTGTTTTTTTATCCATTAAATGAAAGAAGTATAAGAAATATAAATATGGACAATTCTAAAATCCTCTATATGTATCTTATCATGTGGTATTATTTTCCTTTTCAGATCAAGATGCTGAAGGGAAAGATATAATTCTAGTTGATAATCATGAGTTGTCTCACAGAACAAAGAAAAATGAAGAGAGGAGACTTGGGTGTAAGAATCACAAGATATTTGCTTTCATATACAAAAAAGATATTCCAAAGGCATTCTTTTACAACACCCTCAACATGAAGAGACTTGCAAGTTTTCAAAGAAGACTGAACATGAAGAGAGAAGAACTTTCCATAGGAATAGGAATCGCTAATAACAGGGCAGATTCAAATGAATATGTGAGAAACAAGGTTTTGCACGTTACTGAGGTATCATTCTCAAGTTCAGATACTAAAAGCGAGAAAAAGAAGACTGTTTCAAGAATGAAAGAACTTGTTAGATGGGCAGAGAAAGGAGGAAAATTCAATGGACGGAAGGTAAATTCTTGAGTGACATTTAATGATCAATTTTCATAGGAGACATTTATTGAATATGTGTTTTTCATTACATTCTCATGTTGATCGAATTTTGTATAGGTTATTCAGTTCAGAAGGCGTGGAACTGTGAAAGCAATTGATGAAGAAGATGAAGCAATTAGTGGCCCTATCACTCTCTCATCTGCAACCACTGATCAAGTGACTCGTAGAAAAGGAAATTGGATCACCTCTGACTCTGAATGTAAGTCACCTTCACTAAATTTGTTTATCTGATATGCACACTTAACGGCTGTTTGGTAAAAAGGAAGGGGAGGGAAACTTTTTGTAAGTTGGATTTAAAAAAAAAAAAAATTAGAGAAGTGGGGTTAAAAATTTTTAATTAATTTTTCTTACTCTTTTATCTTACTAATTCTCTTTATTAAAATTTTATAACCATGTTTCTCCAAATTTTTTTTTTTCCCAATTTAACTCATAAATTTTTTTCCTTCCCTTCTGTCCCTTTCAAATCTCTGTTACCAAACAGTCCCTTAATCTCAGTATCAATAGAATTGATTTGATCTCTGAAAACATATCAAGATCTTTATGCATAAATATCTTCAGGTTGTGACGTGGACTATGAATTTCTCTAATTACTGTTCTATTTGTGTTTGATGAGCAGTTGTAGTGCTGGAACTATGAAGAGATTTATGTAAAGGAGATATTTTGATGGTTGTGTTGGAAATCAGTTCCACTTTTGGTTGATGAAACTGAAGGGCTTTGTTCATAGATACTTTATGTGAGACATTTTTAGAGATGTAATATCAATACTCGATGATTTTAAAGTGATGTGCTCAATGAGAATTGTAGAATTAATAATAATATTGATGATAGAATACAAGTCATAGAATTAATGAAAGTAATGTTTGTCTAACTGAATGTATGTGCACCTAGTGTAACATTACTACGTCATCTGCTTAGACCAAGAAAACATTCTTTTTTCAAAATTATTTATTTTGGTTTTATTTTATATAAATGGTATATAAAGTAAGAGGGAAAAAAAAATGTCTTTTGGCTTAATTTTTCCTAAGAAAGAAACAGGTGGAGACTTTATGTTTGCATTAGAAGCAAAACTGAAAAACATGGTCTCCTGAATGTTTGTAATTTTTCTACTTCTCTGCTTTGTTCTGCTTTTCATTGAATTTTCAGTAACATTAGGCGTTCTTCAAATATGAATTTTTCTCTTCTATATAAGTAATGATGAAGAATAAGGTAGTAGACAAGGCATTTATCAGTGTATTAATGAAACGATATCCATTCTGTTCTCAAAGAACATAGAAGAAGATAGACGAATCCTGTTTTGTTTACATAGAACAAGGGAACTCAAAAACAGCAACAGAAGTGATGAGAACAACGTTATGGATGCTACAAATACAATGAACAAAGTCTTTATGATCACTACATTCCTTCAATACAACAAGAAATTAACATGCAGAGCGATTAGGTTGATTGGATCCAAAATGAGGCATTACTTATAATGGTAGATTAGACAAACTATTAATCAACACACACATGAGTAAATATGTAGTAATGAAAAAGAAAAAGAAAAGTAGGAGGAAGCAAACACTCTTCGTCGCTTTGTGTTGAGCTTCTGGTGTTGTTGACGAAGACAAAGTTTTTGAGGCTAGTTAAAGAGCTAGATCAATAGCTCATTAAATAAGCAAAAGGAAATTAAAATCTGGAAATACGACGACTCAGGCAATGCCAAAAAAAAAATAAAGACAAGTTATTTTCATGTTTCTAAAACATTTAAATGCCTTACATGCTCTGTTTCTAAGTATGACAATAGATGAATCTTTGTTAACCTCCTCTTTATCTCAGCACATGGCTAATTATAACAACGGTATCCCTAATTTGCAGCTCATTAACTTCGACACAAAACTAACAACAACGAATAAACCAAAGAAAAAAAGTGAATGAGGCAGCTAGGGTAGGCATAGTTTCAGCACTGAGTAGGTATAGCCATTGTATCATACGTGCTAAAGACCTCGCAGAGATGAACAAGGACAGAAGGAGCAAAAGCATTGTGCAGCATGCGTGTGAACTGATTGCTAAACGGTCAACACTAATTGACTTAATAGTTATGATATTTTTGCACCATATTCAAAATTTTAATGTGTGAGTTCGCATCAAGGAAACTTTATGGTGTCAGGTGGACATGGCGAAATACTTTATAAGTAAATTTGCAGTATGCATTTTTTTTCCAATATGAAGGCGAAAATTTCCGAACAAGTCATGTGAATTTTCAATATTATTATTTACCCTATAATAAACACTTGTTAACATTAAATATGAACTTTAAAATTAGAACCAATCTTCTTCTTCCTCCTCCTCTTCTCTTTTAGTTTATTGCTTTAAATTACCACATAATTGTTGCCCCAGAAATTTATCAGGTGATTTCAAATTTTTCTCTTTAGAGTTTTCCGTCAACGTGGATGGCCACATTTGTTGCATTGTTAGTCACATTTGATCACTGGAATACTTAAAACAAATCTCTGTACAGTGTGGAGGATTTCTTGTTGAATTGTTATTCATAGCCAGTCTATCAGTACTTTCCAATGATCCACAAAATGACCAGTTCACATTTGGTTTCCATTCTTATGTACTAAATTATGTGCTCATACCTCTATTAGAGGTATAAGCATATTTTTTTTTAATTTTTTTATATATTGTATTTATTTAGATTTAAATTATATGCTGTTTTTTGGAATTTTTTTTGCACCCAGTATCTCAAATTAATTAGTTTCCATGATACTGGTGTTACAGATAAATGCAGAATTGGAAACTAATTAATTTGAGATACTGGGTACAAAAAAAATTCCAAAAAGCAGCATATAATTTAAATCTAAATAAATACAATATAAAAAAAAATGCTCATACCTCACATCTATGGCCGTATGGAAGGAGTTTTTAGGGAAAATATAAAAATGCTAGGAAGGGTAATTTAGAAATTTCCAGCACCTCCAATAATAAGTCAGCTTAATAAGAGACTTGTGTGCCCATATAAAATAAGTGACCC
Source organism: Acacia crassicarpa (assembly GCA_034222035.1). Lineage (NCBI taxonomy): Eukaryota > Viridiplantae > Streptophyta > Magnoliopsida > Fabales > Fabaceae > Acacia > Acacia crassicarpa. The sequence continues at coordinate 46,862,910 of JAWXYG010000006.1, read as the reverse complement.
AATTTTATTTGCCAAAATAAAAAAAGGAATAGTGATTTAATCAAGTCATTGATTTTCAACAGAGAAGCATATGAATGGAAAAGATTGCTTACAAAGGCTTATTGGATATCCACCTAATGAACATCTCAAAACATTCTTCAACTTTGTCCTCAGGAGCTACATGTCCTGCACCCTGCAATTTACATTAATAAAATAAATTTTTTAAACCTTAAAACCAATTAATTCATGCACACTTCAATTATTTTCAACCTTTGTTTACTTTTCGCCTCCAAAATCCATACAAAATATACACGCGCGCGCATATATATATATATGTGTGTGTATATATATATGTTTGTGTATATATATATATGTATCAATTTTACTTGGTGAACTTGTTTTTCGTTCTTACCTTTACGGTGGCGAATGTCATCTGATTAGAATACCTTCTCGTATATCTGGTCCAAAGGAAACAATAATATGTGAAATAGAGAAGAATTTTCTAAAGGAATTCAATCTATTAATAATTCCGTCTCCTAATCTTTTTATCATGCTAAATTTTCTTTAATACTTGCTCTCATTGACACTTTATTTTTCTTTCTAACTTGCCTCCTCATACATATGAGCATACTTCAAAAAATGTTTTTTTTTTGTATGTTTACTATTTTTAACTGTTTTCTTAAGCCACATAATTTGGTTACCAGAGTCTAATAAAAATGACAGTAGGGAGTATTTTCTAGAAGATTTTTATGATTAAAAATACAATACACTTTTAAAAAAAGTCAATAGCATTAAGTTCTTCTTTTTCACTAATGCCCTGATTAAGGATCTCTGAGAGATGTTATTTGAGAGAAATAAAAATGTAATTAAAATACATTGATTCTATTGGAGTATAAGTAATACTCCCTCAGGTCCTAATTATAAAAACTAGTTGAATTTTTTGAAAAGATTAAGGAAGCTAATTAAATTAGCTTAGAGTATTTTTATTTTTATTTTTTTCTTTAAACTAAATAGTTTGAGTAATAAACTAATATATAATATAAGAAAACATAACATATAAAATGATTAAGAAACTTATTTAGCTTCCTTAATCTCTCCCAAAAAAGTCAACTAGCTCTTATAATTAGGACCGAAGATAATACTACCTTTGGTCCTTAATATAAGAACAATTTGACTAATTTGAGGATATTAAGTAAGCTAAATAAATTATTTTTAAAAAATTATATTTATCATTTTTCTCGCTCCAAACTAATTTTCTTGACTTATTAACTTATATATAACCCAATGTACATACATAATTTAGAGATATCATGTAACATATATCATAATTAAATAATTTATTTAATTTCCCTAAATTAGTCAACTAGGTCTTATAGGGTCAAAGGTAGTAATAATATATATATATATATATATATATATATATATATATATATATATATACTATTTTAATTATATAAACTGCTTTTAACTACTTTCCTTGATCCATATGAAATGGTTAGATGTGTGTTATATCAATGGTCAAAGTGGTACATATATTCATAAGCTAAGTGTAGTGTGAGGTATACGCACCCTGCAACCTGGCCATTGGTAAGCCAAGGTCTCCAGTCTTCAACAATGGAGTAGTTTAAATCTCTAATCCATGCTTGAGTTGACATAAATGGAACTTTTGGGTCATGATCTCCACTGCATCAACATAGTATTAAATATATTATAATTAAGTCATTATTTTTTGGCCTGAATTATGTCATTATTTTAAGAAAATTACAAAGTGCAATAATAAATGTCAACATATTAATATCTAATTTAAAATTTCTAAATTGATAAACATTTACAATAAAATCTAAACAAAGACGAAATACCTATAAATTAAAGAGCGGTAGCCTTTTTTACTTAGATTTACGTGATATGGAAAGGAATTGATGATGTCGAAATCATAGTCATTGGAGTTACAAGTTATCCAAGAATCTATGGCACCCTGCACCACAAATTAACAAACCATTAATTAAAACATGTAGAAATTAAATTTGATCAAATTTCACAATTCGTAAACTTTTTAATCTAATAAAACTTCCAAAACTCAGAGGTCTTAGACCTCATTTTTTAAAAGAAATAAACAAAAACTAAAATAAATTAAGGGGTTTACTTTTCTCATGTTGCATGAGAGAAAGAAGATTCCTACACACACATAAAATGGTGGGACCCACATATATATATATATATATATATATATATATATAATTCTAATTATATATATATATATATATATATATATATGCGGGTCTCACCATTTTATGTGTGTGTAGCATGAGAAAACATTTCTCCTACAACATGAGAAATGTTTTTCCCATAAACTAATTATAGTCAAACCTTTCTAACATGCAATGCCTCCTGAACTCTGTCATCAATAATCCACATGTAGGAGGTAAAATGTCTATTAATCTGAACGATAGAAAGGAACAAAAAATCAAAAATCAAAAAATTTTGTAATCTCATTTTGAAAAAAATATTATTATTAAGCAGATAGAATAAAAAAGAAAAATTAATCTTTTGGTGCTATAGTTTTTTACTAGATTCTAATAACTTAGTCCTTAAATTTTAACTTGGTGTAATTTAGTCCTATAGTTGTAATCATTTAAAACTTTAACCCCTAAGCTTAATAAAATATATAATCTTATTTTCTAAAATATATAAACTAATATTTTTAACAGTTATAGTAAAAGAAATGAGTTATAAACAAGTCAACTATAAGGACTGAGTTATATTGGGTTAAAATTTAAATGTTAGATTACAACTAAGTCAAAAAGATTAACTTTCCCATAAAAAACTTTACTTCACAGCTTAAAGGTGGCCTTGTAAGGCGAGAACTAAGATGCCTTCGAAATGTGTTGATGAGAGATCTCCTTCTCCAAAATCCATGAGAACTAAAAGGCACCTCACATTTGGGTTGCAAAGTGTGATATTCATAAAGTCCTGACATGATCTGAGGGGTCAAAGGAAAACAGTTTATTAACAAGGTATTTAATTTATTATAATTTATAATTGCAATATAAAAAGAGAGTGTGTTTCTGAACAATGTCATAGTCGCTTGCCTCATATAAACTGTTGAGGTCTCTGAGACATAATTGATTTTCAGGATCTATATGTATATAATTCCCTTTACAATTTTTCTGCAAGGACTGTTCATAAAATAAATTGTTAGATTAATAATTAATTATAATCATCTCAACTTTTCACAATGTAATTAATTAATTAATAACAATAATACCATATAAAGTTCATCGGGAATAAGTGCCATTCCATGAGCAAATGAGGGTAAATAACTTTCTTCTTCCATTGTCGTGATGGGATTCCCTAACACATATCCCTGAAAGAATTATTTTGATCAGTAGTGTGTTTGATTATAAAATATTTTTACTACCCACACTATGCATGAGATCTCATGTTAAACATAGCGTATATTTAAATATTAAAAAAAGGACATATTTTGGTGGAACCGTGGAACCTTAATTATGTTTCCAGGTTTTTATTCTAAATTAAAGGAAATAGTTTGAGAAAATCAATGACGAACCTGGAGATTTATCCGTGGTTGGATTCCTTCTTCATTTCCTGAGAACCAATAATTTAATTAAACTTTCTCGTGACACAAGACATATCCATGAATACATATTAAAACCTTTGAGAGTTTCTTACCATTTGAAATTTCTTGAACAATTACAGGAACAGGAGTGCCAGAATATGAGTCACCACCAATATAGACTTGATTCGAAAGAAATCTTGGGTGATTAATTAGCCACTGCAAATGATACAGGATAATGTGGGTATGGCTACGAGGTAAACCATAATTATTACAAGTTTTAAAATAAATAATATTCCCTCGAATTCTAAAGGTGTAAATAAGTTGAAGGGCTTATTTTTCTCCTAAATATGAAAAAGCCTTAATTTATTCTATCTTTCAAATTTTGAAATATTTTTTTTCAAGCTATATATATATATCTCTGTGATTACATGAATTATTTTTGTTGTTTTTTTTTTTGGCCTGCAAAGTGATGACATGTATTAAAGGGAGTATCTATTAATGAAAGTATTTTTCAATGGAATTAGTTAAAGGAGGTATTTTAAGAAAACTAAAACACATTTATTATAAATAACTTAACTAATCAACTAATTTATTTAGGGGAATTACACACAGGTCCTGGGGAAGACAAATCATCATTATTAAGTCCCGTGAAATCAAGTTGATATGAAGTCCTAATTAGGGAACTACTTGGAGATTAATTAATTGAAACTGTGAAGAGACAAGTTTATTCTGACTTGTTATTAATAACACAATGACTTGTTAACTGTAGCACATTGACTTCTCATTCCATGAATTGACATACCTAACTTATCAATTGTGACACCATGCTTGTCATTAGAGGCAAATTGACTTGTCAATCAAAGAACACTGATTTGTCAATGGGAACACTGCGACTTGTTATTAGTGGCATATTAACTTGTCACTTAAAGCACTCTAAGTTGTCATTGAAAGCACCATAACTTGTCAACAATGGCATATTGATATGTCAATCGGCAAGTTAAGGTAAACTCATCTTTCAATTTGATAATTTCGTTGTACCCGATAGTGATAATTTGTCTTCATTGAGAGCTGCTCAAAGTAATTCCCTCATTTATTTTAAAACCATAAATTTATTTATTTATTTATTATCCAATATATATAGATATATATATATATATATAGACACAAACACACGACTGGAAGTAGCAAAAATATTTCATAGATTTTATATACAAACGTTGATTTTGAGTACTTATAGTTTTACTGTTTCATGAAAAAACTAAGGGTATGATACTCATGAGTAGGTGAAAAAATATGAAATAATTGAGGATTCATTATATTCCACGTACCTTTCTAAGAAATTGATGGGCAAGTTTAACTACACTCCTATCACCTCGGTGAAGATAAGGGGTTTTTGCATAAGAGAAGCCACTGCCAAGAGGCAAATCTACAAATATTATACTGCATGCCTGAATCAACAACAACAAAAAAATCAAAAAATCAAAACAATACACAAAAACATATTACTTGTTTTTTCCCCCTATCTTCCTTGTTATATATTTTGTTCATCTTCTCGTGATATAAGTAAAACAAGAAGTCCTTTTATAACAATTATCTTGGGAAGACGAATTCATTCTAGATCTATAACAGTTACACGCTCGCGCGCACATAAGTAAACTTGAGAATGGTATATATTTCACCTTTGTCCAGGCTTGTGGCCTCAAAACCAAATTTGGAAGGGTATCATTGTATATCTCATCTTTGAATGCGATTGGACCTGTACAGCAACAAAAAAATAAGAGCAAGAAATCCTTTTAATCTCAGGTTTGAGTGAACAAAAAGGGACCCAAAATATATAATTTATTGTTCAGAGAAATATACAAGTGATATATAAACATATAAAGATGATGATGAGGGGTAAATTTTTGGAATAAAACCTATTTCATAAATCAGGCCTGAGAATGAAGAGCAACCGGGGCCACCAGTGAGCCAAAGCATAAGAGGGTACTCTTGTGGATTGTTTTCTGACTCAATAAAGTAATAGAACACTTGCCCTTCTTCTTCTGTTGCTGAGTCTCCCACTCCCACATACCTACATATTGATATAGATATATACAATTAATGGAGAAGGAATCCTTGAAGTTTGGAAATTGGCGAAGAATTGAGCACTAACCCGGTTTCAAGATGAAAAGGAAGAGGACCTTCAAAGCCAGGAAGGTACTCAACAACATGTGAACCAGCAGTTGCAACTTGGGAACAAGTCTGCAACAAAATAAGAGCAAAAACAATAATCACCTTCATTCTACTATTTTGGCCCTCTTGTCTTTGCATTTTGTTGTCTTTCTTCTTCTTCTGTGCGTTTGCAGATAAATGAATTAGACGAATCAAATATTGCTCCAAACGTTTGGCAGAAACGTTTGGCACGGGCAACTCGAGGGCACTACAAAACCATATTTTAATGCTCTTCCCTCTCTACGTGTACGTGGATATAATGTTTAAGCCCAAATATTTTAGTCAATTGCAACATCACGTGGCACCTTTCTTTGGTTTTTTAATATTTTTTACAACTGCCTTCTTCTTCTGTTGCTGAGTCTCCCACTCCCACATACCTACATATTGATATACATATATACAATTAATGGAGAAGTAACCCTTGAAGTTTGAAAATTGAGGAATTGAGCACTAACCCGGTTTCAAGATGAAAAGGAAGAGGACCTTCAAAACCAGGAAGGTACTCATCAACATGTGAACCAGCAGTTGCAACTTGGGAACAAGTCTGCAACAAAATAAGAGCAAAAACAATAATCTCCTTCATTCTACTATTTTGGCCCTCTTGTCTTCTTCTGTGCGTTTGTAGATAAATGAATTAGACGAATCAAAGATTGCTCCAAACGTTTGGCAGAAACGTTTGGCACAGGCAACTCGAGAACACTACAAAACAATATTTTAATGCTCTTCCCTCTCTACGTGCACGTGGATATAATGTTTAAGCCCAAATATTTTAGTCAAAAATTGCAACATCACGTGGCACCTTTCTTTTGTTTTTTTAATATTGTTTACAACTGCCTTCTTCTTCTGTTGCTGAGTCTCCCACTCCCACATACCTACATATTGATATAGATATATAAAATTAATGGAGAAGTAACCCTTGAAGTTTGAAAATTGAGGAATTGAGCACTAACCCGGTTTCAAGATGAAAAGGAAGAGGACCTTCAAAACCAGGAAGGTACTCAACATGTGAACCAGAAGTTGCAACTTGAGAACAAGTCTGCAACAAAATAAGAGCAAAAACAATAATCTCCTTCATTCTACTATTTTGGCCCTCTTGTCTTTGCATTTTGTTGTCTTTCTTCTTCTTATGTGCGTTTGTAAAGACAAATGAATTAGACGAATCAAAGATTGCTCCAAAAGTTTGGCACAGGCAACTCGAGGGCACTACAAAACAATATTTTACTGCTCTTCCCTCTCTACGTGCACGTGGATATAATGTTTAAGCCCAAATAGTTTAGTCAATTGCAACATCACGTGGCACCTTTCTTTGGTTTTTTTAATATTTTTACAACAGGTATGTTTAGGCCAAATATGTAAGCCAATATTACCAACACTAGCAACGCGGGTATCTCGAATAAAATATAAGCATTTTTTATAGCATGTGATTTTTTTTGGTTGATACTAACGGGAAGTTTTTCCAAGCCTCTCGCCAGATGTAATTTCCCTTTAATTTTCACCGGAAAAAGTGTGTGTGTGTATATATATATATATATAAAGATTCACAAGCGATCAATGGAACCTGCTGAGGATTTTTTAAAGGTTAATTAAATTAAAGTATATACTGTTGTTTAAGATTGTATCTAGCTTCAATTTAGTATCTTAAATTTATAAGATTTTACTCCTTCAATCTTAAAACCATTAGTTTTATTAATAGAAAATGTTGACAAGGCGAATTTAAATGATGACTCTACAATTAAATTTAAGATAGTAAAATTTAAATAAAATATAAAAAAATAGTATTTCTGTATTTCATTTTTAAAATAGAAAATATAACATTAATTGATTAAAATGTAAGCCTACTTTGTCACTATTTAAACTTGTTGAATAAGTAAACTAAGAGTATTAAAATTAAAAGACTAATAATACATTATAAATTTATATTGTTAGTTTACTGATTCATTTACCTTACTCTCCATTTCCTCTTTGTATTTTCCTTTCCCTACAATTGGATCAACTATCAATGGTTAACATTTAACATTTTATAACAATATATTATAATATTAAATAACAAAGATGTACAAATAAATTTAAACTATTAAAATTCAACCTGAAATGTTCATAAGCGTGGGACATAGAAAGTAAACAAAATTATAAAAAATTTTAATAAAAATTATGATTTTAATATTTAAATTTATTTATATGTATTTTTTATTAAATATTATAATAATATTATTATGAAATATGAAATCTCAAATATTGAATTTTTGATCCAATGATTGAGATTTTAATAATTTAAATTATTTATATCTATTTTTGTGTTTAATATTATAATAATATTATTATAAAATATTAAATCTTAACCATTGGGAAAGTAAAAGGAGAGGAAGGTAAATAGAAAAAACCCTCTCCCGAGTTTTCAAGGAAAATATAATAGGGTAAAGGTGTAAAAATACCTATACATCTTTTACTTAAAGTGCGACAAATACTATATACTTTTCAAATATACAAAAATATCTATGAACATTCAAAATGAGATCAAATAGAAATAACACAATCATTTTTTCATTGCGACTGGAATGTTCGGTTAATGGAAAACTAGATGTCTCATGATAAAGAAGTTGGCAGATATTGTTGGAATGCTTTATTCCTTGTCACCTGTTGGTTTACTTGGAAATGAAGGAATATGTCCATCCATAGCCCTGAGGACATTGGCTATCGATACAACCCACGATTCATTCTTGAGTTTTTGGAGGATATTAGGAGGGCATCGGCCAGGGTTGGGGTTACAAACTCTCGACAGTCTCTTAGTACTGTCAGTTGGCCTCACCTTGAAGCGCCTTTCGTGAAGCCGACACTACTACAATTATTGGATATCACTACCCTAAAAAATGTCCTTATTTAAAAATAGGAAGTAAAAAATGAAGGTAATGGCAATCTTGTAAATATATCTAAGGAAAATTAGCCTTCAACGACCTGAATAATTGTTTAGGACTTATAAAATTGGATTTTGTCGTCCTAAATTTGTTTCAGGGCGCCTAATAGCCATTAAGAATTTTTTGTTGTTTGGCGCCATCGGATATTTTTTGTTTGGCGTCATGGGATTTTTGTTGGGTTTTTGAATTTAGGTGACCTGAACTCAATTCAAGTCGCCTATTATTGAATTTAGGAGACCTGACTTGAATTCAGGTCGCCCAAATTGGAATAAATTTTGGCGCCATGCAAATTTTTTTGGTCTAAAATTTATTTCTTTTGGCGCCGTGTGTTTTTTTTTATTTATTTTTTAAAAATTGGCAACCTGAAAAATATTTAGGTCGCCTAATTTTGAATTTGGTCGACCTGAATTTTATTCAGGTCGCCCAAATTCCAATAAATATTCGCTTCATTGGATTTATTTTAATAAAATTTATGAATTTAGACGACCTGATTACATTTCAGGTCGTTTTAATTGGAATATAGGGGACCTGAAATAAATTCAGGTCACCCAAATTGCAATAAATTTTAGGCCTATGCTATTTATTTTAATAAAATTTATTTGTTTGGCGCCTAACAGTGGCGACCTGAAAACTTCAGGTCGTTTATTGTGGAATTTAAGCGACCTGATTTTAATTCAGGTCGCCTAAAATTAAATATAGGCGACCTGAATAAAATCCAGGTCTCCTATATTCCAATTTAGGCGACCTGAATTGAAATCAGGTCACCTAAATTCCAATTGAGATGACCTGATTTAGTTTCAGGTCACCTAAAATCACTTTTTATTTCAAAAAATTCCATCAGTCCGATCATTAATTCCCGCGCTGCTTCCTTCTTCCCAAACCCTAAAATCCAAATCATCCGCTACCTCCTCCACTCACGCTGTCGCCATCCTCCATCGCGGCATCGCTGATTCACCGCTCGCCGTCGTGCTCCCTACTGACCCAAACCAGAAATCGTTGGAGGCGGAGGTATTTTGCTGCGTAGTTCCATTCAGCCTTCATCGTCTTGGTCTCTTCAATCCTGTCTTCCGTGAGTTCGACGAGGTCTCTTCCATTCTATTCTTCAGGTATTTTGCTTCCCCTGGTACCATCCTTGTTTGATGTAGGTGTTTTTTAGCCTAACTTCTCACCTCTGTTTTTAGTCTGACACAATCTTGGTAGGCTGGTACTCTTCCGCTCAGCTTGTATTTGGTGACCATCTCCCATTTCTTTCTTCCCAGATCTGACTGACAAGGTGAATCCCTTTCCTGTTCAATTAGCATTCTTCAGACTTTTAGGTTTAATTTTATTAATTTATAACTTTTAGATTCATTAAGAAATCCATTAAGCCTTGTTTTTTGCCATGAAGTTGTTCTTTTTTTCTATTGACAGCTTCACATCTATTGCTGCAGTTTCTATTTTCTCTATGGTTTCATCAATGTTGTGCTTGGATCCTATTCTTGTTTTCTACTTTCTCTATGTTTTCTTTTAGAGTTTTGTCTCTTTTTTTTTTGGCTTGGATGGGAGTGCTTGAATTGGATGGAGGAATCTGTTAATCTTGACAAAACTCTTATGCCCCATTTGGTAATGGGTATGAAAATAGAATTGATTTCCATCAGAGAGTGTTTTTGGTACAAAGAGAAGGTCATGGAATTGGGTTCTATTTGGAAGCCAATTCCATCAAAATTGATGGAAATGGCTTACATGAAAAAGCTAACATTTGCAACAACAACAAAAAGAAAAAAGAAAAAGAAAAAGGAAAATAGTGACAATTTAGCCACAGAATATGATGATTCTTTTGTGCTATTGAGTACTAGATGCCAAGGAAATATAATCTAGTTGCAGACTGACATGCTTATGCAGCTCTATTGAGAAGTGCTTGAAAGACTGAAAGATTGAAAGATTGAGCAATTTTCTACAAATTGCTGAGAATTCTAAGTGTTGATTTTTGGTGGTGGATTTTTTTTTTCTTTGTTAAGCTGTCTGCATTTTGGGGTATAGAATCCTACGGAATTAAAAGAAAATCAATCAATTGAATATTGGGATTCAGGAGCTAATTTCTCATCATCGTGTTACTGTTGTCAAGTCAACCACCGTCTTAATGTCCAGCTCGATTACTTGTGTTTAATTCCTGAAATACTCTTGAGAAAAGATGAGCTCATAACAGATTATCACAAAGTCACTTATAATGCTATACCATTGATACATCACCATTATGTTGTAGCATTGAGACAACATTTACATGCCAATTCAGGAATACATCATATTTAAGCCCTTTTTCTGCCTATATACGTGAGAACCTCTAAAATGCAACAATTTAGCTCAGCTACTCCCTATTTCCACATATGCATGAATATTATCATAATTGATCACATCAAATGCATTTTTAGTACATATTTTCCTTGCAAACTAGTCATAACATAGTGGAAATATATAGCAGAAATTATACTTATCAAACTCCCCCACACTTAGCTTTTTGCACTTCTGGGCAAAATCAAATAAAAAGATGGAGCAAAATGAAACATCCAGCATTAGCCATGCTATTTGTTACTGTGTTTCTTGCCATCTTCTCATGTTCAACTTACTATGTAAACAATGCCACTACCTAAGCTTATGCTTTTTTCTCATCTATACTATCTCAGTCCTAATTTCTCATCATCGTGTTACTGTAAGCCCGCAATTTTTTCATTTAATCTATATAACAATGGCAAGTAGGAATTTCCTTGAAGAGCTTAAACATTTAAATTTTGGAACATTAGAATTGGAATCCATGCAACTCTTTTTTAGTGAAGTTAGTTTGAATTTTCTGGAATGCATGGCATGTTTAAATTCGTGCAACTCTTTCTTGGCATTTGACAAGAATAAGTTGTGTGAATTTGCTGTCTATTATCTGTGTCCACATCATGCATTATTGCATTGATGACTTCATTGTTTTTATCAACTTCATTGGCTAGTAGTAAACTATTCACAGCTAGTAGTAAACTGTATGTTTTCTCATTTTTATTATCTCATTTCACTGTCTCCCCAAGAATCCCAATTGCATTACCAAAGGCTGTGTAATTGAACCAAACGGACCCTTATGTTTGTGGAATATTGTTGATTTTGAGATTAATCATGTGATTATTGTATGTTATAATTTTGTAATGTTATAATGCAGATATAGACGAGAAGAGATTAAAGGATAGTCATCTTCGTCTTTTTGGACTATTTGCTAAGAAATCTTGGTCAAAGGTTTGAAGCAAACAGTTGCGCTCCCAAATTAGGTCAGTTGCTTTCATTTTATGCACACACACATATATTGTCCTTATATGATACCTTCTTCTTGAGAGAGAATAACACTTTTGTCTTATGGCTTTATGGTTTACCATTATCAGTTTAAGTGTTTTTAATCCAGTCTGTGATTTTTTTTGTCTTTCCTTTATTATTAGCCATATGAACTACGTGAACTTGATTAAAAAAGTGATGGCTTCATGGTTTACCATTTCCATTACCATTGAAGTATATGTCGGTAGAAATAATTCCAATGTTCTGTTAGTTGATGAGATTATTGGATTTCATAGTTGATATTGTTCTGAATTGCTTTAGTTAGTAAGTTTTGTTGAATTAAGCTAAAATTGGTTGTTATTGAAATTTTTGAATATCTTACTTTTAAGGGGAAACGTTGCCAAAATTTTCTTAAAAGAAAGCATGTCATTCTTGAAATTGTTATGAACTTGACTATTGTTGGAAATGTCTTAGGTGATAATAAAATGGGTCATAGTTGGATGAATGCTTTGAGAACTAGTGAAGAATATGAGAAAGGGGTGGAAGAGTTTATTGAATTTGCTAGAAGGAATGTGGCTACAAAAAACAGGATGTATTATTGTCCATGTGTTAATTGTTTAAATGGGATTCGAAGGGATATTGCTGATATAAGGGATCACATAATTTGTGATGGAATAAACCTTCGATACACAACATGGATATGGCATGGTGAGGAGGTAACTACCAGTGCGTCCCATGAAAATGAAGTTGAGGTAAATGACGATGGAATGGAGAGAATGATTCATGATGTTGAGGTCGAATCTTTTGCACAACCGCATGAATATGATAGCGTGCGGAGTAATGCAGAGACGCCTTTGTTCCTTGGGTGTACTAAGTATACACGGTTGACTGAGACCTTACATTTGGTCAACTTAAAGGCAACTTGTGGGTGGACCGATAGTAGTTTCACGTCGCTGCTTGAATTGTTGTGTGATATGTTGCCAGACAATAATGTACTTCCAAATCGTATGTATGAGGCCAAGAAAATCTTGTCTACGATGGGTATGGAGTACGAAAAGATACACAGTTGCCCTAATGACTGCATATTGTACAGAAATGAATATGAAGGCCTTAATAATTGTCCGAAGTGTAAAACTTCACGATACAAAGTGAAGAAAGGTGGTGGTTCTGGAGATCACACAAAAAAAGGCAACCTTTGAAGGCATTGTGGTATCTTCCCATAATTCCTTAATTTAAGCGTCTGTTTACTAGTGAAGCAACAACAAAGAAGTTGAGATGGCATTCTGATGACAAAATATCCGATGGAAAATATCTACGGTACCCGGCTGACTCTCTGCAATGGAAGAAAATAGACGAAATGTTCCCTCAATTTGGCAGTGAGCCAAGAAACCTTCAGCTGGGGCTTTGTACAGATAGCTTCAATCCATATCGAACTCTTAGCAGTACCCATAGTACATGGCCGGTTCTCCTTGTAATACACAACTTACCTCCCTGGCTATGTATGAAACGCAAGTATGTGATGCTTTCTATGATGATTTCTAGATCAAAACAGCCCTGGTAACAATATCGATGTGTACTTGGCGCCTTTGGTTGAGGATTTGAAGAAGTTGTGGGAGGAAGGCGTAGATGTGTTTGATGCATATAAGAAGGAGTCCTTCAAGTTGCGTACAATGATTTTTATCACAATCAACGACTTTCCTGCATATGGAAATTTGTCTAAGTACAGTGTGAAGGGGCATAAAGCATGTCCAATATGTGAAGCAAACACAAACTTCCATCAACTAAAGCACGGCAAGAAAATGGTCTACCTCGGTCACAGGAGATTTCTTGATCGGTTCCACCCATATCGTAAGTTAAGAAAGCATTTTAACGGCTTACCAGAGCATAGAACAGCTCCAAAGGCATTAACCGGAGAGGAAGTTTATAGTCGGGTGAAAGATATCAATGTCATATTGGGTAAGCAGCAAAGGATTGCGGGTGAGAAGAATATATGGAAGAGGAGATCAATTTTCTTTGATCTTCCATATTGGCGTAGTCTTGATGTGAGACGTAGTCTTGATGTGATGCATGTGGAAAATTTTTTTTGCGATAGCCTTGTTAGTACTCTTTTGCACATACCAGGGAAGACTAAGGATGGAATTAGTGCGAGACTAGACCTGGTTGATATGAGAATAAGAGAACGGTTACATCCACGAGTAATGGAAGATGGTAAGAGGGCATACATGGAGCTAGCAGCTCATACACTGTCAAAAGCGGAGAAAAAAATTTTGTGTGGGTGTCTAAATGACATTAAGATTCCACAAAGATATTGTTCAAATTTGAGAAGGTGTGTTTCAATGGACGATTTGAAGTTAGTGGGAATGAAGTCCCATGATTATCATGTGTTGATGCAACAATTATTACCAGTAGCTATTAGAGGCATTATGAAAGATGAAGTGCGAACCACTATAACAAAATTTAGTATTTTCTTTAATGCTATCTGTAACAAAGTCATTGACATTGAAAAGTTGGATGAATTGGAAAATGAGGGTTATATTATTTTGTCCCAACTAGAGATACATTTTCCTCCTGCATTTTTCAATATAATGGTGCACCTAATAGTGCACTTGGTAAGGGAGGTAAGGCTCTGCAGTCCAGTTTACCTAAGGTGGATGTACCCTTTCGAGCGATACATGAAGATCTTAAAAGGGTATTCTAAAAATCCTTATCGACCGGAAGCCTCAATAGTTGAGAGATATGTAGTTGAAGAGGCTATGGACTTTTGCAAAGATTATCAATCAAGGGCGACATTACAATCTCAGCATGATAAGGGGATAAGTGAGGGAACTCGAGGAATCAAACTGAAGAATATGCTTCGTGCAGAGGTGTTGCAAGCACACCTGTACATCTTGAATAATATGGAAGAAGTTCAACCATACATTGATGAACACAGAAAGAGTTTGAAGAATATGAATCCAAGGAAGACTGACATGCAGATAGCTAATGAGAAAAAGAAGACATTCATAAAGTGGTTTGAGGAGAAGGTATTGCACGAGACCGGTGTGTCGACTACAATCGAGTGGTTAGCCTGGGGGCCTTCTTATCAGGTCATCAATTGGACAGGGTATGATATAAACGGATATTCTTTCTACACAAAAGACCAAGATGATAGAAGTTCTATGCAAAACAGTGGGGTGATGGTTGAAGCTGAATCCATGCACTTTTCGAGTTCGAAAGACAAAAACCCGTTGTTAGCATCAATGACCTATTATGGAGTTATTGAAGAAATATTGGAGATGAGCTACACCAATTTCAAAGTTGCTTTATTTAAATGTAAGTGGGTTAACAATAATGCTGTTGTAATAGATCCTAAATTTGGATTTGTCTCAGTTGATCTTCAAAGACTTGGTCATAGAGACGAGCCATTCATTCTAGCAAGCCAGGCTCATTGTTTTTTCGTACTGAGGATCCATACTCACAGGATGACATCATTCGGTTCGAGACATGTTGGCTAGATATCTTCTTGAACATGGCTCACTGTGAATATATAGGCAAGTCATTACTTGTTAGGGTGATTGTCAATGTGAAACTTATCAAGCTGTGCTGATTTCAGTTTCTAGAATTGTTACATTATAAAATTTGACATCTACTTGTTTAATTCTGTAAATTATTGGTGCTACTCTTGAATTTGCCACTTTAACTGCTGTGAATATGAGGTTTGATTTTGGAAATAGATCACTGTCATATGAGGTTTGATTTTGCCATTATACCTATTGCATTTGATTTTCCAATAACCAAGACTTGAGAATTTTGTTGAATCATACCATCATAAATGATTTGCTGAAAGTTTTATGTGTGCTTCTTGCTTGGGAGGTGTTTGATTTGCTTGTGTGGTACTGTGATTATTACTAGGTGGCTCTCATTCACTTTAGCATTAGAGTTGAGCTAAATTCTATATGCTAAAACCTTGAAATTCTGTTGAGCTTTGTGTGCAAAAGTCATTGCTGCTATATATATTTGCCTCTTGTCGCATATCAGTGTTATTGCCAATTGAAGGGAATGTTGATGCTATCTAATTGCTGCATTAAATTGTGAAAGCTGTTGTGAAATTTTGGAGATTAATTGTCTCCAAATGTGAGAAAAATTTGTTGTCATAGTGGTCCTTTGTTTGTTGTTTTGGTCTAGTTTTAGTAACCTAAATCTAGTTCATACCTTCTTTCTTTTCTGCTCTTGAATTTGCTGAAAGTTTCTGACTGCTACACTTTAATTCATTATCAGGTGAACTTGTCTTCTTAGGCTTTGCAGTTGAAGTTTTCTCTTGGAGTTGTTGATATTCTTGCATCCTTGTGCTGAATGGTTATGTTGGAATTTGTGAATTTGATTGATTTTGTTGAACTAAGCTGAATATACAGAACATCTATATATTGTCATTCTCTTGTATGTATAGCCAATATTCTTTTGTTGAAGTCACTTTTACATGTTCAATTTTCTTATTGATCTGAACTGTGCTGGATTTATTCATTGTTATTTCACCACCTTCTTTGGATGGAATGCACAAAGTTCATATAGTGGACATATATGCTTGCTGTGTGTTTTGTGAAGTATTCAGTTTTGTAGCAAATTGGCCAAAACACACCGCAAGCATATGTTTTTTTTTTAAAAAAAAAACTAATAATAGGTGACCTGAGTACAATTCAGGTTGTCTGATGCTCATAAGAGGTGACCTGAATTGTACTTAGGTCGCCTATTATTATAGAAGAGGCGACCTGAATTGAAATCAGGTCGCCTCACATGATAAAATAGGAGACTTGAAATTGTTTCAGGTCGCCCAATAATAGGCAACCTGAATATAAATCAAGTCGCCTCCTAAGTTATTTCAGGTTGCTTCATATTAGGCGACCTGAAACAACTCAGGTCACCTTATAAGAGGCGACCTGAAATAACTTAAACTCAAGTCGCCTCATAAGAGGCGACCTGAAGAGGCGACCTGATTTGTATTCAAATCGCCTAAATAGGCGACCTGAAACAATTTCAGGTCGCTAAATACAATTAAATCAACGACACTCTCCCAGATGTCCCGTAGAAAAGGGATGTTAATTGGGTCTTATTTAGGTCGTCGTTTAGGTATTTTGTAGTAGTGCAAACTCTAATAGGGCATCAAAAGTCCCTTTGCAGGTGGCGGCATGTGGGGGTTTACTTTGAGCTTTCTCTGGTGCGTGGCTTGGTGGGTATGCTGAAAGGCTAGACAACTATTCTGCGATGGCAGCAAAGTTGTGGGGAGTTTTGAGAGGTCTGGAGATGGCATGGGAGGCAGGTTGGAGGCATGTTGTGGTTGAAAGTGACTGTCAAACAATCATTGCAGGTTGGAGGCATGTTGTGGTTGAAAGTGACTGTCAAACAATCATTGCATTACTTTCCAAAGAAGGTATTACAGCTCGTGAGTGTCATCTGGTGACTCGGATACGAGTAATTACTCGACGTCAATGGGATATAAGATTCTATCACATTCTAAGGGAAGGGAAATAGTGTGCGGACTGGTTGGCTAACTTTGCTTTCTCTCATGTGGAACTTCCTGATAGAGATCATCTATCTGATCCTCCTTTTGGACTCTACCAGTTTCTCTTAGCTGACATGATGGTAGTGGAGCACTTTAGGCATGGTTAGGGTCTTAATCCTCTATTTTATTTTTCTTGAATTTTTTTCTTGTATCCAAAAGAAAGAAAAAATAAAAAACACAATCATTAAAATGACCTAATAGCCATTACTTTTTGTAGTAGGGTCTACGCTTTTATTATGAAAGTACCAAAATACCATCAACTTAAAAGTGGTTAATGAACAAAAATACTTATAACACTTGTCTACGGGTATTTTCCAGTGATGACACAAAATTATTATGGAAGACTGGAGTTTCATCAAGGGAAAATAGAATAAGAAAAAATGGTAAAAAGAAATATCTAGTTGAATATTTTATTGGCCAAAATAACCTAAATTGGAGTATCAGTGTATGTGAGAAATCCTACAAAATATCGCTCTTTTTCGTATACACACAAATAGTACTATTTTCTATCAAGGAAAGTTTTAGATGCATTAAAAAACAAAAGAATATAAACAAGAAAAAAAAAGAATATCATAAAAATATTCATGAAATCAAATGAATACTGATGATGTAATAAGAGAGACGATTATTTTACAAACCTGTCATTTAGAAAAACAAGTCTAAGTATTGTTAGAAATGCAGCTACATAAATTACAAATGAAGGGTGGGCACTCAATAAGTTCAAGTACATATATTTTAATAAAAAAAGTATATTACAATAAAAATAATTACAATGTCATCCTTCTAGACCTTATTTATTGGAATTCCATCATAATTGCCTTATTGTCAATGCTATCAAATACATTTTTTTCAATATAAGACACTTAACAATCATTCATCCCCCATCTAATTACGAAGTGCAGTCTTAGGCCCTGTTTGTTACAAGGAAGATTTAAGGAAGGAAAGAAAAGGAAAGGAAGACTATGAAGGAACTTAAAAATATGAGTTGTTTGGCGTGCCATGGAATGGAACTTAAGTTGAAGGAAAATGAAATGTTTGGTGTAAATATGATAAGTATATATTTTTATGATATAATTAGTTGGATTTATTAATATTATATACCTATTTAATTATCCTTTATATACTTTACTATCATTTTAGGATAAAAAGATATTTTGATATAAAATCTACTTATTTCCTATGATATTTTACAGGATATATTAGCTTATTTAGAAAGAAGTAGAAAAATCAATTAAGAGGATATGCAATTAGCCAAACTTGGTGATCCCACGCAAGAAAAATAGAAACAAAATCAATTGTGTAATATGGTGGAGGAGATTACAAGATATAATATATCTTTTTAATAAGAAAAGGAGAATCAGTGACCCATAGCCTAAGTTATATTTAGGTTATATATATGAAACAAAAAAAAAAAACAAAAAGAGGCAAGAATAGGGAATGAAGAAGTAGAGGAGTAGCGGCTCAGCATTTCAGTTCTCTTCATCATCTCCACGGAAGGACGACGAATAAGCTTTCTTTCCTCTCTCTCTCTCTCTCTCTCTCTCTCTATTCTTTGAACCTGAATTCTTGTCTTTTTGTCTTGAATTTGATTAAAATCATGTGTGGCTAGTTGGTTTTGCAACCTGGAGGACCTATAAACTTGTGGGTGAATTGGATTTTGTTTTCATTATTTAGTTATAATTAATATTAATTTTGGTTACTTAATCTTGTTTAGTGATTGGCCATCATTGAATATGAATTTCAAAATTAGGATTTACTTTGACGAAGGGAATTTTAATTAGGCTCTAAGATTAAGTAATAATATGGGATTAGATTATGATTTAATTTGCGATTATGATAGACATATACCTAATGGCCCCATATAATTGTTGAACAATGTGTCCGAGTTTTGTTGCCTCTTGAGTAACTATGTTAGACATAACAAGTTATACTCAAAAGAGGGTTATAAGTGAATCGACAGACACTTATAGCTATTTATTCTCGAGATTAACAAAATTGATATTAAGGCTAATTAAATTAGTGAAATTAAGGTTTATGAAGCTAATAAGGGATTAGTGACTCGGGGTTGCTCATTTGATTATTATCATAGTTTGTTTATTTTAATTGTTTTCTCCTAATTAAATTCAATTTGGTTTGCTCAACTTAAACAAAAGTGTAAAATTAATACTTAACTAAAGTTTTGGTACTAAAGTCCTCATGGGAACAATATCTTACTTACTCTTTTTTACTTGATACGGCTCGTATACTTGCGAAGTTATAGGCTATAAAGTTTTGCCCTATCAAAAGAATTGGTGTTGGTTAAGTAGGAATGTTAGGTGAAATTCCTACAATGCCCCCCTTAAATAAAAAAAAGAAAAAAAATTGATCAATGCTTTATTTCGTTAGAACAGCCCGACATTAACGAACCCTAAATGAAATCGCGTGATGGTTGAGATGCATAATGACTGGTAAACCTCTAAAATGTGTGAAGTGGATGAATTAAAAGTGTCACACCCGACATTCGTATACTGACATCTCACCCAAGTAAGACACCACGAATGTCAAATTCTCTTCATATATTGAGATTCATCAGAGTAATAATGCACAGCTTAGGAAGAAAAGGGGTTCTGGCATAGTAATACTGATAACAAGGTCTGAGTACATACTTGAAATCCATAAAAAGGTTCTTACGGATATTACAAACTTAAACATAGTCTAATACAAAACATAGATAACCAACAGCAGTTCTTGGTCCGACTCAGCATCATCAATTATCGGTATCCACTGCCTTGCCTTGAGAGTCACGCCTATTGTACCTTTCATGTCCTGAACTTTCGGGGATGTCTGGGATTCAAACGAATCCCAGTAGTAACGTTAATCACTCACATAAAATGCATGCACAGAATATGATAGACAACCAATTGCAATAATTCACATTCAAGTTCAAATTCAATTCAATTGAACACCATTCAGATTCAATATTCAATTCAAAAGCATTTCGGTACAATTCATTCAAGTGCACAATCATTCAAATTCAAAATCAATTCAAGTGCACATTCATACAGATTCAAATTCATTCAAAGGACCTACGGGTCCATTCCCTCAGCGCTGGGTATTCAAATGGGCATCAACCCTTCTTTCACAAATGTACCGAATTCCCTTATCGAACAAGCACTCTGGCTTATACTGTCGATAAGGTTAGGTGTTCAAAAATTCAAGTATCACAATGGTTCAAACATGCATATAAAGACATACAGGGTATGTGAGAGAAAAGTTACTACCTGGATGTCTTCACGACTTCTTATTCTCACCCGAATTCTTCTTGCACTGATTATCGTTTGGCCAAGGCAAGGATCCGAATCCTATAATATTTTAAGATGGGTCATTACTTAATTTAATCTTAATAACAATATTAAGATTACGCTTACTAGACCGACCCATAATACTTATCCTTTTAATTTACTTCAGTTGGTTATCCCAGTTATGTATTCTTTATTCTTCAGATTTCTGATCAATCTTTGAAAAATCATAACTCGGTCTAGAAAACTCGGAATCGGGTGGTTCAAGTTCCTAATCGAAGCTCTTTAAGTCTATTGTCTAGTAAAAATAATCCACTGGTAAAAACATAACTGAGTCATTCCCAGAATTTCGATTTGTAAAGACAACTTCAGTCTGCCAAACTGAATTTCCAGAATTTTATGTCCGACTTTAAAAATTCACAACTTGGTCTAGGAAGCTCCGATTGAGGTGGTTCAAATTTCTACTTAAACTCCTGTTAGTCTAGATCACAGGGAAAATTATTACCACCCAATTTAATGTCAGAATTAATACAGTTTTTACGATGAGTATCACTGACTCATTCTGGGCAACAGATTTTTGGCTCAACTTCTAAAAATCATAACTGGAGATGTAGACCTCCGATTTGGGTGACCCAAAGCTTGTTTTAAAGCTTAAGGAGTCTGTTTTCTACTGTAAAAATTTCAAATCAAAACTCAAAATTTCACTGGGTCCGAAATGCAACGCCATTTGGTTGCTCCAGTGTCATACCGAAAAAGTTACAGATTTTTAGCTCAACATTGAAAAATTTATATCTTGAGCTACAGACCTCCTTTTAAAGTGATTCAAAGCTTGATGTAAACATTGTCATGTGGACTATATGTCCACAAAATTTCATCTTTAAATAAGTTCATTTGCTCTAGTTTCTACTTGCTCGAAAACCACTGTTCCATTCTGAAAACCATTTTCGTTCAGATATCCTATCTGCCTTAGAAATTTTGTAACTTCTTGTATACACCTCCTATTCAGGTGTTCTTTGACTCATATTAAACCTCATTATGTGTACTAAGTGTACGCAAAATTTCATGATCATCAGAGGTCATTTAATATGATTTTTCCTTGCTGCAAAATCGCTGATCCAGCAGAACAATTCCAATTTCCAGATTTGCAGCAACTTCTTCTTTACGTTCAACAATTCATTTTTGGCTTCCTTAAGCCTTCTAATTCTTAAACTTGGTTCTAACACTTGTAAATAAATATTTTAGGTTCAGTTGATGCACCCTAACAGAACCATAAAACATGTGGAATCATGTAAAACCTTTGTTCTTTGTGTACAAGTGCATTTCTTTCGAAACAGCAACTCTCATATCATCAATAACCAGTTAACAAATACTTAGCATGTGCATGTAACGTTCGACTTCAAGTATTAACCTTTTGAAACCAAACACATGCAACCAGAAGCTTTTAAACACTCTGTTTTTGGCATTTAAATCAGAGCACACATGCAGAACCCAAAACTTGACTTCTAAAGCTTTCAATGCATAACCCATTGTATAGGATTTGCAAAACTAGAAAGAACGGAGCTTGAAGACTCACCTTGTACGACACAGAAACTCATATGCCACGTTCAGACCTTCACTTTCTTCAACATCTCTGATTTTCCTTCTTCGATGCTCATTCACGTACACGGTCTCTATACTTCCAATTTTCAGTTCTCAGCTCTTGGCTCTTGACTCTCTTTCTCTAACCATCAAACTCTTGTCCTCTCACTCACTGATTTTACTAACTTCTGCATTTCTGTTTGTGGCTGATGGAAAACGAATGGGGAATGACGAGGAAGTAGTTATGACTGCAAATGAGAGTGAGAGAGGTTGAGGGAATTGTATATGTTATCAGCTAGAGGAGTGAACGAGTGTGTTGTCATTGCCGAGACAAGGAGAGCATCTGTGCTGTCAAAATGCATTAACAGACTTGAAGGCGTGGAATGTCTTGCATGAAACAAGTGTGCTTTTGATTAGGAGGATGGAGGAGCTGTCAACTAGCACTAATTACATGAGGATCTAGTGCTTGCTGCTCCATCACTTGTCTGTCGGATAAAGGAATGAGAGTGGAGTATGGGCAGCAGAACAACAATGTACACAGGGAGTATGGTGTTGAATAGTGCAGAATCGGTGTGGTGTGCTGTCGGAAGTAAACAAAAACGAAGTGCGGGAATTGATTTGATTATTTAAGTGTGTGTGTGGGCTGATGAGATAAATGGCTTGAGTTAATTAAATAGGAGAGGTGTGTGCACGTGTATGAACCAGAGGAATATTAGAAATAGAAAATGATGTTAGTTGGCTTTTGGGCTGTGCAAGACTAACAAATTGTAATTAAAATAGTGGGTTGTTACAATTCTTCCCCCGTTCAAGAAATTTCGCCCTCGAAATTTGACATATATATGGCCATAAAGTCAGGATATTGCTCCTTCATTTCTTCCTCTAGTTCCCAGGTTGCTTCCTCAGGAGATGTTCCCTTCCAAAGTACCTTCACAGTTGGGATACTTCTATGTCTGAGCCGTTTCACTTTACGGTCAATGATTCGTTCTGGCTCGACAGCATAAGTATAGTCTTCTCGTATGTCAACATCTTCGTACTCAATCACATGTCCATGATCTGGTTGGTACTTCTTTAATTGAGATACGTGGAAGACATTATGAAGTCTGCTCAGGTTGGGAGGTAATGCTATTTGATACGCCACTGGTCCAAGTCTAGTCAAGATTTCAAACGGACCAATGTAGCGAGGACTGAGCTTCTTCCTTTTGATCGCTCTACCGATTCCAGTGACAGGAGATACTTTTAAAAACACATGATCTCCAACTTCAAATTCTAGAGGTCTTCTCCTTTTGTCGGCATAACTCTTCTGTCTACTCTGAGCCGTAAGGAGTCTCTTTTTGATGACCTTGATCTTCTCCGCCGTCTGGTCAACTAAGTCCGTCCCATACAATTTTCTTCCAGACAATTCTGTCAGAAACAAGGGTGATTGACACTTCCTGCCATACAATGCTTCAAATGGAGCCATCTGAATGCTCGCATGATAGCTATTGTTATAAGCAAATTCAGCCAATGGAAGATAGCGATCCCAACTTCCCTTAAAATCTAATACACACGCTCTTAACATATCTTCTAGCGTCTGTATGGTTCTTTCTGATTGTCCATCCGTCTGAGGATGATAGGCCGTACTATAACTCAATTTCGTACCCAGGGCTCGTTGTAGTGCTTTCCAAAATCGGGAGGTAAAACGAGAGTCTCTGTCAGAAACAATACTTTTAGGCGTTCCATGGAGTCTGATTATCTCTTTGATATAGATTTCTGCTAACTTCTCAATAGAATAATTGGTATTGATGGGAATAAAATGTGCCGACTTTGTAAGACGGTCAACAGTTACCCAGATCGCATCTATCTTTCTGATTCTGGGCAATCCCACCACAAAATCCATGGTAACATTTTCCCACTTCCATTCAGGAATTTCTAAACTTTGAAGGAGCCCTGGTGGTCGTTTATGTTCGATCTTGACTTTTTGGCAAGTAAGACATCTAGCAACGTATTTAGTCACGTCACTTTTCAGTCCCGGCCACCAAAACTCAGACTTCAAATTGTGATACATCTTGATCGCTCCTGGATGAATAGTATACATAGTTTTGTGTGCTTCATCCAGAATTTTAAGCCTCAGATCAGGCTCTGCCAGTACGTATATGCGCTCTTTGTATCTAACTAGCCCACTCGGTGAGAGGTTAAAATCTTGAGTTTTGCCCTTCAAAATCTTTCCTCGAATGGACTCCGCTAGTTCATCATGCATCTGAGCTTCTTTAATTTCGGCTCTCAGATCACTTCCTCCTCGACTAATGTTGAGGTTAGCAAGAAGTACTTTGTTTGATACATTCCTGTTCAGAAACACTTGGTTTGACAGGTTCAAATCTCAAAATTCTTCTAGTAATCTAGGTTCCTGTATTATCATCAATGCCACCTGCACCGCCTTTCTACTCAAAGCATCTGCAACGACATTAGCCTTTCCCGGATGATATTTGATTTCAATATTGTAATCTTTCAGCAAATCCATCCATTTACGCTGTCTCATATTCAATTCTTGCTGATCATAAAGATACTTGAGACTCTTGTGATCACAGTACAATTCAACAGTGGTACCATACAAGTAGTGCCGCCATATCTTCAAAGCAAACACAATCGCTGCGAGTTCCAAATCATGAGTGGGATAATTCAATTCATGAGGCTTCAGCTGTCGAGAGGCATACGCCACTACTCTGCCCTGCTGCATCAGGACACATCCCAATCCTTGCTTACTAGCATCACTGTATACCATGTAGGTCATACTAGGATTTGGGGTAATCAACACTGGCGTAGACGTCAATCTTTCTTTCAGCTGCCTGAAGCTCTCTTCACAACGTTCGTCCCACACAAATGATTGGTTCTTTCTTGTGAGCTTTGTCAATGGCAAGGCAATTCGAGAAAAATTCAATATAAACCTACGATAGTAACCAGCAAGACCCAGAAAACTACGGATTTCTGTTACAGTTTCTGGTCTCTTCCAATTCAGTACTGCTTCCACTTTACTGGGATCAACAGAAACCCCGTCTTGTGAGATAACATGGCCAAGGAATCTGACTTCTGTAAGCCAAAACTCACATTTACTCAGTTTGGTGTAGAGTTGCTTTTCCTTCAAAATACTCAACACAGTTCTCAAATGATTCTCATGTTCTTCCATACTTTTCGAGTATATTAAAATGTCGTCGATAAAGACAACTACAAACTGATCTAGATACTGACGAAAGATTCGGTTCATGTAGTCCATAAACACGGCAGGTGCGTTGGTCAAACCGAACGGCATTACTAAAAATTCATAATGTCCATATCTGGTTCTAAAGGCTGTTTTTGGAATATCCTCAGCTCTTACTCGAAGCTGATGGTAACCCGATTGTAAATCAATCTTACAACCTTTTCATTCACTTTGTACCCGGTGTGTAGTATTCATTCATAAGACTCATTAGTCCATTCTCACAGCGCTTGGTTACTCAGGCTTCACTGCCTGATACATTCTGGCCTTTCGGCTTATTTCATTCTAGCCTTTCGACTAATTTCATTCAAGTACCATAGCGTTGGATATTCTTGCCTTATAGCCCAAGGAATTACCCTCAAGCCATAGGTATCACAACTACAACTCGGTACAATCTAATTGTTCTTCCAACCTCATGATACACTCTAGTCACATTGATCTAATGTTACCAAGCTAGATAACAACACAGTGCTAGACTTCTTCAATTCAAATTCTCAATCTACTTTCTCGTGACTAGTTCAGTGGCTATCAAGTACTATCTGGCTTAACCAGTTCATTCTCTAGACCATTCTATCAGTTTCTGTTCCTGTAACAACATAGTCACCCAATGCACCGCTTTTCAATTCAAAACATCAACGAAGACAATTACGTCAACGATTTTCAATTAAAAATATCAGTAATGATAATCACATCATTACTTTCAATATTGCTTCTATGTTGTCTCATATTCAAAATTCTGATTTTCAAATCCAAATATTCAAAATTCTGTGGTAGCAGTACATTTTCAAAATCGCACTATAAAAAGTGGTGCTTTCACATTTTCAAGAAAAAACATAATTGCTGCCAGCTCAAATTCAAGAAAAATACATTCATTCTGCTGCAGACCATGATGGTCGCTTCATTTCAAACTGTAATATTCTCTTGCCAATGTACCACACCCGGCCTAGACCGCCGTAGCATTCAGGGTTACCCCAAATTCTAGGGCACTACCTCCCGGATTAACCGGCGACAAGATTACAGCATTCAAATTCCCTCATCGTATTACCACCCCCGGCTTAACCGTGATGGCATACAGGGTTACCCCACATTCTAGGGCATTACTTCTCGGCTTTAACCGGAGTTGAATTTTCTTTCATTCTCAGAATGAAATGTACAATTCTCGTGTGCACAATTCTTTCTTTCAATTCTCAATTCAAGATATTCAATTCCGTTGTGCACAATTCTTTCATTCAATTCTCAATTCAGTGAGCTTTTTCAATGGCAAGCGTTCAAAAACATTCTAAACATGTCTGGCAAGATCCAGCAAACTGAGTACTTTTATAACAGTTTCTGACCTTTCCAGTTCTGTACTGCTTTCACAACCACATAATTCAAAATTCAGTTTCAAGTTCAGGGTTCCAACCCATTCTTTGAGACAACATCATTTCAAAAGTGACCATTAACCTGGTCTCAAATTCTACTAGAAACATTTTATTCAAAACTTCAGTTCCTAGAATTCAAAAATTCAATTTCAATTCTGGGTTCCACAAGGAGCCCTTCTGTGAAACAATATGTTCAAAAGTGACCACAAAACAGGTCTCAAATTCTGTTCAAAATATTTCATGTAGAAAAATCATTTCAGAAATTTCACAATTCTGCCGGTGCATTGGCAAATTCAAAATTTCAAACTCAGGAACTAGACAACTGCTATAGAAGGTCATTACTTCTTCTAATCACATTTCCGACTATATCATTGGCTATCTAAGCCATTCATAGGACATTCAGTCCATTCTATCACTATCGTGCTCACCACGATTCCACTGCGCAACAAGTCTACCCTTTCAATGAGTATCCTTCGTAGGTAGCCCTCATACACATCGACACAACATTCTAGTGCCTTAATTCATTCAATTCAATCGGTACCCTATTCTAGTATCTCAATTCATTCAGATCAATTCAATTGCCTAAATAATCAATTCAACTATTATCTGATTCTTAGGTCATGATTCTATTGGTAGCAACCTTCTGGATGTCTACTCAACTTCTAGGTTCATCAACCTTACCGTATTCATTCTAGTATTCTCATGGCATTCGTAAGGATCACCATATTTCATACCTCAAGGCACTCAAACCATAAATCAAGAGGTTTCAAATTTCTATGACACTTCCTAGGGGTTATCCATTATGGAATTTATCTCGCCTAAGCACACTTAATCATGGACTTCCTTTAGGATTCAGTCCAAAGGTTAGCTAGGCATTAAATTCTCTAAAGCTCATATCTTTTTCGATTAAATATACATCACTAATGCTCCGTTTCTTGTGGTTATGCAATCAAATATCAGTAGTCAAAACCTAAGTTCTGATTGCACTTCAAAATTAAGAGCAGATAACTCTTTTGCCAAAATTTCCATTCTAATTCTGACTTATTAATCAGAATTATTCAAGTATCGATACAGATACTATTCGCTTCATCAGAGTATACTAGCCAAATGCCAGAATCTCTACTCTTGTACATGCTCTTGTTGTGGCTGTCTTTGAACTTGTTCCTGCCTTCGAGGTCTACCTCTACCTCTACCAGTACCTCCACGAATGCTGGCCATCTTGACTTTTCACTATTAAGAAAAGAACTTGTCAATATCACAATATCGACATAGGATCGAAACATGTCAATTCACATATACTCAGCTGTGCTATCCAATCATATCACTAAGACCATATCAGTATACTATTCTGATATTGCCAGAACCACGCTCTGATACCACGAATGTCACACCCGACATTCGTATACTGACATCTCACCCAAGTAAGACACCACGAATGTCAAATTCTCTTCATATATTGAGATTCATCAGAGTAATAATGCACAGCTTAGGAAGAAAAGGGGTTCTGGCATAGTAATACTGATAACAAGGTCTGAGTACATACTTGAAATCCATAAAAAGGTTCTTACGGATATTACAAACTTAAACATAGTCTAATACAAAACATAGATAACCAACAGCAGTTCTTGGTCCGACTCAGCATCATCAATTATCGGTATCCACTGCCTTGCCTTGAGAGTCACGCCTATTGTACCTTTCATGTCCTGAACTTTCGGGGATGTCTGGGATTCAAACGAATCCCAGTAGTAACGTTAATCACTCACATAAAATGCATGCACAGAATATGATAGACAACCAATTGCAATAATTCACATTCAAGTTCAAATTCAATTCAATTGAACACCATTCAGATTCAATATTCAATTCAAAAGCATTTCGGTACAATTCATTCAAGTGCACAATCATTCAAATTCAAAATCAATTCAAGTGCACATTCATACAGATTCAAATTCATTCAAAGGACCTACGGGTCCATTCCCTCAGCGCTGGGTATTCAAATGGGCATCAACCCTTCTTTCACAAATGTACCGAATTCCCTTATCGAACAAGCACTCTGGCTTATACTGTCGATAAGGTTAGGTGTTCAAAAATTCAAGTATCACAATGGTTCAAACATGCATATAAAGACATACAGGGTATGTGAGAGAAAAGTTACTACCTGGATGTCTTCACGACTTCTTATTCTCACCCGAATTCTTCTTGCACTGATTATCGTTTGGCCAAGGCAAGGATCCGAATCCTATAATATTTTAAGATGGGTCATTACTTAATTTAATCTTAATAACAATATTAAGATTACGCTTACTAGACCGACCCATAATACTTATCCTTTTAATTTACTTCAGTTGGTTATCCCAGTTATGTATTCTTTATTCTTCAGATTTCTGATCAATCTTTGAAAAATCATAACTCGGTCTAGAAAACTCGGAATCGGGTGGTTCAAGTTCCTAATCGAAGCTCTTTAAGTCTATTGTCTAGTAAAAATAATCCACTGGTAAAAACATAACTGAGTCATTCCCAGAATTTCGATTTGTAAAGACAACTTCAGTCTGCCAAACTGAATTTCCAGAATTTTATGTCCGACTTTAAAAATTCACAACTTGGTCTAGGAAGCTCCGATTGAGGTGGTTCAAATTTCTACTTAAACTCCTGTTAGTCTAGATCACAGGGAAAATTATTACCACCCAATTTAATGTCAGAATTAATACAGTTTTTACGATGAGTATCACTGACTCATTCTGGGCAACAGATTTTTGGCTCAACTTCTAAAAATCATAACTGGAGATGTAGACCTCCGATTTGGGTGACCCAAAGCTTGTTTTAAAGCTTAAGGAGTCTGTTTTCTACTGTAAAAATTTCAAATCAAAACTCAAAATTTCACTGGGTCCGAAATGCAACGCCATTTGGTTGCTCCAGTGTCATACCGAAAAAGTTACAGATTTTTAGCTCAACATTGAAAAATTTATATCTTGAGCTACAGACCTCCTTTTAAAGTGATTCAAAGCTTGATGTAAACATTGTCATGTGGACTATATGTCCACAAAATTTCATCTTTAAATAAGTTCATTTGCTCTAGTTTCTACTTGCTCGAAAACCACTGTTCCATTCTGAAAACCATTTTCGTTCAGATATCCTATCTGCCTTAGAAATTTTGTAACTTCTTGTATACACCTCCTATTCAGGTGTTCTTTGACTCATATTAAACCTCATTATGTGTACTAAGTGTACGCAAAATTTCATGATCATCAGAGGTCATTTAATATGATTTTTCCTTGCTGCAAAATCGCTGATCCAGCAGAACAATTCCAATTTCCAGATTTGCAGCAACTTCTTCTTTACGTTCAACAATTCATTTTTGGCTTCCTTAAGCCTTCTAATTCTTAAACTTGGTTCTAACACTTGTAAATAAATATTTTAGGTTCAGTTGATGCACCCTAACAGAACCATAAAACATGTGGAATCATGTAAAACCTTTGTTCTTTGTGTACAAGTGCATTTCTTTCGAAACAGCAACTCTCATATCATCAATAACCAGTTAACAAATACTTAGCATGTGCATGTAACGTTCGACTTCAAGTATTAACCTTTTGAAACCAAACACATGCAACCAGAAGCTTTTAAACACTCTGTTTTTGGCATTTAAATCAGAGCACACATGCAGAACCCAAAACTTGACTTCTAAAGCTTTCAATGCATAACCCATTGTATAGGATTTGCAAAACTAGAAAGAACGGAGCTTGAAGACTCACCTTGTACGACACAGAAACTCATATGCCACGTTCAGACCTTCACTTTCTTCAACATCTCTGATTTTCCTTCTTCGATGCTCATTCACGTACACGGTCTCTATACTTCCAATTTTCAGTTCTCAGCTCTTGGCTCTTGACTCTCTTTCTCTAACCATCAAACTCTTGTCCTCTCACTCACTGATTTTACTAACTTCTGCATTTCTGTTTGTGGCTGATGGAAAACGAATGGGGAATGACGAGGAAGTAGTTATGACTGCAAATGAGAGTGAGAGAGGTTGAGGGAATTGTATATGTTATCAGCTAGAGGAGTGAACGAGTGTGTTGTCATTGCCGAGACAAGGAGAGCATCTGTGCTGTCAAAATGCATTAACAGACTTGAAGGCGTGGAATGTCTTGCATGAAACAAGTGTGCTTTTGATTAGGAGGATGGAGGAGCTGTCAACTAGCACTAATTACATGAGGATCTAGTGCTTGCTGCTCCATCACTTGTCTGTCGGATAAAGGAATGAGAGTGGAGTATGGGCAGCAGAACAACAATGTACACAGGGAGTATGGTGTTGAATAGTGCAGAATCGGTGTGGTGTGCTGTCGGAAGTAAACAAAAACGAAGTGCGGGAATTGATTTGATTATTTAAGTGTGTGTGTGGGCTGATGAGATAAATGGCTTGAGTTAATTAAATAGGAGAGGTGTGTGCACGTGTATGAACCAGAGGAATATTAGAAATAGAAAATGATGTTAGTTGGCTTTTGGGCTGTGCAAGACTAACAAATTGTAATTAAAATAGTGGGTTGTTACAAAAAGGAGTTTGTTGCTAAGGCAAAACAGAGGTGAGTATTCGAAATGGGGAAAGTAAGTAATGACTTGATGTAATAAATAAATCTAAACAATAAAGCTTGGAGAAAAAAGGAAGTGAACTTAGTTAAAATGGGCACAAAAAGTTTAAAAATCTGCAGTTGAGAGGATGAAGAAGAACACATTTTACAATATGCATATCAGCATTGTTTCACAAAAGACATCAAAACAAAAGACATTTGAGAATGACATGCGTTCAAACTATTCCTTTGCGTTCGAACGTAAGGACCTAAAATGTCTTACACGTTCAATCGCAAAATTTGACAGTAACTAAAACTGCTGCATTAGTTCATATCAACAAATTCCATCAAAATTTGACAATAACTAAAACAACACAGAAAAATGTACAGGAAATCACCTATTCCACCTAACTCTATCACTACATCTCCAAACTCACCAAAACTAAACCCACAAAAATACCCATCCATAGAGACCCTTTTAAAATTGTCTCCCCTATTGCTTCCAATGCAATTTCTGTCCATGTTAACCCAACTGGAAGCAATAGGACATCGACAAGTTTTATCCAAAAGACGGTTAAATCAGACATCAATGAGTACCCATTGCCACTTACCTCGAGTTCAGCTTCAGTTTTGCCTGGGATCAACTTCTCGTTTGCCTCGATAGCTCCTCGTTCTTCTCTGGTCTTCAACACATCCTTCGTCAAGCTCCTAGGTAGCTCAGGCTTTAACCAGATGTGATTTCTTACAGGGGCATTTTTGTCTGAATATTTCACTCTCCTGAGAAGATTTAAGCTCTCCCGCCACTTTCGGATGGAATGCAAGTTACCGCGCTTAAGGGAACACTGGAGAAGGCGGGAAGATTGGAGATTTTAGGTTCCAGGAAGATAGGCATGCCAAACGTGTTTTATTTGAGGGAAGTGTCTCAAGTTCCTTTTCCATCACCAAGGTTCCGTGTAACAAACAAGGCCTTAATGTATTAGAGGTGGGTACTTAATTTAATGGTGGACAATAATTCAAACATGTATTATTTTCTCTTTTTTTTTTTTTTAAAAAAATCCCCAATTCAAGGGTGGGCACTTGCCCCCCAATCATGTACCTAGGTCTGCCTATTCTTATACCTATTTAATTATCTTCTATAAAAGAGACTTTGACGCAAAATCTAGGGTTCTTTTCAAATAAATACCGGAGTTTATAAAACCCCAAAAAATCTGTTAACATTGATGATTGAATATTATTATACTTATTTGTATCTCTTGATGAATAAATTTAGGATTGTTTAGTTAATAAATAATGGATTTTATTACTTATTCAAGCTTTGAGCTTTTAATTGAATTTAATTCATTTTTATGATTAAATTCCAGATTTACAGTGATTTAGTATTTTCACCATAACTTTTGATCTAGATATCCGATTAGCCTAATTCTTCTTTTCTTTTTTAGATGATTCAGAGAGCTACAATTGTTATGAAGACTCGGAAGGCTGATTTGGATAAGAAGATGGACGAAATTGGAGCTAAAGACAGACTCATTTTTTTGGATTTTTATTTTGCTCGAATTTTGTAATAAAAGAACATTTGTTAGAGGTTTCCTATTTATTAGAGGTTTCCTATTTTTAGGCCAATCTTGTAGCCCTAGTGTTTCCTATTTATAGGTTAGATTACATGGCTAAAACATATTCTCAATTACGCTTTATGGGTTTTTCAGATTAAGTTAGAAGCTTTTTATTTTCTCTAAGTTGTTTTTCATGTTCTTCTTCATCTTTTCTTTTGCGTTTTGCCTAGCCATGCTTGGCTAAGCTTCTTTGATTGACCTATGGATTGAGGATTCCATGAATCTAAAGGACCTGTGCTTCAATCGGTAACATAATTCATTTCTGTTTATTGTAATCGGATCCATTATAATTGCGAATTAGGTATTAGATTTAATACCTAGATTGATATCCCAAGGACATAGGTCAGACCGGGTTCCGAGAGAGCGTTGTGCAATCGCATAGCGAGCTCGCCACGTGTTCGATCAAATGCTAGGCGATCATCTAGTCGAGGAAATATTTGGACAAATGCAGAGATTTCAGTTTGTCCAGAATCAATCACGAGTTTGGTTATTATCTTTTTGTCCGATGAAGGTTATGGATTCCAATTATGGGTTAATCAATTTTAATCTAATTAATCTCATTTTCTTATATTCTATTTTATCTTTGCTTCATTTAAATTACATTTCTATTTTAGTTTATTAATTTAAAAATTCAAAACCCAATCCCCCTTGTTTTCATTGTATTTGCATAACATTTAGATTAATTAGGATTCAATAAAAGGCTCCTCGAAAAGAGAGAATGATCCTAGGTTTGCCTATACGCAATCCATGGTTAATTGTTGATTGTGGACCCTAAGGCTAATGACAAAAGGTCTCCATCAAACATGTGAAAATGATTTAAAGGTGACAGTGATCAAATAAAGTGTTGATATTTTACCATCATGCCCCTCAATTTCTTAAATAAATAAAAAAGTGTCCTTGCTAAAGCACCACCGATGGCTGATGTTGACTCCACAGCTTGCATCTGCGGGTAGCCTGAACTCTAACCATCGGAGCTCTATAGCCGGGGGCTATATTTTGGGGGGGGGGGGTGGGGTTTAATTATTCTCTTTTTAATAAAATGGACGCATAGGGTGGGATTCAAACCCACCCCACCATTTTGCCAAAAGGGTTGAGAGGCCATTAGACCACCAAAGCCCCTTTGTTATATATATGCATTTGTATATATAAAGGCATAATGTCATTGACAAAATAAATAATGAAAATGACTAAATACGTAATGATATTAACTAAAGGCATAATTGAATTGACTAAATGAGTGATGACATTAACTAAAGGTGTAATGATATTAACTAAATGAGTAATAATATTCATTTAAGGTGTAAATAAACTGACTAAAGGCATAATGGTTAGGCATGGGAGAAACCCAGTGGTCCTATCCATGCTCATCCCTGATAAGGGTATTGACTAAACAAGTAATAAGATTGACTAAAGTTGTAATGACATTGACTAAATGAGTAATTATATTCACTAAAGGCGTAATGTTATTGACTAAATGAGTAGTAACATTGACTAAAGGCGTAATGATATTGTCTAAATGAGTAATGGTATTGACTAAAGTCGTAATGACATTCATTAAATGAGTAGACAAATTGACTAAAGGTGTAATGACAATGACTAAATGAGTAATGGTATTGACTAAATATGTAAATATATCCACTTAATGAGTAAATACATTTAGTGAATATGGGATAAATATCAATTTTGCCACGGAAGTTTTGGTTTTGGAACACCCAGCACTCAAAAGTTTTTTTGGAATTACTTTTGCCCCGGAAGTTTTGCAAATATAGCAATCTTGCCTATCGGTTGATCATGACCGTTGGATTGATCATTTTTGCCCTGGAAGTTTACAAAAATTTGCTCATTAAAAAAACTTATAGGCCAAATGTGCTCCTAGAAAAAACTTCCGGGGCATATTTGCTCCTTTTTGTAAACTTTCGGGGTAAAAATAATGCAAAAAAAAACTTGCAGGTGTTGAATGCCCCCTAACCAATACTTCCATGGAAAAAATTGTATTTAACCCTAGTGAATATTATTACTCATTTAGTTAGTGTCATTAAGCCTTTAGTTATTCTCATTACTCATTTAGGCAATACAACCATTACATCTTTAGTCAATATTATTACTCATTTAGTTAACGTCATTACGCCTTTAGTCAATCTGACTACTCATTTGGTCAATACCATTACACTTTTAATCAATATCATTACTCATTTAATCAATGTTACTTTTTTAGTCAATCTTACTACTCATTTAGTCAATATCATTATGCCTTTAGTCAATATCATTACTCACTTAGTCAATGTTACGCCTTTAGTCAATAAATGAATAATTTAGCTTGCACTAATTGGGATTAGTTGCAAAATAATCAAGAGTCAAAATAAAAAGTATAAAATGAGGGTGAAATAATACTTGCCTAATTAAGTACTAATTTTCATGATTAGTTAATAAATCAATTAATTAATATCAAAGGCAATCAAGGGAGAAGATTTAATCTAAACAAACACAATGAAATCAGTGGTTGTGATTAAACCAATAATTAACCTTAATCCTTGTGAAATTGAATTAGCCAATGATAAATCAAGAAAATATTCTTAATCCTCATGAAATTAATTGGACCAATGAGAAATTAGCATAGATAGAAGGCCAAGATTAAACCTCATAAAGCTAAATCCTAAGGCCTTAATTCAATTTCATAAAGTGGAATCCTTGTGAAGTAAAATCCACCAATGAGAATAGAGTTGTGAGTGTGTGTGTGTCTAGTGAAGGAGAGAGGAAAGTGTGTGTGTGAGAGTTGTGAGTCTAGTGTGTGTGTGAGAGAAAAGTCAATTGATCCACCAATAAGAAAAGTGGGCATATGTAAATTTAATTAATCAATGGAATCAATTCAAGACACAGGTAAATGAGAATCTATACAAAATAAATTATATCCTGAAATACGTTAATCATAGATCAAATATAAGGACTTATTATGAACCAGCGTATTTTAAGCTTGGAATAGGGTATCACCAAAATCTTTTTCTCAATTTTTGGAATTAAACTTAAAATGATAGAAAGGAAATTAGGGACTTCTAATTAAAGCCATAAGCTTCAAAATTACAAAGTTAATTAGACGACTTGAATAAGCTTCATAAAAACCCTAAGTATATTTTCATCTAGATACAAGACACCTAAACCTTGATTATGTCATCAAGATGACATCACAAGAGCACATGTTTTATAGTGAAGGGTGAGGATTAAAACTTCTTGATTAAGTTTAGATCCAAAGGATGAGAGGAAAGATGAGCTTTTGGTTCTCTTAGACAATGACCCTTTTAACCCTTGAGTTTTGCCTATAAATAGAAAGCTCCTCCCTTCACAATTCTTCACACCAAATCAACCACCAAGTGGTGATTTCTAAGAAAGAGGAAGGAATTGCAAGAAGCTTCAATGTAACAGCCCGGAAAAAAAATAATAGTAATAAATATTAAGAAAGGCAAGTGTGGTTCTTTTTCTTATTCTATTTGGTTTTCTGTGACTCAGAAATTACCAGATTAACCCTCCCCATTTGTCTTTTTTTAAAAAAATGAATGAAAGAAGAGAAAGGGGCAGTTGAGTTTTAAAAAGAAAAAAAAATGAGGAAGGAAAGGAACGGGGGAAGCATCGCGATTGTTCTTTCTTCTTCTTTGAGATCAAACCCGACGCTGCTGTTCGATTTTTCCCTCCTCCGTCGTTGTTATCTGGATTCACCGCCGTCGTCGCACGGCTGTCCTCCGCCGGTGCCTCTGTCTGGTTTGAATCCTATCGCTACTCTTATCAAATTTTTCGGTTCTGTTTTGTTCTTGGGGCTGTCGGTGCTGTGGGCTGTTAGGGTTAAAAGAGAAAGATTAAAAACAAAATTTGGGTTAAAGGGGAGATTATCTCTGTTAATTGGTTTGAGGAAGTGGATTGTTGGAGGTGAATGTTGGTGAAGGGACCTTAGGGTTTTTGTCGTTAAATTCTTGGCTGGTCTGTGGCTTTAATTTCTTTTTACTTTTCCTTTCTTGTCACCGATTGAGGTTAGGGGGAAATATTCATGGGTTTATGAATCTTATTTCACCAATTGGCATGGTTTTCAGTTGTGCTTGTTGAAAGGGAATATTTAAACCTAACTTCCATATTGAATTTTAGAGCGGGTTAAGGAAGATCTTGGATGCTGGAAATTTTTTGTTAAAATTTAGAAATTTAAGGTTGGGAATTATGCTATCCAATGTTAATTGTAATAGGTCATCTGTATGACTTTAGGAGTGCTTTTGCTCACGCCGTGTGTGCAAGATTAATGTATAAATTGTCTTCATTTGCTAAGCAAATTGTGTTTTGATTTATTTTGAGGAAATTGTTGAGGTTCGTATGCTTTATGAAGATGTGGTTATTGTTGTTATGAATTAAGGGAGTCTTAGTGAATGATTTCTGTTCACCAAATGGAGTGATAGTTACGAGTTGAGGATCATGGAGATGTATGTGTTTGTGTGTTGTGGTGTTAAGAATTTACTATTAAGTGGCCTATGGAGCTTTCGGAAGGAAATTAAGGAAAAGATAATTACCATGTGTGACTGTGAAACATTGATTCAATGTGATTATATATATATATAGAATTAGAGTATTAATGTTTTTATATTTTGGGGAATTAGGGAATTGAGGAGGAATCATATTTCAGAGTTGAATAAATTGGAGTAAGTTGTGAATTTGAAAGCGAAGCAGGTGCGTGAATAACGTCTCATTGCTATCTTTTATAAGTGATACTCATTTGTTCAAATCTTACATATATAAAAATTATATATTGTATCCTTCAATGATTATCTTCCTTAAGACAGTGTTGTCAAACTATAGAGTTGTTATTGTTGCTTCCATGTTTAAACGATATGGCGATTCGGTTAAAAGTTTACAACTTCACAACAATTTATTATTCAAGGGTTTTATGCAAAAAGGTTTACAAGGATGTTTCAAGAATTTTCCTTATCGCTTGATATTGAGGTGACACTACTTTGAGAATGCTTCTATTTAAGTTACTTTTGGTATGAAGAATTTTCTGGCAGATGGGATTGGAAGTAAATGCTTGGAAACTTGTGAACTTTCATGCTGGGGTCTTTATTATGGAAACATTGTTTTCAAGTTCTCCTCATTGAGGAAAATGTTTTTGTATGCCTTTGAAAGAGTAACCCGATGCATGCTTGAAACGGTTTTGTTGAGGGCCGAATACAGAACGCTGGTACTAACAGCAGTACTGTTAGTCCTTGGTGCACCATGGTTAACCTCGAGCTCGCTTGATATTCGTGGACTGTGTGTCCACGCTTGTTTTCGTGGGTCTGGTACCTGCGCTTGATTCGTAGCTTCGTGCTGCGCTTGTTTCGTGGCTTTGCCGCGCTTGGTTAGTTTACCCTCGTGGACTGTGTGTCCACGCTTGTTTTCGTGGCTTTGCCGCGCTTGGTTAGTTTACCCTCGTGGACTGTGTGTCCACGCTTGTTACATCGTTCTGTTGAAGTCCTACTAAAAGATGTGATTTTGAGATTTACTGTTTTAAACTGATTTGTTAAACAGATGATTTATTACATATTTCAAATTAAGTGATTTATATTCTCATATGCAATACTGTTTTAAATTGTGTTCACATGTTATGAATTTGAGTTTACCGAAAGATAAAAAATTATTCTTAACTGCTTATTGCTATACTTATTTGATTTATGCATGGGACGTTATTCACCGGAAAATTATTCTTGGTCTCAGATGGTGCGGAGGATCGTGTTTCTTCTTCTTAGTAAAGAAGGGATATACCGTTGTCTTGAAGACGTAGAATCATATTGGAAGATTCCTAGTTGATGTAAAACCTTAACTCGTGCATTTGCTTTGGTGTCGTAGGTGCTCCATGTACACTGGAGTTAGGATCCTCGCCTCATCTAGGTATTGTGTAATTATCATTATGGTGCGGAGCTCCTCTTGGCGATATCAGCGGTTGTAGATTTTTCCTAGGGTCTTGCTATTGGAGGAGACTCTACAGATACTTCTTTAGAAAGCCATAAATTTTTATAACATGAGTTTCAATCATAGTCATTATACTATACGTTGCGGGTATGTACTTATATACAAAGTATGAAATGTTTCAGACGTTCAGGGCTTTAGAATGTGGGTTTTCTCTTATTCTATGCCTGTTGCGTCTATGATTTTCAGGGCGTGACATTCAAGAGGTAAGCTTGTCTTTAGTTTTTTAGTTTCTAGTCTTTAGTTTTATAGTTCTTAGTTGTTCTTAGTAGTTCTTATTATAAATGTTAGTTTAATCTAGGAAATAGGTGAAATAATTTTCCATAATTGTTTTCAAGCCTTATTGCATCAAAAGATGCCTAACAAGGTGAAAACATGTTGGGAAGTGACTTTTAGGATTAAGGGAACAAGTTAGAGTGAGATAAAGAATTTTTGAGTTGCTGGGTTTTGGGAGTCAGTCAGTTAGAGGGCAACATTTTATGAGTAAATTTATATTCAAAAATTTTGAAACAATTCATGGGTATAGTAGACATGTATATATTTCTATTGATATAAAATATGCATCAAATAGAGGTCTGTAGAGGGAGATAAAAATTCTGGAAATAAGGCTACATTTTTCTGGAAAATTCTGGGCAGAGGTTGAAGATTATTAAACTGGGAATGATTCACTAATTCTGAGTGAAGGTCATTATTTTTTCTCCAAAATAGACATGCTAAGGTTTCCGTAAAATTTTACGGATCCTCGTTTCTATTTTTCTAGAATTAATTATGATTTTTCAAAGTTAGATGAAAAATCTGCCCAAAAATACTGTACCAGCGTTTTTTTTCAAAAATAGGGGAAATAAGTTGAAAAATAATCCCACCAAGAAGTAAATGGTCATTTGTGACTAAGATATCTACTAGGATATTATTTGTGAATTAATAAATGCTATATTACCATTATAGGATATACGAGCTCATAGTCCGACCGACGTACGTATGCACGATCACCGAGGAAGGTACGAACGCGTACTGTAACACCAACTCTGATGCTTATTGTACTTTTATATGTGATAGATGTATTCATAGACTAAGACTCTGTCTTAAAGTTTTTCATACACATTCAGTTATACATGGGTTATGGTTTTGATAATGCCGTTGAGTTTTCCTAGCGCTAAGGACACGATAGGCCATCGTGGCACTGGTGAATAGTGCAAACTATAATAACATTCATATGCAGTGGCTGTGTTCTGTTATTATCTTTCATATGTGATTATTGTTGTAATGTCATGAATATCTGTCATACATAACTGTTACATAAGCATGAGGTTAACCGTTACTTAAGATTCAATGGTAATTGAATCTCAGCTCTTACCATAGCTTCAGGGTCTGGAGGACCGAGGACTGAAGATAAGAGACAAGGATAAGCAGCGCGCATGAGGACTCGATTGGAGCCTCTTTTTAGAGACATACTATCGTCGCTGGAATTTTTGTAATCTCCGATAAATGTATTGATATTATTAAGATACGCCACAAACAATATTGTACCACAGATTTATCAGTTACTCAGTATTTTAAATTGCTCCGATGCTCTATTCTGATCAAACTATTTTGAAAACGCTTTAGAAAAATAGGATGTTACATAAATACAGCCAATATAATATTATTAAAAAATTCAAAATTCTCTCCATATATATACATATTGAAACACTAGAACTCTTTCGCATGGATCACAATTAACTATATATGATTAATTTTTAGTTAATTTTGGCGGTGACATAGGGAAGCATAGGGCGATGGCAACGTTGCAATAAAGAAAATTATGTGCAGGATATTCCGAGTATCATGCAAATCTCAGCAAGAAAGGTTATCGTTCCTTGATATACAGGTAAGTGAGGTAACTCACACAAGACACAACATAAATATATATATATATATATATATATATATATATATATATATATATATATATATATATATATATATATATTCCGAGTATCATGCAAATCTCAGCAAGAAAGGTTATCGTTCCTTGATATACAGGTAAGTGAGGTAACTCACACAAGACACAACATAAATATATATATATGTGTGTGTGTGTGTGTGTGTGGAGGGTAGTCAGTTTTAGAGCAACGGTAACGGTAAGGTAGTGTTTCCACCTGTAAATTCAATGTCCAACCAGAGGCACTTCTTTTCTTTGTCTGGGTTTCCACTTTTTTTTTTTTAAGTCTCAGAGGTCTTGGGTTCATAACATTTTTTTCTTGCAATATTTTTTTTTTCCTTCTTTTAATGTCCCATTGATCCAATAGCTTTTGATACCATGTTGAATTTGAATGTTGTTATAAGTTGAAGTTGTCTTTCTTTCAAAAGACTTAAGTCAATTGATAGGACATACCTTTAATTCAATGTCTAACTAATCAAATATAGAATTTCTAGTGGAAACCTTGTACTGAGTCACCCTTTTATTAGTTGGTTATTTTCTCTATACTATATATAACTATGATAAATGAAATTGATTATCATACATTTATATTTTGTTAGTGGTGTCATGACATGGCTATTCCTTATTTCACGACTCAAGAGTGGATTAGAGCTTTGAATTACTCCATTATTGATGATTGGAGGCCATGGCTTGCCAAAGGTCAAGTTGCAGGGTATATACTTCAAACTTGTGCATATCGTTCTGCCATACCTCTGATATCTATTTAATTTATTGTTGACATATTTAATTACCATGTTAGATTATCATGGTACTTATTTAAACCCTGACTTGGAGAGGCAACTTTCTAAGATATGCTCATATGCCAGATATTTCATAATTCATTTTTATAAAATATTTGAGTCGGTCCCACATGCATGCATTTCCATGAAATACAAAATATACAAGTGATATTGTTTATTATGTCTCTAGGCACATCTTATTCCCACTTGTCTTTTTTACAAGTCACATCTAACTTTCTTATCGGAACCAAGAAGAGGTGATTAGCTCATTAACCTTTTTTTTGGGTACTCCCTTCAGTTCTAATGTAAGACATAATTAATTAATTTGATTAGATTAGATATGTTTGTTAAATTAGTTAATAATTTTTTTTTTCTAAAATGAACTAATCATCCT
Organism: Acacia crassicarpa; assembly: GCA_034222035.1. Classification (NCBI taxonomy): domain Eukaryota; kingdom Viridiplantae; phylum Streptophyta; class Magnoliopsida; order Fabales; family Fabaceae; genus Acacia; species Acacia crassicarpa. Next base: position 46,820,728 of record JAWXYG010000006.1, on the reverse strand, counting down.
TCTTAATTTCTTCCCTTCCTCTCCTACTTGATTATTATTGAGGGAATATGAATTTTGGAATAGATTGGTAAAAATGTGAAATAAACCTTACATTTATGATTAATATCAACTCTTCAAGTAACTCCCACATCAAAGACATAATGAGTAATTAAAATAAACTTTTGATTTTATCCAAGTTTAAATAGAAAATATTTTATATTTGTATTATATTCTAGCTCACAATTAATATATATATATATATATATATATATATATATATATATATATATATATATATATATATATGCGCGAGCTCATATATATGTATATGTATGTATGAGATGTTAAGTTGTTTTTACAATTTATACAACTATAACTCATTAAGACATATCCCTATAATTCTTATTGAATTTTTTTTTTTGACCAAACTAATTATTGTTTTTACATTGTATATGTTAAGTTTTTTAATTGAAATCTTGAATTATGCATGTCACCTACAATATTTTGTGCGTGAATCTCTTGCACAAATTCCCTTGAGGCAGATACACGAGGACTTACGCTAATCAAATGACATTTGCAACAGTAAAGGTAGACCAAAGTATATGTGGTTTGCTTGACCGCAATATTTTATTGGATTAAGGTGCAAAAATACACATGTGCTTCTCTCCGAGGAGCGCCCAGTAGTAAATGCTTTTTTTGGGTGCAAAAGTGTACACGTGGTTACAAATTAGGTGCAAAAATACCATTTGACCGTTAAGTTTGACTTTGACCGTTAAGTTTGACTTTGACCAATGACGTTGCATTTCAAAGGTGCAAAAATACACATGTGATTTGTCGAGAAGGCCGCCCAACAACAAATTTTTTTTTAATTTAATAATTTTATTTCAAGATCCTAAAATAATTTTTCAAGATTATGAAGTATTTTTTTAGTATCAGTCAGTATCCTTTTAGTACCGGTCAATACTTCAAATATTTTTTCAAGATCCTAAAATAATTTTTCAAGATTATGAAGTATTTTTTCTGTACCAGTCAGTATCCTGAAAGTATTTTTTAGTACCAGTCAGTACCCTAAAATATTTTTTTTCAATATCAGTCAGTATCCTTTTAGTACCGGTCAATACTTGAAATATTTTTTCAAGATCCTAAAATAATTTTTCAAGGTTATGAAGTATCTTTTTTGTACCAGTCAGTATCCTGAAAGTACTTTTTAGTACTAGTCAGTACCCTGAAATATTTTTTTTTTCAGATACTGATTAGTACAAAAAAAATACTTCATAATCTTGAAAAATTATTTTAGGATCTTGAAAAAAAATTTCAAGTATTGACCGGTACTAAAAGGATATTGACTAATACTGAAAAAATACTTCATAATCTTGAAAAATTATTTTAAGATCTTGAAAAAACATTTCAAGTGTTTACCGATACTAAAAGGATACTGAAAAAATATTTCAGGGTACTAACTGGTACTAAAAAGTACTTTCAGGATACTGACTGGTACAGAAAAATACTTCAAAGTATCTTTTTAATACTAGTTAGTACCCTGAAATATTTTTTCAGGTCTAAAAATAATTTTTCAAGATTATGATGTATTTTTTCAGTACAGGTCAGTATTATAAATATCCTTTTAGCACCCGGTAGTAATTAAAATAAAATTATTAAAATTTTTTAAAAAAATGTTATTGGGCGCTCTTATTAACAAATCACATGTGTATTTTTGCACCTTTGAAATGCCACGTCATTGGTCAAAGTCAGACTTAACGTTTAAAGTCAAACTTAACGGGTCAAACGGTATTTTTGCACCTAATTTGTAACCACGTGTGCACTTTTGCACCCAAAAAAAGCATTTGCTACTGGACGCTCCTCGGAGAAAAGCACATTTGTATTTTTGCACCTTAACCCTATTTTATTTTATTAAAAAAAATTATTTTGTTTTTTATTAAAAGGAAATATCAAATTTTAATTTGGGGATCGCGATTAATTAATATCGATTGCAGGGTGCAGGACATCTTACCCCAGAATACAAACAAGAAGAAAGCTTTGTGATGTTTAGTAGGTGGATTTCTAAGAAGCCTCTGTAGATTATCATCTATTTATATATCTCCTTTCAGTTATCCTATAATTAAATAAGTCATGGCTTAAATGACAAAGTCCCTTTTGTTTATCATTTCAGTTCATGAAATAGACCTAAATTATATATCCTTGTGCTCTCATTAATAACGGATTGTGTTGTAAGGATTATCTTATACTAAATTAAACCTTACACTATTGGGCTTTATTTTTCTTCTGTAAGTATGCTACGTTTGATTAAAAATTTTTACTTAATGAGGAGTATGAATTAAGGGAACATTTCTTGAGTTCAAAAATCTGAATCACGTAATATTTTATAATTTTAGAAGATTTCAATGGACATAAAGAAAAAGTTAGAATTGTTAGTTAATGCAACGAATATTATGACAAGGATTGACTAAACATAAGAAAAATTGAATCAATGAATGCTGAAGTGAATACTGCGAAAAAATTATATATGTCAGGCCTTGATGAGCTCTGGGCAGCTTGAACCAAGAGTCATAACAAGTTAAAAGAATTGCAAAACTTAATTTAAAATTATGACACAAGATTTCAGTAAAATAAAGATGAATTGCTGCCTACCAAAATGTAAAACAGCTTGAGATTTGTTGAATTGAATTTTCACTAGGAATTATTTCTTATGTCTTGCGATATAAATTTGAGTTGACATGCTAATTAAAAAAGTTATGCTCAATAATTAAATTTGTCACATAGTATAAAATAACAGAGTATGATGTAACAGGTGGGGAGGTGTACTCTGTCCTGTTTTCAATTACATGACTTTTTAATAACACCACCTCACTTCTCTATATATTACAAATTTCAAACAAAATAAATCTCAGCAGTATAACATCCAACTTCATTTTATAAGGCCTATTCTATCATGATAAATGCAAATTGATTGAAACCTAATCTTACGAAGCACAAGCCAAATTCATTGCGGTTAATGAACAGAAAAGGTAATAAATGCTTAACGTGTTCTTTTCTTTTCGAATATGACTAAAAAATAATCTCCAACAAAATAGTCCAAAACCATATTCATGTACAACAGTACCCTGAGAAGGATATATAGCATTGCCTTTAGTATTTTGCAGTAGCCATACCACAAAACCAGCACACCAAAAAGTAAATATATAGTGCAGAAAAAGAAAATGTCAAAGGAGATGGTTCTAAGAGAGTACTACACAAAAACTTCAGGATTCAATGAAGTCGTCCAGCCTACTAGCCTTGTCAAGCAACAACGCTAACTCCTTCTTGATGGACTCGAGCTGAGCTTCGAGACTGGAAGCTTGACCTTTAGTCTCCTCAACCTTCCTCTTGATGTCTTCGGCATTATCACCGCATTCCTCAATGCATTTATACACGTAACTCAGCCATGAAGCATCAAAGCCAACCACTTCTAAGACAGTGCAACATTTTGTGATGTAGTTTCGATCACCTTCTGTCAAGTGGCCTCTTCGAGTGGTCCTCAAAATGCGAGTCACCTCAGCAAATAGGGAAAAGATGGAGGAAGCAAACACTCTTCGTTGCTCTGTGTTGAGCCAATTAAGAACTTGAGGATGACACTTCACCCCGGCCTCCAAATATGGCAACAACCTGTCCAACTCCTTAAAGCTATTGCAAACATCTGCTATCGGTGTTGTTGACGAAGAATTAGCTTCTGAAGCTTGGGAAGGAGCTGGATCAACAGCTGATTAATTAAGTAAAAGGAAAAATAAGGAATATCAATGAGTTATTAAACATAACTAAATAAATAAAGTAAAGGGAGGTAAATTAAAGCATAATCTTGAAAACAATACCCGAAGTAGTAGAACCTGCAAGTAAACAGAAAAGAATGGGAAAAACTTCTATGAGTATTTGATCCATTATGGTAGCTTGGAGACTACAAAATAATATGATATAAATACCTGTATCATAAACCACGATTGGACTCACTATATTTTGAGCATCAGGAACTGATAACCTCCTCTTGGATTTATACGTCTCTTGAGTCCCAACAGCTGCAAAAATAATTTCTTAGAGAAATTAAAAAATTGAATATTTTTTCCAGAATTGAAATAATTTTCCCTTCAACAAGTTAAAAAAAATGCATTACTTTCTCTATAGTCTGCCTCCATAGAAGTTATGGTCTGGTTGAACAAATTCTTACTAAGGTGAATATCCAAATCATATAATTCTTCTACTTGATTTCAATTCATACAATAAAAAGTTAGAATCAGTAATATAACAAATAAGTTATAGAATAGGTATGGCCAATTTGGAGACCAAAAAAAAAAAAACCAGATTCATTAAGTCAAACCTTTCTTCTGTACTATGGTAATGTCCCATGCGTTTTCTGTTGCATGAGCTAATGGTTTTACAATGCTCTCATGCGTCACATGAATCCCAGTAGCTACATAAATAAGTAAAACAAAACAAAAAGAAAAAATTAGAATGAGAAGATTTTGGCAAAGTATACATAAATTTTCCCTTCCAAAATGTATAAAATGCACTAAGCAATACCTATGTCCTGAACTGAGGCAGGGATTAACATGTCTTCAGCATTTTGAACCAACGGTCTTTGAATGATTTCATACATCTCTTTAGTCCCAGTATCTAAACAACCATGTTCATTTTTTAGAGGATAAAACAGAGAGAAAATAGAATAACAAATAGTTTGCAAAAAAGATAAATTAAATTAATTCCTTCGGACAGAAATATTACTTTCTTCCTCATCATTCATAGTAGATGTTGTCTCCTGGACTCGTAAGTTTTCACATAGATGAAGTTGTAAATCCTGGGATCCATCTGCTGCATTCCAATCCAAAAAAGGAAATTAATTAATAAACCAGAAAGTACTATGAGTTGGTGCATATTATACAGTCAGAAAAACAATACAAGTACCTCCATCATAAACTGTGCTTGGAGCAATTTTAGTTGGTAGAACCAGTGGCCTTTCAACGTCGATTAGTACATTTTGAACAACTGGAACTAAGGCCTTCTCTAAGGTCCTATAATTACTCACTGAATGCAGTTTTTCCAGTAGATTATAGTTAACATAAAAGGAAACTAGATTATTAGTTAATTTAAAAACAAAAAAAAGATACAGAGTCGTTGAAAGTTACTTTCAACGACTGTTATAAAAACATCATCGAAAGTTAAGCTGAAAAATAAAATAAAATGAATATTTATGAGTTTCAATGGGCAAAAGCTCTTAAACAAATTATTGGAGAGGGTGGATAGATGTTTGGGTATGAAATGGACTGCTGATACGGCAAGTGAACTTGCTGATTTGAAGAGAAATATTAATGACTTATGGAAGCAAAAGGAATTGTACAGGGCTGAAAAGTCAAGATTGCAGTGGTTAAAATGTGGGGATAAAAATACAAAATTCTTTCATTTGACCACTGTTAATAGGAGGCATAGAAATAAATTTACAAGGCTGAGAAATAATTCTGGTGAGTGGATTGATAGTGAAAAGGAAATTGAAAATTGTTTTTAGTGTTTTATGAGAATTTATTTTCAACATCATGAAGCAGAAATTTTATATATATTGGTGAACAATGGCAATTGAAACAATTTTATATGTTACGTTCTGCTTAGAGAAATTTTAGTTGATTGAACCAATGGCCTTGCACCGTTGATTTACATTTTGAGCACCTGGAACTAAGGCCTTGTACATCTCCTGATTTTTACTATCTGAATGTAATTTTTCTAGTAGATTTTAGTTAACGTAAAAGAAAATAAGGTAAATCAAAAGACTATAATAACAAAGACCAATTAAATTGGAAAAAAATGTTCTAAAAACAACAGTATTATGCTATAACAGAAAACAAGATGAGAACCTGTATCCTGAAGTACTAAGCTTGGGCCTAATTTGCCTTGATGAGTAGCTTGAACCAAGTGCCTCTGAATGGTTTCATCTTGAGTTCCAAGGGCTAAACCAGTAAGTTAAAAAAATAAAAATTTAAAATTTAAAATAAAAATAAAAATAAAAAATCATTAAACTCTACAAATGGCACAAGATTTTGGAGGCCAAAAGGAAATAGTAAATTTCTTTCATCTGGAAGGTTTAAAAAATGAACTGCTTTTTCTAATATCAATAGTCATAAAACTGCTTTTCATTATATTTTAATACATAATATTGAAAGTTCATGTCATAAATTAAGTCAAAAGGTACTATAGAAAAAAGTCATGACACACAATAAGGCACTTTAATATAATTTGTGGGCACAATAAGATTTGCACCTGTTTCTTGAACTGAGGTATGAGTTGATGAGCTTTCAACAGCTTCAAAGTATGGTGTTTGAATCGTCTCATTCATCTCATCATTCCCATTGGCTGAACAGAAAAATTTTGCCAGAAGAAAAATGTTCCAAGATTTGGCAAATTAAAATTGAATTTACTATTTCAAAAAGAGTAAAAAGAAAAAGAGTCAAGAGGAGACAATTTTCAGGGGTACTTTTGCACCAGATAAAATAAAAAAGGGGGCAATTTTGCTCTAACCATTATCCCAACTAATTTTGATCCTTAATTGACCAAATATGCTAGTCATCCGTATCATTTTTATTAAGGCGTAAGTTTACGTCAGAAGTTAGTGGGTCATTTAATTCATCTTTTTTCAAAATTAGATTTGAAACTTCTGAAGCAAATTTGCATCTTAACAAAAATAACATGAATGATATGTAGACTGTCAGCTCAATATATTTGGTCAACTAATGGTCAAAATTAATAAAAATAACGACCAAGGCAAGATTACCCTTTGGTGAAAAATTTTAGGGCAAAAATGCCCTTTATCCCAAAGATAAAAATGTAGTACTGTGGAAATTTTGTACACATATTTGATAGCAAAGTATTAGTATTTTGATTTAGATCCTTCTCACCAATAAAATTTTCAATGAGGGGATTTTCCCTCAATTTTTCCTAGAAAATTACTGTTCTTATCAATCATAATAGTTGCAGCATGGATAAGCAAATTTTCACTCAATTAAAATGGATTTATAAAGATTTTAGGGCATATAAAAGAGAGAATTAGAATCTTAATTATATTGGGCTGCACAATGTTAGATAATGTACCTGTACTATATCATAAATGCGGTAGTGCTTAGAGCATAACTAAAACGCAATTAATTCAAAGAAAGAAAGAAAAAAACGGTGGAAAAAAATAATCACAATATTATGAAAATTGATATATATTACATTTACACAAAGTAGAAAATGCATTACTTTTTCTATTGTCGACCACCGTGACTTGGCTGAACAGATTATCATAGAAATGAGTTTTTGAGTGATATAATCCAACTCATATAATAATAATAATAATAGAATAATCAATTAATTAAACCTGTGACTATTGTTCGAGAGAACTATTGAACATAGACAATCAGTTTTAAGACATTTATAACATGTTGAACCTAAGAAAACGTACCTGCATCTTGAACAATGGTAAAGCTAAATTTATTTTGAGCATCCTGAACGAAATCTCCCTCAGTAGTTTCATGCATCTCTGGGGTCTCAATAACTATATACACAATTTTTTTGAAAAAATGAGAGAATTTTTTTGTAAAATACCAATGAATTATTCCTTCTAAATAAATAAAAATACAAAGATTGCATGACAAGATCAGTACCTGCATCAACTTCTGTAACCTTTAATGTGTTTTGACTAGCCTGATCCATAGTCTCAGTGATTTCGCATATCTTTTGAGTGCCGATACCTAAAACAATAGATAAAGAATATGACATGAAGTAATAATAAAATAAGGTTCACTTAAATTGTGCATGACAAAGTTTTCTCCTCTCCGTTTGAGAGGCGAAAGGTCATGGCGACTGAACTTTTCTAGGGGCTTTTGATGCGTTTAGGGAGTGGGTTTTCCTCCAAGTATGTTCATTCATTGTTTGCTTAAATTCTTCTCCAAGGAGACAATGGTGGTTCGTGTTTTAAGTTTCTTATTCAGTGTTTGTGAGTGTGGTGGAAGGATGAATATGGAGTTTGATAATCTGAACTCTCAAATTCGATGGAAGAAGGAAGATCCAGCAGTAGGCAGTCACAACGAACTAGTCCGAAGGGTGATCTCTAAAACAAAAATAAGTTTTGTGGTTGTGAAAGAAAGTGTCATTGCGGCTTGGAAAGTATGGGGGAAACTGGACATTGATGGGATTGGATTCAATATTTTCAAGTTCGAGTTTCCTGAAGAGGCAACTAGAGTTCTTGACAACAATCCATGGGCTGCCAAACATTTTATGTTGGCGTTTCAGCGCAGGAAACCGTATCTTTGTGATAATGAAATTCAAGTGGAAGGATAGAAATACTGAAAAGGAGTGGTGGCTGGCCTTCTCCAGCCACCAAGGGCGAATAGTTGTTTTGTATGGAATTGTCAGGGTCTTGGAAACACCCTGACAGTTCGTCATCTAAGATGAATTTTATGAAAGTGGAAAAAATAAGACTAAAGTTGGGTTTTGATAATGGTGTGGTGTTTGAACCTGTGGGCCGTTCGGGAGGCTTATGTTTATGGTGGAATGCTGATGTGAAACTTAATGTTGGTGTAGTGCACCGATTTTTTATACATGTGGATAAAGTGAGTATTGGGGGAAAAGATGTTTAACATTTGTTTATGGGCCTGTGATTGAATCTATGAAGCTGGATTTTTAGAGAGATTTGGAGCTTTTTGTACCTTGATGGCACCCCATGGATTGTAGTTGGGGATTTCAATGATATGTTGATTATATCACTCCGACAAGGAAGGAGACATGCCAAAATCAAGCAGAGAACTGGATAGATTTAGAAAATTCATGATGAACTGTGACATGTTTGAATTGGAATCTAAAAGAAATCATTTTACATGGTTCAACAAAAGAGAAGGGGAAGATTTAATAAAGGAAAAACTGGGTAGAGTAGTAATTAATAGTGTGATTGGAAAAAATGTTTTGCTAGAGTAGTAATTAATAAGTCCATTGGGTTCTCCCTCCTCATAGACTAGCTTTTGGGGATTAGGCTCTCCCTTTGGGCTTGTGCTCATTACATTGGTGCTTTCATTGAGAGCCCGATGTTCACGGAAAGGGCTCCATGAGAGCCCAATGTTCACGAAAAGGGCTACCCACGGAGGGTTCTGACAGGCTGGAAGCCGAGTGAAGTGCCATGGAATGGAGCTGCCGGGGGACGTCGGCTCTTGAGGGGGTGACTATGTTATGAGTCCCACATCGGGGAGCCAAGCTCTTGTAGTGAGGTTTATAAGTCCATTGAGTTCTCCCTCCTCATAGGCTAGCTTTTGGGGATTGGGCTCTCCCTTTAGGCTTGTGTTCATTACAACGTCATGGACATTTAGGTTTGATGCGCGATGGTTGACACACCCGAAGTTAATGGAACCGGTAAAGAAGAATTGGATTGGAAGGGGAGGTGAGGTGGGGTTATGTTACATGACTTTGTCTCAAACATTCAGAATCTCACAGAAATTTTAACTACTTGGAGCAAAAGGGAGAAGGGAAATGGGCAGAAGCTTTTAAACAAATTCTTGGGGAGGGTGGATAGATGTTTGCGTGTGCAATGGACTGCTGATATGGCAGGGGAACTTGCTGATTTGAAGAGAAAGATTAATGGTTTATGGAAGCAAGAGGAATTGTACTAGGCTCAAAAGTCAAGATTACAGTGGTTAAAATTTGGGGATAAGAATACAAAATTCTTTCATTTGACCACTGTTAATAGGAGGCATAGAATTAAAGTTACAAGGCTAAGAAATAATTCTGGTGAGTGGATTGACAGTGAAGAGGAAATTGGAAATTGTTTTCAGCAATTTTATGAGAATTTATTCTCAACATTAGGAAGCAGAAATTTTGATGAAATATTGAACTATGTTGCTGAGTCAGTTTCAGTTGAAAATGATCAAGGGCTGAATAGGGTATGGTTTGGAAGTTTCTTGTCTTGATTCTGATTAAAAATAATTGCTGACAATGCTGTTTAGTCGCGATTGCTCTTCTCTATGGCAAATGAGTATGGTGGCAATAATTATGTGGTTCATTTGGAAGAAAAGGTGTGCTTCTTTGTTTGAGGGACAACCTCTTGATCCTAGTCTTGTCTTCTTGAAAGCGTAAAAGTGGCCACAAGAATTTTGGGATGGTAATGGGTGGAGCAAAGTTGAGGAAGGGAGGGCTCCAGTTGATGGCCAGAATGTTTCTTCCAGTCACAAATGGCTAAGACCAAACGGTAATACTCTGAAAATTAATATTGCTCATTCATAGAAGAATCAAAATCTGCCTCAATTAGTTCTTTAATTAGAGACCTCAATGGTTGGATGGTTGATGGCAATCATAAACTGGTCTTGGCAGATTCTGCTTTGATGGTAGAATCCGCTGAATGATATAGTGTTTGAATGGAGATGTGAACCAATGTCGGAACACCTCCTCGATATGAGGAAACTAATTAGGAGCCATGTTGTGCAGTGAATTCCCAGGGTAGCGAATAAGGTAGTAGATTGGTTGCCAAGGCTCCAAGGAAGGGGTCATGCCCGGGTGATTGGGTCACAAGACCACCACCAGATCTAATGAGCTTATTAATATCTGATTTGAATGCTGATATGGCTACTTTTTTGATGTTTTCATTTAGTTTGCTGTTATGGTTGTCTTTTAAGTTTTTGCACTTCGTTTGTATGGTTTGTTTTCTATGAATGAAGATTATTCCCTCAGGAAAAAGGGGGGGGGGGGGGGGGGGGAAGGGTTAACTTGAGAACTGTAATATAGAAAGCCACTAGAGTATTTAAGGGAAGAAAATTAAGCCAAAATTTAAGTGGAATAATGATTATTTATGAATAAGAAGAATAAAAGAGTCCTAACTCTTAATAAGTACCTGCATGTGGAGTAGGAAGTTTGTGCATTTCTTGCTTCCCTGAATTAACAATCTCGTAGGGCTTTGATTCATCGGAGCTTAATGCTCTGCTTGTACTCACACTCTTTTGACGCGTTTGATTATTTTCTATATTAATAATTGAAGATTCTTTGCAATCACCTTCAACTCCTTCTCCTTCTGCCTAATTGAGGCAGGCAAGAAAATATCTGATTATGACACTAAATGCAGATTTACATTAAATAATTCTCTGATAAAAAATATTAACCAGAGCATAATATACTTAATTGCAAGAGATTTATAATGACGTGAGAATTAATATGCATCTTGGACAATTAGGCAACAAAATGCTTATTTTTGCTGGAAATATGTTCAGATCCACCAATAAATATATTATGAACATTTTTTATTACTGAATTACTTTGTCTTAAAATTATCCTATACTTTTTTAAGATAGAGGTCAAAGGCAAACAAAGCCGACGTTATCACCTTGGGGGAGATAGAAATAAAAAAAAAAAAACAAGATAAGATGGGTATAAGGTATAACAATTTTCGAAATTTACTTTTTCAACATACATACCTTGTCTATGAATAATTGTTTAATGGTGGTGTTGAGGTCCTCTTTTCAATGTTTCTTTCCATTTTCCACTTTCACTAATTTCAAAAATGGGGCAATGATGACTCCAGATGAGAAATTTTGCATTTTGGGGCATCCTATCACTTTTAATGTCAATAAAGATGGGAATATGAAGGTGATGTGTTTTCCTAAGCAAAAGCTTTTGAACTGTGATAAACAATTTAGTTCCAAATACTCCAAGCTTTCAAATTTGATTTCTTCTTTTGATTGTCCTTCATCATCCGTCACCACAAGCTCCTCTAGCATCCCACAATTCCTAACTATTAACCATTCGAGGTGGATGAGACTTTTGGCAGTGTAAGTTGTCATGAAGTACATAAGCCCATTGCAATTTTCCACAATCAAGTAAGTTAAATTTTTGAAAGATGCAGAAGGTGGTGCCAATTGTATTATCCTTGAACATTCGCTCACACTCAGAGCTTCAAGGTTTTGAACAAGCGGATGTGATGCTGAGTCATCATCATTCCATATATGCTCAAGCTGCTCCAATTGATATAGCCACAACATCTTAATTTGGGTGGTGTTTCCAACACTACAATGACTAAATTCTTTTGAAATAAAGAGTGTTTCAAAAGAACTATAACGTAGTTGAAGTGTTATTGTAGCTGGAAATTTTTGGATCAACTCATTTAGACATTGTGATGGAGTTTCTTGGAAATATTGCAAACGAAGTAGTTTCATCCTTTGAAAGAGTTTTTTCTCATAATTACCATTCAATAACCTCTTAGCATCCTTTTCAGTTAGTGATAGCTCCTCCAAGTTTTCCGATACCTAAAAGGAATTTGTATATTTCATCATTTAATCAATTAACAAATTAACAAAACTGATTTATTGGCAAAACATATGTATAATTATAGGGTATGTATTTAGTCATCACATATATAGTTACACTATATATGTCTATTAGATTGCCTCAACCATCGTTTTGTTAAAAAATAAATAAATTAAAATAGATAAATAACTAGAAAAAGAGGGAAAGTATACCTTTTCAATATGAAATAAAGCTTGTTGGATTGGCAAGTTAACGCAAACCCCTCTATGCTGTTGGAAATCTATTTGTCCAAATGTAAATATTTGCAATGCTTCACATTCGAGAACATTTAATACCTTCAATGAAGGACAATCTAGAGTATATCTTTTTGGATAGAAATCATTGACCTGCATCAAACATATTAGCCTAAAGATTCTTAGCAAAGGAAAGTAAAACTTAAACTCCCTGAATCCTTCTTCATTTGAAACAATGTTCTCAACACCACAAGACTCAATATTTAGCTCTTCAAGCTGCCTCAACTCTTCGCATAATGATGGTGAAAACACATATTTCAAGTTTGGGCATTCATCAACTTGAACAATTTGTAAATTTCCAAAGCTGATTATTTCTCTTGCTTCTTTGTTCCATATGTGTTTCAAATTTGGAAGTCCCGAGAGTGTTAGTTTTTTCAACCCACTAACTCCCTTTGATTCAATTGCTTTGTCATTCAATGCTTTTACATCAAATACTGCTTCTAATGAATCACACCCTGCCACTTCCAGTTCCTCCAATGTATCTAACAGTAGTAGTAAATTTGATGAAAAAATCATGTTGGATAAGAAGGTGCATTTATGCACCACCAGATGCTTCAAGTTGCAGAATATTTTTTGCCCATCTTGGCCATACCATAGTTGTTTCAGCTCTGGATATTTAGAAAATTCCAAATGATTGAAGCTAAGAAATGCCACCTGTATGTGCAATTGATTATCAAGGTAAGTGATAATAAAAGGGCATTAAAACACATTAACCAATGTCTTCGACAAGATTGATACATATCCCATGAACAATTAACTTATGGACTACTGACAAAGAATTAATAGAGAACAAAGTCATTTTCTTACGTTTCAACACAGTTAAATAACTTTAAATGGATTTGAATTTTATATTTAAAATCTTTGGGTAATATAAAAAATTTTAAACCTTAAAACGGATATTGAATGACAGAAGTTTGAGCAATAATAATAATTTATATAGATTTGAAATAAATAAATTAGAGTATGTAAAACTCTCAAAAAATGGTGGTGGTGGTGGATCCTTGGACACATCCCTCACAAACGAATAAACACATTGAAAATCTATAAATCTCTAGAGACTTCACCTAGAGCACAGAAATCCTTGGACACATCCCTCACAAACGAATAAACACAAAAAATCTATAATATCTCTAGAGACTTCACCTAGAGCCCAGAAATCCTTGGGCACATCCCTCACAAACGAATAAACACATAAAAAATCTAATTAGCCGTTTTCTTCATAACACAAGCCATACCACAATATCTCTTGGAATATCATCGGCATTGTCACCTACTTGGAATATCTCTTGCACTGACTTACAGTCTTCAACCTTCAAAGTTTCTAGAGTTGCAAATGCAATTTTTTCACAATTTTTTACTTTCAGTGTCTTAAGGCAGGCCAAGGAATTTGAAGCCAGGATGCGATGCCATATAGTCTTTAAGCTCTGCATGTCTTCTATGATTATTGCTTCCAATTTGGGAAAAAGCACCTGTCATCCATTTGCAAGGTTATGAGTGACCAAAAAAAAAAAGGTAAAATATAAATCATTTTAAGTATCTGCTACTTTGATACCACAAAGTTCTTTCAAAACGAAACTATTTTTTTATCACCAAAAAAAAAAATAGAACACAACTTTTTTTATAGCTATACAAGAATCTAATTCTTTTTACGTTTATTTTAATTTCATACTAACATGTTCTTTCAAAAGTAAATTATTGAATTTCAACCACACAATAAAGTCTTGTAGGTTCAAATTCAACTATTTACCTCTCCTACTGCCACGCCATTTATCTCCTCTGTAGCAATTATCTCCTCCATCATATCACATTTACTTATTTCAAGTTGCTTTAGATTCGAAAGCTTTCCAACCATAGAGGACGAGAATAAATACTTCAAGCCACTGCAATCCTCGACGGTCAAGTTGGCCAAATTATGGACCAAATAAGGTGCTGAAGAGTCATCCCAAATTTTTTTCAAATTGACAGAACTCAACTTCAAAGTCTCCAAATTAGAAAATTTAACCTGTGAAAAAATAGTTTCAGTTTTACAGTGGTAAAAGAAATACTCAGTAAAATAGTGTGCACATAATGTTAATGTTGGGAATTTTGACTAACCATGGATATCCCAAAATTGACATCCAAAAATTGACATCATTCATTTATAAGAGCATGCTGATAAATTATGTTTGAGAAAAATTAAAGTAAAATGTCATTTCTCAAATAAAGGAAATTATCAATCATTGGATATTGTTCAACTTGATTGGTATATATAAAAAATTGAAGAAATGTACCTTGTCACTGAAAAACGGTGTTGAAATATTAACCCTCAACAAGTTCTCCGTAGGTCCTAGAGAAGAAGTTAACTCATGAGAGCAAAAATAGTCAATGATTGGCAAATGTTGCAAAGTCAACGAGCGCAATGGAAGAAACTCAATCTTCTCATCAAAAATTTTGCCAATATCTGTACTTTCTACAAACATAATCGTCTTCATACAACCACATTTAGAAACTTCAATCTCAACAAGTTGAGAAAAAGCTTTGACCATAGAAGCAGAGAAGAGAAATACCAATTGGTCACAACTTCTTACTTTGACAACCTTGAGTTGGCCAAAAGAATTATTCCTAACAGAGCTATGACATATCTTCACCAAGCTATTGAGATTGTGGAGTATCATTATCTCCAATTTTGGGAACAAAACATGAGTTTGATTCCTCTTACTTGGGTCAACAATATGCTGAATTTCTCCATTATTTTGGATGTGCAGATGCTTTAGAAAGGGAAATCCTTCACCATTCAATTCAAAGAGCACATTTGGTGAAATGCCACTTATTTTATCCAAGTATAGATGTTCCACACTTTTAATCAATGTTTTGATCCCTTGTTCCTGATGAATGCTAGTATCCAACTTCACCTTTAGCAACCTTGACGTCTCTTCGTTGTCTGACCATTCCCATTTATCTCCAATAACAACTTTATATCTTTCTAACTTCTCAAATGCTATGTCCTTGGGCAAAAGGCAAGCCTCACGGATTTGAATTTCTAGAGTGGTCAAGCCAGTCAAATCACCAAGCTTAGCAAGACTAGCATTTCTCTTTTGCGTAGCTGAACTTTCCACGTCCCATTTAATTGTGGCGTCGCCCATATACAATTCCTCTATTTTGGTCAACTTATACAATATGTTGGGTAGGGTGGTCCCAATTCCAGACTTGCTCAAATCCAACATTCTTAGCTTCGTCAACTGCTTTATTTCTCTTGGAAACTCTTCCACAGATGATTGAATTAAGCTAAGAGTTTCTAAATTCAACAATGCACCTATTCCAGTCATATCTTTCAAAAAGCAATCATACAAACCCAATGTTTTGAGTTTGGTCAAGGAGCTTAAAGATATAGGTAATGTATCTATTATCATGCCTGTTAAATCTAATGCTTCAAGGTTTCCCATCCCTTCAAAAAAGGAATTTGGAATTTCTAAAGAGCGATTATCGAAGCTGTTTATAAGGAGAAATGTCAAATGGGGACAATCTAACCTTTCTGGAAGTTTTTGGATGCAACACCAACTCAAGTTAATATGTGTACACCTCTCAAGAAAATCCTTTCCTGGCCAATCTTGCAACTTAGCATTAATTTTAATGAAAGCATATTCTGATGTCATTGAGACAGCTACTTCATGAACGATGTCATGCATTTTGATAATTTTCGCTCTTGCATCATCATCAACCAACAAACAAGATGCCTTCAGGTCAATAATTATTCTATAAAGCCTATTCCTTGCATCCTCAATGGTATTTATATATTTGAATATACCCAAACCAATAGCACATGTCAACAAGTAACTAACAAATATGGATGTTCCTAGCACACCACAAAGCAAGAATACTTTCTTTACTTCATCTTCCAACCGACAGAAATTGAACTCCAAAGCTGAAAAAATGGTTTCCTTCATGTCTCTACTATCAACCCTTTTTAAATTTTCCAAGGTATCTTTCCAATAATGAATATCCTCATTATATTTTAATGACTTTGCAATTGTGACTATCAAAACAGGCAAGCCTACACACCTCTGAGCCACTTGGGTAGCTATTTTTCGAAAATTATCATCCTTAACAACATCACCAACCATAGCTTCAAACAAACTCCAAGATTCTTCATCATTCAAAACTTGGAGGTAGAAGTTCTTTTGAGCATCATTCTTTTGTAAAATATCTTGACTTCTTGAAGTCATTAATAATTTGCAACCCATGTAATCATCCTTTAGAGGATCTCCCACCTTTTCTGGATTCATTTTCCCCCATATATCTAAAGAAGGGATTCCTATCTTGTCCAAATCAATTTTCTCCCGTAAATCATCTAGTATAATAAGGAGGGTTTTCTCCATTTTTATCCTCTCACACAGGCGGTTAGCTCTTCCACTTGTTGAGGTCCTTTCTTCTAAACGAAGGCCTAACTGTTCAGCAATCTCATCTTGAATTCTTTCAAGATTTGTTTGGGATATAGTGACCATAAGCACTTCATCAAACAACTTGTCATGCTTAACTTGTTTGCAAACTTCTTGAACTAGAGTGGTCTTTCCCACTCCACCTATACCATAAACCCCAACTTTATTGACCTTGGGGTCCTTTAGAGACAACACAACGTCCTCCTTGACTGATTTTCTTGACTCAAGCCCATCACTTACTGTTTCTTCTCTCTATCTTTATGGGTACAATTAATATGGGTAAAATTATCACAATCTCATTTATTTCCGAAACTAGACTTATAAATAAGACTAAATTTTTTTGATCAAACTAGACTTATAAATAAAATCAAAGTGGTATAGGATTCGTCATAGCTTTAAGGGGAAAAAAAAATCTTTATCATGAGCAGATTAATGAACACTGCCTGAATATTTTAATGTTAAAAAAAGTTGGTTATTGAAAAATGCAAAGAAGCAAACTATGTTGTTGTGGGGACAGGATAGCACTCAAAACGAAAACTAAATCCAAAATCAAAATTAGTACTTTCTCATTTTTTTAATATAAAATATATTTTTATATTTATCAATCTTTTCTTAATTCATTTCTATTGATGCACCTTCAATAATAATTAAAGAAAAAAATAATGTAAAAATTAAAGAAAATGAATAGAATATTTTTAAAAAATACATATTATATCAACTAACTTAACTAAATTCCGATAAACATTGCCACTAGATTATGTACTGATTAGTTTTTTTTTTTTAAATAGCAATTGCTAATTTTATACCGGCCAATAAACTGTGTAAGAATTAATAAGGGCACTTTTTTCAAAAAAAAAAAACAGATTGCACCCTATACAAGAGTTAGATCTCAAAATTGTACTCCTCCAGTCCTAAATATAAAACATAGTTTGTAGTGAAAATTTCTTAAAATTGTATTTAAAATTTTGTAGTAAATTACCAAAATTTGACATAAAGTTCAATAATGAATTTTATTTTTAAAAATAAATTATAAATTCTGAGAATTTAACATCGATTTGAACATTATGAGTAGACATAAATTTCCTATCACATTCCATCATGAAAATCTGTAATTGGGACGTTGATTTCTCATAATTTATTGTAAAAGATTAAGATGAAGAATCGAAGGAGAAAAGGTTCTCTAGATTATTTATAGAAAGTTTATTTTATGACACTAATAGATTGTCCGGTTGATATCCTTTTTTACCATTGTTTAAATATATTATTGTGATTTAATTTTTTAGATCTATAATAAAAATTATAATAAATGTGGCAAGTTTCTTAAAATATCACCTTTCATTATGTGGGCAAAAAAATCATCTTTAATTATCATTTGTATGAGAATAATTCTTTGATGGAAGCTCTCTTACAAAGTGTATATGAATGGTTTATAAATAAATTTATAAATTTGTGAAATAAAATAAATTTAACAATTACATTATTTAGAATGAAAGTATATTTCTGACAAGCAACAAGATCAGAAGTCGGAACCAAAGAGTATAATTAATAAGGAGTTGTGGTGTTCGGTACCAATTAGTGATTTGGGTGATAACTGTTCAGGATGAATTGTTGGAAAGGGGATAACTGTTAAGGATGAATTGTTGGAAAGGGGAAAAAATAGTGAAGGTGCAGATTTGCCAACTAACTATTATCCGATGAGCGTCTGACACAAATAATTATTGAGGGGACTAAAATTGTCAACCAACAATTAAAAAGTGAAAAAAAAACACCAAATAACTATTAAAAGTGAAAACAAAAAACACCAAATAACTATTTAAAAAAAACAACTATGGGACCAGGGTGCAAGGTGCGTGCCAGTCGAACGGAAACACAGGAGAAAAGAGTGGTTAAACCTTCTTGTTGGAAAAGGAAAACACCAACAGAGATGAGATCTATGGGAGCAGACATTGTGGTAGCAGTGGTTGTTGCTTTTGTCATCGGAAGAATGGGACCAGGGTGCAAGGTGCGTGCCAGTCGAACGTTGTGGGCTACTAGATGAGTTCAAGAGGGTGAGTGGAACATTCAACAACAGTAGAAGTTTTGGAAATGCCGACGTCACTGACACTGTGACAGTCAATAGAAGATGGAGACACCAAGACAGTGACTGTGTAATAGTTTGTTGGCGAATCTGCTCCAAATTGTGTGTTTTATTTTTTCTCATATTTTAATTGTTGATTGACAATTTTGGTCCCCCTCAATAGTTATTTGTGCCAGATACTCCTCAGGTAATAGTTAGTTGGTAAAACTGTACTTTGACACTCAAAAAAAAAAAAGAAAAAGATGAATTGGACTTTTTTTGGTTGAATAAACGACAAAATCACGTGATCCTGGCCATATAAAAAAGGTAGACACGTGTTAAAGCAGTGAGATGACTTGAAAGTGCAAAAAATCTGAAAAAGATAAATTAAATTAGTAGGATCGGATTCCATATTTGTTGCCTCCGGGCCATCAAGTTTTATGGAAGCTATAATGAGTGAACCCATTAAATGTTAGGAAAAATCCTAATTAAATAAAGTTGAAATATTAAAATTTAAATTTAGGCTCACATATTTAACAAACTTTTAATTAGAAAAAGAGGTTTAATTAAGAATTTTTTTTAATATTGTTAAAAGACTAGAATGTCATTCTCTAATTTAAAAAGTTGATGGTAGGTCGTACAACCCTGGTTAAGCCCTCTTTGTTTTTTCAGTCAATTGATCATGGAAGGAAAATAAAAAAGGAAATTCCCAGAATCTACATCATTTCACCCGTATAAATAAATGAATCCCCACATAATTACGTTTTTTAATCCATATGATTCAATTTTGACCAAAAAATCCATATGATTCAATGTATGGCGGCCGTGTGAAAGAAGAGTGCCCAACGTTCGGTAAAACTGCAACGGTTGTGGATGATGTGCAAAAAAAACACGAATGCAGAGACCGAAAGTAGGGGTGCTGATGGAGGCTTTGGACAATCTGTACTGTTCAAAAGGGTTTATCTAAAATTGCAGTGATCATTCTGGATGAAACGAGGGACATTTTGGAAAATTTCCTGTTTTATTCCATTTGCTGAAAACGAAAGAGGGCTTACTTAAGGTTATAAGACGTTAAGACCGACCTTCGATGTGTGTGTGTGTGTTTTCTTTTTTTTCTTTTTCTTTTTTTAAATTTTTAATTTTTTACCTACATCGGGGGGTATTCTAGTCTTTTATTAATATTCAGAAATCCTTAATTAAGTCTCTTGGCCTAAATAGAAATTAGTTAAAAGTGTAAACTTGAATTTAGATTTTTGTATTTTAGTTGGATTTAATTGAGATTTTCCCTAAATATTATTACCCTATTTGTTGTTAATTTTATATAAGAGGTAATATAAGAGAAAATTCCAATCAAATGCATCTGCAATATTAGAATCCGATTTGAGGGCTATACTTTCAACAAATTTCAATCAGGCTAAGAGAACTTATTGGCATTAAGATAAATTTACAAAATCTATAAATTCCTAATCCATCCTCTTAATTGGAATTATTGGCTAAAATATTTTTTTCTAATAATATGTTTTGTAACCACCATTTAATGGAAAACTCTTCTATGATGCTATTCATATTGATTTTTTTTTTTTTTTGGGGGGGGGGGGGGATTGTGACTTTATATATAAGCCCAGAAAAAACCTCATGGTTGTTTAGCTCTTATAATTAGGAGAGGAAGTTTTTTTTTTTAAAAAAATAAATAAATAAATAATGGGCCAACTCTCTTTTCTACTATTAATCCTAAAATTTGAATTTTCTCTTCTCTATCTCGCGACCCTTCTTCATTTCTTTCTCGTATCACAAGCCGCCGACGAGTATCATTCTATGCTACAACTGTGTGAGAGTGGTAGATTGGTTCTCAGATTTTTGATCTGTGGCCTTATCTCTCTGATTTCTGGTGGTTGCGGACTTCTTTCGTACTTGTAGCGAGTTTTTTCCTCTCCTTCTTCAAATCTGTTTTACGGAGGTGAGATCGATCTGTCTTTTGTTTCTTTTTTGTGGTGCTGAGTTTGTGGTGGTGTTATTGTTTTCTCAAGAAATAAACAGATTTGTGATATCGAAGTATAAATCATCTTGGTTGAATGATTGTTTGAACGTTATTAGACTCGACTATCACCTGGTGGCTCAGATCTGCGTTTTTGGAGGAAGATTTCAAGAGATGTTGTTCGGTGTGTGGTCGAGGCCACCATTTTTGCTTGAATGGAGGAGCAAAAGTATTCTTCAAGATAACATGGGTTTTCTTCTTTTCTGAGATTGTATTTTCTTTGATCTTTATCCTAAGGTGGAGTATCTGTGCAGCTGCTCTAATTGTAGCAAATCCTTATAAGGAGGTGTGCCCGTTAGGGTAGGTTTTATAACCAACACTTTTTTTCACGTCATTTCTAACCTTAGATATCGAGGAGGCAGGTTTTGTCCGCCATGCTTTTACTTCTACTCCTAAATCTTTAATGTATGGTGATTAGTTGTTCTTGTAATTGGCTTATTTTGTTGCATTTGATTTGACTTTGTTAGTATTCCATTTTCAGTTTGTTTTCATATATTCCACCAATTTCCAGTAATAATACAAATAGCTTTTGACAAAAAATAAAAATAAAAACTCTCTTCTCTAGCCAAGCCTGCCTATACTTCATCCTCAAAAACTATAATTACTTCTAATGATATTACCTATGCTTTATAATATAACATAATTTGTCACATTTATTAGATCATCTTCCTACCCGATCTATTGTTTAATTATATTGTATCTAAAATACCAAAGTCTATGTTGTTTAATTTTATTTTGTTCTTATATTGTGAGATTACCGTAAAGCCCTTCTTTAAATTAATAACAATAATAAACATAATATTTTTTTTTTTAAAAAAAAACTCTCCTATTGACTCCTTCTCTGTTTTGTGTTCTGTTGATCAATGGAGACCGAAGGAAGCTTCAAGAAACCTGACCATTGGAAAGCCCCATGGCTGTTCCTCCATCATTCTTGGCCTAGCTTATTTTTAGCTTTTAAGCTACTTTTAAGCAAAAGCTAAAAAAAAGAGCTTATTTTAAAAAGCTAAAAGCTGTTTGGTGCTTATATAAATTTTTCAGCTTAAAAGTTGAAATTTAAAATAAGCTGTTTGGCAAAAATTTTGTCATAAACACTTTTTCTAATAAAAATTAACTTAAAAGGTATATTATAAAATATACCGTGGTGGCTGAGGTGGTGGTGGCAGGCCGGCAGCGGTGGTGGTGGCGACGGTCGGCCGTGGTGGGTGGTTGGCGGTGGCGGTGGTGGTGGCCGGCCTGCGGTGGTGGTGGGTGGCCGATCGGCGGTGGTGGTGGTGGTCGGCCGGCGGGCGGTGGTGGCAGGCCGTGGTGGGTGGCCAGCGGTGGTGGTGGCCGGCCGGCGGCGGTGGTGGCCGGCCGGCAGAGGTGGTGGTCGGCCGGCGGTGGTGGTATTTATTTAGAATTTTCCCTTTAAAAAATAGGGCTTAAAAAAAAAGAACTTAAAATAAGCTTCTCTTACCAGCTTTTTTTTTTTTAAGAGTTTTTTTCTTCATTGTAAAATAAGCTCTTATAATATAAGAGTTTATTTTAAATTCTGTTTGGCCTAACTTTTACTTATAAGCATAAGATAAGCTAAAAATAAGCTAGGCCAAACGGGCACTTATTCGTTCTCCGTGTTTACTGTTGTTTGTTTGTGTGCATCCATCATCTTCATCAACCATCCTACTCCTTCCTCTGTTCAACACCACCGGACCTTGCTTTGTCCTCTTTTCTCCTTCTTCAATCGACATTTTTATGGCGGAAATAGGGAGGGAAACTTTTAGGGTAGTTCGACTCTCTTCTCCTCCTTTCTTGGTATTGCTACTCAATTCTTTTGGCTTCTGTTATGTGCGCTGGGGCTTCACGCTTTTTCTCTGTTCTGTGACATTGTTGTGACTGTGTGGACATATTGCATCTTCAATTCTCTTCTTCTTCGCTTGTGCGTTTCTTGAGCAGGGTATGTATGAATAGCTTCTCCTCCCTTGATTTCCAGAATGCTTCAATGTATAAATGAATGAGTGGCGAATATTGCTTTCCCTTCTTTAAATTGTTGTGCTGTTTGTGGTTTAGAAAGGATGTTTATTCCCCCAATTGCTACTTTGTTTGAGTTATTTAAAGGTTTGGTAATTTCCACGGAGTTTTATTATTATTCGACACCTAATTGATTACTAAAATCAATCACATTTGTGAGAAACACATTATCCAAACACCTGTTCTTTAACTTTCATTTCGTCCCCCACCTGTTTTGTCCCCAGCTAGACCTTCATTGTGGAGATTAGACCTTGTTTTTGGTTCTTTATGGCATAAAATATAGTGTCCTGGTAAAAAAAAAAAATTATATGTTGAGATTATTTTGAATTTTAATTAAATAACTTAAATGGTATTTTTATTTAATTTTCATATTAAAAGATGTAAGATACAATTATGCACCATAATAGAGAGTTAGAAACATCAATTACTAAGAAACAGGGTACCAGAACAATTAAAGAGTTATTAAATATTACTAAATAATAAATCAAAACAAACTAAAATAAAGTTGAAGTTTGTGAGAAATACTGGAATCATTAGAACTCACAGAACAAATTAAAGTTAAGTAGTTGGTCATTAATTTATGAGGAAATAAAATTAACACATATATTGTAATACCCTAAAATTCATAATCAATATAGATATTACATTTTGGCAAATAATGCCTATTAAAGATAGGTGAATATGTGGTCTCAAAATTGAGTAACATATTTATGTTAACTTAGGGAATTTTCTCTAAGAATTAAGGTAATTAAAAACCAAATTCTCTAATTTTATTTTGAGATCATAAAATACCACAAAATTTTCATATTAAAGCCTAGTCTTATATAATCATAAGAGCAATGGAGATACTAAAATTAATTAAGAGAGATTAATCAAAGTTGAAGGGCTAATTTTAAGAGTATGATTAAGGAACATAAATATGATAAAATTGTCATGTTAAAACATGGTTCTTATGTAACCAAAATAATCAAGGAGTGTTATGAAACCACTTGAATTAATTAAAAGGAAAATTATCAGTAATTAGTGAATATGTGATCTCAGGATTTCATGATTTATTTATTAACATTTAGGAGATCATAATATGTCCTAGAATTCATATATTAACCTCTAGATCTTATAAAATCATTTATAAGTTATAGAAGGTTATAAAAGTGATCAAAATAATTAGAGAACAGTAAAATGAGTGGAAAGACAATTAAATTTATATTAATGGAATTAATTGCATAATTATTCATAATTGATCTTAAAATACCTGTATGGCTTGTGAATACTCAAAATCAATTAGATAAAACTATCTATGATTAAATTAGGAGTCATAAAATGTTATAAAATGCTATAAAAACACCTAAATTAATTAGCTAAAATTTTCAACAATTAAAGAACAATTAAATCTACACTTAAAGATATATTGGCATATAACTCGTATATTATCCATGGTTATCAGACTCGGATCGGACCGGCCGGTTCAGGTCGGAAACCGGCGAACCGGCCGTGGAGCCGGTCCGATCTAGCATAAAAGCCCGGGTCACAGTCACCCTCTTTTTTTTTTCAAAAACATCTATTGAAGATGATTACAGAGGGAGGGAGAAAGAGATGGAAAGAAACCAAGGCTATGAGAAAAAGATTGGTGATAATATTAGATCCAGCCAAAACGGACCTGGTGTGAACAGATCCAGCGAGCAGGGAAACGATCTGAAGATTGCGCCTGACTTCAAATACATCAACAATGTTGTGAAAGGGTGCATGGGCAATAGACATGGCGGAGAAGAGCACCGGAGACGAGGATGGGTCTGAAGAAAAAGAGAAGGAAAAAAAAGACGGAGGAACAGGGCAAGAGAAAGTGGCCATCAGTTTGAAGAAAGAAGAGAGAAGGAAAAGGAGGAAGAGAGTGAGGAGTGAAAGGCTCGTACTTGTTGATATTAATTATGCTATCAGTTTTTAGAATTAAAGCTATTTTTACTTTCTTCTCTGCCATACTCCACTTGTAGAGCCTATGACTATAGAGTAGTAGGAGATGATCACAGACTTCGGAATGCTCCCTTCTTGGAAATGACAAAATGGTGGGAAAAATAATGTAAAGTCAAAAAGAAAAATTTAAAATAAATGGAGTTAATATTAATACTTCAGAAGGTTATTAAAAATAATTATTTTTTTATAATTTCATATTAATAATTATGATATTTTCATTTTCTCACCGGTTTGGTCCCGGTCTGATCCCGGTTTGACTCTGGTCTGACCCACTGACCCTTGACCCAATATCCCGATCGGTTCACTGACCGGTCCGGTTTTAATAACCTTGATATTATCAAAAATAAGCCGTAAAGGAGTATGAAGAGGTTTAAAATAATTAGAGAATACTAAAAATAATTATTGGGCACCAAAAATTAATCTTAATTGAATTAACATCCATATTTAATCTAGTGGCAAATATTAACAAACAATTTGAAATATTTTGGCTAAATGCTATATTAAAGCTTAACAAGGGATCAATAATTGAAACAATTGGATTTGGTAGGATTATAATTGATTTGGTAAACAATAAAATCATTACAATTAAATCTAATTAAGCTAAATCTAATAGCAAATAAAGGGATTGGATCAAGAGCATTTTAATTAATCATCAAAGGACCAATTTTTGGTGGCCCAAACTATGAGCTAGGTAAATAAAGCCCAAGCAAACCAAAAAAAAAAAAGAGAGAGAGAGCTGATGGGAGGGACGGATTTTTGGGAAAGATTGGAGGCCAAGGATTATTCAAACACATGTGCCAAATATAGTCAACAACTTCTCCAAGAAGTTGGACCAAATGGAAGCTTCATGTGTAAGCCTAAAGTCTTGGGGACCAAGGAAAAAATAGTGAAGAGGAAGAGTGAGGGAGGAGGACAGATGTGATGGAGGGAATGGTGAGGATGAGTGGTTCAAACTTTCCTCATGATCCAATGGCTCAAATTCAAGAGGGGTAGCTTGTTGAAGGTGTTGGAATTCCTCCTATAAATAGGAGGCTTGCCTTCCCTCATTCTTCACACCAAATCAAACTTCAATAGTTGATTTCTAAGAGGAGCAAGTGGGAGGAAAAAGAGCAAGAAGCTTCAAGAGGTAAGCTTGTTCTTAGTTTTATAGTTTTAGTTTTTAGTTATTCTTAGTAGTTTTAATGTAGATGTTAGTTTAATCTAGTAAATAGGTATAGTAATTCCCCATATTTGTTTTCAAGCCTTATTGCATCAAAAAGATGCCTGACAAGGTGGAAACATGTTGGGGAGTGACTTTTAGGATTAAGGGAACAAGTTAGAGTAAGATAAGAAGTCTAGAATTACTGGATTTTGGGAGTCAACTGGATAGGGGGCATTATTTTCTGTATCAAGTGATCTTTAAAAATCACGAAACTTTCCAGAAATAAAGTAGACATGTAGGGCTTTCCAAATATATAAAATATGTAATGTTTTGATCTCTGGACAAGGAGATATGAATTTTTGAAGTTTAGGCTATTTTTCTGGGCGAAATTTCTGGGCAAGGTATGAACACATGAAATCTGGGAATTGTTTTTGAATTCTGAGCAAAGTGTGATATTTTTTCTGAAAAATAGACATCCTAAGGAGTCCGGAACATTTTACGGATCTTCGTTTCGATTTTTCTAGAATTAGTTATAATTTTTCGAAGTTAGGCGAAATTCTGCCGAATATATTCCAGCGTCCTTCAACGAATTTTGAGGAAATAAAATGATAAACTAGTGTACCAAGGGTAAAATAGTCAATAGTGGCCAAAATATCTTTTAGGATATTATTTTTAAATTAATAGGACGATATTACTATGATAGGCTATCCGAAAGAACGCAGACCGACCAACTACGTACCGAGATCACCGACTCAGGTGCGTTCGCGTAATGCTTATAATATGCTTATATGTGATAGATAGTCTGAGGCTCTGATTTTAATTGATCATACACATACAGCTTGATACGGGTTATGGTCTTGATAACGCCGTTATGTTTTCCTAGCGCTGAGGACACGAATGTACACCGTGGCACTAGAGAATAGTGCAGACTATAATAACATGCATATTGCAGTGGCTGTGTTATGTTATTATCTTGAATATGAGATACATCTGCTGTGTGCTGTTGGAATACATCTGCTGTGTGCTTATGTATTGTTGTAATCATACATCTGTTGTGTGCTTATGTATGGAATATTGCCATGAATATCTGTCATATATACTGTCATATATAAGCATGAGGTTAACCGTTACCTGAGGTTCAATGGTAATTGAACCTCAGCTCTTAATATAGCTTCAGGGTCTGGAAGATAAGGGCCAAGGACAAGGGTAAGAAGCCAGCGTGAGGACGCAGACGGAGAGAATTTTATTTGACTTTATACCCTTGAACTATATTCAGACTATTAAACCGCTGTGTAAGCAGTCAGATACCACCACAGTGAATGTTTTATCAGATACTCGCCTTTTTGAAATTATTCCGATGCTCTACTCTGATGGAAAAGGAAAAAAAAAATTATTCCGCTTTTGAAAATTGGGATGTTACATATATCACAAACTATGGTAGGGTTTGTTACTGATATGAGTTTGTATTGGCTGGCCCTGTTTCAGACTTATGATATGCTTACTACTGATATGTAACTTGGAACCAAAGTTATTTCTATGCTGTGTTCAGTTAATGAAGTTGTTTTTGAACAGAACAGTATATTCCAGTTTCAAACAAGATAATAAATCTCAGCCGTAGAACATCCAACTTCATTTTTTGAGGCCTATTCTATCTTGGTAAATTCTATGAGGAACCAAGTCAAATTATTTGCGGCTAATAAGCAGTAAAGGTAGTAAATGCTTGACATGATCTTTTCTTTTCGAGTATGACTTATAAATTAATCTCCTACATCACAATCCAAAGCCATATATTTAAAATAGTACCCTGAGAAGGATATATAGCACTGCCTATAATATTGTGCAGTAGAAAGACCACAAAACCAGCATACAAAAGTGAATATATAGTGCAGAAAAACAAAATGTCAAAGGAGGCAGTTCTAAGAGAGTCCATAGAAAACTTCAGGATTCAATGTAGTCGTCCAGCCTAATAGCCTTGTTCAGCAACAACACTAAGGTCTAAGGAGTCCTCCACTGAAGCTAACTCCTTCTTGATGGACTCAAGCTGAGCTTTAAGAGTGGAAGCTTGACCTTTGGTCTCCTCAACCTTCCTCTTGATGTCTTCTGCATTATCACCGCATTCCTTGTCGCATCTATACACATAACTCAGCCATGAAGCATCAAAGCCAACTATTGTACAACACTCTATGATGTAGTTTCGATCATCTTCTGTCAAGTGGCCTCTTCGTGTGGTCCTTGAAATGCGAGTCACCTCAGCAAATAAGGAAAAGGAGGAGGAAGCTAACACTCTACGTTGTTTTATGTTGAGCCAACTAGGAACTTGAGGATGTCGCTTCACCCCATCGTCCAAATATGGCAAGACAACTTGTCAATCTCTTTGCTATAGGTTTTGTTGATGAAGACATAACTTTTGAAGCTTGTGAAGGAGCTGGATCAACAACTTATTCAACAAGTAAAAGGAAAATTAGAAAATAGGATGACTCAGGTTTTGCAGCAACAAAAAAATTGTAAGCAAAAGCTATTTCCTTGCTTCTAAAAGGCCAAAACGGATTAGCTATGCTCTCTTGTACTTTTTAGTCATTGCAGAGTTTGTAATTTGCAAGATTTTTAAACCTGTAATGGCCCAGAAACTTCTTGGGGAAAAAAAACTAGTAAGAGTAATTGATTGATCTTTAAAGCAATAATTAAATATTGATCACATAAGTTAAAAAAAGGAGAGTAAAAATATAAATGAAAAAGGAATTTTTATGGTACTGAAATTATAATATAATAATTATTTTTCTCTTAATCAATAATTTAATTATTTGTTTGAAATATGTTTTAAAAGTGAATGGTAATCTAAGTGGAAATTGTGTTGCTTTTCATCTTTGTGTTTTGGATTCAAATTCTTCTTCTATCGTAAGGGTGATTTTATTTTGTTCTTATATTGTGAGATTACCATAAAGCCATTCTTTAAATTAATAACAATAATAAACATAAGAGAAAAGAATGGCTTTATGGTAATCTCACAGGGTGCACATTACATGCCCAATAATTATATGCTTCTTATGTGCTCATACCTCTATTAGAGGTATAAGCATATTTTTTTTTTTTTAAATTTTTTTTTATATATTGTATTTATTTAGATTTAAATTATATGTGGCTTTCTGAAATTTTTTTTACACCCAGTATCTCAAATTAATTAGCTTCCAGTTACAAACAGATATTTTTGAGTGCAGGACTGGAAGCTAATTAATTTGAGATACTGGGTGCAAAAAAAATTTCAAAAAACCACATATAATTTAAATCTAAATAAATACAATATATAAAAAAATTAAAAAAATAAAAAAAAAAATATGCTTATACCTCTAATAGAGGTATGGTATGAGCACATAAGAAGCATATAATTATTAGGCATGTAATGTGCATTCCTGTTATAATTAGGATGGGACTAAAAAACAATAGATAGACCGCAGATATTTTCCTATTGCCTAGTTCTTCTTCTTTGTTTTCTTGATCAATGGAGACCGAAGAAAGCTTCAAGAAACTATGAGAATTTGAAAGCCCCATCCCTCTTCCTCCATCATTCTCATTCGTTCTCGTGTTTGCTGTTGTTTGAGTGTGTGCATCCATAATCTTCATCAACCATCCTTCTTCTTCCTCTGTTCAACACCACCAGACCTTACTCTCTCGTCTTTTCTCCTTCTTCAAACGACATTTTTATGGCAGAAATGGGGAGGGAGACTTTTAGGGAAGTTTGACTCTCTTCTTCTCCTTTCTTGGTATTGCTACTCAATTCTTTTGGCTGCTGTTATGTGTGCTGGGGCTTCATGCTTTTTCTCTGTTCTGTGACGTTGCTGTGACTCTGTGGACATATTGCATCCTCAATCCTCTTCTTCTTCGTTTGTGCGTTTCTTGAGCAGGGTATGTATGAATAGCTTCTCCTCCCTTGATTTCCAGGATGCTTCAATGTATGAATGAGTGGAGAATATTGCTTTCCCTTCTTTAAATTTTTGTGCTGTTTGTGGTTTAAAAGGATGTTTATTCCTCCAATTCGTAATTTGTTTGAGCTATTTAAGGGTTTGGCCGTTGTAGGTTTTTTGGATTTTAATTTATTAATTTAATTGAAATTTAAATAAATGAATAATTTTAAATCTAATTTACTAATAATAATTTTAAATTAATTATTATATAATTAAAAAATTAATTAATATAATTAATTATCAGTTAATCAATCAATTATAGTTCTATTATATTTTTAAAAGAATTATAATTATTATTCAAATTGTATAATTATAAATAATAATAATAATATAAGTATATGTTTAATAAAAAATATGAAGAATATTAAAATAATTCATAAAAAAATAATGTTAAAATATAAATATCATGATGATTTATTATTTATTAAATATTAGTATTTATAAAATAATATTTAATAATATTATATTTTATATTTATAGTAGAAAAATATTATAATTTTTGAATAAATAAAATAAAATACTAGGACTTGATTAAAAATCATGTGAATATATAAGGACCTGATAAATGGAGAAAAACTACAAGGACTTGATAAAAAAACAATTGCAAGTATAAGGACCTGTTAAAAAGAAAAAATCTATATAGGGACTTAATTAAAATTTAGTTGGAACTATAAGGAACTAAATTATCCCTTATTATTATTTGAACTTTCACTTGTAATGCTGCGATGGAGAGAATAAGTGAAAATGGAAGAAACAGAGTAACTTGTGAGTGGGAAGGAGGAGGGCTGGCGGTCTGTCCCTTTCATTAACATTAAATGCAAACAAATTTGGTCCCTTTGTTTAGGCATTTTTTGATGTTGTGGATTTAGTTTAATTAGATCAGTCATATCCTTATTAAAATCTTATGTTGGGACATGTAAATAATGCTGATGAAGGGAAATATATAATTCTAAACGATCTTCATCGCGAGGCTTCTCACATAACAAAGAAAAAATGGAGATAGGAAACTTGAGTGCAAAAATTTGAAGGTATTTGCTTTCATATGCAAAAAAAGATATTCCAAAAGGCATGCTTTTACAACACCCTCAACATGAAGAGACCAAGCTTTACCAAAAACTGAGAGAGTTGACATCATAAACAGACCGAACAACTGGCATAAAATAAATAATAAAAGGAGAAGCATTTCTCATATATGTTGTACGGAGTATTATCGTAACTTGTCTACTTCTCTGCTTTATTCTGTTTTTTATAGGATCACTGCACCTTCTTCAAAGATCAATTTTTCGTCTATATGATGATGAAGAATAAGAGGTAGACGAGGCATTTATCTGTGTATTAATGAAATAAGTATCCATTCTATTCTAAAAGACACCTTACAGAAGACAAACAAATCATGTTTTATTTATATAGAATAGGGGAACTCAGAAACAACAATACAAGAGAGAACAATGTCATTATGATCACATTCCTTCAGTACTGCAATTAACATGCAATAGGATTAAGTTGATTGGATCCAAGATGACGCATTACTTATAATGGTAGCTTAGACAAACTATAAATCAACACACACGAGTAAATATATAGTGATGAAAATGAAAATGTTTTTGCACGTTGATCTCCAAGAGAACCCACGAACTTCATGACTCGATGAAATCAGTAATCTTGAGCTTCAAGATTTGGAGCCTGACCTTCAGCCTC
This sequence comes from Acacia crassicarpa, assembly GCA_034222035.1. Taxonomy (NCBI): domain Eukaryota; kingdom Viridiplantae; phylum Streptophyta; class Magnoliopsida; order Fabales; family Fabaceae; genus Acacia; species Acacia crassicarpa. The sequence goes on along the minus strand of JAWXYG010000006.1, from coordinate 46,788,886 downwards.
TTCAACCTCGCTTTTGATGAGGTTTTCTCCATCTCCACATTCCTCAATGAAGCCGTGCACGTGACTAATCCATGACTCATCAAAGCCAGCCCCTTGCAAGGCTGTGCAACACTCTCTGATGTAGTTTCGATCATCTTCTGTCAATTGCTTTCTTTGATTGGTCATCAAAATGCGAGTCACTTCAGCAAAAATAGAAAAGTAGGAGGAAGCTAACACTCTTCGTCTCTTTGTGTTGAGCCAATCAAGAACTTGAGGATGTTGATTCACCCCAGCCTCCAAGTGAGGCAACAAATGTACTGAAATGTCCAACTCCTTAAAGCTGTTGCAAACATCTGCAGCTGCTGTTGTTGATGAAGATGGAGCTTTTAAAGCTTTTGAAGGAGCTGCATCAATAGCTGGTTAAATATGTAAATGGAAAATGAAATCAGGAAATAAGTTGACTCAGGTTTAGCTCAAAAAATAAATAAAAGTTATTTTCTTGCTTCTAAAAGACTAAAATGACTTACTTCCTCTGTTTTCAGCCATAGCAGAGTATGTAGGTTGACAAGATGAGTTGTTTTCAAGACTTTTGTTTGGGTCATCGGATTTTCCTAACATATTTCAATTCAATAACCAAGTGTTAGAAAAATAAGTTAACTAAAATAAAGTGGAATCTTGAAAACAATAGTGGAAGTAGTTATGATATCAATACCTGTATCATAAACCATGGTAGGACTCGATACATTTTGAGCATCATGAAATGATAACCTCCTCTTGGATTCATACGTCTCTTGGGTTCGAACAGCTAGAAATTAAAAATAATTATTCTCTCTTAGATTTATACTTTAGTCATGTGATTTTCTAGAGTTCTAGTTTATTTAAATTAACAGAAGAAAAATTTAAAATCATTAATTAGTCCAAAGATTTATATAACTCGTTTAATATAACAAATAAATTATAGAAAGAGTTATGGCAAAATTTGGGAGATCACAAAACCAGATTCATTAAATTAAACCTTTCTCTTTTGTAGCTTGAACAAAGGGTTCAATGCTCTCGTGTGTCACAGGAGTCCTAATATCTACACAAATAAGTAAAACAAACCACAAGGAGGAAAAATAGAATCATAAGATTTTGGCAAAATACACATAACTATTTCCTTCCAAGTTGTATAAAATGCACAAATCAATATGAATTGATGAGGTAGGGATTACATGTCTTCAACATTCCAAACAGGGACGGAGGCACACTAGTGCCTATGGGGGCAAGTGAACCCATAAAAATTTAAAAAATATATTTTGTAAAGGACTTTTAGTTCAATTTAGCTGATTGGAGTAATTGGTTAAGACATTTCATATTCATACACAAGGTTCAGGGTTCGAACTTCCATTATACTTCTCACTTCTCACTGGACCGACTGTGTTCTCGCTCACTCGACGGAGACTCTGCACGTGAGGCTTCATCGTCTTCCTCTCTTTCTCTGTGATTCAACTTGTCTTCTCTTCCTCTCTTTCTCCGTGAATCGCGTCAGGACACCATCCCAATTCGCCGTTTCTTGTCGTCGATTGCGCCTTGGGTCGTGTTTCTCCTGTTTGTCGCCGATTGCGCCTTGGGTCATGTTAACCTTCGTCGTCGGCGTCTTCTAGCTCCTCCAAGGTAATTTTGATTCTGTCTTAGGCGTCACTCATTGAGCCAACATTATGATTCAATTCTGATTTCATTTTTCAATTAGGGTTTATCTTCTATTTGAATCTCCTGCTTGTCGCCGATTGCGCCTTGGATCGTGTTAACCTCTGTCATCGGCGTCTTCTAGCTCCTCCAAGGTAATTTTGATTCTGCTTTATGCGTTTTTGTTGTCAATTAGCGAATCGGAATCAGCTGGAGACGCTGGGATTCGCTGAATTGACGAATTGAGGGGGGGAAATGCTCAATACTGCTGCATTATGATGTTTTCAATTTTTCCTTAAAAATATTTTAATAGAGTTCTCAGTTTACAGTTGAAATTGCCATGGAAAATTTTGCCCTCAAAGATTTCTGATATTGACATGTAGTCTGTAGAATCTCCTGAGATTCACTATTTTTTCTTTCTTTTCTGTAATACGTAAGATTCACCTTTTAATTGTAGAGTAAATGGTATTCCTTTATAAAGATTCATCTTTTGCTTGAAGAGTAAATGGTATTCCTTTATTTCTTCTCGTAAAACTCTTTTAGCCTTGAAATGGTGGCTTCTCTGTATCCTATAATGGTGCAGGAATAATAAGGTAGGATTTGTGGCCAAATAGGTATATCCTATTCCCTTGAATGTGCATGAAGATTGCCAATTTGAAGGTTTCTGGTCAATTTGGATTAGGTGGAAAAGGGTTAACTGGAAAACTTTTTGTTTAATCTTTATCAAACAAGGCCTACTATCTTAGAAGAGATCAAGTTTGAATGAAAAATCAGAGCTGTTAACATCCATGTTCTTTGCTGCATGCTTTCAATCTGGGCATTCTCATGGCTTGTAAATTTCATGTGCAACTCGAGATCTGATTCTTTGTCGCTGGCTGTCCACGGCTTCAGGAAGTATTTGGTTAATAGAAGCAAGTTATGTTGGTTATGTAATAATCTTTTGTCTTCCGAATTTTAATGTTTTTCCCCTCAATTTCTTCTCTTACTTCAAATGGTGTTAGGAGGTACCCTTCGTTATATTCCTGGCCATTGACTTGGAAGTTTAGTTTTTAATTAATGAAATTGGATTTTTATCCATATATTAAAAAGGTATATAGCTTTTGATACAAATCAAGATATAAGACCTATGGAATTTGAGTGAGCTAAGTATATATTAGGCTTGTTTCTTTATCAAAATAGTTTAAATCTTAATGATAAGATTTATCTCAATTTTATATGCCTTTAATTTCATTCATCTTTCAAATAGTAGATGCTGGACTTTTATTCTAATAGACACTACATGAGGAATCAGTAAAAATCCCACTAATGATTCTGGTTTGCAGATTTGCAAGCTGAAGCCTTCATTTAGTGTTCTTTTGGCAAGAAAATCTACTATAAGACCATTAATCTTAATCCTGGTCGATAACATCGAACTCAACTTGCCAATTCTGCTAAATCATGTTCTTATAGGTTGCAATATGTTCTTTAATTTTGTCAAACTTTTTTCCTTCCAAAAAATGTCAACAATACAATCTTAATGCATTTAAAACTTTCTTTTTAAAAAAAAAAAATCGCCCCCGAACCCCCAAACTCTTACACTAATTGTGCACCCATAAGTTTTGAATCCTAGCTCCGTCACTGATTCCAAACCAACAGTTTTTGAAAGGTTTCATGCAACTCTCTGTTTTTTATTTTGAGTAACAAGGACAGGCACTAACAACCTATGTTACAAGGCTATAAGGTCTTTGGTGTATCATGTATCTCTTTAGTCCTAGTTTATAAACAACCATATTTATTTTTTAGTGAAAAAAAGAGAGAAAATAGAATAACAAAGATTTTGTATGATAAATAAAATTAATGCGTTTAAAGAGCAATATTACTTTCATTGTCATCATTCATAACTGATGTTGTGGCTTGGAGGAACAAATTTTCACTTGGATGAAATTGTACATCCTGTGATTTACCTAGTGCATTCCAAATCATAAAAGAAATTAATAAACCAGAAATTACTATGATGGACAGAGCAATTTTAGATCATTTGATGCATATTAATTCTATGATCTGCAAAAAATACAAGCACCTGCATCATAAACTGTGATAGTGCTTAGAGCAATTTTAGTTGATTGAATCAGTGCCCTTTCAATGCTGTTCTCATGCATCCCCTAGATTTTGAAGATCTATATAATTTTTTTTTTTTATAAAAAAATTATCACTTAGATGTCTGTGTCTTTTTTTTTTTTAATTAGATTTTAGCTCACTCATGATAAAAAGAACTTATAGTCAATAATTTAAGCCAGAGTATTAAACCCAAATGTCACGAAACATCGCAAGAAAATTTTTAAATCATTTATAGAAACTAAAAACCAAAAACAAGATCAGTACCTTCATCTTGGATTGATGAGGTCATAGCTTCTAGAGCTTGTGAAGGTGATGGATCAATAGCTACATAAACAAGTAAAATGGAATTCAGGAAATAAAGGATGGTTCGTATTATTGGAGGGAAACTTTCTTCATTCTAAAAAGATTTTTTTTTAAAAAAAAGTTAATTGCTCTATTTATAGTTCCTAACGAGTTTGTACACTGACCGGTCAAATTCGAAATGGAATACTCTCATTGTTTTCTTTCTCATTATTTTCTCATTATCTTATCTCCAGCTTTAGATCATGAAATTGATGGTTTAGATTTAACATTTTATGAAATTATTATTATTTTATTTTTAAAAATAAAATTTATTTTTTTATGGATTGAAATTATAAATGGTATAGATTAGATTTTAAGAGTTTAAATTAACGTATTTATGCTTATAAAAATAATTTTATAAAAAGATTGAATCTAAACCATATATTATCTTAATCTAATGGTGGATATGAGATTGGGAGAAAAAAATAAGAAAGGGGACAATGAAAGAACTCAACCCGTCAAATTCTTGTTAAGAAGCATTTTTGGATCAATTAATAAGAAATAGAGCGCCATGACAGTTATTGAGTTATTAAACATCACTAAATAAAGCAAATCAAGCTAAAATAAAGTTAAAACTTGGGAGAAATATCTATAGCATTAGAACCTAGAAAAAATATTAAGTGAAAAAAAAAATCATAAATACTTCGGGATTACAAAATAAAATTAGTACCTATGACCATTGAAGAACTGGGTACAATTGGAGCAACTGATGGAACTAAGGCCTTCTTGTACATCTCCTGATTCCTAATCTCTGAATGTATTTTTTCTAGTAGATTTAAGTTAACATAAAAAAATTAAAATAAAATAAAATAAGATTATTAGTTAATCAAAAGAATATAACAACAAAGACCAATTAAACTAGACAAAGTTGTTTTAACCATAAAAATATTGTTCTTCAACAGAAAACATCATTATTGATGGCCAAGAAAAAAAATATATTAGAACCTGCGTCCTGAACCATGCTAGGGCTTAATGTGCCTTGATGTGTAGCTTGAACCAAGGGTCTCTCAACGGTCTCATCTTGAGTTCCAAAAGCTAAACCAGAAATTAAGTTTTTTTTTTTTTAAAAAAATCATCGATTACAAAATGACACAAGATTTTAGGGGCAAAAGGAAAAAGTAAACTTCTTCCTTCTGAAAGGTTAAAAAATGAATGGTTTTTTTTTTTTTTTCTAACATTAGTAGTTTCACGCATCTCTTGAATCTCTAACTAAATAAACAAGTTCTCAAAAAAAAAAAAAAAGACAATATATATATATATATATATATATTGGCAAAGTGCTAATGAATCACTTCCTTCCATATAAATAAAAAGAATAGTACTGTATAACAAGGTAAGTACCTGCATCAACTTTTGTAAGACTTGATGTGTTTTGACTCGCTTGATCCAAAAGCGTTTCAGTGATTTCACATATATTTTGAGTGTCAGTACCTAAATAAATATAGAATATGACATGAGGTTCCTAAATAAATAAATATAGAATATGACGTGAGGTTGTAGCAATAATATAATCCAAAAGCGTCTCTTGATGGTGTCACACATCTCTTGAGTCCCCATAGGTGAATTAATCAACACCATGATAGAGTTGTTAATGAATCCAATATAATGAAGAGTTAACAAAGAAAAAGCACAAGATAAGAACCTCTGTTTCTTGTTGTGGCATGTATTTCTTGAGTTCCATCAACTAAACAAATAGTAACAATAATAGAACTTTATGAGATAAGAGTTTGTTTAGTAATAAACTAAAGTACTTTCCTTCAAAAAGTTAAAAGTCTATTAAGTTTCTTATTCAAAGGTTGTGGGTTGGTTGAACAAATTCTTGTTAGGACAAGCTTTTGAGTCATGAAACTTTTCCGACAAATTTCAGTTAACGTTATACAAAGTTAGCATCATGAATCAATCAAGCAAGAGTATTGAGCTAGAGATGCATAAAACAAGATTAGAACCTATGTCTTGTATGGTAGCAGAGTTATGTGCTTCTTGTTCTTGAGTTGTTTGAATTAAGGGTTTTTCCGTCGCCTCATTTGCCTCTAGAGTCAAAATATGCAAACAAATTCAGGACGACAGTAAAACCATTTAATTTTTATGGCTCTTTAAATTTTGTTGAAGGAAGGAAGATGAAATTGAAGATGATAGGAAGAAAAAAAGGCTGTTAAGAGGGCTTCATTTAAGGGTGATACTCCTATGTTCAGATCCTATCGGAAAGAAAAATGGAAATTCGATCTTTGCATTATGTTAATTTGCCTGATACCCAGGATAAGAAGGATAGGAATGCTGAAAGGGGTGGTGGCTGGCCTTCTCCAGCAACCCAAGGGCCATGAGTTGTATTGTGTGGATTGTCAAGGTCTTGGAACCACCCTGACTGTTCGTCATCTAAGGCTCCAGTGTAAAAAGCTTAAACCGGCCTTGGTCTTTCTCTCGGAGACTAAGATGAATTTTATGAAAGTGGAAAAAAATAAGACGAAAGCTTGGTTTTGATAATGGTTTGGTGTTTGAACCTGTGGGTCGCTCGGGAGGGTTCTGTTTATGGTGGAAAGCTGATGTGAAACTTAATGTTGGTGTAGTGGACTGGTTTTTTATACATGTGGCTAAAGTGAGTATTGGGGGAAAAGATGTTGGTTCTTCAACATTTGTTTATGGGCCTGTGATTGAATCTATGAAGCTGGATTTTTGGAGAGATTTGGAGCTTTTTATACCTTGTGATGGCACCCCATGGATTGTAGTTGGGGATTTCAATGATTGATGTTGGAGAGGGTGGATAGATGTTTGCATATACAATGGGACTGCTGATACGGCAAGGGAACTTGCTGATTTGAAGAGAAAGATTAATGATTTATGGCAGCAAGAGGAATTGTATTGGACTTAAAAGTCAAGATACAGTGGTTAAAATGTGGGGATAAAAATACAAGATTCTGTCATTTGACCACTGTTGATAGGAGGCATAGAAATAAAGTTACAAGGCTGAGAAATAATTCTAGTGAGTGGACTGACAGTGAAGAGGAAATTAGAAATTGTTTTCAGCAGTTTTATGAGAATTTATTCTCAACATTAGGAAGCAGAAATTTTGATGAAATATTGAACTCTGTCACTGAGTTTGTTCAGTTGAAGATAATCAAGGGCTGATGTGTGAAATATCTAATGATGAAACATCCAAGGCTCTTGGTCCTTATTGTTTCACAAGATTATTCTATCAAAAATCATGGGACACTGTTGCGAATCAGGGATATTCTCTTATCAGAAAATTCTTTAATTCGGGTTTTCAATTGAATGAAATTAATTGTATTGATCTCATTCTTTTACCAAAAGTTCAAAGCTCAGAATCTATGAGTGATTTCAGGCCTATTAGCTTATGTAATTTTTCATACAAAATCTTTTCTGAAGTCTTAGCTAATAGGCTTAAATCTATCCTCAACAAAGCAGTGTTGGAAAATCATAGGACTTTTGTATCAGGGAGGCTGATTCAGGATAATATTATTGTTCATGAAGTTTTTCATCATTTGAAGCATAAATTCGGTCGTCTTGAATTAACCATTAAATTGGATATGAACAAAGCCTATCACCGAGTGGAATGAGATTTCCTTATTGTTGTTCTTTTGAAAATGGGTTTCTCCAAGGAGTAGGTGGAAAGAATTTTCTGGTGCATTTCCTCAGTTGACTTTTCTCTTATGATGTCTGGTAAGCGAGTGCACAAAGTAAGCTCTCAGAGGGGTTTGAGACGAGGAGAACCACTCTCACGCTATTTGTTCATTCAGGTTAGCAATGTTCTATCTTTGGTAATTGATAAATGAGAACTAGAAGGGAAGATTGTAGGTTTTAAAATTGCAAGGGATTGCCCTCCCCTGACTCACTGTTTATTTGCAGATGATTCTGTATTTTTTCTGCAGGCTGAGATCGAAAATTATAGAAATTTGATACATATTTTTTATATGTACTGCTCGGCCTATGGACAGATGATTAATGTTAACAGGTCCTGTTTATATTTTCCCCAGAGCATTGAGGCTTTAATGAGGGAGGAAATACGATAAATCTTCCACATTGCAACCGTAGATATTCCAAGCAATTATCTCAGTCTTCCAATTACATTGGGAATGTCAAAGATCCAAGCTCTTATCCAAGAAGTGTACTCAGGGATGGAAGAAGGATTTCTTATCCGATGCTGGTAGAGAGGTATTAATAAAGGCTGTTGCTAATGCGATTCCTGTTTATTCTATGTCTTGTTTCTTATTCCTTAAATCTGTGCTTAGGCGAATAGAAGGATTAATTAATGAGTTTTGGTGGAAGAGTTCTAAAGATATAAAAAAGATCCGTTGGGTTTCTTAGCAAAGGCTTAAGAGGGACAGGCAAGAAAGAGGGTTGGGTTTCAAAGACTTCAATGCTTTTTATCTTGCTTTGCTTGCTAAGTTAGGATGGAGAATTTTGCAGGAACCAAATCAGCTCTGGGTTCGACTTCTCAAGGCCCGCTATTTTCCTAGATGTGATTTTCTATAGGCTCAAAAGGGTGGATCGGCCTCGTGGGTATGGAATAGTATACTGGCTGAGCGATCTCTCTTAGAAGGAAAAATTGCAGCAAGAATTGGGAACGGTGTGAAGAACAAAGTTTGGGGAGACCCAATAAACCCAATAAACTTATATCACCATGTCTTGGTCTGGCTTTTAAAAAATTAAAAGTTGCAGATTTGATTATAAATGGAAAGTGGTGTGTGTTTGGGATTGATGAATTTCTCTCTGCTCCTTAAAAAAATGAAATTATGAAAATTCCTTTACCTCGTGCTAGTACAAATCATAGATGGATTTGGACGGGGTAAGAAGAGTTTGTATTCTGTGAAAGAAGGCTATAAAGTGGCAAAAACTAGTGTTTTTCTGAATGGGGGTGAATCCCTGAAAACTTCTAGTTTTAATTCCAGAAGACTTTGGAAACAGTATTGAAGTTGAAAATTCCCCAAAAGATCAAATTTTTTCATGTGGAGGGATCTGTCAAAAGCTACCCCAACAATGAAAAATTTATTCAAGAGGAATTGTGGTGCGACTAATTTATGTTTGATTTGTTAAAATTCTATGCAAGATGAAGCTCATTTATTTTTACATTGTGAATGAGTGAAAAGGGTATGGTTTGGAAGTTTCTTGTCCATCCAACACCTGATTCTCTTGATTTCGATTTAAAATATGGCTGGCAATGCCGTTTTCTCATGATTGCTGTTCTCTATCGAAAATAAGTATAGTGGCAGTAATTATGTGGTTCATTTGGAAGAAAAGGTGGGATTCTTTGTTTGAGGGACATCCTCTTGATCCTAGTCTTGTCTTCTTGCAAGCAGAAAAGTGGCTACAAGAATTTTGGGATGGTCATGGGTGGAGCAAAGCTGAGGAAGGGAGGACTCCAGTTGATGGCCAGAATGTTTCTTCCAATCACAAATGGCTAAGACCAAACGGTAATATTCTGAAAATTAATACAGATTGCTCGTTTATAGAAGAATCAAAATCAGCCTCAAATCAGTTTTGTAATTAGAGACCTTAATGGTTGCATGATTGATGGCAATCATAAACTGGTCTCGGCAGATTCTGCTTTGACGGCAGAATGTAAGGCTTTATTTGAAGCTATGGCTTTTGTAAGGGATAATCAGCTGGATGATATAGTGTTTGAAATGGATAATATCTCCTTAGTTAAATACCTTAATGAGTCTATGGTGTTTCTTGAATGGAGATGTGAACCAATGTTGGAAGACCTCCTCGATATGAGAAAACTAATTAGGAACCATGTTGTGCGATGGATTCGAAAGGAAGAAAGCAAGATAGCTGATTGGGTTGCCAAAACTTCAAAGAAGGTTGTGCCCGGGTGATTGGGTCACAAGACCACCAGATCTAATGAGCTTATTAATATCTTATTTGAATGCTGATATCTTAGAGAAGGGCTAGTTTTTTTCGGTGTTTTCATGTAGTTTGTTGTTATGGGTGTCTTTAAGTTTTTGGACTTTGTTTGTACAGTTTGTTTTCTATCAATGAAGATTATTTCCGGAGGGAAAGGGGGAAAAAACAAGTTAACTTGAGAGCTGAAATATAGAAAGCGACTAGAGTATTTAAGGGAAGAAAATTAAGCCAAAATTTAAGTCGTATAAATATAATGATTATTTACGAATAAGAAGAATAAAAGAGTCATAACTCTTAATAAGTACCTGTATGTGGAGTAGGAAGTTTGTGCCTTTCTTGCTTCCCTGAATTAACAATCTCATGAGCCTTTGATTCATCAGAGCTTAATGCCCTGCTTGTACTCACACTCTGTTGATGCATTTGATTATGTTCTATATTAATACTTGAAGATGCTTTGTAGTCACCTTCAACTGCTTCTCCTTTTGCCTAATTGGGGCAGGCAAGAAAATATCTTATTATAACACTAGATGCACATTTACATTAAATAGTTCTGTGATAATAAATATTAACTAGAGCACAATACACCTGATTGCAAGAAATTTATAACGACGTGAGAATTGATACGCATCTTGGACAAATAGGCAACATAATGCTTATTTTTGCTGGAAATATTTTCAAACCCACCAATAAATATATTATCAATATTTGTTATTACTGAATTATTTTGTCTTAAAATTATCCTATAGTTTTTTCAGAGAGGTCAATGGCAGACAAAGCCGATGTTATCACCTGAAAGAGGGGGGAGGGGGATAGAAATAAAAACAAGATAAGAAGGGTAAAACAATTTTCGGAATTTACTTTTTCAACATACATACCTTGTCTATGAATAATTGTTCAATAGTGGTGTTAAGGTCATCTTTCCAACGTTTCTTTCCATTTTCCACTTCCACTAATTTCAAAAATGGGGCAATGATGACTCCAGATGAGAAATTTTGCATTTTGGGGCATCCGATCACTTCTAGTGTCACCAAAGATGGGAATATGAAGGTGTTGTATTTTCCAGAGCAAAAGCTTTTGAAGTTTGATAAACAATAGAGTTCCAAAGACTTCAAGCTTTCAAATGTGATTTCTTCTTTTGATTGTCCTTCATCATCCGTCTCCACAACCTCCTGTAGCATCCCACAATTGCTAACTTTTAACCATTTGAGGTGGATGAGACTTTTGGCTGTGCAAATTGTCATGAAGTACATAAGCCCGTTGCAATCCCTCACTTCCAAGTCAGTTAAATTTTTGAAAGATGTAGAAGGTGGTGCCAATCTTGTTATCCTTGAACATTCCCACATACTCAGATCTTCAAGGTTTTGAACAAGTGGATGTGATGATGCGTCATCATCATTCCATATATGCTCAAGCTGCTCCAATTGATATAGCCACAACTTCTTAATTTGGGTGGTGTTTCCAACACTACAATGATCGAATTCTCTTGAAATAAAGAGTGTTTCAAAAGAACTATAACACGTTATAAGTGTTGTTGTAGCTGAAAATTTTTGGATGAAATCATCTAGAAATTTTGCTGGAGTTTCCTGAAAAGATTGTAAACGAAGTACTTTCGTCCTTTGAAAGAGTTTTTTCTCATAATTTCCATTCAATATCCTCCTAGCATCCTTTTCTGTTAGTGATAACTCCTCCAAGTTTTCTGATACCTAAAAAGTCAATAATTTGTTTATTTCATCATTTAATCAGTTAATAGAACTCATTTCTTGGCAAAACACATGTATAATTATAGGGTATGTATTTAGCCACCACAAATATAGTTATGCTATATATGTCTATTAGATTGCCTCAACCATCATTTTGTTTAAAAATAAATAAATTAAAACAGAGAAATATTTGGAAAAAGAGAGTGTATATACCTTTTCAATATCAAATAAAGCTTGTTGGATTGGCAAGTCAACACAAACCCCTCTATGCTGCTGGGAATCGATTTGTCCAAATGTAAATATTTGCAATGCTTCACATTGGCCCACATTTAATACCTTCAATGAAGGACACTCTAGAGTATATCTTTTTGGATAGAAAGCATTGACCTGCATCAAACGTAGTAGCCTAAAGATTCTTAGCAGAGGAAAGAAAAAATTAAGCTCCTCGAATCCTTCTTCATTTGCAACAATGTTCTCAACACCACAGGACTCAATGTTTAGCTCTTCAAGCTGCCTCAACTCTTGGCATAATGATGGTGTAAACACATATTTCAAGTTTGGGCATTCATCAACTTCAACAATTTGTAAATTTCCAAAGCTGATTATTTCTCCTGCTTCTCTGTTCCATATGTGTTTTAAATTTGGGAGCCCCGAGAGTGTTAGTTTTTTCAACCCACTAACTCCCTTTGATTCCACTGCTTTATCATTCAATGCTTTTACATCAAATACTGCTTCTAATGATTCACACCCTGCCACTTCCAGTTCCTCCAGTTGCAGTAAATTTGATGAAAAAATCATGTTGGATAAGAATGTGCATCTATGCACCACCAGATGCTTCAAGTTGCAGAATATTTTTTGCCCATCTTGGCCATACCATAGTTGTTTCAGCTCTGGCACCTGCATGTGCAATTGATTACCAAGGTAAGTGATAATAAAAGGGCATTAAAACACATTAACCAATGTCTTGGACAAGATTGATGCATATGCCATGAACAATTAACTTATTGACTACTGACAGAGAATTAATAAAGAGAACAAAGTCATTTTCTTAATGATTTTCTTAAGTTTCAACATAGTTAGATAACTTTAGATGGATTTGAATTTTAAATTTAAAACCCTTTATTCGGGTAATATAAAAAAAAAAAACTTTAAAATGAATATTGAATGACAGAAGTTTGAGCAAGAATAATAATTTATTTGGATTTGAAATAACTAAATTAGAGTAAGTATGTAAAACCCTAAGAAAATGGTGGTGGTGGTGATGGATCCTTGGACATATCCCTTAAACGAATAAACACATAATATCTCTAGAGAATTCACCTAGAGCCCAGAAATCCTTGGATACATCCCTCACAAACGAATGATGGTGGTGGTGGTGGTGGATCCTTGGACACATCCCTCACAAACAAATAAACACATAAAAAATCTAATTAGCTATTTTCTTTAAAAGACGAGCCATACCTCTTGAAGTGTGAAAACTGGCTGTTGCATTGTGACATGGAGATTGTCATCAGAAAGTCTTTCTTGGCTACAGGTACCTTGTGTCTTGAACAGCTTCAATTTCTCACAATTGCGGACATCTATTTTTTTCAACGATGAACAAGATAAACTATGATTTCCAGCAAAAAATCCCTGCAAATCTTGTAAATTCCAAAGCACCATTGAGGTTAATTGATCAAACTCAAATTTGACAGGGTCATCTATGGCTTCTTCTCTGTTGGAAACAATTTCCTTCATCTTTTCAGCATCGATTATTATAATTGTTTCAAGTTGAGGTAGTTGCTTAGCTGCGGAAAATGGAAAAAGGTGTTCTAAATCTCCACAGCCTAGAACAGCCACAACTTGAAGACTCTTAAAGCGAAGACTTGATTGAGGATCTTTACTCCAAATTTGTTTCAACTTTGGCAATCGAATTAGGGTTAGATTCTTGAGCCGTGTTGTATCATCACCATTGTGTCTCCCATTGTCACCCAATTGGAAAACTTCCTGCATTGAGTTGCAGTCATCAACGATCAATGTCTCAAGAGTTTCAAATGCTCCGTGCATATATATTGGAAATATATGCTCAATTTTTTGGCAGCTTTTTACTATGAATGTCTCAAAGCTGCACATGGAATTTGGTGTTAGGACAGGGTGCCATATTGTCTCCAAGTTTTCCATGTCTTCTATACTTAATGTTTCCAATTTGGGTAAATCCACCTGCGTCATTAACAAATTTTCACATGTCAATTGTTTGTAAACATTTATCTCGGGCAGTTTTTTATTAATAAATATTCAACTAATCTTGTTTACAAGTTCCCGCAAACAAACATGATCTGTTGAATAGGATATATAAGAACATAAATTCTTGTTGCATTAATCTTAATTTAAAAATGAATACTGATGAATTTACTATGAGCAATGTGATTGTGGACCCCTTTAACACCATTTAATTGGCAGAGGAAAAGTGACTAAAAGTAGTTGTTCAGTGGATGTTTTGTGTGTTTCTATAAATTAACTTATATGAAACTGTATATGTATGTGCATCCGCGCGTGTATGTGTAAATATATCATAAGAACTTGAAGCGAGTCCCACACCTGATGAAATGTCGCAGATTGCTCATCATGGATATCACCTTCCTCATCAACATCATCTTCTTTTTCTTCTTCTTCTTGAGAATTTATTTTCCACATGTGCTTGAGCTGAGGTAAATGAGAGAGTTTTATTGTTTTCAGACGAATGATCACCTTCGCTGACATTCCCCTCTCATTCATGTTGGTTAGATCAAACACAGCTCCAAGAGAATCACATTCACTTACTTTTAGTTCTTCCAAGTTGGAGAGCGCTTGCAGCAAGTTTAAAGGAAGAAGCACATGTGACAAAAAGTCACATCTATGCACTACTAGATTTGTCAAATTACCGAAAATACCCTGCTGAACATAGCTGGACCATAAGTCTTTTAATTCAGAATATTCAGATAGCTCTAGATGCTTGGCACTACGGAATGCCACCTGCCAAAATTGATGATAGGCTGCGTTATTTAAAAAAGAAAAATAATTACAGCAAACTAAATTTTTATAAGCCAAGTCACAACATAAAATATCCTCTAAAACCAAATTAAGCATATAAACAATAGGATTTGGCTACTGTTTTGCAAATAGCTATCATAATATTAAGTGAAAGGAAATTACAAGTAAAGATCATTATACAAGGAAAATAATAATCCTTGTCTTCTTGTAGGCTGATTAATTGCCTTTGTTGAAAACATACCTTGACTTGGAACATCTTGTTCACTGTATTGTTTAGGTCATCTTCACAAAACCATTTTTTATCTTGTTCCTCTGTCAGTATCTCTCGAAGCAATGGTGTGCTTGTGTTACTCATGGAGAAGTTCTCCATTCTTGCACATTGCCTTATTACAAGTTTCTCCAACACTGGAAGCTTCAAGCAGCAAACAATACAAGAGCAAAACATTTTGAGTTTTGGTAAATATTCAAGTTCCAAAACTTTTAAGCTTCGGAATGCAATTTCACAAATGCTCTCCCCACCCGCTTCTTCCACAATTTGCTCAACTAAATCACACTTTATTATCTTCAATGTTGTTAAATTAACCAAACTTCTTGCAGTTGAGGAGGTAATTAAACAAATCAATCCTTTGCAATTTTTCACTTCTAACCATGTCAAGTGATTAAATGTTACTGAGGAAGGCACCAAGTGCTTCAAACTGGAACATTCATCCACGTATAAGCATTCAAGAACTTCAAGAACTGGGTCCAATTGGCATCCCTCTTTACATATATGCTGGAGTTCATACAATCTACTTAGATGCAACACCTTGAGTCGTGTTTTAACCTCAATTTCTCCATTCTCATCTTGAGGCCTTTCATCTGGGAATATCACCGTGAAAGACGTATCTTGAATACCTAGCCTCTCAAGACTGGATATATTTTGTAGAAACCAATATGGAGAAGGATCTTGAGCACCAAATTCAGACAACCGCAACAACTTGAGTTGGCAAAATTGGTCCCTTGGAACTTTTGATTGAAATATCATTTTAGCATCCTCATTGCTTATATATAAGTTCTCTAAGTTGTTAATTACTGATGGGTCTGCTTTTGTCGCTAAAGCAGTCAATTAAACTAGGTCCTAATTAATTATGCAATATAGGGTCAACCTAGGTCATTTTCCCAAGGAGCAAGTTGTGGGTTTTTCTTCAGGTTGAATTAAGGTGATGAAAAATGCAAATAAAATAAAACTCAACTACCTAAATGCAAGATGATAATGATTCTAAAACCTAAATGAGAATGGAACTAATCTAGATGAGAATGCAAATTTGGGGGGTTTTTGTTTTGAGAAAATAATTAGAATCCTAAGAAAAGAAATTAACTAAAAGTGAATCAACCAATTTATGAGGATGAGGGGACAACTCAGGAATTGCATAGAGTTAACTTTCCTAGCCCAAACCAATTAATTAGACCAAAGGAGGTAATGAAAGATTGGAATTAATAATTTTAATCAACTAATTGAAACATGGGAAACCCTCAAGTTCAATAACACCTAAGCCATTAGAAAACTCATAATGGAATACGTGCTAGTTAATTAAACTCATTAAAACCCAGTCACAATTAATTTCTAAATAATTTTGGAATCTTGTTCACAATCGTCCAATTAAACAACTAAACAATTTATCAATCTAATTAAACAATTAAATCGATAAACCCAATTGACAATCAAATTAATAATGAAAACTCAATTATTAAATCAATTGACAATCAAAGGGTTGCAAACAAAAATTCCAGCAATTATGCTCAAATCCAAATTATCAAATAAATCTGAAATAAATGATATGTTTACAATCTAAAACTAGATTGTTCTCAAGAAAGCAAATTGAAACTATCTAAAACTAAATAATTTCAAAGTCTTCAAACAATTCGATAAAAGGAAAAACACTCCCTTGTGGTCTTCAATTGTAAAACCCTAGGCTCTAGCTTTCTCCATGCTCCTCCCAAGTTGCCTCCTCAAAAGTGCTTAAGCTTCCATGGAAATATTATCTCCTTCAAATATTATACACCTCATGGCCGTTTAATTAATAAATGAAGAATTCAATTGCCCCTCGGTTGACGCGCATCACCCACTGGATGAGAGTTGAGGTAATTGATTAAATCAATCTCCTTAGACACCACGTATTCACTGGAAAGGAATGTGCCAAGGTATTTAATGGATAAAAGGAGGTGGGCCCGTGGTTGGAGAAATTGATGATTGAATTGAGGAATGAATTGATGAATCAAAACTGATTCTTTGCTTCTGCGTCTTCAGCCTCCTGCTCGTGCGTATCCGTTCGCGGCTCTCCAGGAGAGCGTGTATCAATCTCGTGTGCGTGAATGTGCCGCCTCACCAGGTTCAGCGGCTAGGTTAAATAATATGGGGAGGAAGAGATTTTGGGTACCAACTTGAGCCAACTAAAATTCCAAAAGCCCAACAAAATTCCACCATTAGATCTTCTTTTAGCTTCCAAGTTTAATTCTCCATCGTAGGATCTTCCAATATGCTTTTTCTTATCCTGCAAGAATTAAATAAAATCGTGATCTATCATATATTTAGAAATATTATTCAATCACAAGATCTCAATCAGAATAATAACAATTTAAGTCCAATAATCTTATAATTAATTCTGATTTATATTATTTCCTAAAATAGGCTAACAATCCAAATATTGCCTAATAAATCCAAATTAGCCTAAAATAGTCCCCAAAATAAATGAATAAAGCGGGATAAAATATATTAAATTGGGATTTATCAACTCCCCCACACTTATCATTTGCACTCCTGGGCAAAACAAATCAAGACCATGGGAGAACAACAATAAAAAAACAAAAACAAAACAAAAGCAAACTAAAACTTCAAAAGTGAATGTTCCAACCACAAGCAAAAAGTAAACAAAAGTATTTCAGCACCTCTCATATCCAAGTGATCTTCTCATAAATTAAGAAAGAAAACATTATGGCAATTTACTTGACAAAGAGGAACACAAGCTAGAAATCCCTCACCAAAGATAATGTGTATGTCACTCATCACTCAAAAGTGTATAGGTTTATGTT
Source organism: Acacia crassicarpa (assembly GCA_034222035.1). Taxonomy (NCBI): domain Eukaryota; kingdom Viridiplantae; phylum Streptophyta; class Magnoliopsida; order Fabales; family Fabaceae; genus Acacia; species Acacia crassicarpa. The sequence continues at coordinate 46,771,163 of JAWXYG010000006.1, read as the reverse complement.
TACGCTCAACTCATCCCTATCAAATTCTCTTTCCATAGGCTTGACAAGAATCTAAGTTCTTCACCGCTAATAAAACAAGTGTATTCATAAATCAAAAGGACTTTTATTAGGTTGTGATGGGGCTCAGGTCAAGAAAGAAAGGGTGTGGTGTTTGGAAAAACAAAGTTGAATATCTTAAAAGATGAAGAGAACGTTACCATAGAGAATATTAGATGCAAGAAACCAAACTAAATTTGAACTGGGTCATCATTCTTTTTCTTTTTTTTTTGCTTTTTTTCCTTCCTTTTTTTCCATTTTTTCTCAATTTTTTTCAACTCTTTTTTTTTTCAATTTTTCTTCTTCTTCTTCTTCTTTTTTTTTTTCATTTCTTTCTTTCTTTTTCAAAATAACATACCATATTTTCCATAATAACCCAATTCCTAATAATTTTTCCGCATGTTCTTTCATCCAAAAGAGATAAATACAATGCTCTTCAACTCTCAAGACATTCAAAAGGGTAGAGTTTTTTTTTTTTTGGGCTATGGGTGTAGACAAAATGGAAAAATAAATAAATAAATAGGCTCAAAGGGCTAAACAAAGGATATATGCATGAAAATGGTAGGCCTTTTGGCTTATCTGACTAAAATGAAATGAATGCCTTTATCATCTTTATGAATACTCATGCATAAAATGCAGCCTCAAATAAGATTCAAGTCAAGTTCTAGATCAAGCAAAGAGATAGGGGTACACACTAAAAAAATATATATATGCATTAGGCTCAAAATCTCACTGGGAATATGATCACTAGCCTAAATTCACCAAAATCAAATCCATTGCCACTAGGTTCACAAACTCAAAACATGATCAATCACTTTTTAAATCAAGAATGCATCATACTAAAGTTACTCAAAACTTGCAATTTTCGCATTCAACACAGTTGATCCCTCCCCCACACTTAAACACTGCAGTGTCCTCAATGCAAAACAGTCATAATAGATCACAAAGTCAAGTAATACGTAGTACTACACAACGCAGTAACATGACAATAAATAATATGACAAAGCAAAATAAAAGAGTGAAGAGAGGAATACAACCGAGATCTACGTGGTGTCACTTAGTGCAGCAACCTCCACTGCCTGAGTGGAGAATCCATCAAAGTACGGCTTTAAGCGGTGTCCATTGACAGTGAAGCATTTTCCATGTGGCTCCCTTTTGATCTTCACAGCTCCATAGGGGAAAACATCAGTGACAATGAAAGGTCCCTCCCATCGAGAGCGAAGCTTTCCAGGCATGAGTTTCAAGCGGGAAACATAGAGTAGAACTTTCTGGCCCACTTGAAAGTCTCTTTTCATGATAAGTTTGTCATGGGCTGCTTTAGTTCTTTCCTTATAAATTCTAGCATTCTCATAAGCTTCTCTTCTTAATTCCTCAAGCTCTTGCAATTGCAACTTCCTTTCAATACCGGCACTATCAAGATCGAGATTGCACCTTTTAATTGCCCAATATGCCTTGTGCTCCACCTCCACTGGCAAATGACATGCTTTGCCATAGACAATCCTGTATGGAGACATGCCGATGGGACTTTTATATGCTGTGCGATATGCCCAAAGTGCATCATCGAGCCGTTTACTCCAATCCTTCCGGTTAGGTTGCACTGTCTTTTCTAAAATGTGCTTGATTTCTCTATTAGAGAGTTCTGCCTGACCATTCGTCTGAGGATGGTATGGGGTGGCCACCTTATGCATCACCCCATACTTACCAAGCAAGCTCTGCAAACTCCGATTGCAAAAATGAGTCCCTTGATCGCTAACGATGGCTCTAGGAATGCCGAATCTGCAAAGAATGTGAGAGCGAACAAAAGAAACCACTACAGAAGAGTCATTAGTACGAGTGGGGATTGCCTCAACCCACTTTGACACATAATCCACAGCTAGCAGGATGTACACATAACCAAATGAAGTGGGAAAGGGTCCCATGAAATCAATTCCCCAAACATCAAAGACTTCACAGAATAATAAGGGTTGTTGGGGCATCTCCTGCTTCCTAGAAATATTACCCACAAATTGACACCTAGAACATTTCTTACAAAACTCATGGGCATCATGAAACAGACTTGGCCAAAACAATCCACTTTCCAAAACTTTCCTAGCAGTACGCTTAGCACTAAAATGTCCCCCACATGCAAGAGTATGACAAAAAGTCAGGACAGAATCAAATTCAACATTAGGAATGCATCGCCTAATAATTTGATCACTACAAATATGCCACAAGTAGGGATCATCCCATATATAGAATTTAACATCTCTCTTAAACTTATTCAATTGATGTTTATTCATGTCATCGGGCAGAATAGATGCAACTAAATAATTAGCAATGTCAGCATACCAAGGAATAGAAGCAACTACCTCACAGAGCCTTTGATCAGGAAAGTCATCTAAAGGTGGAGATGTTACCATAGGTGTTTCAATTCTACTCAAATGATCAGCTACCATATTCTCTGCACCACTCTTATCACGAATCTCCACATCAAACTCTTGTGTCAGAAGCACCCACCTAATGAGGCGGGGTTTGGAGTCCGGTTTCTTAAACAAGTACTTGATCGCTGAGTGATCAGTAAACACAGTCACCTTCGCATGAAGTATGTAGGATCGAAATTTCTCGAGCCCAAAGACAATTGCAAATAACTCTTTCTCTGTGGTAGTATAGTTAGCTTGAGCAGCATCTAAAGTCCTAGATGCATAGGCTATGATACGTTGTCTCTTTTCTACTTTCTGGGCAAGAACGACACCTAATGCATAATCAGATGCATCACACAAGAGCTCAAATGGAAGGCTCCAATTAGGTGGTTGAATGATAGGGGGTGTAGTGAGTTTCTTCTTTAACTCATCCCATGCATACCTGCAAGCATCATCAAAAACAAAACCCACATCTTTCTGCAATAAACGAGACAATGGCAATGCTATCTTACTAAAATCCTGAATGAATCTTCTATAAAATCCAGCATGCCCAAGAAATGAACGTACATCCTTCACACATGAGGGATATGGAAGAGAGGAAATAATATCAACTTTAGCTTTATCAACCTCAATACCATCATGTGAAACAACATGGCCCAAAACAATTCCCTTCTTAACCATGAAATGACATTTTTCAAAATTCAACACAAGATTATATTGAATGCATCTTTCCAGAATCATGTCCAAACTAGCTAAGCATACATCAAAAGAATCACCATAAACAGTGAAATCATCCATGAAAACTTCCATGCAGTGCTCAAGAAAATCAGAGAATATGGAAACCATGCAACGCTGAAAAGTACCTGGTGCATTACATAAACCGAATGGCATGCGTCTATATGCAAAGGTTCCAAAAGGACATGTGAATGTGGTTTTATCCTGGTCCTCAGGTGCAATAGAAATTTGGAAATAACCAGAAAAACCATCCAAAAAGCAGTAATGTGATTTACCAGCTAGTCTTTCTAACATTTGATCTATGAAGGGAAGGGGATAATGATCCTTTCGAGTCACCGAATTCAATCTTCTATAGTCAATACATACTCTCCAACTGTTTTGAACTCTAGTTGGAACTAGCTCACCTTCATCGTTACGAACCACAGTAATACCAGTTTTCTTAGGTACTACCTGAACTGGACTTACCCATCGACTGTCAGAAATAGGGTAGATTATACCTGCAGAAAGAAGTTTAGAGACCTCTTTCTTTACCACATCAAGGATTAGTGGGTTGAGTCGTCGCTGTGGCTGTCGAACAGCTTTGGCACCATCTTCTAATAAGATCCGGTGCGTGCACACATTTGGGCTGATTCCAGGGATATCAGCAAGAGTCCATCCAATAGCTTTCATCCGTCGCCTAAGTACTTCTAGCAGGCGGGTCTCCTCATCAGCAGCTATGTCACTAGCTACAATCACAGGAAGTGTCTTGTCTGTCCCCAAGTATGCATACTTCAATGAGTCAGGAAGTGGCTTTAACTCCAAAGATGGAGCTTGTTGAATTGAAGGTATGAGCGGCTTCAATTCAACATCAGTCAGACTAGAAACCTGCACAACAGACTCACAAACAGAAGAGCAAACTTTCCCACTTTGGGGAGTATTAGTAGAAACTGCAAGAGAAGAAGAATCACAATCAACATCAATAGTGCCATCAGTAGCACTCAGGTCAGAGATAGAATTAGAATCAGAGATCTCCCCATCAGAAATGTGATCAATGCTAATCAATAACTTGGAATCAGATACTGAAGATAAATCAGTTTTATCCATGGCATCAATCACACTAAGTAACTGAGAAAGTCCATCAGAACCAAGAGTAGTATCGAATACATGACTACTAGAATCACTAATGCTACAAATAGGCATAGAAACATCATGTCTAGAATGTCTCATAATCTCAATAGCATCAGTGAAAATATCAATATCAGTATCATTAAGGTCAGAACATGCATCACAATTACCAATTTTAGCACATGAGCAAGAGATAGTATCATCTAAACCAGCAATATCACAGGATCTACTAAGCATACTCTCTTTAAGGTTTACAACAGAATCATCTGTAATAGCATCAATAGCATTAACATCAATCTCTGCACAATCATCAAGGGGATGTCTCATAGATTCAAGCACATTAAATTTAATAGTTTCACCAGCAAATTCTAGAGTAAGGCTACCAGCATGCACATCTATCATAGCTCTAGCAGTTTTAAGGAAAGGTCTACCTAAGATTAAAGATGAATGTCCTTTCTGCCTAAACCGACCATCATCCATATCAAGAACATAGAAGTCCGCAGGGAATATGAAATCTTTTACCTTAACCAAGATGTCCTCCAGGACGCCTTCTGGGACTGTGCAACGTCTATCAGCAAGGGATGCAACAAGATTTGTGGGTTTAAGCTCTACACCCTTGAGTTGATCAAAGACTGATTTTGGCATAACATTAATAGCGGCTCCCAAATCTGCTAAGGCATCGGAGAATTCAACATCACCAATAGTGCAAGGTATGAGAAAACTACCAGGATCTTTACACTTCATTGGCATTGGCATTTGATAAAGAGAGGAGACAACTGCCCCTAAGTCAACCTTGCCTTCATGCTTAAACTTTCTCTTTGTAGTACACAATTCTTTCAAGAATTTTGCATATTTGGGCACTTGTGTGACTAAGTCAACTAGTGGAACATTAATCACCACCTTCTTGAATATATCAAAGATTTCATTGAACATCTCAGCTTCCTTCTTTCTCTTTTGAGTCTTAGCTACCATAGTAGGAAAAGGTAGGGCCTGCTTGATCACTTGTTTTCCTTCATCCTCCTTTTCTTGTTCTTCATTAGGCACCACATGTGTTTTTGGTAAGGTGGACGGATCCTGTAATGTGGAAGCAGAAGGAGAGTCATGAGCAACTTCCTTATCTTTTGAAGTATTGATGGTAACAGGATCTGCAGAGGGGATTGTCTTCCCACGTCGAAGAGATATAGCATTGACTCCACCTATATTAGGATTTTGCTGAGTTCCAGCATTTGGATTGGTTACCACTTGAGATGGAAGCCTTCCTGAACCTTGACTCTGTGTATTATCGTGTACATTAGACAATTGACCAAGATGAGTTAGAAGAGTTTCAAATTGTTGTTGCTGTAATTGCTGCTGTTGTTGCTGTTGCTGCTGCAATTGCTGCTGTAATTGCTGCTGCTGTTGCTGCTGCTGTTGCATTAGGATTTTCATCATAGCTTCCATCTTGCTATCCCATTTTGAACCCTCATCTTGCACTGGCACTGATTGTCTACCCTGTTGAAACATTTTGCCACTAGAATTTCCACCTTGATTAAACTGTGCTTGCTGAGGTTGGCCATTTCCATATCGAAGATTTGGATGGTCACGCCATCCAGGATTATATGTATTGGAGTAAGGATCATATTTTTGGCCACCTTGATTCATGGGTCGAGAGGGATATATTGCATTGCAGGATTCAGCTCCGTCATTCAGGTAGGGGCAAGAGTCAGTAACATGAGTGGCTAGAGAGCAGATAGAACAGAGTGGCCCTATTAAAGCAGAAGAGGTAGGCTGTGGGGTGAAAGAAGTAGAGGGCCCCATAGGATTGACCATATTAGAAGAATTTTGCATATGGGACATAGCCATTTTTTCCACAGCAGATGTAAGCCTATCAATTTTACTCTCCAGGCGAGAATCAGAATTAGAAGAAAGCAATCCCACCTCATTAACTTTTACGGGTTGTCTAGAACCAAATTGTTGGCTGTTCTTAGCTTTCTTTTCAATCAATTCCCAAGCATCATTGACAGTCAGGTCAAGAAGACCACCACCAGCAGCCGAATCTAACAATTCTCTCTCTAAAGGTAAGAGCCCTTCATGGAAGTATTCAATCAATAATGTATCTGCAATTTGATGGTGAGGGCAGCTAGCACATAGTGCTTTAAAACGCTCCAAGTACTCATATAAAGTTTCCCCAACAATTTGTTGACATCTACTTATGTCTTTCCTGATAGATGTGGTGCGAGAGGCTGGGAAATACCTTTCCAAGAAAAGTTTCTTCAGTTGATTCCATGAAGTAATAAATCCAGGGGGCAAACCAAGCAACCAGCTTTTAGCAGATCCTTCCAAAGAGAATGGGAAGGCACGCATCTTAATTTGATCTTCAGTCACATTAACCGGTTTCATAGCAATGCAAACCATGTGAAACATCTTCAAGTGATTGTATGCTTCCTCCCCTGAAAGACCATTAAATTTTGGAAGTAAGTGTATCAATCCAGATTTCAACTCAAAATTCACATTAATATCAGGATAATTGATGCACCAATTTTGAAAATGCAAATCAGGTGAACCCAATTCATTAATGGTCATAGTAGGATTAACAACATGAGCATTTGGATTTACATTATTACCAGCATTAACAACAGCATGAGCGTTTGGAATTGCATTATTATCACCGTCCATATTGACCTTAGATTCAAAGGATTCAACAATGGGCTTAACAGAAGAACTATTGCCTACAAAAGTACTCACTCTAGTTCTTCTTCGTTGGTGAAAAGTCCTCTCAATCTCAGGATCAAAGTCAAACAATTTCTCAGAAGAGGATCGGGTCATGCAATAAACAACCACCTACGAAGTCACCTAAAAACTCAAACCTAAAGCCTAACCGTTGCTCCCCGGCAACGGCGCCAAAATTGATGGGTCTGCTTTTGTCGCTAAAGCAGTCAATTAAACTAGGTCCTAATTAATTATGCAATATAGGGTCAACCTAGGTCATTTTCCCAAGGAGCAAGTTGTGGGTTTTTCTTCAGGTTGAATTAAGGTGATGAAAAATGCAAATAAAATAAAACTCAACTACCTAAATGCAAGATGATAATGATTCTAAAACCTAAATGAGAATGGAACTAATCTAGATGAGAATGCAAATTTGGGGGGTTTTTGTTTTGAGAAAATAATTAGAATCCTAAGAAAAGAAATTAACTAAAAGTGAATCAACCAATTTATGAGGATGAGGGGACAACTCAGGAATTGCATAGAGTTAACTTTCCTAGCCCAAACCAATTAATTAGACCAAAGGAGGTAATGAAAGATTGGAATTAATAATTTTAATCAACTAATTGAAACATGGGAAACCCTCAAGTTCAATAACACCTAAGCCATTAGAAAACTCATAATGGAATACGTGCTAGTTAATTAAACTCATTAAAACCCAGTCACAATTAATTTCTAAATAATTTTGGAATCTTGTTCACAATCGTCCAATTAAACAACTAAACAATTTATCAATCTAATTAAACAATTAAATCGATAAACCCAATTGACAATCAAATTAATAATGAAAACTCAATTATTAAATCAATTGACAATCAAAGGGTTGCAAACAAAAATTCCAGCAATTATGCTCAAATCCAAATTATCAAATAAATCTGAAATAAATGATATGTTTACAATCTAAAACTAGATTGTTCTCAAGAAAGCAAATTGAAACTATCTAAAACTAAATAATTTCAAAGTCTTCAAACAATTCGATAAAAGGAAAAACACTCCCTTGTGGTCTTCAATTGTAAAACCCTAGGCTCTAGCTTTCTCCATGCTCCTCCCAAGTTGCCTCCTCAAAAGTGCTTAAGCTTCCATGGAAATATTATCTCCTTCAAATATTATACACCTCATGGCCGTTTAATTAATAAATGAAGAATTCAATTGCCCCTCGGTTGACGCGCATCACCCACTGGATGAGAGTTGAGGTAATTGATTAAATCAATCTCCTTAGACACCACGTATTCACTGGAAAGGAATGTGCCAAGGTATTTAATGGATAAAAGGAGGTGGGCCCGTGGTTGGAGAAATTGATGATTGAATTGAGGAATGAATTGATGAATCAAAACTGATTCTTTGCTTCTGCGTCTTCAGCCTCCTGCTCGTGCGTATCCGTTCGCGGCTCTCCAGGAGAGCGTGTATCAATCTCGTGTGCGTGAATGTGCCGCCTCACCAGGTTCAGCGGCTAGGTTAAATAATATGGGGAGGAAGAGATTTTGGGTACCAACTTGAGCCAACTAAAATTCCAAAAGCCCAACAAAATTCCACCATTAGATCTTCTTTTAGCTTCCAAGTTTAATTCTCCATCGTAGGATCTTCCAATATGCTTTTTCTTATCCTGCAAGAATTAAATAAAATCGTGATCTATCATATATTTAGAAATATTATTCAATCACAAGATCTCAATCAGAATAATAACAATTTAAGTCCAATAATCTTATAATTAATTCTGATTTATATTATTTCCTAAAATAGGCTAACAATCCAAATATTGCCTAATAAATCCAAATTAGCCTAAAATAGTCCCCAAAATAAATGAATAAAGCGGGATAAAATATATTAAATTGGGATTTATCAATTACCTATGCCATGCAAGGGAAAAAGTTGAAACCTAATGTAAATATTATAAAAGAGGTTTAAGATATTAAAAGCAAACAAGCAACAAGACCATGAGAGCGTAAGACCAAATAGACGCATGTCTAGGGCCCACTTTGTGCAAGTTTTTATTTATATTTCTAGAACCACCATGCAAAACACACGTTAAATATGGGTATCATTACCATTTTATTTGGTATGCTCCATATAGAAAAGGGATAGGTTATGGTCAGTGTAAGTGGTAACTAGTATAAAGTAAAAAAATTTATTAAAGTATTTAGACATTGAAGAAAATTGTATTAATCTTAAAAAATTCTTAGGTTTCAATGAACAAGGTCTTGATTATTTTCTGAATTGAGGGTATTGAGAGAAGTTTTATCATAAGCAATTAACACTCCAATAGAAGTGTTAAAATATATCAAAAAATTATCTTCTTTTTCTAAAAGAAGTTTTTCAAAATTAAAATTACTTATATCATATTTAAGATTAACCATGTTTCCAGAAATATTGAATGAATTAGCAATATTATCAATTAAAATTAAGATTTTAGACTTTACTTGTGAAACTTTGATACATGATTTTGCAGTTCAAAAAATAACAAAGGTATAATTAGCTATTTCCTAAAAGATGAGACATACCTCTTCTAATGTGAAAAGTGATTGCTGCATTGAGACTGAGAGATTATCATCATAATGTGTTCCTTGGCTACTCATACTTTGTGTCTTGAATAGCTTTAATTTCTCACATTTCCAGACATTTAATTCTTTTAAGGATGAACAAGATAAACTATGATTTCCAGCATAAAATCCCTGCAAATCATGTAAATGCCAAAGCACTATTGAGGTTAGTTCATCAAACACAAAATTGACAATGTTATGTAATGGTTCTTCTCTTTTGGAAACAATTTCCTTCATCTTTCCAGCATTCTTTATTGTAATTGCTTCAAGTTGAGGTAGGTGCTCAGCTATGGTGAAAGGAAAAAGGTACTCTAAATGTCCACAGTGCTCAACACGTACAACTTGCAGACTCTTGAAGCAATGACCTGATTGAGGATCTCTGCTCCAAACTTGTTTCAGTTGTGGCAATCGAAGTAGTGTGATATACTTGAGCTGTGGTTTATCATCTGCACTGTCACCTAATTGGAATATCTGTTGCACTGTCTTACAGTCTTCAACCTCCAAAGTCTCTAGAGTTGCAAATGCTCCATTCATATATTCTGGAAATATTTTCTCAATTTTTTCACAATTTTTTACTTTGAGTGTCTTAAGGAAGGCCAAGGAATTTGAAGCCAGGATGAGATGCCATATAGTCTTTAAGTTTTGCATGTCTTTTATGATTATTGCTTCCAATTTAGGAAAAAGCACCTGTCATCCATTTGCAAGGTTATGACTTATGAGTGACCAAAAAAAAATGTAAAATGTAAATCATTAACCATGGATATTTTATAGTTATACAAGAATCTGATTCGTTTTACATTTATTTTAATTTCATACCAACATGCTCTTTCAAAAGTAAATTATTGAATTTCAACTTCATAGAACAAGACTATGACTGATAAAAATTACTGCAACTACCCAATAAAGTCTTGTCGGTTCAAATTCAACTATTTACCTCTCCATCTGCCACGCCATTTATCTCCTCTGTAGCAATTATCTCCTCCATCAGATCACATTTACTTATTTCAAGTTGCTTGAGATTTGAAAGCCTTCCAACCATAGAGGACGGGAATAAATACTTCAAGCCACTACAATCCTCTACAGTCAAGTTGGCCAAATTATGGACCAAATAAGATGCTGAAGACTCATCCCAAATTTTTTTCACATTAACCGAACTCAACTTCAGAGTTTCCAAATTAGAAAATTTAACCTGTGAAAAAATAGTTTCAGTTTCACTGTAGTAAAAGAAATACCCAGTAAATTGTGTGCACATAATGTTAATATTGGGAATTTTGATTAACCATGGATATCCCAAAACTGACATCCAAAAACTGACACCATTCATTTACAAGAATATGCTGATGAATCTTGTTTGAGAAAAATTAAAGTAAAATGTCATTTCTCAAAGAAAAGAAATTATCAATCATTGGATACTGCTCAACTTGATTGGTATATATAAAAAAATTGAAGAATATACCTTGGCATTAAAAAACGGTGTTGAAATATTAACCCTCGACAAGTTCTCCATAGTTTCTAGAGAAGACGTCCACTCATGAGGGCAAAAATAGTCAATGGTTGGCAAATGTTGCAAAGTCAACGAGCGCAATGGAAGAAACTCAATCTTCTCATCAAAAATTTTGCCACTATTTGTACTATCTACAAAGATAATCATCTTCATAGAACTACATTCAGAAACTTCAATCTCAACATGTTGAGAAAAAGCTTTGACCATAGAAATAGAGAAGAGATATACCAATTGGTCACAATTTCTTACTCTAACAACCTTGAGCTTGCCAAAAGAATTATCCCTAACAGAGCTATGACATATCTTCATCAAGTTATTGAGATTGTGGAGTACCATTGTCTCCAATTTTGGGAACAAAACATGAGTTTGATTCCTCTTAATTGGGTCGACAATATGCTGAATTTCTCCATTATTTTGGATGTGCAAATGCCTAAGCAAGGGAAATCCTTCGCCATTCAAATCAAAAAGCACATTCGAAATGCCAATTATTTTATCCAAGTATAAATCTTCCACTCTTTTAATCAATGTTTTGATCCCTTGTTCCCAACAAATGCTGCTATCCAACTTCACCTTTAGCAACCTTGAGGTCTCTTTGTTGTCTGACCATTCCCATTTATCTCCGATAACAACTTTATATCTTTCTAACTTCTCAAATGCTATGTCCTTGGGTAAAAGCGAAGCCTCACGGATTTGAATTTCTAGAGTGGTCAAGCCAATCAAATCACCAAGCTTAGCAAGACTAGCATTTCTCTTTTGAGTAGATGAACTTTCCATGTCCCATTTAATTGCGGCGTTGCCCATATACAATTCCTCTATTTTGGTCAACTTACACAATATGTTGGGTAGGGTGGTCCCAATTCCAGACCTGCTCAAATCCAACATTCTAAGCTTGGTCAACTGTTTTATGTCTCTTGGAAACTCTTCCACGGATGAATGAATTAAGCTAAGAATTTCTAAGTTCATCAATGCACCTATTCCAGTCATATCTTTTAAAGAGCAATAATCCAAACACAATGTTTTGAGTTTGGTCAAGGAGCTTAAAGATATAGGTAATGAAGCTATTGTCATGCCTGTTAAATCTAATGCTTCAAGGTTTCCCACCCCTTCAAAAAAGGAATTTGGAATTTCTAATGAGCGATTATCGGAGCTGTTTATGTGGAGAAATGTTAGATGGGGACAATCTAGCCTTTTAGGAAGGTTTTGGATGCAACAATGATACAAGATAATATGTGTACACCTCTCAGGAATATCCTTTCCTGGCCAATCTTGCAACTTAGCATTAATTTTTGTGAAAGCATATTTTGAGGCCATTGAAATGGCTACTTCATGAACGATGTCATGCATTTTGATAATTCCCGCTCTTGCATCATCAACCAACAAACAAGATGCCTTGAGGTCAATAATTATTTTACGAAGTCTATTCCTTGCATGCTCAATGGTATTTATACATTTGAATATACCCAAACCAATAGCATACTTCAACAAGTCACTAACAACTATGAATGTTCCATGCACACCACAAAGCAAGAATACTTTCTTTACTTCATCTTCCAACCGACTGAAATTGAACTCCAAAGCTGAAAAAATGGTTTCCTTCATGTCTTTGCTATCAACCCTTTTTAGATTTTGCAAGGTATCTTTCCAATAATCGATATCCTCATTATATTTTAATGACTTTGCAATTGTGACTATCAAAACAGGCAAGCCAGCACACCTTTGAGCCACTTGGGTAGCTATTTCTCGTAAATTATCATCCTTAACATCACCAACCATAGCTTCAAACAAACTCCAAGATTCTTCATCATTCAAAACTTGAAGGGGGAAGTTCTTTTGAGCATCATTCTTTTGTAAAATATCTTCACTTCTTGAAGTCATTAATAATTTGCAACCCTTGTAATCATCCTTTAGAGGAACTCCCACCTTTTCTGGATTCATTTTCTCCCATAAATCTAAAGAAGGGATTCCTAACTTATCCAAATCAATTTTCTCGCGTAAATCATCTAGTATAATGAGGGTTTTCTCCATTTTTATCCTCTCACACAGGTGGTTAGATCTTCCACTCTTTGAGGTCCTTTCTTCTAAACGAAGGCCTAATTGTTCAGCAATCTCATCTTGAATTCTTTCAAGATTTGTGTCGGATATAGTCACCATAAGCACTTCATCAAACAACTTGTCATGCTTAACTTGTTTGCAAACTTCTTGAACTAGAGTGGTCTTTCCCACTCCACCTATCCCATAAACCCCAATTTTATTGACCTTAGGGTCCTTTAGAGACAACAAAACGTCCTCCTTGATTGATTTTCTTGACTCAAGCCCATCACTTCCTCTTATAGCAGGCAAGTTGTTTGTTATATCTAAACGTGGAACATATCCAACTCCTTCATCAAACCTCCCCTTTCCCTTCATTTCAACAATGGTGTCTGCCATTTTCTTTGCCTTTCTACCATGTTGATATTGGGACTTCAAATTTGGAAAACACCATACTTTTGCATCATGTGGATCCTTCCAAAGTTGCTTTGCGTCTTCTAAAGTCTTGATAACACTTTCTTGCCATTTTAGCACATCATCTTCGATCTTTCTTAGATTTCTTCTTTCAGCCTCAACTTTATGATCAATACGTTCTTTTGTTGCCTGAAGCTCATTTGCTAGATCCTCTAGCTTCTTCAAATTGTTTCTATAGCAAAATATATATCCCACCTGCCTGACAATGGGTTCCACTGTAAGCTCTACTATTTTTGCAGCAACAGCAGCGGGAATCTCCATTCTTTACTTCCTGAATAAAATGACAAACAAATTTAATAGTTGGACGAACAAAACAAGTATGATAATGAATGGGTTGAGCTATGTTGAAAGAAATATTTGTATTGACAATAAAATGGCATTATTCATTATGAATCTAATAAGTAGATTAACCCCAAAAACAAAGAAATTCATCCAATGGGCATTAGTACTAGCTGAATAGGAATTGAACAGCATTAAATTCTAACACAGGAAAGAAAAACTAAATGGCAATGGCATATTGAGGAATGAATGTGTGGGGGTCAAGTGGGATGTTCGGCTGAGTGTTTTGACTTTGAAATCAATCAAGTTTGTCATCTAAAGCTTTTATAAATTATTAATTTCTCTCAATTGTATGATTGAATTATCCATCACTATATTATGATCTCCATAGTTACTCAGCTCAAATAACTCTTTTTAAAAACTTTTTCATCGGCACATATATCTTTTTGGAGGCAATCCTATTTGAGGCACTGTCAAAAACTAAACGTGAGCACGTCTCCCAATAGGATTCAAATTTTGATTTGCCACATTGTGACTTTAGACCCAACCCCTATTGTAGCTCAAGTCGCATTGATAAGTCTATTTTATGGATGCCAAATACGCACTCTTAGGCACTAAATTGCGTTGAATTATAGTTGAGTTTGGATTCAACGTTTCGTGTATGGTTTATTTATTTTGTTGTGTATATAGTATGTAACCAAGATTTGGCTAAATTGTAAGAAAATTTGGCCCAAAACACATAAACACATACAGGAGGAATAACTCATTATTGTGAAAATGTAATTGTGTTTTGGAACCACATTTTGTCATGTATGTTATTGTCGTTTATTTCTTACTCAATATTTAATATTTTGAGACATTATATTTAAATCCTTAAATTCTATGAAATTTTTAAACCCAATATCGATAATTTTAGTTTGTTCCTTAATTTTAAGAAATTTTGTTTGGACCTTATACCCAAGTTTGTCATGTATCTTACGTGAGTGGATATTTAGACTGATTTCATTGTAAAGCTTTTGAGTTTCCTAAGGTTTAGGGTTTTTCATGTATAGGGTAAATGATTTGTGTTGTAATATCCCTAAATCTTAATGGAGCTTGTAATCATCTAACGAAGGATTGTGAGCTATTGGTTAAGATGGTAAGTCTTGCTCGGAAGAAGGGGACATAAGTTTAAATTTCGGCAAGCGCACTTATTAGAAAAGGCGAAAACCCTATACATTCTAAGCCTCAAAAGAGGGAACCCTTGATCAAACAAAGAAAAAGGTCATCTGTGATTCGATCTTGCCGGATCTTGCTCTTCTTTTCTGATATAGCCAGTCAAGTCAAATAACCAAACTCTTGTGCCTTTCCGTGCACTGCCACTATCGAAGTATGCACCTCTCCAATCTCACCTTCTGTATTTTTTGCCAGAGGACACCACCAACATGCCTCCTCAATTCCTTTCAACTCTGATATGAGGGTTGGAAGATTGTCCGAGACATTAAGAGATTTCCATAAGAAGAACAAATTGGCGGCATTAGCATCAAAGTCAGAGGATTCATACATAGCAGCAGCCACATGAATAGCAAGCTTGCCACTACAATCTTGTTGAACCTTGCTATTCATTTAAATCCAAGATTCTTAAATCTCTAGTTTCTTACACATTGATTTGATTCTGGGTTTGTTATTAATGGTGGATTTAGTCGTCATGTTCTGGGCTTTGCTTCTTTCACTAATGATTGATAACCTTTACATTGTTTATACTTGTTCCGGGGTATATTAATTGTTAAACACTCTCTAGGGCTTTCGGGATGCCACCATAAGCGCACAATGAATGGGTTGAAATATCTCCCATTTACTCACTTTGGGCTACATTTATTGGGCTTGGAAAGGTTTGACGGGATGGGAATATCACTTAGGATGAGAATAGCACTTAGGGTGTGCATGGCAACTATTCTGTTACACAGCACTGTTTCTGAGATGAAACAGTTTTTTCTGATTCTGTGCTTTGGAAGAGTTCTGAGAATCAGAATTACGTTTGTTAACCCATTTTATTTTTACTCTGAGAATCAGAATTACGTTTGGTAACACATTTTACCTCCTCTTGTTTGGGAGTTAAAAAAATAGTAAAGGAGGAAGATGAAAGATTAATGAGTTATTTTTACCATTTTATCCTTTTCTTTAATAATTAATATAATTATTATACTTTACAAATAAACTTAAATTTAAATTTCCTAAAAAAATTATTTATGTAATTTTTATATTCAAAAAATTATTTATGTGGCGGTGGTGGTGGTGGTGGTGGCGGCGGCGGGGGGCGGTGGTGGTGGTGGTGGTGGCGGCGGTGGCGGTGAGGCGGTGGTGGTGGTGGCGGCGGGGGGGCGACGGTGGTGGTGGTGGTGGTGGTGGCGGGGGCGATGGTGGTGGCAGCGGCGGTGGCGTTGGCGGTGGCTGCAGGGCGGGGGGCCGTGGTGGCGGCGGCGGCGGCGGTGGAGGTGGCAGCGGCGGTGGCGGTGGCGGTGATAGCTGTGGTGGTGGTGGTGGGGTGGTGGCGGGGCGGTGGCAGTGGTGGTGGTAGCAGTGGTGGCGACGGTGGTGGTGGTGGGGCGGTGGCGGTGGTGGTGGTGGCGGCGATGGTGGCGACGGTGGCGGGGCTGTGGGGCAGCGGTGGTGTTGGGGGTGGCAACAGCGATGGTGGTGATAAACGACGGTAAATTTCTACTTCAATTGAGAGAAAAATAAATTCTGATTTTTTGCCCTGGAATAGAGAAGCTAAAATTTTTAGCTTCTTTTTTTTACTTTCCAGCACAAAAAATAAACCGGTTCATCTCGGGAGCAAGAAAAAAAAACGGATTTACCAAACACAATTCCCATCCATTTTTGTTCTGGGGCACAGAAATTAGGAAAAAAGTCATTCTGGGAGTGTTACCATGCACACCCTTAGTGGTCTTCATGTGGACTAGTCAACAACCAGCACTACTAGTAATACAGTGATATTAGGATTAATTTCCCCCCTCCCTGTCCTAAGTTCAATCCCCCCCTATCGCCTTGTATCCAAAAAAAAAAAGTGGACTAGTCAATAAATGCCATCAAAGAATCTTTTTGGGAAGCTTGATGATGTTCTCAAGCCTGCTTGCCTTTCAATAGAAGAATAAAATTGCAAAAGCTGATGAGGAAGAGCTCGAAAAGGCTACGGCAGTTCATAGGTATGAGATAGATTGAACTCTTATTGTGGATAATGAACCAGATGAACATGTGAAGAGAGTTGTGAATGAGATAAATGCTATTGAAATAAACGTAGGTGTGGAGTGGTAAAATGTTATAGTTGTATGATTACCTGATATACTTGATTCCTTTTTTAAGCATGTTTGTAATGTTTTTTAAGCATTATGGGCATTGGTGATGAGTAAGGAGATGGTGATGATGTGATTATTATATGATACAGTTTTTATGTGCTTGCCTCCACTCTGCCACATGAGTTGGCCTCTTGCAGGGCCCCATTCCATGAGAACGAGGAACAATAACGTGTAGGGCCCTCTTCCTTATTACTTGCGCTAGTCAGATGTGTAGATGGGGAACGTGGGACAGTGACACCTCCTAAGTTAGGCTTTTTAATGAAAAATCATGTCTATAATTAATACAATATCTATAATTAATGAAGGGCAAAAATTGGAAAAAAAAATCATTAAATATTCAAACAACTTTTGTTGGGTTCTTATCAAAAGGACTAAGGATGTTCAAACTTTTGACTTTTATAAGAAGGACAAGGGGGAACATTTGTCTATGACATCGTTCAATGATGTCATTTTGTCGTAATTTACCCCTTATGTTTCTTTTTATAAGGTAGGATTTTTGGGTATGCCATCTTCTTTTTTATAAGATAGGATTAGGGGATTTTTTTAATAGTTTTTTTTTTCTGTAAACTTCCCATTTTACCCTTAATTATAAAAATTACTCATGCCATTATTGCATTTTATTCCAATGCTTGACTAATTAAAGCACTCAATATAACATATATATTCTCTCTCTTCTACATAGGCCTTTTTGGAAAAATTTCATTTTTTTACATATTTATTGTGCCTAACTAATTTTAGCTATATCTTTAAATAACACAATTCGATTAATCATGTCTTATAAAAAGGAATGGAGGAAGTACTTGTTTTTATTTTTTATTATTTCCCCATATGTTTTTTTTTTTTAAATATAATTCCCCATATGTTTCTGAAAACTGCTCTCATCACTTAACTCGAGTGGGTTTGCTTAAAAACTTGCATTCCAGCTTTATCGCTCGATAGAAATCACTTTATCCTCTAACTCTTGGGTTTGGGAGAGGCGAGCATTACATTTTAAGGAGATACACCTAAGATTTTTAGTTCTTAAGACGCATAATATAAGTGAGATTAACACCACCTATTAAGGTTAATTGGTATATTTTTAGGTTCATACCGTTGGTAGCAGTGATTAATCCCCCTAGATATTTACAATCTTAGCAGTTACTAATTAACTACATACAATTTTGCGGCCTAACTCTATTTAATGTAAAACTTGGTCCCACACTAAATGATATTTGTATCTTGACATTAACTCTAAATGAAGATGAAAAGCTACATTATTTCAGATCTTGTTTCTTTGGGTCTTTATATATATCCAATGGCGTTAAAAATTTTGATAGTCTAGATTCCTCTTTGGTTTGGATACCACCACTGCCCAACTAGGACAAGGGTGCCTAATTCACACTCCCTATTACCCCCCCCCCCCCCCCCAAAAAAAAAAAAAAAATTTGGGGGTCCTCAATTTTTTGATTTTTTTTTTGATTAGATTCTACATAAAATGAGTGACATTTTGATATCTTATAACAAAAAAAAATGGAGTTGTTTTTTGTTTTTATGATTTTTTTAGACTTAAAACTCTAAAAATGTGCAGTTTCTCTTTCAATTTAAGTATTAAATCTTTGAAAACTCAAAAAAATGAAAACAACTCCATTTTTAGCCCATAAAGTAATAAAATGTCACACATTTTATGTAGAATCTAATCATAAAAAGAAACAAAAGAAAAAAAGGGAAGCCCCTCATTTTCAGGGGGCAGCAGGCAATGCGTATCAAGCACCCCTTCCCCTAATTTATGGTCTATTCTAGCTCCAACATATCATTCTGAAATAACTACTCTCTCCGATCCTTTTTATAAACAACTTTTATTCTTATTGCACAAAACAAACTAACAGTTAAGATTAGTTAAAAATAATAAATATGTCAAAAATGCCATATTTTTCCAAATATGCCCCTATTTATGAAATGAACATAGGAGAGAGAATGAATAACAAATATGAGAGTATGAGTATAAAATATGAGAGATAATGTGTCATAAATGATTAAATAAAATAGAATTATTAGTGAATGAGGATAATTAATATAAATATATGTATTTAATAGGGTTAAAAAAGGAAAAAGTAGTTTAAATTTTGAGACACAACGAAAAAACTATTTATAAAAAGGACTAGCCCCAAGAGAGAGAAAGTTACTTATAAAAAGGATTAGAGAGAGTATTGAATGAAAGAAAAGGGTGTGAGAACATGTGTACTACCTCTAGTTCAAAATATAATAGCCAAATAATTAAATTAAGAAATTCAAAAAATTAGTTAAGATTGGTTAAAAACAAAAAATATGTAAAAAAAAGTATAACATATTTTCCTAAAAATTCTCTATTTATAGAGAGGGTGAGGGGGAGAGAGAGAATGAGTGGGGATAATTAATATAAATATATGTATTTAATAGGGTTAGAAAAGGAAAAAATAGTTTAAATTTTGAGACACAAGGAGAAATTTGTTTATAAAAAGAACCAACCCCTAGAGAGAGAAAATTGCTTATAAGAAGGATCAAAGGGAGTATTGAATGAAAGAAAAGTGTGAGAGAAAATATTTACTACCTTCAGTACAAAATATAAGAGCTAAATAATTAAATTACACAATTGAAAAAATAGTTAAGATTGGTTAAAGACAATAAATATGTGAAAAATATAACATACTTCCTAAAAAATCCCTATTTATAGAGGGTGAGTGGGGGAGAGAATAAGTGGAAAAGAGTGAGAGAGGAGTGAAAAAATAGATGAGAAAGGCATATAATAAATTGAGGTTTAAACTTCTTATATTGCATGAGAAGAAGAAGATTTCTACACACACATAAAATAGTGGGACCCACATATATGTATAATGCTAATTATATATATGTGTGTGTGAGTCCCACCATCTTATATGTGTGTGATATGAGAAAACACTTCTCCTACAACATAGAAGCATTTTTCCCTAATTAGTTAAGGGTAAAATTGAAAAAGAAAAGCATTAAATGATGAGACAAACAAAGTGGATCTTGTATAAAAAATCACACCCCCTCAAAAATTTGGCTCTTATTTTTTGGACCAAAGGGAGTAACATATTTTATGAATAGAAATTAAATAAGGGTAAAATTGGAAAAGTGAATCAATTTAAGAAACACTCCCTGTGGTCCTTTTTATATGTAACTTTTTTTTTCCTGATTGCTCAAAACAAACTAGTAGTTAAGATTATTTTAAAACAATAATTGTATAAAAAACGCCATGTCTTTTCCAAATATGCCCTATTTATATATGAGAGAGAATGGATAGAAAATAATATAAAAGAGAAAATGTAATAAATGATTAAATCAAAGAGAATGAGTGGTGAGAAAAGTTATTATTCATTTAATAAGGACAAAAAAGGAAAATGTAGTTTAAATTTTGAGACACAAAAAGAAAGTTGTTTATATTAAGAACCCACCCCAAAAGAGAGAGAAAGTTTCTTATAAAATGGACTAGATGGAATATTAAATGTCTTAACTTACTCCCTCCTGTCCACAATATGAGTCATTTGAAGTGCAACTAATACTTATTTGTCAATTTTGCAATCTATAAATAATGTATAAATATGACTCATTATATTTTTCTCACTCCTTCAATATCTTATTTAATATGGGTAAAGTTGAATTTTTTAAAAAAAATTAAAAATAATTTATTGAGTTTACTGCTATGCATTGATTTTAATAAATTAGTTAAAGTAACTTGTATTATGGCCCGAAGGAAGTATATTTTTTAATATGAGATTTAGTTAAACTGAACTACGATAAGAATCAAAGTGACATGTTTAAGGCCATAATAAATACCTCAACTTGGCGTTATAAAGGAAGCAATAGTCAAAATGGGCAAGTCCATGGACTGGGTCGTAGGCAACCTTTTAAAATCTTTGGAAAAAAAAAAAAAAAAAGCTGTCAGAGATGCCTATGAGGATCCGGATTCTCTCATTGTCCTTTCCCCTCAGAATCCCTCAGTATCCCATCTGGACCGTTCAAATCTTGATCCAACGGTCCAGATTTTTTAATTTTTTTTTTTACTTTTGTCTTTTTCGAAAAAGATAAAAGTAAATTTTTTTTTTTTAATCTGGACCGTTGGATCAAGATTTGGATGGTCCAAATGGGATACTGAGGGATTCTGAGGGAAAGGGAGAAGGAGAAAATCTGCTTCCTGCCTATGAGGGAGTTGATAGCATATAGTTATTAATGCTTTTGAAAAGATGTGGAGGTCTGGAGCAAAAAAAGAAAAGATGTGGAGGAAAACAAAAACATGAAACTTGGGAATGTTAACAAACATAACGTTTTGATGACGCTTACGTGACTTAGTGGAATAAAATTCAAAAAGTCTCATGACATGACTTTTGGAAAACGATTAAGACATACCCCTCTTATCCTATTTATAGACTGGGAGTGAAGCTTTTTTTTTTTTTTTGTCCTACTTATAAGGCATTCAATAGAGTTTTAAGATGAGTACAATTTAACTATTTGCTTATTATATTGTTGACTTTATTTTTCATTTGGTATTATGTATATTAAGTAGGAGTAGAGTTGAAAATTTATTGAATTTCATGGTAGACTCAATGAGGTTTAATGTTTTCCTTAATTTGTGTAAAAAATGTTGGAAGTTCCCTATACATAGGACTAGAGGAGTATGCAGTATGCTACCTCCACTATTGTATAAAATCCAAATAACTGAAATAATAAATATGTAATAAATGTATTTCTTTTTCTTAAATATGACATTACTTATAAGAAGGTAAGTGAGAGAGAAATAGTTTGAAAAAAGATGAAAGATAATGTATGGAAAAAGAAAATCAGAGAAAGCCTCAGCTTTTCTGCCAAAAAAAAAAAGAGAAGCAAATAAATTTAACAGGAACATAAAAATTAGTTGAAAGCCTTAGCTTTTCATAAGCAGTATGTCACAAAAGAGTAATTCTTTTTTAGAATGCCCAATTGATTTTTAACTGTTACCATATATTAATCACACTCATAAAGCCAATTTATATTTAATGAAGTGAATGTGACAAAATAAAGTAGGCATATGTAGTTAACGTTTTAAACAACTTAGGATCTAGATGGGCTCTTTAAATTATGTTATATTCCTTTAATCCTATTTATAAGACACTTACAGTTATCATTATATTTTATCAGAACCAATAAAAACTTTAAACCCCACTGAGTTTACCTTAAAATTTACTAATATATTAGACACACATTTTTGAGCTAGGGCCATTGACTTGATCAACCAGACAAGTTGTAGTTTATGTAGATGCCTATCAATCTCTATTTTTGAACTACTGACAACAGATTTAGGTAAGAGTTACGAATATCATGTCAAAGATTGTGCTAGGTTTACGTTATTTTGAAGTGAACTCTCGTTACTCCAGAATGGATATTCATAATATAAGTTTGGCTGTGAGGACCTTGAATAAATTTAAGGCATGTTCAGGGATGTTCCACCTCAGCCCATACGTAGTACTCTATTCTACTTTTGTTTTTTAGACTTTTCCCTTCTAATATTCGATCTTCTCATTCTATTTTTCTTCCCATCCAAATTGCAGGGTAAATGTTTGTTTAGTTTGGAACTAAATTTTATGTGAACATTCTAAATGTGGGTTTGCCAAAAAACCAAAAAAATGTCTTTAGGAAAGATCAATGGATTGAGATGACCTCAAAGCCGCCTAAAACACAACCTAGCTAAGCCAGTCTAGAGCAGAACAGATCGATGCGTTTTTGAATTAGATGTTGTCCTTTTCATTTCATTTCAATAGACTTTCTTGGATTCTTTGCCTGGCAATTCAGGGTTTTATCTTTCCTTCTTGTAGGACTGAAGGAAGATCTTGTCTCGTTGTCATAAGTTTTGACGCATATTTTGCCCTAGCTAGAGTCAGTAGCGGATCCAGGATTTTAGGTTTATGGGTGCACAATTAGTTGTGAGAGTTTGGGGTTTGGGGGCAGCACCCCCAAAATTTTTTCTTTAAGGAAAGTTACCCACGACCTATTGATTAAGAGAAGGACTAGAGTGTTAATCATCTGCACCACCTACACACATTGTCCCTAATTTCTTTTAAATTATATATATTTTGTGTCTGTACTTACCCACATTGGCACTAGTATAGGTCCGCCACTAGCTACCTCTATAAGTATGGAAATTCCCAACTTTAAGAACATCATTCAAAAACTTAGTTTGAAACTTTAGCATAGCACCTATATCACACATTCACACCTTAATATACATCTGAGGCTTCTAATACACACATATCTATATCTTAATTCGCTTTTCCATTCCAAATAAAATCAGCAGCAGCATCCCTTGAAGCGTCAACTTCTTTTACAGACACAAATAAGCATTCCCCTACCCACACAAATCAGCTCATGTCTTCAGCATTTAAACCATTCTCTTTGCGAGTCAAATAAACATTCCCCCACCCACACATATCAGCTCATGTCTCCAGCATTTAAACCATCCTCTTTGCAACTTTACTGGTTTAGCCTCAAGTAACAAACCCCATATAACAGCAAATGAAAACCCCTCTAGAACAACTTTCCTTATCCTTAATTTCAGAGAACTCAACGCCTCAGACTTAGAGACAACAAGCATTTGATACAAAAATCACAAACCAGAACAAATCAAACACATGAAGCACTAATTTCTTTTGATAAAAGCTTTAATCTTAATTTATCTTTCATTTACACGAAGCTTTCTTTTTCAAAGCTTTAATGTCATTCACTCCTCTCACCCCAAGCTGCAGCAATTCAAAAAATTGAAAGTTGAAAGAGGTTGAGGAGACTCACCTTACTTAGTGTCTGGCATTTCTTGCAGCGATCGGCCTCTTCCTTCCTCTTTCCGGTGATCGCTGGTTCTCTCTCACTCTCAAATTTGGAGAGTGGAGGAAGAGCGGCGAACGGGGAAGAGGATTTGGAGAGCAAACAAAGGGGGGCGGGGAAGAGGATTTGGAGAGTAGATAAAGGGGCAAGAGGATTTGGAGAGCAGAGGAAGAGCGGCGAAAGGGGAAGAGGATTTGGAGAGCAAAGGAAGAGAATGGGGAAGAGGGCGGCACGATTATTTGGAGAGCACTGAGCAGAGGAAGAGCAAATAAAAATTTTTTAAAAAAAAAACAATGGTAAAAGGAAGAGAGGATGTTCGAACAGGAGACCTTTAGGTGCACATAGCGTGATGACCAACCCTACCACCCAGCCAAGTTGTCACAAAATTCCTTCAAAATATATTTACTCTTAAATTTTTATGTCTGCACTTGCCCACATAAGCACAAACGTGGGTCCGCCACTGGCTAGAGTCAGTCGGTTTATGCTTATTATATATATAGTAGCAACAAATTTGTAGTTTTGACCTTTGAGGAACAAAAATTATGAGACAAACCCCATCCAAATACAAGATATAACATACATTTAATTTGAAATAAAATTAAAAGCTTTACTTAGCTCATTTATCCTCTTTACAAATATTTTAGACATGTCCACGAACATATATCCAGTGGCGGGCCTATATATGTGTGTGTGAAGTTGAGGGTGGGAAGAAAAATTTACAAGCTATTAGGTATTATAACACTGGCGAATTTTCCTCCACTATCTCAAACAATTTTACAATTGTTTATATTTTTTATAATTTTACATTATTTATACCTGAGTCCACACGATGTATGCGTGCGCACAATAAGGCCCTGTTTGGTAATGGAAAGATTTAAGGAGGGAAAAGAACTTAGGACCTATTTGTTACAAAGAATTGGTGGGGAAGGAAAGGGAAGATCCCAATCTTCCCATGGATTTGGGGTATTTGGTACAGAGAAAGTCTAGTCAGTATCTTCCGGTGAGTACTCATCTTCCCTTATTTGAGGGAAGATGCTTTCCATCCGAAAATGGAAGGAAAGTTGCAATCTTCCCAGGAAAGTGTCTGTTTGACAAATTTACCCTTGGAATTCTAATTTGGCGGGAAGTTCGAACTTAGCGGGAAAGTTCAAATTTGGCGGGAAAGTTTGAATTTGGCGATTTTTTTTTTCACGAATTCGAACTTAACAAGAATATATTTTTTAAAAATATATTTTAGCAAAAAAATATTTTCCTTTTTTATTTTGAATTAATTTCTTTTGAGGTTAAAATAGACATTTCTTAATTCACAACCAACTACCACCTCTTCATTTTCTTCCTACAAAACAACTCAAACCATCTTCCCTCATCTTTCAAATCTTTCTTTTCTTTCCTTTCCATTCCTTTCCTTCCCTTCCCCAAATCTTCTTTGTAACAAACAGGGCCTCAGAGAAGGAAAAATAATGGAAGGGAAGATTGAGAGGGAACTTTAAAAGTTGGGTTGTTTAGTAGAAATGGGAATGGAACTTAAGTTCAGGGAAAATAAAATGTTTGGTAAAAAGAATTGGGTGCTGGTTAAGTGGGAAGGTAAGGTAAAATTGTCACAAAGCCCTTGCTTGGTTCAAACAAAAAACGTCAATTCAAACATAAAATGCTACTAAGCGCTTGCGTTCGAACACAAAAACTGACAATGCCTTAAGCTATTTGTGTCTGTGTCCCCAGGTGGAAGAAACAGGGTATCAACGATTTTAACACACAAAGCGCTCAAACAATAAAAACCCATTGCCTCTTACCTCGATTCAACTCACTCCTTCGTTGCGCCCTCTCCTTCATCCAGCATCGTCGATGCCCTCTTGCATCACACCACCATCACCGTCGAACAGATCAGACATTGGGACAAAAATTGAATGAGGAAAAGAGAGAGAGGAGGGTCGATGGCTTTAACACTACTACTGTCTTCCTTTGTCGTCCTCCATACCACCATCGCCACTTTTAGATCGAACCTTTGGCTTTCTAATACAAGAGGCTTTTTTGTCCTATGAAATGTCTCTCCAAGGAAGATTCTCAGATCCCGCCACTTTTGGAGAGATTTCATCTTCCCACGTTAAATGGAACTGAGCCACAAGCGGGAAGTCACTTTCCCCGGAAACTTTGGGCACCAAACGTGTTTTTCGAGTAGGAACATTGTCATCTTCCCTTTCCCTCGCCCGACTTCCCTATAAAAAACAGGGCCTAACTATACTGCACAGGAAGAGGGGATTTTTTTTTTTGGGTATTAACTTTTACTAATTTATACATAAAAAAAAAGGTAACAAAGAATTGAAAGGGGTCAAATAAGATTCTCTATCGTTTAACAAAGGAATTTAAGGAATTAGACATTGTTTGATGTGAATGGTATAAGTTTCATATTATTTTTTAATTTAAAAAAATAAGCATGAAATTGAAATAAATTCTTAATGGTCGACTTTAAAAATGATTAGTGATGACTGATGATTCATTATTAAGAGCATTAACTTTAACTAATTCATAAAGTCATATGTTTTTTTTGGGGCATAAATGGATAAAAAAAAAAGATCTAATCAGTCCATAAAAAGAATTCCAAAAGAACCTTACCTTGATCAATGTGAATGAGAGTTGACCTTCTGGAGCTTCAGATGCGAGAAGCAGCAACTAAATCTGTAGTTAAAAATCAGAGAGAGAAAATAAGTAAGCAAGTTCAAAACATATTGTTCAAACCATCTGCCAAAAAAAAAAAAAAAAACCATCCAAATCCAAAATTTCTAACCATAAGGACAAAGATTTTACCAGTACCACTTTATGTTCAACTCCACTACTTTCTTGCGTCTGATAAAGCACAGATGAAGACACCCCCAAAACTTCTTCTTCTTAGATTGATTGATCACAGAAAAAGCAACAGAATATGCAAAAGAATGGTAGGAAGAAAAGAAATCTTCAAACCGGCTTTTTTATTTTCAAAAAAAAAAAAAAAAAAGGTTCAGATCTGAAGACTTGATGAAATTCAGGCAAGCAATACAAAACCCTTTACTGAAGATTTTTTCCCCCTCCGGCAAGATTGACAAGAACGTAACCAACTTAATCAATGCAAAACAAGAGTGACAGCCAAAGAGATTTTGAACGAAAACACCGAAACAAACCCCATTCATATACAACATCTAGCATGCACTGAAATAAAATTAAAAGCTTTGCTCAACTCATTTATCCTCTATATAATTCATTCGCAACTATCACTCTAAAACCATAAAAGGGCACGGGGTTGGTAGTTATTGGAAAAGGATGGAGAAAAAATCAGATCTTAGCAGAACATAAATAGTATTTCAAGAGAACCACATTCAAAAGTTACCTTGCTTCATATGTATGAGAAATTGAGGTCCCTGAGCTTGAGATATGAGAGGCAGCAACAAAAGTTCTGTGGTTGAAATCTAGAGAGAGAATAAGTAAACAAGATCGAAACATATTACTGTTCATACCGATCCCAAGTCCAAAATTTCTAACCGCATCAAGAGAAAGAATTTACCTGTATCACTTGAAACAGTATATGCACAAGAATACTAGCAAGAAAAGATGGATAACATTTTTTTTTTCTTTTTTGAGATGTAGCTTATATATAGAAATTTCCAAAACAAACTCGATCAGAAAATAGAGAACATGGAAACTATATAGCAAACATAGAAACTGGAAACGTTTTACAAAATGAGAAGTTTGATTTGTGTATGGAGAAGAAGAGAGTGGATAGACACAGAGGGTGAGGATTGAAATCGTCGGCAACTTTAATTTGGAGTACTGAGAACAAGAAAGTGAACAGACACAGGATTGAAATTCTGGTGCGCAACTTGAAGGAAAGAGCAGAAGAATTTTGAAGAACAGAGAATTGTAAGCTGAATGGACAGAGCGAGGCAGAGAGCAACAAGAAGATCAAGAAAGACTATAGCTTAATCTAGCCAACTAGCATGGAGGATAGGACTTCCTTATTGATTGATCTAAGGCTGTCTGCTGTACCATTTAGGAAAGCTATTCCCATACTACCACTCTATGCTCGTGTAATAAATCCATTCACCAAAAAATTTTATTGCTATTTATAAATTCAATTTTATATAATAATTGGAATTGTGATAATTTTACTTATATTAATTATACATATGAAGATAGAAAAAGAAAAAATAGTTGAAAAATACCCAATCATAAATGAGGACAAAGTTAAAAATTTATTCTCATAATCATTGTATTAACTATCTCTCTGTGGCTTATAAGATTTGGTTAATATGGGCTTATAAATAGGATAAAAGTGATACTTATCATAATTGTTTGTCCCTACTCTACTGGTGACTTGATTTGATGGGTCCTACACGATCTAAATAATAGCACTGAATGAACCATTCCCTGCATATAATCCTCTTGTAGTTCTACCGGATATAGAGAGAGAAAAAGTTTTGGTCATAGTTATAGAAGAGAAAGGAAAATTTTTTATATGAATTTATAATTTTATCATCTATTTATTATTATAAATGTTGGCATTTCTCTCATAAGTTTAAGAGTTACTTTTGGATAATGATTTTCACTATTTATGAAGTAAAACCTAAATTTTAAAAAATAATTTTTAGAGAATAGATTTTGGAGAACGATTTTAAAAAAAAGTGATAGTGTTTGGATGTTTTTATTAGAATAGTTTTTGGAGGGTCAAATTTACCAAAAATGATAATAGCTTTTTGTATAATTACATTTAAAAGAATAAGGTTGTATTTTAAATATAAACATTATATTTCAAAAAATATTTTAAATATTATATTTCAACCATTAAGAAATTATATAACATGATAAAAATTAGATCAAATATATATATATATATATATATATATATATATATATATATATAAATTGTATAGACAAAAATATTTTGTCATATAAAAATATTTTGGTATAATTTTTAGTAATTCCATTGTGCTTTTTTTTTTTTAATATATAATTTTTTAACATTATGAGCAACCCCAACAGACCCAAATCGATACTCAGCACGTTGGTTATTGAGTGAAGCACGTTGTTGTTTGGTGATACGTTTAACGGATGTAAGGGGGTATTTTAGGGTTTCACTAATTACTGTGGAGCCCACAATTTTGCAAA
This sequence comes from Acacia crassicarpa, assembly GCA_034222035.1. NCBI lineage: Eukaryota > Viridiplantae > Streptophyta > Magnoliopsida > Fabales > Fabaceae > Acacia > Acacia crassicarpa. The sequence goes on along the minus strand of JAWXYG010000006.1, from coordinate 46,742,029 downwards.
ATGAGTTTGAAAAAGTGAAAAGTGGGGGAAAAAAAGTTGGATTTTAGAAAATCTAGATTTTTAGTCCAAAATCTAGGTTTTGGGTGGAAGATAATTTTGGACAAAATTCGGAGCGTTTGGTAAAACTTTTGTAATATCTTATATTTTGGGAAATAATAGAAATAAAATTATATCTTGTAAACCGTGAACTAGGTTTCTTGGGTAAGGGCATATTATGAATCAGTGAATTTTTGTCTCGAAGATGGTGTCACCCGAAGTAATTTCTGTTTCCGGCAGTGTCCGACTTAAAATCTTTGACAGATTACGAAATATCCTGAATGAGGTCAAAAATTCAGTTGACCCAGATATTTCTAAAGAGGAAGAATAGAGCTTCAAGGCTGTGCTTCTGGATTTTTGAGAATTTGCAAAAGATCACGCGATCAGAACACCGAATAGGGAACTTTATTAGTAAAAAATAATATAATATTTAAAGGTGTGGGACCCACTGACAAAATTTTCTCCCCTCCCGACAGAAACTCTCGTGAGTTTGAAAATTTTGTCAGCGGGACCCACTCAATAATAATTTATTATTTAAATAATAATATTATATTATAATAAATATTAAAATATTATTAAAAATTTTAAAAATTGTTCACGGGTTTCCTTTTTTAGTTTTTTTGGAAATTACGAGAAATGACCCAAAAACAAGAAATTACACTTAAGGACCCATTTTCCAACACTATAAATAGAGGCCTCACTTCTTCATTTTCTTCACACCAAACTCAGATCACAACGGTCGAGTTTAATAGAAGAGAGAGAATTCTTAGAGTTTAGAGTGAGAATTTAGAGTAAAGTTCTCGGAGCTGGAGAGAAGGAGTAAGAACTTCAAGGGTAAGTTCTTTGGTCCCTAGTCTTAAGATTTGGTAGTTTCTTTCGGTAATTATAGTAGAAAAGCCTGATAGAGTTTTTCTGAGTATGCTCTGTGGCTGCAGCTTAGTCTGATCTGTCACATCAGAAAAGAATTATTCTTGGGCAGTAATGTTATTTACCAATACAGTAAATACTATTTACCAAACAGTAAAAATTATTTACCGTCACGGTAAAAATATTTTTACTGGTACTATTCACATGAATAGTGAATACTATTCACATGAATAGTAAATCTTCAACGTAGAATTCCACAAGTATTGCAAAGTTGATGGCCACTGATAAATGTGATATTGTTCCTATAGGGTATCTGTGAACTTGTACCGCTGTTTTCCGTTAGAAGTACCGTTTTAGTCAAACGTACCAAAACATCATCAACGAAGGTACGGACGCGTACTGTAACCTTAACTCTGATGCTTATTGTAAATTTTTATGTGATGGATAGTCTGAGATTCTGTTTTTATAAAATTGTGCATACACATCAGCTATATACGGGTTATAGTCATGATAATGCCGTTGAGTTTTCCTAGCGCTGAGGACACGGATGTACACCGTGGCACTGGGTAGTGCAGACTGGATTAAAATATGAGGTGGTTGTGCTGTTGAAATGTGATTATGCTGTAACTATCATGAATATCTATTATATATAAAATTGTTACATAAGCATGAGGTTAACTGTTACCTGAGGTTCAATGGGAATTGAACCTCAGCTCTTACCATAGCCTCAGGTTCTGGCGGAGACAGGGTTGCTGACAAGGGTAAGCAGGCTGTATAAGGACTCGGACGGAGGATTGTTTATCTGTTGCTGTTTTCTTATGTACTTTGAGTACTTGAATATTTGGATGACTGTATTAGTATCAACACACCAATGTTGGTTAAATATCAGATACTCGTTTTATTTTAAAATGAAAACTCTTTTCCGATGCCACACTGTTTAAATTATTCAAAACTCTGATAATCTCTTTTGAAAATCGCATATTAAAAGACGGGATGTTACATTTTGGTATCAGAGCTAGTTAAAGGTAACCATGATCGGGGGTTCTCACAGTGTGATCTGTGGCGAAGCATTGGCTCTTACCCCGACATGGCCAGGGAGTCTGGTTGCACTGGGACGTATGGGCGTACCCTGAGCCGTGAGGCGGTGCGTAAAACTAGCGGCTGAGGTACGTTATGTTGCCACGGTGTATGGGCACCACGGAGACATTTTGGTATCAGAGCTAGTTAAAGGTAACCATGATCGGGGGTTCTCACAGTGTGATCTGTGGCGAAGCATTGGCTCTTACCCCGACATGGCCAGGGAGTCTGGTTGCACTGGGACGTATGGGCGTACCCTGAGCCGTGAGGCGGTGCGTAAAACTAGCGGCTGAGGTACGTTATGTTGCCACGGTGTATGGGCACCACGGAGACATTTTGGTATCAGAGCTTGCATCCTGGCACGAAGTTAACTAGGTTACATTAAACAGTCTTGTAAGGTTGTTTAAGTAGCAGAGTTAAGTTCTAGCCTTCAAAAGTATTTTATCTGGCATGAACCCGACTTAGTTATAACAAACCATTGGTGCCGAAGGTAGGGCCGAGTCTATGTGGATCAGCCAATCAGTCACCCTAGCACGGTGAGGCTCCCATGATAGACGCCTACCTGGCCAATCGGTTGATTAACTAAGTTAGGCTCTAAGCCATGGTTTTCTTTAAAAAAAAAAAATATAAGTACTGATATGACCCTGGTGTTGTTGTAGAAATGGACAAAGAGGAATTTCCGTATATCAATTACTTTGGGAAAAGAAGACGTATTGCACGTCGGTCGATAGTCCCCGAACCAGTAAGAAGGAGATTGAACCCTGAGCCGATAAATCCACTCTCTGTACCAATGCCTGAACCTGTGCCGGTACCAGAACCACTCTACCCCGCTCTTGCACTTGATAATGATCCAGAACCAGAATACCATCCTGGACCTGAGTATCCCGACCATCTATATGACTCAATACCCATTCTTGCAGAGCCCTACTCACCGGAACCCGGAAATCCCAGCAATTCATATCACTCCTCAATAGGTGATAACTTTGACTATCCTCAGATACAAGATCTCGACTATGACTCTGACGCCAACTCTGGCAACCTGGAGTACGTCTTAGATGAAAACTCCATCTTAACTTTAGCCTTACACTTGGAATTTCTCCATGCCGCTCTCACTACTAAGACCGAGAAAGACAAATACCTACTGTATCTGACCCGAGTCAGAGAATTTTACCAGGCAAACTCTCGCTACCATTTTCCGTATCCTTCTAGAGACTGGGTTAAATCCACCCTTCATCACTTTCCTCGCACCCATTTCTGGAAAACAAAAATCAATGAAATTCTGAATGAGGGCCACATCGAGGATGTGTGCTCGTGCATTTTCTGCCTCCAGCATTTAGTTCACCTGGTCATGTAGAAAGACAAAGACAACCCTACAACAGTTCAATGAACCATGGAAGTAGTAGTAGCAATAGTTTTGTAACAGTAGGACTAAGTATAATAGTAGTTTGTGTAATCACCATTAATGAATAAAAGGGGGGTACTATATACGCTTTGGTGTGATTCATATGAAATTTGTGATCTTATGTTATGTGTAATCTTTTTGTTTTCTAGTGTTTATATCTATTAACCTTTGGAATTTAGAATATGGCAACTTTGGGAGGCGCCGGAACTCCTAGAGGCCGAGGCCGAGGTCGAGGCAGAGGCCGAGGCAGAGGTAGGGGTAGGCAACTGCGAGTAGTACCAAACCCTGAACTCGAACAACATGAACCTCCACCACCAGTACAAGATGAACTTCAAGAAATGAGGAGAATAATACAAGAACAGAGAGCTCTCATCGATGCGCTTCTCGCCAACAGGCAGGGAGGACAAGGGGATGAAGAACAACAGGCTGAAGGAGAGCAACAGCAACAACAACGAGAGGGAGGAGAAAATTACGATGAACAAGAAGACGAGCGCAGCAACGCATTTGAGAGACCAGAACGATCTCAGTCATCTCCTCGACAGGAGAGAGTACTGGTGGAACAACATCAACCTGTCAGAGAAGCTAAGGATACACAATACTGGGTGACACAATTCTGCAAACACAAGCCACCAGTATTCCGAGGAAAACTTGATTCAGCTGAGGATTGGCTATTGCATCTTGAAAAGATCTTTGAGGTCTTAGAATGTCCGGATAACAGGAAGGCTCAATTGGCAATTTACAAGCTAGCAGGAGACGCCGATCGTTGGTGGCGAAACACCGCGGCAACCCTCCGAAGCCGAAACTGTCCCATCACATGGGAAACGTTCCAAGAAAAGTTTAACGAGCAGTACTTTCCACCCTCAGTACAGATGATGAAGGAGACAGAGTTCCTGCACATCCGTCAGGGTCGGGAAGAATCTTTCGATGATTACTTCGCTCGTTTCACCAACTTATCTCGGTACTCATCACTTCTGAGGCGAGATAATGACGAGAGCAGCATTGCAAATGTACTTGTGTATGGACTAAAGTATGAGATAAGGGAAAGGTTGGTATCGCACAAATTTCTGGAACTAAATCAAGCTGTAGAAGCCTGCCGACTCATCGAACGAAACTTGAAGGAGCTTCGCAAGACCAGAGACTTCAGCAGTAGCGGCCCCAACCGTAGCGGTTTCAATCGCAACAACCCAGCACAGAAGAGGAAGGCACCTTGGAATAATTCCCAACAAGGGAATAAGAGGCCATTTCAACTGAGACAGCAAAACTTTCCAAGAATGCAGACATCCCAAGCCTGTCCGCAATGCAGAAGATTCCATCCGGGAGCTAACTGTGAGGGAAAGCCAGTGTGCTTCAGGTGTCAGAAACCGGGGCATATTAGCTTAAACTGTCCTCAAAAAGCTTTGGAGGCGAGACCGCAGAACGCAGGACGAGTTTTTGCTCTGACTAATGAGGAAGCCAAGAAATCTCCTGAGATGATCAAAGGTACTATTTCTCTTAATGGAAATCTACTACAGGCATTGTATGATTCGGGTGCTAGTCACTCGTTTATTTCTTTCGATTGTGCAAAACGACTAGGAATGCAAGCCTATAGACTACCATATGATTTGATAGTAGCTACCCCACTTGGCGCGAAATCTTTAGCGTCTGATGCATGTCTTAATTGCATTGCGAGTGTGAACGGACGAGAATCTAACATAGATCTTATCCGATTACCGCTTCATGGCATTGATGTCATTCTTGGTCTTGATTGGCTAACGGCAAACAACGCGGTCATTGATTGTGGTAATAAAGAAATACGATTCTCACCACCACACGACCAGAGCAAGATCAATGTGAGTCTGAATTTCCTCTCTAGTGCAGAAGCAGAAAAATGCATGAAGCAAGGTTGCCAAGCGTATATGGTGTTCTTCTCAATCAAGATAGACGACGAACCATCACTCAAAGACATTCCCATTGTGAATGAATTCCCTGATGTGTTTCCCAAAGATCTCACCAAGTTACCCCCTGAGAGAGAGGTTGAATTCGCCATCGACTTGATGCCAGGCACTGGACCAATATCAAAAGCACCATATCGTATGGCACCAAACGAGATGCTGGAATTAAAGAAACAGCTTGAGGAGCTACTGGAGAAAGGATTTATTCGACCTAGTGTGTCGCCATGGGGAGCCCCAGTACTGTTTGTAAAGAAGAAAGATGGAAGTTTACGACTTTGTATCGATTACCGCGAGTTAAACAAGGTGACTATCAAAAACAAGTACCCACTTCCTCGCATTGACGATCTACTCGATCAACTATCTGGTTCTTGTGTATTCTCTAAAATTGACTTGCGCTCAGGATACCACCAGCTGCGAGTGAAAACCAGTGATGTTCCAAAAACAGCCTTTAGAACCAGATACGGGCATTACGAATTCCTTGTGATGCCTTTCGGATTGACAAATGCGCCTGCCGTATTCATGGATTACATGAATAGAATCTTTCGTCTACACCTAGACAAGTTTGTAGTGGTGTTTATCGATGACATCCTAATCTATTCTAAAAGCAGGGAAGAACACGAAGAACATCTGCGACTCGTGTTGGGAATACTCCGAGACAAACAACTTTTTGCTAAATTGAGCAAGTGTGAATTCTGGCTATCAGAGGTAAAATTTCTGGGTCATGTCGTATCTCGCGATGGTGTAGCTGTTGATCCTAGTAAAGTGGAAGCGGTTCTGAACTGGAAGAGGCCGGAAACGGTGGCAGAGATACGTAGTTTCCTGGGTTTAGCGGGATATTACCGCAGATTCATACAAAATTTCTCACGTATTGCCTTACCATTAACGAAGCTCACAAGGAAGAAACAACCATTCATATGGGACGATGATTGTGAGGCGAGTTTTCAAACTTTGAGGGAGAAGTTGACTACAGCTCCAGTATTAATAATTCCAGATCCAGACGAAACGTACATTGTCTATAGTGATGCTAGTGGGCAAGGATTAGGGTGTGTTCTCATGCAGCAGGGCAGAGTTGTGGCATATGCTTCTCGCCAGTTGAAACCTCACGAGTTGAACTACCCTACTCACGATTTAGAACTTGCAGCTATCGTGTTTGCTTTGAAGATATGGAGACATTATCTCTATGGAGCAACCGTGGAGTTATATTGCGACCACAAGAGCCTGAAATACCTGTTTGATCAAAAAGAGCTCAACATGAGACAACGTCGCTGGATGGACTTACTAAAAGATTACGATCTGGAGATCAAGTATCATCCCGGAAAAGCAAATGTCGTAGCAGATGCGCTTAGTAGAAAGACGGTGCACGCAGCATACATGATGATTCAAGAACGGAGACTACTTGAAGATTTCAGAGACCTGAATCTGTCCAATCAGATTTGCATGAGACACTACGCGCCCGATGACGTGTATCTTGCAAGTCTCCTTGTTAGTCAAGGAAAGTATAATTTAAGAGATGCGGTCGAGGAAGCTCAAAAGCACGACGAATGGGCTATAGCAGCTCGAGAAAAGATCTCACAAGGTGAAACTCAAGACCTTGACCTATCACCTAGTGGTTTAGTCAGGTACAAGAAGCGGATCTACATTCCAAAGGATGGAGAATTACGACAGAAGATTCTAGACGAGGCTCATAAGAGCAGATACACTCTACATCCAGGAATGGTGAAGATGTACCAGAACCTGAAATCCGAGTTTTGGTGGCCCAGGCTGAAGAAAGACGTAACCGAGTACGTGGGTAGATGCTTAACCTGTCAGAAAGTTAAAACTGAACACCAACGACCCCCTGGTCTTCTTCAAGGACTGGAAATTCCGGAGTGGAAATGGGAGAATATCACCATGGATTTAGTGGTAGGTTTACCCAAGATTAGACATCACGACGCGATTTGGGTAATTGTTGACCGATTGACTAAGTCAGCACACTTTCTCCCCATTAGTATTAATTACTCACCAGAACAATTGGCGAGGATTTATATCAAAGAGATCGTAAGACTTCATGGTGTACCTAAGAGCATCGTTTCTGATCGGGACCCGCGATTTACATCCCGATTCTGGGAGGCTTTGCATGCAGAGATGGGAACTAAACTAAGGCCTAGTACGGCTTATCACCCGCAGACCGATGGTCAATCTGAAAGGACAATACAAACACTAGAAGATATGCTTAGAGCGTGTGTATTGGATTTCAAAGGCCATTGGGATGAACATTTACCGCTGGTCGAATTCGCTTACAACAATAGTTACCATTCGAGCATACAGATGGCTCCATTTGAGGCATTGTACGGGCGGAAGTGTCGATCACCTATATGCTGGACAGAATTGTCGGAGCGAGAATTCATCGGGACAGATTTAGTTGATAAGACCTCCAAGCAAATTGCATTGATCAAACAGAGACTCCTAACAGCACAAAGCAGACAGAAGAGTTACGCTGATAAGAGGAGAAGACCACTAGAATTCGAGGTTGGAGACCATGTGTTTCTCAAGATATCCCCGGTAACCGGTGTTGGTAGAACGCTTAAACGGCGAAAGCTAAGTCCTCGTTACATTGGGCCATTCGAAATCTTGGCAAAACGTGGACCGGTCGCATACCAGTTAGCCTTACCCCCGAATTTGAGTAAACTCCACGATGTTTTCCATGTTTCTCAACTAAAGAAATACCAACCTGACCATGACCATGTTATTCAGTATGAGGATGTCGAGGTACGACATGATAACACTTTTGAGGTCGAGCCGGAGCGAATTCTCGATTACCAGGAGAAACGGCTTCGACACAGAAATATTCCTGTTGTGAAAGTGGTCTGGAAGGGTTTATCTCCTAATGAGGCGACTTGGGAAACAGAGGGAGATATGAGGGAAAGATATCCGGAGTTCATGGCTCAATGTTTAGTTAGTATGGAGTAAATTTCGAGGGCGAAATTTTATTTAACGGGGGGAGAAATGTAATATCTTATATTTTGGGAAATAATAGAAATAAAATTATATCTTGTAAACCGTGAACTAGGTTTCTTGGGTAAGGGCATATTATGAATCAGTGAATTTTTGTCTCGAAGATGGTGTCACCCGAAGTAATTTCTGTTTCCGGCAGTGTCCGACTTAAAATCTTTGACAGATTACGAAATATCCTGAATGAGGTCAAAAATTCAGTTGACCCAGATATTTCTAAAGAGGAAGAATAGAGCTTCAAGGCTGTGCTTCTGGATTTTTGAGAATTTGCAAAAGATCACGCGATCAGAACACCGAATAGGGAACTTTATTAGTAAAAAATAATATAATATTTAAAGGTGTGGGACCCACTGACAAAATTTTCTCCCCTCCCGACAGAAACTCTCGTGAGTTTGAAAATTTTGTCAGCGGGACCCACTCAATAATAATTTATTATTTAAATAATAATATTATATTATAATAAATATTAAAATATTATTAAAAATTTTAAAAATTGTTCACGGGTTTCCTTTTTTAGTTTTTTTGGAAATTACGAGAAATGACCCAAAAACAAGAAATTACACTTAAGGACCCATTTTCCAACACTATAAATAGAGGCCTCACTTCTTCATTTTCTTCACACCAAACTCAGATCACAACGGTCGAGTTTAATAGAAGAGAGAGAATTCTTAGAGTTTAGAGTGAGAATTTAGAGTAAAGTTCTCGGAGCTGGAGAGAAGGAGTAAGAACTTCAAGGGTAAGTTCTTTGGTCCCTAGTCTTAAGATTTGGTAGTTTCTTTCGGTAATTATAGTAGAAAAGCCTGATAGAGTTTTTCTGAGTATGCTCTGTGGCTGCAGCTTAGTCTGATCTGTCACATCAGAAAAGAATTATTCTTGGGCAGTAATGTTATTTACCAATACAGTAAATACTATTTACCAAACAGTAAAAATTATTTACCGTCACGGTAAAAATATTTTTACTGGTACTATTCACATGAATAGTGAATACTATTCACATGAATAGTAAATCTTCAACGTAGAATTCCACAAGTATTGCAAAGTTGATGGCCACTGATAAATGTGATATTGTTCCTATAGGGTATCTGTGAACTTGTACCGCTGTTTTCCGTTAGAAGTACCGTTTTAGTCAAACGTACCAAAACATCATCAACGAAGGTACGGACGCGTACTGTAACCTTAACTCTGATGCTTATTGTAAATTTTTATGTGATGGATAGTCTGAGATTCTGTTTTTATAAAATTGTGCATACACATCAGCTATATACGGGTTATAGTCATGATAATGCCGTTGAGTTTTCCTAGCGCTGAGGACACGGATGTACACCGTGGCACTGGGTAGTGCAGACTGGATTAAAATATGAGGTGGTTGTGCTGTTGAAATGTGATTATGCTGTAACTATCATGAATATCTATTATATATAAAATTGTTACATAAGCATGAGGTTAACTGTTACCTGAGGTTCAATGGGAATTGAACCTCAGCTCTTACCATAGCCTCAGGTTCTGGCGGAGACAGGGTTGCTGACAAGGGTAAGCAGGCTGTATAAGGACTCGGACGGAGGATTGTTTATCTGTTGCTGTTTTCTTATGTACTTTGAGTACTTGAATATTTGGATGACTGTATTAGTATCAACACACCAATGTTGGTTAAATATCAGATACTCGTTTTATTTTAAAATGAAAACTCTTTTCCGATGCCACACTGTTTAAATTATTCAAAACTCTGATAATCTCTTTTGAAAATCGCATATTAAAAGACGGGATGTTACAACTTTGACAAAATCTAAGTTTTGGGGAGTACCAATAAAGGTAAAGTTAGAAAATTGTTGAATCTTATGGCTGAATTAATAAAATTTAAGGTTTTTTTAATTTGTATGAAGCATATTGGAAGGACCAGAGGAGTATACTAAATCACTTCTTAATAATGATTTGATTCACAGTATAATTATTAGAAATTAATTAATACTTATTTATTAATTTTAAAGTATTTTTTTTATTAAAACATCGTAACAAGTTGAAAATTGCACGTTTTTTTACCCATCTTATTTAAAATCTAATGAGCAGGGATGAAAAGGACAGAGATAAAGAGAAAAAAGCCAAAAAAGAATTCATGTAAGGAAGGAGGGGCATGGTTGGGTACAGATTTATTACAAGAACCATCGTGGAAATATGACGGGGTAGGTGGGCCAAACGGGGAGCACGCTATACTTAGGGCTTTTTGACTAAAATAAGGTTTTTTTTTTTCAAAAAAAAAAACCTAATTAAAGCACATTAGAAATTTTTTACCATACTAATGCTCACGCCACCAGTGATATAAGGGGGTATGCCACGTCAGTGGTGTGAAATAGGTTTATGCCACTGGTGGCATGAATCTGTTCCATGCCACTAAGTGGCGTGGACCAATCAGATGCGTCTAATCCAATGTTATAAAAAAAAAACATTATATGTCAGTGGCATGAACTTTGTTCACGCCACTGACATTTTTGTGTCAAAAAGTCACGCCCTGTCCTTGCGCCACCAACTACATTATTTTAATAAAATGTTTCCAATTTATTTTAATCTGGTAATTTTTTTTCCTTATTTTGGTCAAAAAGCCTATACTGAAAAATTTTTGTATGGGTCTAGTTTAGTCTAACTTGTTAAAATGCAACAATTCAATTAATATTAATGAGAGTTGGCTGCTTATATAGTTCGTATTTTTATTTTTCTTAAGAAAATTTCAATTAAGATTTCACAAATAATGAAAAAAATAAATTTTATGAAATCTTTTAATTTTATTAATATGTTAGTTAATATTTAGGTGATACCAAATGAAGTCAAGAAATATTATATTTTAATTAGTTATATTTCAAATCACATGACAAATAAGGTAATTTCTGGCTTGGCCACGTGAACAAAATTGAAATGCAACACAGGCCATACTTTTTCCACCCCATGCCATATCACTTGCCAACAAAGAGTGCTGCGAAGAAAAAGAGAAGTTTGATTTGAATTGATTCCGGCTGCAACTTGAAGGAACCTGGCGAAGAAATTGGAAGAACACAGTGCTGATGAAGAGTAGTTTGAGAGGAATTATAATGGAAATGAGATCGCCAAGAAGAAGTTGTTGCAAATAAGATCTGTAAGTGAACAACGAATCCAGAAAAAACTACAGCCAATTAGCCACCCAAATAGGACAAAGACCTCCATATTTTTATACTGACGTACATTTTTATACTGAGCATATCTCTGGCCAATTAACAAATATTACTATTCTAACAATTTAGTAATAGACCAACACTATTTCTAGACTTTGAACGAAAAACATACCAACGTTTTTTTTTTGCGTGAATTTATATTAAGCTGCACAGCCAGAGAACAAAATTGAAAGATTTTTCCCCCTAATTTTTAAACATTTTTATTGGTATATGATCGACAAGAACGCAACAAACTCCTTAATACATAAGAAAAATAACAATTTTGCTTTTGAAAATTACCAAAACAAACTAGAAACGTTTTAGAAAATGAGAAGTTTGGTTTGGATCGAAATGACTCGGTCTGAACTCAGCAACTTGAAGGAAAGTGCCGAAGAAAATATAAGAACGCATGGAGGGGAGTTTGAGAGGAATTAGAGCCAATTAATGAAAACGAGATCTCCAACAACGAGAAAAAGTTGCAAACATTATAATGCCAAACAAGTGGCGCAATCATGAGTACTTTTTTTTTTTTCTTTCTTTTTTTCTTTTGTTGACCTGAAGCCCTTGCTCTTTTCTTTCTTTCCTTTTTAATGGTGGGAAGCACTTGCTTTAATATACCGACAGAAAGCAGATCCTTTAACCCCCATTATCATCTTTACCTTTAATAAAGTTTAGCCTTTATCATAGTTTTGATGGGGGAAAAAATCTTTATCAAGAGCAGATTAATGAACGCTACTTAAATTTTTTAATTAAAAAAAAAGGTTGATTATTGGAAAATGCAAAGAAGCAAAAACTACATTGTTGTGGGGACAGGATAACACTCCAAAACTTAAACTAAAACCAAAATATACTTCGTCTAGTCCTAAACATAAGACATATCTAGAAATTTGATCATAATTCTAAATATAAAACATATTTTTATTTTTGTCAATCTTTTTTTAATTTATCCCTAATGATGCTCCCCAATAATAATGAAGGAGGAGAAAAAAATGTGGAAATTAAAGAAAATGACTTGAGTGTTTTAAAATATACATATTATATTAACTAACTTAATTAAGTTTGTAGGGAGTATTAAACATTCCCCCTATATTAAGTACTAATAATTTTTTTTAAAAAAAAACAACTAGCAATTGCTAATTTATTTTTTAAAAAGTAAAATTGTATTTAAAATTGTGTGGTAAATTACCAAAATTTAGCATAAAGTTGAGTAATGAATTTTATTTTAAAAAATAAATAAATTCTGAGAATTTATCTTAGATTTGAACATAAATTTCCTATCACATTCCCTCATATAAAACTGCAATTGGGACTTTGATTTCTTATAATTTATTGCAAAATGTTAAGATGAAGAACCAAAGAAGCAAAGGTTTCCCAGATTATTTATAAAAAGTTTATTTTATGACATTTAGAGATTATCTGGTGTCCTTTTTACCATTTTTTTTTAAATATTTTATTGTTTAGATCTACGGAAAAAATTATAATAAATTGGTCAAATTTCTTAAAATATCATCTTTAATTATCTAGAAAAAAAAACTCTAATTATCGTTTGTATGAGAATAATTCTTTGATGGAAGCTCTTTTACAATTTGAGCCCAGAACTCGGTTCGGCCCATTTAAACCCTGACATTTTAAAGGTTGAACTTATAAAATGAAGCTTCTAAATGAAGTCGGACCTAAAAATGCTAGCTTTGCAGGGCCAAGGGTCGGCTAGTTAGGCCCATTAATTTTTTTAAAAAATTTTTTAGTGTATTGATTTTGTTAGGTGTCCAACTAATATTTACTTGAATGTTTTGTAATGATACAGGATTATGAAGATATTTATGCGGGTATGGATCATTATTTCGAATAAGTCTAAATTGGAAACTTATTTGGAAGAACTAATAATGAAGCATGATAAGTAGAAAGAATTAGATGTCTTGAACTCATTGAAGGACAATTCACAAAGATTTCTGATTCTTTCAAAGATAGCAACTGATATTTTGAGCATTCCAATTAGTACAGTAGCTAGTGAATAAGCTTTAGTATTGGTTCACGTGTTCTAACAAAATATAGTAGTTCCATTCTTCCATATAATATTCAAACTCTTGTATGTACTTGCAATTGGATGCATTGATTCACATATGAATGTAATTTACTAATATATATATATATATAAAATTTTTGTTATAGAGTTATTTATCCATTTTGTTACAAATACATAATAAGTATAGTCTGATTTTATGATCTAGTTTATTATTTATTGTATATAAAGATTATGGATATATTCATGATGCGGGAGAAGAAATTCTTCATATTTTTATCCATTAAGCAGAGTTTACTACTCAAAGTGAAGCACAATCAAATGTTTTTGAAATTGACGAAATGGCAAAAAAGATAAAAATGATAATCATCATATTCATGTTATTTAATGGTAAGTTTCTTATGCTTTGTATGAATTATTGATGGATAATAGTTTATTTTTGATTATAAATTAGTGAACGTGTTTATTTGTTGCATGATGTGTGTTGTTTAGACTTTAATATTGACAACATTTATATAATAAATTAGAATTTTTATTATTGTGATTTACTAATTATATTTCTCTAAGGAAAAACATAGGAAAATAATTTAAATTTAGAAAAATAGCTTCCGAACCTGATCTGCATGCTCTCAGACTGGTACTTGAAAAACATATTTTTTCTTATACTGGATCTAAAAGAGTCAGCCTTTTTAAGTCCTGACCTTTCAAGGACTGGCCCTGTAAGGTTCAGCCAGCTCTAATGCCTAGATCTACTTATAATGTGTGTATGAACTGTTTATAGATAAATTTATAAATTTGTGAAATAAAATAAATTTAATAATTATATTATTTAGAATCAAAATATATTATCTTACAAGCCACAAGATTAGAAGTTGGACCCACAGAGTATAATTATTAAGTATGAATTGTTGCGTTGTGACTTAGTGACTTGTGTGATAACTGATAAGGACGAGGGAAAAGAAAAAGGATAAGGATGAATTGAACCCCCGACCCCCCCCCCCCCCCCCCCCCCTTTTTTTTTTTGAACAAACGACAATCACGTGGTGCTGGCCATATCAAAAAGGAAGGCGCGTTAAATTAGTGAGATGACTTGAAAGTAAAAAAAATCTGAACAAGAAAAATTAAATTAGTGGGATCCTGACACCTGCGGGCCATCAAGTTTTATTGAAGCTTATAATGAGTGGACCCATTAAATGTTAGAAAAAAATCCTAATTAAATTAAATAGAAATGCTAAAATCTAAATCTAGACTTACATTTTTAACAAATTCTTAATTAGGTCAAGAGGCTTACTTAAAAATTTCTGAATATTATTAAAAGACTAGAATGTCCTTCTCTAATTTTAAAGGTTACGTTGATGGTAGGTTGTACACCTCTAGGTAAGCCCTCTTTAGTTTTTCAGTCAATTGATCATTTTTTTTGCTAGTGTAGGGTATCCTACAGTCGGTAGCCATGGGACTAATCCCCTGCCCCGGGTCAGCACACAAAATGATAAAGGGCTAACCATGAGATGCTTTCTATACACAAGAGTTGGGGGCCAACCACTTGCTTAAGTGAAAGAAGAATAAAGAAGAAAATTGATCATGAAAGGAGAATAAACAAGAAAATTTCCATAATCTACATCATTTGACCCATATAAATAAATGAATCCCCACATAATTACTACAACTTCAGAGAATCCGTTTTTAATCCATATATTTCAATGTATGGCGGCCGTGTGAAAGAAGAGTGCCCAAAGTTTGGTAAAACTGCAAAGGTTGTGGATGATGTGCAAAAAAACAACAATAGAGAGACCGATAGTAGGGGTGCTGATGGAGGCTTTAGACAATCTGTACTGTTCAAAAGGGTTTATCTAAAATTGCAGTAATCATTCTGGATACGATGTGGAGATTCAATTATTTGCATGGATGAAACGAGGGACATTTTGGAAAATTTCCTGTTTTACTCTACTCCTTCTGCTGAAAACGAAAGAGGGCTTACGTAAAGGTTACTCTACTTTAGGACCAGAGGAGTAAGAAATTAAGACCTACCTTCAATTTTTGTTTTGTTTTGTTTTGTTTTTTGTTTTTTTAGCGACAGCGGGTTATTCTAGTATTTAATATTCAGAAATCCTTAATTAGGTCTTTCGGCCTGACTAGGAATTGACAATTTTTTGTAGTGTAAGATTTACATACAGATTCCAAAGCCACGTATTCTTTTAATAATAGGCTAGTCGGCTCTTGTTTTAAACTTATAATATTAATCAATGCGAGTCAGTTATATAGCAAGTTGTCACCTCCACCAAATTGATTAAAGGGTATATAATTGCTGGTACAATTTCTCAAGATCACAAGGGCCAAATTGTCCTAATATTGTACCATAATACTCACTATGGTCCTATTTATAAGATATATTTATCAAACTTTGGAGATATTAAGGAAAATAGTTAAATTAGTTAATCATATTTATTTTCCTAAAATGTCCTTATTTAAAATTTTTTAATGGCTTCGGAAAAAGATTGTTAAATCAATAGCCCTATATGCTTGTACCTCTTCGACCTCACACGACTTTTCTGAGTCCGGCATCGTCGACTTCTCCGAATTCTCATACAGTCCGACATTGTAGACTTCCTCGGGCTCTCACACAATCTGGAGAATATTTGTAAATCTATGAGGCGTAGATCTTTTTTTCTAATAAAAATTTGTGATGTGAATGTGTTTATCACCCCATATATATAGACACACACATATACAATATATACACACACACACACACAATATACATATACACACACACACACACAAAGGAGATGATGAAGTGGAAGGAGTAGGTGGTAATGAGGTGGCCATTTGAGTGTCATGTTAGAGTGTGACATGTCTTTTTAACGGTGTTAATGGAAAGACAATATTGCTACTTTTGATATTTCGAGGGCGATATATGTAGCATCTTAATTTTAAATTTTAGGATTAATTATAATTATAAAATAATTATATATGATAAATGTATTTATTATGTAATTGTTGGAAAAAAAAGGAAAAAAAGAAAGAAAGAAATTTGAAAAAAAAAACGCAAAAAAAAAAAAAAAAAAGGGTATGTAGCGTCAGATCAGTCTACCCCCATCCTTGAGTAAGGGAACGGTTTTGGGGGGTGGTTAAACCCCTCCGAACAACCATTTCCCTCCCCTTTTATTTAAACTCCCCTCCCCCAAAATACACACATAACCCACACACAACACACACACGCACGGTCAGCAGAGAAAGAGTGAGAGAACGAGAGTGAGGAAGAAGGAGAGGAAGAAATAAGAGTCTGGAGGTTATTTTAAGGTATGTTATTTATTTTATAAAATTATTAGATAGTTAAACTAGCTTCTTTTCAATAAAATTTCTTTATGAAAGTTACTCTACATATTTTTCTTTTTCTAATAAGGGTAATATTGTGTTGGTTAGTAAAAATTTTAGGGTTAAGATTTTGGAAAAGTTTTGATTTTTGACAATAGAAGACCATATATATGTATGGATGATTATTAGTAAATTTTAATCGATTTAGATTTATTGTTTGGTTGTTATAGGAATTTAAAATGAATTTTTCTATTTAAGAAGTTTAAGATTTTATGTTTATAAAATATCTTTATTGATTAAATGTTATGAAAATAATTTATTTGGGTTAGGGACATATTATTAGAATTTTAATCAGTTTAGTTTTGATATATGAAAGACCAAATTGTTATTTCTGGAATTTTGGGACTAAACTGTCATTTCTGGAATTTTTGGGACTAAACTATAATTCTTGGAATTTTGGGACTAAAATGTCATTTCTAGGATTCGTGGGACTAAAATGTTATTTTTGAAATTTGAAGGACTAGATGTCATTTTCAAAATTTAAACCCCAAAATGTCATTTCCAATTTTTGTTATAATAATATATTATTATTAGAATTTTTATTTTAAGTTATAGGAAATTATAAGTTATAGTTGTGATAATGTAGAGTCTTCTTATGACCGGTGATTGTGTGGGTGGTGTTCTTCAAGCTAAGATTAAGCTTAAAATTGAGATAACTAAGGTTAATTTATTTTATATGCTTATTTTGGGCTGTAAGATGTTTTTCTAAGCCTTATTTTTATATATACTACTTGTATGTATTTTGAAAAATTATGTGTATATTTAAATAGGAAATTATTTCAGTGAAGGCTGTGTATTTTCCAATCTGTATATATAAGTGAATATTATTATTGGGGTTATTACTATTGTGATGGTTATAATGGTTGTTTTAAGATGATATAGATGAAATAATAATTTAATAAAATGTTGTTAAAAATTTTAGTGTTATATTATTTCTTCTGTTGTGGGTTATGTTGGGTTGTGTAGAAGAGATTGAGGGTGAAATTGTACCGATCAACTCTCTCATTCCTAACCCGAAATTTAAGTTGAGTATTTTGGGCGGACACCTCCCTATTACGCTATATTGGTGGTAGAATGGGAGGGGACAATATTCTTGAAGTGAGTAGTTAACCTTTGCCAGGTACACTAGCATTGATAGGCTGTACCATGTCCAAAAAAAATAAGGAGGAGCAAGATGGATAAGTGAGGATAGTTCTAATTGTTTTGGACTATTGTGTATTATTTGTTCTAATCATTGTGTATTATTATGCACTATTTTAGTTATTAAATAATATTATTATTATGTTAATAAAATTGCTTCTTTGACTTACAATCTTTTCCTACATATTTGATAAATTAATTTTAGTTATGGGGACTTTATGTTTCACCTCGTCATTATTAAATTTTTCAAGGGAGACTTCTAACCTTACTAGAGGACAAGGGAAGCTGCCAGAGGCATAGAAGTCATGGAATTTGTAGGCCTTTTTTTGATATTAGTGTTGTATTGATTTTTATATTACCATCCTAGAGCCCTCATATTTTTGGAATACTACATCAACTATTTTTGGACGACTGTTTATTTTCTGAAGGCCTTATTTTATGTAGTGGCGGAGCCAGGAATTTATATTTGTTGGTGCATAATTTGTGAGGGAATTTGGGGGTTTAGGGCCGGCACCCCCGATTTTTTTTGTTTTAAGGAAAGTTTTAAATGCATTAAAAATCAAATGAATATAGATAAGAAAAGAAAAGAAAACTTCTTTCAATGGGTTCTAAGCAAATCAAATGTGTATAAAATAGAATCAACATCTACCATTAAATCAACAATAAACTATGAATTTTCTAAATCCTAATAAGTTTCATCCGATGTCAAGAGACACAAACTATCCATCACATTTCTGTAAGACAAAATTGGAGAATTTTACATAAAACCAAAGTTTCAACCACCAAACTCATTACAATTTTAAATAAAGCTAATCAATGAAATTGGAGTACTCAATGATTTTTGAATTAAAGAAACTATCCTTGCCAGTTTAACTAAATCACAAAAATCTTTCTGCTGTTTATAGTGGCTAGTTATAAAAAAATATATCCTCCTGCTATTTTAAAATCACAGATAAAACTACTGCTACATGTGTTTTTCATAAAGAGTAAAAACTTGAGAAAATAATAAGAAATGAAAAAGGGCTGTTTTTTTTTTTTTTGACGATGGAGTATAAATACCAGGCTCGCCCCAAGAATCAATGAAGAATGACCCAGAAGGCTGCGAGGGAGAGTGGTAGAAAAGAATAAGGACTAAAAAGGACCCTACCGCGTTCGAACCAATGACTTCATGATCTATAATAAAATGCTCCACCACCGAGCTACGGGTCCAAAGATGAAACAAATTACAGCTAAATAATATACATATTTTAAACTTTTGTATTTGCACTTGCACCCATAAGCACAAATGTGGCTCCGCCACTGATTTTATGCACTAACATATTGTAAGTGAAGCTAAATACCCAAGAGGGGGGGTGAATTGGGTATTCTTAAAATTTTTGGCAAACACTCTGTTTTGAAACAATAAAAACAGAGGTGAACAGAGTAAGAGAAAGAGTAGCTGGACACAGAGATCTATATTGGTTCGGTCCTAATAACTTGACCTACATCCAGTCCCCAGCCTCTTTGGGATTTCCACTATATCAAAGATTACACACTTTGCACTCAAGAAGTAGTTCTCTCTTTAGATTCACTCCCCCTTACAAGTTGTAATCAATAAACTTCCAAATCACCAAGCCCCCTTAACTTGTAATTCTTTACAATAAATGATTTATAGAAAGAAACTCTCTCTAAGAGTAGATATTGATAATCACTGAAGCTCTTTGTATCAGAAGATACTATACAAGTGAAAACTGAAGAAAATAAATGTAGACTTGAATGCAATTCGTTTTCAATAGTTGTGGTTGTTGAGAAGACTTGAATGTAACTCTATTTATAGTCAGATAGCACTAAATGACAGTTGCATCTTTAATTAGACCATTGGAAATGATCTGTAGAGGTTAGGAGCAACTTTGATCTTCTTCTATCTCTAATCTCCACTTAATCCAGTTGTCCAAGTGTTCAAAGTTGACTTTCTCTGGATTAATCCGTTGGAGAAGCAGTTGCTTGTTGTAGAAATCATTCTTTAATGCTTTACAACCGTGTGCAGATGGATTACCCAAAAGTGTGCAACTTTCTGAGTATAGCATTTAATGTGCTGACATTGCTTTTTTGCTTTTTCTTTAAACCTTCAATAAACATTCTCTAATCCCTCTGAAACTCACTAAAAAAGCGGTTAAACATAGCTAGGAATATAAGAGAATAATACTGGAAGGTATTAAGATCAAACAAGAAGGTTTTCCAAATTCGTCAGATTTGAATTTCTGATTCAGCTATGTAAACTGGAGTTTAGTTCATGTGAACTCGAGTTTGGAGCTTCAGTTTGTAAAAGTGTTTCAAGTTCAAAACATATAAACTGGATGTTTGAAATCAAAACCTGAGGTTTTCAACACATTGAAAAGTCACATTGCTCTCGGGTTGATTTAAACTCAAGTTTGTAAGTCTGAACTCGAGTTTCCTCTATCTAGAGAGGAATGTCGCGATTTTAAGTCTTGGAGCAACTTTGTCTAAAAGACAAACTCGAGTCTGTTAGTAGGCAGGTTTGAGTTTGACATTGTTTAAGTCAAAACTTAGTTTCAGCTTTCAAAACGCAAACCTGAGGTTTCCAATGCAAACTCTAGAGTTTTCTCAAGTTGAAAAGTTCATTGCTCTCTGTAAGGTTTAAACTCGAGTTCACAAGGTTAGACTCAAGTTTATTCAACTTTGAAAAACTATGAATGTTTTTGGCCGGAAGTAAATTGGAGGTTTATGAAATCAGTCTCGAGTTTACTTTAGTTGAAAATCCTTGAAAGCTCTCGGCTAAGTGTAAACTCGAGTTTGCAATGATGAACTCGAGTTTACATGTTTTGTAAACTCTTGAGATTTTTAAAACTGGAAAAACTTTGCTCAAAATAAAATAGTGTAGAGTTTGTGAAAATCTCATAATTTGAAAAATTCCTCCCGCCAGAGCTAAACTCGAGTTTGTCATAACAGGCTCGAGTTTACAGGTTATGTAAACTGTTGAAGATTTTCTTTGGAGGTTGCAAACTTGAGGTTTGTAAGTAGAGGTGTCGAGTTTAAAAATGTTTTCAAGTCAAAATGCTCTCTGCCTCTGGCAAACTCGAGGTTGCTAATGTAACCTCGAGTTCACACAAAGTTTTTGAAAACTTTGGAAAACTCTTACGTTCAAACTTTTGGTTCAGTCTCGAGTTTGAAGATTAAACTTGTGAGTTTTACCTCTACTGTTTGTGGCAAACTCGAGGTTGCAAATGATAAGCTCGAGTTTGTCACAGACAGAGTGTTTTAGCTTGAAATTGATAAGTTTTAATCCACTCTTAACTTACTCAAAAACATCCTTAGCTTGTTTACAATTTTTAGTAATAATCAAAACATATAGGGAACTAACACATATTATAGTGGATCCACAATTATATCTTTTGTAAAAAATTGTTTCGTGTAGGCCCTTTGTTGTAGGGTTAGTATTGTAAAACTTGTGGGCTATGTATTCTACTGTTTGATAACTGTGCCCAGAGTTATGATTTCCAATAGTGGGTTTGTGGCTAAAATTTGTTACTTGTTCGTGTGTGTGTGTATATATATATATAAAATAAAACAAAAGTGTATTTTTTGGTGGATTAAAGACGTGGACAATAGGATCAGCACTACTAGTAGTGCAGTGGTATTGGGAGTAGTCTCCCCACCCCCCTATACTGGGTTCGATCCCCCCTCCCCCTATCGCCTATGTATCGAAAAAAAAAGACGTGGACAATAGGAATTAAAAAAGCAACAGTATCCAAGCCCAGTGACGCAGCACCCATGGGCCACGAATAGAATTATAAAACCTGATCCAAAGCAAACAAGAGGAGACCTGAAATAAAAAGAAGAGGAGATTACAACGGCAAAAAGGAAGGAAATCCACGAAATAGAGAGTGACTGGTTATTTTCCTTCCTCTAGCGACAGCAAGAAGAAAATAACGAGAGGAGGAGAGAGCATTTTTGGCGGCAGCAAGCAGAGCAGCGATCTCCTCCATTCTTCTTCTCTTTCTCTTTGATTCTGAACATTATTTTGATTCCATGGATTTGATTTCACCCATGCGTATAGCTGATTCTCTTTTAGAGCTAGAGTAACCATAACTTTATTTGCGTTTTAGAAATTATTTCCCACTAATTATTGATATTTAATTTAATTCAGTTTTCATAATCTTGCTTTTCCTCTTCACTGCTTATTGATTGGCCACCTCTAAGAAAGTTTTTGGTATTTAGAGTTGAACTTGACAAAGAGAATCTTACATGGACCATGAGATTAAGAAATGTGAAATTAGTTATATAATTGTATGAGACATTATATAATTAATTGAGGTAGAGATAAAATACACTCACAGGTATTTATAGACATGTGGATAAAAATTTAAGTAGCAAATAAGGGACTAATGATTACATGTTGCTTTTGAAATCAGGACCTGTACACTTGTGAGGGTGCGCCTCAAGAATGTTCAAGTAAGTACACTTGTAAATTGAGTGTGCATGATAAGAGACCAAATTACATTGGCCCAGAAAAATGAAGAGTGGTTTGATCAAATTCTTGCTTTCAACTGAGAGGTTGTACGTGAATGGTAGGGAATATCTATAAAGGCTTATTAGATATTGTTCTGTCTCAAGAACACAGATGTTAGACTTGACTAGGTTGTCAAGCCTAGAGCCTACGTACCCTCTGGAGGGATCAAAGTCCACGTAGTTTGTAGCAAACAGGAAGGCACGTAGCCAAGGGAGTGGGGTGTGTGCTCTGTGTGGCAGAATGTAAATAGGGCATAAGATAGAATGTGTGCACCTGTTTAGGGTTTCCTTCTATTTATAGAGGGGTCTAGTACGCGTATCTCTGCCTTAATGAGCAATATCTTAGATTGAGCCGTCAGGGGCTGATTGGCTGGTGCCATGATTGTCGGAGAATCTCTATTAATGAGATCCTATATTTGAGGGATCTCGGATCCCTTCCTATTCTGGCGTGGATTCTATCCCTAGCGGGATTGGGCCGAGGTCAGGACCTGGGCCTGTTGGGCCGGTTCGTAACAGTTGCCCCCCAGCTTGGTCGTTCAGGCTTCTGGACGTCCGAGGTGCTTATTGCCCACCAGTCCTTGGAGTGGCCGAGGCCCTTTGCTTAGACTGAGTCAGCTCATGGGTGCCGTGACCATCTGCCCGGCATGGGGAAGTGGTCGGCTTATAATGCCCTCGTCCTGCCTAGAACACCGAGTCCGTCTTGCCCGGGCGGCTTATCGCCCTTCCCCGGTTTCCAATGGCCTCGGTTAAGCGCCCTTTGCCTTTTGGGATTCTCCGGACGCTTTGGGATGTGCTCCTCGCGTGCCATCATTGCGGGCTTACAGCTGTTAAGCTTTCATTGGGTGCGTTTTGCAACCGCTGCTCCTTTCCATTTTTCGAGGTCTGCGCGCATTTATTGCGCTGGCGTCGTGTTGCTCCAATCCCGTCACGTCTGTACGGGAATAAATCGTTCCTTCCATTTCCTTTACACAGGTATTCCGTTCATCCTCTACCATCTTTGGCTGATATTTGTCTTTGTTTTACCATTTATTTCTGGAAGTGTCGCTTGTATAACTGTTCTTCGAGAATTCTGGGTTTTCTTGAGTTTCTTCTGGGATTCTGTCAGTATCACCACACCCAAAATTCGCCCCAAAACTCCCTTAAACACCGGTTTCTAACACCGTAGGCCTCTGGTTATGGCGAGAGATGGGAGTTTTCCGCGACCAAGGGCGTTGTTGACGCTGGAGGAGGAAATGCTTCTCCTTGCGCGTCTCCCGCGGATGGCTTATTGGGTTCTTGGGGGTGAGCCACCTGCTGGGGGGATCTTGGATCCTTTGCGTCGAGGTGGTGACATGCGTACGGGGCGAGTTGGGGCTCGTCCTTCTTCGGCCAGGGTTTCGGTTCCTATTCCACGTCGCCCTTTTCGGCCTTTTACGCGCGCCCGCGCTCTTCCTCTTGAGTCGCTTGGTGGGACCGGGGTAGGCTCCTCTTCTAGTTCCAGGGCTCCAGTGGTGATGGCTCAGCTTGTTAATTTTTATGAGGGCCCTTCCGCCGTCCGCCAAACGTCCGCTCCAGAAGGTTACTTCGGCCCTTGCTGGGATTGCCTGGCGGAGGCTTCGGCGTTGATGGATCGTGAGGCCGAGGCCTCTTCCATTCTCGGTTCTTGCCGTCATTGGTCTGTCCCGGCTGTCCCTCCTCGCGCCCTCGTTCGTCCGAGTCCGGAACCATTTTTGCCTGCTACTGTGTCTTTGCCAGGTATCTTTGCCTTTCTGCTAATACGCGCTTTGTTTATTTTCGTATAGGTTTATTTATGGCTCCAAAATCTGGGTCGTCCAAAAAGCGTTCGGAGGCCGGTGGTTCGGACTCTTCTAGTCCGCCTGAGGCTATGATTCGTCGATACGGCTGGGTATCGCACGATGTGCTGGCTACCCCGTCGCTGATGTCCGAGGAGGACATAGCGCGGTTGAAGGTCCTGGCCATGCCGGGGTGTGTGCTCAGGCGTCCGGAATCCGAGGAGCCTATCTGCGCGACTCGATCGGAGGGTCAACCGGACTTCTTCTTCTTCTACCGGGATTACTTGACGCGGGTGCAAGTTTCTCTTCCTTTCTCCCACTTCCAAATGGAGGCGTTGCGGCATCTTCGCCTCGCTCCGTCCCAGCTACATCCAAACGGTTGGGCGTATTTGGTGGCCTTCGAGAGGCTTTGTGGCCATTTTTCGCCTCCCATAGCGTGCTCGGCTAACCTTTTCTTTTATTTCTTCGGGCCCTTTACCCCTAGCTCGCCGAAGGGGAGTGACAAGCTGAGGGGGTTGGTGTCCCTTCGGATCAATCCGGAGCGCAAGCTGATGACGCCCTTCTCCGACTCCTTCAAGCGCTTCAAGGGAGCGTTTTTCAAAGTTGAGGCCGTGCTGGGGGGGCGGCTGTGGTTCTTGGAAGGAGGCGGTCGTTTCCCCTTGTACTGGGGGGAGGATCATTACAAAGCTAAAGCCATATCCTTCCAGGTTCCGCGGAAGAGTCTTCTGCCGGAATCGGCTTCTGCCGTGCCCCGGATTGAGGCCTTGGTAGCTGAGTACGGCGTGCAGCCGGCTGGCTTCTATATATCTGCCGAGCCGCAGCCTTCTTCCTGTAGGCTTTTTTAATAGCGTATCGTCTTTCTTTCAATACTGGTTTGTTGAGTTTGTGGATTCTGACATAGTCTGTGTTTCTTTGTTTGCAGCTACCTCCATGGACGGCTTGCCGCTCTACGCCCAGTTGTCAAGGGCGGCCGCTCCGTCTCCTAGTCGCCAGAAGAAAAGGGCGGCTTCTTCGACTGCCGGGGCTTCTGATGCCCCGGACCCCAAGAAGTCAAAGGGTACCGCTGCTGAGGGCCCCTCCTCCGCCGCTGCTTCTCGGGTAGCTTCCGTTGTGGACACTCCGGCTCTGGAGAGTCCGAAGGCTGCTGCTGCTGTTGATCCTACTCCGGCTCTGGAACTTCAGGCTTCTGAGGGGAAAGAGGCCTCGATTTCTGATGAGGAGATTGAGGCTGAATTCTTCGTTGATGAGCCTTCTGGTTCCCAGCTGGGTCCGCCTTCTGCTTCGACGCTTCCTCCGCCTCCGCCTCCGCCTCTCACGAAGTCTCTTCTTCCTCGGGGCTGTCTATGGCACGATGGGGTGGTTTCGGAAGTTGCCTCTGCTTTCCTGCCTCCCCTGCATTTTACTGGTTGTGCTGCGCTTACTCGGCCGGCCCTGGATGAGCTGCACAGAAACTAGGCGGAGTTTTGTCGGGCGGTGGGATACAACCAAGCCTTCATCCTAGTTCGAGAGCTATATGCTCGTTCCCATGCTGACGTCTAGAGGTTGAAGGCGCAGGTGGAGGAGTTGGCTAAGGGCTTGTTTGCGGCGGAGGCTAAGGCCGTGTCTGCCGGGGACCTCAAGGAGGAGCTGGAGGTGGCTGAGGCTAAAGCCAGATCGGCCGAGGAGGAACTGGCAAAGGCTTGGGTTGAGCGAGACGGAGCTCGGGCGGAGTTGGACGGGATGCGGGTGGAGCTGGATGCCGTTCGGACGGAGCGGGATGCCGCGAAGGTTGCAGCGGTACAGGCTGAGCGGGAGCTACAGCTGTCCCGGGAGCAGGCCGATTCGGTGGCCGAGGAGTGTGCCCGGGCTCTGAAGGAGAGGTCCGAGAGTCTGGCTGCGGCCACGGCTTTAGAGGAGCGGCTGGCTAAGTTTTCGAGGGAGAAGGAGGCGGTTGAGGAGGCCCTTGCTGCTGAGAAGGTGGCCTCCTAGGAGCTTACTGACGGTTTAGTGCAGACCGCTGAGGCCTGTTTTAAGCAAGCCTTGCTCTAGATCTGGCACTTCAATCCCGGGGTCGAGCTTCAGGTGGAAGGGTACGATCATCGTGCCTTTGTTATGGATGACGGGTCCTTCCTTCCCTACGAGCCTCAAGCCGCCGAAGACCCTGCCGAGGAGCTGGAGGGGGATGTAGCCGACGCTGAAGGTGCCGAGGCAAGTAATGCTGATGTTGGTCCGGGCTCCCAGTCTTAGCTTTATTTTGCTTTTTCTGGGGCGTTGGGGCCCTTGTAATTTTTTTGAATGACTTTGGCCTTGGTGCCATTTTCTACAAACTTTTGCCCAGTAATGAATGATTGCTATTTCTGCCATTCTTTTGTTTATGTATGGCTATGAATGTTTTGAATCTTTATCGTCCATTTACTGTAGTTCCGAGTTTGTTTAGCTACCTTAGGCCAAGAATTTTCTTTCGTCATCCGTCTGCCTCAGTTTGCGTCGGCGTCGGCCGTGTACGTATGAGCTTGTCGAAGCTTAGATGTCGGTCGGCTACATGAGTACGGGCCGTTTTCGGTAACTTAGACAATGGGTCATTTCACTCTTTTGTCTAAGACTGGGTGTTTGTTGGCCACATGGGTGCGGGCCATTTGGGTAGTTTAAGCAATGGTAAATTCGCTCTTTTGCCTAAGTTTTAGTGTTTCTCGGCCGCATGGGTGTGGGCCATCTACTCTCTACCACACTTGGCGTGCGGGAGGTCGGGGCAAGGTTGTCTTGTTTCAGCCTCATCAGGCGTAACTAACCGTACTGCCTCGGTCTGGCTTTCAAGTAGCCGGACTCCAACTTTCACTTAGTCGGATTAGATTTAACCGGCGTAAGGGCGGGATCATCACGTGTCTAACCGAGGCTCCATTTGCCTAGGGTCGGACATTTTGACCTGATCAGGGTCAGCATGATGGTCTGCTTGCTTAGCCGGGCGAGCGTTGACGCGTCAATTTCGCGAAAGGCCATGTATGGCGCCTTCGCCGAGCTCTAACCAATGCCTGTCGGAGTACAACGGCCGGTTTTCGTACATCTAGATGTTTTTTGGTTTGGGCCGGGTTTGTCACCTCGGGGCCTTTTAGTGGTGCCGGGCTTAATAGCCTCGGCTTTCGGTTTCTTTGCCGGGCTTCTTTGCCTCGGTCTTTTTGTTATTGGCCGAGCTTCATAGCTTCGGGTTCATGCTTAAGCTTTGTGCACATTCGTAAATCTCCTTAGTGGGATCCTTTATTGATAGAAAGAAATAGCCCTACGGGGCTTTACAAAGCATCATAATCAGAAATGACATAACTTGGACTCAAAACGAAAGGAAAACAAATGCGAGGAAAGGAACAATCGTAAAAGCTAACAAACACTGCCGAGAAAGAGTCTAGCTATAGTAGATCTTCAGCCTGTCGACATTCCATGTCCTTTTGATTGGCTTTCGCGCCAAAGTCTCGAGGGTATATGGTCCTCCGTCGAGCTTTTCCTTAATCCGGTAGGGCCCTTCCCAGTTGGCCGCCAACTTCCCGTCCTTGGCATTCTTGTTGCCTATGTCGGCCCGTCGGAGTACCAGGTTGCCTCGGTTGAAAGACCGGGGTCGGACCTTTCTGTTGTACTTAGCCGCAAGTAGTTGCTTGGCGGCTAGTTCCCGGCAGTGCGCCGTAACCCAGATTTCATCAATGAGGTCCAAGTCAGTCTTCAGGGCGTCGTCGTTCAAATCCTGCCCCTCCTGTCTGGCTCTGACCTTTCTCCAGGACAGCTGTCCGATTTCAACCGGGATCATTGCCTCACATCCATAGGTTAGCCTATACGGGGTTTCCTAGGTCGAAGACTGTACGCTGGTGCGGTATCCCCACAGGACGCTGTGGAGCTGCTCTGTCCAGTTGGTCTCGGCTTGCAACATTCGTCTCTTGAGTCCGTCCAGGATGATTTTGTTGGCTGCTTCGGCCTGGCCGTTTGTCTGGGGGTGCTCCACGGATGAAAAGTGCTGCCTAATGTCCAGGTTGGACATTAGCGCTTGGAATCGATGGTCCATGAACTGGGTGCCATTGTCCGTGACGACCTCGGCTGGTATCCCGAATCGAGAAACGATGTTGTGCCATAAGAATTTAATGACTCTGGCCAAGGTTATGGTGGCGAGTGGCTCTGCTTCGATCCACTTGGTGAAGTAGTCTACCGCGACTATGAGCCACCTGCATTGCCCCTGTGCCGGTCGGAATGGTCCGAGGATGTCCATACCCCATTTGTAGAAGGGCCAGGGGGCTGGCATTCCTTTTAATTCTGAGGGTGGCGGCCATATTATCCTGGCATGCTTCTGGCAATTGTCGCATGTTTTGGCTTTTTCCATGGCGTCATGGTTCATGGTAGGCTAATAATATCCGGCGCGCAGTGCCTTTCTGGCGAGGGCCTTGCCCCCCATGTGATGGCCACTGGCGCCTTCGTGTAGCTCGGCCAGCACATACTTCGCCTAGGATTCGCCGAGGCACCTCATCATGGGGCAGTGGAGCCCTTTCCTGTATAGTTGGTCATCAACCATAGCGTAGAGGGCGGCTTCTCTGATCAGCTTCTTGGCCTCGGTGGTGTCAGTGGGGATGATTCCCCTTTCGAGGTAGTCTTCTATTGGCTTCCTTCAGTCGAGGCTTGCCGAGATAGCCATGATGCAGCTCGGCTCGATCAGATTTTGCTGGATCATGGTCCTGTGGTTATCCGGCCCCTTAGTGCTGGCGAGCTTAGAGAGGATGTCGGCTCGAGCGTTCTCTTCTCTGGGTATATGGGAAACCGTCACCTCCTTGAATTCGGCCATGAGTTCTTTGGCTTTGTTCAGGTACTTTGCCATTAGTGGGCCTTTCGCTTGGTAGGTGCCGTCTACCTGAGCAGCGACGAGCTGCGAGTCGGTTAAAACCTTTACTCGCTGGGCGCCATTGTCCTTGGCCTGAAGCAGTCTGGCCAGAAGGGCCTCGTACTCGGCCTGGTTGTTGGAGGTCTGGAACTTCAACTGCAGAGAGTGCTCGGTGGCTACCCCCTGCGGGCTTTCTACGATGACTCCTGCACCGCTGCCCTTTGGTTTGGATGACCCATCAACATAGACCTTCCAAATCCCATCATTTGTAGTGGCCGGGGTGAGTTCTCGGATGAAGTCCGCGAATGCTTCGGACTTAATCGCCTGGCGGGCTTCGAATGTGATATCGAACTCGGAGAGTTCTATGGCCCAGTTGGTCATTCTCCCGGCCAAGTCAGGTTTGTGGAGAACCTGTCTGATCGGCTGGCTGGTTCAGACTACGATCCGATGTCCTTGGAAATAAGGCCGGAGTCTTCGTGCCGCGGTAAGCAGGGCGAAGGCCACTTTCTCCAGTTTCTGATACCGGAGCTCAGAGCTTTGTAGGGCCTTGCTGATGAAGTATATCGGCCTTTGCATGGTCTCGGACTCCTTTACTAGGGCGGCGCTTATGGCTTCGTCGCCGATTGAAAGGTAGAGGAATAAGGTTTCTCCGGGGTCCGGCTTAGTGAGTACCGGCGGGGTTGCCAAACATCTCTTGATTTCTGAGAAGGCGGCATCACAGTCTGGGTTCCAGCCGCCTCGGGTCTCCTTCATCAGCAACTTGAAGAGAGGTAGGGCTTTCTCGGCCGACTTTGGTAGAAACCGCGTCAGGGTGGCTAGTCGACCTATTAGCTGCTGTACCTCCTTCTTGGTTCTCGGGCGCTGCATGTCAAGCACGGCCTTACACTTGTCCGGGTTGGCTTCGATTCCTCGGTGGGTCAGCATGAAGCCTAAGAATTTCCCAGCCGGAACTCCGAAGGCACATTTGGCCGGGTTCAACCTGATACGATGTTTTCTTAACTTGTCAAACGTCTGCTCTAGGTCCTGGATGTGGCCTTCGGGGAGCTTCGACTTGACGATCATGTCGTCTATGTAGACCTCTATGTTGCGCCCGATCTGGTCCTCGAAGACCCGGTTCATCATCCTCTGGTAGGTGGCCTCGGCATTCTTCAGTCCGAAGGGCATGACGTTGTAGCGGTAATTCGCCTTATCAGTCATGAAGGCGGTCTTTTCCTGGTCGTCTGGGTGCATGGCGATCTGGTTATAACTGGAGTAGGCGTCCATGAAGGAGAGGAGTTTGTACCCGGCTGAGTTGTCCACAAGCTTATCGATGTTAGGCATCGGGTAGGAGTCTTTTGGTCAGGTCTTATTGAGGTTTGTATAGTCGACGCACACTCTCCATTTGCCGCTGGGTTTGAGGACCATGACCACATTGGAGAGCCAAGTGGTGTACTGCACCTCTCGGATGAAGCCGGCCGTCAAGAGCTCCTCGATGTGGTCCTCGAGGGCCTTCTGTCTGTTGTCCGCGATGTTCCTCTTCTTTTGCGCCACGGGCCTTGACCCCGGCCATATGCCGAGCTTGTGGCAGTAGAAGTGGGGGTCGATGCCGGGTACCTCGACTGCGGTCCAGGCGAAGACGTCTTGGTTCTGCCATAGGAATTGAATCATAAGAGCCTTTAGGCCGTCCTCCATATCCCGGCCGATTTTGGTAGTCTTGGACGGGTCCTCACCTAGCACTATTTCCTCCAATTCTCCTTCTGGCTCAGGCCTCGGATTATCCTGTTCTCGGAGGTCGAGTTCTACCATGTTGACTTGCTGCCGCGGGCGCTCGTCTGGGCCGGCTTCGGCTACTTGCTCATTGGATCCGAGCCGGGGTGGAGATGAGGGTCCTCCTTCCTCGACTCGGAGAGCTTCAAAGTAGCATTGCCTCTACTCTTTCTGGTCTCCGGACACCACCACCACCTGGTTCTTATCGTTGACCATCTTCAGTTTCTGATGCTTGGTGGATACCAGTATATCCCAGTTGTGGATCGTTGGTCTGCTCAAGATGATGTTGTAGGGGGACCGGAAGTTGGCGACTACAAATCTTACCCGTTCAGATTTGAAGGCTTCTTTAGTGCCGAGGGTCAATCTGAGGTCGATGTAGCCTTTTGGGAAGGATTGCTCGCCATTAAAACCGACCAGTGTGGTCTTGCACGGCTTGAGATCCTCTGGGTCGAGGTGCATCTTTTTATAGGCGTCCCAGCTTATTATGTCGGCCGAACTTCCTACATCCACGAAAATTCTTTTAACACGGCAATTAACTAAAGTTCCAGTGATTACCAGCCCGTCTAGATGCCCGAGTATGACGTCTTTCAGCTCTTCATCGGTGAAGGTCAGGGTTGGCGGCCGAGGCTTCTTTGAATCTTCTTTGAATTTGGGGTGGTCTCGGACGGTTAATACCTCGCGGAGGTATTTCTTCCGCTGGCTAATGGTGTCTCCTCCTCCACCGAATCCTTCGCTGACGACGTTGCACTGGAATTCTATGTCGGGGAACTCGTCATCCGAGGCTGCCTTCTGCTTCTTCCCCGGATTTCGGGGCTCCTTGGGCGGACTTCTGGAGCGGCCGCGGTCGTTGCGTTTCTCGCTCGTCCTTCCCTGGGTCTTGATCACGTTCTGACGCAGCTTTTCATCCCTCACGAACTTCTCAATAGCGTCGCGAAGGTCATAGCACTCGTCGGTCGTGTGGCCGTTGCAGTCGTGGAACTTGCAGAACTTGGAACGGTCCGTGTTGGAGCGTCCTCTGATCGGCCTCGACCTGTCCACCCTCTTCATCTCGGTCTGGGCTACCTCTTTCCATACCTAGGACCGAGGGACATTCAACGGGGTGTAGCTGTCATATTTACCCTTTGCCTCGGATCGGTCTGGCCTGGCACGACCTTCTCGGTTCCGCCTTCTGGAGTCGGTCTTTGCCCCCCTTGGGCGTTCTTCATCACTGTGTGGACTCTTCCTAGTTCGTTCCGGTTCATCGGCATTGGCTGCCTCCATTTGTTCCATCTCTAGGTACTTCTTCACCTCATTGTAGAACTCGGTCAAGGTGTACACTGGGTTCTTGCATAGGTGACGAACCAGCCGGGATGACGGGTTTAGTCCATTGACTAGGCAGTGTATGTGAACGTCCTCGGTCAATGTCCGTACTTGCATGGCCACGTCGCGGAACCGGTCCTGGTACTTCTGCAGGGCCTCGCCTTTCTTTTGTCGCACTTTGCTCAGGGTG
Organism: Acacia crassicarpa; assembly: GCA_034222035.1. Taxonomy (NCBI): domain Eukaryota; kingdom Viridiplantae; phylum Streptophyta; class Magnoliopsida; order Fabales; family Fabaceae; genus Acacia; species Acacia crassicarpa. The sequence goes on along the minus strand of JAWXYG010000006.1, from coordinate 46,709,673 downwards.
AATGTGGTCTTTGGCTGCTTCTTGCTGGTGGCGAAGTGTAGCTCGAACTTGCGTCCGAGGTCTTCATAGATCCGGATGGAGTTGTCCGGAAGAGAGTTCAGCCATCTGTGTGCCGGTCCGTCGAGGGTGGCTGCAAAGAGACGCTGGATGACCGGGCCCGTGATCTGCCGGATCCACATGAGCTTTTCAAATGTGATCAAGTGGTTACGTGGATCTTGGGTTCCATCGTACTTCGGCAGGTCGGCCAGGTCAAAGTGCTTCGGGTAGCGGGCTGTTGCCGCTTCTCTTGAAAATGGGGATATGCCAGATTCTGATAGGTACGTCACTCGATACTCCTGGGGAGATCCGTGTCGAGGTGATCTGTGGGCCCGAGGAGTTCTATCCTCCATGCGGGGCTCTCTTCGATCTCGGTCCTCTCTTGCAAGCCGATCGGTGCGGTTAAGACCAACACTGTGGTTCTCTCCGTTTCCTGGGGACCGGGGTCTACCTCGTTCTGCGCTCGTTCTTCGCCCCAGCTCGCCGTTGTCTCGGCGAGTGTCTCTCGGCTTAGAATTGCTCGAGGAACTGCTGTCATCCACCGGGGCTCTCCTTCCACGCCTAAGATTCCTGTAGCGGCCCCTCTCGCGGCGGTCCTTCTCGAGTGCTTCCTGGATCATCTTTTCGAAGGCTTCAAAGTCGGCCCGCCTCTGCAGGTCATCTCGTTTTTCCTTGTTCTCCAGTTGCCGCAAGAATGATTCCTGCGTTCTCCGCATCATGCGGATATCTACATCGACTGCCTGGATGTCGCGCGTTGGAACCAATGTGAGCGCTCCTAGTGGTTGCTGGTCCTCCGCTGAAGGGGTGGTTGCTGTGTCGGTGACATGCCCTTCGGGGGTGAGTTCTCGCCGCGGTTGGTCCTGCGGCTGATCCGGCGGTGGTTGGCTTGGCTGGGGGTCTCCTCCCACCGGCTGGGGGTTTCTGCTGTGGCTTCTAGTGCTCACCATCAGTAGTCACGGGGATTGAAGTTTACAGTCCCCACGGTCGGTGCCAATGTTCTGTCTCAAGAACACAGATGTTGGACTTGACTAGGTTGTCAAGCCTAGAGCCTACGTACCCTCTGGAGGGATCAAAGTCCACGTAGTTCGTAGCAAACAGGAAGGCACGTAGCCAGGGGAGTGGGGTGTGTGCTCTGTGTGGTAGAATGTAAATAGGGCATAAGATAGAATGTGTGCACCTGTTTAGGGTTTCCTTCTATTTATAGAGGGGTCTGGTGCGCGTATCTCTGCCTTAATGAGCAATATCTTAGATTGAGCCGTCAGGGGCTGATTGGCTGGTGCCATGATTGTCGGAGAATCTCTATTAATGAGATCCTATATTTGAGGGATCTCGGATCCCTTCCTATACTGGCGTGGATTCTATCCCTAGCGGGATTGGGCCGAGGTCAGGACCTGGGCCTGTTGGGCCGGTTCGTAACAAATATATATGAAAAACAAAAATAAAATGCTACTTAAACTTTAAAATCATAAATAAATAATTTCATATTAAAATGAGTTGTCAATTACTGCTTAAGTGTAGTTAATATCTATGTTCTTGTAGAAAATAAGTCTAATTTAAGATTTTAAAGTTTAAATGGAATTTTCTTATTTATTTCGTTACATATATAAGAAGTGAAATCAACAATATTTAAATGATTATATATATAATTGATTGGAGATAATCAAAATCAATGATTTTGGATAAGAGACGTAGAGGATGACGTGATCAAACCTTATTTAGATATAGGGTTAAAGGTCAAATTTGCCATGGAAGTTTTGCTAAGGGAGCGCCCAGCACCCGAAAGTTTTTTGGGTACCAAATTTGCCCTTGAAGTATTGAAAAGGTAGCAAATTTGCCCCTCCGTTAATTTTGATCATTAAGTTTGACTGAGTGTCCACGTGGCATGCCACCTCATGACACTTGGCATGCCACCTCATCAACCTAAATAAGAGTTAAGTATCATTTTTGCCCCAAAAGTTTTTACTAAGGAATAATTTTACCCCGGACGTTTATAAAATGTATCAATTTTGCCCTTCTTTCCCACATATTAAATTTGACTATTAAATCAGTCAAAGACCACACATGTCATGCTTTGAAAAGGTCGACTTTGGAGTTAGAGAAGGAGATCCTTAACATGTCGAGCTCAAGGCAGCTAGAATTTGTGAAGCTGAATTGGTCACAGGGACCGAAAGGTCTGTCGCAAAACCCAGAGGAATCATCACTTATGATCTAAGCAAATGAAACGCAAAATGAGAAATGAATTGTTCCAAAAATTGGTCACAAGGACCGAAAAGTCTGTCGCAAAACTCAGAGGAAGCATCACTTACGTTTGTATAGATTGATCATTTACTTAAATCATAAGTGGTGCTTCTTATGATCAGTTCGGCTTCACAAATTCTGGTTGCTTTAAGCTCAACATCTCAAGGATCTCCTCTGACTCCAAGTTTGACTTTTTCAAGGCATGACATGTGTGGTCTTTGACTATTTAGAAGGGCAAAATTGATATGTTTTGTAAACTTCCGGGGTAAAATTGCTTCTTAGTGAAAACTTCCGGGGCAAACTTGCTCTTAGTGAAAACTTCTAGGGCAAAAATGATACTTAACTCTTATTGGTTGATGAGGTGACATGCCACGTGTCATGAGGTGGCATGCCACGTGGACACTCAATCAAACTTAACGGTCAAAATTAACGAAGGGGCAAATTTGCTACCTTTTTCATACTTCTAAAGCAAATTTGGTACCTTTTTCATACTTCCGGAGCAAATTTGGTACTGAAAAAACTTTCGAGTGCTGGACACTCCCTTAGCAAAACTTCCATTGCAAATTAGACCTTTAATCCTTCAGATATACCTTCGCTGGTGATGGCACAAAAACAGCTCATATTTTATAAATGGAGGCAGAAGATAGACGGCACGGGTGAGAATTCAACACACACACACACATATATATATATTATTTATTTATTTATTTTTCTTTATTTGGTTGACTCTTATTTTAGTCATGAGATTTTTACTGTTAAATGCTTTGAAATTGTATTTTTTTAATTAAATTGTGTCATCCATTATCCTAAAACAATAAAATCTAATTAATTGAGACTATTTTAGTAATCTAAAAGAGCTTTATTGTATTATTAAGTATAATATTTTTTTAATAATATACTATACTGATCATATTCTTATTCCAGTAATTTTATTCTAGTATTCTTTCAAAATTTTTAAATAAACATATACTAATATTATTTATTTTTTATTTTAAATCTTTATTTAATTGTATAATTATAAAATTTGAATCATAAAAATAAATTTTTCGAAAAATATAATAAAACTAAAATTAATCAGTTTAATCATATTAATTATTTATATATTTTTTTATATTAATTATATTTTATAATCATTAATTTAAATTTAAATCAACTTGATAAATAAATAACTATAAGTACCAAATTAAAAATCATATGAAACTATAAGAACCTAATAATAAAAAGAAAAAAGGCTATAGGAACCTGATTAAAAACAAATGAAAGTATAAGAACTTATAAAAAGAAAAAAAATATTATAGGGATCCAATTAAAAATTGATTGAAACTATAAGGACTTGCAGATTAATTGTCCCTTACTTATGAAAACCGCTAAAAACCAAATAATAATAATAATATTAATAAGAAAGAAAACATTAAAACAATACTTTCTTTATTTCTGACTTTTGTGGCTTGGTTGAACTGATTCTTACTAGATTCAGTTTGAGTTGTGATTCTTCTAGTAGTTTTAAATTCTCACAATAGCATATTAAAATCATTAATGATTAAAAAACACAGAACTTTGTTTCGAGCAACCTAAACGGAGCTCCTTTCAATGGTTTCATGCATTCCTTGAATCTAAATAGCTAAAAAAACAAGTAGAGAATGAAACATGGTTTTTCAAAACACATGGTTAAGAACCTCAAGAATTGAGTCAACTGGACCTCCTTCTCTACGTACATCTATGTTGCATTGGTATATTAAGCAGTGAAAATGTTTGAAGCTGGGTTGTCTTGACTTGGTTGTTTCCTTCCTTACATGCAAGTCTTTTGTCTTGGAATATCTCTTTCAAGGAACCATATTGGATAGTTAGATCTTTCACGTTCGGTGCCTTTATCCTCAAAATTAGACAATTAAAGAGCCTTCAGTTTACACAAATAATGATCCTTCCATTGTGAGTCTTGCAACATCATTATGGTCTCATTGTTATTTCATGTCTAATCTTCCAACTTTGAAATCACCTGAAACATAACACAATGTACTTCATCAATTTTCACTTGCATTCATAATAACAGTAAGAAGTATTTATATATTCACCAAAAGAAATAGATAAGAAATACTTACTCATATGTAAAGACGCACAATACAAACATCAGTTATGTTCTATCTGGCTGTATCACCAAAAAGCAATAAGCTTTAATCATCTATGGAACTTAGACACTATGCATGCCTCAATAAAGTGACAAAAACATAGGTTTCGTTTTTAGCAATTTAATATTTATTTCTTCTGTTACAACGATATCAGTTTAAAAAACACCATAACTAAACTTAAAATATTGATTTCAACAATTTTCTACGTTCACAAAAGTAAATGTACATTTCACAGTTGATACATTTTATGATAGCTAAATTGAGGAGTATATGATTGTAACAAGGATATGCAGACTCAGTCACATTCTCCATATCACTTCTCTTTTTTCAGCCTAAATATAGACAAAGGTAAGAATGAAGAGAATGCAATTTAGATCTCAACCATGATTCTAAATGGAAAGTCCCTGTCTTGATAAGATTCAACAAGGATAAAAGTAAAAAGTGGGAAGCCTTAAAACCTCAAAGCTACCAGAAGAATTAATATGACCTCCTCCTCCTCCTCCTTATTATTATTATTAGGGATTGTTAATCCCTCCTTATAGTTTCAACCAATTTTTATTTAGGTCCTTATACTTTCACCTATTTTTAATCAAGTCCTTGTAGATTTTTTTTTTTTTCATTTTATCAATTCCTTATTGTTTCACCAGATTTTTAATTAGGTCATTGTAGGTTTTTTGGATTTTAATTTATTAATTAAATTTAAATTTAAATAAATCAATATTATTAAATCTAATTTACTAATAATAAATTTAAATCAATAATTATATAATTCAATAAATAATTAATATAATTAATTCTTAATAAGTACTTCATCAATTATAATTCCATTATATTTTCAGAAAAATTTATAATTATTACTCAAACTTTAAAATTAAAATAAAAATATTAAAATTTAAAAAATAAATAATATAGATACATGTTTAAAAAAATTATGAATAATATTAAAATAGTTCATAAAAAAGAATGTTAAAATAAAAATATCATGATAATTTATTATTTATAGAATATTATTATTCACAGAATAATATTTAACAATATTATATTTTATTTTTATAGAAGAACATTCAAAATTGATTAAAATTATAAGGACCTGAATTATCCCCTATTATTATTATTATTATTATTATTATTATTATTTGAACTTTTATTTGTAATGTTGTGATGGAGAGAATGAGTGAAAATGGAAGAAACAGAGTAACTTGTGGGTGGGAGGGAGGGGGCAGGCAGTGTGTCATTTTCACTAACATTAAATGCAAACAAATCTGGTCCCTTTGTTTAGGCATTTTGTGATATTGTGGATTTAGTTTAATTAGATCAAGGCCCACCTTATTGCATTACCAACAAAAGATCTTGAGGAGAATGATTTGCTCAGCTTGTTGTCCCATTGGTTCTTGTTTCATCCATTTTCTGATTTCTTGCACAACTTTACTGAGAATTGTTGGGACGTGTAAAATATCCATTAAATATAACCCATGAAGCCTAAACAAATATGAAGCATGCATGTGTATAGTCAAGAACAATGCCACAAAGGCTTGGAGATATTATTTCATAGTAAAAAAATCAATTGACATAACTGGATCATCTTATATGTAACCGTTTACAATGTTTCTAAGAATCATAAACCAACTCTTTCCCTATTGATACTGCAATTATTTTCTTTGTCTTCATCTCACCCAAATCATAGAAAATAACTACCTCGACTTTTAATATAAGATCATGTTCATAGTACAATATTAGAGGAGGTAGTATTAGATTCAAATCATAGCAGATTCTTCAATGAAGATTTTGATTTTATTGTTAAGAAAAATATTTATTTGAAACTGTTCTGTTCTTTTATTCACAAAAGTCAAGAAGTACAAAACTTTAGTATAAAGATGGATAATTCAGAGTCTTCTGTATGCATCCAATTATGTGGTACTATTTTCTTTTTCTCAGATCAAGATGCTGATGAAGGGAAAGATATAATTCTAGACGATCTTGATCATCTCTCGAGGTTTCTCACATAACAGAAAAAATGAAGATAGGAAGCTTGAGTGCAAGAATCTGAAGGTATTTGCTTCCATATGCAAAAAAGATATTCTAAAGGCATGCTTTTCCAACACCCTCAACTTGAAGAGACTAGCAAGCTTTAATAGGACATGAGAGAGTTGACATGATAAACAGAGAATAAATAATAAAAGGAGAAGCATTCCTTATATATGTTGTATTATCGTAACTTGTCTACTTCTCTGCTTTGTTCTGTTTTCATAGGATTAATTCAGTAACACTTCACCTTCTCCAAATATCAATTTTTCTTCTATATAGTGATGAAGAATAAGACAGTAGACAAGGCATTTATCAGTGTATTAATGAAATACGTATCCATTTTGTTCCAAAAGACACTTAGCAGAAGACAAACAAATCATGTTTTATTTGCATAGAATAGGGGAACTCTCAAACAACAATACAAGAGAGAACAATGTCAATATGATCACATTCCTTCAATACTGCAATTAACATGCAACAAGATTAAGTTGATTGGATCCAAGATGGCGCATTACTTATAATGGTTGCTTAGACAAACTATAAATCAACACACACATGAGTAAATATATAGTGATGAAAATGAACATGTTTTTGCAAGTTGATTTCCAAGAGAACCCACGAACTCCATGACTCGATGAAATCATGCAACCTTGAGCTTCAAGCTTTGAAGCCTGACCTTCAGCCTCTTGAACCTCCCTTTTGATGAGGTCTTCTCCTTCTCCACATTCCTCAATGAAGCCGTGCACGTAACTAATCCAGGACTCATCAAAGCCAGCCCCTACAACACTCTCTGATGTAGTTTCGATCATCTTCTGTCAAGTGGTTTCTTCGAATGGTCACCAAAATGCAAGTCACTTCAGCAATTATAGAAAAGTAGGAGGAAGCTAACACTCTCCATCTCTTTGTGTTGAGCCAATCAAGAACTTGAGGATGTCGATTCACCCCAGCCTCCAAATGTGGCAACAAATGTACTGAAATGTCCAACTCCTTAAAGCTGTTACAAACATCTGCTACAGCTGTTGTTGATGAAGATGGAGCTTTTAAAGGTTTTGAAGGAGCTAGATCAATAGCTAGTTAGATACGTAAATGGAAGTTGAAATAAGGAAATAAGTTGACTCAGGTTTAGCAAAAAAATAAAGAAAAGTTATTTTCTTGCTTCTAAAAGACTAAAATGTCTTACTTCCTCTGTTTTCAGCCATGACATAGTTTGTAGGTTGACAAGATGAGTTGTTTTCAAGATTTATGTCTGCGTCATCGGATTTCGCTAAAATATTTCAATTCCTGAAAAATAAGTTACCTAAGGGCGATTCCCATACAATTAATGAGTTATTAAAGGGGGCTAAAATAAAGTGGAATCTTGAAAACAATAGCTAAAGGAGTGATGATATCAATACCTGTATCGTAAACCATGGTAGGACTCAATACATTTCAAGCATCATGAAACGATGACCTCCTCTTGGATTCATATGTCTCTTGGGTTCCAATGTAACATCCTAAATTTTGGAATTTTAAAGTTTGAATAATAGGGAAGTTAATTATGAAATTTTAGCTTAAAATAATTATGAGAATAATTTTTTTAATTTAAGGCATATTTTCCCTTAAATTAAGGACAAATAATTAGGAAATAGTTTTTGGCATAAATATTTTAGTGATAATATTTTAAGGCCAAAAGAAATTTAATTGAGAAAGAAAGTCCTTAAATAGAATTAAGGATTAAATTTTAATAATTATCTAATACTTGTAAATATGAGTTTTGAAGGGTCAAGTGAGATAATTTTATTGTGCCTCACAACCACCCCAAGACAGACCTCAATTTTATATGTATGCTTTCGGCCGAGCAGATGAGAGAAAAAGATCAGCCCAATACTCCACTTCATATATCCATTCTTTGCGATTGTCAAGGTTCTTGGATTGCTGGTTTCACCAAGTCTATTGGTGTCTGTGATGCTTCAATGGCGGAGGGGTGGGCAATTTTAGAGGGCTTATCATTAGCTTGGGATCTTGGATTCAGGAAGATTAGTCTTGAATCTAATGCTTTTCATCTTGTAGCTAATTTAAACGATGTTACTTTTAATTTTGGTAGTCTTCTGCTTGTTAAGATTAAGCATTTCTTGCTTAGAGAGTGGATTGTTTCTGTTTGTTATATCCCTAGAGATTTTTTTTGGGGGGTAAATTATATCCCTAGAGATTATAACAAGGTTGCTAATGCCCTTGCTAAAGTGGGCCTATCTAAGTTTGATATCTTCGGTAGTTGTCCTTTATTTCTGAGGACGTGAATGGATCAGGAGTGTTTGGGATTCATTCCCCCTATTTAATTTCTTCATTTATATATTCTGGCTGAATGCCATCTTTTATATCTAAAAAAAAAACACACACGCACACTTCAATCCATTAAGTCATTTAGTAAAGCACGTGACAGGGGAAGCAAAGCAGCAAAATATATAAATATATATTCTCTTTAGTTCAGTCACGTGCTCCCATATATAAACATATGTAGAACCATTTCTATTAGCAAATCTTCATTATACCTCCTGGCCATATCACGTTAACACCGTTAGCAATAGATTAGCGAGAGATCAACGCCGTTACACAGAAAGATCACCCCAGTGATTTCCACGGGTCATGCAACACCAGCACCATACTCCTCCTCTCAGCAAATCCAGACTCCCATGCTTCTCGAGACCCACATTGTAATGCCCTTTAGTCCGTTCTCCTCTCTTGGCCAGGACCCTTTGGTCCTTATATAATGCTTTCCTTAATCCTCATTCATATCTAGCACGTTTTTTAGGGAAGTAAAAGACCTGACATCTAAATATGTGGAATTTCTCGGTTGGTCAGTCCGGTGCTATCTGTTCTTTAACAGATCTACCCAAGACATCGGCTAAAGTATTACTATGCTTGTATTCCATGAGGTCCTTACCATGTATCTCTATACAAATAAGGGACGTCATACTACTCTTATTTAGATCATCAATGCCCTTTCTTTGTGATTCAAGACTAGGAACAAGTTTTAGGTAATAGATATGCAGTGTTCTTAAGTCATCGTGATCATAATCTCTATCATTGATAGTCAAGATTAACACAAATTTTATTCCTAGGGTTTTTATCTTTAAACACATATTTACTTTAAAATAAAAGCGAGCTATGAATATGATAAAGATAAAATGTGATCATTTATTAATAATAAAATACTACAATGTAAAAAAGGTGTTCATCTGTTCTTACAGATTGTCTCTAGGACATCTAAATACTAACAACTGGGCCATAAATCTTTTAATTTAGGGTATTCAAATAGCTCTAGATGCTTGGCACTACGGAATGCCACCTGCCAAAATTGATGATAGGTTGCGTTATTTCAAGAAGAAAAATAATTACAGCAAACTAAATTTTGATAAGTCAAAACATAAAATATCCTTTAAAACCAAAATGAGCACAATAAACAATACGATTTGGCTACTCTTTTGCAAATAGCTATCATAATTCTAATTGGTCCCTTGGAACTTGTGATTGAAATATCATTCTAGCATCCTCATTGCTTAGACTTGAGTTCTCTAAGTTGTTAATCACCTATGCCATGAAAGAAGAAAAGTTGAAACTTAACGCAAATATTATAAAAGAGGTTTAAGATATTAAAAGCAAACAAGCAACAAGACTATGGGAGCGTAAGACCAAAAAGACGACATTCTAGGGCCCACTTTGAGCAAGGCCTCTAGTATGTGTGTGTGGGTATCATTAATATTTTATATGGTATACTACATTAAAAAATGGGTTAGGTTATGGTCATTGTAAGTGGTAACTAGTATACAATAAAAAATTTTATTAAAATATTTAGGCATTGGAAACAAATGTATTAATCTTAAAAAATTCTTAGGTTTAAATGAATAAGGTCTTCATCATTTTCTGAATTCAGGGTACTCAAAGAAGTTTTAACATACGGAATTAACACTCCAATAGAAGTCTTAAAATATATATAAAAAAATTATATCATTTTCTAAAAGAAGTTTTTCAAAATTAAAATTACTTATATCATATTTAAAATTAACTGTGTTACAAGAAATATTGAATGAATTAGCAATATTATCAATTAAAACTAAAATCTTACACTTTACTTATGAAACTTTGATAAGTGATTTTGCAGCTCAAAAAATAAAAAAGGTATAATTAGTTTTTTTTAATAAAAAAATATGAGACTTACCTTTTCTAATGTGAAAAGAGATTGCTGCATTGAGACAGAGAGATTATCATTATAAAGTCTTCCTTGGCTACTCATACCCTGTGTCCTGAATAGCTCTCTTCACACGCTCATTTGGTTCATTATCCACAATAAGAGTTCAAGCTATCTCATACCTATTAACTGTCGTAGCCTTTTCAAGCTCTTCCTCAACAACTTTTGCAATTCAATTGTTCTATTCAAATAAGGCAACTAGGCTTGAGAACATCATCAAACTTCCTAAAAAGTTCTTTGAAGGCATTTTCTGACTAGTCCACTTGAAGACCACTTGGGGGTAGTCTGATGAGGGTTTTTTTGTCATTAGTCTTGTGGTCCATAATAAAAAAATTAACTAAGGATTGCGTATAGGCAAACCTAGGATCGTTCTTTCTTCTCGAGGAGCCTTTTATTGATTGCTAAGTAATTTAAATGTCATGCAAATGTGATGAAAACAAAGGATTGATTTTAAAAATCATTTTTTTAACTACAACTAATTGGATGCAACAAAATTAAATCCTAAACTACTATTTTTGGGTATTTTCTTTATAATGGAATGGAGTATGAAAATGAGTATGAAATTATAATGATGAATGCTCTTGGAAATTGAGTAGTAACTATCATAGTTCAATTAAATGTAGGAGTAAATTTTGATTAATTTTTGATGAAAAGTCCACAACAAACACTTGAGTCTATTGTTTTTAATTAGTGATTACTCCTACTAATGTAGCTAGCAATCACCTCTTAAGGCACTATTAAAGTACACTTATGTTAGTTCTCTATGTTTTAGATGTTTTGATGATAACAATTATAATGTAATTAAGTTAATAGATTCAAGGCTAAATCATGGTTTATATAGTTAACTTGAATCTATATTGGTTAGAAAGTTTTGCCTTTGGTTGCCTCCAGTTAAGCTCTGGACGCCTCAAGTCATGTGTTGTTATTATTTAAAAGAAAAATGTTTTGATCTCATGTGCCTCGAGTTAAAGTGCTTTGACTTGGAGTTAATAAGTTGAAGTTTTCATGCCTCGAGTTAAATCTGTGGATGCTTCAAGTTAAATGATTAAAATGTTTTTTAATAAACATTGTTAATTCCAGTCCAATGTTTTATGCCTCCTCGAATTATTTGTTTGATGTTAAGCTTTTGGACCAATTGTTTTTAACTCTTGAGTATCAAGTTAATGCCTCAAGTCAATAACTCAAGGCAATTAGCTTTTTAACTCAAGTTAAGTTTTCATTTGGCCATTTGTTTTGAAAGCATCGGGTTTAACTTTTGGCATATCAAGTTAATGATTCAAGTCATTAACTTCTTATATCAAGTTAAGCTTTCAATTGTCTATTCTTTGGAGAGAATCGGATTTGACTTTTGGATATCAAGTTAATGACTCAAGTCATTCACTTATTGACTCAAGTTAAGTCTTTCATTGGTCTTGTTTTTTTTTCAAGGTATCGACTTTGACTCTTGAATATCAAGTTGATGACTCAAGTCATCAACTCAAGGCATGACTTTTAAACTTCAAGTTAAGAGATCAACTTGCAAATTTTTCAAAGTCATCGACTTTAACTTTCACATCTCAAGTTAATGACTCAAGTCATTAACTTCTTATATCAAGTTAAAGCTTTCAACTTGTGCATTTCAAAGAGAAAGTCACTAACTCTTGCATATCAAGTGAATACCTCAAGTCATCAACTCTATAACTGAAAGTCACATCTTTCTAATCATCAAATCACTGTCTCCGGAAAATCAAATTCAATTGATTGTGACTTTATTTCCTCAATTCATTACTCATTACTATTCTTAATTGCTTTTAATCAATTTGTTAATAAGTTACAGATTATTAGAATGAGGATCAACACAAGATATCGATCAAGGCAATCCGACATTCATTAAACTTGCCTAGTCGAGAAAATCAACAACAGACTTATCTCTGCAACATTCTGGGCAAGAATATTTCATTTCCTTTGTTGGGTTTCAACGATCATAATCACAATTACAGGAATAATGACGCAGATTACTCAACGATCATAATCACAATTACAGGAATAATGACGGCGATTATTCCGATCCTTCTACTTCATCTCCAACGGTCACATTTTAAAGAGCCTCAACGGATATTTCTTCAACCTTCAACTACTATAAATACTCAAAGGATTGAATTCATTAAGAACAACAAACGCTTACACAGACAAAGCATACAAAGTGATCAAATTCTATTCTGTTTGTATCTTCGGATATTATTGAGTTTCAGTGTTTATTATCTACTCTGTGAGAGAGTTTTATCATCTGTTTTACATTCTATCAAATCTCAAGGTAGTGGTATCTTGAGTGTGGCTGTACGATTACAACTTGTAAGGGGGAGTGAGTCCTAGGGAGAAAGGATCATCCTGAGTTACAGAGTGTGTAATTGTATTTGTGAGATAGTGAAAATCCCAGAGTGTCTGGGTACTGGACGTAGGTCAAGAGTTGGACCGAACCAGTATAATTTCTCTGTGCCATTTTTCTTTACCTTTCTTATTGCCTATCCATCGTACATAGAAAGATTTTTTTGAGATCACCTATTCACCCCTCTCTAGGTGATATTCCACCTTCAACTTAATGTGTGATTAGGATTAGATTAATGCAACTTACTTCTTCTTGATATGAATGTGATAACATGACACTCAATTGATCCAATTCAATCATACAATCTAATAATAACACATAGAAAGCACAATATCATTAAATCAATAAGGGAAATACATGTATATAAATCCAACAAGCTACAAAAACCCAATCCAATCACAGAGGTTCAATCTACAAAGTTATCCAAACAAGTAAACTAAGTCGTAACAATACAAAACAACATTCCTAAAATGAGGAAATCCAAATACAATCAAAGACAATAAATTGAACAAAATAAACTCCCCTGTTTATGTTCTGAAACTCAAGCTACTGTCCATCCCAAGAAGCAAAATGAGCTCAGCCATTCATTGGAGCTCTAAAAATCCAAGGAAATAGAACCTCGCTGGAATCTGGAAATGTTCGCCAGAAAACTCAAAGCTCTTGCCTAATATGGAAAACAGAGGAAGGATGATGAAGAATGACAGAGTTGAATGTGGGGGAGAAGAAGAAGGTCCATAGGTGGTATGGTGAGCGAAGAAGGAAGATGATGATGATGGAGTGAGAGAGAGAGAGAAAGAGTGATGGTGAAAGGCAACGGAGTCCAACGGTGGTGACCTTCACCGGCAGTGGTGCATGAATCTGGAAAAGGGAGGCCGACAGTGGTGATTGATGGTGGTAAGGAGAATGATAAAGAAGGCGATGGTAGTTGGAGCTCAGAACAGAGAAATTGACAATAGCACTATGGTGAGAGAGAGAGAGAGAGAGAGAGTCTGAGAGATACAAGGACGATGATCAATGGAGGAGGACGTCGTCGGTGGTGGTGATGGTCAGACGGTGCTGTGGTGAAGGGTCGATGGTCTCTCCTCCCATTCCCCTATCTCACTTAGTCTCTCCATTCAAGCTCTCTAAGCTCCCTCCGTCTTTCTTTTCCTCTATCCGCCGCGTGCCTTTGTTCATGGATCTATCTCGTTTTTGTTTCCTTCAGCTGACCTAAGGAACTTGGTCTAAACACAAGTTTTGACCAGGGACTTATCTGTAAAATTTGAAAGTTTGCAAATGGATTAAACTGAAACTTTTGCAATTTGAGTTCAAACTTTCATTTTCACATTTGATCTAATCTTTTCAAGCATCTACAATTAAAAAATAATTAATCTAACATTAAATATTCTCAGAAAAAACAATGATTAAGAATAATTACAATTTCTTTGACAATTTTGCCCTTTTATTCCTAATTTAATGGATTTATTCTTAATATCAATTTATCACAAGAAAGACATTTTAAACTCAATAACTATGACAAAATACATTAAGAATCCAAATTTAATTATAAAAAATCATATAAAAATATGGTTCAATCAATTCCCCCACACTTAAACATTTGTTTTCCTGAACAAAGGCAATTGAGTACAAGATTCCAAGTCCAAATCATTAATACATTTGAAAGATGAGCAATTTCATAATTTGAAAGGAATGAATTAATTAATCAAATTTATCAAGCCAACACTATTTATAATCAAGCGATGTAAAGAAATTAGCTGACTACACAACCCAAAATATTAGAATGAAACATAAGAGAACTCTTAAGGTAATATGTTTCACTCATCTCACCTCATTGGAATAATTTCACTCTAGCCTACTTAATCAACACCTTACCATAGGCTTGTAACAACTCTACCTTCTCCACTGATAATAAAAATTAACGTAATGAATAAAGAGGACTTAAAAGGCTTGTTATGTTGGATGAAGGCTAAATGTACTGAACTGTTAGAAAAAGGAAATAGTTGATATGCAAGTCAAAGTTAATTAGCAAGTTCATAGCATTTAAATAACTTTACAAACTTTTGCCAATTATATTGCAAAATCATGAACAAATGCCTTCTTGATATTTCTTTTACTTTATTTTTTCATTTAATCTACAAAACACTTTCCTTTTTTCTTCCTCTTTTCTTTTCCAATACTTTTTTTCCTACTTCTTTTTCATTCTTTTCGATATCTATGGCATTTCAATAATACATTGTTGAACTTTTTATTGGCAATTCACTTTTGATATTTAGAATACTGTGAATAATATGAGTAATGACATGCATACAACAGAAGAATGGCTCAAAAGGGGTAAGCAAAGGGTAGATGAATGTAGGTTTGTGTTTGAGTGAAGGGATTAAAATTGAATGCCTCTGTCATTTTCATCACACTAACATAAATACCATTTTGAAAGAGTTGAAACAAGTTCTAAAAGGTGAAAAACTAAGTAAACATGCACACATGAAAAGAATTTAAGGCTCAAATAACCTTCTAACAAGGTTTTTCTCCAACACTCACTCTAACATAGTCAATTGCATAGTAAGCTAACTACAAAATATCTACTTAACTATTCCTAGTGATAACCTTAAAAATTCAATTAATAAAAGATTTTAATCAATTACAATCATGCTTAACTCTTAAATGCACCTAATGATTTATAAACTCTCATTTTCAAAATAAGGTGTAAGCAAAAAATCCAATTGTAGGTTCATTTCTCTTCCCATTCACTTAAAAAGCAAAACATGGTTTTTTCTTAAAAAAGAAAAAAAATCCAAAACATAGATCTCATGAAAAATCAAATAATTTCCCACAAATTACACTTCCAAAGTAGCAAATGCGACCCTTTACTACTTAGGACATGCATTAAAGCAAGTCATACTTGAAAAACTTTTAGTTTAAGGCATTTTTTCATTTAAAAACAACCAATTAATTGGGATTGAAATTGTATTTCCCTCTCTCACACTTAATCAACACATTGTCCTCAATGTGGAAAAACCACTCTAAACAGAATGATAAACAAGTTGAAATTCAAAGTACAATGGTAATTAAGTGGGATAGTAGCAAAACCAAAAAATAAATAAATAAATAAAAGATTGCAAAGCATACATAGGGGTTATTATTCTAATTACTAAACCACATTATTTCTACTTTTTCAACTGGATTGTGTCCCTCCCACACACGTATCTTCCTTATACAACAACAATGAAGCCGAAGTAATCATAGCAATTAGGAAGAAAATAAGTGAGAAAAGAGACAACCTTTGTAGAATATCTTGAGTTGCTTAAAAGAGAAGTTCTCATCCCCGATGAGAATAATGTATTTGTCTTTAAATGCATCTTATCTTCTATTGAATTTCCTTGGTGGAGGTGGCTTAGGATCAATCAAAAGAGGTTCAAGAATGTAAGGTGGAGATTGGCTCCCCTAATAACCTTTCTAAGAATGTGCCTGCAAAAAAGACAAGCAAATAGCAGTATCTCATCCAAAGATAAAAACATGGAGAGATTTTAAGTGACGTAAAGACATTTTAGGAACTAAACTCTCCAAGTAACTACCACATTTAAGGAAATCAACGACACCCCCATCAGTAGGAGTCATACAAACAGTCATATTTTGAGGATTCTCTTGTGGTTACAAAGTGGAAGGTACGAAATACAACTTAGTATTGGAGTACACCACATCATCATTGCAAGTGCAAGAGATGGAAGGCAAAGGAATGGAAAAAGGAAGAGAATTCTTCAAATTAGTACCACCCAAAACTTTTAAATTTTCAAAAGAATCATTTTCTTTGTTTATATCAGGTGACAAATCATAAGAAAGAATTATATGGAAAGGTTTATTTTCATTTGCAATATCATCAATCAAAACAATTGAATCTTCCCTTATTAAATTATCATGCAATTCATTGGAATCAAGAGAAAGATCTTTTTCTAGGCTATGGTCTTTCTCAGTCACATCAACTACATTGGTATCCATGCAAGATTCAACTTTTTCACAATTGACATGCTCACAATCATCTATAGTACAAGAGGATGCATTATGGTTAATAGTAGAATGAACCACTGCACTAAATGCTTTCTTTTGAAACTCAACAAATAAGTGGCATTTTTCATGAGAATAGTCTACACATTTTGATCTTCCTCAAAAGAACATGAAAATATTTCATTCAATCTATCACATTCATCCCTAGTACTATGAAGAGAAGCATTTAAAATAGTTAAAACATCACACAAAGAAGTAGGAGCACATTCATCAATAAGTACAATCGAACCACTACTACTAGAGCTAACAGGTTGAACAATTACATTTTCACTTTGAGGGGATTCAACAATGATTTCCTCATCCACCTCATCATCACTCAAATCATGAATTGCATCATTACTTAAAGTAGTTGGAGAGTCTACTTTTATAAGGATAGGATTATTACCAAATAGTAGGGAAGACTCTTCGATGCTCTTTTGTACTTGCTTCACTTCTTGTGTTTGTGCGGGAATAGACAACGAAAGATTGGAAACTTCCACTTGTGAAGTGGCATTTGGCTTTTGCTCTTCGATTTAACTATCATCATTGGAGGTACATGACCATGAAGCTCCTTCTTCTCCTTTGGTCTTTATCCATAGCACATGATCAACAAATGCCTTGATAAATTTTTCAATGTCCTTCATTTTCTCTTCCATTTCCTCAGAGAGTCCAAGAGCCTCCTTGAGCATGAATATTGGTCATGCTAAACCTTTAGTTGGTCATACATTCTTCTTAAGGCAAGGGTTTGGGCATCCATATATATATGGCAATGTGAGGAATGCATAAAGTTCGGAGGGTTGAGGAGAAGAGGGTTGGGGTGGATGTTTGTGACATGGATGGAAAGTGGGATGGAATGAAGATGGAGGTTCATGATATGGCATGTGGTTGTATAGCAGAGGATTAGAATGAGGCTTATAATAAGGGTTATATGATGGTAAAGAAGGCTCATGGTATGGGTTATATGATGGTGGAGAAGGCTCATAATATGGGTTATCATCATAAAGTCTTTCTTGGCAACTCATACCTTGTGTCCTGAATAGGCCTTTTCACACGCTCATCTGGTTCATTATCCACAATAAGAGTTCAAGCTATATTATACCTATTAATTGTCGTAGCCTTTTTGAACTCTTCTTCAATTGCTTTTGCAATTCGATTGTTCTATTCAAATAAGTCAACCAAGCTTGAGAACATCATGAAACTTCCTAAAAAATTCTTTGAAGGCATTTGTAGACTAATCAACTTGAAGACCACATTGTGCCAATCTGATGAAGGGCCTTTTGTCATTAGCCTTGGGGTCCACAATAAAAAATAGCAGAGTTTACCTTGGGGTCCACAATCAACCCATTCATTATATACTTGTTTTGTTCATTCAACTATTAAATTTGTCTGTCATTTTATTCAAGAAGTACGAATAGAGATTCTTTCTGTTGTTGCTACAAAAATAGTAAAGCTTACTTTGGAACCCATTGTCAGGCAAGTAAGATATTTAATATGCTATAGAAACAGTTTGAAGGCGCTACAGGATGTAGCAAATGAGTTGCTAGCAATGAAAGAACATATTGATTAAAAAGTTGAGGCTGAAAGAAGCAATGGAAGAGAGATCAAATGTGATGTGCTAGAATGGCAAGAAAGTGTTATCAAGAATTTAGAAGAAGCAAAGAAACTTTGTTAAGATTCACATGTGCAAAAGCATGGTGTTTTCTAAATTTAAAGACCCGATATCAACATGGTAGAAAAGCAAAGAAAACGGTAGATGTTAGTGTTGAAATGAAGGGAAAGGGGAAGTTTGATGAAGGAGTTGCATATGATCCACCTTATTATAGAACAAGAAACTTGCTTGCTATAAGAGGAAGTGATGGGCTTGAGTCAAGAAAATCAGTCAAGGAGGACGTTGTGTTTTCTCTAAAAGACCTCAAGGTTAATAAAATTGGGGTTTATGGGATAGGTGGAGTAGGAAAGACCACTCCAGTTCAAGAAGGTTGCAAACAAGTTAAGCATGACAAGTTGTTTGATGTAGTGCTTATGGTAACTATATCCCAAACAAATCTTGAAAGAATTCAAGATGAGATTGCTGAACAGTTAGGCCTTCGTTTAGAAGAAAGGACCTCAGCTAGTGGAAGAGCTAACTGCCTATGTGAGAGGATAAAAAAAAGGAGAAAACCATCCTCATTATACTAGATGATTTACGGGAGAAAATTGATTTGGACAAGTTAGGAATCCCTTCTTTAGATACATGAGGGAAAATGAATCCATAAAGGTGGGAGTTTATCTAAAGGATGATTACATGGGTTGCAAATTATTATTGACTTCAAGAAGTCAAGATTTTTTGCAAAAGAATGATGCTCAAAAGAACTTCTTCCTTCAAGTTTTAAATGATGAATCTTGGAGTTTGTTTGAAGTTATGGTTGGTGATGTTAAGGATGATAATTTCTGAAAAATAACCACCCAAGTGGCTTAAAGGTGTGTAGGCTTGCCTGTTTTGATAGTCACGATTGTAAAATCATTAAAATATAATGAGGATATTTATTATTGGAAAGATACCTCAAAAAATCTAAAAAGGGTTAATAGTAGAGACAGGAAAGAAACCCTTTTTTAAGCTTTGGAGTTCAATTTCAATTTGTTGAAAGATGATGTAAAGAAAGTATTCATGCTTTGTGGTGTGCATGGAACATCCATACTTGTTAATGACTTTTTGAAATATGCTATTGTTTTGGGTATATTCAAATGTATAAATACCATTGAGGATGCGAGGAATAGGCTTGATAGAATAATTATTGACCTGAAGGCCTCTTGTTTGTTGGTTGATCATGATATAAGAGTGGAATTTATCAAAATGCATGACATCATTCATGAAGTAACCTTCTCGATGGCCTCAAAATATGCTTTCACTAAGATTAATGCTAAGTTGCAAGATTGGCATGGAAATGATATTCTTGAGAGGTGTACACATATTATATTGGATCGTTGTTGCATCTAAAAGCTTCCTGAAAGGTTAGATTGTCCCCACCTCACATTTCTCCACATAAACAGCTTCGATAATCACACTTTAGAAATTCCAAATTCCTTTTTTGAAGGGATTGGAAACCTTGAAGCATTAGATTTAAGAGGCATGACAATAGCTTCATTACCTATATCTTTACGCTCTTTGATCAAACTCAAAACATTGTGTTTGGAAAAGTTCTCTTTGAAAGATATGGCAGGAATAAGTATATTGATGAATTTAGAAATTCTTACCTTAATTGGTTCATCTGTGGAAGAGTTTCTAAGAAAAATAAAGCAATTGACCAAGCTTAGAATTTTGGATTTGAGCAAGTCTTGAATTGGGAACACCTTACCCAATATATTGTGTAAGTTGACCAAAATAGAGGAATTGTATATGGGCGACGCCACAATTAAATGTGACATGGAAAGTTCAGCTACTCAAAAGAGAAATGCTAGTCTTGCTAAGCTTGGTGATTTGACTGGCTCGACCACTTTAGAAATTCAAATCCGTGAGGCTTGGCTTTTGCCCAAGGACATAGCATTTGAGAAGTTAGAAAGATATAAATTTGTTATAAGAGATAAATGGGAATGGTCAAACAACAAAGAGACCTCAAGGTTGCTAATAGTGAAGTTGGATACCAGCATTCATTCGAAACAAGGGATCAAAACATTGTTTTCCACTCTTTTAAACAATGTTTTGATCCCTTGTTCGCAATGTATGTTGGTATCCAACTTCACCTTTAACAACCTTGAGGTCTCTTTGTTGTTTGATCATTCCCATTTATGTCTGATAACAACTTTATATCTTTCTAACTTCTCAAATACTATGTCCTTGGGCAAAAGCCAAGCCTCACATATTTTAATTTCTAGAGTGGTCAAGCCAGTCAAATCACCAGGCTTAGCAAGACAAGCATTTCTCTTTTAAGTAGCTGAACTTTCCACATCCCACTTAATTGTGGCGTTGCCCATATAAAATTCCTCTATTTTGGTCCACTTACACAATATGTTGGGTATGGTGTTCCCAATTCCAAACCTACTGAAATCTAACATTTTAAGCTTGATCAACCTCTTTATTTCTCTTGGAAACTCTTCCACGGATGAATCAATCAAGCTAAGAATTTCTAAATTCATCAATGCATCTATTCCAGTCATATCTTCCAAAAAGCAATCATCCAAAAACAATGTTTTGAGTTTGGTCAAGGAGCTTAAAGATGTAAGTAATGAAGCTATTGTCATGCCTGTTAAATCTAATGCTTAAAGGTTTCCATCCCTTCAAAAAATGAATTTGGAATTTCTGAAGTGTGATTATCAGAGTTGATTATATGGAGAAATGTCAAATAGGGACAATCTAACCTTTCAGGAAGCTTTTGGATGCAACAACAATCCAAGATAATATGTATACACCTCTCAAGAATATCCTTTCCTGGCCAATCTTGAAACTTAGTTTTAATTTTAGTGAAAGCATATTCTGAGGCCATGCAGAGGGCTACTTCATGAACGATGTCATGCTGCATTTTGATAATTTCTGCTCTTACATCATCATCACCCAACAAACTAGATTCCTTCAAGTTAATAATTATTCTATAAAGCCTATTCCTTACATCCTCAGTGGTATTTATACATTTGAATATACCCAAACCAATAGCATATTTCAACAAGTAACTAACAAGTATGGATGTCCCATGCACACCATAAAGCAAAAATACTTTCTTTACTTCATCTTCCAACCGATTGAAATTGAACTCCAAAGCTAAAAAACGGTTTTCTTCATGTCTCTACTATAAAACCTTTTTAGATTTTTCGAGGTATTTTTCCAATAATGAATATCCTTATTATATTTTAATGATATTGCATTCATAACTATCAAAATAGGCAAGCCTACACACCTTTGAGCCACTTGGGTAGCTATTTTTTGAAAAATATCATCCTTAACAACATCACCAGCCATAGCTTCAAACAAACTCCTAGATTCTTCATCATTCAAAACTAGAAGGAGAAGTTCTTTCGAGCATCATTCTTTTGCAAAATATCTTGACTTCTTGAAGTCAATAATAATTTGCAAACGCTTGTAATCATCCTTTAGAGTTCACCTTATCTGGATTCATTTTCCCGCATGTATCTAAAGAAGGGATTCCTAACTTGTCCAAATCAATTTCCACCTGTAAATCGTCTAGTATAATGAGGATGGTTTTCTCCTTTTTTATCCTCTCACACAAGTGATTAGCTTTTCCACTTGATGAGGTCCTTTCTTCTAAACGGAGAGCTAATTGTTCAACAATCTCATCTTGAATTCTTTCAGGATTTGTTTGGGATATGGTTACCATAATCACCCCATCAAACAACATGTCATGCTTAACTTGTTTGGAAACTTCTTGAACTAGAGTGGTCTTCCCCACTACACTTATCCCATAAACTCCAATTTTATTGACATTGGGGTCCTTTAGAGACAACACAATGTCCTCCTTGACTGATTTGCTTGACTCAAGCCCATCACTTCTTATAGCAAGCAAGTTACTTGTTCTACCAAAATGTGGATCATATCCAACTCCTTCATCAAGCTTCTCCTTTCCCTTCATTTCAACAACGGTGTCTGCCATTTTCTTTGCTTTTCTACCATCTTGATATTGGGACTTCAAATTTGGAAAACATTGTGCATTTGTAACATGTGGATCTTCACAAAGTTAAGTTGCTTCTTCTAAATTCTTGATAACGCTTCCTTGGCATTCTAGCACATCACCTTCGATCTCTCTTCCATTGCTTCTTTCAGCCTCAACTTTATGATCGATATGTTCTTTCATTGCCTCCAGCTCATTTGCTACATCTTGTAGCTCCTTCAAATTGTTTCTATAGCGTAATAAATATCCCATTTGCTTAACAATGGGTTCCATAGTAAGTGTTCTATTTTTGTAGCAACAATAGTGAGAACCTCCATTCTTACTTCCTAAATAAAATGACAGACAAATCAAATTTAATAGTTGAATGAACAAAACAAGTATGATAATGAAAGGGTTGAGCTATGTTGAAAGAATTCATTGTTTTTAAAACTATTTTATTTTCGCTCTATTGGTTCTCGTTCTAAGTTGTTTGATAAACTCTGGCTCATTAGTTACTAAGGCAAGCTTACAATGAATATGAGATTTTTGGTCTAGAAACTTGCTTACTTCAGTAGCACAAAGAGAGTTAGGGTTATTTTTGAACCACAACTTCATTGCCTTATAGTTTATTCTTGTTTGATCAAACTTTAGCCACCATTTGACAAAGGGAATCCTATGTAGTATTGGTAAGACTACAGAGTCACGATTTGAGTGTGAAAATCTGTATTGCCAGGAAAAACGTGTCCAAGGTCGAATGAGGCTTTAGCTTATATAGACAATTTTAGAAGCACTGTTTGCACAGTAAACGATGGGTCACCAATACTGTTTTGTGTTGTTTATGTGTGTGTGTGTGTGCGCTATACACACATAATAGTGTTTTAGTAGCTCACTTAGTCCACCTCTTATTATTAATGGTCAACAAACATTCTTCTGTTTAAAAATAAGTTTTGTTTGTTTATTTCCAATAATGATGCAATTTATGTGGCTGATTATTGTTTCATGGATATTTAATACTGAAAGGCATGAATTGGTGCTAATTGAGTGTATTGTTGCAATTGTTTCAAAAGAATTAGACTCTATTCCCCTTGGATGGTCAGTAATAAACAATTGTCAAGCGTCTAATTCTTTTTAAACAACTGCAACAATACGCTGCATTAGTACCACACATAAATTGCATCATTATTGAAAATAAACGAACAAGACTTATTTTTAAACAGAAGAATTTCAGTGGACCATTAATAATAAGAGGTGGACTAATTGAGCTACTAAATACCGTGCATGCGTGCCATGAATATATGTCACGCCCAAACCACATTTACTCTTGTGGTTTGATTAGAGACCCAAACCACATTTACTCCTGTGGTTTATTATAAAGTTTGCAGGAAGTCTGTGTCAAGAAATTAATATAAACTAGAGAGGGGGGAAGAAAGTTTCAAAGCCAAAACTATTCTCATGTAATTCTTCTACTCATGACAAAATAGGCTGCCAATCAACCACAATAAACCTAAAAGTGTATATGTGAAACACAAGTTATATTAACAACTCACTAGTAGTGTAGTGGTATTGGGATTAATTTCCCCCTTTCCGGTCTTGAGTTCGATCCCCCTTCCCCTATCATCTTGTATCAAAAAAAAAAAAAAAACAACAACAACAACAACTCACAATTGCATTTCAAAAAACATTAGTTCAAATACATGTATGAGTGAATTAATTTCAGAAATTAAACCCAGGGACATACCGCAGTAGCTGGCGCTCTTCCAAGTCCAGCAGTGCAATGTATATATGTCACACCCGACCGAATTGCGATTTATGGTCTTGTACAATTTGCTAACTACAGTCGGAAGCCTCATCCTTAAGTCAAATGCATCAAAGTCCCTGCAGTATAAAAGTTAGACCACCACATGATGGAAAGAAATCCATGATATGATGAGAGAAGCACATGAATAATGAAGTAGACATCACTATTGAGTTGAGATATACAAGAACAAACTACAGTGCAAGCCATCACAAAAAAAAAAAGAAAAAGAAAGCGAACCAAGTTTTACTCATAGGTAATAGGAAATCAGGAAACCTATGATTCAAGGTGCATGACAAAATGTCTTACAATGAAAACCGTGAAACTATCCAAATTCCATAATCTAGAGCTAAAATTCCCAGAACTTTTTTTTTTTTTGGGGGGGGGGGGGGTTTGTCTATGAAATTTAAGAAATATGTATGTGTACGATATAAAGCCATAAAACAACTATCTGCAAATTAAATATAAATGCACAGTTAAATTTAACCATGAATTAAAGCATTGTATATCTTAAAATTTAGTCACAATATATATATATATATATATACCAACTAACATTTGTTATCTTCATATTTGTACAAAAGTTACCCGAATGAACCAGATAACCATTATGTGGTGATCCTTGGCAAACCAGAATCTTATATTACCAAAATTCTTCCATATTGTAAGCAGGATCATAACTCAAATTGGCTTGAACAAGATTATATTTGTCAAATTTCTTGACAGAAATGAAAATTGCGAAATCAACAACAATATGAGACAAGACTAGCAGTACAAACAACTAATGTGCAAAATACAAAGAAAAACTCGAGCGTAGCCAACATCAATAAATATCTGTTATTTATTTTTCTTAAATTTACAATAAAAACTTACTTTCATTTCCATTCTTCTTTCTTCTAATCAAAAAATAGAAATAAAAAACATAGTTTAAACAGTGTTCAAATTCATCTAAACGCTGCAATTCTCTAACAGGAATAATAAACCAAATTTATCTATCAATGAGATTAAGTTAGAAAAGTTGATATTTGTGTTTTTGTTGCTCAAAAAAATAAAAACCACGCCCAGAATCTAAATCTAAACCTAAATATGCTTAAAAACTAGGGAACAGATAAATTCTCAATTACTTTTTACATATTTGGGTATTGCATCTTTAGCGAAGCAATGCTACGTAGAAACAAGTACATCACAAATCAAATTTTATTGTATAAGAAATTTTCATATACGTTGTATTTTTTCAAAATTTTTATTTTATTCACACGAATTATCATCGTCACTATCTTTTTTTAACCATTATTTTAATTTTTTTCAAGTACATTCCACGAAACTCTTAAATAATTATGTGCATATATGCACGGACCACGATGCACTCTAGTTCTCTCCATTAATTATAAATTATGCATACATTTATCACATGGGTCTCCAGATCACTTATACTTCTTCTCTCCCTAATAAGAATAAGCCATAACACAAAACTGATAATAAAATTAGAAACAAAACTCAAGAGAAAGAGAAAAAAAAAAAGAGAATGAGGGAGAAAACCAGACAAAACCCCTTTCAATTGTCATCTGGCTTCAAAGTATGAACCAATAATCAAAAGATGAGATAGTGGCGGAGCTATGATTTTATGTTTGTGTCTATATAATTAGTAGGGGGATTCAGGGAACACTCCCGAATTTTTTTTTGAAGGAAAATTTTAAATGTATTTAAAAACAAAAGCATATAGACCCAAAAAAAAAAAGTTTGACAAAAAGCAAGTCCATAATAAAGTAATTTGTAAATTGGCAATTCAAAGACAATGACGATGAAACCTACATGACTCTGGGCAGCCCATCATGTTTCCAAAAGACATATAGTCCAAATGGAGCTTGAGAAAAAATATTTTTTGGGGGGGGGGGGCAATAGTATACTCATTTTTCATTAAATTTTTAGGACAATTTTTTTTTGGGCCCCCCCTTAATCAAAAAGATCCGTCCCTGATATGGTCTAAGGATCTTTTCTATCATTGGAAAAGCATGTAATCCAGTCATGCATCACAAAAAACTTCTCCAATTGCCATGCATATTTAAAACTTTGAAACATAATCTGCTGTTTCGAACAATCATTAAGCATTTATGACAACACGTATAAATATAAACCAGCATCATGAAACTGATTTTACTCAGCGACAATATCACTCTTGAATATAATTTCTCAGCATATAAATAATAGTATATCACAGCAATGATAATCAAATTTCAGCCCAAGACCCATGATTTCCACAACTAAAATATATACCCATGTTCCCCTGCTGGCATGTATTATTTTCCTTAGCCTTAATTTCAGAGAATCTAACGTCAGACTCCCTTCAGACTTGCAATCACAATATTTTACTCAATCACAAGGCTTCATGGGTTCCCCCTAAGAAATATCAACAACACAGCAACCTGATGGAGTCTTTCTATTAGTAATAAAATTCCAACAAGAAAGGAAGCTTGAATAAATACAACACACACAGACTTGACACTCTGCAATCAGGACAGAGGATTGGGGTTCAAGGATTATCTTCCATTCTCACATTATCAATCATCCAACTCAGAGATTAAAGGAAAAAGACTTAGGCTTACCTTCCAAAATCAATGGGTCTTTGGGTTAATCTCCTCCCGTCGACCTCCTCTTTACTCATATAGTCTCTCCCACGCTGGTGTCGTTTGATCCCTCTCTGTCTCACTTATTCTTCTTTCTCTGATCTGTAGCATATTGTAGAAATGAGGAAGGAAGAGGATGAAGAACTTAGCTGCCAGAACAGAAAGCTCCAATGGTCTCAGCACAGCAGCAGAGAACGGACAAAGGAAGAAGAAATTGAACATGCCGCTACACCCATTGCAGAGTCGGGCGGAGAGCAGCAAGGAAGAGTGGCGTTCTGCACACTGAGCAGAAGAAGGCAACAATGGATGAGGAACTAACTTCCGAATCAGAGGACGTTGGCGTAAGGATGATGCCATTCCATAATGTTACAGTCAGAAATCTTTATTTCTGTCATAGTGAAACAGTTAGAGGGTAGTACCAGGCGTCCAAGAGAATTACAATTCCTCACTACCAGTGTCTTCAAGTTTTCTGACTTTGCAATCCACACAAACCTCAATTTGCTAAAGGAATCCACCTCCACATCTTCTAGATCGCATAATGGAATACGATAATGCTGGCCCTGACATTATATCCTCCAACATTTCCAAGCCTGCCAGCTTCAACTTCTTCAATTTAGGGCATGGATGCTGTAAAAAAGAGCTTTAAAATATTATTTGAGAGACAAAACTTGCACACTAATTGTTATGCATACGATTCAATTCTTTGCCTGAATACTCGCTTTGTGATCATGTTTAAAGGACTTGACAAGATTCATTATAGTGAGAAGTGAAAAGATTAAGAGAACCAACGATAAAATCCAAGCAGACTTAGGGAATAGATACGTACCATCATCTCATTCAGCGGCACATGATCAAGTTTGGGACATTTTTCCATCGTCAAACGCAGCAGTTCAGGAAATTTGACTATGCAATGCCCTGAGTTGAACTTGATCAATTTTGGGAGGCTCGCGAGTTGAAAATACTTTAAATTACGAAATGAGCTCTCCTGCATGTCCGTGTCATCCTCTATGACTTGTTCTATCATCTCGCACAACTCTATCTTCAATGTATCCAAAAGAACAAGTTTCAACAAAGCAGTTGAAAGTGGACTCTTGCTTAAGCCACACTCGATAATTTCTAATTTAACTAGTTTTTGGAGTTCCACTACCCCTCTTGGATCTTTGTTCCATATGCAATTCAAATTGCGTAAACAAAGCAATTGCATTGTGTTCAAATTGGGGAATTTAATATTTCCTTGTTCTTCAGCAATAAATTCTGTGAGATCCAAAACATGTTGCAGCAATTCGCACCTTTTGATTGTCAGTCGCTCAAGCTTATACGACCGGCGAAGCAAAATGGACAAAAATTTATTCAGCTCGTTGCCACACTGTAAGGCATCTATAATTTTCAGTTGCGCGAAGGATGATTCTTGAAGCTCCATTTCCATATATATTCCTTCAACTTCTTCGAGTCATCGATTATTAAATTTTCAAGTTTGGAGAGTTCATCCTGTCAAAAGATACCATAGTCGGTAAATTTACATTCACAAGACATGACCCCACACTATTTTTGAGAAGCATAAAGGAAGAGAGTACTTACAGTTAACTCAGAGATGACCAATGTCGCTCTCTTTATTTCCAGATTCCCATGGCAGGCAATTTGATACAGTGACATTATTCAAATTTAACCACCGGTATTATCAGAATCATAACTCGTGTATAGCTGTATGTGTATGAAACTTTAAAACAGAGTCTGAGTCTATGAATACATCTATCACATACAAGTATACTATAAGCATCAGAGTTAATGTTACAGTACGTGTCCGTACCTTCGTTGACGATTTTGGTACGTTCGTTGGTTGGACCGTGATCACTTTTATCCTATAACGGTAATATCACATTTATTAATTCACAAATAATATCCTAATAGATATCTTAGTCTTTAATGACCATTTTTCTATTGTGGAGTTATTTTTCAACTTATTTCTTTTATTTTTCTAAAAAAACGTTGGTCCAGAATTTTGGGATGATTTTCATCTAACTTTGAAAAATCATAACTAATTCTAGAAAAATCGAAACGAGGATCCGTAAAATTCCTCAAAATCCTTAGGATGTATATTTTTAATTAAAAATAATCACTTTTGCCCAGATCACCTGAGTCATTCCCAGTTTTAACGCTTAAAGCCTCTGCCCAGAATTTTTCCAGAAATTCGCAGTCAAACTTTGGGAATTTTTATCTCACTGTACAGAGCTCATTTTAACATGTTCTTGGCATATTTGAAAAGCCCTATATGTCTACTTTAACCATGAATTTTCGCAGAATTTTTCAACCTCATTTTCAACATAAAATATTAGCATTTTTATCACTGATTCCAAAAATTGCTTAACCAATGAAATTTTGCCAGAACTTCGTTACTTTGATGTTTTTAATCAAAAAATTTTGCTCTATAACCTTCCTCATCATTTTTTCGAAATAAAGCTAATTTTGACCATAAAAACATGAAAATAAAATTATTCTAGAATATTTAAGATCTAAGCTACTTCTATCTAAGAATTTAAGAACTAAAACTTAAAGAACTTAAAGTTAGAGCTAGAGAACTTACCAAAAGCCTTGCTACTCTTTTAAGAAGCCCCTCACTCTTACTCTCTACTCTCTATATCAGATTGCTTTGCTTGTTTTGGTGTGAAGAATATGAATACCAAGGACCCCTATTTATACTAAATTGTTGTGACAATTATGGTAAATTTTTCAAACCTAATATTTTTAAATTTGGACCCTTGGATCTAGGTCATTTGGAAAGCTCAAATCCTCATCTTTTACTCCCCAAAACCGTTCTCCCTCTCTCTCTTCTCTATCCTCTTCCATTTGCTTTATGACTCATCCCCAAGGTACATTATCCTCTTCTAAGTTTGAAGATTATTATCCCATGTGTGTTTAAACAATTCTTGGCTCCTTCTTCAAGTCACAATTTCCCCCTTCTTCTATTATTTGTTCTGCATTCCACTAGATGAAAATATATTTAGAGGTCTTCATGAAGTTTTATTCAAATTTTCTCATTGGTTTTGTAATCTTGGAACTTATTGCTTTAATTAGAAACCTCTAACTCCCTTTTTATCATTTGGAAACAATCTTCACAAATTGAGGAAAAGACTTTGGTTATAACCTATCTCAAGCTTAGATTATGCTTGTTAATAATAACTCCTTATATTTGACTTATAATTAACGTATCTCAAGATACAATTTATTTTGTATTGATTCTCATTTACTTATGTCTTGAATTAATTCCATTGATTAATTTAATTGATTTATACCCAATTTTTCTTATTGGTGGATGCTTTGACTTTTCTCTCTCTCTCTCTCACCCTTCGACTCACAACTCTCCCTACACTCACAACACTCTCTCTCCTTCTCACACACACACACACACACACACACAACACACACACACCCATGCGCCACACACACACACACACACACTTCCTCTCCTTTCTCTCTCATTATCCTCTTCCAAAACCTTTAAGAGGCTTTATGATAAGGTACTCTTATCCTCTTCCATTTGCCTCCAAAGTCTTCATGTAATTAATGTTTGGTTATGACTCATTCTTGCATGTGGAACAATTTTTTCCTCTTCTTTGTTGTCCCCAAAAACCGCCCCCTTCATCTTTTCTTTTATTTTTATTTTGTGTTTTGTGTATATTACAAAATCCAAGTGGGGGCCTCTCATTGGTTCATTTTTGTTCACAAGGATTAAGCTTTATGATACTTAATTAAAGCCTTTAGATTTAACTTTATGAGGTTCAATCCTAACCCTTCATATTTAATCCTAATTAGCATCCCTAATAAAATGGTTAAGTGAGATTGTCAAATTATGATTGGTTTCTAGCTCAATTATGGCCCTTAGCAATCTACTTATGCTAATCTTTGTCCTTCATTTGTCATTGATTCTTAATTAGGGTAACACATCCTTGATTATGCCTATTTTAATTTTGTTATTAAGTTTAAGGTCTTTATTCTAATCATTGCAAATTTAATTGCCCATTAATTGTTGGTAATTGCCTCTTAGTTGGTCCAAGTATTTTGATAATTCTTTATGGCTTTTTATGAACTCAATATGAGCTAGGTATTAGTTTGTTAATTATAGGGTGTTCTTTAATTAGAAAATTTAGTCTCGTAATAAATTATGAAAATTGGTGCTTAAGTCCTCTTTAATTAATCCTTTGATTAATTATGAAGATTTGCATAATTATCTAGTTTAGTGAAGACCTAGTTCCTCATTAATTTTTGTTGTTTTCTCCTAATTTGTTTAAGTATTTTCCATATTACTTTCTTGCTCTTTTTAATTCTACATGAACCATAATTTAATATGGTAATTATTTGCATCTTATGATATTTTATTATTCCTAGTAGAATTTAGAAAATTCAATTATTGGTTACCTTAATACTAAAGAGAAAATTATGTAGAAAATAGAATAAGCACATAACAAAATTTGGGACCACATATTCACCTATTTTAAATAGGTTTTTCTATCAAAATATTGTATTTAAGATAAATAATAATTTTTGGGTATTACATTAACTAAACCATAAACTAGAAGAAGTAAAATATGAATCCTTCATTAGATGATAACAAGGTCCAATAAGATCATTACAGCACAAATCATTTTGACTTTTGAGTGAACCTAATAGCCCCAAACCACTTGGAGACTAATGAGAGAGGCCCAAGTTAACCTCACTATCTAGGTGAGGATTGACTACCCTACATACTTAAACCAATGATAATGGACTCTTTATATCTTGATCAATACATATGGTTAATATCTCTTACACACCCCTTCAAGTTGAAATTGCTTAAACCAATTAAAGCATCAACTTGTGACATAAACTATTGCGGGATGAGGAGAATTAAACCAAACAATTTAGTTGATCTATTGAAGCGATTCGACGTGACTCCTGTAACACCCAAAGTAAATAGTCAATATGGTTAGCTTTCAATCAAACAATCAACACTAGGGGTTGAGGAATCATGTCCCCAATTGCAAAAGCCCCAAACAAACACTTATCTAATAATTATTAATTAAAAGATTATTTTCAATATTAAAAATAAAATATTTTAAGACAATTTCTAATGTCATGGAAATTAAATATCATGTGCTCTAGGAGCACAATTGTGATACCCCAAATTGTAATTATTAAAAATACAATATTTTGGTTGATGGCACATATTTTAAAAAGGTGAATATGTGGTCTCAAAATTTTGAGATATATTTATTCTATCTATTAGGTTATTTTTCCTTAGCATTTAAGGTAGCCAATGTTTTATTTTTCTAAATTTTGTTTGGAGTCATAAAATACCATAAAAATACAAACAATTCTCAAATTAAATTAGGGTTCTTATAGGATCAAAAGAGAGCAAGAAAATGTTAGGGAAATACATCAATCAGTATGGGAAAATAATAAGAATTAGTAGACACTTAGATTTTCTACTAAATAATTATGTAAATTTTCATAATTAATCAAGGGATTAACTAAAGAAAACCTAAGTCTCAATTTTTATAATTTATTAATAAACTAAAATTTTGTAAAACCCTAGAGTTAATACCTAGCTCATATTAATTCACAAAATGCCATAATAAATTACCAAAACACTTGAACAATTAAAAGAATAATTACCAACATTTAATGGGCAATTAATTAACACTAATGGAAAGTTTAGCTAACTATTTGCAATTAATAATCACCTAATAGAGGTATGTTAGGCTAATTAAAAGTTAAGAGACAATAAGGGATTAGGATTAGCACTAAATGAATTGTCAACAATCATAAATCATTCCATGAACCAATAGTGTATCAAGCAAGAGACAATTAAGCTTATGATTAAGAAGTTAATCAAATGTTAATCAAGAGTTGAAAAGTCAACAATTTCAACTATGATCTAAAGGCTAAGAATTAATCTCATAAAGCTTATTCAAAGGCCCTGATTAACTCTAATAAAGCTTAATCCATGAGATAAGGAAACAACCAATGATAAATTTCCACATGAATATTGTAAAAGCAACAAAACATAAAAAAAATAAAAGACAAGGGGGAGGGGGTGCGGTTTTTAGAGAAGAAAAAGGAAGAAGAGGTGTTGTTTCATTAATCAAAATACACATGCAAGATGAGTCACCAAACCTACATCAATGCATGAAGACTTCTAAGGCATAATGGAAGAGGATAAAAAGTAAAAATGGAAGAGGATAAAAAGTGAAGTGGAAGAAGATAATGTACTAATGGAAGAGGATAAATAAAACAAGTCAAGTTGGCAACCAATAGGAAAATTGGACACTAAACTAATTAAATTAACTTATGAATTTTAAACTAGACATAAACTTATGGAAACCTATACAAACTAAATTATAACTTGAAATCCACTAACTAAGTATCAAATCTAAGTTGAGAGCAATAACAAGCATAAATCAAGTATGAAAACTGAAAGTTGGATCTTGATACCCAAGAGGGGGGGTGAATTGGGTATCTTTTAAAAATTCAAAAGATAACTCTGTTTTTAATACACCTAAACAGGGTAAGACAGAGGAAAAGGGAAGAAGAAGCTTGACACAAATGATTTATACTGGTTCGGTCCTTTCTCTTACCTACATCCAGTCCCCAAGCCTCACTTGAGATTTTCAATCCACTATGATCAACAAATGATTACAAACTATGTACTAAGAGTTGTTCTTTCACTAGAACACACTCCCCCTTACAAGTTGTAACCAATACACCCTAACCACCAAGTCCCCTGACTTGTGGTTATCACAATCAATGAATGATTTACAAGAAATAACTCTCTGACAGAGTGGATATACTAAACACTGAAGAACAAATGTCTTAAAGACACTATTACAGATGAAAGCTGAACACAATAAATGAACTTAATAAATTTTCGCTCTCAGTTGGTGTATCAACTTGAGAAGAAGTTAATGCACTCTATTTATAGGTAGAGAACATTAAATGACCGTTGCTTGATGAATCCAACCGTTGTAGGTGATTAGCACTAAGTCTGGTCTTCTTCTCTCTCTAAACTTCTGCTAATCCAAGTGTTAATGTGATCTGATGTGGCCCTCTGAGAATTTGCCCGTTGGAGATGACTTTACTTGTTGTAGTAAGCATTCTTTAACGTTTAGAAGGCGTGCTCAGATGGATTAGCTGAAAATAGGTTGATTTGCAGAAGTGCATTTAATGCACTGTACACTTTTTGCTTTATGGCTTTGACCTTCATTGATCTTCATCTGTGCTTGCTGAAATTCACTTAACAAACTTGTTAAACATAGCTGGGATCATAAGTGAATGAATTATGGAAGCAACAAGATCAAACAATAATGATTTGCAAATTCGCGTAATTCAAAAATCAATTTTGACCGTTGTATACCGCGGTAAGTTCCTCTATATTGGAGTATGGCACTGTGCATAAGTGTCCATACTGCAGTATCCAAAGTCATACTACGGTATGCAGCTTCCAGAGGCAAAACATCGTGATTTATGTTTGAAAGTCATGACCTATACTGTGGTATGTAAGTAGCCTACTGCAGTAAGCGAGTACTTGACAAATTAAGAATCAGTTTAAGAGCCCAATACTGCAATATGAAAATCTATACTGCAGTATGCAATAGTTATAAAATTAGAGAGCTCTCTGGATGGCCCTATACTGCAGTATACATACCTATACTGTGGTATTGGCTTGACTTAGAAATTTAGTTGCTCTCTGGATGGCCCTATACTGCAGTATACATACCTATACTGCGGTATTGGCTTGACTTAGAAATTTAGTTGCTCTCTGGATGGCCCTATACTGCAGTATACATACCTATACTGCGGTATTGGCTTGACTTAGAAATTTAGTTGCTCTCTGGATGGCCCTATACTGTAGTATACAGACCCATACTACGGTATTGGCTTGTTTTGAAAAACTCGGTTGCTCTCTGGAAGTCCAATACTGCGGTATAGCACCCTATACTGCGGTATTGCCTTAACTTGAAAAATTTGACTGTTCTCTGGTAGTGCAATACTGCGGTATAGCACCCTATACTGCGGTATTGCCTTAACTTGAAAAATTTGATTGTTCTCTAGAAGTTCAATACTGCGGTATAGCACCCTATACTGCGGTATTGCCTTAACTTTGAAAAATTATTGATTTCTGGATGACCCTTTACTGCAGTATACAGACCCATACTGCAGTATGCAACTATCAGATGGTTTTTAAAGGATCTTGGAAACTTCAAAACATGTTTACACTTGTTGTGAATCATCAAAACACATTGAGAACTAACAAAAACAAGTATAACCAAAGTCATTTCCCTTAATTGTTGAAGATTGAAACCAATAGAGAAGATAGCCAAATTTGGTCTCGAAATGAAGCTAAAAATTTCTAGAATTCAAAACCAATGAGCAATTGAGCATACAACTTCATTAGAATACCTAAACAAATTCTGTTCGATGGATTCTATTTAGCATAAAGAAAGCCAAACTCTTTTAAAAAAACATGGATAATAGTTATCAATTGTGGAAGAGGATGATGTACTAGATAGGTGACTCATGTAGATGACTCAAAAGCAAATAGAAGAAGCTAGAAGAAGGGGGAGGGGCGGTTTTGGGAGGTGTATGGTGAGGATGGGAGTTTGAAATTTAACCATGATCCAATGGCCAAAAATTGCCAAGAGAAAGTTTCAATTAATTACAAGATTACCCAACCCTTTTACTATAAATAGGGGCATTAGCATTCACAAAACTCACACCAAAACAAAGCAATCTGAATATTAGAGAAGAGTGCAAGAGAGTGGAAGTAGCTTGAAGGAGTTCAAGAAGAGGTAAGCAAGTTATTTAGTTTTTAGCTTTTAAATTCTTAGATAGAAGTAGCTTAGATCTTAAATAGTCTAGAATAATTTTAAATTCATGTTTTTATGATTAAAATCAGCTTTATTTCGAAAAATTGATGAAGAGGTTTTGGCAAAATTTCCAAAAGAAAAACATCGAAGTAACGAAGTTCTGGCAAAATTTCATCGGTTACGAAATTTTTGAATCAGTGATAAAAATGATTATATTTTATGTTGAAAACATGGTTGGAAAATTCTGGAAAAATTCATGGTTGAAGTAGACATATAGGGATTTTTAAATATGTAAAGAACATGTCAAAATGATCTCTGTATAGTGAGATAAAAATCCTCAAAGTTAGGCTACGAATTTCTGGGAAAATTCTAGGCAGATGCTCAAAACTTAAAATCTGGGAATGAACCTTGTAATCTGGGAAAAATATATTATTTTTCCTTGAAAGTAGACATCCTGAGGATTCCAGGGAATTTTACGGATCCTCGTTTCGATTTTTCTAGAATTAGTTATGATTTTTTGAAGTTATGTGAAAATCAGCCCCAAATGCTGAGCATCAGCGTTTTTTTACAAAATTTAAGGAAAACTAACTAAATAATAAATACATCAGGGGTAAAATAGTCATTTGAGGCTAGGATATCTATTGAGATATTGGTTGTGAATTAATGGATGGGATATTACCCTTATAGGAAATCTGTGATCGCCTCTCGACCGACAAACGTACCATGCTCGACAAGCAAAGGTACGGACGCATACTGTAACATTGACTCTGATGCTTATTGTACACTTGTATGTGATAGATATGTTCTGACTCTGTTTGAAAGAAATTGTACATACAGCTTTATACGGGTTATAGTCATGATAACGCCGTTAAGTTTTCCTAGCGCTGAGGACACGATAGGCCATCGTGGCACTGGTGAATAGTGCAGACTGGTTGAATGTGAATATGTGGTGATTGTGGTGTGAATATTGTGAACATGTGATTATGCTGTATTGTCATGAATATCTGTTATACATAACTGTTACATAAGCATGAGTGATCTAACCATATTTTGACATGATTTTTGGTAATTAAATGGGGATTTTTTATGTGTTTTCTCATAGTTATTGAGCTTTAAATGTATTTCTTGTGATAAATTGATATTAAGAGTAAATATATTAAACTAGGGCTAAAAAGGGAAAAATTGTAAAATATATATATATATATATATATATATATATAATTACTCTTAATCATTGATTTTTCTAAGAATATTTAATGTTGGATTAATTATTTTGGATTGTAAAATTTGAAAATAGAAGTTTTAATTCAAGTTTTAAAAGTTGCAGTTTAGTCCCTCCCTGAAGAATTTTTACAGTTTGCACTTAGGTCCCTGCAGATGTAACGCTGCGTTTTGATTGAATAGAGGCAGCAGAGTTTTTTTAATTAATTGGTACAGGAGCTGATTTATTCAAGCAGCAGGCCCAAGATGCAAAAGAAGGAAGTGGAACCCTAACTTATTTATAACAACAAACATGCAGGGAATTGGGGGGGCGGCGAAAAAAAGAAAGAAGGGAGACGAAGGAATTGATTGGATCAGCGCCGTGAATGCGTGGACCTTCGACTTGCAGACTTTCGATTCTCCTCTCCTTCATCATCTCCTTCATCCATCCCTTCACCAAAACCCCATCGTCGCACCACCTTCATCTTCCATTAATTCCGGTGACATAATCCCAAATTCCAACGAGGCTTATTTTCATGACTGGGTTGCTTCTTGATTTTATTAGAGTTTATCTCATGGCTATGTGTGGCTAAACCTTGTTTCTTGGTGATGAAGATTAGTGGCTTGAGCAACTGTGCTTCAAAAGGGGAGTTATTTAATTTAATCTTTTGTCTAAACTATTTATTTGATTTTCTTATTTAGGTTTATCATTATTTAGTTTTGAGACTTGGATGACTGTTATGTGTCCATGTGGATTGAATATTGCAATTTTAATTGGATGATTATTTTGATGTTTAAATTTCAAAATTTCTTTATATGCTTGATTCAATTATTTTTACTGTCATGTTTGTGATTAGTAATCATAGTTTATTTGAGTTTTTGAATGGTTCGTTAGAACATTCTAATTAAGAAGAACAATTTAAATCATCCCAATTTTTAATTACACATTAAGTGGATTTTAACAATTTCTCAAAAGGTAGTAGTTTGCTATGTTTGTAGGAGCTACTGTTAATTGAGATTATTGGACTCAAGTATTATCTAAAGGTTGCTCTTTAGACTTAATGAGAATTAATTCCCATATATTTTTAAAACAATGATAGCCATATTCTTCATTACCAGGAGTATCCATAATTAATTCTTTTAATCCAAAGTATTTTTTCACTATTCTCCCAAAAATTCCAAAAAGAATAGAATTAGTTTCTTTTTTATTTTTATGAATTTTAGTTTAGAGAAAATCAATTTCAAAACCTCTTTTCTCATCATTTTTTAGCACTTAGTTTAACCTAGGAAATTCAAAATAAAAGGCTCATTGATAAGAGAACGATCCCGAGTTGTTTGCACTATATTGCATTTTAATTCGTGGTAAATTGTGATTTGACCCTGAGACGACTAAGGTTTTCGTCAAATCAATGGCGTCGTTGCCGGGGAGTCAATTTTGACTCCCTAGGCAATCTAATTGTCAAATTCACTTTTGACAAGGGTTTCTCATGTGAATCTTGTGAGTTTTGCATTTTTCATTTTTCATTGCACATATTTTTGGATTTTTGCATTTAGGTAGCTTGCATAGTATATTGCATTGTTTTGACTTGGTAGCTTCTGCGTGGTGTGTTTGCATTAAATTTGATATGATGTTGAGCTTAATTGTTTAAATTCACCTTGTCTCCAAGTTAATTAATTCATAGCATACTTGCATTTTTATTTTATTTTATTTTGAAATTCTTTTTCTTTTGCATTTTCTTAGATTATTTTTTTTCTCTTAATTTTTATAGTTTATAGTTAGATAGTCATCTTGTGATTCATTGGGAATTAATTGTGTTGAACTTTTATGGCTTGGTTTAATGGTAATCAAGATTCACTCTCTCAATCTCATTCTTTTGTAGGAGATTCGACCGGAAGGGAAGAGTCCATCTCTCAAAGCATCGATTTCATTCAACAATCAATACGAGCTCTTCAAGCTAACTTGGGAATTCAAGATGAGAATCCAATTGGTCAAGAACATCATGGTCCATTCCACCACCCATATCATGAACCTTACCACCAACCTCCATGTCAACCTGATCACTTACCACACCCACCCTATAGATCATACCATGAGCCTTCTCCACCACCACACATCCACATGCCATAGCATGAACACCCTCCTTCATTCCATCCCACTTCCCGATCATGTCATCCATCTCATGAATTCCTAAACCCATTTGAGCCACCTTTTGGACCTCATTCTCAACCATATATGCCAAACAGAAAACCTACCATTCGTGAAGTCCTTGGAAAATTGCAAAATCAAGTGAATCAGACTGTAGATGAGGAGCGGTCACGCAAGACCAACTTTGACCATCAAATGGACTCTATAATGAGACGAATGGAACATCAAGAGAAAGAGAATGAAAGAATGGAAAAGGAAATTGAGCGTCTCACTTAGCAATCACAAGTTTTGAAGACTAATTTCCATGAAAATCCTCTTCCTATGTTCATACATACAGAAAAAGTGGAGCAACTAGAAGAAAGCAATGCGAAGTTAGACAAAGCAATGGAGTGGCCTGCACAAGAGTCTTCTAAGTGCCATACTCCGCAAGAGACTTACCCACCACATACACTTCCATATGAGCCGCCCACTCCACTATGTCAGGAACATCCATCACAACCCTCTACTCCTCAACCTTCCGGACTTGATGCCTTCCTCACCTTGCTATATATGGACACTCAAACTCTTACCTTAAGAAGAATGTATGACCAAGTAAAGGTCCGGCATCAATTTTTATTCAATCTCAAAGAGGCTCTTCCTCGTGGCTTTTCTGTGGACATGGAAGAGGAAATGGAGGGCATTGAAAAATTCATTAAGGATTTTGTTCACCATGTGCTATGGATAAAAACTGACGGAGAAGAAGGAGTTCCATGGTCATGTACCTCCAATGATGATGAGAAAACTGAAGAGCAACACCTAAATGCCACTTCACAAGTGGAAATTTCCAATCCTTCAGTACCTATTCCCACACAAGCAGAAGAAGTGACGCAAGTACACAAGAGCATTGAAGAGTCTTCTCTACCATTTGGTAATGATCCTATCCTAATAGAAGTAGACTCTCCTACTACTTTAACTAATAAAGCAATTCATGATTTGAGTGATAATGAGGTGGATGAGGAAATAATTGTTGAATCCCCTCAAATGTTTGAAAATGTAATTGCTCAAGCCATTAGCTCTAATAGTAATGATTCAATTGTACTTGTTGATGATTGTGCTTCTACGTCTTTAGGTGATGCTTTAACTGTGGAAAATGATTTTCTTCATAGTACTAGGGATGTTTGTGACGAACTAACTGAAACATTTTCATGTTCTTGTGCGGAATATCGAATATGTGTAGATTGTTATTATGAAAAAAACCACTTACTTGTTGAGTTTCAAAAGAAAACAATTATTGAAGTGGTTGATTCTACCATTGATCATAATGCATCATCTAGAACTATTGATGATAGTAAGCATGCCAATTGTGAAAAGGTTGAATCTTGCATGGATGATAATGTGGTTGATTTGAGTGAAAAAGACCATAGCCTAGAAAAAGATGTTTCTCTTGATTCTAATGAATTGCATGATCGTTTAATAAGAGAAAATTCGTTTGTTTTAATTGATGATATTACAAATGAAAACGCATCTTTCCGTATGATTCTTTCTTGTGATTTGCCACCCGATATAGACAAAGAAAATGATTCTTTTGAAAATTCAAAAGTTTTTGGAGGTGACAATTTGAAAAATTATCTTTCTTCTTCCACTCTTTTGCCTCCCATCTCTCGTGATTGCAATGATGATGTGGTGTACCCCAACACCAAGTTGGATTCCACGCCTTCCACATTGCAAAAACAAGAGAATTTCCAAAATAAAACTGCTTGTTTGACTCCTACTGATGGGAGTAATATTGATTTCCTTAGATGCGATAGTTACTTGGAGAGTTTAGAACTTAACATGCCTTTAATTCACTTGAAACTTTTCCATGTTTCTATTTTTGGACGAGATACTGCTGGTTGCTTGTCTTCTTTGCAGGCACATTCTTGGAAAGGTCGTCGTTGGTACAACTCTCCACCTACATTCTCGGACCTCTTCCAATCGATCCCAAGTTGTTTGCACTATATTGCATTTTAATTCGTGGTTAATTGTGATTTGACCCTAAGACGACTACATGAGGTTAACCGTTACCTGAGGTTCAATGGGTATTGAACCTCAGCTCTTACCACACTACTACAAAATACTAAAAAGACGACCTAAAAAAGACTCAAAAGACGACCTTATTTTAAGGGACGTCGGGGAGAGTGTAGTAGTAAGTCTCAATTAGGCGACCTGAATTTATATTGTTAGTTTGAGGTTTGACTCAATTAAGTGTCAAATCTCAACTTCAATTTTCATGTAACAACTTGGAGTCTTCAAATCAGTCAACACATATACATGCATGAGGGTTTTTGTGAGAAGGTACTTCTTGTTTTGGTAGGCATATCATCTATAATTTTTACACTATTTTATAAAATACAAAAGTTTTGAACAAGAATAATACTTTGGACGAGTATACCTCCTTTGGGGAAAACTAAAAAAACATGGACCTGTAATAAAATAAAAATAAAAATCAAACTGGGCTAATTTGCCTCTAACCCCAGGGTTTTGTGGACCGAACCCAATTAAGTGGGCTAACCACAAAGTTAGGCCCATAGTCTCAACGTTTGCAAAATGCTAATGTGGCTCTTTCTATTTAGGCTTAAGGGGACATTTTCCTATGTAAGTTCTAAATCTAACTTAAAAAAACTGAAATAGGTAATACACAGAACTTCAGGATAAATTTTTACCTACACCAAAATGACATGTATACTAACAACTTAGCATATTTAGTTAAGTAACGGTCAAAACTAACTAAGATAACGGACAGGGCAAAATTACTTCCTTTTTTAAACTTTCGGGCCATGTAAAATTTTCCCCAAAAAACTTCCAGAAAAAAAAGTTTCCTCTCGATGACAACTTTCGGGTGCACAAGTGCACAAATGCCGTTTAACTCTTTTGTCTATGATTAAAGTAGCATATAGAACCCTAAATAATAGTATTATTTTTCAATTGCATACAGTATTCTAATCATATTTGTGCCACAATTTCAATCTTAATGTTATAAATTTAGATTAGTTTCACCCATACTTAAACACCCACAAACTGAGACCGTATAAGCCTTTGCCAATTGAGCTAAGATGAACTTTCAAATTTTAGATGCAAAAATTATATATATATAATTGGTTCCAAAATCCAAGTATTCAATCCTTATGGTTTCTAATATGGTGCAATAGACAAATTCAAAATTTTTTAGTCAAATAGTTCATATGTAATCTCAAAAATGTTCATCAAAATTTTCAAATTGCAACAAAGATACATGATGCAAGGGGATAAGAAATCATAATTTTAATGGACCAAGAGCAATATACAGTTTAAAATGGGTCCCAATGCAATACATGAACCAAAATTCCAGAAGTGTAGTTTCGATAGCTAAAACAAGGTGATGTATCAATTTTTAGCTAATTCAATCATGCACAACTTGAAAACAGTCTTCTTTCAACAAACCAATAACTAATCCCAAGACTTGAAGCCAAACAGATCACCAAAAGGTAAGAAAATGATCTAGTAATTTGAGCCTAAAATGATATGAACAGTATTATTTGGTCCAAATTCCCAAAGTGTCAGCCAAAACTCGATGAGTGGCAATGCTCATACGAAAAGAAATGGAACTGACAGTGCTATCAGTCCACACCTAAATTCATAAGTTTGGTCTTTTTTTAAATTTTCAGGTATAGTGAAGTAGAATTCCCAAATCTTATTCTCAAACAAATAAATCCATATGTTTTTCTTTTCTTTTTTTTTTCTCCCCCAAGTGAAATCACAAATTCTATTTTGTTCACTCGTTAAAACCCAACTCAGAAAAATTTACCATGAAGAAATAATCATCAAAAACATTCTCAATGTCAATTTAAAAAACGTCAAGTAAAGATCTAATTATCGAAACATTATAATTTACAGCCTTTTTTTGAAACATGCAACATGCACCTCCAAAAATAAGCCTAAAGAATACTAAAAATTTTTCCTTAAGATTTTGAAAGAATCCTCTTTCCTATTTCATTTCATATTAAAGTTTTCACTTTTGAGTTCACCAAAACTTAATAAAGAAGGATCTCATCTCCTTGGATTTCAACCAAGCATAAGCCACTTTTCTCCCTGATTTTGGGTTTACGAATTGCATTTGAAATAGGATCAAATCATTGCAGCAACCAGGACCAATTTCCTTATTTACTAACACGTACTGGACATGATGCAAAAATCGAGTTTAACCAAAATTATACCACCCATCAACAACTACTTAACACACATACGTGTATTCTCTTCCATAAGCATATATATATATATATATATAAACATTCATCTTTTTAGTTGGTGCTCATCTCCTTTGGCAACTAAGTTTTCCAATTAATTATTGCTTACAACATGACATATTGCCATAAAACATAAAGATTCTTTTTTTTTTTTAAGGATACTTTGGATTAAACTACCTAGACCCAATAATTATCCATGTTTCCGGAAGCTGATTGAATTGTTAGAGTAATTAGCTAGATTACAGTTGATGGAATGTGT
This sequence comes from Acacia crassicarpa, assembly GCA_034222035.1. Lineage (NCBI taxonomy): Eukaryota > Viridiplantae > Streptophyta > Magnoliopsida > Fabales > Fabaceae > Acacia > Acacia crassicarpa. The sequence goes on along the minus strand of JAWXYG010000006.1, from coordinate 46,665,939 downwards.
CTAGATCTGGTTCTTTGAGTGGCATACAAGCAAAATAAAAAGTGAATGTATACCCCAAGTCATCATAACGAACATATTCCAGCAGACAACTTAAAAGGAGTTGAATCACTTCAATTTTCTACTTTCTATCCTGAAACACACACTTTTGTTGCACACTATTATTTGCTTGTGTCTAGCTATAAGAATTAGACAGAAATCAAAATTAAAGTGTGAATGAATATCATCTTTATGAGCAGCTTCTCACTTATGAATCAGACATATACATGCATGAGTCTTCAAATCAGAAAATAAAAATGGAAGGAGGTTTATGTGACTTACCTTGATCAAGATCTTTGACTGAATCTGAGTCCGGTCTTCTCTTCCCCTCCTTCTTCCCCTTCGACGTTGCTTCATCTGGTTCTCGGCTTCTCACTTTCGACTTAACTGTCCATTCAGTCACAATGAAGAGGGAGGCGGTGGCAGTCAAGCCGAGGTCAGATTTTGCCTCGCTTGTACTAGTGTTGATGAAATTGGATTTTGGAGAACTAGAGAAGAGGTGGATCAAAGTCGCAGATGCCTTTGCTTCGAACTTCAACCCCGACGAGCTGACCACCGGAAGTGAAGAGAGAACACGCTGTGAGGGGGAAAAAGAGGCAGATCGCAGATACTGACCACCGGAAGTGAAGAGAGAACACGCTGTGAGGGGGAAAAAGAGATAGGGCAGAGAGAATGAGAAGGAGGAGATGTGGATCGGAGGTGCGCCGCGAGAGGATTTCGGCTGGGTTATTTCTCGCGAGATAGGGCAGATACTGAAAACGCGGGTGATTTAGGGGTTTTTGGGTCCCAATAGGCGACCTGAAATGGGTTCAGGTCGCCCATCTTGTCAAAAAAACGACCTAATTACGTATCAGGTCGCCTATTTTGTGAAAATAGGCGACCTGATTCTGTAAAAACAGGCGACCTGATAAAGTATCAGGTTGCCTGTTTTCAAAAAACAGGCGACCTTATACATAATCAGGTCGCCTGTTTTCTAAATTAGGCTACCTAATAAAAAATCAGGTCGCTAATTTTTACAAAAAGGCGACCTGATTTCATTTAAGGTCGCTTCTTTACGCCAAAAATGTATTTTTTTTCCATATAAATTAAATATACCATGGCGCCAAACAAAAATTCTGGCGGGAAGCAATTAAATACTACCTGTTTTTTATTTAGGACGTTTTTTGGAGTAGTAATATCCAAATTTTGTAGTAGTGCCATAGCCTCAGGTTTTGGAGGAGGCAGAGTCGCTGACAAGGGTAAGCAGCCCGCATGAGGACTCGGACGGAGGATTGTTCTTCTGATGTTGTTTTTGTCCTTTAGTTTTAATACTTGAATATTCGGATGACTGTATTAGTATCAGACACACCAACGATGGATGATTATCAGTTACTCGTTTTGTTTTAAAACTAAATCTTTTCCGATGCCACTCTGATTAATTTCTTTGAAACTCTGATAATTCCTTTTTAAAAATCATGTTTAGGAAGATGGGATGTTACAACAATAAAGCTCAAAAGGTCCACTCCTCATGTGTCTTCCTTGGTCTCCTATCCGATCCTACCTTAACATGTTCAGGAATGGAGTGAGCACTAAGTATAAGTAACCCATAATTTAACCATGCACATACAAACCAAATAAACACAAGCAATCACAAAATAAGTGTACTCACAACTATGTCATCATCAATTCGTATTGTTAGCATTAATATCATTATATGTCATCATATATATACAATACATGCAACCTCCCTTATTTCTTTGTCTCGCCTTATGCTGATGATTTGGAGCCATAGGCTTATTCATGGCTTGATGACATTGGATTGACCAAGCTACTCCAATACTTGAGATATACCCCCACCAAAAGTATAGAGCTCAATACTTAGACTATGGCTCCTCTCCTTAAAAAACCTAACTTAGGAGGTGCCATTGTCCCACATTCCCCCTCTACAAACCTAGTTCGTGTAAGTATTAAGGAACGGGGCCCTACAAGTTATCGTCCCTCGTTCTCAGGGAACAGGAACCTACAAGAGGCCAACCACTATGATAGAATAGAGGCAAGCCACATAAAAACTGTATCATATAATATCCACATACCATCTCCTTACCTGTCACCAATGCCTATAATGCATGCATAAAAAACAACATACCCAAGCATGCTTGAAAATAATTAGAGCACTTAATTGAAATGTCAAAATACATTACAAACATGCTTAACAACTTTGAAACTTGAATCTTTACCAAAACTGAAAATGTTTTGCTCCAGTAGTATCTGCTGCTTGAAGCTTCCAATATTGGAGAAACTTGAAATAAGGCAATGTGCAAGAATGGAGACCTTCTCCGTGAGTGACACAAGCACACCATTGCTTCGAGAGATACTAACAGACAAACAAGATAAAAAATGGTTTTGTGAAGGTGACCTAAACAATACAGTGAACAAGATATTCCAAGATAAGGTATGTTTTCGTTCAAGGCAATTAATCACTTTACAAGAAGACAATGATTATTATTATCCTTGTATAATGATCTTTACTTGTAATTTCTTTTCACTTAGTATTATGATAGCTATTTGCAAAACAATAGCCAAATTTTATTGTTTATTGTGCTTGATTTGGTTTCAGAGGATATTTTATGCTTTGACTTTACTTGTAAAAATTTAGTTTGCTGTGATTATTTTTCCTTTTTAAGTAACGTAGCCTGTCATCAATCTTGGCAGGTGGCCTTCCGTAATGCCAAGCATCTAGAGCTATCGGAATATTCTGAATTAAAAGATTTATGGTCCATCCATCTTCAGCAGGGCATTTTCTTCATCATCATCATTATTTTTTAGAGTGTTTCATATACTCACTCTAATTTAGTTAGTTCAAATCCAAATATATTATTATTATTGCTCAAATTTCTGTCGTTCAATATTCATTTTAAAGTTTGAAATTTTTTAAATTATCCAAATAAAGGGTTTTAAATATAAAATTCAAATCTATCTAAAGTTATTTAACTGTGTTGAAATGTAAGAAAATCATTTAGAAAATGACGTTGTTCTCTCTATTAATTCTTTTTGAGCAGTCAATAAATTAATTGTTAATGGGATATGCATCAATCTTGTCCGAGACATTGCTTAATGTGTTTTAATGCCCTTTTATTATTGCTTACGATGATAATCAATTGCACATGCAGGTGGCATTTAGTAGCTTCAATCATTTGGAATTTTCTAAATATAACCGGAGCTTAAATAACTATGGTATGGCCAGGATGGGCAAAAATATTATGCAACTTGAAGCATCTGGTGGTGCATAAATGCACATTCTTATCCAACATGCTTTTTCCATCACATTTACTGCAATTGTTATGTACATTGGAGGAACTGGAAGTGACAGGGTGTGAATCATTAGAAGCAGTATTTGATGTAAAAGTACTGAATGACAAAGCAATGGAATCAAAGGGAGTTAGTGGGTTGAAAAATCTAACACTCTCAGGGCTCCCAAATTTGAAACACATATGGAACAGAGAAGTAGGAGAAATAATCAGCTTTGGAAATTTACAAATTGTTAAAGTTGATAAATGCCCAAACTTGAAATATGTGTTTTCACCATCATCATGCCAAGAGTTGAGGCAGCTTGAAGAGCTAAACATTGAGTCTTGTGGTGTAGAGAACATTGTTGCAAATGAAGAAGGATCCGAGGAGCTTAAGTTTTACTTCCTCTGCTAAGAATCTTTAACCTAAAATGTTTGATGCAGGTCAATAATTTCTATCCAAAAAGATATACTCTAGAGTGTCCTTCATTGAAGGTATTAAACGTTGGCCGATGTGATGCATTGCAAATATTTAAATTTGGTCAAATAAATTCCCAACAGCTTAGAGGGATTTGTGTTGACTTCCCAATACAACAAGCTTTATTTCATATTGAAAAGGTATATACACTTTTCTTTTCTAGTTATTTATCTATTTTAATGTATTTATTTTTAAACAAAATGATGGTTGAGGCAATCTAATAGACATATGTGGTGTAACTATATATGTGTTGAATAAATACATACCCTATAATTGTAGGTGTGTTTTACCAAGAAATCAGTTTTGTTAACTTGTTAATTGATTAAATGATGAAATAAACAAATTATTGTCTTTTAAGATATTAGATAACTTGGAGGAGCTATCACTAAATGAAAAGGATGCTAAGAGGATATTGAATGACAATTATGAGAAAAGACTCTTTCAAAGGACGAAAATACTTCATTTGCAATATTTTCAGGAAACTCCAGCAAAATTTCTAAATGATTTGATGCAGAAATTTCCAGCTACAACAACATTTCAAACGTGTTATATAGTTCTTTTGAAACACTCTTTTTTTCAAAAGAATTTGGTCATTGTAGTGTTGGAAACACCACCCAAATTAAGAAGTTGTGGCTATTTCAATTGGAGCAGCTTGAGCATATATGGAATGATGATGACTCAGCATCACATCCTCTTGTTCAAAACTTTGAAGACCTACGTATATCGGAATGTTCAAGGATAATTTTCATTTCATATTTAAAGGTTAATTTAGGATGACAGAATTTACGCTTCAAATGATAAAAAACTTCATGACAATGATAATATTATCTTGAATTAGCCACCTAGTACAAAAGCTCTCTGATTCTCTAATACCACTTTGTTGAGGATAGATTTAAGCCTATTAGCTAAGACTTTAGAAAATATTTTGTATGAAAAATTACATAAGCAAATAGGCCTGAAATCACTCAAGGATTCTTGGCTTTCAACTTTTGGTAAAAGAGAGATCAGTACAATTAATTTCATTCAATTGAAAACATTAATTAAAGAATTTTCTGACAAGAGAACATACCAGATTCCCAACAGTGTCCCATGATTTTTGATAGAATAATCCTGTGAAACCGAGCCCTGGATGCGCCTAACTCAAACACAGCATGCTTTACTTCATCATTAGATCTTTCACACATCAGCCCTTGATTATCTTCAACTGAAACAGACTCAGTGACACAGTTCAATATTTCATCAAAATTTTTGCTTCCTAATGTTGAGAATAAATTCTCAAAAAACGCTGAAAACAATTTCCAATTTCCTCTTCACTATCAATCCACTCACCTGAATTATTTCTCAGCCTTGTAACTTTATTTCTATGCCTTCCCACATTTTAACCAGTGTAATCTTGACTTTTGAGCCCAGTACAATTCCTCTTGCTGCCATAAATCATTAATCTTTCTCTTCAAATCAACAAGTTCCCTTGCCGTATCAGCAGTCCATTGCATAAGCAAAGATCTATCCACCCTCTCCAACAATTTGTTTAAAAGCTTCTGCCCATTTCCCATCTCCCTTTTTCTCCAAGCAGTTAAAATTTTTGAGTGAGATTCTGAATGTTTCAGACAAAGTTCCATTATCTCCGGATGTGACAACCATCGTGCATCAAACCTAAATGTCCATGGCGTCTTTTCTTCTTCATGATCAAATTCAACAAACAAAGGACAATGATCTAAACCAATAGCTTTAAGCACCTGACATTGCCCTCTAGCAAAGCATGTTCTCCAATCACTATTAGTTACTGCTCTATCGAGTTTTTCCATTATAAAATCTTCCCCTTCTCTATTGTTGAACCATGTAAAATGGTTTCCTTTAGATTCCAAACATGTCACAATTCATCATGAATTTTCTACATCTATCCAGTTCTCTGCTTGATTATGGTATGCTTCCTTCCTTGTCGGAGTGATATAACATATCATTAAAATCGCCAATCCATGGGGTGCCGCAGAATTATCATCAGGATCCTCCATCGCCACCACATTCCCTATTCTACTGGAAAATGGAATATAATTCTCCTTCATTTGCCCCGCTGGAGGAATATCATGTAACTGAATCCAAAACGGGCATGTGTCCACTTGAATTTCACTAGCACAAAGATACGGTTTCCTGCGTTGAAGCGCCATCATAAAATGTTTGACAACCCATGGATTATTGTCAAAACTCTAGTTGCCTCTTCAGGAAACTCAAACTTGAAAATATTGAAGCCAATCCCATCAATGTCCAGTTTCCCCCTTATTTTATTATTACTTCATGTCATATTCTATATTTATTGATTTAGGCATCGGCATTCAAAAGATATGTGAAATCACTGAGACGACTTTGGATCAGGCTAGTCAAAACACATTAAAGTTTACAAAAGTTGATGGGGGTACTGATCTTGTCATGCAATATTATTATTTTTATTTATTTAGAATGAATAATGCATTGGTATTTTTCAAAAAAATTGTCTCATATTTTCAAAACAATTGCTTATCTAGTTATTGAGACCCGAGAGATGCATGAAACTACTGAGGGAGATTTCGTTCAGGATGCTCAAAACAAATTTAGCTTTACCATTGTTCAAGATGTAGGTACTGTTTCTTAGGTTTTTTTTTTTCTTAAAGGAACCTTGTATTACTGCTACTAAAACATAACTGAGTACAAAGACCAAACACTGATAAGTAAATACAGACAAGCTAAGCTGGGAAGAACAAGCCAGCAAACAAAACAGAAAACAGCAAAACACAGAAATTAACCAACACCAGCCTCAGGAATTACATGACTGAAAGGCGAGATATCATTACAAGATAAATGAGCTTCTTGAATATCCATGGTTAGAAGTGACAGTAAAGCAGGTGTTGGCAGGAAGACCCACCCAATCGAATACACCTCTTTATAAGCAGCTGCAGCAAGAAAATCAGCAACACGATTCCCCTTTCGAGGAGTAAAAGACACAGAAAACCCAACCTTGGAACTGAGAAGACAAAGGATATCATGTACAATACTTTTACTCTTCCATTCAAATAAATCAGGAGACCTTGCAACAACACAAGAATGCAAATGGAGACTATCCGTCTCAAACAGGACTTTATCGTGCCCAAGATCAATCGCAAGCATGAGAGCCTATTTTAAATCAAGAGCTTCAGTCATAAAAGCGGAAATGGATTTGGCCTTATCAACATATCCCCATTGGAAATGTCCCCATTCATTCCTGCAAACCACTCCTATAGAGGCCGACTGTCTGTTACAGCAAAGGCACCATCGCAATTCATTTTCAAGACATTAGGAGCAGGCGACAAGCAATGCACCTTAGGAACACTCATACTGCTAACCGAAATATCATTCACCTTCAATTTGTTCCAGACTAGCCAATATTCTTGATAATTACTACTAGCCATATTAATAACCGATGAAGGATTAGGCTCTATATGGTTGAAAACCTAGTCATTTCTATGTTTCCAAATATACCAGAGGATCCAACAAATCAAAGAAATATCTTGGGAATCAAGAGCACGGTTACCTGTTACCAAAAGCCACCAGGAGTTGAAATTACTCACATCCTTAGCATGAAACTTCACGCCTAGTGTACTCCCAAACCAGATGCAACTCGACCAAGAGCAGTGAAAGAACAAATGCTCTAGACTCTCATCCGCCACCTCACAAATCGGGCAGACTCGTGTCTTGGATCTCCTATGCCTGAATAAAGAAACATTTGTTGCCAAAGAATTATGAAGAGCATGCCATATAAACTGCCGGACTCGAGGAATCGTCCTGAGTTTCCAAATTTCTTTCCATGAGGGCGATGGAATTATAGTTGAAGAGCCAACTTTTGATCCAACCATATTTTTATATGACTTTTTCATGGTTAATTTGGGATTTAATCATGTTAATTGGGCCAAAAATGTATTATTTGTGATTAATTTGAATTAATGAGTGATTACATGAAAATGTGTTAAAAAAAGGGTAAAATTGTCATAATTAGTGTAATTACTCTTAATCAATTTTTCTTGGGAATATTTGATGTTGGCTTAATTGGTTTCAATTATAGGTGTCTGAAGAAATTGGGCCATATTTGAAAATAAAAGTTTAAACTCAAGTTTTAAAATTTTCAGTTTAGTCCCTCTGTGAAAGTTTTTAAAATTTGCACTTAGATCCCTATCAGCTAAACACTGCGTTTTTGGCACCCATTTTAGGTCAGCTGAGGGAGGAATTTGGATGACCCGAGGAGCTAGAGAAAACCCGACAGGTTTAATGGATATTAAATGCAAAAAAAGAAACGAGTGTCACGGAGCTTGATCGCATTCACACACACACTTCCACCCTCACACCAACGCCATAGTCGTCGACCTTCTTCCTCCACTCCACTGTCAACCACCATCAGCATCTTCTCCACCGTTGCCACCCTACACCGTGAGCAGGGGACTGAACCAGAAATCAGAGCGCCGCGACCTTCAACTGGTTGAGCATCGAGAGATGCGAGGAGCTAGCTTCTTCAACCTGGACCTTCACGCTTTGAGAGCATCGACTCTTCCCTCTGATTTTCACCCACCATCTTCCACTACCGTAGACACACAGACCAGCGACCTCCACGTTTTCAACCTTCTTCCATCCTCCATTCCGTGAATCATCCTCCATTCACCTTCACCAACCACCCTTCATCGTCTTCCTCATTCCAGTGTGTATTGAAGATTCCAGCGACTTCTTAAATTTTCCGGTGAGCTTGTTCCCATGGCTGGTTCCTTTCTGCAGATAGTGTGGGGTTCTCTGATTGCTATGAGTGGCTGATCCTTTTGTCTCTTGGAGATGGATTATGTGGCTGGAGTTTCAAAGCTTAAATAGATAGGGGAGTTTATTTTACTTCAATCTATTTTCTCTAATTACATTTTAATTTCCTAGTTTAAGGAATATTGATTTGTATTGTTGAGACTTAGTTTATCCGGTTGGAAGACTTTGTGGGTTGAACTTATGTGATTGGATTGAATTTTTGTGGTTTGTTGGATTTATAAATTTGTATTTCCTTATTGATTCAATGCAATTGTGCTTTCTACGTGGTATTGTTAGATAGTATGATTAAATTGAATTAATTGAATGGCGTGGTATCGCATTCTTGTAAAGAGGAAGTAAGTTGCATTAATTTAATCCTAATCACACACTAAGTGGTTCTAAACAATATCTCAAGAAATAGTAGTTAGCTACGGTAGTAGGAGCTACTGTTAATTGGGAATATTTGACTCAAGTGGTATCTTGGGGTTTTTCATCTAGACTTAGTGAAAACTTACTCCTATATTTATTGAATTATGATAGTCACTATTTTATTTCCAAGAGCATCCATCATTAATTCTTTTTAATCCAAAGCATTCTTCACTATTTTCCAAAAATACAAAAAAGAATAGAATTAGTTTCTTTATATTTTTATGAATTTTAGTTTAGAGAAAATCAATTTCAAAACCCCTTTTTCTAAACATGTTTTTAGCACTTAGTTTAATCTAGGGAATTCAAAATAAATTGGCTCCTTGATAAGAGAACGATCCCAAGTTGTTTGCACTATATTGCATTTTAATTCGTGGTAAATTGTGATTTGGCCCTGAGACGACTAAGGTTTTCGTCAAATCAACTTTACAACTAGGAGAAGCAGATTTGGATTTTGCATTGTAATAACCAAACTTAACCTGATAGGTTCCATTCTTAGCACCGTCTAGACAAGCCTGTCAACCAATCCATCAGAAGGGATTGGGATATGGTAGATAGCCTATTTGATGTCCACAGGAATAAATTGAGCAATCTAAGAAAGGTCCCATGCTCCATCCACAATTAAATCACTCACCTTACCACAAGATACAAACGGAATGTCACTGACTGTCGGCTTTGGTGGAAAATCCACATTAGGAACCCAGTTAATCCCCCAAATACTAATATTCTCGCTAGATCCTACATCCCACCTTAAGTCATCCTTTAGAAATTCTCTCCTGTCAAGCAAGCTTGACCAACACCACGACGCCCGATGCCCCTTCTTGGCCTCCAAAAAAATAAACACTTTTGAACAATTGTGCCCATAAATCATCTGGTCTAGTCATCAACCTCCATGCAGTTTTGGCCAATAGGGCATCATTCATAGTCAATAAATCCTGAATTCCCATCCCGCCTTGAGCCTTGTCAACAGTCAGTGCATCCCAAGCCTTCCAATGTAGGCGATTACCCCAAGCAGACCCATCCCACCAAAAATTAGCTATAATCCGGTTCAAATCCTTACAAGTGTCAATAGGAAACTTAAAGCAATGCATCGGATAGATGGGGATCGCCTGAATTATAGCTTTAATCATCACCTCTTGCCTCGCAAAGGAGAGAAAGGAGTTACCCCAGCCCTGAACTTTCCTTATTACCCTTTCTCTTATATAAGCTAGGGCTTGGATCTTGGTTTTACCCCAAATACTTGGGATACCCAGGTACCTCCCCGGATCTTCGGTGGTTTGAATCCCCAAAATAGAGCCTACCAAAGTCCTAGTATCCTCCGGTGTATTACTTGAGAAGAAAATGCTTGATTTCTCTAAATTGATCATCTGCTCGGATGCACCATAGTAGCTCTGTAAAATATTAGCTAAGGCATTACTGTCACTAGCACTAGCATTCATGAAAAGGAGCACATCATCAGCGAAGAAGCAATGGGTGAGAACCGGGCATGTCTGACTCAGCTTCACCACTCGGATCTGATTAGCAGCTAAGCTTTTGTTAATCATCAAAGAAAGAAATTCAAAGACCATAATGAACAAATAAGGGGAAAGAGGGTCCCCCTATCGTAAATCTCTTGTGGGAGTAAAGGAATTAACCCTTGTACCTGACAAACACATATTCATTCTAACAGATCGAACACAATTCCTTATCAGCTCTACCCAATGCCCACAGAAGCCAAACTAGAGCAATACATTCTCCAGAAATGCCTTGCTCATATCCATCTTAAAAGCAAATTCAAATATTGTCTCCGTTTTCTGCCTCCTAAGGTAACGATAGACTTTGTGTGCAATCATAATGTTGTCGTGGATGCAGCGACCGGGCACAAATGCTCCCTAGCTCTGTGAGACACAGCTGTCCAAAAGGGGTTTCATCCTAATTGCCAACAGTTTTGAGATAATTTTGTACAAAAAATTGCATAAACCGATAGGCCTCAATTGGGAGACATGATTTGGTCTCTCCACCTTGGGAATTAGGGTGAGATTTGTTTCGTTAATATCATCTAACCGGGACTTCTCTACAAAGAAATCCTGAATAAGCAAGAAAATAGATTCTTCAATCTCAGTCCATGAAGCATGATAAAAAAGCCAGAAAAACCATACGGGCCAGGGCTTTAGATTTCCCCAGGCTAAATGTCGTGCTCTTGACCTCCTCCCTTGTCACTGGCCGCATAAGTCTACCATTCATCTCATCGGAAATCTTAACATCAATATACGCCAAGGCGGATTCCAAATCATTAGGCTCCTCAGTAGATATGAAGAGATTGTGGAAATAATTTGTAATGTTAAGTTCGACCGCTTCTTTCTCTAACAGCCATGTACCAGCATCATCCTTCAGACTCAAAATGCTATTTCTACTCCGACACTTCATGGCTAAGAGATGGAAGAAATTAGAATTTCTGCCCCCTGCCTCCAACCAGTTCACCCTAGATCGCTGCGACCAGAATTGCTCTTCAAGTTCAAATAATTTATCCAACGCTATTTTGACATCAAAAATAGCAATAAAGGATTCCCTGCTCCACACTCCTTGAGAGAGGGTAGCAAGCTTCAATTCTAACTGAGTGATGAGCTTAGTTGAGTTAGGAAATTCTCTTTGACTCCACTTGATTAAATTCGACCTGCATCTATTCAACTTGTAGAGAAAGTTAGCCACCATATCAAGATCCTCAACCACAAACCTCCGCCAACTCTCACTGATAACCTGCTTAAAACGACCATGGGATGCCCAAGAGCTTCAAATTTGAAGGGTTTATGTCTGCGTGGATACTCTAGGGTGCATTGGACAAAGAGAAAATGGTGGTCAAAACTAAGGGGATCAATATTATAAACTTGAATATTAGGAAACAAATCCCTGAGCAAGTGATTTCCTAAGGCTCTGTCTATTCTCTCCCAGATAATGTCAGGCTACTCTCTATTGTTACACCATGTGAAACGATTCCCGTGAAAGCCCAAATCATCTAAATTACAATCTGCCAGGAAACAATTGAAATTCAAGATACATCGCCAAGATCTCAGACGACCTCCATGCTTCTCATCCTTGGATAATATATCATTAAAATTGCCTAAACATAACCAGGGTACATCAATTGACCGACCAATACGCGTTACCTCATGCCAACACAAATTCCGCTCTACATCCCTCGTAGGACCATAAATAAAAGAAATGTAGTTAGGAGTATCAAACTCACTAGACACCACCGACACATGAATGATGTTAGGGGAAGAAAAGAGAATGTTTACCGAAATCGAGTCTAGACACCAGAGTGCCAGACCTCCACTATACCCAATTGGGTCCACCATCTATTCCTGGATGAATCCACGTCTCCGCAGCTTCCTCACAACTCTCGACTTTTGTTTCGACTCCATCAAGAACACCAGTTGGGGCTTTTTACAGAAGCAAACTTCCTTTAGGTTCTGAACTGTCTTGGCAGCCCCAAGGCCTTGACAGTTCGGCGCAAGGATATTCATGGTACACTGGTGGTAGGATCGCCCTAACCACCGGCATTGAGAGAAACAAGGCTCTCCTGAGGAACATGGCGTGCCAGATCAGGATTGATCCACTCCACAGGGAAGTCGATTTCTCCTGATGGTGAAAAGGAATTGGAGCTATCTCCTGAAGAAAGAATCAGGTTTCCACGAATAAGTGACTTGAGGGCTCTGAAATTTCGTCGTTTACCTCTCGAAGCCACAGGCCTTGGCACACTCAAGGGGGCATTTGGAACACGATCTTCAAAGGTGAGTTTACGTTGTCGTTTGACTACTATGGGCTCTTCCATATCATCTTCAGAATGCATTATGTGAATTCTCTTCAAGGAGAAAGACATCGCTGATACAGGGGAAAGCCCATCCGTTAGAGATGGGCCAGATTGATCCACACCATCCTCAGGAGGGAAATCAACCTTATACTCCACATTAATATCTTCAAGCAATGGGCTGTCGCCACTTGACTTGGGATGGATTCGAGAACTATTCGGGCCCAAAGAGCATATAAACTCCTCCAAAACTTCCCCATTTTTGACAATAGGGTTGACCCAAACCTCGGATGATGTAACTGCTGCCTTTGCTATTCTTATGCTATCTGTCTCCACAGTCGTATTGACAGGTCCTTGGGTAGGCCCCAGATCAAGCTTTGGAGCAACAAGAAAATCGCTTGGGGATTCCCGACTCACACTCTGACAAACTAACATCAATTTGGAAATGCCTTTCGACTGGGCTGGATCGTCCCTCTGAGTATACCTTCCAAAGTAAGAGACCCCCTTCCTCGGAGACTGGGTCCGACAAGGGCTAGGAGCTGGAAAACAGGCGTCAAGAAACGGAGCCTCCACCCAGTCCTTCTTCCATACTACCACATTCTCATCAATGGTTCTAACAGAAGGGACGCTCAACCATTTACCAAACTCGAACTCGGTATCTACACCATTCCTGGGAAGCACAAACTCATTACAGCTAGTCCCATTATGACCAATCCTACCACATTTATAACAAAGGATCTGGAGTCTTTCATATTTAACAGATACCCAAGCATGTTCCATACTATCACGTGGAACCCAGAAACTGGTAGGTAGGGGGTATCATGCCTTATAAGAGTGTGCACTCTCAAAAAGTTGCATCCCAACTTCCCTTCAACTAACGGATTTTCAAACATCACCGTCTCTATTATTATTATTGTTGTTGTTGTTGTTATTATTATAATATGAGTTAGAGTATATTACTAAAAAATTCATTTCTATGATAATCTGTTCAGCCAAGTCACGGTGGCAGACATTTGAAAAAGTAATGCATTTTCTACTTTGTGTGAATGTAATTTATACGAATTTTCATAATATTGTGTGATTATTATTTTTTCCACCGTTTTTTTCCTTCTTTCTTTGAATTAATTGTGTTTTAGTTAATTATTCTCTATGCACTACCGCATTTATTATATAGTACGGGTACATACTACAACATGGTGCAGCCCAATATAATTAAGATTCTAACTGTCTTTTATATGCCCTAAATCTATTAGCTGAGTCAGAAGACTTATAAAACCATTTTAATTAAGTGAAAATATGGTCATCCATACTGCAACTATTATGATTGATAAGAACAGTAATTTTCTAGGAAATATTGAGGGAAATTCCATTAAATGAAAATTTTATTGATGAGAATGATCTAAATCAAAATACTCGTACTTTACTATCAAATATGTACAAAATTTCCACAGTACTTTGCTATCAAATATGTGTACAAAATTGCTCCAGAAGTTTTCACCAAAGGGCAACTTTGTACCAAAAGTGTAAAAAATGAAACAATTTTTCCTTAGTCATTATTCCGGTTAATTTTGATCATTAGTTGACCAAATATACTGAGCTGATAGTCCACATATCATTTATATTATTTTTATTAAGATGAAAATTTGAACTGTAAGTTTTAAATCTAATTTTGAAAAAAGATAAAGTAAATGGCTCACGAACTTCCAACGCAAATTTACACCTTAATAAAAATGACATGGATAACTTATAGACTACCAGCTTAACATATTTGGTCAACTAATGATCAAAGTTAACTGGGATAATAGTCAGAGCAAAATTGCTCACTTTTTATTTTATTGGGGCAAAAGTGCCTCCCGAAAAACTTCTGAGGCACAATTGCCCCTTAACCCTTTACTTTTTTTTTTTGGAAATAGTAAATTCAATTTTAATTTGCCAATCTTGGAACATTTTTCTTCTGTCGATATTTGTCTGTTCAGCCAATGGGACTGATGAGATGAATGAGACCATTCAAACAGTGTACTTTGAAGATGTTGAAAGCTCATCAACTCATACCTCAGTTCAAGAAACAGGTGCAAATCTTATTGTGCCCACAAATTATATTAAAGTGCCTTATTGTTTGTCATGACTTTTTTCTATAGTACTTTTTGACTTAATTTATGACATGAACTTTCAATATTGTGTATTAAAATATAATGGGAAGCAGTTTTATATATGACTACTGATATTAGAAAAAGCAGTTAATTTTTTAAACTTTCAAGATGAAAGAAATTTACTATTTCCTTTTGGCCTCCAAAATCTTGTGCCATTTGTAGGGTTTAATGAATTTTTTTTAACTTTCTGGTTTAGCTCTTGGAACTCGAGATGAAACCATTCAGAGGCACTTGGTTCAAGCTACTCATCAAGGCAAATTAAGTCCAAGCATAGTACTTCAGGATACAGATTCTAATCTTGTTTTCTGTTATAGCATACTATTGTTGTGTTTAAAACAATTTTTTTCCAATTTAATTGGTCTTTGTTATTATAGTCTTTTGATTAACCTAATTTTCTTTTATGTTAACTAAAATCTACTAGAAAAATTACATTCAGATAGTAAAAATCAGGAGATGTACAAGGCCTTAGTTCCAGTTGCTCAAAATGTAAATCAACAATGCAAGGCCATTGGTTCAATCAACTAAAATTTCTCTAAGCAGAACGTAATGTATAAAATTGTTTCAATCGCCTTTGTTCACCAATATATATATATATATATATATATATATATATATATATATATATATATAATTTCTTGCTTCCTAATGTTGAGAATAAATTCTCATAAAACACTAAAAACAATTTCCAATTTCCTTTTCACTGTCAATCCACTCACTAGAATTATTTCTCAGCCTTGTAACTTTATTTCTATGCGTCCTATTAACATGGTCAAATGAAAGAATTCTATATTTTTATCCCCACATTTTAACCACTGTAATCTTGACTTTTGGTACAATTCCTCTTGCTGCCATAAATCATTAATCTTTCTCTTCAAATCAGCAAGTTCACTTGGCGTATCAGCAGTCCATTTTATACCCAAACATCTAGCCACCCTCTCCAATAATTTGTTTAAAAGATTCTGCCCATTTCCCATCTCCCTTTTGCTCCAAGCAGTTAAAATTTCTGAGATTACTGAATGTTTGAGACAAAGTCATGTAACATAACCTCATCTCCCCTTCCAATCCAATTCTTCTTTACTAGTTCCATTAACTCCGGATGTGTCAACCATTGCGCATCAAACCTTAATGTCCACGTCATCTTTTCCTGTTCATGATCAAATTCAACAAACAAAGGACAATGATCTGAACCAATAGCTTCAAGGACCTAACACTGCCCTATAGCAAAACATGTTCTCCAATCACTATAAATTACTGCTCTATCTAGTTTTTCCTTTATAAAATCTTCCCCTTCTCTATTGTTGAACCATGTAAAATGATTTCCTTTAGATTCCAATTCAAACATGTCACAATTCATCATGAATTTTCTAAATCTATCCAGTTCTCTGCTTGACTTTGGTATGCCTCCTTCCTTGTCGGAGTGATATAACATATCATTGAAATCCCCAACATGTCGGAGTGATAATGCAAATGATAGAATTTCCATTTTTCTTCCTGATAGGATCTGAACATAGAAGTATCACCCTTAAATAATGCCCTCGTAACAACCCTTTTTTTCTTTATGTCATCTTCAACTTCATCTTCCTTCCTTCGACAATAAAACTATACGACACATTTTGATTAATATTGGTGGAATTATCTGAACCAATATGCCCTTTTGATAAAAAAAAAAATATGCCCTTTAAAAAACGGACATTTGGGTAGAGGTGTAAAAATACATATATATTTTATTCTGAGGAGTGCCTAACACCACTTTTTTTTTTTACAAAAATGCACATAAGCTTTCAAAATGAGGGCAAAAATACCATGGCCGTTAGATTCCTTTAACAAAGTTTATTTTCAATGTGAAAATACTAAAATGTCCCTAAACTTTAAAAAAAAAAAAGAAATTGCTCTCATAGTCGAGTCATCCTCTGCTTTTACAGATTTTGATTGGAGCGCTCTTCCTCTCCTTTTAAAACACTGCTTTTCACCATTGTCGTCTACACCATTTCTCACCCCATTAGAAATCTGGTTAATGCCATATCCACCACTGTTTATCACCATCTGTTGAGTCTGGATTCCATTTTCTTCAAATCCATTTCGCATCTAAGCTTTATAGTTATTATGGGGGACTGTATAGTAGTCGGTATGATATCGTTGTTGTTGAAGATAGCGTTCAGATTCTGATCACCATTAACGGTCTGAACATTAGTTTCTATACCATTACCCATGGAACCAGGTTTGATCTTCGATTTCTCCAGTTCATTAGGTACAGTTGAGTAAGTTTCTATAGCATTACCCATGGAGCCAGGTTTGAGCTTCGATTTCTCCCGCTCATTAGGTACAATTGAGTCCGAGGACACTACACGGTTTTCCAAATTTTCACCGAAAGAGCCGATTATGGCCTCAACATTCTCAATAGGTACAACTGAGTCCGAGGACACTACATGGTTTTCTAAATTTTCACTGAAAGAGCCGATTATGGCCTCAACATTCTCAATAACAGCCATAATCGAAGAGATAGTTGCAGGAAAAAAGTTACCTTTTATTATATTTTTTGTGTGGCGAAAATTATCCCACAAAATTGATCACAAAATCGTTGTCAAGTGATTCAGTGAATAGGGTCAAAAGAATAACCCAGACAAAAACCCAAAAACCAAATTTCAAAATGATGATAGAGAATTCGTCGATGGGCATGAAATGAACGTGGGGTTTTGAATGGAGGGGTAAATGGCGACAGAAGTAGAGAGACTACAAGATAAAAAGGGAACACAATGGTCGATCCCAAAAACAAAAACTTGACCTTACCAACAATGAAACAACAGAATCGAAGCTTTTGTTTCATAAAGATCTGTCCTTTGAGTCCTTTATCTCGTGGTGGTTGATGACGCTGAAAGCAAGAAAGCTTCTGGTAGAGTTGTCGCCGTCGTAGGTGGCTGAAGTTGCCGCCGAAATCTGAAATGAAGAGGGAGCAACGAACGAATGGGAGAAGATAAGGGTATTTTAGGAAATTGGAGAACTTAAGGATTTTTATTTTTTTTTAACAGCGTGGGCCCCACATAAAAATTAACGTTAGTTAAGAAGATTTAACAGTCATGATATTTTTGCTCTCATTTTAAAAGTTCATGTGTATTTTTATACCTAAAAAAATATGTGGTGTTGGATACTCCTGAAATAAAACATATGTTTTGACCCAAAAAAAAGATAAAATATATATGTATTTCTATATCTTTACCTATACTATTTTAATCTTCTTTTTTTTTTTTAATTTTTTCCCCTCTTTGGTACTACCTCTCACTACCACCCCACTTTTCTTCAATCCCAACACTTCCCCTTCTCCCCACGCGCCCAACCTCCCCCAAACAACATCATCACTAGCGTTAGTGTTGACAACAACTGCGCTCAAGAGTTCAGGTCTCGCAGCTACTGTTGTTTTTCGAAGGCCGAGTCAGGTAGCTCACAACCTAGTTTATCAACGTTGCGGTGGCTTGGAGGTTGGTGGCGACGACTTCTAGGTAGTTGAGGTTGAGGAGGTTGAGATCGCAACAGTCATAAACTGGGGTATTCTTGGCGCAATGACTTTGTTGGTGTCTTTTACATGTGATTTTACGGTCTCTACTAGATATTTTCTAGAAGCCACGCAAGGTTGCTCTGTTCGACCAAGTACTATTAGAGTACTATAGTCGTGAGGATAGAAGAAAAAGCATTGTGATTCATCAAACTTGGCTGCTGAAGTGGAAGTAGCCCAATCTAAAGCATGACAAGAAAGCAAAATCAGATGGCATAGCAAAAGATTGATGCAGTATAAGAAATTAGAAAGAACAAATTAAATGAAAATACCTAATAAATCCCAGGGTTCATACTTGTAGGCGCCAATCTCAGGAATGGTGTCGTAGATGGAAAGATTGTTAGCCTTCAATTTGTGGCGGAGCTAGTGACTAACGAGATCTCGATCAGTCGAATGAAACCTCCACCCAACAAGCATAGGTTTCTCCGCCGGAGCTAGATCTGTTGAAGCCCTGGTTGTCTCAGCCATAATAACATAGGCGTCAGAAAGGGGAAGCCATGAATTTGAAGGATACTATGGTTGACGAAAGTGAGTCCGACTTGGCCGATCTCACCACCGTATCCATCCTTGCCGACAGAGATTGGTACTCTATCTCTGATGGCACCAGCATGTGATGAGACTCTGAGAGGTTGAGCTCCGGACAGTGCAGACTGTTGTCGAGGTAGTCGGCGAGGGGGTCATTGGCGGTGTTGAAAATAAATATGTTTTTAATTATTGATTTAAAGTTTGAATTATTGTTCCCACTATTTTAGGAATTTTAAATAAGTAGCAAGTTGTTAGGATTATTTCCTACTTTATTGCTAGAAGTTATTTCCTATTTTATTGCTTTAGTTGTTAATTTCCATCTGTATAAAGGTGCCTCATCCATTTGGAATAAGGTACGAATGAATGAATAAAAACATTCAGTATTGGAGTATTATTTTTAACATGGTATCACCAGTATGATCCTAACCCACCGTACCTTTACCAAATACTTGCAGCCCCTGACCCACACCTTTTTTGGTATTCCTTATTTCACCCACCCATCTCGTCCCTAGCCCCTGGCCCGCACTTCTCTCTTTAATCATTCATTCACCCACCCAACTCGTCCCTACCAACTACTCTGTTTGAAATCCCGAGCCCCAATTCGAACCCTATTCCCAAACTTTCTCCACCATGGATCCTCCTCAATCACCGTCGGACACCACCCCCTGCCCATCACAGACTTCCGCCCCTTCACAGAATATTATCATACAGCAAGATAGCCCCTCTCTTCCCATTACCGTAACCCTTGATGATTCCAATTATCCTCTCTGGTCCCAATTGATGGACATGCGAATCGGAGCCCGAAACAAATCCGGGTACCTCACAGGTACGACGAAGAAGCCTGCGAATGAAGATCCTACGTATGATACCTGGGTCACTGAGAACAAGCGTGTCAAGAGTTGGCTGATCGACTCTATGACTCCGCAACTGATGAAGCGATTTATTCACCTTGAATCTGCACATGAGATTTGGGATGCTGCTCTTCGGACGTTCTACGATAGCTCTGATGAATCCTGCCTCTTTGAATTGAACCAGCGCTCCTTCAACACGAAGCAAAATGGACGACCTCTTTCCACTTACTACAACGAACTCTTGTCGATCTTTCAAGAAATCGACCATCGAATCACTTCTCAGACCACCACCATAGATGGGGTCGTTCAGTCACATTCCACAGTAGCTCGCCTCCGAGTCTATATCTTCCTCAGTGGTTTAGATGCTGACTTTGATCAGGTTCGTGGGGAGATTTTGCGTAAGGAGCCTAAACTGGACCTGGAATGTACGTATGCGTATGTCCGCCGCGAAGTTCAACAACGTATCACGATGAATCGCTCTCTGCCTACTTCGGATTCTTCTGCCTTGGTAACTCAGTCTCCTCGTCCCCCTCTGGCTGGTTCCATGTCGAAGCCACGTAGGGATGGTTCTACCAACAAGACTCTGATTTGTTCCCATTGTGGCGACTCTGGTCATTCCAAAGCTCGCTGCTACGAAATCGTTGGCTATCCCGAGTGGTGGGACTTCACCAAACGCCCTCGGCGTCATCTTCCATCCAAGGCTCTTCGAACAACAACTGACAGTGACTCTGTCTCTTCCCCCCGGGCTCATGTTGTGTATGAAGGTATTGTGGGTAAGTCTATTGCGCTCTCTGCTCACCTTATGAATGATATATGGATAATTGATACTGGCGCTTCTGATCACATGATTACTGATGCCACTGCTTTAGTCAATTTTACTACCTCTTCCAAATCCACTATTACTACCGCTAATGGTAGCACTGCCGCAGTCACTGGTCAGGGTACTATGCATCTCTCCCCTTCCCTAACCCTTAAATCTGTTCTTGTAGTCCCTTCCCTGGAATTTAACCTATTATCTGTTAGCCAACTCACCTCACAATTGAATTGTTCTGTTATTTTTTGGCCTACCTTTTGTTTATTTCAGGACGTCCAGACGCAGGCAATCCTTGGCTCTGGTGTTAAACATGGAAAGCTGTATTACCTCCAGGTTAATGCATGTGAGGAGCATTTACTTTCTCGGGCGTCTGCCACTATTTCCCCTGATCAAACTACTTCCAATATTTTGCTCTGGCACAAGAGACTTGGCCATTTGTCATTTGGTTATCTCAAAAAATTATTTCCTAACTTGTTCTCTGAATGTCGGTCATCTGTTTTTCCCTGTGCTATTTGTGATATGGCCAAGAGTCATCGTACCCCATTTTATCCTAGTCAGAATAAAAGTGCAATTCCATTCCAAGTCATTCACTCTGATGTATGGGGCCCTGCGAAAATTGCCTCTTTTTCAAACTCTTTGTATTTTGTCACCTTTATTGATGAATGTACCCGTATGACTTGGATATTTCTGTTGAAACTGAAAAGTGAGGTCTTTACTGTTTTCAGAAAATTCCATAGCATGGTACATACTCAATTTGGGTGCCCCATTCAAATTTTTCAATCTGATAATGGCTTGGAATATATGAATCGTCCTTTCTCTGATTTTTTTATCCTCTAATGGTATTAAACACCAATCATCCTGTCCCTATACACCACAGCAAAATGGTCTAGCTGAAAGGAAAAATCGCCATATTTTAGAAGTTGTTAGAGCTTCTCTACTCGAGATGAATGTCCCTCAGCAGTATTGGGGGGAGGCTGTTATGTCCGCTGCCTACCTCATCAACCATTCCCCTTCTAGTGTCCTAAATTTCATCACCCCTCAACAAAAACTTGAGTCGTATTTCCTCATTCCCCATACCTTAGATCTTGAACCACGTGTCTTTGGTTGCAGTGTGTTTGTGCATGTCCCCAAGTCCCACCGTAGCAAACTAGACCCTTGTGCCAAGAAGTGTATCTTTGTAGGATATTCAGATCTCCAAAAAGGCTACCGCTGTTTTGACCCTGACTCTCATAAGTTGTATGTCACCCTTGAACTCTCTTTCCATGAAACTGAACCATATTATTCAGGGGGAGACACCACTTCTTCTTCTCAGGGGGAGCATCCATTCCTTGTTGTTGGAGAAGAAGAATTGTGGCTCTCTACTCCTATAGTCTCCAACCAAACTCAAAACCCAGTTCCAGTCACTGAAACTGTTCCCTCACATGCTGAAACACCATGTTTAACTCTCACACCTGGATCCCCTGCTATGGATGTTCCTGAAGTACAGAATCAGACTACAAATGAGGTAATTTCTGACCTTAACACTCATGTTTCTGTCCCTACAAATTCTACTACTCAAAATACCACATTGAGAAGATCAGAACGTCTAACCAAGGGTGTACCTAAACCTGTTTATGAACCAGACCCAAAAAATAGAGTTAAATATCCTATAAGCAGTTATGTATCATCTCATAGGTTATCTGAATCATGTGCTCTAACTGTCAATCAATTATCTACTGTATCCATTCCTAATAGTGTGCAGGAAGCTCTAGATGATCCTAAATGGAAGAAAGCAATGAATACAGAAATGGAGGCACTCCAGAAAAATGAAACCTGGGAATTAACCTCACTGCCAAAGGGAAAGAAGACAATTGGCTGCAAATGGATATTTACAGTAAAACTCAACCCAGATGGAAGCATTGAGAGATACAAGGCGAGACTTGTAGCAAAGGGATACACACAGAAATATGGGATAGATTATCAAGACACATTTGCACCGGTTGCAAAATTGAACACTGTCCGAATTCTTATCTCCATAGCAGCAAACCGTGACTGGCCATTAAAGCAGTTTGACGTCAAGAACGCATTCCTCAATGGTAATCTAGAAGAGGAGGTCTACATAGAGGTCCCACCAGGGGTAACAATGGAAGAATCAAACGAGAATACAGTATGCAGACTCAAGAAGGCGTTATATGGCCTAAAACAATCTCCTAGGGCGTGGTTTGGGAGATTCTCATCGGCAATGACAAAATTTGGATACAAGCAGAGCAACGCTGACCATACCTTGTTCATAAAACAGAATAAGGGAAAGGTAGCCATTCTCATTGTATACGTGGATGATATGGTGCTAACTGGGGATGATTTAGAAGAAATGAAGTCATTGGAAAAAAAATTAGCAGCTGAGTTTGATATGAAAGACCTTGGTCAGCTGAGATATTTTCTGGGCATAGAAGTTACAAGATCAAAGGAAGGTATTTTCTTATCTCAAAGAAAATATATTCTTGATTTATTGTCTGAAACTGGTATGCTAGCTTGCAAACCATCTGAAACACCTATGGAAGTGAATCACTCACTAGGCATATACCCAGATCAGATTGAAACCGAGAAAACCAGATATCAGAGGTTGGTGGGAAAACTGATCTATTTGTCACATACTAGGCCAGATATCTCTTATTCAGTAAGTGTTGTTAGTAGATTTATGCATTCACCCAGTGAGGAGCATATGAAAGCTGTGTTTAGAATCCTAAGGTATCTTAAAGGTGCTCCAGGAAAAGGCCTACTTTTCTCCAAAAATAATATGGCTTGTATTGAAGGTTACACAGACTCAGATTGGGCTGGTGACAAAACCACGAGGCAATCCACTTCAGGGTATTTCACCTTTGTGGGGGGAAATTTAGTCACATGGAGAAGCAAGAAGCAAAAGGTGGTAGCAAGATCAAGTGCAGAAGCTGAATTTAGAGGTATGTCATATGGAATTTGTGAACTTCTGTGGATTAAGAGTGTCTTGGCAGATCTGGGAATTATGCATAAAGGACCTATGAATCTATACTGTGACAACAAAGCTGCTGTGGAGATTGCACAAAATCCAGTTCAACATGATAGAACAAAACATGTTGAAGTGGATAGACACTTCATCAAAGAGAAGCTTGAAAAACGGATCATTCAAACTCCTTACATCAGATCTAAAAATCAAGTGGCTGACATCCTAACCAAGGCAGTTTCCGTGAAGACCTTTGAAGAAATGATTGGCAAGTTGGGTATGATGGACATCTATGCCCCAACTTGAGGGGGAGTGTTGAAAATAAATATGTTTTTAATTATTGATTTAAAGTTTGAATTATTGTTCCCACTATTTTAGGAATTTTAAATAAGTAGCAAGTTGTTAGGATTATTTCCTACTTTATTGCTAGAAGTTATTTCCTATTTTATTGCTTTAGTTGTTAATTTCCATCTGTATAAAGGTGCCTCATCCATTTGGAATAAGGTACGAATGAATGAATAAAAACATTCAGTATTGGAGTATTATTTTTAACAGGCGGCAAAGCAACAACCTCTAGCCCTGGCGATTGGAGAAGGCGACGGCAGGCGGTGGTTGGAGCTACAAATGGGCATTGTTTGGCGAGTGACAGAATTGAAGAATAGGAAAAGAGAAAAGAGAAGATGGGCAGGGGCGGATCCAGGAATTTAAATCATTGAAGCCACGTGTTGCTGAGGTTTTCTGAAAAACTAGATTTTCAACGCCAAAATGTGAAAATTCATAGAAGCAAGAAAACCTCTCTTTGCCAAAATGTTCTTCCAGGACAGTGCCGACCTCAAGAAAGTAGATGGTGTTTTGATTAACTCGTTCAAAGAGCTTGAACCGGAAACCATAGACACCATTAATGGCGGAGAAACACTCAGAAAATTACTTCCCCATGTTTTCGACATCGGTCCATTCATGCCCTGCCAGTTTGAGAAAGTGGATAATGAAAACTCGGTGGATTGTCCATTGAAGTGGCTGGACGAACAACCTGAAGGCTCAGTGGTGTACTTCCCTAGTGGGCTCGTTGAATTCGTTGTTTCTGCCTTTTACTAGTTCACTTCCTTCTTCTCTTCGCCTTCAACCTCGGTTTCTAAGCCAGGTTTTTTTAATAACCCACTAGTTATTTTTCTGTTTTCATGGTTTCGCCATTATTTTCTAGATGATGATGGTACATTTTTACCTTTCTCAGATTTTTCGTTTTAGCTTAAAAGACGCACACTTTGTGTGTTTTAATCTTTGTTTTGTGGGTTTTAATCTTTGTACTCTTTTGATTTTGTCAGGGATCATGTTTCAAGATATAACAACCTTGCTTCTTGATACAAAGGCTTTCAAGAACACGATTGAGTTGTTTGTGCAGAGATATCGGGATAAAAATATCTCTGTTGTGGCATGTATTTCTGCAAATCTTTTTTCAACATCATTGTTTAATTGGCTTTTGTTGCCCTTGCAAGTTTAGTTTACTTGGACACATTTTTCTATCTCTAAAGCACCCTACTCCTGGACCTTAAGTTAAAACAAGTTCCTTTCTTTTGACATTGAAGATTGCTCAAGGAATACTATCAGAATTGAGAAGTAAAAGTATTGGTATGCTCATAATGACACGAGAAAGGCTAGAGTTTCTAGGTTTTATTTCAAATTCATGATGTTAATTACTCGAGTGTGTCATACTAAGCACGTCATTTGTTTTTTTATGGTCTGTGAAACAATGACAATATTGTTCATTGTCTGTGGAGTGTTAAAATTCAGCCACCTTTGCAATTGCAATTGCAAATTGTATTGGATCAATAATCTGTACATGGTGTTATCTCAATTACACGCCACTTGGAACTTCTGGTAATCAAAATGACAATGGTCTTGAATATTTTTAATGAGCAGAATGCAAGTTTGTAAATTTAAATGGGCACTAGAAAAGCTTTGAATATGTTCTTGAAGGTCATGTATTTGTTTAATATGCTGGTGTGAGCTCTGTTTTGAGTCTGGTAAACAGAGGAAGCTGTGATCATTCTCGTTTGACCTTGTGCTGCATAAAAACCAAAAAGACCTGCAGCGCAGAGAGAGACCGAAGAGAGTGTGTCTGAGAAGAAGGAAGTTGAAGAAAAACAAAGGAAAAATTGAAGAAAGCTTCAATGTGTTGTAAGCATATATGCGTGTGTGTGAAAATGTTGCTGTCATTGCCACACACTTAGAAAAAAAAAAAAAAGAGAGAGAAACAGAACCTTGCTGATGTGTGTATGTGTATAATCGCTGCAGTTCACGAAAAAGAAAAAATGAACATGGTTTCTATTTAATGCTCCTAAATGCTAAGCAGCTATACTTTATGGAGAAACTCACGTGACTATAGGTAGGAAGAATTAATAGGGTTTGATTTACAAAGTTCTAGTAGGAAGAATTCAGTATAGACGTTCAACGACGGTAGGACCTGAACTCATATCAATGGGTACAATTCTGGCTGTGCTTAGCAATCCATCGAGTTTTCATTATCCACTTTCTCAAACTCGTTGAGCATGAATGGACCGATGTCGAAAATAGGGGGAAGTAATTTTCTGAGTGTTTCTCCGCCATTAATGGCGTCTATGGTCTCTAGTTCAAGCTCTTTGAACGAGTTAATAATCAAAACACCATCTAGTTTCCTGAGGTCAGCGCTATCTTGGAAGAACATTTTGGCTAAGAGAGGTTTTCTTGCTTCAATGAATTGCCACATTTTGGCGTTGAAAATCTAGTTTTTCAGAAAACCTCAACACGTGGCTTCAATGATAATTTATTTCCTTCCAACAGACAGACGGGCGTTTCCCACAGCTAACGGCACTGTGCTGATTTAACATTTTCAAAAATTAGTATGTATTCAAGGTCCATATAAAAGTTTATTGTGTTGAGTGCTCCTGGACCAATAGTTTATTGGTAAAATTGCACCTTAACCCTTTTTTAAAAAACCCGAAAGGTTGCACGATGCCCAATAAAATTATTAAAGAATTTTTTTTATAGTACTTGCAACGATAATTTTTTATTTACAAAAACAGTCATTGTAATTTAATATTCTTTTTTTTTCTTAACTTTCAAGAATTGTTTTTTTTTTTTAAGAAATAGTCATAGAAACTCATAAATATTTATTTTATTTTATTTTTTGGCTTATTTTCAACAACTAATTTTATAAAAGTCATTGAAAGTAACTTTTAATAACTGTTTATTTGGAAACATTCGTTGAAAATGTAGCCAAAATTTCAAAAATGTCATTGTCTTCTTTTTAACTTTTGTTTTCTAAAAACAGACTTTAATTAGTATTGTTAAATTTACTTTTTGTAGCAGTGTTATTATATTTTTTTTATTAACTAATAATCTAATTTTCTTTTATGTTAACTATAAACAACTAGAAAAATTGCATTCAGTGAGTAAGAATCAGGAGATGTACAGGACCTTAGAGAAGGCCTTAGTTCCAGTTGTTCAAAATGTACTAATCAACGTTGAAAGGCCACTGGTTCTACCAACTAAAATTGCTCCAAGCCCAGTTTATGATGCAGGTAGTTGTATTGTTTTGCTGACTATATATCATAGTACTTTCTGGTTTACTAATTAATTTCCTTTTTTGGATTGGATTGCAGCAGATGGATCCCAGGGTTTACAACTTCATCTAAGTGAAAACTTACAAGTCCAGGCGACAACATCTACTATGAATGATGAGGAAGAAAGTAATATTTCTTTCCGAAGGAATTAATTTAATTTATCTTTAATTTTTTGCAAAATATGCGTCATTCTATTTTCTCTCTGTTTTTTACTTTAAAAAATGAACATGGTTGTTTAGATACTGGTTCTAAAGAGATGCATGAAACCATTCAAAGACCGTTTGATTTAAAATGCGGAAGACACGTTAATCCCTATCTCAGTTCGGGACATAGATATTGATTAGTGCATTTTATACGTACATTTCGGAAGGGAAAATTTATGTGTACTTTGCCAAAATCTTCTCATTCTAATATTTTCTTTTTGGTTTGTTTTACTTATTTATGTAGCTACTGGGATTCATGTGACGCATGAGAGAATTGTAAAACCATTAGTTCATGCACCATAGTACAGAAGAAAGGTTTTTTTTTTTTTTTTTCCGCTACAAACAGAAGAAAGGTTTGTTTTAATGAATACGGTTTTTTTTTTTGTCTCCAAATTTGCCTTACCTGTTCTAAACTTATTTGTTATATTAATGATTCTAACTTTTTATTGTATGGATTGAAATCAAGCAGAAGAATTATATAACTCGGATATTCACCTTAGCAAGAATTTGTTCAACCAGACCATAACTTCTATGGCGGCAGACTATAGAGAAAGTAATGCATTTTTTTTTTTTTAACTCGTTGAAGGAAAAATTATTTCCAGCTGTTGGATGGGACTCAAGAGACGTATAAATCCAAGAGAAGGTTATCATTTCCTGATGCTCAAAATGTATTGAGTCCAACCGTGGTTGATACAGGTATTTATATCATACTATTTTGTAGTCTTCAAGCTGCCATAATGGATCAAATACTCGTAGAAGTTTTTCCCATTCTTTTTTGTTTACTTGCAGGTTCTAATATTTTGTTTTCAAGATTATGCTTTAATTTAGCTCGCTTTACGTTATTGATTTAGTTATGTTTTATAACTCATTGATCTTCCTTATTTTTCCTTTTACTTAATTGATCAGCTGTTGATCCAGCTCCTACCCAAGCTTCAGAAGCTAATTCTTCGTCAACAACACCAATAGGAGATGTTTCACTACAAAAAATTTCAAATTTTGCTACAGAAAAAATCCGTAGCAAAATCCGTAGCGAAATGATTTTGCTACGGAAAAACATGGATTTTCCGTAGCAAAATCATTTTGCTACGGATTTTGCTACAGATTTTTTCCGTAGCAAAATTCCTCGTAGCAATTTGCGACGGAAATTCCATTTCGTCGCAAATTTGCTACGGGAAAAAAATCCGTAGCAAATTGCTTTGGATTTTTTCCGTAGCAAATTTGCTACGGAAAATTTTCCGTAGCAAATTGCTACGGAATTTTTTCCGTAGCAAATTTGAATTTTGCTAAGGAATTTTTTCCGTAGCAAATTGCTACGGAATTATTTTCCGTAGCAAATCTGCTAGGAACTTTTTCCGTAGCAAATTTGCTACGGAATTTTTTTCCGTTGCAAATTTCCCTATATTTGATCGTTTGCTACAGAAACAATTTCTTAGCAAAACTAATAATTATTTTTAAAAAATATTTTTTTTTAATTTTAAAAAAGTGAGTACAAAAAGTAGTGATTCATTGATATAATAATAATTATAAGGAGTGCACATTAAGAGTAATCTAACAAATACCAAATACTAAAAAGTAGTCTAACAATGTTACAAAGAGCAAATTCTAAACAGTAGTCTAAACAGCAGCATTGTGATCATTTATCATCATCACCAGCATGGTCATCATCACCAGGAGCCGACCCCGAACCCTTGTTCATTAGGGACTTGAGTTGAAGCTGCATCTGCCTCATCATCTCCTCTTGCATCTGCCTCATCTGCTCCTACATCATCTCTCGTTCCTTAGTCATCCGCTCCTCCATCATCTCTCGTTCCTGAATCATCATCTGCCTCATCTTCTCTAGCTCTTCAAGCATCCGCTCCTGTTCCTGAGTCATCTGTGCTGTCAAAGCCTTCATCTTCTTCATCTCATCTGCAAAAACAATATGAAGTACATTTATTATTTGGACTTCATTTGAATGGACAAGAGAATGGAAATTATCAATATCAAATACGTTTACCTGGAGAAACATCTTCAATGCCGGATGAGGAGTGCTTTGTTGGCTTCAGTCGGCTAGCAGAGGCACCGTATCCAAAGACTCTCCCTTTTTTGTTAAATCCACCTGTAGCCTCAAAGAACAGACTATCATTATCGAACACAGAGGATGAGGGGTTAGTCTCACGCTGTGAGTCTCTCTCCTGCGACAGCTTCATAAAGTTTTCCTACAAAGACAAAAATACATAACA
This sequence comes from Acacia crassicarpa, assembly GCA_034222035.1. NCBI lineage: Eukaryota > Viridiplantae > Streptophyta > Magnoliopsida > Fabales > Fabaceae > Acacia > Acacia crassicarpa. The sequence goes on along the minus strand of JAWXYG010000006.1, from coordinate 46,636,291 downwards.
AATAAGACATGTAAAATGAAATAAATATTGTGGTGCATAAAACAAGTAATAAAGGCAATAAATGTCTAACCGCTACTGTGTGGGCCCTTGAGTTAATCCATTCCCTCTCATCACTTCCTTCAGACTGCCGAGAATGGGTCCGCTCAAAGGTAGCCCAACTTATCGACTCTGGAGGAACCCCAGTCTCTGCCTGCAAACGCAAATGATGATCATAGTTAATTACTTCAAAGTATAAAAAATACCTAAATAGAAAATAACGTGTACTCACAATTTTCCGTCTCCACTCAGTAATTGGAACGGAGCCGCCAACATATGACGGTCCTTCCATTTTGGCCCTATTTTCCTTATTTTTCGCACGCTTCTCCTGAAACTTTTCATTGGTGGCCCAATTGTCAAATAATTCGTTTGCAGTCTCCTGTGGAAGCCAATTTCGCTTGCCTCTTGACTCTCTCAAACAATAAAGCTTTTGAGACAACCACCGGGCTGCCCTGGCGTTATAAGCTTTTCTCAAAGCTTCACGATGTTCAGGCAACGACATATGCCTCCCCTGAAAATCAACAACGAACAATAAGTGCGGTAATTTTTAAAAGTACTTAATTAATAACCATAAACAAATAACTTACCATAAACTCATCGAACCAAGCATTTCGATTTTCCGTAGGAATCGCTGTCCAGCTGGTCCAAGCTTAATTGTAATTACGAAATAATTGGTCCGAGATGAAAGCCCCCACCGGATCATGAGGCACAATGCTAAAGACAGAGAACATCATGCAAATATTATTAGCATACAAACCAATTAGAGAAGGGATTTGTAACATTATTGGTAACTTGGCATGACTTACTACTCGCCGTCAGGACAGATCCAAAGCATCCCTGTCGAAGGATCTGTTGTGCCCCAGATTGGTGTATTGGAGGAACTACCTTCTTCCCCGACGTGGTTCTGAGGCGACGGGGTGTGCTAAGCAAGGAATGTGAAATATTAAAGATGTTTGTACATAGATGGTTTCATGAAACTAAACATATGTAAATCAATCAGAATTGGGCTAGTAAACCTATTGTCCCATTTGCTGCGGATCTGTGGGGGTAGACGGTGACGACGACGTACACAGCGACGGTGAAGATGCCAAATAACCCGACGGTGACGATGACATATTAAAGGGTGGCACCTCTGGGGCACCGCCCCGCCCTCTGCCTACAGAAGGGGCAGATGGCGTCGCCCTACCCCCTCTGATAGGACGGGGCCGGGATCGACCACCACCACGTCCACTACCTGAACATCCTCCTCGATGCTCCATCTCTGAACACTTATAGACATTAGATCAAAGAATAAAAAAAAATAAAAAGATATTTAGGGTTGATTACAGTAGTGAAGTAACAAAGTATGTAGTATAACAGATCGTCATAAACAAAGAACTAACAAATCTCAACCGGACGATTCCTGTTCATCGACATCTGCTTGCACATCTTCCTTTGAAGTCTCATAGTCGTCGAACTCAGATTCACTGTCAGAGTAAATCAATTCTGCCTCATCGTCTGATTCCTCATCGTCAATTTGTATAGGAATCAATTCTATATCCGCAGCAGAATCAAAGAAATTGCTTGGTATTTCGTTATCTTCGATGTTTATGGGCAGTAGATGTTCCACATCAGCTTGGAACGGTTCAGCCATACCGTCATTTGAATCCGACTCTTTCGACTTCGGTATGATATTTCGTGCTTTGGTTTTAATAACCCCCCTCCACCCTTGGCGGGATGTGGGGTATGATGTATAGTAAACTTGTTTTGCCTGTTGAACAAGGATGAATGGGTCATAACCAACCGCATATCTCCTTGTCCAGTGGATCTCAATATTTCCATGCTTGTCCATTTTTGTCCCACGTGGACTGTTATCAAACCACTCACATTTAAAAAGGGTCACCACCTTGTCCCACGGATAACTCAATTGAATTATGTCACGTAACTTCCCGTAGTAGTCAGTCTCCACCCCGTCAACTTGGTCACCTCGACAACATACACCGTAATTGCAACATTGTGTACCTGCATCCCTGTCAATAGTTGAAAACTGATACCCATTGATTATATATTTGTTGCTTCGAGTAACACTAATTGGAGCTCCATAAGATAAACTCCACGCAACTTCATTGCGATATGATCGATTTTTCGCGAAATAGGTTCGAAACCATTTTGGAAACTCAGAGTTCGTGAATTGATCAACCTGGGACACCGACAATGAAGGATTTTCCAATCAGACCCAATTAGAAAAGTAACTGTAAAATATATATATATATATATAAATATATATATATATATATATATATATATATATATGAAGTTAATACTTTAATACTTACCGTAATAGTAAAAAGGAAAAACAAAAATCTTACTTTAAGTACTCGGCGACCTCTTCATAGTTGTTTAGAATGTACCACTCCGCTACTTGTTTATCTCTTCCGTCAAGAGTTGATTTCCAACATTTTCCCACGACTCACCCTGGATAATTAAATATTGATTTTTGATCCCTTGTATCACCGGCATCGTTGCGAGGTACCCTTCTCCATCTTGACATCATTTCAGGGGGATGATAGTATGACGCAAATTTAGCGGCCTCTTCGACTAGATATGCTTCAGCGATAGATCCTTCAACGTGGGTTGGATTTTTGATCTTGTGCTTAAGTGTGCGTAAAAACCTACAATGGAATATCATAGGGTATTTATAAACTAAAGTACCATGTCGGTCAATTAATAACAGAGCGAAATAAATATATATTACCTCTCAAACGGATACATCCATCTATATTGTTGTGGGCCTCCTACCTTTGCTTCGTAAGCCAAGTGAACGGGAAAATGTTCCATTGAGTCAAAAAAGGTAGGAGGAAATACCGTCTCTAACTTGCATAGCGTTATGGGCATACTCGCCTCCAGGAGCCGTAACTTTTCAACATTAAGCTCTGAAGCAAAAATTTTCCCTAAAGAACATGGAAAAGTCCGTTAGAATAGACCATATTTCCTTCGGTAGTGCTTTGAAGGCCCAAGGCAACAATCTTTGAAAAAAAACATGACAATTATGACTCTTCATCCCGAAGAACTTCCCCTCGTGCATGTTGACACATCTTTTCAAGTTTGACGCATAACCGTCCGGGAGTTTCAAATCTTTAACCCATTGCAACAATTCTAAATTCTACTCTTTGTTGAATGTGTACGGCGCTCTAGGTTTGGAAAACCGTCTCGTACCATTCTCCACCAAATGCAAAGCAGGCCTTCTGCAAATCTCTTCTATGTCCAGTCTTACGTTGACTGTGTCCTTCGTCTTGCCCTTGGTGTCCATCACGGTGTACAGAATATTGCAGAATATTGCAAAACACATTCCGCTCAATATGCATGACATCGAGGTTGTGTCTTAACAGTTGATCTTTCCAATATGGTAGTTCCCAGAAGATGCTGCGTTTGTTCCAATGATGATCAATGCCATATCCCTCAGGTTCGCTGGAAGCAGCCCCCTCTTCGACACTTGGAATGTACTTGACCCTATCCCATATTTCTTGGCCACTTAAACGACGAGGTTGATTTGCTCGTTCGACAACATTCCGCGTGAAGTCTTTTCTATTTCTCCTGTACGGATGATCGGGGGGTAGGAATCGCCGGTGCCTGTCAAACCAACAGACCTTGCGACTGTGTTCCAAGCTATAACCCGTATTCTGTTCAAGAGATACCGGGCATGCAAGCTTTCCCGACGTTTGCCAGCCACTCAACATCCCATATGCAGGGAAATCATTTATCGTCCACATTAAGGCAGCCCGGATGGTGAAATTCTGACTTAATGATATATCATACGTAAGAACCCCTTCACTCCATAACATCTTCAACTCGTCTATCAAAGGCCTGAGGTACACATCTATCTTCTTTTTTGGGTTGGATGGCCCAGGGATTAACGCGTTAAGGAACAAAAACTCTCTTCTCATGCACATAGAAGGTGGGAGGTTGTACGGTGTCACAATGACAAGCCAACAGGAATAATTCCTGCCCGTTTTATCAAAAGGAGCGAACCCATCCGAACATAGACCAAGACGGACATTACGGGGATCCATAGCAAAGAAAGGATTCGCCTGGTCAAATTTATGCCAAGCTTCAGCATCCGAAGGATGCGTCACAAAGTTTTCATCTCTGTAATGCTCCCGATGCCATCTCATGTGAGCAGCTATTTGTTCTGATGCATACAATCTCTGAAGTCTGGGCACCAGAGGAAAGTAGTGCATCTTGCTTAACACTTGACGGGTCATTTTCCTTCCTTTCCTCACAACTTTATATCTGTCATGTCCATAGAATCTACAATTGGTCACTCAGCATCATCCTTGTAATACAACATACATCCCCTAGGGCAGTAATGAATTTTTTCACATCCAAGCCCAAGCTCTTTCACCTTTTTTTTTGCTTGGTAAAAATCCTTCGGCAAATTATTGTCTTTGGGAATAACCTTGCTTATGATCTACATCATTTCGTTGTAATTCCTCTCACTCATATGGTGATCAGTCTTCAAGCTTAGTGTTGCTAGGGTAGCCGATAGCGATGAATATTCACTATTTTCAAAGTGTTCACAACCTTCACATAACGGACATTGCGCTTCTTGAAGCATTTTATAGAATCTATCGGCTTCCGGATGAGGATCCTCTCCCATATATGATGGTTGAGCATGTGTATCGGTCTCCTCTCCCATGTATGACGATTCAGCATGAGTAACAGGATCGAAATATCGGCCGATCGACGGTCCCGCAGCGTCCATAACCAACTGCTCATATTGATTAAGGTTGTCTCAATGACTACTGTCCCCGTAATAACCACTAGGTGTCGGTGTCTGTCGGACTTCACCATGACATTCCCAACACTCATAATCCTTCATGAATCCCTTTTTACACAAATGGATTTTGACCTCCTCAAAATCTTCAAATCTTATACACCTACATTTGACACACGGACACCTAATCTCCCTACTTGAATTAGTTGAATGTGCCAGAACAAAATCTATGAACTCTTGCAAACCCGCCAAGAATGCTTGAGTTAGTTCTCTTCTCTCAGTTAGGCGATTGTACATCCAACTTCTATCATGGTTGCCTTCCATATTTCCTAGCTAGTTCAGTTACTAACTTAATTAACATCTCAACATGCCACAAATATATAAAAGTGGTCAATTCAACACAATAAGTATTTAGTATAAAATTTATCAATTTACAAATTATTTTAATAAAAAAAACCATTGATTTGAAATTTTAAAGTGCAATTGGTTTTTTAAATCCATGTATACTTTTTTAGTAATATTTATAAGATATTTTTAAAAAGAATTCTTAGCCGAATAATTTTTACTGCTATTTTTACTAATGTTTATAAGATATTTTTAAAATTTATCCTTCTTTTTTTTTTCAATTTTCATTTTTACGCCTTCTAATATTTATTGCTATTTTTTGCTACTTTTTTCATTTAAGCCTGAGTTTATGTTACAAATTTACCTTTCCAAACAAAAATTATTAGATTTACAAATATTTAATATTGAAAATACTAAAAATGCCTTGAAAGTACAAACTTTCTATATATCTTAAAAAAATGTATACTTTCACCTAACATAAAAAGTCCTAGATAAATTAATATCCTATACATTTGGGAATATTTTATTTTAAAGGGAACAAAAAATATTTAAACAAAGTAAACTAATTAAAATAAAATATTATTACCAACATAGGGTTGGTTTAGCGGTGTAAGGTTTTGATAATTCCTTTGAATCTCGAGTTCGGATTTCAGATGAATCACTTATGTTAAGAGAGGCAGGGGTAGTTACAATCTTCAAATCAAATAGAGAATCATTATATTAAAAAGTGAAAAACAAAATACTATTGAATGCTGTGATTTTAAGAATTATTATATAATAAAAATTGATGTCAACTTAACTTAAAATAATTTTTTGTAAAAAAAAACAAAAATGGAAATGAAAAAATTTTACTTAAAATAATTCTATACGTTACATAACTGTGTTTACTTGTAAATTTTACCTTTTTAATTTATTTTCGTTCCAAAAAACAATGCAAGATTAAAAAATTCAAAATCATTAAAACCCAATAATTAAAAAAAATCATGGACTCTCCTACACACTATAAGTATAATCCAAATTAATAAACACATTGAGTATCAAGATCTTTATGTAATTAATACAATCAGCCAGAGAAGAAACTAAAACCAAAAAAAAATAATAATAATCTAAACTCACGTAATTGATAATCTTCTGCCAACACTCATAATCCACTATGTACAATAATAACCAATAATGAAAAATAGTCCCATTTTAACACACAATTATTCATTATACAAAAGAGACTAGTCAAAAAAATAATGCAACATTAATACTCTCATTAATAAACAATATCATAATTTTACAACACTTTCATTATACAAAAGAGACTATAAAAAATTAATGCAACATTAATATTATCACTAGTACTCCAGAATCAACATTAATAACCAATAACAAATAATTTAATCAACATTAAAGAAATAACACAAAATATTAAAAAAGATATATTCTGCAGAAATTTCACTAAAGAGAACCAGTAATATTTTTGACATAATTTTATTACAAATAAAAATAATACTGAAGAAAATAATAAATAAAAGAAATCAAATCTTTCCACACCAGAAAAAAGATAAAAGAGAGCAAGCTTACTTGGAATAGAGGTGCAGACGGTACCTAGTAAGGGAAGAAGAGGAGGAGACACCGCCGGAAAATAACTGACCGGAGCACAAGGATACACCACCGGAAAATGGGAGATAGATGTGATTATGGGTGTCCAATAGAAAAAAAAAAAAAGGAGATGGCTAGAGTAAAAAAAAAACAAAAAACAAACCTGCGTTCACCGCGCCTGAGGGAGGAGCTGAAGCTGGGGGCTGGACCTTGGGGAGCTGAGGGGGCTGGGTTGGGGAGCTGAGGGGGTTGGGGAGCTAGGTCCGGCGGGGGGAGGTTGGTTGGAAGGGGGCGGAGGGAGCTCGCAAGGGCAGCGCCGGGAGCTAGGGATCAATGATCTCAGAGGAGGGCGAGCTGGGGGCCTACCGGAGGAAGAGCTGAGGGTGGGGCCGCAGCTGGGGGCGGCGAGGCGAGCTGGGGGCTGGGAGAGGTAAGGGTGATGTTCGAAGCGGCGAAAATGGCGGCCAAAAACCGAGCTGGGGGAGATATCGAGCTGGGGGGTTTTAAATCAATTTTGCGACGGACTACAATATCCGTCGCAAAAAGCAGAACAGCTTTTTGCGACGGAAAACCTGTCCGTCGCAAAAAGAATCCCCTTTTTGCGACGGATTTATTTATCCGTCGCAAAAGGTTAAGGCCGCCGTTTTGCGACGGACATCTTAGTCCGTCGCAATCTTGCGACGGATATATGTTCCGTCGCAAACTGGCGGACAAAAGGTCCGCCAGTGTCTCATTTGCGACGGATTCACGTAATTTGCGACGGAAAATGCTGTCCGTCACAAATTATAATCCGTCGCAAAATTTTTTTTTTGCGACGGATAGTATTTTCTGTCGCAAATTGCGACGAAAAATGTTCCGTCACAAAAATCCGTCACAATTCGACGTTTTTCTAGCAGTGTTTGTAATAGCTTTATGGAGTTAGACAGGTTGTTGCCATATTTAATTTGGAGGCCGGGTTGAAGTGTCATCCTCAAGTTCTTAATTGGCTCAACACAGAGCAATGAAGAGTGTTTGCTTCCTCCATCTTTTCCCTATTTGCTGAGGTGACTCGCATTTTGAGGACCACTCGGAGAGGCCACTTGACAGAAGGTGATCGAAACTACATCACAAAGTGTTGCACTGTCTTAGAAGTGGTTGGCTTTGATGCTTCATGGCTAAGTTACGTGTATAAATGCGTTAATGAATGCGGTGATAATGCCAAAGACATCAAGAGGAAGGTTGAGGAGACTAAAGGTCAAGCTTCCAGTCTTGAAGCTCAGCTCGAGTCCATCAAGAAGGAGTTAGCATTGTTGCTTGACAAGGCTAGTAGGCTGGACGACTTCATTGAATTCTGAAGTTTTTTGTGTAGTACTCTATTAGAGCTATCTCCTTTGACATTTTCTTTTTCTGCACTATATATTTACTTTTGTGTGCTGGTTTTGTGGTCTGTCTACGGCACAATACTATAGGCAATGCTATATATCCTTCTCAGGGTACTAAGTTAAATAAATACGGTTTTGGACTGTTGTGTTGGAGATTATTTTTGAGTCATAATCGAAAAGAAAAGAACACGTTAAGCATTTATTACCTTTTCTGTTCATTAGCCGCAATGAATTTTGCTTTTGCCTCATAAAATTAGGTTTCAATTTGCATTTATGATGACCAATAGAATAGGCCTTATCAAATGAAGTTGGATATTCTACCTGAGATGTTTTATCTTTTTTGAAAGATTAAAATACTCTGACCACTATCTTGTTTTGTCTTAATTACATAGATCTCACTCTATTTTAAAAACCCATAAAAACCTTCCTTAAAATTAAAATGTATATTACACAAACCTCTCTTATATAAATAAAATACTTTGACCACCTTTCTGTTTTACTTTAATTACACAAATCTCCCCTCTATTTTGAAAACATACACTTAAGTCCAAATGATTAACTATGTTAAGAATATTCTAAAAATATTCCAAAATATGTTTTTTAATTAAATTTTATATTAAAATAAAATCTATATATTATTTTACTCTTAATATTTAATCCCTAGTTTTACTTTTATATTTTGACTAATATTGTTTTAAATAATTTAAGAGTTTTTATCTTTACAAATAGCCATCTCTTTAATTATTTGAGCATTGGTTATATTATTTTACTCTTAATTAATACTTAATCCCTAGTTTTACTTTTATATTTTGACTAATATTGTTTTAAATAATTTAAGAGTTTTTATTTTTACAAATAGTCATCTCTTTAATTATTTTAGCATTGGTTAATATAAATATCACAGACACACTTTATTCCCTCATCATAACTTTTAAACTTTGCAGATTGGTCCCTAGTCAAAACTTGCTTTTTGACCAGGAACCAATTAGGTTCTAATGCTGGAATGCTGGATATAGAGAACTAAAAACAGAAAATCAGAGTTAATGCTAGAAACAGAGAGCTATAAACAGAAAATCAGAGTTAATGTTGGATACAGAGAGAGCTAAAAATAGAAAATCAGAGTTGCGCCACGAGCTTGAGTCCTGGAGATGGAGGCTTGAAAGGAAGGAATCAGGGGGAACGAGACGGACAACACCACCACCGTCGATGACTTCTCACCGTCAGCACCACACACCGACCTTCTTCAACCTTTACCTTCTCCGGCTAACAGAGGCACCGCGAAAGACTGAAGAAAGACAAGCTCAAAATCGAGAGGGAGGACGGAAGACAGGCTGCAAGCTTCAGGAACCAGAGAACTTTTCCGCCGTTACTGTTTCCTCTCCACCGTCGGAATTGCTTCGCCTTCACTCACCATCGCCAGCGACATCACAGCTACAGAGTAGCGCAGTGGCGAAATTGCAGAGAAAGTGAGAGCTTCGATCGGAGAATGGAGAGGACGAAGCTTTACTCGCCATCAGCATCGCTCCCTCACCGTTAGAAGCACCACCGCCATCAGACCTTCCCAACAACTCCGACCATCTCCGTCAACTTCACTGTCGGCCTTCTCTATTTCCACCCTTAACCAATCATTCCATCGTCTCATCTCAGTTGCTTGATTCCTCTACCCTTAAACGCGATAGCCTCACTAGTTCCTTTCATTTTCTCTCAAACCTGACAGACTCGTTTTTTTCATTGATTCGACTGTTGGAATTTTTAAATTAATATTAATATTAGTATATATTTATTTTCTGAAAAAGATTCAATTAAGTGGTCCACATTTATAGGATCTCAGGTGGTTCAAGATTGGGCCATTATCCCACTAACCTCTTCAACTGCCCATTATTTTGCATGATCGGCTGCCACCTCTGTGATGGGCAAAGTGGGATTAGTCCGTGTGTTTTTATTTTAAATATGGTCCCCTAAGTCTTCTCTCACAACGTATCATCATACGACTAAAGCTCACACCATCTAAAGAGTGAGAGTGAGGACTTAGAAGGGCTATAAGCTAAGCTTTTCTTGTGAGGTCGAATCAATGGCTGGAGGTATTTATGATTTACATTTATTTTTCCGCATTGATTTAAGTGTTAATTTACGTATTTAACATGTTTAGATCGCTTAATTTTCCAACATTTGGTATCAGAGCCAATATTTCTCTGTCTTGATTTTTTACCGATGAAATTTTATTTTCTTCAACTGCTTGGAGAGATTTGATGCATATATTTAATCTGGGTTTTTCTTTTCTGGATTTCATTTGAATATATGCATGCTTATTTCATTAGGAGAGAGGCGATCAATTTTGTTTTTCAATGATTGCCGGCACTGTTTTCATTGTCTCTCTATTCATATTTCTTGAAGCTTTGAATCCTTGTTTCGAGATACATATTATATATCTGAATATGTTTTCAATCAGGATTTTCTGGTAATATTTTTTTGAGCTTTGTTCTCTGGAATAAATATATGTATCTTATTGATTCTTCGATCTGAGTTTTTTTCATTTAAAAACTAGTTGTTCTTAATCTCAATATGGGTTTCTTGGATTCTTTTAAGTTTCTTAACGTCACTTTTCATTGGAGAAAATAGAAGAATCCAAAAACCATTCTCGCTTTGATCTGTACCCGAAAATCTGATGTATGATGTTGATCGATTTAAGTTTCTCCTTTCAATTCCAGATATTTCTTTGGGATAAAGTGATCATTGTCTTCCTCAAATGAGCTTTAGATCTATGTTTCGAGATTTCATGCTTCTTGAAATTGTTCTTGAGTTTATGCTTGATGTTCTCTATTTGTGTTCTTGGATCTGTAAATGAAACCCGAGAATCCCTTTGGCTTTAATGCTTTCGGACTGGATGGAGTTTTGTTAATGCTCGCCTGCCTCGTCGCTGGAGTTCTTCATCGGCGACTCGAAGAATCCAAGGAACGCGATTTCATTTTTGGTTTCAAAATCAAATAATTCGCTTTGATTTTGAGTAGATCTTTGTTAGATTGTGCGAAATTTGTGCTCAGAAGCCTTTTTCCGTGATTGCCGCTGTCGAAATCGTAGGATTTTAAGCTATCCAATCGCCTGAAAAATGCCACCGAGATTGCGGGTCGAGGCGACTGGAACCGGGTCGTCTCGGGTTGGTGGGCCGGGTAGGGTTTGGAAACGGGCAAGGAAGAAGCCAGGAATGACGTCGTTTAGGGCCTGAGTGAAACGCTGCGTTTCACTTATTAGGGAGATGGGCCAGACGCGTGTTGGGCCAAGCCTGTTTTGGCGTGTTGCTTCAGAACAAAAATAAAATAAAACCCAGAAGCAGTCTCACCGAGATTTGAACACGGGACCTGTGGGGTTTGTGAGCGCCTAAAGGTTGGCGCTCTGCCAGCTGAGCCACGCGGTCATGTGTGGCTGATTATGAGGATTTATTTAATTTAAATTTTTTCCTGATGGGGACAAGGCAAAATGAAGATTTGCGTTGTGAGCCGAGACTTTTTCTTGGGTTGCAAAATCATTATTTTTGTCATTCATTGAGCATTTGGCCCAAAAAACCTTGTGATTTGATTTTGATTCATTTTATCATGTTTTGGGCTCTGGACTGATTGAAAGAACATTTGTGTTTTAGGCTTTGAAATTTTAATCTCCAAAAATGAATTGTGGGTTAAATAATTTGCCCATTGTTTGCTAAATTAACTTCTGTTTTATGTATAATTTTGATTATATCACATTGAATTGTTTAAATTGGGAAAAGTTAATTTTGGCAACTTTCACATTTTAGAAACTTTTGAAAAACTATTACTATTATGTTTGAGTTATTTAATTGTCTAAATATTTGGAAAAATTAATTCTAGACAATTATACATCCTTTTCAAATAGTTGAAGCCACACTTTAGTTGAATTATGCCAAAATTAATTCTTTAAACAATATTTGGATACATAAAACAGTGGGAGGATTTTTTTTTTAAATTTGATAAATTAGTTAATCAATTAATCTCTCCATTAAGATGTGCATATATTGGATTTATTTTGAATGCACAAAATAGTGGGAGAATTTGTCTAAGATGATTATTTAATCACATTTTGTTGATTAAATTAATCAACTAAATTCTCATTAAAGATTTGTGCATATTTTGGAATCCAAATGCACAAGGTTTTTGGTGATTAATTTTGGTGATATTAATTTAATCAAAGTGGGAGGATTGTACTTAGTCACTTATGTTGATTAAATTAATTGGTTCAGTCCTCTATGAAGCTGTGCATATATAGAATTTGAGTGTACATTATTGATATTTGTGATTAACTTGCATGTTAGAGTGGTGGTTACAGTGCCCTCTTATAACATGCATAAATAATCACATATGGTGAGTAAATATTTTTATTCACATTAATGATTTAGTTGATTAAATTAATTCAATTCAGATTTCTATTGACATTGTGTGTATGGTATTTAGATTGTACATATTTGATATTAGTGATTAGCATACATATTTTGCTTAAGGAATAGCTACAATATCCTTATGCACATGTTGTATGCATATTTACCTTATCAAAATTAATGTCATATGTACAATCAATATACACAGTGGTATGATGTCTTTGTGATAAAGTGTGTAGAATCGAGGAGTAGCCAAAACAACCTCACTAGACACATACACTCTATTTTGTTCTAGCGAACAAAATACATCCCACAAAGGGTTTTAAAGACATCAATTGTAATTAAATGTGCGGTTATAATTAATCTTTGCCCACAGTCAGATAATTATAGTCATAGTTTTAATTAGGATGGAATGGAATGGCAGTATATTTTCTAAGTAGCCCACAGGTATTAGGGGATATAACTGCATTCTAGTTTCATCAATTCGAGATAAATTCATGCTATGCTAATGTCTTTGCCCACAGGTAGACTTTAGTGATACGAATTTATAATTATATGATTAACTGAGATATAATATCAAATTATATTCTTAATGTACCCGCAAGAATTAAGAATAAGGAAATAACTTGATAGTTTTATCATAAGGGTATATATGGATCTAATTGAATTACAACTTTAGCCCACAGGCAAGTTGTATGTCATTAGATTCATGTTTTTTAAGCATGATTTACATTGGTAAATCATGATATGATTTATTAGTCTCAAATTTTAGTTATAAGCATGTATGTTCAATACTATGCAGTCATACAACCTGCAAATTTCTCTGATATGAAATGTAACATTCCCGAATTGAGGGTTGATAACTATAAGGTATGGAGAGAGGCAGTTCTTCTCCAACTCGGGTGGATGGACATTGATTATGCTATAAGGAAAGACGAACCACCTTCTATTATTGCAACCAGCACTCCAGATCAGGTTGATCTTTATGAAAAGTGGGAGCGATCTAATCGCCTCTCAGTTATGTTCATAAAGACCTCAGTCTTTGCTGACATTCGTGGTCTTGTCGAACAGCATAACAAGATTAGGCCACTCCTGAAGGCAATTGATGAACAATTTGTTACTTCAGATAAAGCATTTACCCGCACCCTAATTATGAAGTTTTCATCCCCAAGACTCACTATAGTAAAAGATGTGTGTAAGCACATCATATTAATAAGGGACATTGCAGCTCAACTGAAGTCACTTGAGGTTGACATGTCTGATTCTTTCCTTATACACTATATTCTGAACACTCTCCCACAGCCATATAAACCCTTTAGGATATCCTGCAACACACATGAGGATAAATGATCAGTCAATAAACGTTTGACCATGTGTGTTCAAGAGGAGGGAAGGCTGAAAATGCAAATGGGAGAATTTTTTGAATATGACTTGATTAGTGAGAGTGATTAATACCCCAAAAAAAAAACTTGTTTTGAAAAACATTATTCAAATACTCAATCTTCCACTTTGAGTTTAAGATTGGATGTTAACAATGTTCCTTTAGCCCAACCGAATATTGTACAATCAATCATTCAAGATTTACAACCTGCTGATATTGATCTGGTAGATCTAGTTGTTGATGAGGAACAATAAGAAATTGTTGAGCAACCAGTTGAACAATAAGTTCCTCAAGAAAATAATGAAACAACATTAAGTAGATCTACTAGAACAGTAAGATCAGCGATACCTAATGAATATATTGTGTATCTACAGGAATCTGACTATAATGTACGAGCTGAAAATGATCTTGGAACATTTTCACAAGCCATGAACTGTAGAGAATCAAACTCATGGTGTGATGCTATGAAGGCTGAGATGAATACTAAGGCATCTAACAGAGTCTGAGATCTTGTTAAGTTGCCCAATTGTGTAAAAGCCATTGGATTTTAAATGGGTCATTAAAACAAAGAGAGACTCATTGGGCAACATTGAGAGATATAAATCAAGACTCATTGCTATAGGATTCACTCAAAAGGAAAGAATCTAATACAAGGAGACATTTTCTCCTGTATATAAGAAAGATTCTCTTCATAGCATTCTAGCATTGGTTGCACATTTTGAATTAAAGTTGCAACAAATGGATGTGAAAATGACATTTCTCAATGGAGATCTAGAGGAAGAGTTTTACATGAAACAAAGCATCAGGATTTTCCTCTAATAATGGTGATCATTTGGTGTGCAAACTCAAGAAATCTGTATATGGATCGAAACAAGCTTCCCATCAATGGTATTTAATTTTCATGATGTTATCTCTTCATTTGGTTGCGTAGAGAACATTGTGAATGAATGTATATACCAGAAGGTTAGTGGGAGCAAGACTTGTTTCCTTATTCTATATGTGGATGATATTTTACTTGCAACCAATGATAATGGTTTACTATATGAGGTGAAACAATTTCTTTCTGAAAAACTTTGACTTGAGGGATATAGGAGATGCATCATATGTCACTAGTATCAAGATACATAGAGACAAACATCAAGTATTTTAGGTTTGTCTCAAGAGACCTATATCAACCAAGCTTTGGAAAGCTTTCTGATGAGGAATTGTTCACCAAGTATAGCTCCTATTGTGAAAGGTGATAGGTTCAATTTGAACCAATGCCCAAAGAATGACTTTGAGCGGGAACAAATGAAAAACATTCCTTGTATTTATGCTCCGGTCTGCACAAGACTTGACATTGCATTTGCTGTTGGAATGCTAAGGAGATATCAGAGTAATCCAAGTACAAACCACTGGAGAGCTACAAAAAAAGTATTGAGATACCTTTAAAGGACTAAAGAGTACATGCTTAAGTACAAACGAATCGATAATTTGGAAGTGATTGGTTACCATGATTCAGGTTATGCTTGCTGCATTGACTTAAGAAAATCCGCTTCAGGATATATTTTTATGCTAGCCAATAGAGCTGTATAATAGAGTAGTAAAAAGCAATATTTAATTGCTACTTCCACTATATAAGTTGAGTTTATATCTTGTTTTGAGACTACCTCACATGGTGTATGAGTGAAGAGTTTCATTTTTTGGCTTAGAATTATAGATCCAATTTCTAGGCCAGTGATGAGGTTATATTGTGACAATTCAGTTGCTGTTTTTATGGCTAAGAACAATAAGGTGGTAGTCGAATCAAGTATACCGACATTAAGTATCTAGCCATAAAATGCATGTTAAAAATAAAACAGTGGTTATTAAATACATGAGCACTGAATTGATCATTGCTGATCCTTTAACTAAAGGCATGCCTACATTGAAATTTTAGGATCATACAGAAAGAATGGAACTTGGTTCATTTATGTGATTTTCGTTGTAAGAACGATGATATTTATGAAACTCTATTTGCGATATTTTCTCATTCAGTATTACGCACATATTCATTTTGAGAAATATCATTAAATTTTGGACCTAGAATAAACATGAGGTTTATTCATTAAGTCACATGGGCTTGGGAAACATGATGCACTGTGATACATGGAAGATAATACTCGCTTTAAGAGGACCTATCGCTATGATCCATGCATTTTGTTTTTCACATGGTATATGATGAGGTGTGTGGACCAAGTGGGAGAATGTTGGAATTTTTTAAATTAATATTAATATTAGTATATATTTATTTTTTGAAAAAGATTCAATTAAGTGGTCCATATTTATAGGATCTCAGGTGGTTCAAGATTGGGCCATTATCCCACTAACCTCTTCAACTGCCCATTATTTTGCACGATCGGCTGCCACCTCTGTGATGGGTAGAGTGGGATTAGTCCATGCGTTTTTATTTTAAATATGGTCCCCTAAGTCTGCTCTCACAACGTATCATCGTACGACTAAAGTTCACACCATCTAAAGAGTGAGAGTGAGGACTTAGAAGGGCTATAAGCTAAGCTTTTCTTGTGAGATTGAATCAATGACTGGAGGTATTTATGATGTACATTTATTTTTCCGCATTGATCTAAGTGTTAATTTATGTATTTAACATGTTTAGATCGCTTAATTTTCCAACATTGGCCACATACTCATTTTTTTCCTCATGGATTTCTGCTATGGTGTACAAGTTGTGGATATGATTACATTCATTAGCTAATTCCTTGGTGGTGTTCTTGAGCTCGGACTTCTAAGATGGTTTTTCTATCATTCTATTAGACTGAGTTATATATTTAGATGGCTTTAATATTTGTATTTGAGATTGAATTTTGTAGTGTGAAAAAATATATATATTTGAATTTTTTTATGGTTGTAATATTATATTAAGGGAAAATTATAACAAAGGACCTAAGAAAAATAATATTTATTAAGAAGGACTATAAAAATGGTAATTATTTTGAAGGACTAGAAATTAAAACATTAAAATAGAAAGATTAAATTGCCCTCGGCTAGATTTCCTATATTCTCTCTAACTAAATCAATATCTGAAACGATTGATAGATAATATATTGAGTTATTAATGGTGGAGAACAATAACAAACATAAAAATATGTTTGTAGAAGATTATAAGAGAGACAGAAAAGAAAGTCACTGCCACTATTCAATTAAAGTTGTGACAAGAGCGCAGCGCATAATGATGGGCATCTATTTATACCAATCTTCAACAGCTTGAGCCATTACGGGAAAATGTGAATTAAAAGAACGAGTGATATCGAGTTAGAGAACTAAGATGATGAAACTGTATATATATACTGAATCATGAGGAGGAGAGTGCCAAGGGCTGCAAGAGGAATTTTGGACGAGGAGTGACATAGACATAGTGAATCAAAAAAGAATAAGGGTAGGAAGAAGTAGAGAATTGGGGCAATTATGAACGATGCTGGAGACTGGGTTGAGGATCATGACACGGCCAAAATGATGGCCCATGAATTTTTTCTTAATCTTTATACCCGTGATGCCTCTCTTAAGGACCCTAGCGGATTGTGCTCTGACTTTCCTTCTTTCGGTACTAATGATCTCCGCTTGTTGTCAACAAAAGTCACCAGAGTGGAAATAAAAAACGCAACATTCGCTATGGGAGCGTTTAAGGCTCCGAGTCCTGACGGCCTGCACGCCCACTTTTTTCAAATACAATGGAATGTGGTTGGGGATAAAATTTGTGCTTTCATAGAGGACTACTTCAATAACCCTTCCAATATGACAAGTATTAATAAGTCTAAGATCGTGCTCATACCTAAGGTGGATAACCCCTCATCGTTAAGAGATTTTCGCCCTATTTCCTTATGCAATGTCAGCTTCAAGATCATTACTAAAGTTTTGGCGAATAGATTTAGGAGCATAATGGACAAGCTTATCGTTCATGAGCAATGTAGCTTTATTATGAACAGATCCACCTGTGATAATATTTTAATTGCCCAGGAAATCATACACTCAATGAGAATGAAGAGCAGTAAGAAAGGATTTATTGCAATCAAAATTGATATGGAAAAAGCTTTCGACAGGCTCGACTGGGGATTCATTAAAAATACCCTCACGTCCTTGAATCTGGAAAGAAACCTCATTGAGCTCATCATGGCTTGTATGTCTACTGCTTCTATGTCCATCCTCTGGAACGGCGACGAAAGTCCGAATTTCACCCCTCTAGAGGTGTTAGACAAGGGGATCCATTAGGCCCATATATATTCGTCCTCCGTATGGAACGTCTTGGTCACCTTATTAAAGCAGAGTGTCAGGCTCGGCGATGGAAACCTTTTACCTTCAAAAGGGGAAGCCCTCAGATCTCCCATCTATTTTTCGCCGATGATCTCATTCTTTTTACTGAAGCTTCCGAGAGTCAAATGACTGAAGTGCGTAGGGTGATGCAAATCTTTTGTGAGGTCTCCGGCCACCGAATCAACTTGGAAAAATCAAGAATGTTTTGCTCTGCTAGTGTTAACTTTAATAGAGCCATTGATCTAAGCACAATACTTGGGATTGGAATTACCTCTGATCTTGGAAAATACTTGGGGGTGCCTATTATTCATAACATAGTAACAAAAAGTACATACCACCCCGTTGTTCATAAGGCTCGAAAAAAACTGTCAATGTGGAAAAGCAAGTATCTAACTATAGCTGGTCGTTCTATCCTGATCAAATCTGTGCTATCCTGCTTACCCAGCTACTACATGCAATCGACCCTCCTCCCCATTTGTATCATTAATGAAATTGACAAGATTTCGAGGAATTCCCTCTGGTCTCAAGACGAGGATGCTAGGAAAATGCATCCCATTGCCTGGCACAAAATCACTCAAGCCAAGAAGGAGGGGGGCCTTGGTCTAAAAAATCTCCGGCGTCATAACAAGGCATTTATCATGAAACTATGTTGGAGCCTTTTGACGAAAAAGCATGCACTTTGGGTCCGATGTCTTTTGTCTAAGTATAATTGTGGAGATTTTCTCGTGCCCAAAGTCATAAGGAAACGCAACTCATCCTCTGCATGGAAAGCCATTGTTGAAGTTTGGGAGAAATTTATTAGTGGAATTGGGAGGAAAGTAAACAATGGGGCTGCGACCAAATTCTGGCTTGACCTCTGGCTGCCTCTTGATCGTCCACTGCTAACTTTTGTTATGGATCCATCCCTAATTAATGTTGATGAGACTGTTCAGGAGCAACTCTCGATTTAAGGAAACTGGAACAATAACAGATGGCGGGGTGTCCTCCCCCCTCATATCATCAACATTATCTCCAGAATTCAGCCACCTCGTTCTAACTTCCCTGATTGTTTTACGTGGAGACCAGCAAAAGATGGGTGCTTCTCTGTCAAATCTGCCTATCTCTACTTATCTGACCAGGGGGAAGCGAGTAGGAACAACTTCTGGTCTCTGATGTGGAAATGGCAGCTTCCTGAAAAAGTCAAGTATTTTATATGGCAAGTGGGTCATGAGAGACTTGTCACTAACTCTCACAGAGCTAAAAGAGGTCTTACAAGTGACACTCTTTGCCCGTTTCACTGTAATAGTGAGGAGATTGTTATCCACATTATCAGGGACTGCCAAAGAGCAAAAAATCTATGGAAAGAAATTCTCAAAACTGACTATTTTTCTGAGTTTTTTGCAGGGAACTTGCAGGTTTGGCTCAATTGGAACACCAATCACAACCCAACAAAAGGAAGATTCCAGAATCTCTCATGGCCCAGAGTTTTCAGCTTGGCGTGCTGGATCATTTGGACATCTAGATGCACCTTCTTATTTCAAGGCGAAGCCAAAGATACCAGGGAGATGCTCCACTTGTGTAATTATCTTCTTATGGAAAAGTCTCATAATAATACCTTACCCCATCAAATTTTTTAAATTGACAGGTACGAGGAGAGGTCCTGGACCCCCCTCCTGCAGGTGTAGTTCGAATTGATGTGGATGGTTCTGTGCGTCAGCAATTTGAGGCGGCTTGTGGAGGAGTCATCAGGGATTCTGAAGGACACTGGCTAATGGGGTTTTGCAAATCCCTAGGTGTACATTCTGTCATTGAAGCAGAACTGTGCGCCATTCTGCTAGGACTTAAGTTGGGCTATCAGATGGGATTACAAAAGATCCTTCTCTACTCTGATTCGCTTGACGCTGTTAACATCCTCATGCGGGACAGCTGTTATGACGATCATCCCTTAAGAGGCATTATCAGAGATATCAGAGACCTTTTCCTTCGGGATTGGGACGTTAAGATCTACCATACCTCGCATGACAACATTGTCTGTGTCGACTATATGGCTAAAGAAAGGAATAATGCTTCTGTTTATGAGAGCGTCATTCTGAGGCCTACGATACCTAGAGGATGCCTACACATGGCTTTGAAGGACCAGCTGGCTTTCCATCCATAGCTCATTTTCCATTTCGATGTATTTTTGAGCAAGACTTTCATAGTTTAGTCTCTTTTTTATCTTTTCAAGCTCCGGCTTACCTGTATTTTCCAAAAAAAAAAAAAGAATAAGGGTATTTGAATTTGTCTTTATTTATCATTGTCCATTAATTATTCTAGATTTTGATTTAGTTAGAGAGAATATAGAAAATCTAGATAAGGGCAATTTAATCTTTCTATTTTAATATTTTAATTTCTGGTCCTTTAAAATAATTACCATTTTTATGGTCCTTCTTAATAAATATTATTTTTCTTAATTAGGTCCTTTATTATAATTTTCCTTTATATTAATTAGTGTGTTATTATCTAGTAAATACGGTTGATTTATGTCTTTGAGAGACAGCTTAGTACTTAATTTCAAAAAGACTCATGTTGCATTATTCCAATTTTAATTATATATTAAATGGTTTTAAACAATATTTCAAGAGATAGATGTTAGCTATGATTGTAGTAGCTACTTTTAATTGCAAATATTGAACTCAAATGTTATCTTGAGGTTTTTATTAGGACTTAATGAATTTTAACTCACACTTTTTGAGCAAGAATAATCATTTCTTCATTACCAAGAGCATTCATTTTTTCATATTTTCAATTTCATACCATTTCATTCGCTCATTCACCATTTTTATGAAAATATAAAAAACAATAGTTACCATTTAATTAAATTGCATTCCAAAGGCCAAAACCAATTTTCCCTTATTATCATTGCATTTTCATGGTATTTAGATTACATATGAATTAATAAAATACTCCTCAAGAAGAGAAAATAACATTAGATTTGCCTATATGCAATCCTTAATACTAGGACAATTCATCTTTGTCCTTCAGTTAGGTGACAGTAGGACTCTTTTGATTAATTTGTACATTAATTTGGCTTGTGTGTGTGTATTGTTTTAGCTTCTTTTCCATTAATCTGAATTTTGTATGAATACAAACATATACACACTTTCACGATTGTCATTGAGAAGTTCTTAATCAATACGTCAATATTATAACTCTGCATACTATCAGAAGAATGAGCAAGAGTGAACACATACACTTCACGCATCCTCCTGGATGATCACTAAATTTGTTAATTAGATTTTTGTTATCATAGCTCTATAGTACTTATATTCTTTTATCTCGAGTTATCAGAGACATTTTACCTCCACAATTTTTTGCTTTGTTTTAATTCTAATTCCCTGGCTCATTACGACAGTTCTAAATAATAATAAAAAATTAGAAAGATTAATGATAAGAAAAGAAGTGAAAGTAAAAATGGAATGCAAAATGGATTTTTTTTTTTAATATTTGAAATGCTACAAGCCTCAATATTCTTTGTACATAATAATAACAAAGATATAATTAATAACGTTTTATAATTTTTAACTAGTAGCCATAGGAGTTCAAAATGATTGAGGGGGAAGCATATACTATTACTAAAATATGCAAGAAATTAATTAAAATGAACTGCTTATCAGTGCTATACTAGTTGATATGGATAAATAATTTATATATTCATCTCGTGTTTTTATTTCAATTTGTTTAATTAACTGACCAGGCCACCACCCTTTTGATTATGAGTATCTTTCTTTCTTTTTTCTTTTTGTACACCTTTGTACGTACAGTATATGGTTGATGAGTTTTACGAAGATCGATCGTGATTAATTAGGTTATAAATTAATTAGTACGGAAAGTGATTAATTAATTAAGTGAAAGTAGGAGTAATTCAAGTATTCGACTAAGTATGTTGTGTTCATTGGCATCAAAACGACAGTGTTCCCCTAGAGACGCATTCATAAAGCGACAACCGTTTTGATAATGATGACATGTGTTCTGGATTTCCACAAGTTCTATCCCCCTCTTTCAACATTATACCATTATATATGTTAATTTATTACCATTTTATTTAAATGAATATATCCGCATTTTCTTCAACTTTCGAATATGTAAATCCGCTTACAAAATTTTATTTAATTAAATTTATTGGCTAGGACATGTCTCCAAGTTCAAAAAGCTCTTACATAAGTCATTATGGATTGCTCATTAACAAGATCCTTACTTATAAGTGTAGTTTGAAACAATAACCTTATATTTATGAGCTAATCTCTTTTGCCAACTGGACCAGTCTTTTTTGGTGCTCTACTTCTCAATACACTTGGAATAGAAAGTATGGGCCATACTTACCATGTACCTCCAGTCCTTTTTATAAGAAACTTTATTTTTATTGAGGCTTGTCCTTAATATAAGAAATTTTTTTATCTTAGAATTTAAACTACTTTTTTGTTTTCTATTGCTATTAAATATATGATTTTATATTAATAAACCACTCATTCTCTTTTATTTAATCATTTATTACACATTTTCTCTCATTTTTTCTACTGATTCTTTCTTATATTCTTTACTTATTATCTATCATATGCTTTTTTCATAAATAAATAGGGGCATATTTAAAAATGACATTACATTTTTTTCCACATTTATTTTTTTCAACTAATTTTAACTGCCAATTCATTTTGCACAATCTAGATATTTTTTGCTTCTTCTTGTTTCTTTTATACACTTTTTCTTTTTTTATGCTTACCCGGTTTACAAAAACCTTCGGTTCCTATTAATCCAAATTTGCCTTGAGTCGGGCCTATGGCAGTGGGCAGTGGCGGAGCCAGGAATTCATATTTGTGGGTGTACAATTTGTAAAAGGATTTGGGTGTTCGGGGGCAGCGCCCCCAAATTTTTTGTTTTTAAGAAAAGTTTTAAATGCATTAAAAACTTGTAAATTGAAGTTGTTTCCATTCAATCCAACCCAAACAAAACAAATAAACTCCCAACATGCGTATGATATGAGTATGAATCAGTTAAAAACAAATTCCACCAGCTTCTTTTCTCCCAAAAATTTCAAAACATATCCTTAAAATTTGGAGAATTAGTGAGACTTGAAGAAAGAAAAGGAATATCTACAAGCTCAACTCTAAAGAATAGAATCTAGCAAACTCAATCAACTTTTCTTTTAAATCTCCACATAACATTTTAAGGCCTTGTACCTAACCTCTAAAAGTTATACTTCACGTTTAATACACAGGTTTTCTACAATTTCAGCTATTGACATAAGAAATAGGAGTTGCACGTATATCTTACCTCAGATGCAATTTGTGAAGCAATGAACATCTTCATCCTTCCTCATCCTCGAGCACTGAGAATTACAATTAGATGTTGCCTCAATATCTGGTAGGTTTGGAGCAGAACCTAAACCATATTACAAAGGACAGGTAAGTGACAGAGCACCAATCCAATTAATCCCTCAAAATCATCTTCAACACATGTCAAGAATCAACAACTAAACCGACATTAACAAGAAAGAGTGACAATTATCTTTTTGTTCACAAACTAGAAACAAATAAAAAAATCTAGAAATTTAATTAAAAAAAAAAAAGGGGGGGGAGAAGATTGTTAAATGATTTCATGTGATGTCCCAGCAGATAATGTAGCCAATACATTGCTTTCAGGTTCACAATTTCATGGAAAACATTTATCACCTGTTAATCATGAAGCATTACTTGAAAATTTTAATGGGAATGTCATCAGCTGATCTTATCTAAATGAGTCAGTGAGATTTAATTTCAATTAGCAGGGGAGAGGAGAGAGGGGAGAAACGGAGGATGAAAGCAAAGAAGAAATAACAACTACTTGGAAAAATTAAAAGCAAGGATATGAACTCATTAATAGACATTGCCTCCACTAGTAGGTGTCATAAAAAAAATCTACAGCTGAATCACAGTGTGAAATGGGAAGTTCTTCTTTGAATACAGGAATCAATCTCTCACTTTTCCTTATAAATCCCAAAACAAAGAAGACATTGACACAAACGTGGTAAAATTACTGTGGACTTGAAAAACATGGAACATCTAAAAACGAGAAAGACAATTGCCTTCTCGACCGTATATTTTCTACCAAGGAAAAAAAAACAGAGGACCAGAAGAGTAAGAACAAGAATGAAGAGTACCCCACCTGAAATAATAAAGTAGACGTATCACGTTTTCTCAGGTGCCAATCAATGGAAGTATGGAACCGTTTCAAGTAGCTCAAAAGAGTGTATTTCAATTCCATTTCTTCATTTCCTCTATCATTACGCTAATAAAAGCTTTAAAAAGCATGAAAAAGCAGGGGGAAAATTACAATAAAATAAAACAATTACCAATCCAATCTTCGAGCTTGCAAATGAGAGGATCAGCGTTGCAAGAAGCATCGACGTCGATTAGATCGGAGGAGGAGGATGGTTGATTGGATTTGTTCCGGTAAGAAAGGAGACGAGAAAAAGAAGAGAAAAGGTTAGGATTCGAACAAGAAAAAGAGGAAGTTGGAGTGAAGTGAGGAAGATGAAGGCTAGGAAAAAAAAAAATATTTAACTAAAACATTGTTTGAGCTAGGAATCGATCAGGGGACCTCACAGGCTCACACACTAGTGTGATAACCAACTACACTACCTATACAAGCTGATATGTATTCCTTCAAAATATATATATTTTTCAAGAATTTTGTGGGTGCATTTGCCCCCATAGGCACAAGTGTGGCTCCGCCCCTGGCCGTGGGGGAAAAGCTCCCAACATTATTTTCTCCATATCTGATATGACAAATTTTAATATAATATACATTAAAAAAATAGGTTTACTATCAATTGAAATTATTACTTTTTATAAAATGATTTTTATCTTAATATATAGGGTGAGCATAGTAACACTCACAGAATGATTTTTTTCTTAATTTTCGTGCCCCGGAACAAAAATGGATGGGAATTGTGTTTGGTAAATCCGGTTTTTTTTTCTCCCGGGATGAACCGTTTACTTTTTGTGCTGGGGAGTAAAAAAAAAACCTAAAAATTTTGGCTTCTCTATTTCAAAACAAAAAATCAGAATTTATTTTTCGCTCAATCGAAGTAGAAATTTACCCTCATTCACCACCACCACCGTTGGCACCCCCAACACCACCGCCACCGCCACCGCCCCAACACCACTGCTACCGTCACCGCCACCGCCACCACTACCACCACCGCCCCACCACCCCGCCACCACCACCACCAACGCCGCCACCGCCCCTCCACCACCGCCGCCACCGCCCCTCCACCACCGCCGCCGCCGCCCCACCACCACCACCACCACCTCCACCGCCACCACCCCACCACTACCACCGCCGCCGCCCCACCACCACCACCACTGTCGTCGCCACCGCCGCCACCACCACAGCTCACCGCCGCCGCCGCCGCCGCCGCTACCACCGCCACCACTGCCACCATCACCACCCCACCATTACCACCACCATCGCCACTACCACATAAATAATTTTTTGAATATAAAAATTTCATAAATAATTTTTTTAGGAAATTTAAATTTAAGTTTATTCGTAAAGTATAATAATTATATTAATTATTAAAGAAAAGGACAAAATGGTGAAAAATAACTCATTAATCTTTTATCTTCCTCCCTTACTATTTTTTTAACTCCCAAACAAGGGGAGGAAAAATGTGTTACCAAACGTAATTCTGATTCTCGGAGTAAAAATAAAATAGGTTAACAAACGTAATTCTGATTCTCAGAACTCTTCCAAAACACAGAATCAGAAAAAACTATTTCATCTCAGAAACAGTACTGGGCAACAAAATAGTTGCCATGCACACACTGTTATAGACTACCGATTTAATTTAAATACTCATCAATTGCAATTATTGATAGCATAATTAATGTCAATTTTAATTTAAAGCAATAGTATTATTATTTTTAAAAGTTGAAGCAATATATACTAGAACATTTTTGTATTACACCCAACCCCCATGATGTGTTAAAGGGAGTTCGCAGAAGCGAATCACCATTTCAAAAAAGAAAAGCATAAAAGACATAGAATAGTGTGAAAGAGCATGAAATATGTCTGGAATCCAAATATTAATCATAGGCCCTTCCAATGAAATGAATTGATTTTTTTATATATATTTTTTAAAAAAAAACCAGTGAAATGGATGAAGGAATCTTGGTGGGCAAACCATAAAAAGAAGGCGAGAGAAACAAGGAATCCGTATTTTACTTGATTTTTTTTTTTTGCTCAGGTATTTCGAATGGGAGACCTCAGTGTAAAAGATCAGGGTAAACACCAACTATGCTACTCAGGAAGTTATAACGAAGTTCCTTCATAATATACATATATTTTAAAAATTTTGTATTTGCACTTATCCACATAGACACTAGTGCGGCTTCGCCACTACTTGTACCAGTTCTCCCAACGTAAACTATTTGTTGGAACATATTTGGCCAGAATTAATAAGCAAGGAAAGTACGATGACGTTAACCATAGGGGAGGTGGTGGTGGAGGTTCAAACACAGAAGATTGGGGTTGGTTTCAAAGACATAACTCGATATATAATACAACCTGAGCAGAGAGAGAGTGGTCATCAAGAAGAGAGGCCACACCAATCAATGAACTCTTCCTTGTTTATAATACTCTTGTGGTCCTATAACTCCGTAAATTTCAATTTCTCCAGAGTCTACCTGGCTATTGCATTAGAAGACAGAAAACCCTGCAAGGCAGTACGTACAAATCAATTTAATGACAATTGTATGGTTGCATGGAATTTGCAAAACATTCGAAAAGATTCGGATTTAGTGTTTAACTCAATCAAGTAAAATACGCCTAATAACTTTTTCTAAATATCCTAATAACTGTTGTAGAAAGGTGAGGAGCCAACATGCTTGAAAGCAGCGTAGGAGCTGATGGAAATATTTTATGCAGATCAACAATCTCAAGCACGGCTACCTGAAAGGGTGTGTTGATTATCTTTCTGACAATATGCCTAGTTTATGGAGTCAAATGTCTTCTGGCTGGCATTAGAATGTATGTGAGACGATTTTTAATGGACTAGCTAAGAAAACTACTATTTTGATTATAATATGATGTAATTGAACAAATACTTCATGATGGATCTAAAGAATTGGCTCAAAATGAAGCTGAGTCTTCAAAGTATGCGATATCGAATGAAAACAAGGTAGGTTACTCTAATTAATTTATGCTCTAATATGGTTTAGTCATCTGCTAGACTGAAAACATCTGATAATATCATGATTATATAACATCTGGGTATCTGTATGTCATGGGATTAGAGTACATTGTTTTGTTTAAATTGATTTTCTGGGAAATACTTTTCAATTGAACCT
The DNA here is from genome assembly GCA_034222035.1 of Acacia crassicarpa. Taxonomy (NCBI): domain Eukaryota; kingdom Viridiplantae; phylum Streptophyta; class Magnoliopsida; order Fabales; family Fabaceae; genus Acacia; species Acacia crassicarpa. Next base: position 46,608,810 of record JAWXYG010000006.1, on the reverse strand, counting down.
CATTTTTTTGCCGTAAACTTTATGAAGAAATGGGTTGCCTTTTATCTTCCTTAAAAAAAAAAAATCGGGGGCATCCCACTACTAATTGTGCACCCACAAATATTAAATCCTAGCTCTGCCACTAAGTACAAGTGATGGTTTGATTGTTGAATAACTAGATTAATGTACAACACACCCTCCTCTCAAATTCAAAATTACTTGGATTATAGTAATGGTGCTTCGCACTCCTACTTTTCCTTTTTAAATAAATACTAAAGTCAATTTATTAATAAGCAATCATAAAAGTATACAAGCGATCCTACTAATCTTAATTAATCTCCACCTCATACACACAATTAGGTGTGGTTATTGATAAAAACACAAAAGTTACTCTTCACATTATTAATTTATTATATGGGAGCTTAGATAAGTTGTTAGAGGAAAGAAGATTCTCCCTATACGACTATGAAGAAACAAAGTTTGCGAATCTATGTATAATCAATCTAGCATTGTCAATGACATGCTTCAATGGGGTATAAAGAGCACTTTTTTCACCATAATTAAAGGAGTAGACACTATCGCTTTGAGGAAACAAACGAGATTGAACCCATAACCTCTCACTTACGTACGTGGAAACTCTCATGTCACTAAACTACAATGACATTGGCCGAAAAACAATATTTATGTACCCTTTGTTCCAAAACAAGTCCTCTCGTCCTCATTAGTGGATCTTGGGATAAATGTTTGGGGCAGTTAAATGTATACTCATTAATTAATTTAAAAAAAATATTTGGAGAAGTCAAATGTATAAATTTTTGGAACAAATGTATAAAGTTTTGGACTAAACGTATAAATTTTGTATAAAAAATCTATTTTATATTAAATATTTAGAACTTTTTTTTTTTGGGGGGCCATGGCCCCCTCTGGCTCTTGAGAGGTTCCTTCACTTTCGTCCTAGATTTGTATTCAATAGTGAAATAAAAAACACAATGTCCTAATGAATCAGTATTCAAACAGGCATGAAACAAACGATCATTAGCATTTAAATTATCCACTTCCTCTACCGAGTCAAGCAATTTACAACAAAGAGTCACCCCAATATCCCAATAGATGGTACAAAAAAGGATTGACCATTTGAAAAAAAAAAAAAAATTGGTATAAAGCTGGCCGGTTTGATGTTTCAAGTTCCATTTAACCCAAATTTGCTCAGAATAGAGAAAAATGGCCAGAAGTCGGTGGATTGCATGGGGACAGAAACACAAATTGGCCAAAAATCAGGATTTTTCTGAAAATTAAATAGAAATACAATTTTATATGTATAACAGATTTAAGGCCAGTGACAATATGACACGTGGGTGTCCATTTTAAGATAAGAGACGACGTTCCAGTACTTCTCACAAGGCAATGAACAATGGCTTGACTGAGAGAGCAGTAAATAGAATGTGAAGAACGAGTGACAAAAAAATCGAACTTTAAAGAACACAACTAAATTTTTTGAACACAACTAAATTTTTCTTTTTTCGGGAGAATTAAGAAGATAATGAAGCAGGCTTGACTCAATACTGTGAATACTGAATACTGAATACTGAATATAGAGTTACCACCACAGCTCCAGATTTTCTGCCAAATCAAACGTTTGATTTGGATTGTTTTTATGAAATTTAGCTTATATCCAGCTAGAAACAAAGGCAGTACTCTGTCCAAAAAAGGGGACAAATGAAACAGAGGCAATATGAAACCTTTGAAGGAGAGAAAAACAATTTGTTTTAGGAGGATTGTACATATGATCGATAGGAGAGAACCAAATCGAATACGGGATAACAATAAAAGAGATCTCTTTAAACTTGGACGGCCAATTATTTTATCAATTTTTTGAGAATTAAGAGAATAAACAAAACAGAGTTGATTGAAGAACAGAAAGCTAGGAAGTGAAGAGAAGAAGCGAGAAGTGGTTAGGGAATGAGAAAATGTTTAGTCGATTTTGTGGGGACGTTGAACGAAAATGAAGCAGTGAAGAAGATGAAAGCAGAGAGCAGCAAAGAAAGACTTAATAATCAGATCAGATCTGTAACAGACAAGTCCATCTCAAACACAGCGAAAGCTAATCAGATCATAAGTATGAGAAGCAAACCGAAAAAATGGAGAGGAAGTGCCTACAGAAGAAGACAAACTGCCAACCACTCATTCTACTTTCTAAATAGTTAGTGAACTGATTTAGAAAAGAACTATTCTACATAGTTTTGCACCGGTCATGGATCTCCAGATTCCTCCGGTGTCTCAAAGCTTTTCCTGAAGAACAAATTGTTCGCATCTTGAAGAGAGAATTGCTAGGGTTTAGAGAGAGAGATTGATGATTCTTTTTCTCTTTCTAAAGCTTCCTCCTTTATCTTCTGGTTTTAAAATCGCTAAAAAAAAAAAAAAAAAGAGAGAGAGAGAGAGAGATGGAGGTTCCGGTGGGTGTTTGTTTCCAGCTTTGAAAGTATAAGATAGCAAAAATGAAAATAAACAAAATACTTGGTTACCTTATTGGAGAGGAGTTTTCCGATGCCACCCATTTCTAAATAGTGCTTTGGATCTTCATTGAGAAGATTTGTCTCCAGCTGATCCAAGGGAAAGAGAGACATTGATGAGCTTTCTATTCTCATGAAACCTCGAACCTTTCTTGAGGCCACTAAGGTCTCCACAGAAGCAGAGGGAAGATCGTGTCCCTCAGCTACTACAACCATTACGTCTCTTCTCTTGTCCGCACTCTCTCTGTAATCGGCGTTCACTTCCTCTCCAAAAGGACCACCGCCTTTGCAGCTCCGGTCGAAGTTGATGTGGCGGCCCAGTCAAGCAACCTCTGGTCTCCGGGGTAGGACCGTAGGAGTGGGTACTGGGTAAGTAGAATTTGCTTTGTGAATATAAGAGGTTATTTTGAGTAAGGGAGAAGAAGAATGAGGAAATAACTCGGGTAATCTGCCGATTTGAGTCGGTTACCCAGGTTACTTTTTTGACCTGTGGAAATCCTAAAACGCCAGAAACTCGGAGAAGAAGAAGGATAAAATTTCAGGAAGAAGAGGAGGAGGAAAATAGTAGAAAAGCAGATGCTGTAAAAGACTTACGGCGAAGTAGGAAGAAAGAGGAAAAAAATGATTTAAGAGAGGGAGGAGTAAATGGTTGTCGTTCAAAACTCAAAAGACTTCTTACTGAGAGCAAGACGGCCGGACTGGAAAAACAGGGGCTGAGCTTCTAGGCTTCAAGAAGCTAGTAGAGATTCAAATAGCAGAGGAAAATAAATGTCTGACTCTTCTCTGACAGCAGAACGTGGTGCTTGCTTGCTTGGAGGGTGGATTTCCTTTTACGCAGAAATTGCAAAATAACCCCATATAATCACTCATAAATATTATAATACGAAGGAAGGAAGGGTCTGTTACTTTAACTTTATTACAGTAGAATTATATAATACGAAGGAAGGAAGGAAGGGTCTGTTACTTTCCACATAGTCTACCTCGCTAAAGCTTGAAGGCAGTTCATACAAATCAATTTAATGACAATTGTATGGTACTATGGTCTATGGTTGCATGGAATTGGAAAAACATTGGAAAAATTCACATAGGGGCCCTTTTTGGAGAAAAAATCTCAAAAAGGGTCCCAAAATTCTGACAATTCAAAAAAAGGTCTTTAGACTCTTTCTGGAATAAATTCATTAAAATTTAACAACTAAATCAGTCACATTTACAACAACTTTTTTATCCGTTTACAACTAAATCAGTCACATTTACAATAATTTTTTTACAACTAAATCAGTCTCATTTACAACAATAACAACTATATCAATCTTATTTACAACTCACCAAGATTCTAAAAATCCCAAAAAGGGGCCTTGGACTTTTTTGGAATTATCAGAATCTTGGGACCCTTTTTGAGATTTTTTTCTCTAAAAAGGGCCCTTAAATGAATTTTCCCAAAAACATTTGAAAAGATTCGGATTCAGTGTTTAACTCAAACAAGTAAAATACGGATTCCTCGTTTCTGTCACCTTCCTTTTATGGTTTGCCCACCAAGATTCCTTCATCCATTTCATTAGTTTTTCTTATACAAAAAATCAATTCATTTCACTGGAAGTGTTTATAATGACGACGGAGGGAGTACTATTGTTGAATTTACAGTCAAAAATTATAAATTAAAACACATTTACCATACTTGTCCCTTCCTTTCTCAATTTAAATTAATTCTGTCGCTGTATGAAAAATTATTAGTTGAATGAGGACAAAATAGCTCTTAAATTTACATTAGTGATGGAGTTAGGATTTTTTATTTGCGTCTACACAATTAGTAGATGGATTCGAGGGTTTGGGCCCCGAATTTTTTTTAAAGAAAGTTTTAAATGTATTAAAAAATAAAAGAATATAAATAAAAAAAACTTTAACTTAACATAAAAAAATAATAATCAAGAGTCATCTAAGCTATTACAACAGCATAATTACAAAAATATTTTTCAATTCCTCATTCCTTAAAAAATAAGGTCCTCATCACGTCCTCTAGCGTTATAAATATTTGGAATAACTTTATGTTATTTAGCATTTTTAGAATTCCTTTTCAGGATTTTTCCTATTATTTTTTCTTAAAGAATTATACAGTCGTTCTAAAAAACACACATGGTTTCGAGTCAAGAAATTAAATGACAGTTGCGTCATTATCCTTTTAATATTAGGTTTAGTCTTTTTCTTTTTTTTTCTTTTTTAAAAAAGGAGAGGCCTAAAGTATAGCCTCTGACTAATAATAATAATAATAATAATAATAAACTTATCCTATACAGATTTCCAGCCAATCCCGCAATTGCCCCCACACTTACAACCTTATACCTATCAAAGACTACTTTAGCGAGGAGTTCACTTGCCTTCGACTCGTATGAATCTTCACCTCCCATCTCAGATTAAGAAGCTCAGAATGCTTCTACGTAGGTTTCAGGGACGTCTCCATATATATGCAGCCTTATATTATTTATGGTTTTTCCGTCGCCCCTTTCTTCTTCAACCTCCACCACCTCATATCATTTTATAGTTCACTTGCCTTCGACACTGATTTTTTTTCTTTTTTTTAACAAATAAGGGCATTTTGTGTCTATACATGTGGACTCTGGTGTCAGTGTGACTCCGCCGCTAATTTACACCATAGCTTTGATTTTTGAACACCAATTAAGAACCCTATCTACCTCTATTTGCATCAATTTCCTTTAACAATATGCCAAAACCATTTTATAGACCCTAGATGCCATTCTTGATTATCAATTTTGACGTCTCATTACCACTTGAATCTTACTTAATTATATGGTAAAAGGTAAAGATGCATCTTATATCCTAAAGTATTTTGTGGTGTACTATACACTCTGAAATATTTTTTCTGATGCTTCTAGCACCTTGAAGTAGTTTTTTTGGTGCGTCGAGTACTCTAAACTATTTTTTTTTATGTATCCAATACCATAAAGTATTTTTTTCATATGCATCCAACAACCTAAATTATATGAATCTTTAAGAGAAAAATTGCACAAAAAAGTACTTGAGGGTGATGGATGCACTTGAAAAAAATATTCCATAGTGTTAGATGCATCACAAAATACTTCAGGACACAGGATACACCTAGAAAAATACTTTAGGGTGCTCAATACACCTTAACTCTATTTATAATGTGGAGAGAATAAATTTTTGTCCTATTATAAGGCATGTCATTGATTTTTTATCACTAGTTTCCCTTTTTGTTTTCTCGTTAAAAATTATTGGTGTTATTTAATTTAATTTATAAAGTTTGTGCGTGTATATATATGTAACAGGGGTAAAGTTGTAAACTTATTAATTTTCGGGTTATAACAAATTTGTCCCGAAAGTATAGCCCAGGAACAATACTGTCCTGAAAGTTTTTTTTTGTCTCAATGTTGCTCTGGAAGTTTCAAAACGTAGCAATGTTACCTTATTCTGTTAAAAAACTAATGTTTACCATTAAAAAATTGACGTTGATGGCAGTTAACTTTTTAATGAAAATGGGCAAAATTGCTAGATTTTGAAACTTCCAGGCAATATTGAGACAAAAAAAGCTTTCAAGGTAACCTTACTCCTCAAGAAAAACTTTCAAAACAAATTTACTCCTTAACCCTTAATTTTTTAGGTAAGGTTAATAAATTTTAAAAATTTTCTTAGGTTTAGGGGAAACTATTGGAAATGACTTATATATAATAGTGACTATTATGATATATTTTACTTCATCGTGAATAATCAATATGTGATATATCTTTACACACACACAACAATTTAATAATTACTATTTAATATTAATTATTTAAGAAGGAAGTGATGGAGAGAGGGTGGATTAGCAGGAACTAAAATCCGACCCGTAAGGTTTATAAAAATTGTGTATTATACATGTTTGTTTAAATACAACCCCTCATACTTAATTCCTAGCTAATTTCTACCAACGAGGTTAGCACAAGTTATAAGCGGTTTGTGTCGCTTAAGCAAGGTCTCAAGTTCAAGCCTGGTGAATGCAGAAAAGCCCTGTTGGGAGACTCTCCCACCATAGCTAAATATACGATGTGGATTAGCTCCGGATTAGTCTGAACCAAAAAAAAAAAAAAACTCCTAGCTAATAATGAGGCTTGTAGCATTTCAAATATTTTTTTTTCCAAAGGAGAAAGCCAGATTCCAAGGGGTTTCAACCAAAAAACATCTTCTACAACCACAAAAAGTATATTTCTAGATTTCGCATCTAATTAAATTGTAGAAATATGATGATCTACTCGATGAATTTTGAAGAAAAAAAATCTGCCAAATTAACATTTTATTTGACCCTCAGTTTCTAGTCATGGCCTCCCAAAAAAAAATTGTACTAACTATTTAATATAAAATAGATTTTTTATATAAAATTTATACATTTAATTTGTCTTAAAAATTTATACATTTGGCCCAAAAAAAAATTTCTTAATTAGTTAATGGGTATATATTTACCCCAAATATTTTTCCCAACATCTACCACTGTGACCAGGAGGATGCGTGATGTATTAATAATTGAAGAAGTATACAGAATTATAATATTGACGTATTGATTAAGAACTTCTCAATGATAGTCGTGAAAGTGTGTATATATTTGTATTTGTATATGTTTGTTTTCATACAAAACATGAATCAATGCATATAAAAGAATAACCAAGAGGCGTTAGACACTGTGGAATAAAGAGTTTTGACTGCTCCGTTAAGTATGAGGCAGGTCTTAAGTTTAAGTTCTTGTAAATATTAAAAATAGTTTTGGGAGAGTTATCCTCAGTTGAGCCCAACAACATAGTCAAATGCTCATATCAAGACTCCCTCCGGTCTTAATTGTAGGAGCTATCAGAATTTAGAGAGATTAAGGAGGAAAGTTAAATTAGTTAATTATAATTATTTTCCAAAAATACCCTCCTGAAAAGTAAAAATCACATAAGGCAAAATCAGTTGAATTGTAACCCACGCATCTCGCGATTTCTCTGACAGAAAAAGAATCTACGGTTAGGCAGCTAAACAATTTGATATATATTTATCTAAGAGATATCTTCAAACAGATATTCTCAATAGCTGTTTTTTCTAGCGTGCAAAAGTTTATAATTTGCTCATTTAAATTTATCAAAACTCAACATCAATATATAATGTAGTAATAGAAAACTGGACATTACTTTAGAATTATTGTTCCATGGTCATAAGCCTCTTTTCTTTTTTCTTAAACAACAAAAATTGTGCATTTAAATTTAAATTCCATATACTGTACAAATAATATACATTGCATGTATATAATATTAATGTATATTGTTATTGTTGCCATTCATTTTATAATAATCGATGTGTATATGACATTAATGAGTGGAAAATATTATTTACTTTATTAAATATATAGGTGTATTATTAAATTATTATTATCTTTAATTATTATTGAGAAAGTATAAATAGGGGTATTATAAGCAAAAATTGACAAAAGTTAAAACTTACTATTATAATTAGAACCAAAACTAACTCTAAAAACCTATAATTAGGATCGGAAGGAGTATAAAATATCAAAGGGATGCATGTCAGCATGTATATTGTTGATGAGTAGAGAGTGATGAGCATATTTGGTCTGAATCTGCGGGGTATTAATGTAAAGATAGGAGTAAATGAAGGCGAAAGAGGCATTTATAGGGAAGATGAAATGTACCAGAGAAAGAGAGGAGGCAGTAAAAGTAAGAAAGAGAAGGGCGTGTCATTTTCATGCTAGTTTAAAGGGCGTACCAAATAAGGAAAGTTATTGACGCTTTTCCAAACATGGATATCCAATTTATTTTTTATTCTGCCACTCTGCCTCCATCTTTACTTCCCCTCCCCTAAGTTACGTACATTTCCCCTCTCTCTTGTTCACCCCCACTTTTACTTTCCTCTCACTTCTCACTCAACTCAATCCCAAAAAAAGTGATTCCAATTTGCAAAACTCCATATTGGTTCATTGTCCTAAAATGGAATTTCAAAATATTAGTGTTTTTTCAAATTATTCATGGGACATTTTTGGTAGAGAAAATACATTTGATATATAAAAATTTAAGCTTGACAAAATTTTTTTTTTCGTCTGGGTGTGTGTGCACAGTGACGGAGTCAGGATGTAATGTTTGTGGGTGCACAATTTATAGTGGGATTTGGGGGTTCAGGGATAGTACCCTGAAATTTTTTTTAAGGAGGATAAGAAACAACTCACACCTTCGTAAAGTTTAGAACCAGAAATTGGGCTCAATTGAAAAGTATTTCCGAGGAAATTAATTTAAATAGAACAATATTCTCTAATCTCATGGTATACAGATACCCAGATGTTACACAATCAAATTCCAAAGTAACATGCAAGAAAAAATTATTATGGTTTGTCATATATGATAGGATATTAAAAAGTCAAATATAAATGAAGGAGCAAAGGAGCCAAAAAAAAAAAAGCTATAACTCACTAGGCTGTCCACTAGAGAACATGGCACTTTCAATAGACTCAATACCAAACACCTACATAAATGAGAAAAGAAAACAATGAGAATACAAAAAAATTTCATAGATAGGCCACAGTCCTTATCCACCATTTGGGCCTCCTTACTTGGTTTAAGCCCTTATCATAGATAGGCCACCACAAGTCCATGCCTTAATTTGTCCAAAAAAAAAAAAGTCCATGCCTTAAAAATGGTTAAGAAAGTTGTATAAGCAGGGATTCAAACAGGGGATCTGATATGGGAATAGCTTCATTGCCACCACACCACCTAAGCCATTGGTTACAAGGTTCCTTCAAAAAAAAAAATATATATATATATATATATATATATATTCTAAAAATTTATGGGTGCACTTGCACCCATAGAAACAAATGTGGCTCTGCCATTGTGTGTGGAGGTCAAGCTTTGTATGCAACCTGGATAAAAGTAAAATAAACAAGTCTTATTCCACTAGAAGGAAAATAAAAAAAGAACAAAAATGAAAAAAAAATAATACACAAATATTATTTCCTTTTTCGGCATTCTCACTCACTAGTGGAAGTGATGCTAAACAAGGCCTAAATAATGACTTCATTTTAATCTGAACTACTCTGTTTAGGTTTAGGAGGCACTTAAAATAAAACTGATCCAGATAATTAACTATTTTTTCCAAAGGAGAAAGCCAGATTCCAAGTGCTCCAAAATTGCCTGATGCATCTGAACAAGCCAGCCCAATTCAGGGCCATAATAATTTATTCCAACTTATGTATGTCCATAACATAACGTACACAGCTCCATTCTGATGAAGGATCATCCTGCATACACTACTCATTTTGGTTTCATCAAAAGCTTGCACCGCTAGCTAGTTGATCTGACGTGAATGAATTTTTCCTGATGATCTAAAACTCGTACGTATAAAGCGGTGCAGAAATTAAAGCCACCAATAAGTAAGTGGATAGTTTATCCTTAAAAGCTAAAGTGGTCCAATGATCCAGACAAAAGCAAGGTCCACATTATGTGCTTCTCCCTTATGTGCTCTTTACATGCTTCTCCCTCTAATTAGAGAGGCAAGCAATTTTTTAAATTTTTTTTAATTTTTTATTTATTCTATATATTTAGATTAAATTATATGCTACTTTCTAAAAATTGTTTTGGCGCCCAGTATCTCAAATTAATTAGTTTCTAGTTCTGCATTCAGAAATATGTCCTGCAACATCAATATACTGAAAACTAATTAATTTGAGATACTGGGTGCCAAAAAAAATTTCAGAAAGCAACATATAATTTAATCTAAATATATAGAATATATAAAAAATTTTAAAAAATTAAAAAAAATTGTTTATCCCTCTAATTAGAGGGAAAAGCATGTAAGAAGCACATAAGGGAGAAGCACCTTATGTGCTTCCGACAAAAAGGTCAAAATCATCAATGTGTTTCCCAAATAGGTATAAAGTAAATACTGAGTCCCCTCGTACTATATATGTTATTAGTATAACTACTAAGTATTAGAGGATATTTTAGTTTATTATGTAACTAATTTCTATTAATAGCTAACAAATTAGTTTTTTGTTGTAACTACTTTAGGAAATTAGTTAGAGGCAATAATTTTGCATTTACTTGTACATTGTTTCTATAAATAAGACTGTACATACTCTCCATAAATCAATCAATACAATCCACTTTTTTCCTTTTCTTGCTTTTCCAATATGGTATCAAAGCTTTATTGAGTCATTGACCAATTTTTTTTTCCTTTTCTATACACTTTTAACTCTCTCTCTTTTTTTTCTTTTTCCCGTTAGTCCCTTTCTTTTTCCCGATAGCTTCTTTCTTTACCACCGTCTTCTGCTGGCTTCCTCTCCTTCGAGAGTCTTCTTCACCTCTGTTCAGTTGATTTGTCTCTCCGACGACCGAACCTTCTTCCCGATCGCCGATGGCAAGTGAACCAGCCACCTCCTCCTCTTCTCTTGCCGGCAATCTCGACGGCAGTTCATCCCAAAAATCGCTCAGACCCTGCTCAAAATGTTGGGAGTCCATTTTATCTCCATCCAAATGAGAATCCATCTTTGATTCTTGTTTCTCTTGTTCTATCCGGCCCTAATTACCACTCTTGGGCACATGCAATGAAAATGGCACTCATGTCCAAGAACAAGCTCAGATTCATTGATCGCAGCTTCCCTGTTCCACAAACCTCCTATGTTCTTCATCCGGCTTGGGAGCGTTGCAACATGATGGTTCTCTCTTGGCAAACGCGATCCATATCACCATCGATTGCTCAGAGTATTTTGTGGATCGACCGAGCCTCTGATGTGTGGCAGGACTTGCACGATCGATTCTCACAGAACGACATCTTTCGCCTTGCTGATCTCCATGAAGATATCCAAGGTTTGAAGTAGGGAGACCTATCTGTAAGTGAATATTACACAAAATTAAAATTCTTTGGGATGAATTCTTGGTTCTTCGCCATGTTTTGTCTTGTACTTGTGCGCCTCGTTGTCACTGTGGTGTGGCTGATTCATATAAGAAGCATTTAGACCAGGACTTTGTCATTCGTTTCTTGAAGGGGTCGGTTTAGTTCTGTGAAGTCTCAAATCATGCTAATTGATCCTCTGCCTAACATTAACAGAGTTTTTTCTCTTGTTCTTCAACAAGAAAGGGAACTCGGTTTTTCAGTTCCTGCAATCACTACTTTGTTCAACCAAACTTCGGTTTCTAGGACTCATTCTGTGAATAACCCTGTGCATAATTTCAAACCGGGTCCTCCGAATTTAGGCAAGCAATGCACTTACTGCGGGAAGTATAAACATACTGAGGCTACATGCTATAGGAAACATGGGATTCCACCTGGTTTTAAATTTCGCAATGCTTCTGTAAATGCTACTGTTACTGATGCTTCTGTTAGTAAGGCTGTGATTCCTGCTTCTTATGCAATTGACACTGTTTTTGCTGATAAGAATCCCCATATGCCTGATATGGTTGTAAATCAAACTTACGGCTTCACCCCTTATCAATATTGTAAGTTGTTGGCACTAGTTCAAGCTGATCCATCACAGACTCCAACTTCTGCATCTGTTAATCATGTTTCTGCCACTAGTAAGGTTTTATGTCCTGTTTCTCATTCTTTTTTAGGTTCTTGGATCATAGATTCAGGGGCAACAGATCATATTTGCTCTAATTCCGCTTTATTTACTTTTTCTAAGTCCATTACCCCTATATCTGTGAATTTACCAGATGGCACTCGGGTCCTTGCTACTTCTAGTGGGACTATTCGTTTTTCAGATATTCTTTCTCTTCAGAATGTCCTCTATGTTCCTGAATTTCGGTTTAATCTCATTTCTGTCTCCAAATTAACTAAGCTATTCCCTTGTACTGTTGTTTTTCAGACTTCTCAATGTCTCATTCAACACCTACCTTCCAAGAAGATGATTGGTTTAGCTGATGTGTATGAGGGTCTCTATATCTTACACCAACATGCAAATCCTTTACCACGTCTCATTGGTAATGTTTCCACTCAAACAGTCACAACTCCTACCTTTGATCTTTGGCATTTTCGGTTAGGTCACCTTGGCAAATCTACATTGCATTCTATTCACCAACAACATCCTTATGTCCCTTTTTCATCTTTTTCTTGTTGTGATGTATGTCACTATGCTAAGCAACGAAAGTTGCCTTTCAATGTAAGCACTACAACATCTAATAAAGTCTTTGGTTTGGTTCATATGGACATTTAGGGTCCTTATCATTTACCTTCTGTACATGGTCACAAATATTTTCTTACTATTGTGGACGATTTTTCACGGTATACTTGGATTTACTTACTCAAAAATAAATCAAAAGTTCGATCTCATATTCAATCCTTTGTTCATATGGTTTCTACACAATTTAATGTTTCTGTGCAAATAATTAGAACTGATAATGGAGTTGAATTTGCCATGGATGATTTTTACAAACAAACTGGCATACTTCATCAAACTAGTTGTGTAGAAACACCTGAATAGAATAGTAAGGTTGAAAGGAAACATCAATATATTTTAAATGTTACAAGAGCTTTATTGTTTCAAGCTCATGTACCAAAGGTTTATTGGTCCTATGCGATTTCACATGCTATATATCTTATTAACCGCTTACCTACCCCCGTTTTGAATAATAAATCCCCTTTTGAACTACTATTTCAAAAATGTCCAGATTTGAACCATCTTAGAGTTTTTGGATGTCTTTGTTTTTCTTCTACGATCACCCATCAACGTACTAAACTTGATCCTAGGGCTCATAAGTGTGTTTTCCTTGGTTATCCACATGGTACTAAAGGTTTTCTGACTTTGGATCTGCATAGTCGTCACATTTTAGTTTCTCACAATGTTCACTTTTATGAATCCATCTTTCCTTTTTGTAATTCAGAGTCTCCTTCTTTTCCAAATTCCATTCCTTTACCCCAAGAGTTGCCTCCTTTAGATTACCCAACCCCTTCCCATGCTTTACATCCCTCTTCTTCTAACTTTCCTTCAGATTTTCATGTTTCTAGTTCTTCCTCTTCTTGTCCTCCTTCACCATTACCTAGGAGATCTACAAGGTCTAGGAAATTACCATCTTATTTACACAATTATCACTTTGCCCTTCAATGCACATCGACTATTCCCACATCTTTGGAACAAGGTAGTTATCATCCTCTCTCATGTTCTTTCTTATGATCGTCTTTCTTCTTCTTGTCGTCATTTTGCTTTGTCTATTTCTATTGATGATATTCCCAAAACTTATTCTCAAGCTATCAAACATGAGGGTTGGAAAAAGGCTATAGATGCTAAACTTACTGCTTTACAACAAAATAATACATAGGTGTTGACTGATTTACCTCCTGGAAAACGACCTATTGGGTGTAAGTGGGTTTTTACTAAGAAATATAATTCTGACGGCACTTTAAATCGCTACAAAGGCCATTTAGTGGCTAAAGGGTACACTCAAATTGAAGGAATTGACTATAATGATACTTTTTCTCCTGTTGCCAAGCTTACCACTGTTCGTTTATTACTTGCTCTTGCTGCTGTTCATAATTGGCATTTAAAACAACTTGATGTCAACAATGCTTTTCTTCATGGCGATCTTGATGAAGAGGTTTATATGCTCCCTCCTTCCGGTTTATGTGTTTCTTCTCTGACTCAAGTATGTAAGTTACAGCGATCTCTTTATGGTCTGAAACAAGCAAGTAGGCAATGGTATTTTAAGCTTTCTCAAGCCCTTATCTCTCGTGGCTATCATCATTCTGCGGCTGACCATTCCCTATTTATTAAGCATACTGATTCTGCTTTTACTGCTTTACTGGTTTATATGGATGATATCATCATTTCTGGTACTGATTTACTTGAGATCAATAATATGAAGACTTTCCTTGATTCTTGTTTTAAAATCAAGGACTTGGGTGATGCTAAGTATTTTCTTGGCCTTGAAATTACTCGAAGCTCTAAAGGTATTTCCTTGTGTCAACAGAAATTTGCTTTGGATATTTTGTCTGATACTGGATTTCTTGAATGTAAGCCGGCCATTACTCCTATGGCTAAAGATTTAAAGCTTTCAAATGATTTTGGTACTCCTTTAAATGATGGTTCTGGTTATCAGACTTTAGTTGGGCGTCTTCTTTATCTTGCTAATACTCGACCTGATATCTCTTTTGCGGTTCAGCAACTCAGTCAGTTTGTTCAATGCCCTACTAATGTTCATCTACAGGCCGCACATCGAGTGCTTCACTACATTAAAGCTTCCCCTGGTCGTGGTTTGTTCTTTCCTACTGATTCTGCCCTTAAGATTAATGCTTTTAGTGATTCTGATTGGGCTGGTTGTATCGACACACGACGTTCCATCACAGGTTTTTGTGCTTTCTTAGATCAAACTTTGATATCTTGGCGTTCTAAAAAGCAACAAACTATCTCTACTTCCTCTTCTAAGGCTGAGTATCGTGCTTTAGCTACTACTACTTGTGAACTCCAATGGTTGTCTTTTCTACTTCGTGACTTTGGTTTACCCTTGCCTTCTCCTGCTTCTTTATATTGTGATAGTCAATCTGCACGTCATATTGCTGCTAATCCTACTTTTCATGAGAGAACTAAACATCTTGACATTGATTGTCACATTGTTCGTGAGAAGCTCCAGAATGGATTACTTCATCTTCTTCCAATTAAATCTCAAGATCAATTAGCGGATATTTTCACCAAGGCACTTGCTCCTAATCAGTTTTGTACACTCCTTTCCAAGCTGGGAATGGTTGATATACATTCTCCAGCTTGAGGGGGGGTATTAGAGGATATTTTAGTTTATTATGTAACTAATTTCTGTTAATAGCTAACAAATTAGTTTTTTGTTGTAACTACTTTAGGAAATTAGTTAGAGGCAATAATTTTGCATTTACTTATACATTGCTTCTATAAATAAGCCTGTACATACTCTCCCTAAATCAATCAATACAATCCACTTTTTTCCTATTCTTGCTTTTCCGATACTAAGGAAAGAATCAGGTTCCGAGTTTGTCAATTTAAAGCATGCAATGAAATTCTAAAGCATATTCAGATTATAATTATAATTATTATATCATATCTTCCAACTAGATTCTTTTTTTTTTTTAATATTTTCTATCATTATAGAATTAGATTTAGAAAGTGTTTTATATGTTGTCTAAAGCCTCAAGCTATCATATTGCGTGGCGGTGACCCACAACAGTAACAAACGGATGAACTCAAGTATAAACTTCATGCTAGCTATTACAAATTTAAACCACATATAAAATCTATGAATCTTTAATTTATCACATTGATTACATTTGCTTTCAACAAATAATTCAATTAATACATAAAATAACAAAAATGAATTAACTGATGTGTGTTTGCAAAACTATGGTTTTGCACCCTAAAATCAGGAACGCGTTCCCTGCTCGTTCTTTAAGATACTTTAAGATATTAAGTGGGACTATATTGAATAAAAATTTATTGAGAGAGAGAGAGATCTAATGGCCAGATCTCTCCCCCAAAACGAGCAACATGTTCCCCAAAATCAGGGTTTTGGCTCTAAAATAGCTTATAGTGTTTGACAAACTTTTTATAAAACCATGGTTTTGCCTCCGAAGCACTTTTTTTTTTAAAAAAAAAAAAAACCAAACACTCAGTAATAGACCAACACCATTTCCAGAGTCTGGTTTACATTCATATTATGCTTGAGTAAATGAGGACAATTTAGTATGCTTGACTAAATAATACTTGAATAAACTTGATGAAGTTCTAATGTCATTTACTCAAGCATAATATGAAAAACATCAGTGACAAATAAATTTCTTAGAGTTATTTTGTCCTCATTCAGCTAATAATTTTTCATACACCGACAGAATTAAATTAAATTGGGAAAGCAACCAAATACGAATAATAAAATTGACTCAGGAAATAGTGTTAGTCTAGTATGAAATAGTTAAATAATAATATTCTCATTTATCCTCTCTGTTTTTTTTCCCCAATTTCATTATTCTCACTTCTCACTCCTCACCGATCCGACGATCCGTCCTCCAAATCATGCAGCTGAGACTCCAAATCGTTCTGCGTCTCCACACTTGATCGAGCTCGCCGTTGGATGCCTTCCTTCGTTATTAGCTCTGAGTGGTTGTTCTCCGGCAGGCGGCTGGTATTGAAGAATGTTCGAACCCTAGGGCTTTGTCTTCTCCCAATTTGGTAAGATTGACTTGTTCAATCGGGCTTTGAATCTAGGTTTGAATTTGTTCCCCACGTTATCTGTAACACCCTACTGTTCTGAGCCTAGAATAGAGTGGCATCTTCACTTACTAGGAATTCTGATGTGCTATTTAATAAGATTTAAACCACTGAGTTATGTTTGTTCTTGAAAATGGAAGCCCTTTTTACTAACAAGTTCAAAATCATATTAAAATTCGAATGGGCTTTTCTGATACATTTAAAACATTTTAACAATGGTTTAAACTTATTATTTAAAGAACATCATACTTAAAAACTTATCCAGATTTATCAGAGTATTTCCTTATTTCTCCAATTCATCCAGTGCTCTACTAATTCATTCACCACAATTTGGGCTTGTTATATACATGCCCGTCCTGCAACAACCGTTAGCAGTATATATGTATCTTGTCTACTTCAACGAAATCATATGTATCTAATTAAGTATATACATCCCCAGTAGCCACATACGGCTATCACCATAAACATCTAAGTCAAGAGGAAATAGTAAAACCCATTAACAAAAAGAAATGAAACTAAATGTTTCCTCTGCTTCCTCTTCACCACCTTCTTCTCCAAAAATCAGGCAATTACTATGCCTTGCCTCTTCCTCCTTCGCTACTGGATTGCCCACGTCCTGGATTCAAGGAAGGGTCTGAGATTCAAATAAATGAATCCCAGAGTAACATGTTAATCTCAAATTCTAGCATATGCAATACATGCAAGTCAACCAAATAGAGTAGTCCACACAGCATATGAAGCATTCAGATTCAATTCACATTCAAACGACAAGTATTACATACCAATGCAGCTTGTAATACAAGTAAATCATAAAATGATTTCAAATACCTTGGCGCAAGGAAATTCATTTTAGGTAATTCAATACCAAAATACTGAATGCACTAGGCCCTGCCTAGCCACCGGGAAGTTGGCCCCATGGTCGGCCCTTCCGCTCGATTGAGCCACGAGTGGTGCTGGCCTCATACAGGCGGGACATACAAATATGGCATACATAAACATATATAACTATGCAAAGAATGTGAGATTAGAGTTACTACCTATTGGTCTTACCGATGAAACCCCTTCCATCAGATTCTTATCACTACGCTTGTCCTTCAGGCATGGTGATTCTTAGGTCCTATAATTAACATTTATATATAGAGATGGGTCACTAACCAATTCAATCATAATTATAAATTCAACTTCTCTAGACCCAGCCCCAAAAATACTTGTCTTTTAATATCCTTATGACTAGGGATGTATACTCATTGAGACTTATTTAATTAGATACTATTTATGATGAATAACTATCATCTCAGCCATTTCACCTTTCATTTATCCAAAGAAACCTTTACTTTAAAGGTTAGGCATAATTAACAACTTAGGTGACTTTTAAGACTTTATCAAAAATGCAGCTTTTAACTTTTCTGAGAATTTGGAAAATTCATAACTTGACTTATACAACTCCAAATTAAGTGATTCCAATTTCTACTTACTCCTTGATAAGTCTATTTCCATAAATTAAAGTCACCAAGTTGATTTATGGCTGAGAAAATTCCCAAGATTCAAAAACATAAACATTGTCCAGAAATGTTTCAGATTTTCTGACCAAACTTTGAGAAACCATAACTCCTTCAATAATTATCGGAATTCAACGAATTACCTATCAAATTAAACCTCTATGAGTCTACTATTTAAATGGAAAATTTCACAATTTAATGATTTTTTTTGTCTGTACGATTTGCCACGTCATTTGACTGTTCCAGAGGCAAACCAGAAATTTTCCCAGATTTTAGGCTCAACTTCGAAAAATCATAACTTGAGTTGTAGAGCTCCGTTTAAGGTGAACCAAAGCTTGTTTTAAAGCTTAAGGAGTGTACTATCTCCTGTAAAAATTTCAGAGCAAAACTCAACCCTAATCTCACAAAAACGTAAGGCACAAGAGACTCTCTTTTTGGACTAAAATTCAGTGGAAGGTAAAACAGCTTGCATGCTCTTTTTGTGACTCAAACCTTCATGAAATCAGAACCTAGATGCTTATATCAGACATGCAAGGTGTCTCTCTTTTACCACTATATTCTTTGTCTACCCTTCAGCCTATACTCATGGAACTTTTGAATCCTTAATAGTCGCATGCAAGAGGATGAAAGGTGGAATTGCAACTCACCTTGTTCTTCCTTGCTGCATTGGTTGACCTTTGAGATGAATAGAATGATGATGATGAAAATCACCGTGAATTTAAGAAGAGGATTAGGCCTCCAAGATCAACGTGTTCAATAGGTGAGCTTCACTACTTAGTTTCTTCTTCAATGATCACTCGGCCTCCCTCACTCTCTCGCTCACTCACTCTCTGTTTCGGAAAGCATCTGAACTGAGTGGTGAAATGAGAGTTGGGGAATTTATTTACTGGCCAAAATTAAGTATTTGGTGCATGTAGTTGTGATGTGGCGGAAGATGAGAGATTTAGTGAGGTGAGCTGTTGAATGGAGAAGGAGGAAGGGATGATGTGTCAAGCATGAAAAGTTCTTTCTCTCACCCTTCTGCAGGTTTGTCCAAAATAGATGAATAAAGAAATGGAAATTGTGGAGTATTTGTACGTTTTGGGCTTGCTAAGTTGAATGGAATCATTAAAATGTGGGAGCTTGTAATTCAAATAAAGAAGAATGAATAAATAGACATAAGAGGAGTATATGTGCTGGATTGGACTCATAATAAGTAAATGAATAAATTGGCCCAAAAGGTTTAGATAATTAGGAGTGAATGTGTGTGATAACCATTAGTCCTAAATCACAAATAGAGATTTTCCTTCTTTAAATAATTTATTGAGGCCATTAAATATTATCTCCAAAATATTCAGGCCATAATTATTCCATAATTATTTGTCCTTAATTCATGGGGAAATATGCCTTTTAATTCCAAAAAAATAAATTCCAAATTTCATTAAGGCTAAATTTCCCTTAATTACCTCCAAATCATATTTACTTCTCAGTTTCCAAATTTTGGGATGTTACATATAATGTTCTCTGCGTGGTTGTCAACCCGTTGTCGGATACCGAAATATACCGTTGCACAATTTTGTTGCTCTATTTTATTTTTATTTTTCATTTTAATTTGGCTCTGGACCTGGTAAAATTATCTTTTGGATATTGACACAATTGAATATGGAAATATTTACAGATTGAGTATAATGTTTTTTTACAACTTTCATTACTAGTTTTTTGCTTGAATGATGCGTAATTGGCTATCATACTTCTGCCCTCTTCATCTTGATTACTAGCGACTTATATGCTTTGGATTGTGTTGTTGTGCAATGCTGTGTATCAGCATTATGTTTGATAATCTCTTTATATCATCATCAATTTAGAAAATTTTCAAGGTATTTGTGATGCATCTGGTAAATGACTTTGGCCCGAGTGAAGCTTGAGTTTATATCATTTCCTACTACTTACTGGTCTGTGAATCAAGAAGCTATCAACAGAAACAATCAATTGCACACCTTAATCACACCAGGAAATGTTCTTCATGATCATAAATTGCAAGATGAAATTGGAAGATTATAAATTGTAAGAGTGTTATCATTGTCTTTCTTCAGTGGCTGGGAGGATTTGCTTGAATCAATTGGCTGACTAAGTCTTCTTCGTTGAAGTATCAGGAGCCAAAATTAAAAGGGTATGATATCAACTATGCATATTTCAGAAATTTCAATGTAATATAGGTTTGCCTATGGTTCTCATTTTTGGCGCACAAATAATGAAACATTTATGTTTATCATGCAGTTATAAGTTATAGTTGCTTACTAAATTGACACAGAGTGTGAATTGTTTAGTTGCTTTTGAATTGGAAATCATAGCTTCAGTTGCTGAGTGTCCTGTATGAAAAAAGATACAATCTTATAGGTTTTGATAGATGAAGTATTGAGATGAGCTAGCTTATAGGTTGCAACATATTCCCTAATCTTGTCAAACTTTTTTTCTTCCAGAAAATGTCAATGATATAATCTTATTTCAAACATCTAAAACCCACAAATCCTAACCCGAATCTCAAAGTGAGCAACTTTCAAACAGAATTTCAAGGAATGAAGAATCGAAGAATGCTTTTGTAATCATTCTGATGTAAATGTTAGTTGACTCTTGATTATTATTTTCCTATGTTAAGTTGAAGTTTTCTTTTCTTTTATTAGACTGTGGGTGAACCCAACCCTTTCCTAAAATTATCTTATAAAAAAAACAAAAGTATTGGTACATAAAAATATAATGTCATATTGACTACTGATTTAAGTGTAACAAACATTAGGCTTAAGGGTATTTTTGCCCCGAAAGATAGATTTCATCGGGGGTGATTTTGGCCCGGCAATTTTTTAGGGGGCAATTTTACCCCAGAAGTTTTGCCCAGCCGTTGTCCCAATTAGTTTTGATCATTAGTTGACTAAATATATTGAGCTAGCAGTTCACATGTTATCAACCTAATTTTTATTAAGGAGTAAATTTGTGTTAAAAGCATGGTTATCAAACTCAGATCGGACTGGCCAATTCAGACCAAAAACCGGTGAATCGGCAGTGTAACTGGTCCAGTCTATCATAGAACCCACGATCAGAGTCCTTTTTTTTCAAAAATGACAATTGAAGACATTTACAAAGAGAGAAAGAAAGAGAGATGGAAAGAAACAGAGCCAATGAGAAACAGATCCGGTGATAACTGAGCCGGTGTGGATAGATCCAGTGAGAAGAGATAACATCGAAAGAGGAGAATGACGATGACACGCAACAGATTGAACACATAAAATGTTGAGATTTTGAGAAGCTGAAGAGAAATGTCATGAAGAAGCTCGATCATCAAAGTTAGAAGTCATTCCAGTGAAGGATTCAGCTCTGATCCGACAACTTTTAGGGTGTAAGGTGGTAGAGAAGCATTGAACGCGAGAGAGAGAGAGAGAGATGGAAAGAAAAGTGAAGATAGACATAAAAGAAGAAAAATAACATTCTTTGGTTAAAGATAAAAGATATATCCGTTGGTTAAACGGCTACCCCTATGGTTAATAAATTTAAAGGCATGGTGAAATCTAGAGAGGCAACAACTAAAGTTCTGTGGTTGAAATCTAGAGAGAGAAAATAAGAAAAAAAAGATCGTAACATATTATTGTACGTACCATTAGTCTAAAATTTCTAACCATATCAAGATAAAGAGTTTACCTGTATCATTTTACGATCACCACGAATATCCTGTGTCTAATAAAAGCGCAGATTAAGACACCACCAAAACTTCTCAAGTACAGACTTCGTCGTAGATTTTTATATATGATTCATCAAAACAAAAGTGGAAACGATATATGCATAAGAAAACTAGCAAGAAAATATGAATAACAATTTTTTTTTTCCAGATGTAGCTTATATATAGAAATTTCTAAAACAAACTCGATCAGAAAATAGAGAACATGGGAACATATATATGTAGCAAACATAGAAATTGGAAAGAAAATGAGAAGTTTTATTTGAATACAGAGAAGAAGAGGGTGGATAGACACAAAGTGAGGATTGATATCGTTTGCAACTTTAATTTAGAGTACTAAGAGCAAGAAAGTGAACATTCCCCATAATCCAATTACATAGCTTCTTTCTTTTTCTTGACTATCTTCATTTCCCCCCTTCTTCTTCTTGATCATTATCAATGCTCCAATTTGACATCTTCTTTTTGCTTGACTAATTCCAACTTGGTATTTTTTTCACTTTGATTTGACGAAAACCTTAGTCGCCTTAGGATCAAATCACAATTTACCACGAATTAAAATGCAATATAGTGCAAATAACTCGGGATCGTTTTTTTATCAAGGAGCCTTTTATTTTAAATTCCTTAAGTATTTTGAATTCCCTAGGTTTAAACTAAGTGCTAAAAAAAATATTAGAAAAGGGGTTTTGAAATTGATTTTCTCTAAATTAAAATTCATAAAAATATAAAGAAACTAATTCTATTCTTTTTTTGGTATTTTTGGAAAATAGTGAAGAATGCTTTGGATTAAAAAGAATTAATGATAGGTGCTCTTGGTAATGAATAAGATGGCTATCATTGCTTTAAAAAATATATATGAGAGTTAAACTTTTATTAAGTCTATAAAACAACCTCAAGATAACACTTGAGTCCAATAATCTCAATCAATAGTAGCTCCTACAAATATAGCAAGCTACTACCTCTTGAGATATTGTTAAAATCCACTTAATATGTAATTTAAATTGGGATGATACAAATTATTCTTTTCAATAAGAATGTTATAACGAACCATTCAAAAACTAAAATTAATTATGATTACTAATCACAAACATAACAGCAGGCATAATTGCATCAAACATTTAAAGAAATATAGAAACTTGAATATCAAAATAATCATCCAATTAAAACTACAACAATCAATCCACATGAACACATAACAGCAATCCAAGTCTCACAATTAAATAATGATAAACCTAAATAAGGAAATTAAATATATAGTCTAAACAAAAGATTGAATTAAATAACTCCCCTATTGAAGTACAATTGCTCAAACCACAAGTCTCCATCACCAAGAAGCAAAGATTTTAGCCACATAGTCATGAGATAAACTCTAATACAATCTGGAATCAAACAAGCCGTGAAAACAAGCCTCGCTGGGATTTGGAATTAGCTCGCCGGAATCTGGAATTATGTCGCCGGAAATAAATTCCCAACTTGCAAAAATCACATAAGCTATTAGGAAAGAGGCTAAAAAAAAAAAACTCAACTTAACCAAAATGCAAACTTGCATGCAATAGTCGGTCCTTCTCCTCCTTCGACTCTCGCTCCATCTTCCTTCGTTCTAAATCTCTCGTCTCTCACTCTCGCTTCTCTCGAAGACCACTGTGACCAGTGGCAGACCTATGTTAATGTCAATGTGGGCAAGTGCAGACATAAAATATATAACTTAAAAGAAATTAGTGACATTGTGTGTAGGTGGTGTAGTGGTTAACTCTCTAGTTCTCTTAATCAGTAGGTAGTGGGTTCAAGCCTGCCAAGCCCCTTTAAACCCTTTTTTTTGTCCATTTCCGTCATCCCTTGCTCATCTCGTCTCCAATTCGTTTTAAGGAACTCTCAGACCGAAGGTCCGCTGAGAAGACCGATGTCTCCTCCTTTGAGGGAATCCTTGAAACCTACCCCTCCATCTCTGCCGTCGCCCTCGCCTGTGGCGCCCCTTCCTCCTCAACAGAATGTGGCTTCTGTTGTTGCGGACGATAAGAATGTTGTTATGTTAGAGTTTCAGAGGCAGAAGACCAAGGAGCTTTTGGAATACTTCAAGCAGAAGAAGCTGGAAGAAGCAGATCAAGGCCCTGTTTTGGGTTCATCGGGAAAAATGAGATCAACAATGGAAAGTAATCATTTCTTTTCTGGAGATAAATGAAATTGGAGCTTTTCTTTATGTTGGTACAACTACTTGATTGCTAGATTTCTGATAGAATGTTAGATTGATGGGCTATTCATCAGAGTATAGATGGGTTTAAGCTGAATAAATTTCAGCAATACTTGAGCAAGTTTTATGGGATAATTGCTTAATTATTGATTGCCTTATTTTCTTTTCTCTGCAATAAGAATTTGCTTAGTTGATATATGTCCCAAGCAATAGCAGGCTTGGGCCTGAACCTTATTAGCTTAATTTATAGGCTAACATTAGGAGCAGGAAATGTAGATGACCATGAAAATGACTCATGGAAGCTAAATCTTTGTGAAACTTTCTGGTGTTCTAGTCATTGTCATGTCTGATTTATCCCGAAATCTGTTTTGTTGCCGCCTGCCATTCCCTTCCTTTGTAGAAGCTAAATCTTTGTGAAACTTTCTTTAGTGGTTGCATCTGTACTGAGTTGTTGCCTCTTCTTGGAGGTAGCATCCACTACTAATGGAAAACTTAAAAGGAGGTACTCATTATTAATTATAACTAGCTTAGAGGAAGTGCCTGCTTATAGTAAGACTCGCATGATACTTTTCTGCTAAACCATTGAAACTTCTCATCTTGATCAGTGGATGCATCTCATCTTAACTGGTATGGGCACCAAATAATGGGCTGAAAACATTGCTTCTTACAAGGGAGTTGTCTTTCTTTAATAACTAATTTATAATTAAATCGCTGGGTTTTTTTATTTTATAAATTAAATCGCGGGGTGCAGGATCAAGTGAATAGTCAATATTGATTAACTGCATCATCTACATTCTTCCATATTGATTTTAGTGGGATCCAAATCCCAAGTTCTCATAGTGTTGTCACCAGTGTGGAGGGTTTCAATACTATGTAAACACTGACAGGAACCAAGTTAGTATTGTAACATCCCAAATTTTGGGATTTGAAATTGGAAGATTTTATGGAAATTAAATATGAAATTTCTTAAAAATAATTAGGAGAATAATTATTGGGAATTTAGACTTATTATTCCCCTTAATTTATGTCAGGAAAAGAATAGATTCAAATAAGAATATATTTAATTAGAATTTTAGAAAAGGAAATACAAGAAATAGTGGGAAGCATGCTTGTGGGACCGAAGAGTAAAATAATTGGTATCTCTTATAAACCATTTAATACCAATTTGAACAATAAAGCAAGCCCGTGTTATCTCAACCCACGTACTCCTCCTGTTGCAAAATAACTTAAACATTTGTCACATGATCATTAAATCTCCATCAGCCCATGCAGAACCATTTGGCCCATTTATTCACCAATCACAACCCAACATCAAATTTACAATTTCTAGCCCATTTAACCTCAGCACCAGCATATCAAAAAAAAAACCTCAGCACCAAAACGCAGCAGTAGGCACCCAGATATATTAAACCAGCCCACACCCCTTTGATTCTATAATCATGTCAAACCAGAAACACACGTTTCTTTGCCTCAAGTGGGAAGGACTTGGCCGCTTAAGCAGGGGTTTCGAGTTTGAGTCCTTGTAGATGCATGGGAGAGGTCCCCATATATGTGTCTGACAGAACCTCGATCCGGACTAGGCAGGGCGAAGCTCTGGTGAACCGGATGCAATAGCAAAAAAAAAAAAAAAAAACGAAACACACGTTTCCTTGTCGGCGTATCTCATTGCAGCTAAACATCCATCACGCAGGAGCATAACACCATACCTCCCCATCCTTCTCGAGCCCCCACAACCCAGCTGCACCATAACTCTCTGCTCCTCTTTATCGCATGGCAGCGGCACCACACTTCATACCCACTTGCGTTTCGGCCAACTCCCACGTCTCTATATATGTATCTTGTTCAATTCCATTCATACACCACCAAGAAGCCTATGAGTAGCCGAGACTGAGAGCAAGTGTGAGTTGTAGAGGGAGAGACGAGAAGAGAGAGAAAGAGAAAGAGAGAGAGAGAGTCAAACCGAAATCATCTCCCATTGTTCTTTGGCATCAGGAACAGAGGAGTAAAAACCAGCGAGCTATCTCGTCGTATCAGCTTGATTTTTCAGAGGTAATTCATCAAGCCTCTCCTCCCTCTAGTTTCCTTTAGTTTCCAACGCAAACCAAGATCATTAGACTTAAGAAAATAAAACACTATATTTGCTGAAACTAATCATGAAACAGGGGGCTGTATTGTCGTGGTTGCAGGTGTGTGTACATATATAAATATATCACCTAATGCTATGCTCATAAGTGTTTACATAGTTACTGTATTTTTACTGCAAGTATGTGTGGGTTAGTGCCGTGGTGTGTAAAGTGTGGTGTGAGTATGAGAAATGGGGGTGTGTGTGAAGAGTTGCAACGTACATAAAGATGAGTGTAATCAAGAAATGAGATGTGGGTGATGATTTATCAGTTGTGTAAGTCATACCAACGGTAGATCAGTGTCAAAAGTTGCACCCACACACACACGAAAATGCTATGGAAAGACTCTTGCAGTCATAAGTTTTTTTTTTAACTGTCAAGGGTGTGTCTTTGTTTTGGAATATATATATATATGCGATGCTGTACGAGAAAGGGAAGCTACAAAATGTATAGAAACTTGCTATTATGAAAAAGAAAAATATATTGCTGTCAGTTTCTGGAAAAAAATGAACCTTGCTGCTGGAACAGGGATTTTCGAGCAAGGAAAAACTAGGGTAAATGAACTCATTTGAATCTGAAATTTTGTGGACATATATTACACATAATAATATTTACATCAAGCTTTGAATCACCCAAAACGGAGGTCTGTAACTCAAGATATGATTTTTCAAAGTTGAGCTAAAAATCTGCAAAACTTTCGGCAGAGTTCTGGAGCAACAAAATGGCGTTGCATTTCGGACCCAGTAAAACTTTTAGTTTTGATCTGACATTTTTACAGCATAAAATTCACTCCTTAAGGTTGAAAATAAGCTTTGGTTCACCTAAAACGGAGGTCTACAACTCCAGTTATGAATTTTGGAAGTTGAGTCAAAAATCTGGGAAATTCCTGGTTTGTTTCTGGTGTCAGTGGATGGCGTTGGATTTCGAACTGACCAAACAAAATCATAAAATTGTGATATTTTTTAGTTAAATATTAGACACATAGAGGTTTAATTTGATAGGTAATTCGTCAAATTCCGATAAGAATCGAGGAAGATATGATTTTCCAAAGTTTAGCCAAAATCTGAAATGTTTTCTGCAACTTTTGGTGACCAGCGACTTTTGAGCTTGATTTTGAAATGGAAAACATTTGAGTTTAATCTTGAAATTTTTACAGTACATAGTAGACATCTGAACCTTTCCAACAAGCCAAAGAACACATAAAACGGAGGTCTACAACTTTAGTTATAATTTTTGAAAGTTAAGTCATAATTAAAGAAAGTTTTCTGAAAAACTTTGTATACGGCTTGTGTTTTCAGAAGTTTGGGAATTTTCTCAAACTATAAATTAACCTTGTGACTTTAATTTATTAAAATAGACTAATCAAGGTTTAAGTAGAAATTGGAATCACTCCATTTGGAATTATGTAGGTTTAGTTGTGAATTTTCTAAATTCTTAGAAAAATTAGAAGCTCAATTTCTGGGTAAGTCTTTAATAGTCAAAGAAAACCCCTCTTAATTATTTAAAGGAAAAATTATTAGTTGATAATGAGCAATTAATAATAATAAATAGTATTATTATTTAATAAAAAGGGGATAATATTAATGGGATTTTTAGGGATTAATAGCTAATTTTAATCCTCTAAAAATAATTCCGTAGCTAATTACTTTTCGACGCAAGCAGTGACTAACGGCAATGATAAACATTTATAGGCATACTTTGACACCTCTCCTGATCCCAACAACTTCGGACGAGTAAGGATCCATGCTTGAGGTGGGTAACTGTTATCTTATAGACTTGTATGTATGTATCTCATGTATGACTGATCATGGTTGCTAGATAATTTGCTTATGTGTATCCTAGCTATGGATTGGGGCCTGTGTGTCCCATAGGGCTGTGTGTCCTAAGTACGGAGCTGCGTGTTCCATAAAGGGCTGCGGTCCTTGGCCATTAACTGCGGTTACGGTTTGATTTGTTTACTATAAATTATTCTATGCATTTACATGTGTTATACTGTGATTTACATTTCATACCTGTATAAGAGATTAACTGTTACCCCTGGGGTTCATTCATTTGAACTCCAGACCGCATGGAAGAGACAGGTAGTGGATCGAGATCAAGAGGCAAGATGAAGCTGTAAGGGTTACAGCAGACGGAAACTTTTGGAAAATGCGAGTAGTTAGTCAGAACTTTAACATTTATCATTTGTCCGTTTTGGGATTACTGTATTAACATCCCCTGTGGGATGGATTCGAATCGCGAAAAATTTACCCTCATATTTTCAGACTTAGTTATTTTATGAAATTTTCTTTCCGCAATTAAAGTCGTCCAAAACATTTCGATGCCTGTGCGCGATAACTCTGATAAATTTTGAGTAAGTTAAAATTTTAACTTACAAAATTTTGATTTTTGTGGAATTAATTATGAGTTTTCAAAGTTTGTTTAGGAAATCAGGAAAAAATCATGTTTCAGATTTAAGTAACATCTACTTTTTGAATTTTTTGGGAATTATACGGTCATAAATCGATTTGATGACTATTTTTATCTTAAATTAGACTTATATAACTTTGAATAGAAATTTGAATCACCTCAATTGGAGATCTAGAGAATTAATTATGAATTTTCAAAGTTTAATGAAAATTCTAAGAAATTATAGTTAAGTCCAAAAGTAAGAACCACTTTTAATCCTCTAAAAACAATTTGCGTAGTTAGTTATTTTACTACGCAAGAAGTGACTAATGACAATGATAAACGTTTTAGGCATACTTTGACACCTCTCCTGATACCAACAACTTCGGACGAGTAAGGACTCAAGCTTGAGGTGGGTAACTGTTATCTTATAGACTTGTATGTATGTATCTCATGTATGACTGATCATGGTTGCTAGATAATTTGCTTGTGTGTATCCTAGCTATGGATTGGGGGCTGCGTGTCCCATAGGGCTGCGTGTCCTAAGTACAGGGCTGCGTGTTCCATAAAGGGATGCGGTCCTTGGCCGTTAACTGCGGTTACGGTTTGATTGTTTACTGTGAATTATTCTATGCTTATACATGTGTTATACTGTGATTTTACATTTCATACCTGTATATGAGATTAACTGTTACCCCTGGGGTTCATTCACTTGAACTCCAGACCGCATGGAAGAGACAGGTAGTGGATCAGGATCGAGAGGCAAGATGAAGCTGTAAGGGTTACAGCAGACGGAAACTTTTGGAAAATGCAAGTAGTTAGTCAGAACTTTAATGTTTATCATTTGTCTGTTTTGGGATTACTGTATTAAAATCCCCCTGTGGGATGGATTCGAATCGCGAAAAATTTACCCTCGTATTTTCAGACTTAGTTATTTTATGAAATTTTCTTTCCGCAATTAAAGTCGTTCAAAACATTTCGATGCCTATGCGCGATAACTCTGGTAAATTAGGAGGAGCGTTACAAGTATAATATGTATGGTCTCATTTTAAGTGGGTTGGTTTTCTTATTTTAATACAGTAATAGCTTTTGAGGCAGAGTTCTTTGCCTACTTAGATGCTTTTGAGGCACAGGCATGACTTCCTTTTTTAATTTTAAAATGGCCTTGCTCCATAGGATGCAATTGATCGAACCCTCTTTAAACACACCAAAAAACTGCATATTTCAAGCCTTTTGGTTTATTTGAAGAAACATCTCTCACCCTCCATGTGCTTAATATCATATATGTATTCTTTTGATATGGTGCTTCTTATATGAATATTCATGTTAAGTTGAAGTTTTCTTTTCTTTTATTATTTATATTCATTTACTTTTTAATGCGTTTAAAACTTTCCTTTTAAAAAAAATCTGGAGACGTTGCCTCCGAACCCCCAAATTCCATTACTAATTGTGCACCCACAAACCTAAAATTCTGTGTACGCCACTGACTGTGACAATCCGTCTCTCTCAGTCTTCCTCCCTCTCTCGCTCTCGGTGTCGTTTCTGTGGGTAAATGGCTGGAAGGAAAAGAATGAGAATGATAAAATATCCACTGGCCAAATGGATCAATGAGGGAGCGCATGAGCTGTCAGAAAACACTTGGAAAGAAAATGGGAAGTTTTATTTGAATACAGAAAAGAAGAGGGTGGATAAACACAAAGTGAGGATTGATATCGTTTGCAACTTTGATTTAGAGTACTAAGAGCAAGAAGGTGAACACTCCCATAATCCAATTAGATAGCTTCTTTCTTTTTCTTGACTATCTTCATTTTCCCCCCTTCTTCCTCTGGATCATTATCAATGCTCCAATTTGACATCTTCTTTTTGCTTGACTAATTCCAACTTGGTATTTTCTTCTCTTTGATTTGATGAAAACCTTAGTCGCCTCAAGATCAAATCATAATTTACCACGAATTAAAATGGAATATAGTACAAATAACTCGGGATCGTTCTCTTATCAAGGAGCCTTTTATTTTGAATTCCTTAAGTATTTTGAATTCCCTAGGTTTAAACTAAGTGCTAAAAACAATATTAGAAAAGGGGTTTTGAAATTGATTTTCTCTAAATTAAACTTGATAAAAATATAAAGAAACTAATTCTATTCTTTTTAGTGTTTTTGGAAAATAGTGAATAATGCTTTGGATTAAAAAGGATTAATAATGGATGCTCTTAGTAATGAAGAAGATGACTATCATTTCTTAAAAAAATATATGAGAGTTAAACTTTCATTAAGTCTAAAGAATAACATCAAAATAACACTTGAGTCCAATAATTTCAATCAATAGTAGCTCCTACAAACATAGCAAGCTACTACTTCTTGAGATATTGTTAAAATCCACTTAATATGTAATTAAATTGGGATGATACAAATTATTCTTTTCAATTAGAATGTTCTAACGAACCATTCAAAAACTAAAATTAACTATGAGTACTAATCACAAACATGACAGCAAGCATAATTTTATCAAACATTTAAAGAAATATAGAAACTTGAATATCAAAATAATCATATAATTAAAACTACAATAATCAATCCACATGAACACATAACAACAATCCAAGTCTCACAACTAAATAATGATAAACCTAAATAAGGAAATCAAATATATAGTCTAAACAAAAGATTGAATTAAACAACCCCCTTATTATTGAAGTACAATTGCTCAAACCACAAGTCTCCATCACCAAGAAGCAAAGATTTTAGTCACACATAGCCATGAGATAAACTCTAATACAATCTGGAATCAAACAAGCCGTGAAAACAAGCCTCGCTGGGATTTGGAATTAGCTCGCCGGAATCTGGAATTATGTCGCCGGAAATAAATTCCCAACTTGCAAAAATAACATAAGCTATTAGGAAAGAGGCCTTTTAAAAAAAAAAAAACTCACCTTAACCAAAATGCAAACTTGCATGCAATAGTCGGTCCTTCTCCTCCTTCGACTCTCGCTCCATCTTCCTTCGTTCTCAATCTCTCGTCTCTCACTCTCGCTTCTCTCGAAGACCACTGTGACAGTCCGTCTCTCTAAGTCTTCCTCCCTCTCTCGCTCTCGGTGTCGTTTCTGTGGGTAAATGGCGGAAGGAAAAGAATGAGAATGATAAAATATCCACTGACCAAATGGATAAATGAGGGAGCGCATGAGCTATCAGAAAACACTTGAGACAGGTGGCTGTGATCCCCCACGCTCTCAGCTTGATCTCTGTTTTACTGTTGGGCCTATGGACTGAAGATTGAAGAATGGAATGGGATACCAGATGTAAATGGATGTTATGTGTATTTGGGTATATGGGCTTTGTGTTGAACCAGACCTTTTTTTTTCTGATAAGAAAAAAGTTTTGGAGGGGTTCGACATCAATGCCCCGCTAAGGCTAGGTCACGGCCCCAGGCTCTATGAGCACTTACTGGAGACTTACGAGATCGCCTACCAAATGAGCCCCAGCGACGGCAGAGGGAATCGAACCCACGACCCAAGGACCTAGTCCTGGATCCCTTACTATCTAAATGAATAATACGAGGTAAAAAGCTAATTTGATTCTGTCAATATATATGGGCCAAATGAATAATGAAAACTGATGGAGTATCTGTGCTGTGATGATCTTGCTGGTCCGAAGGAAATGAAGAATGAATTATATGATGAGAAGTAGATGAAATTGTTATAAAAAACAAAAAAAACAAAAACAAAGTAGAAGATGAAATGGGCTGTGGTTCTATAGGCCGACTAAAAAAAAAATGAAAAGTATGTCATTGGGCTTGACTGTGTGTGTAATGTTTGGGCCTTACATTGGTCCAACTTCTCTTCTGGATTTGTAGTGACAAAATTTCTATTTTACCCCTAACATTAACACTTGGTTATCAAATAAATTCCTGAAATAAGTCCTTAATTTAGATAAAGATCTTTTTCAATTTATTTATTTAGGCTATAAAATATTATCTCTAAAATATTTAGGCTAAAATTATTCCCAACAATTTATCCTTAATTTACGAGAAAATATGCCTTTAATTCCAAATATTAATTTTTAACATAATCAAGGCTAAATTTCCATAATTAATCTCATATCATATTTTAAATTATCAAATTCCAAAATTTGGGATGTCACTGACAATTTATGATAAATAGTTGTGGTAAATTGTACAGTTGTGAGATACCTTGTAGCTTTGGATCAATTAATAATGAAGTCCTTATCCTCCATGCTACGTGGCTAGTAATCTCTAGTGTTTCTTCATCTTCTTGTTGCTCTCTCCCTCGCTCTCTCCATTCAGCTTACAACTCTCTGTTCTTCAAAATTCTTCTGCTCTTTCCTAAAGTAACATTTATATATCTCTCATGGCTTGAAGTCTTCTAACAAGAAAAAAAAGGTTGGATATCTTTAATGTTTGTAGTTAGCTGTCTGACTAACAACAAAAAGTCAACAAAAAAAGGAGATTGTTGACAAGGCAAATAGAGCTTATAACTGGGTCTGACATTTCGGTAAGCAAAAAATGGTGCTTGCTTCTCTGCTTTGACTTTGTTCTGTTTTTCATTGCAGTATTTTCAGTAACACAACAATTTCATATTTTAAATTTTCTTTAAATGAACATATATAATTATGAAGAATAGAACTGTACATAATGCATTTATCAGTTTGTTGATAAAACACACATCTCTTGTGTTCCAAAAGGACCTAGCTATATTGATAGGCCTCAACACTTACAGAAGAAGAAAAAGAAAATTATTTGTTGTTTGCATAAACAGAGGAACTCAAACAACAACTCAAAGTCGAGAAGGACAACTTCTCAAAGCTGTTTTACCCCTTCCATTTATTGTGGCAATTGTAAGGCAGGAGCAGAGAACAAGGAGAATGAGGTTTTTTTTTTTTTTTTAATGTGCAATAGACAAATAACAGATTTTTAATTTCCAAGCCTTCAAGTTGAACACTATTTTAAACTATGCCATCAATATTGGTTTTATGAAATGTTTTCATGAATGTGGACCTGAAAGCCATAATGGATTTTATCAGAGCCTTCATGTTTGTGTTTTCGGATTTGAAAGAGCAGATGTCAGTGCTGGCGTAGGAAGCTTAAAAATAAACTCAAAACCATTATACTTCATCTGAAAACATATAATCAAATTAAAGATCAATGGTAGATTCTGATGTCATGCTACTGCTATGTTACAATATACATATACATATACATATATACATACATACATATATATATATATATATAAAGTACCAAATCCAAGTTCATTTAATAAGGCTTATTCGATCTTTCTAAATAAGAATAGAGCCCTACTTATTTTCAGCTAATTAACAGTAAAAGGAAGGAACAATTAACACATTCTCTTATTTTAGACTTGAAACTAAATACCCAACACCACAATCCAAAATCCAAAATTAAAATACCATGGGGACAAGAATTTAGAAATGATAATTCCTTCAATACCAAACATACAGAACAACTACATCAGATACAAATGACAGATTACCATTAATGTTCATTAGACAAACCACAAAGCATCATACAAAAGTAAATATATAGTGCTGAAAGTGAAAATGTTAAGCAACAACACTAAGAAAGAGGAATCAAATACTCTTTGCATGACGTGATGTATTGAACCAGTGAGGCAAGAAAGAGAAATGATACAGAATTGAAATATATGAATGAGAGCACAAGAGAATTGCTCTGGCTCGTTCAGTATTTATATTAAACTGAATACAATATTCTAGAATACAAGAAGAGAATCTTTATAATTGTCAATCATAACTGACCCTATAATCTTGGCAATCATGTATACACAAAATCAGGGAAAGATTGATACGGAAAACAATGTCAATGATATGGAGAATAATGCCAACGCACATAAATGCTAATTACACAAGGCACTAATTACTTACATAAATGCTAATTACACAAGGCACTAATTACGTATTAATTACGTATTACTTTCTCTAATATTCCCCCTCAAATGAGAGGGAGTGACAAGGAGCCCGAGTTTGTTTCTGAAAAATTCAAATTGAGACTGTGACAGCGGCTTGGTGAGGCAATCAGCTACTTGCATAGAAGAAGAAATATATCTAATATCAATCAATCCTGATGCAACTAAATCTCGAATAAAATGCACGTCAACTTCAATGTGTTTACTTCTAGCATGTTGTATTGGATTGGCAGCTAGAGATTTTGCACTCAGATTATCACACCACATGATTGAAGGTCTTTTAATGAACAAACCTATCTCAGCTAGCAGAGAAACTAGCCATTTAATTTCTGCAGAACCATCAGAAAGTGATCGATATTCAGACTCGGTGCTGGACCTAGACACAACCTTCTATTTTCTTGAAGACCAAGAGACCAAATTGTTGCCCAAGAATACACACATACCAGCCATAGATCGTCTATCATCCAAGTCACAAGCCCAATCGGCATCTGTGTAAGCAATAAGCTGCGGATTACTGAAGGGCCTAATACACAGTCCTAGATTGTAGGTTCCTTTAAGATACCGAAAAATTCTTTTTACTGCCTGAAAATGAACTGTTCTAGGCTCAGACAAAAATTGACTAAGCTTATTCACTGCCAACGATATGTCAGGGCGAGTGGTAGTCAGGTATTGTAGGGAGCCTATGGCTCTTCTGTACTCAGTGGGATTGTTCAACAGCTCTCCATCACTAGCAGAGATCAAGCGACCCGTTACCATAGGTGTGGCAACTGGTGCACAATCACTCAGACCAAACTTTTTTAACAGATCCACTACATATTTAGCCTGATTCAAGTAAATACCCGATTTATCTCTGTAAACTTCCAGACCCAGGAAATAATACAAGGGTCCCAAATCCTTCAAGGAGAAGACTTGGTTCAACCGCTTAACAAAATCATTCACAAAAGTAGAGTTATTTCCAGTTACCAAAATAACATCCACATATATGAGTATAAACACAGTCAAGTCTCGGGTCTGAAGCATAAATAAAGAGGTATCATTCTTCAAATTACGAAAACCCCAGTCAAGAAGAGTGAAGCGTAACCTGTCAAACCACGCTCTGGGTGCTTGACGCAGGCCATAGATAGCCTTGACCAGCTTGCAAACATGGTTCGGGTGTCTCTTATCAATGAATCCTTCCGGCTAAGGCATAAAAACCTCTTCTTGGAGAAAACCGTTGAGGAACGCGTTATTAACATCCAGCTGCCGAATTTCCCACTGGAAAGTAACGGCGATTGAAAGAATGACTCGAATTGTGGTGGATTTGACAACCGGGCTGAATGTCTCGCTAAAATCAATTCCGGGTGTTTGTTGGAATCCCTTTGCAACCAACCTCGCTTTGTGCTTCAAAATCGATCCATCTGGTCGAAACTTAGTTTTGAACACCCATTTATTGTCGATTAACTTCTGGTTGTTGAAAGGGACAAGTTCCCAAGTCCGATTTCAAAGCAACGCCTGAATTTCGTCGGACATTGCAGCTTGCCAGACGGAGGAGGAAAGGGCATCACGAGTTGTACGAGGTTCTGAAGCAGTTTGCACAGTGGCTTGGCTATGACCAATAAAAGGATATTTGGGCTTATTTATTCCGTCCTTGGCCCTAGTAGTCATGGCATGTTCATTAATAGGCCTTATTGTCATCGGACTAGCAGCTTCAGCTGAGACCGTTGGACCTGGACCTTCAGCAGAGACCGTTGGACTTGGGTCTTCAAGGGAGCTGGGTACTAGTGTGGAGTCTGATACAGAGTCTGAGTCACCGGGAACCTCAGAAGTTGACTGAGACTCGTTTTCATCTGGACGGACAACAGAGTCACCGAGAGCAGATGTTTCATTATTGGGACTCATTCGAATTATCAGCGGAAACGAGTGCAATTGTTCATTATCTCTGGGATGAGATGATGACGCCATGAATCCTGTCCTGAAAGGAAAATTACTAGAATCAAATACAACATGACGGGAGATGATAATTTTACCATTTTCTTTCAAGCACCGATAGCCTTTCTGTTGTGACGTTGGTCCAATGTAGACACGTTTCTCATTGTGAAACTGAAACTTGTGAGTATTATAAGGCTTGAGGCACGGATAACACGCGCAGCCGAAAGGTTGAAGCTCGTCATACTGAGGTTCTGTTCGTTTTAAACAAAACAGAGGTGTGTCTCCCTTTAGTACCAGTGTTGGTAGACGATTGATCAGAAAAACTGACTGTTGAAAAGCATCGGCCCAAAATTTGAGTGGCATTCCAGAGTGGGCGAGCAGAGTTAGACCCATCTCCACAACGTGCCGGTGTTTTCACTTTGCGCGTCTATTTTGAGCTGAGGTGTACGAACATGTTAACCTAACATTAATGACAGCCTCCTGTGCTATTGATTCAATGGGTTTGTACTCACTGCCATTGTCGCACTGTATTGCCTTAATTTTCAACTCAAATTGATTCTCCACAAGAGTTTTGAAGTTTCGAAAAGCCATTACTGCTTCACCTTTATGTCTTAATGGATATAGCCAAGTGAAACGGCTAAAATCATCGATGAAGTGTATGTAAAAACGATGTCCGCCAGTGGTAAGTACGGGTGAAGGACCCCACAGATCTGTATGTATTAATTCAAGTGGGACAGTAGAACGAGAAACAGAGTCTAGAAATGGCAGAAACTTGGACTTGCCTAATTGGCAAGCTTCACATATATGATCATTAGGAATACTAACTGGAATTGTCTTATTACATTTATTCATAATGAGTCTCAAAACTCTAGAACTAGGATGGCCTAGAATGTGATGCCACTTAAGATATTCACGTTGAGCCTTGTCATCAGGATCAGCCATTAGTGCTCGAGGCTTCACGTCAGGTCTTCTTCCTCTCATCTGATATAGGCCTTCGTTTTGGGTGCCCTGGAGGATCGTCTGATCTATCACTCGGTCCTTCACATCACAGCCCTTGTCAGTAAACTTCACAGAAACTGGGTTATCTCGAATGAGTCTATTGACACTCAACAAATTCTTAGTAGCCGTCGGTACATAAAGAACATCACGAAGGATTAATTCAGAGTTGGTGCAAGGAATAGAAGTGGAGCCAACACCTTCAATAGGACTCTGTGTGCCAGTGCAAGTTGTCAGATGAGACTTACCAGCTGAAACTACTTCCTCAAGTTGATCCGGGTATGGAGTGACATGGTAGTTAGCACCACTATCCATGTACCAAGAGGGGTCTGCAACTGAACAAGAATTAGCATAGTAGGCAGAGGGAGAAGAGTGTGCATGATTATACCCGGCTTGGTCATCACGAGAGTAGCAAGTGGCGATGGTGTGACCCGGACGTTGACAATAAATGCAGAATGGACGACCTCCATGACGGCCGCCACCGCCTCGAGAACGTCCACCCCTGCCTCTGAACGAGCGAGGATTGTAGCCATTGTTGGAGGTATTGTGCCAGGAGCGATTTGCTCCTGTATCAGCGGGTGACTGAGGACGTTGAGCCACATTAATGGTGGGTTGAATGCTTAGTTGGGCAAAATGATTCTGTTGACTGAGTTTAGATTCAAAGGGCAGTAAGGCAGATTGTGCTTCCACCCAAGTCAAATCGGGTTTGTCAATCAACTTCACCGAGATTGCGTTGTATTCGGCATCTAAACCATTCAGCGTATGAAGAAGAAGATCATCAGTTGCAAGGGGTGATCCAGCTAAGGCAAGCTCATCAGAGAGACTCTTTATCTTGTTTAAATACTCCTCCATCTTAAAAGAGTTTTTGCGCATGTTGTGGAGTTCATTCTTGATTACCATGATACGAGCCTTGGTAGACGCACACGTAAGCTCTCGTGCCCCTGTCCAGAGATCGCGTGCCGTCTTAAAGTGGAGCAGCTGCACACCCACCTCGTGGGTCATTGTGTTGCGCAGCCACCCAACTAACAGACGGTCGACAAAGAACCATTCCTTGTACGCTGGATTTGGAGCTCCAGAAGACAGCTTCGAGGAAACAGGGGCGGAGCCATCGATATGAGACTCGAGGCAGTTTCCCTCAATAAGGGGAAGGACGATGGATTCCCAAACCAAGAAATTCGAGCGATCCAACTTGATCGCGGTTGTTTGGCTAGAGGAACTGAATAAGGAATATGAACGAGATGCACCGAAGTGAGAGGCGCCGGAGGCAGCGATGTCGGAAGCGCTAGACATATTTCGCTTTGATACCAAGAAAGAGAAATGATACAGAATTGAAATATATGAATGAGAGCACAAGAGAATTGCTCTGGCTCGTTCAGTATTTATATTAAACTGAATACAATATTCTAGAATACAAGAAGAGAATCTTTATAATTGTCAATCATAACTGACCCTATAATCTTGGTAATCATGTATACACAAAATCAGGGAAAGATTGATACGGAAAACAATGTCAATGATATGGAGAATAATGCCAACGCACATAAATGCTAATTACACAAGGCACTAATTACGTACATAAATGCTAATTACACAAGGCACTAATTACGTATTAATTACGGATTACTTTCTCTAATAAGGCAATGAGGTTTATGAGTCGACTTCATTCCTCAATAAAATTATGGAGCCTACTCGCCTCGTCTCGCAATGAGACTAAGGATGCTTCAACAGAAGCTAACTCATTCCTAAGAGTGGAAGCTTTAGCTTCAGTCTCTTCAAGCTTTCTCATGAGTTCGTTTCCATAACCACAGCTCTCAATGCAGCCATACACGTAACTGAGCCAAGAAGCATCAAAATCAACTGCTTCTAAGGCATTACAACACTCTCTGATGTAGTTTCGATCATCCTCTGTCAAGTCGCATCTTCGAGTAGTCCTCAAAATGCAAGTGACTTCGGTGAATAAGGCAGCGAATGCTCTTCGCCGCTTTGTATTAAACCAATCAAGCACTTTAGGATGACGCTTCAATCCGGCCTCCAAATATGAGTTTTGTTTGGAAATGTCAATCAACCACTTGTCGCTATAAGCACTTGATTCCAGCATTGATGAAGTCATTTGTTCTGGAGCTTTTGAAGGTGATGGATCTTTTGCTTCTGGAAATCAGAAAATAGGATGGGTCAAGTTTGAGGAAAATAAAATAAAATTTCTCCTACTAAAATAAATGCATTAATTACTTGCTCTATCAATTTAAGTTAGATTAAGTGGATCTTGCAAAACATAGCCAATGTTGTACCTGCATCAGGAATCATGGTAGGGTGAACATTTCGAGCAGTTGCACTTAAAGGCTTCTTGACATTGTCCCACTTCTCTTGAGTCTCAATATATGAATTGCATGACGCTTCTAGTGGAATTTTTATGACTACCATGTTAGAATTGTTGGTTAGTGCCTAGTGGTAAGAATACTTCGCAAAGAAAATCAAAAAGAAATAAAGATATAAAACAAGATAAGAATCTGTGTTTTGTGCTGTGGCAAGTTTTGGAGCTTGTGAAAGTGATTGATAAAATTGTTGCTAGAAATTAGAAAATATGATGAATCAAGTTCTAGAGAATTGATTTCGGGCTTGTTCTATTTTGTTTTTAAAAAAAAATTTTGGTTTTTTTTTTTAAAAAAAAACTTGTTTGGAAAACTGTTTTCAAATTTTTTTTTTTGAAAAGCAGGAAAAAAAAAGAAGAAACAAAAAGTTGTTTTTTTTAAAAAAAAAAATAGTTATTAACTTGTTTTTGTTTTTTATTTTTTAGGGTGCCACTTATCCACTATGAACACTACCCTATTAGTGATGACCATTGTGACAGTACCGCCAAATCATTTCAAAACCAGGTTTTTTTCAAACGATATCCAAACATATTTTTTATTTTTTAAAACCACGACAGTAACTGTTTCCAATCATGATAGAGCTAACTGAGATATTTTGAGCAACTAATATGGAAGGCTTCTTGATGCTGTCACACATCTCGAGTCCATATAGATGAATCATGCGTTTTTTCTAGTAAATTTTAATCAACACCATGATAGTTAGAATTGTTAACTAATCCAATATATAATGCCCATTTGGATGGCCTTTTTTGAGGGGGAAAAAAAGTACTTTTTTAATATAAAAAAATACTTTTTTTAATTAATTTACATGTTTAGATGATATTTTTTGAAAAATCAAAAGTCACAAAAAAAAAAAAGGCCAAAGTGCTCCTTTTTTTAAAAAGCTCCAATTTGAAGCTTAAAAAATAAGCACT
This sequence comes from Acacia crassicarpa, assembly GCA_034222035.1. Lineage (NCBI taxonomy): Eukaryota > Viridiplantae > Streptophyta > Magnoliopsida > Fabales > Fabaceae > Acacia > Acacia crassicarpa. The sequence goes on along the minus strand of JAWXYG010000006.1, from coordinate 46,568,072 downwards.
TAAAAAAAGAACTTTTTTTAAAAGGTCATCCAAATGGACCAATAGTAAAGAGTTGAAAAAGAAAAAGCCTAAGATAAGAACCTATGTTTCTTGTTGTGGCAAGGCTCTTTACATCTTGATCAGTTTGAATGGTGTCATGTATTTCTTGAGCTCCATCAACTAAACAAATAGTCACAATAATAAAACCTTTATGAGACAAGAGTTTGTTTAGTATTAAACTAAAGTACTTCCCTTCAAAAAGTGGAAAAAAAAAATCTATTAAGTTTCTTATACAAAGGTTGTGGGTTGGTTGAACATATTCTCGTTAGGACAAAATTAGAGATGCATAAAACAAAATTAGAACCTATGTCTTGTATGGTAGCAGAGCTATGTGCTTATTGAGTTGTTTGAATCAAGGGTTTTTTTGTCTCATTTGCCTCTGGAGTCAAAATGTGCAAACACATAAGTTCAGAAAATAGTTAGAAAACAAAACGACACAAGATAATGGAAAGAAAATAAAATAAAAAAAAATTCGAAAAGTTAAAAACACAGAAAATTAAGGAATAAACTTCCATAAATGTTTGATCCTATACGGAAGCTAAGACGCTACAAAACAATATGATATCAATACCTATAACATAAAGTATGTTAGGACTCAATACATTTTGAGCATCATGACCTAAGAACCTCCCCTTAAATTCGTACTTCTCTCAAGTCCCAACAGCTGGAAACATAATTTCTTAGAAAAATTAGAAAATAGAATGGCACAAGACGTTGGCAAATTTGAAATAATTTTCCCTTTCAACAACTAAAAAAATGCATTACTTCCTTTATAGTTTGGATCTGGAGCCATAGAAGCTATGGCTTGGTTGAACAAATTCTTACTTAGATGAACATCTGAGTCATGTGATTCTTCTAGTTGATTTCAATTAATACAAGAAAAAGTTAGAATCACTAAATAACAAGTTATAGAATAGGGATGGAAAATTGAGAGACAACAAAATGAGATTCATTAAATTAAACCTTTCTTCTGTACTATGGTAATGTCCCATGCATTTTGTGTAGCTTGAACAAAGGGTTTATCAATGCTCTCATACATCACATGAGTCTCAGTAGCTACACAAATAAGTAAAAAAACCCAAAAAGGAAAAAAAGAAAAAAGAAATTGTAACAAAATACACTCAATTTTTTCCTTTCAAAATGTATAAAATGGATTAACATGTCTTCAGTATTTTGAACCAACAGTCTTTGAATGGTTTCATGAATCTCTTTAGCCCCACTATCTGAATAACCATGTTAATTTGTTTTTTAGAGGAAAAAAACAGTGAAAATAGAATAACATAGATTTTGCAAAAAAAGATAAACAAAATAAATTCCTTGGAAAATAGATCTTACTCTCTTCATCATTATTCTTAATAGATGCTGTGGCTTGAACGAGCAAATCTTCACTTAGATGAAGTTGCATATCCTGTGATCCATCTGGTGTGCATTCTAATTCACAAAAGAAACTAATAAACCAAAAAGTACTGTAATCGAGTCATTACATATTAGAGGGCAATTTTATGTTATATATACACATATATATATTGGTGAACAATGGCGATTGAAACAATTTTATTACGTTCTGCTTAGAGAAATTTGAGTTGATTGAACCAATGGCCTCACAAGTCACACCTTCGATGTACATTTTGAGCAAATGGAACTAAAGCCTTGTACATCTCCTGTTTTTACTATCTGAATGTAATTTTTCTATGAAATTTTAGTTAACATAAAAGAAAATTATGTTGATCAAAAGACTATAATAACAAAGACCTATTAAATTGAAAAAAAAAGTTTTAAACACAACAATATTATGCTTCAAGAGAAAACAAGATTAGAACCTGTATCCTGAAGCGCTATGCTTGGGCTTAATTTGCCTTGATGTGTAGCTTGAAACAAGTGCCTCTTAATGGTTTCATCTTGAGTTCCAAGAGCTAAACCTGTAAGTTTTAAAAAATAATAATAAATAAAAAATAATAATAATAAAAATCATTAAACTCTACAAATGGCACAAAATTTTGGAGTCCAAAAGGAAATAGTAAATTTCTTTCATCAATTTCTTTCTCTAATACCAATAGTCATAGAACTGCTTTTCATTATATTTTAATACACAATATAGAAAGCTCATGTTATAAATTAAGTCAAAAAGTACTATAGAAAAGAGTAATGACACACAATAAGGCACTTTAATATGATTTGTGGGCACAATAAGATTTGCACCTGTTTCTTGAACTGAGCTATGAGTTGATGAGCTTTCAGTAGCTTCACAGTATGGTGTTTGAATGGTCTCATTCATCTCATCAGTCCCATTAACAGACAAATTTTGCCAGAAGAAAAATGTTCCAAGATTTGGTAAATTTAAATTGAATTTACTATATCAAAAAAGTAAAAAGAAAGAGGGTTAAGGGGTAATTTTATCCTAGAAGTTTTTTTGGGGCACTTTTGCCCCAGAAAAATAAAAAAAGGGACCAATTTTGCTCTGATTATTATCCCAGTTAATTTTAACCGTTAATTGACCAAATATGCTGAGTTGACAGTCTACATGTCACACACGTCATTTTTATAAAGGTTTAAGTTTGTGTCGGAAGTCCATGTGTCATTTACTTTATCTTCTTTCAAAGTTAGATTTAAAACTAATAGGGCAAATTTGCATCTCAACAAAAATAACATGAATGATATGTTAACTATCAGTTCAACATATTTGGTCAATTAATATTCAAAGTTAACCGGAATAACAACCAGGGCAAAATTGCTTCATTTCTTCCACTTTCGGGGCAAAATTTCCCTTGGTTGAAAACTTCTAGGGCAAAAATGCCCTTTAACCCAATTTTTTTTTATTTAAAAAAAAGTAGTACTGTGGAAATTTTGTGCACAGACATGACAGCAAAGTACTAATATTTTGATTTAGATCCTTCTCACAAATAAAATTTTCAAGAGGGGATTTTCCCTCAATTTTTTCTAGAAAATTACTGTTCCTATCAATCATAATAGTTGCAGTATGGATCGGATGAGCATATTTTCACTTAATAAAAATGGATTTATAAGTCTTCTGATTCACATAATAGATTTTAGTGCATATAAAAGAGAGTTAGAATCTTAATTTTATTGGACTGGACAATGTTATATGTGAGAGTTGTTAGTTGATGCCTATACTATATAATAAATGCGTTAGTTCATAGAGCATAACTAAAACACAATTAATTCAAAGAAAGAAGGAAAAAAAAAAGGTGGAAAAAAATCACACAATATTTTGAAAATTAATATAAATTACATTTACACAAAGTAGAAAATGTATTACTTTTTGGGAAAATTAAAATAAAGGACCTGGAGAAAACTATATTTATTGAGAAAAACCATAAAAATTGTAATTACTTAAAAAGACCAAATATTAAATATAAACTTAAAATTATTAAATTGTATTTAATCAAACCTTCTACATTATATGTTGTATTCATAATTAAAAAAATAAATAAAATTAATAGTTAAACCGCCCTCCATTCACATATAGTATCATCGTATGTTTTTTAAATTTTTATTTTTCACCGGGTTTCAGACTCTTGTAAAATCAATATATTTTAATTAACTATGGTTCAAACTCTTTTTTTTTTTAATTTTTATTTTCAACAATTTATATATTCATATAATCATTAGATCATCTAATTAACAAATACATTATCAAAATGCTGGATTTATATTATCAAGTATCAACATTGACATCAATTAAACACTTTTTACAAAAATAAAAGCTAAATTCATTTCAATTTTTTCTGGATATAATAGATTTTTTAATTTTATTAACATTAAATGAATTTTTTAACCCACATAATTTTCTTTTAAATTCAAAATGAGTCATATAAACTTTCTTAGTCTGACATATATACTAAATTATAAAAGACTTTGTGTTTTATTAAAATCATACAAATTATACTTTTGACAAAAATTGAAGAAGGTGTTTTTTTTCATAGATATCTATGCAAGCTGTGAAAAATGAAACAGGAGAAAACTTTTATTTAATTTTGTGAAATTTAGAATTTTATATTAGTTTTAAAAATAGGGTGTGGAAGAGAATGAAGAACATTTTCTTAGGGGTAGTTTAGTATTTTAGTTTTATACTTTTTGCATTTGGTCCTTCGAAGTAATTACAATTTTTGTGGTATTTCTCAATAAATATATTTTCCTCTAGGTCTTTCATTCTAATTTTCCCTTACTTTTTCTATTGTCGACCACTGTGACTTGGCTAGACAAATTATCATAGAAATAAATTTGAGTAATATACTCCAACTCATATAATAATAATAATAATAAATAATCATCATTATCATCAATTAATTAAACCAGTGATATGATTATTGTACGAGAGAACTATTGATTATAGAAAATCAGTTTTAAGACATTTATAACATATTGAACCTAAGAAAAAGTACCTGCATCTTGAACACTGATAAAGCTAAATTTGTTTAGAGCGTCCTGAACGAAATCTCCCTCAATAGTTTCATGCATCTCTCGGGTCTCAATAACTAAAAAGGCAATTATTTTTTAAAAAATGAGCCAATTTTTTGTAAAATACCAATGAATTATTCCTTCTAAATAAATAAAAATAAAAATATCGCATGACAATATCAGTACCTGCATCAACTTTCGTAAACTTTGATGTGTTTTGACTAGCACGATCCAAAGTCTCAGTGATTTCTTCGCATAAATTTTGAGTGCCGATACCTAAATCAATAAAATATAGAATATGACATGAAATAATAAGAAAATAAGGTTAACTTAAATTGGCGACTGAACTTCGTAGGGGTTTTTTATGTGTTTGGGGAGTGGGTTTTTGTCGTTTGTTTGGGAGTTTCATTTTAAAGGGAGATGAAAGGAATGAGAAGGGAGAGTTTTAGTAGCCTCTTTCCTAATTTGTAAGTTTTAAAAATAAGAGGGAGGAGAAATCAGGGATTTTTATAAATCTCCAAAAACCCTCTTTCTTCTAAAAAATTAAGTTCCACCAATATAGCGGGTTTTAAGAGGGAAAATAGATTAATTACTTTTTTACCCTCAACTACCACCACCATCACCCTCGTTCACTGCCACCACCATCACCGCCCCCACCAAGTAGTTTGAGAAAAAAATAATAATAATGTACTAGGATTTTCTTGCTTAGAACTAGTCAAATAGCTTTTTTAAAAACAAGAAAGATTTATGGATGTGTTACTTTTTAACACAGAATTTAGAATAACAGGATTAGGTCCTTGGGTCGTGGGTTCGATCCCCTCTGCCGTTGTTGGGACTCCTTTGGTAGGCAATCTCGTAAGTCCCCAGTAAGTGCTCATAGAGTCCGGGGCCATGCCCTGGCCTTGGTGGGGGACTGGTGCCGAACCCCTCCAAAACTTTTTAATACCAAAAAAAAAAAAATAGAATAACATCATTTAATCTCTATAGATTTTAAAATAACAAATCATATTCAATTTCAATTTTAAAATAACAAATCATTATAGAGAGAGAAATATTTCTTAGAGAGAGAAAATATTTTTTTAGGGGAAACTATTTTTTGAATATAAAAATTACATAAATAATTTTTTTTAGAAAATTTAAATTTATTTGTAAAGTATAATAATTATATTAATTTTTTAAAAAAATGATTGGTAAAAATAACTCATTAGTCCTCTATCTTCTTCCCTTATTATTTTTTTAACTCCTAAATAAGGACAAGAAATATCCTCCATTTCCCTTTCCTCCCCTTCCCTTTTCCTTACATTCCCTTCCTTCCTCTCCCCTCCAAACTCCCAAACAAAGCCTAAGGGAAACTGGACATTGATGGGATGGGCTTCAACATTTTCAAGTTCAAGTGTGAGTTTCCTAAAGTGGCAACTAGAGTTCTTGACGATAATCCATGGGTTGTAAAACATTTTATGTTGGCGATTCAACGCAGGAAACCATATCTTTGTGATAGTGAAATTCAAGTGGACAAATGCCCTTTTTGGATTCCGTTACATGATGTTCCTCCACTAGTAGGGAAAATGAAGGAGAATTATATTCTGTTTGCCAGTAGAATCGGGAATGTAATGGCGATGGAGTATCCTGATGATAATTGTGTGGCTGCTCGGAGAATTTGATGTGGGACGATCTCTGGTACGGTACCACGCTTCTTAATGCCAAGACCTGATAACTTGTGGCCAGTTTGAGTAAGAATTAAGTACGAGAAACTTGCTCAGTTTTGTTTCAACTGCAGGAAACTGGGGCATGAAATCAGAAACTGTGAGAATGAGGAAGAAATTCAAACTGAAGAGGAAGGGGTGTTCGACTCGTCCATCTGTGCACCTCTGATCAAAGGTGGTCGTTTGAGTTCGGTGACCGTGAACTCGGAGGCGACGGCAAACATTCAGAATGTGCATGGGAAAGTGGAAACATTAAAGACACGTGAGCGGGATTTTTGATGGGTCCAAGGTGAACCATCGGGAGCCAAACAGGCGAATGTTTCTGGGAGATGCAATGACGTCATCAAAGGGCATATTGGTCCAGATAATTCCACCTACATCAATCAAAACGTGTCGTATAGTTTTATTTTGACTGAGAAAATGGGCTTGGGCTGTACCCCTGAGATGTTTTGAAAGAATGGGTGGAGTGGGTCAATCACTTGTGAATTTTATGAAAGTGGAAAAAATAAGACGAAAGTTGGGTTTTGATAATGGTGTGGTGTTTGAACCTGTAGATCGTTTGGGATGCATAAGTTTATGGTGGAAAGCTGACGTGAAACTTAATGTTAATGTAATGGACAGATTTTTTATACATGTGGATAAAGTGAGTATTGGGGAAAAGATGTTGGTTCTTTTACATTTGTTTATGGGCCTGTGATTGAATCTATAAAGCTTGATTTTTGGAGAGATTTGGAGCTTTTTTATACCTTGTGATGGCACCCAATGGATTGTAGTTGGGGATTTCAATGATATGTTATATCACTCCGGCATGGAAGGAGGCATACCAAAATCAAGCAAAGAACTGGATAGATTTAGAAAATTTATGATGAATTGTGACATGTTTGAATTGGAATCTAAAGGAAATCATTTTACATGGTTCAACAATAGAGAAGGGAGAGATTTTATAAAGGAGAAACTGGATAGAGAAGTAATTAATAGTGATTGGAGAACATGTTTTGCTAGAGGGCAGTGACAGGTGCTCGAAGCTATTGGTTTAGATCATTGTCCTTTGTTTGATGAATTTGATCATGAAAAGGAAAAGGCGACATGGACATTTAGGTTTGATGCGCGATGGTTGGCACATCCGGAGTTAATGGAATGGGTAAAGAAGATTTGGATTGGAAGAGGAGATAAGGTTATGCTACATGACTTTGTCTCAAACATTCATAATCTCACAGAAATTTTAGAAATTTTAACTGCTTGGAGCAAAAGGGAGACGGGAAATGGGTAGAAGCTTTTAAACAAATTGTTGGAGAGGGTGAATACGGCAATGGAATGCTGATACAGCAAGGGAACTTGCTGATTTTAAGAGACAAATTAATGATTTATGGCAGCAAGAGAAATTGTACTGGGCTCAAAAGTCAAGATTACAGTGGTTAGAATTTGGGGATAAAAATACAAAATTCTTTCATTTGATCACTGTTAATAGGAGGCATAGAAATAAAGTTACAAGGCTGAAAAACAATTCTAGCGAGTGAATTGATAGTGAAGAGGAAATTGGAAATTTTGTTCAATGTTTTATGAGAATTTATTCTCAACATTAGGAAGCAGAAATTTTGATGAAATATTGAACTATGTCACTAAGTCTGTTTCAGTTGAAGATAATCAAGAGTTGACCTGTGAAATATCTAATGATGAAGTAAAGCATGTTGTGTTTGAATTAGGTGCGTCCAAGGCTCCGCGGATGGTTTCACAAGATTATTCTATCAAAAATCATGGGAAACTGTTGGAAATTAGGTATGTTTTCCTGTCAGAAAATTCTTTAATTCAGGTTTTCAATTGAATGATATTAGTTGTACTGATCTCGTTCTTTTACCAAAAGTCAAAAGCCCAAAATCCCTGAGTGATTTCAGGCCTATTAGCTTATGTAATTTTTCATATAAAATCTATTCTAAAGATTTAGCTAATAGTCTTAAATCTATCCTCAACAAAGTGGTGTTGGAAATCAGATAGATTTTGTTCTAGAGAGGCTAACTTAGGATAATATTATCATTGTTCATAAAGTTTTTCATTATTTGAAGTGTAAATTCTGTCGTCCTCAATTAATCATTAAATTGGATATGAACAAAGGAGTGGAATGAGATTTCTTATTGCTATTCTTTTGAAAATGGGTTTATCCAAGGAGTGGGAGGGAAAAAAAAAATTGGTGCATTTCCTCAGTTGATTTTTCTCTTATGGTGTTTGGTAAGCAAATGCACAACGTAAGCTATCGGAGAGGTTTGAGACAAGCTGATCTACTCTCACCCATTTTGCTCATTCTGGTTAGCAATGTTCTATATTTGGTAATTGATAAATGGGAACTGGAACGGAAGATTGTAGGTGTTAAAATTGCAAGGGATTGCCCTCCCCTGACTCATTGTTGATTCGTAGATGATTCTGTATTTTTTCTGCAGGCTGAGACTGAAAATTGTAGAAATTTGAGACATTTTTTATATCTGTTGCTCGGCCTCGGGATAGATGATTAATGTTAACAAGTCCTTTTTGTATTTTTCTCAGAGCACTGAGGCTTTAATAAGGGAGGAAATTGGACAAATCTTCCAAGTTGCAACTTTAGATATTCCAGGTAATTATTTCAGTCTTCCAATTACATTGGGAACGTCGAAGATCCAAGCTTTTAACATTGGGAACATCAAAGATCCAATTACATTTGTGATTCATAAATTGAAGAAGTGTACTCAGGGATGGAAGAAGGATTTGTTATCCAATGCTAGTAGATAGGTATTAATAAAGTCTGTTGCTAATGCAATTACTGTTTATTCTATCTTGTTTCTTATTCCCTAAATCTGTGCTTAGGCGATTAGAAGGATTGATTAATGAGTTTTGGTGGAAGAGTTCTAAAGATAAAAAAAAGATCCATTGGGTTTCCAAGGAAAGGCTTTAGAGGGATAGGCAAGAAGGAGGGTTGGATTTCAAAGACTTTAATGCTTTTAATCTTGCTTTGCTTGCTAAGTAAGGATGGAGAATTTTGTAGGAACCACAGGGTTTGACTTCTCAAGGCCCTCTATTTTCCTAGACGTGATTTTCAAAAGGCTCAAAAGGGCGGATCATCCTCGTGGGTATGGAATAGTATATTGGCTGGGCGATCTCTTTTAGAAGGAAATATTGCTGCAAGAATTGGGAACGGTGTGAAGATCAAAGTTTGGGGAGACCCAATAAACTTATATCACCATTCCTGATCCAGCTTTTTAAAAAATTAAAAGTTGCAGATTCGATTATAAATGGAAAGTGGTGTCTGGGATTGATGAATTTCTCTCTGCTCCTGAAAGAGATGCAATTCTGAAAACTCCTTTACCTCTTGGTAGTAGAAATGATACATGGATCTGGACAAGGGTTGAGAAGAGTTTGTATTCAATGAAAGAAGGCTATAAAGTGGCAAAAACTAGTCTTTTTCTGAATGGGGGTGAATCCTTGAAAACTTCTAGTTTTAATTCCAGAAGACTTTAGAAACAGGTATGGAAGTTGAAAATTCCCCAAGAGATTAAATTTTTCATGTGGAGGGTGCTGTCAAAAGCTACCCCAACTGTGGAAAATTTATTCAAGAGGAATTGTGGTGTGCAACTAAATTATGTTTGATTTGTAAAAATTCTACGGAAGATGAAACTAATCTATTTTTACATTGTGAATGGGTGAAAAAAGGTATGGTTTGGAAGTTTCTTGTCCATCCGAACACCTGATTCTCCTTATTCTGATTTAAAATCATGGCTAGCAATGCTGTTTACTCATGATTGCTGTTCTCAATGGCAATAAGTATAGTGGCAGTAATTATCTGGTTCCTTTGGAAGAAAAGGTGGGCTTCTTTGTTTGAGGGACAATCTCTTGATCCTAGTTTTGTCTTCTTGCAAGCAGAAAATTGGCTACAAGAATTTTGGGATGGTAATGGGTGGAGCAAAGCTGAGGAGGGAGGGCTCCAGTTGATGGCCAGAATGTTTCTTCCACTCACAAATGGCTAAGACCAAACGGTAATACTCCGAAAATTAATACTGATTGCTCATTCATAGAAGAATCAAAATCTTCCTCAATTAGTTTTGTAATTAGAGACCTCAATGGTTGGATGGATGATGGCAATCATAAACTGGTCTCTGCAGATTCTACTTTGATGGCAGAATGTAAGGTTTTATTTGAAGCTATGTCTTTTGTTTGGCATAATTAGCTGGATGATATAGTGTGTGAAACGGATAATCTCTCCTTCGTCAAATGCCTTAATGAGTCTATGGTGTCTCCTGAATGGAGATGTGAACTAATGTTGGAACACCTCCTCGATATGGGGAAACTAATTTGGAACCATCTTGTGCAGTGGATTCCCAGGGGAGCGAACAAGGTAGTTAATTGAGTTGGCAAGGCTTCAAAGAAGGGGTCGTGTCCAGGCCATTGGTGTTAGGAAATATCTATATTAGGCAATATACATATTAGGAAATATCTATATTAGGCAATATATTAGGAAATCAATCTCCATTAATAGTGATTAAGAGCCATCAATTCTGAGGCTCCTCTTCCTTGTATAAATACGTCTCTCTTATACATGAATAGAAATGACATTCATATATATTTCTCTCTCTGAATTCTACATGGTACCAGAGCTTTAGGTTCCATTTTCTTGTTTGTTTTTGCACTGCCGTTCTTCTGGTTTCTGGTTTCCCTCTTCTGGTTTCTGGTTTGCTGGCGACGGACAGAGAGAGAAGGAGGGAGTGTTCGATTTTCGTTTTGGGTGGTTTCAGCAGACACGCGCCGCCCCACGGTGTTCAGGAGGCTCCGATCGGCGGAACCCAGTTGTCCGATCGTTTTTCCGACAGCGCGTGAAGGTACACGCGCCACCCTAAGCTCCGCCGTCCGTTACACGCGCCGGAGCGTGAGGGAGTTTTCCGGCGAGATTTGTACCGCCGTTTGCTGTTCTGGGATCGACTCCTGATCCTCGTCTTGTCCCAGGTGGTTTCGTGCTTCTCTTCTGGGTTTCCGGTGACTGCTCTTTCTTTTGAAGGTTCTGTGCGTTTTTTTTTTGTTCTGTTTGGCTTGCTGTTTGCTCTGTTTGAGGGCTGCTGTGGTGGTAGTATTGTGGTATTGTTGTGTTGGCCCTTGTGTGGCCCTTGTTATTTTTGGGCAGCTAGTGTGGCTGCTGTGCTCTGGTTTTTTTTGTTGGTGGAGGTTTCTTGCTTTTGCAGACTTTCAATCTTTGATTTGCGTCTGCTATTTCTCTTGGTTATTTCTTATGGCTGAGTCTAAACCTAGTAGTGTGACTGAGATGGTTCCGGTGTCCAACAAAATTACTGACCATAAGTTGAATTGGACCAATTATTCGGACTGGATCAAGACCATTCGAATGCATTTACTCAGTATTGAAAAGGAGGGCCATTTAACTGAGATGCCCCCTAAGGATGATTCTAAGATGACATGGGCTCGTACAGATGCCAGGCTCTTCTTACAAATTCAAAATTCCATTGAGAGCGATCTTCTTCCTTCGGTTAGCCATTGCAACACTGTTAAAGAACTTATCACCTATTTGGAGTTCTTGTATTCTGGGAAAGGGAACATTACTAGAATTCATGAAGTGTGTAAAGGGTTCTATCGGGCTGAGCAGCAAGATCGGCCCCTGAAAAGTTTCTTCATAGAATTCAACAAGATGTATGAGGACATGCGGCGGTTGATGCCGCCAACAACTGATCTCCAGGCATAAATCGATAATATGGAGAAACAGGCGATTATGAGTTTCCTGACGGGTCTTAACCCAAATTATGAGACGGTTCGATCTCAGATATTGTCTAGCTCCGAGCTTCCTTCGCTTCAGGATGTGTACTCTCGTGTGTTACGGGCTGATAGTATAGCCCATCCGGCTCCCAACTTGAATGCTAGTGCTCTAGCTGGTCGCGGTCCACCTGACACTCGGAACCAGGGTTCCTCGCGCCAAAGACATGGTCCACCTCCTGTTTCTGCTGCTCTGGCTCCTAGGATCCCTGGCCCACAGAGGCCCGGTAACAATCCTCCCAGTGGGATTATCTGCTATTATTGTAAGGAACCCGGTCATACAAAGCGTTATTGTCGGAAGTTACAACAGCAGCAACAAAGGCAACGTGGATCTGCTCATATGGCTCAATCCTCTGAGATCACTGATCCTGCCCCCTCAGAGCCAACTGCACTTGCTACAGGTAACTTTGATTCATGCCTTGCTACTTCTTCTTCGAAGTGGATCATCGATTCCGGGGCTACTGACCATATGACAGGTAACCATCAATTGTTCTCTTCTTATGCACCTTACGCCAACCCTTCTTCAATCACACTTGCCAATGGTTCTTATACCCGAGTCCTTGGATCTGGGAATGTTACACCTACTCCGTCTGTCTCATTATCTTCTGTTCTTAATGTCCCTGACCTTGCTTTTAATCTTTTATCCCCTAGTAAGCTGACTCGTCAGTTAAACTGTTTTATCTCACTTTTTCCTTACCATTGCTTAATTCAGGATCTTACGACGAAGCAGATTATTGGTAGGGGGTACGAATCTGGCGGCCATTACCTTCTGGATGATCGGGTGCCACGTTCCATTGCTTGCTCTGGTGGTCTCTCTCCTTTTGACATTCATTGTCGGTTGGGTCATGTGTCTTTGTCGTCTTTAAAGAGGTTGTATCCTCAATTTCAGCATTTGTCTTCTTTAGAGTGTGAGTCGTGTCAGTTTGCTAAACATCACCGTGTTCATCTGGCACCTCGCGTCAATAAACGGGCTGCGTCCCCTTTTGCTTTGGTTCATTCAGATGTTTGGGGTCCGTGTCCTGTAGAGTCCAAGTCTGGTTTTCGATACTTTGTTACTTTTGTTGATGATTTCTCTAGAACCACCTGGCTTTATCTAATGAAAAATCGTTCTGAGTTGTTTTCTCATTTTTGCCATTTCTGTGCTGAAATCAACACCCAATTTGGTGTTTCTGTGAAAACTTTACGGAGTGACAACGCTAAGGAATATTTGTCTGCCCAATTTCACAACTATATGCTTCAAAATGGCATAATTCATCAGTCCTCATGTACGGATACGCCAGCTCAAAATGGTGTTGCCGAACGGAAAAACCGGCACTTATTAGAGGTTGCCCGCGCTCTCATGTTTCAAATGAATGTTCCCAAACCGTTCTGGGCTGATGCTGTGTCCACTGCTTGTTTTCTCATTAATCGTATGCCGTCTCCTGTCCTTAGTGGTGCCACTCCCTACACCACCTTGTTTCCATCCAATCCTGTTTTTCCTGTTGATCCCAAGATTTTCGGGTGTGTTTGCTTTGTTCGTGATGTTAGACCTACCATCACCAAACTTGATCCCAAGTCTCTAAAATGTGTCTTCCTGGGATATTCTAGGGTTCAAAAGGGTTATAGATGTTATTCCCCCACTCTTCGGCGTTATCTGGTGTCCACAGATGTTAACTTCCATGAGTCAACCCCGTTCTTTCCTGTCTCTGTCTCTGCTCCTCCTTCCCCTGACACCACTGATAGTCTTGATGATGTATTAATCTATAAAGTGCAGTTGTCACCAGTGCAGGCACCAGAACCGGAACCCGCTAAACCACCTATCTATTATGTGTATCGGAAGCATCCCAAGGCAAGTCATGGCACTAACCAGGTTCCAACCCCCCCAGTACCTGCTTCGACGTCAGATCCAGTAGAAGTTGCATCCTCTCCTGTCTCTACCCCAGTCCCAGTGACTATGCCTGACTCTCCTGACTCCACATCAGAGTCGGAGACTGTACTTGACTCTCCTACTTCTACTGACTTGCCCATAGCCATCCGAAAAGGTAAGCGATCTTGCACCTACCCTATCTCGTCTTTTGCTTCCTATAATCATCTTTCTCCTCAATCATGTTCTTTCATAGCTTCCTTAGATTCTATTACTATTCCCACTAACCTTCACCAAGCCTTGACCCATCCCGGTTGGTGCGCTGCTATGAAGGAAGAAATGATGGCCCTGGATAAGGCAGGAACCTGGAATCTCGTTGATTTACCTCCTGGAAAGAAAGCTATTGGATGTAAGTGGGTGTTCGCAGTCAAAACAAAAGCTGATGGCACCTTGGAACGTTTGAAAGCTCGACTGGTTGCCAAGGGTTATGCTCAGACCTATGGTGTTGATTACTCGGAAACCTTCTCCCCTGTGGCAAAATTGTCCTCTGTTCGTCTCTTCATTTCTATGGCTGCCAACTATGGTTGGGATCTTCACCAGTTGGATGTTAAGAATGCCTTTTTGAATGGAGATCTTCTAGAGGAGGTATACATGGAGCAACCGCCTGGCTTTGTTGCTCAGGGGGAGCGTGGGAAGGTATGTCGTCTTCAAAAGTCTTTATATGGCTTGAAACAGAGCCCTCGTGCTTGGTTTGACAGGTTTAGCTCTGTGGTAAAGAAATTTGGCCTGAGCCAGAGTAAGTGCGACCATTCTGTGTTTTATCAACAGACAGATGCTGGGATGATTCTGTTGGTGGTATATGTTGATGATATTGTTATTACGGGTAGCAACGCTTTCGGAATCTCTTCACTGAAGGCCTTTCTCAATTCTCACTTTCAAACTAAGGATTTGGGTTCTTTAAAGTACTTTCTCGGGATAGAGGTTATGAGAAGTAGGAAAGGCATCTGCTTGACCCAGAGGAAGTATGTTCTTGATCTTCTAAAAGAAACTGGGAAACTGGGAGCATCACCGAGTAATTTTCCCATGATCCCGAATCCCTTCTTGGACCTTGATGACAGCATACCGTTTGATGAATTACCTGAGGATAAACGAAAGAAAATTAATCCAGAAAAAATCAAGCCATTTGCCCATCCTGAGAGATACCGTAGGTTGATTGGGAAGTTAAACTATCTCACGGTAACCCGCCCTGATGTGACTTTTTCAGTTAGTTACCTTAGTCAGTTCATGGCTGCACCAACAGTTGCCCAGTGGGAGGCTTTGGAACATGTCTTACATTATTTGAAGGGTTCACCTGGTCGTGGTGTTCTTTATACAAATCATGGTCACAACAAGGTTGAATGTTTTTGTGATGCAGATCATGCAGGGTCGAAGGCTACTAGAAGATCCACCACAGGATATTGTGTGTTTGTTGGTGGAAATTTAGTATCATGGAGGAGTAAGAAGCAAGATGTGGTTTCTAAATCAAGTGCAGAAGCTGAGTATAGAGCCATGTCTCAGTCTGTGCAAGAAATTATGTGGATTTACCAATTAATGAAGGAGGTTGGTCTTGCTACGTCATTACCTGCGAAGTTGTGGTGTGATAACAAAGCTGCTCTACACATAGCCTCCAACTCTATGTTCCACGAACGAACGAAACATATTGAGATTGATTGTCATTTTGTGCGTGATAAGATCAAGGATAATTTTATTTCCACCGGACATGTGCGGTCTAGTGATCAGTTGGGTGATCTTCTAACTAAGGCTTTAAATGGGACTCGGGTTGAATATCTTTGTAACAAGTTGGGCTTGATTAATATCTACGCTCCAACTTGAGGGGGAGTGTTAGGAAATATCTATATTAGGCAATATACATATTAGGAAATATCTATATTAGGCAATATATTAGGGAATCAATCTCCATTAATAGTGATTAAGAGCCATCAATTCTGAGGCTCCTCTTCCTTGTATAAATACGTCTCTCTTATACATGAATAGAAATGACATTCAGATATATTTCTCTCTCTGAATTCTACAGGTCACAAGACCACTACCAGATCTAATGAGCATATTAATATCTGATTTGAATGTTGATAACTTAGATACTGGCTAGTTTTTTGGTGTTTCATTGAGTTTTCTGTCATGGTTGTCTTATGGACTTCGTTTGTTTGGTTTGTTTTCTATCAATGAAGATTACTTCTGCAAGCAAAGGGGAAAAAGGGTGAACTTGAGAGCTATAATATAGAAAGCCACTAGAGTATTTAATCAAGGGAAGAAAATTAAGCCAAAATTTAAGTGGTATAATGATTATTTATGAATAAGAAGAATAAAAGAGTCATAAATCTTAATAAGTACCTATATGTGGAGTAGGAAGTCTGTGCATTTCTTGCTCCCCTGAATTAACAATCTCATGAGCCTTTGATTCATCGAAGCTTAATGCTCTGCTTCTACTCGCACTCTTTTGATGCGTTTGATTATTTTCTACATCAATAGTTGAAGATTCTTTGTAGTCACCTTCAACTCCTTCTCCTTTTGTCTAATTGAGGCAGGCAAGAAAATATCTTATGATAACACTGAATGCGCATTTACATTAAATAGTTCTGTCATAATAAATACTACGTATTAACTAGAGCACAATACACCTGATAGCAAGAAATTTATAATGACGTGAGAATTAATATGCATCGTGGACAATTAGCCAACAAAATGCTTATTTTTTCTGGCAATATTTTCAGATCCACCAATAAATATATTATGAACATTTTTTATTACTGAATTATTTTGTCTTAAAATTATCCTCTTTTTTTTTTTTTAGATAGAGGTCACAGACAAAGCTGATGTTATCACCTGAGGGGTGAGATAGAAATAAAAAAACAAGAAGATAAGAAAGGAATAAAAATTTTAAGAATTTACTTTTTCAACTTACATACCTTGTCTATGAATAATTGTTTAATGGTGGTGTTAAGGTCCTGTTTCCAATGTTTCTTTCCATTTTCCACTTCCACTAATTTCAAAAATGGAGCAATGATGACTCCAGATGAGAAATTTTGCATTTTGGGGCATCCTATCACTTGTAGTGTCACCAAAGATAGGAATATGAAGGTGGTGTGTTTTCCAGAGTAAAAGCTTTTGAAGCTTGATAAACAATTGAGTTCCAAATACTTCAAGTTTTCAAATGTGATTTCTTCTTTTGATTGTCCTTCATCATCCGTCACCACAACCTCCTCTAGCATCCCACAATTCTTGACTCTTAACCATTTGAGGTGGATGAGACTTTTGGCAGTGCAACTTGTCATAAAGTACATAAGCCCATTGCAATCTCCCACTTCCAAGTAAGTTAAATTTTTGAAAGATGTAGAAGGTGGTGCCAATCTTATTATCCTTGAACATTCCCACATACACAGCTCTTCAAGGTTTTGAACAAGCGGATGTGATGCTGAGTCATCATCATTCCATATATCCTCAAGCTGCTCCAATTGATATAGCCACAACTCCTTAATTTGTGTGGTGTTTCCAACACTACAATCACCAAATTCTTTTGAAATAAAGAGTGTTTCAAAAGAGCTATAACGTGTTTGAAGTAATATCGTAGCTGGAAATTTTTGGATCAAATTACTTAGAAATTTTGCTGGAGTTTCTTGAAAATATTGCAAACGAAGTATTTTTATCCTTTGAAAGAGTGTTTTCTCATAATTTCCATTCAATATCTTCCTACCATCCTTTTCATTTAGTGATAGCTCCTTCAAGTTTTCCGATACCTAAAAAGACAATAATTTGTTTATTTCATCATTTAATCAATTAACAAGTTAACACAATTGATTTCTTGGTAAAGCACATATATAATTATAGGGTATGTATTTAGTCATCACATATATAGTTGTACTATATATGTCTACTAGATTGCCTCAACCATCATTTTGTTTAAAATTAAATAAACTAAAATAGATAAATAACTAAAAAGGGAGGGTGCATATACCTTTTCAATATGAAATAAAGCTTGTTGGATTGGCAAGTCAACACAAACCCCTCTATGCTGCTGGGAATCCACTTGTCCAAATCTAAATACTTGCAATGCTTCACATCGGTAAACATTTAATACCTCCAATGAAGGACACTCTAGAGTATATCTTTTTGGATAGAAGTCATTGACCTGCATCAAACATATTAGCCTAAAGATTCTTAGCATAGGAAAGTAAAACTCAAGCTCCTCAAATCCTTCTTCATTTGAAACAATGTTCTCAACACCACAAGACTCAATGTTTAGCTCTTCAAGCTGCCTCAACTCTGGGCATAATGATGGTGAAAACACATATTTCAAGTTTGGGCATTCATCAACTTGAACAATTTGTAAATTCCCAAAGCTGAATATTTCTCCTACTTCTCCGTTCCATATGTGTTTCAAATTTGGGAGCCCCGAGAGTGTTAGTTTTTTCAACCCACTAACTCCCTTTGATTCCATTGCTTTGTCATTCAATGCTTTTACATCAAATACTGCTTCTAATGATTCACACCCTAGAGTTGCAAATGCTCCATTCATATATCCTGGAAATATTTTCTCAATTTTTTCACAATTTTTTACTTCCAGTGTCTTAAGGCAGGCCAAGGAATTTGAAGCCAGGTCGAGATGCCATATTGTCTTTAAGCTCTGCATGTCTTTTATGATTATTGCTTCCAATTTGGGAAAAAGCACCTGCCATCCATTTGCAAGGTTATGAGTGACAAAAAAAAAAAAGAAGTAGAATGTAAATCATTTTAAGTGTCTGCTACTTTGATACCACAATGATCTTTCAAAACGACACGATTTTCTTATCACAAAAAGAAAAACACTACACTTTTTTATGGTTATACAAGAATCTGATTCTATTTAAGTTTATTTTAATTTCATACCAACAGCTCTTTCAAAAGTACATTTTTGAATTTCAACTTTATAAAGCAAGACTATGACTTATAAAAATTACTACAACTACCCAACAAAAGTCTAGTTGGTTCAAATTCAACTATTTACCTCTCCTATTGCCACACCATTTATCTCCTCTGTAGCAATTATCTCCTCCATCATATCACATTTACTTATTTCAAGTTGCTTGAGATTCGAAAGCCTTCCAACCATAGAGGATGAGAATAAATACTTCAAGCCACTGCAATCCTCTACAGTCAAGTTGGCCAAATTATGGACCAAATAAGGTGCCGAAGAGTCATCCCATATTTTTTTCAAATTGATCGAACTCAACTTCAAAGTCTCCAAATTAGAAAATTTAACCTGTGAAAGAAATAGTTTCAGTTTCATTGTCGTATACTCAGTAAAACAGTGTGCACATAATGTTAATGTTGGGAATTTCGATTAACCATGGATATCCCAAAATTGACATCCAAAAATTGACATCATTCATTTATAAGAGTATGCTGATAAATTTTGTTTGAGCAAAATTAAAGTAAAATGTCATTTCTCAAATAAAAGAAATTATCAATCGTTGGATATTGCTCAACTTGATTGGTATATATAAAAAAAAATTGAATGTACCTTGGCACCGAAAAATGGTGCTGAAATATTAACCATCCACAAGTTCTCCGTAGTTCCTGGAGAAGACATCAACTCATGAGAGCAAAAATAGTCAATGATTGGCAAATATTGCAAACTCAACGAGCGTAATGGAAGAAACTCAATCTCCTCATCAAAAGTTTTGTCGCTATCTGTACTTTCTACAGAGATAATCTTCTTCATAGAATTACATTCAGAAACTTCAATCTCAACAAGTTGAGAAAAAGCTTTGACCATAGAAGCAGAGAAGAGATATACCAATTGGTCACAACTTCTTACTTTGACAATCTTGAGTTTGCCAAAAGAATTATCCCTAACAGAGCTATGACATATCTTCACCAATTTATTAAGATTGTGGAGTATCATTGTCTCCAATTTTGGGAAGAAAACATGAGTTTGAATCCTCATTGGGTCGACAATATGTTGAATTTCTCCATTATTTTGGATGTGCAAATGCCTAAGCAAGGGAAATCCTTCACCATTCAATTCAAAAAGCACATTCGAAATGCCACTTATTTCATCCAAGTATAAATCTTCCACGCTTTTAATCAATGTTTTGATCCCTTGTTCTGAATGAATGCTGGTATCCAACTTTATCTTTAGCAACCCTGAGGTCCCTTTGTTGTCTGACCATTCCCATGTATCTCCGATAACAATTTTATATCTTTCTAACTTCTCAAATGCTATGTCCTTGGGTAAAAGCCATGCCTCACGGATTTGAATTTCTAAAGTAGTCAAGCCAGTCAAATCACCAAGCTTAGCAAGACTAGCATTTCTCTTTTGAGAACCAAAACTTTCCACCTCCCAATTAATTGTGGCGTCACCCATATACAATTCCTCTATTTTGGTCAACTTACAAAATATGTTGGGTAGGGTGGTCCCAATTCCAGACCTTCTCAAATCCAACATTCTAAGCTTGGTCAACCGCTTTATTTCACTTGGAAACTCTTCCACGAATGAATGAATGAAGGCAAGAATTTCTAAATTCAACAATGCACCTATTCCAATCATATCTTTCAAAAAGCAATCATACAAACCCAATGTTTTGAGTTTGGTCAAGGAGCCTAAAGATATAGGTAATGTACCTATTATCATGCCTGTTAAATCCAATGCTTCAAGGTTTCTCATCCCTTCAAAAAAGGAATTTGGAATTTCTAAAGAGCGATTATCGAAGCTGTTTATAAGGAGAAATGTCAGATGGGGACAATCTAACCTTTCAGGAAGCTTTTGGATGCAACACAGACTCAAGTTAATATGTGTACACCTCTCAAGAATATCCTCTTTAGGCCAATCTTGCAACTTATCATTAATTTTAATGAAAGCATATTCTAATGCCATTGAGACAGCTACTTTATGAACGATGTCATGCATTTTGATAATTTCCGATTTTGCATTAGCATCAACCAACAAACAAGATGCCTTCAGGTCAATAATTATCCTATAAAGCCTATTTCTTGCATCCTCAATGGTGTCTACACATTTGAAAATACCTAAACCAATAGCATATTTCAACAAGTAACTAACATATATGGATGTTCCTAACACACCACAAAGCAAGACTACTTTCTTTACTTCATCTTCCAACCGACTGAAATTGAACTCCAAAGCTGAATTAATGGTTTCCTTCATGTCTTTACCATCAACCCTTTTTAGATTTCCCAAGGTATCTTTCCAATAATGAATATCCTCATTATATTTCAATGACTTTGCAGTTGTGACTATCAAAACAGGCAAGCCTAAACACCTCTGAGCCACTTGGGTAGCTATTTTTCGGAATTTATCATCCTTAACAACATCACCAACCATAGCTTCAAACAAACTCCAAGATTCTTCATCATTCAAAACTTGAAGGGGGAAATTCTTTTGAGTATCATACTTTTGTAAAATATCTAGACTTTTTGAAATCAATAGTAATTTACAACCCTTGTAATCATCCTTTAAAGGAACTCCCACCTTTTCTGGATTCATTTTCCCCCATGTATCTAAAGAAGGGATTCCTAACTTGTCCAAATCAATTTTCTCCCGTAAATCATCTAGTATGATAAGGATGGTTTTCTCTGTTTTTATCCTCTCACACAAGCGGTTAGCTCTTCCACTTGTTGAGGTCCTTTCTTCTAAATGAAGGCCTAACTGTTCAGCAATCTCATCTTGAATTCTTTCAAGATTTTCTTGGGATATAGTTACCATAAGCACTTCATCAAACAACTTGTCATGCTTAACTTGTTTGCAAACTTCTTGAACTAGAGTGCTCTTTCCCACACCACCTATCCCATAAACCCCAATTTTATTGACCTTAGGGTCTTTTAGAGACAACACGACGTCCTCCTTGACTAATTTTCTTGACTCAAGCCCATCACTTCCTCTTATAGCAGGCAAGTTGTTTGTTATATCTAAACGTGGAACATATCCAACTCCTTCATCAAATTTCCCCTTTCCCTTAATTTCAACAATGGTGTCTGCCATTTTCTTTGCTTTTCTACCATGTTGATATCGGGACTTCAAATTTGGAAAACAACATACTTTTGCATCATGTGGCTCTTTCCAAAGTTGCTTTGCATCTTCTAAAGTCTTGATAACACTTTCTTGCCATTTTAGCACATCACCTTCTATCTTTCTTATGTTTCTTATTTCAGCCTCAACTTTATGATCAATACGTTCTTTCTTTGCCTGCAGCTCATTTGCTAGATCCTCTAGCTTTTTCAAATTGTTTCTATAGCAAAATATATATCCTACTTGCCTAACAATGGGTCCCACAGTAAACTCTACTATTTTTACAGCAACAGCAGTGAGAATCTCCATTCTTACTTCCTGAATAAAATGACAGACAAATTTAATAGTTGGATGAACAAAACAAGTATGATAATGAATAGGTTGAGCTATGTTGAAAGAAATATTTGTAATGACAATAAAATGGCATTATTCGTTATGTATCTAATAAGTATATGAACCCCAAAACAAAGAAATCTTTTCAATGCGCATTTTAAATACCCCAAAGCAATAATTTGCATTTCAAAGTACTAGCGGAAAAGGAATTGAACAGCATGAAATTCTAACACAGGAAAGAACCTCTTAATGGCAATGGCATATTGAGGAATGAATATGTAGGGGTAAAGTGGGATGTCTGGCAGAGTGTTTTGACTTTGAAATCAATCAAGTTTGTCATCTAAAGCTTTTAAAAATTATTAATGTCTCTTAACTGTATGATCGAATTATCCATCACTATATTATGATCTCCATAGTTACTCAGTTCAAATAATTTTGTTTTAAAAAAAAAAAATCATCAACACATATATCTTTTTGGAGGCAATCCTGTTTGAAGCATTATTAAAAACTAAATGTGGACACCTCTCTCAATAGGAATTCGAATTTTGATTTGCCACATTGTGACTTTGGACCCAACCCCAAAGCTTAAGTCACATTGATAAGTTTGTTTTATGGATGTCAAATACGCACTATTAGGCACTGAATTGCGTTGAATTATAGTTGAGTTTGGATTCAATGTTTCGTGTATGGTTTATTTATTTTGTTGTGTGTATAGCATGTAACCAAGATTTGGCTAAATTATAAGAAAATTTGGCCCAAAACACACAAACACATGGAGGAAGAATAACTCATTATTGTGAATATGTAATTGTGTTTTGGAACCACATTTTGGCTTGTATATTTTTGTCGTTTATTTCTTACTTAATATTTAATATTTTGGGACATTATATTTAAATCATTAAATTCTATGAAATTTTTAACCCCAATATCTATAATTTTAGTTTGTTCCTTAATTTTAAGAAATTTGTTTGGACCCTATACCCGAGTTTGTCATGTATCCTACGTGTGAGTGGATATTTAGACTGGTTTCATTGTAGAGCTTTTGAGTTTCCTAAGGTTTAGGGTTTTTCCATGGTTATTAAACCTAAACCGGATATGCCGGTTCAAACTGGAAACCGACGAACCGGTTGGGAAACCGGCCTAATCTGTCGAAGAAACCGGGGTCAGAGTGTTTTTCTTTTTCCTCAAAAACGTCCATTGAAGTGTGAAGAAGTTTACCAAAAGAGAAAGAGAAAGAGAGAGGGATGGAGAGAAACAGAGCATCCGGTGAGTATTAGTTCTCTATGTGTTTTGATGATAACTGACAATTGTAAACACAAGTTGAAGTTTGTCTTTGGTAAGTTGAAAAACTTAATGTCAATGATAAACTCGAGTTTTGGTTAAAAAACTCAAGTTTGGACTTGACAAAGAATAGCTCAATTTTAATGAAATAAGAAAACTCCAATTTGCGTAGGCAAACTCAAGTATATGACATACAGAGAGCACTCTAAGTTTGTCACATTGAGACAAACTCGAGTTTAGTTTTACAAACTCAAGTTGGCACTATATAGACACTCTCCAATCTTTTCTAAAGTAAACAAAACTTCCATTTAAGATGCTAAACTCGAGTTTTGGGCATACAGAGAACCTCCAATGTTTTAAGCCTAAGAAAAATCCAGTTTTGATATGAAAACTCCAATTTACACTTAGCCAAGAATTTTCAAAGTTTTGAAAAAACTCAAGTTTGTATTTGTAAACACGAGTTTAGGCTTGACAGAGAGCTTACATGTTTTAACCACCTTGAGAAAACTCCAGTTTATTTAGAAAGCTCCAGTTTTCACTTGGCAAAGATTTTTGAAAGGTTTTCAATTTTTTAAGAAAACTTGAGTTTAAGCCAAGCCGAGAGCTTCGCTCATTTCAGTGTTTTTGAAAACTCCAGTTTACATTGAAAACTTCAGATTTGAGCTTTTGGACTTAAACATGTTTTTCACTATGAAATTCCAAAATTTGAGTTTGTCATTAATCGACTCGAGTTTTGCTCATAATTTAAAATGTGTTTTTAAACTCAAAACATGACATTCTTCTCTAGAAGAAGAAAACTCGAGTTAGGAACTAAAAACTTGAGTTTGTCTTCTGAGCATCGTTACAAACTCCAGTTTAATAAACAAACTCGAGTTTGTATCACTAAGTTTGAAAATCAAATTGCTTGAATTTGTGAAATCTTTCCGTTTGATCTTAATACTTCTTATCATCACTTATTATTATTTCCAGCTATGTTTAATCAGTTTGCTAATGAGTTTCAGATGTTTTAGAGATCTTTAAATGAAGATTTAGACAAAAGCAAAAGGTGATGTCAGCATATTAAATGCAAATATCAGAAAACTTGCATCCTTTTGGACAATTATTCTACACACGCTGCAAAGGGATTAATGTTTCCTTTCCACATCCAGTAGCTGCTATTCCAACAAATTAATATTTAAGAAGTCAACCATAAGCTTCTGTGCAACTGGATTAACAAAGGAGTAGAGAGAGAAGAAAATAAAAGTTTAACCTAATCCTTGCTTAATGAAGGCAACGGTCACATTGAAGATTACAACGGTTATTTAATGCTTTCTTTGTATAAATAAAGTTGCATTCAATTCTTCTCAACAAACAATCTGCTGAAAACAAAAATCATTCAAGTTTCCAACTACTCTTTGAGTTTTCTTGTGTAAAGCATCTTTTGATACATTTGTACTTCAGTGATTATTCCTATCCACTCTTAAAGAAAGTTTATTTATTGTAAGAATCCCAAGTCGTGGCACTTAGAGATTATGATATTAATTGCAATTTGTAAGGGGGAGTAAGTTCTAGTGAGAGAATTGCTCTAGAGTTATAGAGTATATAATCAATTCAGATAGTGAAATCTCAAAGCGTCTGGGGACTAGACATAGGTCAAAAGGTTGGACCGAACCAATATAAATTCCTTGTGTCTTACTTCTCCTTCTCTTACTCTGTTATACCCTGTTTTTAGTGTTCAAAAACATAGCCTTAGAAAAGAATTTTTAAAATCCCTAATTCGCCCCCTCTTGGTGATTTGCTCCACTTTCAGTGAGAACACCAGATCCAAGTGAGAACACCAAATCTAGTGAAAATAGAGCCGGACTCCGGTGAGATGAGTTAAAATTGAAAGAGGAGAATGACGGTCACCAGCACGCACTGTCACGGATTTTTGCCTAAAGATTGCGCGTGACTTCATGTAAATCAATGATGTTATGAAAGGGCGCATGGAGGCATTGGACACGACAGAAAAGTGCACCAGAAGCGAGGGGGAGTAGCAATGGCGTTGAAGAAAGAGAGAAGGAGACAAAAAATGATGAAGAGAGAGTGACAGACGAACGGGTGAAAGTTTTTCAAAGATAGGGATATGATGGAGTCTTATTCAGGCTTGTAGTTATTTTATTATTCTGGTCAATTTTTACTTTTTACGAGTGAATTCTATCAAGTCTCATCATATAGGTGTAGACCATAGGCTATGGAGTAGTAGGAGCAAACTTTGGAGTGCTCAAAGTGTCTCGGAAATGACAAATGGTGAAAAAAAAAAGAGTTAAGGTCCAATTTTACCAATGAACTATTGGTCCAGGTGCAACCAACACAATAAACTATTTTTTGGACCAAAAATACAAATAAACTCTTGAATTGGTTAAAGTTGCACAATGACGTTAACACTGTGCAAACTTCCGTTAGTTGCATATGGGTATATTAAAAAAATAATACAAAAAGGAGTGTAAAAATGAAATAAGAGCTGGCCTGGATAATGAGGAGAGAAGGAAGATGAAGATCAGAACGCATATCTATGATGAAGCGTTGCATGAAGAATCGCCATCGTCTTTTCTAATAGTGTCGCTCTCACCTTGGTACTAGAGAAGTAACCTAATAGTGCCACCATCACTCACTGACCGATTTGCTCGTTCTATCAGCTGAGTGTACAAATGGGATCCTCGGCTCCACTGGACAATTCGGGTCCCACCAGCGGCGCAAGGAACCAGACCCACCTGCCGATCGACGGACATCTTCAGTTGCTGGTGATACGGAATTGAAACTGAGAAAAATAAAAATAGGGAGAGAAAAATTATTCTCATTAATTCTGTATCATGGTATCAGATTTTTTTTTCTTCTGCCTTGTTTCTCTGCTTCGAGCCCCTTCCACTGAGTTCTTCGAGCCTTCATCTCTGATCTGATTTTCAGGTTTTGATTTCCGGCTTCGATCTGAGAATCTTGCCCTATTTTTCTCTACGATTTCCGGCTTCGATCTGAGTTCTTCGAGCATCTTATCTGTGCTTGATTCTTCTCATTTTGTCTCTGATCTTGGCTTCATCGAGTGCTGGTCTCTGAGTTCTTCGACTCTTCTTCGTTTTTCAGTGATCGATGTTCTTCAATCTATGCTTGTGTTCTTCGATCTGTGATTGTTGATTTGTACTCTTCGATCTGTGTATGGATTGAGAGAAATCAATTGTTGGTTCTTCATCTTCACCGGTGAGACGAAGAACCCAGAAATGGCGATTTTGTTTTAGTTTCAAAACTCAAATTATTTGTTTTGATTTTGAATAGATCTTGTTAGATTATGAGAAATCTATATTTAGAAGCTTTTTCAGTGATTTTTGCCGTCAAAATCGTCAGATTTTGAGCCTAATGATCGCCTGAAATCGCTGCCAAGATCAGATCGAAGCTGGAAATCAAGCACAGATAAGATGAAGACGGACGTTTGCACAGTGTTAACGTCATTGTACAACTTTAACCAATTCAAAAGTTTATTTGTATTTCTGGTCCAAAAAGTAGTTTATTGTGTTGGCTGCACTTTGACCAATAATTCATTGGTAAAATTGCACCTTAACCCAAAAAAAAAATGAAATCAAAATGTCAAATTTAAAATAGATTAAATTAATATTAACATTTCAACGAAGGTTTTTTTTTCTAACTTTATATTAATAACTCTAAAATTTTTATTTTTTCACTGGTGACCCTTGATCCAGTATTCCAACCGATTCAATGACCGGTCCAGTTTTAATAACCTTAAGTTTTTCATGTATCCTATGTAAATGATTTGTGTTGTGATCTTCCTAAATCTTAATGGAGCTTGTAATGATCTAATGAAGGATTGTTTTTGGATTGTCGATTTTCTTCTCCTTGTTTATATTTTAGTTAACGTGGTATTATGAGCCTAGTTTAGTAGGGGCCAAAATTAAATGAAGCTCAATCCACAGACGGTGGTTCTTGGGTCTTTCTTGATTCAATGGTATCATTATAGTAACTTTCACGCACTTCTTGATTTGCCACCATCTTCCTTTGAACAAGAGCCCTAATTCTTCTTTCTCTCCTTCTGCATTCCCTACCAAGCTATCACTCAATCTACTCTGAATCAATGTTGCTCCAATGCCATTGCCAGCATAAAGTTGCTGACTGATCACCTTGAAGCCTATTTTCTCATCGTTGATGAAGCTTGCGACTGCGACATAGCTACCCTCTCACCATTGAAGCTAGTGATCAATACAAAGATTGATGTTAAAGGTGATGTATGATTACCAACAAGGTATTGGTTGAGATGGTAAGTCTTGCTCGGAAGAAGGAGAACACAAGTTTAAATTTCGAAAAGGACACTTGTTGAGAAAGGCGGAAACCTTCTACACTTTAAGCCTCAAAAGGGGCAACCCTTGATTAAACCAAAGAAAAAGGCCATCTATGATTCGATCTTGCCGGATCTTGCTCTTCTTTTCTGATATATCCGGTCAAATAACCAAACTCTTGTGACTTTCCATGCACTGCCACTATCAAAGTATGCACCTCTCCAATCTCATCTTCTGTATTTTTTCTAGAGGATACCACCAACATGCCTCCTCTATTCCTTTTGATTCTAATTTGTGGGATGGAAGATTGTCTGAGACATTAAGAGATTTTCATAAGAAAAAAATTGGCGGCATTAGCATCAAAGTCAGAGGATTCATACATATCAGCAGCAGCCACATAAATAGCAATCTTGCCACTACAATCTTGTTGAACCTTGCTGTTCGTTTAAATCCAAGATTCTTAGATCACTAGTTTCTTACACATTGATTTGATTCTGGGTTTGTTATTAATGGTGTATTTGGTCGTCATGTTCTGGGCTTTGCTTCCTTCACTGATGATTGATAACCTTTACATTGTTTGTACTTGTTTCGGGGTATATTAAACACTCGCCATGGCTTTCGGGGTATATTTTGGGACATTATCTGAAAGTAATGTACAAGAGATGGAAGGGATTTTAATAAATGGGAGGGGAAAGGAAACATTTTATAAACGTTTCTTGGTTTTTTTTTCCTTTCTTCTTGTTGGACAGAAGGAAGCTCTTGTTTCATTGTCGTGAGATTTGATGCATATTTTGGCCTAGCTTGAATCGTTTGATTTAAGATATAGGGTTAAGTATCATTTTTGTCCCGGAAGTATACCCCTAGGACCAATTTTGCCCTATTAGTTTTTCGTGGAGCAATGTTGCCCCAGAAGTTTTTTTTTTTGGAGCAATTTTGCCCTTCCGTCAACGGTCAACTAACAGTCAACGGTCAACGGTTAGTTTGACCGTTAACGGAGAGGCAACATTGCTCCAAAAAAAAACTTCCGGGGCAAAATTGCTCCCAAAAAAAACTTTCAGGCGAAATTGCTACTTAACAAAAAAAAATGTTAAAAATATTATTTATGATATCATATATTTTTAATTCTTATTTATATAATCTCTAGGCGTGGAAATAGGTTAGGTCAGCCCAAAACTTCACCCTTAACACCCCAAGCCTGTTCAATAACAAAGTGGCCTGTTAAAGGCCATTTTTCAGTCTGAGCCTGGTCTGTGTCCTGCGGCCTATATTCTTAAAAAATTTATAACTAGGCTAACGGCCACAGGCCTCACTGCATAACAAGTTTACTCCAAACATACTAAAAATAGGCATGCTTTAAACACATCGAATTAAGGGTGAAGCCTGAGCTGGCTGGTCTGTTTCCACCCCTAGATATTATATAAATAAGAATTAAAAATATATGATATCATTAATAACAGTTTTAACATTTTTTTATCCTCAGGAGCAATGTTTCCCCGGAAGTTTTTTTTTAATATCAATTTTACCCTGAAAGTTTTTTTTTAGCAATTTTGTCCCGAAAGTTTTTTTTTGGAGCAATTTTACCCCTCCGTGAACAACCCTAACGATCAACGGTTAGTTGACCGTTAGTTGACCGTTGACGGAGGGGCAACATTACTCCAAAAAAAAACTTCCGGGGCAATATTGATCTAAGAAAAACTTCCAGTGCAAAATTGATCCTCGGGGTATACTTTCAGGGCAAAAATGATCTTTAACCCTAAGATATATATATATATATATAGGGGTTTACTTTTCTCATGTTCCATGAGAGAAAGAAGATTCCTACACACACATAAAATGACGGGACCCACATATATATATAATGCTAATTATATATATATGTGGGTCCTACCATTTTATGTGTGTGTGGCATGAGAAAACATTTCTCCTACAACATGAAAAATATTTTTCTCATATATATATATATATATAGTGGCAACAGATTTGTAGTTTTGACTTTTGAGGAACAAAAACTTGTAAGTTCTGACAAAAACATGAGACAAGCCCCAGTAGTAGAGCCGGGAAATCGGGCCGGGCCCGTCGGGCCGGCCCTTTTAAGCCCTGGCCTTGTAGGGCTCGGGCTTGAAAAATATGCGTGAAATTTGAATTTGGCCCTGCAGGGCCGGCCCTGTAGGGCCTCGGGCCGGCCCTGCAGGCCCTGTTACTGTAGCATTTTCAGTTTTTTAAGAAAAAAAATTAGTCAAAGAGTGCCAAGAGGAAAAGGCTAGGAGGCACATATATAAATATATAATAACTATACTCTGATTTTATGATTTGGTATATTATTTGTTGCAAATAATGATTATGGATGTGTTCATGATGCGGGAGAAGAAATTCATGACATTTTTACTCCTGAAGCACAGCCTTCTGCTCAAAGTGAAGCACAATCAAATATCTATAAAATTGATGAGAGTGATGAAGAAGGTGACAATTGACAATGATAGTAGTATGCTTTTATATTTTATGTGAGTTATCTAATGTTGTTTAGTTTAATACTTCTTAAGTTTTATGTGAATCAATTGTAGATAATGGTTTGTTTTTTATTACGAATTAATGAATGTGTTTATTTGTATTGTTTAGATATTAATGTTGATAATATTTATTTGATAGATTAGAACTTTAATGGTTGCAATTTACTAATTATATTTCTTTGGAAAAAACCTAGAAAAAAAATAATTAAAATTTGGAATAGTAATTTTCAGGCCCTGTAGGGCCAGCCCTGGCCCTGGTACTATCGGGCCGGGCTTTGAAAAACAGATGTTTTCCTTATCTCAGGCCCTGTAGGGCCCAAGCCCTGGAGGGCCAGGCCCTGTAGGGCCGGGCCGGCCCTGATTCCCAGCTCTACCCAGTAGTGGGCCTTACGCTCATTTATCCTCTTTACAAATATTTTTATACACACACGAACATTTATCCACTATCTCAAATAATTTTACAGTTGTTTCTATTTTTTTTATCATTTTTATTATTTATACCTGCGTCCGTCAAGATGTATGAGCCCACACAATAACTATATGTATGTATTATATACTGGAAGAGGTTTTTTTTTTGGGGGGGGGGGGGGGGGGGGGGGGGGTTGTTAACTTTCACAAATTTATAAATAAAAAAAGGGGTTTACTTTTCTCATGTTGCATGAGAGAAACAAGATTCTTACACACACATAAAATAGTGGGACCCACATATATATATAGTTCTAACTATATATATGTGGGTCCCACTATTTTATGTCTGTGTGGCATGAAAAAACATTTCTCCTACAACATGAGAAATGTTTTTCCCATAAAAAAAAAGGTAACAAAGAATTGAAAGGGGTCGAATAAGACTCTCTATCGTTAAACAAAGAAGATTAAGGAATTAGACATAGTTTGATTTAAAAAGTACAAATTTAATATTTTTTTAAATTTTTATAAATATTCATGAAATTAAAATAAATTCTTAATGGTCAACTTAAAAAATGATAATTGATTATTCATTATTAAGAGCATTAAATTTAACTAATTCATAAAATCATATGTTTTTTTTTTTTGGAATAAACGGATAAAAAAAGGTCTAATCAGTCCATAAACAGAATTGAGAATTCCAAGAGAACCTTACTTCGATCAATGTGAATGAGAAGTTGACCTCCTCGAGCTTCAGACGCGAGAAGCAGCAGCTAAAGCTTTGTAGTTGAAAACCAGAGAGAGAAAATAAGTAAGCAAGTTCAAAACATATTGTTCAAACCATATCCAAATTAGTTTGCGGGGGAAAAAAAACCAATCCAAATTCAAAATTTCTAACCATAAGGACAAAGATTTTACCAGTATCACGTTCTGTTTAGCACCGCTACTTTCTTGGGTCTGATAAAGCACAGATGAAGACACCCCCAAAACTTCTTAGATTGATTGATCACAACAAAAGCAATAGAATATGCAGGAGAAGAAGATCAAGTCAATATATATATATATATGCAAAAGAATGGTAGGAAGAAAAGAAATATTCAAACCGCCTCTTTTTATTTTCTTTTGAAAAATAGTTCAGATCTAAAGACTTGATTAAATTCAGGCAAGCAATACAAAACCTTCTACAGAAAAGTTTTTTTTTTTTTGGCAAGATTGACAAGAAAGTACCCAACTTAATCGATGCAAAACAAGAGTGACAGATACAGAGATTTTGAACGAAAACACCGACTTTTTTTTCTTTTTGTTTAGTTTATATTGAACGGGACTGGTAGTAAGAAAAACAAATTTTCCCAATTTTTTTCTTTTTTCTATTTTTTAAGGATTTTTATGGGTATATGGTTGCAAGGAACACAATAAAACGTAATGCAAAAGAAGAGTTTTTTTTTTTTTTTTTTTGGTGGGGGGGGGGGGGGGGGGGGGGGGAGATGTAGGTTACAACTGGAAATCACCAAAACATACTCGATCAGAAATTTGAGAACAAGTAAACCAATATAGTAAGCATAAAAACTGTAAACGTTTCGAAAAATGAGAAGTAAAGAATCTAGCGAAGAAATTGGAAGAACACAGAGTGCTGATGAAGAGTAGTTTGAGAGGAAGTGTAGTCTGGGGTCTCAATAAAATTTAAGGAAAATATTAATGAGGTCTTAATGTAGAAAAAAAATATTTAAAAAGTCTCAACTGCCACTCTCCTATCTTTTGATATTAATTGTGAATAAGTTATGGAATTTTAATTTCAAAAAGTCTCATTGTCGAAATGATTTTTTATATTGTCAAAATGACTTTATTAATTACTAAAATTTCTCTATGAAAATCTCATTTTCAAAATGCATTTTCATATTGTCAAAATAGTTATTCCTGTTGTAAAAAATTTTGAGTTTTTCCTCTAACATGTAGAATTTTAGAAACCTAGATTATTTTTAATAACATAAAAAGCTATTTTGACAACGAGATTTTCATAGGAAAATTATAACAACTAATAAAGTTATTTTGATAACATAAAAAACTATTTTGACAACAAGATTTTTTTGTGAGAAGAATTCCGTAACTTAATTCACAATTAATATTTTAAAAAAAAGTCCCTATGAACTTTTTTGATAGAATATTTGGGGTTGAGACTTTTTTGATTTTTTTTCTCTATCTTAGAACCTTACTGATATTTTCCCTAAAATTTAATACTTTAATCAAGTGTGAAGACTTGGATTTTTTTTTTTTTTTTTGGCCATCCAATCCTTGATATTATACTGGAATAATTAATTCCAAGATTTTAATATCAATCCTTTAAAGATTATATCAACAATAATTGTTAATTGGACAGAGATATGCTCAATATAAAAATGTAGGGTTTTTTTTCCCCAAAATAACAAGTTAAGGATTAAGATCCTTCAATAACTTCAAAGCCAGTCTAGAGGAGGACAACTGACATAAAAATAAAAGGGAAAATTACGCGGAGATTCCAAGGACCAGAAATAATTACAAAAAAGTTTTTTAAAATCACCAAATTATACAGAAGTCTCAAGGGATTTTTATTTATATTATTTGTATTAACAGCAGGAAATATCATATTTATAACAGAAAGTGTCATATTTACAATAACATTTAAATACCTGACTATTTATAACAAAAAAAACCATATTTACAACAGAAAGTGTCCTATTTACAATAACATTTAAACATCTGAATTTTGAACGTAGAAAAGTCATTTATAATAGAAAAAGGCTAGATTTATTACAGAAAGTGCTATATTTACAAAAAAAAAAATTTAAAGTTTGACTATTTATAATAAAAAAAATCATATTTACAACAGAAAATGTCATATTTACAACAACATTTAAACACCTGAATTTTGAACGAAGAAAGGTCATTTACAACAGAAAAATGCTAGATTTACAACAGAAAGTGTTATATGTATAATAAAATTTAAAATCTGACCATTTACAACAGAAAATACCATATTTACAATAAAATTTGAAAATCTGGATTTTTTTCCATACTAATAATATCAAAAAAATTCCTTGAAACTTCTGTATAATTTGGTGATTTCAAGGGATTTTTTTGTAATTATTTCTGGCCTCTGGGACCTACACATAATCTTCCCAAAATAAAAAGTCTAGAGCAGGGCAGAACAGAGCCACAAATTTTTCAGTTTTGATTTTTTAGGAACAAAACCTTGTAGCGAAGACATGAAACAAACCCCGTTCAAATACAATATCTAGCATGCACCGAAATAAAATGAAAAGCTTTACTCAACTCATTTATCCTCTCTATAAATTATTGGCAACTATCTCTGAGCAAAAAAAAAATATATATATATATATATATATATATATATTCGCAACTATCACTCCAAAACCATAAAAAGGCACGTGTTTGGCAACAATTGGAAAAGGATGGGGGAAAAAATCAGATCTTATGAGAACATAAATAGTATTTCAAGAAAATCACATTCAAAAGTTACCTTACTTCATGTGAATAAGAAATTGAGGTTCTTGGGCTTGAGAAGTGAGAGGCAGCAACTAAAGTTCTGTGGTTGAAATCTAAAGAGGGAAAATAAGTAAACGAGATCGAAACATATTATTGTTCATACCAATCCCAAGACCACAATTTTTAATCACATCAAGAGAAAGAATTTACCTGTATAAATCTACGATCACCGCCACTATCTTGCGTCAGATAAACGCACAGATTAAGACACCACCAAAGTTTCTCTAGTACAGACTTCTGCTTCTTCTTAGATTTTTATATATGATTCATCAAAACAAAAGTAGAAACAGTATATGCACAAGAATACTAGCAAGAAAAGATGAATAGCATTTTTTTTTTTTTTGGAGATGTAGCTTATATACAGAAATTTTCAAAACAAACTCAATCAGAAAATAGAGAACATGGAAACTTTATAGTAAACATAGAAACTGGAAACATTTTAGAAAATGAGAAGTTTGATTTGAGTACGGAGAAGAAGAGAGTGGATAGACAGAGAGTGAGGATTGAAATCGTCTGCAACTTTAATTTAGAGTAATGAGAACAAGAAAGTCAACAGACACAGGATTGAAATTATGGTGAGCAACTTGAAGGAAAGAGCAGAAGAACTTTGAAGAACAGAGAGTTGTAAGCTGAATGGAGAGAGCGAGGCAGAGAGCAACAAGAAGATCAAGAAAGACTAGAGCTTAAACTAGCCAAGTAGCATGGATGATAGGAACATCCTTATTGATTGGTTGATCTAAAGTTGTCTGACAGCTGTACTATTTACCAAAGCTATTTTATACTTCTTCCGGTGTTAATTATAAGACAACATTATGATTTTTGTCAGTGTCTTCCTAAAATACTTTTATTTTATCCTTTCAAGTGCATTTGATTTTTAGTGAATATATATATATATATATATGTTGATGCGTAGATTCTTCCCGTCAGTAAAACTTTTAAATTGTTAGATTTTAATTTATTTATCGATCAACTGATATTAATTTGTCAATATATATATATATATATAGACACACAAATGTGTGTATGTGTCTCTACACAGATATATATAGACACACATATAGATATATGTGTATTTATACATATATGTATATCTTTATGTGTGTTTTGTCAATATATATATGTATATGCGCGCGTGCGTGTATACACACATATATAAATTTCTATATGTGTGTCTAACACAAATATATATATATATATATATATATATATATATAAAATACACACATATCATTGTATATATATCTTTATGTGTGTTTGTCAATATGTGTGTGTGTTTATATGTATATGTCTATATATATGTGTATGTAGATATATGTACACACATATATATGTATGTGTGTGTACACACACATATATGTATATATAGCAAAATCATTATTTCTATAAGAAAGTGTGTAAAAAGAAAAATTTTAGGTCAAAGAGGTATGTAGTAGAGGTTGTTAATTCACTTTTACTTATGTCATTTTAAATTTATATAAGGGTATTTTAGAAAAATGAGTAAAATTAACTAATTTAACTCTTATCATTAATCTCTCCAAAATCAGTTAAATATATCTTATAATTAAGATCAGAGGGAGCACTATTTGTCATAATTGTTTGCCCCTACCATACTGGTGACTCGATTTTATGGGGCCTACACGGTATAAATTATGGGAAAAACATTTCTTATGTTGTAGGAGAAATGTTTTCTCATGCCACACACACATAAATGGTGGGACCCACATATATATATAATTAACACTATATATATATGTGGGTCCCACCATTTTATGTGTGTGTAGGAATCTTGTTTCTCTCCTGCAACATAAGAAAAGTAAACCCCATAAATTATTGCCCTGAATGAACTATTCCTTGGATTTAATACTATTGTGTTGAGCAAAAGCATATATCTATTGTGGTTCTACAAGACATAGAGGGAGGAAAAGTTTTGGGCATACTTATAAGGATTAAAGTATGAAAATGCAGATGGGTTTTATTTTAAGAAGTATACACTGATTTTTTTTTTTAGGTGTAAAAGTAGCTATGTAGTTACAATTTAGGTGAAAAAATATTATTTGACCATTAAATTTCACTTTGATCTTTAAGTTTGACTTTTTTTACTAATTGGATGATAAAGTTAAACTTAACGATCAAAGTCAAACTTAAGGCTCAAATGGTATTTTTGCACTTAAAAAAGCATTTGGTGTTGGGCACTCCTCAAGTAAAACACATGTGCATTTTTGGACCTTAACCCTAATTATAAAAAAGAAAGAAATTTGTTTATATGAATTTATAATTTTATCATTTATATATTATTATATATGTTAGTATTTTTCTCATAGGTATAAGATATACTAAATAGACTTATAGAGGGAAAGTTAAAAAGTTGTAAATTTTATAGGCGAATTAATGAAATTTAAGGTTTTCTTAATCTATGAAGCATATTCGAAGTACCTTTATATATATATATATATATATATATATATTTTGTCAAAGAAGTACCTTATATATATATAGGACTAGAGAAATATACTAAATCACTTCTTAAGAATGACTTGATTCACAATATAATACTTAAAAGGTAGTTAATGCTTATTTATTAATTTTTAAGTTTTTTTTTTTAAAAAAATAGTAACAAGTTGAAAATTGCACTATTTCTTACCTATAATATATTAAAATATCACCCATCCTATTTAAAATCTAATGATTCAAAAGCCAAAAATGAATTCATGGAAGGAAGTAGAGGCATGGTAGAGTACAGAGTTACTACAAGAACCATGGGGGAAATATGATGAGAATAAAAGCTACTAGAAACGTTTTAGAAAATTGGGAAGTTTGATTAATTGAGAGGAATTTTAGAGACAATTTTTTTGGAGTAGGTCACTTTTTTTTGGAGAAGGATTTTAGAGACAATTAATGAAAATGAGATCTCCAACAAGGAGAAAATGTTGCAAACGATATAATGCCAAACAAGTTGGGCAATCATGAGCACTTTCTTTTTCTTTTCTTTTTTTGACCTGAAGCCCTTTCTTTCTTTCTTTTTTTATAATGATGGAAAGCACTTGCTTTAATATACTGATAAAAAGTAGGACTTAGCTTTGGTCCTATACTCTTTACCATCTTTTTTTTTTTTTGCCGTTGGATTAAGATCTCAACGGTTCAGATTTACCATCACTTTTTACCATTGTTTTCCCTCCTTTTCTCTTATAATAATATTTTTATCATATTATAAATCTGGACCGTTAAGATCTTAATTCAACGGCAGACAAAGGAAAAGGACAGAAAAGAATGGTAAGGGGTATAGGACTAAAGCCAAATCC
Source organism: Acacia crassicarpa (assembly GCA_034222035.1). Lineage (NCBI taxonomy): Eukaryota > Viridiplantae > Streptophyta > Magnoliopsida > Fabales > Fabaceae > Acacia > Acacia crassicarpa. The sequence goes on along the minus strand of JAWXYG010000006.1, from coordinate 46,530,562 downwards.
CAAAAAGCAGATCCTTTAATCCTCATTATCATCACTACTTTAATAAAGTTTAGCCTTTATCATAGCTTTGAGAGAAAAAAATCTTCATCATTAGCAGATTAATGAACACTCTTTGAATTTTTTGATGTGAAAAAAAAAAAGTTGGTTGTTGAAAAATGCAAAGAAACAAACTATATTGTTGTGGGGACAGGATAGCACTCAAAACTAAAACTAAATCCAAAATCAAAATTAATACTTTCTCATATTCTAAATATAAAACATATTTTTATATTTATCAATATTTTCTTAATTCATCCTTATTGATACACTTTCTATAATAATCAAGGAGGAGAAATAATGTAGAAATTAAAGAAAATGAATAGAGTATTTTTAAAAATACATATTATATTAACTAACTTAACAAAATTCGAAAGGACGAATAAACATTGCCACTAGATTATGTACTGATAGTTTAAAAAAACAACAACTAGCAATTGCTAATTTTATATGGGCCAATAAACTATGTAAGAATTAATAAGGGCAATTTTTTTTCAAAATTTTTTTTTTTAAAAAAAAGAGAGAGAGAAGAGAAGAGATTGCACCCTATATAAGAGTCAAATCTCAAAATTGCACTCCTCCGATCCTAAATATAGGACATAGTTTGTAGTGTAAATTCTTTAAAATTGTATTTAAAATTTTGTAGTAAATTACCAAAATTTGACATAAATTTCAGTAATGAATTTTATTTTTAAAAATAAATATAAATTCTGAGAATTTAACTTAGATTTGAACATTATGAGTGGACATACCTATCACATTCCATCATGAAAATATGCAATTGGGACTTTGATTTCTCATAATTTATTTAAAATGTTAAGACGAAGAACCGAAGTAAAAAAGGTTCTCCAGATTATTTATAGAAAGTTTATTTTATGACACTAACAAATTGTCTGGTTGGTGTCCTTTTTTACCATTGATTAAATATATTATTTAGATCTATAATAAAAATAATAATAAATGTGTCAAGTTTCTTAAAATATCATCTTTAGTTATCCGGGGGGAAAAAAAAGCATCTTTAATTATCATTTGTATGAAAATAATTCTTTGATAGAAGCTCTCTTACAATGTGTATATGAATGGTTTATAAATAAATTTATAAATTTGTGAAATAAAATAAATTTAATAATTACATTATTTAGAATGAAAATATATTATCTGACAAGCGACAAGATCAGAAATCGGAACCACAGAGTATATATAATTAATGAGGATGTTGTGTTGTTCGGTCCCAATTAGTGATTTGTGTGATAACTGCTACGGATTTATTGTTGGAAAGAAAAGAAAAAAAGGATAAGGATGAATTGGACTTTTTTTGGTTGAATAAACGACAAAATCACGTGATTCTGGGGGGGAAAAAAAAAGTAGACCCGTGTTAAATTAGTGAGATGACTTGAAAGTGCAAAAAATCTGAAAAAGATAAATTAAATTAGTGGAATCCTTGTCAGGATTCCATATTTGTTGCAGGATCTGGCTTCTATCCTCTGCAGCTTACTGTCCACTGCCATCCTTTGCACTGAAGCGACGTTATTCTGCTCCAAAACTGAAACTGTGCTCCGTTTTTTTTAAAAAAAAATTTAAGATATTGATTGATACTAAAAATATATTTTAGGATACTGAAAAATAATGAAAAAATACTTCATAATCTTGAAAATTTATTTTAGGATCTTGAAAAAATATCCTAAAGTATATTTTAAGTACCAATAAGTATCCTGAAATAATTTTTCCAGATTATAAAGTATTTTTTAGTATTAGTTAGTATCCTTTAAGTACTATTCAGTACCCTGAAATATTTTTTCGAGATCATAAAGCATTTTTTCACTACCAACTAGTATCATCAAGTATCTTTTTAGTAACAGTAATTACCTAAAATATTTTTTCAGAATCCTAAAATAAGTTTTTAAGATCCTAAAAAATATCCTAAAGTATATTTTTAGTACCAGTCAGTGTCCTGAAATAATTTTTCCAAATCATGAAATATTTTTTTAGCACTATTCAGTATCCTAAAGTATTATTTTAGTACCATTCAGTACCTTGAAAATATTTTTTCAAGATCATGAAATATTTTTTTTACTACCAATTAGTATTTTTTTAGTAACAATTAGTACCCTAAAATATTTTTTCAGGATCCTAAAATATTTTTTCAAGATTCTAAAATAAATTTTCAAGATTATAAAGTATTTTTTCAGTACCGTCCAGTATCCCAAAATATATTTTTAATACCAGTCAATACTTTGAATTTTTTTTTTTTAAAGGAGCATAGTTTCAATTTTTGAGCAAAACGACGTCGCTTCAGTGCAAAGGATGGCAGCTGACAGTAAGCTGCAAAGGATAGAAGCCAGATCCATTTGTTGCCACCGGACCATCAAGTTTTATGACAGTTTTAGGGTGTTCATGGGTGCGGCGAGACCTTTGATAGATATCTTGCTCAAGAGATCATTAGGCAGTAAAATATAGCCCAGTGTCCGGCCCTACCCGATAGAAAACCTTAAGATTTATGGGCAGGGCAATAATGGGCTGGGCAGGGCGGACCTTCCTTGCCCAAGTGGCGATACCTTGTAACCTTGCGATACCCTATGTGAAAAAAATAGCTTTAGTCATACCTAATAAACAATATTGAAAATTTCAAATGAAATCCATAATTCTACACTTCAAAAAATTTAGATTTAAGTCTACAACTTAAGTCTTAAAATTAAAAAGACAATAATATATCTTAACAAACTAACAAATAGTCAAATATCTATAACTGAAATATTAAATAACATCTATAATTCATTAAATACAAGGCATCAAAAAATTACAATTAAAACCTTGTAGATATCCAATACTCCTAGAGTTTGCATCAAGACTCCAAATTGTCAAAAGGATGAAATATATGGAATCACCTACAAGAATATGGAATCACCTATAAAATATAAAATACTTTTTTCATTTTATTAAAAAAATAAAAAATATTATATACACTACTGGGCAGGGCCAAATGGGCAGGGCAACATATCCTGTCCGATGCCCAGTCCTGCCCGCAAAAATGTCCAGCCCAATTGTGCCTAATTTGGTTCGGGCTGCTTTTCTTAGGGCTAGACAGGACGATTTTTCGTTGGGTACGGGCAGGTGAATAGGGTGGCTGGGCATCATAAACGCCCCTAGACAGCTCACAATGAGTTGACCCATTAAATGTTACGAAAAATCCTAATTAAATAAATTGAAATATTAAAATCTAAATTTAGGCTCACATATTTTTAATTAGAAAAAGAGGTTTAATTAAGAATTTCTGAATATTGTTAATAGAATGTCATTCTCTAATTTAAAAACTTGATGGTGGGTCGTACAACCCTGGTTAAACCCTCTTTAGTTTTTCAGTCAATGGATCATGAAAGGAAAGGGACGAACAAGAAAATTCTGTGAATCTACATCATTTCACTCATATAATAAATGAATCCCCACATAATTACGTTTTTTAATCCGTATAATTCAATGTAATGGCCGTTTGAAAGAATAGTGCCCAACGTTCAGTAAAACTGCAACGGTTGTGGATGATGTGCAAAAAAACACGAATGCAGAGACCGAAAGTAGGGATGCTGATGCAGGCTTTAGACAATCTGTGCTGTTCAAAAGGGTTTATCTAACATTGCAGTAACCATTCTGGATACGTTGTGGAAATTCATTTATTTGCATGCACGTAACGGGGGAGATTCTGGGAAATTCCCTGTTTTACTCCATCTGCTGGAAACGAAAGAGGGCTTCCTTAAGGGTTACAAGCAAGGTTGTCAAACTCACGAGTCTAAGCAAACTCGTTACAGTGACCTAGACTCGTATCGTGTACTTCAATCGTAAAGGCGTAAGAGTTTACTTTTATTATTAAATATAGTGTATAATTAAATAATTAAAATATAAAAATGACAACAATTTGATTTAAATGTATTTTAAATTCAAATAATTGAAATTAAATCCATTAATATTCATTATTTATCATATTTAATAAAGAAATTTCGGGTTTTTTACCAACATAATACAAAATCAGAAAAAAAAAAAAAACCAGAATACTCCGTGTCAGAAACAAATTATCGAACTAATGTGGTCAATGGCATGCGTCAACGCATGCCATTGATCTCGCGACTTAGTACCCGCCACCTGGACGTGGCGGATGATTTCACACGCCACCTTTCCAGGTGGCGTTTTTCCGTGCACGCCACCTGTAGGTGGCGTGCTGACTTGGACATGTGGCGTGCTGCCACACACGCCACCTGTGGGTGGCGTGCTACCAAGCACGCCACAAGTCCTAAACAGGAATCCTGACTGGATTCCTGACTCCCCCCCTCCCTTTTACCCTGACCCCCACCCCCTTCCCTTTATGTCTCCACGCCCTGTCCCCACAACTGACACTGCCCCCCTCCCCCAAACACCCGTGACCCCCCCACTCGTGAACCCCCCAGCCTCCTTTTCTCTCCTATTTATCTCTCTCTCACGACTCCTTCTTCTTTGTGACTCTGTTCCCTCCTCATTCACTCCTTCTTATCATTCACGCATTCCCTTATCTGCAAAACTCTCTCCATCGTTCATCTCCCTTACTCTGTCTCTTCATTTCTTTTTTTTGTGAAAAATGAACCAAATTCGTTCATTTATATATTATAATGGTTCTAAAAATATTGTTGTAGACGGATTGAGTTTTGAAGGTGAAAAAAAAAGTAATGTATATTATTCGAGGCATGTCCGCAGAAGAATTATATCTGATGATGAGGATGTGGATGTTTTTTTCCAAGGTAATATCAAAGGTAATGGGTAGGGTGCCTTATGGAGACCACTATGCGGGTTTTGAGATATCCGATGATGAGGATGTTGATGTTTTTTTTCCAAACATTCAAGGAAAGCTCAGAGTCCCAATTTGCTGAGTTGTATGTGGATTTTGAGACGTTAGAGGAGGAGGGTGTACCAACACAATCAACCGTTGTGCATGGAGAAGAAAATGACTATATGCTAGATGAAGAACCTGAAAATGAGGAAGAGGAAGAGGAAGAAGATGAAGACATATTATTGTCTACTAACCATGATCAAAATGATAGTAATACAGACGACGAAGATCATCATAATCCCATGTCACAACAGACTGGTATGTTATCATTAGGCTGGTTACGGAGTTGTATTATTACTTTAAATTATTTTTCATTAGTTACCATGTTTTCGTATAAACTGTATTATGTGGGAATATATAGATGTTACACCGTTTTGGAACGACATTCCGCATTATGAGGCTGTTCATGAAGATTACCCGCATGAGGATATACTGGATGTAGAAGGCTTGGGCCGACGTCCGTGGGCAAGAGGAGATGCACTATATCCCAAACAAGAGTTTAGGACCAAGAATGATGTCCAAGCCGCAATAAAACATTATTGCGTGAAGGAACATCATGAAGCTCAAGTGGTTGGGAGTACTACAGTCCTGTACACAATGAGATGTCGGAATCATGTACAAGGTTGTGATTGGAGGGTAAGAGCAATTAAACCAAAACATGGCAACACTTGGGTGGTAACTAAATGGGTTGGAAATCGTAGTTGTGTGAGCCAGGTTCTCTCCCAAGATCACAAACAACTTGATTCGGATTTTATTTCTGAGGCCATATTAGGTATGATACACAATACCTAATCGTAGTTGTGAATTTATTTATGTGTGTCATCGAATATAGATAACATTCCTAACGTGTAATTTTGGCGAATTGTCTTGCAGACATGGTCAAGGAAACACCTTCGGTCCCTGTGGCCCTGATACAAGAAAGGGTGACTGGAAGCTTTGGGTATAATGTTTCTTACAGGAAGGCAAAACAAAAGGCAATTGCTAAGATTTACGGTGATTGGGATGAGTCATATGCGTTCCTGCCGAGATGGTTCAAGCACATGTTGAAATTTTCCCTGGGATCTGTTTATCATATTCAACATGGACCACATACAGGTGGACGGTACGCACCTATACGGTAAGTATAAGGGGACATTATTGATTGCAACCGGCCAAGATGGAAATAATGAGATCCTTCCGATAGCATTTGCAATTGTGGAAAGTGAAACCAAGGAAGCATGGGAGTATTTTTTGTATTTCATACGAATGCATGTTACAAACAAGGTTGGTCTATGTCTTATTTCTGATCATCATAAGAGCATAATATCAGCAGTCGACAATGAGATGATTGGTTGGCAGCCTCCTAATGCGTACCATGTATTTTGCATTCGTCACGTTGCGAGCAATTTTAATACTCGCTTCAAGGACAAGGAGTTGAAGAAAAGGTTAATGAGATTAGGTAATATACTCCAACTGATGTGCCCTGAAGTTCATTATTTTGATTCCATACACCTTATAATGCTGTGTATTTCTGTCTTTTTTACAGGATATGAACCAAACAAAATAACCTTCGATGCTTTGTGTGCCGAATTCTGCAGTTACAGCCGTGAAGCGACAGCATGGCTTGAAAGAATTCCAAAAGAGAAATGGTGTAGGAGTTATGATGAAGATGGACGAAGATACGGTCACATGACAACCAATTTGTCTGAATCAATCAATAAGGTTTTTAGAGGGGCAAGGAACATGCCTATAGCTGCATTAGTGAAATGCACCTACAGTCGGCTTGTTCGTTATTGGGTAAAAAGGGGTCTCAAAGCACAAAATGATGCCATATCCGGAAAGTATTTTACGAGTGTTATTGGAGAGGCTATGGCAAAGAATGGAGAGCGTACTACATCGATGCGTGTTCGGGAGTTTGATGTGGCAAGTACAATGTTTGAAGTTGACAATCATGAGGATACATACTCAGTGAACTTGACCCAGGGGAAATGCCAGTGTGGCAAGTTTCAGGCATTCAAATTCCCTTGTAGACATGTATTTGCTGCATGTGCGGCGGTATCTCATAATGCGTACCAGTACGTGGATCCAGTATTCTCCATCTACAATATTATGCATGTTTACTCCACACCATTTCAGCCGATCGGTAGCCAACAAGGAATACCGTCCTCGTCCATACCAACGATTATCCCCGACGTCTCAAAATTGCGTGGTATGGGTCGCCCTAAATCTACACGCATTCGTAATGAAATGGACGAGGAGGAGGTCCAACCTAACTCCAGTCGAATTAGATGGAGAATATGTAAACAGTTCAGACATAATAAGCGTTCATGTCCTACGACACGATCAGCTAATTAACCTTTATGTTCTCATAATTTTATTTTATGTATATTACACTTATGTGTTTCTGTTGTGTACATCGTTTTCAATTAGATTTTTCTCAGTGAGGTTCAAGAACATCATCATTTTATATCTTAGGTAATATAACATAGTTATAACGAAATATGTCATAGTGTTGACAACTAAAGAAAAATGACGTAATACAGTAACCCGTGGGAATATGACCTAATATAGTAGTAATCCATGTAAGTATGACATAATACAGTAATCCAGGTAAATATAACATAATACAGTAATCCAAGTAAATATGACATAATACATAACAATGAACACCATCAGGGAGGAGTATATTCAGGCCACCACCTCAAATGCGCATCCCGCTGAGGGTTCCTACGGATCCCATCAGGAGGGCGACTATAATTGAAACCTTCTACTACTGCCCGTAAAAAGTCATCAGACTAGTCATCTCTATCGTCGCCCGTGTAGTCTCTTGTATGGTATGGGCTACTACTAGATCCGGCCTCGGTACAACCCTGTCCACGGTGGGACGAACGGAAGGCAGCAAATCCACCCTGTGCTGACTGAAAAAAACTGAACGAAGGAAGGCCAGGAACGCCATATGCAGGCTGAGATGCACAAAAACCCTGTCCAGGCTGGTAAGGGGGCACCGAAGGAAAGACAGTCTGGGAAGTATTAGAAGGCCACTGAAACGAGGACGGGACCTGTGTCTCCGGAGCGTACATTGTCTTTGGCTGTGGGTAGGTCGGGATTGGTGCATGTACCTGAGGATTGACCACTGGTGGCATGCCCTCTGGGTACCACGGGACCGCAGTATAGGTCATATCTGGCCATATAGGAGGTCTATATATACCTCCGCCCCGTGGACCAACCGGGGGTATCTGATATGGCTGCACTTGATGCCACAGTCGTCGTTGGCCCAGTCCACGTCCCTCCCTCGCATGTGGCGGGATCGGTAGAACAAGATTTGGTAAACTTACTAATAGCCCAGTCGGTGCGCTCGGCCTAGGCTCAGCAATTCGGCCAAACTCTTTTAGTGCCATGAGTAATTGGTCACAGACCTTCTGCACCTCCCTATAGCTGTATTGGGCACTAAACTGTGGAGAAATCATCCACCAGATCCACTCTACACCATCTACCTGCAGTTATCCAGTTGTATAAATAAGCGCATTTAAACTAAGTTATGGATAGTAAATGGAAGTATTAGGAGGGAAAACGATATCAAGATCAATACGTACCATGTGGCCAATCTGGGCGACCTGCCTCGTCATGAACTGTCTGGTGTGGGTAAAATACCATGTCATGTACTCGGAGTTCGGGGAAATCGACCCCGCCGATGGATCTGTTATCTTGATACGCTCATGTCGCGTATTCCACAACTGAATAAATAGATCCATCTTCAGCTCCTAATCCTCCGTCATCTTACCGCGTAAGGTAAGATCGTGGGCCCCATGAAGCTATGGTGCTGGGTTGGGGATGTGTTGCTGCATGCCAAATTGTCGCATGCAGCGATCGGGCTGGTGCATCTCAATGACATGGAAAGCAAGAATGGGTGTGACCGCCCTCCACATGTCATGCATGTGAACATCTGCCCCAAAAAACTCATAGCCGGCATCCGTATACGGTTCCCAAATCACCTATACATGTAAACAAATGCGAATTAGTTTACTTTTATATTTCTTTAATATCAAATTTATCATACATACATTGTTTCGACCCATCTGGTCAAGCTCCACCCGATATGTTTTTAGATCCCGTCGCAATAACCGCACGTTGACTTTATTGAACCTCCAATATGTAACTCCATAACATTAGTGAACTCCAAGCAAATCAAAATATGGAATTATATCAAACTTCTTTCATACCTGAGTCCGTAATGATCACCATGGTCAATGGGCGGTGGAATGGGAGGTGATATGGCAGGAAATCTGGACCATGCCCATATCTGCAATAATATCAAACAACCCCCAATGTCTTTAGCTGAAGCCGACGTGGTCTGACATAGCTCGTGAAACAGTATAGCCAGTACAGCAGACCCCCAACTGTATGTAGCAGCCTCCGCAAGGTCACCATCCAGTAAATTTATATATTGGCAAGGGACCTTTGCATCGGACTTATCATACAACAAAAATCCACCGAATAGGCGCATCAGGTAAGCACGTGTGTAGCAGAGTTGACCCTCAATAGTAGCTGAGTGCTCGTCCCAGTGGGCCCAATGAGTTTCAAACCAGGACAACCTGATGTTTCTGCCAATGATATGAGTTGGGAGTGGACTCCGACCCATGTACTGTTGAATAACTGCAGTCCAGTTGGCGTGCGTCCGACCGGAAACTACTCGACCCTCAGTGGACAAACCTAAAATGGCCTCTACATCCTGTAGAGTAATAGTCATCTCACCAACCGGCATATGGAAGGTATGAGTCTCAGGCCTCCACCTCTCAACCAAAGCAGAAATAAGCTGTTTGTCAATCTGCACCCATGTACTGAGTAAATTAGAATATGTATGGGTTTTATATTATTAATATCATGTACAAAGAACTAAATTCGTATAATTAATTACAGAAAATATCTTAAGACATACCGGGAGTCTCTTCATGCGAGACACGTGCCAGAAACCTGAACGCATAAGGTGTTGCTGCAACTCCACAGAGATGAGATTTGGGTCCTTGATATCTCCCAAAGACCTATGTGAGGCTCGCCTCACCTTCAAACAATTATAGTCTCCTGTGTCACAAGTTGCGATTGGTGCGACTGCTGCACCTCTTCATTAAGAACTCCCCACTCTTTGGAGCCAGGCTCAATATTGCGACCGCGTTGGTCATCCATTTGCCTACCACAAATTTACAACAACACAACATACTTAGGACACTGATTATTATTCTGTAAATCATTAATTACTGTATTAATTATTTTACTATTTTTTTCCTATTTAAACTTATCTTATCTATCTTAGAGTACTATAAATAATAATATACAATATATTTCAAAGTATCTTTTTCCAAACATAGATTTAATATTTAGTAATTATTGGAAATTACTGATATTTGTTCAAAAAAAAAATACATGTTTTGAAACTCTTTTGAAAGTATTTTAAAAGATTCTGTAAAAAAATCGTCTTAACACGTGTTATTGTAAGTGCTTGTTTGAAAGTACCTAAAAGAAGCATATTTATGCTTTTTAAGACACTGCCTCTTTTATGTATTTATTTTCTTATATAGTATAAAATCGATTAAAATAATTACATCCAAAAAATACTTAGTACCAAAGTTTCAATTTCAAAATTATTCCCTTGTAAAAAAACATAAAATCACAATTATTCAGGCCAGAAAATCTCATTAAATTATAGTTATGACTAGAAGTGTTGAAAATAAATGACCATGAATTCTTCAATTCGTAAATGTCATAAATGATAATGAATGCTAAAAACCATAAAAGGTCAAATAGTTATTTTATTATGATAATTTATGCATTTTTTTGTACTTAAAATAGTATAAGGCAACAAACGTGGTCTATCTTATTTTAGCTTCGCCACCTAAATTAGTGTCATATGGCATTTATGTATAATATAAAGATAGCTAGAAAAAGAACTGCCATCTGTTCCATATAGTATAATAATTAAAACATTCACTATATTGAATTGACTACAAAACGTAAAGCAAGAAAATGATACGTGTTCAATGTTCTTATTGTTATGAATATAAATATCTTATGCTCACAGTAATATTTAAATATAATTATTTTTTTCATTTGACAATAAGCAATTTCATTATTTTGCTAATTTGAGTTGGCAAAAAAATGTCCGTAGTTTATAATTAAAAAAATAAATTTTTTAAAACAATATACCTTCAAGGTCCCCAAAAAAAAAAATTTAAATATTCTAATTGCCTATAGCAATAATTACGATTAATATTTATTCTTTTAATTATTTTTACTTATTAATAATTTGTATGTACTTAAACATCTATCTCATCCTACTGTTATACATTTATTCAGCAACTATCATAAATAAATGTATATAATTAAAAGTTAAATCATATTATGAAACAATATATATAAGAAATAAATACAATTAAAAGTTAAATCAAATAGATGTTACTTGTGCAGGCTTGAAGAGATTATTGGTTGCCTCCTCCTCCTTCTAGTGATTCTCCTTTTTTTTTTTTGATTTTTCTGAGGGTTTCACCGGGAGAGTTTTTAGGATACTGAAAATTTGAACGAAGGAAATTTGATGATGAATGGAGGATAATGGAAAAGGGAAGGGAAGTGTGTGTGTATGTTCGGTGGGGGAAAAAGAAAGGAAGAGGAAATGAGATAATAGATAATGGAAAGAGAAAGGAAGAGGGAAGGTGGTGGGGGCTGGCAGAAATTGAAAGGAAGAGGGAAGGGGAGTGGTGGCCGGTGCAAAAAGAAAAGAGGACGCCGGAGAAGAAGAAAGGAATAGGGAATGGGGGTGGGGCCCGGGGAAAAAAAAAAAGAAAAGGGAATGGGGGTGAGGGCTGGAAAAAAAAAAGAGGAAAAGGGAATGGGGGTAGGGACTGGAGATGTGGATGATTGTTTAAGGGAATGGGGTGCTGAGCTTTGAAAAACGAAAGGAACTGGAATGGGGGTGGTGGGGCTCGGGGAAGAAGAAAGGGAGGGGTCCGCGGGAAAATAAGGGGGGATGAGTGTCAGGAATCCTGACTGGATTCTTGACCGGTCAGGAATCCAGTCAGGATTCCTGACGAAAAGCTGGCGTGCACACCGTGCTAGGTGGCACGCCACAGGACTGGTGGCGTGCTGCCAAGCACGCCACCTGTGTCCGCCTGCACGTCATCATTTGTGGCGTGCAGGGGAGCACGCCACTTGTGTGTGGCGTGTAGGGGCGCACGCCACCTTTCTAGGTGGCGTGTGGGACCACACGCCACTTCCAGGTGGCGTGTGGTGATTCGTGAAAACAATGGCGTGCGTCAACGCACGCCATTGACCACATTAGTTCGGTAATTTGTTTCTGACACGGAGTATTCTGGTATTTTTTTTTTCTGATTTTGTATTATGTTGGTAAAAAACCCAAGAAATTTTTGTATAAAACTGCTGAGCATGATCAAATCAAAAAAGTTAACACAAATTTAAGAGTAAGTTAACACGATTTTGTAAGCTAGAAATCGTAAAAACGATAAACTCGGTGTATAAACTCGTGAGTTTAACCGAGTTTATAACTAGCACGAGTTTACCACTCACTCGTTTTTGTAAGCTATAAACGTAAAAACGGTAAACTCGGAGAGTCAACTTGCGAGTTTAACGACAATGGTTACAAGACATTAAGACCTATCTTGAATTTTTATTTTTTCACCTACATCGAGGGATATTCTAGTCATTCATTAAAATTTAGAAATCCTTAATTAAGTCTCTTGGCTTGAATAGAAATTAGTTAAAAGTGTAAGTATGAATTTAGATTTTAGTATTTTAATTGGATTTAATTGAGATTTTCCCAAAATATTATTACCCTATTTGTTCTTAATTTTATATAAGAGGTAATATAAGAGAATATTCCAATTGAATCCATCTGCAATATGAGAATCGGATTTCAGGGCTATACTTTCGACAAATTTCAATCAGGCTAAGAGAACTTATTGGCATTAAGATAACTTGACAAAATCCATAAGGCTATGTTTGGTTGGAGGGACGAGAGAGGAGGGAAAATGAAGAGAAAGAAAAGTTATTTATGGTGGGGCCTACAAAATTTTTTTTCCTTTTTTAAAATTTTCCCTCTATTTTTCCTCCCCTCCCCTCCCCTTTCCTTCCCCCAACCAAACATATCCTAAATTCTTAATACATCCTCCTTAACCTGATTAGGAATTATTGGCTAAAATATTTTTTCTAATAATGTGTATTGTAAGTTGTAACCACCATTTAATGGAAAACCTTTCTACGATTTTTTTTTTGGGGAGGGATGAGGGGGATTTTTTTATTTTTCCCGGGGGGGGGGATTGTGACTTTATATATAAAACTAAAGTAAACCTCATACATTTTTATAAGAGTAAATATCCTATTTGGTCACTGAAAAAAAACACGGACCCTATTTTGGTCCCTCAAACAACAAAACCCTTTTTAATTCCTGAAAAGGATGAATTTTATAAAAAAGACCCTATTTTGGTCCCTCGAAAATTTCTAAAAACCCATTTTTAATCCATAAAAATGGACCATTTTAGTCCCTGGGGACGAAAAAAGGATCTTTATTTTTTTCCAAGGACCAAATAGGATATTTACTCTTTTTATAATGGGCCACATCTCTTTTCTACCCGAGTCTGCCCTATACTTTATCCTCAAAAACTATTATTATATCTAATGATATTACCTATGCTTTATATTATAACATAATTTATCACATTCATTAGATCATCTATTGTTTAATTATATTGGATCTAAAATACCAGAGTCTATGTTGTTTAATTTTAGAGAAAATACCCTATTTGGTCCTTGAAAAAAAAAACACGGACTCCTTTTTCATCCACAGGGACTAAAATGTGACATTTTTATGGACTAAAAAAGAGTTTTTGGAAATTTTCGAGTGACCAAAATGGGGTCTTTTTTTTTGGAAATTTATCATTTTCAGGGACTAAAAAGGGGTTTCGTTGTTTGAGGGACCAAAATGGGGTCCATGTTTTTTTTCAAGGACCAAATAGGGTATTTACTCTTAATTTTATTTTGTTCTTATATTGTGAGATTACCATAAACCCCTTATTTAAATTAATAATAATAATATGGGCGAAGGTGCAAAAATACACCTGTGTTTTAGCCTCAGGACTGCCCAACACCATATACTTTTTTTTTAGGTGCAAAAGTATCTAAAAAAAGCATATGGTATTGGACGCTCCTGAGGACAAAACACATGTACATTTTTGCACCTTTATCCTAATAATAATAATAATAACTCCTACCGACCTATGTTGCACCGACACCGACACGAGACACGAAATACGACACGACTCGACACTCCAACACGTTAATCCTAAAAAAATCTAAATTTCGACACGTTAGGACACGTTTTGATTTTAAAGATGTATATATTATAATTTACATTCAAATTCAATATTTCGTAAAATCCTAGTCTCCAGCTTTGGCTCATCGTAGATTCGACCTCATCATAAAAGCCCTGCCTCCTTTTTAAAAAAAAATATAAAAGAAAAATTCATCATCAATTTAATATTATTCAAAACCACACATATTTTTAAAAAATAGGAGTGTCGGAGGGTGTCAGAGTGTCGAACGGGTGTTGGAGTGTCTGACACGCATATTTATAAAAAATAGGAGGGTCGGTGCTTCATAACTACCGACTCCTCCTCTGTTTTGTGTTTTGTTGATCAATGGAGACCGAAGGAAGCTTCAATAAACCCTGACAATTTGAAAGCCCCATCGCTGTTCCTGCATCATTCTCATTCGTTCTCCGTGTTTACTGTTCTTTGCGTGTGTGCATCCATCATCCTCATCAACCATCCTTCTCCTTCCTCTGTTGAACACCACCAGACCTTGCTCTCTCCTCTTTTCTCCTTCTTCAATCGACATTTTTATGGCGGAAATAGGGAAGGAAACTTTTAGGGTAGTTCGACTTTCTTCTCCTCCTTTCTTGGTATTGCTACGCATTTCTTTTGGCTGCTGTTATGTGCGCTGGGGCTTCACGCTTTTTCTCTGTTCTGTGACATTGCTGTGACTGTGTGGATATATTGCATCTTCAATTCTCTTCTTCTTCGCTTGTGCGTTTCTTGAGCAGGGTATGTATGAATAGCTTCTCCTCCATTGATTTCCAGAATGCTTCATTGTATGAATGAGTGGAGAATATTGCTTTCCCTTCTTTAAATTGTTGTGCTGAATTGTTGTGCTGTTTGTGGTTTAAAAAGGATGTTTATTCCCCAATTGGTAATTTGTTTGAGTTATTTAAAGGATTGGTAATTTCCACGCAGTTTTATTATTATTCCACACCTAATTGATTGCTATCAATCACATTTTTCAGAAACACATTATCGTTTTTTTTTGGTCGAAAGAAACACATTATCCAAACACCTGTTCTTTAACTTTTATTTTGTCCCCCACCTGTTTTGTCCCTAGCTAGACCTTCATTGTGGAGATTAGACCTTGTTTTTGGTTCTTTATGGCATAAAATATAGTGTCATGGTGAAAAAATTATATGTTGAGATTATTTGAATTTTAATTAAATAACTTAAATGGTATTTTTATTTATTTTTCATATTAAAAGAAGTAAGATACAACTATGCACCATAATCGAGAGTTAGAAACATCAATTACTAAGAAACAGGTACCAGAACAATTAAAGAGTTATTAAATATTACAGTACTAAATAATAAATCAAAACGAACTAAAATAAAATTGAAGTTTGTGAGAAATACTGGAATCATTAGAACTCACATAACAAATTAAATTGAAGTAGTTGGTCATTAATTTGTGAGGAAATAAAATTAACACGTATATCACGAACTATGGTAGGGTTTGTTACGGATATGAGTTTGTATTGGCTGGCCCTGCTTCAGAATTATGATATGCTTGCTACTGTTACGTTACTTGGAACCAAAGTTATTTTTATGCTGTGTTCAATTAATGAAGTTGTTTTTGAACAGAACAGTATATTCCAGTTTCAAACAAGATAATAAATCTCAGCCGTAGAACATCCAACTTCATTTTTTGAGGCCTATTCTATCTTGGTAAATTCTATGAGGAACCAAGTCAAATTATTTGCGGCTAATAAGCAGTAAAGGTAGTAAATGCTTGACATGATCTTTTCTTTTCGAGTATGACTTATAAATTAATCTCCTACATCACAATCCAAAGCCATATATTTAAAATTGTATCCTGAGAATCAGTGGCGGAGCCAGTTTTTTATATTTATGTCTGCACAATTAGTAGGGGAGATTCGGGGGTTTGGAGACAACGCCCCCGAAGTTTTTTTTTTTAAGGAAAGTAACTTCTAAATGCATTAAAAAAATAGACAAGAAAATAAAAGAAAACTTCAACTTAACATAAAAAATAATAATAATCAAAAGTCAATTAAGCTATTACAATAGAACGATTACAAAAGTATTCTTCGATCCTTTATTCCTTGAAAATATTGCATTATATCTTCATCATCAATCGTATCAAACATATCACATTCAACATAAGTTAGCATGTATGAGTTAAACCAATCATCACTTATCAAATTGTGCAATTTATCATTAACAAAAGCCATTATAGAAAACACCCGCTCAACTCTAGCAGTTGCTACCGGTAGAACGAATGCCAACTTTATCAACAAATAGACCAATAGATAAATAATATCCTTTATCTTCTCAACCATCTTCAAAGTAAGGTTAGAAATTATTTTCAAATTGACAAAATCAGAATCAGCTCTTACATCAACAATAAAATTATCGAGATTTGAAAAAAGAAAAAGAATATCTGCAAGCTCATTAAACTCAAAAGAGTAGAATCAAAATCACATATTATTGATAGTGACAAAATCTTATCCCTTTTTAAATAACCACATATTATTGGTAAGAATGAATTAAATCACAGCACCTTGAACACAATTTAATGAATAAAATGTTACAAAGACAACGCCGTTAATTCAAAATAAAAAAACTTGCATAGGCAAGTAGAGGATAATTAGGGTGATATAATATAGAAAAGTTGAACGTAATTAGTAATTGTCTCTGGAAAAAAAAAAAAAAACCAAGGAAGGGACAAGGGACCCACCAGCTATGCATTGAGATTCGTGTGATTTTATCAATCTCCTCCACCATTTCTCATTTCCTTTTTTTCCTCTTTCCAGACTTCTTCTTCCTCCTTATCGTCATAAATCTCTCTCTCTCCCCCCACACACAGAGCAATGAATAACGATCCGTGTTTCAAACTCCTGCTCCCAACATTTGTGTCTACACGTGCAGACACTTGCAACAATGTGGCTCTGCCACTGCTGAGAATGATATATAGCACTGCCTATGATATTGTGCAGTAGAAAGACCACAAAACCAGCATACAAAAGTAAATATATAGTGCAGAAAAACAAAATGTCAAAGGAGGCAATTCTAAGAGAGTCCACAGAAAACTTCAGGATTCAATGTAGTCGTCCAGCCTACTAGCCTTGTTCAGCAACAACACTAAGGTCTAAGGAGTCCTCCATTGAAGCTAACTCCTTGATGGACTCAAGCTGAGCTTTAAGAGTGGAAGCTTGACCTTTGGTCTCCTCAACCTTCCTCTTGATGTCTTCTGCATTATCACCGCATTCCTTGTCGCATTTATACACATAACTCAGCCATGAAGCATCAAAGCCAACTATTGTACAACACTCTATGATGTAGTTTCGATCATCTTCTGTCAAGTGGCATCTTCGTGTGTTCCTTAAAATCCGAGTCACCTCAGCAAATAAGGAAAAGGAGGAGGAAGCTAACACTTTACATTGTTTTGTGTTGAGCCAACCAAGAACTTGAGGATGCCGCTTCACCCTATTCTCCAAATATGTTGTCAGTCTCTTTAAGACTACTGCAAACATCTGCTATAGGTGTTGTTGATAAAGACAACTTTTGAAGCTTGTGAAGGAGCTGGATCAATAACTGATTAAATAAGTAAAACGAAAATTAGAAAATAGGATGACTCAGGTTTTGCAACAAAAATAAGAAATTGTAAACAAAAGTTATTTTCTTGCTTCTAAAAGGCCAAAACACATTAGGTATGCTCTGTTTTACTTTTTAGTCATTGCAGAGTTTGTAATTTGCAAGGTTATTAAACCTGTTATGACCCAGAAACTTATTGGAAAAAGAAAACTGGTAATTTGTTTTGTTCTTATATTGTGAGATTACCATAAAGCCCTTCTTTAAATTAAACCCCAGATATTTTCCTATTGCCTCGTTCTTCTTCTGTGTTTTGTTGATCAATGGAGAACGAAGAAAGCTTCAAGAAACTCTGAGAATTTGAAAGCCCCATGGCTCTTCATCCATCCTTTTCATTCATTCTCCGTGTTTTCTGTTGTTTGTGTGTGTGCATCCATAATCTTCATCACCCATCCTTCTCCTTCCTCTGTTCAACACCACCAGACCTTGCTCTCTCCGATTTTCTCCTTCTTCAATCGACATTTTTATGGCAGAAATAGGGAGGGAGACTTTTAGCGCAGTTTGATTCTCTTCTTCTCCTTTCTTGGTATTGCTACTCAATTCTTTTGGCTGCTGTTATGTGCGCTGGGGCTTCTCGCTTTTTCTCTGTTCTGTGACGTTGCTGTGACGTGTGGACGTATTGCATCTTCAATTCTCTTCTTCTTCGCTTGTGCGTTTCTTGAGCAGGGTATGTATGAATAGCTTCTCCTCCCTTGATTTCCAGAATGCTTCAATGTATGAATGGGTGGAGAATATTGCTTTCCCTTCTTTAAATTGTTGTGCTGTTTGTGGTTTAGAAAGTATGTTTATTCCTCCAAGTGGTAATTTGTTTGAGTTATTTAAGGGTATGGTGATTATTTAATACTATTAGATTTGCAGTTATAATATATGAAATGTGGGATTGTAATTAAAAAATTTAAAGATTACTCTTGAAGCTTGATCTTAGAATGTACATAAGGTGTTTGTAAAAATGTGTATGAGATGACTTTGTTTCAATTTAAGGTTTAAATGTACTTATTTGTGTTGGCTATTGGGATAGGAAATGCTTGATCGAAAGAGAGGGAGAGTGTGAGAAATTAGTTGTGATAAAATATGTTTGTGTGTGTGTTTATATAGACACACACAATGGGTTTTTTCATTATGGATTGAGCTTTGGGCATTACTTTATAGGTGTAACGGTCCTTAATTTTTTTTAAAATAATAATTATTTAAGGGTTTGATCAAGCCATTCATCAAGGACTTGATTAAAATATTATTATTTATAGAATAATATTAAAAAAATAAATAATATAAAGATTATAATTCATGATAATTTATTATTTATAGAATATTATTATTTATAGAATAATATTTAACAATATTATATTTTATTTTTATAGAAGAATATTAATAGAATTCTTGAATAAATAATAAAAAGCACAAGGACTTGATTAAAAATCATGTGCATATATAAGGACTTGATAAAAGGGAGAAAAAAAAAAAACTGCAAGGACTTGATAAAAAGCAAGTGAAAGTATAAGGACCTGATAAAAAGAAAAAATTATAGGGACCTAATTAAAAATTGGCTAACATTATAAGGACCTGAATTATCCCTTATTATAATAATAATAATTATTATTTGAACTTTTATTTGTAATGCTGTGATGGAGAGAATGAGTGAAAATGGAAGAAACAGAGTAACTTGTGGGTGGGAGGGAGGGGGCAGGCAGTGTGTCATTTTCATTAACATTAAATGCAAACAAATTTGGTCCCTTTGTTTAGGCATTTTGTGATATTGTGGATTTAGTTTAATTACATCAATCATATCCTTATTGCATTACCAACAAAAGATCTTGAGGAGGATGATTTGCTCAGCTTGTTGTCCCATTGGTTCATGTTTCATCCATTTTTTGATTTCTTGCATAACTTTATCGAGAATCCTATGTTGGGACGTGTAAATATCCATTAAATATGACCCATGAAGCCTAAACAAATATGAAGCATACACGTGTATAGTCAAGAACAATGCCACAGAGGTTTGGAGATATTACTTCTTAGTGAAAAAATCAATTGACATAACTGGATCATATTATATTTAACAGTCTACGATGTTTCTAAGAATGATAAGCCAACTCTTTCCCTATCGATACTGCAATTATTTTCTCTGTCTTCATCTCACCCAAAGACATCATGTAGAAAATAACTACCTCCTACTTTTGATATAAGTCTTGTTCATAGTACAATATTACAGGAGGTAGTATTAGATTCAAATCATAGCAGATTCTTCAATGAAGATTTCGATTTTATTGTTAAGAAAAATATTTATTTCAAACTGTTCTGTTCTTTTATTCACAAAAGTCAAGATAAACTTTAGTATAAAGATGGATAATTCAGAGTCTTCTGTATGTATCCAATTATGTGGTATTATTTTCTTTTTCTCAGATCAAGATGTTGATGAAGGGAAAGATATAATTCTAGACGATCTTGATCATCTCGAGGTTTCTCACATAACAGAAAAAATGAAGATAGGAAGCTTGAGTGCAAGAATCTGAAGGTATTTGCTTTCATATGCAAAAAAAATATTCTAAAGGCATGCTTTTCCAACACCCTCAACTTGAAGAGACTAGCAAGCTTTAATAGAACTTGAGAGAGTTAACATGATAAACAGACAATAAATAATAAAAGGAGAAGCATTCCTTATATATGTTGTATTATCGTCACTTGTCTACTTCTCTTCTTTGTTCTGTTTTCATAGGATTTTTAGTAATACTTCACCTTCTTCAAATATCAATTTTTCTTCTATATAGTGATGAAGAATAAGACAGTAGACAAGGCATTTATCAGTGTATTAATGAAACACGTATCCATTTTGTTCTAAAAGACACCTAGCAGAAGACAAACAAATCATGTTTTATTTGCATAGAATAGGGGAACCCTTAAACAACAATACAGGAGAGAACAATGTCAATATGATCACATTCCTTCAATACTGCAATTAACATGCAACAAGATTAAGTTGATTGGATCCAAGATGGCGCATTACTTATAATGGTTGCTTAGACAAACTATAAATCAACACACACGAGTAAATATATAGTGATGAAAATGAACATGTTTTTGCAAGTTGATTTCCAAGAGAACCCACGAACTCCATGACTCGATGAAATCATGCAACCTTGAGCTTCAAGCTTTGAAGCCTGACCTTCAGCCTCTTGAACCTCCCTTTTGATGAGGTCTTCTCCTTCTCCACATTCCTCAATGAAGCCGTGTGCACGTAACTAATCCAGGACTCATCAAAGCCAGCCCCCTACAACACTCTCAGATGTAGTTTCGATCATCTTCTGTCAAGTGGTTTCTTCGAATGGTCACCAAAATGCGAGTCACTTCAGCAATTATAGAAAAGTAGGAGGAAGCTAACACTCTCCATCTCCTTGTGTTGAGCCAATCAAGAACTTGAGGATGTCAATTCACCCCAGCCTCCAAATGTGGCAACAAATGTACTGAAATGTCCAACTCCTTAAAGCTGTTACAAACATCTGCCACATCTATTATTGATGAAGATGGAGCTTTTAAAGGTTTTGAAGGAGCTAGATCAATAGCTAGTTAGATACGTAATTGGAAATTGAAATAAGGAAATAAGTTGACTCACGTTTAGCAAAAAAATAAAGAAAAGTTATTTTCTTGCTCCTAAATGACTAAAATGTCTTACTTCCTTTGTTTTCAGCCATGACAGAGTTTGTAGGTTAACAAGATGAGTTGTTTTCAAGACTTATGTCTGGGTCATCGAATTTCGCTAAAATATTTCAATTCCTGAAAAGTAAGTTAACTAATAAAAGGGAGATTCCCATACAATTAATGAGTTATTAAAGGGAGCTAAAATAAAGTGGAATATTGAAAACAATAGCTGAAGTAGTGATGATATCAATACGTGTATCCTAAACTATGGTAGGACTCGATACACTTCAAGCATCATGAAACGATGACCTCTTGGATTCATACGTCTCTTGGGTTCCAATGTAACGTACAAATTTTGGAATTTTAAAGTTTAAATAATATAGGGAAGTTAATTATGAAATTTTAGCTTAACACAAATATGAGAATATATATTTTTTAATTTAAGGCATATTTTTCCTTAAATTAAAGACAGATAATTAGGAAATAGTTTTTGGCATAAATATTTTAGTAATAATATTTTAAGGCCAAAAGAAATTTAATTGAGAAAGAAAGTCCTTAAATGGAATTAAGGATTAAATTTTAATAATTATCTAATACTTGTAAATATGAGTTTTGAAGGGTCAAGTGGAATAATTTTATTGGGCCTCACAACCACCCTAATACACCTTTCTTTTTATTTTATTTGGACAGACCTCAATTTTATATGTATGCTTTCGGCCTAACAGATGAGAGAAAAAGATCAGCCCAATACTCCACTTCATATATCCATTCTTTGCGATTGTCAAGGTTCTTGGATTGCTGGTTTCACCAAGTCTATTGGTGTCTGCGATGCTTCAATGGCGGAGGGGTGGGCAATTTTAGAGGGCTTATCATTAGCCTGAGATCTTGAATTCAGGAAGATTAGTCTTGAATCTGATGCTTTTCATCTTGTAGCTAATTTAAACAATGTTACTTTTAATTTTGGTAGTCTTCTGCTTGTTAAAATTAAGCATTTCTTGCTTAGAGAGTGGATTGTTTCTGTTTGTTATATCCCTAGAGATTTTTTTTTTGGGGGGGGGGGGGGGGGGGAAATTATATCCCTAGAGATTGTAACAAGGTTGCTAATGCCCTTGCTAAAGTGGGCCTATCTAAGGTTGATATCTTCGGTAGTTGTCCTTTATTTCAGAGGACGTGGATGGATCAGGAGTGTTTAAGATTCATTCCCCCTATTTAGTTTCTTCATTTATATATTCTGGCTGAATGCCATCTTTTATATCTCAAAAAAAAAAAAAAAAAAAAAAACACACACACACTTCAATCCATTAAGTCATTTAGTAGAGCACGTGACAGGGGAAGCAAAGCAGCAAAATATATAAATATATATTCTCTTAAGTTCAGTCACGTGCTCCCATATATAAACATATGTAGAACCATTTCTATTAGCAAATCTTCATTATACCTCTCGGCCATATCACATAAACATCGTCAGCAATAGATTAGCGAGAGATCAACGCCGTTACACAGAAAGATCACCCCAGTGATTTCCACGGGTCATGCAACACCAGCACCATACTCCTCCTCTCAGCAAATCCAGACTCCCATGCTTCTCGAGACCCACATTGTAATGCCCTTTAGTCCGTTCTCCTCTCTCGGCCAGGACCCTTTGGTCCGTATATATTGCTTTCCTTAATCCTCATTCATATCTAGCACGTTTTTTAGGGAAGTAAAAGACCTGACGTCTAAATATGTGGAGTTTCTTGGTTGGTCAGTCCGGTGCTATCTGTTCTTTAATAGATCTACCTAAGACATCGGCTAAAGTATCACTATGCTTGTATTCCATGAGGTCCCTAGCATGTATCTCTATACAAATAAGTGATGTCATACTACTCTTATTTAGATCATCAATGCCCTTTCCTGGTGATTCAAGACTAGGAACAAGTTTTAGGTAATAGATATGCAGTGTTCTTGAGTCCTCGTGATCATAATCTCTATCATTGATACTCAAGATTAACACAAATTTTATTTCTAGGGTTTTTATCTTTAAACACATATTTACTTTAAAATAAAAGCGAGATATGAATATGATAAAGATAAAATGTGATCATTTATTAATAATGAAATACTACAATGTAAAAAAAGTGTTCATCTGTTCTTACAGATTGTCTCTAGGACACCTAAATACTAACAACTGGGCCATAAATCTTTTAATGTAGGGTATTCAAATAGCTCTAGATGCTTGGAACTACGGAATGCCACCTGCCAAAATTGATGATAGGTTGCGTTACTTCAAGAAGAAAAATAATTACAGCAAACTAAATTTTGATAAGTCAAAACATAAAATATCCTTTAAAACCAAAATGAGCACAATAAACAATACGATTTGGCTACTCTTTTGCAAATAGCTATCATAATTCTAATTGGTCCCTTGGAACTTGTGATTGAAATATCATTCTAGCATCCTCATTGCTTAGACTTAAGTTCTCTACGTTGTTAATGACCTATGCCATGAAAGGAAAAAAGTTGAAACTTAACGCAAATATTATAAAAGAGGTTTAAGATATTAAAAGCAAACAAGCAACAAGACTATGGGAGCGTAAGACCAAAAAGACGACATTCTAGGGCCCACTTTGAGCAAGGCCTCTAGTATGTGTGTGTGGGTATCATTAATATTTTATATGGTATGCTACATTAAAAAATGGGTTAGGTTATGGTCAGTGTAAGTGGTAACTAGTATACAATAAAAAATTTTATTAAAATATTTAGGCATTGGAAACAAATGTATTAATCTTAAAAAATTCTTAGGTTTCAATGAATAAGGTCTTCATCATTTTCTGAATTCAGGGTACTCAAAGAAGTTTTAACATACGGAATTAACACTCCAATAGAAGTCTTAAAATATATATATATAATTATATCATTTTCTAAAAGAAGTTTTTCAAAATTAAAATTACTTATATCATATTTAAAATTAACTGTGTTACAAGAAATATTGAATGAATTAGCAATATTATCAATTAAAACTAAAATCTTACACTTTACTTATGAAACTTTGATAAGTGATTTTGCAGCTCAAAAAATAAAAAAGGTATAATCAGTTTTTTTTTTAATAAAAAAAGATGAGACATACCTTTTCTAATGTGAAAAGAGATTGCTGCATTGAGACAGAGAGATTATCATTATAAAGTCTTCCTTGGCTACTCATACCCTGTGTCCTGAATAGCTCTCTTCACACGCTTATTTGGTTCATTATCCACAATAAGAGTTCAAGCTATCTCATACCTATTAACTGTCGTAGCCTTTTCAAGCTCTTCCTCAACAACTTTTGCAATTCAATTGTTCTATTCAAATAAGGCAACTAGGCTTGAGAACATCATCAAACTTCCCAAAAAGTTCTTTGAAGGCATTTTTTGACTAGTCCACTTGAAGACCACCTCGGGGTAGTCTGATGAGGATCTTTTTGTCATTAGCCTTGTGGTCTATAATAAAAAAATTAACTAAGGATTGCGTATAAGCAAACCTAGGATCGTTCTTTCTTCTCGAGGAGCCTTTTATTGATTGCTAAGTAATTTAAATGTCATGCAAATGTAATGAAAACAAAGGATTGATTTTAAAAATCATTTTTTTTAACTACAACTAATTGGATGCAACAAAATTAAATCCTAAACTACTATTTTTGGGTATTTTCTTTTATAATGGAATGGAGTATGAAAATGAGTATGAAATTATAATGATGAATGCTCTTGGAAATGGAGTAGTAACTATCATAGTTCAATTAAATGTAGGAGTAAATTTTCATTAAGTTTTGATGAAAAATCCACAACAAACACTTGAGTCTATTGTTCTTAATTAGTGATTACTCCTACTAATGTAGCTAGCAATCACCTCTTAAGACACTATTAAAGTACACTTATGTTAGTTCTCTATGTTTTAGATGTTTTGATGATAACAATTATAATGTAATTAAGTTAATAGATTCAAGGTTAAATCATGGTTTATATAGTTAACTTGAATCTATATTGGTTAGAAATTTTTGCCTTTGGTTGCCTCCAGTTAAGCTCTGGATGCCTCAAGTCATGTGGTGCTATTATTTAAAAGAAAAATGTTTTGATCTCATGTGCCTCGAGTTAAAGTGCTTTGACTTGGAGTTAATAAGTTGAAGTTTTCATGCCTCGAGTTAAATCTGTTGATGCTTCAAGTTAAATGATCAAAATGTTTTTTTAATAAACATTGTTAATTCCAGTCCAATGTTTTATGCCTCCTCGAATTATCTGTTTGATGTTAAGCTTTTGGACCAATTGTTTTTAACTCTTGAGTATCAAGTTAATGCCTCAAGTCAATAACTCAAGGCAATTAACTTTTTAACTCAAGTTAAGTTTTCATTTGGTCATTTGTTTTGAAAGCATCGGGTTTAACTTTTGGCATATCAAGTTAATGACTCAAGTCATTGACTCAATATATCAAGTTAAGCTTTCAATTGTCTATTCTTTGGAGAGCATCAGATTTGACTTTTGGATATCAAGTTAATGACTCAAGTCATTCACTTATTGACTCAAGTTAAGTCTTTCATTGGTCTATTTTTTTTCAAGGTATCGACTTTGACTCTTGAATATCAAGTTGATGACTCAAGTCATCAACTCAAGGCATGACCTTTAAACTTCAAGTTAAGAGATCAACTTGCAAATTTTTCAAAGTCATCGACTTTAACTTTCGCATCTCAAGTTAATGACTCAAGTCATTAACTTCTTATATCAAGTTAAAGCTTTCAACTTGTGCATTTCAAAGAGAAAGTCACTAACTCTTGCATATCAATTGAATACCTCAAGTCATCAACTCTATAACTGAAAGTCACATCTTTCTAATCATCAAATCACCGTCTCCGGAAAATCAAATTCAATTGATTGTGACTCTATTTCCTCAATTAATTACTCATTACTATTCTTAATTGCTTTTAATCAATTTGTTAATGAGTTACAGATTATTAGAATGAGGATCAACACAAGATATCGATCAAGGCAATCCGACATTCATTAAACTTGCCTAGTCGAGAAACTCAACAACAGACTTATCTCTGCAACATTCTGGGCAAGAATATTTCATTTCCTTTGTTGGGTTTCAACGATCATAATCACAATTACAGGAATAATGACGTAGATTACTCAACGGTCATAATCACAATTACAGGAATAGTGACGGTGATTATTCCGATCCTTCTACTTCATCTCCAACGGTCACATTTTAAAGAGCCTCAACGAATATTTCTTCAACCTTCAACTACTATAAATACTCAAAGGATTGAATTCATCAAGAACAACAAGCGCTTACACAGACAAAGCATACAAAGTGATCAAATTCTATTCTGTTTGTATCTTCGGATATTATTGAGTTTCAGTGTTTATTATCTACTCTGTGAGAGAGTTTTATCATCTGTTTTACATTCTATCAAATCTCAAGGTAGTGGTATCTTGAGTGTGGGTGTACGATTATAACTTGTAAGGGGGAGTGAGTCTTAGGGAGAAAGGATCATCCTGAGTTACAGAGTGTGTAATTGTATTTGTGAGATAGTGAAAATCCCAGAGTGTCTGGGTACTGGACGTAGGTCAAGAGTTGGACCGAACCAATATAATTTCTCTGTGTCATTTTTCTTTACCTTTCTTACTGCTTATCCATCGTATGTAGAAAGATTTTTTTTGAGATCACCTATTCACCCCCTTCTAGGTGATATTTCACCTTTATTTGGTA
The DNA here is from genome assembly GCA_034222035.1 of Acacia crassicarpa. Classification (NCBI taxonomy): domain Eukaryota; kingdom Viridiplantae; phylum Streptophyta; class Magnoliopsida; order Fabales; family Fabaceae; genus Acacia; species Acacia crassicarpa. The sequence goes on along the minus strand of JAWXYG010000006.1, from coordinate 46,503,355 downwards.
TCAGAGCATAGGTTTCTCAATTGGGCTTAACATCCCGAGAAAGATCATGGAAGGAATATTACCTGATGGAGCTTCTATCAATCATCCTCCTGGTTTCAACGAAGAACATTACCCCTTTTGGAAAGCCAAATTTAGAGTCTTCGTTATGGCTACTGAATTTGGTTTATGGAATGTGTTCAAGAAAGGTGATTATAAACCATTAGTCACTAAAGATGGAGTTTAAGCAGTCAAGCGTGAAGAAGAATACGATGAAAATGACAGAAGACTTGTTACTCTCAATAGCAAAGCTATTCTGATGCTTCAAAGTGCTCTTAGTCAACAAGAGTACTTCCGGATTTGCAATCTGACGAGTGCAAAAGACATGTGGAAAGCATTGGAGATTGCATACGAAGGAACCTCCGGTATAAAGGAAAATCGCATCAACACATTGACAACTGAATATGATCTTCTACGTATGAAGACCGGAGAATCTATAGGAGAGTTTCAACTTCGTTTTACCTATTTGATCAACCAATTATCAGCCTTGGGTAAAACATACGAGCAAAATTCTCAAGTCAGGAAAATCCTCAATGTCTTGACTAAAGATTGGGAAGCTAAAGTCACAGCAATCGAAGAAGCCCGTGGAGAATCAACGCAATCAGTAGTCGTACTGTTTGGAAGCTTATCTAAATACGAAGGCAAACTGAAATTCAAGAAAGGCTTGGATGAAATCAACAACAACAGAAACAAAGGTGTTGCTTTGAACGTTGTGAAAGAAAAAGAATCCAATGAGGAACATGAGGATGACAATGAGATGGCCATGGTCGTTCGAAGATTCAAAAAATTCTACAAAAGGGATCAAGGTTTCAGAAACAGATTCCAGAAAGGAACTTCTAGCAACAGACAAGAACTCAAGGATAAAGAACAAATCATTTGCTATGAGTGTGAGAAGCCGGGTCATATCAAATTTGAATGCCCTCAGCTGAAGGATAAAGAAAAAGAGAAAAAGAAAAAATTCAATCACTTCAAGAAGAAAGCCTACGTATCTGCCATATGGGGAGATAGTTCAGATGAAGAAAGCGAGGAAGAAGAAGTAGCAAATGTCTGTCTAGTTGCTGAAGAACAATCTGAAAATGACGATGAGGTAAGTGACTCTGAGCCTACATATGATGAGTTACTTTCTGAGTATAATGAACTGCATTCTGAATTTAAGAAAAATTGCAAAAGAGCTTATTACTTCAAGAAAGAAAATCAAAATGCTTGAACAACAAGCTAAAAATATTCCTCTGGTTTGCGTAAATCTTTCTTGTGAAAAATGTCTTGATCTTGAAAAGAAAAATATTAAACTTACACAAAATCTTGAGAAGTTCACTAAAGGTAGTGAAATGCTCGGAGTTATTTTGAAAGCTCAAAGATTTACAAATGATCGATTAGGCATAGGATATAATCTTGTTTTTGACAAAAAGAAAGGGAAAAAGAAAAGTGGTGGAAAATCTTACTTAAATTACTTTCAGAAGTCGGTCCATTTTTCAAACCCCTTTGCTCATTGTAACTATTGTAATCGTAAAGGTCATAATACTTCATCTTGTTTTCATAAGAAAGATAGAAGATATAAACCTATTGGTAATTATCAATGGGTACCTAAGGGAACCTATATATTCCCTGAAGCTTGAACTAACCCGAAAGCACCTAAGAAAAGATGGGTACCTAAGGCTTGATCTTATGTGAATCACAGGTATGTCTGAGAGCATCAAAAACCAGTAAGTGGTATATTGATAGCGGATGCTCTAGACACATGATGGGAGATCAATCCAAGTTCATGACGATGAATGCAGAGGATGGTGGCAAAGTGACCTTTGGGGGTAATCAATCCGGAAAGATAGTTGGAATTGGCGAAATTGGTGAAAAAGGAAAACCCCTGATCAAAGATGTATATTATGTAGAAGGTTTATGCCATAATCTCCTAGGTGTGAGCCAAAGTGCAGACAAGAACAATTGGGTCATTTTTGGATTCAGAAGAATGTCTCATCGTGAACAAGGAGTTAATTCTGAAAATTGTTTTGTTAGCAACTTGAATGAGAGTTGGTTATGGCATAAGCGTCTGGCTCATGTAAATATGTTACAACTAGACAAGTTGTTAAGAAAAGATTTAGTTCTTGGATTACCTAAACTACATTTTAAAAATGATATGATTTGTGATTCTTGTCAAAAAGATAAACAGACTAAATCATCTTTCAAAAGCAAGTTTGAAATTTCGACTAATAGACCTCTTCAATTACTTCACATGAACTTAGTCGGACCAGCTAGAGTTAAGAGTCTTGGTGGTAATTTATACACCTTAGTTATTGTCGATGATTTCTCTCGATTCACTTGGACTATATTTTTACTATCTAAAGATGAAACATTTGATCTATTCGTTGTATTTGCCAAGAAAGTACAGAACGAGAAAGGTATATGTATTTCAGGAATACAGACGGATCATGGAGGAGAATTTGAAAACCATGCCTTCAGGGAGTTTTGTGATGCTCATGGTATTGACCACAATTTCTCCGCTCCAAGGACACCACAACAAAATGGTGAGGTCGAAAGGAAGAATCGTGTTCTCACTGAAATGGCTCGTGCAATGCTAAATGAGAACAAGACCTCTCAAGTTTTTTGGGCGGATGCGATGAGTACTGCATGCTATGTATCAAACAGAGCCTATCTTCGAAAGAAGCTCAACAAAACTCATATGAGCTTTACAAAGGAAGGAAACACAAACTTAGCTCACCTTCTCATCTTTGGCTGCAAATGCTTTGTTCAAACAATGGTAAGGATAATTTGGGAAAGTTTGATCCCAAATTTGACGAAGGTATATTTCTTGGCTATTCTAATAGGAATAAAGCATATAGAATTTTCAATAAGCATACACGTGTAGTCGAAGAGTCAATTCATGTTGTATTCTGTGAATTGAAATCTGATGAGCCCCTAGATGATGATGAGGAAACTTCTTACAAGAACCAATTCTTTTCAAAAACTACTCCTGCCTCTCTTGAAAATCCAGAAAATGTTTTTGAAAACAATTCTCAAAACTCTTGTGAAAAGCTTGATCAATCTCAACCTAAACCTTGAAAGTTTATTAGGAATCATCCTTTGGATCAAGTGATAGGGGATATAAATCAAGGTGTAAGAACTAGAAAAAGCACCTTGAATGAGGTTACATTTTCTGCCTTCATATCTGAGATTGAACCCTCTAAGATTGAAGAAGCCCTCTCAGACAATGATTGGGTGATAGCAATGCAAGAGGAATTACACCAATTTGATAGAAATCAAGTTTGAGACTTGGTACCTAGGCCTAAAGATCACCCGGTCATTGGCACTAAATGGGTATTTAAGAACAAACGTGATGAGTCTGCAATCATAGTCCGTAACAAGGCTAGATTGGTTGCCAAATGCTATAATCAAGAAGAAGGTATTGATTATGAGGAAACATATGCTCCAGTGGCTAGATTGGAAGCAATATGAGTACTCTTAGCCTTTGCGTGTATCAAAGGATTCAAACTTTATCAAATGGATGTTAAAAGTGCTTTTCTTAATGGATTTATTCAAGAAGAAGTATATGTAGAACAACCTCCCGGTTTTGAAATTGAATCTCATCCTGATCATGTTTTCCGACTGAAAAAGGCCTTATATGGTCTTAAACAAGCTCCTAGAGCTTGGTATGAGCGATTGAGTAAATTTCTTTTAGATCAAAAATTTGTTCGCGAAAAATCAGGCACAACACTCTTTATTAAAACTAATAAGCTTAATGAAATCTTAATTGTACAAATATATGTTGACGACATAATATTTGGTTTTACTAATGAGTCTCTCTGTGAGGAATTTTCCAAGAAAATGCAGGGTGAATTCGAGATGTCTATGATGGGCGAATTGGACTACTTCCTCGGCTTGCAAATCAAATAGCGGAAGGATGGTATCTTCATCTCCTAAACAAAGTATCTCCATGATTTGCTCAAGAAGTTTGGAATGGAACATTGCAATGGAACCGACACTCCAATGAGTTCAACTGCCTCTCTGGATGCAGATGAAGAAAAAGGCAAAGATTTTAACATAACCAAGTATAGAGGAATGATAGGATCATTACTATACTTGACTGCAAGTAGACCCGACATCCAATTCAGTGTGGGTATGTGCGCAAGATTTCAAGCTGCTCCAAAGGAATCACATGTTGAGTATGTAAAGAGAATTGTTCATTATCTTGCCGACACAAAGGAGCTTGGACTCTAGTTTCCAAAAGGTCAACAAGAATTCTTGGTCGCATATTCAGACTCTGATCACGCTGGATATAAAACTGATAGAAAAAACACTAGTGGACAATGTGAGTTTCTCAGATGCTCACTCGTATTGTGGTTCAGCAAGAAATAAACCACTGTGGCTATATCCTCTACTGAAGTTGAATATATTGCTGCCTCTAGTTGTTGTGCTCAAGTCATTTGGCTAAAGCAACAATTATCTGACTTGGGAGTTCATCTGAAAGAAATTCCAATCCTTTGTGACAACACAAGCACAATAAGCTTGGCGAAAAATCTGGTTCAACATACAAGAACCAAGCATATTGATGTGAGACATCACTTTATGAGAGATCATGTGCAAAAGAAAGATGTTAAAGTGATGTTCATTCCTACTCACTTGCAACTCGCTGACATTTTCACCAAGCCGCTGGCAAAAGAACAATTCACATTTATTCGAAGAGAATTGGGAATGGTAAATCCCAATAAATTGTAAGCAAAAATGCTAGCACGTTGTTATTTAATTATAGTTTTGATGATGAATAATTACTAACTTAAGCATCGGAGTATCTAGACTATGTTTTTGCAGGACTCTGTTAAGGAAATAAGAAACAGAGGTTGACAGAATACATACTTGACTTGATTCATGGATGATTACCTCGAGTTACATTTGTCAAGTTCAAAATGCCTCTAAGCTAATTTCAAGAGATTAAATTGATCTATCAAGTTATCAATTTAAACTAAAGGTAAAATGATCACAAGTTAGAATGAATCATGAGCTAATACATGTTTATTTTATATAATAAGAAAGAAACTCATTTGCTGGAAGTCAAATTTGGGTACCCCCAATTAAAACCTTGAGTTAAGGAAAAGCAAAGAGCAACTATGTGTATTCTGACTTATTATCTCAAATTATCGTGGAGTTACCTCGAGTCAACATCAGGTAAGTATCATTTTCTTACCTCAAGTCGTTAAATTTCATGGCTCAAGTCCTTTCCCTGAACATAGTAATTTGGTTTGATTTGTGTGTTTATTCTCATTCTATATTATTGAAGTAGTACACCAAATTGTTTCACTCTATTTACAAAAGCATTTATCTCCTTTGCCTTGAGGTAATTCTCATTTTGTTATCTTCCTTGGTGTTTATTCTCTTGGCATTCATTCCGTTATCTAGAGTGCATAACAATATTTGTAGAAAAATATAGTCCTTGCGCTTAGAGCGCAAGATTTGCGCTTCGAGCGTAGGACCGTGCGCTTCAGGCGCAAGATTTACGCTTCAAGCGTAGCCCACAGGATGTTACCCGAGCGCTTACCATTGATTTGCGCTTATTTTTTTTAACAACTTTTATTGGTATATTTTCACAAAAGCGTCCCTCTCCTTTTGATAAATCCTCAACCTTGTTTGCTGATGACAAAGGGGGAGAGAGCTTGTGAAGATGTTTTTGATTTGAAATTCAGTTAAAGACCTTTTTGAATTGAGTTTGACAATTGTATGTTTTCCCTACTCCAGTTCATTTTGTTTAGCTATTGTATATCTTTCTCTTGATAATCAATATGATGATCATTCTCGCATTTCTCATTCAACTGTCATATGGTTTAGATGGTGGCTTTATTTTCTGTATTCTGGTTCATGCTAACTGTACCTTCCTTGAACTGATTCATTTAAACTACCTTCAAAAGCTCAAAACATTATAAGTGTTGTCATCATCAAAAAGGGGGAGAATGTTAGTTCTCTATGTTTTAGATGTTTTGATGATAACAATTATAATGTAATTAAGTTGATAGATTCAAGGTTAAATCATGGTTTATATAGTTAACTTGAATCTATATTGGTTAGAAAGTTTTGCCTTTGGTTGCCTCCAGTTAAGCTCTGGATGCCTCAAGTCATGTGGTGTTATTATTTAAAAGAAAAATGTTTTGATCTCATGTGCCTCGAGTTAAAGTGCTTTGACTTGGAGTTAATAAGTTGAAGTTTTCATGCCTCGAGTTAAATCTGTGGATGCTTCAAGTTAAATGATTAAAATGTTTTTTAATAAACATTGTTAATTCCAGCCTAATGTTTTATGCCTCCTCGAATTATCTGTTTGATGTTAAGCTTTTGGACCAATTGTTTTTAACTCTTGAGTATCAAGTTAATGCCTCAAGTCAATAACTCAAGGCAATTAACTTTTTAACTCAAGTTAAGTTTTCATTTGGTCATTTGTTTTGAAAGCATCGGGTTTAACTTTTGGCATATCAAGTTAATGACTCAAGTCATTGACTCAATATATCAAGTTAAGCTTTCAATTGTCTATTCTTTGGAGAGCATCAGATTTGACTTTTGGATATCAAGTTAATGACTCAAGTCATTCACTTATTGACTCAAGTTAAGTCTTTCATTGGTCTATTTTTTTTTCAAGGTATCGACTTTGACTCTTGAATATCAAGTTGATGACTCAAGTCATCAACTCAAGGCATGACCTTTAAACTTCAAGTTAAGAGATCAACTTGCAAATTTTTCAAAGTCATCGACTTTAACTTTCGCATCTCAAGTTAATGACTCAAGTCATTAACTTCTTATATCAAGTTAAAGCTTTCAACTTGTGCATTTCAAAGAGAAAGTCACTAACTCTTGCATATCAATTGAATACCTCAAGTCATCAACTCTATAACTGAAAGTCACATCTTTCTAATCATCAAATCACCGTCTCCGGAAAATCAAATTCAATTGATTGTGACTCTATTTCCTCAATTAATTACTCATTACTATTCTTAATTGCTTTTAATCAATTTGTTAATGAGTTACAGATTATTAGAATGAGGATCAACACAAGATATCGATCAAGGCAATCCGACATTCATTAAACTTGCCTAGTCGAGAAACTCAACAACAGACTTATCTCTGCAACATTCTGGGCAAGAATATTTCATTTCCTTTGTTGGGTTTCAACGATCATAATCACAATTACAGGAATAATGACGTAGATTACTCAACGGTCATAATCACAATTACAGGAATAGTGACGGTGATTATTCCGATCCTTCTACTTCATCTGCAACGGTCACATTTTAAAGAGCCTCAATGAATATTTCTTCAACCTTCAACTACTATAAATACTCAAAGGATTGAATTCATCAAGAACAACAAACGCTTACACAGACAAAGCATACAAAGTGATCAAATTCTATTCTGTTTGTATCTTCGGATATTATTGAGTTTCAGTGTTTATTATCTACTCTGTGAGAGAGTTTTATCATCTGTTTTACATTCTATCAAATCTCAAGGTAGTGGTATCTTGAGTGTGGGTGTACGATTACAACTTGTAAGGGGGAGTGAGTCCTAGGGAGAAAGGATCATTCTGAGTTACAGAGTGTAATTGTATTTGTGAGATAGTGAAAATCCCAGAGTGTCTGGGTACTAGACGTAGGTCAAGAGTTGGACCGAACCAGTATAATTTCTCTGTGTCATTTTTCTTTACCTTTCTTACTGCTTATCCATCGTACGTAGAAAGATTTTTTTTGAGATCACCTATTCACCCCTCTCTAGGTGATATTCCACCTTCAACTTAATGTGCGATTAGGATTAGATTAATGCAACTTGCTTCTTTTTTATATGAATGTGATAACATGACACTCAATTGATCCAATTCAATCATACAATCTAATAATAACACATAGAAAGCACAATATCATTAAATCAATAAGGGAAATACATGTATATAAATCCATCAAGCTACAAAAACCCAATCCAATCACATAGGTTCAATCTACAAAGTTATCCAAACAAGTAAACTAAGTCACAACAATACAAAACAACATTCCTAAAACGAGGAAATCCAAATACAATTAAAGAAAATAAATTGAACAAAATAAACTCCCCTGTTTATGTTCTGAAACTCAAGCTACTGTCCATCACAAGAAGCAAAATGAGCTCAGCCATTCATTGGAGCCTTAAAAATCCAAGGAAATAGAACCTCGCTGGAATCTGGAAATGTTCGCTAGAAAACTCAAAGCTCTTGCCTAATATGGAAAACAGAGGAAGGATGATGAAGAACGACGGAGTTGAATGTGGGGGAGAAGAAGAAGGTCCATAGATGGTATGGTGAGCGACGAAGGAAGATGATGATGATAAAGTGAGAGAGAGAAAAAGAGTGATGATGAAAGGCAACGGAGTCCAACGGTGGTGACCTTCACCGGCAGTGGTGCATGAATCTGGAAAAGGGAGGCCGACAGTGGTGATTGATGGTGGTAAGGAGAATGATAAAGAAGGCGATGGTAGTTGGAGCTCAGAACATAGAAATTGACAATAGCACTATGGTGAGAGAGAGAGAGAGAGTCTGAGAGATACACGGACGATGATCAATGGAGGAGGACGTCGTCGGTGGTGGTGATGGTCAGACAGTGCTGTGGTGAAGGGTCGATGGTCTCTCCTCCCATTCCCCGATCTCACTTAGTCTCTCCATTCAAGCTCTCTAAGCTCCCTCCGTCTTTCTTTTCCTCTATCCGCCGCATGCCTTTATTCACGGATCTATCTCGTTTTTGTTTCCTTCAGCTGACCTAAGGAACTTGGTCTAAACACAAGTTTTGACCAGGGACTTATGTGTAAAATTTGAAAGTTTGCAGATGGATTAAACTGAAACTTTTGCAATTTGAGTTCAAACTTCCATTTTCACATTTGATCTAACCTTTTCAAGCATCTACAATAAAAAAATAATTAATCTAACATTAAATATTCTCAGAAAAAACAATGATTAAGAATAATTACAATTTCTTTGACAATTTTGCCCTTTTTATTCCTAATTTAATGCATTTATTCTTAATCTCAATTTATCACAAGAAAGACATTTTAAACTCAATAACTATGACAAAATACATTAAGAATCCAAATTTAATCATAAAAAATCATATAAAAATATGGTTCAATCAATTCCCCCACACTTAAACATTTGTACTCCTGAACAAAGGCAATTGAGTACAAGATTCCAAGTCCAAATCATTAATACATTTGAAAGATGAGCAATTTCATAATTTGAAAGGAATGAATGAATTAATCAAATTTATCAAGCCAACACTATTTATAATCAAGCGATGTAAAGAAATTAGCTGACTACACAACCCAAAATATTAGAATGAAACATAAGAGAACTCTTAAGGTATTATGTTTCACTCATCTCACCTCATTGGAATAATTTCACTCTAGCCTACTTAATCAACACCTTACCATAGGCTTGTAACAACTCTACCTTCTCCACTGATAATAAAAATTAACATAATGAATAAAGAGGACTTAAAAGGCTTGTTATGTTAGATGAAGGCTAAATGTAATGAACTATTAGAAAAAGGAAATAGTTGATATGCAAGTCAAAGTTAATTAGCAAGTTCATAGCATCTAAATAACTTTACAAACTTTTGCCAATTATATTGCAAAATCATGAACAAATGCCTTCTTGATATTTCTTTTACTTTATTTTTTCATTTAATCTACAAAACACTTTCCTTTTTTCTTCCTCTTTTCTTTTCCAATACTTTTTTTCCTACTTCTTTTTCATTCCTTTCGATATCTATGGCATTTCAATAATATATTGTTCAACTTTTTATTGGCAATTCACTTTTGATATTTAGAATACTGTGAATAATATAAGTAATGACATGCATACAACAGAAGAATGGCTCAAAAGGGGTAAGCAAAGGGTAGATGAATGTAGGTTTGTGTTTGGGTGAAGGGATTAAAATTGAATGCCTCTTTCATTTTCATCACACTAACATAAATACCGTTTTGAAAGAGTTGAAACAAGTTCTAAAAGGTGAAAAACTAAGTAAACATGCACACATGAAAAGAATTTAAGGCTCAAATAACCTTCTAACAAGGTTTTTCTCCAACACTCACTCTAACATAGTCAATTGCATAGTAAGCAAACTACAAAATATCTACTTAACTATTCCTAGTGATAACCTTACAAATACAATTAAAAAAAGATTTCAATCAATTACAATCATGCTTAACTCTTAAATGCACTAATGATTTATAAACTCTCATTTTCAAAATAAGGTGTAAGCAAAAATCCAATTGTAGGTTCATTTCTCTTCCCATTCACTTAAAAAGCAAAACATGGTTTTTTTCTTAAAAAAGAAAAAAATCCAAAACACTAGATCTCATGAAAAATCAAATAATTTCCCACAAATTACATTTCCAAAGTGGCAAATGCGACCATTTACTACTTAGGACATGCATTAAAGCAAGTCATACTTGAAAAACTTTTAGTTTAAGGCATTTTTTCATTTAAAAACAACCAATTAATTGGGATTGAAAATGTATTTCCCTCCCCCACACTTAATCAACACATTGTCCTCAATGTGGAAAAACCTCTCTAAAGAGAATGATAAACAAGTTGAAATTCAAGGCACAATGGTAATTAAGTGGGATAGTAGCAAAACCAAAAAAAAAAAAAAATTGCAAAGCATACATAGGGGTTATTATTCTAATTATTAAACCACATTATTTCTACTTTTTCAACTGGATTGTGTCCCTCCCCCACACGTATCTTCCTTATACAACAACAATGAAGCCGAAGTAATCATAGCAATTAGGAAGAAAATAGTGAGAAAAGAGACAACCTTTGTAGAATATCTTGAGTTGCTTAAAGGAGAAGTTCTCATCCCCGATGAGAATAATGTATTTGTCTTTAAATACATCTTCTCTTCTATTGAATTTCCTTGGTGGAGGTGGCTTAGGATCAATCAAAAGAGGTTCAAGAATGTAAGGTGGAGATTGGCTCCCCTCACAACCTTTCCAAGAATGTGCCTGCAAAAAAGACAAGCAAATAGCAGTATCTCATCCAAAGATAAAAACATGGAGAGATTTTAAGTGACGTAAAGACATTTTAGGAACTAAACTCTCCAAGTAACTACCACATTTAAGGAAATCAATGACACCCCCATCAGTAGGAGTCAAACAAACAATTATATTTTGAGGATTCTCTTGTGGTTACAAAGTGGAAGGTACGAAATACAACTTAGTGTTGGAGTACACCACATCATCATTGCAAGTGCAAGAGATGGAAGGCAAAGGAGTGGAAAAAGGAAGAGAATTCTTCAAATTAGTACCACCCAAAACTTTTAAATTTTCAAAAGAATCATTTTCTTTGTTTATATCAGGTGGCAAATCATAAGAAAGAATTATATGGAAAGGTTTATTTTCATTTGCAATATCATCAATCAAAACAATTGAATCTTCCCTTATTAAATTATCATGCAATTCATTGGAATCAAGAGAAAGATCTTTTTCTAGGCTATGGTCTTTCTCAGTCACATCAACTACACTGGTATCCATGCAAGATTCAACCTTTTCACAATTGACATGCTCACAATCATCTATTGTACAAGAGGATGCATTATGGTCAATAGTAGAATGAACCACTGCAGTAAATGCTTTCTTTCGAAACTCAACAAATAAGTGGCATTTTTCATGAGAATAGTCTACACATATTTGATCTTCCTCACAAGAACATGAAAATATTTCATTCAATCTATCACATTCATCCCTAGTACTATGAAGAGAAGCATTTAAAATAGTTAAAACATCACACAAAGAAGTAGGAGCACATTAATCAATAAGTACAATCGAACCACTACTACTAGAGCTAATAGGTTGAGCAATTACATTTTCACTTTGAGGGGATTCAATAATGATTTCCTCATCCACCTCATCATCACTCAAATCATGAATTGCATCATTAGTTAAAGTAGTTGGAGAGTCTACTTCTATAAGGATAGGATTATTACCAAATAGTAGGGAAGACTCTTCGATGCTCTTTTGTACTTGCTTCACTTCTTGTGTTTGCGCGGGAATAGACAACGAAAGATTGGAAACTTCCACTTGTGAAGTGGCATTTGGCTTTTGCTCTTCGGTTTAACCATCATCATTGGAGGCATATGACCATGAAGCTCCTTCTTCTCCTTTGGTCTTTATCCATAGCATATGATCAACAAATGCCTTGATAAATTTTTCAATGTCCTTCATTTTCTCTTCCATTTCCTCAGAGAATCCAAGAGCCTTCTTGAGCATGAATATTGGTCATGCCAAACCTTTAGTTGGTCATACATTCATCTTAAGGCAAGGGTTTGGGCATCCATATGGGGTAATGTGAGGAATGCATCAAGTTCGGAGGGTTGAGGAGAAGAGGGTTGGGGTGGATGTTTGTGACATGGATGGAAAGTGGGATGGAATGAAGATGGAGGTTCATGATATGGCATGTGGTTGTATAGCAGAGGATTAGAATGAGGCTTATAATAAGGGTTACATAATGGTAGAGAAGGCTCATGGTATGGGTCATATGATGGTGGAGAAGGCTCATAATATGGGTTATCATCATAAAGTCTTTCTTGGCAACTCATACCTTGTGTCCTGAATAGGTCTTTTCACATGCTCATCTGGTTCATTATCCACAATAAGAGTTCAAGCTATGTTATACCTATCAATTGTCGTAGCCTTTTTGAACTCTTCCTCAATTGCTTTTGCAATTCGATTGTTCTATTCAAATAAGTCAACCAAGCTTGAGAACATCATCAAACTTCCTAAAAAATTCTTTGAAGGCATTTGTAGACTAATCAACTTGAAGACCACATTGTGCCAGTCTGATGAAGGTGAAAGAGAAGGAAATCACCAAGAGGGGGGTGAATTGGGGATCTTAAAATTCTTTTCCGGTTCACCCACACAACAGATAATATCAGGTTCATATATGATCTTTGTCCAAGCTTCTTCTTGCCTTTCTTTTTGTCAAAATCAGGTTTGTAACCAATTCCTGATTTGTCATTTGTGAACCTTTGCTGTTTCAAAATAACTTTGAGCATTTCACTACCTCTAGTGAATTTCTCAAGAGTTTTCGTAAGATGTAAATTTCTTTTCTCTAAATCACAGCAATTGTCACAAACCTTTTCTAAAATATTTTCGCAATCATTTTCAGGAATATTTTCGCAAGCAGAAATGTTTTCAGAAATAGAAACATTCTGAACTTTTTCTTCCAACAATTTAATTTTCTTTCTAGAAGACAAAAGTTCTTTTGCAATCTTTCGAAATTCAGTGAAGAGAGACTTATATTCAGATAAGAGTTCATCATAAGATGATTCAAGATCATTTACCTCTTCACTTTCTGATTCTTCCTCTTTGGCCACAGAATAGATGTCAGGTCTATCTTCTTTTTCAGCTTCATCTTCATGAGCTATTTTAATAGCATCCCACATAGCCTTAGCAGATGGCAAAGTGCAGATTCGAGAATAATCTTCTTGGCTTAGAGCACTTCGCAGCATGTGGATTGCTTTTATGTTGAGAGTGACTTGCCTTCTGTCATTCTCATCATACTCTTCTTCACGCTTGTCTCTTTTAGCTCCATTTCTAGTGACAGATGGTTTATAATCTCCTTTCTCAAATACATTCCATAAACTAAATTCACTTCCCATGATAAAGACTCTAAACTTAGCCTTCCAGGAAGAATAATGTTCTCCACTGAAATTTGGTGGTCTGTTGATTTTAGCTCCTTCCGGTAGAATTCCTTCTATTGGATCTTTGATCTAGGATGTTAATCCGTCAAATAGATAACCAACGCTCTGATACCAAAGTCTGGAAATGCTGATGCTCTCGGGTTGACCAAAACTCGAGTTTTGGATCCAAAAACTCGAGTTTTGAACTTTTGGTGTCAAGTTCAAAACATCAAAACTGGAGGTGTTGATCCATAACCGGCAGTTTTCATTTGTGAGATTCTTGAATGCTCTCTGTCTGATGAAAACTCGAGTTTTCACTTGCAAAACTCGAGTTTTGCTTCCTCCTGGACTTGTTGAGTTTTCTTGACATATCCACCAACTTTAGAAGACCATATCTCCCTGGTCTGAACTCCGTTTTGGTCCGTTTAACTCTTGATGGAAAGCTCTGTGTGTCTAGTTTCCAATGGCACTGATTTGAGCTCAATTGGATTTGTAGTTTGTGAGTTATGCCCAAAATACTGAAGGTGGGTCTGGACTGTGACGTTGATTATTGGGTCAACTTGTAAAAATCATATCTCCTTGATCTGAACTCCTTTTGGCTTGAATTATATATAAAAATGACGTATTGGAAGTCTAGTTTCATATGCTTTTGGTTTTGTCTCAATCCGATTTCTGGTTTGTGAGATATCATCGAAACATCAGAGGTCGCCCGTGCTGAACGTGAGACAGTGTGGAGCTGAAGTGCTGATAACAGTCCAAAACTCGAGTTTTCAACTTCAAAACTCGAGTTTTGGTTCTCCAATTTTCCAAAACTCACGTTTTTCCCCGAGACTTGATTCCAATGTTCCAAAACTCGAGTTTTCACCCCAAAACTCGAGTTTTTCTAGTCCAGAGACCCCAGAGACGTTGTAGACACTTGATAACTCGAGTTTTGCCTCAAAACTCGAGTTTTCTCCTCTCAGATGAGTAAATTACAGCAGCAAGGTAGAAAACTCATGTTTAATACTTGGAGACTCAAGTTTGCTCATCCAAAACCTCATTCTTGCTTGTTTTAACTCTGAATTGAATTATTCCAACTTCCATATGATCTTGGAGGCTTCTAGCATCAATATAAGAACTTGGATGATAAGATCTTCATTCCATATATCAAGTTCTTCTTTATTTGGTCTCTTCTCTTCTTTCTTTCTACTCTTATCTCCTTCTTGATTAATCTCTATAATTCATCTTGGATTAATCTACATTAAATACAACAATTCATCAATGTAGGAGATAATTATATTATTCAATCTTTTTGCTTATAATAATGGCATCTATATAAGACATCATCAAAACTAATCATAACTAACAGAAGGGCCTTTTGTCATTAGCCTTGGGGTCCACAATAAAAAATAGCAGAGTTTACCTTGGGGTCCACAATCAACCCATTCATTATATACTTGTTTTGTTCATTCAACGATTAAATTTGTTTGTCATTTTATTCAGGAAGTACGAATAGAGATTCTTTCTGTTGTTTCTACAAAAATAGTAAAGCTTACTTTGGAACCCATTGTTAGGTAGGTGAGATATTTAATATGCTATAGAAACAATTTGAAGGCGCTACAGGATGTAGCAAATGAGTTGCTAGCAATGAAAGAACATATTGATTAAAAAGTTGAGGCTGAAAGAAGCAATGGAAGAGAGATCAAATGTGATGTGCTAGAATGGCAAGAAAGTGTTATCAAGAATTTAGAAGAAGCAAATAAACTTTGTTAAGATTCACATGTGCAAAAGCATGATGTTTTCTAAATTTAAAGACCCGATATCAACATGGTAGAAAAGTAAAGAAAACGGTAGATGTTAGTGTTGAAATGAAGGGAAAGGGGAAGTTTGATGAAGGAGTTGCATATGATCCACCTTATTATAGAACAAGAAACTTGCTTGCTATAAGAGGAAGTGATGGGCTTGAGTCAAGAAAATCAGTCAAGGAGGACGTTGTGTTTTCTCTAAAGGACCTCAAGGTTAATAAAATCAGGGTTTATGGGATAGGTGGAGTAGGAAAGACCACTCCAGTTCAAGAAGGTTGCAAACAAGTTAAGCATGACAAGTTGTTTGATGTAGTGCTTATGGTAACTATATCCCAAACAAATCTTGAAGAATTCAAGATGAGATTGCTGAACAGTTAGGCCTTCGTTTAGAAGAAAGGACCTCATCTAGTGGAAGAGCTAACCGCTTATGTGAGAGGATAAAAAAAAGGAGAAAACCATCCTCATTATACTAGATGATTTACGGGAGAAAATTGATTTGGACAAGTTAGGAATCCCTTCTTTAGATACATGAGGGAAAATGAATCCATAAAGGTGGGAGTTTATCTAAAGGATGATTACAAGGGTTGCAAATTATTATTGACTTCAAGAAGTTAAGATTTTTCGCAAAAGAATGATGCTCAAAAGAACTTCTTCCTTCAAGTTTTGAATGATGAATCTTGGAGTTTGTTTGAAGTTTTGGTTGGTGATGTTAAGGATGATAATTTTTGAAAAATAACCACCCAAGTGGCTCAAAGGTGTGTAGGCTTGCCTGTTTTGATAGTCACGATTGTAAAATCATTAAAATATAATGAGGATATTCATTATTGGAAAGATACATCAAAAAATATAAAAAGGGTTAATAGTAGAGACAAGAAGGAAACCCTTTTTTAAGCTTTGGAGTTCAATTTCAATCGGTTGGAAGATGAAGTAAAGAAAGTATTCATGCTTTGTGGTTTGCATGGAACATCCATACTTGTTAGTGACTTTTTGAAATATGCTATTGTTTTGGGTATATTCAGATGTATAAATACCATTGAGGATGCGAGGAATAGGCTTCATAGAATAATTATTGACCTGAAGGCCTCTTGTTTGTTGGTTGATCATGATATAAGAGTGGAAATTATCAAAATGCATGACATCATTCATGAAGTAACCTTCTCGATGGCCTCAAAATATGCTTTCACTAAGATTAATGCTAAGTTGCAAGATTGGCATGGAAATGATATTCTTGAGAGGTGTACACATATTATATTGGATCGTTGTTGCATCCAAAAGCTTCCTGAAAGGTTAGATTGTCCCCACCTCACATTTCTCCACATAAACAGCTCTGATAATCACACTTTAGAAATTCCAAATTCCTTTTTTGAAGGGATTGGAAACCTTGAAGCATTAGATTTAAGAGGCATGACAATAGCTTCATTACCTATATCTTTACGCTCCTTGATCAAACTCAAAACATTATGTTTGGAAAAGTTCTCTTTGAAAGATATGACAGGAATAAGTATATTGATGAATTTAGAAATTCTTACCTTAATTGGTTCATCTGTGGAAGAGTTTCTAAGAAAAATAAAGCAATTGACCAAGCTTAGAATTTTGGATTTGAGCAAGTCTTGAATTGGGAACACCTTACCCACTATATTGTGTAAGTTGACCAAAATAGAGGAATTGTATATGGGCAACGCCACAATTAAATGTGACATGGAAAGTTCAGCTACTCAAAAGAGAAATGCTAGTCTTGCTAAGCTTGGTGATTTGACTGGCTCGACCACTTTAGAAATTCAAATCCGTGAGGCTTGGCTTTTGCCCAAGGACATAGCATTTGAGAAGTTAGAAAGATATAAATTTGTTATAAGAGATAAATGTGAATGGTCAAACAACAAAGAGACCTCAAGGTTGCTAAAGGTGAAGTTGGATACCAGCATTCATTCGAAACAAGGGATCAAAACATTGTTTTCCATTCTTTTAAACAATGTTTTGATCCCTTGTTTGCAATGTATGTTGGTATCCAACTTCACCTTTAACAACCTTGAGGTCTCTTTGTTGTTTGATCATTCCCATTTATGTCCGATAACAACTTTATATCTTTCTAACTTCTCAAATACTATGTCCATGGGCAAAAGCCAAGCCTCACATATTTGAATTTCTAGAGTGGTCAAGCCAGTCAAATCACCAGGCTTAGCAAGACAAGCATTTCTCTTTTAAGTAGCTGAACTTTCCACATCCCACTTAATTATGGCGTTGCCCATATAAAATTCCTCTATTTTGGTCCACTTACACAATATGTTGGGTATGGTGTTCCCAATTCCAAACCTACTGAAATCCAACATTTTAAGCTTGATCAACCTCTTTATTTCTCTTGGAAACTCTTCCACGAATGAATCAATCAAGCTAAGAATTTCTAAATTCATCAATGCATCTATTCCAGTCATATCTTCCAAAAAGCAATCATCCAAAAACAATGTTTTGAGTTTGGTCAAGGAGCTTAAAGATGTAAGTAATGAAGCTATTGTCATGCCTGTTAATTCTAATACTTAAAGGTTTCCGTCCCTTCAAAAAAGGAATTTGGAATTTCTAAAGTGTGATTATTAGAGCTGATTATATGGAGAAATGTCAAATAGGGACAATCTAACCTTTCAGGAAGCTTTTGGATGCAACAACAATCCAAGATAATATGTATACACCTCTCAAGTATATCCTTTCCTGGCCAATCTTGAAACTTAGTTTTAATTTTAGTGAAAGCATATTCTGAGGCCATGCAGAGGGCTACTTCATGAACGATGTCATGCCGCATTTTGATAATTTCTGCTCTTACATCATCATCACCCAACAAACTAGATTCCTTCAGGTCAATAATTATTCTATAAAGCCTATTCCTTGCATCCTCAGTGGTATTTATACATTTGAATATACCCAAACCAATAGCATATTTCAACAACTAACAAGTATGGATGTTCCATGCACACCATAAAGCAAAAATACTTTCTTTACTTCATCTTCCAACCGATTGAAATTGAACTCCAAAGCTAAAAAACGGTTTTCTTCATGTCTCTACTATAAAACCTTTTTAGATTTTTTGAGGTATTGATTTGACAAAAACCTTAGTCGTCTCAGGGTCAAATCACAATTAACCACGAATTAAAATGCAATATAGTGCAAACAACTCGGGATCGTTCTCTTATCAAGGAGCCTTTTATTTTGAATTCCCTAGGTTAAACTAAGTGCAAAAAAATGATTAGAAAAAGGGTTTTGAAATTGATTTTCTCTAAACAAAAATTCATAAAATTAAAAGAAACTAATTCTAATTTTTTTAGTATTTTTGGATAATAGTGAAGAATGCTTAGGATTAAAAAGAATTAATTATGGATGCTCTTGGTAATGAAGAATATGGCTATCACTACTTTTAAAAATATATGGAAGTTAAATTCTCATTAAGTCTAAAGAACAACCTCAAGATAACACTTGAGTCCAATAATCTCAATTAATAGTAGCTCCTACAAACATGGCAAACTACTACCTTTTGAGAAATTGTTAAAATCCACTTAATGTGTAATTTAAATTGAGATGATGTAAATTGTTCTTCTAAATTAGAATGTTCTAACGAACCATTCAAAAACTCAAATCAATTATAATCACTAATCACAAACATGACAGCAAACATAATTTCATCAAGCATATAAAGAAGTATGGAAATTTAAATATCAAAATAATCATCCAAGAAAAATCACAATATTCAATCCTCTTGGACACATAACAGTCATCCAAGTCTCAAAACTAAATAATGAATAACCTAAATAAGGAAATCAAATAGATAGTCTAAGATAAGAAAAAGATTAAATTAAATTACTCCCCTTTGAAGTCCAAATTGTTAGTTATGATTAGTTTTGATGATGTCTTATATAGATACCATTGTTATAAGCAAAAAGATTGAATAATATAATTATCTCCTACATTGATGAATTGTTGTATTTAATGTAGATTAATCCAAGTTGAATTATAGAGATTAATCAAGAAGGAGATAAGAGTTAAAAGAAAGAAGAGAAGAGACCAAATAAAGAAGAACTTGATATATGGAATGAAGATCTTATCATCCAAGTTCTCATATTGATGCTAGAAGCCTCCAAGATCATATGGAAGCTGGAATGATTCAATTCAAAGTTAAAACAAGCAAGAATGAGGTTTTTGGATGAGCAAACTTGAGTCTTCAAGTATTAAACATGAGTTTTTTACCTTGCTGCTGTAATTTACTCATCTGAGAGGAGAAAACTTGAGTTTTGAGGCAAAACTCGAGTTATCAAGTGTCTACAACGTCTCTGGGGTCTCTGGACTAGCAAAGCTCGAGTTTTGGGGTGAAAACTCGAGTTTTGGAACATTGGAATCAAGTCTCGGGGAAAAACGCGAGTTTTGGAAAATTGGAGAACCAAAACTCGAGTTTTGAAGTTGAAAACTCGAGTTTTGGACTGTTATTAGCACATCAGCTCCACACTGTCTCACGTTCAGCACGGGCGACCTCTGATGTTTCGATGATATCTCACAAACCATAAATCGGATTGAGACGAAACTAAAAGCATATGAAACTAGACTTCCAATGCATCATGTTGATATATAATTCAAGCCAAAAGGAGTTCAGATCAAGGAGATATGATTTTTACAAGTTGACCCAATAATCAACGTCACAGTCTAGACCCACCTTCAGTATTTTGGGTATAACTCCCAAAATACAAATCCAATTGAGCTCAAATCGGTGCCATTGGAAACTAGACACACAGAGCTTTCCATCAAGAGTTGAACGGACCAAAACAGAGTTCAGACCAGGGAGATATGATCTTCTAAAATTGATGGTTATGTCAAGAAAACTCAGAAAATCCTGAGAAGGCAAAACTCGAGTTTTGCAGGTGAAAACTCAAGTTTTGGTGAGGCAGAGAGCATTCAAGAATCTCACAAATGAAAACCGCCGGTTATGGATCATCACCTCCAGTTTTGATGTTTTGAACTTGTTACCAAAAGTTCAAAACTCGAGTTTTGGAAAGCAAAACTCGAGTTTTGGTCAACCCGAGAGGTTCAGAATTTCCAAAGCTTGAAAACTGCCAGTTATGGTTTGAAAACTGCCAGTTATGGTTCGTGAACAGTTCAAAACTCCAGTTTTGATAATCAAAACTTGAGTTTTGGTGCCTCTGATAGAAAAACGCAATTTTGCAGAAAATGCTCAAAATGATTTACCCATTGACTTGTTTGCTGCGAATTGATCTTATATGATTTATATGATTCATATCTATGTTTCTAACCAGTCCTAACAAGTTTATTCATGATATTTCAGAAAGATTCTTGAATTTGATTGAGATTCGAAAAGAAGAGTCATTTTAGGAAACTTGCTGAATTCATGGAGAGCCGTTATGCAGAATCTTCTGATAGCCGTTATGCGATATCTCCACGAATCAAGAATAAGTATTCTTCAGACTAGATCAACATGGAGAAGATACAGAAATCAAAATATCCAGATTTGTAAAAATCCTTCCAATGGCTAAAAACAAACAGGGAGAGATTTCAGGAAGAGATATATTAGGAAAACACCTACAACAGCTATATTTTCGAATTGGTAAAAGCTCCAACGGATCTTTAACGTTCACAAGCCTCAAATCTCTATAAAAGAGTGAAGATTTGAAGTTTCAAGGAAGAGAGGACAGACACTGAAGTCCTGCACGAAAATACCAAGTTATTTCTCTGTATAGTCATTTAATTGTATCTTTGATACATTGAGCCTCAGTGTGTATCATTATCTACTCTTAGAGAGAGAGTCTTTTTCACTGTATATCATTCATTGTAATAGTCTCAAGTCAGGTGACTAGGAGATTGGGAAAATCAGAGTACAACTTGTAAGGGGGAGTGTGTCCTAGGTTGGGAGCATCCTTCGTTTACAGAGTGTGTATCTATTGTTTACAATTACAACTTGTAAGAGGGAGTGAGTCCTAGGTTGGGAGCGTCCTTCGTTTACAGAGGGTGTAATTGTTCTTGAGTGATAGTGGAAAATCCCAGAGGTACTGGGGACTGGACGTAGGTCAAGGAATTAGACCGAACCAGTATAAATCATCTGTGTCAAGCTCTTCTACTCTATCTCCACTTTGCCTTGATATTATCTGTTGTGTGGGTGAACCAAAAAGAATTTTAAAATCCCCAATTCACCCCCCCTCTTGGTGATTTCCTTCTCTTTCACAAATGCTCAAGCCACAAATCTCCATTACCAAGAAACAAGGATTCTAGCCACACATAGCCTTAGAATAAACTCTAATACAATCTGAAAGTGGAGGAGGTGACGGTGGTGTTGAGAGTGAGAGAATAAAGATGATGGATTAGAGGAGTGATTGGTGGTCTCTGATGAAAATCCCAGGTGAAGGCGTGAAATTTTTTTCTCCAATCAATCCTCTTCCGGCGCTCAATTATTGCGTTCCTCTTCTCTCCAGTTCGCGGTGTTTCTTTCTAGTTTCAGCGTGTTTCTTCGTTTCTTGTTCACTCCCCTGGACTCTTTTCTCTTCTGTTTTTCCTTTCTTCGTTCGCGGCTTGAATCCCCAATTCCTCAATCAATCATCTCCTTTTGTTCGCGGCCTCCTGCCAATCAATATCAATTCTTGCCTTCTCCTCCCTTTTTCTCTTCCGCGGCCTTTTTTTTCTTACTTCTGCGTGTATCCGATTTTTTCGTTTCTGTAACATCTCATCTTTTTAAATGTGGTTTATGAAAAGAGATTATTAGAGCTTTGAAGAAATAATCAGAGTGGCATCGGAAAAAGATTTTCTTTTTAGCACAATATCTCAATCAGAGCATCAGAATAATTTTTTTTTCAAAAGAGCGAGTAATTGATATACATTCCCTGTTGTTGAGTCTGGTTGCTATTACAAATCTCCGAATATTTGTGATTACAATGACCCCTAGGTACTTCTCTGCCCGTGCCCTCTCGTGTGCTATTCATCCTTGCTCTTGTCCCGGTTCCACCAGTATCTGAGACTGTGAGCTGGGGTTCAATTCCCATTGAACCCCAGGTAACGGTTAACCTCATGCTTATGTACAGTTATGTTTGACAGATATTCATGATAAAACAGTAATATTCATATTCCATATTTATTTCTCAAAGATAAAAACATAACCATCATATATCCATATTATTCCATATTCATATCAAACCAGTCTGCACTCTTCACCAGTGCCACGATGGCCTATCGTGTTCTCAGCACGCTAGGAAAACTCAAACGGCATTACCAAAACTGTAACACGTATATAGCTGTATGTATATTCAAATAATAATTTGTAAAGCAGAGTCACTGTTTATGAGCATATCTACCACATACAAGTGTACCATAAGCATCAGAGTTATTGTTATAGTACGCGTCCGTACCTTCGTCGGTGATATCGGTACGCTGTCGTTCGGATCGTGACCACGTTTACCCTATAATGGTAATATCGCATTTATTAACTCACAATTAATATTCCAGAAGATATCTTAGTCACTAATGACCCTTTTTACCCTTGGTAGGATTATTTCTCAACTTATCACCCTTGATTCTTCAGAAATGCTGGCCAGAATTTTTGGACAGATTTTCGCCTAACTTCGGAAAATCATAACTAATTCTAGAAAAATCGAAACGAGGATCCGTAAAATTCCTTGTGTTAGTTATGATTAGTTTTGATGATGTCTTATGTAGATGCCATTGTTATAAGCAAAAAGATTGAGTAATATAGTTATCTCCTACATTGACTAATTGTTGTATTTAATGTAAATTAATCCAAGTTGAATTATAGAGATTAATCAAGAAGGAGATAAGAGTTGAAAGAAAGAAGTATCTGCAGAGGTTATCAAGAAAGCAAGATGTTATCAATGGGTTTTGGTGATAACCAAGTAGAAGAAAAGAGACCGAATAAAGAAGAACTTGATGTATGGAATGAAGATTTTATCATCCAAGTTCTTATATTAATACTAGAAGCCTCCAAGATCATATGGAAGTTGGAATGATTCAATTCAGAGTTAAAACAAGCAAGAATGAGGTTTTGGATGAGCAAACTTGAGTCTCCAAGTATTAAACTTGGGTTTTCTACCTTGCTGCTGTAATTTACTCATCTGATAGGAGAAAACTCGAGTATGGGACTCAAAACTCGAGTCTGTAGTGTTTTCAGCATTTCTGGTGTCTCTGGACTAAGCTATACTCGAGTATGCAACTAACATACTCGAGTATGCAATGTGATTAGCCCTTCAGCTCCACTCTGTTCACGTTTAGCACGGGCGACGTCTGGTAATTCGATGATATCTCACAAACCAGAGATAGGATTGAGACAAAACTAAAAGCATTGGTAACTAGACATCTAACACGTATTGGTGACAAAAATTCATGCCCAAAGGAGTTCAGATGAATCATTGATGAATTTTACAAGTTGACACAAAGATCAGCGTCACAGTCAGGAACAGCCTTTGGTATTTTGAGTATATCTCAC
Organism: Acacia crassicarpa; assembly: GCA_034222035.1. Taxonomy (NCBI): domain Eukaryota; kingdom Viridiplantae; phylum Streptophyta; class Magnoliopsida; order Fabales; family Fabaceae; genus Acacia; species Acacia crassicarpa. The sequence continues at coordinate 46,479,395 of JAWXYG010000006.1, read as the reverse complement.
AAACGACAAATCCGATTGAGCTGAAATCAGTGGCATATGAAAGTAGACTCACAGAGCTTTCCATCAAGAGTTGAACGGACCAAAACGGAGCTCGGACCAGAGAGATATGGCCCTCAGAAGTTGATAGTCTGTTCAAGAAGTTGCTCAAATCCATTATAAGTCAATACCATAGTATAGGGTGCTATACCGCAGTATTGGACTTCCAGAGAGCAATCAAATTTTTCAAGTTAAGTCAATACCGCAGTATAGGGTGCTATACCGCAGTATTGGACTTCCAGAGAACAATCAAATTTTTCAAGTTAAGTCAATACCGTAGTATAGGGTGCTATACCACAGTATTGGACTTCCAGAGAACAATCAAATTTTTCAAGTTAAGTCAATACCGCAGTATAGGGTGCTATACTGCAGTATTGGACTTCCAGAGAGCAATCAAATTTTTCAAGTTAAGTCAATACCGCAGTATAGGTATGTATACTGCAGTATAGGCCATCCAGAGAGCAATCAAATTTTTTAAGTCAAGTCAATACCGCAGTATAGGTATGTATACTGCAGTATAGGGCCATCCAGAGAACAACCAAGTTTTTCAAGACAAGTCAATACTGCAGTATAAGTATGTATACTGCAGTATAGGCTTGTACAGTGAGCTCTCAAAATTTTATAACTATTGCAAACTGCAGTATAGGTTTGCATACTGCAGTATTGAGCTCTTAAACTTGTTTTCAACTTGACACATGTTCTTGCATACTCCAATATGGAGTTCTATACTCCAGTATTGCATACTTTCACTAACATACTCCAGTATTGACGCAAGTATTGAACGTCAAACTTGAAAATCAAATCTGACGAATTTGCAATGCCTTCTTGTTTGATCTTAATACTTCCTATGATTAATCTCTAATGTTCCTAGATATGTTTAACCACTTTATTGGTGAGTTTCAGATGATTAAAACGAAGGATATTAGATTTGTATACTCCAGTATAGAGGCTTTTTAAACTTAAACTTTTTCACACAAACAGTGCCATACTGCAGTATACTACTTACATACCGCAGTATAGGTCATCACTTTCAAACACAAGTCACGATGTTTTGCCTCTGGAAGCTGCATACCGCAGTATGACTTTGGATACCGCAGTATGGACACTTATGCACAGTGCCATACTCCAGTATGGATGAACATACCGCAGTATACAATGATAAAAATTGATTTTTGAATTACACGAATTTGCAAATCACTGTTGTTTGATCTTATTGCTTCCATAATTCATTCAATCATATTCCTAGCTATATTTAACAAGTTTGTTGAGTGAATTTCAGTAAGATCAGATGAAGATTATTGGAGGTCAAAGCCAAAAAGCAAAAAGTGAATAGTGCATTTAATGCACTTCTGCAAATCAACCTACTTTCAGCTAATCCATCTGAACACGCCTTCTAAACGTTAAAGATTGCTTACTACAACAAGCAAAGTCATCTCCAACGGTCAAATTCTTAGAGAGCCACCTCAGATCAAATTACCACATGGATTAGTTGGAGTTTAGAGAGAGAAGCAGACCACACTTAATGACAATCAACTACAACGGTCTGATTCATCCTACAACGGTCAAAAACGGTCACACATCATTCTCTACTTATAAAAGACATGGACTCAAGCAGAAAAAGAGAGGAGATACAAGTTTACAATGCCAAAATGCTGATACTCTGCTTCTTCATCATTCTCACTCTGTTTTTCATATCTAGATAGCTTAAAGAGTGAAATGAATTGTATCTGTACTTCAGTGATTATCCATTCATTCCTTTGAGAGGAAACTTATTGTAAACACATTATCTTTCTAAGAGTTACTCAAGATTGGGTAATCTTGAGTGGGATATACATTGTGTTGATTACAACTTGTAAGGGGGAGTGAATCCTAGTAAGAGGATTACTTCGAGTACAGAGTGTGTAATCAAGCAGTGTGTTGATTACAGATTGTAAGGGGGAGTGAATCCTAGAGAGAGGATTGCTTCAGTTACAGATCGTGTAATCAAGAAGATTAAAGATAGTGGATTGAAAATCCCAAGTGAGGCTTGGGGACTGGATGTAGGTCAAGGATAAGGCCGAACCAGTATAAATCTGTTTGCAAACTCTTCTCCCTTATCTCTTACATTTCCAGCATTTACATTTGAGTGTTTACCAATTGTTTGTGAACTTACTTTTGATATCCAAGATGAATTTACTGAATTGCGAAAATACTTTGATGAATGAAAATTTTTATACTTCACCCAATTCACCCCCCTCTTGGGTTCAGCCGGAACTTACACCCTGGAATCCTTAGGATGTCTATTTTCAAGGAAAAATAATAGTTTTTGCCCAGATTACACGGTTCATTCCCAGTTTTTAATTTTTGAACCTCTGCCCAGAATTTTTTCAGAAATTCGAAGCCTAATTTTGAGGATTTTTATCTCACTGTTCAAAAATCATTTGGACATGCTCTTTACATATTTAAAAAGCTCTATATGTCTACTTTAACAATGAATTTTCCTAGAATTCTTCAACCATGATTTCAGCATAAAATAATAGCATTTTCATGACTGGTTCAGAAATTCCAGAATCGATGAAATTTTGCCAGAATTTCGTTACTTCGATGTTTCTCTTCCGGAAATTTTGCTAAAACCTCTTCTTCATCAATTTTTCGAAATAAATATGATTTTAACCATAAAAACATGAATCTAAAATTATTCTAGAATATTTAAGATCTAACCTACTTCTATCTAAGAATTTAAAAACTAAAACTAAAGAACTATAAAACTAAAAACTAAAACTAAAGACAAGCTTACCTCTTGAAGACTCTTGCTCTTCCTCCTTCTTGTTTCACTCCACTCTTGTTTAGAATGGTTTTGGTGTGAAGATTTGTGAAGGGGGAGCTCTCTATTTATAGGCAAGGTGCAAGGGTCAAATGGTCATTGTCCAAAATCTCATCTTTTCTCTCATCCCTTGGATCTAAACTTAGCATGAAAGTTTTAATCTCATCCCTTCATTATAAAACATGATGTCATTCTTGTGATGTCATTTGGATGACATTATCAAGACTTAGGTGTCATCAATAATTCTAATTAACTTTTGTTTGTATATCACTAGATAAAAATTCATTTGGTGATCTTAATGAAGTGTTATGCTAGTTTTCTTTTTGGTTTTGTAATCTAGAATTTCTGGCTTCATTTTGAGGCCAATTTTGCCTATCTTCTCTATTGGTTTCAATCTTCAACAATTTAGGGAAATGACTTTGGTTATACTTGTTTTCATGCTTGATTTATGCTTGTTATGAATCTCAACTTAGTTTTCATACTTAGATCATGGATTTCAAGATATAATTTAGTTTGTATAGATTTTCATTTATTTTATGTCTAGAATTAATTTCATGAATTATCCTAATTATGCAATTAACTAAATCCCTATTGGCTAACAAGTTGACTTCCCTTCCCCTCTTCATACTAGACACACACATGTGCACAACAATAGCATACACACACATGCACAACAATGACATCATCACATGCATCATCTTATCCTCTTCCAATTTCAACAAGTCTTCATGCTTTAATTAGATTCCATGACTCATCAATTATAGAGTTGTGACTCAACATTTAGATACATGACTCATGATCATTTAGGTTAGTGATTCATCTATTTAGAGTTATGACTCATGCTTGTTCTTTTATTTAGATAATTTGCCTATAAAGAAATTCTTTGATTGGTAGATTAGGTTTCACATGGATTCCACCTTATTATAATTAACTAGAGCCATTAGATTATCTTTATGAGGGCTAATCTTGGCCTTTGGTGTTAGTTGACTTTTCAAAGCTTAATTAACTTCTTAATCCAAGGCTTAAGTGTTCCTTGATTATTGTATCATTGACTTTTAGGGTAGTTTAAGATTATTATTAATCTATTTTATGCTAATCTCATCCCCTATTGGTCTTTGATTCTTAATTAGCTTAACACATCCTTAATTGATGACAATTAGTATTAATTGTAAATAATTAGCTAAGTATTCCCTTAGTGTAATTTTAATTGTTCATTAAGTGTTGGCAATTACCTTTTAATTGTTCAAGTGTTTTGATAATTCTTTATGGCCTTTTATGAATTAAATATGAACTAAGTATTAGTTCTAGGGTTTTAGAAAATTTGGTCTCTTAAACATTTATAAAATTGGTGTTTAAAACCCTTTGATTAATTATGAAAATTAATACAATTTATTCCAATTATTGCAAATTTAATTGTCCCTTAGTTGTTAGTAATTTCTCCTAATTGTTATACATATTTTCAGGCCACTTAATTATCTCTTATGGTTAAATTAGGATTACACTTAGTTTAAGAGACTTTAGAGCATTCTATAATATTTTATGATTCATTATTTAGTTTTTAAAATTGGGTTTTGCCCTATTTAAATTCTAGAGAAAATTTTCCCAAGAAATAAAATAAACTACAAAATTTGCTGACTACATATTCTCCTATTTTTATAGATCACTGCAAAAAATTTTGGATTTTGCTACGGAAAAATTCCGTAGCAAAATCCGTAGCAAAATGATTTTGCTACGGAAAAATATGGATTTTCCGTAGCAAAATGATTTTGCTACGGAATTTTTCTGTCGCAAAGTCCATGGTAGCAATTTGGAACGGATAAGTAAAATCTGTCGCAATTTGCGACGGAAATTCCTTTCCGTCGCAAATTTGCTACGGAAAATGATTCCGTAGCAAATTTGCTACGGAATTTTTTTCCGTAGCAAATTCTTTTCTTTTTTTTATATTTATTTTTTTATATTTTTCTTTTTTTATATTTTTTGTTTTTTTTTATTTTTCGGTAGCAAACTTGAAATTTTGCAAATTTCCCCATATTTGATCGTTTGCTATAGAAACAATTTCTTAGCAAAACTAATAATTATTTTTAAAAACATTTTTTTTAATTTTAAAAAATTGAGTACAAAAAGTAGTGATTCATGGATATAATAATAATTATAAGGAGTGCACATTAGGAATAATCTAACAAATACCAAATACTAAAAAGAAGTCTAATAATGTTACAAAGGGCAAATTCTAAACAGTAGTCTAAACAGCAGCATTGTGATCATCATCATCATCACCAGCATGGTCATCATCACCAGGAGCCAACCCCGAACCCTTGTTCATTAGGGACTTGAGTTGAATCTGCATCTGCCTCATCATCTCCTCTTGCATCCGCCTCATCCGCTCCTCCATCATCTCTCGTTCCTTAGCCATCCGCTCCTCCATCATCTCTCGTTCCTGAATCATCATCTGCTTCATCTTCTCTTGCTCTTCAAGCATCCGCTCCTGTTCCTGAGTCATCTGTGCTGTCAAAGCCTTCATCTTCTTCATCTCATCTGCAAAAACAATATCAAGTACATTTATTATTTGGACTTCATTTGAATGGACAAGAGAATGGAAATTATCAATATCAAATACATTTACCTGCAGAAACATCTTTAATGCTGGATGAGGAGCGCTTTGTTGGCTTTAGTCGGATAGCAGCGGCACTATATCCAAAGACTCTCCCTTTCTTGTCAAATCCACCTGCAACCTCAAAGAACAGACTATCATTATCGGACACAGAGGATGACGGGTCAGTCTCACGCCGTGAGTCTCTCTCCTGCGACAGCTTCGTATAATTTTCCTACAAAGACAAAAATACATAACAAATAAGACATGTAAAATGAAATAAATATTGTGGTGCATAAACCAAGTAATAAATGCAATAAATGTCTAACCACTACTGTGTGGGCCCTTGAGTTAATCCATTCCCTCTCATCACTTCCTTCAGACTGCCAGGAATGGGTCCGCTCAAAGGCAGCCCAACCTACCGACTCTGGAGGAACCCCAGTCTCTGCCTGCAAACGCAAATGATGATCATAGTTAATTACTTCAAAGTACAAAATATTGAATACCTAAATAGAAAATAACGTGTACTCACAAGTTTCCGTCTCCACTCAGTCATCGGAATGCAGCCGCCAATATATGACGGGCCTTCCATTTTGGCCCTATTTTGCTTATTTTTTGCACGCTTCTCCTGAAACTTTTCATTGGTGGCCCAATTGTCAAGTAATTCCTTTGCAGTGTCCTGTGGAAGCCAATTTCGCCTGCCTCTTCCACCATGTCTCAAGTTATAAAGCTTTTGAGACAACCACCGGGCTGCCCTGGCGTTATAAGCTTTTCTCAGAGCTTCACGATGTTCAGGTAACGACATATGCTTCCTCTGAAAATCAACAATGAACAATTAGTGCGGTAATTTTTAAAAGTACTTAATTAATAACCATAAACAAATTACTTACCATAAACTCATCGAACCAAGCATCTCGATTTTCCGTAGGAATCGCTGTCCAGCTGGTCCAAGCTTGATTGTAGTTACGAAATAATTGGTCCGAGATGAAAGCCATCACCGGATCACGAGGCACAAAGCTAAAGACAGAGGACATCATGCAAATATTATTAGCATACAAACCAATTAGAGAAGGGATTAGTAACATTACTGGTAACTTGGCATGACTTACTAGTCGTTGTCAGGACAGATCCAAAGCATCCCTGTCTCAGGATCTGTTGTGCCCCAGATCGGTGTATTGGAGGAACTACCTTCTTCCCCGACGTGGCTCTGAGGCGACAGGGTGTGCTAAACAAGGAATGTGAAATATTAAAGATGTTTGTACATAGATGGTTTCATGAAACTAAACATGTGTAAATCAATCAGAATTGGGCTAGTAAACCTGTTGTCCTATTTGCTGTAGATCAGTGGGGGTAGAAGGCGACGACGACGTATACAGCGACGGTGAAGATGCCAAATAGCCCGACGGTGACGATGCCATGTTAAACGGTGGCACCTCTGGGGCACCGCCCCGCCCTCTGCCTACAGAAGGGGCAGATGATGGCGCCCTACCCCCTCTGATAGGACGGGGCCGGGATCGACCACCACCACGTCCACTACCTGAAGATCCTCCTTGATGCTCCATCTCTGAACACTTATAGACATTAGGTCAAAGAATTAAAAAAAAAACTACAAAGATATTTAGGGTTGATTACAGTAGTGAAGTAACAAAGTATGTAGTATAACAGATCGTCAAAAACAAAGAACTAACAAATCTCAACCGGACGATTCCTGTTCATCGACTTCTGCTTGCCCGTCTTCCTCTGAAGTCTCATAGTCGTCGAACTCAAATTCACTGTCAGAGTAAATCAATTCTGCCTCATTGTCTGATTCCTCATCATCAATTTGTATAGGAATCAATTCTAAATCCGCAGCAGAATCAAAGAGATTGCTTGGTATTTCGTTGTCTTCGATGTTTATGGGCAGTAGATGTTCCACGTCAGCTTGGAACCGTTCAGCCATACCGTCATTTGAATCCGACTCTTTCGACTTCGGTATGATATTTCGTGCTTTGGTTTTAATAACCCCCCTCCACCCTTGGCGGGATGTGGGATATAATGTATAGTAAACTTGTTCTGCCTGTTGAGCAAGGATGAATGGGTCATAACCAACCGCATATCTCCTTGTCCAGTGGATCTCAATATTTCCATGCTTGTCCATTTTTGTCCCACGCGGACTGTTATCAAACCACTCATACTTAAAAAGGGTCACCACATTGTCCCACGGATATTTCAATTGAATTATGTCACGTAACTTCCCGTAGTAGACAGTCTCCACCCCGTCAACTTGGTCACCTCGACAACATACACCGTAATTGCAACATTGTGTACCTGCATCCGTGTCAACAATTGAAAACCGATACCCATTGATTATATATTTGCTGCATTGAGTAACCAACTGCTCATATTGATTAAGGTCGTCTTAATGACTACTGTCCCCATAATAACCACTAGGTGTCGGTGTCTGTCGGACTTCGCCATGATATTCCCAAACCTCATAATCCTTCATGAATCCCCTTCGACACAAATGGATCTTGACCTCCTCAAAATCTTCAAATCTTATACACCTACATTTGACATAAGGACACCTGATCTCCCTACTTGAATTAGTTGAATGTGCCGTCGCAAAATTGATGAACTCTTGCAAACCCGCCAAGAATACTTGAGTTAGTTCTCTTCTCTCAGTTAGGCGATTGTACATCCAGCTTCTATCATGGTTGCCATCCATATTTCCTAGCTAGTTCAGTTACTAACTTAATTAACATCTCAACATGCCATAAATATATAAAAGTGGTCAATTCAACTAGCCACTTATGCAAACCAATTGCCAATTAATCAAGGAAATGAAAAAAACAAACACATGCCAAAAATAATTTTATCACACCAAAATCAGAATTGTGATTTCTAAATTCCGGACAAATTCATGCACTAATGTTATTCATGTACATTTTTTATTAAAAAATAAATAAAATATCATGTAAAATTCAAAATCTTTAATAATTTTTGTGACCTACAACAGAATAAGTATTTAGTATAAAATTTATCAATTTACAAATTATTTTAATCAGAAAACCAATGATTTGAAATTTTAAAGTGCAATTGGTACTTTTTTTCTATGTATACTTTAAATTGGTTTTTCTATTTTTACCTCATTATATTCCACTTATTATCTTTCTTCAATAATATTTCACTCGCTATCTCTCATGTACTCTCTTAAAGAGACTTTATTAAGAAAAATGGATATTTGAACCACTTGATTTTTATACTTGTTCCTTGTAATAAGGAATGTAGGTCTAAAAATGAGAAGACTTTTTTTTTTTTTTTTATAATTTGTTTAATAGGGAAAGCTAATCAGATATGGATGGTCTATAATTAATTTAAACGATCTAAATTTTATTTTTCTTAAAACATCTATATTCTTTAAAAAATATTTTAATGGGTATAAAACATAAAATAAAGATAACTTTTTAACTTTCTTTTTTGCCAAAAAATGAATTTTTATCTAAATATGATCATTTTAAAGTAATCACCAAATCTATGTAAGCTAAAACGTCAATCAACCACAAGTATTTTATGCATCCACCTATTGATTCAAGGAAACATAAAAAAGAAGAAAAAAAATCATAGATTGACTCAATTTGAGAATGAATAACAAAGTGCATTGAAACAAAGCAAGCCATACAAATGGTTATATATCTTCTTTTTTTTTTTTTGAAAAAATTTGTTTGTTATATGTCAAGGCAATTGATTCTCAATGTATGGATGTTTCCAAGAACAATACGATTTCAAGATAACATAGGTCAAATCTGAAAAGATATTGAGGAGATTTTTTTTTTTTGAAAATAATGGTGAAGAAACAAAAGAGAATAGGCCAAGAAATTTTCTCTGTATAACTCAGAACTGAGACATCCAGGTTCTATTTTTTTAGGTCTGGACTCATCTAAACGGCACATAAAGTCGAAGCCGGTTTAAAACAATAGTTGGGCCAGATTCTTGTTGTCCTTGGGCTTGTCCTCCCGGCTTTTGTAGCCCAAGAAAGCGATCCATAATGCAGGCCGAATTGAACTAAGGGTTGAGCCCATTATCTATAATTAATTTTTCATCACGGCAATATTTGTGAGTCTATTTTGCGAAATTACTCATTTTTTGATTATTATTTTACCGTTCCATAAAGAATAAATATGTATATTTATGAATTTTTGTGATTCAAAAAATTTTACTTAGTTTTACTGGCCATTTTTTTAGTGAGTTTAACGTTATAGGCTTAAATTTACAAAATTATCCATTGCATCAATTATTTTACACATCCTTATTAATTAAGGAAAATATTTACGTTAAGATCTTTTTATCTATTATGTCAATTTCTCCAACTACATATGGTCATGTGGCCTATTTTTAAAATATTATCATTTAACTATAAACCCACATAAAATAAATAGAACACTTGGTGATGTTTATTACTTTATTAGAAAACTTGATATAATAAATATAGAAGAAGTTGATATAAGTATAGTTATATTAATTGCTCAAGAATTAAAGGTTGATTAATTAGTCAAGTATAAAGAAATTGTCCAATGGTTTTAAAGATAATTTTGAAAACATTATACAAGTTGTTGACAAAATTCATGTATACTTTAAAACAATAGTTTGGAATCAACAGTAATTTTTTAAAAAACATATTGGAACCAAGTAATGATACATCAGACCAAATGCTCAACAAATAAAAACCAAGTATCACCAAGTCAAAAATCTCATAACCTACAATCAATACACATACACACACTATACAAATCATTGATATCATCAATATATCATATAAAATATATACACGTACACAGAACAGGCCCCATTATTTACAAATTATAAAAAAAGTTAAATAATTACTCATATTCTATGTAATGCATAGCATTCAAACACAAATAGGTTCATAAAAATACGAGGGATAGAGAGTATATATTCAACATATTAACAAAATGCAAGACATCAAACAAAAAAGATGAAATTAACAAAAGGATTGGCGTCTTACCCCAGGCTGCGGCAGATAAAGTAGTCCTATTTAATTTGAATATTCAATTTGCTGCTTGATCTTGTTTTGTCTTATAAAGTGGCTCTCTAATAAAACAAAGTACAGTATCATAAATTTTATTTTTCACCATGAAAATTTGCTTTAACTTATGGAGTTTCAGAATGCATTGATCAAAATATTTAATAGTTCTGTCCTGTTTCTTTTTCATTTTTCTTTCTTCTGTTTGCCCCACAAGCCCAAAGACTCAGAATCTCAGATCATAATACTTGCAAATAATGATATGCATTAAATACAAAATGTCAATGTTCTGAGTAATTGCTCCCTTTACTAAAACAAAATGATATCTCACAGTATCATTATGCAAGTGCACCAACTGTGGGGAAAAAAAAGCTGAAGTTGACAGATGCAGAGAAAAATACCCAGAGAAACACATTTCTCCCCACTCCTTTCTAATATTCAAGATCTAAATTCTAAATTCAGAATGGCTTTCTCTTTTTTCTTCTTCCTAATTGGAAACTAATGAAGGACTCTTTTAGATCGCCAGAGATGATCATATATACTCTTATGAATAATGATAATGCATATAAATACTAAAGTAAAGACAGACAGTATCTATTAGAATTTGTTTTAGTTAGGCGAATAAGAAAAATATTATGGAATAGTATAATCACTATGCACCAAAAAAATCTAAGATAGAGTGAAAAAAAGAAACCAAAAGGAGCCGAAGAAGACAGATTCAGAAAAATTTACCAGGAGGTCAAAATGGTCATATGGATAGTAACTATCAAGCATCACAAACTTTAACCAAACAGTGACAACTTAATTTGAGTCTTCCCTCTTCAGTTCATCGATTAAGGCTTCACCTGAAAAATCAGAAATCTGAAAGTTAACAAACTCTCAGACATAGAAATAGCTACAGATGAAGAGCACTAATTTGAGCGAGAGAGAGAGAGTTTACATGAAAGAAGAGAGAAAAGAACCTTTGGCTGAGAGAGAGAGAGATACAAAGAGAGAATAATAGTCACAAACGGCGTGGGGATCTGGGGGTGGGAAGTTGAGGGGGGAAACAAGCTGGGGGAGGCGGCGCGGCGACGGAGCTGAGGGCGGCGGCAGGGGTTCACGGGCTGAGGACGGCGGCGGGATTCACGAGCTGAGGGTGGCAAAATGAGGAATGTTGGGATGGTGTGGGGATCTGGGGGTGGGAAGCTGAGGGGCAAACGAGCTGAGGGCGCGGCGGACGGAGCTAAGGGCGAGGAAGGGGTTCACGAGCTGAGGGCGGAGGCGGGGTTCACGAGCTGAGGGTGGTCAAATGAGGAACGTCGGGATTGTCGGGACTGAGCTCTGGGTTATAAAACTTCTTGTGACGGAAATACAATCCATCGCAAATTTGCGACGGACTGTCTATTCGTCGCAAGAAGGAGCAGAAATGGCGGCCTTTTCGGCCGCCAATTTGCGACGGAACAACCGTCCGTCGCAAACTTTGCGACGGAGTGTGTTTCCGTCACAAATAAATTTCATCAAGAATTTTTTTTCTTTTTTTTTTACGACGGAATAGATTTTCCGTCGCAAATTTTCCTCTTTGCGACGGATTTCTTAATCCGTCGCAAATTTCAAGGATTTTGCTACGGAAAATATTCCGTAGCAAAATCCGTTGCAGAATCCACTTTTTCTAGTAGTGGATATTATTTGCCAAAATATAATATTTTCAATGACTATGAATTTTTAGGGTATTATATTTCTCCAAATTTATTTATGTATTTCCATAACTCTTTCTTGCTCCTTTTGATCATACAAGAACCCTAATTTAATTTGGTAATTGTTTGTATTTTTATGATATTTTATGATCCCTAGAAAATTTAATCATTGGTCACCTTAATCCTAAATAAGGATTTCCTAGAAAGTAGATTAAATGTATCTCAAAATTTGAGACCACATATTCACCTATTTTAAATAGGTGTCATTTATCAAAATATTGTATTTATGAGAAATAACAATTTTTGGGGTATTACAGTTTCAGCGTTTACGGCCTTCCCTTCAGTCCGTCTGTGTGCTTCTGATATATATCATATTCAGCGTTTTTTTTTCTTTTTCTATTTGCGTGATTCTTGCGATCCAATCTAGCCAAATTAGCTCGGAATATATTCTGTTCAGATTTTGTGTGATTTTTTATTATGATATATCTCCAAGATAATCCGGATAAAATCTTTCCCAACTTGGCTATTTGTTCGCTGATTCTGTTGAATTCTCCTATAATTTAAACCGATTAGTCTAACATTAAATATTCTCATAAAAATCAATAATCAAGAGTAATTACATTTTTTTTTACAATTTTGCCCTTTTTAGTCCTGATTTAATATATTTACTCTTAATATCAATTTACACAAGAAATACATTTAAAGCTCAATAATTATAAGAAAACACATTAAAAATCCCTATTTAATTACCCAAAATCATATAAAAATATGGTTAGATCAGGTATTTTTCCAATAATGAATATCCTTATTATATTTTAATGATATTGCATTCATAACTATCAAAATAGGCAAGCCTACACACCTTTGAGCCACTTGGGTAGCTATTTTTCGAAAAATATCATCCTTACAACATCACCAGCCATAGCTTCAAACAAACTCCTAGATTCTTCATCATTCAAAACTAGAAGGAGAAGTTCTTTCGAGCATCATTCTTTTGCAAAATATCTTGACTTCTTGAAGTCAATAATAATTTGCAACCCTTGTAATCATCTTTTAGAGCCCACCTTATCTGGATTGATTTTCCCGCATGTATCTAAAGAAGGGATTCCTAACTTGTCCAAATCAATTTCCCCTTGTAAATCGTCTAGTATAATGAGGATGGTTTTCTCCTTTTTTATCCTCTCACACAAGTGATTAGCTTTTCCACTTGATGAGGTCCTTTCTTCTAAGGAGAGCTAATTGTTCAACAATCTCATCTTGAATTCTTTCAGGATTTGTTTGGGATATGGTTACCATAATCACCCCATCAAACAATATGTCATGCTTAACTTGTTTGGAAACTTCTTGAACTAGAGTGGTTTTTCCCACTCCACTTATCCCATAAACTCCAATTTTATTGACCTTGGGGTCCTTTAGAGACAACACAATGTCCTCCTTGACTGATTTGCTTGACTCAAGCCCATCACTTCTTCTTATAGCAAGCAAGTTACTTGTTCTATCAAAATGTGGATCATATCCAACTCCTTCATCAAACTTCTCCTTTCCCTTCATTTCAACAATGGTGTCTGCCATTTTCTTTGCTTTTCTACCATCTTGATATTGGGACTTCAAATTTGGAAAACATTTGTTAGTTCTCTGATGGTTTTGATGATTGTCAACAACTACAAACAATTGAAGAGGTTTTGCTCTCAAGTATCAAAACTCTGTTTAAGAGCAAACCTCGAGGCCTCGAGGTTGGACCTTACAGAAGCCTTAAAAAGTCAAGTGTTCTAATGTTACAAAACTTGGTTTCACAAATTCTATGTGAAACCTCGAGGTTGAGAAGTCAACCTCGAGGTTCGGCCCTCTTGGAAAACCCAAGTTTCTTCATTAACACTTGCAACCTCGAGTATGCAAAGCAAACCTCAAGGTTTAACCCATACAGAAAGGTCATACTTTTCATCAAGCATGGAGACCTCGAGGTTCATGTTTCAACCTCGAGGTTGGACATTCTATTTTGAAACTTAAGTTTGAAGAAAAATCTGTTGACCTCTAGTATGTTATTTCAACCTCGAGTATTGTGACATACAGAGAGCAAACTGGTTTTCAAAGCATTGAAAACCTTGAGGTTAAGATTGTAACCTCGAGGCTGGGCTTTATGTTTAACTTTGAACTTTGCATTTTCAAAGGGCCAACCTCGAGTATAGATTTACAACCTCGAGGTTGTCGGGATCCAGTGAAAAATGAAGTTTTGAAACAATTTTCAAATCTCGAGGTTACCTTTGGAACCTCAAGGTTTGTAAGTTAATAAGATTTTTCAGAAGGTTTCTTTTTAAGAGAAACCTCGAGGTTCACTTTGCAACCTCAAGGTTGGATATTTTAGAATCTGAGTTTGCCTGAAGTTTTCGAGTCAACCTCGAGGTTGGATGAACTAACCTCAAGGTTTGTGACCGTTGGTGCTTTTTCGAATTTGTGAAATCTGCTATATCTTGTTATTTGATCTAATTGCTTTTATACATCATTCACTCATGATCCCAGATATGTTTAACAAAGTTTGCTGAGTGTTTTCAGTTAGCACAGATCAAGATTAATGAAGAATTGAAAGAAAAAGCAAAAAGGTGAACAGTGCATTTAATGCATCTGCACAATATCACCTACTTTCAGCTAATCCTTCTGAGCATGCCTAATGAACGTTAAAGGAAGTTTACTACATCAAGTAAAGTCAATTCCAACGGGCAAAAACTCAGAGAGACACATCAGACATCATTAGCACTTGGATCAGCAGAAGATTTAGAGAGAGAAGATGACCAGAACTTAAGCAAATCACTTCCAACGGTTGGAATCATCTCACAACGGTCATTTAATATTCTCTACCTATAAATAGAGATCATTAACTTCATTTACAGCGGATACAACTACTTAGAGCGAAAATTTATTGAGTCATTTATTGTATCTAGCTTTCATCTGTATTGTATCATTTTGATACTTTGTACTTCAGTGATTATCCTATCTGCTCTGTGAGAGAGTATCATCTTGTAAATCATTTACTGATTGTGATAACTACAAGTCAGGGGACTTGGTAGTTGGGGTGTATTGATTACAACTTGTAAGGGGGAGTGTGTTCTAGTGAGAGAACAACTCTTAGTACAGAGTGTGTAATCAATATTGTTGAGTTAGTGGATTGAAAATCCCAAGTGAGGCTTGGGGACTGGATGTAGGTCAGGAAAGGACCGAACCAGTATAAATTGAATTGTGTTTAGCTTCCTCTCCTTATCCTCTCTGTTGTGCCCTGTTCTGAGTGACCAAAAACAGAACAAGTTTCGAAAATTTTAAAGATACCCAATTCACCCCCCCTCTTGGGTATAAAGCTCCTGCTTTCAACATTGTGCATTTGTAACATGTGGATCTTCACAAAGTTACTTTGCTTCTTCTAAATTCTTGATAACACTTCCTTGGCATTCTAGCACATCACTTTCGATCTCTCTTCCATTGCTTCTTTCAGCCTCAACTTTATGATCGATATGTTCTTTCATTGCCTGCAGCTCATTTGCTACATCTTGTAGCTCCTTCAAATTGTTTCTATAGCGTAATAAATATCCCATTTGCCTAACAATGGGTTCCATAGTAAGTCTTCTATTTTTGTAGCAACAATAGTGAGAACCTCCATTCTTACTTCCTAAATAAAATGACAGACAAATTTAATAGTTGAATGAACAAAACAAGTATGATAATGAAAGGGTTGAGCTATGTTGAAAGAATTCATTGTTTTTAAAACTATTTTATTTCCGCTCTATTTGTTCTCGTTCTAAGTTGTTTGATAAACTTTGGCTCATTAGTTACTAAGGCAAGCTTACAATGAATATGAGATTTTTGATCTAGAAACTTGCTTACTTCAGTAGCACAAAGAGAGTTAGGGTTATTTTTGAACCACAACTTCACTACCTTAGAGTTTATTCTTGTTTGATCAAACTTTAGCCACCATTTGACAAAGGGAATCCTATGTAGTATTGGTAGGACTACAGAGTCACGATTTGAGTGTGAAAATCTGTATTGCCAGGAAAAACGTGTACAAGGTTGAATGAGGCTTCAGCTTATATAGACGATTTTAGAAGCACTGTTTGCACAGTAAACGATGGGCGACCAATACTGTTTTGTGTTGTTTATGTGTGCGCGCGCACACTATACACACATAATAGTGTTTTAGTAGCTCACTTAGTCCACCTCTTATTATTAATGGTCAACTAAAATTCTTCTGTTTAAAAATAAGTCTTGTTTGTTTATTTCCAATAATGATGCAATTTATGTGACTGATTATTGTTTCATGGATATTTAATACTGAAAGGCATGAATTGGTGCTAATTGAGTGTATTGTTGCAATTGTTTCAAAAGAATTAGACTCTATTCCCATTGGATGGTCAGTAATAAACAATTGTCCAGCGTCTAATTCTTTTTAAACAACAGCAACAATACGCTGCATTAGCACCACATATAAATTGCATCATTATTGAAAATAAACGAACAAGACTTATTTTTAAACATAAGAATTCCAGTGGACCATTAATAATAAGAGGTGGACTAATTGAGCTACTAAATACCGTGCATGTGTGCCATGAATATATGTCACGCCCAAACCACATTTACTCTTGTGGTTTGATTAGAGACCCAAACCACATTTACTCCTGTGGTTTATTATAAAGTTTGCAGGAAGTCTCTGTCAAGAAATTAATATAAACTAGAGAGGTGGGAAGAAAGTTTCAAAGCCAAAACTATTCTCATGTAATTCTTCTACTCATGACAAAATATGCTGCCAATCAACCACAATAAACCTAAAAGTGTATATGTGAAACACAATTTATATTAACAACTCACAATTGCATTTCAAAAAACATTAGTTCAGATACATGTATGAGTGAATTAATTTCAGAAATTAAACCCAGGGACATACCGCAGTAGCTGGCGCTCTTCCAAGTCCAGCAGTGCAATGTATATATGTCACACCCGACCGAATTGCGATTTATGGTCTTGTACAATTTGCTAACTACAGTCGGAAGCCTCATCCTTAAGTCAAATGCATCAAAGTCCCTGCAGTATAAAATTTAGACCACCACATGATGGAAAGAAATCCATGATATGATGAGAGAAGCACATGAATAATGAAGTAGACATCACTATTGAGTTGAGATATACAAGAACAAACTACAGTGCAAGCCATCACTCACACACACACACACACAAAAGGGAACCAAGTTTTACTCATAGGTAATAGGAAATCAGGAAACCTATGATTCAAGGTGCAAGACAAAAAGTCTTACAATGAAAACCCTGAAACTATCCAAATTCCATAATCTAGAGCTAAAATTCCAAGAACTTTTTTTTTTGGGTTTTGTCTATGAAATTTAAGAAATATGTATGTGTACCATGTAGAGCCATAAAACAACTATCTGCAAATTAAATATACATGCACAGTTCAATTTAAGCATGAATTAAAGCATTGTATATCTTAAAATTTAGTCACAATATATATATATATATGTTTATAAATAAACAACCAACTAACATTTGTTATCTTCATATTTGTACAAAAGTTACCCGAATGAACCAGATAACCATTATGTGGTGATCCTAAATAGCAGGTGGCAAACCAGAATCTTATATTACCAAAATTCTTCCATATTGTAAGCAGGATCATAACTTAAATTGGCTTGAACAAGATTATATTTGTCAAATTTCTTGACAGAAATGAAAATTGCGAAATCAACAGCAATATGAGACAAGACTAGCGGTACAAACAACTAATGTGCAAAATACAAAGAAAAACTCGAGCATAGCCAACATCAATAAATATCTGATTATTTATTTATTTTTCTTAAATTTACAATAAAAACTTACTTTCATTTCCATTCTTCTTTCTTCTAATCAAAAAATAGAAATAAAAAACATAGTTTAAACAGTGTTCAAATTAATCTAAACGCTGCAATTCTCTAACAGGAATAATAAACCAAATTTATCTATCAATGAGATTAAGTTAGAAAAGTTGATATTTGTGTTTTTGTTGCTCAAAAAAATAAAAACCACGCCCAGAATCTAAATCTCTAAACCTAAATATGCTTAAAAACTAGGGAACAGATAAATTCTCAATTACTTGTTACATATTTGGGTATTGCATCTTTAGCGAAGCAATGCTACGTAGAAACAAGTACATCACAAACCAAATTTTATTGTATAAGAAATTTTCATATACGTTGTATTTTTTCAAAATTTTTATTTTATTCACACGAATTATCATCGTCACTATTTTTTTTTTAACCATTATTTTAATTTTTTTCAAGTACATTCCACGAAACTCTTAAATAATTATGTTCATATATGCACGGACCACGATGCACTCTAGTTCTCTCCATTAATTATAAATTATGCATATATTTGATGAGTATATATTTTATGATTAAATAGGTGTATTTTTTATGAGATTTAATTGGAATTATTGATATTATATACCTATTTAATTATCTTTTATGAACGTTTCCATAATTGAATCAAACTTAGGATCAAGGAATAAATCGACATAAAATCTACTCATATCCTATTTTTATTGTGCAGGAAATATTAGCTGATTTGGAAAGAAGTAGAAAAGGCAATAAGAGGATATGCAATCAGCCAAACTTAATGGCCCCCTGCAAGAAAATAGAAACAAAATCAATTGTTTGATCTGATGGAGTAAATTACAAGATATGAGATATCTTTGTAATAAGGAAAGGAGAATCAATGACCCAAGATCTAAATTATTATAAATAAGGAAGTAGAGACAAGCAAAAGGGAGAGGACGGAGCAGAAAGATCAGGAGAGACGCAGAACGAGAAGGAAGGGACAAAGAAGCAGAGAAGTAGAGGCTGAGCGTTTCGGTTCTCTTCATCATTTCCACGGAAGGACTGTGGAGGCGACGAAGAAATTTTCTTTCCTCTCTCTTCTTCTTCTTCTTTGAACCTGAATTTTCATCTTTTTTTATTCCCGCCTGTCACGCGGGCGACCCGGGTTCGATCCTCGGCAACGGCGCCAAAAACTTGATAGGGCAAAACTTTAAGCCTAAAAAAAAACTCCGCAAGTTTATGAAGATTTGCATAATTATCTAGTTTAGTGAAGACCTAGTTGCTCATTAATTTTTGTTGTTTTCTCCTAATTTGTTTAAGTATTTTCCATATTACTTTCTTGCTCTTTCTAATTCTACATGAACCATAATTTAATACGGTAATTATTTGCATCTTATGATATTTTATTATTCCTAGTAGAATTTAGAAAATTCAATCATTGGTTACCTTAATACTAAAGAGAAAATTATCTAGAAAATAGAATAAGCACATAACAAAATTTGGGACCACATATTCACCTATTTTAAATAGGTTTTTTCTATCAAAATATTGTATTTAAGATAAATAATAATTTTTGGGTATTACATTAACTAAACCATAAACTAGAAGAAGTAAAACATGAATCCTTCATTAGATGATAACAAGGTCCAATAAGATCATTACAGCACAAATCATTTTGACTTTTGAGTGAACCTAATCCCCAAACCACTTGTAGACTAATGAGAGAGACCTAAGTTAACCTCACTATCTAGGTGAGGATTGACTACCCTACATACTTAAACCAATGATAATGGACTCTTTATATCTTGATCAATACATGTGGTTAATATCTCTTACACACCCCTTCAAGTTGAAATTGCTTAAACCAATTAAAGCATCAACTTGTGACATAAACTATTGCGGGATGAGGAGAATTAAACCAAACAATTTCGATTTAAAAAACAGCATGGACAATTTAGTTGATCTATTGAAGCGATTCCACATGACTCCTGTAACACCCAAAGTAAATAGTCAATTTGGTTAGCTTTCAATCAAATAATCAACACTAGGGGTTGAGGAATCATGTCCCCAATTGCAAAAGCCCCAAACAAACACTTATCTAATAATTATTAATTAAAAGATTATTTTCACTATTAAAAATAAAATATTTTAAGACAATTTCTAATGTCATGGAAATTAAATATCATGTGCTCGAGGAGCACAATAAAGCTCAAAAGGCCTACGCCTCATGTGTCTTCCTTGGTCTCCTATCCGATCCTACCTTAACATGTTCAGGAATGGAGTGAGCACTAAGTCTAAGTAACCCATAATTTAACCATGCACATACAAACCAAATAAACACAAGCAATCACAAAATAAGTGTACTCACAACTATGTCATCATCAATTCGTATTGTTAGCATTAATATCATTATATGTCATCATATATATGCAATACATGCAGCCTCCCTTATTTCTTTGTCACGCCTTATGCTGCTGATTTGGAGCCATAGGCTTATTCATGGCTTGATGACATTGGATTGACCACGCTACTCCAATACTTGAGATGCACCTCGCCAAAAGTATAGAGCTCAATACTTAGACTATGGCTCCTCTCCTTAAAAAACCTAAATTAGGAGGTGTCATTGTCCCACATTCCCCCTCTACAAACCTAGGTGGTGTAAGTATTAAGGAACAGGGCCCTACAAGTTATCGTCCCTCGTTCTCAGGGAACGGGAACCTACAAGAGGCCAACCACTATGATAGAATAGAGGCAAGCCACATAAAAACTGTATCATATAATATCCACATACCATCTCCTTACGACCTTACCTGTCACCAATGCCTATAATGCATGCATAAAAAACAACATATATACCCAAGCATGCTTGAAAATAATTAGAGCACTTAATTGAAATGTCAAAATACATTACAAACATGCTTTAAAAAAAGGACCAATGTATATCAGGTAATCACACAATTATCATTTACCATTCCATAGTATCAATAGTTTATGCACTTGTATCATACTCAACGAATATAACAATATATTTTTTCTATATAATTAATCACACCAGCCATGATTTTCACACTCATGGAAAAACCCCGAGTTACCTATTTTCCTTTAGCTTACAAGCCGTCAAATTGTAAATATAAGCAAAAATAGCTATCAATGAGACTTTGGAGTTCTCTAAGTTATACCATTGAAAACCTTTCTATTTCACGCTCAAAATCAAATCGAGGAATCCAATTATTGATCTCGCCATTGACTTTGTCTAACGGGATCGAGGCATCCAATTTTTGATTCCACCTTTGAGTTTGTCTAACGTGATGTCACGAGCACGTGGTGACAATATATTGGTAGACATAGTGGGAAACGTCGATTCGCCCTCCTAGGGTATGGTGGACATAGTGGGAAACGTCGATTCGCCCTCCTAGGGTATGGTGGACATAGTGGGAAACGTCGATTCGCCCTCCTAGGGTATGGTGGACATAGTGGGAAACGTCGATTCTTCCTCCTAGGGTTGGTTCTCCACGTTCCAGAATTTTGATCTTGTTCCTGGCTCTATAACTCGTAACCCACAACACTAAATTCTAATCTAACCATTGAAATTGACAGATTGGATGTCATGGATGGCCTAACCAAATTTTAGCTTGATCCAATGGTTAACAAAAACGCAAATGTGATTTTACTGACGCTGCCCCAATTGTATGTGAAAATAGAAGTGTTGCCCCTTGGATACACCTCACTTTTCCAATATATAGGCTTCAAAAACTCGATCTTCTCCTTATTTAGTTGATGTGGGACTTCTTATTCTTTTTTATAATTTCATTATTTATTTACTTATTCACATATATAACTATAATCATCTTAATCGTATTTAACCTTTATTAACTGTATTATTTTATCTTTTCTAAAATAATTCACTAAATTTTAATATTTTAATTTATTTTAGATCTATCTTCCTTATTTAAACCATTATTCACTAAATTCTATTTACCTCTAAATATTTCCTTCATAACATTATCAAAGTTTTATGAATAAAAATTTAGGATGTTACAACTCCAACCAAGCATTCATGTAAGACTAACACTGTGTCCCTCAACCCATCTACTATGACCTCGTGCTAACAGGCTATTCCAAGCCCCACTAAATACTTTTGATTCTACACGTCGTATTTTGCCTCCTACAATTGTAACATCCCAAATTTTAGGACAAGGAACTTAGAAATAAAAGTGAGATAAATAGGCTTCTAAGCCGGTAAAGTCCAATGTCTTAAGCTTATTATAAGGAAAAGCTTAAGATAATTATTATAATTATCATGGACTTTGAATTTGGGAAAAATTATGAAATGATATTTTTACTGATATAGAAATGTATTATGAAATTTGGCCTAAAATAGTTATAGAAATATATAATGGATTTTAAGGCCTATTTTCCTTGGAATTTTCAGGAGAAGAATAATTCAAGGAAAAATAGTTGGAAAATAAATATTGGCTTAGAAATTATAGAGTCAATATTTATGGCTTACGGAAGCTAATTTATAAAAGAAATATCCTTATATGGTATTAAGGATTTAATTTCAATATTATTTTCTATTATAAAGGGACCACATGTGTTTCTTTATTAACTCTTACTTACATGTCCAGACGCACAAATGCCACAAGGTCATAGGAACTCATTTTATATTTTCATTTCACACTCGATTGTCAAAAGTTTTGGCTAGTCTACAATCATCCACTCTTCCACTATCATTCCTATACATTCACATGCTCCTTATCTCTTCATGGGCTGCACAAGGACGACACACACATGCAGCCAAATTGTCTCCCACTTTCTATCTTTTATTGGAAGCATGGGACACACTTCTCACACTGCTTCTCTTATTCACTCACGGATGGCTTGACATGCGCTAACTCCTCTGTCTCACACCAATTATACACCTTCTCCTTTATTCATTTTTGGCCTGCATGAACGAGAAGAGAAAGAGAGACGGAGCTGTGAGTGAAAAACATAGAAGAGAGTGAGAGCCGAGTGAATGAGACCATTGAAGAAAAGGAAGACGAGTGTTTGAAACTTACATGTAAGCTGATTTTTGGAGAATTCTGAGAAGTTAGTCAGATTCATTTGAGGTTTTGATCGGGAAAATGATTTCCTTTGACCATGAAATTTGGTAAGTTAAAAGAACACTTCTCAATATTTCAAATGAGTGCTAGAACGTAATAATCCGACATCTAGAACTCTAGTTATGAATTTTCAAAGTTTGGTTAGAAAATCTGGGAAAATCCTGTTTTTAGAATCAAGCGACGTTCACTTTTGGAATTTCTGGGAATTACACAGCCATTAATTAGCTTGATGAATATTTTTCCCATAAACTAGACTTATAGAACTTCTAATAGAATTTTGAATCACCCTAATCGGAGTTCTATAGAATTAATTATGATTTTTCAAAGTTAGAAGTTGAAAACTGGAAAACGTCAGTTTCCAGAAATGAACAGTGATTTTCGGATTCACTTTTGAAATAGTAAACATTTGAGTTTTTCTATGAAAAGTTCCAGAATCAAAGTAGACTTATCAAGCTTTAATTTGATAGGTCACATGACTCAATTGGATTTATATTCAGGGAAATATGAATTTTTGAAGTTAAGTATGAAATCTGAAATGTCTTCTGAACAGTGTTTATGTTTTTGAAATCTGAGAATTATTGGCATATGATTAAATGTTGAAACAAATTTTCCTAGAAACTATACTTGACAAGGATTTCATGGGTTTTTGAACCCCCTGATTTGGACACATAGAACTCCAGATATATATTTTTGAAGTTAGACAATGAATCTGAACGTTTTTCTGAAACACTAAGGATTTATTGACTACTCTGGAAAAATGTCTGTGGATTTGGAAGTGAAACGTATTTTCCTCTGAAAATAGACTCAATAAAGAACACGTTATTTTTGGAAGCACATCAATTGGATTTTTGTGCAATTAAATATGAATTTTCTAGGTTAATTGAAAATTCTGCCAGATTATAGAATTTGTTCAGAAATAAGAAATAGAGAATTTGGACAAGTAATAACTTGCCATCCATGAATATTTAAACATAGGATTCGGTATTTATCTGAGATGACCATAGGATAGAGAACCGGATCAGGAATTGGAAAGGCCATCAGGTAGTAACGTTTCTCTCACGTACTATATGTGCCTTTACATGCATGTATTTACCGTAGTATATATGTATATAATGTTCGAGCTCTTCCTCAATAGCTCTTGCAATTCCATTCTTCTATTCAAATAAGGCAGCTAGGCTTGAGAACATGATCAAACTTCCCAAAAAATTCTTTGATGATATTCGTTGACTAGTCCACTTGAAGACCACCAAGTGCAAGTCCCAACCTGTTAAACCTTTCCAAGTCCAATAAATGTAGCCCAAAGTGAGGAAATGAGAGATATTTCAACCCATGAGCCAATGACAAAATCATGGAAAATGTACTTCAATTCCTCTCACAATATTTGCACAACCCATTCATGGTGCGCTTATGGTGGCAGCCCGAAAGCCATGGAGTGTTTAATACACCCCAAAACAAGTATAATGACAAACAATGTAAAGGTTGTCAATCATCAGTGAAGGAAGCAAAGCCCATAACATGACGACCAAATCCACCATTAATATAAAACTGGTTTTGGTGTCTATCCAAAGGAGAGACATCATTTACCCATCTGATTTGAACGGTCCAGATTTTATTTTTTTTAACTGCTGTTTTTTGAATAAAAAAATTGTTTTTTGAAAAAATATTAGTTGAGAGATTGTCTTTATTTTAAATTATGTACCTATTAAAATAATTTTTTTTAAAAATATTTTAAAAAAAATCTGAACTGTCCAGATCTGATTTAGACGGTTCAAGAGAGAGGAGCTCCCCCTGCCTATCCTTTAGATAGGCAGGGAATCCCATTCCCTATTAATATCAAACCCAGAATCAAATCAATGTGTAAGAAACTAGAGAACTAAGAATCTTGGATTTAAATGAATAGCAAGGTTCAACAAGATTGTGGTGGCAAGCTTGATATTCATGTGGCTGCTGCTATGTATGAATCCTCTGACTTTGTTGCTAATGCCGCCAACTTGTTCTGCTCATGGAAATCTCTTAATGTCTCAGACAATTTTCCATTTCACATAGCAGAATCGAAAGTTGAGAAGGCTACGCTTGTAGACTTCACAGATGTTGGTGGTCTCCTTTGGCAAAAATACAGAAGGTGAGATTGGAGAGGTGCATACTTTGACGAGTACGTTGTTCCATCTTTGGTCTTCAATACAAGAATTTGACATTGGCACTGCACGGCAAGGCACAAGATTTTGTTTTGATCAAGAGTTTCCCTTCTGAGGCTTAGAGTGTAGAGGGTTTCCGCCTTTCCCAATAAGTGCGCTTTCCAAAATTTAAACTTGTGTTCTCCTCCTTCCAAGCGAGACTTACCATCTTAACCAATAGCTTCCTGGGAATCACACATTTTCTTTAACATCGTTGTTTATATTGTTCGTAGGCTTCAATGCGAAGAGGGAAGTTATGTCGCAATCACAAGCTTTATCAACGATGAGAAAATAGGCTTCAAGGTGATCAGTCAGCGGCTTTATGCTGGCAATGTCATTGGAGCAACATTGATGCAGAGTAGATTGAGTGATTGCTTGGTAGGGAATGCTGAAGGAGAGAGAGAAGAATTAGCGCTCTTTGTTCAAAGGAAGATGGTGGCAAATCAAGAAGTGCGTGAAAGCTACTAGAATGATGTCATTGAATCAAGAAAGAACCAAAAACCACCATCCATGGATTGAGCTTCATTTAATTATGGGCCTTATTAAACTAGGCTCATAATACCACATTAACTAAACTATAAACAAGGAGAAGTAAAACAACAATCCTTCATGAGATGATTACAAGCTCCATTAAGATTTAGGAACATTACAACGCAAATCATTTACGTGGGATAAAAAAAAAAAAAAAAAACTAAACCTTAGGAAACTCAAAAGCTCTATAATAAAGCTAGTCTAAATATCCACTCATGTAGGATACATGCATGACAAACCTGGGTATAGGGTCCAAACAAAATTTCCTAAAATAAAGGAACAAACTAACATTATAGGTATGGGGGGCAACATTTTCATATAATTTAAGTATCTACATATAATGTCCCAAAATATTAAATATTGAGTAAAAAATAAAAAACAAAAATATACAGGACAAAAAGTGGTTCCAAAACACAATTGCATTTTCATAATAATGAGTTATTCTTCCTGCATGTGTTTGTGTGTTTTGGGCCAAATTTTCTTATAATTTAGCCAAATCTTAGTTACATACTATATACACAACAAAATAAGTAGAACATTTACCAAAACAAAAAAACAAAATAAGTAGAACGATGCACGAAACATTGAAACCAAACTCAACTCTAATTCAACGCAATTCAGTGCCTAAGAGTGTGTATTTTGCATCTATAAAATAGACTTATCTATGCGACTTGAGCTACAATAGGGGTTGGGTCCAATGTCACAATGTGGCAAATCAATATTCGAATAGGTGCCCACATTTAGTTTTTAATAGTGCCTCAAATAGGATTGCCTTCAAAAAGATATATGTGTTGATGAAATTTTTTTTTTTTAAAAAAAGTTATTTGAGATGAGTAACTATGGTGATCATAATATAGTGATGGCTAATTTGATCATATAGTTGAGAGAAATTAATAATTTATAAAAGCTTTAAATGACAAACTTGCTTGATTTCAAAGTCAGAACACTCTGCCATACTTCCCACTTTTCCCCACACATTCATTCCTCAATATGCCATTGCCATTTAGGTTTTCTTTCCTATGTTAGAATTTTATGCTGTTCAATTCCTTTTCAGCAAGTACTTTGAAGTGCAAATTATTTGCTTTGGGGTATTTAAAATGCCCTTTGAATGAAGTTCTTTGTTTTGGGGTTTATCTACTTCAAAGCTACATACAAATAATGCCATTTTATTTGTCATTACAAATATTTCTTTCAACATAGCTCAACCTTTTCATTATCATACTTGTTTTCATCATTCAACTATTAAATTTGGCTGTCATTTTATTCAGGAAGTAAGAATGGAGATTCTCACTACTGTTGCTACAAAAATAGTAGAGCTTACTGTTGAACCCATTGTCAGACAGGTGGGATATTTATTATGCTACAAAAACAATTTGAAGGAGCTACAGGATGTAGCAAATGAGCTACATGGAATGAAAGAACGTATTGATCATAAAGTTGAGGCTGAAAGAAGCAATGGAAGAGAGATCGAAGGTGATGGGCTAGAATGGAAAGGAAGTGTTGTCAAGAATTTAGAAGAAGCAAAGAAACTTTGTGAAGATCCACATAGTGCAAAAGCATGATGTTTTCCAAATTTGAAGTCCTGATATCAACATGGTAGAAAAGCAAAGAAAATGACAAACACCATTGTTGAAATGAAGGGAAAGGAGAAGTTTAATGAAGGAGTTGCATATGATCCACATTATGATAGAACAAGCAACTTGCCTGCTATAAGAGGAAGTGATGGGCTCGAGTCGAGAAAATCAGTCAAGGAGGACGTTGTGTTGTCTCTAAAGGACCCCAAGGTCAATAAAATTGGGGTTTATGGGATAGGTGGAGTGGGAAAGACCACTCTAGTTCAAGAAATTGCCAAACAAGTTAAGCATGACAAGTTGTTTGATGTAGTGCTTATGGTAACTATATCCCAAACAAATCTTGAAAGAATTCAATATGAGATTGCTGAACAGTTAGGCCTTCGTTTTGAAGAAAGGACCTCATCAAGTGGAAGAGCTAACCGCCTGTGTGAGAGGATAACAAAGGAGAAAACCATCCTCATGATACTAGATGGTTTACGGGAGAAAATTGATTTGGACAAGTTAGGAATCCCTTGTTTAGATACATGGGGAAAATGAATCCAGAAAAGGTGGGAGTTCCTCCAAGGGATGATTACAAGGGTTGCAAATTATTATTGACTTCAAGAAGTCAAGATATTTTACAAAAGAATGATGCTCAAAAGAACTTCTCCCTTCAAGTTTTGAATGATGAAGAATCTTGGAGTTTGTTTGAAGCTATGATTGGTGATGTTGTCAAGGATGATAATTTTCGAAAAATAGCTACCCAAGTGGCTACAAGGTGTGTAGGCTTGCCTGTTTTGATAGTCACAATTGCAAAGTCATTAAAATATAATAAGGATATTTATTATTGGAAAGATACCTTGAAAAATCTAAAAAAGGTAGATAATAGTAGAGACATTAAGGAAACCCTTTTTTCAGCTTTAGAGTTCAGTTTCAATCGATTGGAAGATGAAGTAAAGATAGTATTCTTGCTTTGTAGTGTGTATGGAACATCCATCCCGATTAGTGACTTGTTGAAATATGCTTTTGGTTTAGGTATATTCAAATGTATAAATACCATTGATGATGCAAGGAATAGGCTTTATAGAATAATTATTGATCTAAAGTCATCTTGTTTGTTGGTTGATGATGATGCAAGAGTAGAAATTATCAAAATGCATGACATCGTTCATGAAGTAGCCGTTTCAATGGCCTTAGAATATGCTTTCACTAAAATTTGAAGATGGAATATCACCTAGAGGGGGGGTGAATAGGTGATCTAAAAATTTTCTAAAATTTAAAACGAAACCCCTTTCTGATGAACAAAAATAAAAACTAGTAAGACAAGAGAACACAAGAAGGTTTATCCTGGTTCGGTCTAAAGCTTCGACCTACATCCAGTCCCCAGAACACCTGCGATTTCACTATCTTCAGAAAGATTACAGACTCTGTAAACAAGGGATGGTCCTCTCACTCTCGGACTTCGCTCCCCCTTACAAGTTGTAATCTATACACCCACTCTTAAGGTTCCACAACCTTAAGTTACAATCGAAAGAATGTAAATGTTTAAATACTCCTCACGAGTAGAATGATGATGAATACTGAAGAACAGACTTAACAATAAATTTGAAACACAGATGAAATTAATGTCGAGTTGATTGCTCAGCGTTTCGGTAGTTGACAAATTAAATGCTTAAGTTATTTATAGATGTCTCCATTGATGACCGTTGATTAAGCTTACGAAATAGCCGTTGAGACTTCACACAATGTCCGTTAGACAGATGGTACATTTTCTATGGATTTCGCCATCTCAGTTCGAATATTCAGATTGGCATTCTCTTTCATTCCTTCTGTTGTATCCGTTGTGAAATGCCATTAAATGCTAGATGAAGAAAATCAGACTTTGCTTTATTTTGTTCAGTGCATCGGTTTCCGAGAGTATAACGGTTTTGGTAGCTGCAATAAATGCGTCCAACTGTCCCGATGGATAAAATCAAAATCTGTTGGTAATTTCTGTCTAAATAATCTGAAACTCATGAACAAACTGGTTAATAGCATTTGGTAAACTTAATCACAGATAATTAGATGAGTAATTGATCCATTCAAACAAACAAGAACTTCGTAGACGGAGATTTGAAAAACAGGGGTGACTATGCTCGAGTAGAGATTCAAGCTTGCTCGAGCAAGAACTTTGAAAGACTGAAGAAATCATACTTGCTCGCTGGTGCTCAAGTAGGATATTTTCCTTGCTCGAGCATGATGCTCGAGTATGGTTGAACTTGTACTCGGGCAGGCCCTTTTTCACCCTGGATAAAGTATTGAGTACGATGGGACTCGAGCAAAGTTTTCTGGTTGCTCGAGCATGACTAATCTCATGCTCGGGCAAGCTTCTTTTGATTCTGATCAACACACCAACACCGATGATGCTCGAGTAAGCATTTTAGCTTGCTCGAGTAGGTTGCTCGAGCATGACTAATATCATGCTCGGGCAAGCTATCCTCAAGGAAGAATTTTCCTTCTGCTTGTTCCTGCTCGAGCAGAGATCTGGGCTTGCTCGAGTATGTTGCTTGAGCAAGCATTTCTATATGCTCGAGTAAGCTGCCTAGCAGAGGCTTATCCCATGGTTGCTCGAGTAACCTTCCAAGTCTGCTCGAGCATGTTTTGCTCGAGTAACATTCTTCAGAGCAGATTATCAGATTATCAGATTGTCAAATTGGTTCTTTGCTTAATTAATTTTCTTTGAAATTGTAATCATCAAAACTTAAGAACCAACAAAATTAATGCTAAGTTGCAAGATTGGCCAAGAAAGGATATTCTTGAGAGGTGTACACATATTATCTTGTATCAATGTTGCATCCAAAAGCTTCCTGAAAGGTTAGATTGTCCCCATTTGACATTTCTCTACATAAACAACTCCGACAATCACACTTTAGAAATTCCAAATTTCTTTTTTCAAGGGATGAGAAACCTTGAAGCATTAAATTTAACAGGCATGGCAATAGCTTCATTACCTATATCTTTAAGCTCCTTGACCAAACTCAAAACATTGTGTTTGGATCATTGCTCTTTGAAAGATATGACTGGAATAGGTACATTGATGAGTTTAGAAATTCTTAGCCTAATTCATTCATCCGTGGAAGAGTTTCCAAGAGAAATAAAGCAGTTGACCAAGCTTAGAATGTTGAATTTGAGCAGGTCTGGAATTGGGACCACCCTACCTAACAGATTGTGTAAGTTGACCAAAATAGAGGAATTGTATATGGGCGACGCCACAATTAATTGGGACGTGGAAAGTTCAACTACAGAAAAGAGAAATGCTACTCTTGCTAAGCTTGGTGATTTGACTGGCTTGACTACTCTAGAAATTCAAATCCGTGAGGCTTGGCTTTTGCCCAAGGACATAGCATTTGAGAAGTTAGAAAGATATAAAGTTGTTATTGGAGATAAACGGGAATGGTCAGACAACAAAGAGACCTCAAGGTTGCTAAAGGTGAAGTTAGATAGCAGCATTTATTGGGAACAAGGGATCAAAACATTGATTGAAAGAGTTGAAGATTTGTAATTGGATAAAATAAGTGGCATTTCTAATGTGCTTTTTGAATTGAATGGCGAAGGATTTCCCTTGCTTAGGCATTTGCACATCCAAAATAATGGAGAAATTCAACATGTTGTCAACCCAATGAAGATGAATCAAACTCGTGTTTTGTTCCCTGAATTGGAGACAATGATACTCCACAATCTCAATAACTTGGTGAAGGTATGTCATAGCTCTGTCAGGGATAATTCTTTTGGCAAACTCAAGGTTGTCAAAGTAAGAAGATGTGAACAATTGGTATATCTCTTCTCTGTTTCTATGGTTAAAGCTTTTTCTCAACTAGTTGAGATTGAGGTTTCTGAATGTAGTTCTATGAAGAAGATTATGTCTGTAGAAAACACAGATAGTGGCAAAAATTTTGATGAGAAGATTGAGTTCCTTCCATTGCGCTCGTTGACTTTGCAACATTTGCCAACCATTGACTATTTTTGCTCTCATGAGTTGACGTCTTCTCTAGGAACTACGGAGAACTTGTCGAGGGTTAATATTTCAACACCGTTTTTTAGTGCCAAGGTATATTCTTCAATTTTTTATATCTACCAATCAAGTTGAGCAATATCCAATGATTGATAATTTCTTTTATTTGAGATATGACATTTTACTTTAATTTTTTTCAAATAAAATTTATCAGCATACTCTTATAAATGAATGATGTCAATTTTTGGAAGTCAATTTTGGGATATCCATAGTTAATCAAAATTCCAACCATTAACATTATGTGCACACTATTTTACTGAGTATTTCTTTTACCACAGTGAAACTGGAACTATTTTTTCACAGGTTAAATTTTCTAATTTGGAGACTCTAAAGTTGAGTTCGGTCGATTTGAAAAAAATTTGGGATGACTCTTCAGCACCTTATTTGGTCCATAATTTGGCCAACTTGACTGTAGAGGATTGCAGTGGCTTGAAGTATTTAATCTCGTCCTCTATGGTTGGAAGCCTTTCGAATCTTAAGCAAATTGAAATAAGTAAATGTGATATGATGGAGGAGATAATTGCTACAGAGGAGATAAATGGCGTGGCAGTAGGAGAGGTAAATCTTCGAATTTGAACCGACAAGACTTTATTTGCAGAAATTTTTATCAGTCATAGTCTTGTTGGAAGTTGAAATTCAATAATTTACTTTTGAAAGAGCATGTTAGTATGAAAACAAACGTACAAAGAATCAGATTCTTGTATAACTATAAAAGAGTCGTGTGTTTTGTTTGTGGTGATAAAATAATCGTGTCGTTTTGAAAGAGCATTGTGGTATCAAAGTAGCAGACACTTCAAATGCTTTACATTCTACTTTTCTTGGTCACTCATAAGCTTGCAAATGGATGACAGGTGCTTTTCCCCAAATTGGAAGCAATAATCATAAAAGACATGCAGAACTTACAGAGTATATGGCATCTCATCCTAGCTTCAAATTTCTTGGCCTGCCTTAAGACACTAAAAGTGAAAAATTGTGAAAAAATTGAGACAATATTTCTAGAATATATGAATGGAGCATTTGCAACTCTAGAGACTTTGAAGGTTGAAGACTGTAAGTCAGTGCGAAAGATATTCCAATTAGGTGACAATGCAGATGATAAATCACAGCTCAAGTATATCACACTACTTCTATTGCCACAATTGAAACAAGTTTGGAGCAGAGATCCTCAATCAAGTCATTGCTTTAAGAGTCTGCAAGTTGTGCTTGTTGAAGCCTGTGAAAATTTAGAGTACCTGTTTCCATTCTCCATAGCTGAGCACCTACCTCAACTTGAAGCAATTATAATAAAGAATGCTAAAAAGATGAAGGAAATTGTTTCCAAGAGAGAAGAACCATTCGATAACGTTGTCAATTTTGAGTTCGATCAATTAACCTCGATAATGCTTTGGAATTTACAAGATTTGCAGGGATTTTATGCTGGAAATCATAGTGTATCTTGTTCATCCTTAAAAAAAATAGATGTCAGTAAATGTGGGAAATTGAAGCTATTCAAGACACAAGGTATGAGTAGCCAAGGAAGACATTATGATGATAATCTCTCCGTCTCAATGCAGCAATCTCTTTTTACATTAGAAGAGGTATGTCTCATCTTTTAAAAAATAGCTAATTATACCTTTTTAATTTTTTGAGTTGTAAAATCACTTATCAAAGTTTCATAAGTAAAGTCTAAAATTTTTATTTTAATTGATAATATTGCTAATTCATTCAATATTTCTTGTAACATAGTTAATCTTAAATATGATATAAGTAATTTTAATTTTGTAAAACTTCTTTTACAAAAGATGTAATTTTATATTATATTTTAACACTTCTATTAGAGTGTTAATTGCTTATGTCAAAACTTCTTTGAATACCTTCAATTCAGAAAATAATCAAGACCTTCTTCATTGAAACCTAAGAATTTTTTAAAGATTAATACACTTTTTTCCAATGTCTAAATATTTTAATAATTTTTTTTTACTGTATACTAGTTTCCACTTACATTGACCATAACCTAACCCATTTTTTAATTGAGCATACCATATAAAATATTAATGTTACCTATATTTAACGTGGGTTTTGCATGATGATTATAGATATATATGCACACACACATACTAGAGGCCTTGCACAGAGTGGGCCCAAGACAGTCGTCTATTTGGTCTTAAGCTCCCATGGTCTTGTTGCTTGTTTGCTTTTAATTTCTTAAACCTGTTTTATAATTTTGCGTTAAGTTCCAACTTTTTTCCTTGCATGGCAAAGGTGATTAACAACTTAGAGACCTTAGATCTAAGCAATGAGGATGCTAGCATGATATTTCAATCACAAGTTCCAAGGGACCAATTTTCCCAACTCAGGTTTCTACGATTGCATGAATTTTATGCTCAAGCTACTTTTCCATACTGGTTTCTACAAAATATATCCAATCTTGAGTGGCTAGTTATTCAAGATATGTCTTTCAAGGTGATATTCCCAGACGAAAGGCCTCAAGATGAGAATGGAGAGATTGAGATTAAAACACGACTCAAGAAGTTGTCACTAGGTAGATTGCATGAACTCCAGCATATATGCAAAGAAGGATGTCAATTGGACCCGGTTCTTGAAGTTCTTGAATGCTTATTTGTGATTCAATGTTCCAGTTTGAAGCACTTGGTGCCTTCCTCAGTAACAATTAATCACCTGACATATTTAGAATTTAAAAATTGCAACGGATTGATTTATTTAATTACCTCCTCAACTGCAAGAAGTTTGGTCCATTTAACAACATTGCAGATAATAAAGTGTGATTTAGTTGAGCAAATTGTGGAAGAAGCGGGAGGGGAGAGCATTCGTGAAATTGCATTCAGAAGCTTAACAGCTTTGAAACTTGAATCTTTACCAAAACTCAACATGTTTTGCTCCAGTAGTATCTGCTACTTGAAGCTTCCAATATTGGAGAAACTTGAAATAAGGCAATGTGCAAGAATGGAGACCTTCTCCGTGAGTGACACAAGCACACCATTGCTTCGAGAGATACTAACAGACAAACAAGATAAAAAATGGTTTTGTGAAGGTGACCTAAACAATACAGTGAACAAGATGTTCCAAGATAAGGTATGTTTTCGTTCAAGGCAATTAATCACTTTACAAGAAGACAAGGATTATTATTATCCTTGTATAATGATCTTTACTTGTAATTTCTTTTCACTTGGTCTTATGATAGCTATTTGCAAAACAATAGCCAAATTTTATTGTTTATTGTGCTTGATTTGGTTTCAGAGGATATTTTATGCTTTGACTTTACTTGTAAAAATTTAGTTTGCTGTAATTATTTTTCCTTTTTAAGTAACGTAGCCTGTCATCAATCTTGGCAGGTGGCATTCCGTAGTGCCAAGCATCTAGAGCTATCGGAATATTCTGAATTAAAAGATTTATGGTCCATCCATCTTCAGCAGGGCATTTTCTTCATCATCATCATTATTTTTTAGAGTTTTTCATATACTCACTCTAATTTAGTTATTTCAAATCCAAATAAATTATTATTATTGCTCAAACTTCTGTCATTCAATCTTTGTTTTAACGTTTATAATTTTTTATATTACCCAAATAAAGGGTTTTAAATATAAAATTCAAATCCATGTAAAGTTATTTAACTGTGTTGAAACGTAAGAAAATCATTTAGAAAATGACGTTGTTCTCTCTATTAATTCTTTTTCAGCAGTCAATAAGTTAATTGTTAATGGGATATGCATCAATCTTGTCCGAGACATTGGTTAATGTGACTGATTGACTGAACCACATAGACGAACCCTTTCTAGACACCAAATGGTTTGAAATAACTTCGTTAGGTCCATGCCAGAAAGAATGCTCTGTTGACGCTCTTCCGGCATTTGCTTTGACTGGTGCCTCTTATCGGCTTCTCCCTTCGGTGCCTTTTCACGGCTCCATCTACCAATGCCTTCTCTGATCCTGGTTCCTTTCCTGAACCTTAGACAAAGCTGAGATTCAATCGGATTGACTCTCAAGTAACAGTTAACCTCTATTGCAGATATAACAATATATGACAGATATTCATGATATTACAGCAGTAATCACATATGAAAGATAATAACAGAACACAGCTATTGCCTATGAATGTTATTATGGTCTACACTATTCACCAGTGCCACAACGGCCCATCGTGTCCTCAGCGCTAGGAAAACTCAACGGCATTATCAAGACTATAACCCGGTAAAGCTGAATGTATCAACAGGTGATCTAAGCCCCATAAACTTAGTCACAGTGCATGACCCAAGACCTAGTCTTGTCCATCACTTCATGAATCAATCAATAATATATAATCATATAAGATATAGGCGATTAAAGTTACTAGTACGCGAACGTACCTTCCATCGTGTAGTTAGCAATATGTCTGACCTTTGAATCTGGCCTCGGACTTCCCGGATACCCTAACATATCACCATATCACTTAGAATAATATCCTAAGAGGTATTTCCACTTCTATTTACCTCT
This sequence comes from Acacia crassicarpa, assembly GCA_034222035.1. Taxonomy (NCBI): domain Eukaryota; kingdom Viridiplantae; phylum Streptophyta; class Magnoliopsida; order Fabales; family Fabaceae; genus Acacia; species Acacia crassicarpa. Next base: position 46,443,540 of record JAWXYG010000006.1, on the reverse strand, counting down.
CTACCCTTGGTGGATTTGTTATTTACAATTTTGCCCTTACATTTATTTAAAAATGCAATACTGAATTTTCTAGGTAGATTTTGCATCAATTTTGGAAAATCATAATTAATTCTAGAAAAATCGAAATGAGGATCTGTAAAATTCCTCGGAATCCTTAGGTTGTCTATTTTCAAGTAAAAATACTCAATTTTTCCCAGATTACACGAGTCATTCCCAGTTTTAAGGTTTTGAGCCTCTGCCCAGAATTTTTCCAGAAATTCGTAGCCCGACTTTGAGAATTTCTATCTCACTGTACAAAACTCATTTTAACATGTTCTTGGCATATGTGTAAAGACCTATATGTCTACTTTAACCATGAATTTTCCCAGAATTTTGTAACTTAATTTTCAACATAAAATAATAGCATTTTTATCACTGATTTCAGAAATCGCTAACTGATGAAATTTCACCAGAACTTCATTATTTTGATGTTTTTCTTCCAAAAATTTCTCTATAACTTTCCTTATTATTTTTTTGAATAAGTCTAATTTTGACCATAAAAACATGAAAATAAAATTACTCTAGAATATCTAAGATCAAAGCTACTTCTAACTATGAATTAAGAACTAAAACTTGAACTTAAAAGCTAGAGCTAGAGAACTTACCAAGAACCTTGCTCCTCCTTTTCCAAGACTCTTTACTCTCACTTCCACTCTCTATATTCAGATTTCTAAGCTTGATTTGGTGTGAGAAATGTGAAGACCCAAGGTGCCTATTTATAGTAAAATACTATGGCAATTTTGGTAAAATTTTCAAACCTAATCCTCTTGAATATGGACCTTTGGATCTAGGTCATTTTTAGAGCACAAATCCTCACCATTCCTCTTGAAAAAACGTGCCCCCTTCTCTCTCCCTCATCCTCTTCCATTTTCTTATCCTCTTCCATGCAAAGTACACTCCATCTCTCCAATTTGTCTCCCCTCATCAATGTTAAGTTAGCATGTGTTCTAAAATTTAATGTAAACAATTCTCTATCCCTTTCCCAAGCCAACAATTCTCCCTTCATCATCTTTCTCTGATTTGCATTTTAATTGTTAGTTACTTTAGGTGTCTTTGTAACTAGATGAAAACAGTGGCGGAGCCAGGAATTCATATTTGTGGGTGCACAATTTGTAAAAGGATTTGGGGGTTCGGAAGCAGCGCCCCCAAATTTTTTGTTTTTAAGAAAAGTTTTAAATGCATTAAAAACTTGTAAATTGAAGTTGTTTCCATTCAATCCAATCCAACCCAAACAAAACAAACAAACTCCCAACATGCGTATGATATGAGTATGAATCAGTTAAAAACAAATTCCACCAGCTTCTTTTCTCCCAAAAATTTCAAAACATATCCTTAAAATTTGGAGAATTAGTGAGACTTGAAGAAAGAAAAGGAATATCTGCAAACTCAACTCTAAAGAATAGAATCTAGCAAACTCAATCAACTTTTCTTTTAAATCTCCACATAACATTTTAAGGCCTTGTACCTAACTTCTAAAAGTTATACTTCACGTTTAATACACAGGTTTTCTACAATTTCAGCTATTGACATAAGAAATAGGAGTTGCACATATATCTTACCTCAGATGCAATTTGTGAAGGAATGAACATCTTCATCCTTCCTCATCCTCGGAGCACTGAGAATTACAATTAGATATTGCCTCAATATCTGGTAGGTTTGGAGCAGAACCTAAACCATATTACAAAGGACAAGTAAGTGACAGAGCACCAATCCAATTAATCCCTCAAAATCATCTTCAACACATGTCAAGAATCAACAACTAAACCGACATTAACAAGAAAGAGTGACAATTATCTTTCTGTTCACAAACTAGAAACAAATAAAAAATCTAGAAATTTAATAAAAAAAGGGGGAGAAGATTGTTAAATGATTTCATGTGATGTCCCAGCAGATAATGTAGCCAATACATTGCTTTCAGGTTCACAATTTCATGGAAAACATTTATCACCTGTAAATCATGAAGCATTACTTGAAAATTTTAATGGGAATGTCATCAGCTGATCATATCTAAATGAGTTAGTGAGATTTAATTTCAATTGGCAGGGGAGAGGAGAGAGGGGAGAAACGGAGGATGAAAGCAAAGAAGAAATAACAACTGCTTGGAAAAATTAAAAGCAAGGATATGAACTCATTAATAGACATTGCCTCCACTAGTAGGTGTCATAAAAAAAAAATCTACAGCTGAATCACAGTGTGAAATGGGAAGTTCTTCTTTGAATACAGGAATCAATCTCTCACTTTTCCTTATAAATCCCAAAAGAAAGAAGACATTGACACAAACGTGGTAAAATTACTGTGGACTTGAAGAACATGGAACATCTAAAAACGAGAAAGACAATTGCCTTCTCGACCGTATATTTTCTACCAGGAAAAAAAAACAGAGGACCAGAGGAGTAAGAGCAAGAATGAAGAGCACCCCACCTGAAATAATAAAGTAGACGTATCACATTTTCTCAGGTGCCAATCAATGGAAGTATGGAACCGTTTCAAGTAGCTCAAAAGAGTGTATTTCAATTCCATTTCTTCATTCCCTCTATCATTACGCTAATAAAAGCTTTAAAAAGCATGAAAAAGCAGGGGAAAATTACAATAAAATAAAACAATTACCAATCCAATCTTCGAGCTTGCAAATGAGAGGATCAGCGTTGCAAGAAGCATCGACGTCGATTAGATCGGAGGAGGAGGATGGTTGATTGGATTTGTTCCGGTGAGAAAGGAGACGAGAAAAAGAAGAGAAAAGGTTAGGATTCGAACAAGAGAAAGAGGAAGTTGGAGTGAAGTGAGGAAGATGAAGGCTAGAAAAAAAAAATTAACTAAAACATTGTTTGAGCTAGGAATTGATCAGGGGACCTCACAGGCTCACACACTAGTGTGATAACCAACTACACTACCTATACAAGCTGATATGAATTCCTTCAAAATATATATATTTTTCAAGAATTTTGTGGGTGCACTTGCCCCTATAGGCACAAGTGTGGCTCTGCCCCTGGATGAAGATATACTTAGGGTTTTTATGAAGCTTATTCAAGTCTTCTAATTAGCTTTGTAATTTTGAAGCTTATGACTTTAATTAGGAGTCTCTAATTTTCTTTTTATCATTTTAAGTTTAATTTCAAAAATTGAGAAAAAGATTTTGGTGATACCCTATTCCAAGCTTAAAATACGCTTGTTTATAATAACTCCTTATATTTGATCTATGATTAACGTATCTCAAGATAACATTTATTTTGTATAGATTCTCATTTACTTGTGTCTTAAACTAACTCCATTGATTAATTCACATAGGATTTATGCTCAATTTTCCTATTGGTGGATTCATTGACTTTTCTCTCACACACACACATGCACAACAATTGTACACACACACACTCACAACACTCTCTCTCTTATACTCACAACACTTGCACACACACACACACATACACAACTCTCTTTTCTCTTTCCAAGTTATCCTCTTCCAACTCATTAACTCAAAGCCCCCAAAGTCTTCACAAGTACCCTTATCCTCTTCCAAATATTTGAGTCAATTATCTCATGTGTTTGATTGCTTATTTTAAACTATTTGTTCCTCTTTGTTGCCCAAAAACCGTCCCCAACTTCTTGATTTTATGTTTGATTTTGGTCTCAAAATATTCCATGTTTCCAAGCCTCCCATTGGTCAATTAAAGGCCGCATGGATCAATAATGTAATTAATTAAAATAATTAGATTACACTTTATTAAATCAAATCTTGACCTTTGATCTTAGTTGCAATTGTTGACTTTTCAAAGCTTGATTAAAGTTTAGTTAATATCTTAATCAAATGATTAATTGCCTTTGATTATCTATATACTATTGTATTATTGGTTCTTAGGTTAATTATGATCATTGGTAATTCATTTTATGCTAATATAGAAGGTCTTTAATTCTTAATTAAGTTAAAACATCCCTAATTGCATTTGCCATTAATTAATTGATTTATGAACTAATTATCAGAATTAGTGTTTAATTATGTTTTGATATGATCACTGCATGATTAGTTTAGACCCTATATGATATACAATAAATGATTGCATTCACTATAGGTAGGAATAATAAGAGATTTAGTTCACAAATCCAATAATACCCTTTAAATAAAATCTTAAGTCACAATGCCGTCAATTAATGAATACTTGCCAAAACCTCGATCACCCATTTGTATGTTCCACCAAAGTGGATGCATCTGAGTAATCTTGGTGAGGCAAGAAAGAGTAATGGTGATACTCAACATTCATTATTGTCTTGACTTAATTGAGATCATCAAAACGGTTTTGGATCTCAAGGCATTGGATGGGATTAAACATGCCAGATCATATGATGATCGAATCCCATAAAGATCTAAGAGTTACATGTGATGTAATTGGCAAAGCAGTTGCCTACCTAAATAACTTATTTTAAGCGTCTTGCCAAAGCGGACTTGAATTTAAGCCAAATATGGATCTTAGCCCACTTATTATAATGAGGGTTATTAATTTAGTGGGAGAATATTAACTGACTTTGCATATCTTTTAATTGTAGAATCATGTCGACCACTAACACTGCAACAACATCAATGTGATCACTCCTTGAGAAGGAAAAACTGAATGGGACAAACTTTCTTGAATGGTTTAGAAACTTGAGAATTGTTCTCAAGTAGGAAGGAAAGGCTTATGTCCTTGATCAACCCATTCCTGAGGAGCCTGCAGCCAATGCTCCAAGAGCTCATAAAGATGCTTACACGAAGCATACTCGTAACTCTGTGGATGTAGGATGTTTGATTCTTGGTACCATGGTTCCAGAGCTCCAAAGAGATCTGGAACATGAGGAGGCTTTTGAGATGATTGGTCATCTCAAGGAAATGTTCCAGCAACAAGCAAGGCAAGAAAGGTATGAAACCATGAAGGCCTTAAATTCCTGTAAGATGGCTGAAGGTGCGTCAGTTTGCCCTCATGTTTTGAAGATGAAAGGCTACATTGATCACCTTGAGAGGCTAGGATTTCCCATGCTTTCGGAGTTAGCCACAGATATGATCTTAAACTCACTCCCGGATAGTTATGACCAGTTTGTCATGAACTATAACATGAACAACATTGAGAAATCAATTTCTAAACTGCATGGGATGCTCAAAATAGCTGAGCAGAGCATTAAGAAAAAGCCTAGCACTGTTTTGATGGTTCAGAAAGGAAAGGGTATGAAAAAGAAAGGCAAGGGCAAGAAATGGGGTAAAGGCTCAGCTGGTAAGACCAATGAGTCAAACAAGCCCGAATCTAAGCCTGCAGCCAAGAAGGCAAAGCCTCCAAAGGATGGGGTCTGCTATTTCTGCAATGAACCGGGTCATTGGAAGAGGAACTGCAAACTCTATCTAGAAGGTTTGAAAAAGAACAAGAAGGATAGCGAGGCTATCGCTTCAGGTATCTATGTCATAGATATTCATTTTTCTACTTCCTCTACATGGGTATTAGATACTGCATGTGGATCTCACATTTGTACTAATGTGCAGGGTCTCAAGGAAAGTAGAAGATTGAAGAAGGGCGAAGTTGACCTACGAGTTGGAAACCGAGCAAGAGTTGCTGCTTTAGTCGTAGGCACTTATAAATTAGTTCTGCCCAATGGGCTTTTGTTAATTTTGAACAATTGCTTTTATGTTCCTGCTTTGAGTAGTAACATTATTTCACTTTCTTATTTGGATAAGGAAGGTTTCACTTCCTTTACTAGGAACCGTAAATGTTCAATTTATCTTAATGATGTTTTTTATGCTCATGGAGATTTGCATGCTGGTCATTATGTATTAAATTTAGAACATCCTAATAATGGATGAATCTATGACATAACTACGAAAAGGTTCAAGCCAAATGATTTGAATCCAACCTACCTGTGGCATTGTCGTCTAGGCCATACAAATGAGAAACGCATTTCGAAACTCCATCAAGCTGGATTTTTGAATTCATTTGATTTTGAATCATTTGATACATGTGAGTCTTGTTTATTGGGGAAGATGACAAAGGCTCCTTTTACTGGACACAGTGAGAGAGCCACCGATTTATTGGGCCTCATTCATACTGATGTATGTGGACCAATGAATATTTCTGCCAGAGGAGGTCATTTGTACTTCATTACATTCATAGACGATTTTAGTAGATATGGCTATATCTATCTAATGAAACATAAGTCTGAATCTTTTGAAATGTTCAAAATATTCCAGAATGAAGTACAAAACCAACTTGGCAAAACAATTAAGGCATTTCGATCTGATCGAGGTGGTGAATATTTGAGCCAAGAGTTCATTGACCATCTTAGGAGTTGTGGGATCATCTCACAACTTACTCCTCCAGGAACACCTCAATGGAATGGTGTTTCTGAACGGAGGAATCGAACTCTACTGGATATGGTTCGATATATGATGAGTCAAACAGACCTTCCACCTTCTTTTTGGGGCCATGCCCTGGAAACAGCTGCATTCACACTAAATCGTGTTCCGTCAAAGGCAGTTGAAAAGACACCATATGAGATATGGACTGGGAAGAAACCCAGTTTGTCATTTCTTAAAATTGGGGATGTGAGGTTTATGTTAAGCTACAGGCCTCTGATAAATTATCATCTAGATCCTCAAAATGCCTTTTTGTGGGGTATCCTAAGGAAACTAAAGAATACTACGTCTACAATCCCACCGATCACAAAGTGTTTGTCATTCGGAATGGTATCTTTCTGGAAAAAGAGTTTATCTCTAAAAGAACCAGAGGGAGCAAGGTGAACCTCGAAGAAGTTCGAGAGTCACAGGACAATGTAGAACCACAGATGGAAACTAGAGAAGACTCACAACAAGTTGTTGAGCCTACTCAATTAACACAAGGCCCACGAAGGTCTGATAGATCACGGCTACAGCCTCAGAGATATGGATTTCTGATTACTGGAAGTCGTGATGTTTTGCTCATTGAGTAGAATGAGCCAACAACCTATCGAGACGCCGTAGTGGGACCTAATTCCGAAAAATGACTTGATGCCATGAAGTATGAAACGCAATCCATGTATGACAATAAGGTATGGACCTTAGTCGATCCACCTGAGGGTGTAAAAACCGTTGGGTGCAAATGGGTTTTCAAAGAGAAAACCGACATGGATGGCAAAGTAAATGTCTTCAAGGCACGGCTGGTTGCAAAAGGATTCACTCAAACTCATGGTGTGGACTATAATGAGACCTTTTCCCCAGTTGCAATGGCCAAGTCAATCAGAATCCTTCTTGCCATTGCATCATATTATGACCATGAGATATGGCAGATGGACGTCAAAACGGCCTTCCTTAACGGAAAGCTGCTTGAGGATGTGTACATGACACAACCTGAGGGTTTTGTGCGTCCAGAGGACACTGGTAAAGTATGTAAGCTTCAAAAATCCATTTATGGATTGAAGCAGGCATCTCGGAGCTGGAATCATCGTTTTGATGAAGTAGTCAAAGAGTTTGGCTTCATTCAGAATATGGATGAACCTTGTGTTTACAAGAAGGTTAGTGGGAGCACAGTTGTGTTTCTAGTGCTTTATGTTGATGACATCCTACTCATTGGTAATGACATTCCTACCTTGCAGAATGTCAAGTCTTGGTTAGGAAAGTCTTTCTCAATGAAAGATTTAGGCGAAGCTACTTACATCATTGGGATTAGGATCTATAGAGATAGATCCAAAAGGCTGTTAGGCCTAAGTCAGAGCACATACATAGACAAGATACTGCATAGGTTCAGTATGCAGGATTCTAAAAAGGGTAACGTGCCCATGTCTCATGGCATTCATCTCAATAAGGATTTGTGTCCTAGTACACAAGATCAAAGAGATCGCATAAGTAAGATTCCATATGCCTCTGTCATTGGATCTATCATGTATGACATGCTATGTACTCGACCGGATGTGTCATTTGCCTTGAGTATGACCAGCAGATATCAACAAGATCCCGGTGAGGGTCATTGGACTGCTGTCAAGAATATCCTTAAGTACTTAAGAAGGACTAAGGACTTATTCTTGGTATATGGTGGCTTGGAGGATGAGCTCTGTGTGACTGGTTACACAGATGCGAGTTTCCAAACTGACCAAGATGATTCAAGATCGCAATCAGGATATGTATTCCTGTTGAATGGTGGTGCGGTGAATTGGAAAAGCTCTAAGCAGAGCACTGTAGCTGATTCTGCAACAGAAGCTGAGTATATAGCAGCATTGGATGCAGCTAAGGAAGCTGTTTTGGATCAGAAAGTTCATCACTGAACTGGGGGTGGTTCCTACAATCTCAGATCCAATAGACTTGTTCTGTGACAATAACGGCGTCATTGCACAGACAAAGGAGCCTAGGTCACATCAAAGGACCAAGCACATACTCAGGCGTTTTCATCTCATTAGAGAAATCAATGAAAGAGGTGATACAAACATATGCAAAATACCAGGAGAAGACAATGTAGCAGATCCTCTCACTAAGCCGCTTGCACAAGCGGCACATGAGCGTCATGTTAGGGCAATGGGAATTAGAGTAATCAATGATTGCACTTAGTGCAAGTGGGAGTCTGTTGGAAATTATGCCCTAGGGGCAATTCATTGTACTTTGGATATTTAAGTTATTTAAAGTATTCTCTTTTGTTATCATTTTCGTTTGCATGTTTGTATATATAACTGCATCCCTGGATAATCTTATAGATTATCCTAAATGTCCCTGGTCGGTCATCTACACGGGAGTGAAGATGAAATAAGACCAGTATGACTTTGATGAGGTATGGAGATACGAATCAAAGTCATGGGCACTTGTAAGAGTACAAGGTGCTGGACCGACCCACTATGAGAAAGCTGCATGGATTAAGTCATAAGCTTATCTCATGTATAACCGCGTCACGACGCCCTATGACCTGAGACTATCATAGATTCCTACATGATGAGTCACTGGTCTTTGACCTAGTCAAAAGTGGCCGGGTGATGATAAAGGCTGGGATCGGGATCAGTGGTTTTCACGCGGAGGAATGTGAGTGGTCAAGATGGGATTTGTCCCTCACATATGTAGAGAGATAATGCTGGGCCCCTCGATGAGTGAGTCTAAGAAATGTATGGCCATACTGTGATGGAAAAGAGTTTCCATTTCACTTATTAGACTACTCGAGAATCGGAAAGCAATGGTCAAGAAAAGGAAGTTGACATTATCCATGCCTCATCCTTGACCAAATTATCGCGTGACAAAAGGGACGTGACATGGTTGTACGATAGGTAGTATCGTGTCATCGATCCCCATGTGAATTGGGTAGTCGCAATGTCTTGCTAGAGGCCGCTTGCGACTTGTGGGCTGATACAGTGTTGGCCCACTGCCAATCTCATATGGGCCTGCAAGGTCGCACACAAGAATAATCCAACACGGGTAAAAGTGTCCAGATTCATTGAATCTCAGATTAATCTGAGATTAAATGAATACTAAATTTGATCTAGGATTTATATATATATATATAATTCGAAATTAATATATATATTATAAATAGAGATTATAATATTATATATGATATTTGTTTAGTATTTAATTTATTTGATAAATTAAATATCTGAAACAAATAGAGATATTGTATCTCATTTAATTTCGAATAAAGATATCATGTATCTGTTTAATATAAAATTGAGAAATGCTATCTCAGATTTAATTAAATGGATAGATATCATATCTTGGATTTAATTTATAATGATAAATTAAATCAAAAGGCTTTAAATTTAGATTTGATCTAAATTCAAGATTCGGATTTCAAATCTGGCTTTTAATATATTTGATTACATTTATGAGATAGATTTGATTGATATATTGTCTAGATTCGGAATTCAAGTTTCCAAAATTAATAAGGATTAATTTTGATTATATAATACGCCTATCGGGTTTAGAAATAAACCGACAGACCTTTGGTTGAGCGTATTAGAAAGCCGCGAGAAACCCTAGAGTAGATTGAGAGAGACGCACAAGAAGCGCTAGCACGTTGCCGCAATCGTGTTCGGGGATTGTTCGTGTGGATACCAGTAGAGGAGGCCGATTCTAAGAGTCGACTTCTGCTGATCAAAAGAACAAGACGCGGACGTGTTGATCGCCCACCTGATCAAGAGAACGAGACGCGGACGTGTTGATCGAGAAGGTAGCCCACCTGATCAAAAAGAACGGAACACGGAGGAGTTCAATATAAGGTATGATTCGGTTTCCCTAACCTTGATTTAAACGTCGTTGAGTGATCCTTCGGAAGGGATTCGTAAGGAATTTTAATCCACTGCGTGTACAGATCCCAACATCTCCCTCATCCTCTTCCATTTTCTTATCCTCTTCCATGCAAAGTACACTCCATCTCTCCAATTTGTCTCCCCTCATCAATGTTAAGTTAGCATGTGTTCTAAAATTTAATGTAAACAATTCTCTACCCCTTTCCCAAGCCAACAATTCTCCCTTCATCTTTCTTTGATTTGCATTTTAATTGTTAGTTACTTTAGGTGTCTTTGTAACTAGATGAAAATATACTTAGGGGTTTTTATGAAGCATATTCAAGTCTTCTAATTAGCTTTGTAATTTTGAAGCTTATGACTTTAATTAGGAGTCTCTAATTTCCTTTTTATCATTTTAAGTTTAATTTCAAAAATTGAGAAAAAGATTTTGGTGATACCTTATTCCAAGCTTAAAATACGCTTGTTTATAATAACTCCTTATATTTGATCTATGATTAACGTATCTCAAGATACCATTTATTTTGTATAGATTCTCATTTACTTGTGTCTTAAACTAATTCCATTGATTAATTCACATAGGATTTATGCTCAATTTTCCTATTAGTGGATTCATTGACTTTTCTCTCACACACACACATGCACAACAATTGCACACACACACACTCACAACACTCTCTCTCTTATAGTCACAACACTTGCACACACACACACACACACATATACACAACTCTCTTTTCTCTTTCCAAGTTATCCTCTTCCAACTCATTAACTCAAAGCCCCCAAAGTCTTCACAAGTACCCTTATCCTCTTCCAAATATTTGAGTCAATTATCTCATGTGTTTGATTGCTTATTTTAAACTATTTGTTCCTCTTTGTTGCCCAAAAACCGTCCCCAACTTCTTGATTTTATGTTTGATTTTGGTCTCAAAATATTCCATGTTTCCAAGCCTCCCATTGGTCAATTAAAGGTCACATGGATCAATAATGTAATTAATTAAAATAATTAGATTACACTTTATTAAATCAAATCTTGACCTTTGATTTTAGTTGCAATTCTTGACTTTTCAAAGCTTGATTAAAGTTTAGTTAATATCTTAATCAAATGATTAATTGCCTTTGATTATCTATATACTATTGTATTATTGGTTCTTAGGTTAATTATTATCATTGGTAATTCATTTTATGCTAATATAGAAGGTCTTTAATTCTTAATTAAGTTAAAACATCCCTAATTGCATTCTCCATTAATTAATTGATTTATGAACTAATTATGAGAATTAGTGTTTAACTAAGCAAATTTTATTTCACCTCTATTAGCTTAATTACTTGAGATATTATCTTTAGAATACTTGACTCTCATTGTTCCAACAAGGCTAGCTTAAATATACTATCACAACTTTGACTTTAATTACCCATGTGTTTGCTTCACATAATATCTAGATCTTTTACACTTTTTCTTCCTCCTCAAGCATGTATAACCGTGGCCCCTTCCCCTTCAATCACTCTTGAATTGTGTTTTTAGTTTAGCCTATTTGGATAATGTTTTGAGCTCCATTATTGGTTCTTTGATTATTAGTTAAGGTAGAACACTCTTAAATAAATCCCTTTAATTGCTACTAGATTAATTATGAATGTTTATGAAATTAATTCAATCAATATCAATTTAGTTGCCCAATAATTGTTTTTAATATTCTTTAATTACCTTAATCCTTTTCACACTCCTTTATGGTTTATTCTTGCTGATATAAAAAGTAAATGTGAATATCTTAATTAATGTAAGTTTAATTGTCCATTAGTTGTTGGTAATTTTTCTCTAATTGGTTTAGATATTTTCATGCCATTTTATTGTCTCTTATTATTAATTTAAAACCATGCTTAGTTATGATAATTTTTATGATATTTTATGATCCCTAATTGTATTTAGAGAATTGTATTTTTCCTTATTAAATCCTAAAGAAAATTTGCCCAAGAGATGAAATAAATACACTACAAAATTAGAGACAACATATCCCCCTATTTTTAATAGGTAAAATTTTCCAAAATATAACATTTAGGAGAATTATAAATTTCATGGTATTAAAAAAGCTATATTTGAAAATAGTGGCATATTCATTGTTTAATGTGATCTGATGTCTGTTGATGTCTATATATATATATATATATATATATAATGTTTTTCTGAAGGAAAACATTTCTTGTAGTAATGGACAGAATATAATCGTTCTCTCTATTTTTTTTATCCTGACATACAACAAGATAACATCATTTCATTTAGAAACATTTAGAAAAGCCGATTTTTATTGTTTACTTTGCGTTGATTTCCATTTATTTTCCGCTTAACGTACACATCAACTTTGGAAGGTGGCATTTTATTGTTTTCAGCATCTGAAACTATCGTAATATCCTGAGTGAATTTATCATCATCATCGTTTTTTAGAGTTTCACGTACTCACTCTAATTTTGTTAGTTCAAATCCAAATAAATTATGATTATTGCTCAAACTTCTGTCGTTCAATATTCATTTTAAAGCTTGAACTTTTTTAAATTATTCAAGTAAAGGGTTTTAAATATAAAATTCAAATCCATCTAAAGTTATTTAACTGTGTTGAAATGTAAGAAAATCATTTAGAAAATGATGTTGTTCTCTCTATTAATTCTTTTTCAGCAGTCAATAAGTTAATTGTTAATGGGATATGCATCAATCTTGTCCGAGACATTGGTTAATGTGTTTTAATGCTCTTTTATTATCGCTTACCATGATAATCAATTGCACATGCAGGTGGCATTTAGTAGCTTCAATCATTTGGAATTTTCTAAATATAACCGGAGCTTAAACAACTATGGTATGGCCAGGATGGGCAAAAAATATTCTGCAACTTGAAGCATCTGGTGGTGCATAAATGCACATTCTTATCCAACATGCTTTTTCCATCACATTTACTGCAATTGTTATGTACATTGGAGGAACTGGAAGTGACAGGGTGTGAATCATTAGAAGCAATAATTGATGTAAAAGTACTGAATGACAAAGCAATAATGGAATCAAAGGGAGTTAGTGGGTTGAAAAAACTAACAGTCTCGGGGCTCCCAAATTTGAAACACAAATGGAACAAAGAAGTAGGGGAAATAATCAGCTTTGGAAATTTACAAATTGTTGAAGTTGATGAATGCCCAAACTTGAAATATGTGTTTTCACCATCATTATGCCAAGAGTTGAGGCAGCTTGAAGAGCTAAACATTGAGTCTTGTGGTGTTGAGAACATTGTTGCAAATGAAGAAGGATTCGAGGAGTTGAAGTTTTACTTTCCTCTGCTAAGAATCTTTAGGCTAATACGTTTGATGCAGGTTAATGATTTCTATCCAAAAAGATATACTCTAGAGTGTCATTCATTGAAGGTATTAAATGTTGGCCGATGTGATGCATTGCAAATATTTACATTTGGACAAATGGATTCCCAGCAGCTTAGAGGGATTTGTGTTGACTTGCCAATCCAACAAGCTTTATTTCATATTGAAAAGGTATATACACTATTTTTTTCTAGTTATTTATCTATTTTAATGTATTTATTTTTAAACAAAGCGATGGTTGAGGCAATCTAATAGACATATGTAGTGTAACTATATATGTGTTGAATAAATACATACTCTATAATTTAGGTGTGTTTTACAAAGAAATCAGTTCTGTTAACTTGTTAATTGATTAAATGATGAAATAAACAAATTGTTGTCTTTTTAGGTATTAGATAACTTGGAGGAGCTATCACTAAATGAAAAGGATGCTAAGAGGATAATGAATGGGAATTATGAGAAAAGACTCTTTAAAAAGACGAAAATACTTCGTTTGCAATATTTTCAGGAAACTCCAACAAAATTTCTAAATGATTTGATGCAGAAATTTCCAGCTACAACAACATTTCAAACGCGTTATAGTTCTTTTGAAACACTCTTTTTTTCAAAAGAATTTGGTCATTGTAGTGTTGGAAACACCACCCAAATTAAGAAGTTGTGGCTATTTCAATTGGAGCAGCTTGAGCATATATGGAATGACGATCACTCAGCATCACATCCACTTTTTCAAAACCTTGAATACCTGTTTATGGGGGAATGTTCAAGGATAATAAGATTGGCACCACCTTCTACATCTTTCAAAAATTTAACTGACTTGGAAGTGAGAGATTGCAATGGGCTTATGTACTTCATGACAACTTGCACGGCCAAAAGTCTCATCCACCTCAAATGGTTAAAAGTTAGCAATTGTGGGATGCTAAAGGAGGTTGTGGTTACAGATGATGAAGGACAATCAAAAGAAGAAATCACATTTGAAAGCTTGGAGTATTTGGAACTAAATTGTTTATCATGGTTCAAAAGCTTTTGTTGTGGAAAACACAGCACCTTCATATTCCCATCTTTGGTGTCACTAAAAGTGATAGGATGCCCCAAAATGCAAAATTTCACATCTGGAGTCATTATTGCCCCATTTTTGAAATTTGTGGACGTGGAAAATGGAAAGAAACATTGGAAAGAGGACCTCAACACCACCATTAAACAATTATTCATAGACAAGGTAAGTACGTTGAAAAAGTAAATTCCGAAAATTGTTATACCCTTCTTATCTTCTTGTTTTTCATTTCTATCTCCCCCTTAGGTGATAACATCAGCTTTGTCTGCCTTTGATCACTATCTGACAAAACTATACTATAATTTTAAGACAAAATAATTCAGTAATAAAAAATGTTCATAATATATTTATTGGTGGATCTGAAAATATTTCCGGCAAAAATAAGCATTTTGTTGCCTAATTGTCTAAGATGCATATTAATTCTCACGTCCTTATAAATTTGTTGCAATCAGGTGTATTGTGCTCTAGTTAATATTTATTATCACAAAACTATTTAATGTAATTGTGCAATGTGTCATACTAAGATATTTTCTTGCCTGCCTCAATTAGGCAAAAGGAGAAGGAGTTGAAGGCGACTGCAAAGAATCTTCAAGTATTAATATAGAAAATAATCAAATGCATCAAAAGTGTGTGAATACAAGCAGAGCATTAAGCTCCGATAAATCACAGGCTCATGAGATTGTAAGCAAGAAAATCACAAACTTCCTACTTCACATACAGGTACTTATTAAGAGTTATGACTCTTTTATTCTTCTTTTTCATAAATAATCATTATACCACTTAAATTTTGGCTTAATTTTCTTCCCTGAAATACTCTAGTCGCTTTCTATATTACAGCTCTCAAGTTAACTTTTTTTTCCCTTTTTCCTGTGGAAATAATCTTCATTGATAGAAAACAAACCATACAAACAAACTCCAAAAACTTAAAGACAACCAGAACATAAAACTAAATGAACGCCAAATACTAGCCATTATCTAAGATATCAGCATTCAAATAAGATATTAATAAGCTCTTCAGATCTGGTGGTGGTCTTGTGACCAATCACTCAGACACGACCCCTTCCTTGAAGCTTGGCAACCCAATCAGCTACCTTGTTCACTTCCCTGGGAATCCACTGCACATCATGGTTCCTAATTAGTTTCCTCATATCGAGGAGGTGTTCCAACATTGGTTCACACCTCCATTCAGGAGACACCGTAGACTCATTAAGGCATTTGGCCAAGGAGATATTATCCATTTCAAACACTGTATCATCCTGCTGATTATCCCTTACAAAAGACATAGCTTCAAATAAAGCCTTACATTCTGCCATCAAAGTAGAATCTGCCGAGACCAGTTTAGGATTGCCATCAACCATCCAATCATTGAGGTCTCTAATTACAAAACTAATTGAGGCAGATTTTGGTTCTTCTATAACTGAGTAATCAGTATTAATTTTCAGAGTACTACCTTTGGTCTTAGCCATTTGTGATTGGAAGAAACAATTCTGGCCATCAAGTGGAGCACTCCCTTCCTCAGCTTTGCTCCACCCATTACCATACCAAAATTCTTGTAGCCACTTTTCAGCTTGCAAGAAGACAGGACAAGGATCAAGAGGTTGTCCCTCAAACAAAGAAGAACACCTTTTCTTCCAAATGAACCACATAATTACTGCTACTTTACTCATTTGCCATAGAGAACAGGAATCATGAGTAAACAGCATTGCCAGCCATGATTTTAGATCAGAATCAGTTGTTCAGATGGACAAGAAACTTCCAAACCATACCCTTTTCACCCATTCGCAATGTAAAAATAAATGAGTTTCATCTTCCATAGAATGTTTTACAAATCAAACATAATTTAGTGGCACCACATTTCCTCTTGAATAAATTGTCCATACTTGGGATAGCTTTTGACAGCACCCTCCACATGAAAAATTTAATCTTCTGGGAAATTTTCAACTTCCAAACTTGTTTCCAAAGTCTTTTGGAATTAAAACTAGAAGTTTTCTGGGATTCACCCCCATTCAGAAAAAGACTAGTTTTTTCTCATTTTATAGTCTTCTTTCACATAATAAAAAACTCTTCTTACCCTCATCCAAATCCATCTTTCATTTCTACCAGCAAGAGGTGAAAGATTTTCAGAATTGCATCTTTTTCAGAAGTAGAGAGAAATTCATCAATCCCAAATAGACACCACTTTCCATTTATAATCAAATCAGCAACTTTTAATTTTTTTTAAAAGCTGGATCACGAAATGGTGATATAAGTTTTTTGGGTCTCCCCAAACTTTGATCTTCACACCGTTCCCAATTCTTGCGGCAATATTTCCTTCTAAGAGAGATCGTCCAGCCAGTATACTATTCCACACCCATGAGGCCGATCCACCTTTTGAGCCTTCACAAAATCACATCTAGGAAAATAGGGGGCCTTGAGAAGTCGAACCCAGAGCTGATTTGGTTCTTGCAAAATTTTCAATCCTAACTTAGTAAGCAAAGCAAGATTAAAAGCATTCAAGTATTTGAAACCCAACCCTCCTTCTTGCCTATCCATCTTAAGCCTTTCTTTGGAAACCCAATGGATCTTTTTTTAAAAAAAAAAAAAAAAAATCTTTAGAACTCTTCCACCAAAACTCATTAATCAATCCTTCTAATCGCCTAAGCACAAATTTAGGGAATAAGAAACAAGACATAGAATAAAAAGGAATCGCATTAGCAAAAGACTTTTTTAATACCTCTCTACCAGCATCGGATAAGAAATCCTTCTTCCATCCCTGAGCACGCTTCTTCAATTTATGAATCACAAAGTTAAGAGTTTGGAGATCTTCAACGTTCCCAATGTAATTGGAAGACCGAGATAATTACCCAGAATATCTACGGTTGCAACTAGGAAGATCTTTCATATTTCCTCCCTAATTAAAGCCTCAGTGCTCTGAGAAAAATACAAACAGGACTTGTTAACATTAATCATATGTCCCGAGGCCGAGCAATAGAAATAAAAAAAGTCTCAAATTTCTACAATTTTCAATCTCATCCTGCGGAAAAAATACAGAATCATCTCCGAATAAATAATGAGTCAGGGAAGGGCAATCCCTTGCAATTTTAACACGTACAATCTTCTCTTCCAGTTCCCATTTATCAATTACCAAAGATAGAACATTGCTAACTGGAATGAACAAAAAGGGTGACAGTGGTTTTCCTTGTCTCAGACCCCTCTAAGGGCTTACTTTGTGTATTTGCTTACCAGACATCATAAGAGAAAAATCAACCAAGGAAATGCACTAGAAAATTCTTTCCACCCACTCATTGGAAAAACCCATTTTCAATAGAACAACAATAAGGAAATCTCATTCCACTCTGTCATAGGCTTTGTTCATTTCATATTTAAAGGTTAATTCAGGACGACAGAATTTACACTTCAAATGATAAAAAACTTCATGACAATGATAATATTATCTTGAATTAGCCACCTGGTACAAAAACTCTCTGATTCTCCAATACCACTTTGTTGAGGATAGATTTAAGCCTATTAGCTAAGACTTTAGAAAATATTTTGTATGAAAAATTACATAAGCAAATAGGCCTGAAATCACTCAGGGATTCTTGGCTTTCAACTTTTGGTAAAAGAGAGATCAGTACAATTAATTTCATTCAATTGAAAACATTAATTAAAGAATTTTCTGACAAGAGAACATACCAGATTTCCAACAGTGTCCCATGATTTTTGATAGAATAATCCTGTGAAACCGAGCCCTGGATCCGCCTAACTCAAACACAGCATGCTTTACTTCATCATTAGATCTTTCACACATCAGCCCTTGATTATCTTCAACTGAAATAGACTCAGTGACACAGTTCAATATTTCATCAAAATTTCTGCTTCCTAATGTTGAGAATAAGTTCTCATAAAACGCTGAAAACAATTTTCAATTTCCTCTTCACTGTCAATCCACTCACCTGAATTATTTCTCAGCCTTGTAACTTTATTTCTATGCCTTCCCACATTTTAACCACTGTAATCTTGACTTTTGAGCCCAGTACAATTCCTCTTGCTGCCATAAATCATTAATCTTTCTCTTCAAATCAACAAGTTCCCTTGCCGTATCAGCAGTCCATTGCATAAGCAAAGATCTATCCACCCTCTCCAACAATTTGTTTAAAAGCTTCTGCCCATTTCCCATCTCCCTTTTTCTCCAAGCAATTAAAATTTCTGAGTGAGATTCTGAATGTTTGAGACAAAGTTCCATTATCTCCGGATGTGACAACCATCGTGCATCAAAGCTAAATGTCCATGGCGTCTTTTCCTCTTCATGATCAAATTCAACAAACAAAGGACAATGATCTAAACCAATAGCTTTAAGCACCTGACACTGCCCTCTAGCAAAGCATGTTCTCCAATCACTATTAGTTACTGCTCTATCAAGTTTTTCCATTATAAAATCTTCCCCTTCTCTATTGTTGAACCATGTAAAATGGTTTCCTTTAGATTCCAAACATGTCACAATTCATCATGAATTTTCTAAATCTATCCAGTTCTCTGCTTGATTATGGTATGCTTCCTTCCTTGTCGGAGTGATATAACATATCATTAAAATCGCCAATCCATGGGGTGCCACACAATTATCATCAGGATCCTCCATCGCCACCACATTCCCTATTCTACTGGAAAATAGAATATAATTCTCCTTCATTTGCCCCGCTGGAGGAATATCATGTAACTGAATCCAAAACGGGCTTGTGTCCACTTGAATTTCACTAGCACAAAGATACGGTTTCCTGCGTTGAAGCGCCATCATAAAATGTTTGACAACCCATGGATTATTGTCAAAACTCTAGTTGCCTCTTAAGGAAACTCAAACTTGAAAATATTGAAGCCAATCCCATCAATGTCCAGTTTCCCCCTTATTTTATTATTACTTCATGTCATATTCTATATTTATTGATTTAGGCATCGGCATTCAAAAGATATGCGAAATCACTGAGAAGACTTTGGATCAGGCTAGTCAAAACACATTAAAGTTTACAAAAGTTGATGGAGGTACTGATCTTGTCATGCAATATTATTATTTTTATTTATTTAGAATGAATAATGCA
This sequence comes from Acacia crassicarpa, assembly GCA_034222035.1. Taxonomy (NCBI): domain Eukaryota; kingdom Viridiplantae; phylum Streptophyta; class Magnoliopsida; order Fabales; family Fabaceae; genus Acacia; species Acacia crassicarpa. Next base: position 46,423,827 of record JAWXYG010000006.1, on the reverse strand, counting down.
TTGGTATTTTTCAAAAAAATTGTCTCATATTTTCAAAACAATTGCTTATCTAGTTATTGAGACCCGAGAGATGCATGAAACTACTGAGGGAGATTTCGTTCAAGATGCTCAAAACAAATTTAGCTTTACCATTGTTCAAGATGTAGGACTGTAGGTACTATTTCTTAGGTTTTTTTTTTTTTTTGCTCAAAGGAACCTTGTATTACTGCTACTAAAACATAACTGAGTACAAAGACCAAACACTGATAAGGAAATACAGACAAGCTAAGTTGGGAAGAACAAGCCAGCAAACAAAACATAGAAAACAGCAAAACACAGAAATTAACCAACACCAGCCTCAGGAATTACATGACTGAAAGGCGAGATATCATTACAAGATAAATGAGCTTCTTGAATATCTAGGGTTAGAAGTGACAGTAAAGCAGGTGTTGGCCGGAAGACCCACCCAATCGGATACACCTCTTTATAAGCAGCTCCAGCAAGAAAATCAGAGACACGATTCCCCTTTCGAGGAGTAAAAGACACAGAAAACCCAACATTGGAACTGAGAAGACAAAGGATATCATGCACAATACTTCTACTCTTCCATTCAAATAAATCAGGAGACCTTGCAACAACACAAGAATGCAAATGGAGACTATCCGTCTCAAACAGGACTTTATCGTGCCCAAGATCAATCACAAGCATGAGAGCCTATTTTAAAGCAAGAGCTTCAGTCATAAAAGCAGAAATGGATTTGGCCTTATCAACATATCCCCATTGGAAATGTCCCCATTCATTCCTGCAAACCACTCCTATAGAGGCCGACTGTCTGTTACAGCAAAGGCACCATCGCGATTCATTTTCAAGACACTAGGAGCAGGCGACAAGCAATGCACCTCAGGAACACTCATACTGCTAACCGAAATATCATTCACCTTCAATTTGTTCCAGACTAGCCAATATTCCTGATAATTACTACTAGCCAGATTAATAACCGATGAAGGATTAGGCTCTATATGGTTGAAAACCTAGTCATTTCTATGTTTCCAAATATACCAGAGGATCCAACAAATCAAAGAAATATCTTGGGAATCAAGAGCACGGTTACCTGTTACCATAAGCCACCAGGAATTGAAATTACTCACATCCTTAGCATGAAACTTCACGCCTAGTGTACTCCCAAACCAGATGCAACGCGTCCAAGAGCAGTGAAAGAACAAATGCTCTAGACTCTCATCCGCCACCTCACAAATCGGGTAGACTCGTGTCTTGGATCTCCTACGCCTGAATAAAGAAACATTTGTTGCCAAAGAATTATGAAGAGCATGCCATATAAACTGCCGGAGTCGAGGAATCGTCCTGAGTTTCCAAATTTCTTTCCATGAGGGCGATGGAATTATAGTTCAAGAGCCAACTTTACAACTAGGAGAAGCAGATTTGGCTTTTGCATTGTGATAACCAAACTTAACCTGATAGGTTCCATTCTTAGCACCGGTCCAGACAAGCCTGTCAACCAATCCATCAGAAGGGATTGGGATATGGTAGATAGCCTATTTGACGTCCACAGGAATAAATTGAGCAATCTGAGAAAGGTCTCATGCTCCATCCACAATTAAATCACTCACCTTACCACAAGATACAATCGGAATGTCACTAACTGTCAGCTTTGGTGGAAAATCCACATTAGGAACCCAGTTAATCCCCCAAATACTAATATTCTCGCCAGATCCCACATCCCACCTCAAGTCAGCCTTTAGAAATTCTCTCCTATCAAGCAGCTTGACCAACACCACGACGCCCGATGCCCCTTCTTGGCCTCCAAAAAATAGACACTTTTGAACAATTGTGCCCATAAATCATCTGGTCTAGTCATCAACCTCCATGCAGTTTTGGCCAATAGGGCATCACTCATAGTCAATAAATCCTGAATTCCCATCCCGCCTTGAGCCTTGTCAACAGTCAGCGCATCCCAAGCCTTCCAATGTAGGCGATTACCCCAAGCAGACCCATCCCACCAAAAATTAGCTATAATCCGGTTCAAATCCTTACAAGTGTCAATAGGAAACTTAAAGCAATGCATCGGATAGATGGGGATCGCCTGAATTATAGCTTTAATCATCACCTCTTGCCTCGCAAAGGAGAGAAAGGAGTTACCCCACCCTGAACTTTCATTATTACCCTTTCTCTTATATAAGCTAGGTCTTGGATCTTGGTTTTACCCCAAATACTTGGGATACCCAGGTACCTCCCCGGATCTTCGGTGGTTTGAATCCCCAAAATAGAGCCTACCAAAGTCCTAGTATCCTCCGGTGTATTACTTGAGAAGAAAATGCTTGATTTCTCTAAATTGATCATCTGCTCGGATGCACCATAGTAGCTCTACAAAATATTAGCTAAGGCATTACTGTCACTAGCACTAGCATTCATGAAAAGGAGCACATCATCGCAAAGAAGCAATGGGTGAGAACCGGGCATGTCCGACTCAGCTTCACCCCTCGGATCTGATTAGCAGCTAAGCTTTTGTTAATCATCAAAGAAAGAACTTCAAAGACCATAATGAACAAATAAGGGGAAAGAGGGTCCCCCTATCGTAAATCTCTTGTGGGAGTAAAGGAATTAACCCTTGTACCTGACAAACACATATTCAGCTCTACCCAATGCCCACAGAAGCCAAACTAGAGCAATACATTCTCCAAAAATGCCTTGCTCATATCCATCTTAAAAGCAAATTCAAATTTTGTCTCCGTTTTCTGCCTCCTAAGGTAATGATAGACTTCGTGTGCAATCATAATGTTGTTGTGGATGCAGCGATCGGGCACAAATGCTCCCTAGCTCTATGAGACACAGCTGTCCAAAAGGGGTTTCATCCTAATTGCCAACAGTTTTGAGATAATTTTGTACAAAAAATTGCATAAATCGATAGGCCTCAATTGGGAGACATGATCTGGTCTCTCCACCTTGGGAATTAGGGTGAGATTTGTTTCGTTAATATCATCTAACCGGGACTTCCCTACAAAGAAATCCTGAATAAGCAAGAAAATAGATTCTTCAATCTCAGTCCATGAAGCATGATAAAAAAGCCAGAAAAACCATACGGGCCCAGGGCTTTAGATTTCCCCAGGCTAAATGCCGCGCTCTTGACCTCCTCCCTTGTCACTGGCTGCATAAGTCTACCATTCATCTCATCGGAAATCTTAACATCAATATACGCCAAGGCAGATTCCAAATCATCAAGCTCCTCAGTAGATATGAAGAGATTGTGGAAATAATTTGTAATATTAAGTTTGACCGCTTCTTTCTCTAACAGCCATGTACCAGCATCATCCTTCAGACTCAAAATGCTATTTCTGCTCCGACGCTTCATGGTTGAGAGATGGAAGAATTTAGAATTTCTGTCCCCTGCCTCCAACCAGTTCACCCTAGATCGCTGCCACCAGAATTGCTCTTCAAGTTCAAATAATTTATCCAACGCTATTTTGACATCGAAAATAGCAATAAAGGATTCCCTGTTCCACACTCCTTGAGAGAGGGTAGCAAGCTTTAATTCTAACTGAGTGATGAGCTTAGCTGAGTTAGGAAATTCTCTTTGACTCTACTTGATTAAATTCGACCTGCATCTATTCAGCTTGTAGAGAAAGTTAGCCACCATATCAAGATCCTCAACCACAAACCTCCGCCAACTCTCACTGATAACCTGCTTAAAACGACCATGGGATGCCCAGGAGCTTCAAATCTGAAGGGTTTATGTCTGCGTGGATACTCTAGGGTGCATTGGACAAAGAGAAAATGGTGGTTAAAACTAAGGGGATCAATATTATAAAGTTGAATATTAGGAAACAAATCCCTGAGCAAGTGATTTCCCAAGGCTCTGTCTATTCTCTCGCAGATAATGTCAGGCTCCTCTCTGTTGTTACACCATGTGAAACGATTCCCGTGAAAGCCCAAATCATCTAAATCACAATCTGCCAGGAAATAATTGAAATTCAAGATACATCGCCAAGATCTCAGACGACCTCCACGCTTCTCATCCTGGGATAATATACCATTAAAATTGCCTAAACATAACCAGGGTACATCAATTGACCGACCAATACGCGTTACCTCATGCCAACACAAATTCCACTCTACATCCCTCGTAGGACCATAAATAAAAGAAATGTAGTTAGGAGTATCAAACTCACTAGACACTACCGACACATGAATGATGTTAGGGGAAGAAAAGAGAATGTTTACCGAAATCGAGTCTAGATACCAGAGTGCCAGACCTCCACTATACCCAATCGGGTCCACTATCTATTCCTGGATGAATCCACAACGTCTCCGCAGCTTCCTCACAACTCTCGACTTTTGTTTCGACTCCATCAAGAACACCAGTTGGGGCTTTTTATGGAAGCAAACTTCCTTTAGGTTTCGAACTGTCTTGGCAGCCCCAAGGCCTTGATAGTTCGACGCAAGGATATTCATGGTACACTGGTGGCGGGATCGCCCCAACCACCGGCGTTGAGAGAAACAAGGCTCTCCTGAGGAACATGGCGTGCCAGATCAGGATTGTTCCACTCCGCAGGGAAGTCGATTTCTCCTGACGGTGAAAAGGAATCGGAGATATCTCCTGAAGAAAGAATCAGGTTTCCATGAATAAGTGACTTGAGGGCTCTAAAATTCTGTCGTTTACCTCTCGAAGCCACAGGCCTTGGCGCACTCAAGGGGGCATCTGGAACACAATCTTCAAAGGTGAGTTTACGCTGTCGTTTGACTACTATGGGCTCTTCCATATCATCTTCAGAATGCATTATGTGAATTCTCTTCAAGGAGAAAGACATCGCTGATACAAGGGAAAGCCCAACCATTGGAGATGGGCCAGATCGATCCACACCATCCTCAGGAGGGAAATCAACCTTATACTCCACATTAATATCTTCAAGTAATGGGCTGTCGCCACTCGACTTGGGCTGGATTCGAGAACTATTCGGGCCCAAAGAGCATATAAACTCCTCCAAAACTTCCCCATTTTCGACAATAGGGTTGACCAAAACCTCGGATGATGTAACTGCTGCCTCTGCTGTTCTTATGCTATCTGTCTCCACAGTCGTATTGACAGGTCCTTGGCTAGGCCCCAGATCAAGCTTTGGAGCAACAAGAAAATCGCTTGGGGATTCCCGACTCACAATCTGAAAAACTAACATCAATTCGGAAATGCCTTTCGACTGGGCTGGATCGTCCCTCCGAGTATAGCTTCTAGAGTAAGAGACCCCCTTCCTCGGAGACTAGGTCCAGCAAGGGCTAGGAGCTGGAGAACGGGCGTCAAGAAACAGAGCCTCCACCCAGTCCTTCTTCCATACTACCACATTCTCATCAATGGTTCTAATAGAAGGGACACTCAACCATTTACCAAACTCGAACTCGGTATCTACACCATTCCTGGGAAGCACAAACTCATTACAGCTAGTCCCATTATGACCAATCCTACCACATTTATAACAAAAGATCTGGAGTCTTTCATATTTAACAGATACCCAAGCATGTTCCATACTATCACGTGGAACCCAGAAACTGGTAGGTAGGGGAGTATCATGCCTTATAAGAGTGTGCACTCTCAAAAAGTTGCATCCCAACTTCCCTTCAACTAACGGTTTTTCAAACATCACTGTCTCTATTATTATTATTATTATTATTATTATTATATGAGTTGGAGTATATTACTAAAAAATTCATTTCTATGATAATCTGTTTAGCCAAGTCACGGTGGCAGACATTTGAAAAAGTAATGCATTTTCTACTTTGTGTAAATGTAATTTATATGAATTTTCATAATATTGTGTGATTATTATTTTTTCCACCGTTTTTTTCCTTCTTTCTTTGAATTAATTGCGTTTTAGTTAATTATTCTCTATGCACTACCGTATTTATTATATAGTACGAGTACATACTACAACATGGTGCAGCCCAATATAATTAAGATTCTAACTGTCTTTTATATGCCCTAAATCTATTAGGTGAATCAGAAGACTTATAAAACCATTTTAATTAAGTGAAAATATGGTCATCCATACTACAACTATTATGATTGATAAGAACAGTAATTTTCTAGGAAATATTGAGGGAAATTCCATTCAATGAAAATTTTATTGATGAGAATGATCTAAATCAAAATACTCGTACTTTACTATCAAATATGTACAAAATTTCCACAGTACTTTGCTATCAAATATGTGTACAAAATTGCTCCAGAAGTTTTCACCAAAGGGCAAATTTGTCCCGAAAGTGTAAAAAATGAAACAATTTTTCCTTAGTTATTATTCCGGTTAATTTTGACCATTAGTTGACCAAATATACTGAGCTGATAGTCTACATATCATTTATATTATTTTTGTTAAGATGAAAATTTGAACTGTAAGTTTTAAATCTAATTTTGAAAAAAGATAAAGTAAATGGCTCACGAACTTCCAACGCAAATTTACACCTTAATAAAAATGACATGGATAACTTGTAGACTACCAGCTTAGCATATTTGGTCAACTAATAATCAAAGTTAACTGAGATAATAGTCAGAGCAAAATTGCTCACTTTTTATTTTATTGGGGGAAAAGTGCCTCCCGAAAAACTTCTGAGGCACAATTGCCCCTTAACCCTTTACTTTTTTTTTTTGAAATAGTAAATTCAATTTTAATTTGCCAATCTTGGAACATTTTTCTTCTGTCGATATTTGTCTGTTCAGCCAATGGGACTGATGAGATGAATGAGACCATTCAAACAGTGTACTTTGAAGATGTTGAAAGCTCATCAACTCATACCTCAGTTCAAGAAATAGGTGCAAATCTTATTGTGCCCACAAATTATATTAAAGTGCCTTATTGTTTGTCATGACTTTTTTCTATAGTACTTTTTGACTTAATTTATAACATGAACTTTCAATATTGTGTATTAAAATATAATGGGAAGCAGTTTTATGACTACTGATATTAGAAAAAGCAGTTCATTTTTTAAACTTTCAAGATGAAAGAAATTTACTATTTCCTTTTGGCCTCCAAAATCTTGTGCCATTTGTAGGGTTTAATGAATTTTTTTTAACTTTCTGGTTTAGCTCTTGGAACTCGAGATGAAACCATTCAGAGGCACTTGGTTCAAGCTACTCATCAAGGCAAATTAAGTCCAAGAATAGTACTTCAGGATACAGATTCTAATCTTGTTTTCTGTTATAGCATACTATTGTTGTGTTTAAAACAATTTTTTCCAATTTAATTGGTCTTTGTTATTATAGTCTTTTGATTAACCTAATTTTCTTTTATGTTAACTAAAATCTACTAGAAAAATTACATTTAGATAGTAAAAGATAAGAAATGTGTAAAAGAGATGATTTGCTGTAAAGGCGCACAGTGAATGGCAGCCTTATGATCTATTTATATCCAATATTGAGTCTAGGGTTACATATGCATTTACAGAGATATAATACAAGGGCTCTGTACATATAGTAGTGGGCCTTAGACATTTGGGCCATCAGTCTACAATGGACTGTACACGAATTCTACTTAATAGACATTGGACCTTCTATTCTATTATTATTGCACAACATATCATTATACTTGACAGCCCCCCTCAAACGAGCGTCAGACACAACCATTAGACCGAGTTTGTCGCGGAAAGCCTGAAACTTGGAATGAGAGAGAGCCTTGGTAAAAATATCTGCAATTTGTTCAGAGGAAGGTAAATACTTCACAGCCAGCTGGTTCGAAAGTACACGATCTCTCACAAAATGGACATCAAGCTCGATGTGCTTTGTTCGAGCGTGAAAGACAGGATTTGATGCTAGGGCTGCCGCACTAAGGTTGTCACACCAGGCTATGGGAGTTGATTGAAGCTTCAAACCGAGTTCTCTGATGAAAGATTGAAGCCACGCAAGCTAAGAAGACAGATCCGAGAGTGAACGATACTCGGATTCAGCACTGGAGCGTGAGACCACCCCCTGTTTTCTTGCTGACCAGGAAATCAGTGAATCACCGAAGAACACACCGTATCCTCCCATCGAACGACGGTCATCGAGGCAGATAGCCCAGTCGGCGTCAGAAAAGCCTTGCAAGGTAAGATGGCTGCCTGGTTTGATATGTAGCGCTAGAGTAGCTGTTCCTTTGAGATACCGAAGCACCCGTTTGAGTGCTTGCCAGTGTACGTTGGAAGGTGCACTGAGAAACTGACTTAATTTGTTGACTGCAAACATAATATCAGGTCTTGTATTTATCAAATACTGGAGAGCTCCGACTATTTGTCTTATTTGCCAGTTCAGAGTGACAGCAATGGTGAGAACAAATCTGAGTGTAGAGGCTTTTAGTACAGGACTAAAAGTCTCCCCAAAATCTATTCCAAGACTTTGTTGAAAACCCTTCGCTACAAGTCTAGCTTTGTGTTTTTGTAGAGAGCCATCAGAGTTGAATTTCTTCTTAAGTACCCATTTGCAATCAACTACGTTGCCTTGACCTGTGTATGGAACCAGTTTCCACGTTTTGTTCTTCATAAGGGCACTAAACTCATCTTGCATTGCTCTTCTCCAGTCACTACATCTCAATGCATCTTGAACATTATGAGGTATATAGTCTATAGCATTTTCAGCAGTTACAGTACCTACATAGGGTGTTTTGGGTTTAGAAATACCAGCCTTGCTTCTGGTTACCATCTGATGATGACTTTGCTTGATGTTTTGTTGTTGATTTTCATGAAAATCATGATTGCCCAAGTCTGTTGTGTGATCATCATAAGGAATCACTCCTTGAGAGTTGTTACTGCTTACTGATGAACTTCTTGCTGTGTTAGCAGGTTGTGATTGTTCTGCTGATCTGAACTCTGAAGGTGACTGATGGAGCTCTTTCTCAGTGGAGCTAGATGCTGGTTCAGATATTGCAGCTGGACTCTCTATTGTTATGGAGGGAAGTGTGGACTTGAAAAACGCTTCAGGATGAACTTGTTCCTCAGGTACACTTCTTTTGTTTATTAAACCTGATTCAAAGGAAATTCATGTTCATTAAAGACAACATGTCTAGATATATAAATTCTTCCTGTCGAGCTTAAGCATTTGTACCCCTTGTGATTGTTGTTGTAACCCAAAAATACACATTTGGTAGTTCTGAATTGTAGCTTATGTTCATTGTAAGGTCTGAGACATGGATAACATGCAGAACCAAAAACTCTTAGTTGTGTATAATCTAGATGCATATGAAATAGCTTGTAAAATGGAGATAGTCCATCTAAAATGGTAGAAGGCAGTTGATTAATTAGACTAGTAGCTGTACTGAAAGCTTCCCACCAGTAATGTAGAGGCATCTTGGCTTGTGCAAGAAGAGTTAAACCAATTTCAACTATATGCCTATGTTTTCTTTCTGCCCTTCCATTTTGAGCAGATGTATGTGGACATGAGTGTCTAAATTGTATACCTGCTTCTTGAAGAGTTTTTGAAAAACTTCTATACTCTCCTCCCCAATCACTTTGAATTATTTTAATTTTGCTATCAAACTGATTTTCTGCAAAGGTTTTGAATTGTGCAAACATAGGTAATGCTTCATCTTTGGTTTTAAGAGGGAAAATCCATGAGTATCGACTATAGTCATCAAGAAATAAGACATAGTATCTAAAACCATTAACAGATGCCTTTGGTGCAGGACCCCATAGATCAGTGTGTATCAATTCAGGAGGCTTGGAGGCATGAGATTGAGAGGATTTAAAGGGAAGTGAGTGAGACTTGCCAAATTTGTAGGATTCACAGAAGGTAATCTTATCATTCCTTGGACTAATTTTCAAATTAAAATCACTAATAATTTGACTTAGTACTTTGTCATTAGGATGACCAAGTCTACAATGCCATAGGTTCCTATTAGAAATAAAATTCTTTGACTGCACTGAATGATCAGCTTCTTGTTCAGTGACAAAAGCCAGATTCATGCTTCCATCGGCTCTCTGTTTTGAAACTTTAAACATTCCTTCTTGGGTTGGAACTCCCTTCAGCAGTACCTGACCTGTTCCTTATTCCTTCACAGTAAATCCATGTTTATTAAACACAACATCAGCATCATTGTCATCAGCAACTCTATAAATACTGAGTAGATTCTTAGTGATTCTAGGGGTGTACAAGACATCATTTAGCTTTACTGTTTTGTTGGAAACATTAGAAATTGTAGATGACCCAACTTTTTCAACATTAACTTTTTCTCCATTACCAACTATGATTCTGATCTTACCAGTAGTCTGAGTAGGATTTTCAATGTTGTTTGCATCATTAGTCATATGATAAGTTGCTCCACTGTCCATATACCAAGCATCATCATCAATCGTTTCGGGTGTAGCCCAATAAGTTGCAAAATCAGAAGTAGAACTAGAAGCATTGTTAGCTTTCTTTTTGTTTTTAACAAAATTCCTGTCAAAACGATGGAAACATGTTTCAACAGTGTGTCCTATACGATCGCATAGTTGACATTTAGGAGGTTCTTCATTATCTTGATTGTAGCTGTAGCTGCTGCAACCACTGTTGTAATAGCCTCTTCTGCCTCTGTTAGATCGATTCCAGCGACCTCTTCTGTTACCACGCCCATTGCCTCTTGGTGAGTAACTTTCAGCCTTTGTATAATTTACAAAGTTGGTTGAAACTGACAAATTTGCAAGTTGACTCAATTGATCCATTCTGCTTTCGTAGGTCAGCAAAGAGGATTGAAACTCAATCCAAGTGAGATCACATGCTTCTCTACTGAGTTGAACAACGATGGGGTTGTAATCAGCATCTAATCCAGCAAGCACTTGAATGATCAGATCTGGAAGAGATACTGAGGACCAACTACAGCAAGTTGTTCAGAAAGATTTTTCATCTTTGAGAGGTAATCATTCATTTTCATGTTTCCTTTCCTGGTTCTTTGGAAATCAGATTTCAGCATAAGGATTCTGGACTTTGTTTGGGCTCCAGCTATTTGTTTTGCAGCTTCCCAAAGGCCTACAGAGGTTGAGACAGCAACCATTTGTGATGAGACTTCCAGGCTCATGGTGTTCAAGAGCCAGCCAAAGAGCAGTTGATCAGCTGCTACCCAGTCTTCAAGTGCTGGGTTGGGTTTCATTACATCATTTTCTCTGATGAACGATGGTGGACATGCTTTGGTCCCATTTATGAAGCCTTCAAGCTTATGGCCTTTGATAATGGGAAGAACATGAGTCTGCCAAATCAAGAAGTTGGTCCCATCCAGCTTGATGGAGCACACTTGGTTGATGCCATTGTTGTTGGAAGATCCTTTTGGCAAGGTGACGGTAGAGGCAAGGGATTCAGAATGAGCAAAGGAGTCTGTTGTTGTTTTTCCAGCCATGGCGATTTGCCTTGTAGATGGCTCTGATACCAAGATAAGAAATGTGTAAAAGAGATGATTTGCTGTAAAGGCGCATAGTGAATGGCAGCCTTATGATCTATTTATATCCAATATTGAGTCTAGGGTTACATATGCATTTACAGAGATATAATACAAGGGCTTTGTACATATAGTAGTGGGCCTTAGACATTTGGGCCAGCAGTCTACAATGGACTATACACAAATTCTACTTAATAGACATTGGACCTTCTATTCTATTATTATTGCACAGCATATCATTATACTTGACAGTAAAAATCAGGAGATGTACAAGGCCTTAGTTCTAGTTGCTCAAAATGTAAATCAACAATGCAAGGCCATTGGTTCAATCAACTAAAATTTCTCTAAGCAGAACGTAATGTATAAAATTGTTTCAATCGCCTTTGTTCACCAATATATATATATAAAATTTCTGCTTCCTGATGTTGAGAATAAATTCTCATAAAACACTAAAAACAATTTCCAATTTCCTTTTCACTATCAATCCACTCACCAGAATTTTTTCTCAGCCTTGTAACTTTATTTCTGTGTCTCCTATTAACATGGTCAAATGAAAGAATTCTATATTTTTATCCCCACATTTTAACCACTGTAATCTTGACTTTTGGTACAATTCATCTTGCTGCCATAAATCATTAATCTTTCTCTTCAAATCAGCAAGTTCACTTGGCGTATCAGCAGTCCATTTTATACCCAAACATCTAGCCACCCTCTCCAATAATTTGTTTAAAAGATTCTGCCCATTTCCCATCTCCCTTTTGCTCCAAGCAGTTAAAATTTCTGTGAGATTACTGAATGTTTGAGACAAAGTCATGTAACATAACCTCATCTCCCCTTCCAATCCAATTCTTCTTTACTAGTTCCATTAACTCCGGATGTGTCAACCATTGCGCATCAAACCTTAATGTCCACGTCATCTTTTCCTGTTCATGATCAAGTTCAACAAACAAAGGACAATGATCTGAACCAATAGCTTCAAGGACCTAACACTGCCCTCTAGCAAAACATGTTCTCCAATCACTATAAATTACTGCTCTATCCAGTTTTTCCTTTATAAAATCTTCCCCTTCTCTATTGTTGAACCATGTAAAATGATTTCCTTTAGATTCCAATTCAAACATGTCACAATTCATCATGAATTTTCTAAATCTATCCAGTTCTCTGCTTGACTTTGGTATGCCTCCTTCCTTGTCGGAGTGATATAACATATCATTGAAATCCCCAACTACAATCCATGGGGTGCCATCACAAGGTATAAAGATCTCCAAATCTTCAAAAATCCAGCCTCATAGATTCAATCACAGGCCCATAAACAAATGTTAAACATCTTTCCCCTAATACTCACTTTATCCACATGTATAAAAAATCCATACACTACACCAACATTAAGTTTCACATCTGGTTTCCACCATAAACATAAGCCTCCCAAACGACCCACAGGTTCAAACACCACACCATTATCAAAACCCAACTTTCGTCGTATTTTTTCCACTTTCATAAAATTCATCTTAGATGACGAACTGTCAGGGTGGTTCCAAGACCCTGAGAATTCCACACAAAACAACTCATCGCCCTTCCAGCCACCACCCCTTTCAGCATTTCTATCCTTCCACTTGAATTTCATTATCACAAAGATACGGTTTCCTGGGTTGAAGCGCCAACATAAAATGTTTGATAGCCCATCGATTATCATCAAGAACTCTAGTTGCCTCTTCAGGAAATTCAAACTCAAACTCAAACTTGAAAATATTGAATCCAATCCCATCAATGTCCATTTTCTCCCTTACTTTCGAAGCCGCAATGACACTTTCTGTAATACCCCAAAAATTATTATTTCTCATCAATACAATATTTTGATAAATGACACCTATTTAAAATAGGTGAATATGTGGTCTCAAATTTTGAGGTATATTTATTCTAATTTCTAGGAAATCTTTATTTAGGATTAAGGTGACCAATGATTGAATTTTCTTAGGAATCATAAAATATCATAAAAATACAAATAATTACCAAATTAAATTAGGGTTCTTGTATGATCAAAAAGAGAAAGAAAGTGCTATGGAAAATACTTAAAAAAATTGGAGAAATTAATAAGAATTAATAAACAACTAGGTTTTCACTAAACTAAATAATTATGTAATTAATCAAGGGACTAATTAAAGGAGACTTAAGTCTCAAAATTCACAATTTATTAAGAAACTAAATTTTCTAAAACCCTAGAATTAATACCTAGTAAATTTTCAACTCATAAAAAGTCATAAAGAATTGCCAAAACACTTGAACAATTAAAAGGATAATTACCAACATTTAATGGGCAATTAATTAACACTAATGGAAGGTTTAGCTAATTATTTACAATTAGCATTAATAATCACCAAATAGAGGTATGTTAGGCTAATTAAAACTTAAGAACCAATAAGGGATTAGGAATAGCACTAAATGAATTGTTAACAATCATAAATCCTTCCATGAACCAATAATGCAACAATCAAGGGATAATTAAGCTTATGATTAAGATGTTAATCAAATGTTAATCAAAAGTTGAAAAGTTAACAATTTCAACTATGATCTAAGGCTAGGAATTAATCTCACAAAGCTTATCCAAAGGCCCTAATTAATTCTAACAAAGTGGAATCCATGTGAGATAAAGCTAACCAATAGGAGATTTTCCTCTAATATTGTAGAAGAATTAAAACACAAATTAAAAATAAATAAAAGGAAGGAGGGGGGAAATTTCCTAAAGAACACATGCACATATGAGTCATGAGTCTAAACTTGGGTGAATCACCAACCTAAGCCATGAGTCACAAATCTAAATATGATGAGTCATGAAGCTTCATAAATGTATGGAGGCTTTGGAAGGGAAATGGAAGAGGATAAGATGATGCATGTGATGATGTAATTGTTGTGCATGTGTGTGTGTGTAGTGTGAAAAGGGAGTGTTGTGCATGCTAATGTTGTGAGTCTGAGGGAGAAGTCAAGCTATTGGCCAATAGAAAATTAGACAATTAAAACATTGGTTCATGAAAATAACTCTAGATTTAAACTAGTGAAAACCTATACAAACTAAATTATAACTTGAAATCCACTAACTAAGTATCAAATCTAAATTGAGATCAATATCAAGCATAAATCAAGCATGAAAACAAGTATAACCAAAGTCATTTCCTTAATTGTTGAAGATTGAAACCAATAGAGAAGATAGGCAAATTTGATCTCTAAATGAAGCTAAGAACTTCAAGAATTCAAAACCAATGAGGAAATGTGCATAAAACTTCATTAGGATCCCCAAATATATTTTTATCTAGGCAAAAGTAAAGCCAAGTAGGAGGAAATTATGTATTAGAAGCCAAGATTTGAGGTCACCAATGACCTCATCAAAGAGGTGAGTCATAAAGTTTTGGAAGAGGCTAGAAGGGTGTGGTGTAAGGCCAAGATGAAGGCTCCCAAATACCCTAGATCCAATGGCTTAAAATCAAGATGAAGTAGGTTAGATTTATTTACCATTGTGTCATCCCCTTTTACTATAAATAAGGGCATTAGCATTCACAAATCCTCACACCAAACTCAAACCAAATAGGTGAGTTTAAGAGAGAAGAGAAGCAAGAAGGAGGAGGAAGTTCTTCAAGAGGTAAGCAAGCTTTTAGTTTCTAGTCTTTAGCTTTTGTAGTTCTTTAGTTTTTAGTCTTTAAATTCTTAGATAGAAGTAGTGTAGATCTTAAAATTCTAGAATAATTTTTAAATTCATGTTTTTATGGTTAAAATAAGCTTTATTTCGAAAAATTGATGAAGAGGGTGTTTTAGCAAAATTTCCGGAAGAGAAACACCGAAGTAACGAAGTTCTGGCGAAATTTCATCGGTTCTGGAATTTCTGAATCAGTCATAAAAATGCTTATATTTTATGTTGAAAATATGGTTGAAAAATTCTGGAAAAATTCATGGTTAAATTAGACATATAGGGCTTTTTAAATATGTAAAGATCATGTCCAAATAATTTCTGTACAAGGAGATAACAATTCTCAAAGCTAGGGCTACGAATTTCTGGAAAATTCTGGGCAGATGTTCAAAACTTAAAACCTGGGAATGAACCGTGTAATATGGGCAAGATTTATTATTTTTCCTTGAAATTAGACATCTTGAGGATTCCAAGGAATTTTACGGATCCTCGTTTCAATTTTTCTAGAATTAGTTATGATTTTCCGAAGTTAGACGAAAATCTATCCAAAATTCTAGACCAGCGTTTTTTGAAGAATTAAGGGTGATAAGTTGAGAAATAATCCTACCAAGGGTAAAAAGGGTCATTAGTGACTATGATACCTTCTAGAATATTATTTCTGAATTAATAAATGCGATATTACCATTATAGGGTAAACGTGATCACGGTCCGAACGACAGCCAAGGGCAGACGGAGGGGGGGCCAGGGGTGGCCCCCCCCCCTGAATTTTTTTTTTTAAATAGAGTTATGGGAAATAATTATAGGTTGTTGATGTGTCTGATTAGAGAAAGAGTGTTTTAAATCTTAGTGGAAGATGACTTTTTTTTGCTGCAAACAGAGCTATGGGAACACTGCAAGAGAAATGCATGACAAAATGTAAGAGTATTAAAATTTACTTTAATGAACTTTGAGAAGATCAATGATCTCATGAGCCAAAAAGAAGAGAAAGAAATGCAAATTTGTTGATAAATCTTATCCTAAAGATTTTACAGAACATAAAAAATTGCATTTGAAAATGGAGTCACAACATTTTGAGCTTGACATTTCTAAGCATCCAAATTTCATTAATTTGTCAACTACATATAAATTATGTTAAAGACTAGCAAGAACTGGAAAGTTCACCATTTACCTTCTTATTTATACTTACTCTTCCAGTTTCTACAGAAACTACCGAAACATCTTTTTTTTTTTTGTGATGAAGATACAATTCCTCGATAATTCTTTGATTACATACATTAAAAAAGAAATTGTTAGATTCAATTATAGATGAGTTTAACAATATAAAAACATGTAGACGAAGAGTCAAATGAAGTAATCTCAATTTCTATAATAAATTTCTTTCAATTTTTTGTATATTAAGTATGTATCATATTTCATTCAAGTACTTTTACTTATGATGCACCCCCTCTAGTTCTAATTATATGAACACTTTTATAGTGCAAATTACACTATAGAAGTGTTCCTATAATTAGGATCGGAGGTAGTAGTACTTTTTTATTTTCGCCCCCCGTCAATAAAATTCCTGGGTCCGCCCCTGACGACAGCGTACCGATATCGCCAACGAAGGTACGGACGCGTACTGTAACACTAACTTTGATGCTTATTGTATACTTATATGTGATAGATAGTCTGAGACTCTGTTTTTGAAAAGTTGTAGACTCTGTTTTGAAAGTTGTGCATACATACAGTTATATACGGGTTTTAGTCATGATAACGCCGTTGAGTTTTCCTAGCGCTGAGGACACGGATGTACAATGTGGCACTGGTGAATAGTGCAGACTGGTTTGATGTGAATATGTGGTGATATTGGAGTGACATGAATATGTGAAGGCTGTGGTTGTTATTATCTTGAGTATGTGAATATTGTTGTATTGTCATAAATATCTGTTATACATAACTAATACATAAGCATGAGGTTAACCGTTACCTAAGGTTCAATGGGAATTGAACCTCAGCTCTTACCATAGCTTCAGGGTCTGAAGGAGCTAGGACTAAGAGTAAGGATAGGCAGCACGCATGAGGACACGGGCGGAGGACGTGTTCCTTTATTTACATACTCTATTCGGATATTTGTACCACTGTATGTATAAGTATCCAGACTCAACAGCAGGGAATATATATCAGATATTCACTCTTTTAAATCTTTTCGATGCTCTACTCTGATTAAACTATTTTAAACTCTGATCAAATATTTTGAAAACGGATTTCAAAAATGATGATGTTACACTTTCTTTCACAACCACATAACTTATTTTTCTTTTAGAGACCACTCTTCTGACTAGTTCGTTGTGACTGCCTTCTGCTGGATCTTCCTTCTTCCATCTGCAATGGCCTTTGGGTGGCTGGAGAAGGCCAGCCACCACCCCTTTCAACATTCCTATCATTCTTATCCTGGGTATCACGTAGATTAATATAATGCAAATGATAGAATTTCCGTTTTTCTTCCTGATAGGATCTGAACATAGAAGTATCACCCTTAAATAATGCCCTCGTAACAACCCTTTTTTTCTTTATGTCATCTTCAATTTCATCTTCCTTCCTTCCTTCGACAAAATTTAAAGAGCCATAAAAATTAAATGGTAGTACCGTTGAAGATACCATTGCTAGCCGAGACCTCGCCTCCTCCTCCGCACGAACTCGCTCTTCCATGCGACTTGGTGAATAATCATCGAAACTTTTCCTTCTTTTAGCCGTAGGTGAGTCACCATGCTCCATCAACGCCTCTTTTGAGATGCATTGCTTCAACATGATTGATTAAGGCGCCCACCTCCATTCTAATTTCGGCAGTAATAATCTTTTGAGACCCACCACCTGGTAGGATATTTTCATCAGCTAATTCCACCAACAGGGCTTTCTTTTTGTCATCATTTTTAACTGTAAGCGATTGACCGGAGCCCAACTGTTAAGAATGTCTTGTACTAGCAATCCTTCTTGGCCCACTCCACCCATTCTTTCAAAAAATGCCCTCATCTCAGGGGTACAGCCCAAGCCCATTATCTGAGTCAAAATAAAACTATACGACACATTTTGATTAATATTGGTGAAATTATCTGAACCAATATGCCCTTTTGATCAAAAAAAATATGCCCTTTTGATGACATCAATGCATCTTTTGACCAAAAAAAACATCATTGCATCTCCCGTAAAACATCGAAAGTCATACTATTCACATTTGTTTTTTAAAAAACAGACATAAATAGTATTTTGGTAAAGGTATAAAAATACATATATATTTTATTCTGAGGAGCGCCTAACACCACGTGTTTTTTTATGTATAAAAATGCACATAAGTTTTGAAAATGAGGGCAAAAATATCATAGCCGTTAGATTCCTTTAACAAAGTTTATTTGCAAATGTGAAAATATCAAAATTTCCCTAAACTTTAAAAAAAAAAATTGCTCTCATAGTCGAGTCATCCTCTGCTTTTACAGATTTTGATTGGAGCGCCCTTCCTCTCCTTTTAAAACACTGCTCTTCACCATTGTCGTCTACACCATTTCTCACCCCATTAGAAATCTGGTTAATGCCATATCCACCACTGTTTATCACCATCTGTTGAGTCTGGATTCCATTTTCTTCAAATCCATTTCGCATCTAAGCTTTATAGTTATTATGGGGGACTGTATAGTAGTTGGTATGATATCGTTGTTGTTGAAGATAGCGTTCAGATTCTGATCACCATTAACGGTCTGAACATTAGTTTCTATACCATTACCCATGGAACCAGGTTTGATCTTCAATTTCTCCAGTTCATTAGGTACAGTTGAGTAAGTTTCTATAGCATTACCCATGGAACCAGGTTTGAGCTTCGATTTCTCCCGCTCATTATGTACAATTGAGTCTGAGGACACTACACGGTTTTCCAAATTTTCACCGAAAGAGCCGATTATGGCCTCAACATTCTCATTAGGTACAATTGAGTCCGAGGACACTACACGGTTTTCCAAATTTTCACCGAACGAGCCGATTATGGCCTCAACATTCTCATTAGGTACAACTAAGTCCGAGGACACTACATGGTTTTCTAAATTTTCACCGAAAGAGCCGATTATGGCCTCAACATTCTCAATAACAGCCATAATCGAAGAGATAGTTGCAGGAAAAAAGTTATCTTTTATTATATTTTTTGTGTGGCGAAAATTATCCTACAAAATTGATCACAAAATCGTTGTCAAGTGATTCAGTGAATAGGGTCAAAAGAATAACCCAGACAAAAACCCAAAAACCAAATTTCAAAATGATGACAGAGAATTCGTCGATGGGCTTGAAATGAAAGTGGGGTTTTGAATGGAGGGGTAAATGGCGACGGAAGCAGAGAGACTACAAGATAGAAAGGGAACACAATGGCCGATCCCAAAAACAAAAACTTGACCTTACCAACAATGAAACAACAGAATCGAAGCTTCTGTTCCATAAAGATCTGTCCTTTGAATCCTTTATCTCTTGGTGGTTGATGACGCCGAAAGCGAGAAAGCTTCTGGTAGAGTTGTCGCCGTCGTAGGTGGCTGAAGTTGCCACCGAAATCTGAGATGAAGAGGGAGCAACGAACGAATCGAAGAAGATAAGGGTATTTTAGGAAATTAGAAAACTTAGGGATTTTTATTTTTTTTAACAACGTGGGCCCCACATAAAAATTAACGTCAGTTAAGAAGATTTAACAGTCATAGTATTTTTGCCCTCATTTTAAAAGTTTATGTGTATTTTTGTACCTAAAAAAAATATGTGGTGTTGGATACTCCAAAGATAAAACATATGTGTACTTTTACATCTTTACCTATACTATTTTAATCTTCTTTTTTAAATTTTTTTTCCCTCTTTGGTACTACCTCTCACTACCACCCTACTTTTCTTCAGTGCCAACACTTCCCCTCCTCCCCACGCGCCCAACCTCCCCCAAACACCATCATCACTAGCGTCAGTGTTGACAACAACTGCACCTAACAGTTCAGGTCTCGCAGCTACTGTTGTTTTTCAAAGGCCGAGTCAGGTAGCTCACAACCTGGTTTATCAACGTTGCGGTGGCTTGGAGGTTGGCGGCGACGACTTCTAGGTAGTTGAGGTTGAGGAGGTTGAGGTCGCAATAGTCGTAAACTGGGGTCTTCTTGGCGCCAATGACTTTGTTGGTGTCTTTTACATGTGATTTTACGGTCTCTACTAAACATTTTCTAGAAGCCACGCAAGGTTGCTCTGTTTGACCAAGTACTATTAGAGTACTTATAGTCGTGAGGATAGAAGAAAAAGCATTGTGATTCATCAAACTTGGCTGCTGAAGTGGAAGTAGCCCAATCTAAAGCATGACAAGAAAGCAAAATCAGATGGCATAGCAAAAGATTGAGGGAAAATTACACACAGGTCCTAAGGAAGACCAAAACATACAATAAGGTCCCACAAAATGACCAAATTACACAGAAGTCCCCAGGGACTTCTGTGTAATTATTTCATATGAGTAAATTACCCTTTTGGATAAGGGAAAACACACGACTCTCAGGCCACCGATCTCTTCTCTCTCTCTGCTCTCTCACACTTTACTCTTCTCTCTCCCTCTCTCTTCTCTCTCACTCGCTCTTGCCGTTGCTCGAAGCCTCGCGTTCGCCGTTGATCTTGTGGTCGGGAATCTGAGGCCTCAACCTCTTCTCTCTCTCTGCTCTCTCACACTTTACTCTTCTCTCTTCTCTCTCCCTCTCTCTTCTCTCTCACTCGCTCTCGCCGTTGCTCAAAGCCTCGCGTTCCCCGTTGATCTTGTGGTTGGGAATTTGAGGCCTCAACCTCATCGACGCCTAAACCTTGCTTGAAGAATCATTCCCTCCCTCATCCCCGTCGGCTTAATCTTTAATTCTAAATTTGGTTGCTGTTATAGTATGGCATAGTGTTTTGTGATTTCGGCTGCCAATAATTCTTTAGAGTTGAATTGGTGGCTGTTGTTAGAGTTCTATTTTGGTAGAGTTTGATTCTGAAAAATGAATTGCTGGTTAATTTCAATTAGCTTTTGTTGTTGAATCTGTTGTTAGAACTGTGGAAATCTGATGCATGTGCACTTAGTACTATCATGTCTCACTTCCAGGGGCGATTAACAACACAAAATGCATAAATTAACCACAAATTGTGAAAACTTTGAATTTGTCATGTCTCACTTCCAGAGGCAATTAACAACACAAAATGCATAAATTAACCACAACTTGTGAAAACCTTGAATTTGTCATGTCTCACTTCCAGAGGCAATCAACAACACAAAATGCATAAATTAACAACACAAAATGGATAAATTAACCACAACTTCTGAAAACCTTGAATTTGTCATGTCTCACTTTCAGAAGCGATTAACAACACAAAATGCATAAATTAACCACAACTTGTGAAAACCTTGAATTTGTCATCTCTCACTTCCAGAGGCGATTAACAACACAAAATGCATAAATTAACAACACAAAATGTATAAATTAACCACAATTTTTGAAAAACCTTGAATTTGTCATGTCTTACTTCCAGAGCCGATTAACAACACAAAATGCATAAATTAACAACACAAAATGCATAAATTAACCACAACTTCTGAAAACCTTGAACTAACTGCGGTGATTTGCATTTTACAAATTTTCAAGGTTTTCATTTTGTGTTGTTAATTTATGCATTTTCTGTTGTTAATAGCCTCTGGAAGTGAGAGATGACAAATTCAAGGTTTTTCAGAAGTTGTGGTTAATTTATGCATTTTGTATTGTTAATTTATGCATTTTGTGTTGTTAATCGCCTCTGGAAGTGAGACATAACAAATTCAAGGTTTTCAGAAGTTGTGGTTAATTTATGCATTGTGTGTTATTAATTTATGCATTTTGTGTTGTTAATCGCCTCTGGAAGTGAGACATGACAAATTCAAGGTTTTCAGAAGTTGTGGTTAATTTATCCATTGTGTGTTGTTAATTTATGCATTTTGTGTTGTTAATCGCCTCTGGAAGTGAGACATGACAAATTCAAGGTTTTCACAAGTTGTGGTTAATTGATGCATTTTGTGTTGTTAATCGCCTCTGGAAGTGAGACATGACAAATTCAAAGTTTTCACAAGTTGTGGTTAATTTATGCATTTTGTGTTGTTAATTTATGCATTTTGTGTTGTTAATCGCCCCTAGAAGTGAGACATGACAGTACTAAATGCACATGCATCAGATTTTCACAGTTCTAACAACAGATTCAACAACAAAAGCTAATTGAAATTAACCAACAATTTATTTTTCAGAATCAAACTCTACCAAAATAGAACTCTAACAACAGCCACCAATTCAACTCCAAAGAATTATTGGCAGCCGAAATCACAAAACACTATGCCACACTATAACAGCAACCAAATTCAGAATCAAAGATTAAGCCGACGGGGATGAGGGAGGGAATGATTCTTCGAGCAAGGTTTAGGCGTCGTTGAGGTTGAGGCCTCAGATTCCCGACCACAAGATCAACGGCGAACGCGAGACTTCAAGCAACGGTGAGAGCGAGTGAGAGAGAAGAGAGAGGGAGAGAGAAGAGAGAAGAGTAAAGTGTGAGAGAGCAGAGAGAGAGAAGAGGTTGAGGCCTCAGATTCTCGACCACAAGATCAACGGCGAACATGAGGCTTTGAGCAACGGCGAGAGCGAGTGAGAGAGAAGAGAGAGGGAGAGAGAAGAGAGAAGAGAGAAGAGTAAAGTGTGAGAGAGCAGAGAGAGAGAAGAGATCAGTGGCCTCAGAGTCGTGTGTTTTCCCTTGTCCAAAAGGGTAATTTACTCATTTGAAATAATTACACAGAAGTCTCTAGGGACTTCTGTGTAATTTGGTCATTTTGTGGGACCTTATTGTATTTTTTGATCTTCCTTGGGACCTGTGTGTAATTTTCCCAAAGATTGATGCAGTATAAGAAATTAGAAAGAACAAATTAAATGAAAATACCTAATAAATCCCAGGGTTCATACTTGTAGGCGCCAATCTCATGAATGGTGTCGTAAATGGAAAGATTGTTAGCCTTCAATTTGTGGCGGAGCTAGTGACTAACGAGATCTCAGTCAGTCGGATGAAACCTCCACCCAACAAGCATAGGTTTCTCCGCCAGAGCTAGATCTGTTGAAGCCCTGGTTGTCTCGGCCATAATAACATAGGCGTCAGAAAGGGGAAGCCATGAATTTGAAGGATACTATGGTTGACGAAAGTGAGTCCGACTTGGCCAATCTCACCACCGTATCCATCCTTGCCGATAGAGATTGGTACTCTATCTCTGATGGCACCAGCATGTGATGAGACTCTGAGAGGCTGAGCTCCGGACAGTGCAGACTGTTGTCGAGGTAGTCGGCGAGGGGGTCATTAGCGGCAAAGCAACAACCTCTAGCCCTGGCGGTTGGAGATGGCGACGGCAGGCGGTGGTTGGAGCTATAGATGGGCATTGTTTGGCAAGTGACAGAATTGAAGAATAGGAAAAGAGAAAAGGGAAGATGGGAATGGGAAGGGACGAAGAGACGAGATAGAAGAAAATGAAAAAGACTGAAGAAATAGAAGAGAGAGAAGAGAGAGAGAGGAGAAGAAGAAAACGACGAAAATAAATCAAGAGTGAAAGGTTTTTTAGACAGAGACGAAAGGAAATGGTCTTGCACGATGCCCAAGACCATTGAAGCATATATTTTTTTAATACATTCAACGACGGTTTTTTTTTTTTAAAGGGTAAAGGTGCAATTTTACCAACAAACTATTAGAGAAAGAGCATCTGACACAATTAACTATTTTAGGTACCTTAAATACAAAGGAACAATTAAAAGAGGCCAAACAACACAACACCGTCAGTTTATAGCTAACAGACGTTTAGCTTGGTTGAGAGGATGACCTGGCGTTTTTTCATTTGCTTTCTGAGATGATGACCTCAGGCTTTCCTTCGATGATAGAGCTTCCTCCATGACTCAAATCACTAGTCCTGTTCCGTCGACGCAAGATTTCTCCAGTGATCCTGCCATATTGTTGTGGAATCTGCTTCACATTTTCTGGGGCATGCTCCTCTTTCATCGGTTCCTTGTTTGGCCTCGATGGAGCATCCTGGTCTTCATTATCTTCTAAGCTCCGGTGAAATACATCTTTATAAATAGAACTAAATAAGGGTTTGCTTAAATCTGCATCATTATAGCCTCCTACTGCCGTCTCATCCAGCGCAGCGTAGCTTTTATCCCCACTTAACTGTGATACAATCTTCAGAAATTGCGGAAACTTGCACGATATAAAAATCAAATATAACACTCCAATAGCAATCAAAAAATGAGACAATTTGAACCTCCTCGAATTGGGAGGTTCACTTTTGTGTCTCTTCATCTTTAATACCCTAATTAGACTACAATAACCCAAAACAAATTTTCCCTTAGACTCATGCACTACCTAACCAGAAGAAATCAAAACAAGTTTCCCAACCGGCAAAGCACGCACAAAGAGACAATGCTAGATCTTCAAAGCCAAAATACGTCCAACTATGGGGAAAAATCGATATAGTTAGGTATTGGACAATGGAAGTGGGTTTCTGGGCAAATATAGAAAGAACCAGAACTCCAAGGACGGAAAGATATCGAGTTCAGAAATGAACCAATGTTTCGATGCAGCAAGGAATCGCAAGAAATCCCAAAACAATCAGAGACGCAGAATCCTGAAAAATTCAAAATTCAGCCAGCATTTAACAGAAAACTCAAAATCCAGCACAAAAAAAGAAGCAATCGATGCCAAGATTAAGAAAAGCCCACGAAGAGAAACGCAGATTTTTGATCGCGGCTGAAGAAGCCAGAGATATGGGCAGCGTCGAAGGACAGAAAGAAGAAGTTGAAGAAGAAAGATGACGGGTATTAGCAAGAAGCGGTTCTTGTGGGTGATCCGACCCGACTTGGTGGCTTAACAAGACGAAAAGGCTCTGCCATTGGAGCTTGTGGAAGGGACGAGGGAGAGAGGGTGTACAGTAGCCAGGTCAGTGTCTCAGCAAGGTAAACGTCCATTAGCGATAAACCTGACGATGTTGTGTTTTTTTGGCCTCTTTTAATTGTTGTTTTGTATTTAAAGTACCTATAATAGTTAATTGTGTCAAATGCTCTTTCCCTAATAGTTTGTTGGTAAAATTGCATTTTCATCTTTTTTTTTTAAAGGTTGCACGATGCCCAAGACGACTAAAGCAGATTTTTTAAATACATCCAACGACGGTTTTTTCATTAAAAGGTTGAGCGATGCCTAAGACCATTAAAGTAGAACTTTTAATACATTCAATGACAGTTTTTAAAAAAACCCGAAAGGTTGCACGATGCCCAATAAAATTATTAAAGAATTTTTTTTATAGTACTTTCAACGATTTTTTTTTTTTTTTACAAAAACAGTCATTGTAATTTAATATTCTTTTTTTTTTCTTAACTTTCAAGAATTGTTTTTTTTAAGAAATAGTCATAAAAACTCATAAATATTTATTTTATTTTATTTTTTAGCTTAACTTTCGACAACTATTTTTATAAAAGGAGTAAATACCCTATTTGGTCCCTAAAAAAAACAAAAAACCCCATTTCGGTCCCTCAAACAACGAAAACCCCTTTTTAGTCCTTGAAAAAGACGAATTTCCAAAAAATGGACCCTATTTTGGTCCCTCGAAAATTTCCAAAAACCCATTTTTAGTCCATAAAAATATCCTATTTTAGTCCCTGGGGATGAAAAAGGGGTCCGTGTTTTTTTCCAGGAACCAAATAAGGTATTTACTCTTATAAAAGTCATTGAAAATAACCTTTAATAACTGTTTATTTGGAAACATTAGTTGAAAATGTAGCCAAAATTTCAAAAATGTCATTGTCTTCTTTTTAACTTTTGTTTTCTAAAAACGGACTTTAATTAGTATTGTTAAATTTACTTTTTGTAGCAGTTTTATTATATTTTTTTTATTAACTAATAATCTAATTTTCTTCTATGTTAACTATAATCTACTAGAAAAATTGCATTCAGTGAGTAAGAATCAGGAGATGTACAGGACCTTAGAGAAGGCCTTAGTTCCAGTTGTTCAAAATGTACTAATCAACGTTGAAAGGCCACTGGTTCTACCAACTAAAATTGCTCCAAGCCCAGTTTATGATGCAGGTAGTTGTATTGTTTTGCTGACTATATATCATAGTACTTTCTGGTTTATTAATTAATTTCCTTTTTTGGATTGGATTGCAGCAGATGGATTCCAGGGTTTACAACTTCATCTAAGTGAAAACTTACAAGTCCAGGCGACAACATCTATTATGAATGATGAGGAAGAAAGTAATATTTCTTTCCGAAGGAATTAATTTAATTTATCTTTTTTGCAAAATATGCGTCATTCTATTTTCTCTCTGTTTTTTACTTTAAAAAATGAACATGGTTGTTTAGATACTGGTTCTAAAGAGATGCATGAAACCATTCAAAGACCGTTTGGTTTAAAATGCGGAAGACACGTTAATCCCTATCTTAGTTCAGGACATAGATATTGATTAGTGCATTTTATACGTACATTTCGGAAGGGAAAATTTATGTGTACTTTGCCAAAATCTTCTCATTCTAATATTTTCATTTTGGTTTGTTTTACTTATTTATGTAGCTACTGGGATTCATGTGACGCATGAGAGAATTGTAAAACCATTAGTTCATGCACCACAAAAACGCTTGGGACATTGCCATAGTACAGAAGAAAGGTTTGATTTAATGAATACGGTTTTTTTTTTTTTTTTTGGTCTCCAAATTTGCCTTACCTGTTGTAAACTTATTTGTTATATTAATGATTCTAACTTTTTATTGTATGGATTGAAATCAAGCAGAAGAATTATATAACTCGGATATTCACCTTAGCAAGAATTTGTTCAACCAGACCATAACTTCTATGGCGGCAGACTATAGAGAAAGTAATGCATTTTTTTTTTTTACTCGTTGAAGGAAAAATTATTTCAATTCTGCAAAAAATCATTCAATTTTTTAATTTCTCTAAGAAATTATTTTCCAGCTGTTGGGACTCAAGAGACGTATAAATCCAAAAGAAGGTTATCATTTCCTGATGCTCAAAATGTATTGAGTCCAACCGTGGTTGATACAGGTATTTATATCATACTATTTTGTAGTCTTCAAGCTGCCATAATGGATCAAATACTCGTAGAAGTTTTTCCCATTCTTTTTTGTTTACTTGCAGGTTCTAATATTTTGTTTTCAAGATTATGCTTTAATTTAGCTCGCTTTACGTTATTGATTTAGTTATGTTTTATAACTCATTGATCTTCCTTATTTTTCCTTTTACTTAATTGATCAGCTGTTGATCCAGCTCCTACCCAAGCTTCAGAAGCTAATTCTCGTCAACAACACCAATAGCAGATGTTTGTAGTAGCTTTATGGAGTTGGACAGGTTGTTGCCATATTTGGAGGCCGGGTTGAAGTGTCATCCTCAAGTTCTTAATTGGCTCAACACAGAGCAACGAAGAGTGTTTGCTTCCTCCATCTTTTCCCTATTTGCTGAGATGACTCGCATTTTGAGGACCACTCGGAGAGGCCACTTGACAGAAGGTGATCGAAACTACATCACAAAGTGTTGCATTACTGTCTTAGAAGTGGTTGGCTTTGATGCTTCATGGCTGAGTTACGTGTATAAATGCGTTGATGAATGCGGTGATAATGCCGAAGACATCAAGAGGAAGGTTTAGGAGACTAAAGGTCAAGCTTCCAGTCTTGAAGCTCAGCTCGAGTCCATCAAGAAGGAGTTAGCATTGTTGCTTGACAAGGCTAGTAGTCTGGACGACTTCATTGAATTCTGAAGTTTTTTTGTGTAGTACTTTATTAGAGCTGTCTCCTTTGACTTTTTCTTTTTCTGCACTATATATTTACTTTTGTGTGCTGGTTTTGTGGTCTGTCTACGACACAATACTATAGGCAATGCTATATATCCTTCTCAGGGTACTATGTTAAATAAATACGGTTTTGGACTGTTGTGTTGGAGATTATTTTTGAGTCATAATCGAAAAGAAAAGAACACGTTAAGCATTTATTACCTTTTCTGTTCATTAGCCGCAATGAATTTTGCTTGTGCCTCATAAAATTAGGTTTCAATTTGCATTTATGATGACCGAATAGAATAGGCCTTATCAAATGAAGTTGGATATTCTACCTGAGATGTTTTATTTTTTTGAAAGATTAAAATATTCTGACCACCCTCTTGTTTTGTCTTAATTACATAGATCTCATCTCTATTTTAAAAACCCATAAAAACCTTTCTTAAAATTAAAATGTATATTACACAAACCTCTCTTATATAAATAAAATATTTTGACTACCTTTCTGTTTTACTTTAATTACACAAACCTCCCCTCTATTTTGAAAACATACATTTAAGTCCAAATGATTAACTATGTTAAGAATATTCTAAAAATATTCCAAAATATGTTTTTTAATTAAATTTTATATTAAAATAAAATCTATATATTATTTTACCCTTAATATTTAATCCCTAGTTTTACTTTTATATTTTGACTAATATTGTTTTAAATAATTTAAGAGTTTTTATCTTTACAAATAGCCATCTCTTTAATTATTTGAGCATTGGTTATATTATTTTACCCTTAATTAATACTTAATCCCTAGTTTTACTTTTATATTTTGATTAATATTGTTTTAAATAATTTAAGAGTTTTTATTTTTACAAATAATCATCTCTTTAATTATTTTAGCATTGGTTAATATAAATATCACAGACACACTTTATTCCCTCATCATAACTTTTAAACTTTGCAGATTGGTCCCTAGTCAAAACTTGCTTTTTGACCAGTAACCAATTAGGTTCTAACGCTGGAATGCTGGATACAGAGAACTAAAAACAGAAAATCAGAGTTAATGCTGGAAACATAGAGCTATAAACAGAAAATCAGAGTTAATGTTGGATACAGAGAGAGCTAAAAATAGAAAATCAGAGTTGCGCCACGAGCTTGAGTCCTGGAGATGGAGGCTTGAAAGGAAGGAATCAGGGGGAACGAGACGGACAACACCACCACCGTCGACAACTTCTCACCGTTAGCACCACACGCCGACCTTCTTCAACCTTTACCTTCTCCGGCTAACAGAGGCACTGCGAAAGACTGAAGAAAGACAAGCTCAAAATCGAGAGGGAGTACGGAAGACAGGCTGCAAGCTTCAGGAACCAGAGAACTTTACCGCCATTGCCGTTTCCTCTCCACCGTTGGAATTGCTTCGCCTTCACTTACCATCGCCAGCGACATCACAACTACAGAGTAGCGCAGCGACGAAATTGCAGAGAAAGTGAGAGCTTCGATCGGAGAATGGAGGACGAAGCTTTACTCGCCACCATCATCGCTCCCTCACCGTTGGAAGCACCACCGCCATCAGACCTTCCCAACAACTCCAACCATCTCCGTCAACTTCACCGTCGGCCTTCTCTATTTCCACCCTTAACCAATCATTCCATCGTCTCATCTCAGTTGCTTGATTCCTCTACCCTTAAATGTGATAGCCTCACTAGTTCCTTTCATTTTCTCTCAGACCCGACAGACTCATTTTTTTCATTGATTTGGCTGTTGGAATTTTTTAAATTAATATTAATATTAGTATATATTTATTTTCTGAAAAAGATTCAATTAAGTGGTCCACATTTATAGTATCTCAGGTGGTTCAAGATTGGGCCATTATCCCACTAACCTCTTCAACTGCCCATTATTTTGCACGATCGGCTGCCACCTCTGTGATGGGCAGAGTGGGATTAGTCCGTGCGTTTTTATTTTAAATATGGTCCCCTAAGTCTGCTCTCACAACGTATCATCATAGGACTAAAGTTCACACCATCTAAAGAGTGAGAGTGAGGACTTAGAAGGGCTATGAGCTAAGCTTTTCTTGTGACGTCGAATCAATGGCTGGAGGTATTTATGATCTACATTTATTTTTCCGCATTGATTTAAGTGTTAATTTACGTATTTAACATGTTTAGATCGCTTAATTTTCCAATATTTGGTATCAGAGCCAATATTTCTTTGTCTTGATTTTTGACCGATGAAATTTTATTTTCTTCAACTGCTTGGAGAGATTTGATGCATATATTTAATCTGGGTTTTTCTTTTCTGGATTTCATTTGAATATATGCATGCTTATTTCATCAGGAGAGAGGCGATCAATTTTGTTTTTCAATGATTGCCAACACTGTTTTCATTGTCTCTCTATTCATATTTCTTGAAGCTTTGAATCCTTGTTTCGAGATACATATTATATATCTGAATATGTTTTCAATCAGGATTTTCTAGAAATATTTTTCTGAGCTTTGTTCTCTGGAATAAATATATGTATCTTATTGATTCTTTGATCTGAGATTTTTTTCATTTAAAAACTAGTTGTTCTTAATCTCAATATGGGTTTCTTGGATTCTTTTAAGTTTCTTAACGTCACTTTTCATTGGAGAAAATAGAAGAATCCAAAAACCATTCTCGCTTTGATCTGTACCTGAAAATCTGATGTATGATGTTGATCGATTTAAGTTTCTCCTTTCAATTCCAGATATTTCTTTGGGATAAAGTGATCATTGTCTTCCTCAAATGAGCTTTAGATCTATGTTTCGAGATTTCATGCTTCTTGAAATTGTTCTCGAGTTTATGCTTGATGTTCTCTATTTGTGTTCTTGGATCTGCAAATGAAACCCGAGAATCCCTTTGGCTTTAATGCTTTCGGACTGGATGGAGTTTTGTTAATGCTCGCCTGCCTCGTTGCTGGAGTTCTTCATCAGCGACTCGAAGAATCCAAGGAACGCGATTTCATTTTTGGTTTCAAAATCAAATAATTCGTTTTGATTTTGAGTAGATCTTTGTTAGATTGTGCAAAATCTGTGTTCAGAAGCCTTTTTCCATGATTGCCGCTGTCGAAATCGTAGGATTTTGAGCTATCCGATCGCCTGAAAAATGCCATCGAGATTGCGGGTCACGGCAACTGGAACCGGGTCGTCTTGGGTTGGTGGGTCGGGTAGGGTTTGGAAACGGGCAGGGAAGAAGCTAGGAACGACGTCGTTTAGGGCCTGAGTGAAACGCTGCGTTTCACTTATTAGGGAGATGGGCTAGACGCGTGTTGGCCAAGCCTGTTTTGGCGTGTTGCTTCAGAACAAAAAAAAAAATAATAAAATAAAACCCAGAAGCAGTCTCACCGAGATTCGAACATGGGACCTGTGGGGTTCGTGAGTGCCTAAAGGTTGGCGCTCTACCAGCTGAGCCACGCGGTCATGTGTGGCTGATTATGAGGATTTATTTAATTTAAATTTTTTCCTGATGGGGACAAGGCAAAATGAAGATTTGCGTTGTGAGCCGAGACTTTTTCTTAGGTTACAAAATCATTATTTCTGTCATTCATTGAGCATTTGGCCCAAAAAACCTTGTGATTTAATTTCGATTCATTTTATCATGTTTTGGGCTCTGGACTGATTGAAAGAACATTTGTGTTTTAATCTTTGAAATTTTAATCTCCAAAAGTGAATTGTGGGTTAAATAATTTGCCCATTGTTTGCTAAATTAACTTCTGTTTTATGTATAATTTTGATTATATCACATTGAATTGTTTAAATTGGGAAAAGTTAATTTTGGCAACTTTCACATTTTGGAAAATTTTGAAAAGCTATTACTATTATTTTTGAGTTATTTAATTGTCTAAATATTTGGAAAAATTAATTCTAGACAATTATACATCCTTTTCAAATTGTTGAAGCCACACTTTAGTTCAATTATGCCAAAATTAATTCTTTAAACAATATTTGGATACATAAAACAGTGGGAGGATTTTTCTTTTAATTTGATTAATTAGTTAATCAATTAATCCCTCCATTAAGATGTGCATATATTGGATTTATTTTGAATGCACAAAATAGTTGGAGAATTTGTCTAAGATGATTATTTAATCACATTTTGTTGATTAAATTAATCAACTAAATTCTCATTAAAGATTTGTGCATATTTTGGAATCCAAATGCACAAGATTTTTGGTGATTAATTTTGGTGATATTAATTTAATCAAAGTGGGAAGATTGTACTTAGTCACTTATGTTGATTAAATTAATTGGTTCAGTCCTCTATGAAGCTGTGCATATATAAATTTGAGTGTACATTATTGATATTTGTGATTAACTCGCATGTTAGAGTGGTGGTTACAGTGCCCTCTTATAACAAGCATAAATAATCACATATGGTGAGTAAATATTTTTATTCACATTAATGATTTAGTTGATTAAATTAATTCAATTCAGATTTCTATTGACATTGTGTGTATGGTATTTAGATTGTACATATTTGATATTAGTGATTAGCATACATATTTTGCTTAAGGAATATCTACAATATCCTTATGCACATGTTGTATGCATATTTACCTTATCAAAATTAATGTCATATGTACAATCAGTATACACAGTGGTGTGATGTCTTTGTGATAAAGTGTGTAGAATCGAGGAGTAGCCAAAACAACCTCACTAGACACATACACTCTATTTTGTTCTAGCGAACAAAATACATCCCACAAAGGGTTTTAAAGACATCAATTATAATTAAATGTGCGGTTATAATTAATCTTTGCCCACAGGCAGATAATTATAGTCATCATAGTTTTAATTAGGATGGAATGGAATGGCATTATATTTTCTAAGTAGCCCACAGGTATTAGGGGATATAACTGCATTCTAGTTTCATTAATTCGAGATAAATTCATGCTATGCTAATGTCTTTGCCCACAGGTAGACTTTATTATACGAATTTATAATTATATGATTAACTGAGATAGAATATCAAATTATATTCTTAATGTACCCGCAAGAATTAAGAATAAGGAAATAACTTGATAATTTTATCATAAGGGTATATATGGATCTAATTGAATTACAACTTTAGCCCACAGGCAAGTTGTATGTCATTAGATTCATGTTTTTTAAGCATGGTTTACATTGGTAAATCATGATATGATTTATTAGTCTCAAATTTTAGTTATAAGCATGTATGTTCAATACTATGCAGTCATACAACCTGCAAATTTCTCTGATATGAAATGTAACATTCCTGAATTGAGGGGTGATAACTATAAGGTATGGAGAGAGGGAGTTCTTCTCCAACTCGGGTGGATGGACATTGATTATATTATAAGGAAAGACGAACCACCTTCTATTATTGCAACCAGCACTCCAAATCAAGTTGATCTTTATGAAAAGTGGGAGCGATCTAATCGCCTCTCAGTTATGTTCATAAAGACCTCAATCTTTGCTGGCATTCGTGATCTTGTCGAACAGCATAACAAGATTAGGTCACTCCTGAAGGCAATTGATGAACAATTTGTTACTTCAGATAAAGCATTTGCCCGCACCCTAATTATGAAGTTTTCATCCCCAAGATTCACTATAGTAAAAGATGTGTGTAAGCACATCATATTAATAAGGGACATTGTAGCTCAACTGAAGTCACTTGAGGTTGACATGTCTGATTCGTTCCTTATACACTATATTCTGAACACTCTCTCACAGCCATATAGACCCTTTAGGATATCCTGCAACACACATGAGGATAAATGGTCAGTCAATAAACGTTTGACCATGTGTTTCAAGAGGAGGGAAGACTGAAAATGCAAATGGGAGAATTTCTTGAATATGACTTGATTAGTGGGAGTGATTAATACAAAAAAAAACTTGTTTTGAAAAACATTATTCAAATACTCAATCTTCCACTTTAAGTTTAAGATTGGATGTTAACAATGTTCCTTCGGCCCAACCGAATATTGTACAATCAATCAAGATTTACAACCTGCTGATATTGATCCGGTAGATCTAGTTGTTGATGAGGAACAATAAGAAATTGTTGAGCAACCAGTTGAACAACAAGTTCCTCAAGAAAATAATGAAACAACATTAAGTAGATCTACTAGAACAGTAAGATCAGCGATACCTAATGAATATATTGTGTATCTACAGGAATCTGACTATAATGTACGAGCTGAAAATGATCTTGGAACATTTTCACAAGCCATGAACTGTAGAGAATCAAACTCATGGTGTGATGCTATGAAGGCTGAGATGAATACTAAGGCATCTAACAGAGTCTGAGATCTTGTTAAGTTGCCCAATGGTGTAAAAGCCATTGGATTTTAAATGGGTCATTAAAACAAAGAGAGACTCATTGGGAAACATTGAGAGATATAAAGCAAGACTCATTGCTATAGAATTCACTCAAAAGGAAGGAATCTAATACAAGGAGACATTTTCTCCTGTATATAAGAAAGATTCTCTTCATAGCATTCTAGCATTGGTTGCACATTTTGAATTAAAGTTGCAACAAATGGATGTGAAAATGGCCTTTCTCAATGGAGATCTAGAGGAAGAGTTTTACATGAAACAAACCATCAGGATTTTCCTCTAATAATGGTGATCATTTGGTGTGCAAACTCAAGAAATCTGTATATGGATCGAAACAAGCTTCCCATCAATGGTATTTAATTTTCATGATGTTATCTCTTCATTTGGTTGCGTAAAGAACATTGTGAATGAATGTATATACCAGAAGGTTAGTGGGAGCAAGACTTGTTTCCTTATTCTATATGTGGATGATATTTTACTTGCAACCAATGATAATGGTTTACTATATGAGGTGAAACAATTTCTTTCTGAAAAACTTTGACTTGAGGGATATAGGAGATGCATCATATGTCACTAGCATCAAGATACATAGAGACAAACATCAAGTATTCTAGGTTTGTCTCAAGAGACCTATATCAACCAAGCTTTGGAAAGCTTTCTGATGAGGAATTGTTCACCAAGTATAGCTCCTATTGTGAAAGGTGATAGGTTCAATTTGAACCAATGCCCAAAGAATGACTTTGAGCGGGAACAAATGAAAAACATTCCTTGTATTTATGCTCCGGTCTGCACAAGACTTGACATTGCATTTGCTGTTGAAATGCTAAGGAGATATCAGAGTAATCCAAGTACAAACCACTGGAGAGCTGCAAAGAAAGTATTGAGATACCTTTAAAGGACTAAAGAGTACATGCTTAAGTACAAACGAATCGATAATTTGGAAGTGATTGGTTACCATGATTCAGGTTATGCTTGCTGCATTGACTTAAGAAAATCCGCTTCAGGATATATTTTTATGCTAACCAATAGAGCTGTATCATGGAGTAGTAAAAAGCAATCTTTAATTGCTACTTCCACTATATAAGTTGAGTTTATATCTTTTTTGAGGCTACCTCCATGGTGTATGAATGAAGAGTTTCATTTTTGGGCTTAGAATTATGGATCCAATTTCTAGGCCAGTGATGAGGTTATATTGTGACAATTCAGTTGCTGTTTTTATGGCTAAGAACAATAAGGTGGTAGTCGAATCAAGTATACCGACATTAAGTATCTAGCCATAAAATGCATGTTAAAAATAAAATAGTGGTTATTGAATACATGAGCACTGAATTGATCATTGTTGATCCTTTAACTAAAGGCATGCCTACATTGAAATTTTAGGATCATGCAGAAAGAATGGGACTTGGTTCATTTATGTGATTTTCGTTGTAAGAACGATAATATTTATGAAACTCTATTTGCGATATTTTCTCATTCAGTATTGCGCACATATTCATTTTGAGAAATATCATTAAAGTTTGGACCTAGAATAAACATGAGGTTTATTCATTAAGTCACATGGACTTGGGAAACATGATGCACTGTGATATATGGAAAATAATACTTGCTTTAAGAGGACCTATCGCTATGATCCATGCATTTTGTTTTTCACATGGTATATGATGAGGTGTGTGGACCAAGTGGGAGAATGTTGGAATTTTTTCAATTAATATTAATATTATTATATATTTATTTTTTGAAAAAGATTCAATTAAGTGGTCCACATTTATAGGATCTCAGGTAGTTCAAGATTGGGCCATTATCCCACTAACCTCTTCAACTGCCCATTATTTTGCACGATCGGCTGCCACCTCTGTGATGGGCAGAGTGGGATTAGTCCATGCGTTTTTATTTTAAATATGGTCCCCTAAGTCTGCTCTCACAACGTATCATCGTCCGACTAAAGTTCACACCATCTAAAGAGTGAGAGTGAGGACTTAGAAGGGCTATAAGCTAAGCTTTTCTTGTGAGATCGAATCAATGGCTGGAGGTATTTATGATCTACATTTATTTTTCCGCATTGATCTAAGTGTTAATTTATGTATTTAACATGTTTAGATCGCTTAATTTTCCAACATTGGCCACATACTCGTTTTTTTCCTCATGGATTTCTACTATGGTGTACAAGTTGTGGATATGATTACGTTCATTAGCTAATTCCCTGGTGGTGTTCTTGAGCTCGAACTTCTACGATGGTTTTTCTATCATTCTATTAGACTGAGTTATATATTTAGATGGCTTTAATATTTGTATTTGAGATTGAATTTTGTAGTGTGAAAAAATATATATATTTGAATTTTTTTATGGTTGTAATATTATATTAAGGGAAAATTATAACAAAGGACCTAAGAAAAATAATATTTATTAAGAAGGACTATAAAAATGGTAATTATTTTGAAGGACTAGAAATTAAAACATTAAAATAGAAAGATTAAATTGCCCTCGGCTAGATTTCCTATATTCTCTCTAACTAAATCAATATCTGAAACGATTGATAGATAATATATTGAGTTATTAATGGTGGAGAACAATAACAAACATAAAAATATGTTTGTAGAAGATTATAAGAGAGACGGAAAAGAAAGTCACAGCCACTATTCAATTAAAGTTGTGACAAGAGTGCAGCGCATAATCATGGGCATCTATTTATACCAATCTTCAATAACTTGAGCCATTACGGGAAAATGTGAATTAAAAGAATGAGTGATATCAAGTTAGAGAACTAAGATGATGAAACTGTATATATATACTGAATCAGGAGGAGGAGAGTGCCAAGGGCTGCAAGAGGAATTTTGGACGAGGAGTGACATAGACATAGTGAATCAAAAAAGAATAAGGGTAGGAAGAAGCAAAGAATTGGGGCAATTATGAACGATGCTGGAGACTGGGTTGAGGATCATGACACGGCCAAAATGATGGCCCATGAATTTTTTCTTAATCTTTATACCCGTGATGCCTCTCTTAAGGACCTTAGCGGATTGTGCTCTGACTTTCCTTCTTTAGGTACTAATGATCTCCGCTTGTTGTCAACAAAAGTCACCAGATTGGAAATAAAAAACGCAACATTCGCTATGGGAGCGTTTAAGGCTCCGGGTCCTGACGGCCTGCACGCCCACTTTTTTCAAACACAGTGGAATGTGGTTGGGGATAAAATTTGTGCTTTCATAGACGACTGCTTCAATAACCCTTCCAATATGACAAGTATTAATAAGTCTAAGATCGTGCTCATACCTAAGGTGGATAACCCCTCATCGTTAAGAGATTTTCGCCCTATTTCCTTATGCAATGTCAGCTTCAAGATCATTACTAAGGTTTTGGCGAATAGATTTAGGAGCATAATGGACAAGCTTATCGGTCATGAGCAATGTAGCTTTATTATGAACAGATCCACCTGTGATAATATTTTAATTGCCCAGGAAATCATACACTCAATGAGAATGAAGAGCAGGAAGAAAGGATTTATTGCAATCAAAATTGATATGGAAAAAGCTTTCGACAGGCTCGACTGGAGATTCATTAAAAATACCCTCACGTCCTTGAATCTGGAAAGAAACCTCATTGAGCTCATCATGGCTTGTATGTCTACTGCTTCTATGTCCATCCTCTGGAACGGCGATGAAAGTCTGAATTTCACCCCCTCTAGAGGTGTTAGACAAGGAGATCCATTAAGCCCATATATATTCGTCCTCCATATAGAACGTCTTGGTCACCTTATTAAAGCAGAGTGTCAGGCTCGGCGATGGAAACCTTTTACCTTCAAAAGGGGAAGCCCTCAGATCTCCCATCTGTTTTTCGCCGATGATCACATTCTTTTTACTGAAGCTTCCGAGAGTCAAATGACTAAAGTGCGTAGGGTGATGCAAATCTTTTGTGAGGTCTCCGGCCACCGAATCAACTTGGAAAAATCAAGAATGTTTTGCGCTGCTAGTGTTAACTTTAATAGAGCCATTGATCTAAGCACAATACTTGGGATTGGAATTACCTCTGATCTTGGAAAATACTTGGGGGTGCCTATTATTCATAACATAGTAACAAAAAGTACATACCACCCCGTTGTTCATAAGGCTCGGAAAAAACTGTCAATGTGGAAAAGCAAGTATCTAACTATAGCTAGTCATTCTGTCCTGATCAAATCTGTGCTATCCTCCTTACCTAGCTACTACATGCAATTGACCCTCCTCCCCATTTGTATCATTAATGAAATTGACAAGATTTCGAGGAATTTCCTCTGGTCTCAAGACGAGGATGCTAGGAAAATGCATCTCATTGCCTAGGACAAAATCACTCAAGCCAAGAAGGAGGGGGGCCTTGGTCTAAAAAATCTTCGGCGTCATAACAAGGCATTTATCATGAAACTATGTTGGAGCCTTTTGACGAAAAAGCATGCACTTTGGTCCGATGTCTTTTGTCTAAGTATAATTGTGGAGATTTTCTCGTGCCCAAAGTCATAAGGAAACGCAACTTATCCTCTGCATGGAAAGCCATTGTTGAAGTTTGGGAGAAATTTATTAGTGGAATTGGGAGGAAAGTGAACAATGGGGCTGCGACCAAATTCTGGCTTGACCTCTGGCTGCCTCTTGATCGTCCACTGCTAACTTTTGTTATGGATCCATCCCTAATTAATGTTGATGAGACTGTGCAGGAGCAACTCTCGATTCAAGGAAACTGGAACAATAACAGATGGCGGGGTGTCCTCCCCTCTCATATCATCAACATTATCTCCAGAATTCAGCCACCTCGTTCTAACTTCCCTGACTGTTTTACGTGGAGACCAGCAAAAGATGGGTGCTTCTCTGTCAAATCTGCCTATCTCTACTTATCTGACCAGGGGGAAGCAAGTAGGAACAACTTCTGGTCTCTGATGTGGAAATGGCAGCTTCCTGAAAAAGTCAAGTATTTTATGTGGCAAGTGGGTCATGAAAGACTTGTCACTAACTCTCACAAAGCTAAAAGAGGTCTTACAAGTGACACTCTTTGCCCGTTTCATTGTAATAGTGAGGAGACTGTTATCCACATTATCAGGGACTGCCAAAGAGCAAAAAATCTATGGAAAGAAATTCTCAAAACTGACTATTTTTCTGAGTTTTTTGTAGGGAACTTGCAGGTTTGGCTCAATTGGAACACCAATCACAACCCCGCAAAAGGAAGATTCCAGAATCTCTCATGGCCCAGAGTTTTCAGCTTGGCGTGCTGGATCATTTGGACATCTAGATGCACCTTCTTATTTCAAGGCGAAGCCAAAGATACCAGGGAGATACTCCACTTGTGTAATTATCTTCTTATGGAAAAGTCTCATAATAATACCTTATCCCATCAAATTTTTCAAATTGACAAGTACGAGGAGAGGTCCTGGACCCCCCTCCTGCAGGCGTAGTTCGAATTGATGTGGATGGTTCTGTGCCTCAGCAATTCGAGGCGGCTTGTGGAGGAGTCATCAGGGATTCTGAAGGACACTGGCTGATGGGGTTTTGTAAATCCCTAGGTGTACATTCTGTCATTGAAGCAGAACTGTGCGCCATTCTGTTAGGACTTAAGTTGGGCTATCAGATGGGATTACAAAAGATCCTTCTCTACTCTGATTCGCTTGACGCTGTTAACATCCTCATGCGGGACAGCTGTTATGACGATCATCCCTTAAGAGGCATTATCAGAGATATCAGAGACCTTTTCCTTTGGGATTGGGACGTTAAGATCTACCATACCTCGCGTGACAACATCGTCTGTGTCGACTATATGGCTAAAGAAGGGCATAATGCTTCTGTTGATGAGGCGTCATTATGAGGCCCACGATACCTAGAGGATGTCTACACATGGCTTTGAAGGACCAGCTGGCTTTCCGTCCATCGCTCATTTTCCATTTCGATGTATTTTTGAGCTAGACTTTCATAGTTTAGTCTCTTTTTTATCTTTTCAAGCTCCGGCTTACTTGTATTTTCCAAAAAAAGAAAGAAAGAAAGAAAGAATAAGGGTATTTGAATTTGTCTTTATTTATCATTGCCCATTAATTATTCTAGATTTTGATTTAGTTAGAGAGAATATAGAAAATCTGGATAAGGGCAATTTAGTCTTTCTATTTTAATATTTTAATTTCTGGTCCTTTAAAATAATTACCATTTTTTTGTCCTTCTTAATAAATATTATTTTTCTTAATTAGGTCCTTTATTATAATTTTCCTTTATATTAATTAGTGTGTTATTATCTAGTAAATATGGTTGATTTATGTCTTTGAGAGACAGCTTAGTACTTAATTTCAAAAAGACTCATATTGCATTGTTCCAATTTTAATTATATATTAAATGGTTTTAAACAATATTTCAAGAGATAGATGTTAGCTATGATTGTAGTAGCTACTTTTAATTGCAAATATTGAACTCAAATGTTATCTTGAGGTTTTTATTAGGACTTAATGAATTTTAACTCACACTTTTTGAGCAAGAATAATCATTTCTTCATTACCAAGAGCATTCATTTTTTCATATTTTCAATTTCATACCATTTCATTCGCTCATTCACCATTTTTATGAAAATATCAAAAACAATAGTTACCATTTAATTAAATTGCATTCCAAAGGCCAAAACCAATTTTCCCTTATTATCATTGCATTTTCATGGTATTTAGATTACATATGAATTAATAAAATACTCCTCGAGAAGAGAAAAAAACATTAGGTTTGCCTATATATAATCCTTAATACTAGGACAATTCATCTTTGTCCTTCAGTTAGGTGACAGTAGGACTCTTTTGATTAATTTGTACATTAATTTGGCTTGTGTGTGTGTATTGTTTTAGCTTCTTTTCCATTAATCTGAATTTTGTATGAATACAAAGGGAGCAGAGCAGATACTCTCAGTATCTGCTCTCTCCTCATCCCTCAGTATCCCTTAATCTTGGCCGTCTAATATTTGATCCAACCGTGTAGAAAAGGACACCTCATACTTTTTAAAATACCGCATGCGGTAAATATGAAATTTTGAAATTCTCTCTCTAGGCGGTTAGATCAAAAATTGGACGGCCGAGATTGAGATACTAAGAGATACTGAGGTGGTTGATTCTGAGACAATCCGGACCAAAATACAAACATATACACACTTTCACGATTGTCATTGAGAAGTTCTTAATCAATACGTCAATATTATAACTCTGCATACTATCAGAAGAATGAGCAAGAGTGAACACATACACTTCACGCATCCTCCTGGATGATCACTAAATTTGTTAATTAGATTTTTGTTATCATAGCTCTATAGTACTTATATTCTTTTATCTCGAGTTATCAGAGACATTTTACCTCCACAATTTTTTGTTTTGTTTTAATTCTAATTCCCTGGCTCATTACGACAGTTCTAAAAAATAATAATAAATTAGAGAGATTAATGATAAGAAAAGAAGTGAAAGTAAAAATGGAATGCAAAATGGATTTTTTTTTTTTTTTAAATATTTGAAATGCTACAAGCCTCAATATTCTTTGTACATAATAATAACAAAGTCAGATATAATTAATAACGTTTTATAATTTTTAACTAGTAGCCATCGGAGTTCAAAATGATTGAGGAGGAAGCATATACTATTACTAAAATATGCAAGAAATTAATTAAAATGAACTGATTATCAGTGCTATACTAGTTGATATGGATAAATAATTTATATATTCATCTCGTGTTTTTATTTCAATTTGTTTAATTAACTGACCAGGCCACCACCCTTTTGATTATGAGTATCTTTCTTTCTTTTTTTTCTTTTTGTACACCTTTGTACGTACAGTATATGGTTGATGAGTTTTACGAAGATCGTGATTAATTAGGTTATAAATTAATTAGTACGGAAAGTGATTAATTAATTAAGTGAAAGTAGGAGTAATTCAAGTATTCGACTAAGTATGTTGTGTTCATTGGCATCAAAACGACAGTGTTCCCCTAGAGACGCATTCATAAAGCGACAACCGTTTTGATAATGATGACATGTGTTCTGGATTTCCACAACTTCTATCCCCCTCTTTCAACATTATACCATTATATATGTTAATTTATTACCATTTTATTTAAATGAATATATCCGCATTTTCTTCAACTTTCGAATATGTAAATCCGCTTACAAAATTTTATTTAATTAAATTTATTGGCTAGGACATGTCTCCAAGTTCAAAAAGCTCTTACATAAGTCATTATGGATTGCTCATTAACAAGATCCTTA
This sequence comes from Acacia crassicarpa, assembly GCA_034222035.1. Taxonomy (NCBI): domain Eukaryota; kingdom Viridiplantae; phylum Streptophyta; class Magnoliopsida; order Fabales; family Fabaceae; genus Acacia; species Acacia crassicarpa. The sequence continues at coordinate 46,381,438 of JAWXYG010000006.1, read as the reverse complement.
CTCATAAGTGTAGTTTGAAACAATAACCTTATATTTATGAGCTAATCTCTTTTGCCAACTGGACCAGTCTTTTTTGGTGCTCTACTTCTCAATACACTTGGAATAGAAAGTATGGGCCATACTTATCATGTACCTCCAGTCCTTTTTATAAGAAACTTTATTTTTATTGAGGCTTGTCCTTAATATAAGAAATTTTTTTATCTTAGAATTTAAACTACTTTTTTGTTTTCTATCGCTATTAAATATATGATTTTATATTAATAAACCACTCATTCTCTTTTATTTAATCATTTATTACACATTTTCTCTCATTTTTTCTACTGATTCTTTCTTATATTCTTTACTTATTATCTATCATATGCTTTTTTCATAAATAAATAGGGGCATATTTAAAAAAGACATTACATTTTTTTCCACATTTATTTTTTTCAACTAATTTTAACTGCCAATTCATTTTGCACAATCTAGATATTTTTTGCTTCTTCTTGTTTCTTTTATACACTTTTTCTTTTTTTATGCTTACCCGGTTTACAAAAACCTTCGGTTCCTATTAATCCAAATTTGCCTTGAGTCGGGCCTATGGCAGTGGGCAGTGGCGGAGCCAGGAATTCATATTTGTGGGTGTACAATTTGTAAAAGGATTTGGGGGTTCGGGGGCAGCGCCCCCAAATTTTTTGTTTTTAAGAAAAGTTTTAAATGCATTAAAAACTTGTAAATTGAAGTTGTTTCCATTCAATCCAATTCAATCCAACCCAAACAAAACAAACAAACTCCCAACATGCGTATGATATGAGTATGAATCAGTTAAAAACAAATTCCACCAGCTTCTTTTCTCCCAAAAATTTCAAAACATATCCTTAAAATTTGGAGAATTAGTGAGACTTGAAGAAAGAAAAGGAATATCTGCAAGCTCAACTCTAAAGAATAGAATCTAGCAAACTCAATCAACTTTTCTTTTAAATCTCCACATAACATTTTAAGGCCTTGTACCTAACCTCTAAAAGTTATACTTCACGTTTAATACACAGGTTTTCTACAATTTCAGCTATTGACATAAGAAATAGGAGTTGCACATATATCTTACCTCAGATGCAATTTGTGAAGGAATGAACATCTTCATCCTTCCTCATCCTTGGAGCACTGAGAATTACAATTAGATGTTGCCTCAATATCTGGTAGGTTTGGAGCAAAACCTTAACCATATTACAAAGGACAGGTAAGTGACAGAGCACCAATCCAATTAATCCCTCAAAATCATCTTCAACACATGTCAAGAATCAACAACTAAACCGACATTAACAAGAAAGAGTGACAATTATCTTTTTGTTCACAAACTAGAAACAAATAAAAAAAATCTAGAAATTTAATTAAAAAAAAGGGGGAGAAGATTGTTAAATGATTTCATGTGATGTCCCAGCAGATAATGTAGCCAATACATTGCTTTCAGGTTCACAATTTCATGGAAAACATTTATCACCTGTTAATCATGAAGCATTACTTGAAAATTTTAATGGGAATGTCATCAGCTGATCATATCTAAATGAGTCAGTGAGATTTAATTTCAATTAGCAGGGGAGAGGAGAGAGGGGAGAAACGGAGGATGAAAGCAAAGAAGAAATAACAACTACTTGGAAAAATTAAAAGCAAGGATATGAACTCATTAATAGACATTGCCTCCACTAGTAGGTGTCATTAAAAAAAAAAAATCTACAGCTAAATCACAGTGTGAAATGGGAAGTTCTTCTTCGAATACAGGAATCAATCTCTCACTTTTCCTTATAAATCCCAAAAGAAAGAAGACATTGACACAAACGTGGTAAAATTACTGTGGACTTGAAAAACATGGAACATCTAAAAACGAGAAAGACAATTGCCTTCTCGACCGTATATTTTCTACCAGGGAAAAAAAACAGAGGACCAGAGGAGTAAGAACAAGAATGAAGAGTACCCCACCTGAAATAATAAAGTAGACGTATCACGTTTTCTCAGGTGCCAATCAATGGAAGTATGGAACCGTTTCAAGTAGCTCAAAAGAGTGTATTTCAATTCCATTGCTTCATTTCCTCTATCATTACGCTAATAAAAGCTTTAAAAAGCATGAAAAAGCAGGGGGAAAATTACAATAAAATAAAACAATTACCAATCCAATCTTCGAGCTTGCATATGAGAGGATCAGCGTTGCAAGAAGCATCGACGTCGATTAGATCGGAGGAGGAGGATGGTTGATTGGATTTGTTCCGGTGAGAAAGGAGACGAGAAAAAGAAGAGAAAAGGTTAGGATTCGAACAAGAGAAAGAGGAAGTTGGAGTGAAGTGAGGAAGATGAAGGCTAGGAAAAAAATATATATTTAACTAAAACATTGTTTGAGCTAGGAATCGATCAGGGGACCTCAAAGGCTCACACACTAGTGTGATAACCAACTACACTACCTATACAAGCTGATACGAATTCCTTCAAAATATATATATTTTTCAAGAATTTTGTGGGTGCACTTGCCCCCATAAGCACAAGTGTGGCTCCGCCCCTGGCTGTGGGGGAAGAGCTCCCAACATTATTTTCTCCATATCTGATATGACAAATTTTAATATAATATACATTAAAAAAATAGGTTTACTATCAATTGAAATTATTACTTTTTATAAAATGATTTTTATCTTAATATATAGGGTGAGCATAGTAACACTCACAGAATGCTTTTTTTCTTAATTTTCGTGCCCCGGAACAAAAATGGATAGGAATTGTGTTTGGTAAATCCGGTTTTTTTTTTCCCTCCCGGGATGAACCGTTTATTTTTTGTGCTGGGAAGTAAAAAAACTAAAAATTTTGGCTTCTCTATTTCAGAACAAAAAATCAGAATTTATTTTTCGCTCAATCGAAGTAGAAATTTACCCTCGTTTACCACCACCACCACCGTTGGCACCCCCAACACCACCGCCACTGCCCCAACACCACTGCTACCGTCACCGCCACCACTACCACCACCGCCCCACCACCCTGCCACCGCCACCACCACCAGCGCCGCCACCGCCCCTCCACCACCGCCCCACCACCACCACCACCGCCACCGCCACCGCCACCACCACCACCACCCCACCACTGCCACCGCCACCGCCGCCGCCCCACCACCACCACCACTGCCGTCGCCACCGCCGCCAGCACTGCCACCACCACCACCCCACCATTACCACCGCCATCGCCGCTACCACATAAATAATTTTTTGAATATAAAAATTACATAAATAATTTTTTTAGGAAATTTAAATTTAAGTTTATTCGTAAAGTATAATAATTATATTAATTATTAAAGAAAAGGACAAAATGGTGAAAAATAACTCATTAATCTTTCATCTTCCTCCCTTACTATTTTTTTAACTCCCAAACAAGGGGAGGAAAAATGTGTTACCAAACGTAATTCTGATTCTCGGAGTAAAAATAAAATGGGTTAACAAACATAATTCTGATTCTCAGAACTCTTCCAAAATACAGAATCAGAAAAAACTGTTTCATCTCAAAAACAATGCTGGACAACAGAATGGTTGCCATGCACACACTGTTATAGACTACCGATTTAATTTAAATACTCATCAATTGCAATTATTGATAGCATAATTAATGTCAATTTTTATTTAAAGCAATCGTATTATTATTTTTAAAAGTTGAAGCAATATATACTAGAACATTTTTGTATTACACCCAACCCCCATGATGTGTTAAAGGGAGTTCGCAGAAGCGAATGACCATTTCAAAAAAGAAAAGCATAAAAGACATAGAATAGTGTGAAAGAGCATGAAATATGTCTGGAATCCAAATATTAATCATAGGCCCTTCCAATGAAATGAATTGATTTTTTTATATATTTTTTAAAAAAAAAAAACCAGTGAAATGGATGAAAGAATCTTGGTGGGCAAACCATAAAAAGAAGGCGAGAGAAACGAGGAATCCGTATTTTACTTGATTTTTTTTTTTTTTTGCTCAGGTATTTCGAATGGGAGACCTCAGTGTAAAAGATCAGGGTAAACGCCAACTATGCTACTCAGGAAGTTATAACGAAGTTCCTTCATAATATACATATATTTTAAAAATTTTGTATTTGCACTTATCCACATAGACACTAGTGCGGCTTCGCCACTGCTTGTACCAGTTCTCCCAACGTAAACTATTTGTTGGAACATATTTGGCCAGAATTAATAAGCAAGTACGATGACGTTAACCATAGGGGAGGTGGTGGTGGAGGTTCAAACATGGAAGGTTGGGGTTGGTTTCAAAGACATAACTCTATATATAATACAACCTGGGCAGAGAGAGAGTGGTCATCAAGAAGAGGGGCCACACCAATCAATGAACTCTTCCTTGTTTATAATACTCTTGTGGTCCTATAACTCCGTAAATTTCAATTTCTTCAGAGTCTACCTGGCTATTGCATTAGAAGACAGAAAACCCTGCAAGGCAGTACGTACAAATCAATTTAATGACAATTGTATGGTTGCATGGAATTTGCAAAACATTTGAAAAGAATCGGATTTAGTGTTTAACTCAATCAAGTAAAATACGCCTAATAACTTTTTCTAAATATCCTAATAACTGTTGTAGAAAGGTGAGGAGCCAACATGCTTGAAAGCAGTGTGGGAGCTAATGGAAATATTTTATGCAGATCAACAATCTCAAGCACGGCTACCTGAAAGGGTGTGTTGATTATCTTTTTGACAATATGCCTAATTTATGGAGTCAAATGTCTTCTGGCTGGCATTAGAATGTATGTGAGACGATTTTTAATGGACTAGCTGAGAAAACTACTATTTTGATTATAATATGATGTGATTGAACAAATACTTCATGATGGATCTAAAGAATTGGCTCAAAATGAAGCTGAGTCTTCAAAGTATGCGATATCGAATGAAAGAAAGGTAGGTTACTCTAATTAATTTATGCCCTAATATGGTTTAGTCATCTGCTAGACTGAAAACATCTGATAATATCATGATTGTATAACATCTGGGTATCTGTATGTCATGGGATTAGAGTACATTGTTTTGTTTAAATTGATTTTCTGGGAAATACTTTTCAATTGAACCTCATTTTTTTGTCGTAAACTTTATGAAGAAATGGGTTGCCTTTTATCTTCCTTAAAAAAAATAAAAAATAAAAAATCGGGGGCATCCCACTACTAATTGTACACCCACAAATATTAAATCCTAGCTCTGCCACTAAGTACAAGTGATGGTTTGATCGTTGAATAACTAGATTAATGTACAACACACACCCTCCTCTCAAATTCAAAATTACTTGGATTATAGTAGTGGTGCTTCGCACTCCTACTTTTCCTTTTTAAATAAATACTAAAGTCAATTTATTAATAAGCAATCATAAAAGTATACAAGCGATCCTACTAATCCTAATCAATCTCCACCTCATACACACAATTAGGTGTGGTTATTGATAAAAACACAAAAGTTACTCTTCACATTATTAATTTATTATATGGGAGCTTAGATAAGTTGTTAGAGGAAAGAAGATTCTCCCTATACGACTATGAAGAAACAAAGTTTGCCAATCTATGTATAATCAATCTAGCATTGTCAATGACATGCTTCAATGGGGTATAAAGAGCACTTTTTTCACCATAATTAAAGGAGTAGACACTATCGCTTTGAGGAAACACACGAGATTGAACCCATAACCTCTCACTTACGTACATGGAAACTCTCATGTCACTAAACTACAATGACATTGGCCGAAAAACAATATTTATGTACCCTTTGTTCCAAAACAAGTCCTTTCGTCCTTATTGGCGGATCTTGGGATAAATGTTTGAGGCAGTTAAATGTATACTCATTAATTAATTAAAAAAAATATTTGGAGAAGTCAAATGTATAAATTTTTGGAACAAATGTATAAAGTTTTGGACTAAACGTATAAATTTTGTATAAAAAATCTATTTTATATTAAATATTTAGAACTTTGTTTTTGGGGGGGGCCATGGCCCCCTCTGGCTCTTGAGAAGTTCCGCCACTTTCGTCCTAGATTTGTATTCAATAGTGAAATAAAAAACACAATGTCCTAATGAATCAGTATCCAAACAGGCATGAAACAAACGACCATTAGCATTTAAATTATCCACTTCCTCTACCGAGTCAAGCAATTTACAACAAAGAGTCACCCCAATATCCCAATAGATGGTACAAAAAAGGATTGACCATTTGAAAAAAAAAAAAGAAAATTGGTATAAAGCTGGCCGGTTTGATGTTTCAAGTTCCATTTAACCCAAATCTGCTCAGAATAGAGAAAAATGGCCAGAAGTCGGTGGATTGCATGGGAACAGAAACACAAATTGGCCAAAAATCAGGATTTTTCTGAAAATTAAATAGAAATACAATTTTATATGTATAACAGATTTAAGGCCAGTGACAATATGACACGTGGGTGTCCATTTTAAGATAAGAGACGACATTCTAGTACTTCTCACAAGACAATGAACAATGGCTTGACTGAGAGAGCAGTAAATAGAATGTGAAGAACGAGTGACAAAAAAAATCGAACTTTAAAGGAACACAACTAAATTTTTCTTTTTTCGGGAGAATTAAGAAGATAATGAAGCAGGCTTGACTCAATACTGTGAATACTGACTATAGAGTTACCACCACAGCTCCAGATTTTCTGCCAAATCAAACGTTTGATTTGGATTGTTTTTATGAAATTTAGCTTATATCCAGCTAGAAACAAAGGTAGTACCCTGTCCAAAAAAGGGGACAAATGAAACAGAGGCAATATGAAACCTTTGAAGGAGAGAAAAACAATTTGTTTTAGGAGGATTGTACATATGATCGATAGGAGAGAACCAAATCGAATACGGGATAACAATAAAAGAGATCTCTTTAAACTTGGAAGGCGAATTATTTTATAAATTTTTTGAGAATTAAGAGAATAAACAAAACAGAGTTGATTGAAGAACAGAAAGCTAGGAAGTGAAGAGAAGAAGCGAGAAGTGGTTAGGGAATGAGAAAATGTTTTGTCGATTTTGTGGGGACGTTGAACGAAAACGAAGCAGTGAAGAAGATGAAAGCAGAGAGCAGCAAACAAAGACTTAATAATCAGATCAGATCTGTAACAGACAAGTCCATCTCAAACACAGCGAAAGCTAATCAGATCATAAGTATGAGAAGCAAACCGAAAAAATGGAGAGGAAGTGGCTACAGAAGAAGAAGACAAACTGCCAACCACTCATTCTACTTTCTAAACTAGTTAGTTAACTGATTTAGAAAAGTACTATTCTACATAGTTTTGCACCGGTCATGGATCTCCAGATTCCTCCGGTATCTCGAAGCTTTTCCTGAAGAACAAATTGTTCGCATCTTGGAGAGAATTCCTAGGGTTCAGACAGAGATTGATGACTCTTTTTCTCTTTCTAAAGCTTCCTCCTTTATCTTCTCCTTTATCTTCTGGTTTTTTTTTTTTTTTAAAAAAAAAGGACATGGAGGTTCCGGTGGGTGTTTGTTTCCAGCTTTAAAAGTATAAGATAGCAAAAATGAAAATAAACAAAATACTTGGTTACCTTATTGGAGAGGAGTTTTCCGATGCCACCCATTTCTAAATAGTGCTTTGGATCTTCATTGAGAAGATTTGTCTCCAGCTGATCCAAAGGAAAGAGAGACATTGATGAGCTTTCTATTCTCATGAAACCTCGAACCTTTCTTGAGGCGACTAAGGTCTCCACAGAAGCAGAGGGAAGATCGTGTCCCTCAGCTACTACAACCATTACGTCTCTTCTCTTGTCCGCACTCTCTCTGTAATCGGCGTTCACTTCCTCTCCAAAAGGACCACCGCCTTTGCCGCTCCGGTCGAAGTTGATGTGGCGGCCCAGTCAAGCAGCCTCTGGTCTCCGGGGTAGGACCGTAGGAGTGGGTACTGGGTAAGTAGAATTTGCTTTGTGAAGAGGTTATTTTGAGAAAGGGAGAAGAAGAATGAGGAAATAACTCGAGTAATCTGCCGATTTGGGTCGGTTACCCAGGTTACTTTTTTGACCTGTGGAAATCCTAAAACGCCAGAAACTCGGAGAAGAAGAAGGATAAAATTTCAGGAAGAAGAGGAGGAGGAAAATAGTAGAAAAGCAGATGCTGTAAAAGACTTACGGCGAAGTAGGAAGAAAGAGGAAAAAAATGATTGAAGAGAGGGAGGAGTAAATGGTTGTCGTTCAAAACTCAAAAGACTTCTTACTGAGAGCAAGACGGCCGGACTGGAAAAACAGGGGCTGAGCTTCTAGGCTTCAAGAAGCTAGTAGAGATTCAAATAGCAGAGGAAAATAAATGTCTGACTCTTCTCTGGCAGCAGAACGTGGTGCTTGCTTGCTTGAAGGGTGGATTTCCTTTTACGCAGAAATTGCAAAATAACCCCATATAATCACTCATAAATTTTTCCCTAAATATTATAATACGAAAGAAGGAAGGGTCTGTTACTTTCATTGGTTTTTCTTTTATAAAAAATCAATTCATTTCACTGGAAGTTTTTATAATGAGCACGGAGGGAGTACTATTGTTGAATTTACATTCAAAAATTATAAATTAAAACACATTTACCATATTTGTCCCTTGCTCTCTCAATTTAAATTAATTCTGTCGGTGTATGAAATATTATTAGCTGAATGAGGACAAAATAGCTCTTAAATTTATCCTAGCAGTGAAGTTAAGATTTTTTATCTGTATCTGCATAATTAGTAGGAGGATTTAAAGGTTTGGGTTCCGAATTTTTTTAAAGAGAAGTTTTAAATGTATTAAAAATATATATATAAATAAGAAAAAAAAAACTTTAACTTAACATTAAAAAAAAAATAAAGAGTCAACTAAACTATTTACAAAAATATTCTTTAATTCTTCATTCCTTAAAAAATCAGGTCCTCATCCCATCCTCTAACGCTATAGATATTTGGAATAACTTTATGTGATTTAGCATTTTTAGAATTCCTTTTCAGGATTTTTCCTATTATTTTTGCTTAGAGAATTATACAGTCATTCTAAAAAAACACACATGGTTTCGAGTCAAGAAATTAAATTACAGTTTCGTCATTATCCTTTTAATATTAGGTTTAGTCCTTTTTTTCCCTTTTTTCTTTTTTAAAAAAAGAGAGGCCTAAAGTATAGCCTCTAGCAAAAAAATAAAAAAAAAACTTAGGAAAAATTACACATAGGTCTCAAGGAAGGGATATATTTACGTTTAGGTCCCGTCAATTCATGAAATTACTCTGAAGTCCCAAGGGACTTTTGTGTAATTATTTCATATGAGTAAAAGACCTTATTGCCCTTCTACTTGAATTTGTGATTTCTGAGTTCCAGAGGCGAATAACAACACAAAATGTATAAATTAACAACACAAAATACATAAATTAACTACAACTTATGAAAACCTTGAATTTGTGATTTCTGAGTTGCAGAGGCGATTAACAACACAAAATACATAAATTAACAACACAAAATGCATAAATTAACCACAACTTTTGAAAACCTTAAATATATGATTTCTGAGTTGCAGAGGCGATTAACAACACAAAATGCATAAATTAAAAACACAAAATGTATAAATTAACCACAACTTCTGAAAACCTTGAATCTGTGATTTATGAGTTCTAGAGGCGAATAACAACACAAAATGCATAAATTAACAACACAAAATGCATAAATTAACCACAACTTCTGAAACCTTGAATTTGTGATTTCTGAGTTCCAGAAGTGAATAACAACACAAAATGCATAAATTAACAACACAAAATGCATAAATTAACCACAACTTCTGAAGGGCAATAAAGTCTTTTACTCATATGAAATATTTACAATGAAGTCCCTTGGGACTTCAGAGTAATTTCATGAATTGACGGGACCTAAACGTAAATATATCCCTTCCTTGGGACCTGTGTGTAATTTTCCCAAAAACTTATCCTATACAGATTTCCAGCCAATCCCGCAATTGCCCCCACACTTACAACCTTATACCTATCAAAGACTACTTTAGCGAGGAGTTCACTTGCCTTCGACTCGTATGAATCTTCACCTCCCATCTCCGATTAAGAAGCTCAAGAATGCTTCTATGTAGGTTTTAGGGACGTCTCCATATATATGCAGCCTTATATTATTTATGGTTTTTCCGTCGTCCCTTTCTTCTTCAACTTCCACCACCTCATATCATTTTATAGTTCACTTGCCTTCGACACTGATATTTTTTATTTTTTTTAACAAATAAGGGCGTTTTGTGTCTATACATGTGGACTCTGGCGTCAGTGTGACTCCGCCACTAATTTACACCATAGCTTTGATTTTTGAACACCAATTAAGAACCCTATCTACCTCTATTTGCATCAATCCCTTTAAAAATATGCCAAAACCATTTTATAGACCCTAGATGCCATTCTTGATCATCAATTTTGACGCCTCATTACCACTTGAATCTTACTTAATTATAAAGTAAAGGTAAAAATGCATCCAATGTCCTAAAGTATTTTGTGGTGTACTATACATTCTGAAATATTCTTTCTAGTGCTACCAGCACCCTAAAGTAGTTTTTTTGGTGCGTCGTGTACTCTAAACTATTTTTTATCTATCCAATACCATAAAGTATTTTTTTCATATGTATCCAACAACCTAAATTATATGAATCTTTAAGAGAAAAATTGCACAAAAAAGTACTTGAAGATGATGGATGCACCTGAAAAAAAATATTTCATAGGGTTAGACGCATCATAAAATACTTCAGGACACAGGATGCACCTAGAAAAATACTTTAGGGTGCTCAATACACCTTAACTCTATTTATAATGTGGAGAGAATTAATTTTTGTCCTAATTATAAGGCATGTCATTGATTTTTTATCACTAGTTTCCCTTTTTGTTTCCTCGTTAAAAATTATTGGTGTTATTTCATTTAATTTATAAAGTTTGTGCGTGTATATAAATTTAACAGGGGGGTACAGTTGTAAACTTATTAATTTTCGGGTTATAACAAATTCGTCCCGAAAGTATAAGCCTAGAAATAATGCTGTCCTGAAAGTTTATTTTTGTCTCAATATTGCTCTGGAAGTTTCAAAACGTAGCAATGTTGCCCTATTCTGTTAAAAAACTAATGTTTACCATTAAAAAATTGACGTTAATGGCAGTTAACTTTTTAACGAAAATGGGCAAAATTGCTAGATTTTGAAACTTCCAGGCAATATTGAGACAAAAAAGGTTTTCAAGGTAATATTACTTCTCAAGGAAAATTTCCAGAGCAAATTTACTCCTTAACCCTTAATTTTTTAGGTAGGGTTAATAAATTTTAAAATTTTCTTAAGTTTAGGGGAAACTATAAGAAATGACTTATATATAATAGCGACTATTATGATATATTTTACTCCATCGTGGATAATCAATATGTAATATATCTTTACACACACAACAATTTAATAATTACTATTTAATACTCTCTTCAGTCCTAATTATAAAAGTAAATTACCAGAATTTAGAAAAATTAAAGAAAAAAATTAAATTAGTTAATTATGTGTATTTTTCTAAAATATTCTTACCCAAGATTAGGCAAAATTGATATGGAAAATACATCGGCGTGGGGGCCACGCTTTCAGTTTCTTCGTTTTCTCTGACTTCCTAATACGTATAAACTTTTATGGCTGCAAAAGCTTCACATCAAAATCCAAGTACTTTCAAAACGAAATTCGAATAAATTTGTTTTTTCCCTTCAAAAACATTGCATGATTTTTATTTTTTTAAAACAAAAAATCATTAATTTTTGTAACTAAATAATTTCAGCACACATGTATACCCAAACATCCGCATACACCCGTACAAGCACAGATTTGTTATGTGACTCCCAAAAAAAGAAAAAGAAAAGAGTTTTGTGTCGCAATATCCAAGTGTTTTTGGCCAAAAAAATTATTAACTTATGAAATAATAATGAAATTGATCGATATAACTAACTTCATAAATGTTCTGAGCAAAAAAAAAACTAACTTCATAAATTACATTAGTTTAATTTAAAATTAGCGATATAAATTCACACTTGTAAATCACGTAAGCCAACATATAGAATTAGCGATGTAAAATACATGTGGAGCACGCTTAATTTAAAATTTAAAATTTAAAAATAAAAAATAAAGTAGAATATCTCACTTAGTAAAATATAAGCGTGTTGTTAAATTAATTATTGTGGAAGAAGTATTAGTAGGGTGATATGGGAAAAATATGACAAAAATTGCTCAAAATTATTTTATAAAAAGTATAATTTAGGTGTATATGACATTAATGAGTTACAAACATTATTTACTTTATAAAACATATAGGTGTATTATTAAATTATTATTGTCTTTAATTATTATTGATAAAGTATAAATAGGGGTATTATTGGAAAAAATTGATAAAAGTTAAAACTTGCTCTTATAATTAGGACCAAAACTAACTCTAAAATTTGTTCCTATAATTAGGACCGAAAGAAGTATTAATTATTTAAGAAGGAAGCGATGGAGAGAGGGTGGATTAGCAGGAACTAAAATCCAACCCGTAAGGTTTATAAAAACTGTGTATTATACATGTTTGTTTAAATACAACCCCTCATACTTAATTCCTAGCTAATTCCTACCAACGGAGTTGGCACAAGTGGTAAACGGCTTGTGTCGCTTAAGCAAGATCTCGAGTTCAAGCCTAATAAATGCAGAAAAGCCCTGTTGGGAGACTCTCCCACCAAAACCAATTATGCGACATGGATCAGATTCGGATTAGTCTGGACCAGATGAGCAACCAAAAAAAACTCCTAGCTAATAATGAGGCTTGTAGCATTTCAAATATATTTTTTAAAAAAAAAAAAAAAATCCATGTTTCATTCCATTTTACTTTCACTTTTTTTCTTATCATTCATCTTTCCAATTTATTATTATTATTTAGACCTGTCGTAGTGGGCCAGGGAATTAGAATTAAAACCAAACAAACAAAAAAACAAATAAAAATTTAACAAAAATCTAAATTGTGGAGTTAAAATGTCTCTGATAGATAACTCCAAATAAAAGAATATAAGTACTATAAGAGCTATGATAACAAAAATCTAATTAACAAATTTAGTGATCATCCAGGAGCAGAGACGGAGCTTCTCAAGGGCCAGGGTGCACGTGCCAAAAATATTGATAAAATTCTTTTTTAAATTGATTTTTTTGCTATTTTTCTGCCATTAAATATTATATATTACTGCTATTATTGTTATTGTTACTTTTTATTGGACAACTAAGGCAGTTTTTAAAATAAAAAAGAAGGGGTTCTAACAAAAAACATCTTCTACAACCACAAAAAGTATATTTCTAGATTTCGCATCTAATTAAATTGTAGAAATATGATGATCTACTCGATGAATTTTGAGAAAAAAGAAATCCGTCAGATTAACATTTTATTTGACCCTCAGTTTCTAGTCATGCCCCCCCCCCCCCAAAAAAAAGTGTACTAACTATTTAATATAAAATATATTTTTTATATAAAATTTATACATTTAATTTGTCTTAAAAATTTATACATTTAGCCCCCAAATATTTTTTCTTAATTAGTTAATGGGTATATATTTACCCCCAAATATTTTTCCCAACATCTGCCACTGTGACGAGGAGGATGAGTGATGTATGGAGTCCACATTCCATGCTTATATTTACATACTTCTTACATGGTTATACTTGCAAAATTCTCATTATCCAAGACTTCTCTCTTTTTTGAAAATGGTGCTTACACATATAAGCATGTACTAAAAAACCTGTAAATATAAGCATGAAATGTAGACTCATGATGTATGTGCTCACTCTTGCTCATTCTTCTGATAGTAATGAATAATTACTTAAATCCGATTACATGATAAGCATAGCATATATATTTTTAAATTTTAAATTTTTATCATAAAAAAAGAATATGTTTTTTAGGGCAACCAATGGAGCTCTCATCATCATCTGTGGACGATTAGCTGTATAAATAATTGAAGAAGTATGCAGAATTATAATATTGACGTATTGATTAAGAACTTCTCAATGACAGTCGTGAAAGTGTGTATATGTCTGTATTCATACAGAACATGAATCAATGCATATAAAAGAATAACCAAGAGGCATTAGACACTGTGGAAAGAGTTTTGACTACTCCGATAAGTATGAGGCAGGTCTTAAGTTTAAGTTCTTGTAAATATTAAAAATAGTTTTGGGAAAGTTATCGTCAGTTGAGCCCAACAACATAGTCAAATACTCATATCAATATATATATATACATATATATATATAATATCAAAGGGATGCATGCATATTGTTGATGAGTAGAGAGTGATGAGCATACTCAGTCTGATTCTGCGGGGTATTAATGTAAAGATAAAAGTAATGAAGGCGAAAGAGGCATTTATGGGGAAGATGAAATGTACCAGAGAGAGAGAGGGGCAGTAAAAGTAAGAAAGAGAAGGGGGTGACTCAACTCAATCCCAAAAAAAAGTGATTCCAATTTGCAAAATTCCATATTGGTTCATTGTCCTAAAATGGAATTTCAAAATATTTAGTGTTTTTTCAAAATATTCATGGGACATTTTTGGTAGAGAAAATACATTTGTTATATGAAAATTTAAGCTTGACATTTTTTTTTTTACATATATATATGTCTGGGTGTTTGTAGAGGTCAAGCTTTGTATGCAACCTGGATAAAAGTAAAATAAAACAAGTCTTATTCCATAGAAGGGAAATAAAAATAGAACAAAAATGAAAAGCATAATACACAAATATTATTTCCTTTTTCGGCATTCTCACTCACTAGGTGGAAGTGATGCTAAACAAGGCCTAAATAATGACTCCATTTTAATCTGAACTACTCTGTTTAGGTTTAGGAGCACTTAAAATAAAACTGATCCAGACAAGTAGTTTTTCCAAAGGAGAAAGCCAGATTCCAAGTGTTTCAAAATTGCCTGATGCATCTGAACAAGCCAGCCCAATACAGAGTCATAATAATTTATTCCAACTTATGTCCATAACATTACGTACACAGCTCCATTCTGATGAAGGATATATCATCCTGCATACACCACTCATTTTGGTTTCATCAAAAGCTTGCACCGCTAGCTAGTTGATCTAACGTGAATGAATTTTTCCTGGTGATCTAAACTCGTGTAAAGTGGTGCAGAAATTAAAGCCACCAATAAGTAAGTGGATCATTTATCCTTAAAAGCTAAAGTGGTCCAATGACCCAGACAAGAGCATCAATGTGTTTCCCAAATAGGTATAAAGTAAATACTGAGTCCCCTCGTACTATATATGTTATAAGTATAACTACTAAGGAAAGAATTGGGTTCCGAGTTTGTCAATTTCAAGCATGCAATGAAATTCTAAAGCATATTCATATTATAATAATAATAATTATTCTTTTATATGCAAAAATGAACTGTTATATAGTAGAATAGATTACTATTATTGCGTACATTATTATGCTTACTCTTCTCTGTACATATACCTAACATATAAAGATATACTTTGTCCTAAAAGATTATAAATATACATATACTTACATACATAGTATTTTGCAAACACATGTATGGAGAATCATATATCTTCCAACTAGATTCATTTTATTATATTTTCTATCATTATAGAATTAGATTGAGAAAGTGTTTTATATGTTGTCTAAAGCCTCAAGCTATCATATTGCGTGGCGGTGACTCACAACAGTGACAAACGGATGAACTCAAGTATGAACTTCATGATAACTAATACAAATTTGAACCACATAAAATCTATGAATCTTTAATTTATCACATTGATGACATTTGCTTTCAACAAATAATTCAATAAATAAATAAAATAACAAAAATGAATTAACTGATGTGTGTTTGTAAAACTATGGTTTTGCACCCTAAAATCAAGAACGCGTTTCCCAGCTTATTCTTTTTGGGGAAGAGATCTAGTCGTCAGATGAGATCTAACGGTCCATATCTCCCTTTTAAAAAAAAAAATACAAATTTTTCAACAATCCCAGTCAGTATTCTAAAATATTTTTTTTAATACTAGTCAGTAACTTGAAATATTTTTGAAATGTTTTAGGGTACTGATTGGTACTAAAAAATTACTTTAAGATACTGAATAAGTTTGCTGAAAAGAAATATATTTAAAAAATGAGATTTGGACTATCAAATGGGATCTGACGACTAGATTTCTCCCTCAAGACGAGCAAGGAAACATGTTCCCCAAACTCAGGGTTTTGGCTCTAAAATAGCTTATGGTCTTTTTTTATAGTGTTTGACAAATTTTTTATAAAACCATGATTTTGCCTCGCGAAGCACTTTTTTTTTAAAAAAAAATCAAACACTCAGTAATAGACCAACACCATTTCCAGAGTCTGAGTCAACTATATTATTCGTATTTCGTTCCTTTCTTAATTTAATTTAATTCTATGGGTGTATGAAAAATTATTAGCTGAATGAGGACAAAATAGCTCTAAGAAATTTATTTGTCTCTGATGTTTGCATATTATGCTTGAGTAAATGACATTAGAATTTACATTCATATTACGCTAGAATAAATGAGGACAATTTAGTATGCTTGACTAAAGAATACTTGAATAAACTTGATGAATTGAAGTTCTAATGTCATTTACTCAAACATAATATGAAAAACATCATAGACAAATAAATTTCTTAGCGCTATTTTGTCCTCATTCAGCTAATAATTTTTCATACGCCGACATAATTAAATTAAATTAGGAAAGCAACCAATACGAATAATAAAATTGATCAGGAAATAGTGTTATTCTAGTATGAAATAGTTAGATAATAATTGTTAATTGGCCAGAGATATCCTCAATATAAAAATGTAGGTCATAATTTTTCAAAATACTCCCTCTGGTCCTAATTATAGGACATAATTACTAAAATTTAGAAAAATTAAGAAAAGAATTTAAATTGGTTAATTTTATTTATTTTCCTAAAAAAACTCATGCATACTTAAAATTTTAAATGACATCAACCAAAAGTTTGCTAAATTAGTAGAGCCGTGCCCGTACGTGACAAGCTTGCGTTCCAGCTTGAAGAATTGAAACTGCTCTATCCACTAGGAGTAAGCCATCCTCTCGTGCCCTTCTCCTGTTTCATCGCCTAGTTAAATCTTTATTTATAAATTTCACAAGCACCAATGTCAATTAGATGTAAATCCTTTTAATTGTACGAAATTTATAAAATTAAACCGTGCTTATGTTAAATAGCGTTAACAATGGCGAGTCCAAATCATACAATAAAAAGTATAAAAATTAAACTGTTCTCTAACTTAATAGAATATCATTGTGTTATTAAATTAATTATTATGGAGGAAGTACGGGTAGCTCAAAACTATTTTATTAATAAAATAGTAAAATTGAGGTATATATGGTATTAATGAATTACAAATACGACTTACTTTATATAATATATAGGTATATTATTAAATTATTATTGTGTTTAATTATTATTGAGAAAGTATCAACAAAGGTATTTTGAGAAGAAATTAATAAAAATTAGAATGTTATCTTATAATTAGGACCAAAATAAACTTTCAAATGTTGTCCTCTAATTAGGATTGGAGAGAGAGTAATAAGTTAAGGATTAATTGAGATCCTTCAATAACATCAAAGTCACTAGAGCAGGACACCTGGCAAAAAAAAAAGGAAAAAAAGGTTCTAGAGCAGGGGAGAACAGAGCCACAAATTTTGCAGTTTTGATGTTTGAGGAACAAAAACTTGTAACAAAGACATGAAACAAACGCCGTTCATATACAATATCTAGCATGCACCGAAATAAAATGAAAAGCTTTGCTCAACTCATTTATCCTCTTTATAAATTATTCGGAACTATCACTCCATAACCATAAAAAGGCACGTGTTTGGCAACAATTGGAAAAGGATGGCGGGGAAAAAATCAGATCTTATCAGAAGATAAATAGTATTACATTCAAAAGTTACCTTGCTTCGTGTGTATGAGAAATTGAGGTTCTCTAGCTTGAGATGTGAGAGGCAGCAACTAAAGGTCTGTGGTTGGAATCTAGAGAGAGAAAATAAGTAAACAAGATCGAAACATATCATTGTTCATACCAATCCCAAGTCCAAAATTTCTAACCACATCAAGAGAAAGAATTACCTGTATCAATTTACGATCACCACCACTATATTGCGTCTGATAAAAGCACAGATTAAGACACCACCAAAACTTCTCCAAATACAGATTTGTTGTTGTTCTTCTTCTTAGATTTTTATATACGATTCATTAAAACAAAAGTAGAGAAACAGTATATGCACAATAATATAGCAAGAAAAGATGAATAACAAATTTATTTTTTTTCTTTTGAGATGTAGCTTAAATATAGAAATTTCAAAAACAAACTCTCTCAGAAAATAGAGAACATGGGAACATATATAGTAAACATAGAAACTGGAAACATTTTAGAAAATGAGAAGTTTGATTTGAATACGGAGAGGAAGAGGGAGGATAGACACACATAGTGAGGATTGAAATCATCTCCAACTTAAATTTAGAGTACTGAGAACAAGAAAGTGAGCATTTTCTATAATCCAATTAGATATAGCTTTTTTCTTTTCTTAATTACCTTCAATCTTTCTTTTTCTTCTTCCTCTTAATCGTTATCAATACTCCAACTTGATACTTTCTTTAATTTCTTTGTTTGACTGATGTGGACCTTTTGTCGTTAGCCTTGAAGTCCACAATAAAAAAATTAATTAAGGATTGCATATAGACAAGCCTAGGATCGTCCTCTCTTCTCCATGAGCCTTTTATTGATTTCTAAATAATATAAATATCATTCAAATGGAAAGAAAACAAGGGGGAAATTATTTTTTGGACTTTCAAATTAATAAACTAAAATAGGAATGCAATTTAATTAAATATTAGCTATTGTTTTTTTAATATATATTTTCTTTATAAAATGGAATGGAATATTAAAATGGGTATGAAATGTATAATAAATGCTCTTGGAAATGAAGTGGTAACTATCATAGTTCAATTAGATATAAGAGTAAATTTTTAATAAATCTTGATGAAAAACCTCAAGCAAACACTTGAGTCTAGTGTTCTTAATTAGTTATTACTTTTACTAACATTGCTAGCAATCACCTCTTAAGACACTATTGAAGTATGCATAGTGTGCGACTAGGATAAGATTAATGCAACTTGATTCCTCTTGTTATGAATGCGATAACACGACACTCAATTAATCCAATTCAATTATACTATCTAACAATAACACGTAGAAAGCACAATATCATTGAATCAATTAGGGAAATACATATATAAATTCAACAAGCTACAAAAATCCAATCCAATCACATAAGTTCAATCTACAAAATTATTCAAATGGGTAAACTAAGTCTCAACAATACAAAACAACATTCCTAAACTAAGAAATCCAAATACAATTAGAGAAAATAGATTGAACAAAATAAACTGCCCTATTTAAGCTCTGGAACTCAAACTCAAGCTACTATCCATCCCTAGGAAGCAAAGGAATCAGCCTCTCATTGCCTTAGAATAATCACAGCTTAGAATTTGAGCAGTCACTAGAAAATTCATCATCTAGCCAGAATCTAGAAATGTTCACCGGTGCCAGAAAGTTGCAAACTCGCCGAACAGTAAAGGAACTCGTTGGAAGTTGCAAGAGAAGGCCGACAAAGGTGCTCTGGAAGAACGAAGAAGGTCGCCAGTAGTCTGATCTATTGCACCCCTACCGGCCTCATACTTACATGTGGCGGGTAGTGTGATACCCTCTTCCTTATTAATTCCAACTGTCACACCCTTCAAATAATATTTCGTAGATCAGAGTATTCCCAGTGGTAAAACGATTTAGGCATAGTATACTAATAATAAATTACAAATCTTGGTCACAGAATTTAAAACAATAATTAGATAAAATTTCTCTAATAATTCTCCGAATAATATGAAACTGGTCCAACACCTCCATTTGCTTACATCCGCCTAGGAGCTGTATCCAATAAATTGTACAACATACAGATAGCAATAGAGGCTGGAATCTCGAAGGATCCCAGAGTAACTGTTAATCTTATAAACAAAGTATAATCAAAGCATGTAAGAAAACCATAAACACAAACTATAAAGCATTCAGTAAATCATATCGCACACAGTGAGACACAAAGCCTAATCTAAAACAAGCAGTCCTCACAACACAGACTGCTTAAGCAAGGCCCATATCAAGGCCTTAGTCGCACACAATAGGTTTCGGTTTCAAAGCTCTTGAATAATAACAACCGAATGCATGCATATTCATGGTAAAACATACATACAAAGACATACAAAGTATATGAGAATTAAGGTTACTACTTGACAAACTTAAACTATTAATTACTTTTTCCAAATTCTTTTAAAAGCTCCTGGCGATGGCACTTCTTTCTCTTGATCTTAGTTTTTCCTTGGATTTTTGTCTCCTTGTACTTTCACTCCTTTTCGGTCTTGATTCCACAATCAGTTTGGAAATCCGACGGCACCTATACCATGTAGACGGCACTAAACACCTCAGCACACTACAAAAAAATTTAGTTTTTTCTCTGTCGCAAAATTCATTTGCGACGGATGTCGTCCGTCACAAAAACCCTCGTCGCAAATGCGACAAAAACTCAAATTTTCGTCGCAAATCCCTAAATTTTTGATGGAATTCAAATCCGTCGCAAATCCCAGAGAAGGGATTTGCGACGGAATTGGATTCCGTCGCAAATCCCAGGGGATGTGTGACGAATTTCATTCCATTGCAAATTGCAAGATTTGCGACGGAAATAATATTTCGTCGCAAATTTAATCATTTTATTAAAAAATAATAATTTTTTTAATTTTTCAAAAATTACATAAAAAAACCTGTATATCATGAAAATATACAATAACAATCATAAAGAGTTTACATAGAGAAAGCAAAATATAAATAATAATGTTGCAAAGAACATGTACTAAAAAGTAGTCTAAACATATACCTAATGGCCCCATATAATTGTTGGAGAGTGTGTTCGATTTTTGTTGCCTCTTGAGTAACTATGTTAGACGTAACAAGTCATACTCAAGAGAAGGTTGTAAGTGGACCGACAGGCACTTATAGCTATTTATACTCAAGATTAACAAAATTGATGTTAAAGCTAATTAAATTAGTGAAAAACAAGGTTTATGAAGTTAATAAGGAATTAGTGACTCTGGGTTGCTCATTTGATTATTGTGGTTGCTTTCTTATTTTTATTTTAGTTTTGATTTTCTTTTCCTTTATCTTAATTAAATTCAATTTGTTTTTCCCAACTTAAATGAATGTGGACCTGGAAGCCATAATTGATTTTATCGGCCTTCATGTTTGTGTTTTCAGTTTTGAAAGAGCAGGTGTCAGTGCTGGTGTAGCGAGCTTAGAAATAAACTCAACCATTGTACTTCATCTGAAAACATAAATCGAATTAAAAATCAATGGTAGATCCTGATGTCATTCTATTGTTATGTTACAATATATATCTATAAAAAGTACCAAATCCAAGTTCGTTTAATGAGGCTTATTCTATCTTGCTAAATAGGAATAGAGCCCTACTTATTTTCAGCAAATTAACAGTAAAACTAAGGAACAATTGACACATTCTCTTATTTTAGACTTGAAACTAATATCCAACCCCACAATCCAAAATAAAAAAAATTTAAACAGCATCAGGGCAAGGATTTATATCATTCCTTCAATACCAAACATACAGAACTACTAAATCAGATACAAATAACAGATTACCATTAATGTTCATTAGACAAACTACAAAGCATCATACAAAAGTAAATGTATAGTGCTGAAAGTGAAAATGTTGAAGCAACAACACTAAGAAAGAGGAATCAAATACTCTTTGCATGACGTCATGTATTGAACCAGTGAGGCAATGAAGTTTATGAGTGAACTTCATTCCTCAATAAAATTATGGAGCCTACTCGCCTCGTCTCGCAATGAGACTAAGGATGCTTCAACAGAAGCTAACTCATCTCTAAGAGTGGAAGCTTTAGCTTCAGTCTCTTCAAGCTTTCTCATGAGTTCATTTCCATCACCACAGCTCTCAATGCAGCCATACACGTAACTGAGCCAAGAAGCATCAAAATCAACTGCTTCTAAGGCAGTACAACACTCTCTGATATAGTTTCGATCATCCTCTGTCAAGTCACATCTCCGAGTAGTCCTCAAAATGCAAGTGACTTCGGTGAACAAGGCAGTGAATGCTCTTCGCCGCTTTGTACTAAACCAATCAAGCACTTTAGGATGACGCTTCAATCCAGCCTCCAAATATGAGTTTTGTTTGGAAATATCAATCAACCACTTGTCGCTATAAGCACTTGATTCCAGTATTGATGAAGTCATTGGTTCTGGAGCTTGTGAAGGTGATTGATCTATTGCTTCTGGAAATCAGAAAATAGGATGGGTGAAGTTTTAGGAAAATAAAATAAAATATTCTCCTACTAAAATAAATGAATTAATTACTTGCTCTATCAATTGAAGTTAAATTAATTGAATCTTGCAAAACATAGCCAATGTTCTACCTGAATCAAGAATCATGGCAGAGTTTCGTGCATTTTGAGCAGTTGGACTTGAAGGCTTCTTGACACTGTCCCACATCTCTTGAGTCTCAATATATGAATTGTTTGATTCTTCTAGTAGAATGTTTATGAATACCATGTTAGAATTGTTGGTTAATGGTAGGGCTACTTCCCAAAGAAAAATAAAGACATAAAACATGATAAGGACCTGTGTTTTGTGCTGTGTCAAGTTCTGGAGCTTGTGAAAGGGATTGATATATTGTTGCTAGAAGTTAGAAAATATAATGAATCAAGTTCTAGAGAATTGATTTCGGGCTTGTTCGATTTTGCTTTTAAAAATCGTTTTTTGGTTTTTTTTTTTTTAAACTTGTTTGAAAAACTGTTTTCAAAAATTTATTTTGAAAAGAAAAAAAAAAGGTCGTTTTTAAAAACTCTAACAAAAAAAAGTTTTGAGATGTTTTCTTGTTTTTGCTTTTCTATTTTTTTATTTTAGGTTGCCACTTATCCACTATGAACACTACCATATCAGTGACAACCACTGTGACAGTACCACCATGTCATTCAAAACCAAGTCCCCTCAATTTTTCCTAGAAAATTACTGTTCTTATCAATCATAATAGTTGCAGTATGGATGAGCATATTTTCACTTAATTAAAATGGATTTATAAGTCTTCTGATTCACCTAATAGATTGTAGTGCATATAAAAGAGAGTTAATAAATGTACCTGTACTATATAATAAATGCGGCAGTGCTTAGGGCATACCACTTTGATTCTATTTAGGGTTAAGGTGTAATTTTGTCCTTAAAGTATGCGTCCAGGAGCAATTTTATCCCTAAAGTTTTCGGCATAGCAATGTTGCCCCTGAAGTTTCAAAACGGAGCAATGTTACCCCTCAGTTAAAAACCCTAACGTTGACTGTTAGTTGACCGTTAGGGTTTTTAACGGAGGGGCAACATTGCTCTGTTTTGAAACTTCAGGGGCAAAATTGCTATTTTTTTGGGGAGCAATGTAGCCCCTAAAGTTTTAAAATGGAGCAATGTTGCCCCTCCATTAAAAACCCTAACGTTGACTGTTAGTTGACCGTTAGGATTTTTAATGGAGGGGCAACATTACTCCGTTTTAAAACTTCAGGAGCACCATTGCTACGCTTAAAACTTTAGGGGCAAAATTGCTCCTGGGCGCATACTTTAAGGGCAAAAATGCACTATAACCCTTCTATTTATAAGTCCATTTTGACCAAACTCACGTACCAAGAAAAGGTAGTTAACTCAATGATTATGGAGGTAAATTTTCAATTTTACCCTCATTTATGATTGCGTATTTTTGAACTGTTTCTTCTCTTTCTATCTTTATGAGTATAATTAATATAGATAAAATTGTCACAATCTCATTTATTACATGAAACTAAACCTATAAATATGACCAAATTTTTTGGTCAAAGTGGACTTATAAATAGAACCAGAGTGATAACTAAAACACAATTCAAAGAAAGAAAGAAAAAAAGGTGGGGAAAAAATCACAATATTATGAAGGGTTAAGGTGCATTTTTGCCATTAAAGTATGAGCCCAGGAGCAATTTTGCCCCTAAAGTTTTTCGGCGTAGCAATTTTGCCCCTGAAGTTTCAAAACGGAGCAATGTTGTCCCTCCGATAAAAACCCTAACGGTCAACTAGGGGTAGGGTTTTTAACGGAGGGGCAACATTGCTCCATTTTGAAACTTCAGGGACAAAATTGCTACTTTTTTGGGAGCAATGTCCCCTCCGTTAAAAACCCTAACGTTGACTGTTAGTTGACCGTTAGGGTTTTTAACAGAGGGGAAACATTGCTCCGTTTTGAAACTTTAAGGACAACATTGCTACGCTTGAAACTTAAAGAGCAAAATTGCTTCTAGGCGCATACTTTAAGGATAAAAATGGACCTTAACCCTATTATGAAAATTGATATATATTACATTTACACAAAGTAGAAAATGCATTACTTTCTCTGTTGTCGACCACCGTGACTTGGCTGAACAGATTATCATAAAAATGAATTTTTGAGTAATATACTCCAATAATAATAATAATAATATAATCAATTAATTAAACCAGTGATTAATGTACGAGAGAACAATTGAACATAGAAAATCAGTATTAAGAAATTTAAAACATATTGAACCTAAGAAAAAGTACCTGCATCTTGAACAATGGTAAAGCTCAATTTGTTTTGAGCATCCTGAACGGAATCTCCCTCAGTAGTTTCATGCATCCCTCGGGTCTCAATAACTAGATAAGACATTTTATCTTTTTGTAAAATAACAATGAATTATTCCTTCTAAATAAATAAAAATAAAAGTATGGGATATGATATTGTCACTACCAATTTTATGTTACTACCAAGTCACTACCACTTTTTCATCGTTGGATCAGAATCTCAATAGGACAGAGAAATTATAAATGTAGATAAGATTCTGATCCAACGATAAAAAAATGGTAGTGACTTGGTAGTGACATAAAATAGGTAGTGACAATATCCTATCCTTAAAAGTATTGCATGACAAGATCAGTACCTGCATCAACTTTCGTAAACTTTAATGTGTTTTGACTAGCTTGATCCAAAGTCTCAGTGATTTCACATATCTTTTGAGTGCAGATACCTAAATCAATAAATATAGAATATGACATGAAGTAATAATAAAATAAGGTTAACTTAACTTGTGCATGACAAACTTTTCTAAACTCTCAAATTCGATGGAAGAAGGAAGATCCAGCTGAGGCAATCACAACAAACTTGTCGGAAGGGTGATCTCTATAACAAAAATAAGTTATGTGGTTGTGAAAGAAAGTGTCATTGCGGCTTGGAAAGTAAGGGGGAAACTGGACAATGATGGGAATGGCTTCAATATTTTCAAGTACAAGTTTGAGTTTCCTGAAGAGGCAACTAGAGTTCTTGACGATAATCCATGGGTTCTCAAACATTTTATGTTGGCGCTTCAACACAAGAAACCGTATCTTTATAATAGTGAAATTCAAGTGGACACATGCCCTTTTTAGATTCAATTACTTGATATTCCTCCAGCGGGGCAAATGAAGGAGTATTATAATCTGTTTGCTAGTAGAATCGAGAATGTGGTGGTGATGGAGGATCCTGATGATAATGAGGAAGAAATTAAGTACGAGAAGCTTGCTTGGTTTTGTTTCAACTGCAGGAAACTAGGGCACGAAATCAGAAACTGTGAGAATGAGGAAGAAATTCGAACTGAAGAGGAAGGGGTGTTCGACTCGTCCATCTGTGCAGCTCGGATCAAAGGGGTTCTTTAACATTTGTTTTTGGGCCTATATTTGAATCTATGAAGCTGGATTTTTGGAGAGATTTCGAGCTTTTTATACCTTGTGATGGCACCCCATGGATTGTAGTTGGGGATTTCAATGATATGTTATATCACTCCGACAAGGAAGGAGGCATACCAAAATTAAGTAGAGAATTGGATAGATTTAGAAAATTCATGATGAATTGCGACATGTTTGAATTGGATTCTAAAGGAAACCATTTTACATGGTTCAACAATAGGGAAGGGAAAGATTTTATAAAGGAAAAACTTGATAGAGCAATAACTAACAGTGATTGGAGAACATGTTTTGCTAGAGGGCAGTGTCAGGTGCTTGAAGCTATTGGTTCAGATCATTGTCTTGTTGAATTTGATCATGAAGAGGAAAAGACGCCATGGACATTTAGGATTGATGTGTGATGGTTGGCACTTTCGGAGTTATTGGAACTGGTAAAGGAGAATTGGATTGGAAGGGGAGATGAGGTTGTTACATGTCTTTATCTCAAACATTCAGAATCTCACAGAAATTTTAACTGCTTGGACCAAAAGGGAGATGGCAAATGTGCAGAAGCTTTTAAACAAATTGTTGTAGAGGGTGGATAGATGTTTGCATATGCAATGGACTGCTGATACGGTAAGGGAACTTGCTGATTTGAAGAGAAAGAATAATGATTTATGGCAGCAAGAGGAATTGTACTGGGCTCAAAAGTCAGTGTGGGGATAAAAATACAAAATTCTTTCACTTGACCACTGTTAATAGGAGGCATAAAAATAAAGTTACAAGGCTGAGAAATAATTCTGGTGAGTGGATTGACAGTGAAGGAAATTGGAAATTGTTTTCAATAGTTTTCTGAGAATTTATTCTCAACATTAGGAAGCAGAAATTTTGATGAAATATTGAACTATGTCACTTAGTCTATTTCAGTTGAAGATAATCAAGGGCTTATGTGTGAAATATCTAATGATGAACTAAAGCATGTTATGCTTGAATTAGGCGCATCCAAGGCTCCGGGTCCTAATGGTTTCACAGGATTATTCTATCAAAAATTAGGGGACACTATTGGGAATCAGGTATGTTCTCTTGTCAGAAAACTCTTTAATTCGGGTTTTCAATTGAATGAAATTAATTGTATTGATCTTGTTCTTTTACCAAAAGTTGAAAGCCCAGAATCCCTGAGTGATTTCATACCTATTAGCTTATGTAATTGTTCATACAAAATCTTTTCTAAAGTTTTAGCTTATAGGCTTAAATGTATCCTCAAAACAGTGATGTTGGAAAATCAGAGAGCTTTTATACTAGGGAGGCTAATTCAGGATAATATTATCATTATTCATGAAGTTTCTCATCATTTGAAGCGTAAATTTTGTCGTTCTGAATTAACTATTAAATTGGATATGAACAGAGCTATGACAAAGTGGAATGAGATTTCCTTATTGCTGTTATTTTGAAAATGGGATTTTCCAAGGAGTAGGCGGAAAGAATTTTCTGGTGCATTTCCTCAGTTAATTTTTCTCTTAATGATGTTTGGTAAGCGAATACACAAAGTAAGATCTCTGAGGGGTTTGAGGCAAGGAGATTTGACAGAATATGAAAATAGAGACAATGAATAGGAATTGATTCTAATTGATTGAGTCAATTAGCCTTTATTAATTGTATTACTATTTTGGTTGTAATTGATTCTAATTGATTGAGTGTGGTCCCCACGTGTAAATAGGGATTGATATAAGGACAAAGTGCACTGTACAAAATCAATGAAATGAGAATTATTTTCCAATTTCATATTTCCGACTTTCTTTCTTTGTTCGTTTTTCTGCGCTTCATGATCTCAGGTCCACTTCCAGATCTAAGATCAGTTTCACATCTGGTTCAAAGTTGTTTCATGGTATCAGAGCTGAAACACCGCCATGGAGACTCCGTTGGTTCATAATTTCCAGACTCAAGGTTCGGTCAGTAATTCTGTTCTAGAGCAATTAAAGGCATCTGCTGGTGTTTTGCCAACACCCTCTCCTCAATTCACGCAAGACCAATATCAGAAAATTCTTGCTCTAGTTCAACAGACCTCGATTTCATCCCCTCAGCCCACCTCTGTTCCATCGGTTCATCATATATCTTCTGCTCATTCTATTACTCCTATTCCTATTAAACTTCCTGACCATAGCCATATTACTGCCACTATCTCTGGAACCATGTGTATATCTCAGTCCTTAACACTTCATAATGTGTTTTATATTCCTCAATTTGCCTTCAATATCCTTTCTGTTTCTAAACTCACGGTTGCTATTTCCTGCTGCTTCATTTTTTTGTCTTCTGTTTGTTATATTCAGGAGCTTTCTCACTGGAAGACGATTGGTACAGCTGAAGTGTTCGAAGGCCTCTATTTCCTTAATCCAGCACGCCCTTCTTCCATGATTGTCATGAGTGCTTCACCTCCTCCTAATCTGCCTATTGCATCTTTTAATTTGTGGCATCATCGTTTGGGTCACGTTTCACATTCTACTTTACGCATTTTACATCAACAATTTCCTTTTATACACTGTGGTTCCAAATCTGATCCATGTGATGTTTGCCATATGACTAAGCAAAAGAGACTTTCATTTCCTGTAAGCACATCCTCGAGTAATAAAATTTTTTCCTCGATCCATACTGATATTTGGGGTCCATTTGCTGTTACTTCTATTAGAGGTTATAAATATTTTTTGACTATTGTGGATGATTTTAGTCGTTACACTTGGATTTTTCTCATGAAATCTAAATATGAGGTTCGCGTTCACCTCCAACACTTTATTCTCTTTGCTGTTAATCAATTTCATGCCGATATTCAGATTGTTAGATCTGATAATGGTTTAGAATTTTTCATGGATTCCTTTTATAAATCAAAGGGCATCATACATCAGACCTCTTGTGTTGAAACACCCTAACAAAATGGCATTGTGGAACGCAAACATCAGCATATTTTAAATGTTGCTCGTACCCTTTTGTTCCAAGCTAATCTCCCTAAATCTTTTTGGTGTTTTGCTATTTCTCATGCTGCTTTCCTCATTAATTGTTTACCTTCTCCACTCCTCCATCAGTCTACCCCTTTTTCTTTATTGTATAATAAACATCCTTCTTATTCTGATTTCAAAGTTTTTGGCTGTTTGTGTTATGCGTCAACTATTTCAGCACATCGTTCAAAATTTGATCCCCGAGCTTCAAAATGTAGTTTTCTTGGTTTTCCCGCAAATACCAAGGGATATCTGCTTTTCAATATCCATAATAATCAGATTTTTATTTCTCAAGATGTTATTTTTTATGAGTCCTCTTTTCCTTATCCTTTGCATTCATCACATGACAGTATTGTCTCCCTTCCTACTGATCTATTTCCCCTTGATTACTCATGTTTCCCACCAGATTCCCCTTCTTTACCCACTGTTTCCCCTGCCTCTGATTCTGTTCCAGACCCTCTTTTACCTATTTCCCCTACTTCCACTGTTCCCTCTCCCCTCCTTGATCCTGATTTTGTTCCATCCCCAGTTCCCGCTGTGCCTTCCCCTATTTCCCCTCCTTTGGTTCCATCACGTGTTTCTACCTGAACCCATAAACCACCTAGTTACTTGCAGGATTACCACTATTCGGCCTTTACTACTTCAGCTACTCCATTTTCTTCAGGTGATAAATACCCCTTTTCTTTTACTCTTTCTCCTTCTTTGCCTTCTTCTTATCGCACCTTTTGTCTTAATATTTCTGCTGATGTCATTCCCACTACCTATCGCCAAGCTTCTAAATATAAGCCTTGGCGTGATGCCATGGATGCTGAAATTGCTGCTCTTTAACAGAATCAGACCTGGACCTTGACTTCTTTACCTACTGGGAAACAACCCGTTGGTTGTAAATGGGTATTTACAAAGAAATATAAATCTGATGGTTCCCTTGATCATTACAAAGCTCGGTTAGTAGCTAAGGGTTTTACACAGACTGAAGGCATTGATTATTTTGATACTTTTTCCCCTATTGCTAAGATGATCATTGTTCGTCTCTTACTTTCCCTTGCTGCTGCTAATAAATGGTACCTTCACCAACTTGATGTCAATAATGCCTTTTTACATGGTGATTTGAATGAGGAAGTTTATATGGTTTTGCCTCCTGGTTTTTACTCTGCTGATTCTTCTCTTGTTTGTCGCCTTCAAAAGTCACTTTATGGCCTCAAACAGGCTAGTCGACAATGGTTTCATAAGCTTTCCTCGGCTCTTATTTCTGCTGGATATGTGGAGTCCAAGGCAGATTACACTTTGTTTATTAAGGCTTCTGGATCTAGTTTTACAGCCTTATTGGTTTATGTGGATGATATTCTCCTTACTGGTAATGATTTGTCTGAAATTACTAATGTTAAATCCACTCTTGATCTCCTTTTTAAGATTAAGGATCTTGGCTCAGCCCGGTACTTTCTTGGTCTTGAGATTACTCGTAGTAATTCTGGGATTTCTTTATGTCAACGCAAGTTTGTTATGGATCTTTTGACTGATACATATTATCTTGATTGTAAGCCAGCTTCTACTCCTATGGATCCGAAGGTTAAGTTAAGTATCAATTCTGGTTCTCCTTTGACTGATGTCAGTTCTTATCACCAACTTATTGGGCGTCTTTTGTATTTGACCACTACTCGGCCTGACATTTCATTTGCCACTCAACAATTAAGTCAATTCATGGCTGCCCCTACTGACTCTCACCTTCAGGCAGCTAACCGAGTCCTCCGGTACTTGAAATCCACTCCATCTCATGGTCTTTTCTTCCCTTCCACCTCTGATCTATCTCTAAAAGGTTTTAATGATAGTAACTGGGCTGCTTGTCTTGATTCTCGGCGTTCTATTACTGGCTATTGTGTGTTTCTTGACAATGCACTTATTTATTGGAAATCAAAGAAACAAAGTGTTTTCTCTCTTTCATCTTGTGAAGCTGAGTATCGTGCTCTTGCTATGACTACTTGTGATATTCAGTGGTTGTTGTATTTGTTAGCTGATTTGTGAATATCTAGATCTAAGGCTACCCCTTTGTATTGTGACAGTCAGTCTGCCATTCATTTGGCTTCCAATCCTGCTTTTCATGCTCGTACTAAACATATTGACTTAGATTGCCATCTTGTTCGGGATAAAGTCAAAGAGGGTGTTATTCACTTGTTACCTATACGTTCTCAACATCAACTTGCTGATGTATTTACTAAACCACTTGGTTCTGGTCCTTTTCATTCTCTTACTTCCAAGCTGGGCATGATTGACACCAATGCTCCAGCTTGTGGGGGCTGACAGAATATGAAAATAGAGACAATGGATAGGAATTGATTCTAATTGATTGAGTCAATTAGCCTTTATTAATTGTATTACTATTTTGGTTGTAATTGATTCTAATTAATTGAGTGTGGTCCCCACGCGTAAATAGGGATTGATATAAGGACAAAGTGCATTGTACAGAATCAATGAAATGAGAATTATTTCCCAATTTCATATTTCCGACTTTCTTTCTTTGTTCGTTTTTTTGCGCTTCATGATCTCAGGTTTACTTCCAGATCTAAGATCAGTTTCACATCTGGTTCAAAGTTGTTTCAAGATTCGCTCTCACCCTATTTGTTCATTATGGTTAGCAATGTTCTATCTTTGGTAATTGATAAATGGAAATTGGAAGGCAACATTGTAGGTTTTAAAATTGCAAGGGATTGCCCTCCTCTGACTCATTGTTTGTTCGCAGATGATTCTGTATTTTTTCTACATGCTGAGATTGAAAATTGTATAAATTTGAGACATATTTTTTATATGTACTGCTCGGCCTCGGGACAGATGATTAATGTCAACGAGTCCTGTTTGTATTTTTCTCACAGCACGGAGGCTTTAATGAGGGAGGAAATAGGGCAGATCTTCCAAGTTGTGTCTGTAGATATTCCGGGTAATTAATTATGTCGGTCTTCCAATTACATTGGGAACGTCGAAGATCTAAGCTCTTAATTGTTATTCATAAATTGAAGAAGCGTACATAGGGATTGAAGAAGGATTTCTTATCCGATGCTGGTAGTGAGGTATTAATAAAGTCTGTTGCTAATGTGATTCCTGTTTACTCTCTGTCTTGTTTCTTGATCCCTAAATCTGTGCTTGGGCGATTAGAAGGATTGACTAATGAGTTTTGGTGGAAGACTTCTAAAGAAAAATTAAAAAAAAAAAAAGAAAAAGAAAATCCAAGGAAAGGCTTAAGAGGGATAGGCAAGACGGAGGGTTGGGTTTCAAAGACTTTAATGCTTTTAATCTTCCTTTGCTTGCTAAGTTAGGATGGAGAATTTGGAGGAACCAAATCGGTTCGACCTCTCAAGGCCCGCTGTTTTCCTGGATGGAATTTTCTAAAGGCTCCAAAAGGGTGGATCGGCCTCGTGGGTATGGAATAGCATACTAGTTGGGTGATTTCTCTTAGAAGGAAATATTGCTGCAAGAATTGGGATCGGTGTAAAGATCAAAGTTTGGGGAGACCCAATAAACTTATATCACCATGTCTGATCCAGCTTTTAAAAAAACTAGAAGTTGCAGATTTGATTATAAATGGAAAGTGGTGTCTGTTTGGGATTCATGAATTTCTCTCTGCTCCTGAAAACGATGCAATTATGAAAACTCCTTTACCTCTTGCTAGTAGAAATGATAGATGGATTTGGACAAAGGGTAAGAAGAGTTTGTATTCTGTGAAAGAAGGCTTTAAAGTGGCAAAAACTAGTCTTTTTCTGAATGCGGGTGAATCCCCATTTTAAATCCAGAAGACTTTGGAAACAGGTATGGAAGTTGAAAATTCCCTGAAAGAATAAATTGTTCATGTGGAGGGTTCTGTCAAAAGCTACCCCAACTATGGAAAATTAGTCTAGAGGAATTGTTTGTAAAAATTCAATGGATGACGAAACTCATTTATTTTCACATTGGGAATGGGTGAAAAGGGTATGGTTTGGAAGTTTCTTGTCCATTTGAACACCTGATTCTCCTGATTCTGATTTGAAATCATGGCTGGCAATGTTGTTTACACATGATTGCTATGATGGCAAATGAGTATAGTGGCAGTAATCATGTGGTTCATTTAGAAGAAAAGGTGTGCTTCTTTGTTTGAGGGACAACCTCTTGATCCTAGTCTTGTCTTCTTGCGCAGAAAAGTGGCCACAAGAGTTTTGGGATGGTAATGAGTGGAGCAAAGCCGAGGAAGGGAAGGCTCCAGTTGGTGGCCAGAATGTTTCTTCCAATCTCAAATGGCTAAGACCAAACGGTAATACTCTGAAAATTAATGTTGATTGCTCATATCTGCCTCAATTAGTTATTAGAGACCTCAATGGTTGGATGGTTGATGGCAATCATAAACTCGTTTCGGCAGATTCTGCTTTGATGGCAGAATGTAAGGCTTTATTTGATATTGTCTATTGTAAGGGATAATCAGCTGGATGATATAGTGTTTGAAACGGATAATATCTCCTTGGTAAAATACCTTAATGAGTCTATGGTGTATCCTAAATGGAGATGTGAACCAATGTTAGAACACCTCCTCGATATGAGGAAACTAATTAGGAACCATGTTGTGCAAGGGATTCCCAGAAAGGCAAATAAGGTAGCTGATTGGGTTGCCAAGGCTTCAAGGAAGGGGTCTTGCCCGGATGATTCCGTCACAAGACCACCACCGGATCTAATGAGCTTATTAATATCTGATTTGAATGCTGATATAGTGATATCTTAGATATCGGCTAGGTTTTTGGTGTTTCCATTTAGTTTGCTGTTATGGTTGGCTTTAAGTTTTTTAACTTTCTTTGTATGGTTTGTTTTCTATCAATGAAGATTATTTCAGCAGGCCGGTTTTTTTTTTTTTTTTGGGGGGGGGGGGCTGTGGAGAGGTTAACTTGAGAGCTGTGTAGTATAGAAAGCCACCAGAGTATTTAAGGGAAGAAAATTAAGTCAAAATTCAAGTGGTATAAAAATAATTTGTGAATAAGAAGAATAAAAGAGTCATAAATCTTAATAGGTACCTGTATGTGGAGTAGAAAGTTTGTGCATTACTTGCTCCCCTGAATTAACAATCTCACAAGCCTTTAGTTCATCAGATCTTAATGCTCTAGTTGTACTCGACCTCTTTTGATGCGTTAGATTATTTTCTATATTAATACTTGAAGATTCTTTGCAGTCACCTTCAATTCCTTCTCCTTTTACCTAATTGAGGCATACAAGAAAATATCTTATTATGACACTAAATGCACATTTACATTAAATAGTTCTGTGATAATAAATATTAACTAGAGCACAATACACTCGATTGCAAGAAATCTATAATGATGTGAGAATTAATATGCATCTTGGACAATTACGCAACAAACTGCTTATTTTTGCAGGAAATATTTTCAGATCCACCAATAAATATATTACAAGCATTTTTTATTACTCATTTATTTTGTCTTAAAACTATCCTATGGTTTTTTTTTTTTTAAAGATAGAGGTCACAAACAAAAATGATGTTATCACCCGAGGGGGAGATAGAAATAAACAAACAAGAAGATAAGAAAGGAATAACAATTTTCAGAATTCACATTTTCAACATACATACCTTGTCTATGAATAGTTGTTTAATGGTAGTGTTAAGGTCCTCTTTCCACTGTTTCTTTCCATTTTCCACTTCCACTAATTTCAAAAATGGGGCAATGATGACTCCAGATGAGAAATTTTGCATTTGGGGGCATCCTATTACTTGTAGTGTCACTAAAGATGGGAATATGAAAGTGCTGTGTTTTCCAGAGTAAAAGCTTTTGAATCGTGATAAACAATTTAGTTCCAAATACTTCAAGCTTTCAAATGTGATTTCTTCTTTTGATTGTCCTTCATCATTCGTCACCACAACCTCCTCTAGCTTCCCACAATTCCTAACTATTAAGTCTGTGAGGTGGATGAGACTTTTAGCAGTACAAGTTGTCATGAAATACATAAGCCCATTGCAATCTTTCACTCCCAAGAAAGTTAAATTTTTGAAACATGCAGAAGGTGGTGCCAATCTTATTATCCTTGAGCATTCCCACATCCACAACTCTTCAAGGTTTTGAACAAGCGGATGTGATGCTGAGCCATCATCATTCCATATATGCTCAAGCTGCTCCAATAGATATAGCCACAACTTCTTAATTTGGGTGGTGTTTCCAACACTACAATGACCAAATTCTTTTAAAATAAAGAGCGTTTCAAAAGAACTAGAACGCATTTGAAGTGTTGTTGTAGCTGGAAATTTTTGGATCAAATTATTTAGAAATTTTGTTGGAGCCTGAAAATTTTGCAAACGAAGTATTTTCATCCTTTGGAAGAGTTTTTTCTCATAATTTCCATTCAATATCCTCCTAGCATCCTTTTCATTTAGTGATAGCTCCTCCAAGTTTTCTGATACCTAAAAAGACAATAATTGTTGATTTCATCATTTAATCAATTAACAAGTTAACAAATTTCTTGGCAAAACCAACCTATAATTATAATGTATGTATTTAGTCATCACATATATAGTTGTACTATATATGTCTATTAGATTTCCTAAATCATAAAAGAGGGTGTATATACCTTTTCAATATGAAATAAAGCTCGTTGAATTGGCAAGTTAACACAAACCCCTCTATGTTGTTGGGAATCCATTTGTCCAAATGTAAATATTTGCAATGCTTCACATTTATAAACATTTAATACCTTCAATGAAGGACACTCTAGAGTATATCTTTTTGGATAGAAATCATTGACCTGCATCAAACATATTAGCCTAAAGATTCTTAGCAGAGGAAAGTCAAACTTAAACTCCTTGAATCCTTCTTCATTTGCAACAATGTTCTCAACACCACAAGACTCAATGTTTAGCTCCTCAAGCTGCCTCAACTCTTGGCATACAGATGGTGAAAACACATATTTCAAGTTTGGGCATTCATCAACTTTAACAATTTGTAAATTTTCAAAACTGATTATTTCTCCTGCTTCTTTGTTCCATATTTGTTTCAAATTTGGGAGCCCCGAGAGCGTTAGTTTTTTCAACCGACTAACTCCCTTTGATTCCATTGCTTTGTCATTCAATGCTTTTACATCAAATATTGCCTCTAATGATTCGCACCCTGCCACTTCCAGTTCCTCCAATGTATATAACAATTGTAGAAAATTTGATGAAAAAATCATGTTGGATAAGAATGTGCATTTATGCACCACCAGATGCTTCAAGTTGCGGAATATTTTTTGCCCATTCTGGCCATACCATAGTTGTTTGAGCTCTGGATATTTAGAAAATTCCAAATGATTGAAGTCACTAAATTCCACCTGCATGTGCAATTGATTATCAAGGTAAGTGATAATAAAAGGGCATTAAAATACTTTAACCAATGCCGTGGACAAGATTGATGCATATTTCATGAACAATTAACTTATTGACTACTGACAAAGAATTAATAAAGGGAACAAAGTCATTTTCTAAATGATTTTCTTATGTTTCAACACAGTTAAATAACTTTAGATGGATTTGAATTTTATATTTAAAACCCTTTATTCGGGCAATATAAAAAATTTTAAACTTTAAAAAGAATATTGAATGACAGAAGTTTGAGCAATAATAATAATTTATTTAGATTTAAAATAACTAAATTAGAGTAAGTACTTAAAACTCTAAAAAATGGTGGTGATGGTGGTGGATCCTTGGACACATTCCTCACAAACGAATAAACACATAAAAAATCTAATTAGGTGGTGGTGGTGGTGGTGGAACTCAAAACACTAGAAAATTAATATCTCTAGAGACTTCATCTAGAGCCCAGAAATCCTTGGACACATCCCTCACAAACGAATAAACACAAAAAAAAAATATAATTAGCTATTTTCTTTAAAAGACAAGACATACCTCTTGAAGTGTGAAAAGTGGCTGTCGCATTGTGACACGGAGATTGTCATCAAAAAGTCTTTCTTGGCTAAAGGTTCCATGTGTCTTGAACAGCTTCAATTTCTCACAATTGCGGACATCTAATTCTTTCAACGATGAACAAGATAAACTATGATTTCCAGCAAAAAATTCCCGCAATTCTTGTAAGTTCCAAAGCACCATTAAGGTTAGTTGATCAAACTCAAATTTGACAGGGTCATCTACGGTTTCTTCTCTGTTGGAAACAATTCCCTTCATGTTTTCAAGATCCTTTAGTGTAATTGCTTCAAGTTGAGGTAGGTGCTTAGCTATGGATGATGGAAAAAGGTGTTCTAAAGCTTCACAGCCTTCAACACGCACAACTTGCAGATTCTTAAAGCGAAGACTTGATTGAGGTTCTTTACTCCAAATTTGTTTTAACTTTGGCAATCGAAGTAGGGTGAGATTCTTGAGTCGTGTTGTGTCATCACCATTGTTGCTCCCATTGACACCCAATTGGAAAACTTCCTGCACTGAGTTGCAGTTTTCAACCATCAACGTCTCCAGAGGTGCAAATGCTCCGTGCATATATATTGGAAATATATGCTCAATTTTTTGGCAACTTTTTACTTTTAATGTCTGAAAGCGGCCCATGGAATTTGGTGTTAGGACAGGGGGCCATATTGTGTCCAAGTTTTCCATGTCTTCTATTGTATATGTTTCCAAGTTGGGTAAATACACCTGCGTCATTAACAAATTTTCACGTGTCAATTGTTTGTAAACATTTATCTCGGGCAGTTTTTTTATTAATAAATATTCAACTATTCCTGTTTACAGGTTCCCGCAAACAAACATGATTTGTTGAACAGGTTATGTAAGAACATAAATTCTTGTTGCATTAATCATAGTTTAAAAATGAAGACTGATGAATTTACTATGCACAATGTGATTGTGGACACCTTTAACACAATTTAATTGGCAGAGGAAAAGTGACTAAAAGTAGTAGTTCAGTGGATGTTTTCTGCGTTTCCATAAATTAACTTATATGAAACTGTATATGTATGTGCATCGGTACATGTTTGTGTAAATACTCCCTCCCGTCCTAATTATAGAACAACATTTGGAGGTTCATTTTGGTCCTAATTATAAGACAACATTCTAAGTTTTGTCAATTTCTTCCTAAAATACCCTTATTTTGTTCTCTCAAGTGTGTTTGATTTTTAGTATATATATATATGAGTGCATAAACTCTTCTAGTCAATGAAATTTTTGTGGAATTTTAATTTGTTTATCAATCAATTGAAATTAATTTACTAATATATATATAGACACATATACACATATATGTGTGTCTCTATATATGTGGGTGTAAACACACACCTATGTATGTATGTATGTATGTATGCGTGCGTGTGTGTGTGTGTGTGTGTATTTTTTGTGTGTGTGCCTCTATATATGTGTGTGTGTGTCTATATATATATATATATATATATATATATATATATATATATATATATATATATATATTTGTATGCATACATACCCATATATACCTGTGTGTGTATATGTGTGTCTATATATTGTGTGTGTATATGTGCGCGCGTATAGGTGTGTGTCTACATATTTTGTGTCTGTGTGCATATATATGCTGTGTGTGTACATATGTACACACACATACGTGTACATATACATACATACATATATATATATA
This sequence comes from Acacia crassicarpa, assembly GCA_034222035.1. Taxonomy (NCBI): domain Eukaryota; kingdom Viridiplantae; phylum Streptophyta; class Magnoliopsida; order Fabales; family Fabaceae; genus Acacia; species Acacia crassicarpa. The sequence continues at coordinate 46,342,998 of JAWXYG010000006.1, read as the reverse complement.
TATATATATATATATATATAAGAAGACCATTATTTCAATTAGAAAATGTACGCAAATGAAAATTATAGGGTAGAGAGGTATGTGGTAAGGGTTGTTGATTTACTTATACTTTTGCCATTTAAATTTTATGTAAGGGCATTTTGGGAAAAAGAGTAAAATCAACTAATTTAATTCTCTTCCTTAATCTCCCCAAAAGTGGTTAAATATGTCCTATAATTAGGACCAGAGGGAGTATATCATAAGAACTTCAAGCAAGTCTCACACCTGGTGAAATGACGTAGATTGCCCATGCTGGATATCACCACCATCATCCTCCTCCTCCTCCTCATCATCATCTTCTTTTTCTTGAGAATTTATTTTCCAAATGTGCTTGAGCTCAGGTAAACGAGAGAGTTCTATTGTTTTCAGATGAATGATCACCTTCGTTGACATTCCCCTTTCATTCATGTTGGTTAAATCAAACACAGCTCTCAGAGAATCACATTCACTTACTTTAAGTCCTTTCAAGTTGGATAGCGCTTGCAGCAAATTTAAAGGCAGAAGCACATATGACAAAAAGTCACATTTATGCACTACTAAATTTGTCAAATTACCGAAAATGCCCAGCTGAACATAGCTGGACCATAAATCTTTTAATTCAGGATATTCAGATAGCTCTAGAAGCTTGGCGCTACGGAATGCCACCTGCCAACATTGATAATAGGCTAAGTTATTTTTTTAAAAAAAATATTACAGCAGACTATATTTTTATAAGTCAAGTCAAAACATAAAATATCCTCTAAAACCAAATTAAACACAATAAACAATAAGATTTGGCTACTATTTTGCAAATAGCTACCATTATACTAAGTGAAAAGAAATTACAAGTAAAGATATATCATTATACAAGGATAATAATAATCCTTCTCTTCTTGTAAAGTGATTAATTGCCTTGATCGAAAACATACCTTGTCTTGGAACATCTTGTTCATTGTATTGTTTAGGTGACCTTCACAAAACCATTTTTTATCTTGTTCGTCTGTTAGTATCTCTTGAAGCAATGGTGTGCTTGTGTCACTCGTGGAGAAGCTCTCCATTCTTGCACATTGCCTTATTACAAGTTTCTCCAACACTGGAAGCTTGAAGTAGCAGATACTACCCGAGCAAAACATTTTGAGTTTTGGTAAAGATTTAAGTTCCAAAAGTTTTAAGCTTTGGAATGCAATTTCACAATTGCTCTCCCCTCCCACTTCTTCCACAATTTGCTCAACTAAATCACACTTTATTATCTTCAATGTCGTTAAGTTCACCAAACTTCTTGCAGTTGAGGAGGTAATCAAATAAATCAATCCATTGCAATTTTGCACTTCTAAACATATCAAGTGGTTAAATGTTACTGAGGAAGGCACCAAGTGCTTCAAATTGGAACATTCATCCACATCTAGTAATTCTAGAAGATCAAGAACCGGGTCCAATTGGCACTCTTCTTTACATAGATGCTCAAGTTCGTACAATTTATATAGTGTCAGCTTCTTGAGTCGTGTGTTAATCTCAATTTCTCCATTCTTGTCTCGAGGCCTTTCGTCTGGGAATATCACCTTGAAATAATGTTCTTGAATGACTAGCTCCTCAAGACTGGATATATTTTGGAGGAAATAATATGGAGAAGTGGCTTTAGCATCTTCTAATCCGTACAACCGTAGAAAGTTGAGCTTGCGAATTCGGTCCCTTGGAACTTGCGATTGAAATATCATGCTAGCATCCTCATTGTTTAGACATAGGGACTCTAAGTTTTCAATCACCTATGCCATGAAGGGAAAAAATGTAATCACTAGAAGGGAAAAATATCTGGTTATGTTTTTACCCTAGTATTTACAAGAATCCGCTACGCCTCTTGTGAGAATTGATTAAATCATTAGTCTCTAGAAATTTAATAGAAGATAAGTGTCACATAAGTAATAATACGATAGTCAAGAATATAATTGTGTAACGTGAACTTGCATAATATTTAGATTTGAAGCAAACACCAGACACTCTTAACAGTTAAAGCTTTGGAGAGAACACAAACATATATTATAGTATTAGATTGCAGAGGTATAATTCTGAACAAAAACGCAGCCTTTCGAGAGAGAAGAAGAGAGAAAGCTATTTTCGCTTATGCACATGGTAGTTTCAATAAATCGGAGTTTGTGTACTTGAAAACCGTTGGATCAGGCTGAACGTTTTTGACCAGGTATGCAACTCCTGATGCACCATTGTCAACGGTGGGATCGTTGATTCATTATCTTCTGTGAGAGATATTGAGCTCTATTTTTGTATGTGTATTTTTAGCTTTTTTATTCTCTATTGTAAGATTGTATCTTTGGTTGTTTGCACGTAAAATAGGGTATAAGAGAGTCTCAACAAAATGCATAAACATGTTCAAACACTTAGCCAAACAACCAAAGCTTCAAGCTTACAATAGAGAATAAAGAAGTTGAAAATGCCCAGAAAAATATAGCTCTATATGAACCAAATATCTCTGGACAATGAGTTGATGATGATCCCACCATTGAACACGACACATTGGGACTTGCAAACCTAGACACAAAATTTCAGCACGATCCAACAAATAACGAATGCGCAAACTCCGATTTACCAAAACTACCCTGTGAATATGCGTAAATAGCTTTCTCTCATTTTCTCTCTCAAACGAAAGCAATTTTCCTCTAAATCAAACCTCTCTAACCTAACCCTACTCTATCCCCTCTCCATTTAAATAAGTGAGACACAAATGACTTCAAATTTGGGCCTTTCTCCACATAGCAAGGGAGCCCAAAACCCAACAGTTAGAGACCCACTCTTAGCTTTAAAAAAAAAAAAAAAGAGAGACCCACTCTCAGCAAGGTCTAAAGTTCAAGTCTTGTGAATACAAAAAAGCCTCGCCAGAAGATTCTTCCACCATAGTCAAGTACGCGATACGGGTTAAATCCGGATTAGTCAGAGTGAAGCTTTGGATTCCGGATGGACAAAAAAAAAAAAAAAAGAGAGAGAGAGACCCACTCTCTGGAAGGCTTCTATTATAAGTATGATGAGCATGGAAAACCCACATTTTAAGTACGTATTTTTAATATTTGTTTGTTGTAGGCCGCAAAAAAGTGTTAAACTTGCCTCCAATAAGAGGATACATGTGCTTAGTGAAAAAATAATAAACTGAAAAAAATAATAAACAAGAGCTTTTTAGAAAACAATTGACGTTGGAAAATGTTGTAATAACGCTAACAATTTTTTTTAAAAAAAAAAGTTTGAGTGGACATTATGATGCTGATAGTCTTGATTTATTTTCTGAATTGAGGGTATTGAGATTAGTTTTAACCGAACAAATTAATACTCCTATATACATATTAAACTATATAAAAATTTATTTTATAAATACATGCACTACTTATTTTCTAAAATTGTATTAATTTTTTTTACCAAAAAAAGATAATACGAGTAACAGTTGTCACTGTGGAAAAGGGGATATATCATATTTAAGGTAAACTAGGTTACAAGATATATTGATATGATTAGCAATATGATCAATTGAAATTAAAATGTTGAAATACTTAGCAATAGAACTTTGTTAAGCGGCTGGTTTTGCAACTCAAAATACTAGAAAATTAATATCTCTAGAGACTTCATCTAGAGCCCTATGATCCTTGGACACATCCCTCACAAACAAATGAACACAAAAATTATACTCCCTCCACTCTTAATTATAAGATATATTTAACCGATTTTGAGGAGATTAAAGAAATGAGTTAAATTAGTTAATTTTACTCATTTTTTTAAAATGCCCTTATATAAATTAAAAATAACAAAAGTAAAAGTGAATCCAACTCTTATCACATATCTCTCCCAACTAGAATTTTCTTTTCCACATGGTTTCTAATTAAAATGATGGTCTAGTTATATATACATATATGTGTGTGTATATATGCACATGCACACACATACATATATTTGTGTGTGTATATATCAACACACATATGCATATATACACACACACATATAAACACACACCCACAAATATATAAATATGTGTGTGTGTATGTGTGCACACACACACACATATCTATATATATATCTACACATATATATTGACAGTTACACACACACAGTGTATCTATATATATTGTGTGTAGACTCATCACACATGTATATAAACACACAAACATACATCTGTGTGTGTGTTTTTATATATGTGTGTGTCTCTATATATGTATATTGATAAATTATATCAGTTGATCGCTAAATAAATTAAAATTAAAAAATTTAAAAGTTTCATTGATTGGAAGAATTTATGCACCCATATACATATACTTACCAAAAACCAAATACACTTGAAAGAATAAAATAGGGGTATTTTAGAAAGAAATTGACAAAAAATTAAAATATTATCCTATAATTAGGACTAAAATCAACTCTCAAATGTTGTCTTATAATTAGGACCGGAGGGAGTAATAAGCTATTTTCTTTAAAAGACAAGCCATACCTCTTCAAGTGTGAATAGTGGTTGTTGCATTGTATCATGGAGATTGTCATCAGAAAGTCTTTCTTGGCCACAGGTAGCTGGAGTCTTGAACAGCTTCAATTTCTCACAATAGTAGACATCTAATATTTTCAACGATGAACAAGATAAACTATGATTTCCAGAAAAAAATCCCCGCAAATCTTGTAAATTAGAAAGCACCAATGAGGTTAGTTGATCAAACTCAAATTTGACAGGGTCATCTATGGTTTCTTCTCTGTTGGAAACAATTTCCTTCATGTTTTCAAGATCCACAAGCATAATTTCTTCAAGTTGAGGTAGGTGCTTAGCTATGGATAATGGAAAAAGGTGTTCTAAATCTTCACAGCCTTCAACATGCACAACTTGCAGACTTTTAAAGCGAAGACTTGATTGAGAATCTTTACTCCAAATTTGTTTCAACTTTGGCAATCGAAGTAGGGTTAGATTCTTAAGCCGTGTTGTATCATCACCATTGTGTCTCCCATTGACACCCAATTGGAAAACTTCCTGCACTGAGCTGCAGTCTTCAATCTTTTCTGACATTCCCCTTTCATTGATGTTGCTTAAATCAAATACAGCTCTCAGAGAATCACATTCACTTACTTTGAGTCCTTCCAAGTTTGATAGCGCTTGCAGCAAATTTAAAGGCAGAAGCACATACGACAAAAAGTCACATTTATGCACTACTAGATTTGTCAAATTACCGAAAATGCCCAGCTGAACATAGCTGGACCATAAATCTTTTAATTCAGGATATTCAGATAGCTCTAGAAGCTTGGCGTTATGGAATGCCACCTGCCAACATTGATGATAGGCTGCGTTATTTTTTTTAAAAAAAAACAGAATTACTGTGCACTAAATTTTTATAAGTCCAGTCAAAACATAAAGTATCCTCTAAAACCAAATTAAGCACAATAAACAATAAGATTTGGCTACCGTTTTGAAATTAGCTATCATAATACTAAGTGAAAAGAAATTACAAGTAAAGATCATTATACAAGGATAATAATAATCCTTGGCTTCTTGTAAAGTAATTAATTTCCTTGATTGAAAACGTACCTTGTCTTGGAACATCTTGTTCACTGTATTGTTTAGGTGACCTTCACAAAACCATTTTTTATCTTGTTCGTCTGTTAGTATCTCTCGAAGCAATGGTGTGCTGGTGTCACTCACGGAGAAGCTCTCCATTCTTGCACATTGCCTTATTACAAGTTTCTCCAACACTGGAAGCTTCAAGTAGCAGATACTACTGGAGCAAAACATTTTGAGTTTTGGTAAAGATTGAAGTTCCAAAACTTTTAAGCTTCGAAATGCAATTTCACAAATGCTCTCCCCTTCTACTTCTTCCACAATTTGCTCAACTAAATGACACTTTATTATCTTGAATGTTCTTAAATTGACCAAACTTCTTGCAGTTGAGGAGGTAATCAAATAAATCAATCCGTTGCAATTTTGCACTTCTAAACGTGTCAGGTGATTAAATGTTATTGAAGAATGCACCAAGTGCTTCAAACTGGAACATTGAAGCACATATAAGTGTTCAAGAACTTCAAGAACTGGATCCAATTGGCATCCTTCTTTACATATATGCTGGAGTTCATACAATCTACATAGTGTCAACTTCTTGAGTCGTGTTTTAATCTCAATTTCTCCATTCTCATCTTGAGGCCTTTCGTCCGGGAATATAACTATGAAAGACATATCTTGAATAACTAGCCACTCAAGATTGGATATATTTTGTAGAAACCAGTATGGAGAAGTAGCTTGAGCATCAAATTCATGCAACCGAAGAAACTTAAGTTGGCGAAATTGGTCCCTTGGAATTCGTGATTGAAATATCATTCTAGCATCCTCACTGCTTAGATCTAAGTTCTCTAAGTTGTTAATCACCTATTCCATGCAAGGAAAAAAGTTGAAACTTATCACAAATATTATAAAGCAGGTTTAAGATATTAAAGCAAACAAGCAACAAGACCATCCGAGCTTAAAAGACCAAATAGACGATTGTCTATGGCCCACTCTGTGCAAGGCCTCTAGTATGTGTGTGTGTATCTATATTCACCATGCAAAACCCACGTTAAATATAGGTATCATTAATATTTTATATGGTATGCTCCATTAAAAAATGGGTTAGGTTATGGCCAGTGAAAGTGGTAACTAGTATACAGTAAAAAAGCTTATTAAAATATTTTGACATTGGATAGAATTGTATTAGTCTTCAAAAATTCTTAGGTTTCAATGAACAAAGTCTTGATTATTTTCTGAATTGAGGGTATTCAGAGAAGTTTTAACATAAGGAATTAACACTCCAATAGAAGTATTAAAATATATCAAAAGATTATATTCTTTTCTAAAAGAAGTTTTTCAAAATTAAAATTACTTATATCATATTTAAGATTAACCATGTTACAACAAATATTAAATGAATTTGCAATATTATCAATTAAAATTAAAACTTTACACTATACTTATGAAACTTTGATAAGTGATTTAGCAACTCATAAAATAAAAAAGGTATAATTAGCTTTTTTTGAAGAGATGAGACATACCTCTTCTAATGTGAAAAGGGAATGCTGTCTTCCGTGGCTACTCATACCTTGTGTCTTGAATAGCTTCAATTTCCCACATTTCCAGACATTTAATTCTTTCAAGGATGAACAAGATAAACTATGACTTCCAGCATAAAATCCTTGCAAATCTTGTAAGTTCCAAAGCACTATTGAGGTTAGTTGATCGAACTCAAAATTGACAACGTTATATAATGGACCTTCTCTCTTGGAAACAATTTCCTTCATCTTTTCAGCATTCTTTATTGTAATTGCTTCAAGTTGAGGTAGGTGCTCAGCTATGGAGAATGGAAAAAGGTACTCTAAACGTCCACAGCCTTCCACGAGCACAAATTGCAGACTCTTAAAGCAATGACTGGATTGAGGATCTCTGCTCCAAACTTGTTTCAACTGTGGCAGTCGAAGTAGTGTGATATACTTGAGCTTTGGTTTATCATCTGCATTGTCACCTAATTGGAATATTTCTTGCACTGACTTACAGTCTTCAACATTCAAAGTTTCTAGAGTTGCAAATGCTCCATTCATATATTCTGGAAATATTTTCTCAATTTGTTCACAATTTTTTACTTTCAGTGTCTTAAGGCAGGCCAAGGAACTTGAAGCCAGGATGAAAGGCCATATAGTCTTTAAGTTCTGCATGTCTTTTATGATTATTGCTTCCAATTTGGGAAAAAGGACCTGTCATCCATTTGCAAGGTTATGAGTGACCCAAAAAAAGTAAAAATGTAAACCTTTTCAAGTGTCTGCTACTTTGATACCACAATACTCTTTGAAAACGACGCGATTTTTTTATCACCAAATAACAAACACTCGACTTACATTTATAGTTATACAAGAATATGATTCTTTTTACGTTTATTTTAATTCATACAAACATGCTCTTTCAAAAGTAAATTATTGAATTTCAACTTCATAGAACAAGACTATAACTGATAAAAATTACTGCAACTACCCAATAAAGTTTTATCGGTTCAAATTCAACTATTTACCTCTCCTACTGCCATGCTATTTATTTCCTCTATAGCAATTATCTCCTCCATCATATCACATTTACTTATTTCAAGTTGCTTCAGATTCGAAAGCCTTCCAACCATAGAGGACGAGAATATATACTTCAAGCCAATGCAATCCTCTACGGTCAAGTTGGCCAAATTATGGACCAAATAAGGTGCTGAAGACTCATCCCAAATTTTTTTCAAATTGAGCGAACTCAACTTCAAAGTTTCCAAATTAGAAAATTTAACCTGTGAAGAAATAGTTTCAGTTTCACTGTGGTAAAATAAATACTCAGTAAAATAGTGTGCACATAATGTTAATGTTGGGAATTTTGATTAACCATAGATATCCCAAAATTGACATCATTCATTTATAAGAGCATGCTGATAAATTTTGTTTGAGAAAAATGAAAGTGAAATGTCATTTCTCAAATAAAAGAAATTATCAATCATTGGATATTGCTTAACTTGATTGGTATATATAAAAAATTGACGAATATACCTCGGCACTGAAAAACGGTGTTGAAATATTAACCCTCAACAAGTTCTGATCCGTAGTTCCTAGAGAAGAAGTCAACTCATGAGAGCAAAAATAATCAATGGTTGGCAAATGTTGCAAAGTCAACGAGCGCAATGGAAGAAACTCAATCTCCTCATCAAAAGTTTTGCCACTATCTATACTTTCTACAGACATAATTTTCTTCATAGAACTACATTCAGAAACTTCAATCTCAACAAGTTGAGAAAAAGCTTTGACCATAGAAACAGAGAAGAGATATACCAATTGGTCACAACTTGTTACTTTGACAACTTTGAGTTTGCCAAAAGAATTATCCCTAACAGAGCTCTGACATATCTCCACCAAGTTGTTGAGATTGTGGAGTATCATTGTCTCCAATTTTGGGAACAAAACATGAGTTTGTTTCCCCTTCATAAGGTTGACAATATGCTGAATTTCTCCATTATTTTGGATGTGCAAATGCCTAAGCAAGGGAAATCCTTCGCCATTCAATTCAAAAAGCACATTCGAAATGCCACTTATTTCATCCAAGTTTAAATCTTCCACTCTTTTAATCAATGTTTTGATCCCTTGCTCCGAATGAATGCTGGTATCCAACTTTACCTTTAGTAACCTTGAGGTCTCTTTGTTGTCTGACCATTCCCATTTATCTCCGATAACAACTTTATATCTTTCTAACTTCTCAAATGCTATGTCCTTGGGCAAAAGCCAAGCCTCACGGATTTGAATTTCTAGAGTGGTCAAGCCAGTCAAATCACCAAGCTTAGCAAGACTAGCATTTCTCTTTGGCATTGCTGAACATTCTAACTCCCAATTAATTTTGGCGCAGCCCATGTACAATTCCTCTATTTTGGTCAATTGACACAATATGTTGGGTAGGGTGGTCCCAATTCCAGACCTGCTCAAATCCAACATTCTAAGCTTGGTCAACTGCTTTATTTCTCTTGGAAACTCTTCCATAGATGAACCAATTAAGCTAAGAATTTCTAAATTCATCAATGCACCTATTCCAGTCATATCTTTCAAAGAGCAATGATCCAAACACAATGTTTTGAGTTTTGTCAAGGACCTTAAAGATATAGGTAATGAAGCTATTGACATGCCTGTTAAATCTAATGCTTCAAGGTTTCCCATCCCTTCGAAAAAGGAATTTGGAATTTCTAAAGTGTGATTATCGGAGCTGTTTATGTAGAGAAAAGTCAGATGGGGACAATCTAACCTTTCAGAAAGCTTTTGGATGCAACAACGATCCAAGATAATATGTGTACACCTCTCAAAAATATCTTTTCTTGGCCAATCTTGCAACTTTGCATCAATTTTAGTGAAAGCATATTCTGAGGCCATTGAGACGGCTACTTCATGAACAATGTCATGCATTTTGATAATTTCCGCTCTTGCATCATCATCAACCAACAAACAAGATGCCTTCAGGTCAATAATTATTCTATAAAGCCTATTCCTTGCATCCTCAATGGTATTTATACATTTGAATATACCCAAACCAATAGCATATTTCAACAAGTCACTAACATGTATGGATCTTCCATGCACACCACAAAGCAAGAATACTTTCTTTACTTCATCTTCCAATCGATTAAAATTGAACTCTAAAGCTGAAGAAATTGTTTCCTTCATGTCTCCACTATCAACCCTTTTTAGATTGTTTAAGGTATCTTTCCAATAATGAATATTCTTATTATAATTTAATGACTTTGCAATTGTGACTATCAAAACAGGCAAGCCTACACACCTTTGAGCAACTTGGATAGCTATTTTTCGGAAATTATCATCCTTAACAACATCGCCAACCATAGCTTCAAACAAACTCCAAGGTTCTTCACCATTCAAAACGTCAAGGAGGAAGTTCTTTTGAGCATGATTCTTTTGTAAAATATCTTTACTTCTTGAAGTCAATAATAATTTGCAACCCTTGTAATCATCCTTTAGAGGAACTCCCACATTTTCTGGATTCATTTTCCCCCATGCATCTAAAGAAGGGATTCCTAACTCGTCCAAATCAATTTTCTCCTGTAAATTATCTAGTATAATGAGGATGGCATCCTCGTTTTTTATCCTCTCACACAGGTGATTAGCTCTTACACTTGATAAGGTCCTTCCTTCAAAATCAAGGCCTAACTGTTGAGCAATCTCATCTTGAATTCTTTCAAGTTTTGTTTGGGATATAGTTACCAAAACCACTACATCAAACAACTTGTCATGCTTAACTTGTTTGGCAATTTCTTGAACTAGAGTGGTCTTTCCCACTCCACCTAGCCCATAAACCCCAATTTTATTGACCTTGGGGTCCTTCAGAGACAACACAACATGCTCTCTGACTGATTTTCTTGACTCAAGTCCATCACTACCTCTTATAGCAGGCAAGTTGCTTGTTATATCTAAAGGTGGAACATATCCAACTTCATCAAACTCCTCCCCTTTTAGCTTCATTTCAACAATGGTGCCTGCCATTTTCTTTGCTTTTCTACCACGTTGATATCGGGACTTCAAATTTGGAAAACACCATGCATTTGCACCATGTGGATCTTCACAAAGTTGCTTTGCTTCTTCTAAAGTCGTGATAACACTTTCTTGCCATTTTAGCACATTACCATAGATCTCTCTTCTATTTCTTCTTTCAGCCTCAACTTTATGATCAATAGGTTCTTTCGTTGCCTGCAGCTCATTTGCTACATCCTGTAGCTCCCTCAAATTGTTTCTATTGCATAATAAATATCCTCCCTGCTTGACAATGGGTTCCACAATGAGCTCTGCTATTTTTGCAGCAACGGCAGCGAGAATCTCCATTCCTACTTCCTGAATAAAATGACACACAAATTTAATAGTTGAAAGAATTCGTTTTTTTTTTTCACATATTTATTACACCTAACTAATTTTAACTATATCTTTAAATAACAAAATTCGTTTAATCATATCTTATAAAAATGAATAGAGGGAGTACTTGTTTTTAGTTCATATTATTTCCCCGGTTGTTTCCGAAAGTTACTCTCATCACTCAATCTCGAGTGGGATTGCTCAAAAAATTGTATTCCAGCTTTGTCCCTCGATAGAAATCACTTTACCCTTCAACTCTTAAGCTTGGGAGAGACGAGCATTACATTATAAGGAAATCCACCTAAGATTTTGAGTTCTTAAGATGCATAATATAAGTGAGATTAACACCACTTATTAAGATTGAGTGGTATTTTTTTAGGCTTAGGGTATCCACCGCTGGTAGCAATAACTAATTCCCTAGAAACATTAACTCTTAGTAGTGACTAATTAACTACATACAATTTTTCGGCCTAACTTTATTTAACGTAAAACTTGGCCACTCGCTAAATGACATTTGTATCTTGACATTGGCTCTGTTTGGGTTGGTGGTAGGAGCGATGGCTTAAAAGCTACTGACTTTAGAAAAAGCTCGGTAGGAGTGGTAGATTAAAAGCTATCTAATTTGTGTTTGGATTGATAGTGGTAGAAGTGGCGGGACCCACGTCAAAAAGCTGAGAGCGTTTTGAAAAAAGCTCCATAGTGGAGCTTTTGGCTTAACGGGCTTTTTGAGCGTTAGGAGCTTTTTCTTAACGCTCAACCCAAACAGACCAAATGAGCGTTGGCAGCGTTAGTGGACTTTTTTTCAAAATTACTGGTTCTAATGCTCCTAACGCTCCTAACGTAGTGCATTCCAAACAGAGCCATTATCTCTAAATGAAGATGAAAGGCTACATTATTTCGGGTCTTGTTTCTTTGGGTCTCTATATATCCAAGGGCCTTGAAAATTTTGATAGTCTAGATTCCTCTTTACTTTGGATATCACCTCTGCCCGGCAAGGGGAAGGGTGCCTAATTCGCACGGCTTCTCAAATTTTTTTTTTTAATTTCTTTTTATGATTAGATTCTACATAAAATAAGTGGCATTTGAATATCGTATAGGCAAATAATGGAGTTGTTTTTATAATTTTTCAGATTTAATACTCTAAAAGTGTGCAGTTTCTCTTTCAGTCAAAGTATTAAATCTTTGAAAAATTATAATAAAAAAAAATGAAAACAACTCCATTTTTTGCCCATAAGGTATCAAAATGTCACTCATTTTATGTAGAATCTAATCATAAAAATAAACTCAAAAAATTGGAAAGTATAAATGTGACTCCAAGTAAGTTCCAGCTTTAGATCTTCCTCACACAATACTACATCCTAAAGATGCTTATGTTTTCAACACTGTTTGTTAAGGAACTCTTATGTTATGCATCTAACCATTTTCTACTGAAATTTATGGTCCATTCTAGCTCATAAACAACTTTTATTCTTATTATGCAAAACAAACTAACAAACTAACGGTTAAGATTAATTAAAAACAATAAATGTGTCAAAACTGTCATGTTTTTTTTTTCAAATATACCTGTATTTATGAAATGAGATAGGAGAGAGATTAGTAACAAATATGAGAGAATGTATAATAAATAATTAAATGAAAGAGAATTAGTGGTGAGTGAGGATAATTAGTATAATATATGTATTTAACAAGGATAGAAAAGGAAAAAGTAATTTAAATTTTAAGACAAAGAGAAAGTTGCTTATAAAATGGATCAGCCCCAAAAGAGAAAAAGTTGTTTATAAAAACGACAAGAGAACTAAACAGAGTATTCAATGAAAGAAAAGGGTGAGAGAAAATGTGTACTACCTCCAGTTCAGTATATAAGTGCCAAATAATTAAATTACCCAATTCAGAAAATTAGTTAAGATTAGTTAAAGATAATAAATATGTAAAAAATATAACATGCTTTTCTAAAGAAATCCCTGTTTATGGAAAGGGTGAGTGTGAGAGAGGATGAGTGGAAAAAGAGATAAGAGAGAAGGAGTGGGGGGAAAAAAACATTAGATGAGAGAAACATATAACTAGAGGTAAAATTGAAAAACACAAAGGCATTAAATGATGGGACAATATGAGTTGCAATTAATGCTTATTTGTCAATTGTATATCTACAAATAATGTTTAAATATGACTCATTGTATTTTTCTCACTCCTTCAATAACTCATTTAATATGGGTAAAGTTGAAATTTTCTTTTAATTTAAGAAAATTTAATGAGTTAACTGTTATTTATTAATTCTAATGAATTAGTTAAAGTAACTTTACTATGAAACGAACAAAATTAATTTTTTGACATGGGAGATTTAGTCAAACAATACTAATATAAAAACCAAAAGTGATATGTTTAAGGCCATAATCAATACCTCAACTTGGATATAAAGGAAGTAGTAGTGAAAAGGGCAAGTTTCTTGATCTCCCTCGACTGGGTCGTGGGCAACCTTATAAAATCTTGGGGGAAAAAAAAAAAAGATGTCAGAGATGGAGTTGATAGCATATAGACATATAGTTATTAATGCTTTTGAAAAGATGCAGAGGAAAACAAAAACACGAAACTTGGGAAGGTTAACAAACATAATGTTTTGATTACGTTTACGTGACTTAGTGGAATAAAATTTGCTATAGTAGTCATAATTAATTTTTGAAATTCTCATGAAAGGACATGACTCTTGGAAAAAGATTAAGATATACTCTTCTTATTCTATTTATATGGTAGGGAGTGACGCTTTTTTTCCCTACTTATAAAGAACCTCATTAAAGTTTTGATATAGGTACAATTTAACCATTCACTTATTATTATGTTGACTTAATTTTTCATTTAGTATTATGTATATTAAATAGAGGTAGAGTTGAAAAGTTGTTGAATTTTATGATAGACTTAATAAGGTTTAATGTTTTCTTTAGTTTGTGTGAAAAATGTTGGAAGTTCCCTATAAATAAAACCAAAAGGATATGCTACCTCCACTATTATGTAAGATTCAAATAATTGAAATAATAAATCTGTAAGAAATGTATTTATTTTTCTTAAGTATGACATTATTTATAAGAGAATAAGTGAGAGAGCGATTTATTTTGAAAAAGAATCTATGGAAAAAGACAATGAGAGAAAGTATATTAATTAAGGATAAATTTGGTAAAACACATTTAATTTAGGAGATCCTAAAATAGATCTTATAAAGTGAAGCGTGCCATGTCAAAAATTTAAATATTATAAAAAAGGACTGAAAGGATGAGCATATAAATAATAAATAAATAACTTCTATGGCCAAAAAAAAAAAACAAATAACTTTAATAGGAACATAAAAATTAGTTGAAAGCCTTTCGCTTTCATAAATAGTACGTCACACAGAGTAATTATTGTTCAAGAATGCCCAATTAATTTTTACCTTTTACCAAATATTTAATCACGCTCATAAAGCCAATTTATATTTAATGAAGTGAATGTGGCAAACTTAGTAGACATATGTAGTTCACGTCTTGAACAACTTAAGATCAAGAGGGGATCTTTAAATTCTCTTAGGCCCTGTTTGGTACAAGAAAAGTTTACAAGCTCGTATGTAACGAAAACTGCACGAGAAGAGGGTCTTCTTTTTTTTTTTATGTTTTTGGTTGTTAACTTTTACTAATTTATAAATAAAAAATAGGTAACAAAGAATTGAAAGGAGTCGAATAAGATTCTCTACCGTTTAACAAAGAAAATTAATTCTGAGCAAAAAAAAAAAAAACAAAGAAAATTAAGGAATTAGACATTGTTTGATTTGAATGGTATAAATTCATATTGTTTTTAAATTTTCAAAAATATGCATGAAATTCAAATAAATTCTTAATGGTCGACTTAAAAAATGATTAGTGATAATTTATTATTAAGATAATTAAATTTAACAAATTCATAAAACCACATATTTTTTTGGGATAAATGGATTAAAAAAAAAAATCTAATCAGTCCATAAACAGAATTCCAAGAGAACCTCACCTTGATCAGTGTGAATGAGATGTTGCTCTTCGCGAGCTTCAGACCCGAGAACCAGCAGTTAAAGCTCTTTAGTTAAACACCAGAAATAAGTAAGCAAGTTGAAAACATATTGTTCAAATGATATTCGAATTAGTTTGCAAAAACAAAAAGAAAAAAACAATCCAACTGCAAAATTTCCAACCAGAAGGACAAAGATTTTACCAGTATAACTTTATGTTCAGCACCACTACTTTCTTGCGTCTGAGAAAGCACAGATAAAGACACCCTTAAAACTTCTTCTTCTTCTTCTTAGATTGATTGATCACAACAAAAGCAACAGAATATGCAGAAGAATGGTACGAAGAAAAGAAATCTTCAAACCGGGTTTTTCCCCAAAAAAAAAAAGGTTCAGATCTGAAGACTTGATTAAATTCAGGCAAGCAATACAACCCTACAGAAGAGGGTTTTTTTTTTGGCAAGATCGACAAGAAAGTAACCAACTTAATCCACGCAAAACAAGAGTGAAGACTAAAGAGTTTTTGATCGAAAACACCGACTTCTTCTTTTTCTTTTTCTTTTTTGAGTTTACATTGAACTGGACTGGACTGGCGGTAAGAAAAATAATTTTCTTCAAAAAAAGAAAAAAATCTTTTTTCAAATTTTTAAGGATTTTTTTGGGTATATGATTGAAAGGAACAAAATAAAACGTAATGCAACAGAAGAGTTTTTTTTTTTTTTGGGGGGGGGGGGGGGGGGGAGATGTCGCTTATAACTGGAAATCACGAAAACATAGTCGATCAGAAATTTGAGAACAAGTAAACTAAAATAGTAAACATAAAAACTGGAAAGGTTTCAGAAAATGAGAAGTTTGATTTGAATTGATTCCGTCTGCAACTTAAGAAGGAAACTGTCAAAGAAATTGGAAGAACATAGAGTGCTGATGAAGAGTAGAAGAACTTGACAAAGATATGAACACAATGTCAGGGAAATGGTCAGAAGTAGGCAGCACCAACTGACTGCCTCACCAGAGACAGCTGCCGCGTGGACCCACCACCCTCTTCTTCCTCTTTTTTTTTTTTTTTGCTCAAGCTCTTCTTCCTCTTCATTTATCTCCTCTCGTATATTTCTTCCTGGCGCTCCCCTATGTCGATGTCACAATGAATGCAACCCCTTGCCATTCCAACGACATCGTTTCTCTTTAGAGCTATGGAGGCCGAGGCCCAACCCAAAAATAATAAATTTCTGTGCGTTTGGGATAATGGTAAAAAAAAATAGTATTATTTACAATCTGACTTATAAAAAATAATAAGATTTAGTAAAAATGAGATTGTGAAATATGATTTATATTTACATTAACATAGCATAAATAGCTTTTGTAAAATTGAAACTTGTTTAAAATGATAGTTACATAATTGACTTTTGAGATAATTATAAAAAAAACATTAAAATCAAAATTATAAAAAAGTAAAAAATGCTACTCTCTCCGGTCCTTACTATAAGGCACCAACTAGCAAGTTTATTTAATCCTTTTTATAAGACACTTACTTGTTCCCAATGAATATTAATTATTTGTTTCCATGTCCGCCCATAATTAATAAGGGTAGTGTGTGAGAGTAATAATTAATATAATATTAGAGTTTAGTGCAATTAGTAGGAGTAATATTGGAAGTTACTTAAATTGTAGAGCAACTTTAGTGACTTTAACTGTTTTTATTGGTTTGTGAGAAAAGTTAGTTGGTACCTTATAATAAAAGCCAGAGAAAATATCATAAAAAATTTAACAATACTAAAATATATAATTTGATAACTCATTCAACTTGTTCAGGAGTGTATGGGCCAAAAATTGAAGTTTTTTTTTCTTCAAAAAAATGAAGTCAGTATATCATATATCCATATTCCACATAAATAATCCCTTGTCTTCTTGATTAACTGATAGAACGGCCGGACATTCTCATCAAAAAAGGGGGTTCGATCTTGGAGTTAGTCAAAGCACTGAGGGAGGTATCCTAACTTTTAGGTATCTAAATAAACGCTTAAGAGTAATAAATAGTTCACCCTACCTAACATTAATATCACTTAAAAAAAAAGAAGATTTTACCCTACCTTTAAATCGTGGGAAAGTCAACCCCTCTCCTAAAATTGCATTAGTATCACATAGAGTGAAAGCTAAAGAGATTTTCCTTTCCTTTTCTTTTTTGAGTTTATATTGAACTGGACTGGCAGTAAGAAAAATAAATTTCTTCAGTTTTTTAACTTTTTTTTCTTTTTTTTCAAATTTTTAAGGATTTTTATGGGTATATGATTGGAAGGAACAAAATAAAACGTAATGCAAAAGAAGATTTTTTTTTTTTTTGGGAAATGAAGCATATAACTGGAAATCACGAAAACATACTCGATCAGAAATTTGAAAGCCCTGCCTCCCCCTCCCATTAATTGTATCAAAAGAATATGAAAGACCCGGGGTCGATGCAAATTAGTAGTTGGTATCTCCTGTGCACAAAAGGACTCGTCAAAGTGAATCACTTTTACTTTACATCATGGCAGTAAGAAAGTTAATCATCCCCACCAACCATCACCACATGGTAAAGGATCTATCATACTCCATCTCAACAAACAATGGCTTAATAAGATGGGAGTGTACAGAGACAATGATATTTAATTAATCCCAACACCTCACGGAGAACTTATGCAGAACACATAACATATTTTTCAAGGCTATTGTCATTTCAAACACCGAATATGACAGACATTCACATGACGGTGTATCAAAAGTCAAAATCGAACAATATGATATTCTTGGGTGCTTTCAACAAAATCTACCATACCCAAGACTTATTACCCTAAGGCCGTTTGAGTCGCAGAAAATGGCATCACGGAATAGGAAAATAGGAATTTTCCAATTGTGACGGAGGTTTGGATCAAAATTCCATATGAAAATATTTTCCTGAAGCTGCCAATTTTCAACTGAATGAATGAAAATGGATTCCTACAAAAAAATGGTGGGAACCCATTTTTCAACGCCTTAGAAAACCGCCAAAGACCCAAATGCCCCTTGATCAACAAGCACCAAACCAAAATGTGACTTTCTGAAGGAAACTTTGATTATCGTCTTCAAGAACCATCTGGATAGGAAAAGAGCCAAGACCATCTGAAGGAGATTCTGATTCTTGCCCTCGAGTTGAACTTCTTGAAGATGGAGTTGTAGAGCTAGGTGAGCTGCTCCGACGGAGTGGTCACGTTGATGCTGAAATGGGTCTCAATAAGCCTCATGGACTCGAACGCTTTCCGAAGCCCCTCTCGACAAAACACCGTCATTGTTGAGATCCAGCGTATCAAACTGCTCCTTCGTGCTCTTGCTGAACTATTCCTTGTTGCTCACGATGGGGAGACATTATATATTGCTTTGTTTTTAATAATTTCACAGCGATATAAAGGCCAAAAGAAAAACTTCTGAATATTGCTCAAAAAATGTGTGTGTGTATATATTATATCTAAAAAAATGGTGTTAAATTAATGGTAAAGTTTGATGATCAAATTAATGTTTGTTACACTTAAATCAATAATCAAGATGACATTATATTTTTATGTGCCAATATTCGTTATTTGAGTGTGATGGATAAGATTGAGATTTTTTTTTTTTTAAATAATCGACAAAATCACATGGGTCTTGCCATAAGAAGAGGTGACAAATTTAACTAGAAAATGATATGACTTGAAAATGACAAAAATCTTTTTACCAAAAAAAAAATGACAAAAATCTGAAAAGACAAAAATTATGGCTTAAAATAAAACGCCGTGTGAGACTCAACCTCATAACTCATATCATTACCCCCTAGAGTCCTCCGCAGGGATTCTGTATTTGTGTGAACATTTCTTTGACCCTCTATGTTTCTCACTCCCGCGAATCACGCTACTATCAGGGAAAATAGTCAGGATTTCCTACCTACTTGAACACGTTCGATCGCTTGGGCAATTTTGTGGCTGCATGAGTCATTCTTCTCACCTTTGTTCCTACCAGCCGCCTTATAACCGGCTACCTTCCTTTCGCTCTGTTGGGCCTATCTCATCCATGTTCAATTTAAACTTGGCTCATATCACACAAGAAGCATTAGTGGGCTTCTTTTCTGATCAAATTAATGAATGATTTAAGTTACCATATGATCAGAAAAATGGTTGCCAACTCTCCACCAAATAATATTAATAATCATCACCATGATCATGGTGATCCAACTTTTGTGGTTTGTCTTACATATTGTAGGATCATGATGTACTGTAAAATTACAGACAAATCATGGAGTTTGATCAAATCTTAGAGAGGAGGAATTAATTGTACTTCAGACATAGCAGTGATTGGAACTTTATTATATGTTACTCGTGATGAAACAAGATTTGATGATATAAATATTTATAACCTCAATTCTCCAACAATGGCTGCCCGAAAGCTTGTTGTTCTTGATCCCAAGCCTGTTGTCAGTGTTTTTGATGACATTTACTTAGCTCATGATGAAGTTTCTGGAGATTTAATGCTTGTTGTGGCCTCATATGGGCCTGATTATATTATCAGATTGTTATTAGGAGATGGTGGTAAATTCCACCCTTCCTGAATCCATCGCTCCCAAACATTCCCACTTCTCTGTTTCACCAGTTATAGCCACCTATCCACCCACGTGTCCAAACCCCAACTTCTCCCCCTTGACGCATAGCAGCAAAAAATGTTTGCGTAATTCAGATAATCACCTTCCACCAGTCCCAAATCCCAAAGGCCATCTTCTATTAGCAGACCCGGCTTCGCTGCTCGTCTCTGTCACCGGCTTTTCAGATTTATATTGCCATTAATCTCTACCTTGACCTCGTACATGTGCTAAGATGTCATCTCATCCACTCATCTCAGTTTTCCTCCACATTCCATCTGAACCATCCATGCCCTCTTCGGATAATCATACCTTGACTTTGTGCATTTCTCTAACCTTGTCAAATCACTGAGTTTCAATTACTCATTATGACTCTCGGCTTATAGATTTGATTACGAGACCCTATGTTAATACCGCCACTCTCTTGCTTAATCTCTCTTCTCTTGCATGATTTGGACACGTGCCTTGCTTTCGTAGCTCCCCTGCTTGCCTTCATACGTGGACCATATTGCCTATATATACACTTGAAGCATGCCTCATTTCAGTCACCAAAAAATATATACCAACTATCTTCTAATGGATGAAAATCGCACATTTTCTACTTTTCATGAAGTGACCTTTTATCGGCTTCTCCATCGTTGGTTCTGTTAGGGTCGTCACTGTACTGTCTTCGTATCTGCAATGGTCATGTCAATGTGATCATGGAATATGACCTCAATCTCCATGAAATAAGGCCAGTTGTAATGGAACACAATGGCTTCAATCCTCCTGATCCTTAATGGTTCGAAGAGCAATTTCTGTGGTTCTGTTGGATTTATGCGTTATTCAGAATGCATGGCGTTATGATCTTTACTAGAAGATCTTCAACATGCCAGCTACAATATAGTCATGAACGTCCCATCCATTTGTCCTAAACTTTATGTGCTTTTTGAAGAACTTCGCATCTCCTACCCGCCTCAACCCCATTGCTCGCTTCTCCACAAGGTCATATATGCGTGTGCTGGCACAAAACTCTTAACGTAAGCCACCTTCTGCAAATTAATTTCTGTGACATGCACAGTCAATCTCAATGTTCATCTAATCGAATATATTTGCGCCAAGTGTAACATCATTTTTTTTTTTGGTTGGGGGGAGATATAAGACCAATGTAAACTTCATGCATGTTTTGCTCCTATAATTAGGAGAGGAAGTAGTATTTTTAAAATGGGCCAACTCTCTTCTCTACCCAAGTCTGCCCTATACTTCATCCTCAAAAACTATAATTACCTCTACTAACGTTCATTGAGAGTAAATGGAAAGGAACTTACTCTTCCACTACCAAAAGTCCTCAGTTCGAGGTGTGAAAATAGAGAAAAATAGTGTTATGAGGAGCTCTTCCCTCACAATCATAGGCCCGACACAAGGCGAAATACAGATTAATCAGAACCAAAAGTTCTGATGAATCAGGTGGGATATCAAAAAAACTATAATTACTTCTAATGATATTACCTATGCTTTATAATATAACATAATTTATCACATTTTCATTATATCATATTCCTACCCGATCTATTGTTTAATTATATTGGATCTAAAATATCAGAGTCTATGTTGTTTAATTTTATTTTGTTCTTATATTGTGAGATTACCATAAACCCCTTCTTTAAATTAATAATAATAATAATAACTCCTACTGACTCCTCCTCTGTTTTGTGTTTTGTTGATCAATGGAGACCGAAGGAAGCTTCAAGAAACCCTGACAATTTGAAAGCCCCATGGCTGTTCCTGCATCATTCTCATTCGTTCTCCGTGTTTACTGTTCTTTGTGTGTGTGCAACCATCATCTTCATCAACCATCCTTCTCCTTCCTCTGTTCAACACCACCAGACCTTGCTCTCTCCTCTTTTCTCCTTCTTCAATCGACATTTTTACGGCGGAAATAGGGAGGGAAACTTTTAGGGTAGTTCGACTCTCTTCTCCTCCTTTCTTGGTATTGCTACGCATTTCTTTTGGCTGCTGTTATCTGCTCTGGGGCTTCACGCTTTTTCTCTGTTCTGTGACATTGAGGTCACTGTGTGGACATATTGCATCTTCAATTCTCTTCTTCTTCGCTTGTGCGTTTCTTGAGCAGGGTATGTATGAATAGCTTCTCCTCCCTTGATTTCCAGAATGCTTCAATGTATGAATGAGTGGAGAATATTGCTTTCCCTTCTTTAAATTGTTGTGTCGTTTGTGGTTTAGAAAGGATGTTTATTCCCCCAATTGCTAATTTATTTAAAGGTTTGGTAATTTCCACGGAGTTTTATTATTATTCGACACCTAATTGATTACTAAAATCAATCACATTTGTCAGAAACACATTATCCAAAGTTCCAAACACCTGTTCTTTAACTTCCATTTCGTCCCCCACCTGTTTTGTCCCTAGCTAGACCTTCATTGTGGAGATTAGACCTTGATTTTGGTTCTTTATGGCATAAAATATAGTGTCCTGGTAAAACAAATTATATGTTGAGATTATTTTGAATTTTAATTAAATAACTTAAATGGTATTTTCATTTAATTTTCATATTAAAAGAAGTAAGATAAAACTACGCACCGTAATAGTGAGTTAGAAATTTATCAATGACTAAGAAATAGGGTACCAGAACAATTAAAGAGTTAATAAATATTACTAAATAATAAATCAAAACGAACTAAAATAAAGTTGAAGTTTGTGAGAAATAGTGGAATCATTAGAACTCACAGAATAAATTAAAGTTAAAGTAGTTGGTCATTAATTTGTGAGGAAATAAAATTAACACATATATCACGAACTATGGTAGGGTTTGTTACAGATATGAGTTTGCATTGACTGGCCCTGCTTCAGACATATGATATGCTTGCTACTGCTATGTAACTTGGAACCAAAGTTATTTTTATGCTGTGTTCAAGTAAAGAAGTTGTTTTTGAACAGAACAGTTTATTCCAATTTCAAACAAGGTAATAAATCTCAGCCATAGAACATCCAACTTCATTTTTTGAGGCCTATTCTATCTTGGTAAATTCTATGAGGAACCAAGTCAACTTATTTGCGGCTAATAGCTATGCTCTCTTATACTTTTTAGTCATTGCAGAGTTTGTAATTTGCAAGATTTTTAAACCTGTAATGGCCCAGAAACTTATTGGGGAAAAAAAACTAGTAAGAATAATTGATTGATCTTTAAAGCAATAATTAAATATTGATCACATAAGTTAAAAAAAGGAGAGTAAAAATATAAATGAAAAAGGAATTTTTATGGTATTGAAATTATAATATAATAATTATTTTTCTCTTAATCAATAATTTAATTATTTGTTTGAAATATGTTTTAAAAGTGAATGGTAATCTAAGTGGAAATTGTGTTGCTTTTTCATCTTTGGGTTTTGGATTCAAATTCTTCTTCTATCGTAAGGGTGATTTTATTTTGTTCTTATATTGTGAGATTACCATAAAGCCATTCTTTAAATTAATAACAATAATAAACATAATAATAATAGAAAACAATAGATAGACCGCAGATATTTTCCTATTGCCTAGTTCTTCTTCTTTGTTTTCTTGATCAATGGAGACCGAAGAAAGCTCCAAGAAACTATGAGAATTTGAAAGCCCCATCCCTCTTCCTCCATCATTCTCATTCGTTCTCGTGTTTGCTGTTGTTTGAGTGTGTGCATCCATAATCTTCATCAACCATCCTTCTTCTTCCTCTGTTCAACACCACCAGACCTTACTCTCTCGTCTTTTCTCCTTCTTCAAACGGCATTTTTATGGCAGAAATAGGGAGGGAGACTTTTAGGGAAGTTTGACTCTCTTCTTCTCCTTTCTTGGTATTGCTACTCAATTCTTTTGGCTGCTGTTATGTGTGCTGGGGCTTCATGCCTTTTCTCTGTTCTGTGACGTTGCTGTGACTCTGTGGACATATTGCATCCTCAATCCTCTTCTTCTTCGCTTGTGCGTTTCTTGAGCAGGGTATGTATGAATAGCTTCTCGTCGCTTGATTTCCAGGATGCTTCAATGTATGAATGAGTGGAGAATATTGCTTTCCCTTCTTTAAATTTTTGTGCTGTTTGTGGTTTAAAAGGATGTTTATTCCTCCAATTCGTAATTTGTTTGAGTTATTTAAGGGTTTGGCCGTTGTAGGTTTTTTGGATTTTAATTTATTAATTTAATTGAAATTTAAATAAATGAATAATATTAAAATCTAATTTACTAATAATAAATTTAAATTAATTATTATATAATTAATTATTAGTTAATCAATCAATTATAGTTCTATTATATTTTTAAAATAATTATAATTATTATTCAAATTTTATAATTATAAAAAAATAATAATATAAGTATATGTTTAATAAAAAATATGAAGAATATTAAAATAATTCATAAAAAAATAATGTTAAAATATAAATATCATGATGATTTATTATTTATTGAATATTAGTATTTATAAAATAATATTTAATAATATTATATTTTATATTTATAGTAGAAAAATATTATAATTTTTGAATAAATAATAAAAAAATACAAGGACTTGATTAAAAATCATGTGAAAATATAAGGACCTGATAAAAGGAGAAAAACTACAAGGACTTGATAAAAAATAAGTGCAAGTATAAGGACCTGTTAAAAAGAAAAAAACTATAGGGACTTAATTAAAATTTAGTTGAAACTATAAGGACCTAAATTATCCCTTATTATTATTTGAACTTCCATTTGTAATGCTGTGATGGAGAGAATAAGTGAAAATGGAAGGAACAGAGTAACTTGTGGGTGGGAGGGAGGAGGGCTGGCGGTCTGTCCCTTTCATTAACATTAAATGCAAACAAATTTGGTCCCTTTGTTTAGGCATTTCGTGATGTTGTGGATTTAGTTTAATTAGATCAGTCATATCCTGATTGCATTACCAACAAAAGATCTTAAGTAGAATGATTTGCTCAGCTTCTTGTCCCATAGGCTCTTGTTTCATCCATTTTCCGATTTCTCCCCCAACTTCACCGAAAATCTTATGTTGGGACATGTAAATAATGCTGATGAAGGGAAATATATAATTCTAAACGATCTTCATCGCGAGGTTTCTCACATAACAAAGAAAAAATGAAGATAGCTAGGAAACTTAAGTGCAAGAATCTGAAGGTATATGCTTTGATATGCAAAAAAAGATATTCCAAAGGCATGCTTTTACAACACCCTCAACTTGAAGAGAGTGGACATGACAAACAGATCGGACAACTGGCATAGAATGAATAATAAAAGGAGAAGCATTTCTCATATATGTTGTACGGAGTATTATCGTAACTTGTCTACTTCTCTGCTTTATTCTGTTTTTTATAGGATCACTTCACCTTCTTCAAAGATCAATTTTTCGTCTATATGATGATGAAGAATAAGATGGTAGACGAGGCATTTATCAGTGTATTAATGAAATACGTATCCATTCTGTTCTAAAAGACACTTTGCAGAAGACAAACAAATCATGTTTTATTTACATAGAATAGGGGAACTCAGAAACAACAATACAAGAGAGAACAATGTCATTATGATCACATTCCTTCAGTACTGCAATTAACATGCAAAAGGATTAAGTTGATTGGATCCAAGATGACGCATTACTTATAATGGTAGCTTAGACAAACTATAAATCAACACACACGAGTAAATATATAGTGATGAAAATAAAAAAGTTTTTGCACGTTGATCTCCAAGAGAACCCACGAACTTCATGACTCGATGAAATCAGTAGTCTTGAGCTTCAAGATTTGGAGCCTGACCTTCAGCCTCTTCAACCTCCCTTTTGATGAGGTCTTCTCCATCTCCACATTCCTCAATGAAGCCGTGCACGTGACTAATCCATGACTCATCAAAGCCAACCCCTTGCAAGGCTGTGCAACACTCTCTGATGTAGTTTCGATCATCTTCTGTCAAGTGCTTTCTTTGAGTGGTCATCAAAATGCGAGTCACTTCAGCAAAAATAGAAAAGTAGGAGGAAGCTAACACTCTTCGTCTCTTTGTGTTGAGCCAATCAAGAACTTGAGGATGTTGATTCACCCCAGCCTCCAAGTGAGGCAACAAATGTACTGAAATATCCAACTCCTTAAAGCTGTTGCAAACATCTGCAACTGCTGTTGTTGATGAAGATGGAGCTTTTAAAGCTTTTGAAGGAGCTGAATCAATAGCTGGTTAAATATGTAAATGGAAAATGAAATCAGGAAATAAGTTGACTCAAGTTTAGCAAAAAAAATAAAGAAAAGTTAATTTCTTGCTTCTAAAAGACTAAAATGACTTACTTCCTCTGTTTTCAGCCATCGCAGAGTATGTAGGTTGACAAGATGAGTTGTTTTCAAGACTTATATCTGGGTCATCGGATTTTCCTAACATATTTCAATTCAATAACCAAGTGTTAGAAAAATAAGTTAACTAAAATAAAGTGGAACCTTGAAAACAATAGTGGAAGTAGTTATGATATCAATACCTGTTTCGTAAACCATGGTAGGACTCGATACATTTTGAGCATAATGAAATGAAAACCTCCTCTTGGATTCATACGTCTCTTGGGTTCCAACAGCTGAAAAAATAATTTCATATAGAAATTAAAAATAATTACTTTCTCTTAGATTTATGCTTGAGTCATGTGATTCTCTAGAGTTCTAGTTGATTTGAATTAATACAAGAAAAAGTTAAAATCATTAATTTGTCTAAATACTTATATAACTCGTATAATGTAGCAAATAAGTTATAGAAATAGTTATGGCAAAATTTGGGAGATCACAAAACCATATTCATTAAATTCTTGTGTAGCTTGAACGAAGGGTTCAATGCTCTCGCGTGTCACACGAGTTCCAATATCTATACAAATAAGTAAAACAAACCATAAGGGGAAAAAAAAGAATCATAAGATTTTGGCAAAATACACATAACTTTTTCCTTCCAAGATGTATAAAATGCACAAATCAATATGAATTGATGAGGTAGGGACTAACATGTCTTCAACATTTTAAACCAACAGTCTTTGAAAGGTTTCATGCATCTCAATTTTTTATTTTGAGTAACAAGCAGTGACGGAACTTAGAGGAAAAGTTTAAGGGGGCCAAATAATGGTGGGGGGATTTGGGGGTTCGAGGGCAGCACCCCCGAAAATTTTTTTAAATGAAAGTTTTAAATGCATTAAAAATAAAAAGAATAAAAAAAATATTTATGAGATCAAGTCAATTAACTGCATCTACAAGTGTAGTATAGAATAGGTAAAAGCATAGTAACTAGTTAGGGATACACTACAAAAGGAAATTTCACTGATAAGCTAAAAATTTCATGTAATTAGAATGAAATATAGAAAAGAATGACAAGATTAACATAATCATACAAGACCCTACATTAAACAAAATTAAATTATAAGCTCAAAGATATAAAAAGAGGAAAAAATGTAAAAAAAGAAGAAGAAGAAGAAGTTGAGGGGCCAAAATTTAATTTTATTTGGGGGGGCCAAAGTGGTATTATTCACTAAAAAATAAAAAGTCCCATTAAAAATTTTAAAAAAAAAAATTTGGGGGGACCATGGCCCCCCCTAGTCCCTTCAATGTTCCGTCCTTGGTAACAAGGACAGCACTAACGGCCTGTGTTACAAGGCTATAAGGTCTTTGGTGTTTTATGCATCTCTTTAGTCCTAGTATATGAACAACCATATTTATTTTTGAGTTGAAAAACAGAGAGAAAATAGAATAACACAGATTTTGTATGATAAATAAAATTAATGCATTCAAAGAGCAATATTACTTTCATCGTCATCATTCATAACTAATGTTGTGACCTGGACGAGCAAATTTTCACTTGGATGAAATTGTACATCCTGTGATTTACCTAGTGCATTCCAAATCATAAAAGAAATTAATAAACCAGAAATTACTATGATGGACAGAGCAATTTTAGATCATTTGATGCATATTAATTATATCATCTGCAAAAAATACAAGCACCTGAATCAGTGCCCTTTCAATGCTGTTCTCATGCATCCCTTGATTTTGAAGATCTATATAATTAATTTTTTCTTATAAAAAAATTAACACTTAGATGTTTGTGTCTTATTTTTTTTTTTATTAGATTTTGGTTCACTTATGATAAAAAAAACTTATAGTCAATAATTTAAGCCAGAGTATTAAACCCATATGTCACGAAACATCGCAAGAAAATTTTTAAATCATTTATAGAAACTAAAAGAAAAAACAAGATCAGTACCTTCATCTTGGATTGATGAGGTCATAGCTTCTAGAGCTTGTGAAGGTGATGGATCAATAGCTACATAAACAAGTAAAATGGAATTCAGGAAATAGAGGATGGTTCATATTATTGGAGGGAAACTTTCTTCACTCTAAGAAGATTTTTTTTTTTTTTTAAAGTTAGTTGCTCTATTTATAGTTCCTAACAAGTTTGTACACTGACCGGTCAAATTTAAAATGGGATACTCTCATTATTTTTTTTCCTCATTATCTTCTCATCATCTCATCTCCGGCCTTAAATCATGAAATTGATGGTTTAGATTTAATATTTTATGAAATTATTATTACTTTATTTTATAAATTAAAATTAATTTATTTTTTATGGATTTAAATTATGAATGGTATAGATTAGACTTTAAGAGTTTAAATTTACTTATTTATGCTTATAAAATAATTTTATAAAAGATTAAATCTGAACCATATATTATTTTAATCTAATGGTGGATATGAGATTAGGAGAAGAAAATGAGAAATGGGATAATGAGAGAAACTGAACCCGTCAAATTCTTGTTGAGAAGCATTTTTGGATCAGTTAATAAGAAACAGAGCGCCATGACAGTTAATGAGTTATTAAACATCACTAAATAAAGCAAATCAAGCTAAAATAAAGTTGAAACTTGGGAGAAATATCTATCGCATTAGAACCTAGAAAAAATATTAAGTAAAAAAAAAAAAAATCATAACTACTTCGGGATTGCAAAATAAAATTAGTACCTATGTCAACCATTGAAGAACAGGGTACAATTGGAGCAACTGATGGAACTAAGGCCTTCTTGTACATCTCTTGATTCCTTACATCTGAATGTATTTTTTCTAGTAGATTTAAGTTAACAAAAACAAATGAAGATTATTAGTAGATCAAAAGAATATAATAACAAAGACCAATTAAACTAAAGAAAATTGTTTTAACCATAAAAATATTCTTGTTCAACATAAAACATTATTATTGATGGCAAATATATATATATATATATTAGAACCTGCGTCCTGAACTATGCTAGGGCTTAATGTGACTTGATGTGTAGCTCTAACCAAGGGTCTCTCAACGGTCTCATCTTGAGTTCCAAGAGCTAAACCAGAAATTAAGTTTAAAAAGATCATCAATTACAAAATGACACAAGATTTTAGAGGCAAAAGGAAAAAGTAAAATTCTTCCTTCTAAAAGGTTTAAAAAATGAATTGTTTTTTTTTCCCCTAACATTAGTAGTTTCACGCATCTCTTGAATCTCAATAACTAAATAAACAAGTTCTCAAAAAGAAAAAAAAAAGAAAAAAAGAGACAATATATATATATATATATATATTCTTTTCTTTTCTCTTTTTTGGCAAAGTGCTAATGAATCACTTCCTTCCATATAAATAAAAAGAATAGTACTGCATAACAAAGTAAGTACCTGCATCAACTTTTGTAAGACTTGATGTGTTTTGACTCGCTTGATCCAAAAGCGTCTCAGTAATTTCAAATATGTTTTGAGTGTCAGTACCTAAATAAATAAATATAGAATACAACATGAGGTTGTAGCAATAATATAATCCAAAAGCGTCTCTTGCTGGGTGTCACACATCTCGAGTCCCTATAGATGAATCATGCGATTCTTCAAGTAAATTTTAATCAACACCATGATAGACTTGTTAATGAATCCAATATAATGAACAGTTCATAAAAAAAAAAAAAAGAAAAAAAAAAGCACAAGATAAGAACCTCTGTTTCTTGTTGTGGCATGTATTTATTGAGTTCCATCAACTAAACAAATAGTAACAAGAATAAGACTTTATGAGATAGAGTTTGTTTAGTAATAAACTAAAGTACTTTCCTTCAAAAAGGAAAAAAAAAAAAATCTATTAAGTTTTCAGGAGAAGCTGTTGAGTCATGAGACTTTTCCGACAAATTTCAGTTAACATGATAAAAAGTTAGAATCAGGAATCAATCAAGCAAGGGTATTGGGCTATAGATGCATTAAACAAGATTAGAACCTATGTCTTGTATGGTAGCAGAGCTATGTGCTTCTTGACTTGTTTGAATTAAGGGTTTTTTCGTCGCCTCATTTTCCTCTCGAGTCAAACTATGCAAACAAATTCAGGACGACAGTATAACCATTAAATTTTTATGGCTCTTTAAATTTTGTCGAAGGAACGAAGATGAAATTGAAGATGATAGGAAGAAAAAAGGCTGTTAAGAGGGCTTTATTTAAGGGTGATACTTCTACGTTCAGATCCTATCGGAAAGAAAAATGGAAATTCGATCTTTGCATTATGTTAATCTGCCTGACACCCAGGATAAGAAGGATAGGAATGCTGGAAGGGGTGGTGGCTGGCCTTCTCCAGCCACCCAAGGGCCATGAGTTGTATTTTGTGGAATTGTTAGGGTCTCGGAGCCAGCCTGATAGTTCGTCATCTAAGGTTCCAGTGTAAAAAGCTTAAACCAACCTTGGTCTTTTTCTCGTAGACTAAGATGAATTTTATGAAAGTGGAAAAA
The DNA here is from genome assembly GCA_034222035.1 of Acacia crassicarpa. Classification (NCBI taxonomy): domain Eukaryota; kingdom Viridiplantae; phylum Streptophyta; class Magnoliopsida; order Fabales; family Fabaceae; genus Acacia; species Acacia crassicarpa. The sequence continues at coordinate 46,312,215 of JAWXYG010000006.1, read as the reverse complement.
ATAAGACGAAAGCTGGGTTTTGATAATGGTGTGGTGTTTGAACCTGCGGGTTGTTCGGGAGGCTTATTTTTATGGTGGAAAGCTGATGTGAAACTTAATGTTGGTGCAGTGGACTGGTTTTTTATACATGCGGATAAAGTGAGTATTGAGGGAAAATATATTGGTTCTTTAACATTTGTTTATGGGCCTGAATCTATGAAGCTGGATTTTGGAGAGATTTGGAGCTTTTTATACCTTGTGATGGCACCCCGTGGATTGTAGTTGGGGATTTCAATGATAGATGTTGGAGAGGGTGGATAGATGTTTGCATATGCAATGGACTGCTGATATGGCAAGGGAACTTGCTGATCTGAAGAGAAAGATTAATGATTTATGGCCGCAAGAGGAATTGTACTGGGCTTAAAAGTTAAGATTACTGTGGTTAAAATACAAGATTCTATCATTTGACCACTATTGATAGGAGGCAAGTTACAAGGCTAAGAAATAAGTCTGGTGAGTGGATTGACAGTGAAGAGGAAATTGGAAATTGTTTTCAGCATTTTTATGAGAATTTATTCTCAACATTAGGAAGCAGAAATTTTGATGAAATATTGAACTCTGTCACTGAGTTTGTTCAGTTGAAGATAATCAAGGGCTGATGTGTGAAATATCTAATAATGAAACATCCAAGGTTCTTGATCCTGATCGTTTCACAAGATTATTCTATCAAAAATCATGGGACACTGTTGGGAATCAGGTATGTTCTCTCGTAAAAAAATTCTTTAATTCAAGTTTTCAATTGAATGAAATTAATTGTACTGATTTCGTTCTTTTACCAAAAGTTAAAAGCCCAGAATCTCTAAGTGATTTCAAATCTATAACTTATGTAATTTTTCATACAAAATCTTTTCTAAAGTCTTAACTAATACGCTTAAATCTAGCCTCAACAAAGCAGTGTTGGAAAATCATAGGACTTTTGTATCATGGAGGCTAATTCAAGATAATATTATCATTGTTCATTAAGTCTTTCATCATTTGAATCATAAATTCTGTTGTCCTGAATTAAACAATTGGATATGAACGAAGGCTATCACCAAGTGGAATGAGATTTGTAATACCCTAAAATTTTTAATTATCATAAAATACTACATTTTGATAAATAATACATGTAAAATAAAGCAGAGTATGTTGTCTCTAAATTTTGTGATTGATTAGCTATATTTTAGGCAATTTTCTCTTGGAAATTTAAAACAACCGAAGGCTATTTTTAGATTACATTTAAGGATCATAAAATACAAAATAATTATCATATTAAACTATGGTTCTTGAATAATAATAATAATAAAAGAGCAAGATAATGTTATGAAAATACTTAAACAAATTAAGAGAAATTAAAAAAGACTTAAGCACTACTTTTAATAATTGTGTAAATCTTCATAATTAATCAAGGAGTAAATTAAGAAGCAACAATTAGGGAATGTCTTAATTAAAAATCAAGGATCAATTAAAAGACAAATGGAAATAAGTAAAAATTAAGGTGCATAAAGCTTGATTTAATTAAGCACCAGTTTCCATGGTTAGTTAACAAATGCAATTAAGAGTCAATTAAGCTTTGTTAATGACACCTAAGCCTTGATTATGTCATCAAGATGACATCACAAGAGCACATGCTTTATAGTGAAGGGTGTGGACTAAAACTTCTTGATTAAGTTTAAATCCAATGGTTAGGGATCAAGATGAGAGGATAAGAGATTATTTAATAATATTTAAAAATAAGATAATTAAACAAGCACATGCAGCATTTAATGCAAAAAATGCAAGAAGATAGGGGAGAGAGTGAGAGGGCACGGGTTTGGGGGAGGAAGAGAGAGAGAGAGCGCGATTAAACTATAATATTTTTTTAGCACATGTTGAATTAAATTAAGGAAATAAAAATAAAGGCTTAATCCTATGTAATTAGAATCAACCAATGAGAGCATTTTCTTCCTAAATTGAGCCTTCATTAAAGCACAAATCAACCAAAGCCATTGATTGTGGAAAGTGATCCAAAGGTGGAAATCCTTGGACTTTTCCTATAAATAGAGGCCTTGTCTCTTTACAATTCTTCACACCAAATCAACCACCAAGTCGTGATTTCTAAGAGAGTAGAGAGTGAAGTAAGAAGGAGGAAGGAGTAGCAAGAGGCTTCAAGAGGTAAACTTGCTTTTAAGTTTCTAGTCTTTAATTCTTATAGTTCTTAGTAGCTTTTAGTAAAATTGTTAGTTTTAATCTAGAAAATAGGTAAAGTAATTTCTCATAATTTTTTTTAGGTCTCATTGCATTGAAAGATGCCTAACGAGATAAAAACATGTTGGGAAGTGACTTTTAGGATTAATGAAACAAGTTAGAGTAAGATAGTGAATTGTTGGGTTTTGCTGGGTTGTTAGAGTCAGTCAGATAAAGAGCATTATTTTATGTGATTATCTTCAAAAATTCTGAAATAACTTATGAGTAAAGTAGACATCCAGACCTTTCCAGATATGTATAATATGTGTCATTTTGAGTTTTGTGTAAGGAGATAAAAATTTTGGAAATAAGGCTACGTTTTCTAGAAAAATTCTAGGTAGAGGTTGAAGATCGTTAAAATGGGAATGATTCACTAATTCTGGGTGAAAACCATTATTTTTCCACAAAAATAGACATACTAAGGTTTCCACGGAATTTTATGGAACCTCGTTTCGATTTTTTTGGAATTAGTTATGATTTTTCAAAGTTATCGGAAAATCTGCTCAGAAATGCTAGAGCAGTGTTTTTTCAGAAATAAAGGGATATTATTAGAATAACAAATCCACCAGGGATAAAAAGGGCCAGTAGTGGCAAAAGTACCTCTTAGACTGCGATTTATAAAAAAAATAATGCGGGTATACATTTATAGGCTATCTAAGAAACATACCGACAGACAAACGTACCACTATCCACACGGACTAAGGTATAGACACGTACTGTAACACTAACTTTGATGCTTATTGTATGCTTATATGTAATGGATGCTTTCATAGAGTCATGGACAAGACTTGGTCTTGAGTCATGCACCATGGCTAAGTTATGGGGCTTAGTTCACATGTTTATACATTCAGCTTTATACGAGTTACAGTCTTGGTAATGCCATTGAGTTTTCCTAGCGCTGATGACACAAAAAGCTGTCGTGGCACTGGTTAGTGCAAACGTGGGTGACTGTGCATGTGCTGTATGCTATGTACTGTTGATATGTTAATCTTGCATCTGCCGTGTGCTTATGTATTGATTGCCGTTGTAATGTCATGAATATCTGTTATACATATACTGTATTACTTAAGTATGAGGTTAACGTTACTTGAGGTCCAATGGGCGTTGGACCTCAGCTCTTACTATAGCATCAGGGTCTGGAGAACCGAGGGCCGACGATAAGGGTAGACAGCCTGCGTGAGGACCAGGCTAGAGTTTTTGGATTGTATATTATATTTTTAATTATCGGGATGAATGTACCACTACTATAACCAAACCATGGTTAATATTTTGTAATATGCTCATCAGTACTCACTCTTTTGAATTGCTCCGATGCACCACTCTGATTAAATGATATTATTCCGCTTTTGAAAAACGGGGTGTTACAAGATTTCCTTATTGCTGTTCTTTTGAAAATGGGTTTCTCCAAGGAGTAGGTGGAAATTATTTTCTGGTGCATTTCCTCAGTTGATTTTTCTCTTATGATGTCTGGTAAGCGAATGCACAAAGTAAGCTCTCAGAGGGGTTTGAGACGAGGAGAGAACAACTCTCACGCTATTTGTTCATTCAGGTTAGCAATGTTCTATCTTTGGTAATTGATAAATGGGAACTGTAAGGGAAGATTGTAGGTTTTAAAATTGCAAGGGATTGCTCTCCCCTGACTCATTGTTTATTTGCAGATGATTCTGTATTTTTTTTGCAGGCTGAGATTGAAAATTATATAAATTTGATACATATTTTTTATATGTACTGCTCAGCCTAGGGACAAATGATTAATGTTAACAGGTCCTGTTTATATTTTCCCCAGAGCATTGAGGCTTTAATGAAGCAAGAAATAGGATAGATCTTCCAAGTTGCAACTGTAGATATTCCAAGCAATTATCTGTCTTCCAATTACATTGGGAATGTCAAAGATCCAAGCTCTTATCCAATAAGTGTACTCAAGGATGGAAGAAGGATTTCTTATCCGATGCTGGTAGAGGTATTAATAAAGGCTGTTGCCAATGCAATTCCTGTTTATTCTATGTCTTGTTTCTTATTCGCTAAATCTATGCTTAGGCTATTAGAAGGATTGATTAATGAGTTTTGGTGGAAGAGTTCTAAAGATATAAAAAAGATCCGTTGGGTTTCCTAGCAAAGGCTTAAGAGGGACAGGCAAGAAATAGGGTTGGGTTTCAAAGACTTTAATGCTTTTAATCTTGCTTTGCTTACTAAGTTAGGATGGATAATTTTGCAGGAACCAAATCAGCTCTAGGTTCGACTTCTCAAGGCCCACTATTTTCTTAGATGTGATTTTCTATGGGCTCAAAAGGGTGGATCGGCCTCGTGGGTATGGAATAGTATACTGGCTGAGCAATCTCTCTTAGAAGGAAATATTGCTGCAAGAATTGGGAACGGTGAGAAGATCAAAGTTTGGGGAGACCCAATAAACTTATATCACCATGTCCTGATCCAGCTTTTAGAAAAATTAAAAGTTGCAGGTTTGATTATAAATGGAAAGTGGTGTCTGTTTGGGATTGATGAATTTCTCTCTGCTCCTGAAAAAGATGGAATTATGAAAACTCCTTTACCTCGTCCTAGTAGAAATGATAGATGGATTTGGACAAGGGGTAAGAAGAGTTTGTATTCTGTGAAAGAAGGCTATAAAGTGGCAAAAACTAGTCTTTTTCTGAATGGGGGTGAATCCTCGAAAACTTCTAGTTTTAATTCCAAAGGACTTTGGAAGCAGTATTGCAGTTGAAAATTCCCCAAAAGATCAAATTTGTCATGTGGAGGGTTCTGTCAAAAGCTACCCCAACAATGGAAAATTTATTCAAGAGGAATTGTGGTGCAACTAATTTATGTTTGGTTTGTTAAAATTCTATGGAAGATGAAACTCATTTATTTTTACATTGTGAATGGGTGAAAAGGGCATGGTTTGGAAGTTTCTTGTCCATCCAACACCTGATTCTCTTGATTCTGATTTAAAATCATGGCTGGCAATGCTGTTTACTCATGATTGCTGTTCTCTTTTGAAAATAAGTATAGTGGCAGTAATTATGTGGTTCATTTGGAAGAAAAGGTGTGCTTCTTTGTTTGAGGGACATCCTCTTGATCCTAGTCTTGTCTTCTTGCAAGCAGAAAAGTGGCTACAAGAATTTTGGTATGGTAATGGGTGCAGCAAAGTTGAGGAAGGGAGGAATCTAGTTGATGGCCAGAATGTTTCTTCCAATCACAAATGGCTAAGACCAAACGATAATATTCTAAAAATTAATACTGATTGCTCATTTATAGAAGAATCAAAATCTGCCTCAATCAGTTTTGACCTCAATGGTTCCATGATTGATGGCAATCATAAACTGGTTTCGGCAGATTCTGCTTTGACGGCAGAATGTAAGGCTTTATTTGAAGCTATGGCTTTTGTAAGGGATAATCAGCTGGATGATATAGTGTTTGAAACGGATAATATCTCCTTAGTCAAATACCTTAATGAGTCTATGGTGTCTCCTGAATGGAGATGTAAACCAATGTTGGAAGACCTCCTTGATATGAGGAAACTAATTACGAACCATGTTGTGCGGTGGATTTGGAAAGAAGAAAGCAAGATATTGATTGGAATGCTGATATCTTAGATACATGCCTTTTTTTTTTTTTTTTTAGTAAATACTTTTTCTGGTCTCTGAAAAAAAACATGATACTCATTTTGGTTCCTTACAAAAAAAGGTCTTTTTTAGTCTATAAAAAGGACGAATAAGGGTCAATTAGTTGATATTTTAATTCCTCACAAATCTCTAAAAGGTCCTTTTTAGTCTATAAAAAGGATAAATAAGGGTCGATTTTTTTGTAAGGGACCGAAATAAAGTCCGTATTTTTTGTCAGGGACCAGAAAGGGTATTTACTCTTTTTTTTTTTTGGGGGTGTTTTCATTTAGTTTGTTGTTATGGCTGTCTCTAAGTTTTTGGACTTTGTTTGTATGGTTTGTTTTCTATCAATGAAGATTATTTCCGGAGGCAAAGGACAAAAAAATGTTAACTTGAGAGCTGTAATAAGGAAAGCGACTAGAGTATATTTAAGGGAAGAAAATTAAGCCAAAATTTAAGTGGTATAATGATTATTTACAAATAAGAAGAATAAAAGAGTCATAACTCTTAATAAGTACCTGTATGTGGAGTAGGAAGTTTGTGCATTTCTTGCTTCCCTGAATTAACAATCTCATGAGCCTTTGATTCATCCGAGCTTAATGCCCTGCTTGTACTGAAACTTTGTTGATGCGTTTGATTATTTTCTATATTAATACTTGAAGATGCTATACAGTCACCTTCAACTCCTTCTCCTTTTGCCTAATTATGGCAGGCAAGAAAATATCTTATTATGACACTAGATACACATTTACATTAAATAGTTTTGCGATAATAAATATTAACTAGAACACAATACGCCTGATTGCAAGAAATTTATAATGACGTGAGAATTGATATGCATCTTGGACAATTAGGCAACATAATGCTTATTTTTGCTGGAAATATTTTCAGATCCACCAATAAATATATTATGAACATTTGTTATTACTGAACTATTTTGTCTTTAAATTATCCTATAGTTTTTTCAGATAGAGGTCAAAGGCAAATAAAGCCGATTATCACCTGAAAGAGAGGGGAGGGGGATAGAAATACAAACAAGATAAGAAGGGTATAGCAATTTTCGGAATTTACTTTTTCAACATACATACCTTGTCAATAAATAGTTGTTTAATGGTGGTGTTAAGATCCTTTTTCCAACGTTTCTTTCCATTTTCCACTTCCACTAATTTCAAAAATGGGGCAATGATGACTCCAGATGAGAAATTTTGCATTTTAGGGCATCCTATCACTTGTAGTGTCACCAAAGATGGGAATCTGAAGATGTTGTGTTTTCCAGAGCAAAAGCTTTTAAAGCATGATAAACAATTTAGTTCCAAATACTTCAAGCTTTCAAATGTGATTTCTTCTTTTGATTGTTGTTCATCATCCGTCACCACAACCTCCTCTAGCATTTGACAATTGCTAACTCTTAAGCATGTGAGGTGGATGAGACTTTTGGCAGTGCAAATTGTCAAGAAGTACATAAGCCCATTGCAATCCTTCACTTGCAAGCAAGTTAAATTTTTGAAAGATGCAGAAGGTGGTGCGAATCTTATTATCCTTGAACATTCCACCATATGCAGATCTTCAAGGTTTTGAACAAGCGAATGTGATGCTGAGTCATCATCATTCCATAAATGCTCAAGCTGCTCCAATTGAAATAGGAACAAATTCTTAATTTGGGTGGTGTTTTCAACACTACAATGACCAATTTCTTTTGAAATAAAGAGTGTTTCAAAAGAACTATGACACATTTGAAGTGTTGTTGTAGCTGGAAATTTTTGGATCAAATCATTTAGAAATTTTGCTGGAGTTTCCTGAAAAGATTGTAGACAAAGCATTTCCGTCCTTTGAAAGAGTTTTTTCTCATAATTTCCATTCAATATCCTCCTAGCATCCTTTTCAGTTAGTGATAGCTCCTCCAAGTTTTTCGATACCTAAAAAGACAATAATTTGTTTATTTCATCATTTAATCAGTTAACAAGTTAACAAAACTCATTTCTTGGCAAAATACATGTATAATTATAGGGTATGTATTTAGCCATCACAAATGTAGTTATTCTATTTATTTCTATTAGATTGCCTCAACCATCGTTTTGTTTAAAAATAAATAAATTAAAACAGATAAATATTAAGAAAAAGAGGGTGTATATACCTTTTCAATATGAAATAAAGCTTGTTGGATTGGCAAGTCAACACAAACCCCTCTATGCTGCTGGGAGGCGATTTGTTCAAACGTAAATATTTGCAATGCTTCACATTGGTCAACATTTAATACCTTCAATGAAGGACACTCTAGAGTATATCTTTTTGGATAGAAAGCATTGACCTGCATCAAACGTATTAGCCTAAAGATTCTTAGTAGAGGAAAGTAAAAATTAAGCTCCTCGAATCCTTCTTCATTTGCAACAATGTTCTCAACACCACATGACTCAATGTTTAGCTCTTCAAGCTGCCTCAACTCTTGGCATAATGATGGTGAAAACACATATTTCAAGTTTGGGCATTTATCAACTTTAACAATTTGTAAATTTCTAAAGCTGATTATTTCTCTTGCTTCTCTGTTCCATATGTGTTTCAAATTTGCGAGCCCCGAGAGTGTTATTCTTTTCAACCCACTAACTCCCTTTGATTCCATTTCTTTGTCATTCAATGCTTTTACATCAAATATTGCTTCTAATGATTTACACCTTGCCACTTCCAATTCCTCCAATGTATATAACAGTTGCAGTAAATTTGATGAAAAAATCATGTTGGATAAGAATGTGCATTTATTCACCACCAGATGCTTCAAGTTGCAGAATATTTTTTGCCCATCTTGGCCATACCATAGTTGTTTCAGCTCTGGCACCTGCATGTGCAATTGATTATCAAGGTAAGTAATAATAAAAGGGCATTAAAACACATTACCCAATGTCTTGGACAAGATTGATGCATATCCCATGAACAATTAACTTATTGACTACTGACAAAGAATTAATAAAGAGAACAAAGTCATTTTCTTAATGATTTTCTTATGTTTCAACACAGTTAAATAACTTTAGATGGATTTGAATTTCAAATTTAAAACCCTTTATTCGGGTAATATAAAAAATTTTAAACTTCAAAATGAATATTGAATGACAGAAGTTTGAGCAAGAATAATAATTTATTTGGATTTGAAATAACTAAATTAAGTATGTAAAACTCTAAAAAAATGGTGGTGGTGGTGGTGGATCCTTGGACATATCCCTCACAAATGAATAAACACATGAAAAATCTATAATATCTCTAGAGAATTCACCTAGAGCCTAGCATTCCTTGGATACATCCCTCACAGATGAATAGAGGTGGTGGTGGTGGTTCCTTGGACACATCCCTCACAAACGAATAAGCACATAAAAAATCTAATTTGCTATTTTCTTTAAAAGACAAGCCATACCTCTTGAAGTGTGAAAACTGGCTGTTGCATTGTGACATGGAGATTGTCATCAAAAAGTCTTTCTTGGCTACAGGTACCTTGCGTCTTGAACAGCTTCAATTTCTCACAATTGCGGACATCTAATTCTTTCAATGATGAACAAGATAAACTATGATTCCCAGCAAAAAATCCCTGCAAATCTTGTAAGTTCCAAAGCACCATTGAGGTTAATTGATCAAACTCAAATTTGACAGGGTCATCTATGGCTTCTTCTATGTTGGAAACAATTTCCTTCATCTTTTCAGCATTGGTTATTATAATTCTTTCAAGTTGAGGTAGTTGCTTAGCTACGGATAATGGAAAAAGGTGTTCTAAATGTCCACAGCCTTGAACAGCCACAACTTGAAGACTCTTAAAGCGCAGACTTGATTGAGGATCTTTACTCCAAATTTGTTTCAACTTTGGCAATCGAAATAGGATTAGATTCTTGAGCCGTGTTGTATCATCACCATTGTGTCTCCCATTGTTACCCAATTGGAAAACTTCCTGCACTGAGTTGCAGTCATCAACGATCAAAGTCTGAAGAGTTGCAAATGCTCCGTGCATATATATTGGAAATATATGCTCAATTTTTTGGCAGCTTTTTACATTTAATGTCTCAAAGCTGCACATGGAATTTGGTGTTAGGACAGGGTGCCATATTGTCTCCAAGTTTTCCATGTCTTCTATTGTTAATGTTTCCAATTTGGGTAAACCCACCTGCGTCATAAACAAATTTTCACATGTCAATTGTTTGTAAACATTTATCTCAGGCAATTTTTTGTTAATAAATATTCAACTAATCTTGTTTTCAAGTTCCCACAAACAAACATGATCTGTTGAATAGGATATATAAGAACATAAATTCTTGTTGCATTAATCTTAATTTAAAAATGAATACTGATGAATTTACTATGAGCAATGTGATTGTGGACCCCTTTAACACCATTTAATTGGCAGAGGAAAAGTGACTAAAAGTAGTTGTTCAGTGGATGTTTTGTGTGTTTCCCTAAATTAACTTATATGAAACTGTATATGTATGTGCATCCGCACGTGTTTGTGTAAATATATCATAAGAACTTGAAGTAAGTCTCACACCTGATGAAATGTCGCAGATTGCTCATCCTGGATATCACCTTCCTCATCATAATCATCTTCTTTTTCTTCTTCTTGGGAATTTATTTTCCAAATGTGCTTGAGCTCAGGTAAACGAGACAATTCTATTGTTTTCAGATGAATGATCACCTTCGCCGACATTCCCCTTTCATTCATGATGGTTAAATCAAACACAGCTCTAAGAGAATCACATTCACTTACTTTAAGTTCTTCCAAGTTGGATAGCGCTTGCAACAAGTTTAAAGGAAGAAGCACATATGACAAAAAGTCACATTTATGCACTGCTAGATTTGTCAAATAACAGAAAATACCCTGCTGAACATAGCTGGACCATGAGTCTTTTAATTCACAATATTCAGATAGCTCTAGATGCTTGGCACTACGGAATGCCACCTGCCAAAATTGATGATAGGCTTCGTTATTTAAAAAAGGAAAATAATTACAGCCAACTAAATTTTTGTAAGTCAAGTCAAAACATAAAATATCCTCTAAAACCAAATTAAGCAATATAAACAATAGGATTTGGCTACTGTCTTGCAAATAGCTATGATAATACTAAGTGGAAAGAAATTACAAGTAAATATCATTATACAAGGAAAATAATAATCCTTGTCTTCTTGAAAAGTGATTGATTGCCTTGATCGAAAACATACCTTGTCTTGGAACATCTTGTTCACTGTATTGTTTAGGTCATCTTCACAAAACCATTTTTTATCTTGTTCGTCTGTCAGTATCTCTCGAAGCAATGGTGTGCTTGTTTTACTTGCGGAGAAGCTCTCCATTCTTGCACATTGTCTTATTACAAGTTTCTCCAGCACTGGAAGCTTCAAGCAACAAACAATACAAGAGCAAAACATTTTGAGTTTTGGTAAATATTCAAGTTCCAAAACTTTTAAGCTTCGGAATGCAATTTCACAAATGCTCTCCCCATCCGCTTCTTCCACAATTTGTTCAACTAAATCACACTTTATTATCTTCAATGTTGTTAAACTAACCAAACTTCTTGCAGTTGAGGAGGTAATTAAACAAATCAATCCTTTGCAATCTTCCACTTTTAACGATGCTAGGTGATTGAATGTTACTGAGGAAGGCACTAAGTGCTTCAAACTGGAACATACATCCACATATAAGCATTCAAGAACTTCAAGAACCGGGTCCAATTGGCATCCTTCTTTACATATATGTTGGAGTTCATACAATCTACAAAGATGCAACACCTTGAGTCGTGTTTTAACCTCAATTTCTCCATTCTCATCTTTAGGCCTTTCGTCTGGGAATATCACCGTGAAAGACGAATCTTGAATACCTAGCCTCTCAAGACTGGATATATTTTGTAGAAACCAGTATGGAGAAGGATCTTGAGCACCAAAATCAGACAACCGGAGCAACTTGAGTTGGCGAAATTGGTCCCTTGGAACTTTTGATTGAAATATCATTTTAGCATCCTCATTGCTTATATATAAGTTCTCCAAGTTGTTAATCACCTATGCCATTCAAGGAAAAAAGTTGAAACCTAACGTAAATATTATAAAACAGGTTTAAGATATTAAAAGCAAACAAACAACAAGACCATGAGAGCGTAAGACCAAAGAGACGCCTGTTTAGGGCCCACTTTGTGCAAGTTTTTATTTATATATCTATAATCACCATGCAAAACACACGTTAAATATGGGTATCATTACCATTTTATTTGGTAAGCTCCATTTAAAAAAGGGATAGGTTATGGTCAATGTAAGTGGTAACTAGTATACAGTAAAGTATTTAGACATTGAAGAAAATTCCGACCAAAAAAAAAAAAAAAGGACATTGAAGAAAATTGTATTAATCTTAACAAATTCTAAGGTTTCAATGAACAAGGTCTTGATTATTTTCTAAATTGAGGGTATTGAGAGAAGTTTTAACACAAGCAATTAACATCCAATAGAAGTGTTAAAATATATCAAAAAATTATATTCTTTTTCTACAAGAAGTTTTTCAAAATTAAAATTACTTATATCATATTTAAGATTAACCATGTTTCAAGAAATATTGAATGAATTAGCAATATTATCAATTAAAGTTAAGATTTTAGACTTGTGAAACTTTGATTAGTGATTTTGCAGCTCAAAAAATAACAACCGTATAATTAGCTATTTCCTAAAAGATGAGACATACCTCTACTAATGTGAAAAGAGATTGCTGCATTGAGACAGAGAGATTATCATCATAATGTCTTCCTTGGCTACTCATACCTTGTGTCTTGAATAGCTTCAATTTCTCACATTTCCAGACATTTAATTCTTTTAAGGATGAACAAGATAAACTATGATTTCCAGCATAAAATCCCTGCAAATCTTGTAAATTCCAAAGCACTATTGAGGTTAGTTGATCAAACACAAAATTGACAACGTTATGTAATGGTTCTTCTCTTTTGGAAACAATTTCCTTCATCTTTTCAGCATTCTTTATTGTGATTGCTTCAAGTTGAGGTAGGTGCTCTGCTATGGAGAAAGGAAAAAGGTTCTCTAAATGTCCACAGTCTTCAACACGCACAACTTGCAGACTTTTGAAGCAATGACCTGATCGAGGATCTCTGCTCCAAACTTGTTTCAATTGTGGCAATCGAAGTAGTGTGATATACTTGAGCTGTGGTTTATCATCTGCATTGTCACCTAATTGGAATATCTCTTGCACTGACTTACAGTCTTCAACATTCAAAGTCTCTAGAGTTGCAAATGCTCCATTCATATATTCTGGAAATATTTTCTCAATTTTTTCACAATTTTTTACTTTCAATGTCTTAAGGCAAGCCAAGGAATTTGAAGCTAGGATGAGATGCCATATAGTCTTTAAGTTTTGCATGTCTTTTATGATTATTGCTTCCAATTTGGGAAAAAGCACCTGTCATCCATTTGCAAGGTTACGAGTGACCCAAAAAAAGTAAAATGTAAATCATTAACCATGGATATTTTATAGTTATACAAGAATATGATTCGTTTTACTTTCATTTTAATTTCATACCAACATGCTCTTTCAAAAGTAAATTATTGAATTTCAACTTCATAGAACAAGACTATGACCGATAAAAATTACTGCAACTACCCAATAAAGTCTTGTCGGTTCAAATTCAACTATTTACCTCTCCTATTTCCACGCCATTTATCTCCTCTGTAGCAATTATCTCCTCCATCAGATCACATTTACTTATTTCAAGTTGCTTGAGATTCAAAAGCCTTCCAACCATAGAGGACGAAAATAAATACTTCAAGCCACTGCAATCCTCTACAGTCAAGTTGGCCAAATTATGGACCAAATAAGGTGCTGAAGAGTCATCCCAAAATTTTTTCACATTAACCGAACTCAACTTCAAAGTCTCCAAATTAGAAAATGTAACCTGTAAAAAAATAGTTTCAGTTTCACTGTGGTAAAAGAAATACTCAGTAAATTGTGTGCACATAATGTTAATGTTGGGAATTTTGATTAACCATGGATATCCCAAAACTGACATCCAAAAATTGACATCATTCATTTATAAGAGTATGCTGATGAATTTTGTTTGCGGAAAATTAAAGTAAAATGTCATTTCTCAAAGAAAAGAAATTATCAATCATTGGATACTGCTCAACTTGATTAGTATATATAAAAAATTGAAGAATATACCTTGGCACTGAAAAACGGTGTTGAAATATTAACCCTTGACAAGTTCTCCATAGTTCCTAGAGAAGACGTCAACTCATGAGAGCAAAAAGAGTCAATGGTTGGCAAATGTTGCAAAGTCAACGAGCGCAATGGAAGAAACTCAATCTTCTCATCAAAAGTTTTGCCACTATCTGTACTTTCTGCAGAGATAATCATTTTCACAGAACTACATTCAGAAACTTCAATCTCAACAAGTTGAGAAAAAGCTTTGACCATAGAAACAGAGAAGACATATACCAGTTGGTCACAACTTCTTACTCTGACAACCTTGAGCTTGCCAAAAGAATTATCCCTAACAGCGCTATGACATATCTTCAGCAAGTTATTGAGATTGTGGAGTATCATTGTCTCCAATTTTGGGAACAAAACTTGAGTTTGATTCCTCTTAATTGGGTCGACAATATGCTGAATTTCTCCATTATTTTGGATGTGCAAATGCCTAAGCAAGGGAAATCCTTCGCCATTCAATTCAAAAAGCACATTCGAAATGCCAATTATTTTATCCAAGTATAAATCTTCCACTCTTTTAATCAATGTTTTGATCCCTAGTTCCCAATGAATGGTGCTATCCAACTTCACCTTTAGCAACCTTGAGGTCTCTTTGTTGTTTGACCATTCCCATTTATCTCCGATAACAACTTTATATCTTTCTAATTTCTCAAATGCTATGTCCTTGGGCAAAAGCGAAGCCTCACGGATTTGAATTTCTAGAGTGGTTAAGCGAGTCAAATCACCAAGCTTAGCAAGACTAGTATTTCTCTTTTGAGTAGATGAACTTTCCATGTCCCATTTTATTGCGGCGTCGCCCATATACAATTCCTCTATTTTGGTCAACTTACACAATATGTTGGGTAGGGTAGTTCCAATTCCAGACCTGCTCAAATCCAACATTCTAAGCTTGGTCAACTGTTTTATTTCTCTTGGAAACTCTTCCAGGGATGAATGAATTAAGCTAAGAATTTCTAAGTTCATCAATGCACCTATTCCAGTCATATCTTTCAAAGAGCAATGATCCAAACACAATGTTTTGAGTTTGGTCAAGGAGCTTAAAGATATAGGTAATGAAGCTATTGTCATGCCTGTGAAATCTAATGCTTCAAGGTTTCTCATCCCTTCAAAAAAGGAATTTGGAATTTCTAAAGTGCGACTATCGAAGCTGCTTATTTGGAGAAATGTCAGATGAGGACAATCTAACCTTTCAGGAAGCTTTTGGATGCAACAACGTTTCAAGATAATATGTGTACACCTCTCAAGAATATCCTTTCCTGGCCAATCTTGCAACTTAGCATCAATTTTCGTGAAAGCATATTCTGAGGCCATTGAGACAGCTACTTCATGAACGATGTCATGCATTTTGATAATTCCTGCTCTTGCATCATCAACCAACAAACAAGATGCCTTCAGGTCAATAATTATTTTACGAAGCCTATTCCTTGCATGCTCAATAGTATTTATACATTTGAATATACTCAAACCAATAGCATACTTCAACAAGTCACTAACAAGTATGGATGTTCCATGCACACCACAAAGCAAGAATACTTTTTTTACTTCATCTTCCAACCGACTGAAATTGAACTCCAAAGCTGAAAAAATGGTTTCCTTCATGTCTCTACTATCAACCCTTTTTAGATTTTCCAAGGTATCTTTCCAATAATGAATATCCTCATTATATTTTAATGACTTTGCAATTGTGACTATCAAAACAGGCAAGCCAGCACACCTTTGAGCCACTTGGGTAGCTATTTTTCGGAAATTATCATCCTTAATAACATCACCAACCATAGCTTCAAACAAACTCCAAGATTCTTCATCATTCAAAACTTGAAGGGAGAAGTTCTTTTGAGCATCATTCTTTTGTAAAATATCTTGACTTCTTGAAGTCATTAATAATTTGCAACCCTTGTAATCATTCTTTAAAGGAACTTCCACCTTTTCTGGATTCATTTTCTCCCATATATCTAAAGAAGGGATTCCTAACTTGTCCAAATCAATTTTCTCCCGTAAATCATCTAGTATAATGAGGAGGGTTTTCTCCATTTTTATCCTCTCACACACGCGGTTAGCTCTTCCACTCTTTGAGGTCCTTTCTTCTAAACGAAGGCCTAACTGTTCAGCAATCTCATCTTGAATTCTTTCAAGATTCATGTGGGATATAGTTACCATAAGCACTTCATCAAATAACTTGTCATGCTTAACTTTTTTGCAAACTTCTTGAACTAGAGTGGTCTTTCCCACTCCACCTATCCCATAAACCCCAATTTTATTGACCTTGGGGTCCTTTAGAGACAACATAATATCCTCCTTGACTGATTTTCTGGACTCAAGCCCATCACTTCCTGTTATAGCAGGCAAGTTATTTGTTATATCTAAACGTGGAACATATCCAACTCCTTCATCAAACTTCCCCTTTCCCTTCATTTTAACAATGGTGTCAGTCATTTTCTTTGCCTTTCTACCATGTTGATATCGGGACTTCAAATTTGGAAAACACCATACTTTTGCATCATGTGGATCTTTCCAAAGTTGCTTTGCGTCTTCTAAAGTCTTGATAACACTTTCTTGCCATTTTAGCACATCACCTTCAATCTTTCTTAGATTTCTTCTTTCAGCCTCAACTTTATGATCAATACGTTCTTTCGTTGCCTGCAGCTCATTTGCTAGATCCTCTAGCTTCTTCAAATTGTCTCTATAGCAAAATATATATCCCACCTGCCTAACAATGGGTTTGACAGTAAGCTCTACTATTTTTGCAGCAACAGCAGCAAGACTCTCCATTTTTACTTCCTGAATAAAATGACAAACAAATTTAATAGTTGGACTGTAACATCCAAATTTTTAGTTTAAAACTAAGTAATATTTTAGGAAAGATTAATTTATGATAATTAAAATTTATCATGTAGTTATTCAGTATGAGAATATATTCTCTTAAGTAAGAATTTAAAGAAAATATTGTAAGTTATATTTTTAGAATACTATAACTTGTTAAGTATTAAGGAAATTTTATTTAGATTGAAATTATAAAATTTAGTCCAATTGTTGTTAAAAAAAGAAAGAAAGAATATATAATATAATAATATATATTATTATGTGGGCAGCACGTAGAGGTGCTGCCCACCACAATTTAATGACAGTGGGGCCAGTAATAATTACCTCCTACCGCCTCTATTAGTATAAATATGGGTGTGTGGTGTGATATGTGAGTAGAGTGTGTGCGTGTGAGAGAGTGCGATTACGGGAGAAAGTATGAGAGCAAAGAGAGAAATGGTGAGACAGGAGGAAAAAGAGAAGGAAAGATAGTCTGTTTGAATTTTTAAGGTAAGTTGTTTATTTTATAAGATCATTTAAGTAGTTAAATTAATTTCTTTTCAAAAAATTTTATTCATGAAAGTTGTTCTACATATTGTTCTCCTTCTAATAAGGGTAATATAGTATTGATTATTGAAAATTTCGGGATTTGAATATTGACAAAGTTTTGATTTTTGATAATAGATGACTGTATATACGAAGAGCATAATTAATAAATAACTTTAATCGGTTTAGATTTATTAGTTAGTTGTTGAAAGAATTTAAATTTAATTTTGTATCTAAAAGAATTTAGGATTTATGCTTTATAGGATATTTCTACGGATTAAATGAAGTTTAAGGTATTCATTTGGATTACTGGAGGTATTGTTGTTGATTTAATCGGTTTAGTTTTGTTAAATCTTGAACTGTATAAAATTATTAGTTAGGATTTGGAATTTAAATTAGGGTTTGATATGATTTTGATTATATGGAGATTTGAAGATTTGTTAAATAAATTGGGTTATATTTATATAAGTTAGTATTATGTTAAGAAATTGAGATTTGTGATAATAGGTCTTTCATATTCGAATTTATAACTCATTTATAATTTATTGGAGGTTATATTGAGGATTAGGTGGATTATATTTGAGGTTTATAAATGAATGGGAATAGTTGAATTTTTAGGTGAAGCTTTTATTGTAGGAAAATGGGTATTTTGGTTAAATTGAGGATATGGTGATATTTTGATAATTATAATTAGTGAGAAATAATTTATGAAGGAAGAAAATGAGATTGTAATGATGATTTTAGAAATAAATAAAATTGCCACTTCCTCCAAGAAAATTAAAATGAGAAAATTATAGTTTAATTATTTATTTATTATTATATTAGTTGGTATTGTCATTAATTCTATTAACCTGTAATTATATATTTATTTATTTTTAGAATGGACTTGATATCTGTCAAGTTTATTTCTTGTGTCAAGAACTTAAGGTAACTATTTTCCACTCATTGTACTTGCTTGTATGATGTTTGTAAGTAAAAATATATAAGAACTATGTTCTTAATAAAGTTGCCTTGTGAGATTTATTTTGGAATGAGTAGTAATATTATATGTTATAGATAATGCACTTTTGTTATGACTTCTTGAATTGAAATAATATTGTCATCTTAATGATTATTGAGACAATGTATTATTTTATAAATTATGCTTGGAATCTTATCTATACATGTCAAGATTGTGATGATGTGGAGCAGTGATGGTTGTGGAGTGATGATGAGAGTTATTGTGTATATAATAGCACGTGGTATGCCACCACTCGAAGCACAGTGGATGGTTTTGACATTGTTAAGGCCATTGGTATCACCCTTTTCCTTTAGCCGGGTCCCTTGGGATAGTGACACCTTTCTGCATTCAAAGGAAAGGGAACCCATGGTCCGATATGAGTTTTATAGTCTTTGAGCAGGCTATACCTCTTTATTAGAGAACTTGGTGCAGTCTTGTCATAGAGACTAAACCTATTAGTTATAGCCCACAGGTTCCGTCAGCGGAAATAAGGGTGGGGGTGACAAGGATTGTCAGGGTATAGATCTGTTACTTGGCATGGTATATATGTAATTCATGATATGATATAGAATTGTTTGATTTGGAAATTTGTAAAATTATATGTCTAGTACTTTGTTATTTAAAATGTTTCATTTGGCACCTCACGAGCACATATTAGCATTTATAATGAGCTGGATTGATAGTTACAAACATTTTTCAGGTAATCGTTCTTGCGTTGGTCTATCAGGGAAGGCTTCAGAAGCTTAAGCGACTTTTGCTAATAAAAGTGCTTCCAATTTTTTTTGGTACATGTTGAATTATTTATATTGCCACAATAGGGCTCACTTGGCATATTCCAGTATAGTTTGGATATTTTGGCAAATTCTAAAGCAATATTTAGTTTAAAAATATGGGCCTAGTAAAATCCAAAGCTTAATTGTAAGTTAGTAATTAATAATTGTCTTTTAAAATGGAGGATATTACATGGACTAACAAAACAAGTATGACAATGAATGGGTTGAGCTATGTTGAAAGAAATATTCGTAATGACAATAAAATGGCATTATTCGTTATGAAGCTAATAAGTAGATTAACCCCAAAACAAAGAAATCCATTCAATGGGCATTAGTAATGGCTGAAAAGGAATTGAACAGCATAAAATTCTAACACGGGAAAGAAAACCTAAGTGGCAATGGCATATTGAGGAATGAATATGTGGGGGTCAAGTGGGATGTCCAACAGAGTGTTTTGACTTTGAAATCAATCAAGTTTGTCATCTAAAGCTTTTTATAAACTATTAATTTCTCTCAATTGTATGATCGAATTATCCATCTCTATAATATTATCTCCATAGTTACTCAGCTCAAATAACTTTTTTTTAAATACTTTTTCATCGGCACATATATCTTTCTGGAGGCAATCCTATTTGAGGCACTGTCAAAAATTAAATGTGAGTACCTCTCCCAATAGAGATTCAAATTTTGATTTGCCACATTGTGACTTTATACCCAACCCCTATTGTAGCTCAAGTCGCATTGATAAGTCTATTTTATGGATGCCAAATACGCACTCTTAGGCACAGAATTGCGTTGAATTATAGTTGAGTTTGGATTCAATGTTTCGTGCATGGTTAATTTATTTTGTTGTGTATATAGTATGTAACCAAGATTTGGCTAAATTATAAGAAAATTTGGCCCAAAACACACAAACACATGTAGGAAGAATAACTCATTATTGTGAACATGTAATTGTGTTTTGGAACCACATTTTGTCATGTATATTTTTGTCGTTTATTTCTTACTCAATATTTAATATTCTGGGACATTATATTTAAATCCTTAGGTTCTATGAAATTTTTAAACCCAATATCTATAATTGTAGTTTGTTCCTTAATTTTAAGAAATTTTGTTTGGACCTTATACCCAAGTTTGTCATGTATCCTACATGAGTGGATATTTAGACTGATTTCATTGTAACGCTTTTGAGTTTCCCAAGGTTTAGGGTTTTTCATGTATCTTATGTAAATGATTTGTGTTGTAGTGTCCCTAAATCTTAATAGAGCTTGTAATCATCTAACGAAGGATTGTGAGCTATTGGTAGAGATGGTAAATCTCGCCCAGAAGAAGGGGAACAGAAGTTTAAATTTCGGCAAGCGCATTTGTTAGGAAAGACAAAAACCCTATACATTCTAAGCCTCAAAAGGGGGAACCCTTGATCAAACCAACGAAAAAGGTCATCTGTGATTTGATCTTGCCGAATCTTGTTCTTCTTTTTTGATATAGCCGGTCAAATAACCAAACTCTTGTGCCTTTCCGTGCACTGCCACTATCAAAGTATGCACCTCTCCAATCTCACCTTCTATATTTTTTGCCAGAGGACACCACCAACATGCCCCCTCAATTCCCTTCGACTCTGATATGAGGGTTGGAAGATTGTCTGAGACAATAAGAGATTTCCATAAGAAGAACAAATTGGCGGCATTAGCATCAAAGTCAGAGGGTTCATAAATAGCAGCAACCACATGAATAGCAAGCTTGCCCCTACAATCTTATTGAACCTTGCTATTCATTTAAATCCAAGATTCTTAGATCTCTAGTTTCTTACACATTGATTTGATTCTGGGTTTGTTATTAATGGTGGATTTAGTCGTCAAGTTCTGGGCTTTGCTTCCTTCACTGATGATTGATAACCTTTACATTGTTTATACTTCTTTCAGGGTATATTAAACACTCTCTAGGGCTTTCGGGCTGCCACCATAAGCGCGCCATGAATGGGTTGTACAAATATTGTGAGAGGAAGTACAATTTCCATGATTTTGCAATGGCTTAGGGGTTGAAATATCTCCCAATTACTCAGTTTGGGCTACATTTATTGGGCTTGGAAAGGTTTAACGGGATGGGAATAGCACTTGGTGGTCTTCAAGTGGACTAGTCAACAAATGCCATCAAAGAAATTTTTTTTTTTTGGGAAGCTTGACGATGTTCTCAAGCCTAGTTGCCTTATTTCAATAGAAGAATAAAATTGCAAAAACTGATCAGGAAGAGCTTGAAAAGGCTACGGCAGTTAATAGGTATAAGATAGATTGAACTCTTATTGTGGATAATGAACCAGATGAACGTGTGAAGAGAGTTGTGAATGAGATAAATGCTGCTGAAATAAACGTAGGTATGGAATAGTAAAATGTTATAATTGTATAAGCATGTTTGTAATGTATTTCGACAATTTAATAAATTACTTAAATTAATTTCAAGCATGCTTGGGTACGTTATTTGTTATGCATGCATCATAGGCATTGGTGATGAGTAAGGAGATGGTGATGATGTGAATATTATATGATACAGTTTTTATGTGCTTGCCACCACTCTGCCACAGTAGTTGGCCTCTTGCAGGGTCCCATTCCATGAGAACGAGGAACAATAACTTGTAGGGCCCTCTTCCTTACTACTTATGCTAGTCAGGTGTGTAGATGGGGAACGTGGGACAATGACACCTCCTAAGTTAGGCTTTTTAATGAAAAATCATGTCTATAATTAATGCAATATCTATAATTAATTAGGAGCAAAAATTGAAACAAAAATCATTAAATGTTCAAACAACTTTTGTTGGGTTCTTAAAAAAAGGATTAAGGATGTTTAAATTTTTGACTCTTATAAGAAGGACTAAAGGGAACATTTGTCTATGACATCGTTCAATGATGTTATTCTCTTGTAATTTACTCCTTATGTTCCTTTTTATAAGATAGGATTTTTGGGTATGCCATCTTCCTTTTTATAAGATAGGATTAGGGGATTTTTCGAATTGTTTTTTTTCCCCTGTAAACTTCCCATATTTTACCCTCAATTATAAAAATTACTCGTCATTATTGCATTTAATTCCCATGTTTGACTAATAAAAGCACTCAATATAACATATATATTCTCTCTCTTTCACATAGGCATTTTTGGGAAAATTTCATTTTTTTTACGTATTTATTCCACCTAACTAATTTTAACTACATCTTTAAATAACACAACATGGCTTATAAAAAGGAATGGAGTAAATACTTGCTTTTAGTTTTTATTATTTCTCCATATGTTTCTGAAAACTACTCTCGTCATTTAACTCGAGTGGGTTTGCTTAAAAACTTGTATTCCAACTTTATCCCTTGATAGAAATCACTTTATCCTTTAACTCTTGGGTTTGGGAGAGGCGAGCATTACGTTTTAAGAAGATACTCCTAAGATTTTTAGTTCTTAAGACGCATAATATAAGTGAGATTAACACCACTAATTAAGGTTAATTGGTATTTTTTTAGGCTCAGGGTATCCACCGTTGGTAGCAGTGATTAATCCTCTAGATATATACAATCTTAGCAGTTACTAATTAACTACGTACAGTTTTGCGGCCTAACTATTTAATGTAAAACTTGGTCCCACGCTAAATGACATTTGTGTCTTGACATTAGCTTTTTTTTTTTTTTTTCTTAATACACGTAGTAGGGGAGGGGTGTAGGGTTTGAACCCTGAACATGAGAAAAAGGAGCCAAGCTTCTATGTCACTGCGCTACTAAGGTGCTGACATCTTGACATTAGCTCTAAATGAAGATGAGAAGCTACATTATTTTAGATCTTGTTTCTTTGGGTCTTTATATATATCCAATGGCCTTAAAAATTTTGATAGTCTAGATTCCTCTTTGGTTTGGATACCACCACTGCCCGACGAGGATAAGGGTGCCTAATTGACACTCCCTACTACCCCCAAAAATAGGGGGTCTCTCAGTTTTTTTGGTTTTTTTTAATAATTAAATTATATATAAAATGAGTGACATTTTGATATCTTATAAAAAAAATAGAGTTTTTTTCTTATTTATTTATTTATTTATTTATTATTTATTTATAATGATTTTTCAGATTTAAAACTCTAAAAATGTGCAGTTTCTCTTTCAATTTAAGTATTAAATCTTTGAAAACTCAAAAAAATGAAAACAACTCCATCTTTAGCCCATAAAGTAACAAAATGTCCCACATTTTATGTAGAATCTAATCATAAAAACAAACCAGAAAAAAAAAAAAAAGGGAAGCCCCTCATTTTCAGGGGGCACCAGGTAGTGCGTATCAAGCACCCCTACCCCTAATTTATGGTCTATTCTAGCTCCAACATATTCTGAAATAACTAATCCCTCTAGTCCTTTTTATAAGCAAATTTTATCCTTATTGCACAATATGAAGTAGCAGTTAAGATGAGTTAAAAATAATAAATGTATCAAAAATGTCATATTTCTTCCAAATACGCCCCTATTTATGAAATGAACAAAGGAGAGAGAATGAATAACAAATATGAGAGAGTATGAGTATAAAATATGAGAGATAATGTGTAATAAATGATTAAATAAAAGAGAATTAGTGGTAAATGGGGATAATTAATATAAATATATATATTTAATAGGGTTAGAAAACGAAAAAGTAGTTTAAATTTCGAGACAACGAAAAAGTTGTTTATAAAAAGGACCAGCCCCAAGAGAGAGAAAGCTACTTATAAAAAGGATGAGAGAGAGTATTGAATGAAATAAAAGGGTGAGAGAAAATGTGTACTACCTCTAGTTCAAAATATTATAGCCAAATAATTAAATTACGCAATTCAAAAAATTAGCTAAGATTGGTTAAGACAAAGAATATGTAAAAAAAGTACATCCTCCGGACCGGAGGTAGTATAACATATTTTCCTAAAAAATCTCTATTCATAGAAAGGGTGAGTGGGAGAGAGAGAATGAGTGGGGATAATTAATATAAATATATCTATTTAATAGGGTTAAAAAAGGAAAAAAAAATAGTTTAAATTTTGAGACGCAAGGAGAAAATTGTTTATAAAAAGGACCAGCTCCAAGAGAAAGAAAGTTGCTTATAAGAAGGATTAAAGAGAGTATTGAATGAAAGAAAAGGATGAGAGAAAATGTTTACTACCTTCAGTTCAAAATTTAAGAGCCAAATAATTAAATTACACAATTGAAAAAAATAGTTAAGATTGGTTAAAGACAATAAATATGTAAAAAATATAACATACTTTCCTAAAAAATCCCTATTTATAGAGAGGGTGAGTGGGTGAGAGAATGAGTGGAAAAATAGATGAGAAAGGCATATAATTAATTAGGGGTAAAATTGAAAAAGAAAATTATTAAATGATGAGACAAACAAAGTGGATCTTATGTAAAAAATCCCACCCCTCATAAGTTTGGCTCTTATTTTTTGAACCATAGGGAGTAACATATTTTCTAAATAGTAATTAAATAAGGGTAAAATTAGAAAAGTGAATCAATTTAAGACATACTCCCTCTAGTTCTTTTTACATGTAACTTTTTTCCTGATTACACAAAACGAACTAGTAATTAAGATTATTATAAAACAATAAATGTATCAAAAACGTCATGTCTTTTCCAAATATGCCCTATTTATATATGAGAGAGAATGGATAGAAAATAAAAGAGAGAAAATGTAATAAATGATTAAATCAAAGAGAATGAGTGGTGAGTGAGAAATAATTAATATAAAGTTATTATTGATTTAATAACGACAGGAAAGGAAAATGTAGTTTAAATTTTGAAACACAAAAATAAAGTTGTTTATATTAAGAACTCACTCCAAAAGAGAGAAAGTTTCTTATAAAATGAACTGGCTGGAGTATTAAATGCATTGTTATCAAACTCACGAGTTAACTCTCTGAGTTTACCGTTCTTATGTTTCTAGCTTACAAAAACGAGTTGAGTCAGTAGTAAACTCGTGTTAGTTGTAAACTCAATTAAACTCATGAGTTCATATACCGAGTTTATTGTTTTAACATTTTTAGCTTACAAAACTATGTTAACTTACTTTTAAACTCGTATTAACTTTTTTGATTTGATCATGCTCAATGACTTTATATAGAAATTTTATAGAAATTTCTTTATTAAATATGATAAATGTTGAATGTTGATGGATTTAATTTCAATTATTTGGATTTAAAAGATATTTAAATCAAATTGTTGTCATTTTTATATTTTAATTATTTAATTATACACTAATAATATCTATTTAATAATAAAAGTAAACTCTTACGAATTTACAATTCGAGTTTACGTTATGCGTTTATGTCACTGTCACGAGTTTGTTTAAACTCGTGAGTTTGGCAACTTTGATTAAATGTCTTAACTTACTCCTGTCCACAATATGAGTAGCTTATAAAAGAATGGCTTAGTTCTTAATATAAGTCATTTGGAGTGCAACTAATGCTCATTTGTCAATTTTGCAATCTATAAATAATGTTTAAATATGACTCATTGTATTTTTCTCACTCCTTAACTACCTCGTTTAATATGGGTAAAATTAAATTTTTTAAAAAAAATTAAGAAGGATTTAATGAGTTTTACTGTTATTTATTGATTTTAATGAATTGGTTAAAGTAACTTGGGAAGTATATTTTTTAATATATGAGATTTAGTTAAACTGAACTAAGATAAGAACCAAAGTGATATATTTAAGTCCAGAATAAATACCTCAACTTGGCGTTATAAGGAAGCAGTAGTCAAAATGGGTAAGTTTATTGATCTCCATGGACTGGGTCATGGGCAACCTTTTAAAATCTTGAAAAAAAAAAAAAAAAAAAGCTGTCAGAGATGTCCATGAGGGGAGTTTATATATATATATATATATACAGGGAGTTTATATATATATATATATATATATATATAACCCATGAGGGGAGTTGACAGCATATATTTATGGGTTAAGGAGCGATTTTACTAACAAATTATTGGCTTAGGATCTTGAAAAAATATTTTAGGTATTGACCAGTACTAAAAGGATACTGACTGATACTAAAAAAATACTTCATAATCTTGAAAAATTATTTTAGGATCTTGAAAAAATATTTCAAGTGTTTACCGGTACTAAAAGGATACTGAAAAAATATTTCAAGATACTGTCTGGTACTAAAAAGTACTTTCAGGATACTGACTGGTATAGAAAAAATACTTCAAAGTATCTTTTTAGTACCAGTTAGTACCCTGAAATATTTTTTTCAGATATAAAAATAATTTTTTAAGATTATGAAGTATTTTTTTAGTACAGGTCAGTAATCTAAATATCTTTTTAGCACCCAGTAGTAATTTAAATAAAATTATTAAATTTAAAAAAAATTGTTGTTGGGCGCTTTTCTTGACAAATCACATGTGTATTTTTGCACCTTTGAAATGCCATGTTATTGGTCAAAGTCAAACTTAACAGTCAAAGTCAAACTTAATGGTCAAACGGTATTTTTGCACCTAATTTGTAACCACGAACGCACTTTTGCACCCAAAAAAAGCATTTGCTACTGAGCGCTCCTCGGAGAAAAGCACATGTGTATTTTTACACCTTAACCCTTAATTAAATGATCCATTGATTATATGAATATGAGACTTGCTAAAAAAAAAAGGATAAATTAAGAGGCTTGAGGAATGACAAGATAATAGTAGGTTAAGGAGCAATTTGGCCTACGAAAGTCTCATATCCATATAAGTGATAGGTCATTTAATTAACAAATATATCATCAAGTTACCGAATTTATATTATTAAGTATTAACATTAATATCCATTAAGCTCTTTTTATAAAAGTAAAAATGAAACTCATTTCATTTCATTCAGGATATAATAGATTTTTTAAATTTTATCAACATTAAATGAATTTTTTAACTCACATAAATTTCTTCTAAAGTAAAAATAAATCATATTTTTTTTTCTTTAACGTATATAATAAACTATAAAACACCTTGGGTTTTATTTAAATCATACAATTATATTTTTAATTAAAAATTTTGTTTATTTTAACAAATTATAATTTTGACAAAATTGAAGAATGAGTAATTTTTATCCATAAATATTTATACAAGTAGTTTTGAATAATCACAATTGAGAAAAAAATTATTTAAATTAGTAAAATTTAGAATTTTGTGTTGGGCGCTCCTAGAGTAAAAGGTCGTTGGCTAATCTACACCTTAGATAACGAAGGTTAACTTTTTGTTAACGGCGTTGTGTTGGGCGCTCCTTTTTTAAAAGTTTGTTGGTATTTTTGGTCAACTTAATAGTTAATTGTGCTGGACGCTCCTGGGCCAATAGTTTGTTGGTAAAATCGCTCCTTAACCCTATAATTGTTAATGCTTTTGAAAAGATGCAGAGGAAAACAAAAACATGAAACTTGGGAATGTTAACAAACATAATGTTTTGATGACGCTTACGTGACTTAGTGGAATAAAATTTGCTGTAGTCCTTGTCATAGTCATAATTAATTTTTGAAATTCTCATTAAAGGACATGACTCTTGGAAAACAATTAAAGTATGCTCCTCTTATTCTATTTATAGGGCAGGAAGTGAAGCTCTTTTTGTTTTTCTTTTTTTCTCCTGCTTATATGGCACATCATTAAAATTTGGAGATGAGTACAATTCATCCACTTATTATTATGTTGATTTTATTTTTCATTTGATATTATGTATATTAAGTAGGAATAGAGTTGAAAATTTATTGAATTTCATGGTAGACTCAATGAGGTTTAATGTTTTCCTTAATTTGTGTAAAAAATGTTGAAAGTTCCCTATAAATAAGACTAGAGAAGTATGCTGCTACCTCCACTATTGTATAAAATCCAAATAACTGAAATAATAAATATGTAATAAATGTATTTCTTTTTCTTAAATATGACATTACTTATAAGAAGGTAAGTGAGAGAGAAATAGTATGAAAAAAGATGAAAGATAATGTATGGAAAAACATAATCAGAGAAAGTATATTAATTAGAGGTAAATTCGGTAAAACGCATTTAATGTTTAGGAAATCCTCAAAAAGATCTTATAAAGTGAAGCATGCCATTTCAATAATTTAAATATTATGAAAAAGGATTGAAAGGAGTATATAATAAATAAATAATTTTTCTGCCAAAAGAAAAGAAAATAACTTTAACAGGAACATAAAAATAAGTTGAAAAGTTGATTTTTAACTTTTACCATATATTTCATCACACTCATATAGCCAATTTATATTTAATGAAGTGAATGTGGCAAACTTTTTAATAAATAAAGTAGGCATATGTAGTTCACGTTTTAAACAACTTTGGATCAAGATAGGCTCTTTAAATTATATTATATTACTTTGATCCTATTCATAAGACAATTAAAATTATCATTATATTTTATGAGAGCCAATAAAAACTTTAAACCCCACTGAGTTTACCTTAAAATTTACTAATATATAGACACAACATTTTTGAGCTAGGGCCATTGACTTGATGAACCAGATGCTTATGAAACAAGTTGTAGTTTTTGTAGATGACTATCAATCTTTATTTTTGAACTACTGACAACAGATTTTTTTTTTGCTCGATCTACTGACAACAGATTTAGGTAAGAGCTATGAACATCATGTCAAAGATTGTGCTACAGCTAGGTTTACGTTCTTTTGAAGTGAACTCTCATTACTCCAGAATGGATACTCATAATATAAGTTTGGCTGTGAGGACCTTGAATAAATTAAAGGCATGTTCAGGGATATTCCACCTCAGCCCAAAAGTAGCACTCTATTATACTTTTGTTTTAGACTTTTCCCTTCTAATATTCGATCTTCTCATTCTATTTTTCTTCCCATCCAAATTGCAGGGTAAATGTTGTTGGGTTAATGTGCTCTTTAGTCACTTAAGCCCAAGAACTCTAAGGCCCATATTAGGGTTAGGTCTTGGGTGGAGCATTATATAAACCCACTTTAACCTGCTTGAAAATAGACGGCCACACAAATTGTAGGAATCGAATTAGAAACGCGGAAGCGTATCGAACCACGCGATGTAGGAAAAGATTAAACCGTTCATCGTTTTGATTACTTGGATATTGAAGAGTGATCTGAAAGATTTTCCGCGAACAAGAAGGAAAAGAACCGAGTTTTGAAATTTCATGTGATTGTTTTTTGAAAATTAATTTTGGAAAAGATGACATCTTTTTCTATATTTGTTATCGATTTCTTGGTGGTTAATTGTTTATAAATCATACAAGCACTTTAATCCATGGATAGTTTATATCGTGTATTTCTTGAGTTGTAACAAGGAGGCTAATCCCATATGATTAGGTTTCCTCCTTGCTCTTTTATTATTTCTTTTCGAATTTCTATGTATTTTTCGAATTCTTGTAAAAGTTGGAGATCAAGAAACGCAAAGAATATGAGCGATCAACACTATACGACACCTTTTCGTGGACCTCTGGACCTCGGATTTCGACAAACCATATATGGATGGAAAGAGGACGGAAAGACGAACAACGTGGCGGTCGGAACTTCCCTAGAAACTCAGCCACGCGCCCACACGCGCCTGTTATTTGCAGGAGCGTGACGGCCACGCGTAGCCACTTGTGGCGGCGCGTGGGGCTTCAAATTGGGGTCGTTTTGGCGGCCGTTTGATCGTCTCCCCGTGGCGGTCCTTCCCCTGGAGTTTCGTGCTGAGATGACTTCGGATGCTTGCGTGGCAGAGGCGAAGGCTAGGGTTCCTCTTTTGTGTCCTAGGGTTTCTAGCCAAGGATTGGGTTTTTGGGCTTTTGGGCTCAAAGATACCCTAAAGGGGCTTCAGATAAATCCTATGGGATGGACAAAAGAGAAATTCCAAAGTTGTAAATTTTTTTTTTTTTTAGGAAGCCATGGATTAAAGTTATTTGTTTAAATTAATTTAATGCCTTTATTGTATGAATTATATGTGCAATTAGCGTGATTTTGAAATAACATGCCATATAGAATAGGAAGATGCCATACTGTTGCATAATCACATGTCATAAATGCATGATAACTATTATGTTTTTCGACTAGTATGATAGTTATTATGCGAGAATTTTTGGATTGTCCACCACATTAATTATCATTTATTATGATTTTGAAATCTAGAATAATAATTGGATTAATTAATTGTGAAATTAAAATATCTACATTAATTATCATTTATTATGATTTTTGGAATCTAGAATAATAATTGGATTAATTAATTGTGGAATTAAAATCTAGACATTAATTATCAATTATTATGATTTTAAATTAAAATCTAGAATAATAATTGTAGAATTAAGATCTAGACGAATAATCCAGGTAATTTCCTAAGAGAATTGTACCTTTTAGAGTAGTTTGAGGGTTATTTAGAATGGTCATAACTAGATTTTAGATACCTAATAATTCACTCTAAATTGAACAAATTCTTGGAAATTGAAAATTCTAAATTTAAAATATTGAATGGGTGAAGGTTTTAAATTAATTTTTAAAACCTACGAGCTCCATTATGGGTTTATTAGTGAAATGGTTGTCGCTGAAGCCCCATCGGATAAGGATGATCGGATTTCGCTAGATTAAACCTCAATATTTTCAAAAATTTTAGTAAAGTTTTGTACAGCCCATCGTCGGCAACACCTAGATACTAAAGATAATTTTTTGAAAGTAAACAATGGTTAAATACATTCAACTTTGGTAAAATTGTTAACCCTCCCATCGAGGCTCTGGCAATGGAACTAAAGGCCCAAATTAACAACATTAGTTTTACAAGAATCTTGCCCATCGTAAGTCTTGTAAAGATAACTGATGGATTGTTAAACAATAAACGAATAGTAGTTATTAGAATCTACTAGCAATTTTTCTGTTTGTTGTTAATTTTTAAAGTTTGAAATTAGTGTGTTTTTTTTTTTCAGAAAAATGTCTTCCTTTAATCCTTTAGCTACAATCTTGAGCCAAAAACCTATGGATGGTACAAATTACAAACAATGGAGAACCAATTTAGATATTGTTCTTCAATATGAAAAGCTCAACTTTGTTCTTACTACCCCTATGCTAGCGCTGCCTGCTGCGGATGCGTCTGATGCAATTCGGACTCGTTTTCAGCAGGAGAAGGATAGATGGGAGAAGGCAAATGTGTCAGTTCGCTGCTACATTTTGGCCAGTCTCGCTAGTCACCTTCAGGAGCAAATGAACATAATTCAGAGTGGAGCAACCATGCTCCAGACTCTGGATGCCATGTTTGCTACACCTAGCAGTTCTGCTAGGCAAAATGCGCTGAGTGCAGTCACCAAGACAGTAATGTCTGGAGGAAGTGTGCGGGATCATTGTCTAACAATGATAGCAAACTTCAAGAAGGCTGATGACCATGGTATCAAGTTTGAACAAGAAGTAAAAGTTGACCTTCTCTTACAATCACTACCTGAATACTTCAACCAATTCAAGATGAATTACAATATGAACAAGATGAATCTTGACATCACTCAACTAATGCACAAGCTTGAGAGTGCTGAACAGACTCTAGTCAAGCAAGGAAGTGCATTATTTAGTGAAAGTTCTGTGAAACCTAAGGGGAAACCCAAGGGAAAGAACAAGAACAAGAAAAAGAAGAAATCAGGTACTCCAGTTGCCAAATCAGTTACAATGAAGCAGCCAAAAGGCAAGTGCTTCAAGTGCGGACAAAAGGGGCATTGGAAGAAAGATTGCCCAAAAATGAATAAACCAGGTATGGGTAATTTAAATGTGATTGAGGCTTGTTTAGTGGAGAATCACGATGATAAATGGATCGTTGATTCAGGAGCCACTAACCATGTTTGTTACTCTTTGCAGTGGTTCAAACATAGCTTGCCTGTGAGCAGAGGACAACGAGATTTGAAGCTTGGAACAGGGCAGCTTGTGTCTGCACTAGCAGTGGGACAAGTTGTTTTATCTTTTAATAATTACAGAACTTTGGTTTTAGAAGACTGTTTATATATTCTAGACTTTAAGAGGAATTTAATTTCTGTTAGTTGTTTAGATAAACGTGGTTTGACAGTTCAGTTTGATTCCTCAGTTTCAATAAGAAGTTCATCTTCTTTTATTTGTTTTGGTATAAAGTTTAATGGTCTTTATTTCCTTAGTCCTGTTCCCTGTGAAGTTAATCATGTTGAATTAAAAAATGTTGAGCATATCAATTTGTCAAAGAAAAGAAAAGTTTCCAATGAAACTTATCTTTGGCATTTGAGATTGGGTCATATTAACTCTAACAGGATCCAAGGTTTGGTCAAAAGTGGGATTTTAAAATCCCTGAACTTTGAACCAATACCAGTGTGTGAATCCTGTTTAGAGGGTAAAATGACCAAGAGATCTTTCAAGGCCAAGGGAAAACGTGCCACACTTCAGCTGGAATTGGTACATACTGATGTATGTGGACCAATAAATGTCCAAGCCAGAGGCGGGTATCAATATTTCATCACATTTACTGATGATTACTCTAGATTTGGACATGTATACCTGATGCGTCACAAGTCTGAAGCTTTTGGAAAATTCCAAGAGTTCAAGGCTGAGGCAGAAAAGCATCTAGGTGTTCAAATTAAGACTCTTTGATCTGATCGAGGGGGTGAATACCTATCTGGAGAGTTCAGGTCTTACTTGACCAAAGAGGGGATAGTTTCACAATTATCTTCTCCAGGGACACCCCAGCAGAATGGAGTTGCTGAAAGGAGAAATAGAACCCTTTTAGAAATGACAAGATCTATGCTCAGTTATTCATCACTTTCTGATTCATTCTGGGGATATGCCTTAGAAACAGCTATGTATCTATTGAACTTAGCTCCGTCCAAGTCAGT
Organism: Acacia crassicarpa; assembly: GCA_034222035.1. Lineage (NCBI taxonomy): Eukaryota > Viridiplantae > Streptophyta > Magnoliopsida > Fabales > Fabaceae > Acacia > Acacia crassicarpa. Next base: position 46,279,233 of record JAWXYG010000006.1, on the reverse strand, counting down.
TTCAACGACACCAATAGAATTGTGGAAAGGGTCTAAGCCCACCATGAATCACATTCGGATTTGGGGTGCTCCGGCACATGTCTTGAAACAGAAACCAGACAAGATGGACTCGCGTATTGAAGTATGCATGTTTGTGGGCTATCCTAAAGGAACCAGAGGTTGGTTGTTTTATAGTCCAAAAGAAAAGAAGGTCATAGTGAGCACTCACGCGACTTTCTTGGAGGAGGACTATATGACAAACTATAAGCCAAGAAGTAAGGTTATTCTTGATGAACTAGTCTCAGATCAAGTTTCACCACAACCTTAAGGGGTTCCAGCTTTTGTTCCTGTGGTTGTTCAAAGAGGGGAAAATGTACCTGAACATACACAGGAACCAGAGACAGAACCAGAAGTTCAACATGAGACAGAACCAGAAGTTCAGCATGATGTTGAACTAAATGAAGAACAAAATCATGAATTGGTTAATATACCTAATGCGGGTCCTCATCTAGAAATTGTTAACCCACAAAATGTAGACCCCCCTGTAGATGCACGACATCAAATGCGACAAAGTCGTAGTGGGAGATTGATTTGTAAACCTGCAAGATATCTCTTGTTAGGTGAGTCAAATCAGGATGACATCATCGCAGAAGATGGTGATCCCACGAGTTATGACGAAGCATTAGGAGATGTTGATGCTCAGGAATGGCACGAGGCTATAAATTGTGAAATGGAATCTATGTATTCCAACTCAGTTTGGTCTCTTGTAGATGCACCTAAAGGGGTAAGACCCATTGGGTGTAAGTGGATTTACAAGAGAAAGAGAGGATCGGACGGGAAGGTTGAAACCTTCAAAGCTAGATTGGTGGCGAAAGGGTACTCCCAAAGAGAAGGAGTGGATTATGATGAAACCTTTTCGTCGGTTGCCATGCTCAAGTCCATCCGGATTCTCTTAGCTGTTGCAGCCAATCTTGATTATGAGATTTGGTAGATGGATGTCAAAACTGCTTTTCTAAATGGAAATTTGGAAGAGGAAATCTATATGCAGCAACCAAAAGGGTTTATAGCCAAAGGGCAAGAAGAAATGGTATGCAAGTTGCAAAGGTCCATTTATGGACTTAAGCAAGCGTCCAGGTCGTGGAACATCAGATTTGATCAAGCCATTGAGTCTTATGGTTTTGAGAAAACTCCTGATGAACCGTGTGTGTATAAAAGAATCCAAGGTAATGCGGTATCTTTTCTGGTACTTCATGTGGACAATATACTCCTTATCGGAAATGATACAGAGGTATTGTTGGGCATAAAAACTTGGCTGAGCAAACATTTTGATATGAAGGACCTGGGGGAAGCCAATTATGTTCTTGGTATTAAACTCCTGCGAGACCGGAAGAACATGGTTTTGGCATAATCCCAGGCTCAATACATTGACAAAATACTTACCAGGTTTAGCATGGAGAATTCAAAGAGGGGAATTATACCCTTCAGGCATGGGATTCATCTCTCTAAGAAGCAATCTCCTCAAACTCCTGAGCAGAGAGAACGCATGAGTAGGATACCTTATGCTTCAGCAGTAGGTAGTCTCATGTATGCTATGCTAAGTACTAGACCAGATATCTGCTATGCAGTGGGAGTAGTAAGCCGGTACCAATCGAACCCTGGAGAGCAACACTGGGTAGCGGTTAAACATATACTCAAGTACCTACGGAGAACGAGAGATTATATGTTGGTCTACTCAAGTGGGAGTCTTGAAACCATTGGTTATACGGACTCAGATTTCCAAGGAGATATTGACTCAAGAAAGTCCACCTCGGGATATGTGTACACCCTTAATGGCGGTGCCATTTGTTGGAGAAGTGTAAAACAATCATGTGTCGCTGACTCTGCCAATGAGGCTGAGTATGTAGCTGCTTTTGAGGCTGCAAAGGAAGCTGCATGGTTAAAGAAGTTCCTGACGGACCTTCAGGTGATGCCAGATGTTGATTGTCCTATCACACTTTACTGTGACAACAGTGGGGCAGTAGCACAGTCCAAGGAACCAAGGTGTCACAAGAGACAAAAACACATAGAGAGGAAGTACCACTTGATCCGAGAAATAATTAAAAGAGGAGATATAGTGGTGGCAATGATAGCATCAGACGAGAATCTCACTGACCCTTTTACTAAGAGTTTGCCTGAGCGTGTGTTCGAGAGGCATGTTTCATCTATGGGTCTTAGGAGGATTCCAGATTTGCTACAGCTTTAGGCAGTTGTTATTATACTTTGTTATTTTGTGCTTTTAAGCAAGACATTATGACATTGCATTTCTTTTCTGAATATTAATAAATGGAGTGTTTTTTCATTTATTTCGCACACTATTTAAAACTAGAAGGTCCGGATCAATTGTGGAGTATATGATCATATGAATACGTTCATAGAGGACATGGTCATAGGTTCTCACAATTGATGAATTGGTTCACAACTATTAAATTAAGTTGGGCACTTTATTTAGGCTGCAATGTTTTATGAAATGGTTTTGTCCGAATCATTATAAAACATTGGTGTGAGTTAATGCTTATATTGAATGGATCAAGGAGAGATTTGATTAAGGTTGTTCTTTCTGTCATCAGGAATCAAATCTCCAGATAACTATAGTTATGTAGTTGCTCTTAATCCTAAGTTTATTTTAAACAGGTAGTCAATTAGTTTTTTCATTCTTTGATTTACCAACGGGTGAGGTCTGATTTATATGACGACCAACAACTCGGTATTTTGGGATTGAGACTATTTGGCTATCGGTGTTTATGAGATAAACAACATGGAATTTATAGGAAATGTCCCCTTGATATGTTTCGGTACCTGGATATTGAAGACACTGGCCAGTGCATGCAATCCATTAGAGAAACTGTCAAAGTCAAGGGAATAAATAATTGATTGGGTTACAGAAAACTAGTCAATCAATTATAGACATTCTATAAAGGGGTAATGCATATTTCTGTTATAAGTGTCACTATTCTTGGAGATCACGTTCGGGCTTTTAGTGGAGTAGCACCGAACTAGATAATCTTCTGTAGATTATCATGAGCCTTGATGAATGACAAATGGTAGGTCCCCAGGCCAGCTTGAGACAAGGGATGAGGTATATTATCAGATGACGATGGCTTATGAGCTACATGGTCTTGGGTTTGCGAACTCAAGTTTGTGTCTTAAAGAGCAAGTGGGAGATTGTTGGGTTAATGTGCTCTTTAGTCACTTAAGTCCAAGAACTCTAAGGCCCATATGGATTAGGGTTAGGTCTTGGGTGGAGCATTATATAAACCCACTTTAACTTGCTTGAAAATAGACGGCCGCACAAATAGTTAGGAGGCTCTCATCAGAAACAAAAACCTAGAGGCAGACGTTCATCATCTGAACGGTTGCCCACACAACCACCTCATCCCCCTCGAGAGATAGTCTGGAAGATCAATCATGGAGCGAGGACTGTTCGTAGACAAGAATTGTTCGCGGAAAATCTTTCAGATCACTCTTCAATATCCAGGTAATCAAAACGATGAACGGTTTAATCTTTTCCTACATTGCGTGGTTCGATACGCTTCCGTGTTTCTAATTAGATTCCTACAAATGTTTGTTTAGTTTGGAACTAAATTTTATGTGAACATTCTAAATGTGGGTTTGCCAGAAAGCAAAACAATTGTCTTTTGGAAAGATCAATGGACTGAGATGACCTCAAAACCGCCTAAAACACAACCTAGCTATAAGCCAGTTTAGAGCAGAACAGATCGATGCGGTTTTGAATTAGATGTTGTCCTTTTCATTTCATTTCAATAGACTTTCTTGGTTATTTTCCTAGCAATTCAGGGTTTTATCTTTCCTTATTGTAGGAGTGTAGGACTGAAGGAAGATCTTGTGTCGTTGTCATAAGTTTTGACGCATATTTTGCCCTAGCTAGAGTCATTCGGTTTAAGCTTATTATATATAGTAGCAACAAATTTGTAGTTTTGACTTTTGAGGAACAAAAACATGAGACAAACCCCATCCAAATACAAGATATAACATACATTTGAAATAAAATTAAAAGCTTTACTTAGCTCATTTATCCTCTTTACAAATATTTTAGACATGTCCACGTACATATATCCAGTGGTGGGCCTATATATGTGTGCGTGAAATTGAGGGTGGGGAAGAAAAATTTACAAGCTATTAGGTATTATAACTTTGAAGAATTTTCCTCCACCATCTCAAACAATTTTACAATTGTTTATATTTTTAATCATTTTACATTATTTATACCTGAGTCCGCACGATGTATGCGTGCACACAATAAGGTCCGATCCTATTTGGTACGGGAAAGATTTAAGGAGAGAAAAGAACTTAGAAGAGGGAAAAGAATTAAAAGGAAAATTGAGAGGGAACTTAAAAAGTTGAGTTGTTTGGTAGAAATGGGAATGGAACTTAAGTTGAGGAAAAATAAAATGTTTGGTAAAAAAAATTGGGTGCTGGTTAAGTGGGAAGGTGAGGTAAAATCCCCACAAAGCCCTTGCTTGGTTCGAACGAAAAACATCAATTCGAACGTAACATGCTATTAAATGCTTGCGTTCGAACGCAAAAAATTGACAGTGCCTTAAGCTATTTGTGCCTGTGTCCCTAGGTGGAAGAAACAAGGCATCAGTGATTTTAACACGCAAAGTGCTCAAACAACAAAAACCCATTGCCTCTTACCTCAATTCGACCCACTCCTTCGTTGCGCCCTCTCCTTCATCCAGCATCGTCGGTGCCCTCTTGCATCACACCACTATCACCATCGAACAGATCAGATATTGGGATAGAGATTGAATGAGGAAAAGAGAGAGAGAGAGTAGGGTCGATATATGGCTTCAACACCACTAGCGTCTTCCTCCATAACACTATCACCACTTTTAGATAAGACCTTCAGCTTTCTCATACAAGAGGCTTTTTTGTCCTATGAAATGTCTCTCCTAGGAAGATTCCTATGTTTGATGGAACTGGGCCACATGCGGGAAGTCACTTTGCAAGAAACTTTGGGCACCAAACGTGTTTTTTGACTAGGAATGTTGTCATCTTCCCTTTCCTTCGCCCAACTTCCGTATAAAAAATAGGGCCTAATTATATGTATTATTATATACTGCACGGGAAGAGGGGAATTTTTTTTGGGGGGTATTTTTTTTGGGGGGAGGGGGTGTTTCAAAGTTGGGGGTATTAACTTCTACTAAATTATACATAAAAAAAAGGTAACAAAGAATTGAAAAGGGTCAAATAAGATTCTCTATCGTTTAACAAAGGAAATTAAGGAATTAGACATTGTTTGATTTGAATGGTATAAATTTAATATTATTTTTAAATTTTCAAAAATATGCATGAAATTAAAATAAGAGCATTAAATTTAACTAATCCATAAAATCATATGTTTTCTTTTGGCATAAATGGATAAAAAAAAAAGAAGAAAAGATCTAATCAGTCCATAAAAAGAATTTTAAAAGAACCTTACGTACCTTGATCAATATGAATGAGAGTTGACCTTCTGCAGCTTCAGATGCGAGAAGCAGCAACTAAATCTGTAGTTAAAAACCAGAGAGAGAAAATAAGTAAGCAAGTTTAAAACATATTGTTCAAACCATACGCCCAAAAAAAAAACAACAACAACAACAACAATCCAAATCCAAAATTTCTAACCATAAGGACAAAGATTTTACCAGTACCACTTTATGTTCAGCTCCACTACTTTCTTGCGTCTGATAAGGCACAGATGAAGACACCCCCAAAACTTCTTAGATTGATTTTTTTTTGGCCCGATTTCTTCTTAGATTGATTGATCACAGCAAAAGCAACAGAATATGCAGAAGAATGGTAGGAAGAAAGAAATCTTCAATCCGGCTTTTTTATTTTCAAAAAAAAAAAAAAAAGTTAAGATCTGAAGACTTGATTAAATTCAGGCAAGCAATACAAAACCTTCTACAGAAGATACTCCCCCCCCCCCCCCCCCCGCCCGGCGGGGCCCCCGCGCGGCAAGATTGACAAGAACGTAACCAACTTAATCAATGCAAAACAAGAGTGACAGCCAAAGAGATTTTGAACGAAAACACCGAAACAAACCCCATTCATATACAACATCTAGCATGCACTGAAATAAAATTAAAAGCTTTGCTCAACTCATTTATCCTCTATATAATTCATTCGCAACTATCACTCCAAAACCATAAAAGGGCAAGGGGTTGGTAGTTATTGGAAAAGGATGGGGGGAAAATTCAGATCTTATCAGAACGTAACATAAATAGTATTTCAAGAGAACCACATTCAAAAGTTACCTTGCTTCATATGAATGAGAAATTGAGGTCCCTGAGCTTGAGATATGAGAGACAGCAACAAAAGTTCTGTGGTTGAAATCTAAAGAGAGAGAATAAGTAAACAAGATCGGAACATATTGTTGTTCATACCGATGCCAAGTCCAAAATTTCTAACCGCATCAAGAGAAAGAATTTACCTGTATCACTTGCACAAGAATACTAGCAAGAAAAGATTAATAACATTTTTTTTGTTTTTGTTTTTGGAGATGTAGCATATATATAAAAATTTCCAAAACAAACTCGATCAGAAAATAGAGAACATGGAAACTATATAGTAAACATAGAAACTGGAAATATTTTAGAAAATGAGAAGTTTGATTTGAGTATGGAGAAGAAGAGAGTGGATAGACACAGAGGGTGAGGATTGAAATCGTCGGCAACTTTAATTTAGAGTACTGAGAACAAGAAAGTGAACAGACACATTGAAATTCTGGTGCGCAACTTGAAGGAAAGAGCAGAAGAATTTTGAAGAACAGAGAATTGTAAGGAGAATTGTAAGCTGAATGGAGAGAGCGAGGCAGAGAGCAACAAGAAGATCAAGAAAGACTATAGCTTAAACTAGCCAAGTAGCATGGAGGATAGGACTTCCTAATTGATTGATCTAAAGCTGTCACAGCTGTACTATTTACGAAAGCTATTTCATACTGCCACTCTCTATTCTACTTATTTTATATAATAAATGAGATTGTGACAATTTTATTAAATTAATTGTATATATAAAGATAGAGAGAAAATAAACAGTTGAAAAATACCAAATCATAAATGAGAGTAAAATTAAAAATTTATTTCCATAATCATTATGTCAACTATCTTTCCTTAACTTATGAAATTTGGTCAAAATAAATTTATAAATAGATCAGACTAATATTTATCATAATTGTTTGTCCCTACTATACTGGTGACTTGATTTGATGGGGCCTACACCGATTTTTTTTTTTTTTTTGAAATCAAATCAAGTCACACCGATCTAAATAATTGCACTGAATGAACTATTCCCCGCATATAATCCTTTTGTTGTTCTAGGATTTCTCTCGCCATCTTTTTCTCATCATACCTCATAATCTCTAAATTACATCTGTCCAATTAATACAATATTACTATCACTTTTCTTTCACTTTCCCAAATCAAGGCTTAGATAAGGCCAATAAAAGAAAATGAGAAATAAGATAAGAAGAAGATCTCCTTCCGATTCTATAGAATATAGAAAGAGGAAAAGATTTAGTCATAATTATAAAAGAGAAAGGAAAATTTTTTTATATGAATTTATAATTTTATAATCTATTTATTATTACATATGTCAGCATTTTTCTCATAGGTATGATATATACTAAATAGACTTATAGAGGTAAAGTTAGAAAGTTATTACATATGTCGACATTAGAACGACATTAGATTTATAATTGATCATTTCAACACAATAAAATAGTGAATGCCATAAAGCCACTACTATGTCTATATATTAAAAGGTTAAGTAGCAAATCCGCTCCGAAAGTATGCACCTAGAAGTAATGTTGTCTTGGAAGTTTTTTCAAATTCAATGTCATTCTAAAAATCTAAAAACATAGCAATGTTGCTATTTTCAGTTTAAAAACTGACATTGACCATTAACTTTTTAACGAAAAATAACAACATTGCTGTGTTTTTTGACTTTCATGGGATATTGAGACCAAAAAAAAAAAAAAAACTTTCAGAACAACATTACTCTTGAGCATATACATTTGGGGTGGATTTACTACTTAACTTTATAGGCCAAATCTCAAGGAATAATCAAACCACAAGAGAAAATGTGGTTTTGGGTCTCTGAATAAAATTTAATACTTTAATTACTGCTGAATACTTTTTTAATTTTTGCCATCAAATCTTTGATATTATACTAGACTAATTAATTCCAAGACTTTTAAATATCAATCCCTTAAAGATTATATCACTTTTCGAATTTATTGAAAGTATGTATGTATGTACGTTTAAACATCATGCTAACTATTACAAATGTCCAAAAGCTCTTTGAACCACATAAAGTCTTATATGAATCTTTTATTTATCACATTGATGACATGCTTTCAACAAATAATACACACCAACGTTTTTGTTTTTTTTTGTTTTTTGTTTTTTGTTTTTTGTTTTGTTTTGTTTTTTTGTTTTGTTTTGTTTTTTTTTTTTTTTGCGTGAGTTTATATTAAGCTGGACAGCCAGAGGAAAAAATTGAAATATTTCCCCCCTAATTTTAAAACATTTTTATTGGTATATTATTGACAAGAACGCAACATAAACTCCTTTAATACAAAAGAAAAATAACAATTTTGCTTTTGGAAATTACCAAAACAAACTCGATCGGAAAATTGGGAACTAGTAAACATAAAAGCTACTAGAAACTTTTTTAAAAAATGAGAAGTTTGGTTTGGATCGAAATGACGCGGTCTGAACTCAGCAACTTGAAGGAAAGTGACGAAGAAAATATAAGAACGCCCGGAGTGGAGTTTGAGAGGAATTAGAGCCAATTAATGAAAACGAGATCTCCAACAACGAGAAAAAGTTGCAAACATTATAATGCCAAACAAGTGGCGCAATCATGAGTACTTGTTTTTTCTTTTATCGACCTGAAGCCCTTGCTTTTTTCTTTTACTTTTTAATGGTGGGAAGCACTTGCTTTAATATACCGACAGAAAGCAGATCCTTTAAACCCCCATTATCATCAATACTTTAATAAAGTTCAGCCTTTATCATAGTTTTGACGGGGGAAAAGTCTTTATCAAGAGCAGATTAACGAACACTACTAAAATTTTTTAAGTATAACACTCCAAAACTTAAACTAAAACCAAAATATACTTCTCCTAGTCCTAAATTTAAGACATATCTAGAAAGTTAATCATAATTATAAATATAAGACATATTTTCTTTTTTTTTTCAAGCTTTTTTTAATTTATCCTTATTGATGCTCCCTCAATAATAATCAAAGAAGAGAAAAATATGAAAATTAAAAAAAATGACTTGGGTTTTTTAAAATATACATATTATATTAACTAATTTAATTAAGTTTGGAGGGAGTATTAAACATTGTCCCTATATTAAGTACTGATAATTTTTTTTTTAAAAAAAAACAACTAGCAATTGCTAATTTTATAAAGGCCAATAAACTATGTAAAAATTAATAAGGGCAATTCCCCCCCCCCCCCCACCCCAATTTGGAATTATTTTTTTAAAGTAAAATTGTATTTAAAATTGTGTGGTAAATTACCAAAATTACATAAAGTTTAGTAACGAATTTTATTTTAATAAATAAATGAATTCTGAGAATTTATCTTAGATTTGAACATAAATTTCCTATCACATTCCTCATGTAAATCTGCAATTAGGACTTTGATTTCTTATAATTTATTGCAAAATATTAATATGAAGAACCAAAAAAGCAAAGGTTCTCTAGATTATTTATAGAAAGTTTATTTTATGACATTTAGAGATTATCCCATTGGTGTCCTTTTTACCATTTTTTAAATATTTTATGGTGATTTCATTGTTTAGATCTATCATAAAAATTATAATAAATTGGTCAAATTTCTTAAAATATCATCTTTAATTATCTGAGGGAAAAAACCGTCTTTAATTGTCATTTGTATGAGAATAATTCTTTGATGGAAGCTCGTTTACAATTAGAGCTGAGAACTTGGTCCGGCCCATTTAAGTCCTGACACTTTAAATGTTGAGCTTATAAAATGGAGTCTCTAAATGAAGTTGGACCTAAAAATGCCAGCTCTACAGGGCCAAGGGTCGGCCAGTTAGGCCCGTTAATTTTTTTAAAATTTTTTTTGTGTATTGATTTTGTTAGATGTCCAGCTAGTATTTACTTGAATGTTTTGTAATGATGTAGGATTATGAAGATATTTATGCAAGTATGGATCGTTATTTCATGAATAAGTTTGAATAGGAAACTTATTTAGAAGAACTAATAATCCTGATAATTAAAAGAATTATATGTCTTGAACTAATGGAATAACAATTCACAAAGATTTCTGATTCTTTTAAAGATGACAACTGATATTCTGAGCATTCTAATTAGTATAGTAGCTAGTGAATAAGCTTTAGTATTGGTTCACATGTTCTAACAAAATATAGCAGTTCCATTCTTCCATGTAATATTCAAGCTCTTATATATACTTGCAATTGGATGCATGGATTCACATATGAAGGAGATTTACTAATTTATATATATATATATATATATATATATATATATATATATATATATATATATATATATATTATAGAGTTATTTATTCATTTTGTTACAAACACATAATAAGTATAGTCCGATTTTATCATCTAGTTTATTATTTGCTACATATAAAGATTATGGATGTATTTATGACGCGGAAGAATAAATTCTTGATATTTTTATCCATTAAACAGAGCTTACTACTCGAAGTGAAGCACAATCAAATGTTTTTGAAATTGATAAAAGTGGCAAAGAAGATGAAAATGATAATCATCATACTCATGTTGTTTAATGGTAAGCTTCTTATGCTTTATATGAGTTATGGATGAACAATAGTTTACTTTGGATTATAAATTAGTGACCGTGTTTGTTTGTTACATGATGTGTGTTGTTTAGACCTTAATGTTGATAACATTTATATGATAAATTAAAACTTTTATTGTTATGATTTACTAATTATATTTTTTTAAGGAAAAAAACATAGGAAAAATAATTTAAATTTTAAAAAATAGCTTTCGAACCTAATTTGCATGCTCTCAGACCAGTCCTTGAAAAACATATTTTTTCTTATACCAGGTCTAAAAGAACCAGTCTTTTTAAGCCTAGATCCTTCAAGAAGCTCTATAGGGTTCGGCCAGCTCTAATTCCTTGATCTACTTACAATGTGTGTATGAACGGTTTATAAATAAATTTCTAAATTTGTGAAATAAAATAAATATAATAATTACATTATTTAGAATAAATATATTATCTTACAAGCTACAAGATCGGAAGTTGGACCCACAGAGTATAATTATTAAGTATGAATCGTTGCGTTGTGACTTAGTGACTTGTGTGATAGATAACTGATAAGGGTGAGGGAAAAGAAAGAGGACAAGGATGAATTGGACCCCTTTTTTTTCGGATAAACGACAATCACGTGGTCCTGGCCATATAAAAAAGTAGACACGTTAAATTAGTGAGATGACTTGAAAGTGAAAAAAAATCTGAAAAAGATAAATTAAATTAGTGGGATCCTTGTCAGGATTCCATATTTGTTGATTGAAGCTCATAATGAGTGGACCCATTAAATGTTAGAAAAAATCCTAATTAAATTAAATTAAAATATTAAAATCTAAATTTAGGCTTACATTTTTAACAAATTTTTAATTAAGACGAGAGGCTTAATTAAGAATTTATGAATATTGTTAAAAGACTAGAATGTCCTTCTTGTTATGAATATAACGATATATTTGAGATAAGAGATAGAGAAGAAGAACAAGAGAAGAGAGAAAGAGGAGTGTAATTCTTATTCCAGTGTATTCCGATGTGTCTACAATACATAACATATGCCTTCTATTTATAGGCACAACTCTTAAATCTACAATTAATATGATTCCACAATCATAGTGATTCCACAATTAATGTGATTCCACAATCATAGTGATTCATGGGTGAGAATAGGAAACTATAAGAGAATAGGAAATAATTGGAGATATGAACATCCACAAATATAATATTCATAACACTCCCCCTTGGATGTCCATTATGAATGTGCCCCGTTAAAAACTTTAACTAGGAAAACCCAGTGGGATAAAAACCTAGCCAAAGAAAAGAGTACATCATCCATTGATACATTTTCTAATGCTGCCTCATTAAAAACCTTTCTAGGAAAACCTAGTGGGACAAAACCTAGATAAGGGAAAAAGAGTACAGCGTGTATCATCTCCCCCTCTTAATTACATCAGATTTTCTCCCCTTGATGACTATATTACTTTCAATGACTTTTGAGCATATCTTCTTCTTGGTCATCAAACATTCTATTGTGTACCTGCAAGAACTAAATATTTCTAGCAAAATCATAATAATACTAACATGATTTCTAATCATTCTTATAGGATATATCTATATGCATATCAGCAGATATTCTTTAAAATGATTATATCATACATGCTCTGATAGCTTTAAGTCATATAAAACTTATTAAGTATTGTTCTCGAGAACTTTGAATTTGATGCTTCTGGCATCTTGAGTCCTTCAGGGACATGTGCTTCTGGCACCTTGAATCCTTCAAGGATTTGTGCTTCTAGTACATTGAGTCCTTCAGGGACTTGTGCTTCTGGCACATTAAGTCCTTCAGGGACATGTGAGCTATATGCATATGCTATATAACGATATCTAATAGACGCATAATTTATCATTCATAAACTACCAGATTTATTGTATCCACCACAAAATCATATATCCCAATTTGGACTTCAGGTCCATAACTATCATATTTGCGTCATTCTCAATTTCACTTATCCTCTTGGCCAATAATCTTTATATAATATCCTCATTTGATCACGTGATATCATCATCAAAATTGTTGTCGACAACTTTGTCTTTTCGGTTCTATTTTTCCAATTCGACATAACCATATCAATGTTACTCAGGTACCTGAACCTCTGTTTAGGTTTTGCAATAAGTTATGTCGTGATACTCTTCTGGAGTATCTACCTCCTTAATATGATCATCTTAATTATTGCTCCAATTCATCCATAACGTTTATATTTTGAACCGAATATTTACTCATGCTTCAGGCATGTTCCTAATTGGAGTATTTTTAGCTGGAATATGAGATTTAATAAATCTCATTTAGGTCAGTAATTCTATCTGGCAAATATATCATGAATGCATAACCTGATGAACTTCTGGTTCATACTTCTTAATTCGAGAATATATACTTTGCTATAATGCATTCCATTTATTCTCTTTTCCAGCTATTCAATTTATCCCCCTCATGTTGAGAAAACTATGTCAAATATCAATTGACTAATATAAGTCTCCATGTGTTTCCTTTAGAAACATCATTTTGTTTCTTCTAGAAACAAACAAATAAAAAGGAGATCTTTATATAACTTTTATCTCAACTTTCTCTCTAAATCCATCTATGTGCATTGTGGTGGATTTATAAGCATTGCACATTCAAACCTTTTAAGATGGAATTTGTCTGGCTACTGACCAAAAGCCAATTCTATCGGGAGAATTTTGTTGGCTTATATAAGTGCTGCAATATGTAAGATCAAATATACCAACATAAAAATTTTGTTCTCATAAGAATTGATCTAGCTATTTATGGAGGCTTTAATTCATGATTTCTTGATCGTATAATCTGGAAATTGTGCACTTAATTCATCAAACATTATTGCAAACTTCGGGTTGTAAACATTCTTACAAACTTCAGGTTTTAAGATAATAATCTCGCATGTAACCATTTCATAGATGCATCTTTCAAGTTTATATGGTTTACATGTTATCTCAATAGGCCCATATAATTTGTTTGATATATTTCCAGAAATACTGAAATTCAGTACTAATCATGATCAATGATTGTCTTGCAAATAATTTGCTTTGAGAACAAATAGCACATAATTCATAAATAATATGTTGGTTATTCATGAAGAATCTTCTGGTTCTTCAATGGATGTCAATACGTAATTTTATTTCAATTATATGACTTGGATGATCAAACAAGTCATGCCAACAATTAATTTCTTTGAGTTAGTAAACTTCTGGTTTACTGTAATATTTGTTTCAACAAATAATAAACATTTCAATAATCTGACATCCATTTTGGGAGACCTTTTATGCTTTATGTGAGAAGTATATAACTTCTCAAAAACAAGCTCACACTTATATTTTAACTCACACTTGTAATCTAACATTCTCCCCCTCAAGTGTGAGTTATATAAAGATAATTTCTTTATATGTGTATATATATATATATCAAAATCACTTTAAAAACCCTTTAAAGCTCAAAATAAAAATCTATGTTGATTCTTCAGGAATAAACATATGATATTATATCACTAGATAATTTCATTACTCATTAATAATATACTTCAATTTACTCATATATGCAAAATACATACAGTTCACCTTATATGAAGATATTCATGATCAAAATAACTTAAAATCACACAGATTTAGAAAAATTTTCCATCAGAAAAATTCTCTTAGAAACAAATTTATGATATATGATCACATAAATAAAAATAACAATAATAACAAAAAGTAAGCATCATGTTACCTTCTGGGCTTATTCATTTCTCTTGGGCCTTGGCTTTCAAATAAATATGGACATATTTCTCTGCAGTTCATTGCCTCTTTAATATCTCATTAACAGTAAACTTCTAGTTTACATTGGCAAACATTTGGTTTGCATTGACAAACTTCTAGTTTGTATTATTATGTGTAAACTTCTGGTTTACAATAACATGTGTTTTCTATAATATTCATTTATAACGAACTTTTAGAAGAATAACCATCTTCTGGTGGTTATACAATCCCTTTAATTTATTCTAAAGAACAACGGAATCTTTTAATGCCAAATATTCAATTTTGAAGCCTTTGTACAAATTGTGGCATATAAAAATCATGGATCTAGCTTTACTTCAATTTGTCTTATGGCTTCAGGCCAAATTATCACTTTACTTCAGGCAAATTTGTGTCATGAGAAATTAAATCAATATGGCTTCCAGCCATACAATAAGAGGATGAAAGCTATATGACTTCTGGTCATATAATATCAAAATTTTATGGCTTCGGGCCAATGATGAGGATTTAGAATTATATGGCTTCTGGCCTTTTATCTCCAAGATATATAAAAATTAAATAAATGTTTCATTCAATAAAATAAAAGATGAAAAAGAATATGACTTCAGGTCATATAATAGGGAATTAAATGAGTATGGCTTCTAGCCATTTATCTTCAGTATAAATAAAAATTATATATATGACATCTGGCCATATAACAATGAGTCAAATAATATGAAAATAAAACAATAAAAATTAAAGATATAAAAATTAAAACTTTATGGCTTCCGGCCATTTAGTACTCATAATGAGAATTTAAATTTATATAGCTTCTAGCCAAAAATAAGAAATTAAAGTGATATGACTTCTGGTCATATAATTTCATAATAAGAAATTAGAGGCGTATGGCTTCTGGCCATTAAAAAGAAAACTTAAATCTAGACTTCCGTGTAGGAGGTAGAACCTTCCATGTAGGAGTCAAATTAAAATGATAAAAGGGAAAGCTTAAATCTAGACTTCCATGTAGGAGGTAGAACCTTCCATGTAGGAGTCAAATTAAAATGATAAAAGGGAAAACTTAAATCTAGACTTCCATGTAGGAGGTAGAACCTTCCATGTAGGAGTCAAATTAAAACAATAAAAATAAAACAAAGTAGGAATAAAAAGACTATGGCTTCTGGCCATGTAATAGGAAATTAGAACAATATGACTTCTGGTCATATAATTTCAGAATATGAAATCAAAGGTGTATGACTTCTAGCCATACAAAAATAACAATATCAATAATATAAAATAACTCGTAAAGGAGATCAATATAAGATATACAAAAAGTAATAATCTCCAATCTTAGCCATGGAACCCGACACATAAAACAATCGGTAAAAGTATCTCTTTAATTCCATATGGTGGCTCAGATTATCCCAGATAGATAAAAGAAACAAAAATTAGAGAAGGTAGGCTGAAAGCGCTAAAGAAGCGATCAGACCTTCGTTTGAGCGTCTCGTGCTGATAACGTGTTATAAATATAATAATATATCTGAGATAAGAGATAGAGAATAAGAACAAGGGAATAGAGAAGAGAGAAAGAGGAGAGTGATTCTTATTCTTGTGTATTTTGATGTGTCTACAATACATAACATATGCCTTCTATTTATAGGCACAACTCTTAAATCTACAATTAATATGATTCCACAATCATAGTGATTCCACAATTAATGTGATTCCACAATCATAGTGATTCATGGGTGAGAATAGGAAACTATAAGAGAATAGGAAATAATTGGAGATATGGACATCCACAAATATAATATTCATAACACTTCTCTAATTTAAAAAGTTTATGGTAGGTCGTACAACCGTGGATAAGCCCTCTTTAGTTTTTCAGTCAATTGATCATGAAAGGAGAATGAAGAAGAAAATTCTCATAATCTACATCATTTCACCCATACAAATAAATGAATCCCCAAATAATTACTACAACTTTAGAGAAGCCGTTTTTAATCCATATATTTCAATGTATGGCGGCCGTGTGAAAGAAGAGTGCCCAAAGTTTGGTAAAACTGCAAAGGTTGTGGATGATGTACAAAAAAACACCAATGCAGAGACCGAAAGTAGGGGTGCTGATGGAGGCTTTAGACAGTCTGTACTGTTGAAAAGGGTTTATCTAAAATTCCAGTAATCATTCTGGATACGATGAGGAGATTCATTTATTTGTATGGATGAAACGAGGGCGATTTTGGGAAATTTCCTGTTTTACTCCATTTGCTGAAAACGAAAGAGGGCTTACTTAAAGGTTACTCTATTTTAGGACCCACTACTACAAAAAAGGCTAACTACTTCCCTTAAAGACTTCCTTATTTTTTAAAAGGAAGTTAAACGTGAATGTAGTCAAATTTGGCGTTCTAAAATAAGATTTAGAGCGCCAAAAATAAATTAAAACGTCCTAAATTAATTTTAGGACGCTTAATTAATTATTTCGAGCAAAAACTAAATGTTTTAGAGCAGTCTTCGCGCCATGATATTTGGTGAAAATTTTGGCGCGCAATTTCGACGTCCTGAAAATTGATTTAGGGCGCCTTTATAAAATTAAAGGCGCCCTAAAGTTCTATTAGGGCGCCTTTAGTAATTTTAAGGCGTCCTGATAGATCAAAAGGGCGCCTTTATGAAATTAAAGGCGCCCTAATTGAATATTAGGACGCTTTTAATTCCTTAAAGGCGCCCTAATTGAAAGTTTAGGGCGCCCTTAATAGAATTTTTTTTTTTTTTGGACCAAAAGCAAAATACCCCTCTTATTAACATTTGTTTGCCCTTAACCCCCTATACCTTGCTATCGCAGAATTTTTGGGAGGTGCTGCTTCTCCAGAAACCGTAACCTCAGCGTGATTCCTCCTGCATCAATCCAGTTCGAGTTCGGTCAACGTTGCTGGTCCGGTTGTTGCCGGCGTCCGTCGCTTCTGGTATGAATTTTGCTATTGTTATTTCCATTGTCTGTTTCGTTTTGAGATCTGTTCTGTTGTTCCTCTCTGTCCGTTCTGGCGAGAGACCGAGATTGGTGAAGAGGTTTCTCGATCGATTTGAAGCTTCAGATCCCAGTCTCAGTTGCTCCTTCCTTCGTCCTCTGTCTGAATCGTTCTTCCCTCTTTAATTTCAGAATCTGCCAGTTCTTCCCCCACAGTGAGCGTGGCTGATAGTAAATGGGAGCAAGATCAGACTTCCATGCTTCTCGAACCTCGCACCGTCCTCCATATCTCTCGAGCCCTGCACTTCTCATAGTTTCAACAATTAAATACTCCCTCATTGCAATCGTTTGGACAGAACGGTGTGTGCGAGAGAAAAAGTAAATGGAAGCGTAGAGTGAAACTGAGAAGGAGAAGGAGAAAACACAAAACACAAAACAGGAAGCTAGAGCGTGAGGGAGAGGAAGACGTTGAACCAAGACAGACTTCAAGTGCTCCGTTTGAAAGCCAGCAAATCAGAACGGGACGAGAAAAGAGAAAGAAAAGTAAGAATCAACACACCGAAAGCAAGAAGTTGGAAGGGAAGGAGTGGGACTTTTGAACAAGGTAAGTCACTTTCTTCCATGTACACCCCTGTTTGTCTTGCCTGGAAAAGAGGAGCTGGTGTGTGTAACGTTATGTGAAAAAAAAAAAAAAAGATGATAACGTTAAGGGAAGGAGTGGGATTTTTGCTATATATGTGTGCGCCAACACCATTATACGTAGGAAACGATGATAAGTTATTTTACTGATATATGCTGTAAACATATGAAGGAGGAAAGAAAAACGTGGGTTTTGTTGATATATATATATATATATATATATATATATATATATATATATATATATAACATTACTATTGCTCTATTTTGTATTTGAACTCTTGATTTTAATGTGTGAAATTTCTATCATCGTGCAAATCTTATCTTTGTTAATAGCTGGTCATTCTCTGGGAAGTCATTGCGATTGCTTCTAGTTGTTTGCTGCAGAATTCACCTCAAAATACAGTGAAAGAGTTATATCATGAGGGAAAGTCACATGATGAAGGAAAGGGTTTTTTTTTTTTGGTGAAAACTGATAACGTACAACCCCGGGGTTCTAATCATGAATATTCAAGTTACTAATGATTTAACTACTAAAGAGAATTATATATAGCATAATAAGATTTTACAGAATGCTTGTAGAAACAGTTAATCATTTGTTGGAATCTCATGATTATGGGCTAATTCATTTTTTGATTAGCATGGTTTATCACATGATATATTGGTGTTGTAGTCAACTTTCTTGATTTATTTTCATGCCTTATGCTATCTTTATGATGTATTTAATTCCGTCTTAATTTCTGAGACTAGTTGGCTCATTTGTAATGCAAGAGATTAAATTTAAAACAGAAGATAGTATAGAGATTTGTCTTATAACAATTAGTAACTCGTGTTTGAAAATCTTTGTCTAAGTCTTGTCTGTCTATGTATCTCATATGTCGTTTCAAAGTTATATTTAAGATAGTACAATTAATATAAGAGTTAGATTACCTCATTATATTGTTTGTAACAAATGTATGTGGGTTTCCCTAAACTCTTTAATCTTGTGTATTGGAAACTCATGAATGGAAATCCTTTTAACATGTGCCATCAATGTAAAAAAAAATCGTTGGAAGAAAAAATTATAAATTGGGAAGACAAAATGAGTTGAGGTATTATATTTTGGACAAAAATTAAACCTCCTATCTAACTCTTATATTTAAATTCTAAAATAGTATACCCAAAACCAATCTTATTAATCTTTTACAACTAAATCTATGTAACTAATGTTGGTGAAATGCACCATTGCCAAATCTAAAATTCCCTTGACTTCCCCCCTAACAATCTTAAAGTCGCTGAAACAGATTATAGTTATTACAATGTTTGATACTTATATTTTTCTCTCACTTTGATGTAATTTCTATATGGTTTCAAAACACAAGTTTTGGTCTTTCAAAGGGTAAAACTGTCTTCATAGAAATATGGGGATAAACATTTTGTAGAAACAAGAAACTTGAATAACTAAAACATATGCTTTGAAATTATCTGAACCAAAATTAAATTGAGAGCAAACTAATGTTCTCTTTATTGTTGTTGTCTTTAGGTTGACAAGAGCAAAAAAATTTCAAGCATCAGAATTTAATAAAGAGGTAAGTAAAGTTAAAATTTTGCTGTTTTTTCGTTGATGTGCATTGAACTAGGTCAACTTTGTTGTATGAATAAAGATGATTAGAAGTCTATAATTTAATAGTTTATGACTTGGACAATTTAGCTATATTTTTATACTTTGTATATTGATGAAACTATTGGATTTAATAGCTGATATTGATCTAAATTGGCTTAGTTAGTAGGTTTTCTTGATTGAAGTTGAAATTGTTTGTTTATGAAATTTTGGAATGTATTACTTTTAAGGGGAAATGCTGCCGAAATTTTAGTTCAAGATTGACAAAAAAAGCATGTCGTTCTTTAAATTGTTGTAAACTTGTGTTGTCGGAAATGTCGTAGGTGGTATTAAAATGGGGCATAGTTGGATGGATGCTTTGAGAACTACTGAAGAATATGAGAATGGGGTGGAAGAGTTTATTGAATTTGCTTGAAGGAATGTGGCTGCGAAAAATGGGATGTATTATTGTCCATATGTATTACTTTTAAGGGGAAATGCTGCCGAAATTTTAGTTCAAGATTGACAAAAAAAGCATGTCGTTCTTTAAATTGTTGTAAACTTGTGTTGTCGGAAATGTCGTAGGTGGTATTAAAATGGGGCATAGTTGGATGGATGCTTTGAGAACTACTGAAGAATATGAGAATGGGGTGGAAGAGTTTATTGAATTTGCTTGAAGGAATGTGGCTGCGAAAAATGGGATGTATTATTGTCCATGTGTTAATTGTTTAAATGGGGTTCGATGGGATATTCCTACTATAAGAGATCACCTAATTTGTGATGGGATAAACCTTCGATACACAACGTGGATATGGCATGGTGAGGAGGCAACTACCAGTGTGTCCCACGAAAATGAAGTTGAGGTAGATGACGATGGAATGGAGAGAATGATTCATGATGTTGAGGTCGAATCTTTAGCACGACTGCATGAATATGATAGCGTGCGGAGTGATGCAGAGACACCTTTGTTCCCTGGGTGTACTAAATATACACGGTTGTCTGGGACCTTACATTTGGTCAACTTAAAGGCAACTTGTGGGTGGACCGATAGTAGTTTCACGTCACTGCTTCAATTGTTGAAAGATATGTTGCCAGACGATAATGTACTTCCAAATCGTATGTATGAGGCCAAGAAAATCTTGTCTTCGATGGGTATGGAGTATAAAAAGATACACAATTGTCCTAATGACTGCATATTGTACAGAAATGAGTATGAAGGCCTGAGTAATTGTCCGAAGTGTAAAACTTCACGATACAAAGTGAAGAAAGGTGGTGGTTCTGGAGATGATGAGACAACAAAAATGCAACCTGTGAAGGCAATGTGGTATCTTCCAATAATACCGCGGTTGAAGCGTCTATTTACTAGTGAAGCGACGACAAAGCAATTGAGATGGCATTCCGATGAGAGAATATCGGATGAAAAATATCTTCGTCACCCGGCTGACTCTCTGCAATGGAAGAGAATAGACGAAATGTTCCCTCAATTTGGTAGTGAGCCAAGAAACCTTCGTCTGGGCCTTTGTACAGATAGATTCAATCCGTATCGGACTCTTAGCAGCACACATAGTGCATGGCTGGTTCTCCTTGTAATATACAACTTACCTCCCTGGCTATGTATGAAACGCAAGTATGTGATGCTCTCTATGATGATTTCTGGACCAAAACAGCCCGGGAACAATATCGATGTGTACTTGGCGCCTTTGGTTGAGGATTTAAAGAAATTGTGGAAGGAAGGCGTAGATGTGTTTGATGCATATAAGAAGGAGTACTTCAAGATGCGTGCAATGATTTTTACTACGATAAATGACTTTCTCGCATACGGAAATTTATCAGGGTACAGTGTTAAGGGGCATAAAGCATGTCCAATATGTGAAGCAGAAACAGACTTCCATCAACTAAAGTACGGAAAAAAAACGGTCTACCTCGGTCACAGGAGGTTTCTTGATCGGTTCCACCCATATCATAAGTTAAGAAAACGTTTTAACGGCTTACCGAAGCATAGAATGGCTCCAAAGGCATTAACTGGAGAGGATGTTTATAGTCGGGTGAAGCATATCAATGTCATATTGGGTAAGCAGCGAAAGATTGTAGGTGAGAAGAATATATGGAAGAAGAGATCAATATTCTTTGATCTTCCATATTGGCGTAGTCTTGATGTGAGACACAGTCTTGATGTGATGCATGTGGAGAAAAACGTTTGTGATAGCCTTGTCAGTACTCTTTTACACATACCAGGAAAGACTAAGGATGGAATTAGTGCGAGACTAGACATGGTTGATATGGGAATAAGAGAACGGTTACATCCACAAGTAAAAGAAGATGGTAAGAAGGCATACTTGGAGCCAGCAGCTCATACACTACCAAAAGCGGAGAAAAAAAGTTTGTGTGGGTGTTTATATGACATTAAGGTTCCACAGGGATATTCTTCTAATTTGAGAAGGTGTGTTTCAATGGACGATCTGAAGTTAGTGGGAATGAAGTCCCACGATTATCATGTGCTGATGCAACAACTATTGCCTGTAGCTATTAGGGGCAATATGAAAGATGAAGTGCGAACCACTATAACGAAATTGTGTATTTTCTTTAATGGTATCTGTAACAAAGTCATTGACATTGAAAAGTTGGATGAATTGGAAAATGAGGGTTATATTATTTTGTCCCAACTAGAGATGTTTTTTCCTCCTGCATTTTTTGATATCATGGTGCATCTGATAGTGCACTTGGTAAGGGAGGTAAGGCTCTGTGGTCCAGTTTACCTAAGGTGGATGTACCCTTTCGAGCGATACATGAAGATCTTAAAAGGGTATTCTAAAAATCCTTATCGACCGGAAGCCTCGATTGTTGAGAGATATGTAGTTGAAGAGGCTATGGACTTTTGCAAAGAATATCTATCAGGGACGATGATACGATCTCATCAAAAAGGGGGAGAATGTTAGTTCTCTATGTTTTAGATGTTTTGATGATAACAATTATAATGTAATTAAGTTAATAGATCCAAGGTTAAATCATGGTTTATATAGTTAACTTGAATCTATATTGGTTAGAAAGTTTTGCCTTTGGTTGCCTCCAGTTAAGCTCTGGATGCCTCAAGTCATGTGGTGTTATTATTTAAAAGAAAAATGTTTCGATCTCATGTGCCTCGAGTTAAAGTGCTTTGACTTGGAGTTAATAAGTTGAAGTTTTCATGCCTCGAGTTAAATCTGTGGATGCTTCAAGTTAAATGATTAAAATGTTTTTTTAATAAACATTGTTAATTCCAGTCCAATTTTTTTATGCCTCCTCGAATTATTTGTTTGATGTTAAGCTTTTGAACCAATTGTTTTTAACTCTTGAGTATCAAGTTAATGCCTCAAGTCAATAACTGAAGGCAATTAACTTTTTAACTCAAGTTAAGTTTTCATTTAGCCATTTGTTTTGAAAGCATCGAGTTTAACTTTTGGCATATCAAGTTAATGACTCAAGTCATTAACTTCTTATATCAAGTTAAGCTTTCAATTGTCAATTCTTTGGAAAGCATCGGATTTGACTTTTGGATATTAAGTTAATGACTCAAGTCAATCACTTATTGACTCAAGTTAAGTCTTTCATTGGTCTATTTTTTTTTTCAAGGTATCGACTTTGACTCTTAAATATCAAGTTGATGACTCAAGTCATCAACTCAAGGCATGACTTTTAAACTTTAAGTTAAGAAATCAACTTGCAAATTTTTCAAAGTCATTGACTTTAACTTTCGCATCTCAAGTTAATGACTCAAGTCATTAACTTCTTATATCAAGTTAAAGCTTTCAACTTGTGCATTTCAAAGAGGAAGTCACTAACTCTTGTATATCAAGTGAATACCTCAAGTCGTCAACTCTATAACTAAAAGTCACATCTTTCTAATCATCAAATCACCGTCTCAGGAAAATCAAATTCAATTGATTGTGACTCTTTTTCCTCAATTCATTACTCATTACTATTCTTAATTGCTTTTAATCAATTTGTTAATGAGTTACAGATTATTAGAATGAGGATCAACACAAGATATCGATCAAGGCAATTCGACATTCATTAAACTTGCCTAGTCGAGAAACTCAACAACAGACTTATCTCTGCAACATTCTGGGCAAGAATATTTCATTTCCTTTGTTGGGTTTCAGCAATCATAATCACAATTACAGGAATAATGATGCAGATTACTAAACGGTCATAATCACAATTATAGGAATAATGACGGCGATTATTTCGATCCTTCTACTTCATCTCCAACGATCACATTTTAAAGAGCCTCAACGGTTATTTCTTCAACCTTCAACTACTATAAATACTCAAAGGATTGAATTCATCAAGAACAACAAACGCTTACACAGACAAAGCATACAAAGTGATCAAATTCTATTCTGTTTGTATATTCGGATATTATTGAGTTTTAGTGTTTATTATCTATTCTGTGAAAGAGTTTTATCATCTGTTTTACATTCTATCAAATCTCAAGGTAGTGGTATCTTGAGTGTGGGTGTACGATTACAACTTGTAAGGGGGAGTGAGTCCTAGGGAGAAAGGATCATCCTGAGTTACAGAGTGTGTAATTGTATTTGTGAGATAGTGAAAATCCCAGAGTGTCTGGGTACTAGACGTAGGTCAAGAGTTGGACCGAACCAGTATAATTTCTCTGTGTCATTTTTCTTTACCTTCCTTACTGCTTATCCATCGTACGTAGAAAGATTTTTTTTGAGATAACCTATTCACCCCCCTCTAGGTAATATTCCACCTTCAACTTAATGTGCGATTAGGATTAGATTAATGCAACTTGCTTCTTCTTGATATGAATGTGATAACATGACACTCAATTGATCCAATTCAATCATACAATCTAATAATAACACATAGAAAGCACAATATCATTAAATCAGTAAGGGAAATACATGTATATAAATCCAACAAGCTACAAAAACCCAATCCAATCACATAGGTTCAATCTACAAAGTTATCCAAACAAGTAAACTAAGTCGCAACAATACAAAACAACATTCCTAAAACGAGGAAATCCAAATACAATCAAAGAAAATAAATTGAACAAAATAAACTCCCCTGTTTATGTTCTAAAACTCAAGCTACTGTCCATCCCAAGAAGCAAAATGAGCTCAGCCATTCATTGGAGCTCTAAAAATCCAAGGAAATAGAACCTCGCTGGAATCTGGAAATGTTTGCCAGAAAACTCAAAGCTCTTGCCTAACATGGAAAACAGAGGAAGGATGATGAAGAACGACGGAGTTGAATGTGGGGGAGAAGAAGAAGGTCCATAGATGGTATGGTGAGCGACGAAGGAAGATGATGATGATGGAGTGAGAGAGAGAGAGAAAGAGTGATGGTGAAAGGCAACGGAGTCCAACGGTGGTGACCTTCATCGGCAGTGGTGCATGAATCTGGAAAAGGGAGGCCGACAGTGGTGATTGATGGTGGTAAGGAGAATGATAAAGAAGGTGATGGTAGTTGGAGCTCAGAACAGAGAAATTGACAATAGCACTATGGTGAGAGAGAGAGAAAGAGTCTGAGAGATACAAGGACGATGATCAATGGAGGAGGACGTCGTCAGTGGTGGTGATGGTCAGACGGTGCTGTGGTGAAGGGTCGATGGTCTCTCCTCCCATTCCCCGGTCTCACTTAGTCTCTCCATTCAAGCTCTCTCAGCTCCCTCCGTCTTTATTTTCCTCTATCCACCGCGTGCCTTTATTCACGGATCTATCTCGTTTTTGTTTCCTTCAGCTGACCTAAGGAACTTGGTCTAAACACAAGTTTTGACCAGGGACTTATTTGTAAAATTTGAAAGTTTGCAGATGGATTAAACTGAAACTTTTGCAATTTGAGTTCAAACTTTCATTTTCACATTTGATCTAATCTTTTCAAGCATCTACAATAAAAGAAATAATTAATCTAACATTAAATATTCTCAGAAAAAACAATGATTAAGAATAATTACAATTTCTTTGACAATTTTGCCCTTTTTATTCCTAATTTAATGCATTTATTCTTAATCTCAATTTATCACAAGAAAGACATTTTAAACTCAATAACTATGACAAAATACATTAAGAATCCAAATTAAATTATAAAAAATAATATAAAAATATGGTTCAATAAATTCCCCCACACTTAAACATTTGTACTCCTGAACAAAGGCAATTGAGTACAAGATTCCAAGTCCAAATCATTAATACATTTGAAAGATGAGCAATTTCATAATTTGAAAGGAATTAATTAATCAAATTTATCAAGCCAACACTATTTATAATCAAGCGATGTAAAGAAATTAGCTGACTACACAACCCAAAATATTAGAATGAAACATAAGAGAACTCTCAAGGTAATATGTTTCACTCATCTCACCTCATTGGAATAATTTCACTTTAGCCTACTTAATCAACAGCTTACCATAGGCTTGTAACAACTCTACCTTCTCCATTGATAATAAAAATTAACGTAATGAATAAAGAGGACTTAGTGTTCAAAAAAAAAAATAAAGAGGACTTAAAAGTCTTGTTATGTTGGATGAAGGCTAAATGTAATAAACTGTTAGAAAAAGGAAATAGTTGATATGCAAGTCAAAGTTAATTAGCAAGTTCATAGCATCTAAATAACTTTACAAACTTTTGCCAATTATATTGCAAAATCATGAACAAATGCCTTCTTGATATTTCTTTTGTAAGTTACAGCTGAACCCAAGAGGGGGGTGAATTGGGTGAAGTATAAAAATTTCCATTCTTTAAAAGATTTTCGCAATTTAGGAAATTCATCTTTGTGTAATAAAAGTAAGATCACAAACAATTGGTAAATACTCAAATGTAAATGCTGGAAATGCAAGAGATAAGGGAGAAGAGCTTGCAAACAGATTTATACTGGTTCAGCCTTATCCTTGACCTACGTCCAGTCCCCAAGCCTCACTTGGGATTTTCAATCCACTATCTTTAATCTTCTTGATTACACGATCTGTAACTGAAGTAACCCTTTCTCTAGGATTCACTCCCCCTTACAATCTGTAATCAACACACTGCTTGATTACACACTCTGTATTCGAAGTAATCATCTCTCTAGGATTCACTCCCCCTTACAAGTTGTAATCAACACAATGTATAACCCACTCAAGATTACCCAATCTTGAGTTGCTCTCAGAAAGATAATGTGTTTACAATAAATTTCCTCTCAAAGGAATGAATAAATGATCACTGAAGTTCATATACAATTCATTTCACTCTCTAAGCTATTTAGATATGAAAAACAGAGTGAGAATGATGTAAAAGCAGAGTATCAGCATTTTGGCATTGTAAACTTGTATCTCCTCGTTTTTTCCTGCTTGAGTCCATGTCTTTTATAAGTAGAGAATGATGTGTGACTGTTTTTGACCGTTGTAGGATGAATCAGATCGTTGTAGTTGATTGTCATTAAGTGTGGTCTGCTTCTCTCTCTAAACTCCAACTAATCCATGTGGTAATTTGATCTGAGGTGGCTCTCTAAGAATTTGCCCGTTGGAGATGACTTTGCTTGTTGTAGTAAGAAATCTTTAACGTTTAGAAGGCGTGCTCAGATGGATTAGCTGAAAGTAGGTTGATTTGCAGAAGTGCATTTAATGCACTGTACACTTTTTGCTTTATGGCTTTGACCTTCATTGATCTTCATCTATGCTTGCTGAAATTCACTTAACAAACTTGTTAAACATAGCTGGGATCATAAGTGAATGAATTATGGAAGCAACAAGATCAAACAATAATGATTTGCAAATTCGCGTAATTCAAAAATCAATTTTGACCGTTGTATACTGCGGTAAGTTCCTCTATACTGGAGTATGGCACTGTGCATAAGTGTCCATACTGCGGTATCCAAAGTCATACTGCG
Source organism: Acacia crassicarpa (assembly GCA_034222035.1). NCBI lineage: Eukaryota > Viridiplantae > Streptophyta > Magnoliopsida > Fabales > Fabaceae > Acacia > Acacia crassicarpa. The sequence goes on along the minus strand of JAWXYG010000006.1, from coordinate 46,251,604 downwards.
GTATGCAGCTTCCAGAGGCAAACCATCGCGACTTGTGTTTGAAAAATAAAACCTATACTGCAGTATGTAAGTTGTGTACTCGAGTATAGCACTGTTTGTGAGAAAAATTTAAGTTCAAAAAGCCTCTATACTGGAGTATACAAATCTAATATCCTTCGTTTTAATCATCTGAAACTCACCAATAAAGTGGTTAAACATATCTAGGAACATTAGAGATTAATCATAGGAAGTATTAAGATCAAACAAGAAGGCATTGCAAATTCGTCAGATTTGATTTTCAAGTTTGACGTTCAATACTTGCGTCAATACTGGATTATGTTAGTGAAAGTATGCAATACTGGAGTATAGAACTCCATACTGGAGTATGCAAGAACATGTGTCAAGTTGAAAACAAGTTTAAGAGCTCAATACTGCAGTATGCAAACCTATACTGCAGTATGCAATAGTTATAAAATTTGGGAGCTCTCTGTATAAGCCTATACTGCAGTATACATACCCATACTGCGGTATTGACTTGCCTTGAAAAACTTGGTTGCTCTCTGGATGGCCCTATACTGCAGTATACATACCTATACTGCGGTATTGACTTGACTTAAAAAATTTGATTGCTCTCTGGATGGCCTATACTGCAGTATACATACCTATACTGCGGTATTGACTTAACTTGAAAAATTTGATTGCTCTCTGGAAGTCCAATACTGCGGTATAGCACCCTATACTGCGGTATTGACTTAACTTGAAAAATTTGATTGTTCTCTGGAAGTCCAATACTGCGGTATAGCACCCTATACTGCGGTATTGACTTAACTTGAAAAATTTGATTGCTCTCTGGAAGTCCAATACTGCGGTATAGCACCCTATACTGCGGTATTGACTTATAATGGATTTGAGCAACTTCTTGAACAGACTATCAGCTTTTGAGGGCCATATCTCTCTGGTCCGAGCTCTGTTTTGGTCCGTTCAACTCTTGATGGAAAGCTCTATGAGTCTACTTTCTTATGCCACTGATTTCAGCTCAATCGGATTTGTCGTTTGTGAGATATACTCAAAATACCGAAGGCTGTTCCTGACTGTGACGCTGATCTTTGTGTCAACTTGTAAAATTCATCAATGATTCATCTGAACTCCTTTGGGCATGAATTTTTGTCACCAATACGTGTTAGATGTCTAGTTTCCAATGCTTTTGGTTTCGTCTCAATCCAATCTCTGGTTTGTGAGATATCATCAAATTACCAGACGTCGCCCGTGCTAAATGTGGACAGAGTAGAGCAGAAGAGCTGATCACGTTGCATATGATCTTGGAGCCTTCTAGCCGCTGATTTTTGCTGACTTTAACTCCAAATTGAGCCATTTGAACTTCCATATGATCTTGGAGCCTTCTAGCATCAATATAAGAACTTGAATATTTATATTCTCATTCCATTCAACAAGTTCTTCCTTCTTTAATCTCCCATCTTGATTAATCTTCATAATCCAACTCTTTCTTCCTTCTCTTCTTTTGATCATTCCATATCATTTGACTCACATCTTCTTTGATTCAATTTCTTCTTCTTGTAATTTCTTATCTCCTTCTTGATTAATCTCTATAATTCAACTTGGATTAATCTACATTAAATACAACAATTAGTCAATGTAGGAGATAACTATATTACTCAATCTTTTTGCTTATAACAATGGCATCTACATAAGACATCATCAAAACTAATCATAACTAACATCTTTTACTTTATTTTTTCATTTAATCTACAAAACACTTTCCTTTTTTCTTCCTCTTTTCTTTTCCAATACTTTTTTTCCTACTTCTTTTTCATTCTTTTCAATATCAATGCCATTTCAATAATACATTGTTCAACTTTTTATTGGCAATTCACTTTTGATATTTAGAATACTGTGAATAATATGAGTAATGACATGCATACAACAAAAGAATGGCTCAAAAGGGGTAAGCAAAGGGTAGATGAATGTAGGTTTGTGTTTGGGTGAAGGGATTAAAATTGAATGCCTCTTTCATTTTCATCACACTAACATAAATACCGTTTTGAAAGAGTTGAAACAAATTCTAAAAGGTGAAAAACTAAGTAAACATGCACACATGAAAAGAATTTAAGGCTCAAATAACCTTTTAATAAGGTTTTTCTCCAACACTCACTCTAACATAGTCAATTGCATAGTAAGCTAACTACAAAATATCTACTTAACTATTCCTAGTGATAACCTTACAAATACAATTAATAAAAGATTTCAATCAATTACAATCATGCTTAACTCTTAAATGCACTAATGATTTATAAACTCTCATTTTCAAAATAAGGTGTAAGCAAAAATCCAATTGTAGATTCATTTCTCTTCCTATTCACTTAAAAAGCAAAACATGGTTTTTTTCTTTTTAAAAAAAAAAAATCCAAAACACTAGATCTCATGAAAAATCAAATAATTTCCCACAAATTACACTTCCAAAGTGGCAAATGCGAACCTTTACTACTTAGGACATGCATTAAAGCAAGTCATACTTGAAAAACTTTTAGTTTAAGGCATTTTTTCATTTAAAAACAACCAATTAATTGGGATTGAAAATGTATTTCCTTCCCCCACACTTAATCAACAAATTGTCCTCAATGTGGAAAAACCACTCTAAAGAGAATGATAAACAAGTTGAAATTCAAAGCACAATGGTAATTAAGTGGGATAGTAGCAAAACCAAAAAAAAAAATTGCAAAGCATACATAGGGGTTATTATTCTAATTACTAAACCACAGTATTTCTACTTTTTCAACTGGATTGTGTCCCTCCCCCACACGTATCTTCCTTATACAACAACAATGAAGCCGAAGTAATCATAGCAATTAGGAAGAAAATAAGTGAGAAAAGAGACAACCTTTGTAGAATATCTGAAGTTGCTGAAAGGAGAAGTTCCCATCCCCAATGAGAATAATGTATTTGTCTTTAAATACATCTTCTCTTCTATTGAATTTCTTTGGTGGAGGTGGCTTAGGATCAATCAAAAGAGGTTCAAGAATGTAAGGTGGAGATTGGCTCCCCTAATAACAAGATTTCCAAGAATGTGCCTGCAAAAAAGACAAGCAAATAGCAGTATCTCATCCAAAGATAAAAACATGGAGAGATTTTAAGTGACGTAAAGACATTTTAGGAACTAAACTCTCCAAGTAACTACCACATTTAAGGAAATCATTGACACCCCCATCAGTAGGAGTCATACAAACAGTCATATTTTGAGGATTCTCTTGTGGTTACAAAGTGGAAGGTACGAAATACAACTTAGTGTTGGAGTACACCACATCATCATTGCAAGTGCAAGAGATGGAAGGCAAAGGAGTGGAAAAAGGAAGAGAATTCTTCAAATTAGTACCACCCAAAACTTTTAAATTTTCAAAAGAATCATTTTCTTTGTTTATATCAGGTGGCAAATCATAAGAAAGAATTATATGGAAAGGTTTATTTTCATTTGCAATATCATCAATCAAAACAATTGAATCTTCCCTTATTAAATTAGCATGCAATTCATTGGAATCAAGAGAAAGATCTTTTTCTAGGCTATGGTCTTTCTCAGTCACATTAACTACATTGGTATCCATGCAAGATTCAACCTTTTCACAATTGACATGCTCACAATCATCTATAGTACAAGAGGATGCATTATGGTCAATAGTAGAATCAACCACTGCACTAAATGCTTTCTTTCGAAACTCAACAAATAAGTGGCATTTTTCATGAGAATAGTCTACACATATTTGATCTTCCTCACAAGAACATGAAAATATTTCATTCAATCTGTCACATTCATCCCTAGTACTATGAAGAGAAGCATTTAAAATAGTTAAAACATCACACAAAGAAGTAGGAGCACATTCATCAATAAGTACAATCGAACCACTACTACTAGAGCTAATAGGTTGAGCAATTACATTTTCACTTTGAGGGGATTCAACAATGATTTCCTCATCCACCTCATCATCACTCAAATCATGAATTGCATCATTAGTTAAAGTAGTTGGAGAGTCTACTTCTATAAGGATAGAATTATTACCAAATAGTAGGGAAGAATCTTTGATGCTCTTTTGTACTTGCTTCACTTCTTGTGTTTGCACGGGAATAGACAACGAAAGATTGGAAACTTCCACTTGTGAAGTGGCATTTGGCTTTTGCTCTTCAGTTTAACCATCATCATTGGAGGTACATGACCATGAAGCTCCTTCTTCTCCTTTGGTCTTTATCCATAGCACATGATCAACAAATGCCTTGATAAATTTTTCAATGTCCTTCATTTTCTCTTCCATTTCCTCAGAGAGTCCAAGAGCCTCCTTGAGCACGAATATTGGTCATGCCAAACCTTTAGTTGGTCATACATTCTTCTTAAGGCAAGGGTTTGGGCATCCATATATGGCAATGTGAGGAATGCATCAAGTTCGGAGGGTTGAGGAGAAGAGGGTTGGGGTGGATGTTTGTGACATGGATGGAAAGTGGGATGGAATGAAGATGGAGGTTCATGATATGGCATGTGGTTGTATAGCAGAGGATTAGAATGAGGCTTATAATAAGGGTTATGTGATGGTAGAGAAGGCTCATGGTATGGGTTATATGATGGTGGAGAAGGCTCATAATATGGGTTATCTTCATAAAGTCTTTCTTGGCAACTCATACCTTGTGTCCTGAATAGGTCTTTTCACACGCTCATCTGGTTCATTATCCACAATAAGAGTTCAAGCTATGTTATACCTATTAATTGTCGTAGCCTTTTTGAACTCTTCCTCAATTGCTTTTGCAATTCGATTGTTCTATTCAAATAAGTCAACCAAGCTTGAGAACATCATCAAACTTCCTAAAAAATTCTTTGAAGGCATTTGTAGACTAACCAACTTGAAAACCACATTGTGCCAGTCTGATGAAGGGCCTTTTGTCACTAGCCTTGGGGTCCACAATAAAAAATAGCAGAGTTTACCTTGGGGTCCACAATCAACCCATTCATTATATACTTGTTTTGTTCATTCAACTATTAAATTTGTCTATCATTTTATTCAGGAAGTACGAATAGAGATTCTTTCTGTTGTTGCTACAAAAATAGTAAAGCTTACTTTGGAACCCATTGTTAGGCAGGTAAGATATTTAATATGCTATAGAAACAATTTGAAGGCTCTATAGCATGTAGCAAATGAGTTGCTAGCAATGAAAGAACATATCGATTAAAAAGTTGAGGCTGAAAGAAGCAATGGAAGAGAGATCAAATGTGATGTGCTAGAATGGCAAGAAAGTGTTATCAAGAATTTAGAAGAAGCAAAGAAACTTTGTTAAGATTCACATGTGCAAAAGCATGGTGTTTTCTAAATTTAAAGACCCGATATCAACATGGTAGAAAAGCAAAGAAAACGGTAGATGTTAGTGTTGAAATGAAGGGAAAGGGGAAGTTTGATGAAGGAGTTGCATATGATCCACCTTATTATAGAACAAGAAACTTGCTTGCTATAAGAGGAAGTGATGGGCTTGAGTCAAGAAAATCAGTCAAGGAGGACGTTGTGTTTTCTCTAAAGGACCTCAAGGTTAATAAAATTGGGGTTTATGGGATAGGTGGAGTAGGAAAGACCAGTCTAGTTCAAGAAGGTTGCAAACAAGTTAAGCATGACAAGTTGTTTGATGTAGTGCTTATGGTAACTATATCCCAAACAAATCTTGAAAGAATTCAAGATGAGATTGCTGAACAGTTAGGCCTTCGTTTAGAAGAAAGGACCTCATCTAGTGGAAGAGCTAACCGCCTATGTGAGAGGATAAAAAAAAGGAGAAAACCATCCTCATTATACTAGATGATTTACGGGAGAAAATTGATTTGGACAAGTTAGGAATCCCTTCTTTAGATACATGAGGGAAAATGAATCCATAAAGGTGGGAGTTTATCTAAAGGATGATTACAAGGGTTGCAAATTATTATTGACTTCAAGAAGTCAAGATTTTTTGCAAAAGAATGATGCTCAAAAGAACTTCTTCCTTCAAGTTTTGAATGATGAATCTTGGAGTTTGTTTGAAGTTATGGTTGGTGATGTTAAGGATGGTAATTTCTGAAAAATAACCACCCAAGTGGCTCAAAGGTGTGTAGGCTTGCCTGTTTTGATAGTCACGATTGTAAAATCATTAAAATATAATGAGGATATTCATTATTGGAAAGATACCTCAAAAAATCTAAAAAGGGTTAATAGTAGAGACAGGAAGGAAACCCTTTTTTAAGCTTTGGAGTTCAATTTCAATCGGTTGGAAGATGAAGTAAAGAAAGTATTCATGCTTTGTGGTGTGCATGGAACATCCATACTTGTTAGTGACTTTTTGAAATATGCTATTGTTTTGGGTATATTCAAATGTAATTGAGGATGCGAGGAATAGGCTTCATAGAATAATTATTGACCTGAAGGCCTCTTGTTTGTTGGTTGATCATGATACAAGAGTGGAAATTATCAAAATGCATGACATCATTCATGAAGTAACCTTCTCGATGGCCTCAAAATATGCTTTCACTAAGATTAATGCTAAGTTGCAAGATTGGCATGGAAATGATATTCTTGAGAGGTGTACACATTATATTGGATCGTTGTTGCATCCAACAGCTTCCTGAAAGGTTAGATTGTCCCCACCTCACATTTCTCCATATAAACAGCTCCGATAATCACACTTTAGAAATTCCAAATTCCTTTTTTGAAGGGATTGGAAACCTTGAAGCATTAGATTTAAGAGGCATGACAATAGCTTCATTACCTATATCTTTACGCTCCTTGATCAAACTCAAAACATTGTGTTTGGAAAAGTTCTCTTTGAAAGATATGACAGGAATAAGTATATTGATGAATTTAGAAATTCTTACCTTAATTGGTTCATCTGTGGAAGAGTTTCTAAGAAAAATAAAGCAATTGACCAAGCTTAGAATTTTGGATTTGAGCAAGTCTTGAATTGGGAACACCTTACCCAATACATTGTGTAAGTTGACCAAAATAGAGGAATTGTATATGGGCGACGCCACAATTAAATGTGACATGGAAAGTTCAGCTACTCAAAAGAGAAATGCTAGTCTTGCTAAGCTTGGCGATTTGACTGGCTCGACCACTTTAGAAATTCAAATCCGTGAGGCTTGGCTTTTGCCCAAGGACATAGCATTTGAGAAGTTAGAAAGATATAAATTTGTTATAAGAGATAAATGGGAATGGTCAAACAACAAAAAGACCTCAAGGTTGCTAAAGGTGAAGCTGGATACCAGCATTCATTCGAAACAAGGGATCAAAACATTGTTTTCCATTTTTTTAAACAATGTTTTGATCCCTTGTTCGCAATGTATGTTGGTATCCAACTTCACCTTTAACAACCTTGAGGTCTCTTTGTTGTTTGATCATTCCCATTTATGTCCGATAACAACTTTATATCTTTCTAACTTCTCAAATACTATGTCCTTGGGCAAAAGCCAAACCTCACATATTTGAATTTCTATAGTGGTCAAGCTAGTCAAATCACCAGGCTTAGCAAGACAAGCATTTCTCTTTTAAGTAGCTGAACTATCCACATCCCACTTAATTGTGGCGTTACCCATATAAAATTCCTCTATTTTGGTCCACTTACACAATATGTTGGGTATGGTGTTCCCAATTCCAGACCTACTAAAATCCAACATTTTAAGCTTGATCAACCTCTTTATTTCTCTTGGAAACTCTTCCACGGATGAATCAATCAAGCTAAGAATTTCTAAATTCATCAATGCATCTATTCCAGTCATATCTTCCAAAAAGCAATCATCCAAAAACAAGGTTTTGAGTTTGGTCAAGGAGCTTAAAGATGTAAGTAATGAAGCTATTGTCATGCCTGTTAAATCTAATGCTTAAAGGTTTCCATCCCTTCAAAAAAGGAATTTGGAATTTCTAAAGTGTGATTATCAGAGTTGATTATATGGAGAAATGTCAAATGGGGACAATCTAACCTTTCAGGAAGCTTTTGGATGCAACAACAATCCAAGATAATATGTATACACCTTTCAAGAATATCCTTTCCTGGCCAATCTTGAAACTTAGTTTTAATTTTAGTGAAAGCATATTCTGAGGCCATGCAGAGGGCTACTTCATAAACGATGTCATGCCGCATTTTGATAATTTCTACTCTTACATCATCATCACCCAACAAACTAGATTCCTTCAGGTTAATAATTATTCTATAAAGCCTATTCCTTGCATCCTCAGTGGTATTTATACATTTGAATATACCCAAACCAATAGCATATTTCAACAAGTAACTAACAAGTATGGATGTTCCATGCACACCATAAAGAAAAAATACTTTCTTTACTTCATCTTCCAACCGATTGAAATTGAACTCCAAAGCTAAAAAACGATTTTCTTTATGTCTCTACTATAAAACCTTTTTAGATTTTTCGAGGTATTTTTCCAATAATGAATATCCTTATTATATTTTAATGATATTGCATTCATAACTATCAAAATAGGCAAGCCTACACACCTTTGAGCCACTTGGGTAGCTATTTTTCGAAAAATATCATCCTTAACAACATCACCAGCCATAGCTTCAAACAAACTCCTAGATTCTTCATCATTCAAAACTAGAAGGAGAAGTTCTTTCGAGCATCATTATTTTGCAAAATATCTTGACTTCTTGAAGTCAATAATAATTTGCAACCCTTGTAATCATCCTTTAGAGCCCACCTTATCTGGATTCATTTTCCTGCATGTATCTAAAGAAGGGATTCCTAACTTGTCCAAATCAATTTCCACCTGTAAATCGTCTAGTATAATGAGGATGGTTTTCTCCTTTTTTTATCCTCTCACACAAGTGATTAGCTTTTCCACTTGATGAGGTCCTTTCTTCTAAACGGAAAGCTAATTGTTCAACAATCTCATCTTGAATTCTTTCAGGATTTGTTTGGGATATGGTTACCATAATCACCCCATCAAACAACATGTCATGCTTAACTTGTTTGGAAACTTCTTGAACTAGAGTGGTTTTTCCCACTCCACTTATCCCATAAACTCCAATTTTATTGACCTTGGGGTCCTTGAAAGACAACACAATGTCCTCCTTGACTGATTTGCTTGACTCAAGCCCATCACTTCTTCTTATAGCAAGCAAGTTACTTGTTCTATCAAAATGTGGATCATATCCAACTCCTTCATCAAACTTCTCATTTCCCTTCATTTCAACAATGGTGTCTGCCATTTTGTTTGCTTTTCTACCATCTTGATATTGGGACTTCAAATTTGGAAAACATTGTGCATTTGTAACATGTGGATCTTCACAAAGTTACTTTGCTTCTTCTAAATTCTTGATAACACTTCCTTGGCATTCTAGCACATCACCTTCGATCTCTCTTCCATTGCTTCTTTCAGCCTCAACTTTATGATCGATTGATAGGGAAAAACTTTAAGTCTAAAAAACTCCGCAAGTGCACGGGCCGTATCAAGTAATAAAGTGATAAGAAAAGTATCGTTCCCATGAAGACTTAGTATCACAACTTTAGTTAAGCATTGATTTTACAATTTCGTTTAAGTTGAGCAAATCAGATTGAATTTAATTAAGATAACAGAAATTAAAACTAAAATAAAAATAATAAAACTACCACAATAATCAAATGAGCAACCGAGAGTCACTAATCCCTTATTTGATTCTTAGATTTTATCCCCACTAAATTAACTTTGACTTAATCTAATCAGTTAATCTAGAGTATTAATGCTTATAAGTGCCTGTCGGTCCACTTATACACCTACCCCAAATAATTATGCAATGCCTCACATAATTAATTAAGATGCAATTCAAATCGGGCTCACTCTAATTTGATTATGCAGAGCTTCTAGGTATATGTCTATCCTAGACGCAAATTAGATTAAAACCTAACTTCACATTAAATTTAAATCTAATTCCACATTATTTAATCCCAAGGTCAATTTAAGATTCCCTTCGTCAAGTTCAATCCTAAATCCCCAAAACATGCTTAACGGTGGCCAATCACTAAGCAATAAATAATAAAAACAAGATTAAATAAATTGATTAAAATTAAACAAAACTAATGAGTGGGAACAATTTCTAAAACCCAAACAAGTTCATAGATTCTCTAGGTTGCAAAACCAACTAGCCACACATGGCTTTATTCAAATCCAAAACAAAAAGATAAGAATTCAGGTTTAAAGAAGAAGAAGAGAGAGGAAAGAAAGATTCTCCGTCGCCTCCACAGTCCTTCCGTCCTTCTATGGAGATGATGAAGAGAACTGAAACGCTCAGCCTCTACTCCTCTGCTTCTTCGTTCCTTCTCATTCTGTGTCTCTCTGATCTGCTCCGTCTTCTTTCTTGTCTCTGCCTCCCCATTTATAATAATTCAAGTCTTTGATCATTGATTCTCCTTTTCTTATTAAAAAGATATCGCATATCTTGTAATTTACTCCATCAAATCACGCAATTGATTTTGTTTCTATTTTTCTTGCGGGGGACCATCAAGTTTGGCTGATTGCATATCCTCTTATTGCCTTTTTTTACTTCTTTCCAAATCAGCTAATATTTCCTGCACAATAAAAATAGGATATGAGTAGATTTTATTTTGATTTATTCTTTGATTCTAAGTTTGATTCGATTATGGAAAAGTTCATAAAAGATAATTAAATAGGTATATAATATCAATAATTCCAATCAAATCTCATAAAATATACACCTATTTAATCATAAAATATATACTCATCATCGATATGTTCTGTCATTGCCTGCAACTCATTTGCTACATCTTGTAGCTCCTTCAAATTGTTTCTATAGCATAATAAGTATCCCATTTGCCTAACAATGGGTTCCATAGTAAGTCTTCTATTTTTGTAGCAACAATAGTGAGAACCTCCATTCTTACTTCCTAAATAAAATGACAGACAAATTTAATAGTTGAATGAACAAAACAAGTATGATAATGAAAGGGTTGAGCTATGTTGAAAGAATTCATTGTTTTTAAAACTATTTTATTTCCGCTCTATTTGTTCTCGTTCTAAGTTGTTTGATAAACTCTGGCTCATTAGTTACTAAGGCAAGCTTACAATGAATATGAGATTTTTGGTCTAGAAACTTGCTTACTTCAGTAGCACAAAGAGAGTTAGGGTTATTTTTGAACCACAACTTCACTGCCTTAGAGTTTATTCTTGTTTGATCAAACTTTAGCCACCATTTGACAAAGGGAATCCTATGTAGTATTGGTAGGACTACAGAGTCACAATTTGAGTATGAAAATGTGTATTGCCAGGAAAAACGTGTCCAAGGTCGAATGAGGCTTCAACTTATATAGACGATTTTAGAAGCACTGTTTGCACAATAAACGATGGGTCACCAATACTGTTTTGTGTTGTTTATGTGTGTGTGCGCGCGCTATACACACATAATAGTGTTTTAGTAACTCACTTAGTTCACCTCTTATTATTAATGGTCAACTAAAATTCTTCTGTTTAAAAATAAGTTTTGTTTGTTTATTTCCAATAATGATGCAATTTATGTGACTGATTATTGTTTCATGGATATTTAATACTGAAAGGCATGAATTGGTGCTAATTGAGTGTATTGTTGCAATTGTTTCAAAAGAATTAGACTCTATTCCCATTGGATGGTCAGTAATAAACAATTGTCCAGTGTCTAATTCTTTTTAAACAACTACAACAATACGCTGCATTAGCACCACACATAAATTGCATCATTATTGAAAATAAACGAACAAGACTTATTTTTAAACAGAAGAATTTCAATGGACCATTAATAATAAGAGGTGGACTAATTGAGCTACTAAATACCGTGCATGTGTGCCATGAATATATGTCACGCCCAAACCACATTTACTCTTGTGGTTTGATTAGAGACCCAAACCACATTTACTCCTGTGGTTTATTATAAAGTTTGCAGGAAGTCTGTGTCAAGAAATTAATATAAACTAGAGAGGTGGGAAGAAAGTTTCAAAGCCAAAACTATTCTCATGTAATTCTTCTACTCATGACAAAATAGGCTGCCAATCAACCACAATAAACCTAAAAGTGTATATGTGAAACACAAGTTATATTAACAACTCACAATTGCATTTCAAAAAACATTAGTTCAGATACATGTATGAGTGAATTAATTTCAGAAATTAAACCCAGGGACATACCGCAGTAGATGGCGCTATTCCAAGTCCAGCAGTGCAATGTATATATGTCACACCCGACCGAATTGCGATTTATGGTCTTGTACAATTTGCTAACTACAGTCGGAAGCCTCATCCTTAAGTCAAATGCATCAAAGTCCCTGCAGTATAAAAGTTAGACTACCACATGATGGAAAGAAATCCATGATATGATGAGAGAAGCACATGAATAATGAAGTAGACATCACTATTGAGTTGAAATATACAAGAACAAACTACAGTGCAAGCCATCACACACACACACACACAAAAAAAGCGAACCAAGTTTTACTCATAGGTAATAGGAAATCAGGAAACCTATGATTCAAGGTGCATGACAAAAAGTCTTACAATGAAAACCCTGAAACTATCCAAATTCCATAATCTAGAGCTAAAATTCCAAGAACTTTTTCTTTTTCTTTTTCTTTTTTTTTGGGTTTTGTCTATGAAATTTAAGAAATATGTATGTGTACGATATAGAGCCATAAAACAACTATCTGCAAATTAAATATAAATGCACAGTTCAATTTAACCATGAATTAAAGCATTGTATATCTTAAAATTTAGTCACTATATATATATATATATATATATATATATATGTTTATAAATAAACAACCAACTAACATTTGTTATCTTCATATTTGTACAAAAGTTACCCGAATGAACCAGATAACCATTATGTGGTGATCCTAAATAGCAGGTGGCAAACCAGAATCTTATATTACCAAAATTCTTCCATATTGTAAGCAGGATCATAACTTAAATTGGCTTGAACAAGATTATATTTGTCAAATTTCTTGACAGAAATGAAAATTGCGAAATCAACAACAATATATGAGACAGGACTAGCAGTACAAACAACTAATGTGCAAAATACAAAGAAAAACTCGAGCATAACTGATAGGGCAAAACTTTAAGCCTAAAAACTCCGCAAGTGCACGGGCCATATCAAGTAATAAAGTGATAAGAAAAGTATCGTTCCCACGAGGACTTGGTATCACAAACTTCAGTTAAGCATTGATTTCACAATTTCATTTAAGTTGAGAAAGCCAAATTAAATTTAATTAAGATAAAAGAAATTAAAACTAAAATAAAAATAAGAAAACTACCACAATAATCAAATGAGCAACCTAGAATCACTAATCCCTTATTTGATTCTTAGATTTTATCCCCACTAAATTAACTTTGACTTAATCTAATCAGCTAATCTAGAGTATTAATGTCTATAAATGTCTTCCGGTCCATTTATATACCTACCTTAATTAATTATGTAATGCCTTACACAATTAAATAAGATGCGTTTTAAATCGGGCTCACTCTAATTTGATTATGCGGAGCTTCTAGGTATATTTCTATCCTAGACGCAAATTAGATTAAAACCTAACTTCACGTTAAATTTAAACCTAATTCCACATTATTTATTCCCAAGGTCAATTTAGGATTCCCTCTTCCAAGTCCAACCCTAAATCCCCAAAACATGCTCAATGGTGGCCACTCACTAAGCAATAGCAAATAACATAGGATTAAATAAACTGAATAAAATTAATCAAAACTAAAAAGTGGGAATAATCTCTAAAACTCAAACAAGTTCATAGATTCTCTAGGTTGCAAAACCAACTAGCCACACATGGCTTTATTCAAATCCAAAACAAAAAGATAAGAATTCAGGTTCAAAGAAGAAGGAGAGAGAGGAAAGAAAGATTCTCCGTCGCCTCCACAGTCCTTCCGTAGAGATGATGAAGAGAACTGAAACGCTCAGCCTCTATTCCTCTACTTCTTCGTTCCTTCTCGTTCTGTGTCTCTCTGATCTTTTCTTCCGTGATCTTCTTTCTTGTCTCTGCCTCCCTATTTATAATAATTTAGATTTTGTCATTGATTCTCCTTTTCTTATTAAAAAGATATCTCATATCTTGTAATTTACTACATCAGATCATGCAATTGATTTTGTTTCTATTTTTATTGCGTGAGACCACTGAATTTGACTGATTGCATATCCTCTTATTGCCTTTTCTACTTCTTTCCAAATCAGCTAATATTTCCTGCACAATAAAAATAGGATATGAGTAGATTTTATGTTGATTTATTCTTTGATCCCAAGTTTCATTCAATTATGGAAAAGTTCATAAAAGATAATTAAATAGGTATATAATATCAATAATTCCAATTAAATCTCATAAAATATACACCTATTTAATCATAAAATATATACTCATCAATAGCCAACATCAATAAATATCTGATTATTTATTTATTTTTCTTAAATTTACAATAAAAACTTACTTTCATTTCCATTCTTCTTTCTTCTAATAAAAAAATAGAAATAAAAAACATAGTTTAAACAGTGTTCAAATTAATCTAAACGCTGCAATTCTCTAACAGGAATAATAAACCAAATTTGCATATCAATGAGATTAAGTTAGAAAAGTTGATATTTGTGTTTTTGTTGCTCAAAAAAATAATAACCACGCCCAGAATCTAAATCTAAACCTAAATATGCTTAAAAACTAGGGAACAGATAAATTCTCAATTACTTTTTACATATTTGGGTGTTGCATCTTTAGCGAAGCAATGCTACGTAGAAACAAGTACATCACAAATCAAATTTGATTGTATAAGAAATTTTCATATACGTTGTATTTTTTCAAAATTTTTATTTTATTCACACGAATTATCATCGTCACTATCTTTTTTTAACCATTATTTTAATTTTTTTCAAGTACATTCCACGAAACTCTTAAATAATTATGTGCATATATGCACGGACCACGATGCACTCTAGTTCTCTCCATTAATTATAAATTATGCATACATTTATCACATGAGTCTCCAGATCACTTATGCTTCTTCTCTCCCTAATAAGAATAAGCCATAACACAAAACTGATAATAAAATTAGAAACAAAACTCAAGAGAAAGAGAAAAAAATAAATAAATGAGAATGAGGGAGAAAACCAGACAAAACCCCTTTCAATTGTCATCTGGCTTCAAAGTATGAACCAATAATCAAAAGATGAGACAGTGGCGGAGCTATGATTTTATGTTTGTGACTATATAATTAGTAGGGGGATTCGGGGAGCGCCCCCGAATTTTTTTTAAAAGAAAATTTTAAATGTATTTAAAAACAAAAGCATATAGACCCAAAAAAAAAAGTTTGACAAAAAGCAAGTCCATAATAAAGTAATTTGTAAATTGGCAATTCAAAGACAATGACGATGAAACCTACATGACCCTAGCTTGAGAAAAATATTTTTTTGGGGGGGGGGGGGCCAAAAGTATACTCATTAACTAATTACAAAGAAAAAAATATTTTTTTTTGGGGGAGGGGAATATATAATTTTTTAGGGTAAATGTATAATTTTTTTGGGTGAAATGTATAAAAAATTTAATTTCCATTAAATTTTTAGGACAATTTTTTTTGGGGCCCCCCTTGTAATCAAAAAGATCCATCCCTGATATGGTCTAAGGATCTTTTCTATCATTGGAAAAGCATGTAATCCAATCATGCATCACAAAAATATAACCCAGGGCAGCCCACTATGTCAATTCTATTCAGCTTACTCACTAAATCAGCAAGTAATCCAGTCATGCATCACACTTTTAACTAAACTCTTAAGCTAGAAAATTTTCCAAACTTCTCCAATTGTTTCAAACATCATATTTAAAACTTTGAAACATAATCTGCTGTTTCAAACAATCATTAAGCATTTATGACAGCACGTATAAATATAAACCAGCATCATGAAACTGATTTTGCTCAGCGACAATATCACTCTTGAATATAATTTCTCAGCATATAAACAATAGTATATCACAGCAATGATAATCAAATTTCAGCCCAAGACCCATGATTTCCACAATAAAATATATACCCATGTTCCCCTGCTGGCATGTATTATTTTCCTTAGCCTTAATTTCAGAGAATCTAACGCCAGACTCCCTTCAGACTTGCAATCACAATATTTTACTCAATCACAAGGCTTCATGGGTTCCCCCTAAGAAATATCAACAACACAGCAACCTGATGGAGTCTTTCTATTAGTAATAAAATTCCACGAAGAAAGGAAGCTTGAATAAATACAACACACACAGACTTGACACTCTGCAATCAGGACAGAGGATTGGGGTTCAAGGATTATCTTCCATTCTCACATTATCAATCATCCAACTCAGAGATTAAAGGAAAAAGACTTAGGCTTACCTTCCAAAATCAATGGGTCTTTGGGTTAATCTCCTCCCGTCGACCTCCTCTTTACTCATATAGTCTCTCCCACGCTGGTGTCGTCTGATCCCTCTCTGTCTCACTTATTCTTCTTTCTCTAATCTGTAGCATACTGCAGAAATGAGGAAGGAAGAGGATAAAGAACTTAGCTGCTAGAACAGAAAGCTCCAATGGTCTCAGCACAGCAGCAGAGAACGGACAAAGGAAGAAGAAATTGAACATGCCGCTACACCCATTGCAGAGTCGGGTGGAGAGCAGCAAGGAAGAGTGGCGTTCTGCACACTGAGCAGAAGAAGGCAACAATGGATGAGGAACTAACTTCCGAATCAGAGGACGTTGGCGTAAGGATTGTGCCATTCCATAAAGTTACAGTCAGAAATCTTTATTTCTGTCATATTGAAACAGTTAGAGGGTAGTACCAGGCGTCCAAGAGAATTACAATTCCTCACTACCAGTGTCTTCAAGTTTTCTGACTTTGCAATCCACACAAACCTCAATTTGCTAAAGGAATCCACCTCCACATCTTCTAGATCGCATAATGGAATACGATAATGCTGGCCCTGACATTATATCCTCCAACATTTCCAAGCCTGCCAGCTTCAACTTCTTCAATTTATGTAACACCCCATTTTTTTCTAAAGCGTTTTCAAAATAGTTTGATCAGAGTGGCGCATCGGAGCAATTCAAGAGAGCGAGTAACTGATGAATGTATTAAAAAATTAACCTTGGTTGGTTATAGTATTGGTACATTTATCCCAATAATTCAAAATACTATGCAAACCAAAAAAACCAAAAAGAAACTCCGGCCAGATCTTCACACGGGCTGCTTATTCCTGTCGTCGACTCTCGGTCCTCCAGACCCTGAAGCTATAGTAAGGGCTGAGGTCCAATGGTAACGGTTAACCTCATGCTTATGTATGACAAAATATGTATGACAGATATTATAACATTAAAGAGCACACAATCACAGAGTAGATGTAAGTTTAATATATTTACAGTACACATCGCATGTACAATTATCTGAGTTAACAATACACATCACATGTAAAGTTATTTATGTCAACAGTACATGTAAAGTTGTTCATGTACACATCGCATGTACAATTGTCATCTATCACATATATAAGCATATCATAAGCATCAGAGTTAGTGTTACAATACGCGTCCGTACCTTCGTTTGACGAATACGGTATGTTGCCTGTCAAGTAGCGATCACAGCTTTCCTATGAAGGTAATATCGTGTCTATTAATTCACAACCAATATCAAGTGGAAGAGCTAACCGCCTGTGTGAGAGGATAAAAAAGGAGAAAACCATCCTCATGATACTAGATGGTTTACAGGAGAAAATTGATTTGGACAAGTTAGGAATCCCTTGTTTAGATACATGGGGGAAAATGAATCCAGAAAAGGTGGGAGTTCCTCCAAGGGATGATTACAAGGGTTGCAAATTATTATTGACTTCTAGAAGTCAAGATATTTTACAAAAGAATGATGCTCAAAAGAACTTCTCCCTTCAAGTTTTGAATGATGAAGAATCTTGAAGTTTGTTTGAAGCTATGATTGGTGATGTTGTCAAGGATGATAATTTTTGAAAAATAGCTACCCAAGTGGCTACAAGGTGTGTAGGCTTGCCTGTTTTGATAGTCACAATTGTAAAGTCATTAAAATATAATAAGGATATTTATTATTGGAAAGATACCTTGAAAAATCTAAAAAAGGTAGATAATAGTAGAGACATTAAGGAAACCCTTTTTCAGCTTTAGAGTTCAGTTTCAATCGATTGGAAGATGAAGTAAAGAAAGTATTCTTGCTTTGTAGTGTGTATGGAACATCCATCCCGATTAGTGACTTGTTGAAATATGCTTTTGGTTTGGGTAAATTCAAATGTATAAATGTAACACCCCAATTTTCAAAAGCGGAATAAATTTTTTTCTTCTTTTCCATCAAAGTAGAGCATCGGAATAATTTCAAAAAGGCGAGTATCTGATAAAACATTCACTGTTGTGGTATCTGGCTGCTTACACAGCGGTACAATAGTCTGAATATAGTTCGAAGGTATAAAGTCTAATAAAATTCTCTCCGTCTGTGTCCTCACGCTGGCTCCTTACAATTGTCCTTGGCCCTCGGTCTTCCAGACCCTGAAACTATAATAGGAGCTGAGGTTCAATGGCTATTGAACCTCAGGTAACGGTTAACCTCATACTTATATATGACAGTATATATGACAAATATTCACGGCGTTACAGCAATAATCCATACATAAGCACACAGCAGATGTATGATTACAACAATACATAAACATACAGCAGATGTATTCTAACAACACACAGCAGATGTATTCTAACAACACACAGCAGATGTATCTCATATTCAAGATAATAACATAACACAGCCACTGCAATATGCATGTTATTTTGGACTGTTGTGTTGGAGATTATTTTTGAGTCATAATCGAAAAGAAAAGAACACGTTAAGCGTTTATTACCTTTTCTGTTCATTAGCCGCAATGAATTTTGCTTGTGCCTCATAAAATTAGGTTTCAATTTGCATTTATGATGACCGAATAGAATAGGCCTTATCAAATGAAGTTGGATATTCTACCTGAGATGTTTTATCTTTTTTGAAAGATTAAAATATTCTGACCACCCTCTTGTTTTGTCTTAATTATATAGATCTCATCTCTATTTTAAAAACCCATAAAAACCTTCCTTAAAATTAAAATGTATATTACACAAACCTCTCTTATATAAATAAAATACTTTGACCACCTTTCTGTTTTACTTTAATTACACAAACCTCCCCTCTATTTTAAAAACATACACTTAAGTCCAAATGATTAACTATGTTAAGAATATTCTAAAAATATTCCAAAATATGTTTTTTAATTAAATTTTATATTAAAATAAAATCTATATATTATTTTAAATTTTTACCCTTAATATTTAATCCCTAGTTTTACTTTTATATTTTGACTAATATTGTTTTAAATAATTTAAGAGTTTTTATCTTTACAAATAGCCATCTCTTTAATTATTTGAGCATTGGTTATATTATTTTACCCTTAATTAATACTTAATCCCTAGTTTTACTTTTATATTTTGATTAATATTGTTTTAAATAATTTAAGAGTTTTTACTTTTACAAATAATCATCTCCTTAATTATTTTAGCATTGGTTAATATAAATATCACAGACACACTTTATTCCCTCATCATAACTTTTAAACTTTGCAGATTGGTCCCTAGTCAAAACTTGCTTTTTGACCAGTAACCAATTAGGTTCTAACGCTGGAATGCTGGATACAGAGAACTAAAAACAGAAAATCAGAGTTAATGCTGGAAACATAGAGCTATAAACAGAAAATCAGAGTTAATGTTGGATACAGAGAGAGCTAAAAATAGAAAATCAGAGTTGCGCCATGAGCTTGAGTCCTGGAGATGGAGGCTTGAAAGGAAGGAATCAGGGGGAACAAGACGGACAACACCACCACCGTCGACGACTTCTCACCGTCAGCACCACACGCCGACCTTCTTCAACCTTTACCTTCTCCGGCTAACAGAGGCACTGCGAAAGACTGAAGAAAGACAAGCTCAAAATCGAAAGGGAGGACGGAAGACAGGCTGCAAGCTTCAGGAACCAGAGAACTTTACCGCAGTTGCTGTTTCCTCTCCACCGTCGGAATTGCTTCACCTTCACTCACCATCGCCAGCGACATCACAACTACAGAGTAGCGCAGCGACGAAATTGCAGAGAAAGTGAGAGCTTCGATCGGAGAATGGAGAGGACGAAGCTTTACTCGCCATCATCATCGCTCCCTCATCGTTGGAAGCACCACCGCCATCAAACCTTCCCAACAACTCCGACCATCTCCGTCAACTTCACCGTCGGCCTTCTCTATTTCCACCCTTAACCAATCATTCCATCGTCTCATCTTAGTTGCTTGATTCCTCTACCCATAAACGTGATAGCCTCACTAGTTCCTTTCATTTTCTCTTAGACCCGACAGACTCGTTTTTTTCATTGATTTGGCTGTTGGAATTTTTTAAATTAATATTAATATTAGTATAATTTATTTTCTAAAAAAGATTCAATTAAGTGGTCCACATTTATAGGATCTCAGGTGGTTCAAGATTGGGCCATTATCCCACTAACCTCTTTAACTGCCCATTATTTTGCACGATCGGCTGCCACCTCTGTGATGGGCAGAGTGGGATTAGTCCGTGCGTTTTTATTTTAAATATGGTCCCCTAAGTCTGCTCTCACAACGTATCATCTTACGACTAAAGTTCACACCATCTAAAGAGTGAGAGTGAGGACTTAGAAGGGCTATAAGCTAAGCTTTTCTTGTGAGGTCGAATCAATGGCTGGAGGTATTTATGATCTACATTTATTTTTCCGCATTGATTTAAGTGTTAATTTACGTATTTAACATGTTTAGATCGCTTAATTTTCCAACATTTGGTATCAGAGCCAATATTTCTCTGTCTTGATTTTTGACAGATGAAATTTTATTTTCTTCAACTGCTTGGAGAGATTTGATGCATATATTTAATCTGGGTTTTTCTTTTCTGGATTTCATTTGAATATATGCATGCTTATTTCATCAGGAGAGAGGTGATTAATTTTGTTTTTCAATGATTGCCGACACTGTTTTCATTGTCTCTCTATTCATATTTCTTGAAGCTTTGAATCCTTGTTTCGAGATACATATTATATATCTGAATATGTTTTCAATCAGGATTTTCTGGAAATATTTTTCTGAGCTTTGTTCTCTGGAATAAATATATGTATCTTATTGATTCTTTGATCTGAGATTTTTTTCATTTAAAAACTAGTTGTTCTTAATCTCAATATGGGTTTCTTGGATTCTTTTAAGTTTCTTAACGTCACTTTTCATTGGAGAAAATAGAAGAATCCAAAAACCATTCTCGCTTTGATCTGTACCTGAAAATCTGATGTATGATGTTGATCGATTTAAGTTTCTCCTTTCAATTCCGGATATTTCTTTGGGATAAAGTGATCATTGTCTTCCTCAAATGAGCTTTAGATCTATGTTTCAAGATTTCATGCTTCTTGAAATTGTTCTTGAGTTTATGCTTGATGTTCTCTATTTGTGTTCTTGGATCTGCAAATGAAACCCGAGAATCCCTTTGGCCTTAATGCTTTCGGACTGGATGGAGTTTTGTTAATGCTCGCCTGCCTCGTCGCTGGAGTTCTTCATCGGCGACTCGAAGAATCCAAAGAACACGATTTCATTTTTGGTTTCAAAATCAAATAATTCGTTTTGATTTTGAGTAGATCTTTGTTAGATTGTGCGAAATCTGTGTTCAGAAGCCTTTTTCCATGATTGCCGCTGTCGAAATCGTAGGATTTTGAGCTATCCGATCGCTTGAAAAATGCCACCGAGATCGCGGCGACTGGAACCGGGTCGTCTTGGGTTGGTGGGTCGGGTAGGGTTTGGAAACGGGCAGGGAAGAAGCCAGGAACGACGTCGTTTAGGGCCTGAGTGAAACGCTGCGTTTCACTTATTAGGGAGATGGGCCAAACGCGTGTTGGGCCAAGCCTGTTTTGGCGTGTTGCTTCAAAACAAAAAAATAAAATAAAATAAAACCCAGAAGCAGTCTCACCGAGATTCGAACATGGGACCTGTGGGGTTCGTGAGCGCCTAAAGGTTAGCGCTCTGCCAGCTAAGCCACGCGGTCATGTGTGGCTGATTATGAGGATTTATTTAATTTAAATTTTTTCCTGATGGGGACAAGGCAAAATGAAGATTTGCGTTGTGAGCCGAGACTTTTTCTTGGGTTGCAAAATCATTATTTCTGTCATTTATTGAGCATTTGGCCCAAAAAACCTTGTGATTTAATTTTGATTCATTTTATCATGTTTTGGGCTCTGGACTGATTGAAAGAACATTTGTCTTTTAGGCTTTGAAATTTTAATCTCCAAAAATGAATTGTGGGTTAAATAATTTGCCCATTGTTTGCTAAATTAACTTCTGTTTTATGTATAATTTTGATTATATCACATTGAATTGTTTAAATTGGGAAAAGTTAATTTTGGCAACTTTCACATTTTGGAAATTTTTGAAAAACTATTACTATTATTTTTGAGTTATTTAATTGTCTAAATATTTGGAAAAATTAATTCTAGACAATTATACATCCTTTTCAAATTGTTGAAGCCACACTTTAGTTGAATTATGCCAAAATTAATTCTTTAAACAATATTTGGATACATAAAACAGTGGGAGGATTTTTCTTTTAATTTGATTAATTAGTTAATCAATTAATCCCTCCATTAAGATGTGCATATATTGGATTTATTTTGAATGCACAAAATAGTGGGAGAATTTGTCTAAGATGATTATTTAATCACATTTTGTTGATTAAATTAATCAACTAAATTCTCATTAAAGATTTGTGCATATTTTGGAATCCAAATGCACAAGATTTTTGGTGATTAATTTTGGTGATATTAATTTAATCAAAGTGGGAGGATTGTACTTAGTCACTTATGTTGATTAAATTAATTGGTTCAGTCCTCTATGAAGCTGTGCATATATAAATTTGAGTGTACATTATTGATATTTGTGATTAACTTGCATGTTAGAGTGGTGGTTACAATGCCCTCTTATAACAAGCATAAATAATCACATATGGTGAGTAAATATTTTTATTCACATTAATGATTTAGTTGATTAAATTAATTCAATTCAGATTTCTATTGACATTGTGTGTATGGTATTTAGATTGTACATATTTGATATTAGTGATTAGCATACATATTTTGCTTAAGGAATAACTACAATATCCTTATGCACATGTTGTATGCATATTTACCTTATCAAAATTAATGTCATATGTACAATCAATATACACAGTGGTGTGATGTCTTTGTGATAAAGTGTGTAGAATCGAGGAGTAGCCAAAACAACCTCACTAGACACATACACTTTATTTTGTTCTAGCGAACCAAATACATCCCACAAAGGGTTTTAAAGACATCAATTGTAATTAAATGTGCGGTTATAATTATTCTTTGCCCACAGGCAGATAATTATAGTCATAGTTTTAATTAGGATGGAATGGAATGGCATTATATTTTCTAAGTAGCCCACAGGTATTAGGGGATATAACTACATTCTAGTTTCATCAATTCGAGATAAATTCATGCTATGCTAATGTCTTTGCCCACAGGTAGACTTTAGTGATACGAATTTATAATTATATGATTAACTGAGATAGAATATCAAATTATATTCTTAATGTACCCGCAAGAATTAAGAATAAGGAAATAACTTGATAATTTTATCATAAGGGTATATATGGATCTAATTGAATTACAACTTTAGCCCACAGGCAAGTTGTATGTCATTAGATTCATGTTTTTTAAGCATGATTTACATTGGTAAATCATGATATGATTTATTAGTCTCAAATTTTAGTTATAAGCATGTATGTTCAATACTATACAGTCATACAACCTGCAAATTTCTCTGATATGAAATGTAACATTCCCAAATTGAGGGGTGATAACTATAAGGTATGGAGAGAGGGAATTCTTCTCCAACTCAGGTGGATGGAGATTGATTATACTATAAGGAAAGACGAACCACCTTCTATTATTGCAACCAGCACTCCAGATTAGGTTGATCTTTATGAAAAGTGGGAGCGATCTAATCGCCTCTCAGTTATGTTCATAAAGACCTCAATCTTTGCTGGCATTCGTGGTCTTGTCGAACAGCATAACAAGATTAGGCCACTCCTGAAGGCAATTGATGAACAATTTGTTACTTCAGATAAAGCATTTGCCCGCACCCTAATTATGAAGTTTTCATCCCGAAGACTCACTATAGTAAAAGATGTGTGTAAGCACATCATATTAATAAGGGACATTGCAGCTCAACTGAAGTCACTTGAGGTTGACATGTCTGATTCTTTCCTTATACACTATATTCTGAACACTCTCCCACAGCCATATAGACCCTTTAGGATATCCTGCAACACACATGAGGATAAATGGTCAATCAATAAACGTTTGACCATGTGTGTTCAAGAGGAGGGAAGGCTGAAAATGCAAATGGGAGAATTTCTTGAATGTGACTTGATTAGTGGGAGTGATTAATACCCAAAAAAAAAACTTGTTTTGAAAAACATTTTTCAAATACTCAATCTTCCACTTTAAGTTTAAGATTGGATGTTAACAATGTTCCTTCAGCCCAACCGAATATTGTACAATCAATCAAGATTTACAACCTGCTGATATTGATCCAGTAGATCTAGTTGTTGATGAGGAACAATAAGAAATTGTTGAGCAACCAGTTGAACAACAAGTTCCTCAAGAAAATAATGAAACAACATTAAGTAAATCTACTAGAACAGTAAGATCAGCGATACCTAATGAATATATTGTGTATCTACAGGAATCTGACTATAATGTACGAGCTGAAAATGATCTTGGAACATTTTCACAAGCCATGAACTGTAGAGAATCAAACTCATGGTGTGATGCTATGAAGGCTGAGATGAATACTAAGGCATCTAACAGAGTCTGAGATCTTGTTAAGTTGCCCAATGGTGTAAAAGTCATTGGATTTTAAATGGGTCATTAAAACAAAGAGAGACTCATTGGGCAACATTGAGAGATATAAAGCAAGACTCATTGCTATAGGATTCACTCAAAAGGAAGGAATCTAATACAAGGAGACATTTTCTCCTGTATATAAGAAAGATTCTCTTCATAGCATTCTAGCATTGGTTGCACATTTTGAATTAAAGTTGCAACAAATGGATGTGAAAATGGCCTTTCTCAATGGAGATCTAGAGGAAGGGTTTTAAATGAAACAAACCATCAGGATTTTCCTCTAATAATGGTGATCATTTGGTGTGCAAACTCAAGAAATCTGTATATGGATCGAAACAAACTTCCCATCAATGGTATTTAATTTTCATGATGTTATCTCTTTATTTGGTTGCGTAGAGAACATTGTGAATGAATGTATATACCAGAAGGTTAGTGGGAGCAAGACTTGTTTCCTTATTCTATATGTGGATGATATTTTACTTGCAACCAATGATAATGGTTTACTATATGAGGTGAAACAAAATTTCTTTCTGAAAAACTTTGACTTGAGGGATATAGGAGATGCATCATATGTCACTAGCATCAAGATACATAGAGACAAACATCAAGTATTCTAGGTTTGTCTCAAGAGACCTATATCAACCAAGCTTTGGAAAGCTTTCTGATGAGGAATTGTTCACCAAGTATAGCTCCTATTGTGAAAGGTGATAGGTTCAATTTGAACCAATGCCCAAAGAATGACTTTGAGCGGGAACAAATGAAAAACATTCCTTGTATTTATGCTCCAGTCTGCACAAGACTTGACATTGCATTTGCTGTTGGAATGCTAAGGAGATATCAGAGTAATCCAAGTACAAACCACTGGAGAGCTACAAAGAAAGTATTGAGATACCTTTAAAGGATTAAAGAGTACATGCTTAAGTACAAACGAATCGATAATTTAGAAGTGATTGGTTACCATGATTCAGGTTATGCTTGCTGCATTGACTTAAGAAAATCTGCTTCAGGATATATTTTTATGCTAGCTAATAGAGCTGTATCATGGAGTAGTAAAAATAAATCTTTAATTGCTACTTCCACTATATAAGTTGAGTTTGTATCTTGTTTTGAGGCTACCTCACATGGTGTATGAATGAAGAGTTTCATTTTTGGGCTTAGAATTATGGATCCAATTTCTAGGCCAGTGATGAGGTTATATTGTGACAATTCAGTTGCTGTTTTTATGGCTAAGAACAATAAGGTGGTAGTCGAATCAAGTATACCGACATTAAGTATCTAGCCATAAAATGCATGTTAAAAATAAAACAGTGATTATTGAATACATGAGCACTGAATTGATCATTGCTGATCCTTTAACTAAAGGCATGCCTACATTGAAATTTTAGGATCATGCAGAAAGAATGGGACTTGGTTCATTTATGTGATTTTCATTGTAAGAACGATGATATTTATGAAACTCTATTTGCGATATTTTCTCATTCAGTATTGCGCACATATTCATTTTGAGAAATATCATTAAAGTTTGGACCTAGAATAAACATGAGGTTTATTCATTAAGTCACATGGGCTTGGGAAACATGATGCACTGTGATACATGGAAAATAATACTTGCTTTAAGAGGACCTATCACTATGATCCATGCATTTTGTTTTTCACATGGTATATGATGAGGTGTGTGGACCAAGTGGGAGAATGTTGGAATTTTTTAAATTAATATTAATATTAGTATATATTTATTTTTTGAAAAAGATTCAATTAAGTGGTCCACATTTATAGGATCTCAGGTGGTTCAAGATTGGGCCATTATCCCACTAACCTCTTTAACTACCCATTATTTTGCACGATCGGCTGCCACCTCTGTGATGGGCAGAGTGGGATTAGTCCATGCGTTTTTATTTTAAATATGGTCCCCTAAGTCTGCTCTCACAACGTATCATCGTACGACTAAAGTTCACACCATCTAAAGAGTGAGAGTGAGGACTTAGAAGGGCTATAAGCTAAGCTTTTCTTGTGAGATCGAATCAATGGTTGGAGGTATTTATGATCTACATTTATTTTTCCGCATTGATCTAAGTGTTAATTTATGTATTTAACATGTTTAGATCGCTTAATTTTCCAACATTGGCCACATACTCATTTTTTTCCTCATGGATTTCTGCTATGGTGTACAAGTTGTGGATATGATTACGTTCATTAGCTAA
This sequence comes from Acacia crassicarpa, assembly GCA_034222035.1. Taxonomy (NCBI): domain Eukaryota; kingdom Viridiplantae; phylum Streptophyta; class Magnoliopsida; order Fabales; family Fabaceae; genus Acacia; species Acacia crassicarpa. Next base: position 46,224,435 of record JAWXYG010000006.1, on the reverse strand, counting down.
TTCCCTGGTGGTGTTCTTGAGCTCGGACTTCTAAGATGGTTTTTCTATCATTCTATTAGACTGAGTTATATATTTAGATGGCTTTAATATTTGTATTTGAGATTGAATTTTGTAGTGTGAAAAAATATATATATTTGAATTTTTTTATGGTTGTAATATTATATTAAGGGAAAATTATAACAAAGGACCTAAGAAAAATAATATTTATTAAGAAGGACTATAAAAATGGTAATTATTTTGAAGGACTAGAAATTAAAACATTAAAATAGAAAGATTAAATTGCCCTCGGCTAAATTTCCTATATTCTCTCTAACTAAATCAATATCTGAAACGATTGATAGATAATATATTGAGTTATTAATGGTGGAGAACAATAACAAACATAAAAATATGTTTGTAGAAGATTATAAGAGAGACGGAAAAGAAAGTCACTGCCACTATTCAATTAAAGTTGTGACAAGAGCGCAGCGCATAATGATGGGCATCTATTTATACCAATCTTCAACAGCTTGAGCCATTACGGGAAAATGTGAATTAAAAGAATGAGTGATATCGAGTTAGAGAACTAAGATGATGAAACTGTATATATATATACTGAATCAGGAGGAGGAGAGTGCCAAGGGCTGCAAGAGGGATTTTGGACGAGGAGTGACATAGACATAGTAAATCAAAAAAGAATAAGGGTAGGAAGAAGCAGAGAATTGGGGCAATTATGAACGATGCTGGAGACTGGGTTGAGGATCATGACACGGCCAAAATGATGGCCCATGAATTTTTTCTTAATCTTTATACCCGTGATGCCTCTCTTAAGGACCCTAGCGGATTGTGCTCTGACTTTCCTTCTTTAGGTACTAATGATCTCCATTTGTTGTCAACAAAAGTCACCAGAGTGGAAATAAAAAACGCAACATTCACTATGGGAGCGTTTAAGGCTCCGGGTCCTGACGGCCTGCACGCCCACTTTTTTCAAACACAATGGAATGTGGTTGGGGATATAATTTGTGCTTTCATAGAGGACTGCTTCAATAACCCTTCCAATATGACAAGTATTAATAAGTCTAAGATCGTGCTCATACCTAAGGTGGATAACCCCTCATCGTTAAGAGATTTTCGCCCTATTTCCTTATGCAATGTTAGCTTCAAGATCATTACTAAGGTTTTGGCGAATAGATTTAGGAGCATAATGGACAAGCTTATCGGTCATGACTCATGAGCAATGTAGCTTTATTATGAACAGATCCACCTGTGATAATATTTTAATTGCCCAGGAAATCATACATTCAATGAGAATGAAGAGCAGGAAGAAAGGATTTATTGCAATCAAAATTGATATGGGAAAAGCTTTCGACAGGCTCGACTGGGGATTCATTAAAAATACCCTCACGTCCTTGAATCTGGAAAGAAACCTCATTGAGCTCATCATGGCTTGTATGTCTACTGCTTCTATGTCCATCCTCTGGAACAGCGATGAAAGTTCGAATTTCACCCCCTCTAGAGGTGTTAGAAAAGGAGATCCATTAAGCCCATATATATTCGTCCTCCATATAGAACGTCTTGGTCACCTTATTAAAGCAGAGTGTCAGGCTCGGCGATGGAAACCTTTTACCTTCAAAAGGGGAAGCCCTCAGATCTCCCATCTGTTTTTCGCCGATGATCTCATTCTTTTTACTGAAGCTTCCGAGAGTCAAATGACTAAAGTGCATAGGGTGAAGCAAATCTTTTGTGAGGTCTCCGACCACCGAATCAACTTGGAAAAATCAAGAATGTTTTGCTCTACTAGTGTTAACTTTAATAGAGCCATTGACCTAAGCACAATACTTGGGATTGGAATTACCTCTGATCTTGGAAAATACTTGGGGGTGCCTATTATTCATAACATAGTAACAAAAAGTACATACCACCCTGTTGTTCATAAGGCTCAGAAAAAACTGTCAATGTGGAAAAGCAAGTATCTAACTATAGCTGGTCGTTCTGTCCTGATCAAATCTGTGCTACCCTCCTTACCCAGCTACTACATGCAATCGACCCTCCTCCCCATTTGTATCATTAATGAAATTGACAAGATTTCGAGGAATTTCCTCTGGTCTCAAGACGAGGATGCTAGGAAAATGCATCTCATTGCCTAGGACAAAATCACTCAAGCCAAGAAGGAGGGGGGCCTTGGTCTAAAAAATCTCCGGCGTCATAACAAGGCATTTATCATGAAACTATGTTGGAGCCTTTTGACGAAAAAGCATGCACTTTGGGTCCGATGTCTTTTGTCTAAGTATAATTGTGGAGATTTTCTCGTGCCCAAAGTCATAAGGAAACGCAACTCATCCTCTGCATGGAAAGCCATTGTTGAAGTTTGGGAGAAATTTATTAGTGGAATTGGGAGGAAAGTGAACAATGGGGTTGCGAACAAATTCTGGCTTGACCTCTGGTTGCCTCTTGATCGTCCACTGCTAACTTTTGTTATGGATCCATCCCTAATTAATGTTGATGAGACTGTGCAGGAGCAACTCTCGATTCAAGGAAACTGGAACAATAACAGATGGCGGGGTGTCCTCCCCCTCATATCATCAACATTATCTCTAGAATTCAGCCACCTCGTTCTAACTTCCCTGACTGTTTTACGTGGAGACCAGCAAAAGATGGGTGCTTCTCTGTCAAATCTGCCTATCTCTACTTATCTGACCAGGGGGAAGCGAGTAGGAACAACTTCTGGTCTCTGATGTGGAAATGGCAACTTCCTGAAAAAGTCAAGTATTTTATGTGGCAAGTGGGTCATGAGAGACTTGTCACTAACTCTCACAGAGCTAAAAGAGGTCTTACAAGTGACACTCTTTGCCCGTTTCATTGTAATAGTAAGGAGACTGTTATCCACATTATCAGGGACTGCCAAAGAGCAAAAAATCTATGGAAAGAAATTCTCAAAACTGACTATTTTTCTGAGTTTTTTGCAGGGAACTTGCAGGTTTGGCTCAATTGGAACACCAATCACAACCCCGCAAAAGGAAGATTCCAGAATCTCTCATGGCCCAGAGTTTTCAGCTTGGCGTGCTGGATCATTTGGACATCTAGATGCACCTTCTTATTTCAAGGCGAAGCCAAAGATACCAAGGAGATGCTCCACTTGTGTAATTATCTTCTTATGGAAAAGTCTCATAATAATACCTTATCCCATCAAATTTTTCAAATTGACAGGTACGAGGAGAGGTCCTGGACCCCCCCCTCCTGCAGGTGTAGTTCGAATTGATGTGGATGGTTCTGTGCCTCAGCAATTCGAGGCGGCTTGTGGAGGAGTCATCAGGGATTCTGAAGGACACTGGCTGATGGGGTTTTGCAAATCCCTAGGTGTACATTCTGTCATTGAAGCAGAACTGTGCGCCATTCTGTTAGGACTTAAGTTGGGCTATCAGATGGGATTACAAAAGATCCTTCTCTACTTTGATTCGCTTGACGCTGTTAACATCCTCATGGGACAACTGTTATGACGATCATCCCTTAAGAGGCATTATTAGAGATATCAGAGACCTTTTCCTTCGGGATTGGGACGTTAAGATCTACCATACCTCGCGTGACAACATCGTCTGTGTCAACTATATGACTAAAGAAGGGCATAATGCTTCTGTTGATGAGGGCGTCATTCTGAGGCCCACGATACCTAGAGGATGCCTACACATGGTTTTGAAGGACCAGCTGGCTTTCCGTCCATAGCTCATTTTCCATTTCGATGTATTTTTGAGCTAGACTTTCATAGTTTAGTCTCTTTTTTATCTTTTCAAGCTCCGGCTTACTTGTATTTTCCAAAAAAATAAAAAGAAGAAAGAATAAGGGCATTTGAATTTGTCTTTATTTATCATTGTCCGTTAATTATTCTAGATTTTGATTTAGTTAGAGAGAATATAGAAAATCTGGATAAGGGCAATTTAGTCTTTCTATTTTAATATTTTAATTTCTGGTCCTTTAAAATAATTACCATTTTTATAGTCCTTCTTAATAAATATTATTTTTCTTAATTAGGTCCTTTATTATAATTTTCCTTTATATTAATTAGTGTGTTATTATCTAGTAAATATGGTTGATTTATGTCTTTGAGAGACAACTTAGTACTTAATTTCAAAAAGACTCATGTTGCATTGTTCCAATTTTAATTAATTATATATTAAATGGTTTTAAACAATATTTCAAGAGATAGATGTTAGCTATGATTGTAGTAGCTACTTTTAATTGCAAATATTGAACTCAAATGTTATCTTGAGGTTTTTATTAGGACTTAATGAATTTTAACTCACACTTTTTGAGCAAGAATAATCATTTCTTCATTAACAAGAGCATTCATTTTTTCATATTTTCAATTTCATACCATTTCATTCGCTCATTCACCATTTTTATTAAAATATCAAAAACAATAGTTACCATTTAATTAAATTGCATTCCAAAGGCCAAAACCAATTTTCCCTTATTATCATTGCATTTTCATGGTATTTAGATTACATATAAATTAATAAAATACTCCTCAAGAAGAGAAAATAACATTAGGTTTGCCTATATGCAATCCTTAATACTAGGACAATTCATCTTTGTCCTTCAGTTAGGTGACAGTAGGACTCTTTTGATTAATTTGTACATTAGTTTGGCTTGTGTGTGTATTGTTTTAGCTTCTTTTCCATTAATCTGAATTTTGTATGAATACAAACATATACACACTTTCACGATTGTCATTGAGAAGTTCTTAATCAATACGTCAATATTATAACTCTGCATACTATCAGAAGAATGAGCAAGAGTGAACACATACACTTCACGCATCCTCCTGGATGATCACTAAATTTGTTAATTAGATTTTTGTTATCATAGCTCTATAGTACTTATATTCTTTTATCTCGAGTTATCAGAGACATTTTACCTCCACAATTTTTTGTTTTGTTTTAATTCTAATTCCCTGGCTCATTACGACAGTTCTAAATAATAATAATAAATTAGAAACATTAATGATAAGAAAAGAAGTGAAAGTAAAAATGGAATGCAAAATGGATTTTTTTTTTTTTTTAATATTTGAAATGCTACAAGCCTCAATATTCTTTGTACATAATAATAACAAAGTCAGATATAATTAATAACGTTTTATAATTTTTAACTAGTAGCCATCGGAGTTCAAAATGATTGAGGGGGAAGCATATACTATTACTAAAATATGCAAGAAATTAATTAAAATGAACTGCTTATCAGTGCTATACTAGTTGATATGGATAAATAATTTATATATTCATCTCGTGTTTTTATTTCAATTTGTTTAATTAACTGACCAGGCCACCACCCTTTTGATTATGAGTATCTTTCTTTCTTTTTTCTTTTTGTACACCTTTGTACGTACAGTATATGGTTGATGAGTTTTACGAAGATCGTGATTAATTAGGTTATAAATTAATTAGTACGGAAAGTGATTAATTAATTAAGTGAAAGTAGGAGTAATTCAAGTATTCGACTAAGTATGTTGTGTTCATTGGCATCAAAACGACAGTGTTCCCCTAGAGACGCATTCATAAAGCGACAACCGTTTTGATAATGATGACATGTGTTCTGGATTTCCACAAGTTCTATCCCCCTCTTTCAACATTATACCATTATATATGTTAATTTATTACCATTTTATTTAAATGAATATATCCGCATTTTCTTCAACTTTCGAATATGTAAATCCGCTTACAAAATTTTATTTAATTAAATTTATTGGCTAAGACATGTCTCCAAGTTTAAAAAGCTCTTACATAAGTCATTACGGATTGCTCATTAACAAGATCCTTACTCATAAGTGTAGTTTGAAACAATAACCTTATAGTTATGAGCTAATCTCTTTTGCCAACTGGACCGGTCTTTTTTGGTGCTCTACTTCTCAATATACTTGGAATAGAAAGTATGGGCCATACTTATCATGTACCTCCAGTCCTTTTTATAAGAAACTTTATTTTTATTGAGGCTTGCCCTTAATATAAGAAATTTTTTTATCTTAGAATTTAAACTACTTTTTTGTTTTCTATCGCTATTAAATATATGATTTTATATTAATAAACTACTCATTTTCTTTTATTTAATCATTTATTACACATTTTCTCTCATATTTTCTACTGATTCTTTCTTATATTTTTTTACTTATTATCTATCCTATGCTTTTTTCATAAATAAATAGGGGCATATTTAAAAATGACATTACATTTTTTTCCACATTTATTGTTTTCAATGAATTTTAACTGCCAATTCATTTTGCACAATCTAGATATTTTTTGCTTCTTCTTGTTTCTTTTATACACTTTTTTTTTGGCTTACCAGGTTTACAAAAATCTTCGGTTCCTATTAATCCAAATTTGCCTTGAGTCGGGCCTATGGCCGTGGCCCGTGGGGGAAGAGCTCCCAACATTATTTTCTCCATATCTGATATGACAAATTTTAATATAATATACATTAAAAAAATAGGTTTACTATCAATTGAAATTATTATTTTTTATAATATGATTTTTATCTTAATATATAGGGTGAGCATAGTAACACTCACAGAATGATTTTTTTTCTTAATTTTCGTGCCCCAGAACAAAAATGGATGGGAATTGTGTTTGGTAAATCCGGTTTTTTTCCCTCCCGGGATGAATCGGTTTATTTTTTGTGTTGGGCAGTAAAAAAAATAAAAAGCTAAAAATTTTGGCTTCTCTATTTCAGAACAAAAAATCGGAATTTATTTTTCCCTCAATCGAAGTAGAAATTTACCCTCGTTCACCACCACCACCACCGTTGGCATCCCCAACACCACTGCCACCCCACCACCACCGCCACCGCCCCACCACCACTGCCACCGTCACCGCCACCACTACCACCACCGCCCCACCACCAGCACCACCAGTGCCGCCACCACCACCACCAGTGCCGCCACCGCCCCTCCACCACCGCCGCCACCGCCCCACCACCACCGCCACAGCCACCGCCACCACCACCACCGCCACCACTCCACCACCGCCTCACCACCACCGCCACCACCACTAGCGCCACCACCCCACCACTGCCATCGCCGCAACCGCCCCACCACCACCGCCACCACCACTGCCGTCGCCACCACCGCCACCACCACTGCCTCACCGCCGCCACCACCACCCCACCATTACCACCGCCATCGCCGCTACCACATAAATAATTTTTTGGATATAAAAATTACATAAATAATTTTTTTAGGAAATTTAAATTTAAGTTTATTCGTAAAGTATAATAATTATATTAATTATTAAAGAAAAGGACAAAATGGTGAAAAATAATTCATTAATCCTTCATCCTCTTCCCTTACTATTTTTTTAACTCCCAAACAAGGGGAGGAAAAATGTGTTACCAAACGTAATTCTGATTCTCGGAGTAAAAATAAAATGGGTTAACAAACGTAATTCTGATTCTCAGAACTCTTCCAAAACACAGAATCAGAAAAAACTGTTTCATCTCAGAAACAGTGCTGGGCAACAGAATGGTTGCCATGCACACACTGTTATAGACTACCGATTTAATTTAAATACTCATCAACTGCAATTATTGATAGCATAATTAATGTCAATTTTTATTTAAAGCAATCGTATTATTATTTTTAAAAGTTGAAGCAATATATACTAGAACATTTTTGTATTACACCCAACCCCCATGATGTGTTAAAGGGAGTTCGCAGAAGCGAATGACCATTTCAAAAAAGAAAAGCATAAAAGACAAAGAATAGTGTGAAAGAGCATGAAATATGTCTGGAATCCAAATATTAATCATAGGCCCTTCCAATGAAATGAATTGATTTTTATATATATATTTTTTTTTTCAAAAAAAAAAACAGTGAAATGGATGAAGGAATCTTGGTGGGCAAACCATAAAAAGAAGGCGAGAGAAACGAGGAATCCGTATTTTACTTGATTTTTTTTTTTTTTGGGCTCAGGTATTTCGAATGAGAGACCTTAGTGTAAAAGATCGGGGTAAACACCAACTATGCTACTCAGGAAGTTATAACGAAGTTCCTTCATAATATACATATATTTTAAAAATTTTGTATTTGTACTTATCCACATAGACACTAGTGTGGCTTCACCACTGCTTGTACCAGTTCTCCCAACGTAAACTATTTGTTGGAACATATTTGGCCAGAATTAATAAGCAAGGAAAGTACGATGACGTTAACCTTAGGGGAGGTGTTGGTGGAGGTTCAAACACGGGAGGTTGGGGTTGGTTTCAAAGACATAACTCTATATATAATACAACCTGGGCAGAGAGAGAGTGGTCATCAAGAAGAGGGGCCACACCAATCAATGAACTCTTCCTTGTTTATAATACTCTTGTGGTCCTATAACTCCGTAAATTTCAATTTCTTCAGAGTCTACCTGGCTATTGCATTAGAAAACAAAAAACCCTGCAAGGCAGTACGTACAAATCAATTTAATGACAACTGTATGGTTGCATGGAATTTGCAAAACATTCGAAAAGATTCGGATTTAGTGTTTAACTCAATCAAGTAAAATACGCCTAATAACTTTTTCTAAATATCCTAATAACTGTTGCAGAAAGGTGAGGAGCCAACATGCTTGAAAGCAGCGTGGGAGCTGATGGAAATATTTTATGCAGATAAGCAATCTCAAGCACGGCTACCTGAAAGGGTGTGTTGATTATCTTTCTGGCAATATGCCTAGTTTATGGAGTCAAATGTCTTCTGGGCATTAGAATGTATGTGAGACGAGTTTTAATGGACTAGCTGAGAAAACTACCATTTTGATTATAATATGATGTGATTGAACAAATACTTCATGATGGATCTAAAGAATTGGCTCAAAATGAAGCTGAGTCTTTAAAGTATGCGATATCGAATGAAAACAAGGTAGGTTACTCTAATTAATTTATGCCCTAATATGGTTTAGTCATCTGCTAGACTGAAAACATCTGATAATATCATGATTGTATAACATCTGGGTATTTGTATGTCATGGGATTAGAGTACATTGTTTTGTTTAAATTGATTTTCTGGGAAATACTTTTCAATTGAACCTCATTTTTTGTCGTAAACTTTATGAAGAAATGGATTGCCTTTTATTTTCCTTAAAAAAAAAAAAATCGGGGGCATCCCACCATTAATTGTGCACCCACAAATATTAAATCCTAGCTCTGCCACTAAGTACAAGTGATGGTTTGATCGTTGAATAACTAGATTAATGTACAACACACACCCTCCTCTCAAATTCAAAATTACTTGGATTATAGTAATGGTGCTTCGCACTCCTACTTTTCCTTTTTAAATAAATACTAAAGTCAATTTATTAATAAGCAATCATAAAAGTATACAAGCGATCCTACTAATCTTAATCAATCTCCACCTCATACACACAATTAGGTGTGGTTATTGATAAAAACACAAAAGTTACTCTTCACATTATTAATTTATTATATGGGAGCTTAGATAAGTTGTTAGAGGAAAGAAGATTCTCCCTATACGACTATGAAGAAACAGAGTTTGCCAATCTATGTATAATCAATCTAGCATTGTCAATGACATGCTTAAATGGGGTATAAAGAGCACTTTTTTCACCATAATTAAAGGAGTAGACACTATCGCTTTGAGGAAACAAACGAGATTGAACCCATAACTTCTCACTTACGTACATGGAAACTCTCATGTCACTAAACTACAATGACATTGGCCGAAAAACAATATTTATGTACCCCTTGTTCCGAAACAAGTCCTCTCGTCCTCATTGGCGGATCTTGGGATAAATGTTTAGGGCAGTTAAATGTATACTCATTAATTAATTAAAAAAAATATTTGGAGAAGTCAAATGTATAAATTTTTGGAACAAATGTATAAAGTTTTGGACTAAACGTATAAATTTTGTATAAAAAATCTATTTTATATTAAATATTTAGAACTATTTTTTTTTTTGGGGCCATGGCCCCCTCTGGCTCTTGAGAAGTTCTGCCACTTTCGTCCTAGATTTGTATTCAATAGTGAAATAAAAAACACAATGTCCTAATGAATCAGTATTCAAACAGGCATGAAACAAACGATCATTAGCATTTAAATTATCCACTTCCTCTACCGAGTCAAGCAATTTACAACAAAGAGTCACCCCAATATCCCAATAGATGGTACAAAAAAGGATTGACCATTTGAAAAAAAAAAAAAAAAAAAAATTGGTATAAAGCTGGCCGGTTTGATGTTTCAAGTTCCATTTAACCCAAATCTGCTCAGAATAGAGAAAAATGGCCAGAAGTCGGTGGATTGCATGGGAACAGAAACACAAATTGGCCAAAAATCAGGATTTTTCTGAAAATTAAATAGAAATACAATTTTATATGTATAATAGATTTAAGGCCAGTGACAATATGACACGTGGGTGTCCATTTTAAGATAAGAGACGACGTTCCAGTACTTCTCACAAGACAATGAACAATGGCTTGACTGAGAGAGCAGTAAATAGAATGTGAAGAACGAGTGACAAAAAAATCGAACTTTAAAGGAACACAACTAAATTTTTTGAACACAACTAAATTTTTCTTTATTCGGGAGAATTAAGAAGATAATGAAGCAGGCTTGACTCAATACTGTGAATACTGAATACTGAATATAGAGTTACCACCACAGCTCCAGATTTTCTGCCAAATCAAACGTTTGATTTGGATTGTTTTTATGAAATTTAGCTTATATCCAGCTAGAAACAAAGGCAGTACTCTGTCCAAAAAAGGGGACAAATGAAACAGAGGCAATATGAAACCTTTGAAGGAGAGAAAAACAATTTGTTTTAGGAGGATTGTACATATGATCGATAGGAGAGAACCAAATCGAATACGGGATAACAATAAAAGAGATCTCTTTAAACTTGGACGGCGAATTATTTTATAAATTTTTTGAGAATTAAGAGAATAAACAAAACAGAGTTGATTGAAGAACAGAAAGCTAGGAAGTGAAGAGAAGAAGCGAGAAGTGGTTAGGGAATGAGAAAATGTTTTGTCGATTTTGTGGGGACATTGAACGAAAACGAAGCAGTGAAGAAGATGAAAGCAGAGAGCAGCAAACAAAGACTTAATAATCAGATCAGATCTGTAACAGACAAGTCCATCTCAAACACAGCGAAAGCTAATCAGATCATAAGTATGAGAAGCAAACCGAAAAAATGGAGAGGAAGTGCCTACAGAAGAAGACAAACTGCCAACCACTCATTCTACTTTCTAAACTAGTTAGTGAACTGATTTAGAAAAGAACTATTCTACATAGTTTTGCACCGGTCATGGATCTCCTGATTCCTCCGGTGTCTCGAAGCTTTGCTTTGTTCGCATCTTGAAGAGAGAATTTCTAGGGTTCAGAGAGAGAGATTGATGACTCTTTTTCTCTTTCTAAAGCTTCCTCCTTTATCTTCTGGTTTTAAAATCGCTAAAAAAAAAGGACATGGAGGTTCCGGTGGGTGTTTGTTTCCAGCTTTGAAAGTATAAGATAGCAAAAATGAAAATAAACAAAATACTTGGTTACCTTATTAGAGAGGAGTTTTCCGATGCCACCCATTTCTAAATAGTGCTTTGGATCTTGATTGAGAAGATTTGTCTCCAGCTGATCCAAGGGAAAGAGAGACATTCATGAGCTTTCTATTGTCATGAAACCTCGAACTTTTCTTGAGGCGACTAAGGTCTCCACAGAAGCAGAGGGAAGATCGTGTCCCTCAGCTACTACAACCATTACGTCTCTTCTCTTGTCCGCACTCTCTCTGTAATCGGCGTTCACTTCCTCTCCAAAAGGACCACCGCCTTTGCCGCTCCGGTCGAAGTTGATGTGGCGGCCCAATCAAGCAGCCTCTGGTCTCCGGGGTAGGACCGTAGGAGTGGGTACTGGGTAAGTAGAATTTGCTTTGTGAATATAAGAGGTTATTTTGAGTAAGGGAGAAGAAGAATGAGGAAATAACTCGGGTAATCTGCCGATTTGAGTCGGTTACCCAGGTTACTTTTTTGACCTGTGGAAATCCTAAAACGCCAGAAACTCGGAGAAGAAGGATAAAATTTCAGGAAGAAGAGGAGAAGGAAAATAGTAGGAAAGCAGATGCTGTAAAAGACTTACGGCGAAGTAGGAAGAAAGAGGAAAAAAATGATTGAAGAGAGGGAGGAGTAAATGGTTGCCGTTCGGGATCAAAACTCAAAAGACTTCTTACTGAGAGCAAGACGGCCGGACTGGAAAAACAGGGGCTGAGCTTCTAGGCTTCAAGAAGCTAGTAGAGATTCAAATAGCAGAGGAAAATAAATATCTGACTCTTCTCTGACAGCAGAACGTGGTGCTTGCTTGCTTGGAGGGTGGATTTCCTTTTACGCAGAAATTGCAAAATAACCCCATATAATCACTCATAAATATTTTTTTTGCTCCATACTCATAAATATTATAATACGAAGGAAGGAAGGGTCTATTACAGTAGAATTATATAATACGAAGGAAGGAAGGAAGGGTCTGTTACTTTCCACATAGTCTACCTCGCTAAAGCTTGAAGGCAGTACATACAAATCAATTTAATGACAATTGTATGGTACTATGGTCTATGGTTGCATGGAATTGGAAAAACATTGGGAAAATTCACATAGGGGCCCTTTTTGGAGAAAAAAATCTCAAAAAGGGTCTCAAGATTCTGACAATTCCAAAAAGGGTCCTTAAGCTCTTTCTGAAATAAATTCATTAAAATTTAACAATTAAATCAGTCACATTTACAACAATTTTTTTACCTGTTTACAACTAAATCAGTCACATTTACAACAATTTTTTTACAATTAAATCAGTTTCATTTACAACAATAACAACTATATCAATCTTATTTACAACTCACCAAGATTCTAAAAATCTCAAAAAGGGCCGGATCCTTTTTGGGATTGTCAGAATCTTGGGACCCTTTTTAGGATATTTTTTTCTCTAAAAAGGACCCTTAAATGGATTTTCCCAAAAACATTTGAAAAGATTAAGATTCAGTGTTTAACTCAAACAAGTAAAATACGGATTCCTCCTTCTCTCGCCTTCCTTTTATGGTTTGCCCAAGATTCGTTCATCCATTTCATTGGTTTTTCTTATACAAAAAATCAATTCATTTCACTGGAAGTGTTTATAACGAGGACGGAGGGAGTATTATAGTTGAATTTACATTCAAAAATTATAAATTAAAACACATTTACCATACTTGTCCCTTGCTCTCTCAATTTAAATTAATTCTGTCACTGTATGAAATATTATTAGCTGAATGAGGACAAAATAGCTCTTAAATTTATACTAGCGGTAGAGTTAGGATTTTTTATTTGTATCTGCATAATTAGTAGGGGGATTTGAGGGTTTGGGCTCCGAATTTTTTTAAAGAGAAGTTTTAAATGTATTAAAAAATAAAATAATATAAACAAGGAAAAAAAACTTTAACTTAACATTTAAAAAAAAAATCAAGAGTCAACTAAGCTATTACAATAATACGATTACAAAAACATTCTTCGATTCTTCATTCCTTAAAAAATCAGGTCCTCATCACATCCTCTAACATTATAAATATTTGGAATAACTTTATGTGATTTAGCATTTTTAGAATTCCTTTTCAGGATTTTTCCTATTATTTTTGCTTAAAGAATTATACGGTCATTCTAAAAAACACACATGGTTTCGAGTCAAGAAATTAAATGACAGTTTCGTCATTATCCTTTTAATATTAGGGTTAGTCTTTTTTTCTTTTTTTTAAAGAAAAGAGAGGCCTAAAGTATAGCCTCTGGCAAAAATAAATAAATAAATAACCTTATCATATCCAGATTTCCAGCCAATCCCGCAATTGCCCCCTCACTTACAACCTTATACCTATCAAAGACTACTTTAGCGAGGAGTTCACTTGCCTTCGACTCGTACGAATCTTCACCTCTCATCTCAGATTAAGAAGCTCAAGAATGCTTCTATGTAGGTTTTAGGGACGTCTCCATATATATGCAGCCTTAATTATATAAGGTAAAGGTAAAGATGCAATCAATGTCCTAAAGTATTTTGTGGTGTACTATACACTTTGAAATATTTTTTCTGGTACATCCAACACTCTAAGGTAGGTTTTTTAATTGCATCGAGTACTCTAAACTATTTTTTTATGTATCCAATACCATAAAATATTTTTTTCCATATGTATCCAACAACCTAAATTATATGAATCTTTAAGAGAAAGTTTGCACAAAAAAGTACTTGAGGGTGATGGATGCACCTAAAAAAAAATATTTCATAGTATTAGATGTATCACAAAATAATTCAGGACACAGGATGCACCTAGAAAAATGCTTTAGGGTGCTCAATACACCTTAACTCTATTTATAATGTGGAGAGAATAAATTTGTGTCCTAATTATAAGGCATGTCATTGATTTTTTATCACTAGTTTCCCTTTTTGTTTCCTGGTTAAAAATTATTGGTGTTATTTAATTTAATTTATAAAGTTTGTGCGTGTATATATATTTAACAGGGGTAAAGTTGTAAACTTATTAATTTTCAGGTTATAACAAATCTGTCCCGAAAATATAAGCCCAGGAACAATATTGTCTTAAAAGTTTTTTTTTTTTTTTGGTCCCAATGTTGCTCTATTTTGTTTAAAAAACTAATATTTATCATTAAAAAATTGACGTTGATGGTAGTTAATTTTTTAACGAAAATGGGCAAAATTGCTAAATTTTGAAACTTCCAAGCAATATTGAGACAAAAAAAGCTTTCAAGGTAACATTACTCCTCAGAAAAAACTTCCAGGACAAATTTACTACTTAACCCTTAATTTTTTAGGTGGGGTTAATAAATTTTAAAATTTTCCTAGGTTTAGGGGAAACTATTGGAAATGACTTATATATAATAGCGACTATTATGATATATTTTACTCCGTAATCAATATGTGATATATCTTCACACACACAACAATTTAATAATTACTATTTAATATTAATTATTTAAGAAGGAAGTCATGGAGAGAGGGTGGATTAGCAGGAACTAAAATTTGTCCTGTAAGGTTTATAAAAACTGTGTATTATACATGTTTGCTTAAATACAACCCCTCATACTTAATTCCTAGCTAATTCCTACCAACGGGGTTGACACAAGTGGTAAACGGCTTCTGTCGCTTAAGCAAGGTCTTGAGTTCAAGCCTGGTGAATGTAGAAAAGCCTCATTGGGAGACTCTCCCACCATAGCCAAGTGTACGACGGTGGATCAGATCCGGATTATTAGTCTGGACCGGATGGGCAACCCGAAAAAAAAAAAAAAAAAACTCCTAGCTAATAATGAGGCTTGTAGCATTTCAAATATTTAAAAAAAAAAAATCCATTTTTCATTCCATTACTTTCACTTTTTTCCTTTATCATTAATCTTTCCAATTTATTATTATTATTTAGACCTGTCGTAGTGGGCCAGGGAATTAGAATTAAAACCAAACTATAAAAAAAAAAAATTGGTCCTATTTATAAGTCCAATTTCGGAAATAAATGAGATTGTGACAATTTTACCCATATTAATTGCACCCATAAAGATAAAGAGAGAAGAAACAATAAAAAAGTACCCAATCATAAATGAGGGCAAAGTTGAAAATTTACCCCATAATCTTTGTGTCAACTAACTTTTCTTGGTATGTGAGATTTGGTCAAAGTGGATTTATAAATAGGACCAAAGTGATATGTGATTTAGCATTTTTAGAATTCCTTTTCAGGATTTTTCCTATTATTTTCGCTTAAAGAATTATACAATCATTCTAAAAAACACACATGGTTTCGAGTCAAGAAATTAAATGACAGTTTCGTCATTATCCTTTTAATATTAGGTTTAGTCTTTTTTTGCTTTTTTAAAAAAGGAGAGGCCTAAAGTATAGCCCCTGAAAAAAAAAAAAAAACTTATCCTATACAGATTTCCAGCCAATCCCGCAATTGCCCCCACACTTACAACCTTATACCTATCAAAGACTACTTTAGCGAGGAGTTCACTTGCCTTCGACTCGTGTGAATCTTCACCTCCCATCTCCGATTAAGAAGCTCAAGAATGCTTCTTTGTTCTATATAGGTTTCAGGGACGTCTCCATATATATGCAGCCTTATATTATTTATGGTTTTTCCGTTGCCCCTTTCTTCTTCAACCTCCACCTCATAGCCCCTGAAAAAAAGAAAATAATAAAAAAACTTATCCTATACAGATTTCCAGCCAATCCCGCAATTGCCCCCACACTTACAACCTTATACCTATCAAAGACTACTTTAGCGAGGAGTTCACTTGCCTTCGACTCGTGTGAATCTTCACCTCCCATCTCCGATTAAGAAGCTCAAGAATGCTTCTATGTAGGTTTTAGGGAAGTCTCCATAAATATGCAGCCTTATTTATTTATTGTTTTTCCGTCGCCCCTTTCTTCTTCAAACCTCTTCCACCTCATATCATTTTATAGTTCACTTGCCTTCGACACTGATTTTTTTTTATTTTTTTAACAAATAAGGGCATTTTGTGTCTATACATGTGGACTCTGGCGTCAGTGTGACTCCACCACTAATTTACACCATAGCTTTGATTTTTGAACACCAATTAAGAACCCTATCTACCTCTATTTGCATCAATCCTTTTAACAATATGCCAAAACCATTTTATAGACCCTAGATGTCATTCTTGATCGTCAATTTTGACGCCCGATTACCACTTGAATCTTACTTAATTATAAGGTAAAGGTAAAGATACATCCAATGTCCTAAAGTATTTTGTGGTGTACTATACACTCTGAAATATTTTTTCTAGTACATCCAATACCCTAAAGTAGTTTGTTTGGTGCGTCGAGTACTCTAAACTATTTTTTTATGTATCCGATACCATAAAGTATTTTTTTCATATGTATCCAACAACCTAAATCATATGAATCTTTAAGAGAAAAATTGCACAAAAAAAGTACTTGAAGATGATGGATGCACCCGAAAAAAATATTTCATAGTGTTAGACGCATCACAAAATACTTCAGGACACAGGATACACCTAAAAAAATACTTTAGGGTGCTCAATACACCTTAACTCTATTTATAATGTGGAGAGAATAAATTTTTGACTTATACATGATAGCGACTATTATGTTATATTTTACTCCATCGTGGATAATCAATATGTGATATATCTTTACACACACACAACAATTTAATTATTACTATTTACACTACAAAAATTTTCGGATTTTGCTACGGAAAAATTCCGTAGCAAATTCCGTAGCAAAATCATTTTGCTACGGAAAAATATGGATTTTCCGTAGCAAAATGATTTTGCTACGGAATTTTTCCGTAGCAAAATCCTTCGTCGCAAATTGCGACGGACAAGGAAAATCCGTCGCAATTTGCGACGGAATTTCCTTTCCGTCGCAAATTTGCTACGGAATTTTTTCCGTTGCAAATTTGCTACGGAATTTTTTTCCGTAGCAATTTGCTACGGAAAATATTCCATAGCAAAATTCAAATTTGCTACGGAATTAAAATTCCGTAGCAATTTGCTACGGAAAATTTTCCTTAGCAAATTTGCTACGGAATTTTTTTCCGTAGCAAATTCTTTTTTTTAAAATTTATTTATTTTTTTCTTTATTATTTTAATTTTCTTATTTTTCCGTAGCAAACTTGAAATTTTGCAAATTTCCCCATATTTGATCATTTGCTACAGAAACAATTTCTTAGCAAGACTAATAATTATTTTTAAAGTTATTTTTTTTAATTTTAAAAAATTGAGTACAAAAAGTAGTTTACATAGAGAGTTTACATAGAGAAAACAAAATATAAATAATAAAATTGTGAACAATATGTAATTCTTTAGAAAAAAAAAGTCTAAACAGCAGCAGCAGTATTGTCACCCTTGTCCTTCATTAGGGACTGAAGTAGAATCTGCATATGCTTCATCATCTCCTGTGTTTGATGCACGAGTATGGTCATTCGCTTCCTAAAAAGAAATTATATAAACATTATAAAAATTATGAAATTAAAAAGAAAGGTACAAGATTCCGAGTTATTTATTTTTATTATTCATATGCCTTCACGATTTTAATACATGTAGATACTCTAGTTTAAGCCGATCCTAATATCTAGGAATTATAAAACAGAAAAGTAATTACAAAATTCAAATTCTATAATCTATTGATTGATTTAGGCCGATCCTAATATCTAGGATTATAAAAAGCATATTCTAATATCTAAAAATTATAAAAGGTATATCCTAATATCTAAGAATTATAAAAGGAAGATCCTAATATCTAGGAATTATAAAACAAAAAACAATTACAAAATTCATAGCAGTAACAATTTCCAAAGGACTGAAAATATAAAATGAGTCTATAGAAAAGAATAACAGCAAAACGGTACTAAAATGCATTTAGTTAGTAATGACAGATAAAAGGCTGCCTTGCATTTGATCTGATGAATTAGTAGGAAAGCTTCACTCTACCAATCAGATGCTTTGACGCCAACATTTTCAAGTTACAATTCAAAAACGTACTGCTCTAGAAATGATATGACCACAAACCTTGAACGCATGGAGGTCTGTGTTGAGTCGTTTAACTAGCTCATGGAAGAATTGGAGTTCATCTGAGGTTGTATGCAGCTCCTGTGTGCAACAAAAATTGAAAGGCAATTAAATAGTCTCAGGCAAGAAAGCAGGGATATGTCTTGGAATATAAACAACGTGGGAAAAATAAAATGCAAAACTATCGTTGACTCCAACAATTCATAGCTAGAACTCCACAAAAGGTGATTCACCACAAAATCAAATTTCAAGGTCGATATTCAATGGAATACTTAAACTACCCTTCATTTTCTTTCTTCTTCATCTGTTTTAATCTCTATTTAAACACCAGTTAACACTTTTACCATTCCTCAAATATATTACTCCCAATTAAAGTCTGCCCATGTATACATCACAAAACAATAAAACACTACACTGTTACACAGTGCACTTCAATTACCCTTCCATGTGCACTTAAACGAAGTGACATCAGTAAGACTTTGCACTTTGTTCACCTAAAATAAGCATTCCAAAGATATAATCTTTCTCTTTGCCACAAAAGAAAGACAAATGAAAATTTCCAGGATAGAGGCAAATGCAAGTGGAGATGATCAAAATAAGTAAAATATATAGTAAAGATTTTAAAGGAATACTGAAGATGCACACTACCGTAGGCAATGCTTAAGGTGGACCCAAAAGCCTTGCAAAAGACGTGTGAAGAATGGCAGCATCATACTGCATAAAGGATAATACAAGATCAGCCAGATCCATAAAGCTAGGAAAAGTCAGTGGCTCACATAGTAGTGTATTGTCAGATGAAGTTTGCAAATTAAATTGAGAAGAAGATACCACCCAATATAAACCAATCAAATATCATAGAATTAGCTTCTTTTGAAAACAGGACGCAGTAAATGGGAAAGGCATTTAACTGGAACGTGAGAAGAAATGGAGACAAATATAAGAAAGTGAAGTGCACTACACAAAACAGTTTCACGAACACGTGAGAATTACAGAATTTGTAACAGATAGATCGAATGAACTCTAAAGAGAGAAGTCACAGGTTAATAGAGCAGAGGGAGGACATTTCGGGTTCATGCCAAACAAGGCCATGCCCGGATGCCCCAACTTCATTCCCCACAAGATTCTAAATTCCGATAGAAAATATCCTAATTAAAATTTTGAAATGTTATAAGGTGCTGATACTTCAGGTGAATACGAATAAATATTAGCTAAAAAAGAATATTTATTTGGTTCTCACAAGTTGCTTCTCTGGTGCGCGTGGAAGCACATTTCTCAACTTAGCACGAATAGCTATGGGATCTGTCCCAGAGGCGACCTGTACGATAAGCACACGCAATTAGTCCAATGTTGTGAAATGCTGTCTGAAATCCTAAAAGATACATTGATATGGTTTCAGATTTTTTATAAAATAGATTAAGAAGATAATGAAGCAGGCTTGATTCAATGATTTATCGATTTTGTGTGGACGTTGAACGAAAACGAAGCAGTGAAGAAGAAAAAAGCAGAGACAGCAAACAAAGCCTGAACAATCAGATCAGATCTGTAACACACAAGTCTATCTCAAACACAACGAAAGCTAATAGATCAGAAGTATGAGAAGCAAACCGAAAAACTGGAGCAGGAGTGCCTATAAAATTGAATATATAATTCTCTTGCCTGGCCCTTTCATTCAGAAATCTTCATCAGCTCTGTCTTTCTCGGCCTATCTTTGTCTCTCTAAAAGGCGAATCAATCGACGGCGGAGGCAAAGACTGAAAGGGGCAGCGGTGGAGACTGGCTCGGCGGCGGCAGTGAGGAACGAACGGAGCGACTACGGCGACGGCGAGCACAGAGGGACAGAGGGAGGAGGTGAGCGCAGAGGGAGGAGAGGAAGAGACGGTGCGAGTAAAATGAAAGAGGAAGTGGAGAAGAGAAGGGGAGGAAGAAGGCACCGATTTTGTTAGGGTTTGAACTTTGGGAAAATGTGTTTAAGTTAAATGGAGGGAGCTGAGAAATTTTTGGAGGGAATAAGTAAATTTTGCTACGGAATCAAAAATCCGTAGCAAAATTTGCTACGGAAATAGAATCCGTAGCAAATTTTGCTACGGATTTTAAATTCCGTAGCAAAATTTTGCTACGGAAATAGAATCCGTAGCAAATTTTGCTACGGATTTGGAATTCCGTAGCAAAATTTTGCTACGGAATTGAAAATCCGTAGCAATTTGCTACGGATTCTATTTCCGTAGCAAAATCCGTCGCAAATTGCGACGGATTTTTTTCCGTAGCAAAATCCGTCGCAAATTGCGACGGATTTTTTTCCGTAGTAAAATTCCATAGCAAAACTTGATTTTTCTTGTAGTGTTAATATTAATTATTTAAGAAGGAAGTGATGGAGAGAGGGTGGATTAGCATGAACTAAAATCCAACCTATAAGGTTTATAAAGACTGTGTATTATACATGTTTGTTTAAATACAACCCCTCATACTTAATTCCTAGCTAATTCCTACCAACGGGGTTGGCATAAATGATAAACAGCTTGTATAACTTAAGTAAGGTTTCGAGTTCGAACCTGGTGAATGCAGAAAAGTCCCGTTGGGAGACTCTTCCACCATGCTAAGTGTGTGAAGCGGATCAGATCCGGATTAATCTGGACCAAATGGGCAACAAAAAAAAAACTCCTAGCTAATAATGAGGCTTGTAGCATTTCAAATATTTTTTTAAAAAAAAAAAATCCATTTTTCATTCCATTTTACTTTCACTTTTTTTCTTATCATTAATCTTTCCAATTTATTATTATTATTTAGACCTGTCGTAGTGGGCTAGGGAATTAGAATTAAAACCAAACCCAAAAAAAAAAAATTTGTGGAGTTAAAATGTCTCTGATAACTCCAAATAAAAGAATATAAGTACTCTAAGAGCTATGATAACAAAAATCTAATTAACAAATTTAGTGATCATCCAAGAGCAGAGACGGAGCTTCTCAAGGGTCAGGGTGCGCGTGCCACAAATATTGATAAAATTCTTCTTCAAAATTGAATTTTTTGTTATTTTTATGCCATGCATTAAATGTTATCTATTACTGCTATTATTGTTATTGTTCCTTTTTATTGGACAACTAATGCAGTTTTTAAAATAAAAAAAAGAAGGGGTTCCTGTTATTTCTAATGTATTGAGTAGGTAGAAATTGAATATACAAGAAACATAATAGCATAACAAGAATATGTTTTATGAGACACTCTGTTAATTAGAAAGTTAGCCATTAGAATGCTTCCCCCACAAATTTTGTGGTAAACCGAACTTAATTAATAATGCATTCATCATTTCTTTCAATGTCTGTTTTTCATCTAATATGCAATATTCAACCATAACAATGCTATAAATATTTCATATAATTTGGTAGTGATGCATACCCCAACTAAAAATATTTATCATTTTTTGGTATCTAAATAGAACTACCAACACTTATATTTAATAATTATACATACTAATAATAACAAACTTTAATTCACCTTAATATTTGGAATTAAATTTGGTAGATTTATTAGTCACCAAAGAGGTCAATTCTTTATGAATTGTTTAATTCCTAATACTATGATAAGTAATTGTTGTTTCTAATATATTGAGTAGGTAGAAATTGAATATACAATAAACATAATAGCATAACAAGAATTTGTTTTATTAAAATAGAACATATAGAGAGCATACAATAAGTCTGTATAATAAAGAAAAGTTTAAAACGAACTCACAAGACTGCGATATGGAATGGAAAAATACAGAAATCTGGGCCCAACTTTCGTTGTGTCTTTAAGACAATTTTGCTCCTTCAATATAGATGCCGAAGGTTTTCTGAGCAATTGCCTCCCAGGATAGAGCAGATTACTCGTCTCCAGAAAGATGGCTTTGTCTGTCTGAAGCCCAAGCGAATCCAACGAGCCTGCTTTTGGAACGCACAGAATGTATATGCAGAATGCAGAGAGAGAGAGAGAGAGAGAGAGAGTATGTTGAAAAACGTAA
The DNA here is from genome assembly GCA_034222035.1 of Acacia crassicarpa. Classification (NCBI taxonomy): domain Eukaryota; kingdom Viridiplantae; phylum Streptophyta; class Magnoliopsida; order Fabales; family Fabaceae; genus Acacia; species Acacia crassicarpa. The sequence goes on along the minus strand of JAWXYG010000006.1, from coordinate 46,201,931 downwards.
TCTAATCTATGACTAGGGCGCCCTATTTATAGACTCTGGAAAAACACGATCAGATGGACATGTCTGCTGCTGCGAACTGGTGTGTTGTGCAAACAGACGCACCAGAACGGAACAAACAGAGGCGACCCGCGTCTGTTCACAGCGAACTGGTGCGTCTCACAAACAGACGCACCAGAACAGAGCGACCGAATGGATCGCAATACGCAGCCGCTAGTTGGAAAAGTTGGAGAGGTACAACGAGATTTTTTTTAACGTTCGGAAATTCAAAAAATTATTAAATAAAAAATTATTTTTTAATCCAAAAAATAATTTAATAAAAATTAAATTTTTTATTTCACAGTGTGGACGGGACCGGACCGGGCGGGCGTGTGGTGGACCAAGGATCATCTAAATCCTCACCCTTCCACAAAAGTGGGTTGGCCCAAGGGCCCAATTAGTAGGAACCAAGTTGGAGATTATATACCCTCCAACTTCTCTTCAACTAAGCAATGTGGAACTATTCTCTCACACACACATTCCTTCTTACTTTTTCTCTTCTTTTCCATCCTTCTTCTTATTCATAACCCATGGGATTTTATCGTAAAATTCCAACAATTCCAACAAAAAATATCTTTTACAACCACAAAAAAGTATATTTCTAGATTTCACATCTAATTAAATTGTAGAAATATGATGATCTACTCGATGAATTTTGAAGGGAAAAAAACCGTCAGATTAACATTTTATTTGACCCTCATTTTCTAGTCATGGCCCCCCCCCCCAAAAAAAATGTACTAACTATTTAATATAAAATAGATTTTTTTTATATAAAATTTATACATTTAATTTGTCTTAAAAAGTTATACATTTGGTATTTTTTTTTCTTAATTAGTTAATGGGTATATATTTACCCCCAAATATTTTTCCCATCATCTGCCACTGTGACTAGGAGGATGCGTGATGTATGTGCTCACTCTTGCTCATTCTTCTGATAGTAATGAATAATTACTTAAATCCGATTACATGATAAGCATAGCATATATATTTTTTTAATTTTAAATTTTTATCATAAAAAGAGAATGTTTTTTAGGTCAACCAATGGAGCTCTCATCATCATCTGTGGACGTATTGATTAAGAACTTCTTTTTTTTTTTTTTGTTCAATTAAGAACTTCTCAATGACAGTCGTGAAAGAGTGTATATGTTTGTATTCATACAGAACATGAATCAATGCATATAAAAGAATAACCAAGAGACATTAGACACTGTGGAAAGAGTTTTGACTACTCCGATAAGTATGAGGCAGGTCTTAAGTTTAAGTTCTTGTAAATATTAAAAATAGTTTTGGGAAAGTTATCCTCAGTTGAGCACAACAACATAGTCAAATGCTCATATCAATATATATATATATATATATATATATATATAATATCGAAGGGATGCATGCATATTGTCGATGAGTAGAGAGTGATGAGCATACTCGGTCTCAATCTGCGGGGTATTAATGTAAAGATAAAAGTAATGAAAACGAAAGAGGCATTTATGGGGAAGATGAAATGTACCAGAGAGAGAGAGGGGCAGTAAAAGTAAGATAGAGAAGGAGCTGTCACTTTCATGCCAGTTGGAAGGGCATACCAAATAAGGAAAGTCATTGACCCTTTTCCAAATATGGATATCCAATTCATTTTTGATTCTGCCACTCTGCCTCCATCTTTACTTCCCCTCCCCTAAGTTACGTACACTTCCCCTCTCTCTTCTTCACTTCCACTTTTACTTTCCTCCCACTTCTCACTCAACTCAATCCCAAAAAAAAAGTGATTCCAATTTGCAAAATTCCATATTGGTTCATTGTCTTAAAATGGAATTTCAAAATATTAGTGTTTTTTCAAAATATTCATGGGACATTTTTGGTAGAGAAAATACATTTGTTATATGAAAATTTAAGCTTGACAATTTTTTTTTTTTACATATATACGTCTGGGTGTGTGTGGAGGTCAAGCTTTGTATGCAACCTGGATAAAAGTAAAATAAAACAAGTTTTATTCCACTAGAAGAGAAATAAAAATAGAACAAAATGAGAAAAAAAAATACACAAATATTATTTCCTTTTTCGGCATTCTCACTCACTAGGTGGAAGTGATGCTAAACAAGGCCTAAATAATGACTCCATTTTAATCTGAACTACTCTGTTTAGGTTTAGGAGCACTTAAAATAAAACTGATCCAGATAACTAGTTTTTCCAAAGGAGAAAGCCAGATTCCAAGTGTTCCAAAACTGCCTGATGCATCTGAACAAGCCATGCCCCCAATACAGAGTCATAATAATTTCCTGGTGATCTAAAACTCGTGTAAAGTGGTGCAGAAATTAAAGCCACCAATAAGTAAGTGGATAATTTATCCTTAACAGCTAAAGTGGTCCAATGAGCCAGACAAGAGCATCAATGTGTTTCCCAAATAGGTATAAAGTAAATACTGAGTCCCCTCGTGCTATGTTATAACTACTAAGGAAAGAATCGGGTTCCGAGTTTGTCAATTTGAAGCATGCAATGAAATTCTAAAGCATATTCAGATTATAATTATTATTATTATATCATATCTTCCAACTAGATTCATTTTTTTTTATATATATATTTTCTATCTTATAGAATTAGATTTAGAAAGTGTTTTATTTGTTGTCTAAAGCCTCAAGCTATCATATTGCATGGCGGTGACCCACAACAGTGACAAACGGATGAACTCAAGTATGAACTTCATGCTAACTATTACAAATTTAAACCACATAAAATCTATGAATCTTTAATTTATCACATTGATTACATTTGCTTTCAACAAATAATTCAATTAATAAATAAAATAACAAAAAGTAATTAACTAATGTGTGTTTGTAAAACTATGGTTTTGCACCCTAAAATAAGGAACGTAATCCCTGCTCGTTCTTCAAGATACTAAGTGGGACTGTTGAAAAAAATTATATTAAAAAAAAAAAGAGAAAGAGAGAGAGATTTGGACTGTTAAATGAGATCTAATGGCCAGATCTCTCCCCCAAGACGAGCAACATGTTCCCCAAAATCAGGGTTTTGGCTCTAAAATAGCTTATAGTGTTTGACAAACTTTTTATAAAACCATGGTTCTGCCTCCGAAGCACTTTTAAAAAAAAAAAAAAAAAACCAAACAGTCAGTAATAGACCTACACCATTTCCAAAGTCTGGTTTACATTCATATTATGCTTGAGTAAATGAGGACAATTTAGTATGCTAGACTAAACAATACTTGAATAAACTTGATGAAGTTCTAATGTCATTTACTCAAGCATAATATGAAAAACATCAGAGACAAATAAATTTCTTAGTGTTATTTTGTCCTCATTCAGCTAATAATTTTTCATGCACCGATAGAATTAAATTAAATTGGGAAAGCAACCAAATACTAATAATAAAATTGATTCAGGAAATAGTGTTAGTCTAGTATGAAATAGTTAAATAATAATTGTTAATTGGCCAAATATATCCTCAATATAAAAATGTAGGCCATTTTTCCAAAATATTAAGTTAAGGATTAATTGAGATCCTTCCAAGGTTTTGAAACCCGGACCAGTCACTGAATTGGTGGATATACTGGGTTAAGGATTAGTAGGTCAGAGCGAAGTCAAACCGATATTAATTAAAAAATATAATATAATTAAATAGATAAAAATATCCATTCTTAATAATACAAAATATTTTGTGGTTAGTATTAATATCAAGCCCAAATCCACTACTAGGCCCAATATCCATTTCACTCCCTACCCTCAATTTCCCCACCTGTTAGTAATAACTTAGAAAAAATTTAAAGAAGAAAATGTGAATATCTCCCTCCAACTTTTTTTTTTTTGGGTATGAAGATCTCCCTCCACTAGTGCAAAAAAGGCTTTCAAGACCGCCTCATTTAGAGCGGACTATCGACGCCCTGATTTTAAATGTATGACTGGTGACAGTTTTGTAAATATAAAGAATTTTAAAGGTATGACCGGTGACAATTTTGTAAATATAAAGAATTTCTTGAACTGGATCCTTTACCGATGGGTCTTAAATATATTATTCAGACCGTTTAAAAAAACAAACGGTCTTAAAAATGTTATTAAAAAAATAGAAATATCAAATTTCTTTATAGAGAAATCTCGAACAGGCCGACTTATATTTTCTGCGGTCCAAAATAATAAGGAAAAAATTAAATAAAAACTTTTAAGACCGGATATATATAGCAGGAGGTATTAAAGATTATATTTTTAAGACCGGACATAAATCGTGCCCGGTAGTAAATCGTTTATTACTTATAAGACCAGAGTTTAACAAAGGACGGTCTTAAAACTTAACCTTTAAGACCATCGTTGTTGTTCATCCGATCTTAAAAATAAAGCGCTAAATATATCTTCGCGCGAAACGTTACCTTACGACTTACATTGTCCCTCTGAACTCTGAAACATCTCTTCTTGTTGTGAAACCACTCTTCCTGTTGCATTACCACTCTTCCTCGCCCACATACCATTAGCCTCTGTTACTCTCTCATTTGCTTAGGCATTCCTCTCTTACTGTCTCGAAAATGAACGGTGAAAACGATTCCATTCGTGTTCCGGGAACGCCAGTTACTGGTGTGAGTCCGAACGAACCCTCTTCATCTGACAATGTGCCTCGTAACCACCGTGCACGTCGTGGTAGAAGAGGCACACGAATGATGGATGTAACCCTAAGTCGGACTTCTGGGTCAAGGCTCGAGATTCAGTTTAATGAAAAGTTGCAACCTTTCGGTCCTAATAAAAGCAAATATAATAGTTTTGTCGGCTATCTTGCACGCAGCAACGTTAGCATCTTGACTGATGAGTGGAAAAATGTGGACTTTGACACAGTAAAGCAACCTATTTGGGACACTATCTGGCTTACATACACTGTCCCTGACTTTGAGGAGTTGAAAGACAAGATATTGTCTTATTGTGCTGATCGGTGGAGGAAGTTTAAGACCTCTCGCTAACACGTATATTTTTGCCGAGGTTCCGCCTGGCAAACTTCCTTGGGACCAGTACACATTTATTGATGAACGAATTTGGCGACAATTTGTTCTGCTGCGGACCACTCCTGAAGCTCTGGTGAGTCTATATTTAGTTTTGTTTGCCCTTTTGTTTGCTTATATAACCTGTGCGGATATGTGAATGTTATTGTGTTCATCTAATCATGTTAGTTAAATTGTTTGATGTGTGAATAGAAGTATACATTTCCTACCTTTGTCTATGCAAGTCTGATATGTAAACCCTGAAAAGATAAAATACTAAGGAGGTAATTGTGTAATGGTTTGTCTTGCAAAGAAGGAAATGAATAGTCTTAAAAGATGGAAACTTTATATACTCAATTGTTACTATCTAATGTGGACTAATGATCCCACTGGATGCCTTAAAAAGAATCAAGTTTGTATTATTCTGTAAGCATAATTCTCTTTTGTTTCTTAACCTATCTACCTAGCAATACAAAACATAGCTCCAATTTCTTCTACAACTCTATATCTTCCTTAAATAAAATGTTGAAACTTGATGAAGTGAATTTGACTAGTGTTTGAGGTTCATATCAATCAGAAGTTCTCTAATTTCTGTTAGTGAGATGGCTGAAATTCATAATTAATAGTTGTTTTCAATTCTGATTCACAGGAAAGAAGGAAAAAGCACAAGAGATATGGAGAAAGAATGATTGCCCGCATAAGGCTTCTCGAGGCGGATATGAAAAGGATGAAAAAGAATTGATGGCAGCCAAGTGGAAGAGATTGGAAGATGAAGCAGAATCTAATCCTTCTACGACACATGGTCCGCCATCTCCAATACATCGCGAGGAGTTATGGCTGCACATTTGGCAAAAGCCAAGTGGCGCCTACACGAGTGAACAAACTCGTGTAGTTGCTGAAAGAATTGTAAGTATCGTTATTATTGTTATTTTTAGTTATTAAACATGTTTTATTACTAAGCTTCTCATTATCTGTACCTTACAGGAAGATCTTAAAAAGAAAGAAGCAGAGGGATCTTTTGTGTCGGCCGGGAGGAGTGATGTTCTAATTGTTGCGACCGGAAAACTAGACCATGGTGGGTGTGTAAGGGGGATTGGAGGACGGGTAGGCTTGAAGGAATACTTTGGTTCATCCACCAAACGCCATAGACAAAGTATGGTTACCCGGGAGGAGATGGAACAAACAGTGGCCAAATTAAATGAGGAAGCAGCGGCTAAAGAAGTAAGGTATCAATCCGATATGAGCCAATTGAGGGAGGAACTGAATCAGATAAGGCTGCTTTTGAGCTCTCATCCAGAGACCAGTATTCCCATCACACATTCACCTGCAACTGTGCAGCAGAGCACTAGAGGGAGCTGCATTGTTGGACAGTCAAAGCAACCTTGTGACCTTTATGTGGAGGATTCTGATCATCATGATATACTACTATTGGTTGCAAAAGGGACTGTCCACAACTTATTGAGATCAACTGTACACCACCAACAAATGTCTGATGATGAAGTTAGAGTGTCAGTTGAAAAGATGATCATTGATGCACCTCTCCCTCTCTCAACTGATGAGCTGAAGCTTGTGAGTGATGTCAAGGGAACCTTCATCTCTTGGCCAGTGAAGCTTATACATGTCTCTACTCCTCCTGAAGCTTCAACCCCTCGTGCTCAAGCTCAATCCCCTCCTCAAGCTCAATCCCCTACTGCTAAGTTGACTGGTCTGTCAATGAAGTAGTAGGCATCCCTCATCCTCTACCAGTCCAAGTTGACACCGTTAATATTGAGTCCTTACTGCTTCCTAGACAGGAGCTTACTGATGCAATTGTTCAAATTTTTATGAAGTAAGTATATTCTTCAATAAGTACATAATTTAAATGTATTGTTTAGACATACATACATATATACTAATTCCCTTATCGATGTAATTATTGTAGGTTCTTATATCAAGAATTGGAGAATAAGGGTAGGAGCAACGATTTTGGATTCTTGTGCCTTGTGTATTCAAGTCAAACAACCTTGCAGGAGAGACATGAGTACATATCAAGGAGGTTGTGTCAAGTGAGAAGAAAAGTGTACTTTTTGCCATTCTTCCACAGGTACATATCACAAATATTGTTTGCAATTCACTTAATTATGCTACAAATATCACTGAGTATACTTTACTGCTGTGAATTTTCAGCCGCCACTGGCAGTTGGTCCTCATGTGCATGGAAGAAAATAAAGTTATCTTCTTATGCTCCACTCACAGTGAGCCAGTGCCTGCGTTGACGAAGACGATCAACGAGTAAGCATGTCATTTTGATTCTCTTGTCTGAAATTTCTGCTGTGAATTTTCAATGAACATTGATAAATATGCATTTTTGATGATAGTGCCATGAGGACCTTCCAAATCGACGCACTCAACAGGCATACTTATCAGGTCAAAGAGACTAAATGGCTCAAACCACAGGTTGGTATTATATTTGTACACTTGGCACACTGCCTTGTGAACTTGGTCAGTAAGATATATATTACTTATATATATTTCTTGTTATTTTTAGACTCGTTGGAAACCACCGGCGTCCAACTTATGTGGCCAGTACGTCATGAAACACATGTATGATATTATTACTAAAGGAAATACTAAATTATTTTTAAAGGTAAATATTTGATGTTACATATTATGCACGCAAGTTAATTCAGTTTCTGGCTTAATGTTGCATATGAAATATGGACGCAAGTTAATTCAGTTTCTGTCTTTGATGTTACAGATGTTTCACTGCCCTGATCTCTTTTCGGATGCTGAACTCGAGCACATATACAATTTGTTTTGTGAATAATTGTATGACCTAATCTTAAAGTCAGGACAATAATTAATGATGTCCTATATTCATTTGTAAATATATCCTGTAGAAACAATAATCTTATGTGAATTTGTTTATTTTTTTCGAACAATTCATTTGTAAATATACACAGGCAATGTAAAATTCAATAGATAAATTTGTTTAATTTTTCGAACAATTTTCTTATGTCCATTTTGAGTTTCTGAATGTATTGGGTGGTGGTCTGTAGCTATTTAGTGCTTGAAATTTGAGGTTCAGGATGTTGTAAATAAGCAAGAGTTCGCGACTTTAGAACCGTATATTGTAAACTTCTGGTCCTACAAGTGTTCAGCTTAAATAATATGAGACTTTTAGGACCGCATATTTTAAACTTCCAGTCCTAAAAGTATTCGGTCTAAATGATATAAGACTTTTAGGATCACATATTTTAAACTTCCGGTCCTAAAAGTATTCGGTCTAAATAATATGAGACTTTTAGGACCGTATATTGTAAACTTCCGGTCCTAAAAGTATTCGAGACTTTTAGGACCTTCTATTTTTTTTACTGTCCGCTCCTAATAGTCTTCCTTTAAATAGTTGACTCGCTTTTCAGACAAATCATTAAGGTTCAAGGCAACCGAGGTTCTGGCATTCTGCTCAAGCTAGGTCCTTCATTGTAGTCAATTTTACCTCTCTTGATTTAGATTATCGGTTTCCCTTTTCTTTGTCTCTTTTCTTTTTGTCGGAAAAAGATGGGAGATATTGAAAAGGACACTTTGTTTCTAATCAGGGCGAGGTAAAACCGACGACAACGACGGTCCAACCTTGAGAAGAATTGTCACTGTGTTTGTTTTTATTCTAATAAGGTAAATGATGTTTTTTGTTTCTAATCATATGCAGATTTCTTTGAAAACTTTAAGGCTTTAACTATATATATTATTCCTTCTATGTTCATAAACAATGTAATTGACTATGAAGTTTGTTCTTATTTTATTTTTGTGGCAGTATCCAATCGAAAGGGGCATGTTATAAAAGAGAATATTACGTTGTTGGGTGGGAATCAAATGAAGGCATGGTGAATATTATTATTTTGGGCGCATGTATGTTGTATTTGTAACTTATTGTATTTGTAAGTTATCTTATTGTATGAATTAATTTAGGTGTTGTAGATATAGTATAATCATTAATTAAGAGGCCAAATAACTCATGGTGAATAATATTTGTATTCTTTTTCCCATTCAATTTATTCAAATAATTGTTCATAGCTTGTAGCTTAAAGTATCGACTTTTATGTACTGGATTGGATAGTGGATTTGTGTGTGTGTATATATATATATAGTAGCAGAAACAATAGTAGGGAAAAATTCGAGAAAATTTAGATTGAAAATAAATAAGCCAGTCTTATATGTTTAATTTTAAGACCGAATGTAATTATATGTCCGGTCTTAAAGGTCATATTAAGCCGGTCTTAAAAGTTGATCTTTTAAGACCGTTATGTTATATTTAGACGTCCGATCTTAAATTTAAATTTTTAAGACTGGAGGTAATTATCATCCAGTCTTGAAAGTCAGTTTTTTAAGACCGTGTATAATTAGTCGTCTGGTCCTAGAAGCTGTTATTTTATGGAGCGTATGTGTTCTGTCCGGTCTTAAAAGTTCAATATTTTAAGAGCGGCCTATTTTAGGCCGGTTTTAAAAGTTGAGTTTTAAGACCGAACAAGAACTATTTCAGGTTCATTTAGTACAACTTTTAAGACCCAATGTTTTAAATGTCCGGTCTAAAAGATTTTCTTTAAGACCGGTTTATGTCCAGTCTTATATGGTAGACTTTTAATACCGGCTGGAACAAGACTGGTTGCTCGTCCAGTCTTACGAGCCTCTTTTGTCCGGTCTTAAAAGCTTTTTTTGCATTAGTGCTCTAATTATTATTGCTAACCTACTTCTTTACTTTTGTCACACTCACATCACATCACCCCTCATCTCCCTTTCAAGCCTCTTCTCCTTCCACAGCCTCTCATCTGTATGACACATCGTCACAACTCACAAGGTCCCTCCTTCTTCTCCTTCTTCAACCTCACCTACTTCACTTTGCTCTTTAGATCTCTCTCACTCTTTCCTTCTTGTTCCGTGTCTCGATATCCCATAGAGAAGGTCGAACCAAAGAGAAGCTTAAAGAAGCTTGGAATCCACACTGCACCAGAGAGCTTCAACTAGATCGTTGCTCCTCCTTCGGCTTCCATAGTACCATCATCAGCATCGATATGCATGGAGAAGCACTTTAGATCTCTCTCTCTCCTCCTTCTCATTCTTCACTTTTTTGTCTCTTTCTCTCACTATGACTCGGCCAACTCAGCCAGTTTAGGTGGAGTTGACACCGGGTCGACTCATTACCCCGGTTCAGCCCCTAACTCATACAGGCTTTCCAGCTAGTTCGTCGGTTTCCGGTCTCAACCGCCCGATCTAATCCAAGTTTCAAAACCTTGGATCCTTCAATAACATCAAAGTCACTAGAGTAGGACACCTGGCAAAAAAAAAAAAAAGGTATAGAGCGGGCCAAAGCAGAGCCATAAATTTTGCAGTTTTTATTTTTGAGGAATAAAAACTTGTAACAAAGACATGATACAAACCCCGTTCGTATGCAACATCTAGCATGCATCGAAATAGATTTAAAAGCTTTGCTCAACTTATTTATCCTCTTTATAAATTATTCACAACCATCACTCCAAAACCATAAAAAGGCACGTGTCTGGAAACTATTGGAAAAGGATGGGGGAAAACATCAGATCTTATCAGAACATAAATAGTACTGTTTTTTCACGAGAACCACATTCAAAAGTTACCTTGCTTAATGTGAATGAGAAATTGAGGTTCTTGAGTTTGAGATGTGAGAGGCAGCAACTGAAGTTTTGTAGTTGAAATATAGAGAGAGAAAATAAGTAAACAAGATCGAAACATATTATTGTTCATACTAATGTCAAGTCCTAAATTTCTAACCACATCAGGAGAAAGATTTACCTGTATTACTTTACGATCGCCACCACTATATTGCGTTTGATAAAAGCACAGATTAAGACACCACCAAAACTTCTCCAAGTACAGACTTCTTCTTAGATTTTTATATATGATTCATCAAAACAAAAGTAGAAACAGTATATGTAACACCCTTACCAGCCTCATTCTTCCGAGTGGCGGATAGAGGGATTCCCTTTTAATATTTACCACATATCATTTAATTACTATTCATTTACATGCATCAGAGTTTTATCGCGGCAGAGCATTCCTGGTTGGATCTCATACAATACTGGTATAATTTTAAAGTAAGTAACAAAATATAGTCCCTGGAGGGTTAAATATATAGTCATCCACCGGTGCCTACGAGGCCAAAAGAATATACAGTTATCCCAACACAAAAATTAAATCAAAAATAAGTCTTCCTCTGCCACCTTCAACTCCAACTACTCTTGCCCAGCGGTCTTACCCTTCTCTCCAGATACAACCCTCGTAGTACTTTCTAAAGCTTTACAAAAATCTGGGATTCATAAATGGATCTCAGAATAACCATTAATCTCATATGTAATGTGTAAACAGTGTATGCATGCAACCATAATTAGGAAAACACCAAACAGTAGCATTCAGTAACAAACGTGTAGTAACACAAATACAACATACCAAGTGTACTGTGTTAACTGCGGAAGGACTACATGTCCTAGAAACAAACGCAGGACTGCTCAACAAAGCAAGCCCTGGATCCATAGCGCTAGGAAAAACATAGTAGTCGGGCTTTGAACCCAGACCACACTGAATGCATACAAACGCATGTCCCTTTTCAGGAGACACGGGTCCACAATCATGGAAAAACAAACATACAAGGCAACACAAGACATATGAGGGTTAGAGTTACTATCTAGTAGTTGACCAAAATTTGTCGGTATATTTTCCCCTGGATACACGAAAAATCAAAGTGACCCTAAAATAATCAAAATATAATTATAAGTGACTCTTCTAAAATATTTATTTAGTGACTAAAAAAAAATAAGCCTCCCTCAATGATCTTTAAGTTCTTGTACCAAAGCTTTGCTTTGAATACATGGAAGGCATTAATTATTCCAACAATGAACCAGTTTCCTCACGTAGCCGGTCAAACTCATGCAACAAGTTTCTATTTGTATTCAATCATCTCTTTTTTTCTTCCATCGTATTAGTCTTTCTAGCCAGACCTTACCTTACATCATAAGTTGATTTTCATTCAATCATTTTGATTCATTAATCAACCCATCTCACAAAATATTACCATTTCCATCTTGGCAACAATGAATTTATAAGGTAGTTAGAACCATGACTTACTTACTATAAGTATTCCACCAACTCAAAAAAAAGAACTTGATTCCAGAGTTCCTTCTCCCTTCTTTTCGTCCTTCATCTTCACAGAACATGGAAGGAGTTTTCCTTCAAAATCTCCACTTAAGAAAACGAAAGTAGAAGAAGGTGGAATATGTAATTAAAGTCCTTACCTTCCTTTGGAACGTGTCGTTTGGCTCGCCTTATGCCTTCTTATTAATCTTTAATTACTTTCTTCTCTTCTTCTCAATGCGTCTGCTCGACCCAAAACAAGGAGTTGAGTTCCCTTTAAATAAATCTCCAAAGTCGGTTCACTGGCCCCCCTAGATTGTTCTTCATAATTCTAGAGAAATCTGAGGGAATATTTTATTTTATTTCATTTTCCTGATCTCACCTTCTCTCGGCCGGTGGTTTGAGAAACTCAAAAAAAAAAAAAAAACAGTTCTTCATTCTGCGTCTGGGTTAGCATGGGAATCGACGAGCAGGGAGAGCTCGTCCGTACGGACGAGCTCCCAGCCATCAGATCTCAGATCTAATGGCTCAGATTTTTTATTTTTTATTTTCGTTTTTATTTTTTTCTACATGAAAAAATTATTTTTTCAAAAAATGTTTGTTGAAAGATTATCTCTATTTTAAATCCTCTACCCATTAAAATTATTTTGGATAAAAAATATAAAAGTAAAAAAAATCAAATCTGGACCGTCCACAGGTCTGGACGGTCCAGAGCTCGTCCCACGGACAAGCTCTGAAACTGGTTCGTTAGCATGGGAGAGGGATTTATTATATATATATATATATATATATATATATATATATATATATTTTATTTTTATTTGACCTTGCCTTTCTCCACGTGACTCTACTGCTTCCCTCATTAATGATAATTGTCACTTCACTCACATCCTCCACCCGGTGGTTCAATGGAGTGTTAAATTCCCTTCTTCTTTTTTTTTTTTTTTTCTTTTCCTTATCCTATTTTGCTTCTTCTTTTTGCTCAAGCTATTTTGCTTCTTCCACACGTACAGATACTTAACGAAGCATTAGAAGAAAAGTATGTCCATCTCTTGCCCCCACGTGATCATGTTTTTCTCTCCTTCATTAATGCTACATTGTCCAATCAATAATATATATATATATATATTTTTTTTCATTTACTCCACACTACTACAAAAAATGGTTTTCGCGTCCCAAAAAGACGTCCTTTTTTTAAAAAATGAAGTAAAAACAAAGGCGGTGGCATTCTTATAATTAAAAGTTGACTTTTGACGTCTAAGTTTAAAAATTAGACTCCAAAAGTCTCGCAAGAGCCACCTTTGGAGTTTAAGTTTGGAACTTAGACTCCAAAAATCATGTCAGAGAGACACTTCTGGAGTCTAAGTTTTAAACTTGGACTCCAAAAGTCATGCTTTTGGAGTCTAAATTTTAAAGTTAGACTCCAAAAGTCATCTCATACAGCAGAAAAGAAGGTCACGTCGTGCAGCAGGGGTCGCATCGTGTAGCAGGGGAGGGTCACATCGTGTAGCAGGGGTTATGTGTGGGGCACGCGAGAGACACTTTTGGAGTCTAAGTCTTAAACTTTGACTCCAAAAGCATGACTTTTGGAGTCCAAGTTTAAGACTTAGACTCCAAAAGTGATTAAAAAAAAATGCGGTAAACGAAAATCCTATCAGGAAAAACTATCACTTTTCACGTGTTTGTGGGGCCTGGCACTTTAGGAGTCTAAGTTTGAAACTTAGACTCCAAAAGTCCTCTTTTTCTTCCCCCATTTCATTTCATTTCATTTCAATCTGTCTTCCTTCTCTACTCTACACCTTCATTTTAGATGCTGCCTGAGACCTTCATCGTCGGCCCTCCTCCGTCATTGCCCCTCCTTCGCCGTCCTCCCTTCACCATTAGCGTGGTTCGTGCTCGTCTTCCTCCTCATCTTTTTTCGTCAACCATCGTGCGTCTTCCTCGTCATCTTTTTCCGGCAATGCAAGCCTCTCTGTCTTCTTTTACTGAAATCAAACTCATATCTGAGCTAATGAAGGAGGACGATGGCGAAGGTGAGCATAAACACGGATCTATAGATTTTTTTTTCTTAATTTTGAGTTGCTCTTGTTATTTTTCAAAAATACGAACTCAGATCTGTGTTCCTAAAGCTTTCAATGTGCTATAGATGATAGGTCCGGTGATGTTTTATTTATTGCGTTCTGGATATTTTCTAGATCTAAAATTTCTTACAGCTGTTTATTGTGTTCTGGATTTTTTTGAGATATGAAATTTCTCAGATTTGTTTATTGCGTTCTGGAATTTTTTTTTTCAGATCTTAAACTTCATAGATATGTTTATTGCGTTCTGGAGTTTTTTCGTTCTAGATTTTTTTGCAGATCTCAAACTTCTCGGATTTGTGTTTAACGCCATCACCGTCCCCATCTAATTTATTTTTTTTTTCAAAAAAAAAATACTTATGGCGTCTAAGAAATATTTAGACTCTGTAAGTCTCAACTTTTGGCGTCTAAGAAATATTTAGACTACGTAAGTCTTCGCTTTTTGCGCCTCCCAGATAGACATCCCCTTGGAAAAGGACTCCAAAAGTATAAAAAAATAGGACTCTGTATCCCTGTTTTGTAGTAGTGCCATCTCTTGACCGACCATAATGGGAAAATATTGGAATATATATATATATATATATATATGTATATATATAATATTTTTGAATTCAATCCTCCATTGTTCCCCATGCGCCTCTGTTTCCTTAAGTCCCTCGTGCGCCTCTGCTACTAGTTGAAAAATTATTATATTCCATTAACTAATTTACATGAAAATTGAGGATGTTACAATATATGCACAATAATACTAGCAAGAAAAGATGAATAACAATTTTTTTTTTTTTTGGAGATGTAGCTTATATATAGAAATTTCAAAAACAAACTCGATCAGAAAATAGAGAACATGGGAACATATATAGTAAACATAGAAACTGGAAACGTTTTAGAAAATGAGAAGTTTGATTTGAATACCGAGAAGAAGAGGGTGGATAGACACACAGACAGGCGCGGACCCACACTAGTATCTATGTGGGCAAGTGTAGACATAAAAAATTTAAAAAATACATATATTGTGAAGGACTTTTATTACAATTTGGCTGGTTGTAGTAGTTGGTTATTACTTTCCCTATCTATCTACAAATCCCGGGTTCGAACTGAACATCCTCATTTATCCTCTCTGTTTTTTTTTTCAATTTCATTATTCTCACTTCTCACTCCTCAACGATCCGGCGATCCGTCCTCCAAATCATGCAGCTAAGACTCCAAATCGTTCCGCGTCTCCACACTTGATCGAGCTCGTCATTGGACGCCTTCCTTCGTTATTAGCTCTGAGTGGTTGTTCTCCGGCAGCGGCAGGTATTGAAGAAGGTTCGAACCCTAAGGCTTCGTCTTCTCCCAATTTGGTAAGATTGACTTGTTCAATTGGGCTTTGAATCTAGGTTTGAATTTGTTCCCCGCGTTATCTGTTCTCTGCGTGGTTGTCAACCCGTTGTCGGATGCCGTTGCACCATTTTCTTGCTCTGTTATATTTTTTTCATTTTAATTTGGCTTTGGACCTAGTAAAATTATCTTTTGGATATTGACACAATTGAATCTGGAAATATTTACAGATTGAGTATAATGTTTTTTTACAACTTTCATTACTAGTTTTTTGCTTGAATGATGGGTAATTGGCTATCATACTTCTGCCCTCTTCATCTTGATTACTAGCGACTTATATGCTTTGGATTGTGTTATTGTGCAATGTTGTGTATCAGCGTTATGTTTGATAATCTCTTTATATCATCATCAATTTAGAAAATTTTCAAGGTATTTTTGATGCATCTGGTAAATGACTTTGGCCCGAGTGAAGCTTGAGTTTAAATCATTTCCTACTACTTACTAGTCTGTGAATCTAGAAGCTATCAACAGAAGCAATCAATTGCACACCTTAATCACACTAGGAAATGTTCTTCACGATCATAAATTGCAAGATGAAATTGGAAGATTATAAATTGTAAGAGTGTTATATTGTCTTTCTTTAGTGGCTGGGAGGATTTGCCTGAATCAATTGGCTGACTAAGTCTTCTTCGTTGAAGTATCAAGAGCCAAAATTAAAAGGGTATGATATCAACTATGCGTATTTCAGAAATTTCAGTGTAATATAGGTCTGCCTATGGTTCTCATTTTTGGCACACAAATATTGGAACATTTATGTTTATCATGCAGTTATAAGTTATAGTTGCTTACTAAATTGATATAGAGTGTGAATTGTTTAGTTGCTTTTGAATTGGAAATCATAGCTTCAGTTGCTGAGTGTCCTATATAAAAAAATATACAATCTTATAGGTTTTGATAGAGGAAGCATTGAGATGAGCTAGCTTATAGGTTGCAACATATTCCCTAATCTTGTCAAATTTTTTTTCTTCCAGAAAATGTCAACGATAGAATCTTATTTCGAACGTATAAAACCTAAAAATCAGAACCCAAATCTCAAAGTGAGCAACTTTCAAACAGTATTTCAAGGAATGAAGAATCGAAGAATGCTTTTGTAATCATTCTGATGTAAATGTTAGTTGACTCTTGATTATTATTTTCCTATGTTAAGTTGAAGTTTTCTTTTCTTTTATTGGACTGTGGTGAGCCCAACCCCTTCCTAAAATTTTCGTATAAAAGAAAAAACAAAAGTATTGGTACATAAAAATATAATGTCATCTTGACTACTAATTTAAGTGTAACAAAAATTAGGCTTAAGGGTATTTTTGCCCCGAAAGATAGATTTCACCGGGGGTGATTTTGGCGTGAAAATTTTTCAGGGGGCAATTTTGCCCCGGAAGTTTTGCCCAACCGTTGTCCCAATTATTTTGATCATTAGCTGACCAAATATGCTGAGCTAGCAGTTCACATGTTATCAACCTAATTTTTATTAAGGCGTAAATTTGTGTTAGAAGCATGGTTATCAAACTCGGATCAGACCGGTCAGTTCAGACCAGAAACCGGTGAATCGGTAATGTAACTGGTCCAGTCTATCATAGAACCCATGATTAGAGTCCTTTTTTTTTTCAAAAATGACAATTGAAGACGTTTACAAAGAGAGAAAGAAAGAGAGATGGAGAGAAACAGAGCCAATGAGAAACAGATCCGGTGATAACTGAGTCAGTGTGGACAGATCCGGTGAGAAGAGATAACATCGAAAGAGGAGAACGACGGTGACACGCAACAGATTGAACACAAAAAATGTTGACATTCTGAGAAGCTGAAGAGAAATGTCAAGAAGAAGCTCGATCATCAAAGTTAGAAGTCGTTCCAGTGAAGGATTCAACTATGATCCAACAACTTTTAGGGTGTAAGGTGGTAGAGAAGCATTGAACACGAGAGAGAGAGAGAGAGAGAGAGAGAGAGAGAGAGAGAGAGAGAGAGAGAGAGAGAGAGAGAGAGAGAGAGAGAGAGAGAGAGAGAGAGAGAGAGAGAGAGAGAGAGAGAGAGAGAGAGAGAGAGATGAAGACAAACATAAAAGAAGAAAATAACGTTCCTTGGTTAAGGATAAAAGATATATCCGTTGGTTAAAAGGCTACCCCTATGGTTAATAAATTTAAAGGCATGGTGAAATCTAGAGAGGCCAGTGTTGTCAAAAACTAGTGTAAAGACGTAAAAATGTAAGTTTTTACGTCTTTACCAGGGTCTTCAGTGCTAAAACGCAGGTAAACATTGTCCGAGGTAAAAACGGGTAGACACTAGTGTAAAAACGTAGAAACTGGTAGAAACTTAAGTTTTTACCGTCCTAACAGTTTTTACTTAAGACCAAAAAAAAAAAAAAAGAAAAAAAACTGAGTAAGTCACTAAGTGAGTAACACTATCACGCAATTTTTGTATCTTCGCCTCACAAGTCACCACATTGTTTTGAATCTATACTCAAATTTATCTGATAAGTAGTGCCAGATTTTAAAGTGAAAAAGGGCAAAAACATTGGGTTCGGTTCATCATGAATGTTGTTTTACTCAGTCTTATTTATGCTAGAGCTGTCCTTATAATCGAAGTGTTTGTATTTCATGTGTATCCTCTTCATTGCTTTAATTCCTTCATGATAATTAATGCATCTGATAGGCAAAAACAATGGGACCTCACCTCTTGTATGATTTGTTTGTTTTTTAAAAGAAAAAATTGAAATCATTTTGTAATTTTTATTTTATTGTGGTAGTAATAAGTCCCTGGCACTGATTTTATGATTTTCCCATTTAGTAGTGATTTACTAATTTATGATTTTTTTCCATACATATATATATAATTTTGAACTCTGACCTAAAGTAGTAGAAATTAGAAACTTTACGTGCCGTGTTGTTTCTACGATTTACGTTTCTACTACCTATTTCCCATGTCTATGTAGAAACTCGTTTTTGACAACATTGAGAGAGGCAACAACTAAAGTTCTGTGGTTGAAATCTAGAGAGAGAAAATAAGTAAAAAAAGATCGTAACATATTATTGTTCGTACCATTCCCAAGTCCAAAATTTCTAACCACATCAAGATAAAGAGTTTACCTGTATCATTTTACGATCACCACGAATATCCTGTGTCTACTAAAAGCGCAGATTAAGACACCACCAAAACTTCTCAAGTACAGACTTCGTCTTAGATTTTTATATATGATTCATCAAAACAAAAGTGGAAACGATATATGCATAAGAAAACTAGCAAGAAAAGATGAATAACAATTTTGTTTTTTCAGGTGTAGCTTATATATAGAAATTTCTAAAACAAACTCGATCAGAAAATAGAGAACATGGGAACATATATATGTAGCAAACATAGAAATTGTAAAGAAAATGGGAAGTTTTATTTGAATACAGAGAAGAAGAGGGTGGATAGACACAAAGTGAGGATTGATATCGTTTGCAACTTTAATTTAGAGTACTAAGAGCAAGAAAGTGAACATTCCCCATAATCCAATTAGATAGCTTCTTTCTTTTTCTTGACTATCTTCATTTTTCCCCCCTTCTTCCTCTTGATCATTATCAATGCTCCAATTTGACATCTTTTTGCTTGACTAATTCCAACTTGGTATTTTCTTCCCTTTGATTTAATGAAAACCTTAGTCACCTCATGATCAAATCACAATTTATTACGAATTAAAATGCAATATATTGCAAATAATTTGGGATCGTTCTCTTATCAAGGAGCCTTTTATTTTGAATTCCCTAAGTATTTTGAATTCCCTAGGTTTAAACTAAGTGCTAAAAACAATATTAAAAAAGGGGTTTTGAAATTGATTTTCTCTAAATTAAAATTCATAAAAATATAAAGAAACTAATTCTATTCTTTTTTATTTTTTGGAAAATAGTGAAGAATGCTTTGGATTAAAAAGGATTAACGATGGATGCTATTGGTAATAAAGAATATGGCTATCATTGCTTAAAAAAATATATAAGAGTTAAACTTTCATTAAGTCTGAAGAACAATCTCAAGATAACATTTGAGTCCAATAATCTCAATCAATAGTAGCTCCTACAAACATAGCAAGTTACTACCTCTTGAGATATTGTTAAAATCACTTAATATGTAATTTAAATTGTGATGATACAAATTGTTCTTTTCAATTAGAATATTCTAATGAATCATTCAAAAACTAAAATTAACTATGATTATTAATCACAAATATGACAACAAGCATAATTTCATCAAACATTTAAAGAAATATAGAAATTTGAATATCAAAATAATCATCCAATTAAAGCTACAATAATCAATCCACATGAACACATAACAGCAATCTAAGTCTTACAGCTAAATAATGATAAACGGAAATTAAATATATAGTCTAAACAAAAAATTGAATTAAATAACTCCCCTATTGAAGCAAATTGCTCAAACCACAAGTTTCCATCACCAAAAAGTAAAGATTTTAGCCACACATAGCCATGAGATAAACTCTAATACAATCTGAAATCAAACAAGCCGTGAAAACAAGCGGGATTTGGAATCAGCTCGCCGGAATCTGGAATTATGTGGCCGGAAATAAATTCCCAACTTGCAAAAATCACATAAGCTATTAGGAAAGAGGCTAGGAAAAAAAAAAAAAAAAAACTCACCTTAACCAAAATGCAAACTTGCATGCAATAGTCGGTCCTTCTCCTCCTTCGACTCTCGCTCCATCTTCCTTCGTTCTCAATCTCTCGTCTCTCACTCTCGCTTCTCTCGAAGACCACTGTGACAGTCCGTCTCTCTCAGTCTTGCTCCCTCTCTCGCTCTCGGTGTCGTTTCTGTGGGTAAATGGCGGAAGGAAAAGAATGAGAATGATAAAATATCCACTGGCCAAATGGATAAATGAGGGAGCGCATGAGCTGTCAGAAAACACTTGAGACAGTTGGCTGTGATCTCCCACGCTCTCAGCTTGATCTCTGTTTTAGTGTTGGGCCGATGGACTGAAGATTGAAGAATGGAATGGGATACCAGATGTAAATCGATGCTATGTGTATTTGGGTATATGGGCTTTCTGTTGAACCAGGCCGGAATGAATAATACGAGGTAAAAAGCTGATTTGATTCTGTCAATATATATGGGCCAAATGAATAATGAAACGTATGTCATTGGGCTTGAGTGTGTGTGTAATGTTTGGGCTTTGCATTGGTCCAACTTGTTTTCTGAATTTGTAGTGGCAAAATTTCTATTTTACCCCCTAAAACTAACACTTGGTTATTAAATAAATTCATAAAATAAATCCTTAATTTAGATAAAGATCTTTCACAATTAATTTATATAGGCCATAAAATATTATCTCTAAAACATTTAGGCCAAAATTATTCCCAACAATTTACCCTTAATTTACGGGAAAATATGCCTTTAATTCCAAATATTAATTTTTAACATAATTAAGACTAAATTTCCATAATTAATCTCATATCATATTTTAAATTATCAAATTCCAAAATTTGAGATGTCACTGACAATTCATGATAAATAGTTGTGGTAAATTGTACAGCTGTGAGATACCTTGTAGCTTTGGATCAATCAATAATGAAGTCCTTATCCTCCATGCTACGTGGCTAGTTTGATCTCTAGTGTTTCTTCATCTTCTTGTTGCTCTCTGCCTCGCTCTCTCCATTCAGCTTACAATTCTCTGTTCTTCAATGTTTGTATATCTTTAATGTTTGTAGTTAGCTGTCTGGAGTCTGGACTAACAACAAAAAGTCAACAAAAAAGGAGATTGTTGACAAGGCAAATATAGAGCTTATAACTGGGTCTGACATTTCGGTAAGCAAAAATGGTGCCTGCTTCTCTGCTTTGACTTTGTTCTGTTTTTCATTGCAGTATTTTCAGTAACACAACAATTTCATATTTTAAATTTTATTTAAATGAACATATATAATTATGAAGAATAGTACTGTACATAATGCATTTATCAGTTTGTTAATAAAACACACATCTCTTGTGTTCCAAAAGAACCTAGCTATACTGATAGGCCTCAACACTTGCAGAAGAAGAAAAAGAAAATTATTTGTTGTTTGCATTAAACAGAGGAACTCAAACAACAACTCCAAGTCGAGAAGGACAACTTCTCAAAGCTGTTTTTACCCCTTCCATTTATTGTGGCAATTGTAAGCCAGGAGCAGAGAACAAGGAGAATGAGTTTTTTTTTTTTTTTTTTTTAAATGTGCAATAGACAAATAACAGATTTTTAATTTCCAAGCCTTCAAGTTGAACACTGTTTTAAACTATGCCATCAATATTGGTTTTATGAAATGTTTTCATGAATGTGGACCTGAAAGCCATTTCAGTAACATGAAATGTTTTCATGTTTGTGTTTTCGGATTTGAAAGAGCAGATGTCAGTGCTGGCGTAGGAAGCTTAAAAATAAACTCAAAACCATTATACTTCATCCGGAAACAGATAATGAAATTAAAGATCAATGGTAGATTCTGATGTCATGCTACTGTTATGTTACAATATATATATATATATATAAAAAGTACCAAATCTAAGTTTGTTTAATAAGGCTTATTCGATCTTTCTAAATAAGAATAGAGCCCTACTTATTTTCAGCTAATTAACAGTAAAAGGAAGGAACAATTATCACATTCTCTTATTTTAGACTTGAAACTAAATACCCAACACCACAATCCAAAATCCAAAAATTAAAATACCATGGGGACGAGGATTTAGAAATGATAATTCCTTCAATACCAAACATACAGAACAACTACATCAGATACAAATGACAGATTACCAGTAATGTTCATTAGACAAACCACAAAGCATCATACAAAAGTAAATATATAGTGCTGAAAGTGAAAATGTTAAGCAACAACACTAAGAAAGAGGAATCAAATACTCTTTGCATGACGTCATGTATTGAACCATGGACGCGATGAGGTTGATGAGTAAACTTCATTCCTCAATAAAATTATGGAGCCCACTCGCCTCGTCTCGCAATGAGACTAAGGATGCTTCAACGGAAGCTAACTCATTTCTAAGAGTGGAAACTTTAGCTTCAGTCTCTTCAAGCTTTCTCATGAATTCATTTCCATCACCACAGTTCTCAATGCAGCGACACACGTAACTGAGCCAAGAAGGATCAAAATTAACTACTTCTAAGGCAGTACAACACTCTTTGATGTAGTTTCGATCATCCTCTGTCAAGTCACATCTTCGAGTAGTCCTCAAAATGCAAGTGACTTCAGTGAATAAGGCAGCAAATGCTCTTCGCCGCTTTGTATTAAACCAATCAAGTACTTGAGGATGACGCTTCAATCCAGCCTCCAAATATGGCAAGTTTTGTTTGGAAATGTCAACCAACCACTTGTCGCTATAAGCACTTGATTCCAGTATTGATGAAGTCATTAGTTCTGGAGCTTTTGAAGGTGATTGATCTATTCCTTCAGGAAATCAGAAAATAGAATGGCTCAAGTTTTAAGAAAAAAAAAATGAAATATTTTCCCACTAAAATAAATGCATTAATTACTCGCTCTATCAATTTAAGTTATATTAATTAGAATCTTGCAAAACATAGCTAATGTTGTACCTGCATCAAGAATCATGGTAGAGTTTCGTACATTTTGAGCAGTTGGACCTGAAGGCTTCTTGACATTGTCCCACTTCTCTTGAGTCTCAATATAGGAATTGTATGATTGTTCTAGTAGAATTTTTATGAGAACCATGTTAGAATTGTTGGTTAATGATAAGGACCTGTGTTTTGTGCTGTGGCAAGGTCTGGAGCATGTGAAAGTGATTGATAAATTGTTGCTAAAAATTAGAAAATATGATGAATCAAGTTCTAGAGAATTGATTTCGGGCTTTTTCGATTTTGTTTTTAAAAATAGTTTTTTGGTCTTTTTTTCCCCTAAAAAAAAGCTTGTTTGAAAAGCCAAAAAAAAACAAAAAAACAAAACAAAAAGTTGTTTTTTAAAACTAAAAAACAAAAACAATTTTTTAGTTGTTTTCTTGTTTTTTTATTTTTTAGGCTGCAAACTTATCCACTATGAACACTACCTTATTAGTGACGACCACTGCACCAATACCGCCACGTCATTTCAAAATCAAGTTTTTTTAAAACAACTATCCAAACACAAGAAATGATAGAGCTAATTGAGACATTTTGAGCAACTAACATGGAAGGATTCTTGATGGTATCACACAAGAAATGTTAATTAATCCAAAATAATGAACAGTTAAAAAAGAAAAAGCCCAAGATAAGAACCTGTGTTTCTTGCTGTGGCAAGGCTCTCCGTATCTTGATCAAATTGAATGGTATCATGTATTTCTTGAGCTCCATCAACTAAACAAATAGTAAAAATAATAAAACTTTTTGAGATAAGAGTTTGTTTAGTATTAAACTTAGGTACTTTCCTTCAAAAAGTGGGGGGGAAAAAATCTATTAAGTTTCTTATACAAAGGTTGTGGGTAGGTTGAACAAATTCTCCTTAGGACAAGCTTTTGAGTCATGAGACTCTTTAAACAAATTTCAGTTAACATAATAAAAAGTTATAATCATGAATCAATCAAACACGAGTATTAGGCTAGAGATGCATAAAACAAGATTAGAACCTATGTCTTGTATGGTAGCAGAGTTATGTGCGTCTTGAGTTGTTTGAATTATGGGTTTTTCCGTCTCATTTGCCTCTGGAGTCAAAATGTGCAAACAAATAAGTTCAAAAAATAGTTAGAAAACAAAATGACACAATAAATTGGAAAGCAAATAACAAATAATTTCGAAAAGTTAAAAACACAAAAAAAATTAAGGAAAAAACTTCCATAAATATTTGATCCTTTATGGAAGCTAATAGACTACAAAATAATATGATATCAATACCTGTAATGTAAAGTATGTTAAAACCCAATAAATTTTGAGCATCATGACCTGAGAACCTCCCCTTAAATTCATACTTCTCTCGAGTCCCAATAGCTGGAAATATAATCTCTTAGAAAAATTAGAAAACAGAATGGCACAAGATTTTGGCAAAATTGAAATAATTTTCCCCTTCAACAAGTAAAAAGAATGCATTACCTCCTTTGTAGTTTGGATCTGGAGCCATAGAAGTTATGGTCTGGTTGAACAAATTCTTACTAAGATGAATATCTGAGTCGTGTGGTTCTTCTAGTTGATTTCAATTAATACAATAAAAAGTTCGAATCATTAAATAACAAGTTATAGAATAGGGATGGCAAATTTTGAGACAGCAAAATGAGATTCATTAAATTAAACCTTTCCTCTGTACTATGGTAATGTCCCATGCGTTTTGTGTAGCTTGAACAAATGATTTATCAATGCTCTCATGCATCACATGAGTCTCAGTAGCTACACAAATAAGAAGTAAAACAAACCAAAAAGGAAAAAAATAAAATGAAAAGATTTTAACAAAATACGCATAATTTTTTCCTTACAAAATGTTTAAGATGCACTAATTAATACCTGTGTCCTGAATGGAGGCAGGGATTAACATGTTTTCAGCATTTTGAACTAACAGTCTTTGAATGGTTTCATGCATCTCTTTAGTCTCAGTATCTGAATAACCATGTTTGTTTTCTAGAGGAAAAAACAGTGAAAATAGAATAACATAGATTTTGCAAAAAAGATAAATAAAATTAATTCCTTGGAAAATAAATATTACTCTCTTCATCATCATTCTTAATAGATGTTGTGGCTTGAACGTGCAAATCTTCACTTAGATGAAGTTGCATCTCCTGTGATCCGTCTGGTGTGCATTCTAATTCACAAAATTAAAGAAACTAATAATTCAGAAAGTACTATGATTGTGTCATTACATATTATAGAGCAATTTTAGATCATTTGATGCATATTAATTATATATCCTGCAAAACAATATAAGTACCTGCATCATAAACTGTGGTAGTGCTTAGAGCAATTTCATGTTATAAATAAATATATATACACACACATACATATATATTGGTGAACAATGGCGATTGAAACAATGTTATTATGTTCTTCCTAGAAAAATTTTAGTTGATTGAACCAATGGCCTTACAACGTAGATTTACATTTTGAGCAACTAGAACTAAGGCCATGTACATGTACATCTCCTGATTTTTACTATTTAAATGTAATTTTTCTAGTAGATTTTAGTTAACGTAAAATAAAATTAGGTTAATCAAAAGACTATAATCACAAAGACCAATTAAATTGGAAAACATTGTTTTAAACACAACAATACTATGCTATAACAAAAAACAAGATTGAACCAAGTGCCCGTTTCCTGAAGTACTATGCTTGGGCTTAATTTGCCTTGATAAGTAGCTTGAACCAAGTACTTCTAAATGGTTTCATCTTGAGTTTCAAGAGCTAAACCAGTAAGTTTTTTTTTTTTTAAAAAAAAAAATCATTAAACTCTACAAATGGCACAAGCTTTTGGAGGCCAAAAGGAAATAGTAAATTTCTTTATCTGGAAGGTTAAAAAATGAATTGTATTTTCTAATATCAATAGTCATAAAACTGCTTTTCATTAAATTTTAACACACGATATAGAAATTTTTTTTTTTTTTTGGTTACAACACGATATAGAAAGTTCATGTCATAAATTAAGTCAAAAAGTACAGTAGAAAAGAGTCATGATACACAATAAGGCACTTTAATTTTGACCGAGGGGCACTTTTGCACCAGAAAAATAAAAAAGGAGCAATTTTTCTCTGATCATTATCCTAGTCAATTTTGACTGTTAATTGATCAAATATGATGATTTGACAGTCCTCATGTTATCCTCGTCATTTTTATTAAAGTGTAAGATTGTATCATAAGTTCGTGTGTCATTTACTTCATCTTTTTTCAAAGTTAAATTTAAAATTTTCAGGGTAAATTTGCATCTTAATAAAAATAACATGAATGATATGTGGACTACCAGCTCAATATATTTGGTCAACTAATGGTCAAAATTAACTGAAATAACGAGCAAGGCAAAATTGCTCCATTGCTTACACTTCCGGGGCAAATTGCCCTTTGGGCTTTGGTGAACTCTTGGGGCAAAAATGCCCTTTAACCCAAAGAAAAAAAAAATAGTAATGTGGAAATTTTATACAATGATTTGATAGCAAATTATATGTATTTTGATTTAGATCTTTCTTGTTAATAAAACTTTCAATGAGGGGATTTTCCCTCAATGTTTCCTAGAAAAGTGTTGTTCTTATCAATCATAATAGTTGCAGTATGGATGATCATATTTTCACTTAATTAAAAAGGATTTATAAATCTTCTGATTCACCTAATAGATTTTAGTGCATATAAAGGAGAATTAGAATCTTATTTATATTGGGCTGCACAATGTTATAGTATGTACCAGTACTATATAATAAAGGGTAAATGTGTAAAAATATATTTATTTTTAGAAGCGCCCAATATCAAGTACTTTTTTTAGGTACAAAAATGTACATATGGTTTAAGTGGTTATAAAAAAAGTACAAAAGTCATAACACCGTTAAATTTTTAAAAGATGTTAATTTTGATAACAAGGCCACACTATAATTTTGAAAATACCAAAATGTCCCTCATTCCTCAACTCTGTCGACTTGTCCCCTCTTGAATTCCTTCTCGCCCTGTGAGGATGTCAGCAAGTGTTTTGTGCCGGCAAGGGGTTGCGATCGTGGTCCTAGCGCCTTGGGTTGATCTCGGAGCATGACCAACGGAAGAACAGGAAAGAGTAACTGGATCGAAGATTCATAAGGGGGAGGGAAATCAAACCCAACCCGGATCACCATGTGGGGGATCTAGTGAGGAAGACGTAGCCAATGAAGTGGTCGTTGCGTGAATCGGGAGGGGAATATATGCCGAGCCAGTCAAGATCGGAAGGAGAATTAACGCCAGAACATTGAATTTGAACGGAATGGCCGGATTTAGAGAGAACAGTTGGGGTGATAGAGATGGAAAACTGGACATTGATGGGATTGGCTTCAATATTTTCAAGTTTGACGATAATCCATGGGTTGTAAACATCTTCTGATGGCCCTTCAACGCAGGAAACCGTATCTTTGTGATAGTGAAATTCAAGTGGAACATGCCCGTTTTGGATTCAGTTACATGATATTCCTCCAGCGGGGCAAATGAAGGAAATTATATTCTGTTTGCCAGTAGAATCGGGAATGTGGTGGCGATGGAGGATCCTGATGATAATCGTGCGGCACCCCGTGGATTGTAGTTGGCGATTTTAATGATATGTTATATCACTCTGACAAGGAAGGAGGCATACCATAATCAAGCAGAGAACCGGATAGATGTAGAAAATTCATGATGTATTGTGACATGTTTGGAATCTAAAGGAAACCATTTTACATGGTTCAACAATAGAGAAGAGGAAGATTTTATAAAGGAAAAACTGGATAGAGCAGTAACTAATAGTGATTGGAGAACATGCTTTGCTAGAGGTCAGTGTCAGGTGCTTAAAGCTATTGGTTCAGATCATTGTCCTTTGTTTGTTGAATTTGATCATGAAGAGGAAAAGACGCCATGGACATTTAGGTTTGATGCACGATGGTTGTCACATCCGGAGATAATGGAACTTTGTCTCAAACATTCAGATTCTCATAGAAATTTTAACTGCTTGGAGCAAAAAGGGGAGATGGGAAATGGGCAGAAGCTTTTAAACAAATTGGTGGAGAGGGTGGATAGATGTTTGTGTATGCAATGGACTGCTGATACGGCAAGGGAACTTGCTAATTTGAAGAGAAAGATTAATGATTTATAGCTGCAAGAGGAATTGTACTGGGCTCAAAAGTCAAGATTACAGTGGTTAAAATGTGGGGAGGCATAGAAATAAAGTTACAAGGCTGAGAAATAATTCAGGTGAGTGGATTGATGGCAAAGAGGAAATTGGAAATTGTTTTCATTGTTTTATAAGAATTTATTCTCAACATTAGGAAGCAGAAATTTTGATGAAATATTGAACTATGTCACTGAGTCTATTTCAGTTGAAGATAATCAAGGGCTGATGTGTGAAATATCTAATGATGAAGTAAAGGCATGCTGGGTTTGAATTAGGCGCATCCAAGGCTCGATCTCACAGGATTATTCTACCAAAAATCATGGGACACTGTTGGGAATCTGGTATGTTCTCTTGTCAGAAAATTCTTTAATTTAAGTTTTCAATTGAATGAAATTAATTGTACTGATCTTTAATTTAAGTTGAAAACCAAGAATACCTGAGTGATTTCAGGCCTATTAGCTTATGTAATTTTTCATATAAAATATTTTCTAAAGTCTTAGCTAATAGGCTTAAATCTATCCTCAACAAAATGGTATTGAAGAATCAGAGAGCTTTTGTACTAGGGGGCTAATTCAAGATAATATTATCATTGTTATGAAGTTTTTCATCATTTGAAGTGTAAATTCTGTCATCCTGATTTAACCATTAAATATGATATGAACAAAGCCTATGACATATGACAGAGTGGAATGAGATTTCCTTATTTTTGTTCTATTCAAAATGGGTTTTTACAAGGAGTGGGTGGAAAGAATTTTCTGGTGCATTTACTTAGTTGATTTTTCTCCTATGATGTCTGGTAAGCAAATACACAAAGTAAGCCCTTAGAGGAGTTTGAGACAAGGAGATCCACTCTCACCCTTTTTGTTCATTTTGGTTATAGCAATATTATATCTTTGGTAATTGATAAATGGGAACTGGAAGAGAAGATTGTAGGTGTTAAAATTGCAAGGGATTGCCCTCCCCTGAATCATTCTTTATTCGGAGATGATTCTGTATTTTTTCCGCAGGATGAGATTGAAAATTGTAGAAATTTGAGACATTTTTTATATGTAGTGCTCGGCCTCGGGACATATGATTAATGTTAACAAGTCCTGTTCGTATTTTTCTCAGAGCACTGAGGCTTTAATTAGGGAGGAAATAGGACAGATCTTCCTAGTTGCAACTTACATTGGGAACGTCGAAGATCCAAACTCTTAACTTTGTGATTCATAAATTAAAGAAGCGTACTCAGGGATGGAAGAAGGATTTCTTACCCGATGGTGGTAGAGAGGTATTAATAAAGTCTGTTGCTAATGCGATTCCTGTTTATTCTATGTATTGTTTCTTATTCCCTAAATCTGTGCTTAGGCAATTAGAAGGATTGATTAATGAGTTCCGGTGGAAGAGTTCTAAAGATTTCTTTTTTTTTTTTAACTAGTATTGGGTTTCCGAAGAAAGGCTTAAGAGGGATAGGCAAGAAGGACGGTTGGGTTTCAAAGACTACTGCTTTTCTTGTTAAGTTAGCATGGAAAATTTTGCAGGAACCAAATCAGCTCTGGGTTCAACTTCTCAAGGCCCGCTATTTTCCTAGATGTGATTTTTTGAAGGCTCAAAAGGTGGATCGGCCTCATGGGTGTGGAATAGTATACTGGCTGGGCGATCTCTCTTAGAAGGAAATATTGCCGCAAGAATTGGGAACGGTGTGAAGATCAAAGTTTGGGGAGACCCAATAAACTTATATCACCATTTCGTGATCCAGCTTTTAAAAAAATTATAAGTTGCAGATTTGATTATAAATGGAATGTGGTGTCTGTTTGGGATTGATGAATTTCTCTCTGCTTCTGAAAAAGATGCAATTCTGAAAATCCTTCACCTCTTGCTAGTAGAAATGAAAGATGGATTTGGACGGGGGTAAGAAGAGTTTGTATTCTGTGAAAGAAGGCTATAAAATGGAAACAGCTAGTCTTTTTCTGAATGGGGGTGAATCCCGGAAAACTTCTATTTTTAATTCCAGAAGACTTTGGAAACAGGTTTGGAAGTTGAAAATTCCCCAGAGATTAAATTTTTCATGTGGAGGGTGCAGTCAAAAGCTACCCCAAGTATGGAAAATTTATTCAAGAGGAATTGTCGTGCCACTAAATTATGTTTGATTTGTAAAAAATTCTATGGAAGAAGAAACTCATTTTTTTTATATTGCGAATGGGTGAAAAGGGCATGGTTTGGAAGTTTCTTGTCCACTCGAACAACTGATTCTGATCTAAAATCATGGCTGGCAATGCTGTTTACTCATGATTGTTGTTCTCTATGGCAAATGAGTAAAGTGGCAGTAATTATGTAGTTCATTTGGAAGAAAAGGTGTGCTTCTTTGTTTGAGGGACAACCTCTTGATCCTTGTCTTGTCTTCTTGCAAGCAGAAAAGTGGCTACAAGAATTTTGGGATGGTAATGGGTGGAGCAAAGCTGAGGAAGGGAGTGCTCCACTTGATGGCCATAATGTTTCTTCCAATCACAAATGGCTAAGACCAAAGGTAGTACTCTGAAAATTAATACTGATTGCTCATTTATAAAAGAATCAAAATTTGCCTCAGTTTTGTAATCAGAGACCTCAATGATTGGATGGTTGATGGCAATCATAAACTGGTCTCGGCAGATTCTGCTTTGATGGCAGAATGTAAGGCTTTATTTGAAGCTTGGTCTTTTGTAAGGAATAATCAGCTGGATGATACAGTGTTTGAAATGGATAATATCAGCTTGGCCAAATGCCTTAATTAGTCTACGGTGTCTCCTGAATGGAGGTGTGAACCAATGTTGGAACACCTCGATATGAGGAAACTAATTAGGAACCATGTTATGCAGTGGATTCCCAGGGAAGCAAATAAGGTAGCTGATTGGGTTTCCGAGGCTTTTTGGGTCGTGTCCGAGTGATTGAGTCACAAGACCACCACTAGATCTAATGAGCTTATTAATATCTTATTTGAATGCTGATATCTTAGATAATGGCTAGTTTTTGGCGTTTTCATTTTGTTTTCTGTTATGGTTGTCTTTAAGTTTTTGGACTTTGTTTGTATGGTTTGTTTTCTATCAATGAAGATTATTTCCGCAGGAAAAGGGGAAAAAAAAGGTTAACTTGAGAACTGTAATATGGAAAGCCACTAGAGTATTTGAAGGAAGAAATTAAGCCAAAATTGTATCAAAAAAAAATAATAATAAGCCAAAATTTAAGTGGTATAATGATTATTTATGAATAAGAAGAATAAAAGAGTCATAACTCTTAATAAGTACCTGTATGTGGAGTAGGAAGTTTGTGATTTTCTTGCTTCCCTGAATTAACAATCTCATGAGCCTTTGATTCATTGGAGCTTAATGCTCTGCTTGTACTCACGCTCTTTTGATGCGTTTGATTATTTTCTATATTAATACTTGAAGATTCTTTGCAGTCACCTTCAACTCCTTCTCCTTTTGCCTGATTGAGGCAGGCAAGAAAATATATTATTATAACACTAAATGCACATTTACACTAAATAGTTCTGTGATAATGAAAATTAACTAGAGCACAATACACCTGATTGCAAGAAAATTATGATGACGTGAGAATTAATATGCATCGTGTACAATTTGGCAACAAAATGCTTATTTTTGCTGGAAATATTTTCAGATCCACAAATAAATATAATATGAACATTTTTTTTGTTACTGAATTGTTTTGTCTTAAAATTATCCTACAGTTTTTTCAGATAGAAATCAAAGGCAGACAAAGACGATGTTATCACTAGAAGGGGGGAGATAGAAATAAAAAAACAAGAAGATAAGAAGGGTATAACAATTTTCAGAATTTACTTTTTCAACATACATACCTTGTCTATGAACAACCGTTTAATTGTGGTGTTAAGGTCCTCTTTCCAACGTTTTTTTTCATTTTCCACTTCCACTAATTTCAAAAATGGGGCAATGATGACTCCAGATGAGAATTTTTGCATTTTGGGGCATCCTATCACTTTTAGTGTCACCAAAGATGGGAATATGAAAGTGCTGTTTTTTCTAGAGCAAAAGCTTTTAAAGCATGATAAACAATTTAACTCCAAATACTCCAAGCTTTCAAATGTGATTTCTTCTTTTGATTGTCCATCATCCGTCACTACAACTTCCTCTAGCATCTCACAATTGCTAACTCTTAACCATGTGAGGTGGATGAGACTTTTGGCAGTGCAAGTTGTCATGAAGTACATAAGCCCATTGCAATCCATCACTTGCCAGAAAGTTAAATTTTTGAAAGATGAAGAAGGTGGTGCCAATCTTGTTATCCTTGAACATTCCCGAATAGACAGCGCTTCAAGGTTTTGAACAAACGGATGTAATGCTGAGTCATCATCATTCCATATATGCTCAAGCTGCTCCAATTGAAATAGCCACAAATTCTTAATTTGGGTGGTGTTTCCAACACTACAATGACCAAATTCTTTTGAAATAAAGAGTGTTTCAAAAGAACTATAACGCGTTTGAAGTGTCACTGTAGCTGGAAATTTTTGGATCAAATCATTCAGAAATTTTATTGGAGTTTCCTGAAAATATTGCAAACGAAGTATTTTCGTCCTATGAAAAAGTTTTTTCTCATAGTTTCCATTCAATATCCTTCTAGCATCCTTTTCATTTAGTGATAACTCCTCCAAGTTTTCCGATACCTAAAAAGACAATAATTTGTTTATTTCATCATTTAATAAATTAACAAGTTAACATAATTGATTTATTGGCAAAACACACATATAATTATAGGTATGCATTTAGCCATCACATATATAGTTATACTATATATGTCTATTAGATTGCCTCAACAATCGCTTTGTTTAAAAATATATAAATTAAAATAGATGAAAAAAAAACTAGAAAAAGAGGGTATATATACCTTTTCAATATGAAATAAAGCTTGTTGGATTGGCAAGTTAACACAAATCTCTCTACGCTGCTGGGAATCCATTTGTCCAAATGTAAACATTTGCAATGCTTCACATCGGGAAACATTTAATACCTTTAATGAAGGACACTCTAGAGTATATCTTTTTGGATAGAAATCATTGACCTGCATCAAACGTACTAGCCTAAAGATTCTTAACAGAGGAAAGTAAAACTTAAGCTCCTCGAATCCTTCTTCATTTGCAACAATGTTCTCAACACCACAAGACTCAATGTTTAGCTCTTCAAGCTGCCTCAACTCTTGGCATAATGATGATGAAAAAACATATTTCATGTTTGGGCATTTATCAACGGTAACAATTTGTAAATTTCCAAAGCTCATTATTTCTCCTACTTCTCTATTCCATATGTGTTTTAAATTTGGGAGCCCCGAGAGTGTTAGTTTTTTCAACCCACTAACTCCCTTTGATTCCATTGCTTCGTCATTCAATGCTTTTACATCAAATACTGCTTCTATTGATTCACACCCAACCACTTCCAGTTCCTCCAATGTATATAAAAATTGTAGTAAATTT
The DNA here is from genome assembly GCA_034222035.1 of Acacia crassicarpa. Taxonomy (NCBI): domain Eukaryota; kingdom Viridiplantae; phylum Streptophyta; class Magnoliopsida; order Fabales; family Fabaceae; genus Acacia; species Acacia crassicarpa. The sequence continues at coordinate 46,168,136 of JAWXYG010000006.1, read as the reverse complement.
GATGAAAATATCATGTTGGATAAGAATGTGCATTTATGCACCACCAGATGCTTCAAGTTGCAGAAATTTTTTTGCCCATCCTGGCCATACCATGTTTGTTTCAGCTCTGGATATTTAGAAAACTCCAAATGATTGAAGTTACTAAATGCCACCTGCATGTGCAATTGATTATCAAGGTAAGTGATAATCAAAGGGCATTAAAACACATTAACGAATGTCTTGGACAAGATTGATGCATGACCCATGAACAATTAACTTATTGACTATTGACAAAGAATTAATAAAGAGAACAAAGTCATTTTCTTAATGATTTTCTTATGTTCCAACGCAATTAAATAACTTTAGATGGATTTGAATTTTATATTTAAAACCCTTTATTTGGATCTCTGCTCCAAACTTGTTTCAATTGTGGCAATTGAAGTAGTGTGATATACTTGAGCTTTGGTTTATCTTCGCATTGTCACCTACTTGGAATATCTCTTGCACTGACATACAGTCTTCAACCTTCAAAGTCTCTAGAGTTGCAAATGCTCCATTCATATATTCTGGAAATATTTTCTCAATTTTTTCACAATTTTTTACTTCCAGTGTCTTAAGGCAGGCCAAGGAATTTGAAGACAGGTTGAGATGCCATATAGTCTTTAAGCTCCGCATGTCTTTCATGATTATTGCTTCCAATTTGGGAAAAAGCACCTGTCATCCATTTACAAGGTTATGAGTGACCAAAAAAAGTAAAATGTAAATCATTTTAAGTGTCTGCTACTTTGATACCACAATGCTTTTTCAAAACGACGTGATTTTTTTTATCTCAAAAAAAAAACACGACTTTTTTTGTTATAGTTATACAAGAATCTGATTCTTTTCATGTTTATTTTAATTTCATACCAACATGCTCTTTCAAAAGTAAATTATTGAATTTTAACTTCATAGAACTAGGCTATGACAGATAAAAATTACTGCAACTACCGAATAAAGTCTTTCGGTTCAAATTCAACTATTTACCTCTCCTACTGCGACGCCATTTATCTCCTCTGTAGCAATTATCTCCTCCATCATATCACATTTACTTATTTCAAGTTGCTTGAGATTCAAAAGGCTTCCAAGCATAGAAGACGAGAATAAATACTTCAAGCCACTGCAATCCTCTACAGTCAAGTTGGTCAAATTATGGACCAAATAAGGTGCTGAAGAGTCATCCCAAATTTTTTTCAAATTGACCGAACTCAACTTCAAAGTCTCCAAATTAGAAAATTTAACCTGTGAAAGAAATAGTTTCAGTTTCACAGTGGTAAAAGAAATACTCAGTAAAATAGTGTGCACATAATGTTAATGTTGGGAATTTTGATTAACCATGGATATCCCAAAATTGACATCCAATAATTGACATCATTCATTCATAAGAGTATGTTGATAAATTTTGTTTTAGAAAAATTAAAGTAAAATTTCATTTGTCAAATAAAAAAAGTTATCAATCATTGGATATTTCTCAACTTGATTGGTATATATAAAAAAATTTAAGAAAATACCTTGGCACTAAAAAACGGTGTTGAAACATTAGCCGTCAACAAGTTCTCCATAGTTCCTAGAGAAGACATCGACTCATGAGAGCAAAAGTAGTCAATGGTTGGCAAATTTTGCAAAGTCAATGAGCGCAATGGAAGAAACTCAATCTCCTCCTCAAAAGTTTTGCCACTATCCGCACTTTCTATAGACATAATCTTCTTCATAGAACTACATTCAGAAACTTCAATCTCAACAAGTTGAGAAAAGGCTTTGACCATAGAAATAGAGAAGAGATATAACAATTGGTCACAACTTATTACTTTGACAACCTTGAGTTTGCCAAAAGAATTATTCCTAACAGAGCTATGGCATATGTTCACCAAGTTATTGAGATTATGGAGTATCATTGTCTCCAATTTTGGGAACAAACCATGAGTTTGAATCCTCTTAATTGGGTCGACAATATGCTGAATTTCTCCATTATTTTGGATTTGCAAATGCCTAAGCAAGGGAAATCCTTCGCCATTCAATTCAAAAAGCACATTCGAAATGCCACTTATTTCATCCAAGTACAAATCTTCCACGCTTTTAATCAATGTTTTGATCCCTTGTTCCGAATGAACATCAGTATCCAACTTTACCTTTAACAACCTTGATGTCTCTTCGTTATCTGACCATTCCCATTTATCTCCGATAACTACTTTATATCTTTCTAACTTCTCAAATGCTATGTCCTTGGGCAAAAGCCATGCCTCACGGATTTGAATTTCTAGAGTGGTCAAGCCAGTCAAATCACCAAGCTTAGCAAGACTAGCATTTCTCTTTTGTGTAGCTGAACTTTCCACCTCCCAATTAATTGTGGCGTCGCCCATATACAATTCCTCTATTTTGGTCAACTCACACAATATGTTGGGTAGGGTGGTCCTAATTCTAGACCTCCTCAAATCCAACATTCTAAGCTTGGTTAACTGCTTTATTTCTCTTGGAAACTCTTCCATGGATGAATGAATCAAGCTAAGAATTTCTAAATTCATCAATGCACCTATTCCAGTCATATCTTTTAGAGAGCAGTGATCCAAACACAATGTTTTGAGTTTGGTCAAGGATCTTAAAGATATAGGTAATGAAGCTATTGTGATGCTTGTTAAATCTAATGCTTCAAGGTTTCTCATCCCTTCAAAAAATGAATTTGGAATTTCTAAAGTGCGATTATCAAAGCTGATTATTTTGAGAAATGTTAGATGGGGACAATATAACCTTTCAGGAAGCTTTTGGATGCAACAACGATCCAAGATAACATATGTACACCTCTCAAGCATATCCTTTCCTGGCCAATCTTGTAACTTAGCATTAATTTTAGTGAAAGTATATTCTGAGGCCATTGAGACGGCTACTTTATGAACGATGTCATGCATTTTGACAATTTCCGCTCTTGCATCATCATCAACCAACAAGCAAGATGCCTTCAGGTTAATAATTATTCTATAAAGCCTATTCCTTGCATCCTCAATGGTATTTTTTAATATACCCAAACCGATAGCATATTTCAACAAATCACTAAAAAATATGGATGTTCCTTGCACGCCACAAAGCAAGAATACTTTCTTTACTTCATCTTCCAATCGATTGAAATTGAACTCAAAAGCTGAAAAAATGGTTTCCTTCATGTCTCTACTATCAAAGCTTTTTAGATTTTCCAAGATAGCTTTCCAATAACGAATATCTTTATTATATTTTAATGGCTTTGCAATCGTGACTATCAAAAGAGGTAAGCCTACACACCTTTTAGCCACTTGGGTAGCAATTTTTCGAAAATTATCATCCTTAACAACATCACCAACCATAGCTTCAAACAAACTCCAAGATTCTTTACCATTCAAAGTTTCAAGGTAGAAGTTCTTTTGAGCATCATTCTTTTGCAAAATATCTTGACTTCTTGAAGTCAATAATAATTTGCAACCCTTGTAATCATCCTTTAGAGGAACTCCCACCTTTTCAGGATTCATTTTCCCACATGTATCTAAAGAAGGGATTCCTAACTTGTCCAAATCAATTTTCTCCGATAAATCATCAAGTATAATGAGGATGGTTTTCTCCTTTTTTATCCTCTCACACAGGCAGTTGGCTCTTCCAATTAATGAGGTAATCTCTTTTAAAGTATGAAGGCCTAACTGTTCTGCAATCGCATCTTGAATTCTTTCAAGATTTGTTTGGGATATAGTCACCATAACCACCGTATCAAACAACTTGTCATGCTTAACTTGTTTGGAAACTTCTTGAACTAGAATGGTCTTTCCCACTCCACTTATCCCATAAACGCCAATTCTATTGACCTTGGGGTCCTTTAGAGACAACACAACGTCCTCCTTAATTGATTTTCTTGACTCAAGCCCGTCACTTCCTCTTAGAGTAGGAAAATTGTCTATTATATCTAAACGTGGAACATATCCAACTCCTTCATCAAACTTCCCCCTTCCCTTCATTTCAACAATGGTGTCTGCCATTTTCTTTGCTTTTCTACCATATTGATATCTGGACTTCAAATTTAGAAAACACCACACATTTGCATCATGTGGATCTTCACATAGTTGCTTTGCTTCTTTTAAAGTATTGTTAACACTTTCTTGCCATTTTAACACAACATCTTTGATCTCTATTAGATTTCTTCTTTCAGCTACAACTTTATGATCAATATGTTCTTTCGTTGCTTGCAGCTCATTTGCCGGATCCTCTAGCTTCTTCAAATTGTTTCTATAGCAAAATAAATATCCCACCTGCCTGACAATGGGTTCCACAGTAAGCTCTGTTATTTTTATAGCGACAGTAGTGAGAATCTCCATTCTTACTTCCTGAATAAAATGATAGACAAATTTAATAGTTGAATGAACAAAACATGTATGATAATTAATGGGTTGAGCTATGTTGAAAGAAATATTTGTAATGACGAATAAAATGGCATTATTTGTTATGTAGATAATAAGTAGAAGAACCTGAAAACAAAGAGATCCATTTAATAGGCATTTAAATACCCCAAAGCAAATAATTTGCACATCAAAGTACTGGCTAAAAAGGAATTGAACAACATAAAATTCTAACACAATAAAGAAAACCTAAATGGGAATGGCATATTGAGGAATGAATGTGTGGGAAAAGTGGGAAGTCTCACAGAGTGTTTAGACTTTGGAATCAATCAAGTTTGTCATCTAAAGATTTTATAAATTATTAATCTCTCTCAACTGTATGATCGAGTTATCCATCACTATATTATGATCTCCATAGTTACTCAGCTCAAATAACTTTTTTTAATAAAAAAAAAATTCACCGGCACAGATATCTTTTTGGAGGCAATCCTGTTTGAGGCATTGTCAAAAAATATATGTACGCACCTCTCCCAATAGGGATTTGAAATTTGATTTTCCACATTTTGATGTTAGACCTAACCTCTATTATAGCTCAAGTTGCATTGATAAGTCTATTTTATGGATGCAAAATACCCACTCTTAAGCACTGAATTGCGTTGAATTATATTTGAGTTTGGATTCAATGTTTTGTGCATGGTTTTACTTATTTTGCTGTGTATATTGTATGTTACAAAGATTTGGCTAAATTATAAGAAAATTTGGCCCAAAACACACAAACAATAAGGAAGAATAACGCATTATTGTGAAAATGTAATTGTGTTTTGGAACCACATTTTGTCTTGTATATTTTGGTCGTTTATTTTTTACTTAATATTTTATATTTTCGGACATTATTTTTGATGTTTTGGCTTCTGGGAATATTATTCCTTGAAATAGACATGTCAAGGGTCATGAGGATTTTTGAAGCACTCAAAAAAGGATTTTTGCATAATTAATTATGATTTTTCAAAGTTGCTGAAAAATCTGTCCAGAAAATCCATCATTTCGTTTTTGAGAAAAAGTAAGGGTAAAATTGGGATAATTAAACCTCTAGGGTAGAAAGTTCAAAAAAGGTAAAAAAATAAACCTTAGTCATTACTTTAGAAGTGATATGATATTTATTGTAATATCATATGGGAAAATAAATAATCCGACAACATTATAGGAAATCTAGGAAGCCCAGAATCAAATTCGAAGGATAGGCATATTACTGACTAAGCGGAGTAAGGTATATTTGCATACTGGTAACTATAATCGTCTGTATATTGTATGTCTGTATATTATTGAATGATTCATATAGTCACGAACAAGACGAGGACTTGGGTCATGCACTGCGACTAGGACTTGGTCCGAGGTCATGAGTTTATTTACACTCAGCTTTGCATGGGTTATAGTCATAATAATGGTGCAAGTATGTTTTCCTAACGCTAAGGACACGTGAATTCGTGGCACTAGTAAGTACAAATGCTGTTAACATTACATTGAAATTTGTGGCACCTGTGTGCTATGTATTGTGGATGCTGAAATGTTATGAATATCTGTAATATATTGTTTCTATTTGATAAGCCCTAATTAAAGGTTCAGAAAAGGAACCTAGATCTGAGAAGGCGACATGGACGAAGCCGAGAAGAGGCATTGATGGATGAAGCCATGAAGAGGCATCGGTCGAGACGAGAGTATGAAGAAGGTCAATAGGGACTAGTTCCTAGCATGAATCTGATAGAGTTGTTTCAAACGATTTGGTGCTTAAACTAAGAAAGGGTTGGTCTATTGATTCAGTCATAAGTCACTGTGAAAGACGAGGAAACTTCCACTAGACTTACACACCAGCTTGGCTAATGGGTTTGATTAATGGTATTGGGTTCCAAGCCACAAGTCTAGTTAAAGCTTAGTTTAAGATTGTATAGTTATTACGTTGGAGTTTTAATTATACAAGTTCTGGATGATTGTATCACATGAATATTCCTTCGGAAAATTTTTAATATAACCAGCATATGTCGAGCATCAGCATATGTTGGGGCATATGTTATCAGTTACTCATCGTCGAAACGATAATACATGTTCTCCATTCCGTATTACTCTGACCTGTAGCACCGTCAACTTTGTTGATATTTCTGATACTATGTGTCATCAGGCACAATAAGTAGTATGAAATTTGGGGTGTTATATTGAAAATGTCTTTTAATTTAAGAACAATTTCATGAGTTAGTTGCTATTTATTGATTCTAATGAATTAGTTAAAGTAACTTATACTGTAGACTGAACGAAGTATATGTGAAGATAAGAACCGAAGTGGTATATCTAAGGCCATAATGAATACCTCAACTTGGTGTTGTAAAGGAAGTAGTAGTAAAAAAAAAAAAAAGGCAAGTTTCTTGATCTCCCTGGGCTAGATCGTGCGCAACCTTTTAAAATCTTGAAAAAAAAGGGCTGTCAGAATCATACAAAACTTGCCTTAGTGGAGTTGATAGCATATAGTTATTAATGCTTTTGAAAAGATGTAGAGGAAAACAAAACTTGGGAAGGTAAACAAACATAATGTTTTGACGACGCTTATGTAACTTAGTGGAATAAAATTTGCTGTAGTGCTTGTCATTATTGTATAGTCATAATTAATTTTGGAAATTCTCATGAAAGGACATGACTCCTGAAAAACGATTAAGATATATCCTCTTGTTATATTTATAAGATAGGGGTGAAGCTTTCTTCCCCCTACTTACAAGGCACTCATTACAATTTTTGAGATGAGTACAATTTAACTATTCACTTATTATTATATTAACTTTATTTTTCATTTGGTATTATGTGTATTAAGTAGGGATATAGTTGAAAAGTTGTTGAATTTCATGGTAGATTTAATGAGGTTTAATGTTTTCCTTAGTTTGTGTAAAACATGCTGAAAGTGTCTTATAAATAGGACCATAGGAGTATGCTACCTCCACTATTATATAAGATCCAAATAACTAGAATAAATAAATGTGTAAGAAATGTATTTCTTTTTCTTAAATATTACATTATTTATAAGAGGGTAAGTAAGAGAAAAAGAGAAAGAGAGAAATAGTTTGAAAAAAAGATGAAAAAGAATATATGGAAAAAGATAATGAGAGAAAGTATATTAAGTAGGGGTAAAATAGATAAAAACACATTTTATGTTTAGGAAATCCTAAAATAGAACTTCTAAAGTGAAGCATGCCATTTCAAAAATTTAAATAAGCTTTAATGTTTCTACTTTTGCAGCAGATCTTTTTTCAAAAATGCCCAATTAATTTTTAACTTTTAACCAAATATTTAATCACGCTCATAAAGACAATTTATAATTAATGAAGTGGATGTGGCAAACTTTTTAATAAATAAAGTAGAATTCAAAGGAATTTCATTTGGGGTGATGCCCATCTTCGACAAGCTCATCATACTATAGGTTGGAATGTGTTAACTAGTGTTAAGACTATGGGAGGGCTTAATTTGAAATCAGCTATGATTATGAATGATGTTTTTCTTATGAAGTGTGGTTGGAGGTTTCAAAATGAGCAAGATGCCTTTTGGGTTTAGTTTTTATGGGGTAAATACAAGGTACAAAATGGTCATTTTCCTATTCTTAAAGCTGGTTGTTCAAATTTCTGGAACGCTTTATATAACATTTTTATTAATATGAAGGATGGGGTGGTATAGGAGTTTGAATATGGGGCTTTTATTTCCTTTTGGAAAGATAAATGGGTGTCCTATTCTATTTGTCTCCAATATTATGTATTGAGTCCTATTCCTAATGATGTGCATGATTGCATGATTACTAGATTCGTTGGTCAAGATGGCCAGTGGGATTTGTCATTATTACATAGTCTTCTTCCCCAGAATGTGGTTGGATTAATTAGAGGTATGTTCCCTCCTTCCTTTGATGATGGACCAGATTGATCCTTTTGGTTGGCTAGTGATGTAACTGGTGTTAGTGTTAAAAGTTGCTATCTATATTTTGCTAAATCTGGTTTTCATCAATCCGTGGGACCACATAGAATACAGATTTTTGGCTAGAAATTATTTCACCAAAGGCTCCCTTTGAGGTTGTGGATCCGTTCTTAGACTGATAGCGATGGGCTTTGTCCAGTATGTCAACAGGAACCGGAGACTAGCTTACATGCGTTTAGAGACTGCCTTGTGGTTCATGCATTCTAGTATGAGGTGTTACCCGTTGCTTAATTTCACTCTCTGTCACTGTGATTGGACTAATTGGGTAAGGGAAAATTGGATGTGTGATGAACTAAAACTTGGCGGATTCCTTTGGCATGATTTATTCATTGTCTCTTGCTCGTTCATTTGGAAATGGGGAAATGCTTTTATACATAACTCACAAGATGCACGTGATAGATATAGCCTGAGGCCCATCTTTGGGCTTTTGTGAGGAATTAAAATTTCAACTATCAAATTGGGGCTTAAAAGCTTAGGACAATATCATACTACTGTTCATTGGTCCTTCCCCGAAGCTCTGTTTGTTAAACTAAATTCTGATGGGGCATCCAAAGGTCCATTACAAGTGACGGCATGTGGGGGTTTGTTGTAGGATTATTTTGGTGAATGGCTCGAAGGTTTTGCTGCACGGCTTGGAAGGTCCTGACCGCTGATAGCTGAGTTGTGGGGAGTCTTGAGAGAACGGGAGATGGCAAGAGAGGCAGGTTGGAGGCATGTAGTTGTTGAAAGTGAATGTCAAACAGTCATTGCATTCCTTTTGGTGTCTCGGATACATACTCGCAGATAACGAGATATAAGGTTCTATCATGTTCTAAGCGAAGGGAATTAGTGTGTGGATTGGTTGGCTAATTTTATCTTGTCACATAAGGAGATCCCTAATGACGCTTACTTCTCTAATCCTCCTGTTGGTTTCTACTTTTTTCTTGTTGCTGATCTGATGGGAGTAGAGCGTTTTAGGAGGGGCTTGGCCCTTAATTCGTTTGGGAAAATCACTGTAGGGGCCCTTTTAACCAAAATATGCCCAAAAAGGGCCCCAAAAATCTGACATGCCCAAAACAGGCCCTAGGGCCCTAATTGGGATTGAATTAATAAAAGAAAAGACATTAACACCCCTGAATAAAAAAGCAAAAAGGTCATCTTTAATTTAAAAAAACGCAAAAAGGAACAAAATCAAGGGTCATTTGCAACAAAATCAGGGGGCGATTACAACAGTAACAGGGGTCACTTACAACAATAACAGTGGTCACTTACAACAATATCAGGGGGCAATTACAACAATAACAGGGGTCACTTACAACAATAACAGGGATCACTTACAACAAAATCAGGGGGCGATTACAACAATAACAGAAGTCACTTACAACAAAATCAAGGGGTTAGTGTTGTAAGTGACCCCTGTTATTGTTATAAGTTACCCCTGTTATTGTTGTAATCGTCCCCTGATTTTGTTGTAAGTGAGCCCTGATATTGTTGTAAGTGACCCCTGTTATTGTTGTAATCGCCCACTGATTTTGTTGTAAGTAACCCCTGTTATTGTTGTAAGTGACCTCTGTTATTGTTGTAATTGCCCCTGATTTTGTTGTAAGTGACCCCTGTTATTGTTGTTAATGACTCTTGATATTGTTGTAAGTAATCCCTGTTATTGTTGTAAGTGACCCTTGTTATTGTTGTAATCACCTCCTGCTTTTGTTGTAAGTGACCCATGTTTTTGTTGTTAGTGACCCCTGATATTGTTGTAAATGACCCCTGTTATTGTTGTAAGTGACCACTGTTATTGTTGTAATCGCCCCCTGATATTGTTGTAAGTGACCCCTGTTATTGTTGTAATCGCCCCCTGATATTGTTGTAAGTGACCCCTGTTATTGTTGTAATCGCCCCCTGATTTTGTTGTAAGTGACTCCTGATTTTGTTCCTTTTTGTTTTTTTTTTTTGGTATTAAAGATTACCTTTTTGCTTTTTTATTTAGGGGTGTTAGTGTCTTTTCTTTTGTTAATTCAATCCCAATTAAGGCCCTAGGGCTTGTTTTGGACATGTCAGATTTTTGGGGCTCTTTTTAGGCTTATTTTGGTTAAAAGGGCCCCTACAGTGATTTTCCCAATTCCTTTTATGTTCATTCGTTTGTCTTGTCTTTTCTTGTAACCAAAAAAAAAAAAAAAAGTTGACATATGTGGTTAACGTCTTGAACAACTTAGCATCAAGAGGGGCTCTGTAAATTCTCTTATATTCCGTTGATCATATGTATAAGACACTTTTAATTGTCAATTTATTTTATCAGAACCAATAAAAACTTTAAACCCCACTGAGTTTATCTTAAAATTTAATAATTTATTAACTTTACTCTTATTTAATATATATACACATATTTGAAAAAAAGAAAAGTCTACATAACAATAAATTAGAGGTGAAATTTTACTTTTCTGCAATTTATTTAATGAAATAGTAATTTATTAGTGTAATCTAGTCACTCCCAATGTAACCCGTGGTTGACTTCTAATGTAACGCGCTTAATGAAATGGATTGTGGCTGCCAATACTCTAAGCTATGCAGAAGAGATGGAAGGGATTTTTATAAAAGGGAGGGGAAGGGAAACATTTTATCAAAAGTATTGGGTGACCTATATAGAGATGCCTATCAATCTTTATTTTTGAACTATTGACAAGTGACAACAGATTTAGGTAAGAGCTATGAATATCATGTCAAAGATTGTTCTAGGTTTACGTTATTTTGAAGTTAACTCTCATTACTCGAGAATGGATACTCATAATAAGTTTGGACCTCGAATAAATTAAAGGCATCTTCAGGGATATTCCACCTCAGCCCAAAAATAATCTATTCTACTTTCTTTTTAGACTTTTCCATTCTAAAATTCCACCTTTTCTTTTTAACTTTCTTCCCATCCAAATTGAAGGGTAAATGTTTGTTTAGTTTGGAACTAAATATTATGTGAACATTCTAAATATGTGTTCTTTAAAAACAACAAATTGTTGTTTTTGGGAAAGATCAATGGATTGAAATGGCCTCAAAACCACTTGAAACACACCCTAGCGAAGTCAGTCTAGAGCAGGACAGATCGATGCAGTTTTGAATTAGATTTTGTCCTTTCCATTTCACTTTAATAGACTTTCTTGGTTTCTTTTCCTAGCAATTCAGCCCGAGCTACAGCTCTATGTGAATGAGACAGTTGACCTTCTCGAGCTTCAGCCCGAGAAGAAGCAACTACAGCTCTATAGTTGAAAACCAGAGAGAGAAAATAAGTACGTAAGTTCAAAACATATTGTTCAAACCACATCCAAATTAGTTTGAAAAATAAAAAATAAAATTCAACCCAAATCCAAAATATGTTCAGCACCGCTACTTTCTTGCGTTCTTGCGTCTGATAAAGCACAGATGAAGACACCACAGAACTTCTTCTTCTTAGATTGATTGATCACAACACAACAAAAGCAACAGAATATGCAGAAGAATGGTACGAAGAAAAGAAATCTTCAAACCGGCTTATATTATTTTTTTCGAATGGTTCAGATCTGAACACTTGATTAAATTCAGGCAAGCAGTACAAAACCTTCAACAGAAATTTTTTTTTTTGGCAAGGTTGACAAGAAAGTCACAACTTAATCAATGCAAAACAAGAGTGACAGTTAAAGAGATTTTGAACCAAAACACCGACCTGTTTTTTTGTTTTTGTTTTTTGAAGTTTATATTGAACTGGACTGGCAGTAAGAAAGACAATTTTTTACAATTTTTTTTTTCTAATTTTTATGGGTATATGATTGAAAGGAACATAATATAACGTAAAACAAAAGAAGATTTTTTTTTTTTTTTGGGGGGGGGGGGGGGGGGATGTAGCTTATAGCTGGAAATCACCAAAACATAGTCGATCAGAAATTTGAGAACAAGTAAACCAATATAGTAAATATAAAAACTGGAAACAACGTTTTAGAAAATGACAAGTTTGATTTGAATTGATTCCGTCTGCAACTTGAAGGAAACTGACGAAGAAATTGGAAGAACACAGAGTGCTGATGAAGTGAGAGGAATTAGAATGGAAAGGAGATCGCCAAAAAGAAGAAGAAGAAGAAGAAGAAGTTGTAAATAAGATCTGTAAGTGAATAACGTAAGAAAAGAGTACAGTTAATTAGCCACCCAAATAGGACAAAGACCTACATTTTTATATTGAGCATATCTGCCAATTAACAATTATTATTACAATTTAGTAATAGACCAACCCTATTTCCGGAGTCTGAGTCAAGTTTATTATTTGTATTTCGCTGCTTTTTCAATTTAATTTAATTATGTCAATGTATGAAAAATTATTAGCTGAATGAAGACAAAATAGATCTAAGAAATTTATTTTGTCTCTAATGTTTCTATATTAGAACTTCATCAGGCTTATAATCGATCATCAATGACTGAATGCAGCCACTACAATATCTTTACTACTCTAGTCTTATTTATAAGTTAAAATTAATTAACTCTCACATATCAATAAGAGTTAGTTAACTCATTAATTATGAGCTAAATTTTTAATTTTGTCTTTATATATGATTAGCTTCAAAAGTCAACATAAATAACTTATTTTTGTCTATTGTAGAGTAATTAATATGGGCAAAAATATAAATATATATATATATATATATATATATATATTTATTACTTTAAAATTGGACTTATAATAAAAATCAAAATTTTTTATTATTGAACTATTAAATAGGACCATAGTGGTATATTAAACGACAAATCTCAAGGAATTATCAAACCACAAGAGAAAATGTGGTTTGGGTCTCTGAATAAAATCTAATACTTTATTTTTTTTTCCATTAAATCCTTGATATTATCCTGAAAAAATGAATTCCAAGATTTTTAAATATCAATCCTTTAAAGATGATATCACTTTTCAAATTTATTGAAATTGTATGTATGTTTAAATCTAACATTTATTTTTACTGCCGAAGAGATCTCCAGAAAAAGCATTGGATACCACGTTAAGAGATCTGCCATATGTAGGCTAGAATGAGACAAGCTGGGAAGCGAGAGTGTCTTGAAATTTGTTTTGAAATTTGAAATTAAAAAATGTTCCCTTTTTCAGAAAAAGCGATCACCGTAACTAATTTATTTTTTAGAAAATAAGATTTCAAATGATCAATAAAATGTCAAAAAAGTCCCATAAAAAATTTGATGTAAAAAAGGTCTTGACAACTCCTTTTTTGGTTTGAGGAAAGGGGGAGGGAGGGGGAGGGGGAGGGAAATAAGGAAATGACCAAATTGCCATTAATGAAAGGAACATTCCTTTTTGTTGAGAGTATGTTTTTGGAATATTAAAAAATTTCTAGGGGCAATTTAGTAAAGATGAGACAAAAGAATAGCCCCTCCCCCTCCCCCTCCCTCTCCCTCAATCCAAACATACCCTTAGTAGAACATTAAGGGTATGTTTGGATTGAGGGAAGAGAAGGGAGGGGGAGGGAAAAAAAAGAGAGGAGGGAATTTTTTTTTTCAAAATTGAGTTTAGTGAGACCCACAAGTTTTCCTCTCCTCTCCTTTTTTCTCTCTCCCCCTCCCTCCCCTTCCTTCCCCCTCCCTCAATCCAAACATACCCTAAGAAACTTCATCGTGGTTTGAACTATTCTTTGAGATTTTTTTATATCAAAATTTTTTATAAGGCTTTTTTGATATTTTCTTCGCCCTTGGGACCTTGAAAATATTTTTCCTTTATTTTTTCCTCACATGCCCTCCGATTGATAATTGTGAATGTTGATGTCACAATGAATGCGGCCCCTCGCCGTTCTAAATATGCTCATGGGGGTAAGTAGGAAAGAAAAATGAAGTAAATATAAATATTGACAATCTTTTAATTAATGTAATATCTATAATTAATAGGATAAAATAAGAAAGAAAAAAATTCATTAGTGTATAACATCAAGGATTTGATGGGGAAAAAAATCAAGTATTCATTGATAATTAAAGTATCAAATTTTATTTAGAAACCCCAAACCACATTTACTCTTGTGGTTTGATTATTCCTTGAGATTTGGCGTTTAATTTATAGTAGTGGCTCTACCGCATTCACTCTTTATTGTGTTGAAATGATCTATTATAAACCTTATGAAGTTCTAGTGTTATATACTCAAGCATAATAATATAGAAACATCAAGAGACAAATAAATGTTAAAAAGCTATTTGTACTCATTCAGCTAATAATTTTTCATAGGCTGACATAATTAAATTAAATTAAGAAAGCAACGAAATACGAATAATAAAATTGACTCAGAAAATAGTGTTGGTCTATTATTAAATTGTTAGAATAATAATAATTGTTAATTGAGCTTAATATAAAAATGTAGGTCTTTTTTCCAAAATACTCCCCCAGTTCTTAGTATAAAGACTCAACTAACAATTCTTACAAACTAATAAAAACCGTTAAAGTTATTAAATCTTTTCTAAAATTTAAGTAATTTCTAATACTGTCTCTACTAATTGTACTAAATTCTAATATCATATTAATTATTACTTTTATCCACTACCTTTATTAATTATGTTCATACATAGAAAAAAATATTTAATACTCTATGGAAACAAGCAAGTGCCATATAAAAAGAACTAAATATATATGTTAGTTGATGCCTTATAATTGAAAAAAAAAAAGAATAAGATACTTCAATAACATCAAAGTCAGTATAGAGCAAGACAACTGGCAAAAAAAAAAAAAAAAAAAGTCTAGAGCAGGACAGAGTAGAGGCACAAATTTTGCAGTTTAGATTTTTGAGGAACAAAAACTTGTAACAAAGAAATGAAACAAAACGCGTTCATATACAACATCTAGCATGCACCGAAATAAAATTAAAAGCTTTGCTCTACTCATCTATCCTCGTTACGAATAATTGTCGCAACTATCACTCCAAAACCATAAAAAGGCACGTCTTTGGCAACTATTGGAAAAGGATCGGAAAAAATCAGATCTTATCAGAACATAAATAGTATTTCAAGAGAACCACATTCAAAAGTTACCTTGCTTAATTGAGGTTCTTGAGCTTGAGACGTGAGAGGCAGCAACTAAAGTTCTGTGGTTGAAATCGAGAGAGAGAAAATAAGTAAACAATATCGAAACATATTATTGTTCATACCAATCCCAAGTCCAAAATTTCTAACCACATCAAGAGAAAGACTTTACCTGTATAACTCTACGATCACCACCAATATCTTGCGTCTCATAAAAGCACAGATTAAGACACCACCAATGTTTCTCAAGTACAGACTTGTTCTTCTTCTTAGATTTTTATATATGATTCATCAAAACATAAGTAGAAACAGTATATGCACAAGAATACTAGCAAGAAAAGATTAATAGCTTTTTTTTTTTTTGGTGAGATGTAGCTTATATACAGAAATTTCCAAAACAAACTCGATCAGAAAATAGAGAACATGGAAACTATATATTAAACATACAAACTGGAAACATTTTAGAAAATGAGAAGTTTGATTTGAGTACGGAGAAGAAGGGAGGGGATAGACACAGAGAGTGAGAATTGAAAGCGTCTGCAACTTTAATTTAGAGTACTGAGAACAAGAAAGTGAACAGACACGGGATTGAAATTCCGCTGAGCAACTTGAAGGAAAGAGCAGAAGAACTTTGAAGAACCGAGAGTTGTAAGCTGAATGGAGAGAGCGAGGCAGAGAGCAACAAGAAGATCAAGAAAGACTAGAGCTTAAACTAGCCAAGTAGCATGGATGATAGGGACTTCCTTATTGATTGATCTAAAGTTGTCTGACAGCTGTACTATTTACCATAGCTATTTCATACTAGCCACAGTCCGCAGGAACGAAGAAAATTACAAAAAAACCATAAAATTACAAGAAGTTCTAAGGAACTTTTTTGATATTATTTGTATTAACAACAGGAAATGTTATATTTATAACAAGAAATACCTATATTTATAACAATATTTAAATACCTGACTATTTACAAGAGAAAAAACCATATTTACAATATGATATTCCCATATTTACAATAACATTTAAACACATGGATTTTGAACGTAAAGAAGTTATTTACAATTAAAAAAAAAGGCTATATTTACAACAGAAAGTGCTGTATTTACAACAAAATTTAAAATCTGACCTTTTACAACAGAAAAAGCCATATTTACAACAAGAAATGCATGTATTTATAGCAACATTTAAAAATTTAGATTTTATTTCATACAAATAATTAGGGGTGTTCATGATGCCCAGCGCCCTGTCCGCCTGCCCGCACCCACTGAAAAATCACCCTACCCTATCCAAGGAAAACCACCCCAAACTGGGTTGGGCACAACGGGGCAGGCTGTTTTTGCAGGCAGGGTTGGGCATTGGGCATGGTATGCCACCTTGCCCATTTGGCCCTATCATATTTTTTATTTTTTAATAGAATAAAAAAAGTATTATATATTTTTATTTTTTTTATAGGATGGTATAATATATTTTTTACAAAATTATATGTAACTTAAGAAATATGATTGTCTTTTTAATTTCAAGACTTAAGTTATAGACTTATATTTGAATATTCTGAAGTGTAGAATTCTGTATTTTATTTGAATTTTGCAATATTGTTTACTAGGTATGACTGGAGCTTTTTTTTTCACATAGGGTGTGGCATGGTATCGCCACTTGGGCAGGTAAGGGCTGCCCTGCCCAGCCCAGCCCATTATTACCTTGCCCAAAAAATTTAAGGCTTCTATCGGGCATCAGGGTCGGGCACTGGGCTTCATTTTACAGCCCAATGATCTTTTGGGTAGGATATCGGGTAAGGGTCTCGCTTTGCCCTGCCCTGCTCATGAACAGTTCTACAAATAATATCAAAAAAGTCTCTTGGGACTTTTCTGTAATTTTGTGATTTCTTTTTTTGTAATTTTTTTCGTACCTTGGGACCTGCGCGTAATTTTCCCTACTATTTATCATAATTCATAATTGTTTGTCAGGACAAGGAGCAAAAATACACACAGCCTTTTCCCCCAGGAGCGCCTAGCACCACGACCTTTCAACTGGAGCAAAAATACACACGACGTTACGTTTTTGGAGCGTCCAGTGTAACACCCCAACTTTTCTAAAGCATTTTCGAAATTATTTGATCAGAGTTCAAAATAATTTAACCAGAGTTGGGCAACGAAATGATTTTAAATACAAAGTAACTGATATTCAACCACTGTAGTGTACTGGTTTGTTGATACAAATAGTTCGAAAGACTATACATATCTACAGGACTTTCTCCAGCTAGTCCTTCTGCCTGCTGCTTACCCTTGTTTCTGTTTCTGTTCACTCCGAAAATCCTGAAGCTACAGTAAGAGCTGAGGTTCAATACCCATTGAACCTCAGGTAACAGTTAACCTCATGCTTATGTATCAAATATGTATGACAGATATTCATGTCAAAACAACAATAATCACATACATTATTCTCATATTCACATAATAACATAACACAGCCACTGCAATATGCATGTTATTATAGTCTGCACTATTCACCAGTGCCACGGTGTACATCCGTGTCCTCAGCGCTAGGAAAACATAACGGCGTTATCAAGACTATAACCCGTATCAAGTTGTATGTGTATGATCAATTTTCAAAAACAGAATTTCAGACTATCTATCACATATAAGCATACCATAAGCATCAGAGTTAAGGTTACAATACGCGTCCGTACCTTCCTTCCACGTGAATAGTAAATTACTATTCATGTATACGGCACTATTCATGTATACGGCACTATTCACGTATACGGCACTATTCACGTATCCCCAAACTTCCTTTGAATCTGACTCCGGAATCCTCGGATATCCTATAATATCATTTTTATCAGTGACCATTAATTTTCAGCATTTGCGGAAACTATGTTGGATATTCACTATTCATGTGAATAGTACCAGTAAAAATATTTTTACCGTGCCGGTAAATATTTTTTACTGTGCCAGTAAATAATATTTACCGGCACGGTAAAAATATTTTTACTGGTACTATTCACATGAATAGTGAATATCCAACATAGTTTCCGCAAATGCTGAAAATTAATGGTCACTGATAAAAATGATATTATAGGATATCCGAGGATTCCGGAGTCAGATTCAAAGGAAGTTTGGGGATACGTGAATAGTGCCGTATACGTGAATAGTGCCGTATACATGAATAGTGCCGTATACATGAATAGTAATTTACTATTCACGTGGAAGGAAGGTACGGACGCGTATTGTAACCTTAACTCTGATGCTTATGGTATGCTTATATGTGATAGATAGTCTGAAATTCTGTTTTTGAAAATTGATCATACACATACAACTTGATACGGGTTATAGTCTTGATAACGCCGTTATGTTTTCCTAGCGCTGAGGACACGGATGTACACCGTGGCACTGGTGAATAGTGCAGACTATAATAACATGCATATTGCAGTGGCTGTGTTATGTTATTATGTGAATATGAGAATAATGTATGTGATTATTGTTGTTTTGACATGAATATCTGTCATACATATTTGATACATAAGCATGAGGTTAACTGTTACCTGAGGTTCAATGGGTATTGAACCTCAGCTCTTACTGTAGCTTCAGGATTTTCGGAGTGAACAGAAACAGAAACAAGGGTAAGCAGCAGGCAGAAGGACTAGCTGGAGAAAGTCCTGTAGATATGTATAGTCTTTCGAACTCTTTGTATCAACAAACCAGTACACTACAGTGGTTGAATATCAGTTACTTTGTATTTAAAATCATTTCGTTGCCCAACTCTGGTTAAATTATTTTGAACTCTGATCAAATAATTTCGAAAATGCTTTAGAAAAGTTGGGGTGTTACATTTTGGTATCAGAGCTAGTTAACGGTAACCATGATCAGGGGTTCTCACAGTGTGATCTGTGGCGAAGCATTGGCTCTTACCCTGACATGGCCAGGGAGTCTGGTTGCACTGGGACGTATGGGCGTACCCTGAGCCGTGAGGCGGTGCGTAAAACTAGCGGCTGAGGTACGTTATGTTGCCACGGTGTATGGGCACCACGGAGACATTAATGTAACACCCCAACTTTTCTAAAGCATTTTCGAAATTATTTGATCAGAGTTCAAAATAATTTAACCAGAGTTGGGCAACGAAATGATTTTAAATACAAAGTAACTGATATTCAACCACTGTAGTGTACTGGTTTGTTGATACAAAGAGTTCGAAAGACTATACATATCTACAGGACTTTCTCCAGCTAGTCCTTCTGCCTGCTGCTTACCCTTGTTTCTGTTTCTGTTCACTCCGAAAATCCTGAAGCTACAGTAAGAGCTGAGGTTCAATACCCATTGAACCTCAGGTAACAGTTAACCTCATGCTTATGTATCAAATATGTATGACAGATATTCATGTCAAAACAACAATAATCACATACATTATTCTCATATTCACATAATAACATAACACAGCCACTGCAATATGCATGTTATTATAGTCTGCACTATTCACCAGTGCCACGGTGTACATCCGTGTCCTCAGCGCTAGGAAAACATAACGGCGTTATCAAGACTATAACCCGTATCAAGTTGTATGTGTATGATCAATTTTCAAAAACAGAATTTCAGACTATCTATCACATATAAGCATACCATAAGCATCAGAGTTAAGGTTACAATACGCGTCCGTACCTTCCTTCCACGTGAATAGTAAATTACTATTCATGTATACGGCACTATTCATGTATACGGCACTATTCACGTATACGGCACTATTCACGTATCCCCAAACTTCCTTTGAATCTGACTCCGGAATCCTCGGATATCCTATAATATCATTTTTATCAGTGACCATTAATTTTCAGCATTTGCGGAAACTATGTTGGATATTCACTATTCATGTGAATAGTACCAGTAAAAATATTTTTACCGTGCCGGTAAATATTTTTTACTGTGCCAGTAAATAATATTTACTGTCCAAGGATAATTCTTTTCTGATGTGACAGATCAGACTAAGCTGCAGCCACAGAGCATACTCAGAAAAACTCTATCTGGCATTTCTACTATAATTACCAAAAGAAACTACCAAATATTAAGACTAGAGACCAAAGAACTTACCCTTGAAGTTCCTGCTCATTCTCTCCAGCTTCAAGAACTTTACTCTAAACTCTCTCTCTAACTCTAAGAATTCTCACTCTTCTCTTAAACTCAACTGTTGTTCTCTGAGTTTGGTGTGAAGAAAATGAAGAAATGAAGCCTCTATTTATAGTGAAAAAGCATGATACTATTCATACTTTATCAGGTCAGATTTTGGCCGTTGGATCTTGACTTTAAACATGGCTTCATCTCAACCGCCCAATCCATTTGCTTACGTCATCGATGACGTCATCAAGATGCTTACGTCATCGATGACGTCATCATGACGATGACACTTTCTTACTCTTTTGCATTTATCCTATAAAGATTCCCTGATCGGTGTTCTAATCGCGTTATATTAGAAATTCTCAAGAATCCGGAAGCACAGCCTTGTAGTTCTATTTTTCCTCTTCAGAAATATCTGGGTCAACTAAATTTTTGATCCTATTTAGGGTATTCCGTAACCTGCCGAAGATTTTAAGTCGGACACTGACGGTTACAGAAATTACTTCGGGTGACACCAACTTCTAGACAAAAATTCACTGATTCATAATATGTCCAGTTGTTTACTACTTAATTCAAGGAGTTTGAGTTATGATTTATTTCCTACAGATTCCACTATCTGTCCTGCTTCAAAATATCGGTTTCAACCTATCTCAATAATCATTCCGCCGATTACGGAAATGACTTTGGAGATAACCCACTCTGAGATAGAAATTCGCTTGTTTATAATATACCCTTACTTTAAAAACCTAATTCACGGTTTATTGGAAATAATTTTATTTCTATTATTTTCCAAAGTATAAGATATTATATTATAATAATATTATTATTGAGTGGGTCCCGCAAACAATAATTTCAAAATTTCTCCCGTGAATGTGTCGGCAGGAGGAGAATTATTTTGACGTGGGTCCCGCATGAATAGTAAATACGTATTTTCAAATAGTGAATACGTATTTAGGAATAGTAAATACCGTATTTTTAAATAGTAAATACGTATTTGTAAATAGTAAATATTTTCATATTTCTCAAAATATCGATTAAATACCGTATTTATAAAAAGTGAATACGTATTTGTGAATAGTGAATACTATTCATGTACGTATTTGTGAATAGTAAACACTATTCATGTCCAATAAAATACTGATTTTAAATTCATTTTCAAAAATAGGGTCTAATAGTCCTCCAAAAATAGGCTAATTTTCTAGTCTTTAGGTCCAAAATTCAGGATGTTACAATTCTCCCCCCGTTCAATAAATTTCGTCCTCGAAATTTGACAATATAAAATCAAAAGGTTATCTAGACCTTTAGTCTATTCCTTCCTTATGCAAACTTAAATAGCACGCATCCTACTATTCAATGTCTCAATCTTATACCCAGGTATAGTACTAAATTACAGGACTTGCTGATCTATTCTCACAGTACTCGGTTACACAGGCCTCACTGCCTGATTTATTTAGCCTATCGGCTTAACACATATTGGCCTTCCGCATCTGCTCATCAATTTCATCTGAGTCTTTCCCATTCAAGTTCTCGAATTACTTTCACTTACTCAACACTATAGCTGACAACTATTAATTGACTTAACTAGTTTAGTATTCTAGACCTTTCTAATAGTTGCTGTTCCTGTACCATAATTCCCAATTACACTGCTTTTCTTTTCAACACGATAGCGTCGACATTCATGTCATTGCTACCCAAAATTATTTTCTTGTCTCATTTTCAAATTTTCAAACATGAAAAATTTTCCGTGGTTTCAGTACATTTCACAATCTGCACTATACCACAAAGTAATAGTGCTATAACATTTTTAAACTTAATCGCTGCCATCACAAATTCATGAAAACATTTTTCACTGCCGGATCATTTTCAAAAACTTTGATTACCGGCACATATCTTTGAGGGAGCTAATTTATTTCACAAAATTTTACAATTGAGAGTACACACCTTCATTTTAACCATTTGGTACAGTGAGCGCCTTACCCCAATCCTCAAATCCAGTCTCAACAGTACTATCAACCATGTGGGAGAACCTCCGCCCCTCTCTCAGGAGACCCAGTGTTCACACTGGCACATAAAGTAGCAACCCTATCTAGCGGAACTCAGTCCAGTCATAGACAGTCAGGTTTTACTAATCAAAACATACGCCCTAGGCGAAATGTTATGGATTGGGTGCGTTCACTGCTGGTGCGATTTCCATTTTCTCAAACAAAATCCCTCCAAAAATTTTTGTTCAAAAAGAACATTTATCAAAGGCCAGCGATTTCAAACATTTTAAAACATCTAGCAAGACCCAGCAAACTGTGTACATCTACAACAGCTTCTGTCCTTCTAGTTTTGTACTGACTTTACCACAACATAGTTGAAAACTCAGTTTCAAACTCTGGGTTCTAACAAAACCGTTTGTACAAGACAACATCATAACCATCACTGTGGTCTCAAATTCTGTTGAAAAATATTTCATTTGAAAACTCGATTTCACAAATTTGAAAGTAAACTCCGAAAATTTCAAAATAGCAGGTGCATTGGTAAGTTCAAAAATTCAATTTTTTTTAAAAAAACCTTACTTAGGAATCAGACAACTAACATTAGAAGGTCATTACTAACTACATACATCCGGACCTCTGTTCTTGACTACTCAAACCATATGTATAATGCTTAGTTTGTTCTACCTAACTCATCTGGCTATTCCAAACTTTGCCCGTTATCCTCGGGTTTCACAAGCTTTTTGGGACACTTCTCGTATTTGTTGTCTAACAACCGTGGGCTTCTGCTAGCCTATAGATACAATATATACTATATAGCACTGGAGCAAACCATGGCGATATACTAAGTTACAACAGTCTTTTCTCTAGGGAACCTATTCAATGTGAGATTCATTATAATGTACTTACCTTGAGAACCGATGCACTGGTAACTCTATTTTATGGTTCGTTGTCACGGCGGCTCCACTCTACGGTTCGTCGTCACGGTGGCTCTGCTCTACGGCACATTACTCGGCGCTTCACTCAGTCTTCTCAGACCAGTCAGCTTTTCCGGTTAGCATCCTTGTAGGTAAACCTCCTAGATCAGAACTCCCCGTAGGTATCCTTCTCCGATCAAACTTCCCATAAGTAGTGTCAGTGATCGTCTCTGATTCATTATAACGAGAACTCAGATATCTATCAGGTTCTTATCCTATAGTGGTTTCATAAACCGTTGTTTCTATGTCTGCCATCTTATCTAGGGTCATTCTATTCGTGGACTTTCACTTTCTATTTAGCTCCAAGCATAATTCTTAACTCAATTTTCCCTATCGGGTAGCCACTTACTTTAAAGGGAATTTATTAGCCACTAACATCTCTATGGTTCTTGGTCCCACCTTGAGACCATAACCTGGTGGCTACTGAGGTTTCCAGCTTTCGTATGGTTCTGTTAAGGAACTATCTCTTAGATATTTGGAACCTAAACAAAGCTCACTCATATTTTTTCAGGGTTCCTACTCTCACAGGGGTCATAGTTCTGAGATTTCTCTCGCCTAAGCAATATTAACTTCATAATGTCTATTGATTCTTGGTACTAATATTGGTATACTTACTACTGGGTACCTACAACTCTCATAGGTACTAGTATGACATAACTGTCTCCCCAGAATTACTGGGTACTTTCCCTCTTCTATCAATTGATCACCACCGTCAAGGACTTAATCAAAAGATCTTCGTCCTCGGAGCCATGCCCCGTTGCACGCATGGTGTCTGGCCTCTACAAGGTAGGGATTTTCTTCTCAGGGTACCTTAACAAGTTATTATTTTGACAAGGACATTAAATCGATTGGTTACTATCCAAGGGAAACCTAAACAGTAGGTTACTGTCTACCGGAAAACTTAAGTCGTACCGACTTCTCTGTACCACTTCCCTTGAAACTCTGAGCGGGGATTTAACTTAGATTCCGATTCCCATATCAAAAGTCTTAAAGTTTAACAACAGAAACCATATTCTGTGCCATCTACTCTATATCAAGGCCTCCCGAGCCTAACCCTTTTCCTTAGGATGTACGTCCTTTTTGTATCACAACACCAGTATTGTATCAGTACTTGTACTTGTTTTTTCGAAACACTTTTAAAACCATGGCTTAGAGCCTAACTTAGTTAGTCAAACCGATTGGCCAGGTAGGCGTCTATCATGGGAGCCTCACCGTGCTAGGGTGACTGATTGGCTGATCCACATAGACTCGGCCCTACCTTCGGCACCAATGGTTTACTGTAACTGAGTCGGGTTCATACCAGATAAAACACTTTTAAAAGCTTAGAACCTAACTCCGCTACTCAGACAATCAGACTAGGCAGGTGTATTTGTGGAAGGCTCGACGAATTCAAGGAAACTGATTGCCAACCACAAAACCCCTTTCTAGATATCAGACTGTTTGGAGTAACTTAGTTAACTCTGTGCCAGGATGTCTGCTCTGATACCAAAATGTAACACCCCAACTTTTCTAAAGCATTTTCGAAATTATTTGATCAGAGTTCAAAATAATTTAACCAGAGTTGGGCAACGAAATGATTTTAAATACAAAGTAACTGATATTCAACCACTGTAGTGTACTGGTTTGTTGATACAAAGAGTTCGAAAGACTATACATATCTACAGGACTTTCTCCAGCTAGTCCTTCTGCCTGCTGCTTACCCTTGTTTCTGTTTCTGTTCACTCCGAAAATCCTGAAGCTACAGTAAGAGCTGAGGTTCAATACCCATTGAACCTCAGGTAACAGTTAACCTCATGCTTATGTATCAAATATGTATGACAGATATTCATGTCAAAACAACAATAATCACATACATTATTCTCATATTCACATAATAACATAACACAGCCACTGCAATATGCATGTTATTATAGTCTGCACTATTCACCAGTGCCACGGTGTACATCCGTGTCCTCAGCGCTAGGAAAACATAACGGCGTTATCAAGACTATAACCCGTATCAAGTTGTATGTGTATGATCAATTTTCAAAAACAGAATTTCAGACTATCTATCACATATAAGCATACCATAAGCATCAGAGTTAAGGTTACAATACGCGTCCGTACCTTCCTTCCACGTGAATAGTAAATTACTATTCATGTATACGGCACTATTCATGTATACGGCACTATTCACGTATACGGCACTATTCACGTATCCCCAAACTTCCTTTGAATCTGACTCCGGAATCCTCGGATATCCTATAATATCATTTTTATCAGTGACCATTAATTTTCAGCATTTGCGGAAACTATGTTGGATATTCACTATTCATGTGAATAGTACCAGTAAAAATATTTTTACCGTGCCGGTAAATATTTTTTACTGTGCCAGTAAATAATATTTACTGTCCAAGGATAATTCTTTTCTGATGTGACAGATCAGACTAAGCTGCAGCCACAGAGCATACTCAGAAAAACTCTATCTGGCATTTCTACTATAATTACCAAAAGAAACTACCAAATATTAAGACTAGAGACCAAAGAACTTACCCTTGAAGTTCCTGCTCATTCTCTCCAGCTTCAAGAACTTTACTCTAAACTCTCTCTCTAACTCTAAGAATTCTCACTCTTCTCTTAAACTCAACTGTTGTTCTCTGAGTTTGGTGTGAAGAAAATGAAGAAATGAAGCCTCTATTTATAGTGAAAAAGCATGATACTATTCATACTTTATCAGGTCAGATTTTGGCCGTTGGATCTTGACTTTAAACATGGCTTCATCTCAACCGCCCAATCCATTTGCTTACGTCATCGATGACGTCATCAAGATGCTTACGTCATCGATGACGTCATCATGACGATGACACTTTCTTACTCTTTTGCATTTATCCTATAAAGATTCCCTGATCGGTGTTCTAATCGCGTTATATTAGAAATTCTCAAGAATCCGGAAGCACAGCCTTGTAGTTCTATTTTTCCTCTTCAGAAATATCTGGGTCAACTAAATTTTTGATCCTATTTAGGGTATTCCGTAACCTGCCGAAGATTTTAAGTCGGACACTGACGGTTACAGAAATTACTTCGGGTGACACCAACTTCTAGACAAAAATTCACTGATTCATAATATGTCCAGTTGTTTACTACTTAATTCAAGGAGTTTGAGTTATGATTTATTTCCTACAGATTCCACTATCTGTCCTGCTTCAAAATATCGGTTTCAACCTATCTCAATAATCATTCCGCCGATTACGGAAATGACTTTGGAGATAACCCACTCTGAGATAGAAATTCGCTTGTTTATAATATACCCTTACTTTAAAAACCTAATTCACGGTTTATTGGAAATAATTTTATTTCTATTATTTTCCAAAGTATAAGATATTATATTATAATAATATTATTATTGAGTGGGTCCCGCAAACAATAATTTCAAAATTTCTCCCGTGAATGTGTCGGCAGGAGGAGAATTATTTTGACGTGGGTCCCGCATGAATAGTAAATACGTATTTTCAAATAGTGAATACGTATTTAGGAATAGTAAATACCGTATTTTTAAATAGTAAATACGTATTTGTAAATAGTAAATATTTTCATATTTCTCAAAATATCGATTAAATACCGTATTTATAAAAAGTGAATACGTATTTGTGAATAGTGAATACTATTCATGTACGTATTTGTGAATAGTAAACACTATTCATGTCCAATAAAATACTGATTTTAAATTCATTTTCAAAAATAGGGTCTAATAGTCCTCCAAAAATAGGCTAATTTTCTAGTCTTTAGGTCCAAAATTCAGGATGTTACATCCAGCATCAAGGCCGTTCGTTGACCGTCAACTTGGATGGAACGCTGACGTGGTAATGATGTGGCGTTGACACGCTGACGTGGAATAAAAAAAATAAAAAACTAAGAAAAATTCAAAAAATTGGGAAAAAATAAAATAATTAGAAAAAAATTCTAAAAAAATTAAAATAATTAGAAACAAAAATTTTAAAAATTAGAAAAAATTCAAAAAATGAGGAAGAAATTTAAATAATTAAGGAAAAAATTAAAATAATTAGAAAAAAATTAAAATAATTATAAAAATAATTATTAAAAAATTATTAAAAAAATTCAAATAATTAAAATAATTAGAAAGAAATTAAAATACCCCGCCAGTGGGCCCCACCACCGACCACACTACCGTCGACGGCGATCGGTTGCCCTTTTTTATATACTCGGCGGCGGTCGAATTAGTTGATTTTACTTATTTTTCTAAAATACCCTTATATAAATTTTGTACTTCAATTACCTTATTGATTTCACCTAATCCCTCATTTATATCAATAGGCATTTTTTAGGAAGAAATTGACAAAAATTAGAATGTTGTATTATAATTAGGACCAAAACAGACTCTCAAATATTGTCTCATAATTAGGACCGGAGGGAGTATATAATAAAGGGCAACCGATCACCGCCGGTGCCTGACGGTAGGGTGGTCGGTGGTGTGGCCCACTGGCGGGGGTATTTTAATTTATTTCTAATTATTTTAATTTTTTGAACTTTTTTCTAATTATTTTAATTTTTTCATAATTTTTTGAAATTTTTTCTAATTTTTTAATTATTTTTTATAATTATTATATTTTTTTTCTAATTTTTTTTCCTAATTATTTTAAATTTTCCCTCATTTTTTGATTTTTTTTCTAATTTTTTCCTAATTTTTTGAATTTTTTTATTCCACGTCAGCGTGTCAGCGCCACATCATTGCCACGTCAAAGTTCCATCCAAGTTGACGGTCAACTAACGGCCGTGGTGCTGGGCGCTCCCAAAACGTAACGTCGTGTGTATTTTTGTTCCAGTTGAAAGGTCGTGGTGCTGGACGCTACTGGGAGAAAAGGTTATGTGTATTTTTGCTACTGGTGACTCGATTTGATGGGGCCTACATGGTATAAATTATTGGGAAAGTTACGCGCAGGTCCCAAGGAATGAAAAAATCACAAAAAAGTCTCTTGAAATCACAAAATTACACAAATGTTCCAAAGGACTTTTTTGATATTATTTGTATTAACAATAGGAAATATTATATTTACAACAGAAAATTCTTGTATTTACAATAAATTTAAACACATAACCATTTAAAACAAAAAAGAACCATATTTACAACAGGAAATACTCATAGTTACAACAACATTTAAACACCTGGATTTTGAACGTAGAGAGGGCATTTACAACAGAAAAACGCTAGATTTATAGAGAGAGGAAAAGTTTTCGTCATAGTTATAAGGTTTAAGGTACGAAAATGTATATGTGTTTTATCTTGAGAAGTGTCTAACACTAAGTATTTTTTTTAAGTGCAAAAGTGACTACATGGTTACAAATTAGATGAAAAAAATATTATTTGACCGTTGAATTTCACTTTAACCTTTAAATTTGACTTCTTTTGCTAATTGAATGATGAAGTCAAACTTAATAATCAAATAGTATTTTTGCACCTAATTTATAACCACGTAATCACTTTTATACTTTAAAAAGTACTTGGTGTTGGGCGTTCCTCTGGGTAAAACACATGTGCATTTTGTATCTTAACCCTAATTATAAAAGAGAAAGAATTTTTTTTATATGAATTTATAATTTTATAATTTATATATTATTATATATGTTGGCCTTTTTCTCATAAGTATAAGATATACTAAATAGACTTATAGAGGTAAAGTTAGAAAGTTGTTAAATTTTACGCACGGATTAATGAAATTTAAAGTTTTCTTAATCTATATGAAGCATATTGGAAGTACCTTATATATATATTTATATAGGACTAGAGGAGCATACTAAATCACTTCTTAAGAATAGCTTGATTCATAATATAATATTTAGAAAGTAATTAATTCTTATTTATTAATTTTAAAGTGTTTTTTATTAAAAAAATAGTAAAAGGTTGAAAATTGCACTACTTCCTACCTATAATATATTAAAATATCACCCTTCTTATTTAAAATATAATAAGAAGAGATGAAAAGGATGGAGAGAGAGAAAAAAACGAAAAATGAATTCATGGAAGGAAGTAGAGGCATGGTAGGGTACAGAGTTTCTACAAAAACCACGGTGGAAATATGATGAGGATAACTAGGAAAGTCAAAGGAG
Source organism: Acacia crassicarpa (assembly GCA_034222035.1). Taxonomy (NCBI): domain Eukaryota; kingdom Viridiplantae; phylum Streptophyta; class Magnoliopsida; order Fabales; family Fabaceae; genus Acacia; species Acacia crassicarpa. Next base: position 46,138,626 of record JAWXYG010000006.1, on the reverse strand, counting down.
GGGAAAGCACTAATAGAAGAATTTTTTATAAAAATTGTACCTGATTAAAACAAATGAGAAATATTTTATTAAAATAATATAGTTAATGGTGTCACGTAAGGGACTTACGCTACTGACACAAAAATATTAGTGGCGTAAGGGATTCTTACGCCACTCAATTATTGAGTAGCGTAAGGGATTCACACGCAACTCAATTTAAGTGGCTTGTGTGGTTCCTTTGAAAAAAAAAAGAAAGAATAATATTAAATATAATAATATATAATAAATAATAAAAAAAGTGGAATAATTTAAAGATCTACTTCATTTAAATTGAAATTAAAATTTTAAAAAAAAACATGGAGCTAAAATAACTAACTAAGAACGTCCTTAAAAGATTACGCGATACAATTTGGTTACAACAACATATTCCAAAACAGGGGATCTATATATTTGTTATACACCAAATATTTATATAACAAGAGTATTTGTTATACACCAAATATTAATACTGTTGTTATATAAATATTTGGTGTATAACAAATATATAAATCCCATATTTTGGGATCTGTTGTTATAACCAAATTGTACCGCGTAATCTTTTAAAGGATGTTCTTAGTGAGTTATTTCAGCTCCATGCTTTCTTTCTTTTAACTTCAAATTAAATAAAGTAGAGTTTTAAATTATTCTATTTTATTATTATTTATTATTATTATTATTTAAAGGAACCACACGCCACCGTGTGAATCCCTTACGCCATTCAATTATTGAGTGGCTAAGAATCCCTTACGCCAGTGGCGTAAACCCCTTTTATGCTACTAGCGACGACGCTTCAGATAATGCCACTAACTACATTATTTTAGTAAAATATTTCCCATTTGCTTTAATCAGGTATAATTTTTGTAAAAATTTCTTATATTGGTACTTTTTCCTTGGAGGCGGCACGCTAGTTTTTTTTTTTTAAAAAAAAAAAATCCCATTTAAAATTTCATAAATAATGAAAAATTAAATCTGACGAAATCTTCTAATTTTATTCATATGGTAGTTAATATTTAGGTAATGCCAAATATACCCCATGAAATGTTATATTTTAATTAGTTATACTTCAAATCACATGACAAATCAGGTAATTTCTCGGCTATACTTGACCACGTGTACAAAATTGAAATGCAACACAGGCCATACTATTACCACTCCACGTTAGATCACTTGCCAATAAAGAGTGCTGCGAAGAAAATGATAGGTTTGATTTGAATTGATTCCGTCAGCAACTTGAAGGAAATTGGCGAAGAAATTGGAAGAACAGAGCGTGCTGATGAAGAGTAGTTTGAGAGGAATTAGAATGGAAATGAGATCGCCAAGAAGAAGAAGAAGAAGTTGTCTGTAAGTGAAGAACGTAAAAAGAAAAGAGTACAGCTAATTGGCCACCCAAATAGGACAAAGACCTATTTTTATACCGAGCATATCTCTGGCCAATTAACGATTATTATTATTCTAACAATTTAGTAATAGACTAACACTATTTCTAGAGTCTGAGTAAACTTTATTATTCGTATTCCGTTGTTTTGTCAATTTAATTTAATTTTGTTGGTGTATGAAATATTATTAGCTGAATGAGAACAAAATAGCTCTTTAAAATTTATTTATCTTTGATGTTTCCATATTACGCTTGAGTAAATGACATTAGAACTTCATCAGGTTTATAATCGACCAGTTCAACACAATAAAGAGTGAATGTTATAGAGCCACTACAATGTCCATATATTAAACGCCAAATCTCAAGAAATAATCAAACCACAAGAGAAAATATGGTTTTGGGTCTCTGAATAAAATTTAATACTTTAATTACTAGTTAATACTTCTTCTTCTTCTTCTTTTCCTTTTCATATCATATCTTTTATATTATACTGGAATAATTAATTCCACGATTTTTAAATACCAATCCTTTAAAGGTTATATCACTCTTCAAATTTATTGAAAGTATGTATGTATGTTTAAACTTCATGCTAACTTTTACAAATGTCCAAAAGCTCTTTGAACCACATAAAATCTTATGAATCTTTTATTTATCACATTGATATATGACATGCTTTCAACAAATAATAAAGTAAATAAATAAAATAACAAAAAATGAATTAACTGATGTGTGTTTGTAAGTCTAAGGCTGTAAGGGAAAACAAGTCAAGGTCAAGAGCTCTTTATGTGACACCTCAAACCAATAAATAAAGATGTCCAACATCTTTTAGCAAAATAATAATAATAATAATAATAATAATAATAATAAATAATAAATAAAATTATGAAAAAGAAGATGTCTAACATCTAAATTATCAAAATACATAATCAATCTAAATAAACCATCAATTTAAATCCTTAAAATGTTTTAGTAAACAAAATTTTGGTTTAAGGCTCACTTTGATCACAAGTGTTTTCTCTTACTTACCAGAAGAGTGACAGCCAAGAGGTTTTGAACGAAAAACACACCAACTTTTTTTTTTTTTTTGTGCGTGAGTTTATATTGAGCTGGACAGCCAGAGAAAAAAAAATATTTTCCCCATAATTTTAAAACATTTTTATTGGTAGTATGATTGACAAGAACGCAACAAACTCCTTAATACAAAAGAAAAACAACAATTTTGCTTTTGGAAATTACCAAAACAAACTCGATCAGAAAATTGGGAACTAGTAAACAAATATAGTAAACATAAAAGCTACTAGAAACGTTTTAGAAAATGAGTCTAGTTTGGTTTGGATCGAAACGACTCGGTCTGAACTCAGTAACTTGAAGGAAAGTACCGAAGAAAATATAAGAACGCACGGAGTGGAGTTTGAGAGGAGTTAGAGCCAATTAATGAAAAGTTGCAAAAATTATAATGCCAAACAAGTGGCGCCATCATGAGTAGTTGTTTTTTTCTTTTATTGACCTGAAGCCCTCGCTTTTTTCTTTTTCTTTTTTTTCTTAATGGTGGGAAGCACTTGCTTTAATGTACCGACAGAAAGCAGATCGTTTAACCCCCATTATCATCAATACTTTAATAAAGTTTAGCCTTTGTCATAGTTTTGACGGGGGAAAAGTCTTTATCAAGAGCAGATTAATGAACACTACTTAAATTTTTTAATGAAAAAGAAGGTTGGTTATTGGAAAATGCAAAGAAGCAAAAACAAAGCTTGTGGGGACAGGATAACACTCCAAAACTTAAACTAAAACCAAAATATACGTTGTCTAGTCCAAAATTTAAGACATATTTAGAAAGATGATCATAATTCTAAATATAAGATATATTTTCATTTTTATAAATCTTTTTTTAATTTATCCCTATTGATACTTCCTTAATAATAATCAAGGAGGAGAAAAAAATGTAGAAATTAAAGAAAATGACTTGTGTGTTTTAAAATATATATATATACATATAAATATATATATATATATATAATATTATATTAAGTTTGAAGGGAGTATTAAACATTGCCCCTATATTAAGTACTGATATTTTTTTTTTTAAAAAAAAACAACTAGCAATTGCTAATTTTATAAAGGCCAATAAACTATGTAAAAATTAATCAGGGCACCCCCCGGGGGGAAAGAAAAAGATTGCGCCCCATCCAAGAGTCAGATCTCAAAATTGCATATATTATAAGTAATAAAGTTGCGATGATTTTCTAAAAGTAAAATTGTATTTAAAATTTTGTGGTAAATTACCAAAATTTGACATAAAGTTTGATAATGAATTTTATTTTAAAAAATAAATAAATTCTAAGAATTTATCTTAGATTTGAACATAAATTTCCTATCACATTCCCTCGTGTAAATCTGCAATTGCGACTTTGATTTCTTATAATTTATTGCAAAATATTAAGATGAAAAACCAAAGAAGCAAAGGTTCTCCAAATTATTCATAGAAAGTTTATTTTATGACATTTAGAGATTATCCTTAGATCTATCATAAAAATTATAATAAATTGGTCAAATTTCTTAAAATATAATCTTAAATTATCTGGGGAAAAAAACCATATTTAATTATCATTTATATGAGAATAATTCTTTGATGGAAGCTCTTTTACAATTAAAGTTGGGAACTCAGTCCGGGCCATTTAGGGTATACATAGTAACATTCCCAGAATGACTTTTTTCTTAATTTCTATGTCACGGAACAAAAATAGATGGGAATTGTGTTTGATAAATCTGGTTTGTTTTTTTTACTCCCGGAATGAACCAGTTTATTTTTTGCGCTGGGGAGTAAAAAAAAGAAGCTAAAAATTTTGGCTTCTCTATTCCAGAGCAAAAAATCAGAATTTATTTTTTCCTTAATCGAAGCAGAAATTTACCCTCGTTCACCACCACCACCGCCCCATCGCCCTACCATCACCGCCACCACCGCCGCCACCACCACCACCACCACCACCACCACCGCCACCGCCCCACCACCACCGCCCCATCGCCATTGCCACCCCCACCGCCACCGCCCGACCACCATCGCCACTGCCAGACCACCACCGCATCGCCCCACCACCACCGCTGCCACTGCCGCCCCACCACCACCACCACCACCACCGCCACCGCCCCACCACCACCGCCACCACCACCACCACTGCCGCCACCCCCACCGCCACCTCCACCACCGCCCCCACTACCACAGCCACCACCGCCATCGCCATCGCCGCCGCCACATAAATAATTTTTTGAATATAAAAATTACATAAATAATTTTTTTAGGAAATTTAAATTTAAGTTTATTTGTAAAGTATAATAATTATATTAATTATTAAAGAAAAGGACAAAATGATAAAAATAACTCATTAATCCTTCATCTTCCTCCCTTACTATTTTTTTTAACTCCCAAACAAGGGGAGGAAAAATATGTTACCAAACATAATTATGATTCTCGGAGTAAAAATAAAATGGGTTAACAAACGTAATTCTAATTCTCAGAACTCTTCCAAAGCATAGAATCAGAAAAAACTGTTTCATCTCAGAAACAGTGCTGGGCAATAGAATGGTTGCCATGCACACCCTTAACCCCTGGCATTTTAAAGGTTGGGCTTATAAAATAGAGCTTCTAAATAAAATTGGACCTAAAAATGCCAGCTCTACAGGGCCAAGGATTGGCAAATTAGGCCTGTTGGTTTTTTTTTAAAAAAAAAAATTAGTGTATTAATTTTGTTAGGTGTCTAACTAGTATTTACTTGAATGTTTTGTAATGATACAGGATTATGAAGATATTTATGCGAGTATAGATCATTATTTCATGAATAAGTATGAATTGGAAACTTATTTGGAAGAACTAATAATGAAGCCTGATAATTAGAAAGAATTAGATATCTTGAACTAATGGAAGAACAATTCACAAAGATTTCTGATTCTTTCAAATATGACAACTGATATTCTGAGCATTATTCTAATTACTACAGTAGCCAGTGAAAAAACTTCAGTATTGGTTCACGCGTTCTAACAAAATATAGTAGTTCCATTTTTCCATGTAATATTCAAGCTCTTATTTATACTTGCAATTGAATGCATGGATTCATATATGAAGGTAATTTACTAATATATATATATATATATATATATATATACACACACACAAAGGCGGACCGAGGTGTATGATATGGGGGGCACGTGCCCCCCTTATTTATTATTATTATTATTTTTTTAAAAAAAGGCGGACCTTCATAAAACTGTGTACTTCCTCCGTGAGTTTCAGCTTCGACTTTCAAGTTCTGAAACCAAATTTCTATCGTAGGAATCTTGATCCCAACTTTGAAACAGAGAGATAAAATGAAACCATCAATTATGAGATGAAACTAAGCGAGATGCTGACCTATCAATTCGATTTCTGATCTTGAGCAAGAACTTTTCATTGTCCTCTTCGGTTACTTTGACTAACCTATCAAGCAAACTCTTCTTCCAAGTAGCCCAATTGTTTTGAAGAATATAATCAAGAGTATATTTCATATTACACCTTTTCCATCATAATTATTTATGTAAAAACAATTTACTTGGCTGGTGTTTTTACAAATGTGTTGTCTCTGCCCACAATCACTGTTTCTTGTTTATTTGCAAATGTGTTGTCTTGTTGGTGTTTTTGCTATTATGTAACTTTTGTTTTTCAATATATTTGTTTAGTAGATATATTATTTATTGATTCATTTTTTGTCATTTGTCATTTTTTAGAATGGAAAGCTATTTAGGTTCTTTTTTATAATGAGGCAATTATGATAGAATTCTAGAAAATAAGGCGTATAAGGATGACATTGTAATTGTTTTTATTGTAATATACTTTTGTTAATAAAATATATGGTGTCTAGCCTTGCTATTTTTAACAGTACTTAGTCTTACTTTTTCTTTTATATTGTTTTATTTTTTAATGCATTTAAAGCTTTATTGTAAAAAAAAATTTTCGGGCCCTGCATCCCCTGCCAATGGTGCCCCCCCTCCCATAAATTCCTGGATCTGCCCCTATATATATATACATATATATATATATAATTGTTGTTATAGAGTTATTCATCCATTTTGTTACAAATACATGATAATTAGTATAGTCCGCTTTTATGATCTAGTTTATTATTTGTTGCATATAAAGATTATGGATGTATTGTGATGCTGGAGAAGAAATTCTTGATATTTTTATCCATTAAGCAGATTTTACTACTTGAAGTGAAGCACAATCAAATGTTTTTGAAATTAATAATAGTGGCGAAGAAGATGAAAATAATTGTCATCATACTCATATTGTTTAACAGTAAACTTCTTATGCTTTATATGAGTTATTGATGGACAATAGTTTACTTTTGATTATGAATTAGTGATCGTGCTTGTTTGTTGCATGATGTGTATTGTTTAGACCTTAATGTTGACAGCATTTATATGATAAATTAGAATTTTCATTATTGTGATTTACTAATTATATTTCGTTAAGAAAGAAAACGTAGAATAATTTAAATTTAGAAAAATAGCTTCTGACCCTGGTTTGCATACTCTCAGACCGGTCCTTGAAAAACATATTTTTTTTTCTTATATCGGACCTAAGAGGGCCAGCCTTTTTAAACCTTGACCCTTTAAGGGTTGACCCTGTGGGTTAGGTTGGCTCTAATTCCTGGGTCTACTTACAATGTGTGTATGCAAGGTTTATAAATAAATTTCTAAATTTGTGACATAAAATAAATTTAATAATTAAATTATTTAGAATCAAAATTTATTATCAACTACAAGATCGGAAGTTGGACCCACAGAGTATAATTAATAGGGAAAATTACAGTCAGGTCCAAGGACAAAAAAAAATTACAAAAAAGTCTTAATAGAAATTCACATATTTTTTGATATTATTTGTATCGAAACAAAACTCAGGTTTTTAAATTTTATTGTCAATATGACATTTCCTATTATAAATATGGTTTTTTTTTTTGTAAATGTCAGATTTTAATTTTTTTTTTGGTTAATATAGTACTTCCTGTTATGAATCTAGCATTCTTTCTGTTGTAAATGACCTCTGTACGTTCAAAATCTAGGTATTTAAATATTGTTGTAAATATGACATTTTCTATTGTAAATTTTTTTTTGTAAATGGTCAAGTGTTTAAATGTTGTTGTAAATATAATACGTTTTATTGTAAATATGACATTTCTTTTTGTTAGTATAAATAATATCAAAAAAATCTTTAGGGGCTTTTATGTAATTTAATGATTTTAAGGAACCTAATCATATTTATTTTTTATCCTTAGGACCTACACGTAGTTTTCCAAGTATGAATTGTTGCGGTGTGACTTATGAGGTACCAATTAGTGACTTGTGTGATAACTGATAACGATGAGGGGAAAAAAAAGGATAAGGATGAATTGGACATATAAAAAAGGTAGGCACGTTAAATTAGTGAGATGATTTGAAAGTGAAAAAAAAAATGAAAAAGATAAATTAAATTAGTGGGATCCTTGTCAGGATTCCATATTTGTTGCCTGCGGGCCATAAAGTTTTATAATGAATGGACCCATTAAATGTTAGAAAAAAAATCCTAATTAAATTAAGTTAAAATACTAAAATCTAAATTTAGGCTTACATTTTTAACAAATATTTAATTGAGACAAGAGGCTTAATTAAGAATTTCTGAATATTATTAAAAGACTAGAATGTCCTTCTCTAGAATTTAAAAAGTTGATGGTAGGTCGTAGGGTAAGCCCTCTTTAGTTTTTAAGTCAATTGTGTAGTCGTTGGGGGGCAATCCGGAAAAATAAAGAAGAGGATAATCTGAGTCGTGTCCGAAAACACTGTCTTATAGAGTTATTCCGCAACCACCGGTAAAGAAGAAATTGTACTCCCCAGGATTAAACAGATTCTTCTTGATTAAGTTAAGGCGGCAGAACTAGCAGAAGATAAGATAACTCAGCAAGAGATTACCGATATTTTCTAATTCTCTCTGTTTAATGGTGTCACAAATGGGGTTTTATAAATAATGAAACAATGTCTTAAAGAGGCGACTCTTGAACATTACACCTCTTCAGAAAGTCATGACTGTCTCTTCAATTCAAGAACTATGTTGATTCATGAACCAACACAAACCCCTTAATTTATAAGAACATGACTTCTCAGAACGCATCTTTTCATTTAAACATATTCCATAATATTGGAAAGACTCTTTCTTTGACACACCCATATGCAATATTTACAACAATCCCCCACATGTGTCAAAGAAAACACCATTAGCTAAGTTATACCCATGGACATAACCATTGTATCTGGTGGTCCGTAGAACTATGAACCAGACCTAGACCAATAACACTTAATACACAGAGATGTTAGTGAAGCATGCTTCTATGAACTAACAAATCTTGGTGTGTATTAGAGGCATTAATAATCAGATTATATCCTAAAATTTCCGCTGTTAATCAACGGTTTTGCGCGTTATGACGGCCATGCGCGTGCCTGGTGCATAACGAATGCTCTAGAGATTGCGCCAAGATCTCATAGGAGCGGCCACACTCCACATTCGTAGAGGTGATTTCATGTAAGTGTACCTGCACTAAGCACACCGTCTTGTATGACTATGAAATCATTAAGAGCTTTGCTCACCCTCAAAACGTGCATTCTAGCACTCTCCCATTGTCATAGGAAGGGACAAATGTTATTTTTTGTGCTAGTCGGAATTGACGAACGACTTGTTCTTACCCATTGAACCTTCTTCATGGGATCACCAATCACAAAGGTTGGGTTGCCATCGCTGTCAATTACGAGTTGGCTTTAGTCCCATTCCTCTCGACCAATTTATTTCATCCTGCAGGGTTTTGTTAACGGCCGATAGGTCTATTATTGACCTCACCAAATCGATTGAGATAACTCCATCATAATTCTTAAGCTAGCTTATCACAATATATCTCAAACGATTTTCATTTCATCATTGTCTTTTTACAATGGCTATTGCCATCTGGCAATTACATATCGTCGACTTTAAACGTCGGTTTCTTATCAAAATATTTGCTAAGAGGTTTTTAACATTCTCAGCACTCCATTCATTTCCAGAGTAATCAATTTTGACTCACATAATACTTTAATTTTGTCACCACTAAAGGTCAATGATAACCAGTAGATTTTCACACATAAACTAGATCTTAGTTAACATCCGTGTATATACCTCAATACAACGAGGATCCATTACATGATGCCAATGTTATCTATGGCATTATCCCTTAACTATTCCTTTGTCTTCATGAGAGTTTACATATGTTCAATCTCCACATATCAATCAGTATGTAATAGGATTAACATTTATCAGTCCTACAAATTCTCAACCATTTGTGCATACATTGATTGAGCTTTAGAATCTCTCAAGTAGTGTCATAAAGAATATTCACATAATGGTTCTCAAAACCAATATTCAGAAACATTTCTTATTTGTCATCAATATTCTTTTATGATCTTTAACACCCAAAATCACATTCAATTCTCTCATGCTTTCAAGCACATAACATGATACTTTTGACCATACAAGTCATCCATATTAAATTAAATATTTCACGATATCATGTATGCTTATACCAAGAGAAATTAATGATACTATGAAAATTAAGCACATTTACCTCTATAATAGATGAATGATTAAAATTCCATACCATTGTCATATGTTGTTTCAAATCACAAAATATTTAATAATTCACAAAATTTGCTTTCAGTAGCAAATAACAGAGCCTTTGTTAAATAATCATAACACATGGCAATTTTATAATTTTCAACATATTTTCTTGCACCAAAATAATAATTTTTAAGGTATCACATATCTTAGATACCCCTACACTTTCAAATATTTTATAATCAATAAAATTCTAATTAAATTAGAATCCCACTAGTACATTTATAAAGAACCACACTTTATAAAACTTCATAATCATATGACTGTATACTTTAACAAAAGGTTGTGCCAAATTAATCTTTAATTTTAATTAAATGAGAATGTCTCAAACATTTTCATTTATTTCACATAACAAAATTTGCTTTTCACAGAAAAGAAAGGGCCAAACCTCAACTCAATTAATTTCCTTTTGTCAAAATAATATATATATTTTATATATTAATATTCTGTCCTCACATAGAATTTTCCACATAAATTTATAAATCTTTAATTATTTTAAATACCAATATTTAATAATATTCACACTATTTAAACATGTGTGAAACTAATGCTACAAATTCTCTTTGAAAAATTCAAAGCACTAGATTATATAAATCACCAAAATATAAACATAAATTGCAGCATTAAAAATCTAAGATTTTCAATATTCAAACTAATTTATTTGGTATATCAAAATAAATCACATATCATGTAATTTATTATTTTAATTCATTGATCATAGTAATAAATCCTTCTGGCAAATTGAATAGTGGCCGAGATATTCATAAATATATCACTAGATATATTAAAACAAAAATTTGTTTCAACTTTCAACTATTATCACGTTGAACACAACAAATCCTCACTTTTATTCAACCATATTAATTTAAAAATATTCACAATATTATAGAAGATTAGAAATTATCAAATAAATTAGTATCTTCATTGATAATAAAGTCTTATACAGGAATAAATTCCCTTTTCATTCTAATTAATTAAATTAGAATAACATCCTAAAATTTAGGAATTTATAATTACTGTTAACTATATTTAATTTCTGCAATTAGAAACCAAATAATAAAATAACAAGTATGAACCCAAATCTCATTATCATCGAAAATTTCATCTTCATACCACGAATAATTTAATTCGAAATATTTACTAACAAAAACAATAAAATCTCCCGATGAAACCCAACATAAGATATACATTATCTTCCATTTATTAATTTAATATTTATCAAATCTTCAATAAAATAAGGAGATATTATAGGAGATTTATTAACTATCATATCAATCAAATCTGATATATTTATTAACTAAAGATATTCAAAATTTCAATGGAAGTAAATTCACCGTGCAATAAATCAATAATTGAATAAAATATTGATTTCTATGGGCACATTCATATTGAAAATTCAGCACATCAAATATTTAAAAATAATAATAACTGCATTATTAAATTTCTAATATATGGCCACGAATATTATATAATTATATAATATTCCAATCAAATACGCGTACCTTATTGGTATTTGAACACGGTGAAGAAATATGACTCTTTCTCCCTCATCAGAGAATTTGTTGTTGCCAACGGACGTAGCCTTCACGCCTTCTTCATCAAAACGCTGCAGAGACTATCCCTCTCTCCCTGACCAAACTTGCAGACTTCTTTTCTACTTTTCTTTTTCAAACTAGTGCCTATCTCTTTTTCAAACAATTCATCCATCAGATTCTCATCATAGTTTCGCAAATTAGATTTCCTTCGTAAAGCCCGCTTTGAAACGGATCCATGAGAATATGGAGTTTCCATAATTTCAATATGAAATTAAAAGAACCACAGTTCTTGCCCTCCGTCAATCTGATTCGCTCCAAAGATAAGTGAGAGATCACTTTACTTCCGTTGAAGTTTTCATCTTTGAATGACAAACCTTTTTGAATTTTTCCATCTCATAGACATAGCCATCTAGGCTATTTGTGAATTTTGACAGAACATACCCAAGAGACCCATTCTTCTTCTTCTTCACACTACATATCTGAAACTTGCCCGTCAAATGACCCCATCTTTGCCTTTTTCGGAGCAGCTTTGTTGAATAAATCTGCCATATTTTTGTATGGTTTAAGTAACTCTATAGATTGTAGTCGTTGGGGGGCGATCTGGAAAAATAAAGAAGAGGATAATCTGAGTCGTGTCTGAAAACACTGTCCTATAGAGTTATTCCGCAACCATCGGTAAAGAAGAAGCGATACTCCCCAGGATTAAACAGATTCTTCTTGATTAAATCAAGGCGGCAGAACTAGCGGAAGATAAGATAACTCAGCAAGAGATTACCGATGTTTTCTAATTCTTTTTGTTTAATGGTGTCACAAATGTGGTTTTATAAATAATGAAACAATGTCTTAAAGAGGCGACTCTTGAACATTACACCTCTTCAGAAAGTCATGACTGTCTCTTCAATTCAAGAACTATGTTGATTCATGAACCAACACAAACCCCTTAATTTATAAGAACATGACTTCTTAGAACGCATCTTTTCATTTAAACATATTCCATAATATTGGAAAGACTCTTTCTTTGACACACCCATATGCAATATCTACAACAAATTGATCATGAAAGGAGATTAAAGAAGAAAATTCCCATAATCTACATCATTTGACCCATGTAAATAAATGAATCCCCACATAATTACTACAACTTTAGAGAATCCGTTTTTAATCCCTATATATTTCAATGTATGGCGGCCGTGTGAAAGAAGAGTGCCCAAAGTATGGTAAAACGGCAGATACTAAAGGTGTTAACTGTCACAGAAAAGGGGAAATGTTTGGAGCAAGTTTAAAATTTGGAATGCAGATGGCAAGTGGGACCACAAAAGATCCCCTTTATCCATTTTTAATAGACCTCTTCAAAGAGTGTCGGTGGTGTGGATTGCTGAGCAGAGCAGATAAGATCGACTTTCTCCTCCTCCTTCAGGTCTGCTCGCCGTTGTCACGTGGATCTGTTGTTTCTTGACAAAGCTTAGATGGCAGAAGCAAGACGTCAAACAGACTTGGCCTCTCACACTGAGAGTGCTAAACAAATGGTGGAACGACCACTACGCTCATCTCAGCCTACCCAACAACACGTATGCATCCTTCCTTTACTACTGTTTCTTCCTTTGTGAAGGCTTTTTTTGTTTTCAATTAATTTTTTAAGCTTGCTACGGTTTAACTCCTCAATTATTGGTCACCCACCGTTAATCAACTTTAAACAGTTTGAGTTTTTGGAATACAGTTTGAGGATTAAAAAAAAAAAAAGCTTCTAAAAAAAAGCATGATTTCCTTGCCAAACACGGTTTTGAGAATTTGATCATGCTTGATAACTTAACCAAAATCATGTTTAAAACTTAAAAGCTCGTGTAGGTTTTGAAGGGTGTTTGGCTACTTCCATAGACACACACCGGTCATTCTAATGGATTTGGGTTAGAGGTGGGAATAGGTCAAACCCCTATCAAGTAGCCTACAGCCTGGCCTGTTTAGGGCCTAGTTTAGTTTGGACTGTTTGTTAAAAAGGTTAGACCAAGGTCTATTTAATGGCTTAAATGTATAAATAGGCCAAACCTATTTAGTTAAGGTTTGGCTTGTAAGCCTTCAGGCTTGGCCTGTTTACATATTAAATAAATATAATAGTATTTACATCATATAAAAAAACATAATATTTTTATTCTTATATTCCACTAAAAGCCTACATTTATGTAGATTTTGATAGGCTCAAAGTACACAAAGTCTATTAATGGCCTCCAAAGTCTACAATATGAGACCTTTTTAAAGGCCTACATTATAAATAGGCTTTTAAAAAATCTTCAGACTTGATTAGGCCTTATGAAGGTTCATGTCTCACCCTAAAAGAAAGCTTGCATTCAGGCTCAGACTTTATACTCCCATTACAGGTTAGTCTTCTTTAGTCAAAGCCTGGCCTGACCTATTTCCATCCCTAACCTGACTTACCTCCTCTTCCTTTCCCTATCGCTGCCCTCCTTTTCTCTTCAAATGGCATTGTTTTTGGTGCAAAATGCATTGTTCACTTTTTTTTGGTTAAAAAAAAATAACATTCACTATTTGATATATTTTTTTTAGTACTAGTAATAGTTTTTAAAGGTTCTAAAATAATTTTTTGAAATCATGAATTTTTTTAAGTATTGGTCAGTTCTGAATAATTTTTTTAGTACTTGTACCATAAATTTTTTTTTAAAGATCATGAAATACTTTTTCAATACGAGTTAGTATCCTAAAATATCTTTTTAGTATTATTTAATATCCTGAAATATTTTTTTAAGATCCTTAAATTTTTCAAGTTATTTTAGGATCTTGAAAAGATATTTTAGGGTACTGATTGATACTAAAAAGATACTGAATGATATTAAAAAAAATATTTCATGATCTTAAAAAATTATTTTAGGACCTTAAAAAATATTTTAAGGTACTTACAAGTAATGAATAGATATTTCAGAATACTGTACTGGACAAATACTTCATCTAGAATTCTTTTTTTAAAAAGTGAACAGTGCATTTTACATCAAAAACGGTGCTGGAGAGAAAAAGAGGGCAGCGGTGGGAAAAGGAAAAGGAGGCAAACGAAGTCCCATTCTGATTGGGACTTATTTAACCGTGGTTCAACCAATACTCCATAACGTTTTATCTCTCTAATAGGTGGTTATACTTTTACATATTCTTAAACAGGTCCTTACTTTTTCTTTTTACCAGCTCATTGTTGTTTTACCAGATTAATTTCAGGTCTGTAGGTCCTTTTGGATTTTTTTTATTTAATTGAAAGTTAAATAATTAAATAATATTAAAAAATAAATTAATAATTATAATTTTTAATTAATGACTAAATATTTCAAAATTAATTAATATAATTAATTATTAATTTTAAATTAATTAATTATAATTATATTATATTTTTAGAAAAATTATAATTATAAAAATATGAGTTAAAAGTAAATAATATAAATGTATGTTTTATTAAAAAATATGAATAATATTAAAAAAAATTCATGAAAAAGAATGTTAAAATAAAAATGTCACTATTATTTATTATTTATAGAACATTAGTAATTAGACAATAACATTTAATAATATTATATTTTATATTTATGGAAAAATATTATTAGAATTTATTGAATAAATGATAACAATAGTACATGAACCTAATTAAAAACCATGTGAAACTATAACAACCTGGTCAAAAGAAAAAAACTACATCCATTAAAAAAACAAGTCAAGGATCTAATGAATAGAAAAAGAATTATAAAGACCTAATTAAAAATTGGTTAAAATTATAAGGACCTACAGATGAATTATCTCTAACTATAAATATATTTGTTTTGATAATTAATGGCAAATATTTTTGTGTCTTTTATTTTGTAATAGTCAATTAATCAATTTTTTTTCCAAATAAAAAAATTAAACCTATTTGATAGTTAATTATTTGATCATCAAATATTTAAACCGTAAAATTAATAGCCGTCACCTTATACCGTGATTTTAGATCTATTCAATCGTCAAGTCGTAAGTATTAGAAAAGAACCCTTATTTATGCTTTATAGTAGTGTTTTTCTTTATTTTCTTCGTTGCATTCTGAATGAAATTTCATAGGTTGATGATGAGGTGACTATCAATATTAGAGAGAAGATCCAAGATTACGGAGATGGTCCTTTGTCACCGGACTATTGTATCTATAGAGTACCCAGTAGGATCCGTGCTCTTAAAAAAGAGGCTTACACTCCTACAATTGTTTCGATTGGCCCCTTTCATCACGGCAACGAGAGGTTGCAAGACATGGAAAGGCAAAAGTATATATTGTTCAAAAGATTTATTGAAAGAGCCAAGTTAGGTTTGGATGATTTGGTTCATAGGGTAAAACATTTAGAGCCAGAAGTCCGTACTTCTTATTCAGAGACCATTGAGCTTTCCACACAAGAACTGGTGACACTGATATTGTTAGATGCTGGCTTCGTCATTGCACTCTTAATCATGTTCTATGAGATGGATGAGGTAGACACCAATGCTAAATTGTCAGAGGCAGAGTCATGGTTAGATACTTATATACGTAAAGATTTGCTATTAATTGAGAATCAACTTCCATTCTTTGCTATTGAAGAGTTGTTTAATGAAGCTTTTCCCAACGACCATCGAGGTATCCTCCCTTCATTTCGTGAGCTTGTGTATAAGTATTTTGAGGATTATAACAGACAAAACATAGAGCCTGTTGGGATGAAGCATTTTACGGATCTTCTTAGATCGTTTTACTTGCCTGGAAACATGTCAGAACAAATGTCTGAACGAAAACCATTCTCAAAAGTTGAAAGCCATAATCTTTTATACAATGCGAATGCATTGCAAGAATTTGGTGTAAAGTTAAAGGCTAGTACTGGGATGTGCTTATTAGACTTGAAATTATCAGGACGTAATATTCTTGAAATCCCACAAATTGTGGTGGAGGATGGGACTGAAATGTTGTTCCATAATATGATAGCATTAGAACAGTGTCACTATCCTTCTAAAGCTTACATTACTGACTATGCTATTGTATTGGGTTGTCTACTAGAAACACGTAAAGATGTGAATCTCCTCGTTCGCAAGAAAATAGTTCTAAACTATGTTGGTGATAGCAATAATGTTGCTTCATTATTTGGTGGTCTTAAGGAAAGTGTCACTCAACCAACTTTCAATTCTGAATACCTTGATATTTTTCAAAGGTTGAATGGTTATTGTCAAGATCCTTGGCGCTGGCACCAGATGAAGGCAACTCTAAGGCGTGATTATTGTGGTACACCTTGGCAAGTTCTCGCTTCTATTGCTGCAATTCTGCTCCTCTATCTCACTGCAGTTCAGACCATATTTTCTATTCTTCAAGTAGTGAAGTAGATTCACAGCTTTGTATGAGAATGTTAAAATTTGATTGTGTCCTCTGACTTTGTTACGATCGGACAGCGTACTCGTAACCAGTGAAGCAATTTCTTATCTCAGCTTTTGTTGAAAAAAAAGAAAGTGTAACACCCCAACTTTTCTAAAGCATTTTCAAAATAATTTGATCAGAGTTCAAAATAATTTAATCAGAATAGAGCAACGAAATGATTTTAAATACAGAGTAACTGATATTCAACCACTGTAGTGTACTGGTTTGCTGATACAAAGAGTTTGAAAGACTATACATATCTACAGGACTTTCTCCAGCTAGTCCTTCTGCCTGCTGCTTTCCCTTGTTTCTGTTTCTGTTCACTCCGAAAATCCTGAAGCTACAGTAAGAGCTGAGGTTCAATACCCATTGAACCTCAGGTAACGGTTAACCTCATGCTTATGTATCAAATATGTATAACAGATATTCATGTCAAAACAGCAATAATCACATACATTATTCTCATATTCACATAATAACATAACACAGCCACTGCAATATGCATGTTATTATAGTCTGCACTATTCACCAGTGCCACGGTGTACATCCGTGTCCTCAGCGCTAGGAAAACATAACGGCGTTATCAAGACTATAACCCGTATTAAATTGTATGTGTATGATCAATTTTTAAAAACAGAATTTTAGACTATCTATCACATATAAGCATACCATAAGCATCAGAGTTAAGGTTACAATACGCGTCCGTACCTTCCTTCCACGTGAATAGTAAATTACTATTCATGTATACGGCACTATTCATGTATACGGCACTATTCACGTATACGGCACTATTCACGTATCCCCAAACTTCCTTTGAATCTGACTCCGGAATCCTCGGATATCCTATAATATCATTTTTATCAGTGACCATTAATTTTCAGCATTTGCGGAAACTATGTTGGATATTCACTATTCATGTGAATAGTACCAGTAAAAATATTTTTACCGTGCTGGTAAATATTTTTTACTGTGCCAGTAAATAATATTTACTGTCCAAGGATAATTCTTTTCTGATGTGACAGATCAGACTAAGCTGCAGCCACAGAGCATACTCAGAAAAACTCTATCTGGCATTTCTACTATAATTACCAAAAGAAACTACCAAATATTAAGACTAGAGACCAAAGAACTTACCCTTGAAGTTCCTGCTCATTCTCTCCAGCTTCAAGAACTTTACTCTAAACTCTCTCTCTAACTCTAAGAATTCTCACTCTTCTCTTAAACTCAACTGTTGTTCTCTGAGTTTGGTGTGAAGAAAATGAAGAAATGAAGCCTCTATTTATAGTGAAAAAGCATGACACTATTCATACTTTATCAGGTCAGATTTTGGCCGTTGGATCTTGACTTTAAATATGGCTTCATCTCAACCGTCCAATCCATTTGCTTACGTCATCGATGACGTCATCAAGATGCTTACGTCATCGATGACGTCATCATGACGATGACACTTTCTTACTCTTTTGCATTTATCCTATAAAGATTCCCTGATCGGTGTTCTAATCGCGTTATATTAGAAATTCTCAAGAATCCGGAAGCACAGCCTTGAAGTTCTATTTTTCCTCTTCAGAAATATCTGGGTCAACTAAATTTTTGATCCTATTTAGGGTATTCCGTAACCTGCCGAAGATTTTAAGTCGGACACTGACGGTTACAGAAATTACTTCGGGTGACACCAACTTCTAGACAAAAATTCACTGATTCATAATATGTGCAGTTGTTTACTACTTAGTTCAAGGATTTTGAGTTATGATTTATTTCCTACAGGTTCCACTATCTGTCCTGCTTCAAAATATCGGTTTCAACCTATCTCAATAATCATTCCGCCGATTACGGAAATGACTTTGGAGATAACCCACTCTGAGATAGAAATTCGCTTGTTTATAATATACCCTTACTTTAAAAAACTAATTCACGGTTTATTGGAAATAATTTTATTTCTATTATTTTCCAAAGTATAAGATATTATATTATAATAATATTATTATTAAGTGGGTCCCGCGTCAAATTTTTCAAAATTTCTCCCTTGAATGTGTTGGCAGAGGAGAAATAATTTGACGTGGGTCCCGCATGAATAGTAAATACGTATTTTCAAATAGTGAATACGTATTTAGGAATAGTGAATACCGTATTTTTGAATAGTGAATACGTATTTGTAAATAGTAAATACTTTTCATATTTCTCAAAATATCGATTAAATACTGTATTTATAAAAAGTGAATACGTATTTGTGAATAGTGAATACTATTCATGTACGTATTTGTGAATAGTAAACACTATTCATGTCCAATAAAATACTGATTCTAAATTCATTTTCAAAAATAGGGTCTAATAGTCCTCCAAAAATAGGCTAATTTTCAAGTCTTTAGGTCCAAAATTCAGGATGTTACAATTCTCCCCCCGTTCAATAAATTTCGTCCTCGAAATTTGACAATATAAAATCAAAAGGTTATCTAGACCTCTAGTCTATTCCTTCCTTATGCAAACTTAAATAGCACGCACCCTACTATTCAATGTCTCAATCTTATACCCAGGTATAGTACTAAATTACAGGACTTGCTGATCTATTCTCACAGTACTCGGTTACACAGGCCTCACTGCCTGATTTATTTAGCCTTTTGGCTTAACACATATTGGCCTTCCGGCTCAATCTATTACCATCGCACTGGAGATTCTAACCTTTCTACTTAGGAATTCATCCTCAACCCTTAGGCATCTTTATTACTACCTGATACAGTGAATGTTTTGCTAGTCTTACGATGTATTCTAAACATAGTTACTTAGCATTTCACACAGTGCTAAGTATCACCGGTCTTATGTCCTAGGAGCATCATCCCGTGTATACTTTGCACACTACGTCTTATTGCCTTGAGCATCTGCTCATCAAATTCATCCGAGACTTTCCCATTCAAGTCCTCAAACTACTTTCACTTACTCAACATCATAACCGGCAGCTATTATTTGACTTAACTAATTCAGTATTCCAACCCTTTCTAATAGTTGCTGTTCCTGTACCATAATTCCCAATTACACTGCTTTTCTTTTCAACACGATAGCGTCGACAATCATGTCATTGCTACCCAAAACTATTTTCTTGTCTCATTTTCAAATTTTCAAACATGAAAAGTTTTCCGTGGTTTCAGTACATTTCACAATCTGCTCTATACCACAAAGTAATAGTGCTATAACATTTTTAAACTTAATCGCTGCCATCACAAATTCGTGAAAACATTTTTCACTGCCGGATCATTTTCAAAAACTTTTATTATCGGCACATATCTTTGAGGGAGCTAATTTATTTCACAAAATTTTACAATTGAGAGTACACACCATCATTTTAACCATTTGGTACAGTGAGCGCCTTACCCCAATCCTCAAATCCAGTCTCAACAGTACTATCAACAATGTGGGAGAACCTCCGCCCCTTTCTCAGGAGACCCAGTGTTCACACTGGCACATAAAGTAGCAACCCTATCTAGCGGAACTCAGTCCAGTCATAGACAGTCAGGTTGTACTAAACAAAACATATGCCCTCGGCAAAGTGTTATGGATTGGGTGCGTTCACTGCTGGTGCGATTTCCATTTTCTCAAACAAAATCCCTCCAAAAATTTTTGTTCAAAAAGAACATTTATCAAAGGCCAGCGATTTCAAACATTTTAAAACATCTAGCAAGACCCAGCAAACTGTGTACATCTACAACAGCTTCTGTCCTTCTAGTTTTGTACTGACTTTACCACAACATAGTTGAAAACTCAGTTTCAAACTCTGGGTTCTAACAAAACCGTTTGTACAAGACAACATCATAACCATCACTGTGGTCTCAAATTCTGTTGAAAAATATTTCATTTGAAAACTCGATTTCACAAATTTGAAAGTAAACTCCGAAAATTTCAAAATAGCAGGTGCATTGGTAAGTTCAAAAATTCAATTTTTTTTTAAACCTTACTTAGGAATCAGACAACTAACATTAGAAGGTCATCACTAACTACACGCATTGGAACCTCTGTCCTTGGCTACTCAAACTATCCATAAAATACTTAGTTTGTTCTTCTTTAATCTTCCAGCTATTTCAAACATCGTTCGCTATCCTCGGATCTCACAAAATTTTATGGACACTTCTCATATTCGTTGTCTGACAACTATGGGCTTCTGCTAGCCTATAAACACAATATATATTGTATAGCACTGGAGCAAACCATGACGATATACTAAATTACTTAAACCTTCACTCTGGGGAACCTATTCGATGTGAGACTCATTATAATTTACTTACCTTGAGAACTGATGCACTGGTAACTCTACTTTATGGTTCGTTGTCACGGCGGCCCCACTCTACGGTTCGTCGTCACGGTGGCTCTGCTCTACGGCACATTACTCGGCGCTTCACTCAGTCTTCGCAGACCAGTCAGCTTTTCCGGTTAGCATCCTCTGTAGGTAAACCTCCTTGATCAGAACTCCCCGTAGGTATCCTTCTCCGACAAACTTTCCATAAGTAGCGCCAGTGATCGTCTTTGAATCATTATAATGAGAACTCAAATCTTAACAGGTTCCTATCCTTTAGTAGTTTCATAAACCGTTGTCTTTATGTCTGCCATCTTATCTAGGGTCATTCTATTTGTAAATTTTCACTTTCTGTTTAGCTCCAGGCATTATCCTTAACTCAACTTTCCCTATTGGGTAATCACCTACTTCTTGGGAAATCTATTAGCCACTAATATCTCTATGATTCTTGGTCCCACCTTGAGACCATAACCTGGTGGCTACTGAGGTTTCCAGCTTTCGTATGGTTCTGTTAAGGAACTATCTCTTAGGTATTTGGAACCTAGGCAAAACTCACTCATATTTTCTCAGGGTTCCTACTCTCACAGGGGTCATAGTTCTGAGATTTCTCTCGCTTAAGCAATATTAACTTCATAATGTCTATTGATTCTTGGTACTAATATTGGTATACTTACTACTGGGTACCTACAACTCTCATAGGCACTAGTATGACATAACTGTCTCCCCAGAATTACTGGGTACTTTCCCTCTTCTGTCAATTGATCACCACCGTCAAGGACTTAATCAAAAGATCTTCGTCCCCGGAGCCACGCCCCTTAGCACGCATGGTGTCTGGCCTCTACAAGGTAGGGGTTTTCTTCTCAGGGTACCTTAACAAGTTATTATTTTGACAAGGACATTAAATCGATAGGTTACTATCCAAGGGAAACCTAAACAGTAGGTTACTGTCTACCGGAAAACTTAAGTCGTACCGACTTCTCTGTACCACTTCCCTTGAAACTCTGAGCGGGGATTTAACTTAGATTCTGATTCCCATATCAAAAGTCTTAAAGTTTAACAACAGAAACCATATTCTGTGCCATCTACTCTATATCAAGGCCTCCCGAGCCTAACCCTTTTCCTTAGGATGTACGTCCTTTTTGTATCACAACACCAGTATTGTATCAGTACTTGTACTTGTTTTTTCGAAACACTTTTAAAACCATGGCTTAGAGCCTAACTTAGTTAGTCAAACCGATTGGCCAGGTAGGCGTCTATCATGGGAGCCTCACCGTGCTAGGGTGACTGATTGGCTGATCCACATAGACTCGGCCCTACCTTCGGCACCAATGGTTTACTGTAACTGAGTCGGGTTCATACCAGATAAAACACTTTTGAAAGCTTAGAACCTAACTCCGCTACTCAGACAATCCGACTAGGCAGGTGTTTTTGTGGAAGGCTCGACGAATTCAAGGAAACTGATTGCCAACCACAAAACCCCTTTCTAGATATCGGACTGTTTGGAGTAACTTAGTTAACTCTGTGCCAGGATGTCTGCTCTGATACCAAAATGTAACACCCCAACTTTTCTAAAGCATTTTCAAAATAATTTGATCAGAGTTCAAAATAATTTAATCAGAATAGAGCAACGAAATGATTTTAAATACAGAGTAACTGATATTCAACCACTGTAGTGTACTGGTTTGCTGATACAAAGAGTTTGAAAGACTATACATATCTACAGGACTTTCTCCAGCTAGTCCTTCTGCCTGCTGCTTTCCCTTGTTTCTGTTTCTGTTCACTCCGAAAATCCTGAAGCTACAGTAAGAGCTGAGGTTCAATACCCATTGAACCTCAGGTAACGGTTAACCTCATGCTTATGTATCAAATATGTATAACAGATATTCATGTCAAAACAGCAATAATCACATACATTATTCTCATATTCACATAATAACATAACACAGCCACTGCAATATGCATGTTATTATAGTCTGCACTATTCACCAGTGCCACGGTGTACATCCGTGTCCTCAGCGCTAGGAAAACATAACGGCGTTATCAAGACTATAACCCGTATTAAATTGTATGTGTATGATCAATTTTTAAAAACAGAATTTTAGACTATCTATCACATATAAGCATACCATAAGCATCAGAGTTAAGGTTACAATACGCGTCCGTACCTTCCTTCCACGTGAATAGTAAATTACTATTCATGTATACGGCACTATTCATGTATACGGCACTATTCACGTATACGGCACTATTCACGTATCCCCAAACTTCCTTTGAATCTGACTCCGGAATCCTCGGATATCCTATAATATCATTTTTATCAGTGACCATTAATTTTCAGCATTTGCGGAAACTATGTTGGATATTCACTATTCATGTGAATAGTACCAGTAAAAATATTTTACACCCCAACTTTTCTAAAGCATTTTCGAAATTATTTGATCAGAGTTCAAAATAATTTAACCAGAGTTGAGCAACGAAATGATTTTAAATACAAAGTAACTGATATTCAACCACTGTAGTGTACTGGTTTGTTGATACAAAGAGTTCGAAAGACTATACATATCTACAGGACTTTCTCCAGCTAGTCCTTCTGCCTGCTGCTTACCCTTGTTTCTGTTTCTGTTCACTCCGAAAATCCTGAAGCTACAGTAAGAGCTGAGGTTCAATACCCATTGAACCTCAGGTAACGGTTAACCTCATGCTTATGTATCAAATATGTATGACAGATATTCATGTCAAAACAGCAATAATCACATACATTATTCTCATATTCACATAATAACATAACACAGCCACTGCAATATGCATGTTATTATAGTCTGCACTATTCACCAGTGCCACGGTGTACATCCGTGTCCTCAGCGCTAGGAAAACATAACAGCGTTATCAAGACTATAACCCGTATCAAGTTGTATGTGTATGATCAATTTTCAAAAACAGAATTTCAGACTATCTATCACATATAAGCATACCATAAGCATCAGAGTTAAGGTTACAATACGCGTCCGTACCTTCCTTCCACGTGAATAGTAAATTACTATTCATGTATACGGCACTATTCATGTATACGGCACTATTCACGTATACGGCACTATTCACGTATCCCCAAACTTCCTTTGAATCTGACTCCGGAATCCTCGGATATCCTATAATATCATTTTTATCAGTGACCATTAATTTTCAGCATTTGCGGAAACTATGTTGGATATTCACTATTCATGTGAATAGTACCAGTAAAAATATTTTTACCGTGCTGGTAAATATTTTTTACTGTGCCAGTAAATAATATTTACTGTCCAAGGATAATTCTTTTCTGATGTGACAGATCAGACTAAGCTGCAGCCACAGAGCATACTCAGAAAAACTCTATCTGGCATTTCTACTATAATTACCAAAAGAAACTACCAAATATTAAGACTAGAGACCAAAGAACTTACCCTTGAAGTTCCTGCTCATTCTCTCCAGCTTCAAGAACTTTACTCTAAACTCTCTCTCTAACTCTAAGAATTCTCACTCTTCTCTTAAACTCAACTGTTGTTCTCTGAGTTTGGTGTGAAGAAAATGAAGAAATGAAGCCTCTATTTATAGTGAAAAAGCATGACACTATTCATACTTTATCAGGTCAGATTTTGGCCGTTGGATCTTGACTTTAAATATGGCTTCATCTCAACCGTCCAATCCATTTGCTTACGTCATCGATGACGTCATCAAGATGCTTACGTCATCGATGACGTCATCATGACGATGACACTTTCTTACTCTTTTGCATTTATCCTATAAAGATTCCCTGATCGGTGTTCTAATCGCGTTATATTAGAAATTCTCAAGAATCCGGAAGCACAGCCTTGAAGTTCTATTTTTCCTCTTCAGAAATATCTGGGTCAACTAAATTTTTGATCCTATTTAGGGTATTCCGTAACCTGCCGAAGATTTTAAGTCGGACACTGACGGTTACAGAAATTACTTCGGGTGACACCAACTTCTAGACAAAAATTCACTGATTCATAATATGTGCAGTTGTTTACTACTTAGTTCAAGGATTTTGAGTTATGATTTATTTCCTACAGGTTCCACTATCTGTCCTGCTTCAAAATATCGGTTTCAACCTATCTCAATAATCATTCCGCCGATTACGGAAATGACTTTGGAGATAACCCACTCTGAGATAGAAATTCGCTTGTTTATAATATACCCTTACTTTAAAAAACTAATTCACGGTTTATTGGAAATAATTTTATTTCTATTATTTTCCAAAGTATAAGATATTATATTATAATATTATTATTATTAAGTGGGTCCCGCGTCAAATTTTTCAAAATTTCTCCCTTGAATGTGTTGGCAGAGGAGAAATAATTTGACGTGGGTCCCGCATGAATAGTAAATACGTATTTTCAAATAGTGAATACGTATTTAGGAATAGTGAATACCGTATTTTTGAATAGTGAATACGTATTTGTAAATAGTAAATACTTTTCATATTTCTCAAAATATCGATTAAATACTGTATTTATAAAAAGTGAATACGTATTTGTGAATAGTGAATACTATTCATGTACGTATTTGTGAATAGTAAACACTATTCATGTCCAATAAAATACTGATTCTAAATTCATTTTCAAAAATAGGGTCTAATAGTCCTCCAAAAATAGGCTAATTTTCAAGTCTTTAGGTCCAAAATTCAGGATGTTACAGAAAGCATCTTGCAGCCATACAAGTGTAGTTCTCCTCCTTATTCCATGTTTAGTTTAAAAATTGGTCCACTATAAAACTTATAATTAGAAGCTATTATTTTGTTGAATTAAGTACATTCAGAGTTGAGTATCCTACCAAATATGATCGATCAGCACACATAAATTTGTTGTAGTATGAACAACTCTATCACTGAGTGAAGCTTTAATTTTATATAATTTACTGTACTTTCCACTCAAACTCTTGTATGAGTTGTGCTTTTAATTTCACCTCTCAAACAAACGTCAAAATAATTTTCTCAAGAACATTACTTCCTTGTTACATTTGGAAAAAAAAAAAAACGGAATATTTCTTTGTTGCGACGTGATAATAAAAGAACTTCAGCTTGTAAGATTGCAAAGTGATGCATGCCTACTTCCAAAATCATTAGCTAAATTTTTACCCTATTATCGTACTAGCTGCCACTGTAAAAGAACTTCAGTTTCGGTGCTTATTGGAACTATATACCTGAATATGCTCCGAACGGCACTAGTATTTGGTGCAAATGCTATTACCATTTTTAGAGGCTCATTTAAGTAGTTTTTAGTTATAAAAAATATCTAATTTGTGAGATATGCTATAAATATACACACACACACAGGTGTGTTCGTCGTTGCTTTTTGTTTTGCTTACGTAATTACCGATTGCCTTCTAAATCAAATTTGATAGGTGGAAGATGATCTGTTGGTTGACAAATATCATAAGTCATAACTATGATCCGGGTAAAGTAGGCAAGTTAATAATTAGCGATGTTGGAGATATAATTAGCGACTTACCTTTATTTAAAGATCACTTTTTGCTTCTTTTTTTTGTTTTTTTTTAAAAAATAATTTTTCTTTATGCTTTAGTCTTTCTTAATCGCTTTTTTTTTTTCCCCCGCGGGTGATATCGCCAATGTACTACATGTTAGGTGAGGTTTAGTTTCCAAATAGAATTGGGAATTCGCACTACTATTACTTAATATTCTAATCACATAAGGTTAGTGAAGGACAATAATTAGCTGGAGTGCGTTATTTTTTAAAAAATAAAATAATTTGATTGGTCACTCATTGGTAACCACATCTTTCCCTCTTCAAGGCAATATATTCATCCTCTCTCCTTTTAAAAATTCAATGTATTTATTATTTTTTTGGGTTAAAGAGCAATTTGACCAACGAACTTTTACTTCAAGAGTGCCTAGTATAAATAACTTTTAAGTGGACCAAAAATACCAAAAAACTTTTAAAAATGTGCGGTAAGCACAAAAATCTTTTACT
Organism: Acacia crassicarpa; assembly: GCA_034222035.1. Taxonomy (NCBI): domain Eukaryota; kingdom Viridiplantae; phylum Streptophyta; class Magnoliopsida; order Fabales; family Fabaceae; genus Acacia; species Acacia crassicarpa. Next base: position 46,111,351 of record JAWXYG010000006.1, on the reverse strand, counting down.
CCAGAAGCACCTAGCATAAAAAAGTTTTACTCTATTTTTGTGCTGATTGCACATTTTTTTAAAAATTTTTTTAGCATTTTTTGTTCATTTAAAAGTTATTTGTGCTAGACACTCTTCTAGTAATAGTTCGTTATCCAAATTGTTCCTTAACCTTATTTTTTTATTATAAGAACAGGAGTACCCTATACCAATATTGTCAAACTCATGAGTTTAAATAAACTCGTGATAGTGACTTAAATTAGTAAGAGTTTGCTTTTATCATATCATTAAATAGGTATTAACAGTGTATAATTAAATAATTAAAATATAAAAAATGACAATGATTTTATTTAAATATATTTTGAATACAAATAATTGAAATTAAATATATCAACATTCATAATTTATTATATTTAACAAAGAAATTTCTATACAATTTATATATAAAGCTGTTGAGGATAGATTAAAAAAAAAAGTTAATACGAGTTTAAAAATGAGTTAACATAGTTTTATAAGCTATAAAAGTAAAAACAGTAAATTTGATGTATAAACTTATGAGTTTAACCGAGTTTACTGCTGATACGAGTTTACTAACTACTCGGTTCGATTACTCATAACTATTGAGGATGCATTGTTGGGGGAAAAAAAAGGGATAAGGATGAATTGGACATTTTCTTTTGAATAAATGACAAAATCACGTGATTCTAGCCATATAAAAAATGTAGACACGTTAAATTAGTGAGATGATTTGAAAATGCAAAAAATATGAAAAAGATAGATTAAATTAGTGGGATCCTTGTCAGAATTCCAAATTTGTTGCCTCCCGGCCATCAAGTTTGTTGGAAGCCATAATGAGTGGACCCATTTAAAGTTAGGAAAAATCCTAATTAAATAAAGTTGAAATATTAAAATCTAAATTTAGGCTAACATATTTAACAAATTTCTAATTAGGAAAAGAGGTTTAATTAAGAATTTCTGAATATTGTTAAAAGACTAGAATGTCATTCTCTGATTTAAAAAGTTGATGGTAGGTCGTACAACCCTGGTTAAACCCTCTTTATTTTTTCAGTCAATTGATCATGAAAGCAAAATAAAGAAGAAAATTCTGAGAATCTACATCATTTCACACATATAAATAAATGAATCCATTGATTTGCAGTAACCATTCTGGATACCATGCGGAGATTCATTGATTTGCATGGATGAAACGATGGAGATTTTGGGAAATTTCCTGTTTTACTCCATTTGCTGAAAACCAAAGAGGGCTTACTTAAGGTTATAAGACATTAAGACCGACCTTCATTTTTTATTTTTTCACCTACATCGAGGGATATTCTAGTCATTCATTAAAATTTAGAAATCCTTAATTAAGTCTCTTGGCTTGAATAGAAATTAGTTAAAAGTGTAAGTATGAATTTAGATTTTAGTATTTTAATTGGATTTAATTGAGATTTTCCCTAAATATTATTACCCTATTTGTTCTTAATTTTATATAAGAGGTGATATAAGGCCAAGCGTCTCGTAGCGCGATGGCACTAGGGTTAGCCTTAGGAGCTGGCTTTCCCCCTTATCCAGGGTTCGTACCCTGCCTCTCCCTTCCTCTATTGGCTGTAAAAAAAAAAAGGGGGTAATATAAGAGGGGAAAAAAAAGAGGTAATATAAGAGAATGTTCCAATTGAATCCATCTGCAATATTAGAATCGGATTTCAGGGCTATACTTTCGACAAATTTCAATCAGGCTAAGAGAACTTTACAAAATCCATAAATTCCTAATACATCCTCTTAACCTGATTAGGTATTATTGGCTAAAATATTTTTTCTAATATTATGTATTGTAAGTTGTAACCACCATTTAATGGGAAAGCTTTCTACGATTTTTTTTTTTGGGAGGGGGATTTTTTATTTTTTGCTCAAGTTTTTTTTTTGGGGGGGGGGGGGGGGGACATCTCTTTTCTACCCGAGTCTGCCCTATACTTTATCCTCAAAAACTATAATTACATCTAATGATATTAGATATGCTTTATATTATAACATAATTTATCACATTCATTAGATAATCTTCCTACCCGATTTATTTTTTAATTATATTGGATCTAAAATACCAGGGCCTATGTTGTTTAAATTTATTTTGTCTTTATATTGTGAGATTACCATAAAGCCCTTCTTTAAATTAATAACAATAAAAAAATAAAATAAAAAAACTCCTACTGAGTCCTTCTCTGTTTTGTGTTTTGTTGATCAATGGAGACCGAAGGAAGCTTCAAGAAACCTGAGAATTTGAAAGCCCCATATCTGTTCCTCCATCATTCTCATTCGTTCTCCGTGTTTACTGTTCTTTGTATGTGTGCATCCATCATCTTCATCAACCATCCTTCTCCTTCCTCTGTTCAACACCACCAGACCTTGCTGTCTCCTCCTTTCTCCTTCTTCAATCGACATTTTTATGGCGGAAATAGGGAGGAAAACTTTTAGGGTAGTTCGACTCTCTTCTCCTCCTTTCTTGGTATTGTTACTCATTTCTTTTGGCTGCTGTTGAGTGCGCGGGGCCTTCACGCTTTTTCTCTGTTCTGTGACATTGCTGTGACTGTGTGGACATATTGCATCTTCAATTCTCTTCTTCTTTGCTCTTGCGTTTCTTGAGCAGGGTATGTATGAATAGCTTCTCCTCCCTTGATTTCCAGAATGCTTCAATGTATGAATGAATGAGTGGAGAATATTCCTTCCCTTCTTTAAATTGTTCTGCTGTTTGTGGTTTAGAAAGGATGTTTATTCCCCCAATTGCTAATTTGTTTGAGTTATTTAAAGGTTTGGTAATTTCCACGGAGTTTTATTATTATTCGACACCTAATTGATTACTAAAATCAATCACATTTGTCAGAAACACATTATCCAAACACTTGTTCTTTAACTTTCATTTCGTCCCCCACCTGTTTTTGTCCCTAGCTAGACCTTATTGTGGAGATTAGACCTTGTTTTTGGTTCTTTATGGCATAAAATATAGTGTCATGGTAAAAAAATTTATATGTTGAGATTATTTTGAATTTTAATTAAATAACTTAAATGGTATTGTTCTGTGGTAGAATACAAATGTTTAACCTTGATGGGCTAGTTGATGATTTATATAGGATCAGGTAATCTCTCCAAGATGTCTATTAGGCAGATATCAAAGAGAGGATGGTTGCTCCCAAATATCTATAAGGAAGATATCAAAGAGTATCAGTGGATTACTGTGCTACACAGATATGGCGTTAGCCAAAAAGGGGTGGGGTGTATGTACAGTGAGACTGAATAGTAAATAGGATGAATAGAGAGTATGTATCTGTGAGGTTAATCTCCTATTTATAGAGATTACCTCTAGGGTTTTGGTCCTTGGGCCCTGTGCGCCTCCAGCCTCTCGTGCCTGCTCCATTACCTATACTTTCCATGGTTATGGTCAGGATTATAGGGTAATTAGTGTTTTACCTGATTATTGAAGGATTTTGCCATAAAGTGTCCTTACTGGGCCGTATAACAACTGGGCCCAATACATGGGTCCATAACATGTATTTTTATTTAATTTTCATATTAAAAGAAGTAGGGTAAAGGAGTAAAAATACACATGTGCTTTACCTCAGGGAGCGCCCAGCACCATATACTTTTTTTTGGAGTAAAAATACACATGTAGTTAGCAAATGGGTGCAAAAGTCACACTGAGAGTTAGTTGACTAAACAGTTAACGTTAAATTAGAAGGAGTGAACAGTAACGCTCTCAAATTTGAACTGTGGCTCATTATTCTTCACTCTCCTCCCTACTAGATAATTGGAACTCAGAGTTAATCGGAAAGAACTGGATCTCAATCTTATTCATAACAGATAGTCGACCCTCTGTTATATAGGCAGAGGACGAGATATACAGTGTAATAAGGTGAGTGAGTAAATGAGTGTACACGTGTGAAACTGAATACTAACAAGCTGTCAGCAATACAACTAATCTGCAACAATCTTTGCCAGCCAAGCATACTACAACCTTCTGGTATATTCTAATGATATTTGATATATTCTAATATTCCCTATGCAAGTTGTTTTTAATTTGTTTTTGTGATCTCTGGAGCAAAAACATTTAATCTGTCGCGGAAAGGAAGAAACATGCTCTTCCCTAAAGGTTTGGTAAGAACATCAGCAACCTGTTCACTGGAGGGAATATAGCCAATTTGGATTTGTCCTGCTGCAACTTTCTCTCTAAGGAAATGAATATCAATTTCTACATGCTTTGTTTTCGAATGAAGAACTGGATTTGAAGCAAGGGCAATTGCCTCAGAGTTATCACACCAAACTATAGGTATCTCAGCCACTGGAACATGCATCTCTTGTAATAGCTTCATTACGCAAACCACATCAGATGAGGCATCCGCTAGACTTCAGTACTCAGCTTCTGTTGCTGAACGTGATACCACCGGCTGACACTTAGAAAACTAGGTAACAGGATTAGTGCCTAAATAGGTGCAGTAACCACAAACTGAGCGCTGGTCTTCTTTGTTGGCAGCCCAATCTGAATCCGAGAAGGCTTGTACATGCAATCTGGGAAGAGGTCGAAGTAGTAGTCCATAGTCAGCAGTGCCAACAAGATATCTAAGCAGTCTCTTGACTGCAATCCAGTAAGGGTCACGAGGAGCTTGAAGAAACTAACTTAAACAATTTACTGCAAAGGAAATTTTTGGCCTGGTGTAACATAGGTACTGTAATTTGCTAAGGATACTTCGATACAACTTAGAACTGTGAAAATAGTTGCCATCCGTGGATGTGAGTTGAAGATTGGTGGCCATTGGTGTAGGCTGAGACTTGGCATTGAGAAAGTTAACTTCACTGAGCAATGATAGAATATATTTTCTTTGAGACAGTAAAATGCCATGTGGAGTATTATAAAACTCAATTCCCAAGAAATAAGACAACATGCCAAGATCTTTTTAAAAAGAATGACTCACTCATAGCATTAATAAGATTCTGCACTTCATCATTATCTGAACCAGTGATAACTATATCATCTACATATAGAACCAAGTAGGTAATATTATTTTGACCATTCCTAATGAACAGACAGGGATCTGATTTAGATGCAACAAAACCTAAAGTAGATAGGGTTGAGTGCAACTTCTGAAACCACACCCGAGGTGCCTGTTTAAGGCCATAGATTGCCTTCCATAATTTGCAGACTAGAGGACGACCATCATTAGTAGAACAACCAAAAGAGAATCCAGGAGGAGCTTCCATGTAGACTTCCTTGGAAAGGTCCCAATTTAAAAAGGCATTATTAAAATCAAGTTGTCTTAGGGGCCAGCTAGACGTAACAACAAGAGTAAGCAGAACTCTAATGCTTGCAGCCTTGACTATTGGACTAAAAGTGTAAACATAGTCTATTCCCGCCGTTTGAGAGAAGCCCTTTGCTACTAGTCTTGCTTTTCTCTTGGCTAGAGACCCATATGCATTAGTTTTTGCTTTCCAAATCCACTTACATCCAATAGGACGATGATGAGAAGGTAGTGGAACAATATCCCATGTTTGAAACTTCAGTAAGGCATTATACTCATCTAATGTTGCCTGTTTCCAATCAGGATCAGATAGAGCCTCAGTGATGTTAGAAGGAGGAACAACATTGGCAAAGACTGAAAATTTTTTTGGTTTAGTAATACCAGATTTACTACGGGTAACCATAGGGTGAGTGTTATGAGGGAGTGGAGACTGTGTGGTGGATGAGGGAAGAGACTGATTACTGGATATGGGTGAAGAGGTGTGATTATCAGATGAGGTGGGAGATAATGACACTGGCTGTGACTGAATAGTAGTTGTTTTTGAAACATTTGTGGTTTTACTTGTGTTTGAGCTAGGTTTGTTGGGAACCAAAGAAGAATTGGATGTAGAGACTGTGTTTTTTACAGTAGACTGAGAACCTGAAGTGTGAAATTTGAACTTATCAAAATGGACATGCCTAGAAATATATAACCTCCCTGTATGCATGTCAACACATTTATAACCTTGATGTTGTGAGCTGTATCTTAGGAAAACATAAGCTACAGACCTGAATTCTAGTTTGTGAGAATTATATGGTATTGTGTATGGATAACAAATACAGCCAAAGACACGTAAAATGGAATAGTTGGGACTAATTTTGTGAAGTTTCTGATAAGGAGTCTTAGAGTTAGTTAAAGCTTTGGATGGTAGTCTATTAAGTAAAAAAATTGCAGTGGCAAAGGCATCCTTCCAATGAGCCATAGACAAAGAAGCATGAGCCAACAAAGTCAAACCAGTCTCAACAATTAACTGATGGCAACATTCTACTAACCCATTTTGTTCTGACGTGTGAGGATAAGAGAAACGTTGTTCTATACCACAAGAAGCAAGATAGGACTTAAAAGCTATAAATTCTCCGCCATTGTCAGATTGCACTTGTTTAATCTTAGACTGATATTTATTTTCAACTAGTAATTTAAACTTCTGAAATGTTGATAATGCATCTGATTTTTTTTGCAGAAAATAGATCCATGTAAATCTACTAAAAGCATCAACAAAGGCTATATAATAGGCTGAACCATAAGACTGAATAGGGGCAGGAACCCATATATCCATGACTATTAGCTCCAAAGGTTTTTGATACACTGTAGTTGAAGGATAAAATGGAAGTTTATGTATCTTTCCATATTGACATGCAGCACAAAGGCTTTTATTTTCTACAGTAGTAAAGGGAACAGAATTACAGTTAAGAACACTCTTAACAATTTGAAGAGATGGATGGCCTAGTCGCTGATGCCATAGAGACAGTGAATCAGTAGTAGTATGTAGTACTTGAGTCTTTGCAGAAACAGATGAGGCAGAGAGCTCAGGCTGAGAGAGCACAAAGTTACTAGAATATTGATTATTGGAAGTGGACTGCACGTTGGCCAGTAAAGGATACATTCCATGACGTTCAATTCCAGACATCAAGGGTAGGCCACTCCTCAGATCCTTGACAACACATTTGCGAGGAAAAAATTCAACAGAAACATTATTCTCACGAGTGAATTTAGCAATTGACAGAAGATTCTTTCTCATCTTAGGAACATAAAGTACATTGCTCAAAGAAAATTGTGAACCAGAGTTGGTGAGAAAAGTTTTACCAATGGATTGTATGGGTGATAACTCTCCAGTTCCAACCTGCACAGTGCCAGTACCACCAAGAATGGACTCAGGAACAAGGCAGGATTCATCATGAGTTATGTGTGTAGTAGCACCAGAATCAGGATACCAAGCAGAATCAACAACTGTTTCAAGCATGACTAGAAGTGCTTGAGCCTTAGGAGAGCTTGTAGCAGTAGGCTCGGTCTTAGCTGGCTTAGTAGATGAGGGCACATGAGTCATAGAGTGAGCCGAAACAGAGCCAGAATCATGTAGCTTGGAAGAAGCATCAGACACAGAGGTTTCAACAGGCACAGGATAATATTCGAAAGGTGAATAGAACTCAGGTACACCATAGTCAATAGCATAGTGAGCCTGAGCCTGAGAATCAGTCGTTGGACCATAACCATATGATTTTGGATATTCATACCTATAATAGCATCGATCAGCCAGATGTTTAGGTTTATGGCAGATTTGACACAATGGTGATGGCCTCCAATTTTGGAATCGCCCACGGTCACGACCATTGCCACGATTTCCTCCACGTGGAAAATTTGGAGGAGGACGAGAGCCTCTATTGGTATATCCTGTAGACGGCCCTTGAGTATGACAAACCACAGTGAATGATTCTTCATCACTAGGATCACCAGAATATATCTCCGATGAAACTAGAGCTGGATTATTATGACTCACGGTGTTCAGTGATTGTGAGACATGATTGATTGGATGAGTAGTATTATTGTTGTGAAATACCTTGTGTCGTGATTCAGAATCAAGAAGCATATTCGACACTATTTCAAGTCCAAAGCGAGGCCGAGAAGCATTAATGACTGTAATGACAGGTTCATATTCTGCTGTTAGGCCATTCAGAATGTGTGAGACATGAGTGGCTTCATCCACCTTTTCTCCAAGCATAGCGAGGTGGTCACAGATGGATTTCAAGTTTGCAAGATAATCACGCATAGAGAGAGTGCCTTTACGTTGATTAGCCAGCTGATTATGGTAGGATAGGATTTTGGAATCTGACTTGTTGGAGTAGAGTTGATTGAGTTTTGCCCAAATTTGAGCTGCAGTGGTGAGTCCTACAAGATCAGGTAGAATGTTCGAAGCAACAGAAGCTAACAACCATGAGGCCAGTGCCAAATCTAATGATTCGAATTCATCAAATTCAGGATTAGGAATTTCTGCACCATTATCGGCTCTGATTTTTGCAGATGGAGGAACGACAGTACCATCAAGAAACAAATGCACTCGGTGTTGCTTAACCATAAAATAAACTTGTTGTTTCCACAACAAGAAGTTTGAATTATCGAGCTTGATTGTAATTTTCTTGTTTGAAAATCCACGGCTCACAGGAATTGTCTGAGTTGATGCTGCAACAGAGTCGCTAGATCCAGACATATTAGACATTTTTCACTTCAGTGATTGATCCGAATTGGAGATCACAAAGCCGCTGTGTCTCTGTATTTTCTAGTCGCCGGGATTGGAGATTGACGGTGGTCATCAATGCTCTGATACCATACTAGATAATTGGAACTCAAAGTTAATCGGAAAGAACTGGACCTCAATCTTATTCATAACATATAGTCGACCCTCTGTTATACAGGCAGAGGACGAGATATACAGTGTAATCAGGTGAGTGAGTAAATGAGTGTACACATGTGAAACTGAATACTAACAAGCTGTCAACAATACAACTAATCTGCAACAATCTTTGCCAATTAAGCATACTACAACCTTCTGGTAGCTAAGCATACTACAACCTTTTGGTATATTCTAATGATATCTGATATATTCTAATACTCCCTCCCCAGTCCCCACCTCCATTCTTCGCTCTCTGTTTTTTTGATAATAATTTTAACATCTTACTTTCGTCCGGAAGGCGTGCCGGGAACCTCAATATCCAATTATAAGCCAACTCATAGATCTCCAAATTCAAACTTCAACCCCAACACGTCCTCTCTCTCTCACGCCAATGCCGATACCAAATCCAACCTTCCTATTCCTTATCACTCTCTTGTTCTTCCTCTGTTTATCTTCCTCTGTTACACACAATGCTCCAAAAGACACATCCACTTCCACTCGCCAGTTCAAAGAAGCTCCCCAGTTTTACAATTCCCCTGCCTGTAAAACCATCTCCGCCGCCGTCGCCGATGACTATACCTGCTCCGATGACGTCGTCCATATTGCCATGACTTTCGACACCACCTACATTCGAGGCTCCATGGCTGCCATCCTCTCCGTCCTCCAACACTCTTCCTGCCCACAGAACGTCTTCTTCCATTTCGTCTATTCCTCTAACATTGTCGGGTGGTGGTGGTGGTCATAAAACATATGGCTAACTCATTTTGATGTTGGTGCAGGAGTGTTATAAGTGGAATACCTCGCGGCATGGGAGCTTCCATGGCCACCGCAGATCAGAGGCTTACAAAGAATAAATGAGGCTCTCTGTTATTATTATTTCCAATGCTCTGGTTTAAACAAATGCAAGCTGGCTCGTTAGAATCAGGGACCAATCTTAAATTTCAGTTTGTTTGTTTTACGATATGTTAACCATCAATGATAAGTACTCAACCGGATCGGAGATTCAAACTAAAATGGCCGATTCCAAACGGTCTTCATTGTGCTCAGAGAGGACCCAATGGTTTCTTTTATGGAGTAGTACGTATCTATGTCCAAGTGAGGCTTCCTAATAGTGAAGGTTCAAGTTCTTTCGTAAAACAAATAAAAATAGGACAAATTATAGAGATGTTACAAAAAAACTCAAATTTATATAACTCAATATGTTGAGTTGTGTCAAACTTATAAAACGTATGCAAAATAATCTTTATTTTTTCTAGAATTATGAGAAATAATTTTTTTTTTCATAATTATTATGTATAGTTTGGTTATCATATTCCAGACACCCATTCAATAAAAAAAACATTAAAGGTGATTGCTCAAAACCACGCAGAAGGAAGTGGGAGTCGTGTGTGCATATATATCGTGATGAACTGATGATTTTGTTGCAGATTCTAGATCAGAGCCAGCATTGATAGTACTGTATTATTGCTTTGACATGTGTGTTACAGCTCATTCTAGATAATCCATTGTTGGCGAGTGGAAGTGGAAGTGTCTTTTGGAGCATTGTGTGTAACAGAGGAAGATAAATAGGGGAAGAACAAGAGAGTGATAAGGAATAAGAAGGTTGGATTTGGTATCGACATTGGCGTGAGAGAGAGAGAGAGAGTACGTGTTGGGGTTGAAGTTTGAATTGGGAGGTCTATGAGTTGGCTTATAATTGGATATTGAGGTTCCCAGCACGCCTTCTGGACGAAAGTAAGATGTTAAAACTATTATAAAAAAAACAGAGAGCGAAGAATGGAGGTGGGAACTCGGGAGGGAGGAGAGTGAAGAATAATGAGCCATAGTTCAGATTTGACAGCGTTACTGTTCACTCCTTCTAATTTAACATTGACTATTTGGTCAACTAACTCTATGTGTGACTTTTGCACCCATTTACTAACTACATGTGTATTTTTGTTCCCATACAAAATATATGGTGCTGGGCGCTCTTTAAGGTAAAGCACATGTATATTTTTGCTCTTTTACCCAAAGAAGTAAGATACAGCTATGCACCATAAATAGAGTTAGAAACATCAATTACTAAGAAACAGGGTACCAGAACAATTAAAGAGTTCACAGAACAAATTAAAGTTAAGTAGTTGGTCAACTTGGTCTTGGTCATTAATTTATGAGGAAATAAAATTAAAACACATATATGACGAACTATGGTAGGGTTTGTTACAGATATGAGTTTGTATTGGCTGGCCCTGCTTCAGGCATATGATATGCTTGCTACTGCTAAGTAACTTGGAACCAAAGTTTATTTTTTGCTGTATTCAATTAATGAAGTTGTTTTTTAACAGAACAGTGTATTCCAGTTTCAAACAAGATAATAAATCTCAGCCGTAAAACATCCAACTTCATTTTTTGTGGCCTATTCTATCTTGATAAATTCTATGAGGAACCAAGCCAAATTATTTGCGGCTAATAAAGAGGTTTAGGTAGTAAATGCTTGACATGATCTTTTCTTTTCGAATATCACTTATAAATTAATCTCCCACACCACAATCCAAAGCCATATATTTAAAATAGTACCCTGAGAAGTATATATAGCATGGAACTAGATTCTCTGCCTATCTAAAAGATAGGCAGGGAGAGCCTATCCTATCTGGACCGTTTAGATGAGATTTGGACGATCCAGATTTAATATTTTTAGTTTGATTATTTTTTAATGAAAAAATTATTTTTTGAAAAAATGTTAGTTAGGAGATTATCTTCATTTTAGATTCTTTACCCGTTAAAATAATTTTTTTGGAAATAATCAAAAGTAAAAGAATTAAATCTAGACCGTCCAAATCTCATCTGGACAGTTCATATGGGATAGGTTCTACCTACTTATCCAATGATTGGCAGGGAAACCGGTTCCTATATAACACTGCCTATAATATTGTGCAGAAGAAAGACCACCAAACCAGCATACAAAAGTAAATATATAGTGCAGAAAAACATAATGTCAAAGGAGGCAGTTCTAAGAGAGTACACACAAAACTTCAGGATTCAATGAAGTGGTCCAGCCTACTAGCCTTCTCCAGCAACAACACTAAGGAGCCCTCCTCCACTGAAGCTAACTCCTTCTTGATGGACTCAAGCTGAGCTTTAAGAGTGGAAGCTTGACCTTTAGTCTCCTCAACCTTCCTCTTCATGTCTTCTGCATTATCACCGGATTCCTCGATGCATTTATACACATAACTCAGCCATGAAGCATCAAAGCCAACCACTGTACAACACTCCATGATTTAGTTTCAAGCATCTTCTGTCAAGTGGCCTCTTTGTGTGGTCCTTAAAATGCGAGTCACCTCAGCAAATAAGGAAAAGGAGGAGGAAACTAACACTCTACATTGTTTGGTGTTGAGCAAACCAAGAACTTAAGGATGCCGCTTCACCCCATCCTCCAAATATGGCAACAACTTGTCAGTCTCTTTAAGATTACTGCAAACATCTGCTATAGGTGTTGTTGATGAAAACATAACTTTTGAAGCTTGTGAAGGAGCTGAATCAATAACTGATTAAACAAGGAAAAGGAAAATTAAAAAAATAGAAAAATGGAGATTTTGGAAGGTCAGAATTAATATTGAGATTGGAAAAAATTACAAAAAAGGGCCCTATAATTTCTGAAAATTGGAAATCATTGAAGAAAAGGACCAGAAAAAATTACAGAAAATTACCCCATATATTTTGGAAAGTGCAGTTATGGGCCACCAATAGTTTAAAAATTTTCACTTTAGTCCCTCATGGAGAACTTTTGAAATTTGAAGATAGGTCCCTGGTCAAAACTTTTTCCCCGTTCTCAAACCCACAAAAACAGAGGAGGGCGCCGCGTACTATACCAACCGAAGATCTCTCCCTTTTCCTCTCATCACCTACCTCAACCTTCCTTTAAGTCGCCGGCGGCCTTCACCCTCACCACCATCGCAGCCAGCGACCTCCCTCTTTACCCTCACCGTGGAAGAGTGGCGTCTTGGAGCTTAGAGAGAGAGAGAGAGTGAGACAGAAGCGAGCAGTAGGAGAGACCACCGTCGTTCTGCCCTCACCTTCACCGTCGGCCATTTTCCTTTCTCTGAACACACCACCACCATCGGACCTCCGCCACACTAGCTCAGAACCTCCAGCTCTTCAACATCGGACTCCGTCGCACTAGCTCAGAACCTCTATCTCTCGTCATTCTCATCACAGTCGACTTTTTCTCACTCTTTCTCACACCACAGTCTCACCTCATAGATTCGTTTCTTTCACTCTCTCGTCAAGAACCCATAGCCTTTATGTTGCTTCTCTCCAAATTCAACCGTCCAATCCAATTTCTATGGGAGTTTGGCGTTTTGAAGAGCTATTGTCACATATTGTTTGGGTTCTCTGATCGCTATGGGTAGCTGATTCGTTTTACTTCTTAGGGATGTAGAATAATAAATATTGATTACAACCATTTTCTACATTCACAAAAGTAAATGTACATTTTACAGTTGATACATTTTATGATAGCTAAATTGAGGAGTACATGATTGTAACAAGGATATGCAGACTCAGTCACATTCTCATAAAGAGAAGAATGCTAAAATAAAAATATCATGATAATTTATTATATATAGAATACTAGAATTTATAAAATAATATTTAATAATATAAGATTTTATATTTATAGAATAATATTATTAGAATTTTGGAATAAATAATAAAAAAGTACAAGGACTTAGTTAAAAATCATGTGAATATATAAGGATTTGATTAAAAAAAAACTACAAGAATTTGATAAAAAACAAGTGATGTAAAGATCTGATAAAGAAAAAAAGGGGGGGGGGGGGGCAGAGTGAAAATGGAAGAAACAGAGTAACTTGTGGGTGGGAGGGAGTGGGGGTGGCAGTCTCCCTTTCATTAACATTAAATGCAAACAAATTTGGTCCCTTTGTTTGGGCGTTTTGTGATATTGTAGATTTGGTTTAATTAGATCAATCATATCCTTATTGCATAATTACCAACAAAATATCTCAAGTAGAATGATTTGCTCATCCTGTTGTCCCATAGGCTCTCGTTTCATCCATTTTCCGATTTCTTGCACAACTTCACCAAGAATCCTATGTTGGGACGTGCAAATATCCATTAAATATGACTCATGAACCCTGAACAAATTTGAAGCATACACGTGTAGAGTCAAGAACAACGCCACGAAGGTTTGGAAATTATTTCTTAGTAAGAAAATTAATTGACATAACTGGATCATCTTATATGTAAAAGTCCACCATGTTTCTAAGAATCATAAGCTAAGCCAACTCTTTCCCTATTGATACTGCAATTATTTTCTCTATCTTCATCTCACCCAAAGACTTCACGTAGAAATGTATTACCTTTTGTCCTTAATATAAAATCTCGTTCATAGTACAATATTAACCACATGAGGTAGTATTAGATTCAAATTATAGCATATTCTTCAATGGCTCTGTTAAAGATCACATGAATTAGAAAAAAGAGCACCACAAAGACAGGAGATTTCATTGGTAAGAAAAAGCTGTTGTCTTTTTATTCACAAAATGCAAGAAACGCAAAACTTTAGTATAAAGATGGATATTTCAGAGTACCCTGGATGTACTATCCTATTATGTGGTATTATTTTGTTGTTTTTTTCAGATCAATATGCTGATGAAGGGAAATATACAATTCTAAACGATCTTGATCATCACGAGGTTTCTTACATAACAAAGAAAAAATGAAGATAGGAAACTTGAGTGGTAGAATCTGAAGCTATTTGCTTTCATATGCAAAAAAGATATACCAAAGGTATGCTTTTACAACACCCTCAACTTGAAGAGACTAGCAAGCTTTAACAGAAGACTGAGAGTTGACATGATAAACAGACCGGACAACTGACATAGAATAAATAATAAAAGAAGAAGCATTCCTTAATGATGAAGAATAAGAAGGTAGACAAGGCATTTATCTACTTCTCTGCTTTGTTCTGTTTTTCATAGGATCACTTCACCTTCTTCAAATATCAATTTTTTGTCTATATAATGATGAAGAATAAGATGGTAGACAAGGCATTTATCTGTGTATTAATGACCATTCTGTTCTAAAAGACACTTAGCAAAAGACAAACAAATCATGTTTTGTTATATAGAATAGGGGAACTCAAAAACAATAATACAAGAGAGAACAATGTCATTATGATCACATTCCTTCAATACTGCAATTAACATGCAAAAGGATTAAGTTGATTGGATCCAAGATGGCGCATTACTTATAATGGTAGCTTAGACAAACTATAAATCAACACACACATGAGTAAATATATAGTGATGAAAATGAAAATGTTTTTGCAAGTTGATCTCCAAGACAACCCACGAACTTCACGACTCGATGAAATCATGCAGCCTTGAGCTTCAAGATTTGAAGCCTGACCTTCAGCCTCTTCAACCTCCCTTTTGATGAGGTCTTCTCCATCTCCACATTCCTCAATGAAGCCGTGCACGTAATTAATCCAGGACTCATCAAAGCCAGCCCCTTGTAAGGCTGTGCAACACTCTTTAATATAGTTTCGATCATCCTCTGTCAAGTGGTTTCTCCGAGTGGTCATCAAAATGTGAGTCACTTCAGAAAATATAGAAAAGCAGGAGGAAGCTAACACTCGTCGTCTCTTTGTGTTGAGCCAATCAAGAACTTGAGGATGTTGATTCACCCCAGCCTCCAAATGTGGCAACAAATGTACTGAAATGTCCAACTCCTTAAAGCTGTTGCAAACATCTGCTACTGTTGTTGTTGATGAAGATGGAGCTTCTAAAGATTTTGAAGGAGCTGGATCAATAGCTGGTTAAATACGTAAATGGAAATTGAAATCAGGAAATAAGTTGACTCAGGTTTAGCAAAAAAAAATAAAGAAAAGTTATTTTCTTCCTTCTAAAAGACTAAAATGTCTTACTTCCTCTGTTTTCAGCCACGACAGAGTTTGTAGGTGGACAAGATGAGTTATTTTCAAGACTTGTGTATTGGTCATTGGATTTTCCTAACATATTTCAATTCAATAACCAAGTGTTAAAAAAAATAAATTAACTAATAAAAGGGAGATTCCCAAACAATTAATGAGTTATTAAAGGGAGCTAAAATAAAGTGGAATCTGGAAAACAATAGTCGAAATAGTTATGACTCGATATCAATACTTGTATCGTAAACCATGATAGGGCTGGATACATTTTGAGCATCATGAAATGATAACCTCCTCTTAGATTCATACGTCTCTTGGGTTCCAACAGCTGGAAAAATAATTTCATATAGTAATTAAAAATACTTACTTTCTCTTAGATTTACACTTGAGTCGTGTGATTCTCTAGAGTTCTAGTTGATTTAAATTAATACAAGAAAAAGTTAAAATCATTAATTAGTCGAAGGACTTGTATAACTCGTTTAATATAATAGAACAAATAAGTTATAGAAATAGTTATGGCAAAATTTGGGAGATCATAAAAACAGATTCATGAAATTAAACTTTCTCTTGTGTAGCTTGAACAAAGGGTTCAATGCTCTCGTCTGTCACATGAGTCCCAATATCTCTACACAAATAAGTAAAACAAACCATAAGGGGGAAATATAGAATCACAAGATTTTGGCAAAATACACCGAACTTTTTCCTTCCAAGATGTATAAAATGCACAAATCATTATGAATTGACGAGGTAGGGATTAACATTTCTTCAACATTTGAATCAACACTCTTTGAATGGTTTCGTGCATCTCTCTGTTTGTTTGATTTTTTTATTTGTTACAAAGACAGGCACTAATGGCCTAAAATTACAAGTGGGATTGAACATGCGAATTCTTACTTAGAGGGAGCATCCATACAACTAGACTATAAAGTCTTTAGTGTTTCATGCATCTCTTTAGTCCTAGTATATAAACAACCATGTTTATTTTAGAGTGAAAAAACAGAGAGAAAATAGAATAACACAGATTTTGTATAAAGATAACTAAAATTAAGGCATTCGAAGGGCAACATTACTTTCATCGTCATCATTCATAACAGATGTTGTGGCCTGGACGAGAAAATCTTCACTTGGATGAAATTGTACATCTTGTGATTTACCTAGTGCATTCCAAATCATAAAAGAAATTAATATGCCAGAAATTACTATATGGACAGAGCAATTTTAGATCATTTGATGCATAGTAATTATATGGTCTGCAAAAAATACAAGCACCTGCATCATAAACTGTGGTAGTGCTTAGAGCAATTTTAGGTGATTGAATCAGTGCCCTTTCAAAGCTGTTCTCATGCATCCATTGATTTTGAAGATCTATACAATTCTTTATTTATTTTTTTTTAAAAAATTACCACTAAGATGTTTGTTTCTTCTTTTTTTATTAGATTTTAGCTCACTTATGATTAAAAAAACTTATATTCAACAATTTAAGCCAGAGTATTAAACCCAAATATCACGAAACATAGCAAGAAATTTTTTAAATCATTTATAGAAACTAAAAACCAAAAACAAGATCAGTACCTTCATCTTGGATTGATGAGGTCATGGCTTCTAGAGCTTGTGAAGGTGATGGATCAATAGCTACATAAGCAAGTAAAATGGAATTCAGGAAAAAAACGATGGTTCATATAATCATATTATTGGAGGCAAACTTTCTTCATTCTAAAAAGATAAAAAAAATTAAAAAAATAAGAAATGGAGCACCATGACAAGTAATGAATTATTAAACATCACTAAATAAAGAAAATCAAGCTAAGATAAAGTTGAAACTGGGAGAAAAAATATTAAGTAAAAAAAATATCATAAGTAATTCGAGATTGCAAAACAAAAATAGTACCTGTGTCAACCATGGAAGAACTGGGTACAATTTGAGCAACTGATGGAACTAAGGCCTTCTGTAATGTCTTGTACATCTCCTGATTCCTATTATCTGATTGTAATTTTTCTAGTAGATTTAAGTTAACATAAAAAAAAATAGATTATTAGTTAATCAAAAGAATATAATAACAAAGACCAATTAAACTTAACAAAGTTGTTTTAACCATAACAATATTGTTCTTCAACAGAAAACATGCTCATTGATGGCAAAAAAAAAAAAAAAAAACATGATTAGTGCCTGTGTCCTGAACTATGCTAGGTCTTAATGTGCCTTGATGTGTAGCTTGAACCAAGGGTCTCTCAATGGTCTCATCTTAAGTTCCAAGAGCTAAACCAGTAATTAAGTTTAAAAAAATCATTGATTACAAAATGACGCAAGATTTTAGGGGCAAAAGGAAAACGTAAAATTCTTCCTTCTGATTTCTGAAAGGTTTAAAAAATGAATAGTTTTTTTTTTTCTTAACATCAGTAGTTTTGTGCGTCTCTTGAATCTCAATAACTAAATAAACAAGTTCTCAAAAAAAAAAAAAAAAAAGAGACAAATTTTTTTTTTTTTTGGCCAAGTGCTAATGAATCACTTCCTTCTAAATACATAAAAATAGTAGTACTGCATAACTAGCCAAGTACCTGCATCAACTTTTGTGAGACTTAAATGTGTTTTGACTAGCTTGATCCAAAACCGCCTCAGTGATTTCACATATGTTTTGAGTGTCAGTATCTAAATAAATAAATATAGAATATGACATGAGGTTGTAGCAATAATATAATCCAAAAGCGTCTCTTGATGGCGTCACCCATCTCTTGAGTACCCCTATAAATGTATCATGTGATTCTTCAAGTAAATTTTAATCAACACCATAATAGAGTCATTAACTAATCCAATATAATGAACAGTTAACAAAAAAAGCACTAAGATAAGAACCTCTGTTTCTTGTTGTGGCATGTATTTTCTTGAGTTCCATCAACTAAACAAAGAGTAACAATGATAAAACTTTATGAGATAAGAGTTTGTTTAGTATTAAACTAAAGTACTTTCCTTCAAAAAGTTTTTTTTAAAAAAATCTATTGAGTTTCTTTTACAAAGGTTGTGCGTTGGTTGAACAAATTCTCCTTAGGATGAGCTTTTGAGTCATGAGACTCTTCCAACAAATTTCAGTTAACATAATAAAAAATTATAATCATGAATCAATCAAGAGTATTGGGCTAGGGATGCATAAAACAAGATTATAACCTATGTCTTGCATGGTAGGAGAGCTATGTGTGTCTTGAGTTGTTTGACTTAAGGCTTTTTCCATAGACTCACTTGCCTCTGGAGTCAAAATATGCAAACAAATAAGTTCAGAAAATAGTTAGAAAACATAATGACACAAGATATTGGAAAGAAAATATCAAATAATTTTGGAAAGTTAAAAACACAAAAAATTAAGGAAAAAAAATCTATAAATGTGTGATCCTTTATGGCAGCTAAGAGACTACAAAATAATATCATATCAATACCTGAAGGTAAAGTATGTTAGGACTCAATACATTTTGAGCTTCATGAACTAAGAACCTTCCCTTTAATCCATACTTCTTTTGAGTCCCAACAGCAGGAAATATAATTTCTTAGAAAAATTAGAAAATAGAATGGCACAAGATTTTTGTAATTTTCCCCTTTAACAAGTAAAAAATAAAAAATGCATTACCTCCTTTGTAGTTTGGATTTGGAGCCATAGAAGTTATGGTCTGGTTGAACAAATTCTTACTGAAATGGATATCTGAGTCATGTGATTCTTCTAGTTGATTTCAATTAATACAATAAAAAGTTAGAATCATTTAATAACAAGTTAAAGAATAGGGATGGAAAATTTAGAATCATTAAATTAAACCTTTCTTCTGTACTATGGTAATGTCCCATGCGTTCTGTGTAGCTTGAACAAAGGGTTTATCAATACTCTCATGTATCACAGGAGTCTCAGTAGCTACACAAATAAGTAAAACAAACCAAAAATAAAAGAATAAAATGAAAAGATTTTAACAATATACTCATAATTTTTTTCCTTCCAAAATGTATAAAATGTACTAATTAATATCTATGTCCTGAAGTGAGGCAGGGATTAACATGTCTTCAGCATTTTGAACCAACAGTCTTTGAATGGTTTTATGTATCTCTTTAGCCCTAGTATCTAAATAACCATGTTTGTTTTTTAGAGGAAAAAAACAGTAAAAATAGAATAACATAGATTTTGCAAAAAAGATGAATAAAATAAATTCCTTCAAAAAGAAATATTACTCTCTTCATCATCATTCTTAATAGATGTTGTGGCCTGAACGAGCAAATATTCACTTAGATGAAGTTGCATATCCTGTGATCCATCTGGTATGCATGCTAAGTCACAAAAGAAACTAATAAACTAGAAAGTGCTATATATGATGGAGTCATTACATATTACAGAGCAATTTTAGATCATTTGATGCCTATTAATTATATAGCCTGAAAAACAATATAAGTAACTGCATCATATACTGTGGTAGTGCTTAGAGAAAATTTTACCAAAATTTTATGTGGTGGGGCCCACAAGGGTTTTCCTCTCCATTAATTTTTTTCCCTTCCCCCCCCCCTCAAACCAAACAAAGCTTTAATGTTTGTGTAGCAGACCGATTTTTTATACATGTGGATAAAGTGAGTATTGGGGGAAAAGATGTTGGTTCTTTAACATTTGTTTATGGCCTGTGATTGAATCTATGTAGCTGGATTTTTGGAGAGATTTGGATATTTTTCTATCATGTGATGGCACCCCATGGATTGTAGTTGGGGATTTCAATGATATATCGTATCACTCCGACAAGGAAGGAAGCATACCAAAATCAAGCAACGAACTGGATAGATTTAGAAAATTCATGATGAATTGTGACATGTTTGAATTGAAATCTAAAGGAAATCATATCACATGTGGTTCAACAATAGAGAAGGGGAAGATTTTATAAAGGAAAAACTGGATAGACCAGTAATTAATAGTGATTGGAGAACATGTTTTGCTAGAGGGCAGTGTTAGGTGCTTGAAGCTATTTGCTCAGATCATTGTCCTTTGTTTGTTAAATTTGATCATGAAGAGGAAAAGACACCATGGACATTTAGGTTTGATGCACGATGGTTGGCACATCCGGAGTTAATGGAACTAGTAAAGAAGAATTGGTTTGGAAGGGGAGATGAGGATATGTTACATGATTTTGTCTCAAACATTCAGAATCTCTCAGAAGTTTTAAATGCGGAGCAAACGGGAGATGGGAAATGAGCAGAAGCTTTTAAGCAAATTGTTGGAGAGGGTGGATAGATGTTTGCGTATGGAATGGACTGCTGATACGGCAAGGGAACTTGTTGATTTGAAGAGAAAGATTAATGATTTATGGCAGCAAGATGAATTGTACTGGGCTCAAAAGTCAAGATTATGGTGGTTAAAATGTGGGGATAAAAATACAAAATTCGTTCATTTGACCACTATTTATTGGAGGCATAGAAATAAAGTTACAAGGCTGAGAAATAATTCTGGTGAGTGGATTGACAACGAAGAGGAAATTGGAATTTTTTTTTCAGCGTTTTATGAGAATTTATTCTCAACATTAGGAAGCAGAAATTTTGATGAAATATTGAACTATGTCACTGAGTCTGTTTCGGTTGAAGATAATCAAGGGCTGATGTGTGAAATATCTAATGATGAAGTACAACATGTTGTATTTGAATTAGGTGCATCCAAGGCTCCGGGTCCTGATGGTTTCACTGGATTATTCTATCAAAAATCATGGGACAAGTTTGGCAATCAGGAATATTCTCTTGTCAGAATATTCTTTAATTCGGGTTTTCAATTGAATGAAATTTTGATACTTAAATTTTAGGAAAAGGGTTGGACTCACCCACAGTCCAAGGGCAGGGCGCTTGGAGCCCAGTCCACAGGGGATATTGGCCAGAGAGTATACATACCTCCACTTCTACCAGCGTTACCACTGCTTCCTAGACCCTTAGGATGCCTCCCCCAGCACCTTGACCAACGCAGGGATCGAACTCCCTCCCTAAAGGTGAGGAAGATCGACCCCCATGCCAGTTGAACCCAAGGACTTGTACTCATCTCATTCTTTTACCAAAAGTTGAAAGCCCAGAATCCCTAAGTGATTTCAGGCCTATTAGCTTATGGAATTTTTCATACAAAATCTTTTCTAAAGTCTTAGCTAATAGGCTTAAATCTATCCTCAACAAAGTGGTGTTGGAAAATTAGAGAGCTTTTGTACTTGGGAGGCTAATTCAGGATAATATTATCATTCTTCACGAAGTTTTTCATCATTTGAAGTGTAAATTTTACTGTCCAGAATTAACCATTAAATTGACATGAACAAAGCCTATGATAGAGTAGATTTCCTTATTGCTGTTCTTTTGAAAATGGTTTTTTCCAAGGAGTGAGTAGAAAGAATTTTCTGGGTGCATTTCCTTAGTTTATTTTTCTCTTATGATGTCTGGTAAGCGAATACACAAAGTAAGCTCTCATAGGGGTTTGAGACAAGGAGATCCACTCCTACCCTTTTTGTTCATTCTGGTTAGCAATGTTCTATCTTTGGTAATTGATAAATGAGAACTGGAAGGGAAGATTATAGGTGTTAAATTTGTAAGGGATTGCCCTCCCCTAACTCATTATTTATTCCCATATGATTCTGTACTTTTTCTGTAAGCTGAGATTGAAAATTTTAGAAATTTGAGACATATTTTTTATGTGTGTTGCTCGGCCTCGGGATAGATGATTAATGTTAACAAGTCCTGTTTGTATTTTTCTCACAGCACCGGGGCTTTAATGAGGGAGGAAATATGATAGATCTTCCAAGTTGCAACTGTAGATATTCTGGGTAATTATCTCGGTCTTCCAATTACATTAGAAACGTTGAAGATCCAAGCTCTTAACTTTGTGATTCATAAATTGAAGAAGCGTACTTAGGGATGGTAGAAGGATTTCATATCCAATACTGATTGTAACATCTTGAATTTTGGGCCTAGCAACTAGAGAATAAGCCCAAATTTGGCGAATGACTAAACCTAGTTCGGGAAGAATTATAAGAATGTCGAGAAATATAAAGTTTCTCGGGGACTATGATGTATGGCTATACTGGGCAGAAGATCCAGCATGCATAAGCCGTATGATTAAATTGTGTGCAGAAGTGAATAGAAAACTTGTACGATGCCACTGGGTTGGTAAAAGATGCCATCCAACTATGTCTTGAGGTATAGGATGTTTGGTTGAGCAAAAATGTGTCGGCATAGATATGTACATTGTATTTCCAGGGCACATTGGTGTACCCTGCGTTTTTGGGGGAAGACATCGGTATATAGTGTCATTTGGTGGGTCTTGGTATACATGACGCAATCCTGAGTAAAACCTGAGCAAGATCCTGGGTAAGCACAGATAAAATAGCTTTAATAAAGTAGGTTATGATGATAAATGATGACACACTTTTGTGTTGTTCCAATGAGATCATGACACGTGTCCCATCATGATTATAAAGATAAAGCTACTTTTGTGTTGACACAATGAAAACATGACACGTGTCAACTTAGTATGACAAGTAAAGCTACTTTTATGCTGGTCTAGTGGAAACAAGACACGTGGGGCGTTCTGGACTAGACACGTGGCGCGATCTGGACTAGACATGTGGCATGTTCTGCACCGGACATGTGGCACGTTTTGGACCAGACACGTGGTCTATTTATATCCCTCCCTCATTTGTTTTTAGGCCATTTCAGCCAAAACATGGAAAAGAGAAGAGAGAGAGAGAGAGAGAAAAACGAAATAGAGAGAGAAGGAGAAGAGGAAGAAGGAGCTGGAGGGAAGAGAAAGAGTCAAGAGCCGATTTTGTCTCCAATTTTGTATTTCTAGATTTCGAGGCCTCCTCTAAAGTTATTCCTCTCAATGAGAGCAACATTTCTACGATTTTGGAATTTTGAGCTAAGGTGTTTGGTGTCATTTACAAGGTGGAGGTTCTCTCAAAATAGAGAACCAACTATAGAAGTAAGTAGAGGATTCAATACGTGCCTAGAGTGACGAAAGGATCGGGAGCTAATTTAAGAATTGATAAAGCCTACATGTTGTAACTTTAATCTCATATCCTTTATATGTCTGTGTATGCATGTTTTTACCATGATTGTGGATTCATGTCTAGGACACGTGTTGTTGCATTCAGTTGATGTTTTCCCAGCGTTGTGGCCTGTAGATCTGAAACTTGTTGTGTGCTCTGCAGTCATCGTTGTGTGCATATATGACTGCATGTTTCTGGAATTGTTGTGTGCTATTTAGCAATCAACACTGTGTGCATTAATTGGCTGATTGTGATATATAGTGAATGCTGAATGCTAGTTTAATTAATATTCCTGATTATGGTTAACTATCATATACTATACATATTTTGAATATGAGATTAATCTGTCACTTTGGGATCCTTTAGGATTCCAGCCCCTATTGCTACCTGTGAATTATACAGCATTTAGACGTAGCTCACATGATGAAGCGGCGGATGCTAGCAAATAGAGGTGCCAAACCGGTTCAAGATTATTCAAGGGATATTTGTAGGAAAAATTTATGTAATTATGTTAAAATTTTATACCCAAGATTTGTAATATATTATCAATATACTATGCTCAAACCGTTTTGCCACTGAGCTGCGCTATAATGCTCTATTGAAAAATGTAATGATTGAAGGGTGTGACACTGGTAGAGAGGTATTAATAAAGTATGTTGCTAATGCGACTCATGTTTATTCTATGTCTTGTTTCTTATTCCCTAAATCTGTGGTTAGGCAATGAGAAGGATTGATTAATGAGTTTTGGTGGAAGAGTTCTAACGATAAAAAACAAAATATCCATTGCGTTTCCAAGGAAAGGCTTGAGAGGGATAGGCAAGAAGGAAGGTTGGGTTTAAAAGACTTTAATGCTTTTAATCTTGCTTTGCTTGCTAAGTTAGGATGGAGAATTCTGCAGGAACCAAATCAGCTCTGGGTTCAACTTCTCAAGGCCCGCTATTTTCCTAGATGTGATTTTCTAAAGGCTCAAAAGGGTGGATCGGCCTCATGGGTATGCAATAGTATACTAGCTGGACAATCTCTCTTAGAAGGAAATATTGCTTCAAGAATTGGGAACGGTGTGAAGATCAAAGTTTGCGGAGACCCAATAAATTTGTATCACCATGTCTTGATCTAGCTTTTTAAAAAAAATTTAAAGTTGCAGATTGATTATAAATGGAAAGTGATGTTTGTTTGGGATTGATGAATTTCTCGCCGCTCCTGAAAAAGATGCAATTCTTAAAACTCCTTTGCCTCTTGCTAGTAGAAATGATAGATGGATTTGGACAGGGGGTAAGGAGTTTGTATTTTGTGAAAGAAGGCTATAAAATGGAAAAAACTAGTCTTTTTTTGAATGGGGGTGAATCCCCGAAAACCTCTAGTTTTAATTCCAGAAGATTTAGGAAACAGGTGTGTAAGTTGAAAATTCACTAAAAGAGTTTGGTGTCTCCTAAATGAAGATGTGAACCAATGTTGGAACACCTACTCGATATGAGGAAACTGATTAGGTGCATCTTGTGTAGTGGATTCCCAGGGAAGCGAACATGGTAGCTGATTGGATTGCCAAGGCTTCAAGGAAGGGGTCATGTGGGTCACAAGATCACCACTAAATCTAATGAGCTTATTAATAGCTGATTTGAATGCTAATTTTATGAATAAGAAGAATAAAAGAGTCATAACTCTTAATAAGTACCTGTATGTGAAGTAGGACGGTTGGGCATTTCTTGCTTCCCTGAATTAACAATCTCAAGAGCCTTTGATTCTTCAGAGCTTAAGGCTCTGCTTGTACTCACACTACTTGAAGATTCTTTGCAGTCACCTTCAACTCCTTCTTCTTTTGCCTAATTGAGGCAGGCAAGAAAATATCTTATTATAACACTAAATGCACATTTACATTAACTAGGTCTGTGATAATAAATATTAACTAGAGCACAATGACCTGATTGCAGGAAATTTATAATGACTTGAGAATTAATATGCATTTTGGACAATTAGGCAACAAAATGCTTATTTTTGTTGGAAATATTTTTAGATCCACCAATAAATATATCAGGAACATTTTTTATTACTGAATTATTTTGTCTTAAAATTATCCTATGGTTTTTTCAGATAGAGGTCAAAGGCAAACAAAACCGATGTTATATCACGTGAGGGGGGAGATAGAAATAAAAAGCAAGAAGATAAGAAGGGTACAAAAATTTTCGGAATTTAGTTTTTCAACATACATACCTTGTCTATGAATAATTGTTCAATGGTAGTGTTAAGGTCCTCTTTCCAACGTTTCTTTTCATTTTCCACTTCCACTAATTTCAAAAATGGGGCAATGATGATTCCAGATGAGAAATTTTGTATTTTGGGGCATCCTATCACTTTTAATGTCACCAAATATTGGAATATGAAGGTGTGTTTTCCAGAGCAAAAGCTTGTGAAGCTTGATAAACAAGTTAGCTCCAAATATTTCAAGCTTTCAAATGTGATCTCTTCTTCTGATTCTCTGTCGTCTGTCATCACAACCTCCTCTAGCATCCCACAATTGCTAACTGTTAAGCTTGTGAGGTTGATGAGACTTTTAGCAGTGCAAGATGTCATGAAGTACATAAGCCCATTACAATCCGTCACTCTCAAGGAAGTTAAATTTTTGAAAGATGCAGAAGGTGGTGCCAATATTTTTATTCCAGAACATTCAATTATAGATAGATATTCAAGGTTTCCAACTAGGGGATGTGATATTGAGTCATCATCATTCCATATATGCTCAAGCTGCTCCAATTGAAATAGCCACAATTTCTTAATTTGGGAGCGGCTTTCAACACTACAATGATCAATTTCTTTTGAAGGAAAGAGCGTTTCAAGAGAACTGTGACGCAGTTGAACTGTGGTTGTAGCTGGGAATTTTTTGATCAAACCATTTAGAAACTTTATTGGAGTTTGCTGAAAATGTTGCAAACGAAGTACTTTTATACTCTGAAAGAGATTTTTCTCATAGTTGCCATTTAATATTCTCATAGCGTCCTTCTCATTTAATGACAACTCCTCCAAGTTTTGGGACACCTAAAAAGACAAAAGATAACTTGTTTCTTTCATCATATAATCAACTAACGAGTTAACATAAAGCATTTTTTATTATTTTGCAAACAACATATGTAATTATAGGTTCCCTCAACAATTAATGCATGCATCTTTTTGTTAAATTAAAAAAAAAAAGGGTGCATACCTTTTTAATATGAAACACAGCTTGTTCAATTTGTAACTCTATGTCACCCTCCCTAGGTGGTTGGGAATTCAAATCTTCAAATGCAAATATTGTCAATTCTTCGCATCCACGGACATTTAATATCTTTAACGAAGGACACTCTAGAATATATCTTTTTGGATAGAAATTAGTGAGCTGCGTCAAATTAAATAGCTTCAAGCTTGTCAACCGAGGAAACTCAAACTTGAGTTCATATATTCCTTCTTCAATTGAAACAATTTCCTCAACACCACAAGACTCAATGTGAAGCTCTTCGAGTTGCCTTAAGTCTTGGCATAGCGAGACCGAAAACAAATATTTGAGGTGTTGGCATTTATCAACTTTCACAATCTGTAAATTTTCAAAGCTGATTATTTCTTCTACTTTGTTCCATATGCATTTCAAATTTGGAAGCCCCGAGAGTGTTAATTTTTTCAACCAACTAACTTCCTTTGATTCCATTTCTTTGTCATCCAATGGTTTTACATCAAATACTGCTTCTAGTGAATCACACTCTGCTACTTCGAGTTCCTCCAATGCATATAACAATTGCAGCAAATTTGATGAAAAAAGCATGTTGGATACGAATGTACATTTACGCACCACCAGATGCTTCAAATTGTGGAATATCTTCTGTCCAACTTGGTCGTACCATAGTTCTTTCAATTCTGGATATTTAGAAAGTTCCAAATGATTGAAGCTACTAAATGCCACCTGTGCAAATGATTATCAAGGTAAGTGATAATAAAAGAGCATATAGGCATCTATAAGTTCAAATATTAACCTTTGACTTCATGTTAAAATTAGATTAATTTCCTAAATAAAAACATACCATATCTTGGAATATCTTGTCTATTGTTCCATTTAAGTCACCTTCCCAGCACCATTTTCCATCTTGTTTGCCTGTCAGTATTTTTTTAAGCTTTGGAGCACTTGTGTTGCTCACAGAGAAGCTCTTCATTCTTGGGCATTGCACTACAATAAGTTCAGTTAACAAGGGAAGTTTCAAGATGCATTTACTAGAACAAAATATCATAAACCTCGGCAAAGATTCAAGTTCCAGTACTTGTAAGCTACTAAACGCAATTTCATTCACAGTCTCCTCGTTTTCTCTTGGCATAACCTGCTCAAGTGAATTGCAAGCTCTTATCTTCAATGTTGTTAACTTGACCAGACTCCTTGCAGTTGAGGAGGTAATTAAATAAATCAATCCATTGCAATTTCGCACTACTAAATATGTCATGTGATTAAATGATATTGAGGAAGGCACCAAAAGCTTCAATTTGAAACAACTATTCACCTCTAAGTATTCAAGAACCTCAAGAACCGGGTCTATTTGAAATCCATCTTTACATATATCCCGGAGCTCTGGGAGTTGATTGAGTGCCAATCTTTTAATTCGGGTTAGAATGCAATTTTTCCCCTCATGTTGAAAAATCTCCTTAAAAGAACTATGTTCAACTAGCATTTCCTCGAGATTGATTGTATTTTGGAGAAACCAATATGGAAATTTAGCATGCTCATCTTTAAAACCTGACAAAATGAGATATTTGAGTTTGCGGAATGAAAATTGCCCGTGTGCTATCATGGTGGCATCTTCATAGTTAAGAGCCAACTTCTCCAAGTTGCAAGTCACCTATACCAGATAAGCGTATGCACGCAAATGAAAATATCTTAGGTAAAACACTTAGAGTTTTATTAGAGATTTAGTCCAGAGAAATTTAAAACAAGATTGTACTATGCATGCCATGCAATAACAATTATGCAAATGATCATATGTATAGCGTTCATAGCTGGCTAATAAACATGATTAAAAAATTATTCATTCTAAAAAAATCATGGAGTTATGCATAATGCATTTATGTCCACGTGTTCATGTTTAGGGCATTTTAATACCAATTCATACCTCTTTGAGAGGGAAAGGAATATGTTGCGTTGAGACTTGTAGATTTCTATCAATGACTTTTCCTTCGCTAGTAGCGCCCTGTTTCTCGAATAGACTCCATTTCAGACAATCTCGGGCATCTAATATCTTCAACGAAGGACATGCTAAACTGTGCTTTTGAGGGAAAAACCCCTGGAGTTCAGGTAAGTCCCAAAGCTCCAATAAAGTCATACAATTAAACTCAAATTTGGGAGCACAACCTAAGGGTCTTTCTTTGCTTGAAACAATTTCCTTCATCGTCCATGCATACTTTATGGTAATTTGTTCAATTTGAGGAAGATCCATGGCTATGGAGAAAGGAAGAAGGTGTTCTAAAGCACTACAATACTCAACATGCACAACTTTCAGATTACATAAGCGAAGGCTTGTTTGAGGATCTCTACTCCAAATCTGTTTCAGCTGTGGTAATCGAATCAGAGTTATACTCTTGAGCTCTGTTGTATGCTCCTCATCATTGATACCCAACTGGAATATCTCTTCCACAGAGCTACACTCAGTAACCGTCAGTGTCTCAAGGCTTGTAAATGCTGCTTGCATATATAATGGACATATATTCTCAACTTTCCCACACTTGTTTATTTTCAACGTTTTGAAGTTGCCCATGGAATTTGGACAGAGGATGGGGTGCCACACCGTCTCCAAATTTTGCATTTCGTCTATTCTGATTGTTTTCAAATTGGGCAAAACCACCTACGAACCATTGACAAAGTTCAATGGGTGAGCTGAAGGGAAGGCTTGTTGGGAGATGAGATATAAGTAAGGGAAATTAGGCAAATTAGTAGGAGATAAGAAAATTAAATAAAAACAGTCTCCTAAATTTTATTTGGTGCTTATCTTTCCTATTTTCGCTACGTATATTTCACAATTTCATCTCTCATTTTTAGTATATCTTCAGCAAGATTTAATTTCTAATTTGTTACAAGTCATTTTAGATGTTTTCAATACTCCTCTTCTATGTTTTCAATATTAAAAGTGAGTATAATGAAAACATCTAAGATGACTACTGAAAAAATTGAAAAACTGAGTCCTGAAAATGGTAGAGATAAGTACCAAAAATATGAAAAATGAGTATTAAAGAAATTAACTAATGACAATTTTAATTCCAGCCAAGGATTATGATCTTTTATTTTTGAAATTTAAAAATTTAAAAATCCTTAATAGTAATTAATACTCCGCATTTCTTTTTTATGGGGATGGTAATTAATATTCTTATAGGGTTTTTAAAATGCTATTTTCTCTTTTAAAATGCTATGAACCAAGATGTCATTATCTAAAACATGGTGACAATTTTTTTTTAACAAAATTGAAACCTCAAAAATCAGAAGCTCATTTATAAATATCAAAAGCTCCATTGTAATTATATGTTCCCAATAAATAATCTCAACTAGTTAAGAAGCAACCTCTTACCTGTCCAATAATCAAAGATGCTTCTTGTCGGTGTTGGAGATCACCCTTATCCTCTTTTGCTGTTTCTCTAGTGGCTTGAATTTTTGCAATCTTGAATCCTTGATAGTTATCAAAACCCATAATTTGACAAGAGTTTTGCTTCCAAATGTGCTTGAGGCCAGGGAGACGTGAGAGAGTTATCGCTTTCAGGTGAATGTATACCTTTTCAGTCATACTGGTTAAATCAAACATAGCTTCCAGTGAATCACATTCACTCACATCAACCTCTTCTAAGTTGGGTAGCCCTTGCAACAAATTCAATGGCAGAAGGACATCTGATAAGAAATCACAACTCTTCACTACTAAATTTTTCAAGTTACAAAACACTCCCGGCTGAACATCATGGTTATACCACACTTCTTTAAGCTCACGATGTTGAGATAGCTCCAGATGTTCCAAACTATTGAATGCCACCTGCAAAAATTGACGCGCAGGATCAGTTAAAAATAAATGTCATTACTGAAGAATGTTGGCCAAAAGATAGACCACTACTAAAGCAAACTAAACATAGGAAATTGGCTTAATTTTATAGTTGTTTGTCAGTAAGAAAAAATTTGAACGGATTAATTATGTAAAGTACAATTTTTTCTAAACGTTCAAGAGAAATTTCTTAGTTAACAAAACATACTATATCCTCGAGCATCTTGTTTATTGTCCTGTTTAGGTCACCATCCCAATACAATTTTTTTCCCCTTCTTCTCTCTTAAATACGTGCATTGCTTATAAGATATCACTACGTACCTCTGGTAATTAATATAATAGTTAGAAACCTAATTTATAGATATTAAGGAAATTAATTAACTTACTTGTTGGTAATAAATGTGGGGTTAAGAGACATTTTTCTCCTGGAAGTTTTCACGAAAGAGCAATGGGTACCCAAATTTTTTTTTGCAGAGCAATATTGACTTGGAAGCTGCATTCTTCATGTTATGATTAATTTCCTAGACTACTTTATTTAACTTATAAATTGATATATAATCTAATGTTACACATAGATATTTCAGGGAAATCATATCCATTTGTTGTAAATACTAATTTATATAACTTCTGCAATCCACTCAAATTAATTTATTAAGTAGCTCTAATATTAACGACTAGATGAATAACTTTCATAATATAATATGTAAAAGGAAACTGGGACTGGAGGACACCACATAGAAACGATACTAACACTCTTCATGCTATGATTAATTTCCGAAAAAGAAAACCATACCTTATCTTGGAACATTTTGTTGACTGTTCTAGTAAGATCGCCTTCCCAATACCAAATCCCATCTTTTTCATCTGACAGTATCTTTTGAAGCATTGGTGCACTTGTCTCCCTTGCAGAAAAGCTAACCATTTTTGGACATTGCCTTATAACAAGTTTCTCCAACACTGGAAGCTTCAAGCAGCAGTTACTACTAGAGCAAAACCTTTTGAGTTTTGGCAAAGATTCAAGTTCCAAAACTTCCAACCTGTTGAATGCAATTTCATTTTGGGTCTCTTCTCCTTCTTCGGCCACAATTTGCTCCATTGAATTACACTCTCTTATCTTTAACATTGTTAACTTGACCAAACTTCTTGCAGTTGATGAAGCAATTAAATGAATCATTCCTTTGCATCTTTTCACATCTAAATATGTCAGGTAACCAAATGTAACAGAAGAAGGAACCAATTTCTTCAAATTGGAACATTCATCCACATCTAAGTATTCAAGAACTTCAAGAAACTGTTGTAGTTGACATCCTTCTTTACATATGTGCTGGAGTTCATGTAATTCGAAGAGGGACAAATATTTTATTCTTGTTCTGTTCTCAATTTTTCCTTTCGCATCCATTGGTACTTCTTCTAGGAATATCTCCTTACAAGAACACCATGCCACCACGAGCTGCTCAAGACTGGTTATGTTTTGGAGAAACCAGTGAGTCGTTTCATAATCTATAATATCACGCAATGCAAGAAATTTGAGTTTGCTGAAGTGTTCCCCTGAAAATTGCCCTTGTAATATAATTCTCATACCATCACTGGGTAGGTCCAGCTTCTCTAAGTTTCCAATCACCTGTGTCATATAATTAGCCACAGGACAGAGCCTCATTATATACTGGTTATGAAAATGTCATGCATAAAAAGCTAGCGTTCGTTTTTTTCTTGTCCAGAGCATCGTCAAACCAGTAAATTAGTTTATTGAATGTTCAGTGATCTATTATATATGCACATGGGTGTATTCTTTTTACAAGCCCAAGAATGTTCATAGTCCTGAGCAATGTAATAATAAAAGTAAATTTCACAGTGGTTATGCCATACTCAATAATTTTGTAACAAGTGATCAATTATATACATAATTGAACATGATTATGTTGATACTTATACTGAAGTGTTAAACTATATCAAAAAGTTATATAATATTCTTTTCTTAATACATGTATTACCAGTAAGATATTTTATTGACCATACCTGTAATAGTTGCTACTGCTGGAAGAAGTTTTCAAAATTAAAATTGATTATATCTTATTTAAGACCAACCATGTTACATGATATATTGAATGAATTATAAATATTATCAATTGAAATTAAAATGATATAATTAATTAATTATACAACTTTGACGTTAAGTACTGTTGTAGCTAAAAAAATAGTAAAATTATTAATAAGTAACATATACCTAAGCCTCCTTAGTGAGAGTCGAAAATCCTTCTAGGCATCTTGACAAACAAGTAAACAAATAAAAAGTATAATTAACTACTTTTATTTAAAATTCGAGCTATACCTCTTCGAGCATGAAAAGGGGATGTTGTATTGAGGCTTGATAGTTACCATCAGAAAATCTTCCTTGTCTACTTGTATCTTGTGTCTTGAACAGCTTCAATTTGTCACAATCGTAGACATCTAATTGTTTCAATGATGAACATGATAAATTATGATTTCCGGCACAAAATCTCTGCAAATTTTGTGAATTCCAAAGCACCAATGAGTTTAGTTGATTAAACTCAAATTTCACATAGTTATCTAAGGGTTCTTCTCTCTTGGAAACAACTTCCTTCATCTTTCCAGCATTAATGATTGCAATTTGTTCTAGTAGAGGTAGGTTCATGGCTATGGAGAATGGAAAAAGGTACTCTAAATCCTCACAGTCTACAACATGCACAACTTGCAGATTCTTAAACCGAATACTAGATTGAGAACCTCTGCTCCAAATTTGTTTTAGTTGTGGCAATCCAAGTAGTCTAATATACTTGAGTTGAGTTGTATCATCTTCATTGACACCCAACTGGAATATCTCTTGCACCAACTCACAGTCTTCAACCACCAATGTCTCAAGAGCTGCAAATGCTTCATTCATATATTCTGGAAATATATTCTCAATTCTTTCACAATTATTGACTTTCAACGTCTTAAAGCAAGCCAAGGAATTTGAAGCCAAAATGACATGCCACAGCATCTTCAAGTTCTGCATGTCTTTTACTATTATTGCTTCCAATTTGGGAAAAAGCACCTGTCATCCATTTGTAAGGTTAAGAGTGAACAAAAAAGTATAATGTAAATCATTTTCAGTGTCTGCTACTCTAATATTACAATGCTCTTTCAAACAAGAGAGAGAGGTTGTTGACATTGAAATTCAACTTCATAGAACCAAATAAAATCTTTTTGGTTCAAATCGAATTTACCTCTCCTAGTGCAGCGCCATTTATCTCCCCTGTAGCAATTATCTCCTCCATCATATCACATTTACTTATTTCTAGTTGCTTGAGATTCGATAGTCTTCCCACCATAGAAAATGAGAATAAATACTTTAAGCCGCTGCAACCCTCTACAGTCAACTTGGCCAAATTCTGGACCCAATCAGGTGCGGAAGACTCATCCCAAAGTTTTTCCAAATTGACCGAACTCAACTTCAAAGTCTCCAAATTAGAAAATTTAACCTGTGAGACAAATGGTTCTAGTTTCATAGTGATAAAAGATATATACAGTAAAGTAGTATGGACATAATGTTAATGTTGAGAATTTTGATCGACCATGGATATATCCGAAAACTTGTGTCATTCATTTATAAGAGGATGCTGATAATTTTTTTTTTTTGGTCCATAAAACTTGAAGGAAAACATCATTTCTTAAACAAAAGAAATTCTCCATC
Organism: Acacia crassicarpa; assembly: GCA_034222035.1. Lineage (NCBI taxonomy): Eukaryota > Viridiplantae > Streptophyta > Magnoliopsida > Fabales > Fabaceae > Acacia > Acacia crassicarpa. The sequence goes on along the minus strand of JAWXYG010000006.1, from coordinate 46,076,997 downwards.
ATTGGATATTTCTCATCTCGATCAGTATATGAAAATTAAAGCAATAAAAGAATATACCTTGGCACTAAAAAATGGTGTTGGAATATTAGCCCTCAAGCAGTTCTGCTCAGTTTTTGAAGACGTCAACTCTTGAGAGCAAAACTCGTCAATGGTTGGCAAATGTTGTAAAGTCAACGAGCGCAATGGAAGAAACTCAATATTCTCATCAATAGTATTGCTACTATTCGCACTTTCTATAGACACAATCTTCTTCATAGAATTGCATTCGGAAACTTCAATCTCAACAAGTTGAGAAAAAGCCTTAACCACTGAAACCGAGAAGAGATATTCCAATTGGTCACAACTTTTGACTTTGACGACCTTGAGTTTACCAAAAGAACCATCCCCAACTGGACCATGACATATCTTCATTAAGTTCTTGAGATTGTGAAGTACTAGAGCCTCCAGTTTTGGGAACACAAAATGAGTTTGATTCCCCTCCGTTGAGTTGATTATATGTTGAATCTCGCTATTATTTTGGATGTGCAAATGCCTTAGCAATGGAAATCCTTTGCCATTCAGATCAAAAAGCACATCCGAAATGCCATGTATTTTATCCAAGTATAAATCTTCCACTTTTTTAATCAACGTTTTGATCCCTCGTACCAAATGAATGCTAGTATCCAGCTTTACCTTTAGCAAACTTGAGGTCATTTTGTTGCATGACCATTCCCATACATCTCCAATAACAACCTTATATCTTTGTAGCTTCTCAAACGGTATGTCCCTAGGCAAAAGCCAAGCCTCACGGACTTGAATTTCTAGAGCAGTCAAGCTAGTCAAGTGGCAGAGATTAGCAAGACTAGCTTCTCGCTTTTGCTTAGTTGAACTTTCCACCTCCCAATTAACCGTGGCGCTACCCATATATAGTTCCTCTATTTTGGTCAACTTGCACAAAATGTTGGGTAGCGTGGTCCCTATTCCAGATTTACTCAAATCCAACATTCTAAGCTTAGTCAACTGCCCTATTTCCCTTGGAAACTCTTCTATGGATGAATGGATTAAGCTAAGAATTTCTAGATTCATCAAGGCACCTATTCCAGTCATATCTTTCAAAGAGCATTCATCCAAACAAAATGTTTTGAGTTTGGTCAAGGAGCTTAGAGATATAGGTAGTGAAGACATGATAATGCCTGTTAAATCTAATGCTTCAAGGTTTCCCATTCCCTCAAAAAAGGAATTTGGAATTTCTAAAGTGCGATTATCCATGCTGTCTATGCAGAGAAATTTTAGACTGGGACAATCTAACCTTTCAGGAAGCTTTTGGATGCAACAACGGTACAAGATAAAATGGGTAGAGTTTTCAGGAATATCATTTCTTGGCCAATCTTGCCACTTAACATTGCTTTGAGTGAAAACATTTGAGGCAATTAAGACGGCCACTTCACGAACAATGTCATGCATTTGGATCATTTCTGCTCTTGCATCACCATCAACCAATAAAAAAGATGCCTTTAGGTCTGAAATTATTCTATAAAGCCTGTTCCTTGCATACTCAATAGTATTTCTTTTGAATATACCCAAACCAATAACATATTTCAACAAGACACTAATAGATATGGATGTTCCGAACACACCACAAAGTAGGAATACTTTTTGTACTTCATCTTCCAACCGATCAAAATTAAATTTCAAAGCTGAGTAAAGGGTGTCTTGGATGTCTTTGTTATCAACACTTTTGAGATTGTTTAATGTATCATTCCAATAATAAATATTTCTACCTTTTAGTGACTTTGCAATTGTGACTATCAAAACAGGCAAGCCTGCACATCTTTGAGCCACTTGGATTGCTATAGTTCGAAAATCATCATCTTCAACAACATCACCAACCATAACTTCAAACAAACTCCATGATTCTTTATCATTCAAAACTTGAATGGAGAAATTATTTTCAATATCAGTCAATCGTAAAATATCTTGAGTTCTTGAAGTCAATAGTAATTTGCAACCCCTGTAATCATCCTTTAGAGGAACTCCCACCTTTTCTGGATTCATTTTCCCCCATGTATCTAAAGAAGGAATTCCTAACTTGTACAAATCAATTTCCTCCCGTAAATCATCTAGTATGACAAGGATAGTTTTTTCCCTTTTGATCCTCTCACACAGGCAGTTGGTTCTTCCAATTGATGAGGTAATCTCTTTTAAAGTATGAAGGCCTAACAGTTCGGCAATCTCATCTTGAATTATTTCAAGATTTTTTTAGGATACAGTCACCATAACCACTGTATCAAACAACTTGTCATGCTTAACTTGTTTGGAAACTTCTTGAACTAGAGTGGTCTTTCCCACTCCACCTATCCCATAAACCCCAATTTTGTTGACCTTAGGGTCCTTTAGAGACAACAAAATGTCCTCCTTGATTGATTTTCTTGACTCAAGCCCATAACTTCCTCTTATAGCAGGAAAGTTCTTTGTTATATCTAAAGGTGGAACATATCCATCTCCTTCATTAAACTTCCCCTTTCCCTTCATTTCAACAATGGTGGCTGCCATTTTCTTTGCTTTTCTACCACATTGATATCGGGACTTCAAATTTGGAAAACACCATACATTTTCATCATGTGGATCTTCGCAAAGTTGCTTTGCTTCTTCTAAAGTCTTGATAACACTTCCTTGCCATTGTAGCACATCACCTTCGATCTCTCTTCCATTTCTTATTTCAGCCTCAACTTTATGATCAAAATGTTCTTTCGTTGCCTGCGGCTCATTTGCTACATTCTGTAGCTCCTTCAAATTGTTTCTGTAACATAATAAATATCCAACCTGCCTAACAATGGGGTCCATCGTAAGCTCTGCTATTTTTGCAGCAACACTAGTGAAAATCTCCATTCTTACTTCCTGAATAAAATGACAGACAAATCAAATAGTTGAATGAACAAAACAAGTATGATAATGAAAGGGTTGAGCTATGTTGAAAGAAAATATTTGTAATGACAAATAAAATGGCATTATTCATTATCTATCAAATAAGTAGATGAACTCCAAAACAAAGAAATCAATTCAATAGGCATTTTAAATATGCCAAAGCAAATAATTTGCACTCTAAAGTACTGGCTGAAAAGGAAATGAACAACATAAAATTATAACTTAGGAAAGAAAACCTAAATGGCAATAGCATATTGAGAAATGAATGTGTAGGGGAAAAGTTGGAAGTTTAGCAGAGTGTTCTGACTTTGAAATCAATCAAGTTTGTCATCTAAAGCTTTTTAAAATTATTAATTTCAATTATATGATTGAATTATTCATCAGTGTATTATGATCTCCATAGTTACTCAACTCGATCAAAAAACTTCTTTTCCCCCCCCCCCCCTTTTTTCATTGGAATAGATATCTTTTTGGAGATAATCCTGTTTGAGGCACAGTTAAAAACTAAATGTGGGAACCTCTCCCAATAGGGATTCAAATTTTGATTTGCCACGTTGTGATGTTAAACCTAACCCCTATTATTGTAGCTCAAGTCGCATTGATAAGTCTACTTTATGGATGCAAAATACCCAATCTTAGGCATTGAATTGTGTTGAATTATAGTTGAGTTTGGATTCAATGTTTCGTGCATGATTTTACTTATTTTGTTGTGTATATAGTATGTAACCAAGATTTGAATTTTATGGTAGACTTAATGACGTTTAATGTTTTCTTTAGTTTGTATGAAAAATGTTGGAAGTACCCTATAAATAGGACCAGAAGGATATGCTACCTCCACTATTATATAAGATCCAAATAACTGAAATAATAAATAAGAAATGTATTTGTTTTTCTTAAATATGACATTATTTATAAGAGGGTATGTGTGTGAGAGAGAGAAAGAGTTTGAAAAAATATGAGAGAGAATGTATGGAAAAAGATAATGAACTGTAATGACCACAAGTCCATAATTAATCAGTCTATAGGGAAGTATCATGATTCAAATAACAAGCTCATAATTTAACGAGATGGGAGAGGACGAGGGAAAGCGATCAAAGAGGATTGATGGCGATGGGAGAGGGCGAGGAGACGGTGATGGCATCAGGAGTAGTAGTGAGAGAGGAAAACACATTTGGGTAGGGCTATTTGTCTTTGGGAGTAAAGATAGGATGGAGAACAAGGGGGCTTAAACCCATGAGTGCAAGCAGGTTGATCAAAGGTCGATTTCCATCTAGTATAGGGAGAAGCTTTTGTCCCCAGGAGGTCTAGGTCTTTTGGTCAACCATGAAGAAGCAAATGACATCATTAGTAGAGGAAGGGTTTTTATGCAAAGAAGAATGCAGAGTTGGAACACGTTTCCAAAGATGGAGAGGATGTGCAGGAGGAGGATATGGGTGATATGCCAGTACCCAGTTTTATCTGTGACGGCGAAACAATATATGGCGTGGAGCCGACCGTCGATGAACTCACTGATCATCAAGGTGCTGAGCTTGTCAATTCCGAAGCATGTTCTCATAGACTATGTGAGGAGAATGTGGAAGCCCCAGCAGCCTTTGAAGGTGGTCCCCTTGAGCAATGAGTATTACATAGTGTCCTTTCTTAGCCAAGAAGATAGAGATTACACATACTATGAAGGCCAATGGATGATTGATGACCACTACCTCTTAGTGCAATGATGGAGGCCAAATTTTAACCCATGGAAAGTAGACTGCCAAAGAAGGATAGCAACATGGGTATGAATTTTGGATTTTCCTATGGAGTTTTGCACGGTAGAGTCGCAGGTTATAATAGGCAACATGATAGGGAAAATAATCAAAGATTGATCGGTCAAAGTCAACATATGATAAAGGAGAGTTTGGAAGATTTTGTGTCGAGAGTGATCTCCAAAAAGATCTTCTTCGAGCATTTATTGTGTTTGGTGAGGATAAGCAAATCGTGTATAAGGGCTTGCATCTAGTGTGTTTTGAGTGTGGATGGTATGGGCATTCTTGGGATGTGTGTTCTAATAGGAGGGATGGCTATGGTTCACAAATGACAGAGTCGAACAAGTAAGGTACCAACGGTGGTGGAAAACCGATCATTGAAATTCCTGACCAGATGACCATGGATTTCAGCATAAGTAGGGGGAAGTAGAGTATGGGGGTTTGTGAGATGATGGGATCGAATACTGTAAATTTTGGGGTGAGAATCTGTTCATGGCGACTCCTGTGTTCAACAGTACAACGGTCAGACTGGTAGGAGAGCAAAACATAACACTGAAGGGTTCATAAATGGCACGTTGGAGGTTCATGCAATGGTAGAGAGGGAGCACCCCATTTGCGGAAAGGTGTAGTTCAGCTAGTGGTCTAACTTAGGGCCACAGATGTGTTAGTTCTCTATGTGTTTTGATGATAATCAACAATTGTAAACATGTTTTGAAGTTTTTGCAATTGCTAAAAATCAATTGTCAAATGGAAACTCGAGTATTGGTATGGATACTCGAGTATTGACTTGACAGAGAGTTGCTCAAATTCATCTTGACAAAGCAATACTTAAGTATTGGAAGCAATACTCGAGTATTGAACTTACAGAGAGCATTCCAAGTTTCCACCCTGAGACAATACTCAAGTATTGATATGAATACTCGAGTATTGAACTCACAGAGAGAATTTCAACGTTATGTTAAGTTATCAATACTCAAGTATTCAATGGCATACTCGAGTATTGATCATACAGAGAGCTATCAAAGTTTTCCATCATGTGGAAACTTGAGTATGGATTTTACATACTCGAGTATTGGACTTTCACAAAGTTTTTCAAATCAACATCTGTTTATAGATACTCAAGTATTCATTTGAAAACTCAAGTATTGACATGGAAAAACTTCACAAAATGAATACTCGAGCATTGGTTTTGAAAACTCGAGTATTGGGCATACAGAGAGCTTATCCATTTGTCAATGATTTGAATACTCAAGTAATGAAAAGAATACTCAAGTATTGAGGTTTTGAACTTAAACTCATTTTCTCACTAAAAGGTTCAAAACTCGAGTATTGACTTGCATACTCGAGTATTGTCCTCAGTTTTTCAAAGTACAAGTCACGATGATTCCTCTCTGGAAGAAGCATACTCGAGTATCAGTATGGATACTCAAGTATTGACTTAAGTGCACAGTGACAAACTCGAGTATTGAAGAACATACTCGAGTATTGAGTGCTAAAATTGAATTTCAAATGTGACGAATTTGTGAAACATTATCTTTTGATCTTAATGCTTCCATTTATCATTCTTATATATTCTTAGCTATGTTTAACCACTCTGCTAAGTGAATTTCAGTTGACTTAAAGGATGATTAATGAAGGTCAAGGCAAAAAGCATAAAGGTGGTTTAGTTCATTAAATGCACTGGTCAGAAAGTTGCACAAACTTGGCTAATCCTTCTGAACACGCCTACAGAACGGCTTAGAGAGAGAAGCTGACCAAAGTTGCAACTAATCACCTCCAACGGTTTGATTCATTTTACAACGGTCATTTAATGCTCTCTAAGTATAAATAGGATTGCATTCAAGGCTCTTCAACAACTACAACATCTGAAAACAAACAAGCATTCAAGTTTCACAACTACCTTCAGTTTTCACTTGTAACTTGTCTTTTGACAATATAAGCTTCAGTGTTTATCATATCTACTCTTAGAGAGAGTTTTATCTGTTTATTGATTATTGATTGTAAAGAACCACAAGTCAAGGACTTGGTGGTTGGGTTCATTGATTACAACTTGTAAGGGGGAGTGAGTTCTAGTGAGAGAATCACTTCTTGAGTGCAGAGTGTGTAATCATTGATATAGTGGAAAATCCCAGAGTGTCTGGGGACTGGATGTAGGTCAAGTTGATAGGACCGAACCAGTATAAATCCTTGTGTCCAAGCTTTCTCTTCTCTATCTCTGTTAACCACTATTTCTATTGCACAAAAACAGAGCCTTAACCGAAAAATTTTAAGAATACCTAATTCACCCCCCTCTTGGGTATTCAGCTCCATTTACAAGATGCTATTACGTCGTGACATGTACCGTGGGCCTCAAAACACAGTGAGGACGATAAGATCTCAAATCGCAGCGAGGGTGACCAGATCACAGATCGTGGTGAGAATGACGGGATCCAGATCGGGATCGCTAGACATGTGCCGAAAATAAATTTGCAAAGGATGAATCAGGATGGAACGAGGGATGCCTTTCAGTTAATGGGGAAATAAGGAGAAAAAGAGAAAAAGAAGAAAAGCCCAAGGTGAATGGAAATGAAAATAAAACTAGGCCCAAAATCAAAACATAAAGAGGTGGTGGATAAGGGATCCTACTTTGTGGAAATTACTAATTCTTATTCGCTTCTCCAGGATGATATTGTTAGTTCATGTGTTTTGATGATCAAAATTTCTAAGATATTGAGTTAAAACGATCAAAGACTAATAAGAGAAATTCATAGAAGCTTACTCGAGCATAGGGTTGTGTATACTCGAGCAATGACGGGTGCAAGGCTGAAATTAATCTGGTTTAAGGAAGCCTTGCTCTAGCAGACTATATGGTCTTGCTCGAGCAACATCGTGCAAATGAGAAGAAACATTCTCTCGAGCATATCACACAAGTTGCCCGAGCATCATCAAGCACTATGAAGAGTTTGGAGTCTTACTTGAGCAAAAATCTCAGCATGCTCGAGCAACATCGAGTAGAGCAAAGGATAACAAGGCAAAGCATACTCGAGCATGAAATAAAGGCATGCTCGAGCACCTTGCTCGAGCAGGCTTAAAAGGTTGCTCGAGCAAAGTCGAGCAACCGATGTTTTCACCTTCTATAGAATCCTTGCTCGAGCAAGGAACAAAAGGTTGCTAGAGCATACTGCTCAAGCAAACATAAAGAGTTGCTCGAGTAGGGTCGAGCATCGCATTACTTCATCTTTGTATAGAGCTTGCCCGAGCATGGTGCTCGAGCAGACAAGAATTCATGCTCGAGCATTAACGACTCTAAGGCACTTTTACCTGATTTAAGTGAAGCTTGCCCGAGTATGATATATTCATGCTTAAGCAACATGCTCGAGCAAAGGAATTTTTCTACTCGAGCATCAGCGACCAAGTGCATTCTCTGGGCAATTCAAAGGAGCTTGCTCGAGCAAGCATGGATCATTGCTCGAGCAATGTCATCCTTGTTTTCAAATCAAAACTCTCCGATAAAGCTTGAATTACTGAATGAATTATATTCCTTCTGATTATTACTTATTATGATTACCAAATGCTGTTAACCAATCTGTTCATGAGTTTCAGATTATTTAGACGTGGATTACCAACAAATTTGAATAAAGCGATCTTGTTTGTCAGAAGCATTAAATGCAATTACCTAAACCAGTGCTAAACACGTAAAGCAACTCTGATCGAAGTAAAGCCGCTCTGAAATTCTGTCTGTGCATTAAATGCTATTTTCACAACGGCAAAACAGAAGGAATGAAAGAGAATGTCTACTTTGCACATTCAACCTGAATGTTAAAACAGCGAAGTCCTCGACGAAAACTTCATCAGTCTAAGGGACACATTCAAGTCTCTCAACGACTATTTCTCAAGCTTCACCTACGGTCATTAATTGCAACATCTATAAATAGTTGAAGCATTGAATTCGCCAACTACCGAAACGCTATGCAATCAATTCTGAGTTTATTACTATTCACTGTTTCATTACTTTGTACTTCAATGTTCAAGTTTTATCTACTCAGTGAGGAGTACTTAAACATTTATCTCAGTATCTGTTGTATCTTAAAGTTGTGGAACCTTAAGAGAGGGTGTATCAACTACAACTTGTAAGGGGGAGCGAAGTCTGAGAGTGATAGGACAATGCTTCATTTACAGAGTGTGTAATTGTTCCTAAAACATAGTGAAATCCCAGGTGTTCTAGGGATTGGACGTAGGTCAGTAATTTTGGACCGAACCAGTATAAACCTCTGGTGTTCACTTCTCTTCTCTATCTCATTCCTCTGTTTCTGTTTACTTGTTTTCGTGTGTGTTTTACGAAAAGAAATTTGAGATCACTTATTCACCCCCCTCTAGGTGATATTCCACCTTCATATATGATGCCTACGAAGGAGCCCATATATAGGCCTTTGTATGAGAATGCGAATAAGCAAGACTGTTTACATGATTTTCAAATAAAAGGAGAGGTAGGGGTTGGTAGTATGATGGATTATAAGATGGGACTTGTAGTGCAGGAGTTAGACAGTGCTCCAAAGGTGGTTATGGAGTATCCTATAGGAAGTGGTATGGCCCCCACAAACCCAGTCCTCTTAATGAATTACATGATGTGGAATTCGCGGGGTACAGGCTCGAAGTCTTTTCTAGGCCTGGTACAAGAATAAAAGAAACAATATAAGTTGGATTTTCTTGCTCTTGTTAAAACACGATCGAATGGTACTACTTCGGAAAGGCGACTCCGTCATTTATCTTTACTGATGGAGAGGGATATACCAGGGGTATATGGTGTCTATAGGAGGAAGCGGCCCTTAAAGTTGAGATAGTAGAACAACAATTTATGCACTTGTAGATTGAGAAGACTAAAAAGGAGAAATGGTTCTTGATAGTAGTGTATGCAAGCCCCAACTATGTATCATCGTACGTTGTGGACTGAGTTATTTTGGATTAGGAATTTTGTGCAGGGGCCTTGGTGAATTGGGGTGATTTTAGTGCTACACTTTTTGAGCATGAAAGGTGCTCTCTTGCGCCTTCAAAACTAACAGCGAATCGAGAATTCTCACATTGGGTTGAAGATATTCACTTGATGGATTTGGGGTTTGATGGACTAATTTCATGGAACAGAGGTAGAACAAAAGCACGGTTGGATAGAATGCTTGCGAATGAAGAATGGAGTGCTTATTTTAGTAATGCTAAGATATTTCATTTACTTCATTTTAAATCTAATCATCGACCCCTATTGCTGAGAATAGAGGGATCTTCCACACATGCGCAGGTTCAACGTCCCTTTCATTTTATCACATCATGGATTCTTCATGAATCATTTAATGACCTTATCAAGAAGTAGTAGAGTTCTTCTAATGGTTTGGGGCAAATATTGATAGTTTTGTCTAGGTTTGTAGTCGATGGAATAGGGAGGATTTGGACATATCCATAAACATAAGAACCAACTTCTTCGCAAGCTGGATGGTATGACTAGAGAAATATCTAGAGGGGCAAATCCCTTGTTTTTAGAGGAACTCCAAAAGAATTTATGGATAGAGCTTGATGAGACTTTGACACAGGAAGCTTTACTATGAGCACAGAAAGCTAAAGTTAATTGGTCCATTTATGGTGATAGAAATACAAGGTGGTTTCATGTGAAAGAAAATAGTCGAATGAAGAATAATAGAATTGATATGATCTACCTCAATGATGGGAATGGTGTTTTGAAGAGGAGCAGATTAAAACTCATGTAATGAAGTACTTTCTAGATTTGTTCAAGGAGGAAGAAGTAGAGCGTCCAAACCTGGTATGTGGCGTCTCTTATCCAAAATTAATGGAGATGCATGTTCGGGTGTGTAATAAGGAAGTCGACGAAGCTAAGATTAAGGATGCTTTATTTAGTATAGGGGCACCCAAATCTCTAGGGTCGGATGGATTTAATGCTCTATTTTTTCAACACCAGTGGTCAACTGTTAAGGACTCTGTTGTTAAGGTTGTGAAGCAAGTTTTTTGTACCCCTGAGTTGATCCGTGATGTCAATGGTACTCTTATTGTCCTTATCCTGAAAAAGGAGCACCCTGAGACTTTTAGTGATCTTCGGCCAATTAACTTATGTAATGTCATATATAAGTTGATTACTAAGGTGGTGGGAAATAGAATGAAATGTGTTATGTCTCATGTTATCTCTCCTAACCAATGTAGCTTTGTGCCAGGACAACATAGGTCAAATAATATTATTATAGATCAAGAGGTGATTCATTCTATGCATAATATGGGGAGGGAAGAAGGGGTAAATGGCCATCAAAATTGATTTGGAGAAGGCCTATGACAGGGTGAACTGGAAGTTTCTTCTTAAGTGTCTTTACAAACTTCATCTTCCTCAGAACCTTATCTAGGTGGTGGAGCAGTACATTAGCACTGCGAATCTACAACTCTAATGGAAGGGAAGCAAGATAGAGTTCTTTCAATCCTCACGCGGCGTTAGACAGGGTGACCCTATTTTGCCATACCTGTTTGTAATTTGTATTGAGAAACTAGCTCATATGATTTAAGAGAGAATGGAAGGAAGGATACGGAAGCCTAGTAGACTTACCAAGAAGGGCCCACCGATCCCCTATTTGTTCTTTACAGATGATATTATCTTGTTTACTGAAGCTTCCATTCAAGAAGCGGAGATGGTGCGTGAGTGCTTGTCTCAATTTTGTGAGTGTTCAAGTCTTAAGGTAAATTCTTCAAAGACTCGAGTGTTTTTCTCTAACAACATCAACCATAACAGGTGCGCTGAGCTTAGTACAATCCTTGAATTTACTCAAACAGCGACCTTGGAAAGTATCTTGGGGTGCAACTTCACCACAAGTGGGTTGGAAAGGAAAATTTTCAGACAGTGATTGATAAGGTTAGAGAAAGGTTGGCTAGGTGGAAAGTTACCTCCTTCTCCTAGCTGGTAGATCGATACTTATTTCAGTAGTCTCTTTAGTTATCCCTGCGTATACTATGCAAACATCTCACCTTTCGAGTAATGTGTGTGAAACTCTGGACAGGCATAATAGATCATTCTTATGGAGTAGCACAGCAGAGAGTTGGCGCTCGCATCTAGTATCTTGGGATGAGGTGTGTAAGGAGAAAAGGATAGGCAGGCTGGGTCTGCGGCATGCCGAATTTCAAAACCAAGTACTCCTCATGAAATTGGGATGGCTGCTTGTGACACATAGGGATGATTTCTGGGTTAAAGTGACACAACATAAATTTAAATATGGGGACAACCTTCTTCCTTGCATTAATGTGAAATGACCTAGATCAAATGTTCTAGAAAACATGGGATACTATTCTAGGTGGAAACGAAATTGATCTAAATGCCAATTTGGTAAAATGGAAATGGGAGAGACATAGAGAGTTCTTTGTGAAATCTTCATATAGAGTGCTATCAGGGAATATAGAGGAATACAATAGAGATTGGGGTGGAGTGTGGAAAGTCCAAGCACCACAAGGATGCAAGACCCTTATCTGGCAGGTTGTTTGACTATATTTGCTCAGGAATGCTAGTCGTAAGAAAAGGAGTCTAACATTATATGCGTGTTGCCCTATAGGTGGGGTAGATATAAAAGAGACTATACATGTCTTTCAAGACTATACATACTTGAAAGCTATATGGTGGAAAGCGGTGGGCCCGGCAAGGTGGGGAATGTTTTGTAATATGAACCCTTCGAATTGGGTGTGATGGAATATAAGAGGCCGGGACGATAAAATTAGGGAGTGGACTTTCAGATTTACCATATTGTGTTGGTAGTTGTGGCGTCTAAGGAATGTATTTGTTTTTGAGAAGAAATTTATCTCAAATGATAGTATTCTAGCCAGCACAAGCACAATGGTGGAGAGCATGAAACTCACCAATGATCGTCTAGTAGGGATGAAAATTCAAGGGGCTCATCTAGCTCCTAATCGAGAGTCATGGCGACCACTGGAAGAGGATTGGGTGAAGGTGAATGTAGACACTGCTTTTTCAACTACTACTACCAAGAGTGCTTGTGGGGGACTCATTCGAAACTCTTTTGGAAGATTTCTTAAAGGGTTCGTACACCCCATTGTTGGTGGGGATGAAATTTCCACGAAAATATGGGCATGTCTCTTAGGTCTTGAAATGGCATGGAACATGGGATTTAGGAAAGTATCGGTAGACACTGACTCTTTGAGTGTCTTTAACTGATTCTCCATGGGTATAATCCATGTCACAGGGATTCTGAGCTCTGAAGGAAGTTAAAGTGTTGATAGGAATGGACTAGGAAATGAAGATCACTTCATTGCCTCACTCGTGTAACTTTACGACAGATTATTTGGCAAAGAAAGGCCTCAAGCTAGAATAGGGATTTTATGAAATTTATTAGCCGTCTGAGGACTTATACGTATTGCTTTGTTAGGATTGTAATGGTTATACTACTCCCATAGGTATTAGCTGAGGTATCTCTTTTGTAACCACAGAGAGAGAGAGAGAGAGAGAGAGAGAGAGAATGAGAGAAAGTATATTAATTAAGGGTAAATTGGGTTAAAACACATTTAATGTCTAGGAAATCCTAAAATAGATCTTATAAAGTGAAGCATGTCATTTCAAAAATTTAAATATTATAAAAAAGGATTGAAAGGTGTATATAATAAAAAAATAACTTTTCTGGCAAAATAAATAACTAAATAAACAAATAACTTTAATAGGAAAATAAAAATTAGTTGAAAGCCTTTACTTTTCATAAGTAGTATGTCACAGAGTAATTATTTTTTAAGAATGCCCAATTATTTTTTACCTTTTACCAAATATTTGATCACTTAAAGGTAGAATTTACTTTTATATAATAAATTTAATGAAATAGTAATTAATTAGTGTATTATATTCTAGTCACTCCTAAGTCACCCGTGGTTGACTTCTAATGTAACGCGCTTAATGAAATGGACTGTGCCTGCCAATATTCTAAGCAATGTAGTAGAGATGGAAGGGATTTTAATAAAAGGGAGCGGAAGGGAAACATTTTATTAAAAGTACATTTCTTGGTTTCTTTTCCTAGCAATTCAGTATTTTATCTTTCCTTCTTGTTGGACTAAAGGAAGCTCTTGTCTTATTGTCATGAGATTTGATGCATATTTTGGCCTAGCTAGAGTCATTTGGTTTATCTGAGCAAAAAAAAGAGTCATTTGGTTTAAGCTAATATATACATTGTAGCAACAAATTTGTAGTTTTGACTTTTGAGGAACACAAACTTGTAAGTTATAACAAAAATATGAGACAAACCCTATCCAAATACAAGATATAACATACAATTGAAATAAAATTCAAAGCTTTACTTGGCTCATTTATCCTCTTTACAAATATTTTATACACACACAGTACATATATCCAATGGGGGCCTATATATAATTGGGATGGGAAGACAAATTTACAAGCTATTAGGTATTACTGCTCCGTCCTAAATATAGGACAAAGTTTGTAGTACAAATTATACTACAAACTTTATCCTATTAGGACTGAAGGTAGTAAAAAACAACCGGCCCTAAATATATTATATCCACTAATTAGAACTAGCTCTCTGCAATCTATCTTTGTCGCACCGAAAATCAAATTTTCCTCTCTGAACTTCTCTTTCTGTCATGCCTAAAGTGATAAGTCCTATTCCATCGCCAGTATTTGTGTGTTGCTTCATCGTTGCTTTGCGTATCTCTCTCAACAAGCTAGTTCTGGTTAGCTTATCACTTTCTGGTTTCTTAGCTCAAAGGCGATACAACTAGCTACTGTAAGAGGTGTTTTGGTTTGATATCACTTTGTTATTTTCCTTCTTATGTTTTTGCTTTTTCTTAAGGGTTGAATTAAATCAATGAAATATGCTTGTGTGTTCCGATATATTGTTGGAAATGAATATTTAGTTTTCAAGATTATATTTGCACTAGAGACCTACCCAACAGATCAATAAGTGTTTTTTAGGGTTACTTTTATTGTTTGCCAAAGCAACGTTCATGAAATTATTCCTCTGTAAAAGTCCTTTTAACAGAAGCAACGAGCATGAAATTATTCCTCTGCAAAAGCCTTTGAATTTATATGCTACAGGTGAGTTCACAGAACCTTCATGTGATGCATTTATTTTCTAGTATAGCATTTATTATTCTAAACGGATTATTGTGATGCATTTATGACTAAAAGTGATTATTCGTAATGCAGTTACGGTCAAGTACCTTATTCAAAAAAAAAAATATAGAACCTACATTGAGCATATGCATTTGGAGTTGACTTGGTTTAGGCAATTTTCAATTTTTTGCGATAATGTGTGTTAAGTTTTTTTGTCTATAGGAATTCGACTATGGATCAAAGTTGGATAAATGTTTTATAGATGAGTGTTGAATATGATAATGGGGTAACAGAATTTTTGAAATTTTCTAAAAGAAATGCTGATAATCATAATGGGAAGTTGTATCGCCTTGTGTAGAATGTTTGAATGAGACGTGACTAAGTGTGAAGCTATATACACACATTTAATTTTTGAAGGATTTTCTAAGACTTAGATAGTATGTATATGGCATGGTGAAGAAATGCCAAGTGCATCTCAACATAGGGAAGTGGCCTTTGGTGATAATGACACAGATATGGATGATCGAATAGAGGACATTATTTATAATGTAGGAGAAGAGGCTTTCGAGCAATCACATGCATATGCTAATACGTGTAGTCAAGCAAAGAAGCTGCTTTACCCTAGGTGAAAAAAATACTAATTGTTGAACGCAATATTGAAATTGGTAAGCTTGAAAGCACGTTATGAATGGAGTGACAAGAGTTTTTTAGAAATGCTTGAGGCTTTTAAAGACATGCTTCCGGATGATAATGTGTTGCCGCATCGATATTATGATACTAAGAAAATACTTTTTCCACTAGGGATGGAATACAAAAAGATCCATACAAGCCCAAATGATTGTATATTGTATAGAAAAGAATTTGAAGTGAAGCAGAAGTGTTCGGTATGTGAAACCTCAAGATACAAATCAAATAAGGGGCTTGCAAAAGTGTTGTGGTATCTTCCAATCATACCAAGGTTCTAGCGTTTGTTTGCTCATGAAAATGATGCACAAAATTTGAGGTGGCATGTAGATGAAAAGGTTTCTAATGGAAAGCTTCAACATCCAGTTGATTTTTCCCAGTAGAAGAAAATCAATCAATTATTTCCTAACTTCAACAAAGAACCTAGAAACCTTAGGCTTGCCTTTAACACGGATGACATGAATCCTTACGGTAGCCTTAGCAGCATACATAGTTCATGGCATGTACTCCTAATTATATACAACTTATTTCCTATGTTTTGCATGAAACGAAAGCATATCATGTTGTCTATGTTGATTTCGGGACCAAAACATCCCGGAAATGACATTGATGTTTACCTTGAGCTTTTGATTGAAGACTTGAAAGAGTTGTGGGAAGAAGGTGTTGATGTTTTTGACTCGAATAAAAAGGAGGTTTTTAAAATGTGAGCTATGATCTTTTATATTATAAATGACTTCCCAACATATAGTAACTTGTCAGTGTATAGTGTAAAAGGCTATAAAGCATGTCGGATTGATAAAGAACGCACATGCTACTATCAACTTCAATATAAAGGAAAGACGATTTATCTTGGCCATAGGAGATTTCTTAGACCAGGCCACTCATATCATCGAATGAAGAAATCTTTTTTTGTTGGCCAAGAGTATCAAGATGCTCTGGAGTTATTGACTTGGGAGCAAGTTCATGAAAAGATGAAAAATATCAATGTCATTTTGGGTAAGATTGCAAAGAGAAGAAATGAAAAAAAAATATGGAAAAAGATATATGTATTCTTTGATCCTCCATATTAGCACAATCTTGATGTGAGACACTGTACTGATGTCATGCATGTGGAGAAAAAAGTATGTGATAGTATTGTTGGCACACTTCTCAACATACAAGGTAGTTATAAGGATGGCGTTAAGGTAAGATTGAATTTGCAATAAATGAGAATGTGCGAAGACTTACATCCAAGGCCAAATGATAAGAGAACTTATTGTCCCACAGCTTCTCATGCTTTGTCTAAGGATGAGAAAGAAGTTTTTGCAAGTGTTTACATAGTACAAAAGTTCCCTCAGGGTATTTTTTAAATTTTAAGATACTTGTATCGATGAAGAACTTGAAATTAGTAGACTAAAAGTTTCATGATTGTCATTTCTTAATGCAATAGCTACTCCTAGTAGCTATTTAGGGCATTACCAAATATAATCTTCAACATATTTTGACTAGACTTTTTTCTTTCTTTAATGAGGTTTGTAGTAAAGTTTTTGAGATTGAAAAATTGGATGAATTTGAAGATAAAGAATATCTTATATTGTGCTTGCTTGAAAAGCTTTTTCTTCCTACATTTTTTGATATCATGTTTCATCTAATTGTTCATTTAGGAGGGAGATAAAGTTGTCTAGCTCTATCTATTTACCATGGATGTAACTAATTAAAAGGTCTATGAAATTTCTAAAAGAATATGTAAAGAACGCAAATCGGCCAGAAGCATCAATTATTCAGAAATATGTTTATGAAGAAGTCATGGAATTTTTTGAAAATTATTTAGCCAAAGTAAGACATATTAGGCTTCCTAAATGTCAACATGATAAAGGGGGTAGACGAGGGGCTTGAGTAAAGAGTGTGGATCCTGATGAATTGCTACAAGTCCACTTATACATCTTGAATAATGTTGATAAAGTTCAAAAAATCATAAATGCACATAAAGAAGATGTAAGGAAATAAAATAGTTGAATGACTGAATAAAGGTTAATTAGGGAGCATAACAGAACTTTTACTAATTAGTTCATACAAAAGGTCGAGGGAGAGGAATGTGCTTCTGATACAATAAAATGGTTAGCACGTGGTCCTGAGGTTGATGTCATAACTTGGATTCATATGTGATCAATGGTTATACATTTTACACGAAGTTCCTAGATGATAAGAGCATCGTCCAAAACAATGGTGTTTGTTAGATGTTGAATCTATGTATTTTTTCAGTTCAAAAGACAAGAAGCCTAAATTGGCAGTCATGTCCTATTATGAGCTTATTGAAGAGATTTTGGAGATGGACTATGTTAAAATTAAATTTCTCATTTTCAAAAGCAAGTGGGTTAATGTCAATAATGGTGTTTAGATCGATCGGCTAGGATTTACATTAGTTGGTATCAATAGTAGCAATTTTGGAGATGAACCTTTTATTATGGCAGACCATGTGAAACAAGTGTTCTATATCACCCATCAAGAAAATAAAATGTGGTTTGTAGCTCTCTAAGGAAAAAGGTTCATTGATATTGATGAGGAAATTCATTCAAATTATGATCTTCTTGAGAGTACTCTTTTTTCAAGAGGTCTCCCAGAAAAGAATGAAGAAGATGAAGCAGATAATGAACCCGGAATAAGAAATAATCATCATGAAGGGATAAGGGAGGATATCCCTTTATAAAAGAGACAATTCATCAGGTAATATATTCATATACAGAATTGTTTGAAAACTTTAAGGTTTTAAACAATGTTATTGACAATGAAGCTTGTGTATTCATTTTTATTTTTATGGCAGGATCCTCGGGAGATACGATAGGGACATGATAAAAGAGGAATGTTGTTCGGTGAGAATCTGATCAAGACATGGTGAGAATTAGGCATGTATGTTCATTTAGATGCTGTCTTTGTAACTCTTATTGTACATTCATTTAGGAAATGTCTTAATATGTTCATTAAGAGGACATAACTATGGTAAATAATATTTGTATTTATTTCCAATAATTCTATTTGTAATTCATAATCAATTGTTCATAGCTTGTAGCTTAAAGTACTATTTTTTAGGTGTTGAATTGGTTGGTGGATGGGTAAGAGGAAGAAATAAAGAAGAGAAAAACTACGAGAAAAGTTAGATCAGATGATAAAAATAACAGGTCTAACAAAAATTAGATCCTCACTTTTAAAACCGGATGTATTACACATAAGGTCTAAAAAGTTTGATTATTACGACGGGATGAATCACAAAGCCGGTTTTAAAATTCCTGGCTTTTAAGATCGGATTATTACACAATGGGTCTAAAAATTCAAACCTTTAAAACCCATTGTGTATAGTTAAATATTCAGTCTTAAAAGTCAGACTTTTTAGACCGCCGTTTTTATACATCCAGTCTTTAAAGTCGGTCTTTTACGACCTAACATAAACGATGTCAGGTCTATATAGTATGACTTTTAAGATCGTGTGTTTTAAAAGTCCAGTCTAAAAAAAGTTGTTTAAGACTGATCGCGCATCTGGTCTTAGAGGTAACAGACTTTTTAGATCGCCTGTATCGAGACTGGTCCCTGATCTTATCTTACGAGGCGTTTTTCACCCGGTCTAAAAAGTCTTTTTTGTACTAGTGATTAATGTTATAATTGTTTCTATTTTTTTTAATCATTTTATATTATTTATACTTGAGTCTGTCACGATGTATGCGCACACACTATAACTATTTGTATGTAGTATTATATGTTGCACCGGAAGAGGGTTTGTTTAAGGGGTGTTAACTTTTACTAATTTATTTTTTTAAAAAAAAAGGTATCAAAGAATTGAAAGGAGCCAAATAAGATTCTCTATCGTCTAACAAAGAAAATTATGGAATTAGACATTGTTTGATTTGAATGGTATGTTGGATTTTAAGATCTAAATCTCATAGGTTATGAATAAGAAGTCTCACTAGTTCCCTACCGTCGGTCGCGTCGGTTCACCAACGGGTGTCCATCTGATCAGATTTGTCATCTATAAATAGGATGTGCTAGTTACATTAAATCTTAGAGAAAAGATATAGTAAAAAACTAGATCTAAAGTTAATCTCAAATATACACTCATATTGCATACATAAAACATCTTGTGCGTTCTGAAAGCAGACTTGTTGGATTTGCTTGGGCTTCAGACAGACAGAGCCATCTTTCTGGAGACGAATAATCCGCTCTATCCTGGGAGACAATTGCTCAAAAAACCTTTGGCATCCGTATTGAGGGAGCAAAATTGTTTTAAGGACACAACGAAAGTTGGGCCCAGATTTCTGCATTATATTTTTCAATTACCATATCGGCAGTCTTGTGAGTTTTTACTGGTTTCCTTTTTAGTACATTACTATCGTATGTTTACAGATTATGCATATTAATTATACAGATTCTTATCTTAGTGATATTTCTATATTGAAAATATTTTCAACAACAATTTTAAGACAATTTTGGTTTATTGAAATCAACTTAGATCATTGGTGATTTCATTGTTGGTAGTAATTTTAAATTGGAATCAACTTAGATTAATTTATATTAAATAAAGTTGATTTTTGTGTTGGTAGAAATTTGATTTGAATCTGTGTTCAATTTTAAGATTTTAGATTTGGTTCTGGAAAATTAAAGTTTCTAAAATTATGATTTCTATGGATTATATATGCGTAAGGTTGAAACTTCAATATTATGATATGATTTCTGTGGATGTGTATATGTCGACTTATTCCTGATTTGCATATGAATTATTAAAAGTAATTTTCATGGGTTTCAGAATTACTTATATATATGATTGATGTGCAATATATGTATATATGTGCAAATTGTTTAAATATTCTAATTTCCTTGGCCTGTTTTTAGGAAATATATTCCTTTTAAATATGTTATGTGAATATTTATTTCTACAATAAAATATATAAGTGTATATATGTTTTAGGCCATGAAATTAGTATAATATAAAAACATTGGATGGAAATTTATTTTTCTATAGGGAAAGTCGTCCTTTGAAGCCTTGTGTTGAGTCACAAGGTAAAGGTGCTTTCTTTCCACAAAATAGGTTTTATTACGTAGATCTCGAAAAACTAAGAGATAAACACTAAAAACGTGAAAAACTGACGTCAGAAACGTCGGTTATGGAGAAAAGAAGAGTTGGATCTGAATGACCCGACCCACGTATCCATGCGAGTCTGGTACGACCCTGGATGGAGGTTGAAGAAGGGTTAAACAGCATGTTGTTTTTGTGTCCCTTTGAACGAAACGTCATTTGGATATGTATGCTACTTCAGCCATAAAAAGAAATGGTGCGTTCTATTTATTATGTTAAGGGAGGCATCCCCCTTTTATTTAAACGGAACTACACCGCTTGGTTGAACACGCCTTTACCTCCCGGATGCGCATGGACGTGTTATTTTGAGCCTTTTTATTTAAATGAAACTATTTTCATTTAACAGCTCTTATTTAGGAGGCGTAGCTGTTTAAATAAAACGGTTATAGCTTTTTAATCTGTGATACGCCGCATTTCTTGTGCCCATGAAATTAATATGTTATTTAATTATTTATATATTGATTACTTGCACGGTGAATTTACATCCGTGGAAAAATTTTATTATCTTTAGTTAATAAATATATTAGCTTTGTATGATAGGGTAGTTAATAAATCTCCTACTATCTCTCCTTATTTTAATGAGGATTTGATTCATAATGTGAATATAATATTTCATCGGGAGATTTTATTGGTTTTATTATATATAGTACAGATATTATTTGATTTCATGCTTCAAGTTGCAAAAATTAAATATATCTAACAGCTAAATGATGAGATTTATTAAAAGTCCTAAATTTTAGGATGTTATGTATTTGAAAAAAAAGCATTTAATTAATTAGAATGGAAGGGAATTTAGTCTCGGTTAAGGACTTAATTAATTTGTTTAATAATTTTTAATATCTTATAATCTCTCCTAAAATCTTATGAAGCTTTTTGAATTAATAATGGCTGAATAAAAATGGTGATATTTGTGAATATCTTAGCCATTATTTATTTTATTATTAAGGATTTATTATTAATAGGAGATATTAATTTGTTTCATATTACTGAAGATGGTACCCCAATCTTGTAGAGAAGGAACATAGACGTATTACAACACAAATGACCAAAATATCTTTTGGTCTTGATTTTCTAACTTTTTTGTTGGAAAATAAGCCTCGAACACATGAAACGGCTATGGGCTCTCCTAAAACACTATTATGAAAAAAAAAGAGCTATCAATAGTGAAGTTGAATCCATTCTGTCAAACCACACATGAGAATTGGTTGATCTTCCTTTTGGCAATAAGCCTCTAGGAATTGAGTGTGTCTTCAAAAAGAAGATGAAAGCAGATGGCACTATGGACAAGTACAAAGTTAGGTTGATAGTAAAAGGCTATAGACAATGTGAAGGCCTATATTACTTTGATACCTATGGGTTTGCCATAGTATATCTTTATTTAGATGACATGTTGATAACGGGTAGTAATAATCAAATGATTAAAGTTACTAAGTGATTTCTTACCAGTAAGTTCGACATGAAAGATAAGGGTTTAGAAGAAGTTATTTTGGGAATTAAAATCCATAGAACATCTGTTGCGTTGGCTTTATCACAAGAATATCTATATTATATTGTTAAAATTCTTGAGAAATTCTAAAGTTTAAACGTAATTCTTGTGACGAACCCTATAGACTCCAGTCTTCGTCTGTCGAGAAATACTGACAAAGCTGAAAATCAAAAGAAGTATGCTCGAGTGTTAGGCAGTCTTATGTATGTTATGAACTTCACTAGACCTAATATTGCCTATACAGTAAGCACATTGAGTCGCTTTACGAGTAATTCAAATGAGCTTCATTGGAGAGCTATGATAAGAGTTTTGGGTTACTTAAAGCATACTCAAAAATTTATTTTGTATTATGAGAAGTACCCTACAGTACTAAAAGGGGTATTGTGATGCAAATTGGATCACCAGCTCTAATGACAAAAGATCTACAAGTGAATATGTATTCACCTTTAGTGGGGGTGTTGTGTCTTGGAAGTTATTCAATCAGATTTGCATTGTAAGATTAACTATGGAAGCATAATTTATTACTTTAGATAAAGCTAGTGAGGAAGCTGAGTGGCTTCGTAATTTTCTTGATGACATTCCTAGCTGGCCAAAACCGGTAGCGGCAGTTGTATACACTGTGATACTGATAGTCAAGTAGCTATTGGTAGGGCCAAAAATGTCATATACAACGGCAAGTCTAGACATATACGTCATAGACATAACACCGTTAGACAACTACTCTCGAATGGAATCATCTCAATTGGATGAAATTGAAAGAGAATATAGCGGAGCCATTAACTAAAGGGATTCCTAGAGAGTTAGTTAAAAATTTGTCCAAAGGAATGGGTTTAAGGCCGATCCATTGTTGATTATTGCGGTAACTCTACCTAGGAGAGTGGAGATCCCACGAACTAGGTTCAAAGAGACAACTAAGTGATGATCAACTGTTAACACTGTGGAGTTTTAAACTCATACTCATTCCTAGACAAACAATGCATATATATAAAGGGTAAGCTCTTAAGCTTTTAATGGTTTCTTAATCTGATGTGTTCAGATGATGTATGATGACTTATATCATAAGGAATCACCTATGTGAGTGTGAAGTGTGGGCCGCTTCTATGAGAATTTAAAAAGGCCGATTCTCTAGAACACTCATAGAACCAGGCGGTGTCCAGGGCCAAAATAGACACAGCATGAGAACCAACGATGCTAGAGGAGCAACTGTGTAACTCCTAGTGTCTTGGTATACATTAAAAGGTCGACGGTTCAAGACAGCGCGTCCACCGATTTGTTGGTTATGATTAGTTTTGATGATGTCTTATATAGATGCCATTATTAAAAGCAAAAAGATTGAGTAATATAGTTATTTCCTACATTGACCAACTACTATGTTTAATGTAGATTAGTCCAAGTCGAATCATGTAGAATAATCAAGAAGGAGATAAGGGATTAATGGAAAGAAGAACTTGCAGAGATTGTCAAGGAAACAAGATGTTATCAATAGATTTTGGAGTAGAGAAAGATGTTATCAAAAGAACTTGCACAATATAATAGGAATATCAACATTCAAGTTCTTGTGATACTGGAAGTCTCTATGAAAAGCAAAAGTTGGAATGAAGCTTCATCACATTATGGATATTGAAGAAGGTAGAAGCTGTAGAGAATGATGAGCCCAAGTTAAATGATGAAGAATGATCAAGTTGGGAGATGAAGAAAGAAAGAGTTGAATTATCAAGTATGATCAAGCAACAAAGAAGTATTGAATTAGAGAAAGAAATTGAATCAAAGAAGATGTGAAGTCAAATGATAAAGAATGATCAAGAGAAGAGAAGAAAAGAGAAGAAAGAGTTGAGTTATGGAGAATGATCAAGATAAGAAGAAAGAAAGAAGAACTTGTTGAATGGAATGAAGATATAATTATTCAAGTTCTTATGTTGAAGCTAGAAGCCTCTAAGATCATATGGAAGTTGGAATGACTCAATTTAGAGTTAAAACAAGCAAAAATGAGGTTCTGGATGAGCAAACTCGAGTCTCCAAGTATTAAACTCGAGTTTACTACCTTGCTGCAGTATTTTGCCTCTCTGACATGAACAAACTCGAGTTCAAGACCCCAAACTCGAGTTTAGGACCTCAAAATCGAGAAAGGAATCACAAACTCGAACCCATAAGTTTCTTCAGCATTTTTGGTGTCTCTGGACTAGGCAAACTCGAGCCTATAAGTGCAAACTCGAGTTTGCAGCGGTCATCAGCAACTCTGGTCTATTCTGTTTCACGTTCAGCTCGGGCGAGGTCTGGTAATTCGATGATATCTCCCAAACCAGAGATTGGATTGAGGTGAAACCAGTGACATATAAAACTAGACTTCCAATGCGTCATTTTGATATAAAATTCAAGCCCGAAGGAGTTCAAATCAAGGAGCTATGATTTTTTCAAGTTGCCACAAGAATCAACGTCACAGTCCAGACCCACCTTCGGTATTTTGGGTGTATCTCACAAACGACAAATCCGATTGAGCTGAAATTAGTGGAATATCAAAA
The DNA here is from genome assembly GCA_034222035.1 of Acacia crassicarpa. Taxonomy (NCBI): domain Eukaryota; kingdom Viridiplantae; phylum Streptophyta; class Magnoliopsida; order Fabales; family Fabaceae; genus Acacia; species Acacia crassicarpa. The sequence continues at coordinate 46,052,480 of JAWXYG010000006.1, read as the reverse complement.
TAGGCTCAAAGATCTTTCCATAAAGCTTTGAACGGACCAAAACGGAGTTCAGACCAGGGAGATATGACCTTTGAAAATTGACAAAGTTGCAAACTCGAGCCAGGCCAAGTCAGAAGCAACCAAGTCATAGTACAACTTGCAAACTCGAGTTTATCAGTCACAAACTCGAGCTCGAGAGTTCCAGAGAAGAAATGAACATTTGGAAAAAGCCAAACTCGAGCCTATAAGTGAACAAACTCGAGTTTAGCTTAGACAGAGAGCAATGTAACTTTTCAGTGTGTTGAAAACCTCAGGTTCTGTTTGCAAACCTCCAGTTTGGACAAGACAGAGAGCATTGCAGTTTTTTTTAAAGTACTAAAAACCTTAGGTTTGGAATGAAAACCTCTGGTTTTGATGTTTTGGACTAAGATCAATTTTTCACATTAAAGTCCAAACTCGAGTTTAGATAAACCAAACCTCAGGTTTTTTTTACATCGCTGATTCAGAATTTCAAATCTGACGAATTTGTAATGCCTTCTTGTTTGGTCTTAATACTTCCAATGATTAATCTCTAATGTTCCTAGATATGTTTAACTTCTTTATTGGTTAGTTTCAGATGATTAAAATGAAGGATTAGAAGCAAATCTTCAAAATATCATATTTGTGTAAGAACATCAAAAGCTGTGCAAAAGTTCTAACGGTTAGTTTCTAACGGCTATATTTCTTTATCCAACAGTCATTGAATTTTCTCAACGGTCATATATTGATCTCTACCTATAAATAGAAGACAGATTCAAGCAGAAAAATACAGAGACACAAGCTTATATCTTCAATATGATGATACTCTGATTTTACATCATTTACACTCTGTTTTTCATGTCTAAACAACTTAGAGAGTGAGATAATTTGTATTGTTCTTCAGTGTTCATTTATTCACTTCTAATAGAGAAGATTTATTGTAATCATTATATTCTTCTGAGAGTTACTCAAGATTGGGTGATCTTGAGTGGGAAACACATTGTGTTGATTACAACTTGTAAGACAAAGTGAATCCTAGTGAGAGGATTACTTCGAGTACAGATTGTGTAATCAAGCAGTGTGTTGATTACAGTTTGTAAGGGGGAGTGAATCCTAGTGAGAGGGTTACTTCAGTTACAGAACGTGTAATCAAGTTGAAAGAAGATATTGAATTGAAAATCCCAAGTGAGGCTTGAGGACTGGACGTAGGTCAAGGATTGGGCCGAACTAGTATAAATCAGTTTGCACATTCTCTTCCCTTATCTCTTACATTTCCAACATATATGGTTGAATGTGTATACATATTTAAATGTCTGATTATTGCTTTGTAAACCGATTTCAGTGTTTCGAAAAGATTTTCAAAGTTCCTAAATTTTTATACTTCACCCAATTCACCCCCCTCTTGGGTTCAGCCGGTTCTTACACGATTGACCAGTATATCCGATAGGTTTTTACTAGAGAAGGTTCAAAGGCAACCCCTACCTTTCTCGATGCAGTTGTTGCTCGTAGAGGAATGCACTTTGCATACATGATCATTTGCATTTGGTCATGATGGACTAACTTCTTATCCATGTGGGGGATTGTTGGATTTTAAGATCTAAATCTCATAGGTTATGAATAAGAAGTCTCACTGGTTCGCTACCACCGATCGCGTCGGTTCGCCACAGTCGCGTCGGTTTGCCAACGGGTGTCTATCTGATCAGTTTTGTCATCTATAAATAGGATGTGCTAGTGACATAAAATCTTAGAGAAAAGATATAGTAAAAAACTAGATCTAAAGTTAATCTCAAATATACACTCGTATTGCATACATAAAACATCATGTGAGTTGCGAAAGCAGACTCATTGGATTTGCTTGGGCTTCAGACAGACAGAGCCATCTTTCTGGAGACGAATAATCCGCTCTGTCCTGGGAGACAATTGTTCAAAAACATTCGGCATCCGTATTGAGGGAGCAAAATTGTCTTAAGAACACAACGAAAGTTGGGCCCGGATTTCTGCATTTTTCCATTACCATATCGGCAGTCTCGTGAATTTTTACTGGTTTTCTTTTTAGTACATTGCTATCGTATATTTACAGATTATGCATATTAATTATATAGATTCTTATCTTAGTGATATTTCTATATTGAAAATATTTTCAACAACATGGTATACATTTGATATTGTTTTTTAATTTTCAAAAATATGCATGAAATATTTTTTTTAAAAAAAAATCCTTAATGGGGTCGACCTAAAAAATGATTAGTGATGATTCATTATTAAGAGCATTAAATTTAACTACTGCATAAAATCATATGTTTTTTTGGGATAAATGGATTAAAAAAAAAAAGATCTAATCAGTCCATAAACAGAATTCCAACCTTGATCAATGTGAATGAGAAGTTGACCTTTTCGAACTTCAGACGCCAGAAGCTGCAGCTATAGCTCTGTTGTTGAAAACCAGAGCTAGAAAATAAGTAAGCAAGTTCAAAACATATCCAAATTAGTTTGCCCCCAAAAAAAAAAAAAAACCAATGCAAATCCAAAATTTCTAACAATAAGGACAAAGATATTACCGGTATCACTTTATGTTCAGCACCACTACGTTCTTGCGTCTGATAAAGCACAGATGAAGACACCCCCAAAACTTCTTATTCTTCTTCTTCTTTAGATTGATTGATCACAACAAAACCAACAGAATATGCAGAAGAATGGTAGGAATAAAAGAAATCTTCAAACCGGGTTTTTTATTTTTTCCGAAAAAAATAGTACAGATCTGAAGATTTGATTAAATTCAGGCAAACAATACAAAACCTTCTGCAGAAGAGTTTTTTTTTTTTTTGGCAAGATTGACAAGAAAGTAACCAACTTAATCAATGCAAAACAAGAGTGACAGCTAAAGAGATTTTGAACGAAAACACCGACCTTTTTCTTTTGAGTTTATATTGAAAAACAATTTTTTTTTTCTAATTTTAAAGGTTTTTTACGTGTATATGATTGAAAGGAACACAATAAAACGTAATGCAAAAGAAGTTTTTTTTTTTTTTTTGGGGGGGGGGGGGGGGGGGGGAATGTAGCTTATAACTGGAAATCACCAAAACATACTCGATCAGAAATTTGAGAACAAGTAAACCAATATAGTAAACCTAAAAACTGGAAACGTTTTAAAAAATGAGAAGTTTGATTAGAATTGATTCCGTCTGCAACTTGAAAGAAACTAGCGAAGAAATTGGAAGAACGCAGAGTGCTGATGAAGAGTAGTTTGAGAGGAATTAGAATGGAAATGAGATCGCCAAGAAGAAGAAGTTGCAAATAAGATCTGTAAATGAACAACGTATAAAGAAAAGAGTACAGCTAATTAGCCACCTAAATAGGACAAAGACGTACTTTTTTGTATTGAGCATATCTTGGGCCAAATAATTATTATTATTCTAACAATTTAGTAACAGGCCAACACTATTTTCAGAGTGAGTCAACTTTATTATTCGTATTTCGTTGCTTTCTCAATTTAATTTAATTCTGTCAGTGTATGAAAAATTATTTGCTTAATAAGGACGATAAAATAACTCTTTCAAATTTATTTGTCTATGATGTTTCCATATTATGCTTGGGTATAAATGACATTAGAACTTGATAAGGTTTATAATCGATCATTTCAACACAAAAAAAAGCGAATGTGATTTTTTTTTTTGGTCAAAAGGAAACTATATTAATACTAATAATAAAAATTACAACAAAGTTTGACGATTATAATGTGAAAACTAACACACACTAAATGAAAACAAATTGGAATAAGAAGACTAACAAATACAACAAGAACAAACCAAATGTAAGGAAATCTAATCACCACAAAACAGGTAGGAATAAAAGTAACATCAGAGGCTCCAACAACTTCCTGAAAATACAAGGTTAGAAGTGACATGAAAGAAGGTGTTAGTTGCAAAACCAACCCTATAAGGCACACCTCCTTATAAGCAAAAGCTACACATAAGTCAGCTACATAATTACCTCGACATGGGGCACAGGACAAAGAGAATCCAACCTCAGAATAAAAAAGCCAAGTGAAGTCCTGAAAAATACTTTTGCTCCTCTATTGAAGCAACTTTGGTGTCGTCGACCACTCACCGAACAAATTTTGGCTAACACTAGTGCTTTGGATTTGCCCCCATCGAACAAAACTCACAATGGTCCTCTCATAGGTAAGGCGCATAACACTATCAACTATCGATACAACCCTTTCTCCAAAATCACAAATCCAAATCACAACAGAAAATACCATCATAAAAGCCCAAATCCACAACAACATTAGAAGAAACACACAAACATAAAACAATAAAAATAAAATAAAATGATAGACTACCCCATCGCCGGAGACCACCATTGAGGGAGACGATCAAACAAAAACTCCGACCGCCAAAGACGAGGGAGGACCACAGCTGCACCCAAAAGGCAGAGGGACACTGGAGCTAAAGAGATGATGAGGACGAAGACCAAAGTAAAGCCGACGCTGAAGAAGAAGGAAGGTCACCACTTTGTATCGCTGTTCCAAACTAAAACTCATAGCTCTTGACTCTTCGAGATTTGATCTACATGTTTGCTGTAGATGTAGTGCGAGAGGTTGCCGCGGCGAGACAGAAGCTGTGGAGGAGAAGACGCGTGAGAGGAAACCCTAGCAGAGAGAGTGCGCCGTAGTTTTCAAAAGCCTCCTCAAAAAAAAAAAAAAAAAAGAAGAAGAAGAAGAAGTGAATGTGATAGAGCCACTATAATGTCTATATATTAAACACCAATTCTCAAGGAATAATCAAACCACAAGAGAAAATATGGTTTGGGGTCTCTAAATAAAATTTAATACTTTTTTTTTTAATACAATCAGTGGGGGAGGAGGAGGCACGGCTCGAACCTTCGACAAGTGGGAATGCCAGCTCCTAAAACTGGCCCTAGTGCCATCGCGCTATGAAGCGCTTGACATAAAATTTAATACTTTAATTACTAGTGAATACTTGATTTTTTTCCATCAAATCCTTGAGATTATACTGAAATAATTAATTCCAAGATTTTTAAATATCAATCCCTTAAAGAGTATATCATTATTCAAATTTATTGAAAATCATGTATGCATGTTTAAATGTCAAACATTTACTTTTACTGGCAGAGAGATCTGCAGAAAAAGCATTGGATATCATATTACATGTTCAGAGATCTGCCATCTCTAGGTTAGAATGAGACAAAATTTGAAATTAAAAATGCTCTCTTTTACAGAAAAAGCGGATCAATGAACCGTACGGATCCCCTTTCTTTTTTTCTTTTTTTTTGTCTCCCCCCTCACGCACCCTCCGATTTGACAATTGTGAATGTCGTTGCCACAATGAATGTGACCGCTCGCCCTTCCAAAGATGTTGTTTCTCTTTGAGCTATTGAGGCATTGAGGCCTAACCCAAAAATAAAATTAGGAAAAAAATTTTCAAGGCCCTTTTTATTTAAAAAAAAAAATCTCAAAAAAGACCCCAAGATTCTGAAAATCCCAGAAAAGACCCGAAGAGTCTGAAAATCCCAAAAAATGCCCTTTAGCATCCACTGAGTTGTTAACCGGACTGATATAGTTGTTAACGGGGTACTGATATAGTTGTTAACGATGCTGATTTAGTTGTTAGCAAATTGTTGTCAATAAGGCTGATTTAGTTGTTAATAACCTATTTGTTAACAACTATATTAACCTCGTTAACAACTCACGTACATGTTGAAAGGCCTTTTTTAGAATTTTCATACTTTTTGGGCCTTTTTTGAGATTTTCATACTCTTGAGGCCTTTTTAAAGATTTTTTTGGTAAAAAGGGCCCTAAAAAGAAGGGAGTATTATAATGTAAGCAACTAATTTATCTTAATTAATATAATTACATTTATTTTATACAACAAATATATTTAGATAACATACTAAAAAAAATTTCATCTTTATCTTTAATGATATATTTAGTGTCAATTCAACAATTCATTTCTAGATCTTCATATTCTGTTTTTTTTTTTTTTTATGCATAGGCGATAGGGGAGGGGGGATCAAACCCAGACAAGGGGGTGGGGAGACTACTCCCAATACCACAAGGAGGGTAGAGAGACTACTCTCAATACCACTGCACTACTAATAGTGTTGGTTCTAGATCTTCATATTCGACTACGTGTTTTTAGTTGTGTTATGAAATCGGATCCAATGCTAATTTTCTGTTTTATACGAAATCTAAAATTTACGTTTATTCTGTAATTCTCAAATTTAATCTGCAGGTAAAATGTGATTTTCAATTAAAAAAATTTTAAATTTTTCTTACAAATTACCACTGCTTCACTGCTTTCTATAAAATACAGGAAACCGCATCACGTTGATAAAAAGTTAGTTAAAACTTCAAATTAGTTAGAGAAAATAAATATGTGAAACAAATTAAAATTGGTCACAATATCCAAGTGTCTCTTATAAATAAGAACAATTCGTAGCCAAAAATTATCATTATCTCTTGTATTAAAAGGAACAGAGGGAATATATTGGAACTACCAAAGCATTGAGCATCCAAATGTCTATGTGATTTTCGATGTAGTAATTAGACAAAGCACTACCCACTCCCGTTAGTGTAAATATACAAAGCAACTACCCACTCCCATTAGTGTAAATGATAGGGATGTTTATTTTTAAACAAGTGATTGGAATTCTAATTTTTGTGTTTAGAAAATGTTAGAAGATCAAGGAATAAAGAAAAGAGTACAGCTTTAATTTGCTACCCATGTGTAGGACAAAGACCTGCATTTTTAGATTGAGCATATAAGAATGTGATTAATTAACTAATTATTATTATTATTATTATTATTACTATAACAATGTGGGAATAGACCAAGACTATTTCCAAAGCTTACAACTTTACTATTCGAGTATTCGTAGCTTACTCAATTGAATTCGACTTACTTAGCAGAAAATTAGTTTTTACCCTATCGCATTAGAAAAATAAACTTCGTTTAAAAAAAGATGCATATCCTTTATCCCCAATATCACAATAAAAATTGGTCTTTATCATTAGCAAATTAAAGAACTCTCGCTCTTGGTGTTTGAGTTTTTTGTTTGAGTTTTCATTTTTGAAAAAAAAAAGGAAGAGAAACGTGGTTATTAAAAGACGCAATGAAGAGAACCACGTGGTCGTGGGAACAATATAGCACTCCAAACAAAAAATAAAACTCAAAATAATAAACAAAGGTTAAGTACCGATAAACAAACCACTTGCTAATTTTAGATAAACCATATACTAAGTAAACCATTAAAAACGGAATTTTTTATCCAACAAATCGATTACACTACATCCAAGAGTCAGATCTCAAAAGTGTGTGTGTGTGTATTATAAATAATGAAGTTGCAATCATTTTTTAAAAACAAATTTTTTTGGTCATAAAAAAGCAAAATTATTATTAGAATATATGGTTTATAGGTCCTAGTTAGTGTTTAGTCTCTTGGTTGTTGGGCCTTCGGCCTACCTTGTATATTTAGTGTACCATGTATAAATATTTGGGACTTACCACAAGTCCATTATGTCCTTATGTACAGATTTTTTTTTTGGCTATAATACAGATGTTATTATTATAATAAAATGAAAAGAGGGCATGTATGCTCGGTGCCCATTTTACAACTCAGGGTCCAATAACCCAATATCGTATCAAAGCCACTAGTTCATCACTGTATTTGTTATGCTGTAGATCAAGAAAGGCCCAAGATCACCCAAAGAAGGCCCAAGATCCGGTGAGCACTAGCGTCTCTTGTCATCGTCGAAGCAAAACACGAAGCCGCTTGCTCCTCCACTGACATCTCGGATGACTGAAACACAAACGCCCAAAGCCATCACTGTCGCTACTATGAGTCTTGGCTGCAGTTTCATCACTGTTTTGATGGCGAGTCATCAGCCGCACCGTTGCTACTCCGACATTTTCCTTCTTGTTCCTCTCGATCGTCACCATTAACGGCGATTCCAACGGAGCATCACGATCTTCCCTTTGCAACAACTCGGTTGACAGGCATAGCTTTTGTAGCTGCTGTATCTGCCTGAAGTCGTGTAAACCACAAATGAATTAACAAAATATGAAGCAAGACCTATCTCCAAACACCAACATTGGCATAAATAAAGTAAGAATGGATAAATAACACATAAATGGAGGGCTATGCCAATCCTCAGACACAGTGGCGGAGCCACAATGTAGCCTAGGACCGCAAGTGTAGACAGAAACTGTGTGTGTGTGTGTGTGTGTGTTTTTTTTTTTTGGGGTGAGATTTCATCAGTGATGCTGGACCTGGAAGCAAGCTGGACGATGTTGAGGGATGAAATTGTCGGATCGAGGAGCGCGAGGCATAGCGCCATCTGGTAGCCGTGAAGGCGGAAAGGGTGATCTCCAAGACTGCATTGACCTGGGCACTCACTCATGTCGTTTGTTCCAGTGATTGCATCACGCTGCTAGCTATATACTGTGGCGAGAAAACTAGTATACTCAGAAACCTCATGCGAAAATTCAGAATTTATTGTCATTTTTCAAGCTATTCAATTGAATTCAATAATCAACCTAAGTTACTTTATACTCACTCCTAACTAAGTTTTCTCAATTCTCACTCATTATAAAAGCAACACAGCCTCACTGGAAATATTTGTGTGAAGTTCTTTACCTTTCCTGAATACGTCGAGCTAGTGTGGAAGATTATATGGGCTGACTTCTGAATTGTTGTTTGAACACTTATGTTAATTTTCATTGGCTCAACACTCAAATCTCTACAATAAACAACATCAATGCACCAACCAACAAAAAATTGGTTTAAGTTTGTCTAAATGTCACGATCAAGGCTTAAGAGTTTGATTTTGACAGATAACACATCCGTATTCTACATTCATTGTTTTGCTCATCGATTACAATTCAAAGGGCTTAGTTGACTCTTGATTATTATTTTTCTATGTTAAGTTGAAGTTTTCTTTTCTTTTTTTATTTATATTCTTTTGATTTTTAATGATTTAAAATTTTCCTTAAAAAAAAATGGGAAGCAGCACCCCAAATCCTCCATACTAATTATGCGGACACAAACTATAAATCCTGCCTCCGCTACTGCTCAGACACATATAAAATGGAACAAACTACTGACCAAGCTACTTATGGATGTAACCACAATTAATATCACTACGGTCGGGCTATCAAACACGGAGTCAGAAGTGAATTATCAATTTGTGAATCGAGTGAGCTCCCCTTGCATGCAATGATGTGGTGGTAAACCTCTCATTCTAATTCAGTGCTCTCCGAACCGTGCGGGAAGGTTTCCCATCACACGGGTCACCAACTTGATCGCTCCCACACATGTAGCATTCGTGATTGGCCTACTCAACTGTGTATAGATCGAAAGGCAAGGTGGCACAGCCCCAAGGGAGTGGTTACGTCCAGTATGTCCCCCTTTATTCCCGACTTGTTATTTTTGCACCTTATTCCCGACATGCGACTTCATAAAATGCAATCAAAGATAAGATCGAAGAGAATGAAACGCACGTACGTAGTGGTCATTACAGCGCTTCCTTCTGGTCCCAGAAAACGTCCGAAAAAACCTGCTACGGAACTACCGATGAGGGGCAAAATTACGATAAGTAGATACATTTTCAATTTCGACAATGATCAGACAATGACAGAGCGGCCAGTAGTAAGTGCCAGACCCTCAACAAACGAATGGATTAAGGTGATAGAGTGTTATCAGGAGACGTTAGCATAGCTTCAGAATAGAAAAAACTGCCCTTTTTTTGTTAGCAGATTTCGCTCATCAAGTTCTTGTTTGATTTGCCGCTGTTAGAAGTTAGAACATGTAACACCCCTACCGGCTTCGCCCTTTCGGGTGGCAGATAGAGGGATTCCCTTTTAATAATCACCATATATCATCAAATTACTATTTATTAACATGCATCAAAGTTTTGTCGCGGTAGAGCATTTCTCGGTTAGATTTCAAACAATACTGGTATAATTAAAAGTAAGTAAGAAAATATAATCCCTGAAGGGTTAAATATACAGTAATCCACTAGTGTCTATAAAGCCAAAAGAATATACAGTTATCCAATTACAAAATAAATAACAAAATAGTCTTCCACTGCCACCAACGACTCCATCTACTCATGCCTAGCAGTCTCATATGCCCTTTTCTCCAGAATCTGCCCTTAAAAAACTTCCAGAGGCTCTACAAAAATCTGAGATTCATAAATGGATCTCAGAGTAACCATTAATCTCATATGTAATGCATAAAAAGTATATGTATGTAACCATAATTTGGAAAACACCAAATAATAGCATTCAGTAACAAATGCGCAGTAACACAAATACAATATACCGAGTATACCGTGTTAACTGCGGAAGGACTACATCTCCTAGAAACAAATGCAGGATTGCTCAACAAAGCAAGCCCCGGATCCACAGCACTAAGAAAGATACAGTAGTCGGGCTCCAAACCCAGACCACACTGAATGCACACAAACACATATCCTTTTTCAGGAGACACGGGTCCACAATCATGGAAAATACAAATATACAAAGAAACACAGAACACATGAGGATTAAGGTTACTACCTGGTAGTTTACCAAAATTATCAGTATAATTTTCCCCGAATACGCGAAAATTAAAGTGATCCTAAAAATAATCAAAATATAAATATAAATAACTTCTAATTAAAAATATTATTTTGTTGACTTAAAGATAGGCCTTCTTTAACTACAAAAATCTCTCAATCTTATACTAATATCCTATTTTTGAACACTTTGAAAGCATTAGGAAACACCAACACAAATTAGTTTCACACATCCATAAGGTTGACAACAAAATAACTTCTCATTTCAACAACCATTTTTCTTCTATCATATTTATCTTTCTTCCTAAACCTCAAGCTTTAACTTCAATCCCTTATTCATTCTTATTATCTATTAGTCAGACCTATTTCATGATGAAAAACGTAGGGGCACTACCACTTAAACAATCATAAAATTATAAGGTAGTTTAAGTAATCACTTACTTGTTCTTGACATCCCACTAACTTGAAGCTTCATCCTCAAAGTTTCCCCTTCCTTCTTCCAACCTTCACCTTCACACACCAAGGGGAAGTTTTTATTTTCTTTTTATTTTTTATTTTTTTTAAAAAAAACTTGACTTACATGAAAGGAAGTAGAAGAAGGTGGAATAAATACCCAAAGCCTTACCTTCCTATTGAATATTTTGTTTGGCTCACCTTATGTCTTCTACAAGTCTTTCTTCTTCTCTTCTTCTCCACGCCACCAGCAGCAAAAATAGAAGGAGATATGCCTCCTTAAATAGAACCAAAACCTTGTCTCTAGATCCCTCTTCTAGAATATCTAGGGATTTCTTTGGTTATATTATTTCTTCTTCTTCTTTTTTTTTCCTGATGATCTTTCTCTCTGACTGGCGCGGATTCACATAGCATCAGGGACGGACCCACGTTAGTGCAACTGTAGGCAGGTGCAGACACAAAATATATATAATTTGCAAGAAATTTTTAAGGGTATTCACATTAGCACAGATGGTAAAGACAATTAATATTTTTGCTAAGGTCTTCGGTTCGAATCTGAAGTCCCCATTTCCCCTCTTTTTTTTTTCCAATCCCTAACTCCCGACATTTCCCATTTTCCCCCAATTCCCCAATCCCTTCGTTGGATCGTCCCTCCTCCGCCCAATCCCTCGTCGGCTCGTCCCTCATCCGCTCGTCCGGTCGTCGATCAGGCTGCTCCGCCGTCGATGAGGCTACTCCATCCACCTCCTCGTGACCTTGTCGTTCATCTCTGCTCTGGCCGAGTCGGTTCGAGTTTTCTATTTCAATGATTTTGCATAGACCTATTTACTCATGGCATAAGCACTGCATTTCGATCTGTATCTGTGTATTGTAATTCTTTCCGCTTGGTCGACGCACAATGTTCATCAAAATTGTTTTCATTGCCCATTCGAGTTTTCTGTTTTTCTTCAATAATACTTGTTCTGGAATTTGGGCCATGATTTTCTTTTGCTTTCCGAGAATTATTTATGTATTGATCTGCTGCTGCGATGAATTTTTTTCACATTCTTGTCTGCTTAAACTTCTAGATCTGTTCATTGGGTTGCTTGGTAGAAAACCATATATATTGAAAGAACCAACTGTTGGAAAGGCTCAATGAAACTGTTGAGTCTTACATCAATGTTATTGCACGTCTTATAGGAAGTTTATACACACACATAGGCTGAATTATCCAATACATGCAGTTGCCTTTAGGCTCTATCCGAAGTTCAAACATAAAAATTCTATTACAAGACATGAGCAATTGAAAATGTGATTTCATTGCACAGGAATTGGAGTGTCGGATTCTTAACGAAAATCAGAGATTTCAAACTATACTGAGTCGTATTGTGTTCCAAATTCCAATGATCAATTTGGTGTGAATAGAAGGATTTTATGGTTTAGTAATTGAAACTTTGTGCCATGTCGGTTTTATTAGATTCTTCTTGAGACCTTATGCTATGATAAATGCGTTGTTACAGATCAATCAGCTAAAAAGAAAATGAGAAGCTACATCAAAGCCTCATGACCTCTGTATGTTAGAAGACATCGAATTGGCTTCAGTACACAGCAGCTTTGTTTTTTTGGGTACATATACACAGCAGCTATCGTAGTAGTTTGCCCTTAATTTGTTTCACTTGTAAAATGTAAATTTGCCAGATTCTCAATATATACGGTTTTCTTTTGTAGCTTAGCAATTGCAATTCTTTTGAGGGAGTTATTTATTGCAAGCCGCACTTTGACCAACTTCTCAAAAGAACTAGTAGTCTTGACAAAAGCTGTGAATGTAACAAGGCTTTCATTGATTAGCTTTCTCTAAATTTCATTGCTCTGCATTAGCTTCATTGATTAGCTTTATTTAAATTGCTTTAGAGTTGGAAATCATAGTTTCAGTTGTTTAGTGTCCTTGTATGAAAAAAGATACAATCTTATAGTTTTCAATAGAGAAAGTATTGATATGAGCTAGCTTATAGGTTGCAGCATGTTCCCTAATCATGTCAAACTTTTTTTATCCCAGAAAATGTCAACGATACAATCTTATTTCAAACGTCTAAAACTCACAAATACAGAACCCGAATCTCAAAATGAGCAACTTTCGAACAGTATTTCAATTCCATCTGTCGAAGAATCCTCCCAACCACCACAAGCATCTCAATTTCAACCACCTCAAGGAAACGTTAATATAGAAAATCTTGAAGTGGATCCAGGAAAAAGACCTTCAATTTATTCAATGACATCAAATCCTACAGAAAGAGAGAATATTCGGAGAGCTTATTTGCTCAAGGGGCCTACTCAACCAATTCTTAAACCATTCCCGCAAACAGAACTGTATGGAAGAATGCGTAGATTCAATCCTAAGTGGTATGAAGAATTTGGTTCCTGGTTGGAGTATAGTGTATCAAAAGATGCATGTTTTTGCTTGTATTGTTATCTATTTGATATGGAGGTAGGAGGTAGTGGTTCAACACAGGAAGCATTTGTTGGTGTGGGGTTCAAAAATTGGCATAAGAAAGATAGAATCAAAGTTCATGTTGGAGATCATAAGAGTGCTCACAATAGATGTTATCAAGCTTGTCAAGATTTGATGAAGCAAAAGCAACATATTGATGTTGCTTTTTCAAATATTTCTGACCAACAAAAAATTGATTATCGTCTCCGGTTGAAAACTTCTTTAGATTGTATTAGATTCCTACTACGCAATGGTAAGTCTTTTCGGGGAAATGATGAATCTACAAGTTCAAATCAACAAGGTTTATTCCTTGAACTTCTAAAGTTTTATTCTAAGCCTAATAAAGAGATGAGTGATGTGGTCTTAGAAAATGCCCCCGATAATAATACATTGACTTCACCAAAGATTCAGAAAGATCTTGCTCAAGCTTGTGCTGATTTGACTGTTAAAGCAATAGTTAGTGATCTCAGTGATGATTACTTTTCCTTGCTAGTGGATGAAGCTCGTGATGTTGCAATTAAAGAACAAATGGCAGTTGTACTTCGGTATGTAAATAAAAAAGGGTCCATTGTTGAACGTTTTATTGGCATAATTCATGTTTCAGATACTACTGCACAATCGCTAAAAGCAGCGATTGATGCCCTTTTTTCTAAACTTGGTTTAAGTTTGTCTAAATGTCGCGGGTAAGGCTATGATGGTGCAAGTAATATGCGGGGTGAATTCAAAGGGCTAAAGAGTTTGATTTTGGAAGACAACAAGTCCGCATTCTACATTCATTGTTTTGCTCATCAATTACAATTGGCACTTGTGAAGGTTGCAAAGCATCACAAGAAGATTCAAGATTTCTTTGACATGCTTAAAAAGATAGCTACTGTTGTGGGGGGTTCATGCAAGCGGAAGGAAATTCTTCAAATGAATCAGTATGAGGTAATAGCTGAAAGAATTGCTAGTGGTGAAATACCGACTGGAAAAGGTTTAAATCAAGAGAGAACCTTAAAGCGACCTGGAGACACTCGTTGGGGTTCCCATTTTGGTACGATTATAAGTGTTATCTCATTATTTTCTCCAATAATTTCCTTGATGAACTTTATTGAAGACGAGCCAAAAAATGAAACTGCAAGATCCGATGCAGGTAGCATTTTGTATGCCATGGAGGATTTTGAATTTGCATTCTTGTTGCATCTTATGAAATTAATCTTGGGGATTTCTTATGAGTTGTCACAAGCACTACAAAGAAAAGATCAAGACCTTTTAAATGCAATTGGTTTAGTGAAGGTAGTCAGGTGTCGTTTACAAGAGGTGAGAGATAATGGTTTTGATAAATTGCTTCAAGAAACGAACATTTTTGCCAATAAATATGATATTGACATTCCAAATATGAATGATGTTTATTGTCCTAAAGGGAGATCGAGACGGAGATTGGAATCAGTCACATTTTTCCACTACTTTAAGGTGGAGTTATTTAATACAGTGATTGATACTCAGATTCAAGAGTTGAATGATCGATTTGATAATGTCAATATCAAGTTGCTTGAGTGTTTGAGTTGTCTTAATCCTCGTGATTCATTTGCTAATTTTAACAAAGAAAAGTTGATTGAGTTTGCTAGATTCTATCCTTTGGAGTTTGATGAGCTTGCAGATATTCCTTTTCTGTCTTCAAGTCTCAGTAATTTTATTGTTGATGTGAGACTTGATTCTGATTTTGGCAATTTGCAAACAATTTCTGACCTTGCTTTAAAGATGGTTGAGAAGGGAAAGAATATTGTTTATCCACGGGTCTATTTGTTGATAAAGTTGGCCCTTGTTCTACCGGTAGCAACTGCAAGTGTTGAGCTGGTTTTTTCTGCAATGACTATTGTTAAAGATAAGTTGCGCAACCGGATGAGTGATGATTGGTTTAACTCGTGTATGGTAACTTATGTTGAACGTGATATATTTGATACGATTGATAATGAAGATATAATGCAATATTTTCAAGGAATGAAGAATCGAAGAATGCTTTGGTAATCTTTCTGATGTAAAGGTTAGTTGATTGTTGATTATTATTTTTCTATGTTAAGTTTTGCTTTTCTTTTATTGTTTATATTCTTTTATTTTTTAATGCGTTTAAAACTTTCCTTAAAAAATTTTTTTCCGGGGGCAGCCGCATCCCACCACTATTTGTGCACCCACAAACCTAAAATCATGGGTCCATCACTGCATAGCATGCTTATAATTACATGCTTATACCTCTAATTAGAGGTATAAGCATATATTTTTTTAAATTTTTTTTACATATTGTATTTATTTAGATTTAAATTATATGCTATTTTCTGAAATGTTTTTGGCACCCAGTGTCTTAAATTAATTAATTTCCAGTTCTGATTTGTCCATAACCCCAGTATTATGAAAATTTATTAATTTGAGATACTGGGTGTAAAAACAATCTTAGAAAGCAGCATATAATTTAAATATAAACAAATATAATATATAAAAAAATTTCAAAAAATTTTTTGCTTATACCTCTAATTAGAGGTATAAACATGTAATTATAAGTATACTATGTGAACTCGTGAGAGCGGATCTTCTCAGTATCGTTTATCTCCTAATCCCTCAGAATCTCTTCATTGTGACCATCCATTTAATCCGAAAGCAGAAAACACACCACGTAAGCAATTCTCTCCTTCGCCTCTCTCCTCTTTCGACTTTTGACTCATATCTCTCCTCTCTTGTGTTTCGACTCCCAAGTGTCGATTGTCAAACCATACGTCTTACCACCAGCTAATGTCCTCCTCCTCCTCTTCACAGAGCCACCATAAGCAAAGCCTTATTCTGGATTCCGCTGTGGTTTGTCGCTGACTTCAAAAACAGAGCATTGTTCAATGGGTGTGGCCAAATTCATTCAAGTTAAAAAACTTACACTTGGGTGAACAAAAACTTTGCTGTATGAGCATATTTTTTTTCTTGCATTTGGACCATTAACAACCATTGCAGCAATATTCTTCTTCACCTCCTAATTAGTCTTCGACTATTATCATCTGAAAGGTTGCGAGTGATCTTACCGAAATGTTCGACGCATGCCTTGAATCTAAGAAACGAGCATGCCATGTGCAGCCAAATAGAACCATCAAACCTTGAATGAGCATGAAGTAAATGGAAGAGGTTATGACCTTGTTAAATATATAAAAATCAGAGGATATGCATGCCTGCTTTGGGAGAGGAAAAGATGCTTTTGGCAAGCTTGTTTGTCAGTTGCTTAAGTGTATGCTCCAATCTCTCTTTTCTTACAAGTTACATCTAAGGCAATGTTAGTTAGTACATCTTATGATCAATAGCATAGACAAAAAGGATATAATAGGTTACTGAGTGTTCACTATGTATGGTATTATGCAGATATTGTTTACAGCATATTGTGGGCGTCATGGGTACATTTTCCACGAACACTTCAATATTTGCTTATATGCCCCTGAAAGAATATTTCAAGAAAGTTGTAAGCTTTGTTGGTTCCTTATTCCATAGTAGTGTGCTCTGTTTTTGGAGTTTTTTGTTTGCAAGCTTTTTAACTTGCATGAATTTAGCCACACCCATTGAAAAGTGCTCTGTTTTTGGAGTCAGCAACAGTCCATGGCCGAATTCAGAATAAGGCTTCGCGTATGGTGGCTCTGTGAAGAGGAGGAGGAGGACGTTAGCCGGTAAGACCTATGGTTTGTTAACCGACTTGGATGTCAAAACACGGAAGAGGAGAGAGAAACCGGAGAAGAGATATGAGTCGAAGTCGGAAGAGGAGAGAGGTGTAGGAGATAATTGCTGATTACGTGGTGCATTCTCTGCTTTCAGATTAAAAGGATGGTCACGATGAAGAGATTCTGAGGGATTAGGAGATAAACTATACTGAGAAGATCCGCTCCCGTGAACTCATCCGGCTCTTGGAGAACCCTGAATAAAATTTTTTTATTCCTCTTGCTCTCTCTTAAATCCAGCGTGTTGGGAGGTTTGGAGAGGAAAAACAAATTTCTCTAATTCCATTGGATCTTCCTTTCACGTCCGGCAGCAAAGGGGGCATTATTAGAGAAATGTTTACTTCTTCCACACATCCACTCCTTCTTCCATTAAATGCATTTGGTCACATCCATCACTTCTTTCTTCTCTCGGTTTGAAAGGAGTAGGAAGTAATATTATTATTTCTTTTATATACAATTATTTCCTTAGGCTTCCTTTCATGTCAGACGCACTGGGACTTTTGAAGGAATTATATGATATCCATTTGCCTCAACCCACGTGCGAGACTAATTTCCTCAATTAATATGAAATTGTCCTGTCCATCATATATCCCACTTTCTCTTTGGTTCGGCGGTTTAAAGGGATGATAAAAATATATTTTTACCTTCTTTAATCTTACCATATGAATTTATTTATAACTAAATTTATTAACCATATCTCTGAATAATTCCACTTTATTTCTCAATAATTAGTTCATCTTGTTTGAAAATTAAATACTGTCGACTAATACTTGATTAAAAAAAAAATTCTCTTATTTCATTAATTAATTTACATAAAAATTGGGATGTTACTGAACATCCTTTTCTTGTTAATGTCAAAGCTCTCAATGTTGAATGATGATATCTCTTTTCTTTTTATTTCACGAAAACGGCGGAATGGCATAAAAATAATGAAACCCGCGATGAGTACTTGATAACCTCCCTTTATTTTCTTTAAAAAAGAGCCTTTTCCCTGTGTATTCGTTCTCCAAATCTTGTTCAGTTCCATCCAAACTCGCTTTTGTCTAAATCTTCGTGGAAGAAGAAGAAGCGGTTCCCCAGCCACTACATCTGTGGATCCCACCAAATCACTAAACCTTGCGGCTGCTCGCTCTTTGATCAGTGATTCACCGGCCACTAGATCGATGAAGAATCTCTCCAAAGTCTTCTTTTTGATCAGTGATTCATTAGATCCAGGGATTCCACCTTGTTCTCAAACCTGGTGGCCTGGTTGATTGGCACTCTTGTAGGCTCATCTTTCATACAAATTCTGGGGGACCCAGCCTCCCAGGTCCTGCATCCACCAAGAACAGTTCTTACCTTACGCGTAAAACTTCAGATTGTAAGGCCTTTCCATTACATCAGAATAAACTGGAGTTAGAACTTGGAAATGATCAATTCAAATAGATGCTCTTCATAAGCTCTTTTTTCTTCCCTCCTCCTGATCTATTGATCAGAAGCATCCAGCAGCACGACGTCGGGTAAAAAACTGATAAATTTTACTCCCCCGGCCCGCCTTAGGTGGAGATTCTCCCGCTCCAAGGCATCGACACGCGACTGCATAGATGCCAGTTCGCGTTCAAAAAGTAATTATGCATGATGACCTGTAAGTAACGTGTGTTAAGGAAAAATAATGCTGGTAATTAATTATTTAGATCACATCTAAAACGCAAGTTGTTTATTTTTATTCGAGTTGGCCGCGTCCCTAGTGCGTATATGGCAAGATGTCTCTATAGTAATGTAGTGTAATAATCGACTGCATGTTTCCAGTTGCGCTAAGAAATCAATGTTTGTGTTTGATCCACATATTCTATATCAATAGAAATAAAATCTAAAATTTACTTTTATAATTCTCAAATGTGATTTTTAACTAAAAATATAAATAAAAAATTTAAAATTTTGCAATACAAATTATATTGGAACCATCGAAACAATGAGAACTGAAATATCTAGCTATGTGCTTTTAGTCCAAAAGCGTTTTTCTTGGCTGTCTTACGGTAATTAAAGAAAGCAGCTACCCAATTTTTTTTATTAAAAAAAAAAATTAGGAGAGCGCATAAAGCTTAGCTATATATCCATATATAGGACAAAGACCTGCATTTTCATATTGAGCATATCTGATTAATTAACTCTTAATTATTATTATTATAACAATTTAGTAATAGACCAATTCTATTTCCAATGTTTGAGTCAACCTTATTATTCGTAGCTTGCCCAATTTTTTTTCCACTTCGTTAGGAGAAAATTAGTTTTTATTCTACTGGATTTGATTTCCAGTTTTTACTTGTAAGAAAATTAAACTTAGTTTTTTTAAAAAAGAAGCATATCCTTTATTCTCAATATCATAATTAAAAATTTAGCCTTTGTCATGAGCAGATTAAAAAGAACGCTAGCTATTTTAGTGTTAGACTTTTTTTAGTTTTTTTTTTTCGGGGGAAAAACCAACTTGGCTTTTTTAATTTTTTATTTTTGGTCATCAACTTGGTTATTGAAAGATGCCATGAAGGAGGAACCACGTGATTGTGCGAACAAGATAGCAATCCAAAACAAAAGACGAAAACAAAGCCACCTGGTTAACTACTGATTAAAAAAAACAACTTGATAATTTTATATAAACCAATATACTACGTAAAACATTAATAAAATAATTTTTTTCCCCAAACAAAAACGATTGCACTACATCCAAGCGTCAGATCACCAAATTTTATATTTAAGATAATGAAGTTGCGATTATTTTTTAAAAGTAATATTATATTTAAAATTTTTTAGTAAATTACTAAAATTTGACATAAAGTTTAGCGATGAATTTGATTTTTAAAATCAATATAATTTCTCTGAAAATTTTAACTTAAATATGTAAATTATGGGTATAAAGTTCCTATCGCAACCCATCATACAACTATGCAGTGCGGACTTGGATTTGTTATAATTTATTTTTTGCAGACTTGGAACTAAAAGTAGACACGTCTCCCATATGGATTCTAACCTGACCTCTTCACACTACCTCAAGCCTTTGTTCCATCCAATGCCTTCTCGACTGAAACTTCTTGGCCCATCATGTGCAAAACGTTTGCGGTCCATTTCAGCATCATTACTCTATATTTGATCATTTGTCTCATTTTGACATCAATATAAACTTAATAGGAATAGTGGGTTCGATCCCGCATCCCCCTCCCCTGTCAAGAATATCAAAAAAAAAAAAAAAAAAAAACTTAATAGGAATAGTAAAATAAGCCATGTATGTACTGTTTCCCTCCTCACAAATTACTGTTCATTTCAACAGTTTGGCTCAGTCTTAGGCTTCGTGCACAAATGTGGTTAGTGGTTAGCATGTTTTGAATTTTGAATTTTCCTCCTCTGTTCGTATGAGAAATAGGAATAGGTTTCCTAGTTAATGATGGATGTTGCCTTTATTTTGCTCCCAACTTTCCAGTTTCAAATTTTGAAATTTCAAAATGTCATTGGTGTGTAAATTTAAAATCAGTTTTCTCCTCCTCCAAACATCCCCATCGTCTCTCCCTCATCCCTTATCGGTGGCATCGTTGTTGTCATCATCAGAGCTGTTGTAATACCCGGATAATCGTATATCTAGAAAATTAGGTTAAGATAAATAAATGGCTATTTCTGATAAGTAAAATATATGGTCTGAATTTCCTATGTTATATTTATCAAGTTTCTTAAGGAAAAAATCTCTTAGAAATTAGGGAGAATAATATGCCAAAATTCCTAAAATACCCCTGTGGAACATAAAATAGCTTAAGAATATTATGATAAATCCTAAGAGGCGGGAAAATATTTATTAAAATTTAGAGAGTATATTGTCTCTAATTTTGGTAATTTATTAAGTTATAAACTTGGAAAAATTAAATGGGCAAAAATCAAAAAGTATTTTGAGATCCAAAATGCCCCCACGATTTTTAATATAATGCATGGGACATAAAATACCAATGTCAGTGAAATAGTTGTGAGAAAATGAATAATCCTAATTAAAAAAATTATCAACAATTAGAAAGTGATTAGTTAGGTAATTAATGGCTAATTATTTAAGCTTGAACAAAAGAACCAATAGGGAGAATTTTTGTGAATTTTGAAAGATAATTAAAATATAAAATAAATTAATAAGAAAAGGGGGAAGGAACGAAATTTTCAAAAAGAAAAAGAAAAAGAAAAAGAAAAAAAATAAAATAAAATAATAATAATAATAAATAAATAATAAATATCATGATATTTGTATTATAATAATAATATAAAAGAGATATTTATGGAAGAACCAGTAGGATAAAAGGGAACCAATAGAAATTAAATCTTGCCCAGTAAACTGTGAACTAGGTTTCTAAGGTCAAGGCATATTATAAACAAGTGAATTTTTATCTCGGAGTGGGTTATCTCCGAAGTCATTTCCGAAATCGGCGGAATGATTAAGAGATAAGACGAAGCTGATATTTTGTGAAATAGGGTAGATAGTAGAAATGAGAACCGATGGAAAATAAATCATAACTCAAAATCCTTGAACTAAGTAGTAAACAACTAGAAATATTATGAATCAGTGAATTTTTGTCCCGAAGTTGGTGTCACCCGAAGTAATTTCCGTAACCGACAGCGTTCGGCTTAAAATCTTCGGCAGGTTACGAAATACCCTGAATGGGATCAAAAATTTAGTTGACCCAGACATTTCTAAAGAAGAAGACTAGACCTTCAAGATTACGTTGCCGGATTTTTGAGATTTTGCAAAATTACGCGATCAGAACACCAAACAGGGAACTTTATCGGTAAAAACTCATAAAGTGAATGGTTGACATCACCTTGATGACATCATGGTTTTGAAGAATGAGGTAAGGAGGTGGATTGGATGGTGGAGATGAAGCCTTGTGTACAAGCTTAGATCCAATGGCTAGAATTTAATATGATAAAGTCATGAATAGTGCACATTTTTCCCTATATATAGGCCTTCATCCATTTGAAATTCTCACACCAAATCATAAGAGAGATTTCGAAAATAGAGAGAAGGAAGAGAGGAGGAGGAGCCCGGAGAAAATTGTAGCGGAGCCCTGGGTAATTTCTTCGGTCTCTAGTCTTTAGTTTTCGTAGTTGTTGCGGTAATTATAGTAGAAATGCTAGCTAGTCTTTAATCTTCCAAGTAAGTTTAGATATCATGTTTTAGGGATAAATATGATATTTATTTCAAATATATATTGGGAAAAGAGATATGTCAAAATTTGGAAGATTAGAGTCAAAATAGCAAAGCTCTGGCGAAATTTCGCCGATTAGGCAAACTAGGGGCAAAATGGTAATTTGTACCTGAACTGCCTGTTATGATGTTGATCACTGATAAATGTGATATTATCCCTATAGGATATCTGTGAACTTGTACCGCTGTTACACTGCTGTCAAACATGCTATTTTCCGTCAGAAGTACCGTTTCCGTCAAACGTACCAAAATATCATCAACGAAGGTACGGACGCGTATTGTAATACTAACTCTGTGCTGCTCATATACATATATGTGATAGATATGTTCATAGATTGAGGCTCTGGTTAGGGTCGTCAATTATACATACAGCTTTACACGGGTTATAGTATTGATAATACCGTTTGAGTTTTCCTAGCGCTGAGGACACGTGTTGAGATCATGGCACTGGGTATGTGCAGACATGTTGTGGGACTTTACATATTGCTTTGTGCTTATGTTCTGTCATTGTTATGATCATGCATCTGCTCTGTGCTTATGTATTGATATGCTGTTGTACTGTCATGAATATCTGTTATCCATATACTGTTTTATTTGAGCATAAGGTTAACCGTTACCTGAGATCCAAATGAGAATTGGATCTCAGCTGTAGCCTCAGGGTTGGGAGGTCTGCGGATTGGTGATAGAGGCAAGCAGCAGGAATAGATGACCGAACAAAGACTTACCGTATATGTATTTACTTTTGAACACTAGGATAACTGTAACGACACTATTACACTATGGTTAATGTTTTATCACGGTTCAGTTACTTACTCGCTCCAATGCTCTACTTTGATTTTTTTTTAAAAAAAAATCCGCTTTGAAATTGGGATTTTACAACTGCTTTCAGTAAGAGTATTTCTTCTCATTCCTTCCATAAAGCACACTCCATTAACCTGGAAATTTTCTTAAACGAACAATTCTTCAAGATTTTTTGAGTGATCAGGTTTGTGAACAACTCAAGATGGATTTTTTTTTTTTAAAAAAATTTCAATTGCTTCTTGTGTTTTCTAGGTGCTCAAGTGCTCACCAAGCAAGGTACATGGTTGATTTGGAAGTTCACTTTCCCACCCACTTCGATCCATTCGCTGAATCCAAGGAATCGGATGCTCTCGGTGCC
Source organism: Acacia crassicarpa (assembly GCA_034222035.1). Lineage (NCBI taxonomy): Eukaryota > Viridiplantae > Streptophyta > Magnoliopsida > Fabales > Fabaceae > Acacia > Acacia crassicarpa. The sequence goes on along the minus strand of JAWXYG010000006.1, from coordinate 46,028,900 downwards.
AAAAGGTATGTGCATTTTTAAATTGCATGATTTGGAAGTTCACCTTCCCACCCACTCTTATTATTTTTCATTCCCTTTTCTTCATTTTGATTACATTTCTGGATTTTTTGAAGATTTGATTGATGACCATGGGAAGTCGAATTTCTAGATTTGAAATCCTCAGGATGGATTGTTTTGGTTACAAAAATATATGGGTGTTGCGTTTAAGAGGCAAGAATAGTTGAGCATGCCCAAATTTACGAATGATGTCTCCCGAGCTCTGTGCATTTTCGCATTCCCTTCGTTTTTCATTTGTCAATGTGTGAAATGTAGATGTTTCAAATTTCAAAATCCAAACACGGTCAGAATCCATTTGTGTAGCAAGGGCTTCATGAAGGATTATGAATGTTGGGAATGCCATGAGAAGTTCGACAAACACCGAGTGGTTATTATGGGAACAGTAGTCATCGAAACAACCTTAATCAATATGAATAGTTGGTATATATGCTGCGGGACCGTCAAAATTGGCCAATATTTTGATCCCGTCACTTATGTTGAACCATCATATATGGGAAAGAATCTCGGTACGCATACTCAACCATCATACATGAGAGAGGATCCCAGTACACATATTCAACCATCATACATTTTGGGGGGGGGGGATCCTGATCCGGAAGCCAAAAGGTTCTATAAAATGCTTCAAGATGTGCAACATCCATTATGGGAAGGTTGCGAACACATTGAAAATAGTGAACATTTAGTTCCATCGGATACCTTAGAAATACTAAGCTTGAAGAGTGATCACAATATGAGTGAGAAGAATTACATTGAAATGATCTAGATCATGGGTAAGGTTGCTTCCAATGACAATAATTTGCCAAAAGATTTTTACCAAGAAAAGAAAAAGGTGAAAGAGCTTGGACTTAGATGTGAAAAAATTCATTGTTGCTCCAAAGGAAATATGCTCTATTACAAGGATGATGTTGATCGAATGAATTATAAATTTTTTGTCCTGTTAGGTTTTTCTTAGTTAAAGTTTTCTTAATGAGGCACATGCTTAATCATGAACATCTAAGGAGGAATCTTATGAATAATATATTAATATGGATGTCCATCTCCATATTATTTCTCACATCTTCTTATTATTTTTCCTCATTATTTTCCTATGATTATGTAATCTCATTTATTGTAGGTTATAGAGTTTTGCCTACAAATAGGAGGCATATGTTATATATTGTACACATATTTGTGTAATGAATAAAATTGTTCTCTCTTTTTCTTCTTATCTCTCTTTCATTTCTCTTTCAAACTAATTTGTTTGACTTATAAATTGATATATAATCTTATAAATTAATAAACCAGTTTTTTTTTTTTTTAATGAGATTTTGGTAAAGTCCAACATAAACAACAGTTTTTAATAGGTCTCCAAAAATTCTGAAATTTCAGTAAAGTCTTTAAGAATGAAAATGAAATTATACTTTGATGTTAAATTACCAAAATACCCTTCTCTTATTTTTCAAAATAACCACTGCCGAACCTCTGCAGCCCGAGTAGTGTTTGAACCCATGAATCTTCGGCTCACCGAAAAATTTGTGACCACCAAGCATATAATGCAAATTATATATTTAATAAATTTAGTTTCCAAATCCCCTAATTTTTTTATAGAAAATTTATAAGGGATAATCAGAAAGAAGGACCAAGAGAGAATAATATTTATTGGGAAGGATAGTAAAAGTTATAATTATTTAGAATGACCAATTATTAAAATATAAATTTTAAAATACTAAAATGCCATAGATTAAACTTCCTACATTTTTTATTTCAATATTTTCGACATTCTATTTTAAAAGTAATTTGAACTATATTTTTCAACAAAATTACAACCGCCAAATCATAATATTTTTAACTTTAACTAACATGTACGTAATCATTTTATCATTTAATTATTAATATAGACATTGACATTTTTATATTATTCTGTTTTTCCTGATTTATACAAATTATATAAATCAAGTAAAAAACTTTATCAACCAAAACAAAGAAAAATAAACACATTTCATATTTCATATTTTATCAGTATTAGTTGTGTAGGCTCAAATGGGAAAAAAAAAACGTTATTAGACTGTGTGAAAAATTGAAACATCATAATATATTAATAAAATTTGATATGTTTTCGATATATTAATTTAAAATTTATAACATGTTCATGTGAATATTATGAGGATATTAAAAATGAATCATATTATTTGTAATTTATAGTTTTATAAGTAGAGGGTTTGATTTGTTATCCTTTGCCATCATTGCCATCAACATGGGAAGATGACACTGGTGCTGAATATGACTCTGTCAATTATAAATTTTTTTAAAATATATATAACATTTCTTTAACATAGATAATAAATTTCAATTTTTTTTATTTTTCCTAAAATTATATAACTTTTAATTTGAACTAAATTTTGTGTCAATTTTGAAAATAAAATTATAATTTTGATAAAATGAAAGATGTTGTGTTTTTTTTTTCCATAAATATCTACACAATAACATAAGGAGTAAAAAATGAGAGAAATTCCATTTAATTTAATTAAACTTAGAAATTCATATATTAGTTTTAAACATATAATGTGGAAGAATATAGGAGGTTTGAATTGAAGCAATTTAATATTTTTAAATTCTTACTTTATTAATTGGTCATTCTAAATAATTACAATTTTTACTGTTCTTCTCAATTTAGTAAATATTATTTGTTTTAGGTCCTTCATTTTAATTTTCTCAATTTACAAATGCATTCAAGCGTTTTAACAACAATAGCAAAATTTTCTAGTGAACATGAAAAACATTTATAATGCTCAATTGCATTATAATCATTTTAGCAGCTAACAATTTTAATAAATATATATATCTCTAAGCACGTAGATTGGTGGCTTCAATGTATATATAATTAATGAATTATGGCATTCATAGAAATGAAATAATTTAATAAGAAGAGAACATCACATATCTATACAATATTAAGAAGATATATAAAAGCAAGAGAGTATATTGTTGACGCCATTATTATTATTATCGTTATTTGCTTCTGATGATGACGACTTGTCTTTCTTCTTCCAGTTGCTGAACCACTTGTGTTTTTTCTGCTTTGTCTCTAACTGATGATCTTCTCGGAATGGACTATACATAACTAGATATCTCAGTCTATAAGCTGCATACAATTCTTGTTCACTCTGGACCCTCACAGACTGAGATTGAGATGGACTAAAACTAAATGAATCAAAACGCTCTTCTTCATGATGATGATGACCCTCTTTCTCAATGGTAGGTTTCTGGGTTAGGTTTCTTAAGAACCTTGCATCTGCTGAGGCTTGACGAATCAGTTTAGCTTTAGCGATGCTTGCTTCTCCCATTCAATGATTCTTCTCTCAAACCCTAGTTTTGTTTTTCCTCAGTAATTTCTCCTCACTCTCACTAGATTTCTGGCTTCATCAGCTTTAATTTGCCTTATATAAATGTGAAAATCAGATTTTAGACACAAGAGCAGCTATAGTCTATATCCTCTTTTCAGAATTTTTTTGGTCTTGCTTTACGACAAATATGGGTTTTTTAATTTTTAACTGAAGAAACATGTTTTAACGTTTTCTTTATACCAGGACAAATACTAGGCTATACTATAATTCCATTTGAAGTTACAAGTCATATTACCCGTCGCATTTAACTCAAATTGTCGAAGAATAAAAGCAACGTGTGTGTATGTAACGCCAAAGGGTCACATTATTATTAGATTATTATAATTATCTTTGGGGACAGGGGGAAGAACAAGACGACATGTTATTTCTTGCATTTATTCTCTTAATTTAAAGGTATCTGAAAGTTGCTTTTCTTCTTTTTGAAATCTAATAAACTTTGTTCTGCCTCATCATCTTGCAGATGATTGGATTGACTCTTCTTTCGTCTTCAGCTTCTCAACTCAATTTTGGTCTTTTATAGACGTCCTACAAACCATATAACCAGTCTTATCTAGTGAAACAAGGCATTTATTAATCTTTTCTGTCCTTTTTATAAGCAACAACTAAAATTAGTTAATTAAAACAATGAATGTATAAGAGATATAAATTTTTTCCATACATATCATTATTTATGAATAAGATGATGAGTGAGAGAGGATCACAAGGAATGGAAAAAAGATACGAGAGACATACAACTCATTGGGGGTAGAAATGGAAAAATGCATTAAATGTTTAGACAAATTGTTGCTTATATATAAGACCAAGCTTATAAGAGATAATGTTGTTTATAAATAGAACCGAATGGAGCATCGTAATAATAATAATAAAAAAAAAGAGTAAAATACATGAATCTCCCTTCTATTTACTTTAAATTATAAAGACCTCCCCTTATATTTTGAAAACATATATACACCTTCCTTAAAATCAAAATCTATATAGAGCATAAATATCTCTTATAGTTTTGAGATTTAACTTTCATCTATCAAACTGTCAGTTGACTATTAAATCATAGCATTGACTCATTATTTTGACAAAAACACACCACCTAAACATAAATATAAATTAATAATCCATTTAATCACATGTCGTTATCCAAAATTAAAAATATAATTTTAATATATATTTTCAATTTTTTTCATATAGTTAAATTGATTAGCACATTACAAAGTTAATTAATTTTATAATTATAAATTTTATTTTTTAAAAAATTTAATTGTTTGATCTCTTTAATTATTAAATTTTTTTTCCAATAGAAAAACTTACCTATGATGTAATATTGGCTAAAATGGTTTACAATTATGTGTGTATTTTCAAATAAATTATAAAAACATAAAATAATATAATTTTGAGGTTATTATATTATATATTATAATTCAAATTTTTTAAATATATGTTTATTGATAAAATTACACAAAATTTCAATTAATTTGTTAATATTTTTTCAAATAAAAAATTAATTATTTTTTTATAAATTTAGAAAATTATTAAATTGATTATTAAAAAATATTAATTTTAAATGTTAAATTATAGATTTGGTATAATGAAGGGTAGATTAGTAAACAACATTTATTCTAATATGATTTTTATTTAAAAAATATACTTCAAGAATTTTTTTTGCAGAATATTCGTTAACCGTGTTAATGATTTGGACAATAATGTTTGTTTTTTAAATGGAGGAATGATCTGTGTAATTCAGACAAAAACATACTGGTGGTTAGAGTAATTTAATTTAAAAAATAAAACATCCCACTAAGGTAAAGGACGGAACAACGTTAATACACGACTGGACAACTTGATACACGATTAATGTCTGAAGCCCAACCCATATTGGTTAATTAACTACGTTTTGCACAGTGGCCCAAGCCCAAACCAAACCGTGTGCCTTATGTGTACCAGTAATCTTAATTAAACCAAACTCTCTCAAAAAAAAAAAAACCAAACTCTTGTTCTTTTCATATATTAATCATTGTTTATTCTCCGTATAAAACCCCTTCAAGCATAATGGATTTGGTGAGCAGAAAGAAAAAACATAAATTGGGTACTAAGAAGTGTAAAAGACGTTTGAATTTTTTCCCAAATAAAAAAAATCAGAACTTTACTAGTATTAGGCTATTAGCTATAGATCAATATTCATAAACAAGGTAATTTCAATTGAACCAACAAGTTTTAGTAATCGTAAAAAGTGTCACAACACATAAAATTAATGTTTAAATTTAAATTTCTGTGCATACAGAAGATACTTCTGAAAGAGCTATATCAATTGGGTTTAACCGTGCTCACATTTAATGGATATCGGGATATACACACACACACACATGACTAACCAAGCAAATAGCTCAAGTGATTAAATGGTGGCTGAAGCATCGCTCTCCAACGTTCCCTGTCAAAACAAATTACATAGTGAAGACACCAAATTACAAATCAGTTAAAAGTAATAATAACACTCTTGCAAGTTACATCCCATTAATTAATTAATTATTAGCCAATAATTAATTAATAACCTTAATTCGACCAATATAATATTTGGACCACACGCTTTGGCCTTGCTGCCTACTTCACTGTCTTTATTGGTATTGCATGGTCGATGAGCGAAAAGCCCCTCACATCAAAATACAGATATATATGTTTGTATATATATAAAAACGGTAGGGATTTTGATGTTGGATATTGATGAATCTTGCTTGCTGTTGTAGTTGTGTAGACGTAGATGATTGCTCGCACTTAAGAAATTAATATCAACAAGGCTACAAAATTACAAGATAGAGTGGATCTTGCTTCTTCTTTTATTGTTGTTGTTGCGTTAAGCCTAGGTATCCTCCTATTAGAGGTAATCCTATTCGAGATACTGTTGGATACTAAATGTATGCATCTCTTCTAGCAGGTATTTGAACTTTGGTTCGCCATGTTGTGAAAGGTTAGCCTCTTCCATTAGACCCAACCACTATTAATAGAATATATCTTGCTTTTATCATATAATATAGTCATATATATTAATCTCTGCTTATTTTTTTCTGCTCATTTTTTCCATCTCTTACATTTTTGTTACTATAGTTTTTTATGGTTTAATTTAACAAAAAATGTTGACGTAATGTATGTTATGAGTAGGATTTATTATTCATAAACAAAAAACTAGTAAATTATACTTTTTTTCTCTTTTAGCTATCATATGTAGTGTATCTACCCAAAAAACAAGAAACGATAAATTCAAATACTTGTCTGATTTTAATTACTCTATAACACGGATATACGACTGAATGCAATATATTAAGATATAGTTAATGTTGGATTAATTATAGTAGTTTCATTGAAGATGTTTAATAGGATGGACCAAATTGGGGAAAAAAAACTCCTTCTCTACAAGAGACCAAAATGAAAATTTTAGTCGTTGTGTTTGTGTGTTCTAAGAATATAATTTAAGCAGGCAGACTATTATATTACTGAAATCAATCATCTTTATGCATATTAGTAGTTAATTATGATTGCATGTGCCGAAAGAAAGAAACGAACAAGAATGTATAATTGAACATATTAAATGTCTTTGGTCTCTTTCGTTTTTCCTTTTTCTGTCTTTGCCTTGTCCACTAGAATGAAAGTTCCAATTATTTCTATTATAGAATGTAATCCAGAAACCTTTTGAATAACAATATAGCCAAATAGTGTCTGTGGGTCTTGTGTGTGTGTGTGTAAGCTTTACAAGTTTGACCATTAGACAAATTGCAGAAAATATGAAAGATTATTTTGACTGTACCTGAACCTTTCATGTTTCCCAAAAGTTTAGAGCCTTCTCGTTATAACGAAACACGATAGGCTGTGGAAAAAGTCACCACTTAATTACCTCCCAAGGATAAAATGATTTGAGGAAGAAAATAAATATTTTAACTTTTGATATTTGATAAAGTCGAAGAAGAAAGAAAAGAAAAAAGTAAAAGTTGAAACCACTGCTTTCTGCGCTAAAAAGTAGGAAATGTTGACCGGACTTGGATTTGATGATTATATATCAAGTTCATTAAATATAAATCTGCAATGGCTAAACTTAAATAATGTAATAGTATTATAATGAAAAAGAAATTGGCCCATGCAAATTGCAATGTAAGGTCTCTCATAAAAAATAATTAAAAAGAAGTTAGAAAAAAAAACAATTTTATAAATAAAAAAATTCCTTGCATCATTAGAAACAAACATAATAGTAATGGTCATAAGTAACCATGCTAAAAAAACTAGATATTCTTTTTAATATATTGCAAAAAATCTAAAGTGAATATATTATTCATGACATAAAAAATACTCATTAATGTTATATTTGAGATTGATATGTATTCGCTCCGGGCGTAATTATAGGAGCATTTTTATAGTACAATTTACACTACAAAAGTGCTTTTATAATTAGTACCAGAGGTAGTAGCATACTATATATAATTTTTTTTCCTTTTTTTCAATAATTAAATATGTTAGTAGTCTTTGTTATTACCATAAACAATTTGCATAACGAACCTAGTGTAGGGTTCTCTCCCATTTCTAAAACATGTCAAACAATTCGCATTTCCATTTCTCTTTCCATTATAAGAAACCCCATATAGCAATTAAATCGTTGAATATTGCAACTTCTTATAGATTTATTTTATATATATATATATAGCTTGATTCTATTGGATTGGAAAGCAAGTTTATAATGGGGCCAGGAGCATAAGGCACACATACGCGTGCTAATGTAAAAAGAATATGAATAAATAAGCTATATAGATGTTCTGATGGACAGTTATTCTGCAAGAATATATATTTCCGACGAGGAAGAAAACAACAAGAGGAAAAGAAATATAAAATGGATGCTTCATAAAAGTGATTCCTTGGATGAAAAGCATGCAACTTTGAAATTCTGTTCCCACGAGACAGTGGGAATTGAATTGGATTATATAATGTAGTGGTTCAAGTATAAAGCAAGAAAATGAAGTATCACATTGATAGGTCACCAAAGTTCGAAAGACACACTCACACACACACATATATTCACACCTATATCAGGAAAAGAAATCCATGCACACACGATATGACCATATATAATATGTCTGTGTTTGGTTTCACCATGTGATTTTTCTTTATATAACTAAAGTGATTCTTTGAGTGTACCAATAGGCGTTGGTCCTAGTGGATGGTAATAGTCAGAAATATTCATCAATGGAGGAGAGTAAGATAAGAAGATAGAGATCATTCCCCCCCCCCCCCCCCCCCCGGGCCCCCGCCGAAAAAAAAAAATCGATTGAATAATAAGTTATTAATACGTGTTTAAAAAAAGAAAAGAAAAGAAAAGAAATAGTACATATTTGGGTGCTGCTTCAGCCTTCACAAGATTATTATTACTATAATAAAATATATTATATTGGATCTTTAATATAAGGTGTAGTTGACTAGTTTTACTTAATTATAATATATATTATATGATCTCTTTAAATATTTTTTGTGTTTCATTACATTATATATCAGTTCATAAGTCAATCAAATTAGTTTAGAGAAAAAAGATAAAAATCAAAATTTTAAAATTATTTATTTAGTTTTCTTAATTTCCTCAAATTAGCCCACTATGTCTTATATTTAAGACCGGATATAGTATATAATACTACTCTGATCCTATTTGTAAGTCCATTTTGACAAAATTTCACATACCAAAGAGAGGTAGTTAACTCAATGATTATAAAGGTGAATTTTTAACTTTGCCCTCATTTATGATTGAATATTTTTAAATTGTTTCTTCTTTCTCTATCTTCGTATGTACAATTAATATGGATAAAATTATCACAATTTCATTAATTATGTAAAACTAGATTTATAAATAGGACCATTTTTTTTTTCAAAATGGATTTATAAATAAAACAAAAGTGTTAAGAAAGTGCAGAAATATCACGTAGTGAAAACATCAGTCCGACTGAATTATATCATTTGATTATTGAAGCAATTATTAGTCCAAAATTTCCTGTCTTTTTTCTATGGTGTGATTTGAAAATCAATCATCTAGCAACCAGTCACTGGCAGTCTCAAAAGATTGGATAATAAATATGTCAATTGTCAAAGGATCTCTCCATACACCATATGCATGCACACGCATAAAATTAATACTCGTTATTATGTCTTATATTTAGAACCAGAGTTATTACTTTTATGTGGTAGTAATTTAGAAATTTCAAAGGACTCAAACGTTATCACAATCCTATAGTTTGCGTAAATCCATATAAATTGAGGAAATTCTGAGGAAAATGGGAAAGCAAAGGAAGAAAAATTAGGGAAATATAAAATACTACCCCCGGTCCTAATTATAGGATATATTAATCGCTTTTGGAGGGATTAAGGATAGAGGATAAATTGGTTAATTTGACTGATTTTCCTAAAAGACCCTTATATAAATTTTGTACTTCAATTATCTTATTGATTTCACATAATCTTTCATTCATATTAATAGGGGTATTTTATAAAGAAATTGACCAAAATTAGAATGTTGTCCTATTATTAAGACTAAAACAAACTCCTAAATATTATCCTATAATTAAAAACGAAAGGAGTAGTACTAGAGAGTTGGGAGTGTTTATTGTTGACTTTTGGATCATCTTTTGGACGAAATTAATAATGAACAATAACATGTTTAGAGGCCTGTCCTCACTTTACGGTGTTAAAATCTTATGGCTGTGTGGAATCAGAGAATAAAATTGCGTACGTCTCTAAGGTCCACGTACACCTTTGACTTTAAACACTAATTGTCATGAAACTTTAATTTACATCAAAATCATCACCGCATGGAGGCTGCATTTCGTGTTGATCGTAGAAAATGAACTGAGTGATGCTGTTTTTTTTTTCCTTTTTTTGGGCCAGTAATTGAGTGATGATGTTGATGATATTTATCAAAACATTTTTCCATTTTCAAAATTATTTTCAATTTTGCAATTGCGACTAGCGATGATTGGAGGTGAGCGCACTAATTTCAACTCATGTAATTTAGGGTTCGTGTAATCCATATACTAATATTTTGTCCAATTTTGCCTAGGAAATCTCAATCATACTATTGTTGTTGCATGTAACACCCCATTTTTCAAAAGCAGAATAATATACTTTGATCAGAGTGGCGCATTAGAGCAATTCAAAAGAGTAACTGATAAAACATTGACTGTGGCGTATCCGTTACATTTATCCGAGTATTTAATAATATAACGATATACATTCCAAAATAAACAAAAAACTTCGGCTAGGTCTTCATGCAGGCTACTTACCATTGTCGTCGGCCCTCGGTCCTCCAGACCCTGAAGCTATAGTAAGGGCTGAGGTCCAATATCCATCGGACCCCAGGTAACAGTTAACCTCATGCTTATGTAAAACAGTATATGTATGACAGATATTCATGACATTACAGCAGTAATCAATACATAAGCACACAGCAGATGCAAGATTAACATATCATCAGTATATAGCACACAGCACATGCACAATGTCCCATGTTTGCACTAACCAGTGCCGCGACGGCCCATCATGTCCTCAGCTCTAGGAAAACTCAACGGCATTACCAAGATTGTAACCCGTATGAAGCTGAATGTATAAACATGTGAACTAAGCCCTATAACTTAGCCACGGTGCATGACCCAAGACCAAGTTCTATGACTTTATGAAATTATTCATCACATATATGCATACATTAAGCATCAGAGGTGTTACAGTACGCGTCTGTACCTTAGTCCGTTTGGATAGCGGTACGCTTGCTTGGTCAGTACGTCTCCTGATTTTCCCCGGATATTCTATAATAGTATTATCGCATTATTACCTCGTAATTAATATCTTAGGAGATATTGGAGCTACTACCGACCTTTTTATCTCTGGTGGATTTGTTATTCTAATTATATCCCTTTATTTCTCAAAAAACGCTAATTCAAGCATTTACGGCCAGATTTTACGCTAACTTTGAAAAATTATAATTAATTCCAAAAAAATTGAAACGGGGATCCGTAAAATTCTCTAAAATCCTTAGGATGTCTGTTTTTGAATAAAAATACTTTTTTTTACCCAGAATTTTTGAATCATTCCCAGTTTCTACGTTTCTAACCTTTGCCCAGAATTTTCCAGAAAAATGTAGCTTTTCTTCAAGAATTTCTATTTCCTTGTACGAAATTCAAAATGATACACTATGGGTATTTTTGAAAAGCCATAGATGTCTACTTTAACCGTGAAAAATTTCAGAATTTTATAACTTCATCTTTTACATAAAATTATAGCCTTTTTCTAACTGACTTTCGAAAACGCCTAACCGTAAATTTTGTCAAAATTTCACTACTTTGATCTTCAACTTCCAAGAATTTTGCTCCACAATATTTTTCTTCAAATTTTCGAAATAAAGACATATTTAACCATAAAAACATGAAATCAAAACTATATTGGAAGATTAAAGATCAAACTAACATTTCTACTAAAAACTACAAGAACTTAAAGCTTAAAACTCAAGAACTAGAAATCCTACCCTTGAAGAATTTTCTTCTTCTTGCTTTCCACTAGCTCTTACTTCTCTCTACTCTATTTAGAAAATCACCTCTTGGGTTGATTTTGGTGTGAAGAATTATGAAGAGAATTGCCCTCTATTTATAAGGAAATTTCAAGCCCTTACTTACCTTATAAGTTGTCTCTACTTCCTTAACAAGTTTTCTCCTTTCCTCAACAAGTTTTCCCCCTTCCTCAACAAGGCTTCTCCTACTTCTTTGACAAGTTGATGATGTCATTGATAACTATTAATTATCTTATCTTCCATTTTATCCCATGTGTGTTTTTTATAATTAATACTATCATAATTTAATATAATAAACATCCTCCTCCCTATGCAAACCGAAATCCCCTTTTTATTCAGCCATTTAGTGTGTATTTTAATTAATTTCCAAATGCTTTAGTTTATTTAATATTCACTTTACAATATTAAATCTCCACCTTTCCTCTTGGTCGACATGCTCCCCTCATTTTAGCTAATTAATATGTTATTTTATTAATAAAACATCTTTTGGTCCATTGCCCTCATTGGCTAGTGGAAAATGTTGACTTTTCAACTCTAATTAACAATATTATCATCTCTTTTCTTCCTTCCTTGTAGCTGTACGTTTTTTTATGACATTTGGGGCAGAATTAATAAGCTTTAATTAACTCCCTAATCAAGTGTTTAATTGCCATTTAATGACCCTTGTTATTGTTGGATTGGTTTATTAGCTAATCATGGCAATTAGTGCTTATTAAGACAAGTATTATTTCATTAAATTAATATATCCCTAATTGATGACTTTTAATATGCCTTTTAATTAATTTTGTAAATTAATACAATTAAATTAATTATTGTAACTTTAATTGTCCTTTAATTGTTGGTAATTTCCTTTAATTGATTTAGGTATTTTTATAACATTTTATGGCTCTTTATGATTAAATATGAATTATGTTGTAATATGATCATTTTAGACTATTTTATGATCTCTAAATGAATACTAGGAAATTTGGGTCTTTGGTTATTTAATTCTAAGAGAAAATTCCCTAAATTAAATAAGTTACTAAATTTTGAGACCACATATTCACCTATGTTTAATAAGCAATGTTTATCAAAATATAGTGGTTAAGCTAAATTGGACTTTTAGGGTATTACATTGCCTAAAATGCATATTTGGATTAGTTTTTAGAAAATAATATTTACGATTTACGTGATAAGTATGTGAAAGTAATTTTATCTTGACTCGTAGAAAATGACTTTTGAAAAAGTTTCAAAATAATATCATTCCATTAAATGAGATATCATTTCTTTGATATTTTTAGAATTTGACCCTTGAATCACATATATGGTTTCCGAACTTCATCCTTTAATGTTAATATTAGCGGTAATATATATTCAAAAACAAATTACACATACGAAACAAATAAAAAGAATGTCCGATAAAAAAAATAATAAAAAATAAAAAGAATGTCCAAGAGTGCTTTGGCAATTTGTGTTTGCAAAGAATTAATCATAGAGGAATCATTATTGATAGACTTGTAACGCTCCCATACAATCTGCACTGTTTTTTGGGTCAAAACATGGAACACAAAAACACCATTATTACTCTCATAATTAATTATTATTTTCTGTGACGTGAGCATGATGCTGCAAGTGATGATTTTTTTTTAAAACTATAAATTAAACAAAAAAGCAAATTACTATATTAAAGTTCTTAATTTGCTGGAACAAATATATTTAAAACAGTGATAATCATCAACAATAAAGTTGGTGGGCAGTTAATATCAGGAAGATCTCATGTTAAATGGAGCCACATCATGCTTTTTACAAAGCTGCTTTATTACTTGTTTCTATTAAATGGGAATATTTGACTTTTTTTTTTTTTGAGATTATTTTATAACTTTTTCTCATCTGCTTCACTTTGTTTGGTCGTCTGTTACTTGTACATGCACCAACGTAACATGCATAAACTTTGAAAATCCTCAAATTAATTGAACTTCTTTCATACCAAACCTAAATTTCATGAGTCATATACCATTCTATTTATAAGTCTATTTTGACAAAAAACTTTAGTCCTATTTATAAATTCCCTTTTAGGATAATAAATGAGATTGTGAAAATTTTACATATATTAATTGTACCAATGAAAATAAAGAAAGAAGAAAAATTTGAAAGATATTCATTCATAAATGAGGGCAAAATTAAAAATTTATCCAATAATCATTGAGCTAACTACCTTTCATTAGTACATGTGATTCAATTAAAATGAACCTATAAATAGAATCAGAGTGGTAAGGTATATATAGTCTCATTAAAAAATATGAAATTTTAATTTATATGCGTGTGAAATGAATTATGTACATGCTTAATTACATAATCAAACACCACACACACGCTCTAGTGTTATTTGTTTGAAAATGCTGCTTTATTTTTCTTATTTAATTAATATGTGGCTTATATTTAGGCAAATGATGTTCACTTAATTTTAATATTGTTGAATGAAAGATTTGGACTCTCTTTATCGAAATAGATTATAAACCAACACCTTATAATTTAATGACATCAAGCTGCTCCTTTAAGGCTTTTTTGCTGTGAGTTGAAAATTTTTATAAGTATAACATAAGGTTGTCAAACTCATGAGTTTACGTAAACTCATGAGTTTGACGTAAACTCATATCATGAATTCGAATCATAAACTCGTAAAAGTTTACTTTTATTATTAAATAGGTATTACTAGTGTATAATTAAATAATTAAAATATAAAAATGATAACAATTTGATTTAAATATCTTTTAAATCTAAATAATTGAAATTAAATCCATCAACATTCATCATTTATCATATTTAATAAAGAAATTTCTATAAAATTTCTACATAAAGTCGCTGAGCATAATTAAATAAAAAAAGTTAACATGAATTTAAGAGTAAGTTAACACACTTTTGTAAGATAGAAACGTAAAAATGGTAAACTTGATGTATAAACTCGTGAGTTTAACCTAGTTTACAATTAGCACGAGTCTACCACTGACTCGATTCATTTTTGTAAGTTAGAAGCATAAAAATGATGAACTCTGAAAGTCAACTCGTGAGTTTGACAACAATGAGTATAACCAGTGTTTGAGTTATGATTTGACCAAAAAAAAAGTGTTTGAGTTATGAAAAAATAAAAAATAAATTGAAAGCTGAGTGAATATCATTATTGCATTATTCTATAGGTGCATTTTGATTAGGGTCGACTTATCTGATGTTTATAATCAAACTGATGAGCTACTTTGGTTTGTTTTTGGTCCTTTTTCTTACCACGAGATGATTTTTTTTTTTTTTGTAGATATATTTTATTTTCAAGATATTTATTTTCCTTTGTTAATTAAATTTACTTCAACATAAACATTATATGCATTTATAACCCAATATAATGCACTGTTAATATTTAATTATCACTCACAGAAAATTACTCAAAATTTATATTTGGGTCCATCAAGGGTCCAGCTACCCATTTGAAAACTGCACGTCCCTACTGGATCCAGCAGCTGGCAGTAATACTAAAGAAATATATCTACCGTCTCTCATAAAATAAAATAAATGTAAGGGCTAAGATTTATTTTGATAATATAAGTCTTCAATTCCTTTTTTTTTTTCGACAGATTTATTTTGATAATATAATTATTAATTCATTTTATTTCTCAAATATTTTTCCCCCCAAGACTATTTAAAAGGAGCTTCCATCAATTAAGATAGTTTTCTATTATTAATGAGGCATCTTAGAAAAACCCATTTTTCTAAATAACTACTCTCGCCTAATAAGTCATGTTTGTTATAAATATAATAATATATCTGAGATAAGAGATAGAGAATAAGAACAAGAGAATAGAGAAGAGAGAAAGAGGAGAGTGATTCTTATTCTTGTGTATTTCGATGTGTATACAATACATAACATATGCCTTCTATTTATAGGCACAACTCTTAAATCTACAATTAATATGATTCCACAATCATAGTGATTCCACAATTAATGTGATTCCACAATCATAGTGATTCATGGGTGAGAATAGGAAACTATGAGAGAATAGGAAATAATTGGAGATATGGACATCCACAAATATAATATTCATAACACTCCCCCTTGGATGTCCATTATGAATGTGCCTCGTTAAAAACTTTAACTAGGAAAACCCAGTGGGATAAAAACCTAGCCAAAGAAAAGAGTACATCATCCATTGATACATTTTCTAATGCTGCCTCATTAAAAACCTTTCTAGGAAAACCCAGTGGGACAAAACCTAGATAAGGGAAAAAGAGTACAGCATGTATCATCTCCCCCTCTTAATTACATCAGATTTTCTCCCCTTGATGACTACATTACTTTCAATGACTTTTGAGCATATCTTCTTCTTGGTCATCAAACATTCTATTGTGTACCTGCAAGAACTAAATATTTCCAGCAAAATCATAATAATACTAACATGATTTCTAATCATTCTTATAGGATATATCTAGATGCATATCAACAGATATTCTTTAAAATGATTATATCATACATGCTCTGATAGCTTTAAGTCATATAAAACTTATTAAGTATTGTTCTCGAGAACTTTGAATTTGATGCTTCTGGCATCTTGAGTCCTTCAGGGGCATGTGCTTCTGGCACCTTGAATCCTTCAGGGATTTGTGCTTCTAGTACATTGAATCCTTCGGGGACTTGTGCTTCTAGCACATTAAGTCCTTCAGGGACATGTGAGCCATAGGCATATGCTATATAACGATATCTAATAGACGCATAATTTATCATTCATAAACTGCCAGATTTATTGTATCCACCACAAAATCATATATCCCAATTTGGACTTCAGGTCCATAACTACCATAGTATGATTATATTTGCGTCATTCTCAATTTCACTTATCCTCTTGGCCAATAATTTTTATATAATATCCTCATTTGATCACGTGATATCATCATCAAAATTGTTGTCGACAACTTTATCTTTTCGGTTCTATTTTTCCAATTCGACATAACAATATTAATATTACTCAGGTACCTGAACCTCTCTTTAGGTTTTGCAATAAGTTATGTCTTGATACTCTTCTGGAGTATCTACCTCCTTAATATGATCATCTTAATTATTGCTCCAATTCATCCATAACGTTTATATTTTGAACCGAATATTTACTCATGCTTCAGGCATGTTCCTAATTGGAGTATTTTTAGCTGGAATATGAGATTTAATAAATCTCATTTAGGTCAGTAATTCTATCTGGCAAATATATCATGAATGCATAACCTGATGAACTTCTGGTTCATACTTCT
Organism: Acacia crassicarpa; assembly: GCA_034222035.1. Classification (NCBI taxonomy): domain Eukaryota; kingdom Viridiplantae; phylum Streptophyta; class Magnoliopsida; order Fabales; family Fabaceae; genus Acacia; species Acacia crassicarpa. The sequence goes on along the minus strand of JAWXYG010000006.1, from coordinate 46,011,629 downwards.
TAATTCGAGGATATATACTTTGCTATAATGCATGATCCATTTATTCTCTTTTCCAGCTATTCAATTTCTCCCCCTCATGTTGAGAAAACTATGTCAAATATCAATTGACTAATATAAGTCTCCATGTGTTTCCTTTAGAAACATCATTTTGTTTCTTCTAGAAACAAACAATTAAAAAGGAGATCTTCATATAACTTTTATCTCAACTTTCTCTCTAAATCCATCTATGTGCATTGTGGTGGATTAATAATCATTGCACATTCAACCCTTTTAAGATGGAATTTGTCTGGCTACTGACCAAGAGCCAATTTTACTGGGAGAATTTTGTTGGCTTATATAAGTGCTGCAATATGTAAGATCAAATATACCAACATAAAATTTTGTTCTCATAAGAATTGATCTAGCTATTTATGGAGGCTTTAATTCATGATTTCTTGATCGTATAATCTGGAAATTGTGCACTTAATTCATCAAACATTATTGCAAACTTCGGGTTGCAAACATTTTTACAAACTTCAGGTTGAAAGATAATAATCTCGCATGTAACCATCTCATAGATGCATCTTTCAAGTTTATATGGTTTACATGCTATTTCAATGGGCCCATAAAATTCTGTTTGATATATTTCTAGAAATACTGAAATCCAGTACTAATCATGATCAATGATAGTCTCATAGACAATTTGCTTTGAGAACAAGCAGCACATAATTCATAAATAATATGTTGGTTATTCATGAAGAATCTTTTGGTTCTTCAATGGATGTCAATACGTAATTTTATTTCTATTATATGACTTGGATGATTAAACAAGTCATGCCAACAATCAATTTCTTTGAATTAGTAAACTTCTGGTTTACTGTAATATTTGTCTCAACAAATAATAAACATTTCAATATTTTGACATCCATTTTGGGAGATCTATTAAACTTTGTCTGAGAAGTATATAACTTTTCAAAAATTAGCTCACACATGTATTCTAACTCACACTTGTAATCCAACAATCTCCCCCTCAAGTGTGAGTCATATAAACATAATTTCTTTATATATGTATTTCAAAATCACTTTAAAAACCCTTTAAAGCTCAAAATAAAAATCTATGTTGATTCTTCAGGAACAAACATATGATATTATATCACTAGATAATTTCATTACTCATTAATAATATACTTCAATTTACTCATATATGCAAAATACATACAGTTCACCTTATATGAAGATATTCATAATCAAAATAACTTAAAATCACACAGATTTAGAATTACATGTGTGAAAATTTTCCATCAGAAAAATTCTCTTAGAAACAAATTTATGATAACATAAATAACAATAATAACAAAAAGTAAGCATCATGTTACCTTCTGGGCTTATTCATTTCTCTTGGTCCTTGGCTTTCAAATAAATATGGACATATTTCTCTGCAGTTTATTGCCTCTTTAATATCTCATTAACAGTAAACTTCTAGTTTACATTGGCAAACATTTGGTTTGCATTGACAAACTTCTAGTTTGTATTATTATGTGTAAACTTCTGGTTTACAATAACATGTGTTTTCTATAATATTCATTTATAACGAACTTTTAGAAGAATAACCATCTTCTGGTGGTTATACAATCCCTTTAATTTATTCTAAAGAACAACAGAATCTTTTAATGCCAAATATTCAATTTTGAAGCCTTTATACAAATTGTGGCATATAAAAATCATGGATCTAGCTTTACTTCAATTTGTCTTATGGCTTCAAGCCAAATTATCACTTTACTTCAGGCAAATTTGTGTCATGAGAAATTAAATCAATATGGCTTCCAGCCATACAATAAGAGGATGAAAGCTATATGACTTCTGGTCATATAATATCAAAATTTTATGGCTTCGGGCAAATGATGAGGATTTAGAATTATATGGCTTCTAGCCTTTTATCTTCAAGATATATAAAAATTAAATAAATGTTTCATTCAATAAAATAAAAGATGAAAAAGAATATGACTTCAGGTCATATAATAGGGAATTAAATGAGTATGGCTTCTAGCCATATAATATAAAAATAGAAATAAAAGGAATATGACTTCTGGCCATATTATATCAAAGTCAAAATGTATATGACTTCTGGTCATATAATCTCAAAATAGGGATAAAAGGATTATGGCTTCTGGCCAATTTGTTTCATGAGAAATTAAATCAATGTGGCTTCTAGCCATTTATCTTCAAGATAAATAAAAATTATATATATGACATCTGGCCATATAACAATGAATCAAATAATATGAAAATAAAAACAATAAAAATTAAAGATATAAAAATTAAAACTTTATGGCTTCCGGCCATTTAGTACTCATAATGAGAATTTAAATTTATATAGCTTCTAGCCAAAAATAAGAAATTAAAGTGATATGACTTCTGGTCATATAATTTCATAATAAGAAATTAGAGGCGTATGGCTTCTGGCCATGAAAAAGAAAACTTAAATCTAGACTTCCGTGTAGGAGGTAGAACCTTCCATGTAAGAGTCAAATTAAAATGATAAAAGGGAAAGCTTAAATCTAGACTTCCATGTAGGAGGTAGAACCTTCCATGTAGGAGTCAAATTAAAATGATAAAAGGGAAAACTTAAATCTAGATTTCCATGTAGGAGGTAGAACCTTCCATGTAGGAGTCAAATTAAAACAACAAAAATAAAACAAAGTAGGAATAAAAAGACTATGGCTTCTGGTCATGTAATAGGAAATTAGAACAATATGACTTCTGGTCATATAATTTCAGAATATGAAATCAAAGGTGTATGGTTTCCAGCCATACAAAAATAACAATATCAATAATATAAAATAACTCGTAAAGGAGATCAATATAAGATATACAAACAGTAATAATCTCCAATCTTAGCCATTGAACCCGACGCATAAAACAATCGGTAAAAGTATCTCTTTAATTCCATATGGTGGCTCAGATTATCCCAGATAGATAAAAGAAACATAAATTAGAGAAGGTAGGCTAGAAGTGCTAAAGAAGCGATCAGACCTTAGTTCCCAGATAGATAAAAGAAACATAAATTAGAGAAGGTAGGCTGAAAGCGCTAAAGAAGCGATCAGACCTTCGTTTGAGCGTCTCGTGCTGATAACGTGTTATAAATATAATAATATATCTGAGATAAGAGATAGAGAATAAGAACAAGAGAATAGAGAAGAGAGAAAGAGGAGAGTGATTCTTATTCTTGTGTATTTCGATGTGTATACAATACATAACATATGCCTTCTATTTATAGGCACAACTCTTAAATCTACAATTAATATGATTCCACAATCATAGTGATTCCACAATTAATGTGATTCCACAATCATAGTGATTCATGGGTGAGAATAGGAAACTATGAGAGAATAGGAAATAATTGGAGATATGGACATCCACAAATATAATATTCATAACAATGTTTATTTTATAAGCAACTTTTTCTCTCATAGTGTTGGTTCTTAATATAAGCAATATTTATTGTGTCTTACTAAATACATATCTTTATATTAATTATTTATAAATTCTTTTTCATTTAATCATTTATTATTCATTGTCTCTCACATTACCTACTCCGTCTGATCCACAATATAAGGTACTTCTAAAAGGAAGGCATGATCCAAAAATAAGCCACTTTCAGTTTAATTAATGATCTTTTTACTATTTTGCCCCTGTGATTATGATGAGGGCCTTTTTATTGTCAGTTTTAGGGTCCACAATCAAAAATTTACCAAGGATTGCTTATAAGTAAATTTAAAATCATTTTCTCTTTTCGAGGAGCCTTTTATTGAGTCCTAGGTAATATAAATGACATACAATTGCAATGAAAACAAGGAGAAAATTGGTTTTGGATTTTTATATTCACAAACTACAATAAGAATGCAATTTAATTAAATTCTAACTATTGTTTTATTAAATTATAACTATTGCTTTTGGTATTTTTTATAAGATGGGATGGATGAAATGTATAAAGGATGTTCTTAGAAATGGAATAGTGACTATCATAGTTCAATTAAATGTTAGAGTAAATTTTTACTTAGTCTTTATGAAAAACCCCAAGATACCACTTGAGTTCAATATTCCCAATTAATAGTAATTCATACTATCGTAGCTAACTACTACCTCTTAAGATATTGTTTAAAATCACTTGGTGTGTGATTAGAATTATATTAATGCAAGTTACTTCCTCTTGATATGAATACGATAACACACCACTCAATTAATCCAATTCAATCATACTATCTAACAATACCATGTAGAAAGCACAATATCATTGAATCAATAAGGAAATACATATATATAAATTCAACAAGCTACAAAAATTTAATCCAATCACATAAGTTCAATCCACAAAGTCATCCAAACAGGTAAATTAAGACACAACAATACAAAACAATATTCCTAAAATTAGGAAATCCATATTCAGAAAATAAATTGAATAAATAAACTCCCCTATTTTAAGCACTGAAATTCCTGCTACTGTCAATCTCCAAGAGACAAGGGTTCAGCCAAGCATAGAAATAGAGGGAGCCACGGTGACAATTTTGAATAGAGACGAAGAAGGCTGCTCCTCTGTAATCTCTAGGCTAGAGGTCGATTTGGAAGGAAGAGGTGACGGTGATGCTCGATGGGAAAGTGGAGGTGGAAACTGAAAGAATTCAAACTCAATTTTAATGTTCCTATGTCTCCCATAAATTCACCGCCAGATTTAATCCGATGAGACCATCATCAGCTGTCAAACAAATGATGCATGAGTTGTCATATGAAGCAAAGCAAATTGGCTTTTGTACTTACTCTCTTCCACCGCTAGGTAAATTGAAGAAAACTCATTATGAGGTGTCAAATGTACAAAGAAGCAAAGCAACGTGTTACAAGAGGAAGGATGCTGCCAATGAGTTGTCTATTAAATTGATATGTTGAAAAGTCAATAAAAGTGGCTATTGAAGAATGAAGAATTACAGGCTATACGGATGTAATTTCAATGAAGCAGCAAAATCACAAAATAGTCAACAAATGCAATAGACATGTTGGAAGCGGTGAAGAAAGTCGGCACTGTAACATCCCGTCTTTTAAAATGCGATTTTCAAAAGAGATTATCAGAGTTTTGAATAATTTAAACAGAGTGACACCGGAAAAGAGTTTTCATTTCAAAACAAAACGAGTATCTGATATTTAACCCACATTAGTGTGTCTGATACTAGTACAGTCATCCAAATATTCAAGTACTTAATAAAAATAAGAAAACAACAACAGATAAACAGTCCTCCGTCCGAGTCCTTATGCAGCCTGCTTACCCTTGTCAGCAACCCTGTCTCCGCCAGAACCTGAGGCTATGGTAAGAGCTGAGGTTCAATTCCCATTGAACCTCAGGTAACAGTTAACCTCATGCTTATGTAACAATTTTATATATAATAGATATTCATGATAGTTACAGCATAATCACATTTTAACAGCACAACCACCTCATATTTTAATCCAGTCTGCACTACCCAGTGCCACGGTGTACATCCGTGTCCTCAGCGCTAGGAAAACTCAACGGCATTATCAAGACTATAACCCGTATATAGCTGAATGTGTATGCACAACTTTATAAAAACAGAATCTCAGACTATCCATCACATACAAATTTACAATAAGCATCAGAGTTAAGGTTACAGTACGCGTCCGTACCTTCGTTGTTGATGTTTTGGTACGTTCGACTAAAACGGTACTTCTAACGGAAAACAGCGGTACAAGTTCACAGATACCCTATAGGAACAATATCACATTTATCAGTGGTCATCAACTTTGCAATACTTGTGGAATTCTACGTTGAAGATTTACTATTCATATGAATAGTATTCACTATTCATGTGAATAGTCCCAGTAAAAATATTTTTACCGTGACGGTAAATAATTTTTACTGTTTGGTAAATAGTATTTACTGTACTGGTAAATAACATTACTGCCCAAGAATAATTCTTTTCTGATGTGACAGATCAGGCTAAGCTGCAGCCACAGAGCATACTCAGAAAAAACTCTATCTGGCATTTCTACTATAATTACCAAAAGAAACTACCAAATCTTAAGACTAGAGACCAAAGAACTTACCCTTGAAGTTCTTACTCCTTCTCTCCAGCTCCGAGAACTTAACTCTAAATTCTCACTCTAAACTCTAAGAATTCTCTCTCTTCTATTAAACTCGACCGTTGTGATCTGAGTTTGGTGTGAAGAAAATGAAGAAGTGAGGCCTCTATTTATAGTGTTGGAAAATGGGTCCTTAAGTGTAATTTTTCGTCTTTGGGTCAATTTGCGTAATTTTTCAAAATATTAAAAAAAATATAAAAATGTTCCTCGTGGTCTCTTCTCTGCTCCTCGTGGTGCCATTTCTGATTGTTTTTTTTTAATATTTTAATATTTAAATAGTAAAATACGTATTTATAAATAGTAAATACGTATTTGTGAATAGTAAACACTATTCATGTCTCACAAAATACTGATTCTAAATTCGCCATTTTTAAAAGTATGGCCTAGTAGTCTTTGATAACAGACAAATTTTTAAGTCTTTAGACTCGAAATACAGGGTATTACATTTCTCCCCCCGTTAAATAAAATTTCGTCCCCGAAATTTATTCTATACCAACTAAACTTTGAGTCATAAACTCTGGATATTTTTCTTTCATATCCTCTACCGTTTCCCAAGTTGCCTCACCAGGAGATAAGCCTCTCCATACTACTTTCACGAACGGAATACTTCTTTGTCGAAGCCGCTTCTCCTGGTAATCAACAATTTGCTCTGGCTCGACCTCAAAAGTGTTATCATGTCGCACTTCGACATCTTCATATTGGATAATATGATCGTGATCAGGTTGATACTTCTTCAATTGAGAAACATGGAAGACGTCGTGGAGTTTACTTAGATTCGGGGGTAAGGCTAACTGGTATGCGACCGGTCCACGTTTTGCCAGGATTTCGAATGGCCCTATGTAACGAGGACTTAGCTTTCGCCGTTTAAGCGTTCTACCAACACCGGTTACCGGGGATACCTTGAGAAACACATGGTCTCCAACCTCGAATTCTAGTGGTCTTCTCCTCTTATCAGCGTAACTCTTTTGTCTGCTTTGTGCTGTTAGGAGTCTTTGTTTGATTAATGCAATTTGCTTGGAGGTCTTATCAACTAAATCTGTCCCGATGAATTCTCGCTCCGACAATTCTGTCCAGCATATAGGTGATCGACACTTCCGCCCGTACAATGCCTCAAACGGAGCCATCTGTATGCTCGAATGGTAACTATTGTTGTAAGCGAATTCGACCAGCGGTAAATGTTCATCCCAATGGCCTTTGAAATCCAATACACACGCTCTAAGCATATCTTCTAGCGTTTGTATTGTCCTTTCAGATTGACCATCGGTCTGCGGGTGATAAGCCGTACTAGGCCTTAGTTTAGTTCCCATCTCTGCATGCAAAGCCTCCCAGAATCGGGATGTAAATCGCGGGTCCCGATCAGAAACGATGCTCTTAGGTACACCATGAAGTCTTACGATCTCTTTGATATAAATCCTCGCCATTTGTTCTGGTGAGTAATTAATACTAATGGGGAGAAAGTGCGCTGACTTAGTCAATCGGTCAACAATTACCCAAATCGCGTCGTGATGTCTAATCTTGGGTAAACCTACCACTAAATCCATGGTAATATTCTCCCATTTCCACTCCGGAATTTCCAGTCCTTGAAGAAGACCAGGGGGTCGTTGGTGTTCAGTTTTAACTTTCTGACAGGTTAAGCATCTACCCACGTACTCGGTTACGTCTTTCTTCAGCCTGGGCCACCAAAACTCGGATTTCAGGTTCTGGTACATCTTCACCATTCCTGGATGTAGAGTGTATCTGCTCTTATGAGCCTCATCTAGTATCTTCTGTCGCAATTCACCATCCTTTGGAATGTAGATCCGCTTCTTGTATCTGACCAAACCACTAGGTGATAGGTCAAGGTCTTGAGTTTCACCTTGTGAGATCTTTTCTCGCGCTGCAATAGCCCATTCGTCGTGTCGCTGTGCTTCCTCAACTGTATCTCTCAGATCGTATTCCCCTTGACTAACAAGGAGACTTGCAAGATACACGTCATCGGGCGCGTAGTGTCTCATGCAAATCTGATTGGACAGGTTCAGGTCTCTGAAATCTTCAAGTAGTCTCCGCTCTTGAATCATCATGTATGCTGCGTGCACCGTCTTTCTACTAAGCGCATCTGCTACGACATTTGCTTTTCCGGGATGATACTTGATCTCCAGATCGTAATCTTTTAGTAAGTCCATCCAGCGACGTTGTCTCATGTTGAGCTCTTTTTGATCAAACAGGTATTTCAGGCTCTTGTGGTCGCAGTATAACTCTACGACTGCACCATAGAGGTAGTGCCTCCATATCTTTAAGGCGAATACAATAGCCGCAAGTTCTAAGTCGTGAGTAGGGTAGTTCAACTCGTGAGGTTTCAACTGGCGAGAAGCATATGCCACAACTCTGCCCTGCTGCATGAGAACACACCCTAATCCTTGCCCACTAGCATCACTATAGACAACGTACGTTTCGTCTGGATCTGGAATTATTAATACTGGAGCTGTAGTCAACTTCTCCCTCAAAGTTTGAAAACTCGCCTCACAATCATCGTCCCATATGAATGGTTGTTTCTTCCTTGTGAGCTTCGTTAATGGTAAGGCAATACGTGAGAAATTTTGTATGAATCTGCGGTAATATCCCGCTAATCCCAGGAAACTACGTATCTCTGCCACCGTTTCCGGCCTCTTCCAGTTTAGAACCGCTTCCACTTTACTAGGATCAACAGCTACACCATCGTGAGATACGACATGACCCAGAAATTTTACCTCTGGTAGCCAGAATTCACACTTGCTCAATTTAGCAAAAAGTTGTTTGTCTCGGAGTATTCCCAACACGAGTCGCAGATGTTCTTCGTGTTCTTCCCTGCTTTTAGAATAGATTAGGATGTCATCGATGAACACCACTACAAACTTGTCTAGGTGTAGACGAAAGATTCTATTCATGTAATCCATGAATACGGCAGGCGCATTTGTCAATCCGAAAGGCATCACAAGGAATTCATAATGCCCGTATCTGGTTCTAAAGGCTGTTTTTGGAACATCACTGGTTTTCACTCGCAGCTGGTGGTATCCTGAGCGTAAGTCAATTTTAGAGAATACACAGGAACCAGATAGTTGATCGAGTAGATCGTCAATGCGAGGAAGTGGGTACTTGTTTTTGATAGTCACCTTGTTTAACTCGCGGTAATCGATACAAAGTCGTAAACTTCCATCTTTCTTCTTTACAAACAGTACTGGGGCTCCCCATGGCGACACACTAGGTCGAATAAATCCTTTCTCCAGTAGCTCCTCAAGCTGTTTCTTCAATTCCAGCATCTCGTTTGGTGCCATACGATATGGTGCTTTTGATATTGGTCCAGTGCCTGGCATCAAGTCGATGGCGAATTCAACCTCTCTCTCAGGGGGTAACTTGGTGAGATCTTTGGGAAACACATCAGGGAATTCATTCACAATGGGAATGTCTTTGAGTGATGGTTCGTCGTCTATCTTGATTGAGAAGAACACCATATACGCTTGGCAACCTTGCTTCATACATTTTTCTGCTTCTGCACTAGATAGGAAATTCAGACTCACATTGATCTTGCTCTGGTCGTGTGGTGGTGAGAATCGTATCTCTTTATTACCACAATCAATGACCGCGTTGTTTGCCATTAGCCAATCAAGACCAAGAATGACATCAATGCCATGAAGCGGTAATCGGATAAGATCTATGTTAGATTCTCGTCCGTTCACACTCGCAATGCAATTAAGACATGCATCAGACGCTAAAGATTTCACGCCAAGTGGGGTAGCTACTATCAAATCATATGGTAGTCTATAGGCTTGCATTCCTAGTCGTTTTGCACAATCGAAAGAAATAAACGAGTGACTAGCACCCGAATCATACAATGCCTGTAGTAGATTTCCATTAAGAGAAATAGTACCTTTGATCATCTCAGGAGATTTCTTGGCTTCCTCATTAGTCAGAGCAAAAACTCGTCCTGCGTTCTGCGGTCTCGCCTCCAAAGCTTTTTGTGGACAATTTAAGCTAATATGCCCCGGTTTCTGACACCTGAAGCACACTGGCTTTCCCTCACAGTTAGCTCCCGGATGGAACCTTCTGCATTGCGGACAGGCTTGGGATGTCTGCATTCTTGGAAAGTTTTGCTGTCTCGGTTGAAATGGCCTCTGATTCCCTTGTTGGGAATTATTCCAAGGTGCCTTCCTCTTCTGTGATGGGTTGTTGCGATTGAAACCGCTACGGTTGGGGCCGCTACTGCTGAAGTCTCTGGTCTTGCGAAGCTCCTTCAAGTTTCGTTCGATGAGTCGGCAGGCTTCTACAGCTTGATTTAGTTCCAGAAATTTGTGCGATACCAACCTTTCCCTTATCTCATACTTTAGTCCATACACAAGTACATTTGCAATGCTGCTCTCGTCATTATCTCGCCTCAGAAGTGATGAGTACCGTGATAAGTTGGTGAAACGAGCGAAGTAATCATCGAATGATTCTTCCCGACCCTGACGGATGTGTAGGAACTCTGTCTCCTTCATCATCTGTACTGAGGGTGGAAAGTACTGCTCGTTAAACTTTTCTTGGAACGTTTCCCATGTGACGGGACAGTTTCGGCTTCGGAGGGTTGCCGCGGTGTTTCGCCACCAACGATCGGCGTCTCCTGCTAGCTTGTAAATTGCCAATTGAGCCTTCCTGTTATCCGGACATTCTAAGACCTCAAAGATCTTTTCAAGATGCAATAGCCAATCTTCAGCTGAATCAAGTTTTCCTCGGAATACTGGTGGCTTGTGTTTGCAGAATTGTGTCACCCAGTATTGTGTATCCTTAGCTTCTCTGACAGGTTGATGTTGTTCCACCAGTACTCTCTCCTGTCGAGGAGATGACTGAGATCGTTCTGGTCTCTCAAATGCGTTGCTGTGCTCGTCTTCTTGTTCGTTGTAATTTTCTCCTCCCTCACGTTGTTGTTGTTGCTCTCCTTCAGCCTGTTGTTCTTCATTCCCTTGTCCTCCCTGCCTGTTGATGAGAAGCGCATCGATGAGAGCTCTCTGTTCTTGTATTATTCTCCTCATTTCTTGAAGTTCATCTTGTACTGGTGGTGGAGGTTCATGTTGTTCGAGTTCAGGGTTTGGTACTACTCGCAGTTGCCTACCCCTACCTCTGCCTCGGCCTCTGCCTCGACCTCGGCCTCGGTCTCTAGGAGTTCCGGCGCCTCTTAAAGTTGCCATATTCTTTATTCCAAAGGTTAATAGATATAAACATTAGAAAACAAAAAGATTACACATAACATAAGATCACAAATTTTCACATGAATCACACCAAAACGTATATAGTACACCCCTTTTATTTATTAATGGTGATTACACAAACTACTATTATACTTAGTCCTACTGTTACAAAACTATTGCTACCACTACTTCCATGGTTCATTGGACTGTTATAGGGTTGTCTTTGTCTTTCTACATGACCAGGTGAACTAAATGTTGGAGGCGGAAAATGCACGAGCACACATCCTCGATGTGGCCCTCATTCAGAATTTCATTGATTTTAGTTTTCCAGAAACGGGTGCGAGGAAAGTGATGAAGGGTGGATTTAACCCAGTCTCTAGAAGGATACGGAAAATGGTAGCGAGAGTTTGCCTGGTAAAATTCTCTGACTCGGGTCAGATACAGTAGGTATTTGTCTTTCTCGGTCTTAGTAGTGAGAGCGGCATGGAGAAATTCCAAGTGTAAGGCTAGAGTTAAGATGGAGTTTTCGTCTAAGACGTACTCCAGGTTGCCAGAGTTGGCGTCAGAGTCATAGTCGAGATCTTGTATCTGAGGATAGTCAAAGTTATCACCTATTGAGGAGTGATGTGAATTGCTGGGATTTCCGGGTTCCGATGAGTAGGGCTCTGCAAGAATGGGTATTGAGTCATATAGATGGTCGGGATACTCAGGTCCAGAATGGTATTCTGGTTCTGGATCATTATCAAGTGCAAGAGCGGGGTAGAGTGGTTCTGGTACCGGCACAGGTTCAGGCATTGGTACCGAGAGTGGATTTATCGGCTCAGGGTTCAATCTCCTACTTACTGGTTCGGGGACTATCGACCGACGTGCAATACGTCTTCTTTTCCCAAAGTAATTGATATACGGAAATTCCTCTTTGTCCATTTCTACAACAACACCAGGGTCATATCAGTACTTATACTTTTTTTTTTTGAAATATTTTTTTTTAAAGAAAACCATGGCTTAGAGCCTAACTTAGTTAATCAACCGATTGGCCAGGTAGGCGTTTATCATGGGAGCCTCACCGTGCTAGGGTGACTGATTGGCTGATCCACATAGACTCGGCCCTACCTTCGGCACCAATGGTTTGTTGTAACTAAGTCGGGTTCATGCCAGATAAAATACTTTTGAAGGTTAGAACTTAACTCTGCTACTTAAACAACCTTACAAGACTGTTTAAAGTAACCTAGTTAACTTCGTGCCAGGATGCAAGCTTTGATACCAAAATGTAACATCCCGTCTTTTAAAATGCGATTTTCAAAAGAGATTATCAGAGTTTTGAATAATTTAAACAGAGTGACACCGGAAAAGAGTTTTCATTTCAAAACAAAACGAGTATCTGATATTTAACCCACATTAGTGTGTCTGATACTAGTACAGTCATCCAAATATTCAAGTACTTAATAAAAATAAGAAAACAACAACAGATAAACAGTCCTCCGTCCGAGTCCTTATGCAGCCTGCTTACCCTTGTCAGCAACCCTGTCTCCGCCAGAACCTGAGGCTATGGTAAGAGCTGAGGTTCAATTCCCATTGAACCTCAGGTAACAGTTAACCTCATGCTTATGTAACAATTTTATATATAATAGATATTCATGATAGTTACAGCATAATCACATTTTAACAGCACAACCACCTCATATTTTAATCCAGTCTGCACTACCCAGTGCCACGGTGTACATCCGTGTCCTCAGCGCTAGGAAAACTCAACGGCATTATCAAGACTATAACCCGTATATAGCTGAATGTGTATGCACAACTTTATAAAAACAGAATCTCAGACTATCCATCACATACAAATTTACAATAAGCATCAGAGTTAAGGTTACAGTACGCGTCCGTACCTTCGTTGTTGATGTTTTGGTACGTTCGACTAAAACGGTACTTCTAACGGAAAACAGCGGTACAAGTTCACAGATACCCTATAGGAACAATATCAAATTTATCAGTGGTCATCAACTTTGCAATACTTGTGGAATTCTACGTTGAAGATTTACTATTCATATGAATAGTATTCACTATTCATGTGAATAGTCCCAGTAAAAATATTTTTACCGTGACGGTAAATAATTTTTACTGTTTGGTAAATAGTATTTACTGTACTGGTAAATAACATTACTGCCCAAGAATAATTCTTTTCTGATGTGACAGATCAGGCTAAGCTGCAGCCACAGAGCATACTCAGAAAAAACTCTATCTGGCATTTCTACTATAATTACCAAAAGAAACTACCAAATCTTAAGACTAGAGACCAAAGAACTTACCCTTGAAGTTCTTACTCCTTCTCTCCAGCTCCGAGAACTTAACTCTAAATTCTCACTCTAAACTCTAAGAATTCTCTCTCTTCTATTAAACTCGACCGTTGTGATCTGAGTTTGGTGTGAAGAAAATGAAGAAGTGAGGCCTCTATTTATAGTGTTGGAAAATGGGTCCTTAAGTGTAATTTTTCGTCTTTGGGTCAATTTGCGTAATTTTTCAAAATATTAAAAAAAAATATAAAAATGTTCCTCGTGGTCTCTTCTCTGCTCCTCGTGGTGCCATTTCTGATTGTTTTTTTTTAATATTTTAATATTTAAATAGTAAAATACGTATTTATAAATAGTAAATACGTATTTGTGAATAGTAAACACTATTCATGTCTCACAAAATACTGATTCTAAATTCGCCATTTTTAAAAGTATGGCCTAGTAGTCTTTGATAACAGACAAATTTTCAAGTCTTTAGACTCGAAATACAGGGTATTACAGGCACTGTACAAGGCGGCAAATATAACCTATATATATGTGTGTGAGTGTTACAATGTATCAGATAGATGAAATCAAGAAAAAGAAGAGATAGAGAGATTGGAAAAAAAGGAAGAGTGCCGTAGCACTTTGAGTGAAAGAAAAATAAGAGAGATTTTGTCTGTGAGAAAAAGAGGTGTATTGTATTTGAAACTATAATAGAAACAGTGTTTTTCATCTTTCTATATCTTTAATTTTCAACAAGTGGTATCAGAGCCAGGTTGATAAAATGGCGGAGATGGTGCAACCACAAATTCCAAAATTGGGAACTGGAGTATTCAAATGAAGACGTTACTAGGTTTCCAAGATATATGGGACCTTGTTGAAGATGGATACACAGAGCCCACTAATGCAGCCGCTGAAGCAGCTTTGACATATGCTCAGAGAAAGACGCTTAAGGAGTCTCGGAAGAAGGACAAAAAGGCTCTATTCTTAATTTTTCAAGGTGTTGATGAATCAACCTTTGAAAAAATATCAGATGCAAAAACTTCCAAAAATGCATGGGAGATTTTGCAAAAATCTTTTGAAGGTGTAGACAAAGCCAAGGGGGCACGACTGCAATCACTCAGAGCTGAATTTGAAAATTTGAAGATGCAGAATACGGAGCCAGTTACAGATTATGTCTCACGAGTGCAAAAGGTGGCTAAAGAAATGAAAAGAAATGGAGAGACTCTAGATGATGTCAGAATAATAGAGAAGATTCTACGGTCACTAACAAAAATGTTTGATTATATTGTCACTGCCATTGAAGAAGCCAAGGACTTGTCAGTCATGTCCATTGATGAACTTGTGGGTTCTCTTCAAGCCCACAAACAAAAAATGAATTTAAATGAAGGCTCTAGCAATTTGGAGCAAGCTTTGCAGACCAAATTATCGTTAAATGAAAATCAAGCCAGTAACAGCAGCTATGTACGTGATTGAGGAAATCGTGGTGGATATGGAAATGGATATAACACTCGAGGTGGTTTCAATGCTCGAGGTGGTCATGGTGGACGTAGTGGATATGGCCAATCAAATGGAAGATTTGAAACTTATACAGCAGAATATGAACGTGGTCAAGGATCATATAATCGAGGTCGTGGCCAAAGTTGAGGTCGAGGATTCTTGTCCAGAGGAGGAGGTAGATATCAACAACGAAGTGATAAATCCCAATTGCAATGTTATAATTGCAATAGATTTGGTCATCTCAGTTATAAGTGCAGAAATGTTGCTAAAGTTGAGGGGAGAAGTCATTACACAACAAATGTAGTACAACTTGATGAACCAACCGTCTTGTTCACTTATAAAGGTGAAAAAGATACTGGAAAAAATGTATGGTACCTTGATACTGGAGCAAGCAATCATATGTGTGGCAAAAAGGAGTTATTCGTAGAGTTGAATGAAGAAATCCAAGGAGAAGTAACATTCGGTGATCACACAAAAACCCCAGTTAAAGGAAAAGGTAATATTCAAAGAATGGAGATAGAGGATACATTACAGATGTCTATTATATAATCTTTGAATAGCAATCTCCTCAGTATTGGTCAATTATTGGAGAAGGGATATGACATAGATTTAAAAGATAGCTCTCTCACCATGAGAAATCAGAAAGGAGAATTGATAGCAAAAGTTGAAATGACAAACAATCGTCTATTCAAGATGAATATACAGACAGATGGAATCAAATGCATGAAGTCTACCATTGAAGATAGTTCATGGTTGTGGCATCTCAGATTTGGTCATCTTGGATTCACTGGCCTGAAGCTGTTATCAAAAGCGAAGATGGTGACCGGATTGCCAACAATAAATCATCTAGATCAATTATGTGAAGGATGCATGCGAGGAAAGCAACGTAGACTAAAATTTGAAGTTGGCAAGTCATGGAGAGCAAAAAGGCCACTGCAACTAGTTCACTTAGATATAGCTGGTCCACTTGACATTCCTTCACTTGGAGGAAATAGGTACTATATCATATTCATTGATGATTTCAGCAGAAAAGCTTGGGTGTATATCCTCAAAGAAAAATTCGAAGCCCTTGATAAATTCAAGGAGTTCAAGGCAATGGCAGAAAAGCAAAGTGGTCAGTATTTAAAGGTGCTCAGAACAGATAGGGGAGGAGAATATACTTCCAGATTATTTGAAGCATTTTCCCGTGATCATGGAATAATTCATCAGCTGACAGCCGCCTACACACCACAACAAAATGGAATTGCAGAAAGAAAGAATCGTACACTTCTTGATATGGCAAGAAGCATGCTTAAAGGAAAGCATATGCCGAGAACATTTTGGGCCGAAGCTGTTCAGTGTGCTGCTTATCTCTTAAATTGTTGTCCAACGAAGAGTGTCAAGTTCAAAACACTAGATGAAGCATGGAGTGGAAGGAAGCCGGAGGTTAGCCATCTAAGAATATTTGGTTGCATAGCATATGCTCATATTCCAGATCAAAAAAGGAAGAAGTTAGATGACAAAAGAGAAAAAAATGTATTTTTATTGGCTATGAGCATCGGAGCAAAGCCTACAGATTGTATAACCCTCTAACCAAGAAAGTAGTCATCTCAAGAGACATAGAGTTTGATGAAGCAGACTACTGGAAATGGAGTGATGAAGAAAGAAGAGTGGAAGGCTTATTCTTTAAGGATGACGTCGATTTAAGAGACCAAATAGTTGAAGTAGACAATGATCAAACTCCACCACCAAGTCCTAATCCAACAACTCATGCATCTACACCATCAAAAACAGGAAGTAGTAGCAGTAGCAGCAATTCAGGGGGAGTAACAGCAAAAATGAGAAGCTTAAGTGATATCTACGATGCTACAGATCCAGTACAAACTACACTTGATTATTCATTATTTTGTCTGGTAGCTGAATGTGATCCAGTGACATATGATAAAGCAGCTAAAGATGAAACATGGAAGAAAGCTATGAACGATGAAATCGCCGCAATTAAAAGGAATGACACGTGGGAGCTCACAACTATGCCTAAGGAGCACACAAGCCCATTGGAGTTAAGTGGGTATACAAGACAAAGACCAATAAAGAAGGAAAGGTGGAGAAGCACAAGGCAAGATTAATGGCTAAAGGCTACAAGCAAAAATACGGAATCGATTATGAAGAGGTTTTTGCACCAGTTGCAAGGATTGACACTATCAACCTTCTCACAGCAATTTCAGCACAAAACAAATGGAAGATATACCATATGGATGTGAAGTAAGCTTTCCTTAACGGCTACTTAGAAGAAGAAGTCTATATTGAACAGCCACTAGGATACGTAAAAAAAGGAGAAGAGGACAAAGTTTACCGGTTGAAGAAGGCACTGTATGGATTGAAGCAAGCTCCAAGAGCATGGAACACAAGAATAAATGAATACTTTCAGAAGAAAGGATTTGTGAAGAGTCCGTACGAGCATGTTTTATACACGAAAAGGAATGAAGATGGAGATATAATGATCGTATATCTGTATGTGGATGATACGATCTTCACAGGAAATAATCCAGGTATGTTTGTCAAATTTAAGAAAGCTATGACTAGAGAATTTGAAATGACCGATATTGGAGAGATGTCTTATTTCCTTGGAGTTGAGGTGGAACAAAGAGAGGAAGGAATATTTATGTCACAAAAGACATATGCACACAAGAGATATTGAGTAGGTTCACAATGAAAGATTGCAAGCCTATGTCAACATCGATAGAAGAAGGAACGAAGTTGACAGTTCATTCAACAAGAAAACCCATAAACCCAACACTATACAAAAGCTTGGTCGGAAGCATGAGGTATTTAACTTTCACTAGACTAGATATTAGGTACGCAATTGGTTTAATTAGCAGATATATGGAGCGGCCAAAGCAAGATCATTTCCGCGTAGCAAAGAGAATTTTGAGATACATCAAAGGAACTATCAATCATGGATTGTTCTATACACATTCTCAAAATTCAAAATTAATTGGCTATTCAGATAGTGATTATGGTGGAGACATAGATGATTAGAAGAGTACTTCAGGATACGCATTTCATATTGATTCGGCAATATTTTCTTGGTCGTCAAAAAACAACAAATAGTCGCTCTCTCATTATGTGAAGCTGAATACATAGCTGCTGCAACGTATACATGTCAAGCAATATGGCTAAAGAATATTTTGAAAGAGTTACATTATGAGCAAGAAGGTTCAATCACCATAAATGTAGACAACAAGTCAGCAATATCGCTAGCAAAGAATCCAGTCTCTCACAACCGAAGCAAACATATTGACACCAAATATCATTTTATTTGGGAGCAGATCAAGAATAAAGTTGTGAAGTTAATTTATTGTAGAACTGAAAAACAGTTAGCAAATATTTTTACGAAGTCCTTGAAGGTGGATACATTCAACAAGTTCAAACATATGATTGATATGAAAAATCGAGTTTAAGGGGGAGTGAAAGAATTCAAACTCAATTTTAATGTTCCTCTGTCTCCCATAAATTCACTATCAGATTTAATCCGATGAGACCATTAGCTGTCAAACAAATGATGCATGAGTTGTCATATGAAGCAAAGCGAATTGGCTTTTGTACTTACTCTCTTCCACCGCTAGGTAAATTGAAGAAAACTCATTATGAGGTGTCAAATGTACAAAGAAGCAAAGCAACGTGTTACAAGAGGAAGGATGCTGTCAATGAGTTGTCTATTAAATTGATATGTTGAAAAGTCAATAAAAGTGGCTATAGAAGAATGAAGAATTACAGGCTATACGGATGTAATTTCAATGAAGCAGCAAAATCACAAAATAGTCAACAAATGCAATAGACATGTTGGAAGCGGTGAAGAAAGTCGGCACTGTACAAGGCGGCAAATATAACCTATATATATGTGTGTGAGTGTTACAAAACAGATAGATGAAATCAAGAAAAAGGAGAGATAGAGAGATTAGAAAAAAAGGAAGAGTGCCGTAGCACTTTGAGTGAAAGAAAAATAAGAGATTTTGTCTGTGTGAAAAAGAGGTGTATTGTATTTGAAATTATAATAGAAACAGTGTTTTTCATCTTTCTATATCTTTAATTTCCAACAGAAACGTGGTGGTGATGGTGATCGACGATGGTGAGAGAGAGAGAGAGTGGAATGGTGGAAGGACGGTGGTGAGCTTCGCTGGCAGTGGTGACTGAATCTGGAACAAGGAGGTCGTGCCTCGTCTCTGTTCGCGGGGCTATCTGTTAGAGGTTGACGGAAGGAAAAGGTAACGGTGGTTAGGTTGTTGGCGTGGTCGCCGGCGACGGTGAATGAAGAGGCGAAGGTCACCGGCGACTTAGAGGAAAGTGATGAGAGGATGAAGGTCGCGTCTGGTCTCTCTTTCGACAGTGGTGAGCTTCGTCGGCAGTGGTGCGAGAGTGAAAGAGTGAAGAGCCAAGATGAAGGTGACGATAGCCAAGGTCGAAATTAAAGTCTCTGGCGGCGCTGGTGGTTCTGTACTTCTCTCTTCAGGTTGCCGGCAATAAGTTGTGGTGCTGAGGTTGTGGAGGTCGCCGGCGACTGAGAAGCGATGATGAAGATCGAAGGTGAAGGTCTTCTCCCAATCCGCGGCGTGCTGTGTATCGCGTCTCTGTCTCCTTTTTGTGCGTTTTTTCCCCCAGCTTTTGACCTAAAACCAAATGCCCCAAAACGCAGTGTTTTGCATATTGGTCCTTGTCTGACATTTCTCAATTTTAGGTCCTTCTCTAACATTAATTTGGGTCCTTCTGTGATATTAATTCTGGTCCTTTGTTGACATTTTTCAAATTTCTTTCAAAATTCCTATAATGCAAAATTAAACACAAGGTAATATCAAAAGTATAAGAAATCAGTTGCATGAACAATTAATAAATTATGACCATTTTGCCTCTAATTTCACTTAATTTAATACAAATGTTCATACCTCAAATTAATGGTTAATCATGCAATAATGTCCCAAAAATACATTAAGAATCCCAATTTTATTATGAAAAATCATATAAAAATATAGTTCGATTAGATTAATACTCACTTTCCAATTTTGCCCAATCATATTATATATCCCTCTAAAATAACATTCTCAATTCAATTAAACACATTTTTCAATAAGGGTAAAGTGGAAAAAAAATTATATTTTAGGATATATTAAACACCTTAACTATCATTTCTTATTTCTCGTAATATAGTTGAAGTACTTGATATTGTTTTCCAGATGAAGTACTCATTATATTCTCTCTCCTATGCTTTTTTCCTAGATAAGGGTATATTTGGGAAAAAAATTCTATTTTTGACGCGTTTATTAGTTTTAACTCATTTTAACCTCGAGTTTATTTTGCAAGATTAAAATATTGAGTAATTTAAATAATTATTTTAATATCTATAAATTATTTATCTATCTCAGTATATTTATAACCCAAGAGAGCACTAGGACTAACTTTGAAGTTAACATCACGTCAATATATATATAGCATCATTACATCAACTTTTCGGCTCATTGTACCAGTAATATTAATCAAACCGAACCCTTGTTTTTTTCGTATATTAATTATTTTTTATTATCTGTATAAAACCCCTTCAAGATACTTGCAATACCAACTCAAAAGCTAGGAATTTTATCTAGTATAATGGGTTTGGTGAACAGAAAGAAAAACCAGAAATTGGGTTCTAGGAAGTGTAAAAGACGTTTGAATTTTTTCCCAAATAAAAAACCAGAGCTTGACTAGCATTAGGCTATTAGCTATAGATCAATATTCATAAACAAGGTAAAACCAAGAAGTTTTAGTTCTAGTAAAAAGGGTCACAACACTTAAAATTAATGTATATTGAATATAAATTTATGTGAATGCAGAAGATACTTTTAAAAGAACTATCTCAGTTGGGTTTCATCGTGCTCAAATTTAATAGATATTATATATGTATTATATATATAGACACACATATATGACTAACCTTGGTTTCAAAAGGCAAAATATCCATCAAAGACGGATTTTGTCCAAATCTGTAATCCAAACAAATAGTTCAAGTGATTAATGTAATAAAAAAAAAAGGGTTAAAGGTCATTTTTGCTACGGAAGTATTGCTAAGGGAGCGCCCAGCACCCGAAAGTTTTTTGGGTATTAAATTTGCCCCGGAAGTATGAAAAAGGTACCAAATTTGTCCCGGAAGTATGAAAAAGGTACCAAATTTACCCATTCGTTAATTTTGACCGTTAAGATTGACTAATTGTCCACATGGCATGCCACCTCATGACACGTGGCATGTCACCTTATCAACAAATAAGAGTTAAGTATCATTTTTGCCCCGGAAGTTTTCAATGAGAGCAATTTGCCCTGGAAGTTTTTACTAAGGAGCAATTTTACCCGGAAGTTTACAAAATGTGTCAATTTTGCCCCTCTAAATCAGTCAAAGAGCACACATGTTATGCCTTGAAAAAGTCGAACTTGAAGTCAGAGAAGGAGATCCTTGAGATATTGAGCTCAAGGCAGCCAGAATTTGTGAAGCCGAATTGGTCACAGGAAGCACCACTTATGATCTAAGCAAATGATCAGTCTATACAAACCAAGGTTCTTAAAGCCAGACCGGTCGTTGAACCGGTCAAGGTATTGGATCAAGGGTCAGTGGGTCAAACCAGAGTTAAACCGGGGCAAACCGGTGAGAATAAAAATTTCATGTTATTTATATAAAATCATTAAAAAAAATCTTTTTTTTTAATACCACCCTCCGATAAAAAAATATGTCTCACTGCACTCATATACCCATTAAATAATGAGTTAAAGTATGTTGGGTACCTCTTGAGGAAAAAAAAAAAAGGTATGTTGGTTTCCAATCTGAACTGGCTGGTCCAGTCCGGTTTTCAAAACATTGATACAAACATAAGTGATGCTTCTTTGAGCTAACATCTCAAGGATTTCCTTATCTGACTCCAAGTTCCACCTTTTCAAGGCATGACATGTGTGGTCTTTGACTGATTTAATAGTCAAATTTAATATTGGGAAAAAGAATGGCAAAATTGCTATTTTTGTAAACTTCCGGGGCAAAATTGCTCCTCAATGAAAACTTCTGGGGCAAAATGGCTCCTTAATGAAAACTTCTAGGGCAAAAATGATACTTTTGATTGATGAGGTGGCATGTCACCTCACATTTTAACGATCTACCTGGACTTCCGTCACTTTTGGGTAAATTTGATACTTTTTCAATACTTTTGGGGCAAATTTAGTACCCCAAAAAACTTCTGGGTACTGGACGATCCCTTAGCAATACTTCCGTGGCAAAAATGACCTTTGACCCTAAAAAAAAACTTCAATCATTCATATTTCAATATATCAAGTTTTAAGGTAAAATTATAATATCTCTTGCCTTGATATTGTCCTCTTCAATGTCAATCACCTCTCACAATTTTAAAACTTGCCAAGAGAGGAGGTAACAAGATCCTTATAATGTGCATTTAATGTGGGACATCATACCTTACCTCCTTAGGAGCCAAACTCCTCAATGGCACTTCAACTCACATTGACTCGAGCCTAACTCTGATACTATTTGTAATATCTTAGTGCTTCATTCTCGATGTTGTCTGCTTTGGGCCTTGTTACCCCTCATGGTTTTAAAAACATGTTAAGAGGAGAGAGGTATTCAAACAACATATACATAATTTTTGAATTATAATTTTTTCCTTAAAAAAATATAATTGATAAGAAAAACATAAAATTTATTATATTGTCCAATTACCAAATTTGAAATATTCATGTTTAAAGAGAGAAAGATATAGCGAGATTTGAGCATATGTGGATCAACCAAACATGTGGGGTTTACTAAATTTTTTCTCCCCCGCTCACTTTATAACTGAATTATTCTATATTTAATATTGCAAGAAATAATGCACACTCGGACATGTTTATGCATGTTTTTGGTTATATGATGTTGATTCAAAGAATGTGAAGTTGACAGACGACAGAGAAAATCTATTGGAAAGACAAGCAAAGATATATATAGATTAGCAGACATATATAATTAATGGTGGCTGAAGCATCGCTCTCCGACGTTCCCTGTCAAAACAAATAAAATATTGAAGACATCAAATTACAAATCAGTTAAAAGTAATGATAACACTCTTGCAAGTTACATCTCATAAATTAATTAATTATTAGCCAATAATTAACTAATATCCTTAATTCGACCAATATGCTATGTGGACCACACGCTTTGGCCTTGCCGCCTACTTCACTGTCTTTATTGGTATCACATGGTGGATGAGCGAAAAGCCCCTCACATCAACATACAGATATATATGTTTGTATATTTATGAAACGGTAGGGATTTTGATGTTGGATAAAGATGAATCTTGCTTGCTGTTGTTGTAGCCGTAGATGATTGTTTGCACTTAAGAAATTAATATCACAAGATAGAGTGGATGATCTTGCTTTCTTTGTTTTTGTTGTTGTTGTTGTTGTGTTAAGCATAAGTATCCTCCTATTAGAGGTAATTTTATTTGAGACACTATTTGGTACTAAATATACACATCTTTCCTAGCGGGGATTTGAACCTTGGTTCGTCACGTTGTGAGAGGCTAGCCTCTTCTTTTACACCTAACCCATATTGGTAGAATATATTTTTTCCGCACATTTTTTCCTCTCTTACCTTTTTGTTAATTACTATAGTTTTTTATGGTTTAATTGAACCAAAAATGAAAATTTTAGTCGTTGTGTTTCTGTGTTCTAAGAATATAATTTAAGCAGGCAGACTATTATATTACTGAAATCAATCATCTTTATGCATATTAGTTAATTATGATTGCATATGCAGAAAGAAAGAAACGAAAAAGAACGTATAATTGAACATATTAAATGTCTTTGGTCTCTTTCGTTTTTCCTTTTTCTGTCTTTGCCTTGTCCACTAGAATGAAAGTTATTATTATTTCTATTAAAGAATGTAATCCCGAAATCTTTTGAATAACAATATAGCCAAATAGTGTCTGTGGGCGATGTTTGTGTGTGTGTATATGTTATGCGTGAAAAAAATTCCTGAACGCATACAAAGCTATAAGAATTTAAAATGTAAGCTTTACAAGTTTGACCATTAGACAAATTGCAGAAAATTTGAAAGCTTATATTGACTGTACCTGAATCTTTCATGTTTCCCAAAAGTTTTTAGCCTTCTCGTCAGAGCGAAACACGATATGCTGTGAAAAAAGTCACCACTTAATTAGCTCCCAAGCATAAAATGATTTGAGGAAGAAAATAAATATTTTTACTTTTGATATTTGATAAGGTCGAAGAAGAAAGAAAAGAAAAAAAAAGTAAAAGTTGAAACCACTACTAGTGCAAAAAAGGGCTTTAAGACCGCCTCATTTAGACCGGAGTAGTGACGCCCGGTCTTAAAGGAATGACCAGTAGCAGTTATGTAAATATAAAGAACTTCTTGGACTGAATCATTTTTTCATAGGTCTTAAATATATTATTCAGACCAGACCAAAAAACAACCGGTTTTTTAAATGTTATTAAGAAAATTGAAATATCAATTACTTTATCCACAAATCTCATACAATCTGACTAATATTTTCTGTGGTCCAAAAATAATAAGGAAAAATTTAAATATTAAGGTATTAACATTTTAAGACCGAACATAATTAATAGCCAGTCTTAACAGTTATTCTTTTAAGACCGAACATAAAATACGGCCGGTACAAAATATAGAAAACAATTAAATAAGAAATTAATTAATTTTAAGAACTAATTTATATATGAACTGGTCTTAAAGGTTAAAGTTTAACACTAGGTATTAATTTGTCCAGTCTTAAAGTTAAATATTTTAAGACCGGACTTAAATTTTGGCCGGTACAACAATATTGAAAAAAAAAAATCAAACAAATAATTAATTAGTTTCGTTTAATTAGTAAAATATTTGTCTAAACTTTTAGGACCGTATGTTTGTTAAACATGCGGCCTTAAAAATTTCGAGACTTTTAGGACCGTATATATGAATTTTCCGCTCCTAAAAATCCTAAATTTAAAAAAGACTTAAACTTTCGGACTGTGTAGTTGTAAATATCCGGTCTTAATAGTCTTAAATCATTAATTCAAGACAATCGAGGTTCTGGCGTTCTCCTCAAGCTAGGACCTTCGATGTCGTCATTTTTACCTCTCCTAATGTTGAGCAGCATTATCAGTCTGCCTTTTCTTTGTCTTTTTTCTTTGTCGGAAAAAGAATGAAGATAATGAAAAGGACACTGAAAATATTCAAATCAGAGCGAGATAAAACTAACGACGACAATGGTCCAACCTTGAGAAGAATTGTCACTCTGTTTGTTCTTATACGAATATGGTAGACAATGTTTTTTTTTAAAAAAAATGTTCTTAACTGTATTCTAGGAATTTTTAATGTTGATCACATAAGAACAATGTTTTGGTTGTTTCCTTTTTTTTTTTCCGGAAAGAAAAAGAACAGAATGAAAAGGACAAGACGATCGATATCGTTTCTTTGCCTTCAGGAGATGCATCAAGGCGAAGAGATGCTATGATCTTTGACGTTAACTTGCGATGAGAAATAGAAAAACATATAGAAATTGTAATAAAAATTTTATTTATTATATTTTTTTACATAAAAAAATAAAATAAAATTATCTAATCCTCCCCATCATTGTCAAAAGGGAGGGAGTCGTCGGAGAGGTCAGACATGTTGTCATCAGAAAGACGGTACTCAACGTTTTGGGCGTCAAGTACCGCCGTCACCTTGTTGCTGACGGCGTGATAGACCTGAAACAGTTGGCCCAAGCGTCAGTCTATATGATCGATGCGTGCCAGGAGGTGCTGCATCATCTGGTAGAATGACGGGTTCAGAGGCAGCGGAGGAGGGTACGGATTGTGAAGACCGGTAGGAAGACGAAAAGGAGGACCTGGTGGTGGTGGAGCAGCCATTACGGTGGTGGAAGTTGTAGAAGTGATGGAGAAAAATATGAAGAAAGTAAAGTAACAACGGGTTCACTACTACAAAATATAGATACTACTACCTTAAAAGACGTCCTTTTTTTAAAAAAAATGAAGTAAAAAGTAAATGCAGTGGCATTGTTGTAATTATTTACTTAATTTTAAGACTTTAGACAACTTAAATATGCCTAAATTTTTTTTTTTTGACATCCTAAATATATTTTAGGACGCTTAAAATGTAGTATTTGGCGCAGGAAAATTTTTTGGCGCCCTAAAAATATTTCAGGACGCCAAAATCAGCATTTTTGGCGCAATTTAGAAATTTTGGGAAAATTTTTGGCGCCAATAATTTTTTTTTGACGTCCTAAAATAAGATGCAGGAAGTCATAGTTGACATTTTTGGCGTTCTGAATTATGTTCCGGACGTCCAAAAAAATTTTTGGGCGTCCTGAAATATATTCAAGATGCCAATTTTTTTTTTAAAAAAACTTGATATAAATATCACTGCTATTTCCTAATTTTTGGTCGTCCTGAAATACATTCAGGACGTCAAAAAAAAAATAAATAATAAATAAATTGGACGTCCTGAAATACATTTCAGGACGACAAAAAAAACTGATATGAATTCCTCCATCTCGTCCCAATCCTTAAATGTCACTTTTTTTAACTTCCTCCTCTACACTCTCTCAAGCTCTCCACCCCTTTCCTCCTCTACCCACATCTAATCTCTTCTCTCTCATACTAGTCACCACACACACACACACGCCTGCCTTGAGACTTGAGAGCACTGCGCCTAATCTCTTCTCTTCGTCACCACACACACACGCCAAGACCTGAGAGCACTACACCTATGCATCTCTTCTCACATCTCATCTCTTCTGTCTCTTAGACACACACAAATGCCCGTCTTGGAGGAGCTTGACTAGAGAAGAGAAGCTGGCCTCCATCATTGCTGGCGATATGAGTAAGGAAGTTCCAAATCTGTTTTGTTTTTACCATTTGTGCCTCTGATATGTTTTTCCCCCCCATTCTTGCCTCTAATATGTTTTGATTTGTGATTTGTTTGGTCGTCCGCTTAGTAAATGACCAAATAAATTGTTTTCGTAATAAAATCATTTCTTTGATTCTTAGTTCTTACGCGGTGGTGCAGAGGGCTACGTTAGCTTTGGCCATGGCTTCCAACGCTGTGTCAACGACTTCAATGTTGGAAGAGGAGCTCACTCTGACAGTGCAGTGGAGCCGTAAGGAGTACACCATTCGAGTTTGCGGCAACGACACTGTCGGCGAATTGAAGCGCCGAATCTGTGAGCTCACCAATGTTTCACCCAATCGCCAGATGCTTTTGTACCTTAAAGTCGGTTCTAATCTCGTCGTAAAAAAAACCCCCAATAAGGCGTCCTGAATTTTTTGTAGGGCGCCAAAAGTCAAATTTTTTTACTTCTCCCTCCAAGACGTCCCTCTAAAAAAGGACGTTAAATAGACTTTATTTAGGACGTTTTTTGAGTTTTTTGTAGTAGTGGTTTAAATAGAGAACCCATCCTGAACAATGTGAAATGCCGGAAACTTTAATAAAGAGTCGCATAGTTCCTTAGAATACAAGGAGACACCTAGTTGGGAAGTTTATCTGGAAGCCGAAGAGACTTTGAATCTATTCATTGAACAGGGTGTAAGGATATCCATTCTTAAAAGTATTTTAGGATTGGATATGTATAAAAGGTAGATCATAAAAGTATTTTAGAACCAGTTATGTATAAAAGGTAGATCTTAAAAGTATTTTTAAGACCGGATATGTATAAAAGGTAGATCTTAAAATTAATTGATTTCAAAAAAGACTTATTAACTCCTCACACTACCTCTCTGTCCTTATTAACTCCTCACTGCCTCCTAACTCCTCACTAGTAATTAAAGAAGCTTATTAATTCTCTAGTTTTCCTTTATTTTATTCATTCAATTGCTGCTGCGCTCGCCAGAGCCAATCCTCTTTTTTTTTTTTTTTGCGGTTTGGTTAATAAATAGACCGTTAGGACCGGGTACATTATAAGTAACTGGTCTAAAACGTATTTAACTTTTAGGATCAGATGTTTTATAAATTTCCGATCTAAACATTATTAATAATTTAGGACCAGAGTCTTCTAAATCTCCAAGCTTAAAAATTAAATTAATAAAATTCTTATCTTTAGGATCAGATACGTTATAAATAATCGGTCTTAATAAAATCCAAAATACTAAAAGATGTCTCTGTCGCCCGTAAAATTAAATTTCCCTCTTTGAACTTCTCTTGTCGCGCCAAAAGTGATTACTCAGGTTCTGTCTCCAGCGTTTGTGTGTTGCTTTGTCGCTGCTTTGCGTCACTCTCTCGATAATCACTTTCTGGTTCCTTAGTTAAACGTCTATAGACCAAGCTGTAAGAGGTGTTTCGGTTATATAACTTTATGATTTTCCTGCTTATCACCTTCTGGTTCCTTAGTTTAACGAAATCGATGAAATGTTCTTGTGGGTTTCTCTGTTGTTAATGAATATTGTATTTTGTAGATTATATTTGCACTTTAAACCAACCCAACTGACCAACAAGTGTTTTTAAGTTACTCTTGTTGTTTGCAACATTAACGTTAGTGGCCGGAGAAGAAAGACTCAGCAAACACATTTGAATTAATATGCTACAAGTCAGTCCACAAGACCTTCATGCGATGCATTTAATTTCCTCGTCATACATTTATTTTGCTTCTTGGATTCACTGTGATACATTTATAACCAAAAGTGATTCTTCGTTATGTATTTAATGAGCAAGTTCCTTCGTAAAACAAAAAATAAAAATAAAAGACCTAACCGACATTGAGCATAAATATGCATTTTGAGTTGGCTTATTTTATATTCAAGTTTCAAGGACACATGTCATGCTGACTCAAAAGTGTGGAATTGAGGTAACCTTGGTTACAGGACACATGTCATGTTGACTTAAAAGCTATGTCATGATTATGGGACACGTGTCATGCTGACTCAAGAGCTATGTCATGATTACGGGATACGTGTCATGCTGACTCAAAAGCTATGTCATAATGAGAGGATACGTGTCACATTTCCATTTAACTAATAAAAGTAACTTTTGACTTGTCATGATGGCGGACACGTGTCATGCTTCTATTGGACCAAAAAAGTATATCATAATGAGACGACACGTGTCATGTTTCTATTATGCCAACACAAAAATAGCTTTTTCACTTATCATGATGAGTCAACATGTGTCACGTTCTTATTGCACCAACACAAAAGCATGTTATCATGAGTCATCATGACTTACTTTATTAAAGTTACTTTATCAGTGTTTGGTCGGGATTCTGCTCGGGTTTCACTAAAAAAGCACAGGGCATACCCGACTGCCCTGAAAATTCTGTATTCCTACTTATACCGGTATATTTCACTCAATTAATTGTCCTATACCTTAGGACATAGTTAGGTGGCATCTTTCCAATCAAATTTATACCGTATAGATCTTCTGTGCCTCTTTTTCACTGGCACTTTAATATCCCGGCTTATACATACTAAGTCTATTAACCTGTATAATCGAGTTACTTAGTCCCCCGAGAGACTTCCCACTACTAGAAAATGTCATATTTGCGACGGAATTTGTGAGGGAAAAAATTTTCCCTCGCAAAAATGTGACTTTTGCGAGGGAAAAAAATTTCCCTCGTAAATCGGCCATTTTTTACGAGGGAAAATTTGGTCCCTCGCAAAATGGGGGATTTTTGCGAGGGAAAATATTTTCCCTCGCAAAAAGTGGCCAATTTGCGAGGGAAGTTTTGTTTCCCTCGCAAGATTTGAGGGAAAAATGTCGCCAACTTCCCTCCACTTTGCGAGGGAAAGATGTTTCCCTCGCAAAATGGGGGATTTTGCGAGGGAAATTTTTTTCCCTCGCAAAATAGGGGATTTTGTGAGGGAAATTTTTTTCCCTCGCAAAATTTGGGGGGGGGGGGAAATCCCACCAATTTCCCTCCATTTTGCGAGGGAAACATCTTTCCCTCGCAAAATGGTCAATTTTTGCGAGGGAAAATTTTTCCCCTCACAAAAAGTGGCCATTTTGCGAGGAAAATTTTATTCACTCGCAAAAGTGATCATTTTGCGAGGGAAATTTTGTTCCCTCGCAATGTTTTTTTTTGTAAAATTATCTCTACAAAGTGGGCAATTAAACCAACAAAATTCACCTCTGACCTCCATTCGACCCTTCAGCGTCTCTCACTCTCACGGCCGCACTCCTCCTCCTCCTCCTCGATCTGAACTTTCAAGTTCTCAATCTGCCGGCCACCACACTCACAGCTCTCAGCTTGTCGGCTCTCGTTCTCACCGTCCACGTACTGTCACCCACTCCGGCCACTCGCGATTCGCGAATCCGATCTGCCATCCGCCATCGAAGCAACCTCAGTCCCCACCACTCCGCCGTTGAATCTACCTCCGTCTCCGCCACTCTTACCCAAGGTGTCGAGGATCACTTCCCTTTTGGCCTTTCGATCTACTCCAACAAACTACAAATCCAGAGCATTCTCAGGTTATTTTCTCTCAAATCAACGAATCTTTGTTTGTTTTTTTCAAGCTACGAATTTATTTTGCCCAAGCTGTGATTCTATTGCAAATGACTCTAAGTTGAAGGGAGCATATGCATCCCTAAAAAAACAAAGAAAAAAACCTGATTAGTAACGCTGGTCAATGTGGTTTGGTTTTGCGATTTTAGGGTTTGGTTTGGTGCTAACTGTTTCTGGCAATGCCGAAGGTGAGTGATGACTTTTGAATCTGAATATTCTCTTTGAGGGGTTTTTAAATTGCTTCAGAAATATCTTGTTACCAATGAATTGATGCTTTAATGTGCTTGTTACCAACGTTTCTGCTTAATTTTGGTTTGTTCATCTAATTATTCACCCTTGTCAGCTGTATTGTTTCTGGGTCTAGGTCATGAATTTCAGCTTCTGAGTAAATATTTTATAGACCAGGGAATACTGATTAGGCTTTCATCTTGGGACTGTCCTTTTGTAATATTTCAGCTTGTGCTCTGTACTTAGATTGGGTGTTTCCTTAATCACAAAGGTGGCAAGTTTACTTTTAAATTTCTTCTCACTTTTACTGTTGGTTTAGTATTTGGCGCCAGAGGGTCTCGTTGATTCTAAGGATGTTTTTCACTTATCTCTAAAATGGGTGATGCACTAAATGCATGGAAGATGAACTTGGCTGATCCTAACAATGTTCTCTAAAGTTGGGATCCTGCACTTGTAAATCCCTGTACTAGGGACTTATTAAATTGTGTTTGAATTTAAGTTGGGATTTTGTTGCGAATGACTCAAAAGTCATAAATATTTTTGTGTTGTTTTGTTTGAATTTTGTGATAAAGGAGATGATATAACTAGGGACTTATTATATTGTGGGTAACTATAGAAATGAATCAGAGGACTAAGCTTTCGGCTTTCTGTCCTTTTATTTTTTTTTTCCCTGTTCCTCCAGGCCAATCCTGCAAATGCAGTGGGCGAAGTAGTTGATATTGTAATAATAAAAATCATAAATATCATTAAACAAGGGAATCTGAACAAGTGTGGGTTGCGTTCATTTATAAGGGTTTGAAATGAAGGCATGGATATTAATACTTAGTGGAACACTTGATGTATTAATCAGTATATTGCTTCTTCTTTTTATTCTTTTGATAAACTAGGATTATATTAATTCAAATATACTTGCATGTGAATGTGACTACTTCTCATAAAAATCCCCTGCTGTTATGTTATTGCCTCAGCCCTCAGGTTTAGTATATGTAATATAAGTATATTAACAATGACTTTGGTTTCTTTGGCATATTATCTCAGGCTTGCAGAATTTTAATAAAGACAGCATTGCTTCTGTAGTAACTGCTGCTGACAAGGTTTAATTTTCTCCAGCTCCCTATTTTTATTCTTTCTTCAGCTTTGTAAATAACCAAAAAAGAGAAAATAGTTGGTGCCTAATCTTTCTTCTGAAACAAAATCAGGTAGAGAAACTTGATCAGAGTTCACAGGATATATTTAAATCATTAAGTGACTTGTCTCTGTTAGAAAGGATGTGATTTAGGGAGACATGTGATTTTAATGGTGGTATGATTAGTGTTTTCAAGTGTATCTAATGACCTAAACAGTTCTGCCATTTCTGATAAAGGATATCTGTTGTCTTGGTAAATTTTTTTGCTAAATTTGGGGAAATCCACACGATACTAACAATGTTTTAGTCTAAAATCATTGCTATCTTGTCTGAAATGTATTCTCTTTTCCTGGAGTACATTAATAGGCTTACTTAAGTATGTTTCTATGAAGGGTTTGCAGTCTTTTTCCTTTTGCTTCACCTCATGATCAGATTGGATGACTTGATGGATTTGCAAGGCAGATTAAATGATGAGATAAAAATGTTGTGCCAAAGGCCAATTCACATACAAGTGAATTTTGAAAACTATTTATTGAGAATCAATTTGTTGTTCCTAGCTTATAGTTTTATTAAATTTTGAATTAGCTAGGTCCATCTATTCAAAAATAATATTCTTTACCGGGAGGTATACTATACAATAATGGTTTTTTCTAAAATAAAATAAAATAAAAAATCTCCCATCATCACTTCTTTGCTGCTCATGGTTATCGGCTTTGTGGGAATATCTCTGTATCCTTCTCGATCTGGTAGATGTACCAAAGGGAACTTCTCACATCCATATATGCCATCATCATGTGATATCCGCAAATCAATTTAGAAGTGAAGGTGAAGGAGCAATGAGAGATGATTACTGAGATGCAGTCACTTCTCCAGTCGATATTGAAGAACAAGGGTACGAGGTCGCCTCCTAGTGGTGATGATGATACCGGTGGTGATCCTGACTAGACTGCTGCAGTTTAGACTTTTTCTTAGTTTATTTTGGTCGGACAAAAATTATAATTTGTAATATTCTATTTTTGCTATGTAAACTCTTACGATTGTTACAATTTATATTTATGATATATAAGTCTTTTTATTTTCTAATTTTTAATATATTTTTATTTAATAATTTTATTTTTAATAATTTTTTATTTTTTTTAAAAAAATTAATTGGAATTTGCGAAGGAAATTGTTTCTGTTGCAAACTTTGAACACTTTGCGAGGGAAAATGCTTCCCTCGCAAATTTCAAAAATTTTGCGAGGGAAGACTCATCCCTCGCAAAATTTTGAAATTTTGCGAGGGCAAATTGTTCCCTCGCAAAATTCAGGATTTGAGAGGGAAAAATGTTCCGCCGCAAAATTCTGAATTTGCGAGGGAAAGGGACATTTTTGCAACGGAAAATTGGTTTGCGAGAGCGATTTTTGCGACGGAAATTTTTCCGTAGCAAATTCCGCCGCAAATTAATTTTGCGACGGAAAATGCCTGTTTTGCGAGGGAATTTTTCCACCGCAAAAAACAGTTTTTTTTTTTTTTTTTGTGAATATTGTCCTATCCCTCAACATTCTTGAACTCTGCTCGAATTGGGTTTAGTCGCCTACCTTTTATAGGCTTATTCCCAAGTCTCTATGCCCAAAATTCAAGATATTACAGCAGTCGTCTTCTTAATCGATCTTGCTCCTTTGCTTGTGCATTCGAGTTTGACAAACCCAATGGAGGACCCGTGCGACCCAAGAACGAAGCCAAATCCATAGACCGTTTGGTTCGATCAGATCACGATCCTAATCAACGGCTACTCCGAGTCCTGTATTCCTCTTCTCCAAAGAATCTCCTCCACATACTCTGTATCAGTGGGTCGTTCATGCCGGCGGAGGAGAAAGAAAGGGAGGGAGGTAGTGGGAGAGAGGAAGGGGTAAAATGGTTTATTTTATCCTTCAAATCTCTGCCGTTGGATGAGATTATAATTTAATCACTACAAAAAAATCAGTTTTTTGCGGCGGAATTTTTTCCTCGCAAAAGAGCAAATTTCCGTCGCAAAACTGATTTGCGGCGGAATTTGCGACGGAAAAAATTCCGTCGCAAAAATCGCCCACGCAAACCAATTTTCCGTCGCAAAAATGAATATTTCCGTCGCAAAATTTGGATTTAGTGACGGAACCATTTTCCCTCGCAAATATTAAAATTTGCGAGGGACATATGAATCCCTCGCAAAATTTTGTATTTTGCGAGGGAATAAGTTCCCTCGCAAAATCTCGAGATTTTGTGAGGGAACAATATCCCTCGCAAATTTGAAATTTTTGCGAGGGAACTAGTCCCTCGTAAATTTCAAATCTTGCGAGGGAATCCAATTCCCTCGCAAAGTTTTGGATTTTGCGAGGGATCCTTGTCCCTCGCAAAATGTTTCAATTTTGCGAGGGAAGATATTTCCCTCGCAAATCTCAATTAATTTTTTAAAAAAATAAAATGATTTTAAAAATTTAATTAATTTCATAAAAAATATTAAAAATTATAAAATAAAAAGACTTATATATGATAAAAAGATATTGTAACAAGCATCAAAGTTTACATAAAAATAACAAAATATTACAAAGTATAATGTTTCAACAAAAATAAACTAAAAAAAAGTCTAAACTGCAGCAGTCTAGGCAGGATCACCATCGATATCGCCATCACCATCAGGAGGCGGCCCCGTACCCTTGTCCTTCATAAGGGAGTGGAGAAGTTCCCGCAACTCTAAAATCATCTTTCCTTGCTCATTCATCTACGCTTCTTGCTCCTGTAAATCAGAATCAGGACAAGCTTTAAACACAAAAACATCAATTTAAAACACCTATAAATCAGAATCAGGACAAGCTTTAATCAGGACAAGCTTAAAACACCTATAAATCCAAATTCGAAATCAAAATCAAAACCCCTAACAGAAAGTAAACTATAGTCCAACACTATAATACTGATACAATTCAAAAATTAAAGCAGATGCCAATTATGAATATGATGTCTATGGTCTATAGACCTTGCCCACTTGTGATAAAGTCTACTAGATTAAATTATTCAAATCATCTTTGAAATGTCTTTTCTAAGTTAAATCATTCAATTGAAACCTTGATACTAGCGGCAACAACACTTTTCTGCACATACAACTTTATAGTTTTTAATTCATTGAACAACATTAAAGGTGGACAGTTCATTCAAGAACACAAATTTAAACATGGCAAAAGAAGGCAGACAATGGAGCAGCAACAACAAAGAGTATATATGATATGACGGAACATAACATCATTCTGATCTTGCTATGCATGCTCACTCCGGGCAACAAAAGACAAAGATCTTACAATAACCATATTCTGCCCAGGCACACAAAGGGACCTTGAAACCTTGATACCAGCGGCAACAGCACCTTTCTGCACAAATTTAAAAAGAATCCTAAGGTTTTCAGAACCCACCAGAAATCTAATTCACAACAAGAACACATCAAAGAACCTAGAAGTCTAATTCACAACAAGAATTTAAATGACCAAAAGATGTAGCAATACAAAGAAAAATATCCCAATTGGTGTTCCTGGAGGATATTCCTCTCTCGGATACTTGTTTTGGAGATTAGTGACACCATATTATAAATCTAAAACACCATCGAAGACCCCTGGCTGTGTCTGTATCTCATAAACCCTCTTCCCACAATCGGTGTTCCTCCAGACATTGCAATACATAACCACAACCACACAATGAACAATAAAATAAGAACCACCAAAGCCTAATAATACTGTCACAAAATAAGGGATTTGTGATTGCTAATTTCACATTACGAGCTAATCCCAACTAATCAACTAAACCCAGGAAAGCATCACAGAGGATAGCAAGACAGAAATTTTCTTTGGTTTCCCGAATTCAATTAAATCAGTGAAACCCATAGGCTTGTTGGGCGTGCAAATGATATAATTCCAAAAACCATTCTTAAGAAGAAAAAGAAGAAGCAACCAGAATTATTCAAATCTCGAACAAGTAAATTATAAAAAAAATTTATAATGTTCAGATGCCACATCCAAATTATAAAGACCAATCTTCGTACCTTCAACCTCACCATGAGTGGATGCTACATGCCCAAAATTAGTTCCATTGGAAATGGCACTTAAATCATCTACTTCTCTGAGGTCTACACTGCAACTGTCAGATTGTGTATTCATTCCTAGATTCCTGGAGTGACACAAGACTTAAGGTGATTATGGAGATGTGTTTCAAAGAATTCTCATTTTATAAACCAAAGCAGAAAAGAAGAAAATATTTAAAGATTTATCCCTCACCCATGAACCATTATGTTTTACCTGGAAGGGAGGAAACCGCCTGAAAAATTAATCCTGATTCAGTGCATCCATAGTTGCACCTGCACCAAATTAATTGACTGGGTCAGAGAAAACTAAAAGAAAAAGAATCTCAGGATATAAATATGTATGGCTAGAATCCGGAAGGAAACAAGAGACACTATGGTATACGCATTTCAGAAGCTTGGAGTTGAATTTTCCAAAAGCCTAAACCAACAGCAACACGGTTCAAACATGGCTTCTATTAAACAGAAAGAAACAATGCAGCATCATGTAATGCAAACTTGAGCTGAAATTGCATACGTCTAATCCTAAAACCCATAATCCATGTGAACAATCAAAAATTGAATAAAGCTTCTCGTCATTTGGAGGTCTCAAGTGTTTAAATGCAGAAAGAAGAACACCGAGGAGAAGAAAAGAAAATCGAGAAAATGAAACTAAAAAGAAGGGGAAAATCATGAATGTGAGGACTTACCAGACCAGGATAATTGCATGCTGATGACGATGCAGCTTAACATTAGCACTGACTCAAACTGGGGACTCAGAGGAAAACGACCACTGCAAAAAAGGAATTCCCGCATACAGTCTGTTTGGGGAGGAGGAAGAAGGAGAGAAACATCAAGATTGGTCTTTATAACAAGCATACACAATCTGAGAATCAGGGCAGTCACACTCACTGAGAATTGACAAAACAAGTAGAAAATTGACACAACGTTCAGATGTTGCAGATGCCATTTTTCAACAATGATAACAAGAATAAGATATCTTAGGTCCAAACCGAAACAGATGGCACACTTGATCGTTCAGATGTGCGTATCGACATACAGGAAGAAATAACTAGAAGAAACTTAAACACAAACAAATCGAAGATTGGAGATCTGCTAACGAGAAACAAATACTTACCAAAGCGAGATCCTGAGAGGTGCACCGCCGTTGAGAATAAGCCTAAGATCCTGAGAGGTCCGACGGTGAAGGTCTAAGGTCGAGATCTGGAAATTAGGGTTTTCTTTTGCAAAGGCACAGAGAATCGGGATCGAGGGAGGAGATGAGCAACTGTAATTGAATGGTTTCTTTTTCAATTAATTAGTGGCTTATTTGCGAGGGAACATAAATTCCCTCGCAAAATGTAAGGATTTTTGCGAGGGAATTTATGTTCCCTCGCAAAAAGGCCACCATTTTGCGAGGGATAAATCTTTCCCTCGCAAAATGTGGCATTTTGTGAGGGAATTATAGTTCCATCGCAAAATTGGGGGAAATATGTTGGGCCTTTTTTTTTCTGAAATTTGCGACGGATCAAAAAATCCCTCCCAAAATTTGCCCATTTTGCGAGGGAATATTTCTTCCCTCGTAAAATTGAGAAAAAAATGGGGGGAAATTTCCCCCCATTTTTTTCGCAATTTTGCGAGGGATCAGGTGTTCCCTCGCAAATTCCACATTTTGCGAGGGAACTCTTTTTCCCTCGCAAAATAGGAAAAAAAATGGTGGGAAATTTCCCCCCAAATTTTCGCAATGGGGGGATTTTGCGAGGGAATGGAAATTCCCTCGCAAAATGCCTACAATTTTGCGAGGGAATGCTTGTTCCCTCACAAAATGTTTGCCATTTTGCGAGGGAATATTTCTTCCCTCGCAAAATAGCGAAAAATTTGGGGGGGGGGGGAATTTCCCCCCATTTTTTTCGCAATTTTGCGAGGGACCAGATGTTCCCTCGCAAATTCCACATTTTGCGAGGGAACTCTTTTTCCCTCGCAAAATAGGGAAAAAAAATGGAGGGAAATTTCCCCCCAAATTTTCGCAATGGGGGAATTTTGCGAGGGAATAATGCCTACAATTTTGCAAGGGAATGCCTGTTCCCTCGCAAAATGCAACATTTTGCGAGGGAATGTCTCGTCCCTCGCAAAATTCCTTTCAATTTGCGAGGGATAATGATTTCCCTCGCAAAAATTAGCTTTTTGCGAGGGAAATAAATGTCCCTCGCAAATGTCCCAATATTTGCGATGGAATTTTTTCCCTCGCAAAATTCCGTCGCAAATATGTGTTTTTCTTGTAGTGAATAATATTAAGAGGGGTAGGTAAAGGTAAGCAAAATAAGGATAGACAAAATAATACAAACACACACACATATATATAAAACCATAGCTTGATTCCTTAGTATTGAAAAGCAAGTTTATAATGGGGCCGGGGCATAAGGCACACGTACGCGTGCTAATGTAAAAAGAATATGAATTAAATAAGCTAGATAAATGTTCTGATGGACAGTTATTCTGCAAGAATATATATTTCCGACGAGGAAGAAAAAAACAGGATGAAAAGAAATATAAAATGGATGCTTCATAAAAGTGATTCCTTGGATGAAGAGCATGCAACTTTGAAATTCTGTTCCCACGAGACAGTGGGAATTGGATTATATAATGTAGTGGTTCAATTATAAAGCAAGAAAATGAAGTATCACATTGATAGGTCACCAAAGTTTGAAAGCCACACACACGCCACACACACACATATATATTCACACCTATATCAGGAAAAGAAATCCATGCAAACACGATAGGACCATAATATGTGTGTGTTTGGTGTCTCCATGTGATTTTTCTTTATAAACCTAAAATAATTCTTTGAGTGTACCAACAGGCTTTATTAATACGTGTGTGTTTTAATAGAAATAGTACACATTTGGGTGCTGCTTCAGCCTTCACTAGATTATTATTACTATAATAAAATATACTATATTGGATCCTTAATATAAGGCCTAGTTGATTAGTTTATAGAAATTAAAGAATCTAAATAAATTACTTAATTATAAAATATGTTATATGATCTCTCTAAAATATTTGTGTGTATCATTAAATTATATATTAGTTCATAAGTCAATTAAAATAGTTTAGAGGAAAAAGATAAAAATAAAAATTTTAAAATAATTTATTTAGTTTTCTTAATTTTCTCAAATTAGTCTATTATGTATTATATTTAAGACCAGATATAGTATATAACACCACTCTGGTCTTATTTATACGTCCATTTTGACCAAATCTCACATATCAAATAAAGGTATTTAACTCAATGATTATGGAGTTAAAATTTTAACTTTGTCCTAATTTATAATTGTATATTCTTAAACTGTTTCTTCCCTCTCTATCTTAATAGATATAATTAATATGGGTAAAATTATCATAATCTCATTAATTTCATGAAACTAAACTTATAAATAAGACCAAATTTTTTTGTTAAAATAGTCTTATAAATAAGACCAAAATAATAAGAAATATCACGTAGTGAAAACATCGGTCGGACTAAATTATATCATTTGATTGAAGCAATTACGAGTCCAAATTTCCTGTCTGTGATTGGAAAATCAATCATCTAGCAACCAGTCAATGGCAGTCTCAAAGGACTGGATAATAAATATGTCAATTGTCAAAGGGTCTGTCCATATGCATGCACACGCATAAAATTAATGCTTGTCTTATAAATTATATCTTATATTTAGGACTAGAAGTATTATTTTTGTGTGGTAGCTAGTAATTTACAAATTTCAAAGGACACAAACGTTATCACAGTCCTATACTTTGTGTAAAGCCATATAAATTGAGGAAATTCTGAGGAAAATGGGAAAGCAAAGGAAGAAGAAATATAAAATAGTACTAGAGAGTTGCGAGTGCTTACTGTTGACTTTTGGATAATCTTTCAGACGAAATTAATAATGAACACTAATATGTTTAAGGCTTGTCCTCACTTTACGGTGTTAAAATCTTATGGCTGTGTGGAATCTGAGAATAAAATTGCGTACGTCTCTGAGGTCCACGCACACCTTTGACTTTAAACACAAATTGCCATGAAACTTTAAGTTGCATCAAAATCATCACCGCATGGAGGCTGCATTTCGTGTTGATCGTAGAAAATGAATTGAGTGATGTGTTTTTTTTTTTTTGGGGCCAGTAATTGAGTGATGATGTTGATGATATTTATCAAAACATTTTTCCATTTTCAATATTGCAAATTTGCAATCACGACCAGCAATGATTGAAGCCTTGGAGGTGGGCGCTCTCATTTCAACTCATTTAATTTAGGTTTCGTGTATTTTACCAAAAAAAAAAAGAAGGTTTCGTGTAATCCATATACTAATATTTTATCTAATTTTGTCAGCTAGGAAAATCTCAATCATACAATTGTCATTGCATAATGCATGTTTGGATTAGCTTTAGAAGAATAACATTTACAATTTACAAAAGTAAGTATGTGAGAGGATTTTTATCTTGACTTACGAAAAAGAGTCTCTGAAACCACGGTTTTATGATATGAGTTTCAAAATAATATCATTCCGTTTAGTGCAATAAGTGATGTAGTTTCATCTGTGGCAACAAAAAATGCTCTTCTAGTTCTATTTATAAGGTAGAGAGAAACTTTTTTAAAAAAATTAATTTAATTGATTCCAAGTTTCCAACTAATGACTTGTATTCATTTTGGTAAAAATGAATGCTCCTCGATCTCGATCTACTTTGTTCTCATATAATGCATATTAAATAGAGATAAAATTATAAAGATATTAAAATTTGAGGCAGAATTAATGAAATTAAAGAGTTTTTTAATCTATGTGAAACATGTTGAAAGTGATATATGAATAAGATTAGGAAAGTAAAGAAAAAAACAACATATCATTCCATCTCTCTCTAATTAATTTCAGTGCAAGGTATGAATTTTAAAACAAAAAGAAAAACCATTAAATGAGATATCATTTCTTTGATATTTTTAGAATTTGACCCTTGAATCACATATATGGTTTCCGAACTTCATCCTTTAATATTAATATTAGCGGTAGTATATATTCAAAAACAAATTACACATACGAAACAAATAAAAAGAATGCAAACTAGCTTTGGCAATTTGTGTTTGCAAAGCATTAATCATAGAGGAATCATTATTGATAGACTTGTAACGCTCCCATACAATCTGCACTGTTTTTTGGGTCAAAACATGGAACACAAAAACACCATTATACTCTCATAATTAATTATTATTTTCTGTGACGTGAGCATGATGCTGCAAGTGATGATTTTATTTATTTATTTATTTTTACTATAAATTAAACGAAAAGGCAAATTACTATATTAAAGTTCTGAATTTGCTGGAACAAATATATTTAAAACAGTGATAATCATCAACAATAAAGTTGGTGGGCAGTTAATATCAGGAAGATCTCATGTTAATTGGAGCCACATCATGCTTTTTACAAAGCTGCTTTACTTGTTTCTATTAAATGGGAATATTTGACTTAAATTTTTTTTTTTGATTATTTTATAACTTTTTTTCTCATCTGCTTCACTCGGTTTGGTCGTCTGTTACCTGTACATGGACCAACATGCATAAACTTTCAAAATTCTCAAATTAATTGAACTTATTTCATACCAAGCCTAAATTTCAAGCGTGATATCATATAAGGTATATATAGTGTCATTAAAAGAACATAAAATTTGTCAAGATTGACATAGTTGGTTAAGGCGTCAACCTTTACCCTAAAAGGGAAGAGGTTCGATACCCGTTGGTCGATATGAGGGCCTCATTAGTAGACGATCTATAAATACATCTGTAAGCGCTATTTGAGCCTGGAGGCATGCTCTGACTCTGGTAGGGTATCGGTGTCTACTCCGCCTAAACTTTCTTTCGCCAATATATATATATAGGGTCAAGGTGCAGATTTGTCAACCAACTATTACCCGAGGAGCGTCTAGGCCAAATAACTATTGAGGGGACCAAAATTGCCAATCAACAATAAAAAAGTGAAAAAAAAAACACAATTTGGAGCAAATTTACCAATGAACTATTACCGCGTTACTGTCTTGGTGTCTCCGTCTTTCATTGACTGTCACATGTAGTGTCAGCGACGTCGGCATTTCCAAAGCTTTTATTGTTGTTGGGTGTTCCACTCACCCTCTTGAACTCATCCAGTAGTCCACAGCGTTCGACTGACACGCACCTTGCACCCTGGTTCCATCCCTCCGATGCCACAAGCAGCAACTACTGCTGCCGCAATGCTTGCTCTCATGGGTCCTATCTCTGTTGGTGTTTTTCTTTTCTAACAAGAAGGCTTAACCGCTCTTTTCTTCAGCGTTTTTGCCACCGTCCTACACCAGTACCTCATATTTTAACTTAATTGTGATAGTTGTTTTTTTTAAAAAATAGTTATTTGGTTTTTTTTTCACTTTTAATAGTTATTTGGTGTTTTTTTTTAACTTTTTAATTGTTGATTGGCAATTTTGGTTCCCTCAATAGTTATTTGGCCTAGACGTTCCTCGGGTAATAGTTGGTTGGCAAATTTGCACCTTCACCCTATATATATATATATATATAATTTTAGTTTAGACGTATGTGAAATGAATTATGTACATGCTTAATTACGTAATCAAACACCACACACACGCTCTCGTTATTTGTTTAAAAATGCTGCTTTATTTTTTCTTAAATAATTAATATGTGTCTTGGATTTAGGCAAATTATGTTCACTTAATTCCAATATTGTTGAATCAAAGATTTGGACCCTCCTTTATCAAAATAGATTATAAACCAACGCCTTATAATCTAATGACATCAAGCTGCTCCCTTAAGTCTTTTTTAAACCTAAGGTTGTGAGTTCAAAATTTCTATAAGTATAACCAGTGTGTGAGCTATGAAAAAATAAAAAATAAATTGAAACCTGAGTGAATATTATTATTGCATGAGATGATTTATTTTTGTAGATATATTTTCTTTATGTGATGTTTATAATCCAACTGATGATCTAATAAATTTTGCAAAACTAAAGGACCTACTTTGGTTTGTTTTTATGTCCATTTTCTTACCATGAGATGATTTATTTTTGTAGATATATTGTCTTTTTAAGATATTTATTTTATTTTGTTAATTAAATTTACTTCAAACATAAACATTATATGCATTTTAACCCAATATAATGCACTGTTGATATTTAATTATCACACACAGAAAATTACTCAAAATTTATATTTGGGTCCATCTAGGCTCTAGCTGGCCATTTGAAAACTGTGCGTCCCCACTGGATCCAGCTGGCAGTAATACTAAAGAAATATATCTACCATCTCTCATAAAATAAATAAATAAATAAATGTAAAAGCCAAGACTTATTTTGATAATATAACTGTTGAATTCATTTTATCTCTTAAATAATTTTGTTTTTTTCCCCAAAACTATGTAAAAGGAGCTTCCATCAATTAAGATATCAATTATTAAATGAGGCATTTTATAAAAATCCAACACACATTTTTTTAAATAAATAACCACACATTTTTTTTAAAAAAAATAAATAACTACTCTCTCCCATCTATTTTATAAATAACTTTTTTCTCTGTTGGTGTTGATTCTTAATATAAACAATATTTATTGTGTCTCAAAATTCAAACCACTTTTCCCTTTTTGCTCCTTCTAAATACATATTTTTTTATTAATTATTTACAAATTTTCTGTCATTTAATCATTTATTACTCACACTCTCTCATATTATCTATTCCATCAAGTCCACAATATAGACATTTCTAAAAGGAAGGCATGATCCAAATCTAAGTCACCTTTAGCTTAATTAATGCTATTTTTATTATATTACCCATGTAATTAATACTCATTTTCCTATTTTGCCCTCTCATTATATCATCCTCAAAAATAACATTCTCAATTCAATTAAACACATTGGGGGTAAAGTGAAAAAAATTTATATTTTAGGATATATCAAACGAATTAACTATCATTTATTGTTTTTCGTGATATAGTTGAAGTGCCTAACATTGTAGATTAGATGAACTACTTATTATATTCTCTCTCCTATGCTCTTTTTCTAAATAAGGGGATATTTGAAAAAAAAATAATACATTTTTAACACATTTATCATTCTTAACTCATTTTAACCACTAATTTATTTTGCTGGATCAATCAGAATAGTGAGTAGTTTAACTAATTATTTTAATATCTATAAATTATTCATCTATCTCAGTACATTTACAATCCAAGGGAGTACTAGTACTAACTTTGAAGTTAACATCATATCAATGTATATAGCATCATTACATCTACTTTTC
The DNA here is from genome assembly GCA_034222035.1 of Acacia crassicarpa. Classification (NCBI taxonomy): domain Eukaryota; kingdom Viridiplantae; phylum Streptophyta; class Magnoliopsida; order Fabales; family Fabaceae; genus Acacia; species Acacia crassicarpa. Next base: position 45,967,349 of record JAWXYG010000006.1, on the reverse strand, counting down.
GGGTCATTGTAATTGTCAACAAATTACTCGAAGTCATAAATGAAGAAAATGAAATACCAAATTACATTTCACTTTCATGTACGACGTGCTTTAACTTCCTCTCTACCTTTGTGTGTGTCGCGAGGAAAGTGAAGAAACATTAAAGAAATAAACGTGGTGGCAATAGGGGAAAAGCCTAAAAGCTATGAAACAAAAACAAAAAAAGGAAGAAGAGTGTCATTAAAAGTGGTGGATGAATGGTGAAATCAGTGGACACACCTCAACGTACTATATCGCTCTAACAATCACACCTTGTGAGGTCCCACTTCCCCCTTCATGGCAGACATGCATGTCTTCCCCTTTGGCCTCTTCCTCTCTTCATTATATATATCACCTACGCGCCATTATATATATACTCAGTATATTTATATACTCCAGACTTCTTTGATTTTTTTTTTCCCCACATGTATTCTCTTATTAAAGGCAGGCAAATTCAAAATATTGTTGGACAGTAAATATAAGCACGTCTCTCAATAAAGATTCAAACTTTGGTTTATCATATTGTGAAGAGTTAGTTCATTTCGTTAGATTTGATCGTCGTTGATTACTTCTTTAAATTTTAAATGTAAGAGATAGTAATTTAATTCTAAATAATGTGTCATTGGACCAACTCCCTCTATTTCATATTATACATTACCTATACCTACCTCCCCAAAATTAAGGGAATGTGGTTGAGTTTTTAACTTAGTGTAAAAATAAAACATTTTTTTTCCTAATTTTGTCAATATTATATTTGAAAAAAGTTCATTAACTACCCCCCTAGTGATTTATTTTGTGGACTAAGTTTTTTTCTTGAAGACATCTTATATCCTATCGGAAGAAGTATTTTTTTCCCTTAAAAAAATAACTATGTTGATTTTCTTAATTTCGACAAATTAGTTATATATTTCATTATCACATTTAGGATTGGGGGTTTACTTTTGATGAAATTAGAACTGTGATTTCTGGCCACTCTCTTTTTAGGCGTTTGCAGCTATCACTAGCTTGGATTTCCGAAAAATGTTATGTTATTCAAAAATTGCTGCAATATACAGAAATCCATGCATCAAAGCTCAAACAAACACACCCTTTTGGAATCGTTAACGCTTTTTCATGAAATCAGTTTTTTTTTAATACAATTAAAACTAATTAACATGCCTTCCCAGTTTTTCAGAGAGGAAAAATTAGGATCTGACAAAAAAAAATTAAATGCATAATTGTAACTGAGACAAGCTGATGTGTATTTAATTTTAATAATATTTCAGTAGTAAATAAATAAAAGAAATCTTTTCAGAGTTTCAGATGGATGCAGTTTTTTATTTGCCAATGGTCAATTTTTGCTCTTGAAAAGTATTAAAAATTAATCATTGAAATATCTTCAACATAGTACAATATATTGTGGAATATTTTTCCTCCACCTTTCATTTTCATCTGGAGAATGAAAAGATCATAAAGAAACAAAAAGAACATATTGCGATGGAATATGAGTTCGAAAAAATACTACTATATTATATTCGAGTCTTGCAGGTAAAGAAAATTACTGTTATCGTTACTTTTGTGGGAATATCACTGCTCTGTTTTCCAAAGTAAATTCAATTCCTTTCATCCCATTATTGTCCATGAATAGTGTTTGGCATTCATGCATGCCTCCTCTATAGCATACTTCACCCAGTCCTTATTATAAGATGCCTTCTAGAATAAATCTATGGTGCCTAATATAAGTCAAAGGGTTATTAATTAATATTTTTAATTTTATCCTTGTTGTAAATTACTAAAAGGAGAATTTAATTCCAATTCAGTTTTTATATGTCTCCTTGAATGTGGTGTTTTTCTCTATCTTTAATAGGGACATAGTTAGTTTTTAAAAATTTTATAAAAAGTTTAATGAGTTAATTACTTTTTGTTAGTTTCGATGAAAATATTAAAGTGACTTATAATAAGGACCGGAAGGAGTAAACCATGGGGCATACAACACGCCAAAAAAGAGGGGGGGGGTTTTTTTTTTTTTTTTAGAACATTGGGTATAGGAAGGAAAGGTTAAGCATATCAAACTACAAAATCGATATATATTCTTATTCTAGGGTTCTCATAGTCAAAAAAAGATTTCTTGTGGAAGCAGCCAAACAAGAAAAAGCAACCACACCACTCCGTCACCTTCTTTTCGGCAAGCCAATATAGCTGTACTTTTGAAGATTCTTAATTATAAAATTTATACTTCTTTCACAAAATTAATTCATGGAGCAATATTAATGCTTGACAATATGACCTCCTTGTCCTTTTTTATCGATCAGAGGAAATTTCTCCCTATCATTGAATAAATGCTACTCATAATAATAATAATAATAATAATAAGAGAAAGCAATTGTATGCTTGATTAATCTAAGTTCTCTGAAGTGCAGTTTGTCCGAGTAAGTGGTTAGACAGTGATGAAGAGGGAAAACTAGTCTCTGCCTCTTTAATACTGTGATTGTATTTAATACTTCTTCTCGTCCTAAATATAATATATAATTGAATTTTTTAAAGATATTAAGAAACCTAATTAAATTATTTTAAAGTTTTTCTATATTATTTTGCCTAACTTATAAACTAACATATAATCTAATAGGGTGAAGGAGCGTTTTTGCCAATCAACTATTACGCCAGGAGCGATTTTGCCAACTATCTTTTAATGGGCCCAAAAATGCCAAATAACAATTAAATATGACAAAAAAATAGAAATCCGTTTAATGAACAGTGACACCGTCTGTTGCCATGCCACGCGGAGCGCCGCGTGGGATTTCTGATGCCAGCTCATTCACCTATGTGGAAATGTAAAGGAGCGTTTTTGCCAATAAACTATTACACCAGGAGCGTTTTTGCCAATAAACTATTACGCCAGGAGCGATTTTGCCAATTAACTTTTAATGGGCCCAAAAATGCCAAAGAACAATTAAACATGTCAAAAAACTACAACGCCGTTTAAGGAACAGTGACGTCCGTCTGTTTACACGCCACGCGGGATTTAGGTGCTCTCTACGTGGGATTTTGGCTCACTTATGTGGAAATTTCATTGCCTAGGTGGCTTTTGTATTTTTCTTTCTTTTTTTTTTTGTTGAATCCCTATATTTTTACCCAAACCGAACTTGCTTGACAGACGAACCCTTCCACAGAGGTATCCTTCGACACTCGAGAGCGAGGTACTTTAAAATAAATTATACTGGTTCCTCGCAAGGTTTTTTTTTTTAAGAAAAAAATAAGTACATAAAAAGAAAATTACAAAAAACTCTAAAAAAAATAATATATATATATATGTGTGTGTGTGTGTGTGTGTGTGTATAATACTGAAGCAGTGCTGACCTCGAGGTACTGTGGCTTTTTTTTTTATAATAATTATTACGTACTATTTATTTATTTTTTAAAAATTACATTGACAGCAAAACCTCGCGAGGTCAGCATCAGTACCTCACGAGGTACTATAGCGATTTTTAAATTTTTTGTTTTATCATAACTATAATTATGAATTTATCTTTTAAAAAATTATATTACTAGTACCTCGTGAGGTATTGTAGGATTTTTTTCCTTCTTTTATTTTAATTATAATTATCAACAATTTTTTTTTTAAAAAAATTATACTGAGCAGTACCTCGCGAGGTACCGTAGGTTTTTTAAATTTTTTGCATTTTTTTAATTTTATAATAATTATTTTTATTGATTTATTTTTTAAAACTATACAAAGGAGTGCCTCGCTAGCGACCTCCCAAGGTAATATGATTATTTTTAATTTGTTTATTTTTTAATTATACTTACCAGCACCTTGCAAGGTACTGATGCTGACCTTGCTTTTTTTTTGTAATAATTATTTTTTTTATATTTTTAAATAAATGATATTGAAAAAATTAAAAAAAATGCGTAGTTACCTTGAGAGGTACTTAGACTACCTCACAAGGTAGTTTAAAATGAAAAATCAAATAAATAAATAAATAAAATAATCCAAACAGAAAAATAAGAAAGGGAAAATTCATTTAAGGGCTCTTTTTGGAGAAAAAAATCCTAAAAAGGCCCCAACATTTAGGTGCTCGCTCTCGGGTGTCGAAGGATACCTCTGTGGAAGGGTTCGTCTGTCAAGCAAGTTCGGTTTGGGTAAAAATATAGGGATTCAACAAAAAAAAAAGAAAGAAAAACACAAAAGCCACCTGGGCAATGAAATTTCCACATAAGTGAGCAAAAATCCCACGTGGAGAGCACTTAAATCCCGCGTGGCGTGCAAACAGACGGACGTCACTATTCCTTAAAAGGCGTTGTAGTTGTTTGACATGTTTAATTGTTCTTTGGCATTTTTGGGCCCATTAAAAGTTAATTGGCAAAATCGCTCCTGGCGTAATAGTTTATTGGCAAAAACGCTCCTGGCGTAATAGTTTATTGGCAAAAACGCTCCTTCACATTTCCACATAGGTGAATGAGCTGGCATCAGAAATCCCACGTGGCGGTTCGCGTGGCATGGTAATAGACGGTGTCACTGTTCATTAAACGGATTTGTATTTTTTTGTCATATTTAATTGTTATTTGGCATTTTTGGGCCCATTAAAAGATAGTTGGCAAAATCGCTCCTGACGTAATAGTTGATTGGCAAAAACGCTCCTTCACCCTTAAATCTAATAATACACAATATATAATTTGATTAAGTAAGTTATTTAAAATCTCTACAAAAAAAAAAAAAGGTTATCACTGTCAATAGAATTGAAGTAACTAATCTTAACAATTATTATCTCATTTTATTTTATTTTCAAACAAATCTTATTCTCCATTTTCGACTCGTGAAGTATTCCCTCTCATTCATAATATAAGTCTCTTGCTAAAGTAATTTTATAGTTCTAAATACAAGTCACTTTGTAAGAGTTTGTGTAGTATTAAGTGCTTTATTTCAAATATGCCGTTCTTCTCAATTTCAAAGGGTATAGATAGTATATATATTTTTAAAATTATGGTATTTATTAGGAATTTAGGGGCATAGATATAAATTAAATCTAAACAATTTTTAGACAACTTTAATTATACAACAAATTTTTATTGATTCCAATTAGTTAATTATAAGTGATTATATTTTGGACAGGATGTGGCTCGTGTGTGTATCATTTTTAATTTACCTCTTACCCACATTGGCTAGTTCCACAGTAACTAGTGAGGGCTTTTTGGTAAATCCAATGACCTAAGGCCACAAAAAACCTTTCATATAGAACTTGAATGTGAAGTTGGTTTGGTTTCTCTCCCAAGTGTGCATCGAATTTAAAACCCTACTTTCCAATCACTTTTGCTGAAGCTTCCCCTCCTCTCTTCTCCCTCTCTCTCCCCACTTATCTATCTACCTGCTGGTTCATGGATATTGATCTCTTGTGGGCTCTCGGGGGGTGGTGTTTTCTAATTCTCTCAAATTGCATGGCTGAACCCAATTCTTCATCTTCTTCACAAAATCTCTCTTCAAAATCTCTCCCTAACTTGCTTCAGTTCCTCTCCTTCCTCTTTGTTCTCCTTCTTCTCATCAACCTATCTCATAACCAACTAAATCCTTCTTCAAAAACAACTTCCATGGCTTCCTCTGAACCCACCACCACCTCGGCTAAATCATCATCGCCGTTTTCATCATCGGAGTCCACCACAAATTTAAACCCTAAAACAACCCATAATTCGCATACTTCGTCAAGGAATGGTAGAGAATTTGGTTCAGACGCTCATGAAGTTCCAAGTGGTCCAAACCCTATTTCAAATCGGTAAGTCATCTGAAAGCTATGATGATCATATATAGCAACCTAGCTAGCTCTAGCTAGCTTGCTACTAGTTGAAGAAGAAGATGAAAATTGGAGATTTAACGGGCGACGTCGTCGTATTGTAATTGTCATCCTTTATAGATCTTGCTATCCAGTTGGATCGCCATGAATATTTATTTTCTGTGAGAGGCTTGTTATTATAATAGTCTAGTTGTTATCGTCCGCATCATATAACTAGCTAGCTCGAACTTTTGCTTTAAATCTCTTTTTCTTTTCTTTCCTTTTTTCACTTTTGGGCTGGAAATGTATAGCGAGAGACACTATAATTTTTCTCTGTATGTTTGTATGTACCCTCCTATTTTTATTTCATATATAGACTGCGATAATATATATTGGTGTTGGTGGTATAAAAATCTAAGCTCATCCTCTCGATCTATGTGTAGTTTAGTTTTATTATTTATTCCACTTAATCTTTGCGCCTCTAGATATTGGATTGGGTGATATAAATAGAGAATATATATTACTGAAATTAATTTATATTTTTTTTTCGAAAATGGTGATATATAGATCTTTTCTTTTCCTTAAACAATATCTGAACAACCTGGTTGCAAGTTTTCTTTTACTTTTTCTTTTTCCGTTCTGATCTCTCCCAAATCTTGTTTCTTCTTTAAGCCCATTAATATCTTCTCCGTGAAAGTGGGTTTGTATATAGGAGACTCTATATATCCCTCTGACAAATTAAATAATGGTGCCACCTAAACTAGAATCTTTTCAGAACACAAGAGTAAATAGAAGTAGAGAAATGGAATAGGAATTAATTTCTCTGAGATACTAAGCTGAGAGGAACTTAATAATTAGTTTTCTAAGAGAGAGAAGAGAAAGCCCACAACGGAAACTCTTACAATTCTGGGGGAAAAACCTAGAGAAAGGAAGAATGAAGGAAATTAAATACGAGAGAAGAGAAAAAGTAACATAGAAGAAGATAATATTTAATCATTATTTTGTTAGATTTGCCTGCATGGATTCAGAAGGAGGAGGAGGAAGAAGGAGAAAATGAATAGAGGACGATAAGAAGGGAATCTGAGAAATGAATAAGAGAAAGCAGAGGTGTCAGATCTGAGTGACACAGAAACAGTGAGAGGACCTGGGACCTTTTGTTTTGCCTGACCCAAAATTATTTTTGAATGCGTCTTTGTGACTTTGCTTTTGTCTTCTCAATTACATTTCTCGAGAAAGCTGACACCAAACCAAAGGTAATGAGTGAGCCCATGATTTGATAATTATAACTGTATCATTTCCCCTATTCGTAATTCAGCTGCGCACTTCTCTTCAATTACAAAACAAAACAAAATGACTTTACCATTTTTATCTCGACAATGATTTATTTTTTATTGACCAAATGGTTTACTATTCAAGAGAGAGAACGAGATTTGAGAAACCTATCCTATATGGAAGCTTCACCATCTGTTTCTTTCACTTTACCAGACTCTCCAATCGTTACAAGTGTTCAATTAATATTATATAACCTTTTTTCCCCTTTGATTACCCTCTAGCTTCTTTTTTCTCCCCTTTGTTTTCTTTAAATATATAACAAACATATGCAATATTTCACTCATTATCCAAATAAAACCTTAGGTTCAAGAAGAAAGATTGATGCACTCTTGTTTTGTTAAATTCAAATATTAGTATGAGATCAATATCTTGGAATTGCAGCTAAACTACCCCTTGACTTGTTGGATGATACTGTGTTATGTCAAATAATTACACTAGGGGGAAAGTTTTAGGGTCTGTTTGGCAAGAGGAAAATGGAAGGGAAGAAACTTTTTTATGATTGGATTTTAAAAATTAGGAGAAGTGGGGTGATAATATATTAATAAAGATAAGATGTAATATAAAAGTGTAAGAAAAATTAATTAAAAACCTTCAACATCACTTTTTTTTTAATTTTATTTTAAAAATCCAATTCATAAAATTTTTCCCTCTTCTTCCGTCCTAACCCCTCGTACCAAAAACAGCTCCTAGATAGTTTACTTTGTCAACTTAAATAAACGAAATTAATTTATTTGTACAAATATGCAAATCTAACATACCATAAAATATATATAACTTATTATATATTTGAATGAATGAATCGATGCCCTTTCAATTGATTTGGTGGTCCTCACAGATCCCAGAAATGGTGTGACCGCGCCTGGCATGAAAATCAAATAAAATATAAATATGTATAATAATTAGTGACATCTTTTCAGAAGAAAAGGTAAAGCATGACTGTTTTGCATTCAAAATTGCCTTTCCGTAAAGCTGCGCCTTTTGACTTGTGTCGTTTTCTAATGCATAAACCCGGACGTGGGGCTTATTTGCAATTTTTGTGGCATAATTATTGCAAAATGTAGATGACCAAAATCTCAACCAGTTTCATTTCTTAGCACAGATTCATCATTAGCTTGTTGTATAAAGTTTGGAGCTATTTTGAAACAGTACTTTTAGATTTGGATCAGTCCTCACAAATCAGTGTCAAGTGTAGATATATATTATAAGTAGTAGGCCATTATATTTTGGGTATATATGGTTTTTCTTCATTTTTTTTTGTAGGTAGAGAATTACGGTATATGTGGTTTTTCAATTTGGTGCTAGTCTTAAAAAATGACCAGCTAGTTTAATTTGATCTATAAATCTATATACTATTATGATTCTCAAAACAGATAGCTTCATAAGTGAAATGTGGTTTATAAATTCAAAAACATTCTTCCGCCAAATTGACTATTCTTCTAGGATAGATTCTCCATTCAAATTTGTGATCATAACATCAACCTTAATTCTATTCAAAATGTTTCCAATATCAACTTTGTAATTTGCAAAATAATAATAATAATAATAATAATAAAGTTGGTAAAAAAACTAACGAAATTGATTAAAAATGAGCCAATATAAATCCATATATAATTAAATCATATTTATCTGTAATACAAATATCGTAATTTAATTATGGTCTTTTCTTTACAGACCATAGCCAGTCAAACTAATTAATTGACTTTGAAAATTTGTTCCCATTCGGTTTTGAAAAGCTTATGCATGGCGTGATTACATTTATTTAATCCTTGAATAAAGATCTCGTGCTTTCTGATCGACTAATATTTTTATATTCTTCAGGTTTTGAATTGATTTGATTCAAGGGAGGCTTTAGTCAGTTCATAAGTTTTTTTTCCTTTGGGTCTGAAATTTTAATACTTTAAATATCTTTTGTTGAATTTAGATTTACTTATTCACTAAGTCATTTTGCAAACATTAATCAGTTTTTATATCTTTTGATTTGGTGAGACTTAGGTGGTTTTAAAAGGTACAATTGGGCCCATTAATTTTGACAATTGCATATTGTTTTACTTTTTTACCTCTCCTTTTTGCAGTATGCATAGCATACAAGCTAGACATAGGCCAAGGTTGAACTAATAAAGATTGTGCCCAATCCTGAGGGGAATAAAAGTTTAAACAAGAAAGAAAAAGAGAAGAGAGCTATAAACATGTTTATAAGCATCAATCAAGAGAAGCTAGGGACAATTGGAACTTTCACTGTATATGTCTTCTATTCTTTTTCTTCCTCTTATTTTTATTATTATTTTTAAAAAAATTAAGGTGAAGACATTTCTCTCTTCATATTTATTGTTAAAATAAATACAACGATTTATTTAATTAACTCAAAGGCTTATGTTTGTTTGATGAGTGTCAGCGTTCCCAAATACCACCTCCAATCCTCTTTTAAAATAATTATATTTATTTATCTTTTCTCAAAACTATTTTACCTAACTTATAAATTGATATATAATTTAATGATACATAATATCGGATATGATATGGTTAAATAGTATATATACATACAATATATTCACCTAATGATTAAGTAGCAATATAGAGAGAGAGAGAGAGTGGTTTATTGGAATTTAAAAAAACATATTCATGACTGGTTTACGGATTCACGCCAGTTCGCTTTTTGGCCAGTTATGCCATTGTACTAATCAGACCAAGCACTGATCCCCGGTCAAACCGCCCGGTCCTATCCTATCCGGTTGTACAACCTTGCCTATCAATATAAGGTTTTAAAGTCTGGCCTTAACCCCATTTTTAATAATTGGAGTAACAGAATTTCTCCGTTTGAAAAGCTCTTCTTTGACTTGAACCAAAATGAGATATTCGTCCCCTATTTATAGGGGTTATGGAAAGTTTCTAACAGTTCCTGTAGGATTTGATGCATCTCTCAATTACCATCATTTTCTACAACTTAATTCCAATTACATTTCCTCCATTCTTTTTTAAGTGTCATTTAAGGATAAATAAAGAAGTCTTACCTTTAAACATATTGATCAAATATTTAGCTGCATAATGTTATAAAAAAGAAGGGAGAATCCGAAATAAAGACGGTTGAATTACCTAAATTTTAATTTGAGTTACTAAACTTAATAAACTATTAATTAGGTTATGTGACCCAATAAGGAATTTAAAATTTGGGCCAAATTACCTCTATGTCTCTTAGTTATTAAAAAAAAAAAAAGCAAAATTGAAGACCAAACAATATTATTTACGCACATAAGTTTCCTAACGGGAGAAAATTCATTGGAGGCCTTGACACAGTCAAAAAATTGGCAAAGAAGGCTATGGTAAGTTGATTCTAGTGTTAAATCTTCATTCCTTAATCCCTTTAATTAATATATGTACTTATACAGACATCCGTCTCAACATTTGTTAGTCTGATCATTTATGGAACCCAATTATTAAAGAGACCAGAGAAACGACCCTAACAGCACCCAAGGATTATTTATTGTGCAACTTTGGATTCCGCAAATATGATTCCGCAACCACTGCTTTGATGATATTCGCTAGTTTGGATTATTCAAACTTTGGATCATTCATTTATATATTGCGCCAGTTTTGATGATATTGGAACGGTAGAAAAACCTAGAGCTAAAGCACAATTCCGTCACTAAGCAACTCGCCAGTTTGGATTATTTAAACTTTGGATCATTCATTCTACTCCTTCAAATGCGCAAAAAAAAAAAAAAAGATATATCTCAAGTTGTCTCTGTATAGTGATCAAAATATGATAAATTGGGTACAGAGCTGGAGGGGATAGAGGTTTGATGCAGAGGTAGGAGAGTTTTTGTCTAGGAGGCATTTTCCGAAGCAGGAAGGGTTGTGTTGTGGCGGAGATTTGGTAGTGGGTCAGGTGGGGGCATTATTGGAATATAAATAACATTTAAATATTCTAAATTAAGTCATTGACGGAATTTTAGATTTATCCAGTTTACCAACCTTATACAGAATTTTCCTATTTTAACCGTCTTTATATGAGATTCTCCCTTAAAAAAAAAAAAAGTCTTATCTCTAATTAATATTTAAATGGTCGAGTTCTAGGGGAAAAAACACATAGCCTTAGTTGTATCCTTATTTTCAGTATTAGTCATTATAATCTGATTGGCAAAAATATATGTTTAGTGTCTTTATTTTTCTCATAATATTGTAAAATAATTTGTCCTGTCCAACAGCTTATTAACTTATGCTCCAAAAATTGGTATGAATTGTGTCACAACCTGAAAACCAGCGGAGTGACTGGCATGGAATGTGAGGGAAACTCACTTCCCAAACCATAAGACTTACAAGAATGGTCACATCTCGTATCAATAATCTTGAATATATAGTTACCATCTCTAATTCCTATCTACATGTTCTTCAATGATCAAAACGACAATTCGAAGCTCTGCTCTACTATTATATATGCATGTACATATATTCTAAACAAAGAAAAGACACGGATCCTGCCTATAGACTACGTGGAGCATCTAGCTTTTAATAATAATACAAAAGTCTAAATTTATAATTACATCACGCAGTAGCACCACACAATGAGCCAACGAACTTTGAATTTTGAGAAGACTCTTCACAGCTCAGCCGGAGATACAGGATCAGCAATACTATCTGAACCAAACAAATTTTACGGTGAATAACGTCCCATTTATATAATTTAGTGAAATACAGGAGAAAATAATTTAAACATATTTATCTTTTAATAATAACAATATAGAAATAAATTGCAATTTCTACATCATATGATCATGGATAAAAATAAAACTCTATGTAGGATCATTGTTGGTTAAATTCCCTTATGGCAAGCAAACCAATCGAACAAGTAATAAAGTAAAAGTAGAGTATCGTTCCACAGAGACTGTGATACCAAAGAGTGACGCTCGGTTGCTATGATAGTCGTGAAGCAGAAAATAAATAATATTGGTTGAGAGGTTTTGGTAACTATGCTACTAACAAAATAACAATAAATGAGAGAAGATATCAGTGATAAGTTAGGCTGGACTCAAAATCGTCCTTAAGTGCTTCAATCCCCCAGTTGCCTTACACAATACTACGGCATCTATACTGTACAGCTTCCGCAATTGCTACAGCATAGCTGCTTCTCACAAGGCTATTTGGTTAACCCACCTCTATAGTCTATCGAAGCTTCCGCATCCGATACGTAGGATACTACTTATACTTCTTCCATATTCCTATGGTAACTTTCTAGTATAGATCTTTACTATCCACATGGTGTTAATGGTTATGAGCGGTAGACCCATTCCTGAAGTCTACAATATAGGCCATGTCGTGCACGGGCCGCCTAGCAAGCATCTGTTTCTCGGAGGTCTAACTCCACTCCTTGCCAGTAAGTGAAGCCACTAATCTAGCCCTGAACTTCCGTTAACTGACTAGTAATTAAAACATCGATACGCAAAACCAAATTTATTGAATTAAAAACATGCAATTAGGTTCATTCAACACTTAAAGATTCGTCCTCGTCCAGCCATCTGAAAATTAGTTCATGACTGACGAGGAAGACGCAAAACAAACATTAACAGAAAGACCCATGATTGAAATACAAATAAACGAAAGAAAACAGAAAGCTTGAACGGAGTTCCGAAGCGTGGATGAAGCCCTGTCACGTCACTGCTCCACATCGTCTTCCCTCCGCCGAACTCAAAGGAAGGATGCTAGGTTGTCCTGGAAATAGCGTGCTCTGTGATCTTGCTCACTTTTCTCGAGAGACTGCCGAAGATAGAGTTCTGTCTAGGGCTCTCCGACTTCTTTAGGGTTCTCTCGGCCGCCTTTTATAATCATTCCTTCATGCGGCACAGCAATTGAGACTTTCCTATTCTGTCGGGATCTTCAGTATCTTATGATTAGATTAGATTGCCTCTGCAGATCCTGTGGGATTCTTTCAAATCTTTCAGTTCCGTTCCTCTGCATCTTCTCTTTCGTTACGTCAGCAATCCATCTGTCATTATTGCCGTTTTATTTAATTCCTGAAATCATTTAGATAAAAAGGTCAGAATATACACCGCATAGTATTGCGTCCTCTACTTTGCTATAACATTCATGTGCTTTGTATTGCTCTTCGGTCTATTGTCAGAATGCTATAGCACCGCATCGACTCTGCTACACAGTTTTCCTTAAAAAGCATCGCGAATTAACACATTTTGATGATTTTCGTCCCTCATTCCCTATATCACGAATACATGCCTTTTTGTTTGATTACTTCATAGTTAAGCTCATTTTTACCATCCAATTCAGTCATGAAATCTAGGGGAAATATGGTATTATTAGTGTTCATCAATCATCCATCAAATAATTCGAAATATGTAATAAATCATTTTGTATAACAAAATCAGTTTAAAACAGTAAATCTCAAAATCTCATCTTTTAGTAGGACTTCAATAGAATGAAATAACAAGCGTGGACACACAGTCTATGAGGGTAACTAACCAAGCGTGGCTGGAGGCCACAAAAACAAGTGTGGACACACAATCCACGAGGATAAGTAACCAAGCATGGCTCAAAGCTACGAAATAAGTGTAGCACGAGGCTACGAAACAAGCGTAGGTACAAGACTCACGAATAACAAACGTGAGAACAAATCTCACAAATATCAGCGAGTTCGGGGTTAACCATAGTACACCAAGGACTAACAGTACTGCTGTTAGTAACTAACGTTCTATATTTAGTCCTCAAAAAAACTTTTTCAAGCATGCTTGGGGCCAGTTTTATCAAGGCAATAAAAGAAATTCTTTCAATACCATGATAGCTCATGTCAAATACAACATAATAGAATACCCCAACATGAAAGTTCATAAACAATATTTCAAAACTTTCCTTCAAATTCAATCTGTTGACAAAATCGTTTTCAAACATCAAGAACTCATGTACAAACATTTCAAATTGCAAGAACATCTCAACAAGAAAACTTATAAAAGATATCTCCAAAGTTTCCTTACAATTTCAGTGCATAATCATGAATTATACTATGAAGCAATTGGAGAAAGATAAATAACAATGAATAAAATCATCATTAATAAAAATATGAAACAAATATGATAGACTTTCATTCGTGAAATCATACTAAAAAATGTAGTAATTTACGTAAAAGTATGGCAAGTAGTAAAAATAAATAAATAAATAAATATTTATAAAAATTATAATGGGACGCTATTCATTCACCTGCTATACTCCCAAACATATATAACTTACTCCATTCCTCAGATTTTGTAACAATTCTCACTCCTTGATTCCTAAACACCAACAATCATAGGACTATCACCCTTAATATTTGATCCTTATCAACCTCTTTGGATTAACAACAGTCCACGACAACCTAATGAACGCAGTTGAAGCATATAATCTCTAAAATTTAATTGGAAGGAACCTTATCAATTTTTTTTCACTTTCATATATAACACCAAATACAATCAATCCAACCCCAATTCATTTTTTTTTTAACTTTTATGAAGGAAATCCAACATATAATCACAAAAATAAATAAAAGAAAAAGAATAAGGTAACTCACTCATTTGCTACCATCTCTGTTTGAAATATACTTCAACACATCCATCAAGCATATAAAGAAATAAAGTCATAACCACAGAAAAAGATTTATATAAGACCATAGTCTTCCATTCGATAAAACATGCTTTCACTTCATATTGACTATCCCATCAGTCTAAATCCAGGCCAATACAGAAAAATTACAAAATAGCCTTCATTTCAATTTCCCTCATGTGAGCTATAACATTGAATTAAATCAATAGCATAAACCTTAACCTACAATCTCAACAAGATTCCAAAGAAGCCCAAAAGAAAATATCACAGTCTTGTTATTGTTGTTTTAGTTCATGCCTTAAAATCCATCTATTAGCTCAAACTTAACCCCCGGCCTCATCTATATTAGACACACATATTCGAACAATAACCATCGCATTTTAAATTTAACATAGACATTGAACAACCTTACTCTTAAATTGTAGTCCTTAATACATAGAGAATAGTTAATTATCTTATTCCCATCAAATTTAGTCTCCTACACATTTTCACAAACACCTTGGGTGCATTAACATTCAACAAGTTTATTAAGCCTTACCATTTTCAAATCCTTTGCCCAACAATTTTCTTAACATTAATGAATAAAAGTTTCATTCTTCCGAAATACTATTCTTTACCAAGAATCATTTCAAGTAGCAAAACTCAAAACTTAGATTCATCTTTGTCCTATTACAACAACCGAAAAAAAAAAAAATTTACCTAAGTAAGCACCTTAACTTTAATTTCAGCTCCTTTAATTCCAAACTTCCTCCTACTTTCACGCATAGCTGCTGGAACGGAAGGGAATAACTAAATTTAATCTACCCATACAAAACTCACACACGGACAAAAGAGGAAGAAGGATAGCTTCAATTATCCTTGCACAAAGCAACAAGGAAAAGAAATTTTACACATACCCAGCAAGCAGCCAACGAAGTTCCTCCGGAAAAAATGAGAAACAAAATTCAATCCTCCCTCAAGCCATTGAACACGCTAAGGAGAGAAGGAATAAGCAGGAATCGATTATCTCTGCACCCACCTACTATCACTACAAAAAATCAGACATTTGGCGGCGATATCAAAAGTCGCCGCTGAAAGTATTGACTTCAAGGGCGACTTTTAATGTCGCCGCTGAAAGTATGACTTTCAGTGGCGACTATTATTTGTCTCCACCGAAAGTGTGTTTCAGTGGCAACATTAAGTCGCCGCCGAAAGTTGAATTTGTAATTTTTTTAAAACTATAATTTTTTCACAGGACTTTCAGCGGTGACTTTTAATGTCGGCGCTAAAGATATGACTTTCAGCGGCGATTCTTATTTGTCGCCGCTGAAGGTGTGTTTTAGAGGCAACATAATGTCGCTGCCGAAAGTTTAATTTGTAATTTTTTAAAACTATAATTTTTTTCACAAGACTTTCAATGGCGAAAATTTTTTGTCGCCGTGGAAAGTTGAAAGTTAAAGTTTTCAGTCTCTCCCAAGTATTCAGCATTTCCGATCGAACCGCTCTAAATCTCTAACCCCAAACCCTAATAGCATTGACTCTCACTCTCTTTCTCTCTGGATCTACCTATTCGAATTCACAAGTCATCGCGACTGACCAGTGAAGAGTGGAACGCCCAAATCAGTAAGCCTCGAGTCTACAAGGCATCTCTCACTCTGTGACCAACTCTGTGACTGACTGTGTAACTCTTTCAACGAATCTCAGGTTTTGTTTTTTCACTTGGTTAATTGATTTTGCTTATTTTGCAATTGTATGAATCTATGCTAGAAATTCCACAATTATTCCCTTTTTTTCCTATTGTATGCATTAATCTGTGTTTGTTTCTTTCCTTGTTAGCTTTCTCATTTGGGAATAGATGTCGCCTTTCAAATCTATCCTCATATTTTGGTTATGGTTTCGATTGTTTCCTGTTTAGTTTATGGACTTTGACTTGTTTCATCTCCGTCCGTGCTTTTAATCCCTTTGATGTATCTACTTAGCAAGCGCGACGTCTTTTACTAGCTCTCAAGCTTTTCATACATCGTAATGGTTAAGCCATATAAAATCGGCTGATAAATTAATTATTGTTCAGTCAAGTTCTATAAATGGATTTAAACCATGTTGATATTGAATGTAATTCTTTCTAATATGAAATAAATGCATTATCAGTTCTAAAACAGGATAAAGAAACTTATTACACGGGGCAGAGGGATTTTCCAGAATATAGTTCTTCTCTAAGACATGAAAGACTCTTAAGATTGTTTTCTTGTCTTTAACCTTCTTGTCTGCATTACTGCATTAAATCATTTATGTGAACTTTCCAGCTTGGTTTACATAAAGGTGTTTCTATTACCTGTTTTGAAGTTAATGTTGCCATTGTTTGCATTGTTTAGAAAGGGCATTGGAGTGAAAGTTGAGAGCAGATTCAATAATTGCTAACTCTTGTTGATAAAATGTTATTTACAGTGAAGTTCCTTCTTGTTAAAATGTTTGGAAGACATTGTCCAATTTTTCCGTTGATGCTGTTCTTTTGCATGGTTCTCCCACAACTCTGTCTTAATTGAATTTATGGTATCAAGCTTCCTTTAGTTGGTCTCATCAGGTTTGTTAGCTTGCTATTGATGCATCATCCATTTTCCTACGTTTCTTGTTTTTTAGGTATTGCTGTGATGGCTCTTTTTTCTTCTCATAATGCAAAATAAGACTTTCTTGAGTTTAATGATCTTGCTGCATATAAATGAACATGCTGCATCTTATCTCTGCCTTAATGCATACTCTCTTATCTTTACTTATGAAACAATTTAAAACCTTGGGCTCAAACATAATTGCATGTTTTGTGACAGTAAGTGCCTTGGCTGTGTCTATGCTCGGTGTGAAGGGAATGTGTGTGGCTTTGGCTTGTGATGGAGAGGTAGTTACCGTTAAGAGAAAGAATCAAAAGCCTCTCCACCAGAAAGGGCAGTTAACCACTATCATGTTCTTTCTTTGAACATAACCTTGATACCATAAAATATTCTTGATCATGTCAATCTTATTTTTCATGGCATATTTCTTATACTACGACGCGTCTGAGTGATTCCTTGGCGGTTCCTTCATTTATAAATTTTTTCTGCTTAACCTCGTTGCTTTGCAGACTATAACTGATTCTTAGTGATGTTGAATTTGGCAGGATCATTCTCACTATACCCGACAAGTTTTGGAACCCTTGAAAACAAGCACAAGCCTCTGGTGTTTAAGGATCTGAGGAAAATTTGGGAGAAGCGTGATCCTAATCTTCCATGGGAGAAGGGATACTACCATGAATCGAATACATTGCTCTTGGATGACTCTCCTTACAAAGCATTGCTGAATCCTGTAAAATTGAGAGATATATAGACATTCTTTTCTTTTCTTTTTGATCCATCAACAGTTTCATACACGTTGATGTTTTCATCAATTAAGTGTCCTCGAAGATATTAAGTACACGTTACTTGCTAGCAAAGCTGTATCAAGCATTTAGGCTGTTGAATTAGGTTGTTGGCGAAAAGTGTGACAGTATCTTGATATTTATAATATATTCATGTTTTTCCATTACCTTTGATATAGTTGAGTAGTTTAAAAATCTTCATATATTTTTGCCTGAATTTTCTTTGTCATAAAGAAAAAATGTTAACCTACTTCACAGTTTATTTTAGCAATTTACAATAAAAAATAATTTAAAAAAGATTTAACTGTCGGTGGCGACTTTTGTCGCCGCTGATACAACTTTTAGTGGCGACATAATTGTCACCGCTAATAAATGTCTCAGCGGCAACAAATGTCGTCACCTATACTTTACTTTTAGCAGCGACAATCATTTTGGAGGCTTCCAATACACTTTTAGTGGCGACAAATTGTCAACTTTCAACGACGACACAGAAATGTTGCCGCCAAAACTATTAGCGATAGAGGTATCATTTGTCGCCGCTGAAAATCTTTTAGTGGTGACTTTTATACTTTCAGTGGCGACTTTTGTCACTGCTGAAAGTCATTTTTTTGGTAGTGATATTAGCGACCATTGAGGAGAGAAGGGGGGAAGATCCAGCATGCCTAGGAAGTCTCTATAAAATTTTCTCTCTCTGTTTTTCTGTGTCTAACGATGGAAAGGGAAAAATAAGAGAAGGGGGGGAATCTGATGCTTATATTCTTCAAGAGGAGGGTTGATAAATCCCAATTTAATATATTTTATCCCACCTTATTCATTTATTTTGGGGACTATTTTAGGCTAATTTGGATTTATTAGACAATATTTGGATTGTTAGCCTATTTTAGGAAATAATATAAATCAGAATTAATTATGAGATTATTGGACTTAAATTATCAATATTCTGATTGAGATCTTGTGATTGAATAATATTTCTAAATATATGATAGATCACGATTTTATCTAATTCTTGCAGGATAAGAAAAAGCATATTAAAAGATCCTACGATGCAGAATTAACCTTGGAAGCTAAAAGAAGATCTGATGGTAGAATTTTGTTGGGCTTTTGGAATTTTAATTGGCTTAAATTGATACCCAAAAACCCTCTCTTTCTCCTATAAAATTAACCTAGCAGCTGCAAAAAGAATACACGCTCCCATTGAGAGCCAAGAGACACACCGACGCCAGAAAAAAAACGTTGGAGGCATTCACACGGAGAGGAATGAAGAGCCGCAGAGACACACATGCACACGGATTCAAAGAGCATCACGCAGGGAGGTTTGCTTCATTGATTCATTGATCCATCCATTATTCATTCATCTACTCTACGCGGGCCCACCTTCAATTCAATGCCAATTATCTCCATCTACACTATTTCTAAGTGAATTGCCAACATGAACATGGCTTTGAACAAGGAGTTTGAAGAGGAGATTTTTATGGAAGCTTAACCTATCTGGGAGGCAACTTGGGAGGAGCATGGAAGAAGCTAGAGCCTAGGGTTTTACATTTGAAGACCACAAGGGAGTATTTTTCCTTTTATCGAATTGTTTGAAGACTTTGAAATTATTTAGTTTTAGATAGTTTCGAATTGCTTTCTTGAGAACAATCTAGTTTTAGATTGTAAACACATCATTTATTTCAGATTTATTTGATAATTTGGATTTAAACATATTTGCTGGGATTTTTGTTTGCAAACCCGTTGATTGTCAATTGATTTAATAATTGAGTTTTCATTATTAATTTGATTGTCAATTGGGTTTATCGATTTAATTGTTTAATTAGATTGATAAATTGTTTAGTTGTTTAATTAGACGATTGTGAACAAGATTCCAAAATTATTTAGAAATTAGTTGTGGCTAGGTTTTAATGAGTTTAATTAACTAGCACGTATTCCATTATGAGTTTTCTAATGGATTAGGTGTTATTGAACTTGAGAGTTTCCCATGTTTCAATTAGTTGATTAAAATCATTAATTCCAATCTTTCATTACCTCCTTTGGTCTAATTAATTGGTTTGGGCTAAGAAAGTTAACTCCATGCAATTCCTGAGTTGTCCCCTTCATCATCATAATTTGGTTGATTTACTTTTATTTAACATTTTTTTTTAAATTTTGATTATTTTTCTCAAAACAAAAACCCCCAAATTTGCATTCTCATCTAGATTAGTTCCATTCATATATATGTTTTAGAATCATTATCATCTTGCATTTAGTTAGTTGAGTTTTATTTTATTTTCATTTTCATCACCTTGATTCAACCTGAAGAAAAACCCACAACTTGCTCCTTGGGAAAATGACCTAGGTTGACCCTATATTGCATAATTAATTAGGACCTAGTTTAATTGACTGCTTTAGCGACGAAAGCAAGTTCATCAAGGGTATTGTGGTAATTTCATAATAATAAAACAAAATGAATGTCGCCAACCTACAAGCTTTTGCTTATTGTTAACCTACATCGCATAATTAAAATATTAATTAGCTTATAATATTTATTTATTATTTCTCTAGGTTATCACAAATTGGTTTAACAGTTTTGTGGATCTTCCGCATATCTTTAGGGTGTGTTTGATTTGAGGGGAAGGGAAACCCCCTCCTTGGTGTGAAAAATCATCTATGCCTATAAATTACATAACTTTTTGCGTTGTTTTCCGTACAACGGTACAAGCATTTCATATCATAGTTATATATGACATTTCACATTAAGGGAGAGAGGAAACCCTTTCCCCTCCCCTCAAACCAAACATACCCTTAGAGATATATCTGACTTGGACAATCCAAATTTCAACAATTTTGTACATTACAAAATTTTGAAAAGTTCAAATCTAATTTGGAGAGCAGTTTTGGACAGCTTCCAAATCAGATATATGCACACTTTTACATCCCTGAAGATGTGCACAAGATCAGATTTCAAATGATCGAAAGTGAAACCTCCGTATCGTTGTTGTCTCCAATTTTTTCGGGGAACCTCGTATACAAAAAGGTGTCACCCATTTTTGTTCCTTTGACTGACCCAACACACACATAACTTCTCACCAGATTACGTTACATTCTTCTCTTTGTTTTTTGTTTTTTCAGTGTTGTTGGGTCAGTCGATCCCAAATTACTATGATGGCACGTTAATAACAGCATCTAACGTTTTTTTGGTGGCTTTAACGTTTAACATCATCTTCAATCTGGCACCACTCTTGAATTAAGGTTTCGTTATCTATACAGTTATTATTTAGAATTCAATTCAACATGTGATTCAGAATGATAAATTCGGATAACCTCTCTCTCTCTCTCTTTTTGTTGTGAATAGGGGATTTCGTTGCGTACTGGAGGAACAAATTAAAGGGATTCCTGGGAATTGAATGATCTATTACATATGTACTATTAACATTTTTCCAGACAATAATTAGGCTTCCAGTTTGAAGAAAATTTAATTTTCTTCAACGCACAAATGATTTGCTTCGCATGTTTTTCTTCACACCCAGAAAAAGCGTCAAAGAAATCCCACCACGGAAAGAATACAGGGTCCTCTCCGTATACAACTTCTGTCCCATTAGAAGCCCCTTCGCTGCGACACCATGGTAACACCAAGCATTTCCTCTCTCTCTATATTCAATTCTTTCATTGTTTTTATTTAAAAGGCAGGCGGCGGCCTATAGGATCAAACCCGAGAACCCAGAGAAACTTTTTCATACCACTAGGCTAGAAGACTATTAATGATTATACGCCATTCTTTCAATGTAATGATGATATTGGTGCATTAATTAATTTTTGAGCATTATGGTAACACCAAGCATTTCCTCTCTCTATACATATACATAGATGTATATGTATATATATTTATGTATTATACACAATACTTTCATTGTTTTTATTTAAAAGGCAGGGAGCATACGGCCTCCCATTTGCAAGGAACTTTGATACCATTAGACTACAAGACTATTGATGATTATACATAATTCTTTCTATGTAATATAATATTGTTGCATTAATTAATTTTTTAGCATCATGTTATGTGCAGGAACTCATAACCCTTATCCAAAGCCCATCACTTCACAGCCGACAAAAGCTGAAACAAATAAGTATGCCAGCACCGAAAACATTGGCAGCAATAACATTGCTTCACAGAACTTCACCTTCTGGGATTTAGCGGTGGCGACAAGGAACTTCCGACAAGAAACCCTAATTGGTGAAGGTGGATTCGGGAGAGTTTATAAAGGGAGACTTGAAAAAACTAACCAGGTAAAAAAACCTACTAATAACTACATGGGTTAATTTTGATTGTGAACTAGTTATTTAAGCTTTTGTTCTTGTTGGAAATTAAGGTTTTGAAAGTGGTGGTGATTTATCTTTATATATAGGATGTAGCTGTGAAGCAACTTGACAGGAATGGATTTCAAGGGAATAGAGAGTTCCTAGTTGAAGTGTTGATGTTGAGCCTCTTGCATCATGAGAATCTAGTGAATCTTGTTGGTTATTGTGCTGATGGAGATCAGAGACTTTTAGTATACGAGTACTTGCCATTTGGATCTGTAGAGGATCATCTTCTTGGTATCATAATTCTCTTTAAACCTCTCATTTGTCTCTAGTTAATTGTTTGGATTGGCTTTTGTAATTTCAAAAGTCGCAAATCTTGATGGTTTGGATGGAGGAAACAAAATGAAAGACAAATAAGGGAAGGGAATACTAGGATTTCTTCCAAAAATAGTAAAACATTTATGATTCTTTTCTCCGTAATTTTCTTCTCATCCAAACAAAGAGTAAAAGTCAGTTTAAAAGTCCAAAAGCCAATTTAAGCCTAAAAATTATGTTTAAATTCGCATTGGAGTCAAATAAATTTTCCCCACAGCCAAGTTAGACCTAAAGACACATTTTGGAGCTTCTAGGATTATAAAAGCCAAATAGACCTGGTATTCCAACTTAATTTTTCACAAAAGTGCATCTAAATTAAACATAAATCACATTATTACATTAATTGACTTTTATCCAACTTTAGTTACCAAATGCAGTTGGGATAAAAGTCATTTTTGCAAAAGTTAATACAAACCCGAAAAAGGGGGGGGGGGGGACCTTAATTTCTTATTGATTTCCAATGTGGTCAACTGAATTTTCAGATTTGTCTCCTAATCAAAAGCCTCTAGATTGGAATACAAGGATGAAAATAGCATTTGGAGCAGCAAAAGGATTAGAATATTTGCATGATAAGGCCAAGCCACCTGTGATCTATAGGGACTTGAAAGCAGCAAACATCTTGCTAGACAAAGACTTCAATGCAAAACTTTCAGATTTCGGACTAGCCAAGCTTGGACCTATGGGGGACAAGTCTCATGTTTCTTCTAGAGTCATGGGAACTTATGGATACTGTGCTCCTGAATATCAACGAACAGGTCAGCTCACTATAAAATCAGATGTATATAGTTTTGGAGTTGTCTTGCTCGAATTGATCACAGGAAAAAGAGTTATTGACACCACAAGATCCACGCGGGAACAGAACCTTGTTGTTTGGGTGAGTCCAATATTTCCCTCATTTCCTCTTGATGCCATTATATACAACCTTATATATATATATATATATATATATATAACTTCTCAGTAGCAATCTTTTGTGATCACATGTGTTTTTCAAGAGTAAACTATATTTACACCAAGATAGCTTTCGTTTCTTAATTCATGATATGATTTTATACGCCTGCACAAAAGATTACCAGATTGATGGCAGCTAGACCAAGTTAATTATTCGTGAATAATAGACATTCTATGAAAGATTAATCATTTTGTGCAGGTAGCACTAATATACCCTTCAAGGGATTAATCCACAAGTTCTCGTAATTTTAACTGAATTTTAATCACATCCCTATAGTTTTTTAATCAAGTCCTTAATAGTTTCACATGTTTTTAATTAGGTGCCTGTAGTTTTTTTCTTTTTTATCAGGTCCTGATAGTTTCACCTAGTTTTTAATCAGATCCTTGTAGTTTTTTAATCATTGATATCTAATTAAAAATCAGGTTGGACTTAAATGACCAGGCCAAAGGGTAAAACTATAGGAACATGATTGGGGGGGGGGGGGGGGGGAATTACAGGGCCATGATTCGAAATCAGGTGAAACTACAGGGACTTTATATTAATTATCCCAAACTTAAAATCTCTGTTAGAAGCAATAATTTAGCTTTTTACTGGATTTTTTCTGCCAAATTAAACCAGTAATGAATCTAATAATTGAACTCTTTGGTTTGACCCCTATTCATAATCAGGCACAATCAATATTCAAGGACCCTCATAGACATCAAGAACTAGCAGATCCCCTTCTAAAAGGAAACTTCTCTTTAAAAGCACTGAAGCAAGCAGTGGCTATGGCAGCCATGTGCGTGAACGAGGAAGCTACTGCGCGGCCATTAATGAGCGACGTAGTGAGTGCCCTTAGCTTCCTTGGGACAGACAACGATAACTCTCAAGGCGAAGGAGGAGGTCATGATGATAATGTTGAAGATGATGAAACATACTTTGAAAGCCAACATAGTGCCGCTAATAAACAAGCCAACACTACTGTTCTATGGGATCTTTTAATATAACTTCTGCAAAATGAACACAGCTACACACACACACAAAAAACACATATATTTATATATACTGTGTGAAATTGCTTCCTCTGTCTGTAAAATCATGGATACAAATATACATACACGTGTTCTTCCTCCTTTCTCAATATTCTATATTTTGGTAGGATTACGGCAAACCAATGTATTTATGTTCTTCATTTGAGAGAGATTATATTGTCTTTTTTTCTTACCCTTCTCCATTGCGCCACATAGGCATTAAAGAGCTTACAAAGAGGATATGAATAATGAACACAGATATGTTATATGTATTTGTATATATGATGTCTATGAATTTACGGAAGCATTACTGCAGAATACACGTAACAATGTCCAGAAACCTATATATAGAGAGAGAGAGAGAGAGACCTGATATTTGATATTTGAGACCAATGTATACCTTCAAAGTTGTAATATGGGAATGCTATGGAATTTACTCTTTGTTAAAATTTGTTGTAACGCAATTGGGAAATTTTTAAACTTGGCTATATGTTGGATCAAATAAGAACACCATAAAACCACACCTAAACCAAATTGAATACGGAAACAAGAGAAAAGAGGGGGTATTTTTTCTTCTACTAATAAAAGGCTGAACACCATAAAAAGAAGAGAAAAAGATTTATTTTCACATGGAAAAAAAATCATATTATTAGAAAAATATTTATATATAATAAAAATTAGGGGAAATTAAAATAAAGAACCAAGAAAAAATAATATTTATTATAAAGGACTATAAAAATTGTAATTATTTAGAAGGATCAAACATCATAATATAAATTTAAAATTACTAAATTTCCCTTAATCAATCCTCGTGTATTATCTCTTGTATTCAAAATTTAAAAAATAAATAAAATTAAAACTAAAACTGCTCATCATGTTATGATTATATCTTCTTTTTTCAATGTATTATTTAATTAACAATTGTTAAACTCATATTTTTCTTAATTTTTATTTTTCACCAACTAATATTATCAAGTTGTCTGATTTATATTATCAACATCGATGTCAATTAAGTTCTTTAAATGTAATACCCTAAAATTCATACTCATGATAAATATTCTATTTTGGCACATAATGCCTACTAAAAATATGAGAATATGATGTCTCCAATTATGAGGTGTGTTTATTCTATTTTCTAGAAATCTTTATTTAGGATTAAGATAACCAATGATTAAATTTTCTTAAAAATCATAAAATACCATAAAAATACAAATAATTACTAAATTAAATTAGAGTTCTTGTATGATCAAAAAGAGCAAGAAAGTATTATGGAAAATACTTAAACAAATAGGAGAAATTAATAAGAATTAATTAACAACTAGGTTTTTACTAAACTAAATAATTATGTAAATTTTCATAATTAATCAAGGGATTAATTAAAGAAGATCTAAGTCTCACTTTTCATAATTTATTTAGAAACTAGATTTTCTAACGCCCTAGAAACAATACTTAATTCATTTTCACCCAATAAAGAGCCATAAAGAATTATCAAAACACTTGAACAATTAAAGGGCAATTATCAACAATTAATGGCCAATCAAATTAACACTAATAGAATATTTAGATAATTATTTAGAATTACTATTAGTAGTCATCAATTAGAGGAGTGTTAAGTTGATTGAAAATCAACAACCAATAAGGAGTTAGGATTAGCATAAAGTAACCAACCAATGATCATAAATTACTCTAAGAGTCAATAAAACAATAATCAAGGGACAATTAGGCATTGGATTAAGATGTTAATTAGACTCTAATTAAGCTTTGAAAAGTCAATAAATTCAACTATGATCTAAGGGTCAAGATTTAACCACATAAAGCTAATCTAAGGGCTTAAATAATTATAAAGCTTAATTAATCCTTGTGAAATTGGATTAGCCAATGATAAATCAAGAAAATGTTCTTAATCCTCATAAAATTAATTGGACCAATAAGAGATTAACACAAATTAAAGGTTTGGATTAAATCTAGTAAAGTTAAATCCTAAGGCTTAAAGTAACTCTCACAAAGCATAATCCTTGTGAAACAAAAATCAACCAATTAGAAGAGTTCCTCTTTGATTATGTGAGATAAATGAAAAACAAGTGGAATAGTCAAAGGGGGGAGGGAATACACGGTTTTTGCAATAAGAAAAGGAAGAAGGAAAAATTGCTTAATTAATCAACAATACACATGCATAAATGAGTCATACACAAAGCATTAATGCAAGAAGACTTTGGGGGCAATATGGAAGAGGATAAGATGAGGTGTGTGTGTGTATGTGTAAGAGAGAGATTGTTGTGCATATGTGTGTGTCTAGTATGAAGAAGGAAAAAAAGTCAATTCATTAGCCAATGAGAAAATTAAGCACAAAGTAATTAGATTAATTCATGAAATTAATTCTAGACATAAACAAATGAAAATCTATACAAACTAAATTGTATCTTGAAATCCATCAACTATAAATCAAATGTAAGAAGAGATTAGGAACAAGCATAATTCAAGCTTGAAAATGAGTATAACCAAAGTCATTTCCCCAAACCTTGCAAATTGATACCAAATGAGAAAGTAAGTGATATTGGTCTCTAAATGAAGCTAAGAAACCAATGAGAAAATGTACATAAAACTTCATTAGGATCCTCAAATGAATTTCTATCTAGTGGAACACAAAATGGAAGAAGTAGGAAATTCTAACTTAAAGAATCAATTACACATATGCAAAATGAATCATCACTCTAGGAATGAGTCATTAGCCTACACATGAATGAGTCATTAATCTAAACATGCATGAGTCACTAACCTATTCATGAAATGAGTCACCACCCTACATGCATGACTCACACCTCTATTGGAAGACTTTTGGGAAATTTGGAAGAGGATAGGGTGAGTCATAAAGTTTTGGAAGAGCCTAGAAAGGGGAGGTGTAAGGCCAAGATGAGTGCTCCCAAATACCCTAGATCCAATGGCTATAATGCAAGATGAGCTAAGTTGATTTAATTGCCAAATTGCCACACCATTTTACTATAAATAGGGGCTTTGGTTCTTCACTTTTCCTCACGCCAAAACAAGCTTAGCAAAGCAAGATAGAGAGTGAAAGTGAGAGTGAGGAGTCTTGAAGAAAGAAGGAGAAAAGTTCTTGGTAAGTTCCCTAGCTCTAGCTTTGAGTTCTTTAGTTTTTAGCTTTTAAATTCTTAGATAGAAGTAGCTTAGATCTTAAATAGTCTAGAATAATTTTAAATTCATATTTTTATGGTTAAAATCAGCTTTATTTCGAAAAATTGATGAAGAAGGGGTTTTAGCAAAATGTCCGAAAGAGAAACATTGAAGTAACAAAGTTCTGGCGAAATTTCATCGGTTAGGAGATTTCTGAATCAGTGATAAAAATGCTTATATTTTATGTTGAAAACGTGGTGGGAAAATTCTGGAAAAATTCATGGTTAAAGTAGACATGTAGGGATTTTTAAATATGCCAAGAACATGTCAAAATGATTTCTGTACAGGGAGATAAAAATTCACAAAGATAGGCTACAAATTTCTGGAAAAATTCTGAGCAGAGGCTCAAAACTTAAAAACTGGGAATGAGCCGTGTAATCTGGGAAAAAGATATTATTTTTCCTTGAAAGTAGACATCCTACAGATTCCAGGGAAATTTATGGATCCTCGTTTCGATTTTTCTAAAATTAGTTATGATTTTCCGAAGTTAGGCGAAAATCTGGACCAACGTTTTTTGAAGAGTTAAGGGTGATAAGTTGAGAAATAATCCTACCAAGGGTAAAAAGGTCATTAGTGACTAGGATATCTTCTAGAATATTATTTGTGAATTAATAAATGTGATATTACTATTATAGGGTAAACGAGATCACGGTCCGAACGACAGCGTACCGATATCGCCGACGAAGGTACGGACGCGTACTGTAACACTAACTCTAATGCTTATTGTACACTTATATGTGATAGATAGTCTGAGACTCTATTTTGAAAAGTTGTAGACTCTGTTTTGAAAATTGTGCATACATACAGTTATATAAGGGTTATAGTCATGATAACGCCGTTGAGTTTTCCTAGCGCTGAGGAGACGGATGTACACTGTGGCACTGGTGAATAGTGCAGACTAGTTTGATGTGAATATGTGGTGAGACTGGAATGACATGAATATGTGGAGACTGTGGTTGTTATTATCTTAAGTATGTGAATATCGTATATTGTTGTATTGTCATGAATATCTGTCATATATAACTGATACATAAGCATAAGGTTAACCGTTACCTGAGGTTCAATGGGAATTGAACCTCAGCTCTTATCATAGTCTCAGATTCTGGAGGAACCAGGACCGAGAGCAAGGATACATAGCACGCGAGAGGACACGGGCGGAGAAGATAGTTATGAATTATTGTATCACTGTATTAGTAAATATTCGGAGAGTTGTACCACTGTAATAGCAACCAGACACACCAACAGTGAAGGTTTATCAGATACTCGCTCTTTTAAATTATTCCGATGCTCTACTCTGATTAAAATATTTTGAAAACGGATTTCGAAAATGAGGAGGTTATATTAAAAATAAAAAATAAACTTATTTCATATTTTTCAAGATATAATAGGTTGATTAGATTGTTTGATTTTATTAACATTACATGGATTTTTCAACCCACATAAATTTCTTCTGAAACAAAAATAACCCATACAAACTTTCTTGGTTTAACATATATGATAAATTATAAAAAACCTTGACTTTTATTAAAACTACATAATTCCATTTTTAATTAAAATTTTTGTTAATTATTGAAGGATGCTTAATTTTTCTTTTCATAGATATATATTGAATTTGTAAAAATTGAGAAAACCATTGTTGAATTTAATAAAATTAATAATTTTGTATTAGTTTTAAAAATAGAATGGGGAAGAGAATATAAGAGGCAATGCAGAAGATTTTGTTAGGGGCATTTTAATACTTTTAATTTTATATTTTTATATTTGGTTCTTTTAAATAATTACAATTTTTATAGTCCTCCATAAATATCATTTTTTAGGTCCTTCATTCTAATTTTACCTAAAAATTATTGTTCTACCATATAATTTCCCTAACATATTATATTATTATTAAATGCAATTCAAATATAATTTTTACGTTGATCTTAATTTATAATTATTTTATCTGATCACCACCTGGGTATTGTAAATTTGCAGTTACGAATAATCCAGCCAAAGTAATAGGAATTAGAACTGAGAGACGTGGACTTTCCCCATGCTGCGGTTCCCTCTGGTCCGTTCCCGGGTTGGGTTAGGGAAATGTCAAAAAAAACAGATACATCCGAGGAGGTAATCCAGATCGAAGAACTTGAACCTGCGCCGGCAAAGCTTGATGACAACCTGGCTCCGGTCCAATCTGGGAGATGAAAGCTGGCATTCACATATTCATGTAGAGAGAAGAAGTAGACATCACTTCACCGTCTATAGCGACTAGTTAATTAAGAAAAACCGAGTCTTCATGATGAAAGGCTAGGCAATCAAGCGAATCGGTAAAGTCAAAGTAGCAGCTCCTGGCTTGATTGAATGCCGGTCTTTGGTTTGCAGATGTTTGGGGCCCGGGTGTACCAGTCGGCCCTTAGGGTTTGTGTTAAGATATCCTAACATAAGTCTCTCATTTCGTCTACTGGTGCAGCTGAGTTCGCAAAGCGGTTTCAGATATGCGGGTAGATGGCAAAGAAAACGAACAACCCGCGAGAAGCCTTATTTATAATAAGAGAAACTACAACACTGACTTGGTTGGCAGGGTCAGGGCCTTTTTCGCTGGGCGAGCTTTGAAAATTAGGTTTACATAATAATTTCAATAATTTTAAAAATATTTCAAAATATCTGAAGAAGAGCCGGTTCAGGAAGATACCTGATCTCTAATGATGAAATGGAAAAGATGAAAGATCCTCCCCAAATTTTATTCATCAAGATCTTGCAGTGTTTCTTCAATCTTTTTTGACCTTTGACTTTAAGTTATGTTTTTTTAGTTTCCAGGATCATAAAAATTATCCTTTATTTACGTTCCTTAATTTGTGCACTTCAGTAATGTTCCTTTAATTATTCTTTTTAATGAAAGTTTTATCATTTTATCCACACAAAAAAAAAAAACTTTTAACTCGTTGACTTTGTCGATGTCTCATATCCTTCCGCATGTCACCAAGTATCGGTTGCAATGCGCAAATTACTCAACATATACAGTACTCCATCCGGTGCAAATTGCATTAAAAATTGTCTTATATTTAGGACCAGAGATAGTAAAATTTAGGGTAAATGACACTAAAATACCACATGAAATTTCTAAACCCTGAAAAGCCTAATTTATAAAAGGACAGAGAAGGGATGGGGGACAATCAGGGATTGACATATTTTGGCAAAAAAAAAAAAAAAACCAAAGTGCCCTTCTCTTCATCTCTCCCTTTCTTCCTCTTCCTCTTCCCATCCCCCCCCCCCCCCCCCGGTTCCCAACATCTCTTGATGGCCGTCGATGTCTGCTTCAACTAGTATGCCTCCAAGCCTTTCTCTTGGGCAGCAAGTATGGCTGGAGAGAATGGAAAAGTGGGAGAAAATGCTTCTATGGGAGTGCTAATGGAAAAACTGAGTTACAGCGAAAGTGTAGCAAGATTAAAATTGGTATTGTTAGAGGAAGATAGAAGTTGAGAAAAAAGAAAGTGAATAGTAAAACGAGCTCAAGAGGTTGAAAAATATAGTAATATAACAGTAAATGAGTTTGAGGAAGAAAAAGGGGAAAAGTAGATATGACATTTAACAAAATTTGTTAAACTCATTCATGAACTTGTTAATCCCATCACAAATTTTGTTAAATGCCACATTTATTGCTCAACTTCTTCTTCCTCAAACTCATTTATTGTTCATTACTGGATTTTTCAGCCTCCTAAACTTGTTTTACTGTTCACCTTCTTCTTCTTCAGCCTCTTGACATCCTCCAACAAATCCAACTTCAATCTTCTTGCACCTTCGCTCTAACTCAATTTTGCCGTTGGCACTCCCACAGAATTGTTCTCTCCCACTTTCCCATTCTCTCTAGCCATACTTGTTGCGCCAGGAGAAGGGCTTGGAGGAGTCCCGAGTGGAGTAGACATCGACAACTATCAAGAGATGAAGAGATTGAGAGGAGAGAGGGAGAGCATGGGAAGAGGAAGAGGAAGAGGGGGAGAGAGAGATGAAAAGAAGGGCACTTTGTTCTTTTTGCCAAAATATGTCAATCCCTTATTGCCTCCCAACTCTTCTCTATCTTTCTTCAAGTTTAATAGTTTTTTTTTTTTCAGGATTTAGGAATTTCATATGGTATTTTAGTGTCATTTTCCCTAACATTTAATGTTTGTTGAGCTATTCTTATATAAATAATGTTCTTGATTAATATGACTAACTTGTATATAATTGGTGTCCATTGATTATAAATATGATGTAAAATTTCTTATTTATGATTTTTGTACATTTTAGTTCATTTTGTTGGCAACATCGTTCTTTATATTTTGTTTATTTATATATAATTTTTTAGAATTGCTACTGTATATATTTTTTCATATACATTTTTTTAATACAATATTCAATATTGTTTATTTCATAATTTTTTTAATTTGAGTGGTTATTGTGGAAGAGCCCTAATAATTATAATATTTATTTTTTTATTTGAGTGGTTGCAATGGATGAGTCCTAATAATTAATAATATTTTTTTTTTCTAATTCCTCAATTTGTGATGGATTTCAACACTCAAGTTTTAATACTCTTTCACCTTGCTCATAGCTATTAACAAGGGACACTAATTTTTTGCAGTAAATATATTGATCTGCACAAGGATGATCTTCACACACACACACAATTGACTATGAATCAATACAATTTCGATGGATCAACAACCAAACACTAGCTATCACCAAATCCCATCCATAAATGCCACAAAAAAGATGGTTAGTGTGTTGCTTAATGTGTGGTTTTTTTCTTTGCCAAGTCAGAAAACTTTCCTTTTTCACCAAGAGAACAGCAAACAGACACCCGTATCCAACACTAGAAGCTTAACTAAAGAGGAAAAAAAGGGGGGGGGGGGGATTTGCAGATGAAATATTATTCATTCACAAAATCACTAATTATTACAGGACATTGTGTGTTTTATTTTTTATAGGCACATGTATCTTTCTATTGAAAGTAATCATGTTTGAGCCGCTATCAGACACTAAATATAGGCATCTCTCCTATCAAAGACTTGAATTTTGCTTTGTCACATAATGAGAGACATTATTCATTCACAAATCACTGATTGATTACAATAGATTATGTGCTTTACTTTTTTATAGGCACAAGCTAAGGATCCATATATTGGAAGTAATCATGTTTAAGGAACTATTCAACACTAAATATGGGTACCTCTCTTAGCATAGATTCAAATTTTGGTTCGCCACGTTATGAGAGATAAATTCCTTCTGTTTGACTCAACCTCTACTGGTAGATGATGTCCTTTATTTTTTTTGATAAATAAATTTTAGGAAAGGGGTTGCGCTCACCTACAGTGCAATGGCAGGGCGTTTGGAGCCCAGTCCACAGAGAATACTCACCAAAGAGTACACATGCTTCCACCTTTACCAGCGTTACCACTGCTTCCTAGACCCCTAGGATGCCTCCCCCAACGCCTTGACCAACGCAGGGATCGAACCTCCTCCCTAAAGGTGAGGAAGACCGACCCCCACGTCAGTTGGACCCAAGGACGAGGGATTGATGATGTCCTTTATAGTTCAACAATATACTTAACAAAACTTAATTAAGACCCAACAGAACCTAATTGAACTAGTTACATCAAATGGGCCAAGGCCCAAACTATACTTTGGGCTTGTCATTCATAAGCTAAAAATGGAATAAAGACAGCAAAAGGAATAAAATTCAAGACACAAGATTCTCAGCCATCCTTAGATCATTTGCTGGGATATTTGCTAGAGGAGAAGGAGGTTTCAACACCCAGCCTTTCGAACACTTCTCTAATGAAGCTTCCTGAGTACACCAATCGGCAGCCAAGTTACGATTTCTTGGGGCCTTCTGAGACAAATTTTTTGATCCAGCACATTTAATTCTAATAATATACATACGCACATCATCTTCACCTTGAATATTCTATGTGTCGTCTATATCAGATTAGGCCACTATGTATTTATGATTTTAATAAAGAGATTTTCCTTTTCAATTATCTTCTTTTGTCTTTATTAGTTCTCGGAGTTTTGATGATCATAAAACTTATAAATAATTAAGGTCTTAATTGAAAATGGTTAAGTTTTTGAATCAGTAAATATTGCTTAAGTTAAAAGTGTACTTGAGCATGACATTTTGTTTACTCGAGCATACTCTATCTAACAGTGTGCTTAGGTGATTACAGAATGTTACTCGAGTATTGGTTCAATATTACTCGAGTAGTATGTCAGATATAACTCTTTGTAATTATATCAGCAACTGTTACTCGAGTATACATATTATGTTACTCGAGTAAAGTAAATCCAGAGCAAAGTTCAGAGTCACCTATGTCAATACTCGAGCAACAATACTATCTTACTCAAGTAGGTTACTCGAGTAAGGGCATCAATCTACCCAAGTAGAAAGCTCATCAGACATATCCTTCATCTCTGCCAAACTGTTACTCGAGTAGATGGTAATTGCTACTCAAGTAGAGGTAATGTATTACTCGAGTAAACATGCTTTCATCTTTGAAATTGCTTTCTATATGAAGTATACCCGAGTACAATTTTATTGTTACTCGAGTAAAGAGAATTATATACTCTAGTATACATGCTTCAATTCTATATTTGCTCTCTGTCTGATAGTTACTCGAGCATTGTTCTTATGCCACTTGAGTAAGGTACTAGAGAATGGGAAAAGGTTACTCGAGTAACAGTTACTAATGTTTTCACTTACTATATTGTTTTAGTAAAGAACCGATGCTACTCGAGCAGAAGTGTTGGTTACTCAAGTACAATACCCGAGTAGTGATGTAATACTACTCGAGTAAACACGTTGCAGAAGCCATTGTTATGAAATTTCTAAGATTACACTCAAGTAAGAAGATTTCACAGCTAGAAAAAGGCCAAATAGTGATGGATTTTGCGAAGGATCTGATTTCGTTGAAAATCTAAGGAGTTTTGCGATGGATACATAAATCCGTCGCAAAATAAAAAAATTTGCGACGGAATATCAAATCCATCGCAAATTTACGACCAATTTTTTGCGACAGATAATCAGTCCGTCGCAAATTTACGAACATACCCTCCGTCGCAAAAAGTTGTGACGGACACCATGTCCGTAGCAAAATGGCGGCCAAAAAGGCCGCCATTTTCACCCCATTTGCGACAGACGGGCATTCCGTCGCAAGTATTTGCAACGGACCTAGATGTCCGTTGCACCCCTCCCTTTTGCGACGGAAAGATTTTCCGTCGCAAAAAGGGAATACTTTTTGCGACGGAAAGCGTTTCCGTCGCAAAAAGTGGTTTTGCTTTTTGCGACGAAAATGTTTTCCGTCGCAAATGTCATTTTAACCCCCCCAGCTCGTATTTTCGCCATTTTCGTCGCAAAGCTCTCCCCTCAGCTCGCCTCACCGCCACCAGCTCCGGCCCACCCTCAGCTCCTCATCCGGTCTGCCCCCAGCTCGCCCCTCCCCCCAGCTCGCCCTCCTCTCAACTCCCCCCGCCCCCTCAGCTCCCCAACCCACCTCCCCCCGCCGGACCCAGCTCCCCCCGCCCCCTCAGCTGCACCTCCAGCCCCCACCCATTTGCAGGTTTGGCCGCCAGCTTCAGTTCGTCCTTCTTACGGCACAGCTCCCAGGTTTGTTCTTTTTTTTTTTTTTAACGCTGGCCATCTGGTTTTCTTTTTTTTTTTTTTAATATTGGAGACCCATAAACACATTTATCTCCCATTTTCCGGTGGTCTCTCCCTGTGCTCCGGTTAGTGATTTTCCGGCGGTGTCTCCTCTTCCTCTTCTCTTACTAGTTACCGTCTGCACCTCTATTCCAAGTAAGCTTTCTCTTTTTTTTTTGTTTTTTCTGGTGTGTAAAGATTTGATTTTTTTTATTTATTATTTTCTTGAGTATTATTTTTATTTGTAATAAACTTATGTCAAAAATATTACTGGTTCTCTTGAGTGAAATTTCTGCAGAACATATCTTTTTTAATATTTTGTGTTATTTCTTTAATGTTGATTAAATTATTTGTTATTGGTTATTAATGTTGATTTGTGAGTATTAGTGATAATATTAATGTTGCTTTAATTTTTTATAGTCTCTTTTGTATAATGAAAGTGTGGTAAAATTATGATATTGTTTATTAATGAGAGTATTAATGTTGCATTATTATTTTTGACTAGTCTCTTTTGTATAATGAATAAATTGTGTGTTAAAATTATGATATTGTTCATTACTAGTTTTTATTGTACATAGTGGAAATATGTATGTTGGCAGAAGATTATCAATTACATGAGTTTAGATTGTTTTTTTTTTTTTTTGGTTTTAGTTTCTTCTCTGGCTGATTGTATTAATTACATAAAGATCTTGATACTCAATGTGTTTATTAATTTGGATTATACTTATAGTGTGTAGGAGATTCCATGATTTTTTTTAATTAGTGGGTTTTAATGATTTTGAATTTTTTAATCTTGCATTGTTTTTTGGGACGAAAATAAATTAAAAAAGTAAATTTTACAAGTAAACACAGTTATTAAACGTATAGAATTATTTTAAGTTTTTCATTTCCATTTTTGTTTTTTACAAAAAATTATTTTAAGTTAAGTTGACATCAATTTTTATTATATAATAATTCTTAAAATCACAGCATTCAATAGTATTTTGTTTTTCAGTTTTTAATATTATGATCCTCTATTTGGTTTGAAGATTGTAACTACCCCTGCCTCTCATAACATAAGTGATTCATATGAAATTCGAACTCGAGACTCAAAGGAATTATCAAAACCTTACACCGCTAAACCAACCCTATATTGGTAATAATATTTTATTTAATTAGTTTATTTTGTTTAAATATTTTTTGTTCCCTTTAAAATAAAATATTCCCAAATGTATAGGATATTAATTTATCTAGGACTTTTTATGTTAGGTGAAAGTATATATTTTTTTAAGATATATAGAAAGTTTGTACTTTCAAGGCATTTTTAGTATTTTCAATATTCAATATTTGTAAATTTAATAATTTTTGTTTGGAAAGGTAAATTTGTAACATAAACTCATGCTTAAATGAAAAAAGTAGCAAAA
This sequence comes from Acacia crassicarpa, assembly GCA_034222035.1. Classification (NCBI taxonomy): domain Eukaryota; kingdom Viridiplantae; phylum Streptophyta; class Magnoliopsida; order Fabales; family Fabaceae; genus Acacia; species Acacia crassicarpa. The sequence goes on along the minus strand of JAWXYG010000006.1, from coordinate 45,930,461 downwards.
AATAGTAATAAACATTAGAAGGCGTAAAAATGAAAATTGAAAAAAAAAGGATAAATTTTAAAAATATCTTATAAACATTAGTAAAAATAGCAGTAAAAATTATTCGGCTAAGAATTCTTTTTAAAAATATCTTATAAATATTACTAAAAAAGTATACATGGAAAAAATACCAATTGCACTTTAAAATTTCAAATCAATGGTTTTTTTATTAAAATAATTTGTAAATTGATAAATTTTATACTAAATACTTATTCTGTTGAATTGACCTCTTTTATATATTTGTGGCATGTTGAGATGTTAATTAAGTTAGTAACTGAACTAGCTAGGAAATATGGAAGGCAACCATGATAGAAGTTGGATGTATAATCGCCTAACTGAGAAAAGAGAACTAACTCAAGCATTCTTGGCGAGTTTGCAAGAGTTCATCAATTTTGCTCTGGCACATTTACCTAATTCAAGTAGGGAGATCAGGTGTCCGTGTGTCAAATGTAGGTGTTTAAGATTTGAAGATTTTGAGGAGGTCAAAATCCATTTGTGTAAAAAGGGATTCATGAAGGATTATGAGTGTTGGGAATGTCATTGCGAAGTCCGACAGACACCGACACCTAGTGGTTATTACGGGGATGGTAGTCATCGAGACAACCTTAATCAATATGAGCAGTTGGTTATGGACGCTGCGGGACCGTCGATCGGCCAATATTTCGATCCTATTACTCATGCGGAATCGTCATACATGGGAGAGGAGACCGATACACATGCTCAACCATCATACATGGGAGAGGATCCTCATCCGGAAGCCGATAGGTTCTATAAAATGCTTCAAGAAGCGCAACGTCCATTATGGGAAGGTTGTGAACACTTTGAAAATAGTGAATATTCATCGCTATCGGCTACCCTAGCAATACTAAGCTTGAAGACTGATCACCATATGAGTGAGAGGAATTACAACTAAATGATGCAGATCATAAGCAAGGTTGTTCCCAAAGACAATAATTTGCCGAAGGATTTTTACCAAGCAAAAAAAAAGGGTGAAAGAGCTTGGGCTTGGATGTGAAAAAATTCATTGCTGCCCTAGAGGATGTATGTTGTATTACAAGGATGATGCTGAGCTGACCAATTGTAGATTCTGTGGACATGACAGATATAAAGTTGTGAGGAAAGGAAGGAAAATGACCCGTTAAGTGTTAAGCAAGATGCACTACTTTCCTCTGGTGCCCAGACTTCAGAGATTGTATGCATCAGAACAAACAGCTGCTCACATGAGATGGCATCGGGAGCATCACAGGGATGAAAACTTTGTGACGCATCCATCCGATGCTGAAGCTTGGCGTAAATTTGATGAGGCGAATCCTTTCTTTGCTATGGATCCCCGTAGTGTTCATCTTGGTCTATGTTCGGATGGGTTCACTCCTTTTGATAAAACAGGCAGGAATTATTCCTGTTGGCCTGTCATTGTGACACCGTACAACCTCCCACCTTCTATGTGCATGAGAAGAGAGTTTTTGTTCCTTAACGTGTTAATCCCTAAGCCATCCAACCCAAAAAAGAAGATAGATGTGTACCTCAGGCCTTTGATAGACGAGTTGAAGATGTTGTGGAGTGAAGGGATTTTTACGTATGATATATCATTAAGTCAGAATTTCACCATGCGGGCTGCCTTAATGTGGACGATAAATGATTTCCCTGCATATGGGATGTTGAGTGGCTGGCAAACGTCAAGAAAGCTTGCATGCCCGGTATGTCTTGAACAGAATACGGGTTATAGCTTGGAACAAAGTCACAAGGTTTGTTGGTTTGACAGGCACCGGCGATTCCTACCCCTGATCATTCGTATAGGAGAAATAGAAAAGACTTCACGCGGAATGTTGTCGAACGAGCTTATCAACCTCATCGTTTAAGTGGCCAAGAAATATGGGATAGGGTCAAGTACATTCCAAGTGTCGAAGAGGGGGCTGCTTCCAGCGAACCTGAGGGATATCGCATTGATCATCATTGGAACAAACGCAGCATCTTCTGGGAACTAACATATTGGAAAGATCAATTGTTAAGACACAGCCTCGATGTCATGCATATTGAGAGGAATGTGTTTTGCAATATTCTATACACCATGATGGACACCAAGGGCAAGACGAAGGACACAGTCAACGCAAGACTGGACATAGAAGAGATTTGCAGAAGGCCTGCTTTGCATTTGGTGGAGAATGGTACGAGACGGATTTCCAAACCTAAAGCGCCGTACACATTCAACAAAGAGCAGAATTTAGAATTGTTGCAATGGGTTAAAGATTTGAAACTCCCGGACGGTTATGCGTCAAACTTGAAAAGATGTGTCAACATGCATGAGGGGAAGTTCTTTGGGATGAAGACTCATGATTGTCATGTTTTTTTCCAGAGATTGTTGCCTTGGGCCTTCAAAGCACTACCGAAGGAAATATGGTCTATTCTAACGGACTTTTCCATGTTCTTTAGAGAAATTTGTGCTTCAGAGCTTAATGTTGAAAAGTTACGGCACCTGGAGGCGAGTATGCCCATAACTCTATGCAAGTTAGAGATGGTGTTTCTTCCTACCTTTTTTGACTCAATGGAACATTTGCCCGTTCACTTGGCTTACGAAGCAAAAGTAGGAGGCCCGCAACAATATAGATGGATGTATCCGTTTGAGAGGTAATATATATTTCTTTCGCTCTGTTATTAATTGACCGACATGGTACTTTAGTTTATAAATACCCTATGATATTCCATTGTAGGTTTTTACGCACACTTAAGCACAAGATCAAAAATCCAACCCACGTTGAAGGATCTATTGCTGAAGCATATCTAGTCAAAGAGGCCGCTAAATTTGCGTCATACTATCATCCCCCTAAAATGATGTCAAGATGGAGAAGGGTACCTCGCAACGATGTCGGTGATACGAGGGATCAGAAATCAATATTTAATTATCCAGGGCGAGTCGTGGGAAAACATTGGAAATCAACTCTTGACGGAAGAGATAAGCAAGTAGCGTAGTGGTACATTCTAAACAACTGTGAAGAGGTCGCCGAGTACTTAAAGTAAGATTTTTGTTTTTCCTTTTTACTATTACGGTAAGTATTAAAGTATTAACTTCAATTTTTTGTTACAATTATTTTTCTAATTGGGTCCGATCGGAAAATCCTTCAATGTCGGTGTCCCAAGTTGATCAATTCACGAGCTCTGAGTTTCCAAAATGGTTTCGAACCTATTTCACGAAAAATCGAAAAGATCACAATGAAGTTGCGTGGAGTTTATCTTATGGAGCTGCAATTAGTGTTACTCGATGCAACAAATATATAATCAATGGGTATCGGTTTTCAACTGTTGACACGGATGCAGGTACACAATGTTGCAATTACGGTGTATGTTGTCGAGGTGACCAAGTTGACGGGGTGGAGACTGTCTACTACGGGAAGTTACGTGACATAATTCAGTTGAGTTATCCGTGGGACAAGGTGGTGACCCTTTTTAAATGTGAGTGGTTTGATAACAGTCCGCGTGTGACAAAAATGGATAAGCATGGAAATATTGAGATCCACTGGACAAGGAGATATGCGGTTGGTTATGACCCATTCATCCTTGCTCAACAGGCAGAACAAGTTTACTATACATCATACCCCACATCTCACCAAGGGTAGAGGGGGGTTATTAAAACAAAAGCACGAAATATTATACCGAAGTCGAAAGAGTCGAAATCAAATGACAGTATGGCTGAACCGTTCCAAGCTGATGTGGAACATCTACTGCCCATAAACATCGAAGACAACGAAGTACCAAGCAATCTCTTTGATTCTGCTGCGGAATTAGAATTGATTCCTATACAAATTGACGATGAGGAATCAGACGATGAGGCAGAATTGATTTACTCTGACAGTGAATCTGAGTTCGACGACTATGAGACTTCAAAGGAAGACGTGCAAGCAGATGTCGATGAACAGGAATCGTCCGGTTGAGATTTGTTAGTTCTTTGTTTATGACGATCTGTTATACTACATACTTTGTTACTTCACTACTGTAATATTACCTAAATATCTTTTTATTTTTTTTATTCTTTGACCTAATGTCTATAAGTGTTCAGAGATGGAGCATCTAGGAGGATGTTCAGGTAGTGGACGTGGTGGTGGTCAATCCCGGCCCCGTCCTATCAGAGGGGGTAGGGCGACGCCATCTGCCCCTTCTGTAGGCAGAGGACGCGGCGGTGCCCCAGAGGTGCCACCATTTGATATGTCATCTCCACCGTCAGGTAATTTGTCATCTTCACCATCGCTGTATATGTCATCGTCACCGTCTACCCCCACTGATCCGCAGCAAATGGGACAACAGGTTTACTAGCCCAATTCTGATTGATTTACATATGTTTAGTTTCATGAAACCATCTATGTACAAACATCTTTAATATTTCACATTCCTTGCTTAGCACACTCCGTCGCCTCAGAGCCATGTCGGGGAAGAAGGTAGTTCCTCCAATACACCAATCTGGGGCACAACAGATCCTTCGACAAGGATGCTTTGGATCTCTCCTGACGGCGACTAGTAAGTCATGCCAAGTTACCAGTAATGTTACAAATCCCTTCTCTAATTGGTTTATATGCTAATAATATTTGCATGATGTCCTCTATCTTCAGCATTGTGCCTCATAATCCGGTGGGCGATTTCATCTCGGACCAATTATTCCGTAATTACAATCAAGCTTGGACCAAGTGGACAGCGATTCCTAAGGACAATCGAAATGCTTGCTTCAATGAGTTTATGGTAAGTTATTTGTTTTATGGTTATTAATTAAGTACTTTTAAAAATTGTAGCACTAATTGTTTGTTGTTGATTTTCAGGAGAGGCATATGTCGTTGCTTGAACATCGTGAATGTTTGAGAAAAGCTTATAACGCCAGGGCAGCCCGATGGTTGTCTCAAAAGCTTTATTCATTGAGAGAGGCAAGAGGCAAGCGAAATTGGCTTCCACAGGAGACTGCAGACGAATTATTTGACAATTGGGCCACCAATGAAAAGTTTCAGAACATAAGTGCGAAAAATAAGGAAAATAGGGCCAAAATGGAAGGACCGTCATATGTTGGCGACTCCATTCCAATTACTGAGTGGAGACAGAAAATTGTAAGTACACGTTATTTTCTATTTAGGTATTCAATATTTTGTACTTTGAAGTAATTAACTATGATCATCATTTGCGTTTGCAGGCAGAGACGGGGGTTCCTCCAGAGTCGATAAGTTGGGCTACCTTTGAGCGGACCCATTCCCAGCAGTCATCTGAAGGAAGTGAGAGGGAATGGATTAACTCAAGGGCCCACCAAGTAGCAGTTAGACATTTATTGCCTTTATTACTTGTTTTATGCACCACAATATTTATTTCATTTTACATGTCTTATTTGTTATGTATTTTTGTCTTTGTAGGAAAACTTTATGAAGCTGTCGTAGGAGAGAGACTCACAGCGTGAGACTGACCCCTCATCCTCTCAGTCCGACAACGATAGTCTGTTCTTTGAGGCTACAGGTGGATTTAACAAGAAAGGAAGAGTCTTTGGATACGGTGCCTCTGCTAGCCGACTGAAGCAAACAAAGCGCTCCTCATCCGGCATTGAAGGTGTTTCTCCAGGTAAACGTATTTGATATTGATAATTTCCATTCTCTTGTCCATTCAAATTAAGTCCAAATAATAAATGTACTTCATACTGTTTTTGCAGATGAGATGAAGAAGATGAAGGCTTTGACAACACAAATGACTCAGGAACAAGAGCGAATGGTTGAAGAGCAAGAGAAGATGCGGCAGATGATGATTCAGGAACGAGAGATGATGGAGGAGCGGATGACTAAGGAACGAGAGATGATGCAGGAGCAGATGAGGCAGATGTAGGAGCAGATGAGGCAGATGCAAGAGGAGATGATGAGGCAGATGCAGCTTCAACTCAAGTCCCTAATGAACAAGGGTTCTGGGTCGGCTCCTGGTGATGATGACCATGCTGGTGATGATGATGATCACAACGCTGCTGTTTAGACTACTTTTTAGAATTTACTCTTTGTAACATTGTTAGACTACTTTTTAGTATTTGGTATTTGTTAGACTACTCTTAAGGTGAACTCCTTATAATTGTTATTATATCCATGAATCACTACTTTTTGTACTCACTTTTTTAAAATTTTTTAAAAAATATTTTTTATAAATAATTATTAGTTTTGCTATGAAATTTGTTTCTGTAGCAAACTATCAAATATGGGGAAATTTGCTACAAAAAAAAATTCCGTAGAAAAATTTCAAGTTTGCTACGGAAAAATAATCCGTAGCAAAATTTCAAGTTTGCTACGGAAAAATAATCCGTAGCAAAATTGAGAATTTGCTACGGAAAAAATTTCCGTAGGAAATTGCTACGGAAAAAATTCCGTAGCAATTTGCTACAGAAAAAATTCCGTAGCAAATTTGAATTTTGCTACAGAATTTTTTTTCGTAGCAAGTTGCGACGGACTGGAATTTCCATCGCAAATTGCGACGGATTTTCCACTTCCGTCGCAATTTGCTACGAGGTATTTTGCTACGGAAAAACATGTTTTTTCCGTAGCAAAATCATTTTGTTACGGATTTTTTCTGTAGCAAAATTCGAATTTTTTTGTAGTGTTTGTCTAATCGAGTATAACTGGTGGATAGGCTTCTGTCAAAGCATATTTGAAACAATTACTCGAGTACTATGATATTGCTACTCAAGTATGATTAGTCATCTTCCTAAATGCTTCGCTGTAACGTTAATCGTAAACTTGAATATTTTGGGTTATTATCTGTTTCTACTTAAACCTTGCTCAAATGTATTTATGCTTTTGCTAACTATATTTTTGAGTGGATTTCTGATGATTAACAATGGTTTAAACTTGATTACTGAAAAGCCACTTCGTGTGTCAGAAGCATTTAATGCTTGAGCCAACAAATAGAATGAAGTACAAAATCATTCCTTTGAGGCATACCTATTCCGATAAATATTCTAAATCAACTTCTGAGCACAAGTACGTTGACAATGAATGCAGTTAATGAAGTAATGTTCAATTATACCTAAAGGAAACCATCTGTGCCTAACGAAAATTTGAGGAGTCTCAATGGCTATATTCAAAGCTTCATAACGGCATTAATGGAAGATGATATAAAAGCTCATCACATTCAATTCTGCCAATTACCGAAACTCTGTGCATTCAATTCAACACTATTGCAATTTATTGTTTCATTCACTTCATTTAATATTGTAATACCCCAAATTAATAATTATCATAATTATAATATTTTTTTTGATGGCACCTATTTAAAATAGGTGAACATGTGGTCTCAAATTTTGAGATATATTTATTTTATCTATTAGGATTATTTTCCCTTAGAATTTAAGGTAGCCAATGTTTTATCTTTCTAAATTTTGTTTGGAATCATAAAATACCATAAAAATACCAACAACTCCCAAATTAAATTAGGGTTCCTATAGGATCAAAAGAGAGCAAGGAAATGTTAGGAAAATACATTAATCAAATAGGGGGGAATAATAAAGATTAGTAGACACTTAGATTTTCACTAAACAAAATGATTATGTAAATTTTTATAATTAATCAAGGGATTAAATAAAGAAGATATAAATCTCAAAATTTATACTTAATTAAGAGATTAAATTTTCTAAAACCCTAGGACTAATGCCTAGCAAATTTTTAACCCATAAAGAGCCATAAAGAATTACCAAAACACTTGAAGAATTAAAGGAATAATTACCAATATTTAGTGGGCAAATAATTAGCACTAATGGAATGATTAGCTAACTAATTACAACTAAACAATTATAGTCATTAAATAGAAGTGTATTAAACTAACTAAAGGTTGAGAACCAATAAGGGATTGGGATTAGCACTAAATGAATTGCTAACAAACACAAATTATTGCATGAACCAATAATACAACAATCAAAAGATAATTAAGCTTAGGATTAAGATGTTAATCAAATGCTAATCAAGAGTTGAAAAGTCAACAATTTCAACTATGATCTAAAGGCTAAGAATCAATCTCATAAAGCTTATCCAAAGGCCCTAATTGATCCTATAATAAAGCTTAATCCATGAGATAAGGAAGCAACCAATGAAGAAAATTCCACATGAATGTTGTAAATGCAACAAAACATAAAAATATATAAAAAGGGGGAGGGGTGCGGTTTTGTAAGGAAAAAAGGAGAGGAAAAAAAAATCAAGAAGCAACTACAAGGTGAGTCACAACCCTAAGGAATGAATCACCACCCTAAAAGATGAATCACAACTCTATCAAATGAATCATCATCCTAAACTTGCATGAATCATCACCCTAAACCATGAGTCATGTATCTAGTGAAGACTTTCAAGGCTTTGGAAGAAGATAAGATGATGTAAGGGATGATGTAGGGAGGATTGTGTAAAATAGGTGGACCAATGAGGAAAAAGATAATTAGAATAACTAAATTGGTTCATAAAAATAATTCTAGATAAAAGCTAATGAAACCTATACAAATTAAATCATATCTTGAAATCCATGAACTAAGTATTGAAACTAAGTTGGGATTCATAACAAGCATAAATCAAGCATGAAAACAAGTATAACCAAAGTCATTTTCATAATTGTTTAGGAAATGGAATCAATAGAAAAGATAGGCAAAATAGGTCTCAAAATGAAGCTAAAAATTTCAAGAGTTCAAAAGCAAAAAGAAAATTTGAATCAAACTTCATTTACATCCTCAAATGAATTTTTACCTATTGAAGTGCAACACAAAAGCAAAAATAGAAGAAGCAATTTGTTAAAACACATGGGATAATTTGAAAAGGTAAAATGGAAGAGGATATGGTACTTTAGGATAAAAAATGGAAGAGGATAGGGAGAGAGAAGGGGGGGCAGTTTTGGCTTATGGGAGGGCTAGGATTTGTGCTCTAAAAATACCCTAGATCCAAGGGCCAAGAATTGCCAAGAGGAAGTTACAATTAATTACCAAATTTGCCCACCCCTTCTACTATAAATAGGGGTTCTTGGGTTCATGAGTCCTCACCAATTCACAAGCAACAACATCTGAAACATGAAGAGAAAGTGAGTGTGGGAGCTTTGGAGAAGGGAAGATCAAAGTTCTAGGTAAGTTCTTGAGCTCTAGCTTTTAAGTTTTTAGTTATTTTGTAGTTTAATCTTTAAATTCTTTAGATATAGTTGTTTTTATGTTTTTTGGGTTTAAAATTAGTTTTATTTCGAAAAAAATAATGAAGAAAGAGTTTTAGCAAAATTCCCGGAAGAAAAACACTGAAATAACGAAGTTCTGGCGAAATTTCATCGGTTCTGGAATTTTTGAATCAGTCATACAAATGCTTATATTTTCTGCTGAAAACATGGTTGAAAAATTCTGGGAAAATGCATGGTTAAATTAGACATATAGGGATTTTTAAATATGTAAAGAACATGTCCAAATGATTTCTGTACAGGGAGATAAAAATTCCCAAAGTTAGGGCTACGAATTTCTGGAAAATTCTGGGCAGATGTTCAAAACTTAAAAACTGGGAATAAACCGTGTGATCTGGAAAAAATCTATTATTTTTACTTGAAAGTAGACATCCTAAGGATTCCAGGGAATTTTACGAATCCTCGTTTCGATATTTCTAGAATTAGTTATGATTTTGAGAAGTTAGTCGAAATCCTGCCCAGATTTACATCAGCGTTTTTTTTTCGAAATTTAAAGAGAAATAATTAAATAATAAATACACCAAGGGTAAAATAGTCATTTGAGGCTAGGATATCTATTGGGATATTGGTTGTGAATTAATTGATACGATATTACCCTCATAGGAATCTGTGAACGCTTCGCAACCGACAACGTACCGTGCTCGACAAGCAAAGGTACGGACGCGTACTGTAACATTAACTCTGATGCTTATTGTACACTTGTATGTGATAGATATGCTCATAGACTGTGACTCTGCTTTAAAAATTATTTGAACATATACAGCTTTATAACAGGTTACAGTCTTGGTAATGTCGTTGAGTTTTCCTAGCGCTGAGGACACGATAGACCATCGTGGTACTAGTGAATAGTGCAGACTGGATTGATGTGAATATGTGATGATCGTGTTGATATGTGGTTATGCTATATTGTCATGGATATCTGTCATACATAACTGTTACATAAGCATGAGGTTAACCGTTACCTGAGGTTCAATGGGAATTGAACCTCAGCTCTTACCATAGCCTCAGGTTCTGGCGGAGGCAGAGTTGCTGACAAGGGTAAGCAGCCAGCATGAAGACATGGACGGGGGATTGTTCTTCTGATATTGTTTTTTGTCTTTTCATTTTAATTTTGAATACTTGAATATTTGGATGACTGTACTAGTATCAACACACCGACAATAGATGACTATCAGTTACTCGTTTTGCTTTAAAGAGAAAACTTTTTCCGATGCCACTCTGATTATTTTCTCAACGCTCTGATAATCCCTTTTGAAAACCACTTTTAAAAAGACGGGATGTTACAAATATATTCGGATATTCTTGTATTTCGGTGATTATTATTTATCTACTCAGTAAGGAGTTAAACACTTATTTGATTATTCGGTTATCTGTCAAATCTCAAGGTAGAGGGACCTTGAGTGTGGGTGTACAATTATAACTTGTAAGAGGGAATGGATCCGAATGTGATGAGGGCCTTTGTGTCTTTAGCCTTGGGGTCCACAATCAAAAATAAACCAAGGATTGTGTATAGTCAACCCTAGGATCGTTCTCTCTCTCGAAGAGCCTTTTATTGAATCCTAAATAGTCTAAATGTCATGCAAATGCAATTAAAACAAGGGGAAAATTGGTTTTGGCTTTTCAAATTAATAAACTAAAGAGAAATGCAATTTAATTAAATGCTAAACTATTATTTTTGGTATTTTTAATAAAATGGAATGGAGTATGAATGCTCTTGGAAATGGAAAAATGACTATCCTAGTTCAATTAAATGTAGGAGTAAATTTTCACTAAGTCTAGATGAAAAACCCCAAGATACCACTTGAGTCCAATATTCCTAATTAATAGTAGCTCCTACTACCGTAGCTAACTGTTATCTCTTGAGATATTGTTTAAAACCACTTAGTGTGTGATTAAGATTAAATTAATGCAATTTGCTTCCTCTTGATATGAATGTGATACCACGCCACTTAATTAATCCAATTCAATTATAATATCTAACAATACCACGTAGAAAGCACAATATCAATAAATCAATAAAGTAATATATATATATATATATATATATATAAATCCAACAAACTACAAAATTCAATCCAATCACATAGGTTCAATCCACAAAGTTATCCAACCGGGTAAACTAAGTCTCAACAATACAAATCAATGTTCCTAAACTAGGAAATTAAAATGCAATTAGAGATAATAGATTGAAATAAAATAAACTCCCCTAATTTTGAGCTCTGAAACTCAAGCCACTTGATCCACCTCCAAGAAGCACAATGATTAGCCACGCATAGCTTCAATTTTAACCACAGCAAGAAATCTTCTAAACCCACCATGAACAACCATAAAAGATGAAACCACTACTTGATTCAAATTGCTATCCATGGGACAGACCACTGAAGAACGAGATTCATGATTAAAAGTGTGAAATCAGTGGGTAATGGTGGAGTAAAAACAGAACACAGTGATGGGAGTGTGGGGTCAAATGGAGATCTGCTGGGTTGAAGAGAAGGTATATGGCCAACAGTGATGTGGGTGGTTCCCGGCGATGGTGACGGTGTGAGTCTGGAACAGAGGAAGGACAAAGACGAAGGTGCAAGGTCGATGGTCCGAGAGCATGAAGATCGTCCCCTCCGATGGTGGTAATGGTTGTCGTCGGTGCTTGGTGAAAAACGATGGTGAGAATGATGGTGGTTGAGGGAGGTCGAAGCTCTGGAAGAAAGAAGAATGACGATCGAAGAAGCAAGATGGTTCACGGCGCTGGTTTTGAATCTGAAGGTGCCTGCGTCGTCGGAAATGATGGAGGAATGGAGGTTGGAGATGAAGGAAGCTAGCTAGCGACCGTGGTAGAGGGTGACGTCGCTGACGAGATAGAAGATGAAGGGAGAAGGTCAGGGAGGTCGTGCTAAGGTCCAACCCTTGTTCGCGGCGCTCGTTCTCAGCATTTAATCTGTTGGGCCCTCCGTTTGCTGAAGAAGAAAACCTAGCCCTGGTCAAACGCAAGTTTTGACCAGTAACTAAAGTGAGAACTTTTAAAAGTTCTGGAGAGGGACTTAAGTGAGAATTTTCAAAATAATTTCTGGGCATAAATGAAATTTCCACAACATCTGGGTATCTTCTGTAATATTTTCTCTGGCCCTTTTCCCATTGATTTCCAATTTTCAGAAATTGTTGGGGCCTTTCTTGTAATTGTCCCAAGTCCTCAAAATATTAATTCTGACCTAAAATATCTCCATTTTTCTTCGTAAACACCTACAAAGCAAGATTAACCACAATGTAGCACCAAATGTCCAAGAAATCATTTGCATGAATTATGAATAAATTATGACCATTTTGCTCATAATTACATTTAATTCAATACAAATGCCTCTCCCTCAAATTAGTGCTTAATCATGCAATAATGTCTCATAAAATGCATTAAAAATCCCAATTTAATTATAAAAAAATCATATAAAAATATGGTTCGATCAGAGTGCGAAGAGATCACTTCGAGAACAGTGTGTGTAATTGTACTTGTGATTAAGAGTTAGTGAAAATCCTAGAATGTCTGGGGACTGGACGTAGGTCAAGGAGTTAAGCCAAACCAATATAAATTCTCTATGGTCATTCTCTCTCTCTGTCTCTGTATTTATTGTTCATCGCTCAATTCAAAAAAAGATTTTTGAAATCCCATATTCACCCTCTCTAAGTGATATTCTATTTTTCAACCTTTTCCACAATGCATAGAAGGCACATTAAATATTAAAGAATATGAAAATAGTTAATAAACAATTTTTGCTCCTTATAGTTTACCCTCATTTTTATTTTGATCCTTATAGTTTTAAACCATAGATTTTGGTCGTTCAAGTTTTTTTTTTTTTTCGTCTAGAACTTTAGTTCTTATAATGTAATAAGATCCTGAATAGTCTTGTCTCTTGAGGGTCCAAAACCTATAATTTGAAATTATAGAGATCAAAATTAAAATAGGGCAAACTATTGGGACTAGTGAATGGAAAGAAGCATTGTTGAAAATTATACATACTCTTTTGATCCTAAATATATATATAGTTTGATTTCCTTTTGTATCTCATTAAAATTTTCTTCATCATCATATCCTTATTCATTCGGCATTCTCATCTTTGTGCTTTAAATATTAGAGAAAAAGACAAGAAAATACCACTTGAATCTTAAAATCTCAAAATGTTATTTCCTACTGAAATGGATTGTCAATTGCTACATAAGTGTAAGTGTAGTTATTACCTATAACCTTGGACACAATAAATTTGATTTACTAAAATAGTATTTTATTGCCTTTTTTTATTAAGCATTAAATAGCATAATTAGTTTTGAAAAAAGTATCACGAATTACGCATACATGCATGCATTAATGAAGTGCAATTAACCGGCCAATTTATTCATCTTTTTAAATTCTACAAGTTGGTTAATATGGAGGAATAACGTGTTCAGATTCTTCATTCTTAGTTGACCATAGTTGCCAAACCGTTCAAATTCTCACCGGGACGCTTTTCCTAAGTTATTGCTAACATGTCACTGTTTGGATTGATGATATATTTTACAATTTATCAAATTTTTTAATGCAAGTAAATTCCGTTTTTGGTATGTTATTTTTCTGCTACCTACTCCCCAAGCTTAATTTGCGCAGAAAAAACAGGTTTTTATGCAAAAATCTCTTTCAAAAAGCACAAAAAGACAACTAGTGATGCTTTTTTCAATGAAAATAAAGAATTTTGAATGCCAAAGTAGGCTAATTTAATAAAGCTTCCTAGACATGAACCCAGATTCAAAATTGTAAACTTAAAGGGTCAGTCAAGATTCAAATTAAAATTGAGAGAATAAATTATATCAAATTGTTTTTCAGTTGAAGAGACTATACTTCTCAGCATTATTTTAATCTGATATTATATTCAAATCTAGTCATAAATTATTGATTCCGCATCGTAAGCAAAAGGACTAGTATGCGTATCATATGGTTTCGGTTACTGCTCATTTTCCATGAAATATTATAAAATGCTAAAAAAAAAAATTTTACCCCTAATATTTTATATTACTATGTTTAAGGAAAACAATTAGCAACTTATCATATCTTCAATTAGTCAGACTAATTACTCGTAAGTTAGTATGCATATGCCCCTCTTGTTTCACATTATTTGACTTTGAAAACATAGCAGTTCATTCTATGAAGTATGAACAAGTAGTCTTATTATACCTGTATCAATTGTTGTATCTTTTTAAACATTTTTAATGTAAGAATATCATCTCTGTTTATATTTTTAATTATAGATGACTTTCAATTAAAAAAAAAAGAAGTTGATGACTTCTCGACTTTATTTCTATACCATTTATTTAAAGTTATCATCCAATGGAGTTTTATAGTTTTTTAAAAAAATTTGGAAATTGATAAACCCAAACAATATTTTTTGTGTATATTCATTATTAATATTTTATGCATTAATTCCGCATCACAAGTTTAAAGTAAATATTCATTATTAATTGATCAACATTGTTACGCTCATCTTTTGGTCCTTTGAGGATAGAAAGTAGAAACTGTCATTGTCCCCGAAGCGAAGTTTAGTCTTCTACTATATGAGTGCTCAAGATAATATAACGTTCTGATAAAGTTGAAGACTAAATCTGTTAAAAAACTATAATTCCTTATTTTCTATCGTCGCTTAATTTCTAAAAAAATATCAAGTATGCGATTAACAAAAACTAAAACGTATTTTCATATATATATATATATATCTGAACATTACAAGAAATTAAGCGACAATAGAAATTTACAACTTATATATCTCTGAACATTACAAGAAATTTACAAATAAAATATGAGTGATAGCCTCCTGCATATGTTGCTTTCTTTATTTTGCAAGCACTACGAAAATGTGGTCCCAAACTACTAGACAAATAAGGAAGCAACTAGCAATATTATATTATCAGTCTGATCTATTTGAAAATTTTATGGTTCTGAAATGCCTAACATTTTTTATACATAGAGAGCGTATGGTACTTGAATTCCTTTCCTCTTGACCAATAAAATTTTCAAATAAAGATTTTACCCTATTTTCCCTATTATTAGAGTACAATTTTGAACTGTAAAATATCGTGTGTATAAAATATTGAAGCAACTACGTGAAACAATTGGCATCCAAAATCTTTGAAAAGTCAAACAAGTCCTACGCCCACAGAAATATAAATGAAAAAATCTACGAATAACCGAAGACTGATGACTCGCTGTTGATCATTTGATTCATATATATATATATATATTGCCTATTATTAGAGTATAATGTTGAGTTGTAAAATATCGTGTGTGTATAATATTGAAGCAACTACGTTGAACAAGTGGCATCCAGAATCTTTGAAAAGTCAAACAAGTCCTACCCACAGAAATATAAATGAAAAATCTACCACTAACCGAAGACTGATGACTCGCTGTTGATAATTGGATTCATATATATATATATATATATATATATATATATATTCCCTCTTGAACTACCAATAACCTTAAAATGATTTATGACATAGCTGTTTCATCAATATTCTTACATCTTCTTTTGTTTGTGTCTTTCCAGTACTCTTCTTCATCTTCATCATCATCAACATTTACCAGTGGCTCCTCCCTCTCGGTGGAGAAACCAGAAGATGTTCTTGTCTCACCAAATGGAGCCTTCGCAGCTGGCTTCTATGTGATCGGTGAAAACGCTTATGTTTTCGCCATCTGGTTCACCCAACCACCTCAATCTTCCCCAAGCTCGAATAATGTAGTTTGGATTGCCAATCGTGACCAACCTGTCAACGGAAAACGGTCATCACTTTCCCTCCTCAGAACAGGAACCCTTATCCTCTCCGACGCCGGGAAGAGGAACATATGGTCAAGCGAAACAACCTCCTCTTGGCCGACCCGACTGACTCTCAACGACAATGGAAACCTAGTACTCTTTGAGTTCCATTCACAAGACACAAAAAATATTCTATGGCAGAGCTTTGATTTTCCAACAGACACTCTCCTTCCTGGCCAACAACTCAAGAATGACACACAACTTGTCGCTTCGAGAAGTGACACCAACCATTCCTCTGGTTTCTACAAGCTCTTCTTCGACGACAGCAATGTTCTTCGCCTTCTCTATCACAGGCTTGATGTGTCCGATGCTTATTGGCCAGCGCCATGGATGTTGAGCTTTGAAGCTGGAAGGAGCACCCACAACATTAACAGAGTCGCGGTGTTAGATTCTCTTGGAAAATTCCTTTCAACAGATAACTACAATTTCACAACTTCTGATTATGATACATCGACACAACGAAGATTGAAAATCGATCCTGATGGCAACCTTCGAGTGTACAGCTTAAAGCAGAATGATAGTATTAATCAATGGTACGTGTCATGGCAAGCTATACCTGATTCTTGTCATGTTCATGGAATATGTGGAGTAAATAGTTTTTGCCAGTACGATGCTAGCAAGGGAGGAAAATATTGCTCGTGTCTTCCAGGATATAGAGCGAAGAACCATAGTGATTGGTCTTATGGGTGTGAACCCAAATTTGAGTTCACATGTGATCAAAATTTCTTGAAGTTGCCCAATGTTGAGTTCTATGGAAATGACTATATCTATAAGCTAAACATCAGCTACAAGAATTGCAAGGATTTGTGTGTATATGACTGTGAGTGCAAGGCTTTTCAGTACACATTCGGAGAAGATGTGGGCCGATTTAGGTGCTATATCAAAAGAATCCTGGCCAATGGTCACAATTCACCAAGCTTTCGTGGAACAACCTACTTGAGACTACCAAAATCCAATCAAGATTCATTTTTCCTTGAAGAAGAAGAATCTGCTCATGATATTGGTGATATTTGTTTCGTGAAGCTTGAAGGAGACTCAAGAAATGGAATCAGTTTTGTTAAGTTCCTTCTTTGGTTTTCTGTTGCTGTTGGGGTTGTTGAAGTCCTCTTCATTTCTATAATTTGGTGTTCTTTGATTAGACCCAAAAAGAATTCTGATGCGACTCAACAAGTCTACAATTTTCTTTCCCCTTTCCGGTTCAGGAAATTTACTTACTCCGAGCTAAAACAAGCGACCAAAGGGTTCAAAGAAGAAATCGGTAGAGGAGCAAGCGGAATAGTATATAAAGGAGTATTGTCAGATCAAAGAGTTGTTGCAGTAAAGAAGCTGAATGGTAACAACAATGGAGGCAAACATGAAGAAGGAGAATTCATGGCTGAAATGAGTATAATCGGACGGCTTAACCACATGAACTTGATCGAAATGTGGGGATATTGCGCAGAGGGAAAGCAAAGACTCTTGATGTATGAGTACATGGAGAAAGGTTCTTTGGCGGAAAATCTCAAATCAAACACTTTGGATTGGACCAAAAGATACAACATCGCTCTCGGAACAGCAAGGGTTCTAGCTTACTTACACGAAGAATGTTTGGAATGGATACTACATTGTGACATAAAGCCACAGAATATTCTTCTAGATTCAAATTACCAACCCAAGGTAGCAGATTTCGGCTTATCCAAGCTTCGAAATCGGAATGAACAAAACACTCAAAGCTTTTCCATGATAAGAGGAACGAGGGGATATATGGCGCCAGAGTGGGTTTTCAATCACCCAATAACATCGAAGGTGGATGTGTATAGCTATGGGATGGTTGTATTGGAAATGATAACAGGAAGGAGTCCAATGACGATGAAAATTCATAGTGATTATGATGATGATGATGATCAAGAGGGTCACAATGTGAGGCTTGTGACATGGGTGAGAGAGAAGAAGAACAACACGACGTCGTCGTCGTGGAGGTCTTGGGTGGAGCAAATAATTGATCCTGGCATGGGATCAGAGTGTGAGGCTGGTGAGATGCAAAAGATAGAAACTTTGGCAAGTGTGGCTTTAAAGTGCGTGGAAGAAGACAAAAATCGGAGGCCCACTATGAGCCAAGTTGTAGAAGTGCTTCTGAGCCATGAAGATTATGCTTCTTCCTAGTCAGGGTGGCTTCCCAGAATCTTTACGTGCAGTGTCTTTGATCTTGTTATCTATCTTCCAATGACTTCCATATGAGTGCATTCTCATTAAAAAAAGGGTTAAGGTGGAAAACTACTGCTTTTTTCTGAGAAGTATCCAGTAGCAAATTTTTTTTTGGGTGTAAAAGTGCACATGTGGTTACAAATTAGGTGCAAAAATACCGTTTGACCATTAAGTTTGACTTTGACCGATGACGTGACATTTCAAAGGTGCAAAAATACACATGTGGTTTGTCAAGAAGAGCATCTAACAACATTTTTTTTTAATTTAATAATTTTATTTTAATTACTACCGGGTGCTAGAAAGATATTTAGAATATTGACCTGTACTGAAAAATACTTTATAATCTTGAAAAATTATTTTTAGATTTGAAAAAAAATATTTCAGAGTACTAACTGGTACTAAAAAGATATTTTGAAGTATTTTTTCTGTACCAATCAGTATCGTGAAAGTACCTTTTAGTACCAGTCAGTACCCTGAAATATTTTTTTCAGTATCATTTTAGTACCGGTAAACACTTGAAATATTTTTTCAAGATCCTAAAATAATTTTTCAATACTATGAAGTATTTTTTTCAGTATCAGTCAGTATCCTTTTAATACCGGTCAATACTTTAAATATTTTTTCAAGATCCTAAAATAATTTTTCAAGATTATAAAGTATTTTTTCTGTACTAGTCAGTATCTGAAAAAAAATATTTCAGGGTACTGACTAATACTAAAAAGTACTTTTAGGATACTAACTGGTACAGAAAAAATACTTCATAATCTTGAAAAATTATTTTAGGATCTTGAAAAAATAGTTCAAGTATTGACCGGTACTAAAAGGATACTGACTGATACTGAAAAAAATATTTCAGAGTTCTAACTGATACTAAAAAGTACTTTCAGGATACTGATTGGTACAGAAAAAATACTTCATAATTTTGAAAAATTATTTTAGAATCTTGAAAAATTATTTCAAGTAGTGACCGGTACTAAAAGGATACTGACTGATACTGAAAAAATACTTCATAATCTTGAAAAATTATTTTAGGATCTTGAAATAAAATTATTAAATTTAAAAAAAATTGTTGTTGGGCGCTCTTCTTGACAAATCACATGTGTATTTTTGCTCCTTTTGAAATGCCACGTCATCGGTCAAAGTCAAACTTAACTGTCAAATGGTATTTTTGCACCTAATTTGTAACCACGTGTGTACTTTTACACCCAAAAAAAGCATTTGCTACTGAGCGCTCCTCGGAGAAAAGCACATATGTATTTTTACACCTTAACCCTTAGTTTATTCGCTAAAAGTATAATAATAATATAATGGGAAAAGCATCCTTAAAATCTACATATTTTTTGTTTTCAATTTTTAATTTGGTATATGGGTATTTTTTATCCTTGCTAAATATTTTAATATTATTTTGTAGCACTTTTAACTCATATAACTTTGCTGTGTTAATGTTATTAACCCCTACATAAAAGCTATTTATATTATTAGTAGGGTAAAATTAAAAGATTAAATAAAGAGAGAAAAATATAAAAGGACCAAATTAAAAATTAAATGAAACTTTAGGTACACAAAACTGGTTTTACCTAAAATATTTACACCTAGCATTTTAAATTAAGCTAGCCAAACGTAGACTAGCTACCTTGACTAGTCTACTCACTACCTTGATCTCAATTTGGTATGCTTCTCCATTCCACTTACCTGGTTTGAATAATGATGAATCCTGTCTTTCCTACTAAAATCTTATGGCTTTATATTTGGGGAAAGATTGGTGGCACAAGTTGGCGGCAGCTGGGTTGTCTATATGTCACCAGCAACAATGCTCCCTATGCAACGGTGATTGCATGGAATATATGAATGATATGCTCTCATAGTAGTAAATGTTTTCTCCAGAGGGATGAGATTGTTGGAGTGGTTCATTGACCCACATCCCTTATTTCCAACAAGGTTACCGGCATTTATATTAACTAACTTCTGCGACGGCGCGTCATGAGGCTCTCTATCTTCGGCCTAGAGTTAGAGTTTGTATTGGTAGTGTTATTTGGTCTTAACGTTAGCTAGGTTTATGTTGCTTGGACTTTAGGCTTTTAAAATTGAACTATTGTGTTGTATTCTCGTTTATATTAATACAAAATGTTTTCGTTGGCAAAAAAAGGGTTACTGGTTAACCCCGTAGCGTGTCTTACCTTTCCACGGACCAAGCGTCGTGCACATTAATAAAGACAACTGTAGTGAAACTTTTTCACCATTTAATAAAACAAAAACATGAAAATTAGAAAACTGATTGTTCACCTCGCAAGTGTACGAGTTTCACAAGTAATAAAGTGATTAGTAAAGTATCATTCCCACGAGGATTTGTTTAACAAATTGGTCAAGCAAGAGGCTAAGTGAATTCAATCAAGTTGAGCTAGAACAAAGTTTTGAGTTGGAATAAGAATTTTTAAAAACTATTTCTAAAACTTAAAATTGATAAAGGCAAATGACTTTTGACTTCAATGATAATGGAGCCTAGGATTCTTTTTTCCCTTTTTGCATTTCATAAAACTTGGTTATATTCCTCTCTAATAGCATTTCAATACATATATGTGTTAGTCTAGGGTTTAAAAACACTTGAAACGCTCTCTCGAGTCAAAATCAAGTTTCTCTTCTCATTAAAATGCACAATCTCTTGCTACAATTAGTGAGAATCAATATTCAAGTAACAATCCTAATGTGACAATGCAAGGTTAGTAAATATATCTCTATTTTACCAACAAATCATCCATTTATCAAGTAAACTTCAAGAAAAGCATGATTTCAATCAAGTTCTACACTTAGATTAGCTCTCTCGAGTCAAAACCCAAGTGAATAAATCAACTAAATGGAGGCCAATCACTTAGAAGCATTAAGCCAAGGTTGAAATCAACACATATATATATTTATCTACCAAAAGAGAGGAAAGTCCAAGTATTAATCCATACAAAGGGTCAAAAGAACCCTAGAATGAAAGGTTTAGCTACTCATGTTCAAATACAAAGAGATTCTAAGTAAAGAAACTGAATACATGAAGAAACTAGGAAGAAAAGAGAGGAAAAGAGGAAGAACCAAGGTGAAATCCCCACAATCTCTCTTAGGTTGAGCACCCAAGCCTCTAAGATTGTTCAAATCTTTCTCCCAAGCTCTTCCCTTGTGTGCCCACTTGTTTCCTTAGGTCAAGAGTGTGTTTTTTGGCCCTTCCCTTTAGGTTAAATAGGGTTTTTCTGTTTCTGAAATGTAAAACGTGCAGCTATACTTTCTACACTTTTTCACGACTGGCTGCGGCCAGTTGTGACTTTCCGCGGAAACTACTAGTTGCGGCCAGTTGTACAGGTTCTTCTAAATTTGCACTGCTTCACCTCCTTTATCTCTTTTCTTGTTTCTTGGTTCTTATAGAGCTTCAAAACTTATCTCCATCTTCCTACAAAAGAGGAAGCAATTATCAATTCTCAATTGAATCATAAACTCTATAATAACAAGAATTTCCTTTGATTTTTGCCTTATACTTTGATATGCACATTTTCCTTTATAACTTCATTTCTATGCACATTTTGAACCAAAAATAGGTAAAAAGAGAGAGAAAATGTGCTGGAATGCTGTCAATTTCTAAGAGTTAACACACCCCCAAACTTAAATATTTGCTTGTCCTCAAGCAAAAACATGTATCTTCACTAAATTTCTTCAATATTTATCATTGATGCCTAAATAAATTTATCCTCATCTACTGCTCAAAGAGTTATATAAAACAGGAAATCAACTAAATATGCACAAATGAACACTTCATAGATTTAAAACATGCTTTTCAAGAATTTCCAAATGTGAGTGTGTGAATGGAATTGACATGTACTCCTTTTGCTCTTACCAAAATTAAAAGCAACAACTTAAATCATATAACTATATTCAAACAATTAATTCCATCATTCTCTAATTTCTTCCTCTTTTCTTCTAATTCACTTCACTTGACTTAAAGATCAAAGGGACTTTTCGTCTTGTAATGGGGCTAGGGGTTAAGGTTCTCAAAAGAAAAGGTAAAGGATAATCAACAAATACCTCAAGATAGATGTTAACCACTCAAGAGGTTTCTTCCTTTTCTCATTAACCATACTCCCCCAAACTTAAACCAAATTGATCTTTCCATATCAAGCCTTCTTAGATTTTTTTTTATACACTTTTTTTTTTGCTCTTTTGTTTTTGTTTTTGTTTTTTTGTTTTTTTGTTTTTGGTTTTTGGCTTGATTTCTATACATTATGAACCCTTTTACTTTCTATATTCTTTTCTAATCATTTAACACTCTACTCATCACTATATTCCACAACCCCAATAAATTATCATCTATCTCAAAGCAAAGGAATCATGGTTTTTCACATTGGCAAATGTAGGTAGATGTTAGGTTTTTCAAAAAGAATATATAATTGGTTTTTCAATAAGGCTCAAAATAAGGGTTCAAAGGGGAATAGAATCAATTAGGTAGGCTTGAAAGGTTCAACCGCATTTTATGAAGTGCCTTCAACCGCATTTTATGAAGTGCCCTAATCCTTTCTTTAAATCTCATGAAATAAATCAAAAGCTTTGAAGAAGTCCAAAGATTATTTTGAAATCAATAGTTTGAAACAAAAGGCATATAACATAATTTGCCACAAAGCCCTTCAACAAAAACATCCAGAATAAAGTTAACTCCAATAGTGCTTTCTTAGCTTAAAAATTCCTGAACAGCATGATTCATCACTACAATACATCCATTAATGCACATTAAACAAAATTTCCTATCAAACATAAAAGATTGAGCAGTAATTTCTATCATCGGATCATTCAAGCAACTTTGACAAATACCTAGAATTTCAGTTCATTTTAATATTCTTCACAAACAAAAATTTAAGCATGAGAAATTTCAAACATTCCAACAATTTTCCTTCAAAAACTGTTCAAAATTTTCACTATGCACTCATCAAAGTTTCAAAATTTTCAGAATGAATTGCAGCAAACTTTCACCCCCAAACTTAAAACAGACAATGTCCTCATTGTCAACAAAAAGGATGAGAAAGTAAAGAAGTAGCACCTGTACCTGATGCAGCTCATATTCACAGCATTTACAAGCTAACAACTAGGCCCTTAGTAGATTAGCCACAACATTTTCAAAATTGCTTTCATTACTAGCTATCAGTAGCTATTAACAAACACAGCAGGCAATTCATGGAAACAGAAAATTATCTAAACCACTCAAACTAGCCATCAGTAGCTAGGAAAGTCAAATGCACATGCTAACAAGAGTGTCAAATTAACAGTGGCCATCAGTAACCATCAAGAACCATAAGCATATATCCACATCAAAAAGCTATCAAACCAGAGGAAGGCACCGACTGTTAAATCATTGGACACAGGAGGCATGCACATCATCAACAACAAGATTGGCACAATAAAGCATACATCCATCAACAAAAATTGCAACACAATCTAAGTATGAGCCTTGCAAGTGACCTTCAACCTAAGCAAAATTCCAAACAAAACAAACAAACAAACAAAAACATAAAAACAGTAGAGCATACTCAACAACAAACATAGAAAACAGAAAGGAATTTATTTAACCTATCCTAAAAAGAAGAAAAGAAAAGATCCCTTAAACTTAGAATCAAGCTAATACCAAGCAGCCGAGCAATATTCCAAGCCTAAACCTAATCCTCACTGCCTTAGAAAACCATTGGCTTTCTAAAAATGACATTTCAAAGATTGAAAAAGGCAGCTGATCAATCCATTTCATTGTGGTAGACCAAGGAAACCATTTGAGTTCAAGAATGGACCAATTTAATAATCATGAGAAAAATAAAAAGGGTCACAAATTTATTTTTGACAAAAAAGTATGAGAACCTTAAATCAAAAAAGTTTTTGCTTCACCAAGAGAATTATCTAAGTGACCCAAAAGCTTTTCTCATAGCAAAAGCATATGATCCAAAACAGAAATTGGTATCACAATTGCAATCATCAGTAATTGCAAACAAGTAATTTCAAAGTATTGCTAGTGACTACACCTCAAATGACCTTTCAAATTCAAGCCTAGATGCCACTATGCTTCATAAGAGTGCAGAGCATGTTGAATTAAGACAAATCCCAAAAGCAACTATGTGTACTTAGACTTCCACAAAGTTCAGCTCAAAAATGCACAAAATTTAGAGTGTAGGGCTATACAAAAAGACTCAACAATGCAGCAATTGAGTTTGAAATCACAGAAGAAATGCCAAACCCCTTTTTTCTTTTGTCAGAATATTACAGGTAAACAATCCATAACAGCATCCATAGGGTTTGAAACTCATTTTCACTAGGTACAACTTCTACCTAATGTCTCAATCAGAAGTCAATCACAGCTATGGGAATTCCAGAACATAGCAAAAAAAATGGTAAGTAATAGCAACTTAACCACCAATATGACAACAAGCAATGCACAATTCAGATTTAATTTTCAGCAGCAAACAGCCAATATAAGCCAGAAATAACTTGACTTTGACCAAAATTTAGATTAAGGTAGAGGCCAAAATCAAGGCAACAACTGTTAAACTCAATCAAGAATGTGGACAACTTCCAACAATACACTTTCAGACAGCCTAAAATGGAGCCAAAATTATTGTTTTTTTAAAAAAAAAAAACTGGTAATAACTTGCAAGAACTCCCATTTCACACAAAGTTGAACAACAATAGAGCGAGGCATGCTTAAGTTCAAGCCAACCACATTTAAAAATCTGCTTTCAGTCAGTCTGTAATTGCTAATCCGAACCACATTTAATCAGAACATGAGTTCAAGCCAACCACATTTAACCACATTTTTTATCCTCAACCCAACCATATAAGTTCAATCCACTACAAGAAAAAAGGGATATAGCGACGGAAAAAATCCGTCGCTAAAACCTCAAATTCCGTCGCTAAATGAATTAGCGACGGAATTTGTGACGGATTTTTTCCGTCGCTAAAAAGTGGTCGCAATTGCGACGGAATTTCAATAGCGACGGAAAATGATTCCGTTGCTAATTTCGCTAAATTCAAATTAGCGACGAATTCGGTTTCCGTCGCTAATTTGATTAATTTTTTTTTAAAAAAATTATATATTATTTATTTTAATTAATTTTTTATTTTTTGTTTTAATTTTCTTTGAAAATTATATTCTTTTAAAAATAATTATATTCTTTTCCATTATTCTTTTAAAATTTATTTATTTTATTTTTTAATTTTGTTTAAAAATTATATATTAAAATATTTAAAAAAAGTTATATAACATACATACCGAATCTTCATAACGCAGAGTATAAAATACATTATAAATATAGTGTTTCAACATAGATGTACTAAAAAAGTAATCTAAGCAGCAGCATCCTCATCATCATCATCAGCAGGAGGATCACCTTCAGGAGGCGGCATCGGACCCTTGTCTTTCATTAGGGCCATGATTTGACACTGCATCTGTCTAACCATCTCCTGTGTCTGGTGGAGCTCAATGTCTGTCGCCATTTGTTTTTGCTTTGTCTCGCTCAGCTCAGCTGCTTGCGACTCGATAATTGTGTTCATCCTCTTCAACTCATCTGCCAAAAAATTAGGAAATATAATTATCTTTTTTGCACTGCATTTAAATGAACCAGAGAATGAAAATGTAACAATCAATATCAAATGTATTACATTTACCTGCACAGACACCTTCACTACTACTGGATGTGGAGCGCTTTGATTCCCTAAGTCGGCTGGCATAAGAACCTAACCCGAAGACTCTACCTTTGCTGTTAAATCCACCCGCAGCCTGTAAGAATAGAGTCTCGTTATCGGACTGAGAGGATGAGGGCTGGGTTCCACTCTGCGAGTCTCTCTCCTGTGTCAGCCTCAGATAGTTGCCCTATAAACAAAAAAAGACATCACAAAAAAAGCCGATGTGAAATGAAATAAACATGTTGGTGTCCGAAACAAAGAATCAATGCAATATAAATGTCTCACCGCCACTTGCTCCGTCCTGGCGTTAATCCATATCTTCTCACCCCCTTCAGTTTGCCGGGTATGGGTCTGCTCAAAGGCACGCCACTCAACTTCTTCTGGTGGAACATCCCCAGACTGTGCCTGCAAACACATGAAAAATCGTTAACAAATTGTTTCAAGGTACAAAACATTGAATACTTTAATAGAAAATAACGTGTACTCACAATTTTCCGACAATGCTCACTCAGCGGAATGGACCCACCAGCATATGAAGGTCCCACCTGCTTGGCCCTATTCTCCTTACTTTTCCGACTTCTATTATTAAATTTCTCATCGTTCTCCCACTGTGCAAGTAATAGGTTTGCAGTCTCAGGGTCAATCCAATCTGTCTTGCCCACACCCTTTCTCAATTTATGAAATCTCCCTGACAACTACTTGCTTCCCTTATGGTTAAAAGCTTTCTCAAACCTTTATGATGTTCAGGCAACGTCTCAAACTTACTCTGAAAATCAATAATGAACAATTAGTGCTCCAAATGTTACAAATACTTAATCAGTCCGTATTTGGATAAGAAATTAATAACTATAAATCACTTAACTTACCAAAAACTCGTCGAACCATCTATTCTGAGTGTCCTTAGGAATTTCTTTCCACGTGCCCCAAGGCTCATTGAAATTGCGGAATATTTGGGTTGACAAGATATCAGCCACCGGGGGATAAGGGTCAAATTTGTAGACAGAGGATATGATGCAAATATGAGCATACAAACTAAAGGGTAAAAATCGTAGCGTTATTAGTAACGCTCTATGACTCACCCCTCGGTGCCGTCAAGACGGATCCGCAGCTTCCCTGTCGCAGGATCTTTCGCTCCCCATACAGGTGTATTAGAGGAACTACCTCCTTCGTCGACCTGGCTATGAGGCGACGGAATGTGCTGAATGAAGGAATGTGAATTATTGAAGAGTTTGTACATAGATGGTTAAATAAAACTACACATATGTAAATCAATCAGAAATGGTAAAGTAAACCTAGTGTCCCCCTTGCTGTAGATTACTGGAGGAAGACGGAGAATTGGACGTATACAGTGACGGTGAAGTGGACAGGTAAATCGATGGTGAAGATGAGGACTCGAATGGTGAAACCTCTGGGGAAGCGCCTCTCCCCCCCATGCCTATGAAGGGAGCAGATGGCATTCCCCTACCTCTGATAGGACGAGGTCGGGATCGACCACGACCACGTCCACCATCTGAACGTCCTCCAGCTAGATGCTCCATATATCTATGAACACTTACAAACATTATGTGAAAATATACATAAAAATAAGATATTTATTACTTAATATGACAGTAGCGCAATTACGGAGTATGTAGTATAACAAATTGTCATAAACAAAAGAACTAACACAAATCAATCGGATGATTCACGTTCTTTGTCATCTGCTTGCACGTCTTCCTCTGAAGTCTCATAGCCGTCGAACTCAGATTCGCTATCAGAGTAAATCACTTCTGTCTCATCGTCTGATTCCTCACCGTCAACTTGGAGAGGAATCAACTCTAAGTTCGCAGCAGAATCAAATAGATTGCTTGCTACATCGTTATCGGCAATGTTTATGGGCAATACATGTTCCACATCAGCCTGGAATGGTTCCTTCATGTCGTCATTTGCTTCCGACTCTTTCGACTGAGGTATAATATTCCGTGCTTTGGTTTTAATAACTCCCACCCACCCTTGGCGGGATGTGGGGTATTCTGTATAGTAGACTTGTTCTGCCTGTTGAGCAAGGATGAATGGGTCATAACCAACCGTATATCTCCTTGCCCAGTGGATCTCAATATTTCCATGTTTGTCCACTTTTGTCCCACGCGGACTGTTATCAAACCACTCACATTTAAAAAGTGTCACCACCTTGTCCCACTGGTAACTCAGCTGAATTATGTCGATTAACTTCCCGTAGTAGTAACTCTCCACCCCGTCAACTTGGTCACCTCGACAACATACACCATAATTGCAACATTGTGTACCTGTGTTCGCTTCAACAGTTGAAAATCGATACCCGTTGATTATATATTTGTTGTACCGGGTAACACTAATTACAGCTCCATAAGATAAACTCCATGCCACTTGATTGGGATCTTCTGGGTGTTCCAAGAAGTAGGAGCGAAACCATTTTGGGAACTTAGAGTTCGTGAATTGGTCAATTTGGGATTCCGACATTTCAGGATTTTCCGATCGAACCAAATTAGAAAAATGATTGCAACAAAAAAATGAAGTTAACACTATAATACTTACCGTAACAGTGAAAAGAAAACAAATCTTACTTTAAGTATGGGGCGGCCTCTTCACAATTGTTTAGAATGTACCACTCCGCTACTCGCTTATCTCTTGCTTCAAGAGTTGATCTCCAACGTTTTCCCACGACTTGGCCTGGAAAATCAAATATTGATTTTTGATCGCTCGTATTACCGCCATCATCGTTGCGAGGTACCCGTCTCCATCTTGATGTCATTTCAGGGGGATAATAGTATTGCGCAAATTTTGTGGCCTCTTCGACTAGATACGCTTCAGCGATAGATCCTTCAACGTGGGTTGAATTTTTGATTTTTTTGTTTAAGAGTGCGTAAAAACCTACAATGGACAATTAGAGGGTATTTATAAACTAAAGTGCGCGAAAGAAATAACTGCACGAAAGAAATATATATATTACCTCTCAAACGGATACATCCACCTATATTGTTGGGGACCTCCTACTCTTGCTTCGTAGGCCAAGTGAACAAGTAAATGTTCCATTGAGTCAAACATGTTAGGAGGAAACACGATCTATAACTTGCATAGTGTTATTGGCATGCTCGCCTCCAGGTGCCGTAAGTTTTCCACATTAAGCTCATAAGCACAAATTTCTCTAAAGAACCTGGAAAATTCTGCTAGAATAGACCATATGTGGTTCGGTAATGCTTTGAAGGCCCATGGCAACAACCTCTGGAAAAAAACATGACAATCATGACTCTTCATCCCGAATAACTTCCCCTCGTGCAAGTTGACACATCTTTTCAAGTTTGACGCATAACCGTCCGGGAGTTTCAGCTCTTCAACCCATTGCAACAATTCCAAATTCTGTTGTTTGTTTAATGTGTACGATGCTCTAGGTTTGGAAATCCGTCCCCTGCCATCCTGCACCAAATGCAAAGCAGACCTTCTACAAATCGCTTCTATGTCCCGTCTAGCATTGATTGTGTCCTTCGTCTTGCCTTTCGTGTCCATCACGGTATACAAAATATTGCAAAACACATTGCTCTCAATGTGCATGACATCCAGGTTGTGTCTTAACAATTGATCTTTCCAATATGGTAGTTCCCAGAAGATGCTGTGTTTGTTCCAATGATGATCAACACCATATCCCTCGGGTTCGTTGGAAGCAGCACCCTCTTCGACACTTTGAATATACTTGACCCTGTCCCATACTTCTTGGCCACTTAAACGACGAGGTTGATCTGCTCGTTCAACCACATTTCGCGTGAAGTCTTTTCTATTTGTCCTATACGGATGGTTTGGGGGTAGGAATCGTCGGTGCCTGTCAAACCAACAGACTTTGCGACTGTGTTCCAAGCTAAAACCCATGTTCTGCTCAAGACATACCGGGCATGCAAGCTTTCCCGACGTTTGCCAGCCACTCAACATCCCATATGCAGGGAAATCATTTATCGTCCACATTAAGGCAGCACGCATTGTGAAATTCTGACTCAATGATATATCATACGTTAGAACCCCTTCACTCCACAACATCTTCAACTCGTCTATCAAAGGCCTGAGGTACACATCTATCTTCTTTTTGGGGTTGGATGGCCCAGGGATTAACGCGGTGAGGAACAAAAACTCCCTTCTCATGCACATAGAAGGTGGGAGGTTGTACGGTGTCACAATGACAGGCCAACAGGAATAATTTCTGCCTGATATATCGAAAGGAACGAACCCATCCGAGCATAGACCAAGACAGACATTATGAGGATCCATGGCAAAGAAAGGGTTCGCCTCGTCAAATTTACGCCAAGCTTCGGCGTCGGATGGATGCGTCACAAAATTTTCATCCCTGTGATGCTCCCGGTGCCATCTCATGTGAGCAGCTGTTTGTTTTGATGCGTACAATCTCTGAAGTCTGGGCACCAGAGGAAAGTAGTACATCTTGCTTAACACTTGACGGGTCATTTTCCTTCCTTTCCTCACAACTTTATATCTGTCATGTCCACAGAATTTACAATTAATCAGCTCAGCATCATCCTTGTAATACAACATACATCCTCTAGGGCAGCAATGGATTTTTTCACATCCAAGCCCAAGCTCTTTCACCTTTTTTTTTTGCTTGGTAAAAATCCTTCGGCAAATTATTGTCTTTGGGAACAACTTTGTTTATGATGTGCATCATTTCATTGTAATTCCTCTCACTCATTTGGTGATCAGTCTTCAAGCTTAGTGTTGCTAGGGTAGCCGAAAGCGATGAATATTCACTACTTTCAAAGTGTTCGCATCCTTCCCATAGCGGATGTTGCGCTTCTTGAAGCATTTTATAGAACCTATCGGCGTCCGGATGAGGATCCTCTCCCATGTATGATGGTTGAGTATGTGTACCGATCTCCTCTCCCATGTATGACGATTCGGCATGATTAACGGGATCAAAATATCTGCCGATGGACGGTTCCACGGCATCCATAACCAACTGCTCATACGCATTAAGGTTTTCTCGATGACTACTCGCCCCGTAATAACCACTCGGTCTCTGTCGGACTTCGCCATGACATTCCCAACACTCATAATCCTTCATGAATCCATTTTGACACAAATGAATTTTGACCCTGCTCGGATTTTTAAACCTTAAACACTTACATTTGGCACATGGACACCTGATCTCCCTACTGGAATTATTTGAATGCGCCAAAGCAAATTGGATGAACTCGTTCAAACCCGCCCTGAATGCTGGATTTAGTTCTCTTCCAGTTAGACGATTGTACATCCAACTCCTATCGTGATTGTCTTCCATACTTCCTAGCTACTTCAGTTACTAACCTAATTAACATCTCAATTTGCCACAAATACAATTATAAGTAGCCAATACAACTAGCCACTTATGCCAACCAATTGCCACTTAATCAAGAAAGCGTAAAAACAAACACATGCATTGAACAAAGAACATATCCCAGCAAGCAACCAGAGAATGAGGATAGCACACCAGAACATGGGGACATGATTGTGGAGGGGGCAAACAAAAAACAGAATACTATAAGTATTTTGGATTTTCTAACATATAAAGATTAAATAAGACTACATCAAATTTATATAATCTGCAAAAAGAACTTTATCTTTTGTATTTATAATTACATATTTATCTAAACAACTTGTTATTTATAATTACCTAATTAACCCAACTTGTTATTATTGTTTGATATATGAACACACACTTTCTCTCTCCCGTTGAGTGTGACCTATGCTTGATTAATGAGTTTTTTTTTTATGGTGTGGATTTTGTAACTGATGCCTCGAATAAGAATAATTTAGCGCATTTATAAACTCAACCACGTGCAGGAATCAGCTTAATAATAATTAGCCTGATAAGTTGTTCAGACAACTTGCTTCACATAGAGAATATGATTCAAATTTCTGGTTCATTACTATTAACATTGAAGTTTAGACCATATAGCTTTATTTTTTATTTTTTAAATATTTTAATGTGTATAAAATATAAAATAAAGATAAAATCATTAATAATCATTATTTTTTCCAAAAAATTTTAATTTAAAATATCATCAATTGTTAATTTTAAATCTCGACCGTTGAAAATTTTAAAGATAATCTCTTCAAATTTCATGAGCAAATGACTAAAAGAAGTAAATTAGGAACATATTTTACCAATTGCTGTTTATCTTTGTTAATCTTTCACAAAGTCGCAACAATCAGTCATACAAAAATTTACAAAAAATCTTACATGATTTAACATAATTATCAAATATTTACTGTAATGCTCATGGGTCTAGTTTGTGGATAGATCTTGCCATGAACACAAAGTTTTTATCTCTAATATTTATCAATTTTTCTCAAACTAATTTATCCAAATCATAAATAATGAATACATAATGTAATGTTATACTAGGTTTTTTTTTTTAAAGAAATCATGTTACACATGCTATAATTAAGTAATCTATTCAGTTTCATTAATATTTTTAAATTAAATAAACTAGCCTAATATTAGAGATCTTATAAGTATTATATTTTTGTTAAATACATGTATCCTTCTATTAGAAGTAATCATGTTTGAGGTATTACCGAACAATAAATGTAAGCACCTCTCTTTACAAAATTTAAAATTTTGGATTACTATATTATGAGAGACTAGCCCATTTTATCAGATCAATCTTTTGTTAATGCTGGAGAGAAGTGGTCACGGGGGCATTAAAATGAGCATATTCAATAGTGGTCAAAAAAGGAACAATCGAGAGGCTCTTAACAAATGATAAAAGAAGGGAAAAAAATCACAAAGTGAACATTGTGTTTGCTTTGTTATTAACGTGCAATCAAAAATTTTATCGATCATAAATAAAGAATTCAATATTTGCAGCAAAAAGAAAATCGATCATATTCTATACAAAATTTAATTTTATTGAAACAATGAACTAAAAGCTGAGTCAAATTCAATTTAAATTTTCACAAAACATAAAAAAGATCTTTAAAGTGAACATAATAATTAATTTGGTGAAAAAAAAAAGAACAAAATAAAGGGAACTTACCGGATGAAGAGGGTAGCCGGACGGCAGATAAGAGCACCGGTGACTAGAGAACGGCGACTTTGGAGACCTATTTATTAATGAGCAATAAATATGAGCAATTTTTTTTCAATGTTTATCTAAACTTATTTCTCAAAAAAAAAATTAATGTGATTTAAGAAAAAAACCAAAATCTTACCGGTGGGGGAGGGGGAGCACAGCAGAGCCGGTGGGGTGGGAGCTGAGGGATTGGGAGCTCAGGGTCAGGGCGTTGGGGTGGGGGCGGTGGAGCTGAGGGGGGGACCAGTCCAGGTGAGGGACGGCGGAGCTATGGGGTGGAGGGGATCTGGCGTTCGGGCGAGCTAGGGGGTCGCGGGGAGCTGGTGGACAGCGAGCTGGGGGCGAGCTAAGGGATGGGGTAGAGGGGAGCTGGGGGGCCAGTTGCCGGCGGCGGCGAGCTGTGGGGGGCCTGAGGGGAGCTGTCGGCGGTTAGCTGTGCGCGGGGAGCTGTAAGTCCGAGTTGTTTTGTCAAAACTGCTTTTTGTGACGAAATTAAATTCCTTCGCAAAAAGCCAGTTGCTTTTTAGTGACAGAATCCTAATTCCGTCACTAAAAAGCTGCAGCTGGTAGCTTTTTGCTGCCAGCTAGCGACGGAATTTGATTCTGTCGCTATAGTTAGTGACCGAATCTAATTCCGTCGCTAAATCAAAAAAATTGGGGCCTTTTTGGCCGCCAGTTAGTGACGGATTTTATATCCGTCGCTAAACTTAGCGACAGATATGGAATTCGTCGCTAACCGTTGGGACTGGCGGCCGTTTGCCGCCAGTTTGTGACGGATTTTGAATCCGTCGCTATATTTAGCGACGGATTCAAAATCCATTGCTAAGGTTAGCGACGGATAAAATATCTGTCGCTAATTTCCTCATTTTGCGACGGAATTCTGATTCCGTCGCAAAATACCGTGAATTTGCGACAGAATATTTTCTGTCGCAAATTCCGTCGCTAAAACACATTTTTTTAGTAGTGATCATAAGTTCATCATACTTCAACATTTAACCAGAACCACAGAGCTTCATACAACAACTCAACTCTAATCTGACCAAACCTAACCCAAAATAGAGAAAGGCATGAACTTTACCTCAGAAAACCAAGAACAAGCACAGCCTAGAAACACAGGTAAGCTAGAGGCACGAACACAACAAAATAGACGAGAGAAATCAGGGCTGCACAGACCTAGAGGAAGCACGAACTCAATCCCAAATCAACTTCGGCTGAGAATCGAGGGGCAAGAGAGCTGATAGACAAGCTTAGGTTGCTGCTGGGAGTGGAGACGCAAGAAAACAGAGCACAAGAGCAGATAACTCCACAGACTTGGAAGAAGAAGCAAAGAAGCTGCTGCCATTGCTCTTGTGACGGTGAACAGAGCACAGGGATGGCAGCGGCAAACAGGGGAAGGAACGGCGAGCGCTAGTTGACGGAGGATCGGCAAGGGAAGCCAATGGTGGAGGATGATGAACGGAGAACAGAGCACGCAAGCGGTGGCGTCGGTGAAAAATGAAGATGGAGATGAAGGGAAAATGGGCGATTGTGGAAGAAGAGCGTCGAAGGTGTGGTGGCTCTCGATGGTGAACGGAGGTCCACGGTGAGAGACGGCGAGGTTTGATGGTGGGGAGACACGGTGAAGTCGACGGTGGAAGAGGAAGAATGGAGGTGAGTAGCCGACTGACAGGGACAACGGAAGGTATCGCGAGAATGAGGAGATTAGGCGATTGAATGGGGAACAATAAGGAGATTAGGGATTTAGAAGGAGGAGCCACGGGTTGAGATGCTAGGAGTGTAGAAAGAAAGGATAATTGATGGAATTAGGGTTTGATGGGCATTGGAAATTCCATTTGGAGATTAGGGTTTTTGAATTTGGGATGAATGTGGTTTCAATTAGGGCTAAATTCATTTGGGTAAAATGGGAATTAACTTAAATAAGGAAGGGCAAAGTGAGAAAGAAAAAAAATATTTTATTTAATTTTAACCTCTTTTTATTTAATTTTAACTTTTTTTGTTTATTTTTATTATTTTTTAAAATTTATTTTGTTTATTTCTATTTTTTGAAGGAGCACTGGCTACAGCCAGTGCACCACTTTCCGCGGAAAGTGAACACAGAGAGCACTTTCCACGGCCAGTGCAACACTTTCCACGGAAAGTGAACACAGAGGGCACTTTCCACGGCCAGTGCAACACTTTCCGTGGAAAGTGAACACAGAGGGCACTTTCCACAGCCAGTGAAACACTTTCCATGGAAAGTGAACACAGAGAGCACTTTCCACAGCCAGTTACACACTTTCCATGGAAAGTTTTGCTGTCAAAAACAAAACCAAACAACAAAGTTGCAAAATACAAGAAACATTCCCAAATACCACAAGAATCACCCAATAAGCCTTATACCAATCATCTTCAACCAAATTACTCAAGATCAAACACTTTAAACCATCCAAGACCATAAGGCACACATACACACATATTCATAGGGAATACCACAACACATCAAATTTTGAGCACTCAAGTCATGGGCACAAGTAGATTTCACATAGAGAATCAATCAAATGATCACAATAGCCACAATATCACTCAAAATTAACTAGTCATCAAAATTTCACCCCAGAATCATATATATATGAGCTTAAAGTCAAGTGAGCTTCCCTCAAAAGCATTCCCCTTTATAGCACATGAATCCTTCTTCCTTCATAAATGCTCCTTTCAGCTGCAACAGTCCAATTCCAAGTTTGGTACCCT
The DNA here is from genome assembly GCA_034222035.1 of Acacia crassicarpa. NCBI lineage: Eukaryota > Viridiplantae > Streptophyta > Magnoliopsida > Fabales > Fabaceae > Acacia > Acacia crassicarpa. The sequence goes on along the minus strand of JAWXYG010000006.1, from coordinate 45,894,745 downwards.
TTTCTTCCTACAAAACACAAGATCAAACATAAACCTCCTAAAAAAAAATAAAGACATACACACACAAAATGAAAAAATTTAGTTTAGAACTTGGGTTGCCTCCCAAGAAGCGCTTAGTTTATAGTCTTTAGCTTGACTCTTCATGGTGGTCACTCCTCATTGACTAAGTAGATAGTGGACACAAGCCTATCCACATCTCCACCCCAATAATGCTTCAATCATTGACCATTAGCCTTGAATCTTTCACCTTTCTCATTTTCTAGCTCCACATCACCAAATTTAGATGCTTGAACCACAGTGAATGGACTGGACCATCGAGATTTTAGCTTACCCGGAAACAATCTCAACTTGGAATTATAGAGGAGAACACTTTGACCGAGTTCAAAACTCTTGGGTATGATTTTGCTGTCATGATCCCGCTTGGTCTTCTCCTTGTATACCCTTGCATTCTCATAGCCATTTAGGCAAAATTCATCTAACGCATTGAGTTGAAGTCGCCTCTTCTTCCTCACAGCTTTAGGATCAAAATTTAGCTTTTTGATAGCCCGATAAGCTCCATGCTCCAATTCCATCTGTAAGTAGCGTGCCTTCCCAAAATAAGCATACTTGAGATGAGAAGGTAGTGGCTTCAACTCTAGAATCGGAGGAACCTCAATAGAAGGCTTCAATGGAGTACTTAAAGCATTAGACACCTCAAGTGTTTCAAAAGTGCTCGGTCTAGGATGAGGAAATGGTTCAAGTCGAAAGAGCTCTTCAACAACATCTTCATCAAACTCTTCAAAGTTCTTCTTATCAATCAAGAATGCCTCTAAAAGGTCTTTGATCATGGAGACATATGATTCTTGAGGACCAACTGAATCAAATGTATCTACAAAAGAACATTGAGCTGAATCATCATGAAATTTCAAGCCCTCTTGCATGTTGAATATCACTTGCTCATCATCAACCCTCAAGGTGACCTCACCCTTCTCTACATCAATGAGAGTCCTTGTAGTGGCTAAGAATGGACGCCCAAGGATTAGAGGAATTTTCCAATCAACTTCACAATCAAGCACTACAAAATCCGTGGGGAAGATAAACTTGTCCACTTTAACTAGGACATCTTCAATTATTCCTCTCGGTTTAGAAATGCTTCGATCGGCCAAGAGCAAAGATACCGTGGTTGGTCTTGGCTCTCCCAAGCCTAATTGGTTGAAAACAACTAGAGGCATTAAGTTAATACTCGCACCCAAATCACAAAGAGCTTTACCATTAAAATTTGTCCCAATGTTGCAAGGGATGTAGAAGCTTCCCGGATCTTTAAGCTTAGCAGGTAACTTCCTTTGAATCACCGCACTACACTCTTCGGACAATGCCACGGTCTCAAATTCATTGAATCGCCGCTTCTTGGACAAAACATCTTTAAGGAACTTAGCATATTTAGGCATGCTCTCCAAAGCTTCGGCAAAAGGAATGTTCACATGGAGTTGTTTGAACATGTTCACAAACTTTTTGAACTGAACATCTTCCTCTTTCTTCTTGAATCTTTGAGGAAAAGGTAATGGTGGCATAAAAGTAGGAGCGGTTGGCTTTCTCTTTTTCTCATCATTCATCTCTTGCTCTACCTTCTATTGTTTGCCAAAATCTTGCAAACTTTCTTCAATTTGCTTTCTCTTCTTAGTGATATCTTCTTCCATTGCACTTTCTTCATCAACATCAACAATCACTTGATCATCATGCTTTGGTAGAGGAGTACTTGAGCTAGGCACATCCGGTAGCACTTTTCCGCTTCTCAAGTTAATGGCTTTACACTCCTCTTGTCCAACTCGTTTTGGATTAGGAATGGTATCACTAGGAAGACTGCTTCTTGACATAGCATTCACTTGTGATGCTAATTGCCTCATTTGCACTTCAAGATTTTTAATAGCAGTTTCATGAAGAGAAAAAGTAGCCTTAGTTTCAACCCTTGAAGATTCCACCTCAGATAAGATTCGAGCAAGCATCTTGTCCGTTTTAGACTCATTTTCCTTAATAGGAACCTACCTTGATTGCATTTGAAAACCGGGTGGAATAGGCTTAGTACTAGATGTAGACCCATGTGCTTGATTCAAAGTGTTACCTTGACTCCAAGAAAAATTGGGATGAGTTCTCCAAGCACTATTGTAGGTTTGTAAATAAGGGTTGCCTTGAGGATGTTGAAACTTACCCATGTAGTTGACAGATTCAGTAGCCATGTAAAGAGGACAATAGTCAGGCATATGGACATCATAGCATTGATCACATACAATTGGTGTGGCATGAACAGAATGCACACCTTGAGAAGTTCTCTTTTGCATTTGAGACTCTAGCATATCAAAACGCTTATTCATAGCGGATAAGAGAGTTACAATTTGTGAGGAAGAGTCTTCTTTTGCATGAGGTATAGCTTGGTTAGTCCTCTTATCATTGCCTTGGGTATCGTTTGCAGACAATTGATCCAACAATCGAATCACCTCATTCACAGGAACATTCTGGTATCCTCCATTGGTCATAGAATCAACCATTGCTTTAGATTGAGGATTAAGTCGAGTACAAAAAATTTGGACTACAACCCATTTGTCCACCCCATGATTAGGGCATTGCTTCATTAACATCTTGTATCTCTCCCAAGCGGCATAAAGATGCTCATCTGGATGTTGTCTAAAGCTTAGAAATTCATCCCTAGCTTCCACAGATTTGTCATCAGAAAAGAATCGAGCTCTAAACTTAGCTTCAAGATCGCCCCAAGAATGGATAGATCCTTCCGGAAGATTGTTGAACCAATCCCTAGCCTTGACTTGTAAAGAGAGAGGGAATAAACGTAGCCTCAAAACATCTTCAGGAACTCCATTCTGCTTGAAAGAATCACACACTTCCAAGAAGTACATCAAGTGCTTGTTGGCATCTTCATTGTAGAGACCATGGAACATCCCATACATTTGAAGCAATGTTATCATAATCGGCTTGATCTCAAAGGTACGTGCTTGTATTTCCGGCATCTGAATGCAAGATTGAGGACCTTACATATTCCGACTAGCAAAGTCATTGACAGTAGCTCTATCATATTCATCGTCTGCCATGGTTTCAGATGCAGATTCAGTCGCTTCTTCAATAAGAGGCACGTCGTCAAGTACCACTACCAATCCGTCTGGATGCAAGTTTTGCATATACTGAGATGGTACCTACAAGAGAAACAAGCAAGAGCGAGTATCAAACTAAAACAAAAAATCAAAAAGGAAAGAGAGAAAGAAAAATTGTAAACCTAACTAAAAGCTCAATCGAAATTTACTAACACAAGCCTAAGGTTGACCAAAGGATTTGTTTGCACAAATCCCCGGCAGCGGCGCCAAGAACTTGTTCACCTCGCAAGTGTACGAGTTTCGCAAGTAATAAAGTGATTAGTAAAGTATCGTTCCCACGAGGATTTGTTTAACAAATTGGTCAAGCAAGAGGCTAAGTGAATTCAATCAAGTTGAGCTAGAACAAAGTTTTGAGTTGGAATAAGAATTTTTAAAGACTATTTCTAAAACTTAAAATTGATAAAGGCAAATGACTTTTGACTTCAAGGATAATGGAGCCTAGGATTCTTTTTCCCCTTTTTGCATTTCATAAAACTTGGTTAACTTTCTCTCTAATAGCATTTCAATACATATATGTGTTAGTCTAGGGTTCAAAAACACTTGAAACGCTCTCTCGAGTCAAAATCAAGTTTCTCTTCTCATTAAAATGCACAATCTCTTGCTACAATTAGTGAGAATCAATATTCAAGTAACAACCCTAATGTGACAATGCAAGGTTAGTAAATATATCTCTATTTTACCAACAAACCATCCATTTATCAAATAAACTTCAAGACAAGCATGATTTCAATCAAGTTCTACACCTAGATTAGCTCTCTCGAGTCAAAACCCAAGTGAATAAATCAACTAAATGGAGGCCAATCACTTAGAAGCATTAAGCCAAGGTTGAAATCAACACATATATATATTTATCTACCAAAAGAGAGGAAAGTCCAAGTATTAATCCATACAAAGGGTCAAAAGAACCCTAGAATGAAAGGTTTAGCTACTCATGTTCAAATACAAAGAGATTCTAAGTAAAGAAACTGAATACATGAAGAAACTAGGAAGAAAAGAGAGGAAAAGAGGAAGAACCAAGGTGAAATCCTCAAAATCTCTCTTAGGTTGAGCACCCAAGACTCCAAGATTGTCCAAATCTTTCTCCCAAGCTCTTCTCTTGTGTGCCCACTTGTTTCCTTAGGTCAAGAGTGTGTTTTTCGGCCCTTCCCTTTAGGTTAAATAGGGTTTTCTGTTTCTGAAATGTAAAACGCACAGCTGTACTTTCTGCACTTTTTCACGACTGGCTGCGGCCAGTTGTGACTTTCCGTGGCCAGTTGTACAAGTTCTTCTAAATTTGCACTACTTCACCTCCTTTATCTCTTTTCTTGTTTCTTGGTTCTTATAGAGCTTCAAAACTTATCTCCATCTTCCTACAAAAGAGGAAGCAATTATCAATTCTCAATTGAATCATAAACTCTATAATAACAAGAATTTCCTTTGATTTTTGCCTTATACTTTGATATGCACATTTTCCTCTATAACTTCATTTCTATGCACATTTTGAACCAAAAATAGGTAAAAAGAGAGAGAAAATGTGCTAGAATGCTATCAATTTCTAAGAGTTAACACAGATCCCTCATACTCAGGAGAAAAATCTTGAGATTAAAACATAAGGCCATTTTGAAAATAAAAGAACAACTTAGAATGCTAATAAAATACATAATTTACTTTGTATAATCATTCACGGGCTCTAGTACGTCTAAAGGTTTAAAAGTTTAATACACTTTAGTCCTTTAAGTTTATATGAGGCATACTTGTAGTTCCTTAACTTTATAAAGTATATTTTTGATCTTATATTTCTAACACCGTTAAATAATGCTGCTAACAAACAACACCGACGCAACAAACTTAATTGATGACGGTGTACAAAGGCAGAGCTAGGAATTCAAATTAAGGGACAAAAATTACATAATAAAATCCAGGTGTTTATGAGATTACATTTCAGCCCAATAAACATATCAATATGTTCATTTTTGTCCCTCCATGAAACTTTTAGTGTAGACTAAAGTGAAAATATTAAAATTCTTATGAGGCTGAAATCTAATTTCCTAAAAATCTGGGTACTATTCTATAATTTTAGTGGGGGTCATCCTTAGCCCCTACCTAGTTCTACCCCTAACTGTATCTTTAAATGTTATTAATCTTAAATTTAAATTATATGTAAATTAAAAAATATATGAAAACCTAATGAAGCAGTCAATATCAAAATTTCAATTGTATTAAAATATTTTAGTTTAATAATCTAAATATATTAATTTAATAATTTAAATGGAAAAACCTCAATTTCAGTTGAACGATTTTTCAATTTATTTTATTTTAATAATCTAAATATATTATATTAGAAAATGAAAACTTTAATATGATTTGTCAACTACACAGTCATTTGAATTTGTTATTTCATTCGACTTCCATTAGCAACATTAATAGTGTTAGAAATTAGAACCAAAAATGTATCTTATATAAAACTTAAAGGACTAGAAATATATTTTAACCAAATATTTATAGAGGTAAGATATTGTCACTACCTTCTTAAGTCACCACCTTTTCACTACCATTTTCTCACCTTTGGATCTATTATTTCATCCAATGCTCCTAATTTAAACTACTTAATCCTTCTTCCTTCTCTACATTTCTCTCTCCTCCATTCTCTCTGCTCCCACGTATCGCCGTTCTCTCGCTCTGCTCCCAGGACCGCCACCGTCCCTCTCCCTCCCCTGTGCCCCTCTTCCTCACTCCACCGTCCTGCTTCCCACCCCAGCCGCCGCCCCACTCCCTCTCTGCTAGGGTTTTCTTCTAGATTGAATAATTATATCTTCACGAGAAATCTGGGTTCCTGACGTAGACGATAACCTCAACACGCACGTCTTCATCAATCGGCATTCAATCACCCATACCTTTTCTCTCCCTCTCATTAATCTTTTTTAGTACTTTGAATCCTTTGTGCCTTTTTTGGTTTCAATTATTTTTTCTGCGTTTCTTTTGAATTTCAAAGGCGAGATGAAGAAGAAGCATCTAGTTGTGGAGGTGGAGAAGAAGAAGTATCCGATCGGTCCTGAGCATTATGAACTCTACGAGGAAATTGGGCAAGGCGTGAGTGCCACAGTTCACCGTGCTCTTTGTAAACCGTTCAATGAGATTGTTGCCATCAAAATTCTTGATTTCGAACGTGACAATGCTGATTTGGTAACCTCCTTTAGCCCTATTTGGTAACTTATTCAATCATTTTGATGACTTCTTAATTCATCTATTATCTTAAGTTAAAGATATAGCTTATGATACCCAATATTGATAATCACACCTATACATGATATTCGTAATAGTTCTTTCACAAAAGGAAGGAAAACTGCATCTGTGTTAAGTAGTAAGAAAATTTCTATCTAGGTCCTCTTCCAGCTGGTTGGAGAAAGTTATAAGTACAATGTCTAAAGTTATAACTTCAAAAAGACTGAACAAAAAATTAAGCTGACGAGGTCGTTGTTCTCAACCTTATTCAAGCTTTAGCTTTGATTAAAAATTGTTAGCACTTAAACAAAACCTCAAAGGTTGCCTATTGTTTATTTGTACTAAAGGACTTGGTCATTAGACTTTTCTTTTTCTGCTTTGCATGGCTTTGAATTTCTTTCATGTTTATTTGACTACCCTACAAACTTGTAAATTGTTCAATAACAAATGCCTTTATTCATTTTTTCCCATTTCTGCATAATAACATTTTTCGTGAAGCACACACAATGAACCTAATTGACCACCCTAATGTCCTTAAATCACACTGCTCATTCATTAGTGATCATAATCTATGGTTTGTCATGCCATATATGGCTGATGGTTCCTGCCTTCACATCTTAAAAGTTGCTTACTCTGATGGTTTTGAGGAGGTTATAATAGCCACAATATTGCGAGAGGTATTAAAGGGGTTAGAATATCTTCATCAGCAAGAGCATATACATCGAGATGTTAAAGTGAGTACTGATGACTATGGTGTTTTTAATACTTGAACAGTAATTTCATACTTCGCAAAAATTTGAAGATATATAATCTCACATTCCTTCCCTTCATCTGATATAATATCCTATATAGGCTGGAAACAGTCTAATTGATGGCCATGGGGCAATCAAGATTGGAGATTTTGGTGTTTCTGCTTGTCTTTTTGATTCTGGTGACCGGCAACGCACACGGAATACATTTGTTGGGACACCCTGCTGGTAATAAGTTTTAATTTTATTATAATGAAAATTTATATCTGATGTTAGGTCATGTTCTGTTTTCAATTCTAAAAATATACACACTAGTCACGACTTTGTTTTTGGTTCTCAGTCATTTAAATAGATGATCTATGACTGTTTAAAGAAAGATCCTTCAAAACGACCAACTGCCAAAAAGTTGTTGAAGCATTCATTCTTTAAGCAGGCTTGGTCAAATATTTATATTTCACGAAAGCTTTTGGAGGGGCTACCTCCTTGAGGTGATCGCATTAAAGCCCTAAAGGTTCCAAAATTATCAAACTAACTTCTTTTTCATACCCTATTTTATTATGGAAAGTATATTTAAAGGTTGATTTTTCTATTGCAGATAAATGAACAACATGCTTGCTCAAGAGAAAATGCCTCATGGGCGAAAGGAAGAAATATCTCAGATAGATGAAGCTTATAGCTAAATAATCAAGTCAGGAAATGGCTCAGAAATCAGAATTGAGAAGAAAACGAATTAGGAACATAGGCCTTATTGCTTTAGTTTCAAACACATGGTACAATTGTTTTTGTCCCCCTCCCCCACAATTTTAAAACATAATTTGAGTCAATGTAAATTTTTCTCCGTGCATATACATTTATTATGTCCTCGTTTCTTGCAATTTCCACAAATATTAGTATTCTTTGATGCTTCTTCAATCCCACTATGAATTCTATGTCCTTGTGACATATTATATGACTCCTTTTTTCGACCTTTCGTCTGTGAAATATTGGGATCCTTCAATCTCATCCATAATATACCAAAAAATTTAAAATCAATAAATATATAAATAATAGGAAAGTAGCATTAAATTATCAACAAGATAGCGTTGTAAAAGCTTTAAATTATCCACAAAATCGCCACTCATTAATCTTCTTTTCACACAAAGTAGCATTGGACAACATATCCGAAGCAGTAGTATACCCTGCAAAGGAAACAACTTGATATTGATGATATATCTACAGAAAGATGATCATATTATGACTAATTAATTTCAATCCAATCACAGCAGATTAGAAAAAGCAAAAATGATGGTTACTGTAAGTTGCAGTCATTTTGTTGCAGCCCCTACCTTTTCCTCTGAGTTTTGGGTTATGATAGGTTTGCTGAATTTGGGCTATCATATGGCAAAATAAAAGCCATTTTCATGTACTCCTATTTTTTGTATCTTATTATAGGTATTGGAATTTAGATACAATGAGTGATGGCTTTAATACAACTAACTATATGTATTCTGTGGTGCGGCAAATCAGTAATATTTTGTTTTAGTCAAACCTAGAATTGGGTAGAAATAAATGTCAAGATTGATTTAAGATCAGTTTAATCATATTTCATATGTATGCTGTATCTGGAAACAAATGCTCTATGCTCAAGCAAATCTTTTCTAAAGTTAACCCCGAGCATTTGTTTTCTAAAGTTAACCCTTTGTTTAATTTGAGACTCCCACTTGGGTGAGTTAACAATCAGCCTTGTGGTGTAGGGTCCTCCTTTTTCACAACTCAAAATTGCTTTTGAATCATCATCAGTGTTTCACAAAACTTCTGCAAATTCAATTATACACTCAGTACCTTTAGTTGTAGACTTAGCATTTTTAACCATGACATTTAGCAGCAGCAAATTTATCAGCAACTTCCTCAACTTTGTCAATAAACTTGTCTATCTATACTTGTTGCTAATAGATACTTTCCTCGGGTGTTCTTTCTTACATGTCAACTCACAAAATTGCCAATTGTTGTTTCTTATTGACTGTGTTATCTCTTCAAATCTTCTCAAATCTCAAGCATCGCTCTGATTTTGAATACTCTTTCCGGTAACAATCGTTTTCAAATATTATCAACCAAAAAAGAATAACAATAGGATTATAAAGGGTTTAGGATTATAAAAAGAATTCCGGTAACAATCGTTTTCGAATATTATCAACCAAAAAAGAATGACAATAGGATTATAAAAAGAATGACAAAATAACGACACACCCTGATTGTCTAAGCTTTGGCGTCATGATGTAAACTAGAATATATCAAAAGATAACTCACCCTGATTGTCTAAGCTTTGCGTCGTGATGGTCTTCGATCGCTGCTAGGTGGGTCGTGGCTGGGGCGGTGGCTGGGGTGGGAGGAGGGATGATGAAGTGAGGAAGAGGGGAGTAGAGAAGAGAGAGAGAGATGGTGGCGATAGTGGCTGCTTCCTGGCGGAGATTGCTAGGGAGCCGAGTGAGTGAAGGGGGGAGAGAAAGGGAGAGAAATGTGGAGAATGAAGGTTTTAAGTAGGTTAAATCTGGACCGTTGGATCAAGTAGATTTGACGGTTAGAAAATGGTAATGACATAAGTTGGTAGTGACAATATCTTACCTTATATTTATAACAACTAAAGTATACGTTTAATTCTTTATGTTTGCATCATGTTTCATTTGAGTCTTTTAAGTTTAGAAAGTACAGTTTTAGTCCCTCAATTTTAACACCATAATTAATCTCATCTAACGGAAAATGTTGACTCAATAAATTTAATTGATGACCATGTAATTAAATACTAACAAAGCCGGCTTGGATTGTAATTCTTTTAACTAATATTTTTATACTTTAATTCATGGAAATTTAAAAAAAAAATCAGAATGAAAACAACCCTAAATGTTCTAGATTTCATCGAAGCCACAAACTCGTCTCGCCTGATCCTGCAAGGGGCGAACTTTTGTTTTGGCGAAGAAAATGTGGAAACTTTCGCATTAATAAGAATGAGCTCTGTGCTTTTTATATCTACTTATGATATTGGAGGGAGTAGGAGGAGGAGAATTCGATACTCTTTCTATTGTTTCTTTTAATCTGAAAACCTTTAATTTTACCCTCTTTGATTATTTATTGTATCATTTTATCGGAATTTTATCTCTTTATGCTTTGTTTGTAAATTGTTATCTGTCTAAGGGGACAGTCTTTGAAGGTGTTTTTTTGTTCACATATTTTAATGTTGGGGTTTTGAGGGTTGTTTTGTTATGCAGCTCTTCAGTACGTGTGCGCCGAGGCTTGCAGGGATGAGTATTAGTCTCTGTCGCAGGAATGAATCTTAAACATTTAGGGTGGTTTTCATTTTAAATCTTTTAAATTTTCATCATTTAAAATATAAAGTATTATATGTTTGAAAAATTAAAATGCAAGCATACTTTGTCAGTATTTAATTACATAGTCATGACTTAACTTTGATGAGTCATCATTTTCCGTTGATTAGACTAACGATGTTAAGATTAAAGGACTATATATATATATATATATATATATATATATATATATATATATATATATATATATATATATATATATATATATATATTATAAACTTAAGGAATTAAAATGATACTAATACAAACATAAAAAAATCAAACATATATTTTAGCCTATTTATAACCAATTAAACTATGAGCCTGTGGCTGTCACGAAATCAAAGATAAGTTAAACCTTAATGGAGTGACTTTCTATATTTGCATGTGACATTATATTTCTATGAATTTGAAAAAAAAAAATAAACTAGGTGAGATTATCAAAAGTAAATCATTCCCTTCCAAATCTGTGGAATGTAAAAGAAATGTAATGGAATGTCAGAGTATTTGTTTAGCATGAAAAAATCATGAAATGAAATTTACATTTTATTTTTAAGAAATAAAACTAAATGTAAAATAATATTTTTAACATTTTTACTATAATAACATGCATATTGCAGTGACTGTGTTATGTTATTATTTGAATATGAGAATATTGTATGTGATTATTGCTGTTTTGACATGGATATCTGTCTTGCATATTTGATACATAAGCATGAGGTTAACCGTTACCTGAGGTTCAATGGTAATTGAACCTCAGCTCTTAACATAGCGTCAGGGTCCGGAGGAACCAGGGCCAAGGACAAGGATAAGGAGCCAGCGCGAAGACGAAGACGGAGAAATTTTTATTTCAACGTTATTTTGTTGAACTATTTTCAGACTACTGTAGTGCTGTGTAAGCAGTCAGATACTACATCAGTAAATGTTTATCAGATACTCACACTTTTAAAATTATTCCGATGCTCTACTCTGATCAATTATTTCAAAAACGCTTCAGAAAATTAGGATGTTACAATTAAAATGCAACACGTGAGGAGTTCATGAAAGACTATATTTCGACCAAGAAGGATAAGAAGGAAATACTCGAGTACAAAAGGAAAAGTCAAGATAAGCATTGATTAATACCATGATCTTGATTTATGCCAAGTGTCCTCAAAAATTAAGTGGATGAAGACAAGGTAATTTATACTAATAAAGAGATATCTTGAATATGTCTACATGTCTTCTTGTGAATTAAAGATTGATTAAGAGAGACGCTTCGACACCTTCATCTATCAAGGAATTAAATAGAGGGACACATGAAAAGGTAAGTATTTAATGAAAGGGACACATAAGCTACCATGTGTTAGCAAGGTATTTAAAGAAGTTTAGTTGGGGGGGGGGGACACTTGTACATATTTAATTAATTGCACGGGACATCTAATCACCTTCTTCATTAAGCAAAGTATTTTAACCACAAAGTAGGCATATGATAAGAAGATATTTTGAGTCAAAAAGGTGACACATGGCGTGACATGAAAGGGAGGAGGAGAAAAATCAGATTTCCTCTAGAAAAAAGAAGAACCTAGAGATTTCAAGAGGCAATTAGTAAGGGTAAATTAGTAAAATCACAAGGAGATATTTTGTGGCCAAGGACCTCTATAAATAGGACTTCCTTCTCCCTCATTTTGGCACCAAGGAGGAGCCACACACACACACACACATAAGGAGAAGAAGAGAGTAGTGAGTTTGAGAAATAGTATCAAGAAGGAGCACAAGAATTACAAAGGAAATTGAGGTAAGGAAGTTGTGAAAATTATTCTATTTCCTTTAGATTCATATGGTTATGTTCAATATCATAGTTAATACCTTTATATGATATTATTGAAGCCCAAGTCACCATTACAAAGGAATTCAAGAGATGGTGAAAAAAGAAAAGATTTAGAACAAGTAAGTTATCTCCTTAATCTCTTGTAACTTTGGGGATTTTTGACAATAATTAAAACATGAGGATATGATGTTATTTTGGAAATTTTGATGGTTTTAAAGTATTTAAAATGGAATTCCATATGAGAAAGAACTTGGAGTATGATTTTGGAAAATTAAGGATAAAATAAGAAGAAATACAAGTTAAGAAGTTGAAAAAACAGCAAGGGCATTTTTTGCAACTGGGAATTTTTCACATGTTTCTAGAACACCTCAAATGAATTTTTCTGGAACACCTCAAAATAGACATTTGAAGGGTCACGTAGATTTTTGGAACACCTCAAATGAATTTTTCTACAATTAGTTATGAATTTTTGAAGTTGGGTCAAATTCTAGAAAATTCTGGGATATATGCAAAAATTATGGAAAAATAACTAATGAAGGGATACTCATTAATAAAAGAGAATTAATGAGTTTCAAATAGTGAAAAGACCCTTCATACAAGTGTATAGTTATATATTTTAAAGGAAAAAATTATACTGGCAATGACACCGTTTATTATATTACCAAGTTTATCATTCCAATTTAGGGCCTGTTTGGATAGGCTTTTTTGATTAAAAAAAAATAGCACTTTTTAATGAAAAAAATTAATTTTTTATTAAGTTATGTGTTTAGATGATATTTTAAAAAAAAAAAAGCAAAAGTCACAAAAAAAGCTAAAATGCTGCTTTTTTAAAAAGCTCCAAGTTGGAGCTTAAAAAAAATAAAAGCACTTAAAAAAAAGTACTTTTTTTAAAAGCTCATCCAAACGGGAGTAGCCAGAGGTTTATTATTCGACTGATCAGTTGTTTACAGATAAGTAACGTTAATCTCATATACTTTGTATGTATGTTTTACCATAATTGTGTATGTATTCGATGTTATTGTGTTTCCAAGCGCTTTGGTACCGGAATCCGCTGTGTGCGACCCCTGGCATGGTTATGTGCCTTATTGAACAGTGTATGTTATGTGTGACTGCTCGTTCCAATTTAGACTATATGCCTCGCTATGTGTGACCTTTGGATGCTGTATGATTTATGGTTTTCTTACATACTCTGGATATGAGATTAACGATTATTCTGGGATCCTTTGGGGTTCCAACCTCTGTTGTTACTTGTATGATGTACAGTTTATTGGATATAGCTCTGTTAACTCTTAGAAATTGACAACATTCCAGCACATTTTCTCTCTCCTTTTATCTATTTTTGGTTCAAAATGTGCATAGAAATGAAGTTATAGAGGAAAATGTGCATATCAAAGTATAAGGCAAATATCAAAGAAATTCTTGTTTTATCCTTAAGAGTTTCTGATTTAATTAAGAATTGATAATTCATTCCTCTTTTGTAGGAAGGTGGAGACAAGCTTTGAAGTTCTATAAGAATCAAGAAACAAGAAAAGAAAGAAAGGATGTGAAGCAGTGCAAAATTAGAAGAACCTGTACAACTGGCCGCAGCAAGTGGACAACTGGCCGTAGCAAGTAGCTCTCTGTGTCACTGGCCGCGGCCAGTCGACAACTGGCCACGGCCAGTCGTGAAAAGTGCTGAAAGTACAGCTGCGCGTTTTTTCATTTCAGAAACAGAAAAACCCTATTTAACCTAAAGGGAAGAGCCGAAAAACACACTCTTGACCTAAGGAAACAAGTGGGCACACAAGGGAAGAGCTTGGGAGAGAGATTTGGAGCATTTTGGAGGCTTGGGTACTCTCCTCAAGAGAGATTTTGGGAATTTCACCTTGGTTCTTCCTCTTTTCTTCTTAGTTTCTTTATGTATTCAGTTCCTTTGCTTAGAATCTCTTTGTATTTGAACATGAGTAACTAAACCTTTCATTCTAGGGTTCTTTTACCCTTTTGTATGGATTAATACTTGAACTTCCCTCTCTTTTGGTAGATAAATATATATATGTGTGTTGATTTCAACCTTGGCTTAATGCTTCTAAGTGATTGGCCTCCATTTAGATGATTTATTCACTTGGGTTTTGACTCGAGAGAGCTAATCTAAGTGTAGAACTTGATTGAAATCATGCTTGTCTTGAAGTTTACTTGATAAATGGATGGTTTGTTGGTAAAATAGATATATATTTACTAACCTTGCATTGTCACATTAGGGTTGTTGCTTAATTATTGATTCTTACTAATTGTAGCAAGAGATTGTGCATTTTAGTGAGAAGAGAAACTTGATTTTGACTCGAGAGAGCGTTTCAAGTGTTTTTGAACCCTAGACTAACACATATATGTATTGAAATGCTAGTAGAGAGGAAGTTAACCAAGTTTTATGAAATGCAAAAGGGGAAGAAGAATCCTAGGCTCCATTTTTCTTGAAGTCACAAGTCATTTGTCTTTATCAATTTTAAGTTTTAGAAATAATCTTTAATAATTCTCATTCCAACTCAAAACTTTATTTTAGCTCAACTTGATTGAATTCACTTAGCCTCTTGCTTGACCAATTTGTTAAACAAATCCTCGTGGGAACGATACTTTACTAATCACTTTATTACTTGCGAAACTCATACACTTGCGAAGCGAACAAGCTCCCAGGTGGATATTAGCAGATGAAGGTGTTGGACCAATTCCAAAATATTCAAAAAATTGTTGTGGAGATTTTATGTAATTATATTTTGTATCAAGGTTTGTAATTAATATCAGAATACTACGCCCAAATTGTTTTACCACTGCGCTGTGCTATATTGTTTTGATCTATAATATTATTGGAAAAGTGTGATAGATGGATCTAATAAATAAGAGGTATCACACTACCTGCTACCTTTGAATGCGAGGCTAGTAGGGGTGTAACAGTTGTGGTATTAAATAAGAAGATGATCTAATGGATGTGATAAATTTTGTTACTCTAGTCCCAATTATAAGACATATTTAGCTAATTTTGGGGAGATTAAGGAGATTAGTTAAATTAGTTAATTTTACTCATTTTTCTAAAATGTCCTTAAATAAATTTAAAATAATATAAGTAAAAGTAAATCAACACCTCTTGCTATATACTTTTCCAATCTAGAATTTTCCTTTCCACACGCTTTGTAATTGAAATAATGGTCTTGTTATACCTACATATGTATGTGTATATGTATACATATGTGTGTGTGTGTATTTATACATGTATCTACACACATACATATGCATACACAAACAAATACATAAAGACATACACACACATATATATGAACACACACACCCACACACACATATATGTATTTATATATGCACAGACACCCACAGACGCACGTATATATATCTACAAACATATATATCGATACAAACATATACACACAAAGATATACATATATGTATGCACACACGTATATACACATATATACCTATATGTACACTCACGTATCTGTGTGTGTGTCTATATATATTTGTGTGTAGATACACACACATATTTGTGTGTGTATATATATGTATATATATAAGTGTGTGTCTATATATATATTGGCAAATTAACGTCAGCTAATTGATAAATAAATTAAAATCTAACAATTTAAAAGTTTTAATGGTTGGAAGAGTCTAAAAACTCACATACATATACTCACAAAAAATCAAACACATTTGATTGAATAAAATAAGGGTATTTTATGAAGAAATTGACAAAAATTAAACTTTTATCCTATAATTAGGACCAAAACTAACTCTCAAATATTATCTTATAATTAAAATCGGAGGGAGTATAATATAAAGCATAGGTAATAATATTATTAGAAGTAACTATAGTTTTTGAGGATAAAGTATATAGGGCAGACTCGGGTAGAGAAGAGAGCAGGCCCATTATAAAAATACTACTTCCTCTTCAAAGTATAAGAGCTAAACATGCATGTTTACTTTGGTCTTATGTACAAAAAGTCACAACCCCCTCCCCCCTCAAAAAAAATAAATAAAAATAAAAATAATAAATAAATAACTATAAAATAGCATTATACAAGGGTTTTCCATTAAATGTTGGTTACAATACATATTAATTAGAAAACATATTTTAGAGAACTCAAGATACATTTTTATAACTCATTTTCCTTTCCATGCTTACGGGGCAAAGGATTTCGCATCTCCTTATAATTATGCTTTCCGAAATTTGAATTTGTATTCTCATCTTTATAAAGATGAGACGGCTTACTACTTTAATCAATAGTTTGTTGATTGGTATAACTTATTTTTTTAATACCTATAAATAGTTGTCTAGCATTATAGATCTTATATTAAGAGAAAATCTCAATTAAATCCAACTGAAATAGCAAAATCCAAATTCAAGACTATACTTTCGACAAATTCCTAATCAGGTCAAGAGGATGCATTAGGAATTTATGAATTTTGTATATTTATCTTAATGCCAATAAGTTCTCTTAGCCTCATTGAAATTTGTCCAAAGTATAGCCCTGAAACCGAATATCAGTTTGATTTAATTGGAATTTTCCCTTATATTACCTCTGATATAAAATTAAGAACAAATAGAGTAATAATATTTAGGGAAAATCTCAATTAAATCCAACTAAAATACAAAAATATAAATTCAGGCTTATACTTTTAACTAATTCCAATTCAAGCAGAGAGACTTAATAATTAAGGATTTTTGAATATTAATAAAAGACTAGAATACCCGCTGTAGATTTAAAAAGAAATAAAAATTGAAGGTAGGTCTTCATGTCTTATAACCTTAAGTAAGCGTCTTTCGTTTTCAGCAATTGGACCGAAACAGGAAATTTCCCAAAATGTCCCTCGTTTCATCCATGCAAATAAATGAATCTCCACATCGTATCAAGAATGGTTGCTGCAATTGTAGATCAACCCTTTTGAACAGTACAGATAGTCTAAACCCTCCAGCAACCATACTTTCGATCTCTGCATTCGTGTTTTAATTTTTGGCACATCATCCACAAACGTTGGGCACTCTTCTTTCACACAGCCATACATTGACTGAAGTTGTAGTAATGATGTGGGAATTCGTTTATTTATATCGGATGTAGATTCTGGGAATTTTCTTTCATGATTAATTGACTGAAAAACTAAAGAGCGCTTACCCAGCGATTACAAAAGGACATTATAGTCTTTTAACAACATTCAGAAATTCCTAATTAGGAATCTTATCCTAATCAAGAATTTGTTAAATATCTAAACCTGAATCTAGATTTTAGTATTTCAGCTGAATTTAATTAGTATTTTCTCTAATATTTAACGGGTCCTCGCGCTATAGGCTTCAATAATACTTGATGGCCCGCAGGAAACAAATATGGAATCTTGACAAGAATCCCACTAATTTAATTTATCTTATTCAGACTTTTTGCATTTTCAAGTCATCTCACTAATTTAACGTGTTTACCTTTTGTTTTTTTATGGCCAGAATCACGTGGTTTTGTCGTTTATTTTTATTTATTTATTTTTTTTTAAAAAAATCCAATTCATCCTTATCTTTTCTTTCCCCCAACAATTCAACCTGATCAATTATCACACAAATCACTAATTGGTATTGCCTCTAATTTGTATGCACTAACTAATAATTCTTACATACCAATAAAATAGTATAAGTAAATAAAGTTGTTCTATAATTTAAGCTATTTTCAATATTATCTTCATTAATTGCATTAAACTTTAATAATATATTAATTATTACTTTCACTGTCCTATCCTTATTAGTTAGAGGCATCCATAGGAAAAAATCAATGATCCTTAAAAATAAATAAGTGCCTTATAAAAAAGACCAACTACACTTATTAATTGGTGCTTTATAATAAAGACACAGAAGTACCTCACAACACAACAATTCATCCTTATTAACTATGCTCAGTGGTTCCGACTTCCGATCTTGTAACTTGTAAGGTAATATATTTTGATTCTAAATAATGGATTTACTAAATTTATTTTGTTTCACAAATTTATAAATTTATTTAAAAACCATGCATATACAAATGGTAAGAGAGCTTCCATCAAAGAATTATTTTCGTACAAATGATAATCAAAGATGTTTTTTTTTTTTTGGCCTAGATAACTAAGATGATATTTTAAGAAACCTGACAACATTTATTATAATTTTTATTATAAATCTAAACAATAAATCAAAATAATTTATTTAAAAAATGTTAAAAAAGGACACCAACCGGAAAATCTCTAAGTGTCATAAAATAAACTTTCTATAAATAATCCGGAGAACCTTTTCTTCATCTTAATCTCTTGCAATAAATTATGAGAAATTAAAGTCCCAATTGCAGATTTACATCACGGAATGTGATAGGAAATTTATGTCCACTCATAATTTTTACATCTAAGTTAAATTCTCAGAATTTATATTTATCTTTTAAATATAAAATTCATTACTGAACTTTATTTTAAATTTATGGTTATTTACTACAAAATTTTAAATACAATTTTACTTTGAAAAAATAATTGCAACTTTATTATCTATGATATACCACTTTGGTTCTATTTATAAATCCATTTTGACCAAAAAAATTTGGTCCTATTTATAAGTCCAATTTCATGTAATAAATGAGATTGTGATAATTTTACCTATATTAATTATACCCATGAAGATAGAAAGAAAAGAAACAGTTAAGAAATACCCAATCATAAATTATGGCAAAGTTAGAAATTTATCCCATAATTATTTCCTTAACTAACTCTCCTTGATATGTGAGATTGAGTCAAAATGGACTTATAAGTAAGACCAGGATGATATACAATTTTGAAATCTGACTCTTGGATGAGGTGCAATCTTTTTTTTTTTTTTTTGAAAACAATTGCCCTTATTAATTTTCACATAAACATGAAGGCTCTGTTAAAATCAATTATTGTGGGATAGTTAAAAAAATACTAAAATAGTGTTCAAGAAGGGTTAGAAATTAAAAATCTGTTATTTGTCTCTTGCACATTAAAAAGAAAAAGAAAAATGAAAAATCATACTCTATGTTCTCTGCTCCTACCCTACAATTGCCACAATATTGAGCTGTTGTTTCTGAGTTCCTCTGTTTAAATCAAACGACAGATAAGTTTTTTTCCTTCCTCTGCAAGGGTTGAAGCCTAAAACTGCTATAAGTATAGCTAGGTTCTTTTGGAACACCAGATGTGTGTTTTATATATGTTCATGTAAAGAAAATTTAAAATATGAGATTGTTGTGTTACTGAAAATACTTCAATGAAAAATAGAACAAACCCAAAGCAGAGAAGCAGCCACCATTTTTGCTTCCCGAAATGTCAGCGTCAGTTGTAACTTCAATTTGCTATTTGCCATGTCAACTTTCTACTTTTTTAGTTGTCTTTTTGCTGCAAGTCTTGACAGCTAATTACAATTATTAAAGATATCCAACCTTTCTTTTCTTCTTAGGAGACTTCACCATGAGAGATATAACCTTTAAAAATAATAATAATAATTAATATGGGAGTTTACTTATATATATATATATATATATATATATCTACACACACATATTAAAGCTTAGTCACATATACCAAAAAAAAAATCCAAAATAAATTATTTTTAGAAAAATGATTTTTGGGGCTAGAGCCTAAGCAATGATAATACACTTGCCGCAAATATATTCGAGTTGATGAACATTGAGATTGACTGTGCATGTCAGAGAAATAAATTTGCAGAAGGAGGCTGACATTGAGAGTTTTGTGCATTAATCATAATTGATGATGAATTAATAGAGCCACTAAATCACTAATTGTTTCATCTTCTTCACCAACTCCTTTGACAGTTAAGGATAAATGAAGAGGTTGAAGAATTTACTCCTTTGACACTAAGGTTTTGTTTGGGAGTTTGGAAAAAATGGAAAGGAAAGGAATGTCAAGGAGAATGGAGGTGAGGGGATAGAAGGAAAATGAAGGATATTTCTTCCTTTTATTTAGGAGTTAAAAAATAGTAAGGAAAAAAGATGGATGATTAATAAGTTTTTTTTTTTTTTACTATTTTGTCATTTTTTTAATAATTAATATAATTATTATACTTTACAAAAAAATTTAAATTTAAATTTTCTAAATATATTACTTATGTAATTTTTATATTCAAAATTTTTTTTATGTGGTGGTGGTGGTGATGTTGGTGGCGGCAGCGATGGCAGTGATGTTGGTGGTGGCAGCGACGGTGGCGGCGGTGGTGGTGAATGAAGAAAAAAAGTAATTAATTTATTTTCTCTCTTAAAACCTCCTGCCTCCATATTGGGGGAACTGTATTTTTTAGAAGAAAAAGGGTTTTGGGGGATTTGTAAAAATCCCTAATTTTCTCCCATTTTATTTTTAAAACTTAAAAATAAAAAAAGAGACTACCAAAACCTTCCTTTTTCTTTTCTTTTCTTCTAAAATAGAACTCCTAAACAGGCCGTTAAAATAAATGAAGAGGTTGAAAAATTTACCTTTCGTCCATTCAATAGTTTTCCTCCTTTCTCTGCTTTAGATGCTGAGTTTAACTTTTGGGGCAAACTGAGGGGTAATGATATGAGTTATGAGGTTGAGTCTCAGACGGCGTTTAATTTTAAGCCACATTTCCGTCTTTTTCGATTTTTGTCATTTTCAAGTCATCTCACTGATTCAATTTGTCTCCTCTTTATATGGCAAGACCCATGTCGTTCTGTCAAAATCTTAAGCTTATCCATGATCCATCCCACCCAAATAACTAATATTGTCACATAAAAATATAATGTCATCTTGATTATTGATTTAAGTGTAACAAACATTAGTTTAATCATCAAACTTTATGATTCATTTAACAGCATTTTTGTTATATATACACACACATACATTATATATTTCTGAGCAATATCCAGTAGTTTTCTTTTTTCTTTTTTTTCTTAATATCACCATGCAATTATTAAAACCATAGCAATATAATTTTAGAGTACTTACTGATGCTAAAAATAAATTTTTCAAGATCTTAAAATAATTGTTCAAGATCATATAGTATTTTTTTTTTAGTATAGTTCAATATCCTGAAGTATATTTTTAGTACTATTCAGTACCCTGAAAAATATTTTAAGGTATTGACTGATATTAAACATAATTTTTTCAAGATTCTAAAATAATTGGTCAAGATCATGAGGTTATTTTTGAGTATCTTAAAGTATATTTCTAGTACCATTCAGTAACTTAAAAAATATTTTAGGATATTAACTAATACTAAAAATAATTTTTTCAAGATCTTAAAATAATTTTTCTAGATCCTAAAATAATTTTTTAAGATCATGAAGTAATTTTTTTTAGTATCGTTCAATATTCTGAAATATATTTTTAGTACGAGTCTGTACCCTCAAAAATATTTCAGATTGACTATATGTTTAAATCACAAAACTACTTATCCTAACATAAATCAAAATATAAATCACATTTCATGATCCGATTTTTTTTTCAACAATATTCCAAACAAGCCCAACAATATGGCCTGTGTCGCATTTCAATTTTGTACATGTGGACAAGTATAATTGAGAAATTATTTGATGGGTGAAGGAGTAATTTTACACATAAATTTTTCCTCATGAGCGCTCAATATCATGAACTTCTTTTTAGAGTAAAAATATACACGTGGTTATATTTTGGAAGCAAAAATACTACAGGTCGCTAGTTGACCAGACGTTGACCGTCAATTTAGATAGAATAAACAATAACACAGGTGAAATTATCTTTTTGACCTTAATCTTAAATATTAAAAAAAAAAATTAAAATACCCTCCTTGGTGAGCCCCACCACCAATCACCCCACCACCAGTGATTACCACCAGCCACTGGCAGCCGGCGTTGGCCACCCCACCGTCGGTCCCTACCTATCTCCGAAGATAGATAGGGCCCATCAAATCAAGTCACTAGAACAATTATGATAAATAGTAGGAAGGAGATTCCGTAAATAGTTTAGTTGTCAGACACCTTATGAATAGTTTGATCAATCTATCATCCTCCGGAACCAGTTTCCAACACATCCTTGATGATGGGTAGGGAAAGCTTTTTTTATCTGGACTATCTAAATGAGATTTGAATAGTCCATATTTTTTTTTATTTTTTTTAAAATAATTATTTTAATAGATAGTGAATTTAAAATAAAAATAATTTTTTACCAAACATATTTTTAAAAAACAATTTTTTCATTTAAGAATTGATAATTTTAAAAAAATCAAATTTAGACGTTCTGATCTAAAAAAAGCTCTCCCTACCTACTTTATAGATAGGGAAATTGATTCCATGCTCCATGCTACTTGGCTAGTTTAAGCTCCAGCTTTTCTTCATCTTCTTATTGCTCTCTGCCTCGCTCTCTCCATTCAGCTTACAACTCTCTGTTCGTCAAAATTCTTCTGCTCTTTCCTTCAAGTCGCTCACCATGATTTCAATCCTGTGTCTGTTCACTTTCTTGTTCTCATTACTCTAAATTAAAGGTGCAGACGATTTCAATCCTTACCCTCTGTGTCTATCCACTCTCTTCTCCGTACTCAAATCAAACTTCTCATTTCCTAAAATGTTTCCAGTTTCTATGTTTATAGTTTCCATGTTCTCTATTTTCTGATCGAGATTGTTTTGGAAATTTCTATATATCAGCTACATCTCAAAAAAAAAAAAAAACAGTTGTTATTAATCTTTTCTTGCTAGTGTTCTTGTGCATATACTGTTTCTACTTCTGTTTTGATCAATCATATATAAAAATCTAAGAAGAAGAACAAATCTGTACTTGAGAAACTTTGGTGGTGTCTTAATCTGTGCTTTTATCAGACGCAAGATAGTGGTGGTGATCGTAGAGTTATACAGGTAAATTATTTCTCTTGATGCGGTTAGAAATTTTGGGCTTGGAATTGGTATGAACAATAATATGTTTCGATCTTGTTTACTTATTTTCTCTCTCTAGATTTCAACGACAGAACTTTAGTTGCTGCCTCTCACCTCTCAAGCTCAAGAACCTCAATCTCTCATTCACATGAAGCAAGGTAACTTTTGAATGTGGTTCTCTTGAAATACTATTTATGTTCTGATAAGATCTGATTTTTTCCCATCCTTTTCCAATAGTTGCCAAAGACGTGCCTTTTTATGGTTTTGGAGTGATAGTTGCGAATAATTTGTAAAGAGGATAGATGAGTAGAGAAAAGCTTTTAATTTTATTTCGGTGTATGCTAGATGTTGTATATGAACGGGGTTTGTTTCATCTCTTTGTTCCTCAAAAATCTAAACTGCAAAATTTGTGGCTCTACTCTGCGCTGCTCTAGACGTTTTGTTTTGGCCTGTTGTCCTGCTCTATACTGACTTTGATATTATTGAAGGATCTTAATCCTCACATATGTATTTGTATGTATTTGATCATTTTTTTGAGATACTTGTTTATTTTCACCAAGCATTAAATATTTTTTTATATATATATCCATAATTAATAAGGATAGTGGATAAAATTAATAATTAATATGATATTAGAATTTAAGGCAATTAGTAGATGTAATATTGAAAATTACTTAAATTTTAGGACAGATTTAATAACTTTAACTATTTTTATTAGTTTGTGAGAATTGTTAGTTAAGTCTTTATACTAAAGACTGGGGGAGTATTTTGGAGAAAATACCAACATTTTTATATAGAGCTCAATTAACAACTATTATCTAGTGCAAAAAAAATTAACAACTATTATTATTCTAACAATTTAACAATAGACCAACTCTATTTTTCTGAGTCAATTTTATTATTCGTATTTTCGTTGCTTTCTTAATTTAATTTAATTTAATTTTGTCAGCCTATAAAAAATTATTAGCTGAATGAGGACAAAATAGCTTTTTAAAATTTATTTGTCTCTTGATGTTTCTATATTATGCTCGAGTAAATAACACGAGAACTTCATAAGGTTTATAATCGATCATTTCAACACAATAAAGAGTGAATGCGGTAGAGCCACTACTATAAATTAAACGCCAAATCTCAAGGAATTATCAAACCCCAAGAGTAAATGTGGTTTGGGGTCTCTAAATAAAATTTCATACTTTAATTATCAGTGACTACTTGATTTTTTTATTTTTTTATTTTTTGCCATCAAATCCTTGATGTTATGCTCTAATGAATTTTCTCCCCTATTTATTAAAGATATTACATTAATTAAAAAATTGTTGATAGTTATATTTGCTCCATTTTTCTTTCTTTTTTTTTTTGGTCAAATCCATTTTTCTTTCATACTTATCCCTCATGGGCATATTTGGAACAGCAAGGGGCTACATTCATTGTGACATCAACATTCATGGGACCAAAAAGATGTCAAAAAAATCCTACAGAAAATTCTGATGTCAAATTTTAAAGAATTGTTAAAACCACAGATTGAGTTTTTAATGCCTTATTGAAAGAGTTGTCAATGAGACTATTTTGACATTAGATTTTCTATGAGAGTTTTTTTGACATTTTTTTAGTCATTTAAGTATATTTTCTAAAAAACAAATTTTTTATGGTTGATCGATCCGCTTTTTCTGAAAAAGAGAACATTTTTTAATCTCAAAACAAATTTCAAGACGCTCTCGCTTCCCAGCTTGTCTCATTCTAGCCTGGAGGTGGCAGATCTCTTAACATGGTATCCAATGCTTTTTCTGTATATCTCTTCCCCAGTAAAAATAAATGTCAGATTTAAACATACATACAATTTCAATAAATTTGAAAAGTGATATAATCTTTAAAGGATTGATATTTAAAAATCTTGGAATTAATTATTTCAGGATAATATCAAAGATTTGATGGCAAAAAATAAAAAATTTATATATCAAGTATTCACTAGTAATTAAAGTATTAGGTTTTATTTAATGACCCCAAACCACAATAAACCACATTTTCTTTTGTGGTTTGATTATTCCTTGAGATTTGACGTTTTATATACCACTCTTAGTCCTATTTATTAGTAAATTTTAATTAAAAATTTTAGTTTTTATTATAAGTCCAGTTTCAAAGTAATAAATGTACTTTTTACACTTTTGCCCCTATTAATTACAATAGAAAAAAATAAGTTATTAATGCTTTTAGAACTAATCATATATGAGGACAAAATTAGAAATTTAGCCCCATAATTAAAGAGTTAACTAACTTTTCTTGATATATGAGAGTTAATTAATTTTAACTTATATATAAGATTAGAGTAGCAAAGACACTGTAGTGGCTCTATCGCATTCACTCATTAATGATCGATTATAAGCCTGATGAAGTTCTAGTGTCACATACTCAAGCATAATATGGAAACATTAGAGACTAATAAATTTCTTAGAGCTATTTTGTCTTCATTCAGCTAAATAATTTTTCATACATTGACAGAATTAAATTAAATTAAATTGAGAAACCAACGAAAAACAAATAATAAATTTTTTTGTTTTTGGCTCAAAGAACAAATTATAAACTTCACTCAGACTCTGGAAATAGTGTTGGTCTATTGCTAAATTGTTAGAATAATAATAATTGTTAATTGGCAGATATGCTCAATATAAAAATGCAGGTCTTTGTCCTATTTGGTGGCTAATTAACTGTACTCTTTTCTTACGTTGTTCACTTACATATCTTATTTGCAACTTCTTCTTCAATTCTTCTTGGCGATCTCATTTCCATTCTAATTCCTCTCAAACTGCTCTTCATCAGCATTCTGTGTTCTTCCAATTTCCTCGCCAGTTTCCTTCAAATTGCAGACGGAATCAAATTCAAATCAAACTTGTCATTTTCTAAAACGTTGTTTCCAGTTTTTATGTTTACTATATTGGTTTACTTGTTCTCAAATTTCTGATCGACTATGTTTTGGTGATTTCCAGTTATAAGCTACATTTCCAAAAAAAAAAATTTTTTTAAAAAAATCTTCTTTTGTTTTACGTTATATTGTGTTCCTTTCAATCATATACACATAAAAATTAGAAAAACGAAAAAAAATTGAAAAAAATTGTCTTTCTTACGGCCAGTTCAGTTCAGTATAAACTCAAAAAAAAAAAAAAAAAAGTCGGCGTTTTGGTTCAAAATCTCTTTAACTGTCACTCTTGTTTTGCATTGATTAAGTTGTTATTTTCTTGTCAATCTTGCCCAAAAAAAAAAAGCTCTTCTGTAGAAGGTTTTGTAATGCTTGCCTGAATTTAATCAAGTCTTCAGATCTGAACTAATTTTTTGGAAAAAAAAAATATAAAAAGCCGGTTTGAAGATTTCTTTTCTTCAATTCCTACCATTCTTCTGCATATTCTGTTGCTTTTGTTGTGATCAATCAATCTAAGAAGAAGAAGAAGAAGTTTTAAGGTTGTCTTCATTTGTGTTTTATCAGACCCAAGAAAGTATTGGTGCTGAACATAAAGTGATACTGGTAAAATCTTTATCCTTATGGTTAGAAATTTTGGATTTGGATTGGTTTTTTTCCTTAAAAAAAAAAAACACTAATTTGGATGTGGTTTGAACAATATGTTTTGGACTTACTTTTTTTTTCCCCCTCTCTCTCTGGTTTTCAACTACAGAGTTGTACGTAGTTGCTTCTTCTTGGGTCTGAAGCTCGAGAAGGTCAACTTCTCATTCACATTGATCAAGGTAAGGTTCTCTTGGAATTCTGTTTATCTGTTTATAGACTTGTAGGTCTTTTTTTTTTTTTTTTAATCCATTGATCCCAAAAAAAGCATATGATTTTATGAATTATTTAAATTTAATGCTAAATGAATCATCACTAATCATTTGTTAAGTTGACCGTTAAGAATTTATTTTAATTTCATGCGTATTTTTAAAAATTATATATATATATATATATATATATATATATATATATATATATATATATATATATAGGAAATTTGTACCATTCAAATCAAACAATGTATAATTCCTTAATTTTTTTTGTTTAAAGATAAAGAATCTTATTCGACCCCTTTCAATTCTTTGTTACCTTTTTTTATTTATAAATTAGTAAACGTTAACACCCAAAAAAAAAAAAAAAAAAAAAAAACCCCTCTTCCAGTGCAGTATATATTACATACATATAGTTATTGTGTGCGCGCATACATCGTGACGGACGCAGGTATAAATAATATAAAATGATAAAAAATATAAACAACTGTAAAATTTTACCTTTAATTTTTAATTTATTGTTATGTAGGCTTTTATTTTCTTCAAATGCGTGTGCTTATATATTAAATAAGACTAGTGTTAAAAAAATATTAAATTTTGCGATAAATTCAGTGTGGTTTAAAAGTTTTTATTGGTTCCAATAAAATATAATGACAGTTAAAAGTATCGTATAAATAGAATGAAAGGAATATAAGAGAATTTGATGAAGAGGCCCTCTTGATCCTAAGTTGTTCAAGACGTTCACTACATATATCAATTATATTTATTTAAAAAGTTTGTCACATTCACTTCATTAAATATAAATCGACTTTATGAGCGTGATTAAATATTGGTTAAAAGTTAAAAATTAATGGGGCATTCTTGAAAAAGAATTACTCGGTGACATGCTACTTAAAAAGTAAAGGCTTTCAACTAATTTTTATGTTCCTACTAAAGTTAGTTGTTTATTTTTGCCAGAAGAGTTATTTATTTATTATATACTCCTTCCATTTTTATAATATTCAAATTTTTGCAATGGCATGCTTTACTTTTTTAGTATTTCCTAAACATTAAATGTGTTTTTACCCAATTTGCACCTAATTAATATACTTTCTCTTATTATCTTTTTCCATACATTCTTTTTCATCTTTTTTTAATTCTCTCTCTCTCTCTCTCTCTCTCACCTCTTATAAATAATGTCATATTTAAGAAAAATAAATACATTTCTTACATATTTATTATTTCAGTTATTTGGATCGTACCACTCTGATCTTATTTATAAATCCGCTTTGACCAAATCTTATATACCAAGGAGAGGTAATTGATACAATGATCATGTGGGTAAATTTTCAACTTTGCCCTCATTTATGATTGGGTATTTTTCAACTGTTTCTTCTCTCTCTATCTTTATGGGTATAATTAATGAGTAAAGGATTTCTTCAGTCACTGGAGATAGAGTTATCTCCCGTAACCCCAAAACTACGTCGTTTTGGATTAATAAAGGGTTTGTTGGTAATTTTGTTTATTTTTTAATTATATACATTTTACCAAAACACCCTTCATTAATTCACCTAAAATTACCAACAAACCCTTCATTAATTCAAAACGATGTAGTTTTGGGGTCACTGGAGATAACTCTATCTCCAGTGACAGGAAAAATACTTTTCCCATAATTAATATGGGTAAAATTATCACAATCTCATTTACTATATGAAACTGGACTTATAAATAGGATCAAATTTTATTGGTTAAAATAAACTTATAAATAGGATCAGAGTTGCATATAATAGCAGAGGTAGCTTACTCCCCAAGTTTTATTTATAGGACACTTCTATCATTTTTCATACAAACTAAAGAAAATATTAAACCTCATTAAGTTTACCATAAAATTCAACAATTTTCCAACTCTATCCCTACTTAATATACATAATACGAAGTGAAAAATAAAGTCACCACAATAATAAGTGAATGGTTAAATTATACATAGGTAAAAGTGCAAAAATACATATGTATTTACCTTGGGGAGCGCCCAACGTCAATTTTTTTTTAGATGTAAAACTACACATAAACTTTCAAAATCAAAGTAAAAATACCATCACCATTAGAAAAAGCTAACGGTTGTTTACTACCACTTAAAAGTACCGAAATGCCCCAACTCAAAAAGAAAATACCCTCCCATCTCAGAATTGCTATTGGGATTGTATCCTTTTGCTTCTTTCCCTGTGATACAAGCCAGAACCCATACGAGACTCAAAACACCTCATGAAGTAGACAAAATAACAGGAAATCCATACTAGAATGAACATGTGGGAAATTTATTATTAGTAAATTATATTTTGATATTTTTTAATTTATTTAATTCTCAATTAAATTAAATAAATAACATTAAAAAAAAACTTAGAAAAACCTCACATAAAATCAGATGAAACCATAGCTCCATTTTCTCTTCCCCTTTTTCTCCCATTATCTTGTTTCTACACATGTCAACCCAAAGAATGGACAAGCGTCCTTTGCATGCCACTCAATCTCTATATTATTAATTACCATAATTTTCGTTGAAACAAGTGTCCCTTCTTGATAAGTGTTCGTTAAGGGTTACATTTAAATTTTTTTTTTTTTAATTCAGAAACCAATCATGATCACACGTCCACACTGGTATAGCGTAAATTAAAATGAACCCTGTTCTGTTTCCAAATGATTGATACACATTTTTTTCCCCAAAAAAAAAAAATTTACACCTCACTACTTCAGAACTTATGTGATAAAAATGTTGAAAATGGTTTTCTTTATAACAGAAGTATCATAGTAATGTGGTCAAACGACAGAGTAAAATACCTTGCTCACTTGGGGATGATAATCTAAATTGGAAATTAATTTTATTCCATTGTTTATGAAGTTTTAATACGATATATCTAACAACACGGTGTGTCTTCATTTTATGAGTTTGGAGTTAGGTCATAGGGTGTCCCTTTTTTTGGCGGGCGATTTTGGGGTAATTGTTACAAATTCATTGGTGCACTCATCAATCTGATATTTTTTTGGATTATCTCATAATTTTTATCTGTCACGTTGAAGAAGATTTTTAGTTGATTCAATTTGTATTAACTTATTCTGCCCCATTACTTTACCTGTTTAATTTTTTTCAACACTGAAAGATATTTTAATGTAAAATTTTCATTGGAAAAAACAATCTTAATATTATATAATATACATAGTACTAGAAAAAAAAAACTAATAGTTTTAGAATGCATTTTCGGTGGAAAGGCGATGTATATATTATTTATATTTGTGTGTATATTTAATTTTTAAAAGTTATTACATCTTTTCATTGGTATTGGTGCCTTTTCCTTTTCAATTTTCCTCTTACCAATTGATGTTCCTTATATACTATCAGTTGACTTATATTTGAGTTCCTACACAGCTAAATCAGGAAAATGGAGATTATTACCACGACCATTGCCGAAAGAGTTGCACAACCGATAATAGACTACACTGTGGCGCCCCTTGCAAGGCAAGTGGGTTATTTGGTTTTCTACAACGACAACTTGAAGAATCTCAAGGATCAAGTTGTGGAGCTGAAGAGAGTGGAGGGCACTATCAATCATGAAGTGGAAGCAGAAAGAAGAAATGGACGGCAAATTTATGATGCTGTACATATCTGGCTGGACAAAGTGGATGAAATCATAGAAGAAGCAGATCAACTTAGTAATGATCCTCGACATAGGAATGTTGCTTGTTGCAAGGGGCCTTTTCCTAATTTCAAGTCACGCCATCAACTTAGTAGAAAAGCAAAGAAAATGGCTGGAAACGTTGTTGAAGTAATGCAACAAAAAGATAACATTGGACCGCTTGCATTCTTGCCTGATCTAGGAGGAGTAGGCTCCACTTGTGCTACAAGTAGTGAAAACCTTGAGTCAAGAAAGAAAATGAAGGAGGACATTGTGTTGGCTCTAAGAGACCCCCACATAAGCCGAGTAGGGGTCTATGGGCTTGGTGGAGTGGGGAAAAGCACTCTAGTCAAAGAAGTTGCTAAACAAGTTGAAGATGACAAGCTATTTGATAAAGTTGTTATGCCTAATATATCACAGGTTGCAGATCTTGAAAGAATTCAACGTGAAATTGCAGATTTTTTGGGTCTTCGCTTTGAAGAGACGACCATAATTGCAAGAGCAGCTCGCCTCCAGCAGAGGATTAAAAATGAGAGAAGTATCCTAGTCATATTGGATGATATTTGGGAGATGCTTGAATTAGATCAACTGGGAGTCCCTTTGAATGATCATAAGGGTTGCAAGTTATTATTGACTTCTAGAAATTTAGATACATTAAAAAAAATGGAGACTCAAAAAGATTTCTTGATAGATGTTTTAAGTGAAGCAGAAGCTTGGAGCTTGTTTGAAGATATGGTGGGTGATGTTGTTAAAGATGTTAGTTTGCGTGACGTGGCAATCCAAGTGGCTCAAAAATGTGCAGGCTTGATTGTCCTTATAGTGACAGTGGCAAGAGCATTAAAAAATGAAAATAATATTAATTCTTGGAAAGATGCCTTAAGCCAGCTTCAAACTGTTGATAAGGAAGGAATGAATGAGATAATTTATTCTGCTATAGAGCTTAGTTACAATCATCTTAAGGGTGATGAAGTGAAGGAGCTTTTCTTGCTTTGTGGATTGCTAGGTCCACATATTAATATTGAATACTTGTTTAAATGTGCTATGGGTTTGGGCATATTCAAGCAAACTTATACTCCAAAAGATGCAAGACTTAAACTTCACAGGTTGATTGGTTCCTTGAAGGCATCTTGCCTGTTGCTCGAAAATAACTCAAAAGAGAGAGTTAAAATGCATGACATTGTACATGAAGTAGCAGTCTCTATTGCTTTAAGAGATCAACATGTTCTCTACACCAAAAGGGGTGATAAGCTGAAAATATGGCCACAAGAGGTATTCCTTCAAAGATGCACTCAAATCTTCTTAAGATGTCACATTCCTAAGCTTCCTGAAAGGTTAGAGTGTCCTAATATTAAACTTTTCGGCTTGAATAATTGTAATGAATCATTAAGTGTTCCAGATTCTTTCTTTGACGGAATGAAAAGCCTCAAAGTGTTAGATTTAATGTCCATGCACTTACCTTCATTGCCTCAATCTTTTCATTCCCTTAAAAACCTTCAAACACTTTGTTTGCATTCTTGTATTTTGGCAGACATGACAAAAATTGGAGCTTTAACGAATTTGCAGATTCTCAGCCTTCATAAATCATCTATAATAGCGTTGCCTAGTGAAATAGGGCAACTGACTCATCTTACAATATTGTATTTGACTCAATGTGGAATTGAAATCTTCCCTCCCAACATTATATTAAAATTGACCAAATTGGAGGAGTTGCATTTGGGCAATAGCTCCATCAAGTGGGACCAAGAAGATTCAGTTGAGGAAAATAAAAATGCTTCCCTTAATGAGCTTAGGCATTTGATTAACTTGACTGCTCTAGAAATTCAAATCAAAGGGGCTTGGGTTCTTCCGAGGGACATAATGTTTGACAAATTAGAAAGATACAAAATAGTGATAGGAGATGTCTGGGAATGGTTTGATAATTATGGGGCCTCCAAAATGTTGAAGCTGAAGCTTGGTACTGTCATTCATTTGGAGCATGGAATTAAAGAACTTATTGACGGAGTGGAGGATTTGTACTTGGATGAAGTAGATGGAATATCCAATGTGCTTTACGATTTGAATGGAGAAGGATTTCCCTTGTTAAAGCACCTTCACATCCAAAATAATGGGAAAATTCAACACATCATAAACTCAATGGGGAGAAAGCTAACTCATGTTTTCTTCCCAACATTGGAGACATTAATACTTCAAAATCTCATTATGTTGGAGAAGATATTTCATGGCTCCTTTATGGATAATTCATTTGCAAAACTTGGATCCATAAAAGTCAAACGTTGTGACCAGTTGAAGTATCTATTCTCGGTGTTGATGGTTAAAGCTCTTTGCCAACTTATTGAGATTGAAGTCTCAGAATGCAATTCTATGAAGAAGATTGTGTCTTGTGAAAACTCTCTCCCAAACCCAGTGAATGTTGATGACAATATTGAGTTTTGCTCGTTGCGATCCTTGACTTTACAATTTCTGCCAACTATTGAGGATTTCTATACAACCAAGCAAATTTTGTCGTCGTACACTAATGGTCCACCATCATCTTTTTTTGATGCCAAGGTATTTGTTTTATTCTTCTATCGCATTTTCTCCATGTGTTTGTACATATATTTTTGAAATAATAAGATACTATTATATATACTAAAAAATTTGTAATATATAAAATTTCATTAGGAAATCATATGATGATGATGATTGTAAATTAGAGATTTGTGTGTATAAATAGAAGTCATATGTTATATATTTCAAACAATGCTTAATAGTGAATGAGAATTAATCTTTAGGAAAAATTAAAATAAAGGATCTTGAGAAAATCGTATTTATTGTAAAGAACCAAAAAAATTGTAATTACTTAGAAAGATTAGATATCATAATTTAAGTTTTAAATTATTAAATTGCTCCTAACTAAAACTTCCTCTATTTTCTCTTGCATTCATAATTTAAAAATAACTAAAATCGAAATTAAAGCCTCCCATCATTATCATATCTTTTTTTCACCAAGTTTCATTTTCATGTAATTAAAGCGTTATTTAATTAACTACAATTAAAATCATATTTTTTTTATAAATATTTTTAACCAAGTGTCATATTCATTTAGTCAATATATCATTTAATTATCTAGATATAATAAATTTTTTAATTTTATTAACATTAAATGAATTTTCTTAACGGACATACATAAATTTTCTTCTAAAATGTAAATAAATCGGACAAAATTTCTTGGTATAGAAAATATAATATTGTAAAATACCTTGAGTTTTGTTAAAATTATATATTTTATTTTTAACTAAAGTTTCTGTTGATTTTTAAAAAAATTATAATTTTTACAAAATTAAAGAATGTGTAATTTATTTATAGATATCTTTGCAAGTTTTCAAAAATGAAAATTGAGAAGACTTTTGTTTAATTTAGTAAAATTTAGAATTTTTTTTTTAGTTTTAAATATAGAATGTGGGAGAGAATGTAGGAGGGAATGTAAAAGATTTCTTTAAGGGCATTTTAGTATTTTCAATTTTATAATTATTTTTATTTAGTCCTTCTAATTAATTATAATTTTTATGTTCCTTATTAATAAATATCTTTTCCTCTAGGTCCTTTATTCTAACTTTCCTTAATCTTTATTGCTTTTTATTCATTGTTCCTTTCTCTTCTCATCTTTCCCTTTATTTTATAACAATAGGAAGATTATTAGGCATTTAGTTGGGAGATAATATTGGGTAGTTATTATGATTCATTGTATTTTTATTTTCTTCAATTATTTCTTGATTCTTCCTCAACCTATTACTCATATATATATTAGTCTCTACCGAATGAATGAAGGTATTGGATTCGATGAATTATATCAGTTTACAAATCAATTTTTAAGTTTTACCACATATCTGCATGTTGTCGATTATTGGATCAATTAATGCTAACAAAAACATTATTTGGTGTGTGATCAACATTCTCTACATTTTCACTTTTCTCATATTATCTTAGTGTTTTTTATCCTTGTAACATCATCAAATTACTAGTAAATGATATAAAATTCAAAATCACTTTGATCGTGTATGGTAAGTATTAAATGAATATATGGAGCATTATATTATGAAACTATTGGTAACTTTTGCTTTTGACAAATGATAGCTAACTTTGATAGAATTAATAATGAAATGTAATATATAATTTCTAACCGACATATATTTTAAAGAAATATCATGTAATACGGGCATGATATCATGTTTTGATCCAAGTTAGATCAATAATAAGTTGATAACATTATTTTTATCGTTAATATGATTAATTCAAAATATTTTCACCATGCTTGTACAATTCATTTATTTATTCATTTACCACTATGAGAATAGGAAGTTCCATTTACAGGTTAAGTTTTCTGAGCTGGAGACTCTGAAGTTGGGTTCGATCGATCTAGAAAATATTTGGCTACATGATGATCACCTTTCTATAGCCAATTCTTTTCACAAGTTAGCTAACCTACGTGTTGAAAGGTGTAGCGGCCTGAAGTATTTATTTTCATCTTCTATGGTTGCAAGTATTCCAAACCTTAAGGAGCTTGAAGTAAGAGATTGTGAGAAGATGGAGGAGATAATTGGTCTAGAAGGGAGAAATGGCTCTACAATAAAAGAGGTTATAACTAATATGCATGATTTGAGCATCTCATATCATATTCAAATAAATGCTGTGTCTTTAAATATCAAATATTTGCAATTGTTTATTATTTGAACTTATAAATTGTACATTGCTTCACAGGTTGGGCTTCCAAAATTAGAGACTGTTGTCATAAGCAACATGAAAAGGTTAAAGAAAGTGTGGCACTCTCAATTTGAAGGGTTGAAGAATATGGAGGTGAATAATTGTGAGAAACTTAAGAATATTTTCCAATATGATATGCCCACAACATTTGGAAGAATGGAGACATTGATGGTCAGTGACTGTGGTTTAGTGAAAGAGATCTTCAAATTACCTACCAATGAAATCAACAGTGAAGAGGAAACACAATTGAAGAAACTCCATCTACTTCGTTTGCCCAAGTTGAAACAAATATGGAGTAGTAAGGATCCCCTAGGAAATTTCCGCTTTCATAATCTCCAAGATGTCGATGTTCAAGATTGTGAAAACTTAGAATATGTCTTCCCATTTTCAATTGCCCTGGATCTTCATCAACTTGAAGAACTCACAGTGCGTTCTTGTGACCGAATGAATGAAATTGTAGCAAAGACAAAAAGACCCACGGAGGAAAAAGACTTATTTCACTTTGGTCGATTATACTCCTTGCATATTCGGACATGCTTCAACTTGATAGGTTTTATGGTGGAAGTCACAGTTTAACATGCCCATCATTGAGAGTATTACGGATCTTCAACTGTGCAAAATTAAAGTTATTAGGGAGACAGAGTACAAGTAACCAAAGATATGGTGCTTATGACCAAAATCCACATCTTTCTATGCAACAACCTCTCTTCACAATTGAAAAGGTATGGGTCATCGGGTGTTTGTTCATCTAAAACATATTTAACTTGTCATGAAATAGTAGTGTTTGGTTTCAACTAGTTCATATGTCAACATTCTAATATACCCCTTCCCGAAACACTTAACTGAATAACGTAGATAAAAAAAAAAAAAAATAAAAACTTAGTTAAAAATAATAAATATATAAAAATTGTAACATTTTTCTCAAAAAATACCCTTACTTATAAGGAGAGAGGGAATGATAAAGAGGATAAGAAAAGTAGAAAAAAGAGATATGTGGAAGAGCGAGAATGTGTGGTGGAGAGAAAGTGTGAGTGAATGCAATAAAGGCAATGATACGAATATGAGTAATTAAACGAGGAAAAAATGGGAAAATAACAAAAAAAAAAATTGAGATATTCTCTAAATGTCTCTTATAAATAGGAACAAGTCATAGGTGGTAGTTGTTTCTTATAAAAGAGAACGGAGGGGGTATTTCATGGAAAATGAATCTTGCATGATTTGAAGGTAAGGAAAATTTTTCATTTTTTATATGAAGCATTTTTTTTTTCAATAAAAAATTTAATTAAGATATGTTGGAAGATAGAAAAATGAAAAGAGGTAAAATGTATGGGGAGTAGTATGGGAAACTTATTTCTTTTCGGTAGTGATATAGCCATAGCAAACATAACTTATGTCTATATTATGCCTCTGCTTATGGGTAAATATTTCTTAATGCTTCTATTGGTGAATTAACATTTCTTATTGCTATTATATGTAAGAGAAAATAAATTAAGTATGTTATGTTTCAGGTGACTCCAAAGTTGGAAAAGTGGACAATAAATAATAAGGAGGCCATAATGATGTTGCAAGACCCACATTGGAAGGACCATCATCTGAGTAACTTGAAGGTTCTTCGGTTGTGTGATTTTGAGAACAAAGCAGCAGCAACTTTTCTAGACTCGATGGTGCAAAAGGCACCAAACTTGACAACTCTAGTTGTTCATCATAGTTATTTGAAAGAGATATTCCGAGACAAAAGAGCTGCATATGAGGAAGGCAAAAATGAATTCAAAACCCAACTTAAAAGCTTATCGTTGATTGAACTACAATTGCAACACATATGTAGAGAAGGATGTCAAGTTGATCCAATTCTTGAGGTTCTTGAAGTTTTATATGTGAAACAATGTGCCAATTTGAAAACTTTGGTTCCTTCCTCTGTCACTTTTTCCCATTTGAAATATTTGTCGATCGAAAAGTGTAATGAATTGATAAACTTGATTTACACATCAACTGCTACAAATTTGGTCAACCTGGAGTACATAACATTAAAGGAATGCAAATCACTTGAAGAGATACTGTCTCAGGGGATGAACGATACAAGAGATGAAATTGTATTCAGAAGTTTGAGAAGTTTAACATTGGATAGCTTGCCGAGGCTCAAGAGTTTTTCATCTAGTCAATGCTTCTTCAGGTTCCCATTGTTGAAGAGAGTAGTTGTGAGGCAATGCCCAAGGATGAAAACCTTTTGTGGAAGAGCAACAAGCACACCAATGCTCAGAAAGGTAATAACAAAAAATGGAAAAGATGAAGAATGGTTCTGGGAAGGTGATTTGATTAGAACAATAAAAAAGATCTACGCGGATAAGGTATGCTTTAAAAATTGTGTCAAACAGAGTATTGGTAATAACAAGTAAAACTCTTGTTTAACAACGCTTCAATGCCATTCTGTTTTAACTAACATTGGAAATTCCTTTGCGTGCAGATTGCATTCCGTGACATGGAGCTTCTTGACCTATCCTTGTATCCTGAGCTAAGAGACTCTTGGAATAGTCCCATTGAGAACAAAATGTTCTGTAATTTGAAATCTCTAGTGGTGCAAAACTGTGACTTCTTATCAGATGTTCTTATTCCTTCGAAATTGCGACGAGCCCTTGGGAACTTGGAAGAAATTCAAGTAATGGACTGCGATTCACTAGAATTTGTGTTTGAGTTTGATATTGCAGAAGAAGAGGCAATATCAGAGAAAGAGGCCAGTCATTTGCGAAAAATATGCTTATTTAATCTGCCTAAACTCCAATACATATGGAAACCAAGCCTTGGAGGGGAAAGGGAAGAGGATGAAGTTCAAATCCAACGCCAGCAGCCTGTGTCTTTTATTGCTAAGGTATGGGTAAAGTAAGATAAAAGTGCTATTATTTTACTCTTATGTTTTTAATGTTATCAAAAGGTGAATATATATATTCCGTTTGTTTTTTAAAACATATCTCAACTATATATTCTTGAAAGTTTTGCTTTCCTGTTTAGTTTTCAATAATTACAATTAAAGTGTGTTCAATTAGTCAATAACTCCATTGATCATTTGATACTCCATTTAGTTTTGAATAATTAGAAACGATTGGATTGTTATTTAACCACTGAAAACCATTCTTTGAAAGAGAAAATAATGTGGCAGACTAGCAAACTATAGAACACATTCAAACAAGTTTTTAAACTCAACATGATATTCCAATAAGTTACATTTTACTTTGTGACTTAACAATTTAATGCTGAAAACATAAAGAAGTGAGAAAAAAATTACGCACTTGTTATATTTTATTGTGATTATTTTATCTGATTTTCATAGACAAATTTGTTGTCATCATATCTACTACATCAATGGGAAAAACCTGCTATGTTTTGAAGAATACATGGTTTGCATCCTCTCTATAATTGATTTGCCGTATTCAATAGTTTTTGATACTATGGAATGTGTGTGTGTGTGGGACAGGTACTTTTCCCAAATTTGAAACAAATAAAGATGAGGGACCTGCCAGAGTTGAAGACAATTTGGCACCCTTTCCTCACTTCAAATTGCTTTAGCAACCTTAAGACCATGGAAGTCTCAAAATGTGAGAAACTTGGGAATATATTTCCATTACACATGCAAAGAGTATTTGGAAGTATGGAGAAATTGATGGTTAGTGACTGTAACTCAGTACAAGTCATTTTTGAATTCAACTCCGAAATGGGTAATGTAGAGGAAACAACACCAGTACAAGAATTAATGGAGTTAACTCTACTTCGTTTATCAATGCTAAGACAAATTTGGGGTAGCGATCCACACCTTCGCTTTCATAATCTGCAACTTGTGCGTGTTGAAGACTGCAACAACTTGGAATATCTTCTTCCCTTCTCCATTGCCATGCATGCCACTGAACTTGAAGATATAACAATAAAAAATGCAGGGAGGTTGAAACAAATTGTTTCACACAAAGAAGGACCCGTGGATAGTTCAATCAAATTTGAATTCAATCACATGATCTCATTGGTGCTTTGGAATTTATCTGAGCTAGATGGATTCTTCGCTGGAAATCACAGTTTGTTATGTCCGTTATTAAAAGTATTAGATATCCACGGATGTGTAAAATTGAAACTCTTCAAAACAGGAGGTACAAGTGGCCAAGTCAGAGTTTCTGACAGCATACCCGAACCCCATGTCTCAGTGCAGCTGCCTGTTTTTACACTCGAAGAGGTATATTCATTATTATAAAAGATGTCTTGATTATCTGAGCTAGGGATGTCCAAGGACCCGGGACCGAGCTAGATCGGGTTGGAAGTCAACCTGAGGTCTGTTCCGATAGGACCTCGGGCTAGAAAAGTCAACCTGAGTTCTGGCTGGATCAGACCGGACCGGCGGTCTAGGCAATCCATTCTTTTTCCAGTTTTTTTTTTTGCCTTCTTGGGGCAATATTTTAGCTCTGATTTCATCTGACTTCCAAAAGTAATTAAAAGTAACTGAGTGAAAAATGATTTCTATAAATTAAAAAACACATTAGGATGTCCATCCAGACTCTAGTGAGTGGCTCAATGTAGTGGTGATTTACAGGGGGAACAAAAACCTCAAGTCAGACCAGACCAGTCCAAGGGGTCTAAGCCCCTGGACCAAAGTCTAGTCCCACCCGAGCAGTTTGATCTGGTCCAGTCTGGTCAAATTGTCTTGGATCAATTTTTTTGTTACTCAGACTGGGTCGGGTCAGATCGGACCAACCAGACCGTTGAGTTTTTTGGACAACCCTAATTTGACGATAGTAGACAAGAAAGTATTGTTTATAATAATTTTCTAGAGTCAAAATATTTTAATTAGGTTTTATTATGAATGCTATTCATCACTCTATTCCTTACACCTTGTTTATAAGAGATCACTAATCATTTAATTTTTTAATTTAATAGTTGTCTATTGCTTTTCACAAAATATTTGATTAACTCCTTTTTACCTATGATGTATAGGTGATTTTCAACTTGGAAATATTGGCCTTAACTAGTGAGGATGCAAGCATGATATTACAAGGACAATTTTCAGGGGACCACTTTAGTAAACTCGATTTTCTTTGTTTGGAAAATTTCGAAGATGAACATGCTACGTTTCCCTATTGGTTTCTTCAAAATATATCCACTCTCAATAAACTAGTTGTTAAATGCAGTTCTTTCAAAGAGTTATTCCGAGAAGAAAAACCAGTAGACGACGAAGGAAAATCTAAGACCAGAACGCGAATTGAAGAATTAACACTCGATCAATTGCATGATCTCCAACATATATGTAAAGATGGACTTCAAATAGACCCAGTTCTTGAGGATCTTAAATACTTATTGGTCCAGCATTGTTCCAAATTGAAGTATTTGGTGCCTTCCTCAGTTACTTGTACTCGCTTGACATATTTGGAGGTAGAAAATTGCAATGGATTGATTCACCTAATCAACTCATCAACTGCAATAAGTATGGTCGATTTAAAAACAATGATCATAAGGAACTGCAATTCACTTAAGCAAGTTGTGGTAGAAGACGAAGGAGAGGAGTCCAAAGATACAACTGCGTTCATCAGCTTAGAAGTTTTAGAACTTGAATGTTTGCCAAGGCTCAAAATGTTTTGCTCGTCAAGTTATGGTTTGTTGGAGCTTCAATGGTTGGAGAAAGTTGTTATTAGCAATTGCCCAAGAATGGTGAACTTCTCTTTGGGAAAAACAGAAACACCAATTCTTCAGAAGGTACTGACACAGAAACAAGATGGAAAGGGGCACTGGCAGAGTGACCTTAATACTACAGTGAACATGATCTTCCAAGATATGGTATGCTTTTATTTAGCCAATTTATATGCAGTAAATTTATATGCGGCTAGTAAACATTAAAACTATGGCAATTTTAAAGTAACAGTAAATTTTGTTTGGTTATCAAAGGCTGATCAAATCGTAGACGCAACAAAACAAGAAATACCCAAGCTTTCAAGTTCATCTGATGATAGAGAGCAAAAGGAGAATGACTCACCAACAGATCCTCAAGAAGCCGGTATTTATTATTATGTTTTCTTGTTTCACAAGCTTTTGCAGAATGACCTCACGCTACTTAATTATCGTGATATATTATTAAATGGTCTGCTCTCCATCGATATATATATATATATATATATAAATAAATGGTCAGCTATGACATTAATTATGACATCATACTAAAAGAACAACAATATTTTGTACACTTTCTTAAGAATTGTTAGTGTAATTAGTCCATCATCTAGACTGTAACACCCCAAATTCCACACTTCAAAGCGTGTCTGCTGACACTTAGTTTTAGAAAACTTAACAAAGTTTGAGGTGCTACAGCTCAGAGTAATCCGGAAACGGAGAGCATGCACTGACATTTGGACAATGAGTATCTGATACAAAATGCCCGGACATATACTGATGCCCTGACATAAGCTGATATATTAAAAATTTTCCTGGAGGAATAATTCTTGTGATACAATTACAGAGCTTTGTATAATTACATTTTTACATGGTAACTATACAGCCTTAAACCAAGCCTCAGCTAGATTTGGGGCAATGAAACCAACTCAGTTAATCAACCGATTCGACCAGGTAGTTGTCTATCTTGTGGAAGTCTCATCGACTTTACAGCGACTGATTGACTAACCCACATAGACGAGCCCTGCCTTCGGCACTGAATGGTTTGAAATAACTTTGTTAAATCCATGCCAGAAAGAATGCTCTATTGACGTTCTCCCGGCATTTGCTTTGACCAGTGCCTCTTATCGGCTTCTCCCTTTGGTGCCTTTTCACGGCTCCATCTACTAGTGTCTTCCCTGATCCTAGTTCCTTTCTTGAACCTTAGACAGATCTGGGATTCAATCGGATTGAATCCCAGGTAACAGTTAACCTCTATAGTAGATATGACAATATATGATAGATATTCATGAAAATTACAGCAGTAATCACATATGAAAGATAATAACAGAACACATCCACTGCATATGTATGTTATTATGGTCTGCACTATTCACCAGTGTCACGACGGCCCATCGTGTCCTCAGCGCTAGGAAAACTCAATGGCATTACCAAGACTGTAACCCGTGTAAAGCTGAATGTATAATCATGTGAACTAAGCCCCATAACTTAGCCACAGTGTATGACCCAAGACCTAGTCTTGCCCATCACTTCGTGAATCAGTCAATCATATATAATCATACAAGATATAGACGATTAAAGTTACTAGTACGCGAACGTATCTTTCACCGGGTATTTGTCAAACATCCGACCTTTGAATCCGGCCTCGGACTTCCCGGATATCCTAACAT
Organism: Acacia crassicarpa; assembly: GCA_034222035.1. Lineage (NCBI taxonomy): Eukaryota > Viridiplantae > Streptophyta > Magnoliopsida > Fabales > Fabaceae > Acacia > Acacia crassicarpa. Next base: position 45,852,195 of record JAWXYG010000006.1, on the reverse strand, counting down.
ATCACCATATCACTTAGAATAATATCCTAAGAGATATTTTGGTCACTAATGGCTATTTTACCCCTAGTACATTTATTTTTCACTTTATTTCGTCAAAATTCATAGACAGACGTTGGTACACATTTGGCAGAATTTCATCTAACTTTGAAAAATCATAACTAATTCTAGAAAAATCGAAACGACTATCCGTAAAATTCCCCGGACTCCTTAGGATGTCTAGTTTCACGAAAAAATACCTAGGTTTTCCCAGAACTAAAGAACAATTCCCAGTTTTCACGTGTTCATACGCTGTCCAGATTTTTGTCCAGAAAAATAGCTTAACTTCAAAAATTCATATCTCCTTGTCCAGAGATCAAAACGGTACATATTTTATATATTTGGAAATCCCTACATGTCTAATTTATTTCTGGAAAATTTCGTGATTTTTAAAGATCATTTGATGCATAAAATAATAGCATCAACATGGCTGACTTCAGAAAACTCCCAACCGTAAACTTTACCGGAATTTCGCTACTTTGATCTTCATCTTCCAAGAATTTTGCTCCATCATATTTTCCATCAAATTTTCGAAATAAACTCATTTTTAACCATAAAAATATGAAAACAAAACTACCTTCGAAGATTAAAGATCAAAGCATAAGTTAACTATGAATTTAAAGACTATAGCTTAAGAACTTACTTGAACCTTGCTTCTACCACTTCAAGCTTCTTCTTACTCACTCTCTACTCTTTACAATCAGATGTTGCTAAGGATTTTGGTGTGAAGAAATGAAGAGGGTTGCTCTTCTATTTATAGGAAAAATTCAAGGTCCTACTTCCTCAAGAAGTTGTTGCAACTTCCTCTACAAGTTGTTGCAACTTCCTCTACAAGTTATTGATTATTCTAGAAACATTACTTCCTTCCTTTCCTCTTGCAAAACCGTGCACCCCCCTCTCTCCTTCATCTTCACCTTCTTTTTTTTTCCTTGTTCAAGAAGTCTCCAAGCTTGTGTGTGAAGTTTTGAAACTTGCTAACCAAGTATTGAATAGTCCACCTTCCTTAACAAGTTGTTGACCTAATTAGAGCATTTGTTGAAATCAATTCCTTCCTCTTCACTCTCTAGTTCATACGCCCCCTCCCTCATCTTTTTGCCTTTTTATTTGTTTTGTGTATTATTCAATTGCTTAGTTAATGTGTTGGAGCCAAATCATTGGTCCTTGAATTATTAATTATGGTAAAATACTCTTAATTAGATCCTTTTATTTGCTATTAGGTTTAGCTTAATTAGGTTCAGTTGTAATTGTTTAATTGATTACCAAATCAATTATGATATTTCAAAATTCATTTGATACTAATATTGAACTCTTGTTAGCCTCTAATATTTAATTAAGCCAAAATATTTCAAATTGCTTATTAATATTTGCCACTAGATTAATTATAAATGTTAATCCAATTAATATTAATTTAGGTGCCCAATAATTATTGACAATTTCCTTTAATTTGTTTGGGTATTTTAATAACCTTATCTTGCTCTTTTTGATTTTTCAAGAACCATAATTTAATATAATAATTACCTTGTATTTTTATGATCCTTAAATGTGGCCTAAATTAAGTCTTTGATTTATTTAATTTCCAAGAGAAAATTGCCTAAAATGTAGCTAACAAATTTACAAAATTTAGAGACAACATACTCTCCTATTCTAAATAGGTATTATTTTGCCAAACTATAATATTTAAGAGACATATGAATTTTGGGGTATTATACCATTATTTTAATTAGTGAAAATTTGATTGCCTCCTAATTGTGGTTAATTCCCTTTAATTAATTCAAGTGGTTTCATAACACTTCTTGATTATTTTGGTTACATAAGAACCATATTTTAATATGACAATTTTATCATATTTATGTTCCTTAATCATACTCTTAAAATTGGTTTTCAACTTTGATTAATCTCTCTTAATTAATTTTAATATCTCCATAGTATTTTGTTGCTCTTATGATTATATAAGACTAGGCTTTAATATGGTAATTTTGTGGTATTTTATTATCTCAAAATAAAATTAGAGAATTTGGTTTTTGATTACCTTAATTCTCAGAGAAAATTCCTTAAATTAACATAAATATGTTACTCAATTTTGAGACCACATATTCACCTATTTTTAATAGGCATTATTATTTGCCAAAATATAATATCTATAATGATTATGAATTTTAGGTATTACATAGACAAGCCAAAACAATCGTAGCAAGACTTTTAACAATTATGTGTGTGTGTGTGTTATATTAGATTGTAAGTATTTGAACATAAAGTAGTGAATGGCATAAATAAAAAATTCTGTGTTCAATACTTGATATTTACTGTCTATAAGATGAGATAGATTTATGGAAGATATGGTTTTAAAATATCATCACTGGCTTTGGTGTGTTCCATGACTGGCCTTTTTCTTCAACGGATTGTTCAATAACAATGTCTTATTACACTAATCATTGCCATATATAGTTTTTTTTTTTCATTTGGAAACATGATTCTTCCTTGCTACTATATGAAATGAAATGAACTGCGTAGAATAATTACTGGCTTAAAAATTCCTATCGGTGAGAATTTTCTTAATCTGATATTCACCACCTTTACTATTGCCCACAACAGAGGAAGTAAAGCGTTCCTATTACATTTTAGAGGAATGGAAATTATCTTCATTTTGCTTAACTCTCGTGTCAAATATTTTAAATTCAATTTTTTATGTATTTATTTATTCACCCAATATTAAGACTCAACAGATATGTGAACTCATCAAAAGGCCACTGCTGGTTATACTGCCACTAAAAACAGCAATTTATACTGCATTTCAGGATCCAAGTGTTCATCTTGTTGTGGTACTCAATGTCTATAACTAGCTAATATTTCTAACTTCTTATCATATGAGAAATCTTTTGAAACCCTTATGTGACTTGGACATTTGATCTCATGAAAATTTCATTTGTCCACAAGCTCTTTAATAAATGTGGAGAAAAAATTTGCACTTTTATTTTTTTAAAAAAATTTATCGTTATATTTCCTTGCTTTTTCTAATTTATTTATTCAGCCATAGGCACTCAAGAAATGCGTGAGACCACTAATCAAATGTCCTTAATTCAGCCTACTCAAAAGAATAGAGTCCTACCTCAATCTGGGACCTACGTATTGATTTTATTTTGTTACCTTAACTTTGTCATAAATGACCTTAGATGATTTATTTTGTGTTGAATCACACTGTGACAGTATTCTTTGGCTTAATTAACTGTAGTAACCATCTAGTATGAAACTCAAATATACTAAAAAGAACAACTCATGACTTTTTGGGTTTTAACTTTTTGAAAGTATTTTTTATTTTCCTTCCAATATTTGTTTTTATCAATTTTGTTTTCTAAATATTTTCTAAACTTATTTGTTTGCTTATTTTGACTCTAGAGATGAATGAGGCTATTGAGAAATCCTTAATTCAAACAACTCAACAAGCACAGAGCCTTCCTACAATACAGGACAAACGTTCTAATCTTGTTTTGATGGATCTTTGACCTAGTACTCTTAATTAATTAATTCATTAATGATTATAGCTTCTCTTATGTTAACTGAATTTTTTCTGAAAAATCACACGACTCGAAAGCTTGTCCTGAAGATAATTTGTTCAATCAACCCACAATCATTGTAATTGGCGACAAGAAACAAAGTGATTGATTTTTCAATTTTTTGAAAGAAGGTAATTTATTTATTTATTTTTTTTAAAAAAGTAGTGTCTCATAAATTTTTTTATTATGTTTAGCTACTGGAACACAAGAGATGTGTGACACCATCAAGAAGCCTTCCATTTCAGCCACCCAAAATGTCCCAAGCTCTACCATGACTTCTAATGCAGGTGTCGATTTGTTTTGCCAGATCCTATTTAATTTCACATAAATTGATAGAGCAAGTAATGCATTATTTTTTTGCAAGAGATTATTTTATTTCTCCAAAACTTGACTCATCCTATTTTCTAATCTCTAGGTTCTAATGCTATATGTATTGCTCCCAATTTTCAAATTTATTTTAGCTTAATTGATTTGCTTTATTTAGTGATGTTTAATAACTCATGCAATTATATTATCATGGCACTCTTTCTTTGTTAATTGATGTTTCAAGCTCTACAACATGTGAATTAAAATATATAAAAAATCACGTGAACCAAAAATGTTTATCAACAAAAATTTGACTAGTCAGACTACAAACTCTTGTAGATAAAAATAGAGCAAGTGACTTTTTTTAATATTTCTAGAATGAAGAAATTTTCCCTCAAAATATGAATTATCCTTATGTTTGAATTCCCTTTTATTTGTTTATGTAGTTATTGATCCATCACATTTACAAGCTCTAGAAGCCTCGACCTCATCAATCCAAGATGAAGGTTATTACTGATCTTGTTTTCGGTTTCTAGTTTCTATAAATGACTGAAGTTCTTTTGTGATCTTTTCCTGACATTTGGATTTAATAATCTCTGAATAAATTATTGATTATAATATTTTCAATATGAGTGAACTAAAATCTAATAGAAAAAGAAGAAACAAAAATCTAAGTGGTGATATATATATTTACTTTGTTGGTAAAATAAGTGGTAACATATTTAATCAAGCCACAACTTGTAAAATTATTGACAATAAAAAGTTATGAATTTTTCAATTTTTATTGGATAGAACTGATGTACTACTAGTATTAATTACTTTTGTAAAATAAGTGTCATTTTGTTGACTGAGTTTTATTTTTCTTAGAAAAAATTAATGGTTTAGCTCTTCAAAATCAAGAGATGTATGAAATCAGCGATGACGGACCATTGGTTCAATCAACTAAAATTCCTACACTACCACAGTTTATAAAGCAGATACTTGCATTATTTTGCGTTCTATATAATATGCACCAAATGATTTAAAATTTCTCTGTAACATGTAATGACTCAATCATAGTACCTTCTGGTTTATTAAATTCTTCTATGAATTGGAATGTACTAGATAGATCACAGGATTAACAACTTCATATAAGTGAAAATTTACTCGTCCAGGCCACAAAATCCATTATATATGATGACGGAGAAGGTGATATTGCTTTTCAAAGGAATAAATTTTATTTCTTTTTCTGAAAAATCTGTGTTATTCTATATTTTTCTGCAAAATCTGTGTTATTCTAGTTTCTCTCCGTCTTATCTCTGAAAATTAAGCGTGGTTGTTTAGATGCTGGGACTAAAGATATGCATGAAACCATTCAAAGACCGTTAGATCAAAATGCTGAAGACATGTTAATCACTTCCTTAGTTCATGACACAGGTATTGATTAGTACAGTTTATGCATTCTGAAAGAAAAGAATTATTTGTGTTATTCTATTTACTCTCTGTTTTTTTCCCTCTTTGGTTTGTTTTCTTTATTTGTGTCATTTAATGAATCTGGTTTTTTTTCTTTTTTTTGTTCTTTTAATTTGAAATAATATTGCATAACGTATTTGTTATATCAAAAGAGATATAGAAGCTTTTTGATTAATAAATGATTCTGACTTTTTATTGTGTCAATTGAAATCAACTAGAAGAATTACAAAACTTGGATGTTCACCTCAGTAAGAATTTGTTCAACCAGACCACAACTTCTGTGGAGGCAGACTACAAAGAAAGTAATACATTTTTTAAGTTGCTGAGGGGGAAAATTATTTCAATTTTGCCAAAATCTTGTGTCATTCTATTTTTTAACTTCTCTAAGAAACTATTTTTCCAGCTGTTGGGACTCAAGAGCTGTATGAATCTAAGAGGAGGTTCTCAGTTCATGATGATGTTCAAAATGTATTGAGTCCTACCATGATTTACACTACAGGTATTGATATCATATTATTTTGCAGTCTCCAAGTTGTCATAAAGGACCAAATACTTGTAGAAGTTTTTCCCTTTGGTTTTTGCTTACAGGTTCCAATACTTCAAGTATTGTTTTTAAGATTTCACTTTATTTTATTCCCTTCAATAACTCATTAGTTTGTATGGGAATCTCCCTTTTATTAATTAATTAATTTTTCTAACGCCCTTGTTATGTGAAATGAAATGTATTAGGGAAATCAAATGACCCAGAAAAAATTCTGGAAAACAACTTATCCGACCAAACCACAAACTCTGTAATGGCTAAAACTAGAGCAGGTAAGACGTCTTATGTTTTAGAAGCAATAAAATAATTTTTCTCTATTGTTTTGCAAAACCTGAGTCATTCTGTATCCTCAATTTTCCTTTACTTATTTAATCATCTATAGATCCAGCTCCTTCACAAGCTACAAAAGTTCCATCTTCATCAACAACACTAGTAGCAGATGTTTCCAATAGTTTTAAGGAGTTGGACATTTCAGTACAGTTGCTGCCATATCTAGAGGCTGGGGTGAAGCGACACCCTCAAGTTCTTAATTGGCTCAACACAAAGAGACGAAGAGTGTTTGCTTCCTCCTCATTTTCCTTATTCGCTGAAGTGACTCATATTTTAAGGACCACTCGAAGAGTCGACTTAACAGAAGATGATCAAAACTACATCAGAGATTGTTGTGCAGTGTTAAAAGGGGTTGGCCTTGATGATGGCTGGATCAGTTATGTGCATGGCCGCATTGAGAAGTGTGGAGACGAAGAAGACCTCCAGTGGAAGGTTGAGGAGGCTGAAGCTGAGGCTTCAAATCTAAAAGCCCAGCTTGAGTCCTTGAAGAAGGAGTTTTCTTCTGTGGAGGAATCCTTAGTGTTGTTCCGTGACAAGGCTAGTAGGCTGCATGGTTATCTATATTTATCTACGTGGTTAAATGCATTATTATTTACTATCTTATTCTTCATCATTGTCTTTGTCTATCAAAAGACAAATTGATATTTGAAGAAGGTGATGTGTTATTGAAAATTCCATGAAAAACAGAGATGTAGACAAGTTAAAATATATAAGGAGAGTGCTTCTCCCTTTAAATCAGATGAACATCACTGTGTCTGCTATGAACCACATATATCTTTATAGAATCATCAATTAATGAATGAGTTGTATTCTATTATTGCTGTTGTTGTTTTTATTGTTATTTTTACAAATATTCTCATTAAACACATCACTTTCAGATCATGTATTGATATTACGTTCATTAATCTCTTCAAATATCTCACATATATGATAAAGGCTCTCCAGTTTCATCCACCAATTAATAGTGGAATTGATTTCCAACTCAACCATGAAATATCATTGGAAGAATTTCATTAAAAGACTAAAATATTCTGAAATTTCATTGTAAGACCAAGTACCAAAATGAAAATAAGTTTTGTAGGTAAAAGGACAATAATGCCCCTTGCTTTATTTTCTTTTAACTGATCATCGATCACTGAGTTGTCTCTTCATGTTGAGGGTGCAGTAAAATCAAGCCTTTGGAATATCTTTTCGGCATATGAAAGAAAATATCTTCAGATCCTTGCGAGACAACTTGTGATGACCAACTAGAATTATATATGTCCCTTCAGCATTTTGATCTGAAAAAGGAAATTGTTTGATCATGAACAAGATTAACCGGGCTTGAACTAGGAACAATGCCTAGGGCCTACGTACCCTTGACAGGGATTAAAGCCCACGTAGTTCGAGTATTACCTAGGCGTTCAGCCACAAGGAGGTGGGGTGTGTGTTCTGTGTGAAAATATTAGCAATAGAGGGAAAGTATCTGTGTACCGTTCACCGGGAAGAGTTTCTCCCATTTATAGTGGCAATCAACAGGTCCGACTTCCGTGGGGGGCATGCTCCCACGATGATACGTGCAATGCCCCCACTACGTCTGTTATAACGAACGTGAGTATGACTGTGGACTCCTCGGTTGGGCCAGACTTTTCTAAGCCCAATTTCTGAGGTCCATAACAATTGCACCCCAGCCCGGTAGTTCAGGTCTCTGGGCTGCCGGGATGCATTGATTGTCTGATGTGAGATGCGGACTTGGCCGAAATATATTCACCTTATCCGAGTTGTCTGAAAAGAGTTATAATCCTTGCTTGCTTTCATAGCGATTTTTGTCCGGATAAATATCTATCCGGCTTACATGCCCCCAAAGTCGGCTGCTCATGTTTATGAGCTGCCAAGTTTGTTCTAGTTGATGGTCCCGAGTTTTTTGAAACCTTTTGCACCTTTTCCGAGATACCTAGCACAAATATTGCCGTACTAGTTAATGTGACTATTCATCTGACATTACGCCTCTTCAGTTTTCGTGTTGTATCACATAACCGCCGTTCTCGCATTTGAAGCGACACGTCCCCCAAAAGCCGCCTTCAGTTACTGTGACCATTAATGCCCTATGTCACACCCTATTCTTCATGATTACTCTTAGGGTTCTAGCTTTAATCTTCTCATTTCTCATAACTGGCAAAACGTTTGGATTCTGAAATGTTACACATTTTGGGATTCCGAAACGTTACACATTTTGGCACGTTTATAAATACCCCTCAATACTCTTCATCGCCACTTTCACTTGCCTGCATCATTCTTTTCTCGAGCAAAGAAATTGCTAACAGAACTATCCTTGTCTGCAGCGTTCATTTCTCCTCCAGTTTCGCTTCCAGGTATCTCCCACTTAAACTTCTCTATTTCATCTTTGCGTTGCTGTTCTTCATTTTCTTCCTAGGTTTCCTACATCTTCACCTTTACATTTTGCTAATTTTGTTGGGTTATTCAAACAACGGTGACGACTTTCCTGAATTCCTCTCTAAAAGAGAAAATGTTGAAAACAATTGTGAAATGTTATTGTCTGAGTCGTTGCAATACTGGGGAATCTGGGATTAAATTCTTCATTTCTTCATTGCATTCCTTTGATAATTCCATACACCGTCATTAATGTTCATCATGCCATGAATCCCCCGTGTTCTGGGCAACCTGAGTTTTATATGCACAATTTATTTGCACCTTAACACGTAGCTTGTTCGCAAAAGATGGATCTGAGACCCCCACTAGTAGATATGTATGGTAGGCCCATCCCTGAAGAAGACAGGGAACTACTCCAACGCGTTCCTGGCCGAACTAAACTTTGGCTTTGGTCCATCCTTCCTATCGAGAAAGAAAAGATGGAAGATCTACTCCGCTCTTCTCGGGGTAGTGGAAGTAGAGGGCCTAGCCGAGGTCACGCTCAACCTACTCTGCGATCAACCGTAGCTCCTTCACCTCTTTCAGTGACTCATGGTGTTCTTCCCGAGGTCTCTATCCCGACTTATTCCGCCGAGATTTCTGCTCCATGCGAAGAATGCACCCACAAAGCTATTGAACTTGTTCGCTTGGGCCATGACCGAGAAGCCGAACAAATTTTGGACCGTTGTCGTTGCAATGAAAGACCTCATAGCTCCTCAGCCACCACTTCTCAAACTTTTTTGCCTTCAGCATTCCAAACTCACTCTGTACTCCCTGTAACTTTAGGTATACCCAAGTATTCTGATCTTGCCTCTTTTTGTTTTTGTTTCCTTATAGGTATTTATTGTCTTCCCCTTCACATCAAACAAATCAATCCGAGACCGGAGAATCTGCCCCTTCCAGGTCTTTACAAATGTCTCAGATCAAAAAGATATGCTGTGAGCAATGCCGTTACCGATATGAAAAACAAAATGTCTTCTCAAGCTGTTTCACGTATTGTCCGGGGTGGGGAGGGATACGTCGTATGTCTACCTTCGACCAACGAGTCAGCGGCCTCTAGGCGTTTAAACAACAACGATTGTAACTTCTTTTTCTTTTGTAAAGACGTAATTACTCGTCTCGGAATGGAATTCCCCTTCTCTGACTTTCAAATGCGTCTTCTCCGCCACTTACACCTTGCCCCTTCTCAACTTCATCCCAATGGCTGGGCCTTTGCCGTGGCCTTTGAGATTTATTGTCACAAACACAATATACAATGCTCCGTGCCTATATTCTGCCATTTCTTCTCCCCCTTCGAAACCAACTTGACCACAGACGGAGACCAATTGCAGTTCGGATGGACTTCACTCCGGGCGTCGCCTGGCCGTAAATTTCTTAAGCCTTTTACCGATTCTTGGAAAGGCTTCAAAAATTCTTTCTTCAAAGTCATAGCCAAACCAGGGTGTATTCCTTGGTTCCTTCAAACCTCCGACTCTGGGGAACTTGTGGAGCGTTTCCCCCTATATTGGTGTGAAGAACACCATAAACTGCAAGGCAAAGACTTTTTGACACCTACCTCCCAACTAACCGACTCCGAGAATGAAGCTATTGCTTTCCTTTCTGCCATGACTAAAAAGGACACCTTAATAGACTCGGCAGAGTACATATCCTCTTTTATTTGGAAACAACCCGTTACAGGTATGACATCTTTTTTTAATTCACAAGTCTTTATGTTTTTCTTTTTTTCTTTTAAACCTTAATACTTAACTCCTTCTTCCCTTCTCGCAAGTGACCCAATGGGGAAAAGGCCCGTTTATATGGATGTAACATGCCGTCCAGAGGCGGTGATCCCAACGCCTCGTCCTCCGACGCCGGGTGCGAAAAGAACAACCCCTGGTACTGAGCCTTCCCAACAAGCACCGGCCAAGAAGGCCAAAACTTCGAGGAAGAAGAAAATTATCGATCCTACCACGGACGAGGTCGACGTCCCATTATCTCTTCCAGTCCTTGAACCCGAGGGTGTGGAACCCGAGGTTCCAACGGCTGCTTCAAGTCCTATTATCCGACTTCTCGAATCCTACATTTGGGAAAACATAGTTTCCGCCGGCTTGCAGAAAGCTCTCCGCCCTCCTTCACACTACTTTGATGGGAAAAGGCTTTTGAAGCTAGAGGCTAAAGAACTCAAGGACATAGAGCACCTCAATCTGAATAATGCCAGTCTCTGCCATCTTGCCGCACAGCTCAAGGAAAAAGTCGGCCTGTGTGAGTTGGATATGGATGTTTTGGAGGCCGAGAAAAAGAAAGCAGACGACCTACTGGTTCAAGCCCAAGAGGACTTGGAGATAGCAAAAGCCGAGAAGGAAAGCTTGTCTGACGAGCTTACCGCAATGCATGACAAGCTTCACAAGGCTAAATCTGAGGCTACCCACCGGCTACAGATCCACGAAACCGACATGGCTTCTATTAAGAAGTACAAGGACGTGATCACCGAACTAGAATTATCGCTTGAGTCTAGCCAAGTAGCCCTCACATCTGCTAATGACGACATAACAAAATTGAAGTCGGCTGTGGTGGATGCCTTTGAGAATGCCCTGGAGCAGGTCTAGTTCTTGAATTTCATAGTGACCTTAAACTTGGAAGGAGTGCACGTAAACGCATATGTTGAAGACGGGGTATTTATCCCGGCTCCTCCTTTAGCGGCTCCCTCAACTAATATAGGTCCCGAGGAGACTCTTGAAGACCATCACGCCAATGCTTAGTCTGTACTTTCTTTTACTTGTTGTTTTTTGCTCTACTTTTGACGATTATCAACTGTAATGCCTTGTGTTGGGCTTTTTATTTTTGACTATTTTAATCAAAAATTTCTGACTTTTGCTTGTTCCTGCTTATTTCCCTTTGCCTTTCCCGAGATGAAAGTGTAAAGCCAATGTGATCAAGGTCAACTAATACACATACGAACATTATTTTACACGACAACTATGTTGTTGATACTACATGATTCACGAAAACATGCGTTTGCAATATTATTCATGCATGTTTTTTAATATGGCCATTAACGCGATACGGTAAACACGAATCGTCTAACCCAAGTTTCCGCCCGCTATATTTCTGGCGGCTTTGCCGCTACATGATCTATGTCTTAGATTCATATTTGGCGGATTGTTCCGCTGGCGATTCTATCGCTACATAATTTACGAACTTACTCGAAATTCATACATGTATCGCTGCGCTTTATACCGACTTGAAATCTGGGTTCCATGATCCCGTAAGCTTCATTCATTAAGTCATTGATATACATTATGCGAGATTTCAAGAAGAAAATCTTGCGACCGAACTGCCTGAAAACAAATCTAGCAAAAGGACTTGGTAATAATAAAGAACATAATAAACTGAAAATTGATAAAAGGTTTCAACTGTAATAAGCTTTGAGCTTGTCCGCGTTCCAGGTTCTTTTAATCGCTTCTCCTTTCAGTGATTTCAGAATGTAACTCCCCTTTCCGAGTTCTTCCTTGATGCGATACGGACCTTCCCAGTTTGCCGCTCATTTTCCATCTCGGGCATTTTTATTGCCTATGTCGGCCCTCCGAAGTACCAAATCACTTTTCTTAAATGACCGAGGACTAACTTTCTTGTTGTACCGAGCTGCAAGTAGTTGCTTCGCGACCAAGTCCCGAAAATGAGCCATAGCTCTAACTTCATCGACTAGATCTAGCTCAACTGTGAGGGCCTCATCATTAGCTTGCTTTTCTTTTGAAATTTGCAACCTTGATGAGCCTACTTTCGTCGCTAAAGCAGTCAATTAAACTAGGTTCTAATTAATTATGCAGTTTAGGGTCAACCTAGGTCATTCTCCCAAGGAGCAAGTTGTGGGTTTTGTAAGTTCTCTGATGGTTTTGATGATTGCCAACAACTACAAACAATTAAAGAGGTTTTGCTCTTAAGTGTTAAAATCTTGTGAAGAGCAAACCTCGAGGTTGGTTTTTCAACCTCGAGGTTGAGCCTTACAAATGGTTTTTAAGGTTAAGTGTCAAAACTTGGTTTCATAAAGGAAATACGTGAAACCTCGAGGTTGGAAAGTTAACCTCGAGGTTCAGGCCTTATTGAAAACCCCAAGTTTTACATTTAGACTTATAACCTCGAGTATCAAGAGCTAACCTCGAGTTTTGATCCATCCAGAGAAGTCATGGTTTTCATCAAGCATGGAAACCTCGAGGTTGGATACTTTGGTTTGAAACTTAAGCTTGAAGAAAAACACATTGACCTCGAGTATGAGTTATCAACCTCGAGTATTATGACTTACAGAGAGCAACAGGTTTTTCAAGTCTTTATGAAAACCTCGAGGTTAAGGTTGTAACCTCGAGGCTAAGCTTTATGATTGAACACTGAACTTCATTTTCTCAAAGGCTAACCTCGAGTATGGTTTTATGACCTCGAGGTTGTCGAGTTTCTATGAAAACTGAAGGTTTGAAAATAACTTCAAACCTCGAGGTTACCTTTGGAACCTCAGGGTTTGTGAGTTTATGAAAGGTTTGAAAAAGTTTCTTTTTTAAGGGAAACCTCGAGGTTCATATTGCAACCTCGAGGCTGGACGGTTTAAAATCAACAAATTGCCTGAACCTTTCAAGCTAACCTCGAGGTTGGATGAACTGACCTCAAGGTTAGTGACCGTTGGTGGTTTTTCAAATCTGTGAAATCTGCTATATCTTGTTATTTGATCTAATTGCTTCCATCCATCATTCACTCATGATCCCAGATATGTTTGACAAAGTTTGTTGAGTGATTTCAGTTAGCACAGATCAAGATTAATGAAGAATTGAAAGAAAAAGCAAAAAGGTGAACAATGCATTTAATGCATCTGCACAATCTCACCTACTTTCAGCTAATCCTTCTGAGCACGCCTAATGAACGTTAAAGGAAGTTTACTACATCAAGTAAAGTCAATTCCAACGGGCAAAAACTCAGAGAGACACATCAGACATCATTAGCACTTGGATTAGCAGAAGATATAGAAAGAGAAGAAGCTTAAACTTGCACCAATGTTCTGCAAATGATCTCCAACGGCTAGAATTATTTCTCAACGGTCATTTAATGTTCTCTACCTATAAATAGAGAGCATTAACTCCATTTGCAGTTGATACACCTACTCTGAGCAAAATTCTACTAAGTTCATTTATTGTGCATTAGCTTTCACTTGTAAAGTATCATACTTGATACAAGCACTTCAGTGTTCATCATATCTACTCTGTAATAGAGTCAAATACTTGTAAATCATTTATTGATTGAGATAACTACAAGTCAGGGGACTTGGTAGTTGGAGTGTATTGATTACAACTTGTAAGGGGGAGTGTGTTCTAGTGAGAGAACAACCCTTAGTGCAGAGTGTGTAATCAATATTGTTGAGTTAGTGAATTGAAAATCCCAAGTGAGGCTTGGGGACTGGATGTAGGTCAGGAAAGGACTGAACCAGTATAAATTGCATTGTGTTCAGCTTCTTCTCCTTATCCTCTCTGTTGTGCCCTGTTCTGAGTGATCAAAAACAGAACAAGTTTCGAAAATTTTAAAGATACCTAATTCACCCCCCTCTTGGGTATAAAGCTCCTGCTTTCATTTGGTATCAGAGCAAGGTCTTCTCAGAAGAGTCTAACAGCTCGAGAAGGATCACTATGGAAGGGATTCTTCCAGATGGAGCTTCAATCAACAGACCTCCCGGTTTCGATGGCGAACACTATTCTTTCTGGAAGGCAAAATTTCGTGTGTTTGTCATGGCTACCGAATATGGCTTGGGGAGAGTCTTCGAGACAGGAGATTATGTTCTGGTCAAAGTCGAAGAGGGGATCACTGTTCCAAAGACCGAAGCTGAGTTCAACGATTACGATAAAAAGAATATCACTCTCAACAGCAAGGCCATCCTAATGCTTCAGAGTGCTCTTAGCCAAAAGGAATACTTTCGTGTCTGCAATCTGTCATCAGCAAAAGAAATGTGGAAGGCGCTGGAGATCGCATACGAAGGAACTTCTGGGATCAAGGAGAATCGGATTAATATTCTGACCACTGAATATGATTTGTTGAGGATGAAACAAGGAGAAAGTATTGGAGAGTTTCAGCTTAGATATACTCACCTCACAAATCAGCTAGCTGCATTGGGAAAGATCTTTGACCAACAATCTCAAGTGAGAAAAATTCTCAACATTCTCACGAAAGATTGGGAAGCAAAGGTCACTGCTATTGAAGAGGCTCGTGGTGAGTCTATGACGTCTGTTGCTGCGTTATTTGGAAGCTTGTCTGAGTATGAGAGCAAGCTGAAATTTAAGAAAGACCTGGAGGATGTTAATGGAAGCAACAATCGAAATAAAGGGGTAGCTCTGAATGTCGAAAAAGATGATGAAGATGAAGATGAGGATGAAGAAATTAGCATGATGGTCCGGAGGTTCAAAAAGTTTTACAAGAAGGATCAAGGCTTCAAGAAGTTTCAGAAGGGAAGCTCAAGTTATGAATCGAAAAAACCTATCATCTGCTATGAATGTGAGAAGCCTGGACACATCAAGGCATATTGCCCTCAGCTGAAGAATCAAGAGAAAGAAAAGAAGAAGTTCAAGAAATTCAAAAAGAAGACATATGTGTCAGCAATATGGGGAGATAGCTCATCGGATGAGGATGAAGCTGAAGAAGACGAAAGCGAAAAAGCCAACATATGCCTAGTTGCTGAGGAAGAAGAGCAACACAATGAAAGAAATGAGGTATATGAATCTCTTCCTTCCTATGATGAATTGTTTGCTAAATACAATGTTGTTCAAAAGGAGTTTGAAAAACTTGCAGACAAGTATATGTCATTGAAAAAGAAAAATTCCTTTCTTGAGCTGCAAATTGAAAACCTTTCTTCTCCTCAATCTCTGATTTGTGATGAATGCTCTATCCTAGAGAAAAAGAATTCACAACTTACAAAAGCACTTGAGAAATTTACTAATGGAAGTGAAATGCTCAATGTGATTTTGAAACAACAACGTTTTACAAACGATAGATCGGGCATTGGTTATAGACCAGACTTTGATAAGAAGAAAGGAAAGAAAAAGAATGGACAAAAATCCTATATGAATTATTTTACTAAATCTGTTCATTCCTCAAACCCTTTTGCACATTGTACATATTGCAATAGGAAGGGTCATTCTACTTCATCTTGCTTTCATAGAAAGGAAAGAAAGGATAAACCTGTTGGTAATTATGTGTGGGTACCGAAAGGAACATATGTTCCCAAGGTGCATGCTAACCCCAAAGGACCCAAGAAAAGATGGGTACCTAAAACATGATCTCTTGTGATCTGCAGGTATGTCTTAGAGCATCAAGGCCAAACAAGTGGTACATCGATAGTGGATGCTCAAGGCACATGACTGGAGACAAATCAAAGTTTTTATCAATAAAGCCAAAAGATGGAGGTAGAGTCACATTTGGAGGTGATCAATCCGGGAAAATCGCTGGCATTGGTGAGATAGGCAGCAACGAAGGCCCACTCATCAAAGACGTCTACCTTGTAGAGGGATTGTGTCACAACCTCTTAAGTGTGAGCCAAAGCACCGATAAGGGTAATTTGGTAATATTTGACTCTGATGAATGTTTTATTGTTAAAAAGGATTTGATCTCTTTAAATGATTTGAAAAATAAAGCTTTATTTAGAGCACCTAGAGATGGAAACTGTTATACTTTGAACCTCTCTAGCATTGCTTCTGGTTCTGAAAATTGTTTTGTAAGTAACCTGAATGAGAGTTGGCTATGGCATAAGCGATTAGCTCATGTCAACATGTTTCAACTTGACAAGTTGCTGAAAAAGGATTTGGTCATTGGCATTCCTAGGTTAAATTTAAAAAATGATATGATCTGTGATGCTTGCCAAAAAGGAAAACAAACCAAATCCTCCTTTAAAGCGAAAAATGAGATTTCAACCAATAGACCTCTTCAACTTCTTCACATGGATCTAGTTGGACTAGCTAGAGTGAAAAGTCTTGGTGGAAATCTATACACTTTGGTCATTATTGATGATTTTTCTAGATTTACTTGGACAATATTCTTATCTTCTAAAGATGAAACCTATGATCAGTTTGTTTCCTTTGCCAAGAAGGTCCAAAACGAGAAAGGGTTCTCAATTTCAGGAATACGGACTGATCATGGTGGAGAGTTCGAAAATCATGCCTTTGCTGAGTTCTGCAATAGTATGGGAATTGACCACAATTTCTCAGCGCCTAGAACTCCTCAACAAAATGGAGTAGTGGAGAGAAAGAACAGAGTACTCACTGAGATGGCAAGAGCAATGCTGAACGAATACAACACTTCCCAAGTATTTTGGGCGGATGCCATGAGTACGGCTTGTTACATCTCCAACAGAGCCTATGTGAGAAAGAAGCTGAACAAGACCCCGTATGAACTCTACAAAGGAAGAAAACCGAACCTCAGTCATCTTCATGTCTTCAGGTGCAAGTGCTATGTGCATAATAACGGTAAAGACAGTCTTGGTAAATTCGATCCCAAGGCTGATTTAGCTATATTTATTGGTTATTCTCATAGAAGTAAGGCATATAGAGTCTTTAATACTAGAACTAAGATTGTAGAAGAATCTATACATGTTGTTGTTCGCCTCGCAAGTGTACGAGTTTTGCAAGTAATAAAGTGATTAGTAAAGTATCGTTCCCACGAGGATTTGTTTAACAAATTGGTCAAACAAGAGGCATAGTGAATTCAATCAAGTTGAGCTAGAACAAAGTTTTGAGTTGGAATGAGAATTTTTAAAGACTTTTTCTAAAACTAAAAATTGATAAAGGTAAATGACTTGTGACTTCAAGAAATATGGAGCCTAGGATTCTTCTTCCCCTTTTGCATTTCATAAAACTTGGTTAACTTCCTCTCTACTAGCATTTCAATACATGTATGTGTTAGTCTAGGGTTCAAAAACACTTGAAACGCTCTCTCAAGTTAAAATCAAGTTTCTCTTCTCACTAAAATGCACAATCTCTTGCTACAATTAGTAAGAATCAATAATTAAGCAACAACCCTAATGTGACAATGCAAGGTTAGTAAATATATCTCTATTTTACCAACAAACCATCCATTTATCAAGTAAACTTCAAGACAAGCATGATTTCAATCAAGTTCTATATCTAGATTAGCTATCTCGAGTCAAAACCCAAGTGAATAAATCATCTAAATGGAGGCCAATCACTTAGAAGCATTAAGTCAAGGTTGAAATCAACACATATATATATTTAGCTACCAAAAGAAAGGAAAGTTCAAGTATTAATCCATACAAAAGGGTAAAAGAACCCTAGAATGAAAGGTTTAGCTACTCATGTTCAAATACAAAGAGATTCTAAGCAAAGGAACTGAATACATGAAGAAACTAAGAAGAAAGGAGAGGAAAAGAGGAAAAACCAAGGTGAAATCTCCAAAATCTCCTTTAGGATGAGCACCCAAGCCTCCAAGATTGTCCAAATCTCTCTCCCAAGCTCTTCCCTTGTGTGCCCACTTGTTTCCCTAGGTCAAGAGTGTCTTTTTCGGCCCTTCCCTTTAGGTTAAATAGGGTTTTTCTGTTTCTGAAGTGAAAAAACGCGTAGCTGTACTTTTAGCATTTTTTTACAACTGGCTGCGGCCAGTGGTCCACTGGCTGCGGCCAGTGACACAGAGAACAACTTGCTGCGGCCAGTTGTACACTGGCTGTGGCCAGTTGCACAGATTCTTCCAATTTTGCACTGCTTCACATCTTTTCTTTCTTTCCTTGTTTCTTGATTCTTGTGGAGCTTCAAAGCTTGTCTTCACCTTCCTACAAAAGAGGAAGGAATTATCAATTCTCAATTAAATCACAAACTCTATAGGATCAAACAAGGATTTCTTTGATATTTGCCTTATACTTTGATATGCACATTTTCCTCTATAACTTCATTTCTATGCACATTTTGAACCAAAAATAGATAAAAGGGGAGAGAAAATGTGCTGGATTGTTGTCAATTTCTAAGAGTTAACAGTTGTATTCAGTGAAAATGACTCTGATAAATCCTTGGATGATGAGGAAGAGACAATTTTCAAAAACCAATTCTTTTCAAAAACTACTCCTTCTCAATCTGAAAATACTGAAAACGTTTTTGAGGCTGATCCTGAAAACAATTTAGAAAACCCTGATCAGTCTCAACCTAGAGCTTGGAAATATATAAGGAATCATCCCTTAGACCAAGTTATAGGTGATGTGAACCAAGGAGTAAGAACTAGAAATAGTACTTTAAATGAGGTTACATTTGCCGCATTCATTTCACACATTGAACCCTCTAAAATAGAAGAAGCCCTTTCAGATAATGATTGGGTGATAGCTATGCAAGAGGAGTTGCATCAATTTGACAGAAATCAAGTTTGGGATTTGGTACCTAGGCCTAAAGATCATCCGGTCATTGGCACTAAATGGGTATTCAAAAACAAACGAGATGAGTCAGCAATCATTGTCTGAAATAAGGCAAGATTGGTTGCCAAAGGCTATAATCAGGAAGAAGGAATTGATTATGAAGAAACTTATGCTCCAGTGGCAAGATTGGAAGCCATAAGAGTTCTTCTAGCCTTTGCATGCACTAAATGTTTTAAACTTTATCAAATGGATGTTAAAAGTGCTTTCCTAAATGGTTTCATTCAAGAGGAGGTGTATGTTGAACAACCTCCAGGTTTTGAAAGCGAACATTTTCTAGATCATGTTTTTAAACTCAAAAAGGCTTTGTACGGTCTTAAACAAGCTCCTAGAGCTTGGTATGAAAGATTGAGTCAATTCTTACTTGATCAAGGATTTATTAGAGGAAAGGCAAATACAACTTTGTTCATTAAGAAAAATAAACTGAATGAAATTTTAGTTGTTCAAATTTATGTTGATGATATTATATTCGGTGCTACTAATGACTCCTTGTGTGAGAAATTCTCTAAGACTATGCAGGGTGAGTTTGAAATGTCAATGATGGGTGAGCTGAACTATTTCCTTGGACTGCAAATCAAGCAACGTAAAGATGGGATATTTATATCCCAAACCAAGTATCTGAATGATTTGCTGAAGAAGTTTGGAATGGACAAGTGCAATGGAGCTGACACACCAATGAGCACAACCACTTCTTTGGATGCTGATGAAGAGGGCAAGGATTTCAACATCACCAAGTATAGAGGAATGATTGGATCATTGCTCTATCTCACTGCAAGTCGCCCGGACATCCAATTCAGTGTTGGGATGTGTGCTCGGTTTCAATCAGCGCCCAAAGAGTCTCATGCTGAGCACGTGAAAAGAATATTGAGATATCTATCTGATACAAAGACTCTTGGACTGTGGTTTCCCAAAGGTCAGCCGGAGCACTTGGTGGCATATTCGGACTCGGATCATGCCGGCTACAAGACAGATAGAAAGAGTACAAGTGGGCAATGCGAGTTCTTTGGCAACTCACTTGTCTCTTGGTTTAGCAAGAAACAAACTACCGTGGCCGTGTCCTCAAGAGAAGCTGAATATGTGGCTGCCTCAAGTTGCTGTGCTCAAGTGATGTGGCTGAAGCAACAACTTGCTGACTTGGGAGTGCACTTGAAAGAGATCCCAATATTGTGTGACAACACAAGCACCATAAGCCTGGCCAAGAATCCTGTTCAACATACAAGGACCAAGCACATTGATGTGAGACATCACTTCATCAGAGATCATGTCCAGAAAAGAGATGTGAAAGTGATGTTCATCCCAACTCATCTCCAATTGGTAGACATTTTCACCAAGCCTCTTGCCAAGGAGCAATTTACTTTCATAAGGAGAGAATTGGGAATGGTAAATCCCAATGAGCTGTGAGTAATCTCTGTTCATTCTATTGATTAATTATGGTTTTGATGATTACAAGTCACTAACTTAAGCATCGGAGTATGTAGATAATCTTTTGCAGGTAAGGTTTTGCTGTCAAAGGCAGAACCTCGAGGTTGAGAAGCCAACCTCGAGGTTGTCGGGATAACTGGCCAAAGCTGGATCAATCTGATAGCTGGAACCTCGAGTATGGAAGAGGAACCTCGAGTTTTGTAGCAGACAGAGAGAACACCTCATCAATTAGACAGTGGAACCTTGAGGCTCTGGAGGCAACCTCGAGGTTGGAGGTAATAATTTCAAAGGTTAGTGAATTTTTATTCACCTAACCTCGAGGCTGAGATGTTAACCTCGAGGTTAGTCGCGAGTTTATATATATATGCTGCTGTGCAATTTCATTTCACTGTGCCCTAGCCTCGAGTTCTCTGGGTTTTTCTCTCTTTTTCCCTCTGTCATTCTTCGTTTTTCTCTCAACTTCTTCCATTCTAAGCTCATAAATGGCTTCGAATTCCTCATCCCACTCTAAATCGACCACAAATTCGACTAAAGAGACCCAATCTAGGTCTCCTTCTCCTCCACCCAAGCAACAACCTGAGACCCAGTACACCAAACCAGTGAGAAAGAAGACAAGATCAACTCGTCTGCGTACTGGGATCGATAAGCACATTCCTGGTGTCCCCATTGATCCTCCTTCTCCTCCTCCCAAGGTTGCACAAAAGGGTATCACCATTAAGGAACCGGGACAAGCTGTGTCCAAGAAGAGGAAGGAACCAGAACCAAAGGGAAAAGGGAAGGAGAAAGTGACTGAGAAAGCCAAGAAAGCTCCTACGAAAACCAGAACCAAGAAAGCTTCAATTTCTCACACTTCCCAAGGCCAGTCTCCCTCTCAGGCTTCAAAGCCAAAGAAGAAGGATACATTTGCTGATAATGCCATAGAGGACATTCAACATGTGAGATCGCCCCCTGAAGGATTCGTAACTGCTGCATCTTCCTTCTCCTCCAAGGAAGAAAATGATAAGTATAGAGAAACTTATCTCCAGAAAGTCTTTTGTGCTTCAGTTGCAATAAACTTGGAAAATTTCTATAAGGAGTGCAACTTAGATCTTTCACCTTGGATAAAACAATATGAACCTTTTGTTTCCATATACTGTCCCTATACCCCTAGTTTGGTTAGGATGTTTTACTTCAAGATGAGGGATAGTAGTACATTGGATGATGATGGTGATCTGCTAGAAGAGACGGTATCCACTGTAGTAAGAGGTGTTGAATTCTCATTGACTGCTGAGAAGATCAATAAAATTTTGAAAATAAAAAATCCACCTCCTGTTCCTGAGTTTTCATATACCAATCAAGAGGTGTATGAAACTCTCATCCCAGGCAAACCCTTCCCTCGTGACCAAGCCATTAAGCTTTCATTCAAACCAAGTGACATGCCTCCTGTGCATAGGATCCTTTGGTACATATATTCTAGGAATTTCATTCCTAAGGCTGGGAACTACACTCACTTCACATCACTAGACTACAGACCCTTCATTGCATTTGTAAAGAGAGTTCCTTTCAACATTGGGGATTGGCTGCTCCAAGGGATGAAGAGTTTCAGATTTGCCAAGAAGGAATTAACACACATACCTTATCCTTCTCTAATCTCTGTGATACTTTTCTATCACAAAATCTGGTATGTGGGGTCAACTGATACGCTTGAATACCCTCTCTATTTTGGCAAACATCAGATCAACCTCATGAAGATCAAGCTTGATACAGAGCGTACAGCACAGTCTCAGGCATCTCAAGCTCCTGATGAAGCCCAATCAGCTCCTCCACCTCCTCAGACATCCTTGCCAGTTAATTTTATGGGCCAGATACAACAGATGATCAATCAAACATTATCACATCACAGAGCATTAATAAAGGTTGAGATTGACATCTTGCGGGCTGATATCAAGTTGGGGATTATGGACGTAGTGGTAGCTCAGGGTGAGGTGCTGTCCCATCTTCACAAGATCAAGGAGGAGGTAGATCAGAGGTTTACTGGCTTGGATTCTTCTCTAGCAGTTGCACTTACAACTGCTTCTGATGCCAGAGACAAGGTTGACAAGCTCATCCATCATTTTGGTCTTGGATCTTCTTCCACCACTGGCCCTTCTACAGTTCCTGCTTCTGACACTCATCATGGCCCTAGCTCATCTCTCCCCATTCCTGATCCATCATCACCTCAGCCAGTCACTGAGTCTCCTGACCATTCTCCTGTTCACTCACCTCCATCTCACTCTTTCTCATTTCCTAGTCCACCTCACACTTCTCCAATTGATACCACACCATCTCCTCCTTCCACCTCTACTCCAGCCGATGTGGTTACTCCATCCATAGAGGTTCTTCCTCCACCCTTTCCATCTCCACCTACCCCTTCTACTGAAGTCTTCCCCACTCCTTCTCCATTCACTCATCCTCCTATACCTGATCCCACCTTAGACCCTGATTTTCATCCCACCACTGCCATGGTGATCTACAAACCTTCTCTATTTGATCTTGACCCCGAATTCCTTGATGATGATGACAAAGGGGGAGAGACAAGCAATGTGAACTAGAGGATCTTAGGGATCTTAGGGCTTAGGTTGTTTTGATGATTGTATAGCAGTTATTATCTTTGTGCATTTGTATTGTTTTCTTTGTATTCAGTTGAATTCCATTGTATCTTGACCCCGAATTCCTTCATGCTTCTGCTCATCTCTGATAGTAATATTATCTTATGCTTTCAATTTCATCACTGCATGTTTCAATTTCATCACTGCATTTGTGCAAAAACTTCAGTCTTTCAATGTTTTTGAAAATTTTTCAAAGTTTTTCAAAATCCTCTGATAATGTCTCTAATAATCTCTTGAGTGTTGATAAAGAGATTGCTTGTAGATGTTGTCATCATCAAAAAGGGGGAGAATGTTAGTTCTCTGATGGTTTTGATGATTGCCAACAACTACACACAATTAAAGAGGTTTTGCTCTTAAGTGTTAAAATATTGTTGAAGAGCAAACCTCGAGGTTGGTTTTTCAACCTCGAGGTTGAGCCTTACAAATGGTTTTTAAGGTTAAGTGTCAAAACTTGGTTTCATAAAGGAAATACGTGAAACCTCGAGGTTCAGGCCTTATTGAAAACCCCAAGTTTTACATTTAGACTTATAACCTCGAGTATCAAGAGCTAACCTCGAGTTTTGATCCATCCAGAGAAGTCATGGTTTTCATCAAGCATGGAAACCTCGAGGTTCATATTTCAACCTCGAGGTTGGATACTTTGGTTTGAAACTTAAGCTTGAAGAAAAACACATTGACCTCGAGTATGAGTTATCAACCTCGAGTATTATGACTTACAGAGAGCAACAGGTTTTTCAAGTCCTTATGAAAACCTCGAGGTTAAGGTTGTAACCTCGAGGCTAAGCTTTATGATTGAACACTGAACTTCATTTTCTCAAAGGCTAACCTCGAGTATGGTTTTATGACCTCGAGATTGTCGAGTTTCTATGAAAACTGAAGGTTTGAAAATAACTTCAAACCTCGAGGTTACCTTTGGAACCTCAGGGTTTGTGAGTTTATGAAAGGTTTGAAAAGGTTTCTTTTTTAAGGGAAACCTCGAGGTTCATATTGCAACCTCGAGGCTGGACGGTTTAAAATCAACAAATTGCCTGAACCTTTCAAGCTAACCTCGAGGTTGGATGAACTGACCTCAAGGTTAGTGACCGTTGGTGGTTTTTCAAATCTGTGAAATCTGCTATATCTTGTTATTTGATCTAATTGCTTCCATACATCATTCACTCATGATCCCAGATATGTTTGACAAAGTTTGTTGAGTGATTTCAGTTAGCACAGATCAAGATTAATGAAGAATTGAAAGAAAAAGCAAAAAGGTGAACAGTGCATTTAATGCATCTGCACAATCTCACCTACTTTCAGCTAATCCTTCTGAGCACGCCTAATGAACGTTAAAGGAAGTTTACTACATCAAGTAAAGTCAATTCCAACGGGCAAAAACTCAGAGAGACACATCAGACATCATTAGCACTTGGATTAGCAGAAGATATAGAAAGAGAAGAAGCTTAAACTTGCACCAATGTTCTGCAAATGATCTCCAACGGCTAGAATTATTTCTCAACGGTCATTTAATGTTCTCTACCTATAAATAGAGAGCATTAACTCCATTTGCAGTTGATACACCTACTCTGGTCGAAATTCTACTAAGTTCATTTATTGTGCATTAGCTTTCACTTGTAAAGTATCATACTTGATACAAGCACTTCAGTGTTCATCATATCTACTCTGTAAGAGAGTCAAATACTTGTAAATCATTTATTGATTGAGATAACTACAAGTCAGAGGACTTGGTAGTTGGAGTGTATTGATTACAACTTGTAAGGGGGAGTGTGTTCTAGTGAGAGAACAACCCTTAGTGCAGAGTGTGTAATCAATATTGTTGAGTTAGTGAATTGAAAATCCCAAGTGAGGCTTGGGGATTGGATGTAGGTCAGGAAAGGACCGAACCAGTATAAATTGCATTGTGTTCAGCTTCTTCTCCTTATCCTCTCTGTTGTGCCCTGTTCTGAGTGATCAAAAACAGAACAAGTTTCGAAAATTTTAAAGATACCCAATTCACCCCCCTCTTGGGTATAAAGCTCCTGCTTTCAGGTTTTTCTTTAGGTTGAATTTAGGTGATAAAAAAGATGCAAATAAAATAAAACTAAATTGACTAAATGCAGGATGAAGATGACTCTAAAACCTATATGAGAATGAAACTAATCTAGATGCGGATGCAAATTTAGGGGTTTTTGTTATGAGAGAATAATTAAATTCCTAAGAAGAGAAAATTGAATAAAAGCAAATCAAATCAGTTATGATGATGAAGGGGACAACTCAGGATACACATGGAGTTAACTTTCTTAGCCTAAACCAATTAATTAGACCAAAAGGAGATTAATGAATTTAATTACCCAATTGAACATGGGAAACCCTCTAGCTCAATAACACATATTCCACTAGAAAACTCATAATGAAATAAGCAGTGGTCAATTAAACCCATTAAAAACCGATCACAAAATAATCTTGGAAATCTTGTTTACAATTATCTAATTGAACAACTAGATAATTTATCAACCTAATTAAACAATTGAGATGATAAACCAAATTAACAATTAAATTAATAACGAAAACTCAATTATAAATTTAATCGACAATCCAAAGGTTGCAAACAAGAACCCAGCAATAAGCATAAAAACCTCAAATTACCAGTCTAATTCAAAAGAAATAAGTTACAATCTAAAACTAGATTGTTCTCAATTAACACAACTCGAAATCCTTCAAAATTAAATAATCTCAAGTTTGAATTAAAAAGATAAAAAGAAAGACACTCCCTTATGGTCTTCAAGTGTAAAACCCTGGGCTCTAGCTTTCTCCATGCTCCTCCCAAATTGTCTCCTAAAAGAGCTTAAGCTACCATCAGAATATTCTCCTCACACTTGAAACAGAGAGTCACGGCCATTCGGAAAAAATGACAAGAATTGATGATTAAATGCTTGGACACACAGTGGCTGTGCGTGTGAATTGGTCAAATGGATGGCGGGGTCCGCGTAGATGAATGGGTGGATGAATTGGTGATTCAAATCAATCTTGTGACCGCCTAGTTCTCCTCGTGTGCGTCCTTGCGGCTGCGTCTCCCAGCTCTCAATGAGAGCGTGCCTTTTTTCTTGGTGGCTGCTAGGTTAAATAAATGGGGAAGAAGGAGATAGATTTTTGGGTAGCCCATTAAAATATGAGAAGCCCAATAAAATTCCACCATTGGATTTCCTTTTAGCTTCCCTGAAAAATTCTGCACCACAGGATCTTCTAATATAATAAAATCGTAATCTATCATATCTTAAGAAATATTATGTAATCACAAGATAACAATTTGGATATTAATAATTTAAGCATAATAATCTCATAATTAACTCAGATTTATATTATTTCATAAAATTGGCTAACAATTTAAATATTATCTAATATATCCAAATTAACCTAAAATAATCCCTAAAATAAATGAATAAGGTGGGATAAAATATCTAAAAATATGGATTTATCAAACCTCCTCCATAACGGCTCGCCGACTTCGACTGGGATCATCACTTCACACCCATATGTGAGTCTGAAAGGAGTCTCCCCGGTGGATGATTGCACTGTTGTTCGATAACCCCACAATACCGAATAAAGGTGTTCGACCCAACTATCCCGAGCTTCTTCCATTCTCTTCTTCAGCCCATTGACAATGATTTTATTGGCTGCCTCTGCTTGTCCTTTGGACTGAGGATGTTCCATTGAAGCAAAGTGATGCTTAATTTGAAGTTCGGACATCATTTTTTGAAAACCTTTGTCAACGAACTGTGTTCCATTATCAGTAATTACCTCAGCCGGGATTCCAAATCGTGAAATTATGCTTCGTTGAAAGAACTTCTGTATTCTGGCCGAAGTGATTGTTGCCAACGGTTCTGCCTCTATCCACTTGGTAAAATAATCTATCGCCACAATCAACCACTTCAACTGCCCTGGAGCTGTCTTAAATGGCTCCAACAGGTCCATTCCCCATTTATAGAACGGCCACGGAGCCGTGATTTGTGCTAAATCAGACGGTGGGACTCGTATTATCTTGCCGTGTTTCTGGCAACTGTCGCACTTTTGAACATGATCTTTTGCATCTTGTGCCATAGTCGACCAATAGTACCCAGCCCGAATTGCTTTTCGAGCCAAAGCTTTTGCACCCATGTGCTGCCCATTGATTCCTTCATGGATTTCTGTCAAGACGTACTGGGCCTGATCCCTGCTGAGGCACTTTGCCATTGGAGAATGCATGCCCTTACGATAAAGTTGGTCATCCACCATCACGTAAGCGACCGCTGTCCTAACCAAACTTTTAGATTCCGCACTATCCTTGGGGAGGATTCCTCTCTCATGATAATCAGCAATTGGCTTTCTCCAATCATTTGAGTTTGAAATAAGCATCACACAACTCGGCTCATGTAAATTCTGCTGGACCACAGTACAAAGATTTCCCGGGCACTTTGTACTAGCTAACTTGGAGAGGATGTCAGCCCGCGTATTCTCAGTCCGAGGGATGTGCACCACTGTCACCTCAGCAAAATTGGCCATAATCTCCTTAACCTTCGTAAGGTACTTAGTCAACAACGGTCCTTTCGTATGGTAAGTTCCCTGGATTTGTGATGCGACCAACTAAGAATCTGTGGATACACGCACCTTCTGAGCTCCATTTTCTTTTGCCTGCAACAATCCTACTATTAAGGCCTCGTATTCGGCTTGGTTATTTGACGTCAGGAAATCAAGCCGGAGAGAAAACTCCATGGCGACCCCTTCCGAGCTTTCCACAATAACTCCTGCTCCTCCTCCTTGTGCATTCGATGAACCATCCACGAATACTTTCCACGGCTCCAATCCTGTTTCTTTCATTTGAGAAAACGTTAATTCCACCAGGAAATCGGCCAAAGCTTGCGACTTGATGGCTTGTCGAGCTTCATAAATGATATCAAACTCGGACAATTCAATTGCCCAACTTGTCATCCTCCCTGCTAAATCTGGCTTGTGTAAAACTTGCCGAATAGGCTAGCTTGTCCTGACTACTATCGAATGGCCATGAAAGTAGTGACGAAGCCGCCTTGCAGCCGTTAATAACGCAAAAACCATCTTCTCCAATTTCTGGTACCTTTACTCGGACCCTTGCAAAGCCCGACTGACAAAGTATACTGGTTTTTGTCCTTCATTAGTTTCTCGGACTAAAACTGCGCTCACCGCTTCCTCGCCCACAGACAAGTATAGAATCAGCTTCTCTCCGAGTTCAGGTCTCGACAACATTGGCGGGGAAGACAAACATTGCTTTATTTTGGTGAACGTCTCTTCACAATCCGAGTTCCAACCCCCTTGAGCCTCCTTCTTTAAAAGCTTAAAGAATGGAAGCGACTTCTCAGCTGACTTCGGCAGAAACCTCGTTAAGGCCACCAACCTCCCTGTCAACTGCTGGACTTCTTTTTTGTTTGCTGGGGCTTTCATCCCCAACACCGCTTTGCATTTTTTTGGATTAGCCTCAATACCTCGGTTAGTTAATAGAAAACCCAAAAACTTCCCCGACGGCACCCCAAAAGCGCACTTTGCCGGATTCAGCCGAATTTGATGCCTTCGCAACTTCTCAAATGTCTGACGTAAATCTTGAACATGACCACCTTGTTCCTTGGACTTCACTATCATATCATCGATATACACCTCCACGTTCTTTCCCAATTGATCGACAAAAACCTTGGTCATCATTCTCTGGTAAGTTGCCTCGGCATTCTTCAGGCCAAATGGCATTACATTATAGCAATAATTTGCGTTGTCGGTAATAAAAGCTGTCTTGTCCTGTTTATCGGGGTGCATAGCAATCTGATTATATCCCGAGTACGCATCCATGAATGATAGTAGTTGAAAACCGGAAGATTGGTCAACTAATTGGTCAATGTTGGGCATGGGGAATGCATCCTTGGGACATACTTTGTTTAAGTCTTTGTAATCAACACAAACGCGCCATTTACCACTCGGCTTTTTAACCATCACCACGTTCGACAACCACATCATGTATTGCACTTCCCTAATAAATCCGGCCTCAACTAATTCCTTAACGTGCACCTCCAAAGCCTTTCCTCGATCTAAACCTTACTTCCTCTTCTTTTGCGCAACTGGTACTGAACCTGGAAGAATGGCCAACTTATGACAACAAAACTCGGGATCTATCCCGGGAATTTCAGATGGCTTCCACGCGAACACATCCTTGTTTTCTTTAAGGAACTCCTCTAACTGCACATGCATCTCGGGAGCTAGCGCCTTACCAATCTTTGTAGTTTGTTCAGATTCATCTCCCAACACAAAATCCTCCATTTCTTCATTCGGTTCAGCCCTCTGCATCCTATCGTCCTCCCTTAAATCCAACTCGACTACATGGACAGATTTGCTCTCCGTCTTTCCTGTAGACTTACTGGGACGCTCTTTGTTTGCCGACTTGCCCTCCTGAACCGCTTCAAAATAACACTGTTGCGAGTCTTTCTGATCTCCCTTGACGGTGACCACTTGAATTTTCTTGTCTATGAATTTTAACTTCTGATGATTGGACGATACCAGCATGTTCCAATTGTGGATAGTCGGTCGCCCTAATATCATATTGTACGGGGAAGAGAATTCGGCCACAACAAACCAGACCGTCTCGGTTTTAAATGCTTCTTTGGTTCCCAATGTTAATTTGAGATCAATGTATCCCTTCGGGCGAGTATCCTCTCCGTTAAAACCCGTCAAGGTAGTCTTACATGGCTTCAAATCCTTCGAATTGAATCGCATGTGCTTGAACGCATCCCATAAGATTATGTCTACAGCACTTCCATTGTCCACAAATATCTTCTTGACTCGGCAATATTCCACTGTCCCTGTTATAACCAGGCCATCATAGTGTCCTGGTACCACATCATTTAATTCTTCTTCCGAAAATCCCAGTAACGGCAAACTCGGCTTTGTTACTCCTTTTTTAAACCTTGGGCGACCAGTGATAGAAAGGACTTCCTTCAGATACTTCTTTCGCTGATTGGTGGAATCTCCTCCTCCCTCGAAGCCTCCGACTATCCCGTTACATTCGTATTTTGACTCGGGGAACTCACCATCAGCGCTTTGCCCTACCTTCTTATAACCTCGTCTTTTCCGTTCTCCAGGTGGGCTCCTACTTCTGTTGTCCTGCTGCTTGTTCTGCCGGCCTTGTGTTTGGATAACGTACCAATGAAGTTTTCCTTCTCGGATAAACTTTTTGATTGCATCTCTTAGATCCCAATAAACATCCGTTGTGTGCCCGTGTTGATCAGGAAACTCACAATACCGAGACCTATCTAAGGGAAGGTCACTTTGTAACGGTCGCGGTGGTTCAACATTTTTCATCTCTGTCATAGAAACTTCCTTCCATATTTGAGCTTGAGACACCTTCAACGGGGCATATCGGTCATACCTTCCTTCCGCTCTGCCTCCGTGAGGCCGGCTATCCCTGCCACGATTACGAGTATCCCGACTATTCACACCGTATCGATCCCTACCTCGGGAAGGTGAACGTTTTACCCTTTCCCGTGGTGTTTGACTTACAACCTCCATCTGCTCCAACTCTATATATTGTTTTGTACGATCTCAGAATTCAGCCAGAGTTTTTGGACGACGTTTCATAACTGACTTCTTCAAGCGTGAAGACTTATCCAATCCTGCAGTTACACAATGCAAATGCACTTCTTCTTTTAACCCGGGAACTTGTAACGCCATGTTGTTGAAGGGCTCTAAATATTTCTGTAATGTTTCCTCAGGCGCTTGCCTCACCTGATCAAGCTGAAATTCCGTTTTCGGTTGTTTCCTACTCGTAGCAAAGTGAAGCAGGAATTTATTTTCTAAATCTTTCAAGTCCGGGACCGAATTAGCTGGTAAGTTGTTGAACCAAATTTGTGCAGGTCCCCGCAATGTCCCCGCAAACAACCGTGGTATCACGGGACTTGTGTATCCCTTGACCATGATCTCCATTTTGAAATTGCCGACATGTATCTGCGAATCCTGGCTTCCGTCGTACTTAGGAAAATCTTTCGTGTCCAGGCCCTTTGGGTAAGGCGCGACCATAATTTTTCTCGTCAAAGGAGTTGCAACCCTCTCCTCATCATCCGAACCCGACTCTGATGACGGCAATGCAGCATCTTTTCTCGACAAGCTTGGACCTCCGATCGGTTCCTTGTCTTTCCTCGGAGCTCCGGTTGATGCCTGATCTCGTCTGGTACCGCCCATTCCCTCACAAGTCGTCGTAGTCCGATCTCATCCACTTGGGCTTCTTCGGTCTCGGCCACCTTCTTGGGGTCGCGTTGGCTCCTTATCACGCCTAGTTTCTTCCTCATTACTTGCTCACAATGGTTCGGCATCTTGAAGCATGGGAATATCATGCCAACTTGGTCCGGCCACATCTTTGCCAGATCCAGCATTTCAATCGTCGACTCGCCTGACATATTGTTCAAACAATCTTCTCCAATCTGCATCACGTCGGTCCATTTCCTCTTTCAGCAGTCGGGCATATTCCTCCATTTGAAGGTTATAACGATTCTCCATTCCATCCATCCTATTCAACACGGACCCCACCGTGTTTTGCAATAAGCGAATATCGGGGTTAACCACTCGGAATTCTACTTGCGGACTATCCGGGAGAGCCTAGGAACCAACTTGCTGCAGCACGACGTTTTCCGGAAGAGGAGAATTCGCTGTATCCGACGTTTCCACTTCAGTCTCCACAATGACCTGATCCACATTAGTGTCGGTAGGACCCTCCTGATGAACTATCTGTTCATCAGTTCGTTGCCTAGGTTGTTCTTCTGGCATCTGGGCTTGCCGAGTTGTTGTAGTACGCCCTCTGGTGTTTGCCATTTGTAGTGATGAGCCCGTCGCTTGATAATCTGGTGTTCAAACTTTCTTCCCCACAGACGGCGCCAAATGTTCGATCATGAACAAGATTAACCGGGCTTGAACTAGGAACAATGCCTAGGGCCTACGTACCCTTGATAGGGATCAAAGCCCATGTAGTTCGAGTATTACCTAGGCGTTCAGCCACAAGGAGGTGGGGTGTGTGTTCTGTATGAAAATATTACCAATAGATGGAAAGTATCTGTGTACCGTTCACCAGGAAGAGTTTCTCCCATTTATAGTGGCAATCAACAGGTCCGACTTCCGTGGGGGGCATGCTCCCACGATGATACGTGCAATGCCCCCACTACGTCTGTTATAACGAACGTGGGTATGACTGTGGACTCCTCGGTTGGGCCGGACTTCTCTAAGCCCAATTTCCAAGGTCCATAATAGAAACAATACCACATAATAATTAATAAGACGCATACGGAGGATTTAGAATTATCCATCTTTTTAATTAAGTTTTGTTCTTTTTTCATTTTGTTGATACAGAAATAGAACTTCTTGGAAAAAATATTTTTCTTACTATTGAACTCTTTCTGTTTTGGTTGTACTCTTTCTTTCTCGTTAATGTGATCTCTTGCAGAGCCATTGAAGAATCTGTTGTGATACATCAAAAGAGATATCTATCAAGTTGAATGTGCATATATATATATATGGACACCAATGAACAGAAGCTCCACAAGCTATTCTGTTTCTTCCTCTTTGCTCATTCTCCTCATCATACCACTTTGAAGTGCTTCACATGGGCACATGTTAATCAACCAAAAAAAAAAAAAAAAAGCACAGTAATTGGGATGAAATTGTAGTTATCGCAATATCAACACCAAAACAATTAAAATTATGATATTACTAAATGGGATATTAAAAAATAACAACTAATATGAAAATTATCAATCATAAATCATAATCATGTAATAGACATTTTTCAAATTAAAATACTCAAGAACTCTATTTTCCATCATTGGGATCTCCGATCATTTTCTTCATTGTCGTTAACTTCAGTCCCTTGGTGTAATATTAATTAGGTCTGTATTTTTTGCACATAAATTTGGAGAAATCTCACTTTCAGGTCCCTTGATGTAGTTTATTTCTATATTTGACTTATTTCATTTTATGATTTTCTCTTTAGGTGGGGATTTATAAAAATTCTTTTCAATTTTGTATTGAATTATATTTATCTCGCACAAGTCGCGGGTGTAAATGCTTATTTGATTTGAAAAGCACAGAAACATGATCTCAATTTTTTTTTTGGTCGAAAAAAAAAATTGAGATCATGTTTCTGTGCTTTTCAAATCAAATAAGCATTTACAGAAACATGATCTCAATCAATGTTATGGTTTGAGACCTAGTGGTCCATCGTGGCCTTCTAAGTAATATGTGATGACTTGACCAGCCTCATTATTATACATAAGGCAAGGAAAGAAGGTTTTTCTTAGTGCTATTTATAAGTCATGTAATTAAACTTTTTATGAGATTGTATAATTTTACCTATGTGAAATATATTGAAAGTGATTTAAGGCAGTGCAGAGTATATAGTGTATATTAGGTAGGGGCACAAAGTCATTAAATTTTAAGGAAATATTAATAAGATTTAAGGTTTTCTTTTATCTATGTGAAATATACTTCCCTCTGGATCCTATCTATAAGCAACTTTTTCTTTCTTAGGGCTAGTCCTTAATATAAACAATTTTTTTCTTGTGTTTCAAAATTTAAACTACTCTTTATTCTTGTATCCCTATTAAATACATATCTTTATATTAATTATCCCTCATTCACCACTAATTCTCTTTCATTTAATCATATTTTTACTCATTCACTCTCCTATACTCTTTTCAAAAATAGAGGCATATTTTAAAAAGACATTTTTTACAAATTTATTGTTTTTAACTAATCTTAACCACGTAGTTTTGCACGAACAGGGAAAAAAATGCTTATGAGTATACAGTGCAAATAAGACCAAAAGACTAGGTGGATGATGAGGGCCTTTTTGTCTTTAGCCTTGGGGTCCACAATAAAAAATAAACCAAGGATTGCGTATAGACAAACCTAGGATCGTTCTCTCTCTCGATGAGCTTTTTGTTGAATCTTAAGTAATCTAAATGACATACAAATGCAATTAAAACAAGGGGAAAATTGGTTTTGGATTTTTCAGTTGATAAACTAAAACAAGATTTCAATTAAATTAAATTCTACATATTATTTTTGGTATTTTTATAAAATTGGTGAATGAGTTAATTAAATAAAATCGAATTGAAAATATGGAAGATGACGCTCTTAATGATGAATGAATGACTATCCTTGCTCAAAAAGATTATGAGAATTAAAATTCATCAAGTCTTTAAGAAAAAGACCAAGATAACACTTGAATCCAATATTCTCGATTAATAGTAGCTCCTACAAACATAGCTAACCACTACCTCTTGAGAAATTGTTAAAAAACACTTGATGTACAATTAAAATTGGAAGAATAATGCAACATGAGTCTTCTTGAAATTGAGTACATAACAGTCCCTCAAAGGGCACAAATTAACTAAATTAACTAGACAATAACACGTTAATTAATTTAATCTCATTGCAACCACAAGAAATTAAAGCAAATATAATCTTCACATTGCAAAATTTAATATCAATCACAATTATCAAACTAACAGAGATAATAAACATTAATCTCAATTCCAGAATTTATGCACAATACTTCCTAAAACTAGGCAACCTAAATGAATAAATCTAGACTAATAGAATGATAGAATAACTCCCTAAGAAGTCCATGAGAGCTCAAGAACACATCCTCATCTCCAAGAACCAAAAGAAATCAGCCCCTCATCCTCTTAATTGCACCCACAACTTTCTCAAACTCTTCAAAATACCCAAAATCTATAGGTCATGAATGCACTATCAAATTTGAGTAAAATAAAGAGTATGGGTCTGTCGGTGATAACGGAAAGAAAGGGAGGTTCGATGGTGAGAATGGAAATCTGCTTGGTTGAATAAAAGGGGTATGGCCGACGGTGGTAAGGATGAAAGCTAGCGGTGCAGAGAGAAGGAGAAGGGCCGATAGACAAGGGAGGAGAAAATGGTGGTCTAAGAATGGAGAAGGAACGTGGTGGCTCTCGGTCCTCTCTCTCTCCTCTGTTCAGGTCGACAGCTGAAGATGGTGAGGGAAGGTGGATCTCGCCGACGAGAATGAGGGTGGTGATGGTGGAGTGATTCTCGCCGGCGAGGGTGGGGATGAAGGTCCCAGGTGGTGAAGACGTGAAAGTCTGGATACTCCTTCTCGCGGCGCTGTTTCTCGTTCCTTTCTTTCTCGTTTTTCGCCCCTCATTCTTGCGTCTTCCTTCTTTTTTTCCTTTTTTTCTTCTTGTTCAGTTCTTGATTTCTGGCGTGATTCTCTCTTTGGCCATTAGCGTGATCTGTTTGCTTTCTGATTCTTTGGTTCCTGTCTTTTTTCTTTTTTTTTTTTCCTTTCAGCTGCAGATTTCAAATCTAGTTGCCAAAAGCACAGCTGCCTCATAGGGACCTAAGTGCACATCTTAAAAGCTCTGGAGTAGGGACCAAACTGAAAAATTTAAAACT
Source organism: Acacia crassicarpa (assembly GCA_034222035.1). NCBI lineage: Eukaryota > Viridiplantae > Streptophyta > Magnoliopsida > Fabales > Fabaceae > Acacia > Acacia crassicarpa. The sequence continues at coordinate 45,816,669 of JAWXYG010000006.1, read as the reverse complement.
CGAACTTAAACTTCTATTTTCAAATTTAATCTAATCTTTTTGGCCACCCACAAATAAAATAATTAATCTAACATCAAATATCCTCAGAAAATCAATGATTAAGAGTAATTATATTTTTTGACAATTTTGCCCTTTTTGGCCCTAATTTAACATATTTACTCTTAATATCAATTTATCACAAGAAATACATTTAAAGCTCAATAACTATGAGAAAACATATTAAAAATCTCCATTTAATTACCAAAAATCATGTCCAAAAATCATGTAAAAATATGGTTCAATCAGTGGACAAATTAAGAGAATAATCAGCACCATACAGAGATCCCCAACTTTTGATATTGATACTAAACTAGGAAATAACTGCAGAAATTGATCTTATTCATACCACTTTGTTGCTTATTATAAGTTTGGTTTAACCAAATCTCATTAAAACATTTATTATCTCTTAAATTGATCAACTTTCAAAATTTCCCTTATTTAATAATGGGTATTTGGGGGGGGGGGGGGAAGGATGTTATTAGTACATTTTCTCTCCCATAATGACTCCTATGGTGGACTAATATTTAACACTAAATATTTTTTACAAACAAGCCTCATAATAAAGACCAAAGCGATATGCTGCTCATAGTCACCAACACGCCGTTATTTAAAATTAAAATGCACACATGTGAATAGAGCTTGCACCACATGAGTTGTGAAAAAGAGTTGATCCAACCACCCAATTCACACAGACTAATAGACACGCTCTTTACCGCATTCAGCAGAAGCAAATATCACTAAAGAGATTTGCATGTAAATTTATAAGCCGCCATGAATGACTAAGAAGCATCATCGTCATGGCTCTGAAGCATCTCAACAACTTGGCTCATAGTGGGCCTCGCATCCCTGTCTTCTTCCTCGCACTCCAAACCCACACTTGCCAAAGTTTCCGTCTTCCTCTTCTCAACCTCCTCCAACTCTATTTACCCAAAAAAAAAAAAAAACCTCCTCCAACTCTGATCCAATGGCTTCATTAATTATTTGCTCCACCCAACAAGACGATGACGACGAACCAGCTTCCTGCAATGACATCGTTCTTTTCCTCCTCTCTCACCCACGTCACAAGCCTCCCATTATGTGCTTCTTCTCCTTCATCACTCTCACTTTGTAGGAATCTAATCAGAAACGCGGAAGCGTATCGAACCACGCGATGTAGGAAAAGATTAAACCGTTCATCGTTTTGATTACCTGGATATTGAAGAGTGATCTGAAAGATTCTCCGCGAACAATTCTTGTCTACGAACAGTCCTCGCTCTGTGATTGATCTTCCAGACTATCTCTCGAGGGGGATGAGGTGGTTGTGTGGGCAACCGTTCAGATGATGAACGTCTGCCTCTAGGTTTTTGTTTCTGATGAGAGCCTCCTGACTATTTGTGCGGCCGTCTATTTTCAAGCAGGTTAAAGTGGATTTATATAATGCTCCACCCAAGACCTAACCCTAATCCACATGGGCCTTAGAGTTCTTGGGCTTAAGTGACTAAAGAGCACATTAACCCAACAATCTCCCACTTGCTCTTTAAGACACAAACTTGAGTTCGCAAACCCAAGACCATGTAGCTCATAAGCCATCGTCATCTGATAATATACCTCATCCCTTGTCTCAAGCTAGCCTGGGGACCTACCATTTGTCATTCATCAAGGCTCATGATAATCTACAGAAGATTATCTAGTTCGGTGCTACTCCACTAAAAGCCCGAACGTGATCTCCAAGAATAGTGACACTTATAACAGAGATATGCATTACCCCTTTATAGAATGTCTATAATTGATTGACTATTTTTCTGTAACCCAATCAATTATTTATTCCCTTGACTTTGACAGTTTCTCTAATGGATTGCATGCACTGGCCAGTGTCTTCAATATCCAGGTACCGAAACATATCAAGGGGACATTTCCTATAAATTCCATGTTGTTTATCTCATAAACACCGATAGCCAAATAGTCTCAATCCCAAAATACCGAGTTGTTGGTTGTCATATAGATCAGACCTCACCCGTTGGTAAATCAAAGAATGAAAAAACTAATTGACTACCTGTTTAAAATAAACTTAGGATTAAGAGCAATTACATAACTATAGTTATCTGGAGATTTGATTCCTGATGACAGAAAGAACAACCTTAATCAAATCTCTCCTTGATCCATTCAATGTAAGCATTAACTCACACCAATGTTTTATAATGATTCGGACAAAACCATTTCATAAAACATTGCAGCCTAAATAAAGTGCCCAACTTAATTTAATAGCTGTGAACCAATTCATCAATTGTGAGAACCTATGACCATGTCCTCTATGAACGTATTCATATGATCATATACTCCACAATTGATCCGGACCTTCTAGTTTTAAATAGTGTGCGAAATAAATGAAAAAAAAAAACACTCCATTTATTAATATTCAGAAAAGAAATGCAATGTCATAATGTCTTGCTTAAAAGCACAAAATAACAAAGTGAAATAACAACTGCCTAAAGCTGTAGCAAATCTGGAATCCTCCTAAGACCCATAGATGAAACATGCCTCTCGAACACACGCTCAGGCAAACTCTTAGTAAAAGGGTCAGCGAGATTCTCGTCTGATGCTATCTTTGCCACCACTGTATCTCCTCTTTTAATTATTTCTCGGATCAAGTGGTACTTCCTCTCTATGTGTTTTTGTCTCTTGTGACACCTTGGTTCCTTGCACTGTGCTATTGCCCAACTGTTGTCACAGTAAAGTGTGATAGGACAATCAACACCTGGCATCACCTGAAGGTCCGTCAGGAACTTCTTTAACCATGCAGCTTCCTTTACAGCCTCAGAAGCAGCTACATACTCAGCCTCATTGGCAGATTCAGCGACACATGATTGTTTTACACTTCTCCAACAAATGGCACCGCCATTAAGGGTGTACACATATCCCGAGGTGGACTTTCTTGAGTCAATATCTCCTTGGAAATCTGAGTCCGTATAACCAATGGTTTCAAGACTCCCACTTGAGTAGACCAACATATAATCTCTCGTTCTCCGTAGGTACTTGAGTATATGTTTAACCGCTACCCAGTGTTTCTCTCTAGGGTTCGATTGGTACCGGCTTACTACTCCCACTGCATAGTAGATATCTGGTCTAGTACATAGCATAGCATACATGAGACTACCTACTGCTGAAGCATAAGGTATCCTACTCATGCGTTCTCTCTGCTCAGGAGTTTGAGGAGATTGCTTCTCAGAGAGATGAATCCCATGCCTGAAGGGTATAATTCCCCTCTTTGAATTCTCCATGCTAAACCTGGCAAGTATTTTGTCAATGTATTGAGCCTGGGATAATGCCAAAACCCTGTTCTTCCGGTCTCGCAGGAGTTTAATACCAAGAACATAATTGGCTTCCCCCAGGTCCTTCATATCAAAATGTTTGCTCAGCCAGGTTTTTATGCCCAACAATACCTCCGTATCATTTCCGATAAGGAGTATATCGTCCACATAAAGTGCCAGAAAAGATACCGCATTACCTTGGATTCTTTTATACACACACGGTTCATCAGGAGTTTTCTCAAAACCATAAGACTCAATGGCTTGATCAAATCTGATGTTCCACGACCTGGACGCTTGCTTAAGTCCATAAATGGACCTTTGCAACTTGCATACCATTTCTTCTTGCCCTTTGGCTATAAACCCTTTTGGTTGCTGCATATAGATTTCCTCTTCCAAATTTCCATTTAGAAAAGCAGTTTTGACATCCATCTGCCAAATCTCATAATCAAGATTGGCTGCAACAGCTAAGAGAATCCGGATGGACTTGAGCATGGCAACCGGCGAAAAGGTTTCATCATAATCCACTCCTTCTCTTTGGGAGTACCATTTCGCCACCAATCTAGCTTTGAAGGTTTCAACCTTCCCGTCCAATCCTCTCTTTCTCTTGTAAATCCACTTACACCCAATGGGTCTTACCCCTTTAGGTGCATCTACAAGAGACCAAACTGAGTTGGAATACATAGATTCCATTTCACGATTCATAGCCTCGTGCCATTCCTGAGCATCAACATCTCCTAGTGCTTCGTCATAACTCGTGGGATCACCATCTTTTGCAATGATGTCATCCTGATTTGACTCACCCAACAAGAGATATCTTGCAGGTTTACGAATCAGTCTCCCACTACGACTTTGTCGCATTTGATGTCGTGCATCTACAGGGGGGTCCACATTTTGTGGGTTAACAATTTCTAGATGAGGACCCTCATTAGGTATATTAACCAATTCATGATTTTGTTCTTCATTTAGTTCAACATCATGCTGAACTTCTGGTTCTGTCTCATGTTGAACTTCTGGTTCTGTCTCTGGTTCCTGTGTATGTTCAGGTACATTTTCCCCTCTTTGAACAACCACAGGAACAAAAGCTGGAACCCCTTGAGGTTGTGGTGAAACTTGATCTGAGACTAGTTCATCAAGAATAACCTTACTTCTTGGCTTATAGTTTGTCATATAGTCCTCCTCCAAGAAAGTCGCGTGAGTGCTCACTATGACCTTCTTTTCTTTTGGACTATAAAACAACCAACCTCTAGTTCCTTTAGGATAGCCCACAAACATGCATACTTCAGTACGCGAGTCCATCTTGTCTGGTTTCTGTTTCAAGACATGTGCCGGAGCACCCCAAATCCGAATGTGATTCATGGTGGGCTTAGACCCTTTCCACAATTCTATTGGTGTCGTTGAAACTGACTTGGACGGAGCTAAGTTCAATAGATACATAGCTGTTTCTAAGGCATATCCCTAGAATGAATCAGAAAGTGATGAATAACTGAGCATAGATCTTGTCATTTCTAAAAGGGTTCTATTTCTCCTTTCAGCAACTCCATTCTGCTGGGGTGTCCCTGGAGAAGATAATTGTGAAACTATCCCCTCTTTGGTCAAGTAAGACCTGAACTCTCCAGATAGGTATTCACCCCCTCGATCAGATCGAAGAGTCTTAATTTGAACACCTAGATGCTTTTCTGCCTCAGTCTTGAACTCTTGGAATTTTCCAAAAGCTTCAGACTTGTGACGCATCATGTATACATGTCCAAATCTAGAGTAATCATCAGTAAATGTGATGAAATATTGATACCCGCCTCTGGCTTGGACATTTATTGGTCCACATACATCAGTATGTACCAATTCCAGCTGAAGTGTGGCACGTTTTCCCTTGGCCTTGAAAGATCTCTTGGTCATTTTACCCTCTAAACAGGATTCACACACTGGTATTGGTTCAAAGTTCAGGGATTTTAAAATCCCACTTTTGACCAAACCTTGGATCCTGTTAGAGTTAATATGACCCAATCTCAAATGCCAAAGATAAGTTTCATTGGAAACTTTTCTTTTCTTTGACAAATTGATATGCTCAACATTTTTTAATTCAACATGATTAACTTCACAGGGAACAGGACTAAGGAAATAAAGACCATTAAACTTTACACCAGAACAAATAAAAGAAGATGAACTTCTTATTGAAACTGAGGAATCAAACTGAACTGTCAAACCACGTTTATCTAAACAACTAACAGAAATTAAATTCCTCTTAAAGTCTGGAATATATAAACAGTCTTCTAAAACCAAAGTTCTGTAATTATTAAAAGATAAAACAACTTGTCCCACTGCTAGTGCAGACACAAGCTGCCCTGTTCCAAGCTTCAAATCTCGTTGTCCTCTGCTCACAGGCAAGCTATGTTTGAACCACTGCAAAGAGTAACAAACATGATTAGCGGCTCCTGAATCAACGATCCATTTATCATCGTGATTCTCCACTAAACAAGCCTCAATCACATTTAAATTACCCATACCTGGTTTATTCATTTTTGGGTAATCTTTCTTCTAATGCCCCTTTTGTCCGCACTTGAAGCACTTGCCTTTTGGCTGCTTCATTGCAACTGATTTGGCAACTGGAGTACCTGATTTCTTCTTTTTCTTGTTCTTGTTCTTTCCCTTGGGTTTCCCCTTAGGTTTCACAGAACTTTCACTAAATAATGCACTTCCTTGCTTGACTAGAGTCTGTTCAGCACTCTCAAACTCGTGCATTAGTTGAGTGAGGTTAAGATTCATCTTGTTCATATTGTAATTCATCTTGAATTGGTTGAAGTATTCAGGTAGTGATTGTAAGAGAAGGTCAACTTTTACTTCTTGTTCAAACTTGATACCATGGTCATCAGCCTTCTTGAAGTTTGCTATCATTGTTAGACAATGATCCCGCACACTTCCTCCAGACATTACTGTCTTGGTGACTGCACTCAGCGCATTTTGCCTAGCAAAACTGCTTGGTGTAGCAAACATGGCATCCAGAGTCTGGAGCATGGTTGCTCCACTCTGAATTATGTTCATTTGCTCCTGAAGGTGACTGGCGAGACTGGCCAAAATGTAGCAGCGAACTGACACATTTGCCTTCTCCCATCTATCCTTTTCCTGCTGAAAACGAGTCCGAATTGCATCAGACGCATCCGCAGCAGGTAGCGCTGGCATAGGGGTAGTAAGAACAAAGTTGAGCTTTTCATATTGAAGAACAATATCTAAATTGGTTCTCCATTGTTTGTAATTTGTACCATCCATAGGTTTTTGGCTTAAGATTGTAGCTAAAGGATTGAAGGAAGACATTTTTCTGAAAAAAAACACACTAATTTCAAACTTTAAAAATTAACAACAAACGGAAAAATTGCTAGTAGATTCTAATAACTACTATTCGTTCATTGTTTAACAATCCATCAGTTATCTTTACAAGACTTACGATGGGCAAGATTCTTGTAAAACTAATATTGTTAATTTGAGCCTTTAGTTCCATTGCCAGAGCCTCGATGGGAGGGTTAACAATTTTACCAAAGTTGAATGTATTTAACCATTGTTTACTTTCAAAAAATTATCTTTAGTATCTAGGTGTTGCCGACGATGGGCCGTACAAAACTTTACTAAAATTTTTGAAAATATTGAGGTTTAATCTAGCGAAATCCGATCATCCTTATCCGATGGGGCTTCAGCGACAACCATTTCACTAATAAACCCACAATGGAGCTCGTAGGTAATTAATTTAAAACCTTCACCCATTCAATATTTTAAATTTAGAATTTTCAATTTCCAAGAATTTGTTCAATTTAGAGTGAATTATTAGGTATCTAAAATCTAGTTATGACCATTCTAAATAACTCTCAAACTACTCTAAAAGGTACAATTCTCTTAGGAAATTACCTGGATTATTCGTCTAGATCTTAATTCTACAATTATTATTCTAGATTTTAATTTAAAATCATAATAATTGATAATTAATGTCTAGATTTTAATTCCACAATTAATTAATCCAATTATTATTCTAGATTCCAAAAATCATAATAAATGATAATTAATGTAGATATTTTAATTTCACAATTAATTAATCCAATTATTATTCTAGATTTCAAAATCATAATAAATGATAATTAATGTAGTGGACAATCCAAAAATTCTCGCATAATAACTATCATACTAGTCGAAAAACATAATAGTTATCATGCATTTATGACATGTGATTATGCAACAGTATGGCATCTTCCTATTCTATATGGCATGTTATTTCAAAATCACGCTAATTGCACATATAATTCATACAATAAAGGCATTAAATTAATTTAAACAAATAACTTTAATCCATGGCTTCCTAAAAACAAAAAAATTTTACAACTTTGGAATTTCTCTTTTGTCCATCCATAGGATTTATCTGAAGCCCCTTTAGGGTATCTTTGAGCCCAAAAGCCCAAAAGCCCAATCCTTGGCTAGAAACCCTAGGACACAAAAGAGGAACCCTAGCCTTCGCCTTTGCCACGCAAGCATCTGAAGTCATCTCAGCACGAAACTCCAGGGGAAGGACCGCCACGGGGAGACGATCAAACGGCCGCCAGAACGTCCCCAATCTGAAGCCCCACGCGCCCCCACGCGCCGCCACAAGTTGCTGCGCGTGGCCGTCACGCGCCTGCAAATAACAGGCGCGTGTGGGCGCATGGCTGAGTTTCTGGGGAAGTTCTGACCGCCACGTTGTTCGTCTTTCCGTCCTCTTTCCATCCATATATGGTTTGTCGAAATCCGAGGTCCAGAGGTCCACGAAAGGTGTCGTACAGTGTTGATCGCTCATATTCTTTGCGTTTCTTGATCTCCAACTTTTACAAGAATTCGGAAAATACATAGAAATTCGAAAAGAAATAATAAAAGAGCAAGGAGGAAACCTAATCATATGGGATTAGCCTCCTTGTTACAACTCAGGAAATACACGATATAAACTATCCATGGATTAAAGTGCTTGTATGATTTATAAACAATTAACCACCAAGAAATCGATAACAAATATAGAAAAAGATGCCATCTTTTTCAAAATTAATTTTCGAAAAACAATCACATGAAATTTCAAAACTCGGTTCTTTTCCTCATCGCTACGGGCTCTGATGCCAATTGTAGGAATCTAATCAGAAACGCGGAAGCGTATCGAACCACGCGATGTAGGAAAAGATTAAACCGTTCATCGTTTTGATTACCTGGATATTGAAGAGTGATCTGAAAGATTCTTCGTGAACAATTCTTGTCTACGAACAGTCCTCGCTCTGTGATTGATCTTCCAGACTATCTCTCGAGGGGGATGAGGTGGTTGTGTGGGCAACCGTTCAGATGATGAACGTCTGCCTCTAGGTTTTTGTTTCTAATGAGAGCCTCCTGACTATTTGTGCGGCCGTCTATTTTCAAGCAGGTTAAAGTGGATTTATATAATGCTTCACCCAAGACCTAACCCTAATCCACATGGGCCTTAGAGTTCTTGGGCTTAAGTGACTAAAGAGCACATTAACCCAACACACTTCCCATCATCGTTGCACTCCTTCCTCCTATCATCCCCAACACAACAATCTCAAAGCTGTACAAATCCAGCTTTGACGTTATTGGCAGGTTAAAGACCCATTCAGGTGCCATATATCCTCGTGTTACTCTTATTGTTGACAAGCTTTGAGCTTTTTGGTCATTTCGATTTAGAAGCTTGGATAAGCAAAAATCAGCAACCTTGGGTTGGTAATTTGAATCTAGAATAATATTCTGGGGCTTTATATCACAATGAAGTATCCACTCCTAGCATTCTTTCTTGTAAGGAAGCCAGAACCCTTGCAGTATCCACTCCAAGCATTCTTCGTGTAAGTATGCCAGAACCCTTGCAGTATCCACTCCAAGCATTCTTCGTGTAAGTATGCCAGAACCCTTGCAGTATCCACTCCAAGCATTCTTAGCTTACCAATTATACTCAATTCAGCTGAAAATTGCCTTTCATCTCGTTTGTCTCCTACATTGTCATTATTGAGCTTCTTTTTTGCTGTGATGCGTTGATCAGGCAAAACTCCTTTGTACCCTATTACACCTGCTCCTCTTCCAATTTCTTCTTTGTACCCTTTATTTGCTTGGTTGAGCTCAGAGTAAGTATATTTTCTTAACCCAAATGGTGACATAATATTGTACCCTTGTTGTTTACATCAGGCTTTTGTTTGGTTCTCATCAAAGAAAACCAAGTTAAAAAAATGAAGAGGACTTCAAACACCTCAATTGCAACAGAAAACCAAAGAAAGTGGTAGAATTCAAACTCAATTTAATGTTCCTCTGTCTCCATTAATTCACCACCAGCCTAGAACCATGCAGAGCCACTACGGGATTTAATATTGTGAAAACTGTCAAACAAATGGAGAAATGGAAAGCATGAGTTGTCAAACCAAAGGAGTAGTAGAAGCATGAGGTATCATATAGAAGCCTAAGGTGTCAAATGGATAAAGAAACAAAGCAACATGTTGAAGAGGAGTAAAAAATGACGGCTACATACAAAGAGAGTAGAAGGATACTACTAATGAGTTGTCATGAAGAAAAAGTCAACAATTGCAACTTATGAAAACAAACTCAATTTTCATATGAAGCTATGAAGACGCTAGCATAAATAAAATAATAACAAAAGTAAGATGGTTACTAATCCTATATATAGATTACAATGTAACAATAGGAGCATTGTATTATATCAGAAAAAGAGAGATAGAGAACAGAGATAAGTGCCGAAGCACTTTGAGAGAGAAGTGAGAAAATTATTTTGAGAACTGTGTGTGTGTAAAAAAAACATAGGAGTGTGAGAAATCAACAAAGGTGTATTGTATTTAAATGTATAATAGAAGTATTGTTTTCCATCTTCTTATATCTTCAATTTTCCAACAAGTGGTATTAGAGCTACGGTCAATAAAGATGGCGGAGATGGTGCAACCACAAAATCTAAAATTGTCAAAAGGCAATTGTGGAAATTGGAGCATTCAAATGAAGACATTATTAGGTTCCCAAGATATATGGGACCTTGTTGAGAATAGATACATAGAGCCCACTAATGCAGCTGCTGCAGCAAGTTTATCAGATGCTCAGAGAAAGACGCTTAAGGAGTCTTGGAAGAAAGGGCAAGAAGAATCTATTCTTGATTTTTCAAGGTGTTGATGAATCAACCTTTGAGAAAATATCAGATGCAAAAACTTCCAAAAATGCATGGGAGATTTTACAAAAATCTTGTGAAGGAGTAGACAAAGCCAAAAGGGTACGATTGCAATCACTCAGAGCTGAATTTGAGAATTTGAAAATGCAGAATACGGAGCTGATTACATATTATGTCTCACGAGTGCAAAAGGTGGCTAAAGAAATTGAGAGACTTTAGATCATGTAAGAGTAATAGAGAAGATTCTACGATCATTAACAAGAAAGTTTGATTACATTGTCATTGCCATTAAAGAAGCCAAAGACTTGTCAGTTATGTATATTGATGAACTTGTGGGTTCTCTTCAAGCTCACGAGCAAAGAATGAATCTAAATGAAGGCTCAAGCAATTTGGAGCAAGCTTTGCAGACCAAATTATCTTTAAATAAAAATCAAGCCAATAGCAGTTATGTACGTGGCAGAGGAAATCGTGGTGGATATAGAGGTGGAAATAACACTCGAGGTGGCTTCAATGCTTGAGGTGGTTGTGATGGACGCTGGTGGTTGTGGTGGACGTAGTGGATATGGCCGATCAGATGGAAGATTTGAAACTTATACATCGGAATATGAACGTGGTCAAGGGTCATATAATCGAGGTCATGGTCAAAACCGAGGTAGAGGATTCTTAACCAGAGGAGGAGGAAGATATCAACAAAGAAGTGATAAATCCTAATTTCAATGTTATAATTGTAATCAATTTGGTCATCTCAGTTATGAGTGCAGAGATGCTACTATAAAGTTAAGGGGAGAAGTCATTATACAGCACATTGATTTCTATCATGTATTGTTATACTTTGCCAATGCAGCAAGCTGGTTGATTCGCTAATGGATTTACCAGGCTTCATACGAAGAAGATCATACTCAGTCATAAGAGTATTAACTCTATTTTGCTTGACTCCAGTTGTTCCCTCATGAGCTATTTCCAGTGCATCCCACATAGCTTTAGCAGAAGTTAAATTGCAGACGCGGAAATACTCTTGTTGACTAAGAGCACTTTGCAGCAAGAGAACAGCTTTATTGTTGAGTGTGACATTCCTTCGTTCATTATCATCATAGTCTTCTTCTGGCTTTTCTTCTTTGCGACCATTTGTAAGAACAGTTGGTCTGTAATCTCCTCTTTCGAACACTCTCCAGAAGCCATACTCTGTAGCCATTACAAAGACTTTGAATTTAGCTTTCCAGAAGGAGTAATGTTCTCCATTGAAACCCAGTGGTCAGTTGATCGAAGCCCCATCAGGTAGAATACCTTCCATAATGACTTCTCGAGATGTTAATCTCTTTAGAGAAGATCTTGCTCTAATACCAAATGAAAGTGGAGCTAAATCACCAAAAGGAAGGGTGAATTGGGGATTTTAAAAACTTTTCGATTTGCTCTGTTTTTGAACACTAAAATAGAGATAAACAGAGTATAGGGAAGAAGAGCAAGACACACAAAATTTATATACTGGTTCGGTCCAACCTCTTGACCTACGTCCAGTTCCCAGACTCTCTGAGATTTTCACCATCTCAATTGATTACACGCTCTATACTTAAGAGTAATTCTCTCACTAGAACTTACTCCCCTTACAAGTTGCAATCAATAAACCCAATCACCAAGTCCCATGACTTGTCATTCTTTACAATAAATGATTTACAATCAATGAACTCTCTCTAAGAGTGGATAAGAATAAACACTAAAGCTCAATGTATCAAAAGATACTTTACAAGTGAAAACTGAAAGTGTAGTTGGAAAACTTTAATGCAATTCGTTTTCAGCAGATGTGTTGGTTGAGAAGAATTAAATGCAGCTCTATTTATATCAAAAGAGCATTAAATGACTGTTATAATCTTCAATATAACTGTTGCCTTCATTAGACAAGGATTAGGTTAAGCTTTTGTCCTCTTCTCTCTCTACTCTTGACTTAATCCAGTTGCACAGAAGTTTAGGGTTGACTTCTTGAATATTAATCCGTTGGAATAGCAGCTACTAGATGTGGAAAGCAGACTTTAATCCTTTGTTAACGTGTGCAGAAGGATTGTCCAAAAGTATGCAAGCTTTCTGGGTTTTGAATTTAATGTGCTGACTTCACTTTTTGCTTTTGCTTTTAACATTCAATTAACATCCTCTAAATCATCTGAAACTCACTAACAAAGTGGTTAAACATAGCTAGGAATATTAATGAATGATGATAAGAAGTATTAAGATCAAACAAGAAGGTTTCACAAATTCGTTAGATTTGAAATTCAAACTCTGCAACGCAAACTCGAGTTTATTCTTCTGAACTCGAGTTTTCCACTGTGCACTTAGGGATGATCATGGACCAGACCAGACCGGGTCTGGCCCCTGCCCGAGGTCTGGTCCAGGTATATCCTCGGGCTGGACCAGACTGGTCCAGGTGGACTGCCTGGACCAGTCCGAGACAATTCAATAATTGGGCAGGCTCCAAAGTTCAGAGTTCAGATGGGGATAAAGGCGAAACTCTAAGATTGGAGAGTTACAGACTTACATTAACCAAGGATATACAGCCATTGAAATTCCTTGCAGAATCCAAAAGCCATGCTCAAGAATAAAACTACAATCCTCAGCATAAGAGAAATGCAGAAAAAAATTCCAGATCTAGTGAGGATGAGTAATCTGAAGTAGTGGATCATCTCTGGTTTATCACCCGGCTTTCTTCCTCCTTGGCACGGCGTCCAGATCTGGTGTACAAACCAGTACCTCCGTCAAGTCTGTAACGACGTCCTCCACCGCCGACAAACCAGCTGTCTGCAACTGTCTCAAGAGCGCCGCTAGCCAGCACAGCGAAACACCTTCCTTCGTCGGGCAGCCGTAGCAGCAACACAGATACAGCAGGAAGAAGATGTTGTAGATGATAATTCCAAACAAGAAAAAGGGAACATCAGACTATGGTCAAAAGGTAGTGATGATGGAGACTGGAGAGAGACAAGGAGCCTTGACAAAAAAAAGAGAGAGAGACAAGGAGCCAACAATTCAACAAAGGCATCTGCAACCCCACCCCAATAATCACGCATGAATAAAAAAAAAAAAAAGAGGGGGACCGTGTGTCGGATGGATGATAACTGGAGTTAAAAAAAAAAAAAAGTCGGGCCAGACTGGACCAGACCAAGTGGTTTGATACCCTGGCCCGAGGTCTGGTCCAGTCTGAGCAAACCAGACCAAAAACCAGACCAGACCGGGTCAGGTTAGCCAGATCGGTGGACAGTTTGATCATCCCTATGTGCACTTATAGCAAAACTCGAATTTCCTCCTTTTAGGGAGGAATGTCGCGATTTGAGCTTTGGACCACATTTTTGAACAGGAACTCAAAACTCTAGTTTCCGTTTCCAAACTCGAGTTTTGGACTTTTAATATGAAATATGAATTTTAGTCCAAAACATCAAAAATTGAGTTTTCATCTAAAACTGGATGTTTCTAATCATTGAAAACTAGCAAGCTCTCAGCTTGGACAAAACTAGAGTTTCCAAAATGAAACTTGAATTTTCATTTAAGTATGAAAACTTTGAGAAATTTATGCCAAGTTGAAACTGGAGTTTTCCTTGAAAACTGGCGGTTTCAAAAACTGAGTAAAACTTGAAAACTTTCTGCCAAGTGGAAACTCGAGTTTCCAAACCAAAACTCGAGTTTTCACAAAACTTAAGAAAACTTAGAAAACTCATGGTAAACTGAAAACTAGAGTTTCCTTATCAAAACTGCAGTTTTCATAAATTCAAAATGTTGGAGACTCTCTGTATGACCAAAACTCGAGTTTCCAAATGAAAACTGGAGTTTTGTCTTTTCCAAAAAATATTGAGAAGTCTTTGTATAGTGAAAACTGGAGTTTTCTCTGAAAACTAGTAGTTTTGCATAGTTCATTAAAATTGAGCTACTCTTTGTATGATCAAAACTCGAGTTTTAATAAATTCAAAACTTGAGTCTTCCTTCAACTTACCAAAGAAAAACTTCACATTTCGTTTATAATTGTCAATTATCATCAAAACACATAAAGAATTAAAAGAAACAACACGCAAGGAGATTATCTCTAAAACACAATTTCAGTAGTTTTTTTTAAACAACTTTTGCTATTTAAATCCTTTGACTCCAAAAATTGTTTTTCACCATATTTTCAATTTATTTTCGATATAAACTCAATAAAAACTTCAGATCTTCAACCTAACCCATGAAAAGCCATTTGCATGTGCTATATTACTCATCTTTCATGACATGCAAAAGAAGATAAGACACTATGGCTAGTGTTCATATTCTTACCTTAATCTTCTTGTGATTTTTTCCTGTTTTCTTCTTTGATCTTCTTAGCTGATCCTTCAAGTTGAGTGGTGAGGGAATGTTGACCGTGAGAAGTTGAGATTGGTTGAAGTGATATTGGTGTTTGGAGGAGAGGAGGAACCGTGAGGTTTACAGGAAGGGATGAAAGAATTGTTGAGGTGTTGAATGAGAGGAAGAGCCGTGAGGATTGAGAGGGAGGAAGTGTATATGACATGAATTGTGAAGTGTGTGTGTAGCCGTGAATTGAGGGGGAGAGAATAACCAAAATGATTATTGGAAGGAATTGTATGTGTACAGTGGAAATGAAAGGGAGAAGGGGTGAGTGGTTTGTGATGATGAGGTGTTATTGTGCATGATTGCCAAGTGGCTTGAGGAGGGATGTGTTATTGACAAGTGTTGCACATGCATGAGGACACGTGACATGTGTATGTGTGCCCATGTGTGTTTGTAACTTTGTGTGTCTCTTCTTGCTCTCCTTCTTCATATTTGGGCCGAAATCCATGGCCCAAACAAGGGTCCAATTCTGCTTTCCCATTCTCTTTGATTTGGGCCGAGATATATAGCCCAATAAGAGCCCAACCTGTTTCCTTCATTCTTCCTTGATTTTGGGCAGAAAATGGTATAAACAAGGGTCCAATCTGCCTTTCTTTCCTCTTGTTTTTGGGCTGAACTCCTTAGCCCAATTAAGAGCCCAAATTACCCTACTCATTCTTCTTGTAATTGGGCCAAATTGTGGCCTTGTTTGAGGAGTCTTAATTGCTGCTTTTCATGGTCCATTGGTCCACATTTATCTAAATGACAAATATTCACTAAACTTGCAATATCTCAATAGATATTCAATATTAGCATTTTATTAAATATTTCATAATGTATAGGATTTTTTTAATGAAACAAAAGTCGGGATATTATAGTTTCAAATACTTCCTCCGATTCTTATTATAAGGCATTGACTATCAATTGTCACAAATCAATAAAAATAGCTAAAGTTATTAACTTTGGCAAAAAATTTAAGTAATTTTCAATATTACCCCCCACTTATTACTAAACTCTAATATTATAGTAATTATTACTCTCACTCACTACCTTTATCAATTACGAGCATACATGAAAAAAAAAATATTTGACGCTTTTTAGAAACAAGCAAGTACCTATAAAAAGGATTATATATATTTGTTAGTTTGTGTCTTATAATAAGAACATAAAGTAGCTATATGTCCAAGGTCAAAATAAATAGCTACTTCCTCTGATCCTTATTATAAGGCACCAATTAGTAAGTTTATTTGAACATTTTTATAAGGTATTTGCTTATTTCCAAGAAGTATTAATTATTTTTCTAAAAGTAGTGAGTGAGAATAATAATTAATATTTTTTATGATCTTATATTTACTCTATTTTTCTCTTATCATTATAAATGAGGGCTTATTTGGAACAACCGGTCGCATTCATTGTGACATCGACATGCACAATTGTCAAATCGGAGAGAGCGTGATGAAAACATAGACTAGAGATGGTAGATCTCTGAGCATGGTATCTACTGCTCTTTCTGCTTCGAGCAAAAAAAAAACTCTTTCTGCAGATCTTTTCGCCAGTCAAAATAAATGTTTGCGACTTAAACATACATACATAATTTCAATGAATTTGAAAAATGATGCCCCAATAGGATAAAATTTATAATAAAAATTATATTATAATTTTTGTCCTATATTTAAAATCAGAGTTAGCATAATCTTTAAAGGGTTGATATTTAAAAGTGTTAAGGTAGAAAATGCACATGTGATTTATCTTGAAGAGTGTCCAACAATAAGTACTTTTTTTATATGCAAAAATACATATGTGGCTATAAATTATGTGTAAAAATACGGTTTGACCATTAAGTTTGACTTTTTTTGCTAACTGGACGATAATGTGGCTTTCAAATGTGCAAAAATACATATCTAATTTGGCAAAAATAGCGTCCAATACCACCTTTTTTTTTTCCCCTTAGTTTAATAGTTTTATTTCAATTAAAGGAAAATTATTATTTCTTTAAGTATAATTCCTGGAAGGCCCAATTTTTTATTTCCATATTTTATTAATTTTTTAACATCCTTATTAAATTTTCTAATTAATAATTAATAAATGAGTATTTATGCATTTGAAATTTGATATTATAAATACTATATTTAATTAAAAGTGATTTTAATTTTTTGATCTAACAAATTGAACCAGAAATTATTTAAATAATTTTTTAATCAAAACTGAATAATATTATTTAATTTTTATTGCATTAAGAAATATGCAATATAAACCTTTGCGCTTTTAAATGATGATGAATCAAAGTAAAACAAGGAATGTTAGAGACTTATAATTATAAAGTTGATTTTTTCAAAGTAAATAAATTATATTTTTCTTATAGAATAAATGAATTATTTATTTAACTATTTATTTTTCAAAAAATTAAAATTATTTTTAAATAAATATATCAAATTTCAAATATATAAATACTTATTTATCAATTATTAATGAACATGGTACGATGTTTTAATGAGTGTTTAATACTCAGTGATCACTCACAATTAAAGATAGCGGGCTTCATTAGCCATGCAATGGTCTATAAAATTCTTAATCGCTATAAAAATAGCTAAAACGATTATCAAATTATTATGCCACTTTTTTTTTTTTGTATTCGTATTTCGTTGCTTTCTTAATTTAATTTAATTCTGTCAGTTGTATGAAAAACTATTATTATGCTGAGCCAACTTTATTATTCCTATTTCTTGCCTTCACAGTTTAATTTAATTCTGTCGGTGTATAAAAAATTATTACCTAAATGAGGACAAAGTGACTCTTTAAAATTTGTCTGGCTCTGATGCTTCTATATTTATTTATCAGACACATATAAATGTTAAAGAGTTATTTTGTCCTCCTTTAGCTAATAATTTTTTATTCCTTGACAGAATTAAATTAAACTGACCTAGTGCCTTGTAGCGTCTTGGTATTAGTGCCAGCTCTAAAAGCTTGGCCACCCCTTGTATTGGGCTTGAGCCCCCCCCCCTCCCAAAACTTGGAGTATAACCAAAAAAAAAAAAAAAGAATTAAATTAAACTGTGAAGGCAAGAAATAGGAATCATAAAGTTGAGTCAGATCTGAAAATATTGTTGGTCTATTACTAAAGTATTAGATAATAATAATTGTTGGATCAATATAAAAATGTAGGAGTCGTTTGGTCTACTGAGGACTCCCATGCGTTGCCCTCCTATATATAAAATAGGGCCGTTTTGATCCAAAACAATGAGCAAGTTTTTTTTTAAAAAAAAAAAAAAATATGGCACTGAATAGTACTAAAAGGATACTTCAGGATACTTACTGACTTAATGATTTTGAAAACTTATTTTAGGATCTTTAAAGAAATATTTCAGGGTACTGACGGGTATTAAAAATATATTTGAGCATACGGACTCGTGTTGAAAAATATCTCATCATCTTAAAAAATTATTTTAAGATCTTGACAAATATTTCAGTGTACTACTAGTACTAAAAAGATATTTCAGTATACATCTCGTGCTGAAAAAAACTCAATGATTTTGAAAAATTATTTTAAGATTTTGAAAAAAATTATTTACGGATACTAAAATACTAAAAGTATACTTCAAAAAATAACACAGTTTCCCGCAATTACACATCCCCACGTACATGTTAAATGAAGTTTTCAGGGTAAGTCTTTTAACCTTGGATCATATCATATCATAATTTACAACACCACCAATAATTCATATTCCTGTATGTATGTGTATGTATATATTATTTACATGGATATACTGACTTCAATTTTTTAGCCTAAACTTCCGAGGAAGCTGAATGAGTTGTTACTCTTCTAGATTTAGATGTAAGATTTTTTTAAAAAAAATGTTTAAGTTAGCGTTTAAGAAGCGCGTTCACGCAACTTGAAAGAAAACTCATCTTGCATATTTACCTCGTATATCATAAATCATGTTGAAAAAATAGTTTTTGTTGCTAACCCATACACATATTATCCCTCTAATTAGACATGTACTGTCCAAAGACCGTTATAATGTTATTTTTTTAAAAACTAAATTTTTTTAAATAAATATAATATCTTAATTATTAATTTGTAAAATTATTTTTTATTTAAAAATCATCATTTTTAGAAAAAACTTAAATATAGACTGTCATAAATCAAATCTGAAGTCGTAATTAGCTCTTCAGGCAAAACGAAATGAAACTTGAGCCCTGTTTTGTTCTGGGAATAGGACTGATTGGACTTGACTAGGTGTCAAGCCTAGAGAGCCTACGTACCCTTTGAAGGGATCAAAGTCCACGTAGTTCGAAGTATACTTGGAGGCATTTAGCCAGGGGGATGATGTGTGTGCTCTGTGTGACAGAATGTAAAGTGAGCATAAGTTAGAACGTGTGCACCTGGTTGGTCGACCTCTGTATTTATAGAGGTTTCTGAGGCGGATATCCCCGCCCAACATGATATCCGGGGTGAGAAATATTCAGGGCCAGCAATATCCGAGGCGAGTATCTCGGGATTCCGATATAGATAGATTGCGTCTTGTTGAGATACCGGATCCTCCCTCGTGATCAGCGAATCATATGTCACAATCCCGTTGGGCCTCTCAGTGGAATTGGGCCTTTGGGCCGGTCCGTAACAATTTCCCCCCAGCTTGGTTGTTCAAGCTTCTGGACAGCCGAGGTGTTTAATGCCCTCGGCCTCAATTGTGATCCGGGGCCTCTACCGGACCGGCTGGTAACTGCCACGGCTTGTAAAGGTAGCTTCGGATCCGAGGTCTTGTTTCTCCTGATACTAAAGGATCAAACTCCCGACGTTGTTCTGAAGCATCGCGCCTTACTTTTGCTTTAACTGGCCAAGGTGGTTACATGATCCATACCGGCCCGAGATGCCTCCCGGTGATCTCGGATCTGCATTTCTTGCCCCTTGGCATTCGGCCTGTCGCTCGGGATTCCTTCCGTATGCGCTATCATTGTAGTCTTACACCTGGCACGCCCTGATTGGGGGTAGCCTGCAATCGTCGCGCCTATCAGTGTCCCGATTTTCCCGCACATTTAATGCTCCCACGTCATGTCGTGCATATCCTGTCGTGTCTAGGTTCAAAGTCCTATTTGCCCCCGACGCTACATTGTCCTGCGATAACTGTTTAAGTAAGTTTTTCTCTTCACTTTTTTCCGCTACTCTCATTTCATCAGTTTTTCTCTGAGTTCGTAGGATCGCTTCCTCTGTCGAAACTTTGCTGTCCTTCATTTCCAGAACTCAGGCTTCCCTCATCTTACTTACACAAGTATTCCACTTGCTTTCCTTTTCATCTTTACGGTATAACTTTGCATTTTACCGTTCATATATCTTTTGGTCTGTCATCTGCGCTCCTACTCTTCCCCTTTTCTGGGTTACTTGGTGAGCTTTCTGGGTTTTCCTCGTTTTGACTTATCCTAAATACATCCCTATATTTGCCTTTCTTTCAACATAAGATCTTTAGTTTATGGGTTCTTAGTTTCTCCCGTATGGATAGAACTAGAAACTTTCCTAGACCCAGAGCAATACTGTCACCTGAAGAAGAGGCATTTCTTCGTACCCGCTTCCCACGAGCTTCCTACTGGGTTCTTGGAACTGAACTTCCAGAAGCGGAGAGGTTAGCCCCTTCACACCGAGGCGGGGTCGATCATCTGAGACAAGTCAGGCCTCGTCTTGCAACCGCTAGAGCCTTGATTCCATCTCCTGTCCATCCCTCGGCAAGCGCTATTCCTTTCGCACTGCCAGTCAGGGCCGGGGTCAGTTCCGCCTCCGGTTCCAGGTCTCCGGCCTTATTGGCTCAACCACTCAACTTCTACGAGGGTCCTCCTTTTGCACGCTTGGATCCTTTCCCCGAAGGGTATCTCGGCCCCTACTGGGATTGTCTTGCTGAGAGCTCCTCTCTCATAGCGCATGGTGGAGATGCCAGGGCTTATTCCATACTTGATTCCTGCCGACATCGGCCTTCTCCGGTTCTTCCTTCTAGTGCCCCCATTCGTCCGAGTCCATTGTCATTTTCACCTGCAACTATTGTTGTGCCAGGTATTCCCTCACTTTACTAATATTGATTTTATTTACTTTGCCTATAGGTTTATGGCTCCCAAATCTCAGCCTTCCAACCAACGATCTAAGGCCGAGGGTTCGGACTCTTCTAGTCCGCCCAAAACTTTATGTCGGCAATACGACTGGGTGTCTCATGAGGTGTTGAAGACCCGGTCGCTGATGTCGGATACCGATATTGCCCGTTTAAAGATTCCGGCCATGAACGGGTGTGTCATCAGCCGCCTAGAGGCCGACAAGCCCATTTGTTCAACACGGGAAGTAGGTCGTCCAAACTTCTTTTTCTTCTACCAGGATTGTTTGACTCGAGTTGGCGTTAAATTCCCTTTCACCCCATTCCAAATGCAGGCTCTATTACACCTGAGACTTGCCCCGTCCCAGCTTCATCATAACGGGTGGGCTTATTTTGTTGCGTTCAAGCAATTATGTCATTCTTTCTCCGTCCCGGTTCCATGTTCTACCAACCTTTTCTTTTACTACTTCGGCCCCTTCACACCCGGCTCGCCAAAGGAGGGTGACAAGCTAAAGGGGTTGGTATCCCTCCGCTGTAACCCGGACCGAAAACTCATGAAGCTGTTCTCTGACTCCTTCAAGCAATTCAAAGGCGCCTTTTTCAAGGTTGCGGCCGTGCCCGAACAACAGCCCTGGTTCCTGAATGGACCTGAGGCTGCCAATGTGGAGTGGCGCTTCCCTTTGTATTGGATAGAGAACCATCACAAGGCTTCTCCTTCATCCTTTCAAATTCCGCGTAATGACCTTTGGCTGGAGTCAGCTATTTCTGTGCCTCGGCTAGATGCTTACGTGGAAAAGTATGGTGTCCAGAGCGCCATTTTCTTCATATCCGGGGAGGGTTCAAGGCCACTTCCCCCAACTTGTAGGAGTCTTTGATAATATATTGATTGCCTTATGCTTTGGTCTTGATAACTGGTTTTTATCTCTAACTTGCTTTTTTGTTTTTGTCCTTTCAGCTCAAGACATGCGGGCCCTTCCGCACTATCTGGTGAAGGTGAATCCTACCGCTTCTTCCCCGAGTCAACAAACTCGGAAACGGGGCAACCCTACGGATGCCGCCGCGCCAAAGGCCGCTGTCGTCTCGTCTGTGGCAAAGAAAGCTAAGGCCTCGGATGGCCAAGGGTTTGTCCTGAAAGTGGAGCTAAATCACCAAGAGGGGGGGTGAATTGGGGATTTTAAAAATTCTTTTCTGGACTCTCTGGTTTTGTTTGCTAAAACAGAGTGGTTAAGAGTAAGAAGGGAAGAAGAGCAAGACACAAGTAATTTATCCTGGTTCGGTCTAATCTCTTGACCTACGTCCAGTCCCTAGTTACTCTGGGATTTTCACTATCTCTCTTGACGATTACAGATTCTGCAAACGAAGGATGTTTCACAACCTTGAACACACTCCCCCTTACAAGTTGTAATCGAATAACCCAATCTCAAAGTCCCACTACTTTGAGATTCTTATAGAAAAAAGATTTACAGAAAAAGAACTCTCTTCTAGTGTGAATGTTGATAAGCACTGAAGTACAGAAATACACTTAAATGTATAAGAACAGCTCTTTGACTGATATTATCGAATAAGATTGTTGTATGTCAGTTCTGTGTTATTCCAGCTTCAAATCTTCATCTATTTGTAGTGGTTTGAAGCTTGTGAACGTTATAGATCCGTTGGGCCTTTTTCCAATTCAAAAATATAGCTGTTATGGATGTTGCTCAAAGGTTCTATCTGTTGGAATCACTCCATGTCTGAAATATAGCCGTTGGGAAGTTATTCTGCAGATTTGCTTGATTCTTGTTTTCTTTTAAGGAATTCATCCGTTGGAGATATTGCATAACGACTAAATGATTCTATATAACAGCTAGATGATTCTGCATAACGGCTCTCCACAAGTTCAGCAAGTTTCCTAAAATAACTCTTTATTTGAATCTCAATCAAATTCGAATTCTTTCTGTAATCTCATGAATAAACATGTTAGAACAGCTCGGTTATAGTTATAAATAATTCATATAACATACAGGATCAATGGGTATCTTAAATAATGAAGAATGAATCAAATTTGGCAATTCTTAGCGTAACTGCGTTTTTCTAATAAGTGTACCAAAACTCGAGTTTTGATAAACAAAACTGGAGTTTTGAACTGTTCATCCTTCATAACTTGCAGTTTTCAAACCAAAACTGGCGGTTTTCAAAGTCTGGAAATGCTGATGCTCTCGGGTTGACCAAAACTCGAGTTTTGCTTCTCAAAACTCGAGTTTTGAACTGTTCATGTGAAAACATGAATTAGGTTCAAAACATCAAAACTGGAGTTCTTGAAGCAACAATGGCGGTTTTCATATCAGAAAAGATTGAAGGCTCTCTGCCTTGGCAAAACTCGAGTTTTGGATTCCAAAACTCGAGTTTTCATATTCTATGAAAACTTGGAAAAACATGCACAGTTGAAAACTGGCGGTGATGAACTGGAGAAAATTGAGTTTTGGTTCCCAAAACTTGAGTTTTGAACTTTCTTCCAGAATAAGAGAAGTTCAAAACTGGCAGTGTTGAATGAAAACTGGAGTTTTCGAGTGTTTAAAGACTTTTGAGATTTGGTAATCTCTCTACCAAGCCAAAACTCGAGTTTTGGATCCCAAAACTCGAGTTTTGGATCCCAAAACTCGAGTTTTGAACTATTCTCAAAATAGACATAGTTCAAAACCTGTGAATGCCTTTGGCTACAGATCAAAACTCGAGTTTTGGATCCCAAAACTCGAGTTTTCCTCTGACAGTTAAGGAAAACTGATTTTTTGCAAGATAGAACTTATCCAATTGATTTTCAAGGCTTTCCAATTGTTTAATCATCATCAAAACACATTGGGAACTAACATGTCCCTTCCGTCTTCTCCGAGCCTTCTCAAGGAGTTGTTTCCCAAGCCTCAAAGGGGAAACAGGTCGTCGTGTCCGTGGAGGAACCTGTGCCTGTGGACATCCCAAATACTCCATCGGCTTCCGTGCTCCCGCCGCCTCCACCTCCTCCACCTCCCCCGTCGTCTGGACCTTCTTCAGTCCTCCCTCCGGGCTTCCTCTAGGAGAAAGGGGTGGCCCCTGAGGTAGACGTTGCATTCCTTCCTCCTCGGCACTTCATGGAGAACCGGCCCCTGTCTCCGCCAAGCATGGATGAGATGCATGCGGTCCAACGGCACTTATGCAGGTCCGTTGGGTTCCTTCAGGCCCTTGTACTCGTGAAGGAGAAGTAGGTCTTAGCTAACGCGGATAATAGAAGACTGAGGGCGTCACAAGAGGAGATGAAGGAGGCTCTGGCTGTGGCAGAGGCGAAGGCAGCAACCCTGGAGGGAGAGAGGGATGCGGCTAGGGCCGAGCAAGATGCTACCAAAGCCGTCGCTGTGAAGACAGAGCAGGAGCTTTAGCTTTCGCTGGAAGGGGCGGAGAAGTTGGCTACTGAGTGCGCTCGGGCCCAAAAGGCATTGGGCGAGAGTCTGGATGCAATGAAGACTCTTCAGAAGCAACGGGCTTCTCTGTCTTCCGACCTTGAGTCCTCCAAGGTGGCTCTCTCCGCTGAACAGGAGGCACACCAAGTGACAACCGAGGCGTTGATGCAGACCACCAAGGACTGCTTTGAGGAGGCTCTGGCCCAACTCCGCTTTCTAAACCCCGATGTGGAGCTAAACGTGGACGAGTACGATTTCCATGCCTTTGTGGAGGACGGAGCCCTAATTCCGTACCAATCCCCTCCAGCCGAAAGGTCCCAAACTGATGCGGAGGAGTTGGTGGAGGAGGATGAGGCCGAGAAAGGGGGTCCAGAGGCCGAGCCGTCTAGTTAATCCCTTGCTCTTGTACTTTGTTTGTTCGGGCGTCTGTGCCCTTTTATTTTGAACATTTCCGGCGTCTGTGCCTTTCTGTAAATATGGACAATGAATGATTTATTTTTACCATCCTTTTGCCAAGTTCTATAAATTCCAAACTTAGTTTAGAAATTCATTGACTGTAGTAGGTACAAGTCTTTTTACTCGACCAACACTTTCACGTGGGAGAATGGGGCAGGGTTTTATGTTTTAACCTCTAGGGGTGTTAACTTTAACCGTACTACCTCGTTGCGGCTTGACTAGTCGGAAAAGTTAATCGTAACCGAAATAAGGGCGAGGCTATCACATGTTCAACCGAGGTTTCACTTACCTCAAATCAAACATTTTGACCTGATCAGGGTTGGAATGACAGTCCGCTTACTTAGATCGGGCGAGCGTTGACGGGTCAATTTTGCGAAGGCCACGTATGGCGGTTTCGCCGAGCTCTAACCAATGCACGTCGGAGTACAACGGCTGGTTTCATACATCTAGATGTTTTTTGTCAGTGACCGGGTGTAACGACCTCGGAGTCAGTTTTTGGACTAGGCTTCATGGCCTCGGTGTCGAGTATTTGACCGGGCTTAATGGCCTCGGTTTCACGCTTAAGCAGGTATTTGGGCACATTGATGAATTTCTTTGGTAGGATCCTTCATTAATAAAAACAGCTCAAAAGAGCTTTACAAATGGTCATAAGTTATTCAAAGGAAAAATAAAGGACAACTTAAACTTAAAAAACTTAAAGAAGTAACCAAATAATAGCGATAGCGTTGGTGTCTGCTGGGCCGAGCCGAAATCTAGCTGTAATAGATCTTTAGTTTGTCGGCATTCCATGTTCTCTTAACCGGCTTCCTTGCCAGGGTTTCGAGAACATATGCTCCTCCGTCGAGTCTTTCTTTGATCCGATAGGAACCTTTCCAATTTGTCGCTAGCTTTCCGTCCCGGGCATTCTTATTGCCAATGTCGGCCCGTCGGAGTACTAGGTTCCCTCAGTTAAAGGACCGCGGCCGAACCTTCCGATTATACTTTGCCACAAGGAGTTGCTTGGCGGCTAGTTCCCAGCAATGCGCTGTGACTCGGATCTCGTCAATGAGATCCAGATCCGTCTTCAAGGCGTCGTCATTTGCCGTCTATCGTTCCTGTTTGGCTCTTATCTTTCTCCATGATGGCTGTCCAATTTCGACCGGGATCATTGCTTCACAGCCGTAGGTCAATCGGAATGGGGTTTCCTGGGTTGAAGTCTGTATACTTGTCCTATATCCCCAAAGAACGCTGTAAAGCTGTTCGGTCCAGTTGGTGTCGGCCTTTAACATGTGTTTCTTTAGTCCGTCCAGAATGACTTTGTTGGCTGACTCGGCCTGGCCATTTGCGGGTGTTCGACCGAAGAAAAATGTTGCTTAATGTCTAAATTGGACATTAAGACCTGGAATCTATGGTCCATGAACTGGGTCTCATTGTCCATGACGACTTCGGCAGGTATCTCGAATCGAGCGACTATGTTATGGCGGAAGAACCTCATTACTCTGGCCGAGGTTATCGTAGTTAATGGCTCCGCTTCAATCCACTTGGTGAAATAATCCACTGCGACAATAAGCCATTTAAATTGTCCTGGTGCCGGCTTGAATGGTCCCAAGATGTCCATGCCCCACTTGTAGAAAGGTCACGGGGCCAGCATGCCTTTAACTCGGTTGGCGGTGGCCATATGATCTTAGCGTGCTTTTGGCAACTATCACACCTCTTGGCAGCCTCCATGGCGTCCTGCTTCATGGTCGGCCAATAATAACTGGCGTGTAACGCCTTCCTTACGACAGCCTTGCCCCCCATGTGATGGCCATTGCTACCTTCGTGTATCTCGGCCAACACATACTTTGCTTCAGATTCACTTAGGCAGCGCATCATCGGGCAATGCAATCCTTTTCTGTAGAGCTGATCATCGACCATGGTGTAGATAGCGGCCTCCCTTATCAACTTTTTGGCTTCAGTGGAATCGGTTGGGATGATGCCCCTTTCTAGGTAATCTTCAATCGGCTTCCTCCAGTCGGTGGCTGCCGAGATGGTCATGACGCAGCTAGGTTCGGCCAAATTCTGCTGGATCACGGTTCTATGACTGTCTGGACCTTTGGTGCTTGCTAGCTTAGAGAGGATGTCAGCCTGGTATTCTCTTCTTTCGGGATATGGGTAACAATCACTTTATCGAACTCGGCCATGAGTTCCTTTGCCTTGTTCAAGTATTTAGCCAACAGTGGTCCCTTTGCTTGGTAGCTGCCGTCAATTTGTGCGGCAACAAGCTATGAGTCGGTGAAAACCTTGACTTGCTGCGCCCTATTATCTTTTGCTTGGAACAGCCCGGCCAAAAAGGCCTCATATTCTGCTTGGTTGTTTGAGGTTGGAAACTTCAACTGGAGAGAATGCTCGGTTGCGACCCCTGTGGGCTTTTGACGATGACTCCTGCACCGCTGCCCTTTGCATTAGAAGATCCGTCAACGTACACCTTCCAGACTTCGTCATTTGTTACTGTCGGGGTCAATTCTCTAATGAAGTCTGCCAGCGCCTGTGACTTGATTGCGTGCCGGGCTTCAAACATGATATCAAACTCGGACAATTCAATAGCCCAGTTGGTCATTCATCCAGCCAAGTCGAGCTTGTGCAATATCTAATGGATCGGCTGGCTTGTTCGGACTACGATCCGGTGCCCTTGAAAGTATGGCCGGAGCCGTCTTGCTGTCGTCAATAAGGCGAAAGCCACCTTCTCTAGCTTCTGGTAACGAAGTTCGGAGTTTTGTAGCGCCTTACTCACAAAGTATATGGGTGCTTGGCCGGCCTCGGTTTCTCTTACCAAGGCGGCACTTACCGCCTCGTCTCCGATTGACAAGTACAAGAATAAGGTCTCCCCTTGCTCCGGCTTTGTGAGCACCGAAGGGGTTGCCAAACACCGTTTAATTTCTTCAAAAATGCTGCTTCACAGTCCGAATTCCAGCCTCCCTACGTTTCCTTCTTCAATAATTTAAAGAACGATAACGCCTTCTCTACCGATCTGGGTAAGAATCTTGCCAGGGCGGCCAGGCGACCCATTAACTGTTGGACCTCCTTCTTCGTCCTCGGAGCTTTCATGTCTAGGACAGCCTTATATTTGTCCGGGTTAGCCTCAATTCCTCGATTCGTCAACATAAAACCCAGGAATTTCCCGGCAGGAACTCCAAAGGCACATTTGGCCGGATTCAACCTGATTCGATGTCTTCTTAGTTTTTCAAACGTCTATTCCAGGTCCCGGATATGATCCTCTGGTAGCTTCGACTTCACGATCATGTCATCAATATAAACTTCTATATTACGGTCAATCTGGTCTTCAAAAACCCAGTTCATCATGCGTTGATAGGTGGCTCCGGCATTCTTCAACCCAAAAGGCATGATATTGTAGCAATAGTTCGTCTTATCGGTCATAAAGGCGGTCTTCTCCTGGTCGTCCGAGTTCATGGCAATCTGATTGTACCCGGAGTAGGCGTCCATGAAAGAAACAGCTGGTACCCGGCCGAGTTGTCGACGAGCTGGTCAATGTTGGGCATCAGGTAAGAGTCTTTCGGGCATGGCTTATTCAGATTAGTGTAATCAGTGCACACCCTTCATTTGCTGCTTGGTTTAAGCACCATCACCACGTTGGAGAGCCACGTCGTATATTGTACTTTACTAATGAATCCGGCCACCAAGAGCTCTTCTACGTGACTGTCAAGGGCTTTCTATCTATCGGCTGCAACAGTCCTCTTTTTCTGTGCCACTGGCTTCGACCCCAGCCATATGCCAAGTTTGTGGCAATAAAAGTACGGGTCGATCCCGGGTATTTCGGCCGACGTCCAAGTGAAGTCATCCTGATTTTGTCTTAAAAACTTGACCATTTGTGCTTTCAAGTCCTCATTCATATCTCCGTCGATTTTAGTTGTCTTGGAGGGATCCGTCCCCAGGGTCAATTCCTCAAGCTCTCCTTCAGGCTCCGGGCGTGGATTTTCTGGCTCTCGAATATCTAGTTCCACCATATTAACCAGCCGTCGGGGCTGCCTATCATTGTTGACCTCGGTCATAACTTCATTGCATCCAAGCCGAGGTGGGGATGAGGGTCCTCCCTCCTCGACCCGGAGGGCCTCAAAATAACATTACCGCGACTCTTTCTGGTCTCCGGACACTTCGACCACCTGATTTTTATCGTTGATCATCTTCAGCTTCTGATGCTTGATGGACACCAGCATGTCCCAACTGTGTATGGTCGGTCGGCCCAAAATAATATTGTAGGGAGAGCGGAAGTCGGCCACTATGAACCTTACCCGTTCTGTCTTGAATGCTTCCTTTGTTCTCAGGGTCAATCTGAGGTCGATATAGCCCTTTGGGAAAGAACGCTCTCCATTGAACCCGACCAGGGTGGTCTTGCATGGCTTCAAGTCTTCCACGTCGAGGTGCATCCTTTTATAGGTATCCCAACTTATAATGTCGGCTAAGCTCCCTGCATCCACAAAAATCTGTTTAACTCGGCAATTTACCAAGGTTCCGGTGATAACCAGCCCGTCCTGGTGGCCAGGGATAACATCCTTTAGCTCCTCGTTGGTGAAGACCAATGGGGGTGGTTTCGGCTTTGCTGGATCGTCCTTGAACTTTGGGAGGTCCCTGACCGTCAAGACCTCTCGCAGGTACTTCTTTCATTGGCTTACCATGTCTCCACCTCCACTAAAACCTCCACTGACGACGTTGAACTGGAATTCAACCTCAGGAAATTCGTCGTCAGAGCCTGACTTTCGTTTCTTATCTGGTTTTCGTGTGTCTGTGGCCGAACTCCTGATGCGGCCGCCATCATTCCGGTTGCCATTTGTTTTCCCCTGGGTTTTGATCACGTATTGACAGAGTTTCCCCTCTCTTACAAATTTTTCAATAACGTCCCGGAGGTCATAACATTCATCAGTAGTGTGTCCGGGGCAGTCGTGAAACGTACAGAATTTTGAACGATCTGTATTGGACCGTCCTCTAAGCGGCCTAGGTTTTCCAACTTTCTTCATCTCGGTCTGAGCCACCTCTTTCCACAACTGCGACCGCAAGATATTTAATGGGGTGTAGCTGTAGTACTTCGCCTTGTTATCCGATCTCTCCGGCCTGGGTCGACTGTCTCTGTTGCGCCTTCGAGACTCAGCCTTCTGCTTATTTGTCCGATCCCCTGAGTCGAGTGAGGTATTCCTCACCTTCTCGAATTCGTCTGCATTGGCGATCTCCATTTGTTCGACATCCAGGTGCTGCTTTGCCCAGATGTAGAATTCGTTCAAAGTGTATACCCGGCTCTTACATAAGTTCCTGGCCAAGCGTGATAATGGGTCTAATCCATTGACCAGGCAGTGTACATGGACTTCCTCGGATAGAGATCGTACTTGCATTGCCACGTCTCTGAAGCATTCCAAGTAATTTTGCAGCGTCTCCCCCTTTTTCTGTTTCACCTTACTCAGTGTGAACTGGGACTTCGGTTGTTTCTTGCTTGTGGCGAAGTGTAACTCAAATTTATGTCCAAGATCTTCAAAATTCCGAATGGAATTGTCAGGCAGAGAGCTCAGCCACTTATACACCGGTCCAGTCAAAGTAGCCGAGAAGAGGCGTAAAATGACCGGGCCGTCTATTGACCGAACCCACATCAGCTTTTCAAAAATCTTCAGGTGATTGCGTGGATCCTGAGTCTCGTCATACTTTGGAAGGTCAGCCAGATCGAAATTTTTTGGATAAGGAGCCATTGCCGTTGCCCTTGAGAATGGGGTCCTGCCAGATTCAGTCAGGTATTTCATCCTATATTCCTGGGGTGAACCATGTGTCCGGGGGGCTCTATTTACCTCCCGGCGTTCTCCTGAATCTCGCTCCTCCCTGCTGTCATAGCCGTTGCGGTCTTCGTCGCCACCTCGGTCCTCACTACCATCTCAGTGTTCTGAAGGTAGTGGGTGGTCTCACCCCGCACTCGTCCTCCTATTCAATCTGCCGGTGCTCCCGCATCTGGACCTCAGCTACCGGAAGAACTACTACTGTCCGTGACAACTTTTTCTTTTCCTTTACGGGAATCTTTCTGGTTTCCATGTTTGAAATAGCGCTCGAGCTTTTCCTCTATCATTCGATCGAAAGCTAGGAAGTCTTCCTGCCATTGTAGGTGATCCCGTTTTTTCTTGTTTTCAAATCGCTGGAACAGTGATTCCTACGTTCTCCGAAGAATGCGGACGTCGGCTTCTATTGCCAGAGCGTCCGAGGCCGGGGTTTCCTTTTCTGCTTCGAACAGAGGTTGATCGTTAGTGGGAGGGGAGGCCGCTGTGTCAGTAACATGACCCTCCGGGATATTTTCTTGTCGTGCTAGACACTGAACCTGCGGCTGACTTGGTCCAGCCGGAGGTTGATTTGGCAGGGGGTCTCTGTCGGTCTGCGGTGGTGGATTTCTACTGTGGCTTCTGGTGTTCGCCATTAGCGGTCACGAGGATAGAAATTTATAGATCCCCACGGTCGGCGCCAATGTTCTGTTCTAGGAACAGGACTGATTGGACTTGACTAGATGTCAAGCCTAGAGCCTACGTACTCTTTGAAGGGATCAAAGTCCACGTAGTTCAAAGTATACTTGGAGGCGTTTAGCCAGGGGGTGGTGTGTGTGCTCTGTGTGACAGAATGTAAAGTGAGCATAAGTTAGAACGTGTGCACCTGGTTAGTCGACCTATGTATTTTTAGAGGTGTCCGAGGCGGATATTCCGGCCCAGCATGATATCCGGGGTGAGAAATATCCGGGGCCAGCAATATCCGGGGCGAGTATCTCGGGATTCTGATATGGATAGATTGCGTCTTGTTGAGATACCAGATCCTCCCTTGTGATCAGCGAATCATATGTCACGATCCCGTTGGGCCTCTTAGTGGAATTGAGCCTTTGGGCCGGTCCGTAACAAGCCCGTTTAGAAATTGTTTTTAGAGA
Organism: Acacia crassicarpa; assembly: GCA_034222035.1. Classification (NCBI taxonomy): domain Eukaryota; kingdom Viridiplantae; phylum Streptophyta; class Magnoliopsida; order Fabales; family Fabaceae; genus Acacia; species Acacia crassicarpa. The sequence continues at coordinate 45,785,002 of JAWXYG010000006.1, read as the reverse complement.
ATAGTTTTTGAGTTTTATAAGGTAAAGGCTTTTCGAGAATAGATTTTATAAAAAATGATAGTGTTTAGATGTTTTTATCAGAATAACTTTTGGAATGTCAAATTTACCAAAAAAGGCATTAGCTTTTTGTATAATTGCATTTAAATGATAGTATTTTAAATATTATAAACATGATAAAAATTAGATCAAACATATATATATTAATAAATTGTATAGACAAAAATATTTTTAACATTTAAAAATGAAAGTGGAGCCAAATACCCAAGGGGGGTGAATTGGGTATTTTTTTTTAAAAAAAAAAATTTACCAAAAGCTCTGTTTTCTAACACTAAAAACAAGGTAAAACAGAGTAGGAGAAGAATAGCAAGACACAAGAAGATTTATACTGGTTCGGTCTTAACCACTGACCTACGTCCAGTTCCCAGCCTCACTGGGATTTCCACTATATCAAAGATTACACACTCTTAACTCAAAAAGTGATTCTCTCACTAGAACTCACTCCCCCTTACAAGTTGTAATCAATGATTTCCCCAATCACCAAGTCCACCGACTTGAGATTCTTACAATGAATGGTATACATAGAAATAAGCTCTCTCTAGGAGTAGATATGATAAACACTGAAGATCAAAATACAAGTCACTTCACTCTCCGAATTATCTAAACATGTTAAAACAGAGTGTAAGTGATGAGAGAGCAGAGCATCAGCATGTTGGCATGGTAAGCTTGTATCTCTGTGTTTTTATGCTTGAATCCATCTTCTATTTATAGGTAGAAATCAATATATGACCGTTGAGAGGATTCAATGACCGTTTATAGCCGTTGCCCATCTCAGACAAGGTTCTGGTTCAGCTTTGGTCTTCTTCTCTCTCTAGATTTTGCTTAATCCAGCTGGGCAAAATGTTTAGAGTTGACTTCTGTCGAATTGATCCGTTGGAATAGCAGGTGTTGGATATGGAAATCATTCTTTAATTGCTTGCAAACGTGTGCAGATGGATTAACCAGAAGTATGCAACCTTCTGGCCTCAGCATTTAATGTCCTGACATGCTTTTTGCTTTTTCTCCAAACCTTCATTAATCATTCTCTAAACAAGCTGAAACTCACTAATAAAGTGGTTAAACATAGAAAGGAATAGTAGAGAATAATTCTGGAAAGTATTAAGATCAAACAAGGATGATTCGCAAAATCGTGTAAATCAAATTTCAAACTTAACGTTGGAAACTCGAGTTTTGTTCATGAAAACTCGAGAACAAAACTCGAGTTTCAAACTGTGCATAAGTCCAAAACTTGAGTTTCAAAACTGAAACTTGAGTTTTCTACTTCCAGAGAGCAGAGTTGTGTTTTGAGCTTTTGGACCATAGTTTGAGAAATTCTCAAAACTCGAGTTTTCAAACCAAAGCTTGAGTTTTGGACTTTCAATGAAAATAGCACGTGGAAGTCCAAAACATCAAAACTTAAGTTTCAAAAGGTTGGAAGAACATGTGCTCTATGTTTGGCTAAAACTCGAGTTTCCAAAGTGAAACTCGAGTTTTCACTTAATCTGTGAAAATATTGAGAAGTTCATATCAGGCCAAAACTTGAGTTTGAAAACTGAAACTCGAGTTTTCAAATCATCGTGAAAATGCATTGCTCTCTGCCTGATCAAAACTCGAGTTTTCATTTTAGCATGAAAACTTTGCAATGCTCTCGGTTTGATTGAAACTCGAGTTTTGTAAAACAAAACTCGAGTTTTCACTTAAAGTATGAAAACTTTGTGAAAACTAGTGAACATATCAAAACTAGCGGTTTTGCTTCAAAAATGGCAGTTTTAAACTTGTGAAAACTTGGAAGCTCTCAGCCAGTGTCAAAACTCGAGGTTTGCTCCAAAACTCGAGTTTTGAACTATTTCACAAAATATGAGAAGTTCTTTGAAATGTTCAAAACTGGCAGTGTTCTTTGAAAACTGGAGGTTTTGTGACTTGGAAAATCGAAAGGCTCTCGGCCAAACCAAAACTCGAGTTTTGCTCCCAAAACTCGAGTTTTCATGGTTTTCATGAAAACTAAAAACTGACGGTTTTGCCTAAAAACTGGCAGTTTTGCTTTTATGGCTTTACAATTGTTTTAATCATCATCAAAACACATTGAGAATTAACAAAAAATATATTAGTATAATTGAATATAAAGGATAAGATTGTATTTTAACATAAATATTTTTAGCACAAAATTTTTAAGCATATAATTTTAACAAATTTTTTTTTTTGATAAATTTTTTTTACATAATTGAATATATAGTTGTAGAAAAATATTTTTAACATAATTTTAGCACACTATGGCTGAGAACACACATTCATCAAATTCAAAGGCAAAAGGTGGTACTCTCAGGCCTTAGCATTTGCATGCAGAAAGAGCAAATGGTTTTTATAAAGAAAAAAAATTAGAAAAAAAACAACAACAACAATAAAAATAGAAAGAGAAAATGGAAATCCGTTGGGCCACTCATATAGGACTGGAAATGATAAGAATTGAAGATATGTGTGCCAACTTAGTAGCACCCTGGCACCTATGCCAGCTCCAAAGAGCTGGCTTTCCCACATGTAGCGGGCTTGATCCCGCCCCCCGCCCCCCACTTGAATATCAAAATATATATATATATATATATATTTGAAGATATGTGGAGGGCATTTTGGTGTTTTTCAATGATGGTAGGGCCCACAAACTTTGAAAAGAGAGATAAAAGTGAAAAAAGTTGGATTTTAGAAAACCTATGTTTTGAGTTTAGAATAGTTTTTAGAAACTTAGGGTATGTTTGGATTGAGGGAGGGGGAGGGGGAGGGAGGGGGAGAGAAAAAAAAGGAGGGGAGAGGAAAATTTGTGGGCTCAACTACACTCAATTTTGAAAAAAAATTTCCCTCCTCTCCTTTTTTTTTTCCTCCCCCTCCCTCTCCCTCCCTCAATCCAAACATACCCTTAGGGGTGTTTGTCAAATTTATAACAAAACCTCGGTTTTGGAACCCTCACTAAAGCTAGTCATGTGAACGTGTTAGAAAATGGCATTGCGTAAACGAGTTCTCGATGTCTTTTATTTTGGGGAAATCTTCTTCAGGGTGCCAGTAACCAAAAAGTTATCAAAAAAGACCCAAAAGAAGTCAGATATCAAAAAAGGTCTTCAGGTATTATTTCAGAAAACGTTGTATTGATATAGTTGTTAATGCGTACTGATATACTACCTCCGATCCTAATTATAAGAACACTTTGTAGTTTAAATTGCACTACAAAAGTGCTCTATAATTAAGAACAGAGGAAGTACTTGTTAATGTATACTGATTTACTTGTTAGGATATTGTGATTAACGTTTACTGATTTAATTGTTAATGTTGTATTGATATAATTATTAACTTTTATGAAATAATATCAAAAAATGCTTTAGATTTTTTTTTATATGACTTTTCCTTGAATCTCTTTTTTTTTGACAATTTTTTTTTTTTTAAATTTAGGCCTTGAGAGGTATTTTCTTTTATATATATATATATATAAAGAGCATAGTCCACGTGCCCTTTCTCTTTTTCTGGTCAATACGTGTTATCTGACTGTCTCCTTTCAAATCAAACTCAAACCTCGTCATGTGAACGTGATCCCCCACCCATCCCTCTTTACTATCCTCGTACATGTAATCTCCCTTCTCCACAAAGGGACAGCTGTGTTGGGCCCAAATTATTGCAACAAAATAGGGACTCAAAAGGAATAACCAGTATAATTTGTCTCATCTTCACTTATTTCAAGAATTGGAACGTGTTGTGTTATCCTTTGCTCCCTAGCGATACCGTTTTAAGGGTAGGTGGCTTTTGAAAGTTGCCTTCGGTTCCACAATCTGACCAAATTCTATTTTTATATTTACATACTACCACTCTGGTCCTATTTATAAGTCCCTTTTGACCAAAAAAATTTGGTCCTATTTATAAGTCCCATTTGACCAAATAAATGAGATTGTGACACTTTTGCCCATATTAATTGTACCAATGAAAGTAGAGAGAGAATAAAAAGTTGAAGGTAACCAATCACAAATGAGGGTAAAGTTGAAAATTCACCTCATAATCATTGAGCTAACCACCTCTCCTTGGTATGTGTAATTTGGTCAAAATGGGACTTATAAATAGGACCAGAGTGGTACTTTGTTTCTATTTATAAGTTTATTTTGACCAAATCTCACATATCAAGAAAAATTAATGACACAATGATTATGGGGTAAATTTTAAACTTTGTCCTCATTTATGATTGGGTACTTTTTTACTGTTTCTTCTCTCTCTATCTTTATGGGTGCAATTAATATAGGTAAAATTGTCATAATCTCATTTATTTCCGAAACTGGACTTATAAATAGGACCAATTTTTTTTGGTCAAACTGGACTTATAAATAGGACCAGAGTGATAGTTAATAGTGATAATTTTATATTTTGAATTTATGTTTTTATTTTTCAAATGTAATGAGGTAGACCAAAACATTTCAACTTTTTCTAGCATTTTCAATATTTTACGCTTCTATAATAAAAACTATTGACTTAAATAAATAGAATTAGATATAATATTTTGAGAAAATATATCATTTCAATTACTAAAATCTTAAAAAAAAAAAAGAAAAAGAAAAACTATGACCACTGGTAAATGACAAGAGGTAAAGGGGATCAAATTGAACTTTAAAGTGTTGCTAATTTTATTATAACACCTTTTAATTTTTTAAATTAAAAAAAAGGCACCTCACTAAAGCACACAACTGGGCTTTAAATAAGACCTTATAAAAAAAATGATAAAATCATTAAAAAATGAAGCGTGATATATGAGAACGGAATATTCCCTTTTCACTTAAAACAAATGTCTTTCCTTCTTTAATCAAAAAAAAAAAAAGTCTTTCCTTCAACAAATGATTCCTAATGTACCTTGCTAATGAATTTGAACCCCATGTTGGGCGCATCAATGGCAGCTTTTGAGGGATGAGGGGGGACTCTTGTTTTTTTTTTTTTTTTTTGTGTTTTTTTTTTCCAGTTTATTTGGACTAAGTTGTATATTATATCCTAAAATATTTTATACTATTAAAAATTTCTCAGTATCACCCAATATCTATAATTAATTAATTTTTAGGGCACCTATCATTTTAAAGTACTTTTTCATTAACACCTCTAGAATCTAGATTAATTTATTTTTGATATATCCAACATCCTAAAATATTTTTTTAGTAGCATCTAATATGTGAAATTCAGAGGCTTCCAACATTCTAAAGTAATTAATTTTTAGTGCCTTTAACACCCCAAAATATTTTTCTAGTAGCATCTATAAACTGGAAAAATATTTTATAGTGCTAAATATAAGTTTTAAAATAATTTATGATACTAGGTGCTATTTAAAAAAATACAACTTAAAAAAATAAACCAAAAAATGAATGAAAAAGTAAAAAAAGAAAAAATGATCATGGGTATTGTCACATCCCAATCAAATTGGGGCACATGAACAAGTTTTAAGGCTTTCCATGGCCGCATGTTGCAAAAAACCTCACCTCATAAACTTCTTCTTTTTCTCTCACCTCAAACTTCTTTTTCTCGGATCCATTTTTATGCTCTGTTCACCGTTTGGGGTAGGGGCTTGTGTGGGTATAGTTCTTAAAAACTCGTTTTATCACTGTGATTTTACGTTTTTACGATTTTTTTTATTAAAACGATTTTACTAATTTTCCAAATGCTTTTTAAGTTTTTATGATTTTTTTACGATCTTATTACATTATGATTTTTCATTCACTTTTTGTTTTCAGGTAAAAACTTGTTTTTAAGAACCTTGATTGAGGGTGAACCCCTTGTAGGTTTGGACGGTCTAGATCTCTAGATGAGATCAAGACTGACCATATTTCTTTCTTTCCTTTTTTAATTTTTAAAGATTTTTTTTAACACACTCTATATATTTAATTATATTTTTAGTACTAGTCAGTATCTTAAAGTAATTTTTTCAAGATCATAAAGAATCCTAAAAATATTTTAGAGTGCATACTGATACTAAAAAGATACTTCAGAGTACTGACTGTTTTTTTTTTAGTATCCGTTAATATCCTAAAGTGTTTTTTAATACTAGTTAATACTTTGAAATATTTTTTCAAGACCATAAAATAATTTTTTAAGATCATGAAGTATTTTTTAAAAGCAGTTAGTACCTGAAGTATCTTTTTAGTATCAATTAATACTCTAAAATATTTTTTCAAGATCCTTAAAAAGAATTTCATGATACTGACTGCTACTCAAAAATATTCCAGGATCATGAAAAATTATTTGATGATTTTTAAAAAATATTTAAGGTACTGATTGATAATAAAAAAATATTTTATAACACTGACGGGTGGTACTGAAAAATAAAATGTTTAAAAATCTTTAAAAAAAAAAAAGAAAAAAATTATGGATATTCTAAATATCATCTAGAGATTGGGACTTTGGGACCATCCAGATCTCCAAGGCGCTCACCCTCAAGGCGAACTGAATCCCTTTTTCTCTGCATAGAAGAGAGATGATAAGCTAGCACTCTTCCTTGCAACAAGTTTGAAACCCAAAAAGACAAAAACAAAAACAAAATAGCTAGTTGCCATGTCTACCCAAGGTTGCCATCCTCACTTCATCTTGTTTCCCCTGCCAGCTGCGGGCCACCTTATCGCTATGATTGACATTGCAAGGCTATTAGCACAACGTGGTGTTATAGTCACTATATTCACCACCCCAAAAAACGCTTCTCGTTTTGATTCAGTTCTTTCTCGTGCTGTTCAATCTGACCTTGCAATTCGCTTAGTTCTACTCCGATTTCCTTCCAAAGAAGTTGGACTCCCTGAAGGATGTGATAATTTTGACATGGCATCAACAGACAGGTTCTATGATGTCTTTGATGCAATCAACATTCTCAAGGACCAAGCAGAAAATCGTTTTCAAGAATTGAATCCTGAGCCAAGCTGCATTATATCCGACATGTACGTTCCTTGGACAATTCAAATTGCTCAAAAACATCACATTCCAAGGATTAATCTCCATACGTTCTCCTCCTTCTGTATCGATTGCTTGTACAGGATTCGTACATCCAACATTCTTGAGAGCGTAGCGTCAGAATCAGAATTCTTCCCCGTGCCTGACATACCTCACCATGTTGAGATAAATAAAGAACAGATCCCAGGATCAATGATAAACGAGAGGATGAAGCAGTATCGTGCAGAAATGTTTGATGCTGAGACAAAGTCATATGGTATAATGTTTAACACTTTTGAAGAGTTGGAAGCAGATTATGTCGAGGATTACAAAAAGGAAAGAAATGATAAGATATGGTGTATCGGTCCGGTTTCGCTGTGCAACGAAGATGATTTGGACAAGGCTCAGAGAGGCAACAAGGCTGTCATCAGTGAAAATCAATGCTTGAAGTGGCTTGATTCCCAAAAACCTCACTCTGTGGTGTATGCTTGTCTTGGAAGCTTATGCAACCTCATTCCTGCACAACTAGCAGAGCTAGCCTTGGCCTTAGAAGCTTCCAAGAAACCATTTATTTGGGTCATTAGAGGAGGATATAAGTTAGAAGAGCTTGAAAGTTGGATTAAGAAAGATGGATTTGAAGAAAGGATCAAAGAAACAGCCCTATTAATCAAAGGCTGGGCTCCTCAAGTTCTGATACTGTCACACCCGTCGATAGGCGGCTTCATAACGCATTGCGGTTGGAATTCTACATTGGAAGCTATAAGTGCTGGCGTGCCATTGGTCACTTGGCCATTATTTGGAGATCAATTTCTGAATGAGAAGCTGGTTTGTAAAGTGTTGAAGACTGGTGTGAGCCTTGGGTCAAAGGTTAGAATAAAGTTTGGAGAGGAAGAGAAGATTGGTGTGCAGGTGAAGAAGGAAGATATTGAGAAGGCAATATGCATGGCTATGGATGAAGGAGAAAAAGGTGAAGAGATAAGAAAAAGGGCTAAAGAATTGAGCAAGATGGCTTACAGAGCTGTTGAAAATTGTGGATCTTCTCATCGTAACATAACTCTGTTTATTGAAGATATCACGCAGCAACAGGCATGTAACAAGAATAATTAAGCTCGCCATTTGAAGAACAACGTATCATTAATCTTTCAATTTGCCATTAATTATGCTATTGTCCCGTGAGTCTTTTCTCTTTTATTGTATGTTTTGTTTGTAAGTTGTGATCATGGAGCTCATAAAGTTGCGCAATGGTTTTGGCTGGCGAGAGGGATGCAATTCATGAATAATAATTAATATGTATCAACCAGTTCTAATTACATTCGAAGCTTTGAACTCTTTAATTGGTCCATTAAAATCACATGTAGCGACGCTCTTTTCCCCACTTGCCTAATGTGCCCTCCATGTCACGGCTCAAATATGAGGGGCATTCCTTTTTTTTTTTTTTTTGTGTGTTTCCTTTTACCATTAGATTATATATAAAATAAGTGACATTTTAATATTTTAGGGTGTGTTTGATTTGAGAGGATGAGAGAAGGGAGAAAATTCTTACCAAATTACCCTCCTCTTTCCTTCACCCTCCCACCTTCATCAGATGCATGAGTTGCACATGCGTGAGTTAGAGAAGTATAAACCTAGGAATCAATGAATGACGAGAGATTTAATGGAGAAGGGAAACCAAAGAGAGAAATAGATGGGGGAACTCACCTGGGTTTGTTCAAAGAACCCAGATCCAATTGTGCTCGTTGAGGAACAAAAAAGCAACAAAGAGGCCGCTGGGTTGTGCTCGTTAGCCGTGGTTGGCATGCGCACTCATGGTGGGTTCTGCTCGCTGGTGGTGGTTTACATTGTGGTCATGCATCTTGTTTAAAGGAGGTCGCCGTCGCTAAGATGAAGGAGGTCACCGTTGCTGTAATGGATTGATGATCCTCACCATCGTTGTTGTCATTGCCATCGCCGTTGAGTTACTGGTTCGGTGATGGTCTGATGAAGGTGAGACAGTGAAGTAAAGAGAAAGGTAATTTGATTAGGACGAGATAAATTTTTTTTATCTTTTATCCCCTCCTTTCGAACTAAACATGTCCTTCAAAGTGGAAAACGAATTTGTTTTCAAATTTTTATAATTTTTCAAAGAAATTTCAAAAAAATGGTGTAATTTTCTTTTTCACTCAAAACATTAAATCTTTGGAAAAAAAAAAATTGAAAACAGCTCTATATTTTACCTATAAAATATCAAAATGTGGGTGATTTTATATAAAATCTAATAATAAAAAGAAACCTAAAATGATATTTGGGAAGCCCCTCATTTTTTTAGGGGCACCCATGCCAACCCCACATGATTATCCCATGAAGTACAGAGCTACTATTGTAATTTTTTCCTTACTTTTAACGTTCGTTTTTTAAAAACAGACGTTAAATGTTTAGGCGGTAGCGCTATTGTAATTTTTTCCTTACTTTTAAAGTCCGTTTTTTAAAATCGGACGTTAAATGTTTTGTAACAACGACTGTTTTAATAAAAACAATAGTTGTATCTTAGACACCATTTATTTTATTTTATTTTTTATTTTGAGTTACAACAACTGGTTCAAAACCAGTCGTTGAAACTCAATTTTTTTAGATATTTCAACTTCAATCTCGCGCCTTCGACATTTTATTGTTCCCTCTCTTTCATAAAAATATAAAATTTTCTCTTCAAAACCCAACAGTGCAAAATGTCTTCCTCAAATCTATCTTGAACACAACCTTTTAATAAGAGTCTCGAGACCCACCCATCTCCGTCGTTGCACCCAACGGCCTTACCCTTGCCACCAAGGAGGTTTTTGATCATGGTGTGAGCGACTTCGACTCCAACTCGTCCTTTGTCCTGAACTACGAGCATGCTGCACAACCTCTAGATCTATCAATTGCCACTGGTTAAAGATCTCGGTTGCATATCTGTGTCTCTCTCTCCCTCCCCCCTCTCATTAAACAATATGTTGAGCAACATTCCCGAGCACCGTGAAGAGGAGGAAGCCCCCCACAAGCGATGATGAGGATATGGGAGCTCTACTTCTTGGTGCTTTCTTTTGTTGAAAATTTTGAATGGATAGTTCATTGTAGTGTTTTTTTTGCTCTATTTCTTGGTACTTTTTTTTTTGGTCTTCTATTTCATTCAATTAAGACTTAAGATGTTTTATTTATTTTTTTAAAAAAAATTTCTTCTTATTTTGTGCTTCGTTGGACATGAAATGCTCTATTTCTTGCGTCAAATCTTGAATGGTGTTATTTATCGTCCATTTTCAATCTATTCTTTTTCTCACGATGCTTTACCTTGTTCAAATTGTACCTTAGATTGTGTTTTAGATAGTTCTATGGACTACCTAGTATATATGTGGGTTTATAGATATACAAAGACTGTTATTTAAATAACAGTAATTGAAATTCAATGACTGTTTTTTAAAAACAGTATTTATATGTTATAAACTTTCAACGACACTCCATTTAATGACCGTTAAAAACAGTTGTCTAATGGTCTTAAAAACGGACGTTAAAAGTGTCTTTTGTAGTAGTGTGAAGGTGATCATGTTGTATAATACTCATTCAATTCCAAACATAGAACATAGTTTGTAGTACAAATTACACTACAAAATAAGTCATATATTTAGGACTGAAGGTAGTAGCAGGAATCTTATTGGTAATAAAGTAGTGTGAGGGATCGGGGATTTTCTCCTTTTGATTTACAACCGACGGCAGCAAAACCAAACTTTGTTTTTTGGTTCTCTAAGATACAGGAGACCCTACTATTTTAATGATATATCATGTGTATGATCTTCTATCTAGCAGATATCTTTTCCAATCTGCATCACAATAGCCTTCAAGTTCCACATTTCCATCACTTTTTAATAATATGCCCTATCCAGGGGTGAACTTTAGATATCTTAGGATTCTTTCTGCGACATTCCTGTGGAGCTGCTTCTAAAGAATACTGACTTAGGAATTCACCTAATAAACTATATTAGGTTGTGTTACCATTATATATATTAGTTTCCCGATGAGCTTGCAATTAAATTTCCCATTTGTCGGCTTGTTCTCCTCACTGTCTTGTTCACTCTTAGCCTCCTGCTCACCTTCATTTTTTGGCTCATTTTTCCTTATCACTAGCTTACAATTCTATTCCATCAGAGTGTCACTCAGCCAAAACCCTTCCATTCCAACTTCCCTCAACAAATCAAGGACGCATTTCCTAGCTCATCATTATCCCTTCATACTTCTTGCCACCTCAATCCCAAGGAAATACTTGAGCGTTCCAAGATCTTTGATGGTAAACTTGTGGTCAAGATAACGTCTGATCTCATTGATCTTGTCAATATGAGTGCCTGCAAGAATTACGTCATCCACATAGATTAATGGTGTGATAAATATTGACTCTCTTAAGGATGAATAATATATGATCCGCCCTTTACTAAACAAATCCAATGTCCTTTAACGTCATAGTGAACTTCTCATACTAGTTTGTTGTGGTATATACATGCAAGATGTTTGAGTCGTAATGCCCTTTTCATCGTCACAATTTATGTGTAGCTCAAGAGATGTAAATTATGTACCATAGTCTATTCTCAAACACTAACTCACTTGTTATATTGTGTTTCTGCCACATTCATGAATCTCATCAAAAGGTCACTCACCTGTAATTTGTGTTTCATTAAATAGACCAAAGTAATTTGGCTAAAATCATCAACAATAATGAGTAAGTATTGAGTCCACGTTAACGAATGCACCTTTTATGGTCCCCACACATCACAAATGAATTAAATCAAAGCAAGAAATACTCTTTATTGAACTATCTCCAAGTCTAGAGTGCCTTGCCTTATAACAAGAATCATAAATTTCATTATCATCTAAGCAAAAATTAATCAGTTTCATATTCTCTTTTGAAGCATGCTCAAGCTTCCAATGCCATAGTCATAAATCTCTAGGTCTTTCTACCATTAGCACAACTCTTCTCCCTGGTGTTGATTCTAAAATGTAGAGCCCATCATGATATATATCTCCCCATCCCAATCATACTGTTAGTGTGCAAGTCCAGTATTACGCACAAGTACGTCCTTAACAAAGGGCAATGCAAGATCGTCTTTAGTTTACCAATTAACAAAAGATTACACTTAAAATTCGGTATTTTTAAAACATCTTTGAGAACACATCCTATTTTGTAATTTTAGATTGCTGAACGCGTTGGCAATGTCAATCCTAGTATGCCCTTAGACAAAGGAAAAAGTCTTCCATTAGAAAATTAATCTGTGAAAAGGACTTAAATAAACCTGATTATTATAATGCTACGTGGTTGCAAAATTTGCAGGGTAATAGCACTCGGTGTGTAAAAATTTAATACGTCCTCCTCACCAATTAAATTTCCACTTTCTACTGAAGGATTTTTCTCCAATTTTTCCAAACATTATTTCCAATTCGAAACACTGCGACATTCAATGTAGATATATGGTGAGGTACTAGTGCCTCCACATGACCCAACTATACTTGGACTTGGCTTCCATCCTCTCCCCTTCCCATTCTCTTCTTCATCTCAACCTGCTCTGTCATAGAACAAGATAGATCGGACTTGACCTAGGAACAATTCCTAGGGCCTACGTACCCTTGAGAGGGATCAAAGTGCACGTAGTTCGGTATACATATAGGGGGTGGGGTGTGTGCTCTGTGTAAAACTCAGAATGGAGAGAATGCACCTGGAGCATGATCTTATATATAGAGGTCGTTTCTGGTTTCCTCTCCGTTGGTCGTGTGTAACTTCTCTTGCCACGACGCTTTCCACGATCCAAGCGGTTTTTTTCTCCATTACCTGTATTATCTCCAATATCATAATAATGGGCATAATCATGAAGATATTGGTGATTTACCTGGTCTAAGAAGGACTGGGCCTAGCCTTTAATAAGCTCATTATTTAGGTCCATAACAGATGCCCCCCAGCCCAGTAGTTTAGGTTTCTGAGCTGCCGGGATGCACTGTTTGTTTAATCGAGACACACGAACTTGGTCTAGATATACACTGCTTATCCGAGTTGTTTGAGAAGAAATAAAATTCCTTTCTTGCTTTCGTAGCGATTTTTCTCGGTTTATATTCTTGCGTTTAATAATATGTAAGCAAATCACAATGAATGGAAAATACTTACTGCTTTGCGCAAATCGTTTAGCTTGCTCATTTCAAATGCTTGTCTGAGTTTACATTAATCTCGGTTATTAATAACATGTCTTTCCACGAACAACTCGCCATCCACTCTGTTGTCCCCCAGCCCAGTAGTTCGAATCTCGGGACTGTCGGGATGCATTTAAGATTTAACCAAGATCTGCACACGAAGCCCGGATTTAAACTAGATTCAGTTTAGTCAGGTTCGTCTTCAAATTAAACTTTACACGGATCCCGGATTTAAACTAGATTCAGTTTAAATCGAGTCTTCCTTCAGAACTTCACACGGATCCCTAATTTAAACTAGATTCAGTTTAAATCGGGGCCGACTTCAAAACTTTACGTGGATACCAAACGTTAACTAGATTCAGTTAACTAGGTCTAACTTTTATACGGATCCCGAACGTTAACCAGATTCAGTTAACTGGGTCCGCCTTCAATTTTTTATCTTCTGCAAACATTTACACGTAGCCCGAATTTAAACCAGATTCGGTTTAAATCGGGTCCGACTTTAAAAACTATTACGGATCCCGGATCTTAACAAGATTCAATTAGCCGGGATCCACTTTCAAGAAATTACATGGATCCCTGATTCCTTTTGCTCTTCTTCTTCCTTCTCAATGTCGAACCTGAGACCATGTGGTGAGAAATCAATGTTTTTTAACCCACCAACATGGCCCTCACACGTTGACGATGGGGTATTCATCCCTGTTCCAGATTCAACTGGTACCTTGAACGCAACCCCGGATGACACTCTGGATCAAGGCGGCAAAGACCAACGTGCACAGGCTTAATCGCCATTGCAGGCTCTGTATTACCGACTTTCTTTTTCTTTGCCTTGCTTATTTTGACGCACCTAACGTGTCGAATTGTAGTGCCCGATGTTGGGCTTTTATGATGACCAACTTCATTTAACTTTAAATCTTCCGCTTAGATTTGCTTCCATTCGTTTTCGCCTTTCGCACGAAGAGTGTAAAAGCCAACGTGATCAAGGTCGGCTGATACACACGAACGTTACTTTATGTGGCAACTATGTTGCTATTTACATTATTCACGAAAACATGCGTTTACAATAGTTTTCGTACATGTTCTTTTTTGGCCATTGTTGCGATACAGCAAACACGAATTGCTAACCCGAGTTTCTGTTCACGCATTTTTGGCGGTTTTGCCGCTATATTATCTATAGCGTGTTTTCACTATAGATTCATATCGGGCGGATTGTTCCGCTGGCGATTTTATCGCTATATGATTTATGAATTAATTCACAATCCATACATGCTTCGTTGCACGCCGTCACCCTTCTAACAGTATGGCGAAATACGGATTCCAAACAAGACGGCTTCCACTAATAATCCCGGATTTCCAGTGACAATCTCGGTTTTCAAACGAGAGGGGATATTGATTCTCATGTTTGAGAAAAGTATCACATACTCGACGTCCCGATTGTTTGGTCCCTTCGCAGGATCTCGGCTCTACCGTCATGCTACAAGAAAATACACATCTTCCTTTGCAATAACTTCTCCAGGGACTAGAACACTAGTTTGAGCACTAAAAGACAATAGCTTTTCGGTTCTGCATAATTCATCCATCCCGGCTTCACACCTTCAAGGTTTTACCGACACTTGCCTCGGTGTCCTAGCATCTTGGCACACCTAAGCTTCACATAGCTTTTTAACCATTGCAACTGGAGAAGCACAACGCTCTAGAACCAACCACCTGCAACCATAGTTTCATACCTGCAACCACCTGCAACGCTCTGAAGAGTGATTTAAAACATTTTTTAGTATTACTCCTTCCATCATTGTCAGCACTAGAAGCAAAATCGTTGAAACATTGTTTAAAAGTTTGATCAGCAGCAAAATCAAATGAATGGTTGTCATTCTCTCTTCTATGACTTTGGTTCATTAAATATGTCCTTGGGAAGATTTAGTGATAAATGCTCACTAAATCCTTGTTCACATGATCCATGCCACTGCCACATCTAACTGTAACATTAATCTCTGCTTGTGAATTATCTGAAGAAATGGAGATCCTTCATCTAATTCATTCAAAGGCTCATCGAGATGTGCTTTGCCATCTAATTCAGAAGTTGAAAACCCATCATCTGAGTCATCGAATAAATGAACCACTTGAAGCAGATCCACCATCTTCCAATTCAACACTTTACTTTCAACCTGGAGATGCTGTTTGAGAATAATGCAACATTTAGTTGAGTGAATGTTATAATTATGATCATCATGTGTCGTAGCATGAGTGACTAATCCAGACTTCAAAGTGTGACTATGCGTCTGTCTCGATATATGTAAACATCTTATAATATTTAACTTTGCAGTCATACAATACTCATCTGGTGCAATGCCTTCTTGTAACATTGAAAAGAAAGATTCAACTGCCTTTCTAGAATTTTGATTGTAAGCATAATCAGACATCATTGCAGCCCATATGCGCACGTCTTTCATCTTATTTATCTCGCTGGAAACTGAACCAAAGAGTCCAACTTCTACTTTAATATTGATCAAGGTAACTTGGACAGTTGCCTCCTTGATTTGAGACGTGTCTCCTTAATTTGAGACGTGTCTTTCCCATAAGTTTGGTCAAAGAAATGGAAACTAAAGCTGAAGAAACATCTTGCTGCTATGACCTTCTTGAATTGTGAATTAATGAATTTAATTCACAATTTAATTGAACTTTACATTCACAAACGCCAAAAAGCATTAATGAATTGGAACTTTACATTCACAATTCACTTTCGAAAATGGAGCCAATGGTATATGTGGCAACTTCCACTACAAAAAAAAAAAAAAAACAGACTTTCGATGGCGAAAAATGTCACCGTTGAAAGTTGAAATGTCGCCACCGAAAGTGTTTCAGCGGCGACGTTTCCAAGTCGTTGCTGAAACGACTGTCGCCAATACTTTCGGCGGCGACATTTTAATGTCGCTGCCAAAAGTTTACAATCGGTGGCGACAATCAGTCGACGCCAAAAGTTCCAGCAGAAGCCACGAACACTCTTGTCGCCGCTGAAGGTCATGTTTCAGCGGTGACAACTGTCGCCACGGAAACCATTTTCAGTGGCGATGGAAATGTCGCCACTGAAACTCATTTCAACGGCGACACTTGGTCGCCGCCGATAGTCTATTCAGCGACGACTTTTGTCGCCACGGATATAGTTTTCGGCGAGGACCCCATAGTCGCCACTGATATCCTTTTCAGTGGCAACATTATTATCGCCACTAATACCTTCTTCCGCGGCGACAACTTGTCGCCGTTGATACCCTCTTCTGCTGCAACATAATTGTCGCTAGGGATAGTCTTTTCAGTGTCGACATTTGTCGCCACCAAAAGTAATTTTTTTTAAAAAAAATATTAAATATAAATTGATA
Source organism: Acacia crassicarpa (assembly GCA_034222035.1). NCBI lineage: Eukaryota > Viridiplantae > Streptophyta > Magnoliopsida > Fabales > Fabaceae > Acacia > Acacia crassicarpa. The sequence continues at coordinate 45,768,497 of JAWXYG010000006.1, read as the reverse complement.
AAATTAAAAATTGTACCACAATTAAAACCTGTACCATATTGCTTAAAATCATAAGAAACTTGAAACTAACAATATATTAACAAATAATGATACCAACATAAGTGTTCAAAAGTAACATGAAATATTTAAATTTTCTAAACAAAAGCTAAACTAAAGGTTGTCCATTGGAAGGAAACATCAAACATAAGACTATGAAGAACGATCAGCTGGTGCAACAGCAAGGCCAGGAGTAGATGAAGTAGGAGCTATTACTTGCCCCTGTCGCATTAACATAGCTAGAATCCTCTCCTCCATTTGTTTCATCTTGTCATCAAATTGTGCACGTTCTTCTGTGCGCTCTGCTTCTATCCTTGCACGTTCTTCTGCGCGCTCTGCTTCCATCTTTTCACGCTCCTCCTAAATTTTTTTTTATCAAACTCCTCGCGCAATTGGGTGCGCACCGTCTCCACAGCTGAATTATCACTGGAGTGAGAGCGATTTCTCTTTCTCAATGGCTCTGCTCCATACCCTTTTCCTCTCACATAGCCTAATCTTTCACCAAGAACAGCTGTCAATATTTCATCAGAGGTCTTTTGAGCATCAACCTCTAGCTCTTCTTGCCGCAGGCGAAGTTCTCGCAAGTCATCCTACAATTAAAGCATGAAACAAATGAGATAAAAAATTATTGTAGTTAGTATAACATAAAAACACAACGCATACGTATATTAGCTCAGATTGTGGATCTACCCACTCTAACTGTCCATCTGCTTTCTTCCTAGTGTGTTGGACCAGGTACAATTGGTCCGGGGGTAGAGCCTGTCCAGTAGTGGGGTCCATCTACAAAGCATAATATACAAAAACGACACATGGTACAATTTCAAATAAAAAATTATCCAAAACATAAACTAAAGTGAAGAGAGATTGAACTTACTGTAGCGAACTTCATATCCTCAAATGATAGACAACCACAAGTATGCTTTGTTACTTGTTTTCCTCGATTGCTCTTGTTTCTTTTACTTTTTTTCTACCAAAAGAAAAATTAGTAACAAAGAATTAATGACTAAAATAAATATATGATCCATTTAAAAGGATAGAAAGATACCATGAACACATCAGTCTGGAAATATGCTAGTAACAACTCCCAATCTTCAGAACTAATATTTTGAGGAGGATTAGCCCACCTCTCTTCATCAGAAGCATATTCGTTATAGTGTTTGTGCAATTTGGTCTTCCAATTTCTAAAGGCATTTTGCAAGTTCATTGTTATAGTTTGTTCGAACTTTTCTTCGTCTGTTGCATCATAAGGTTTGAATTTGTCCTAAAATACATATAAACAAAAACAAAATTGTTATGAAAACATAAATAAACAAAGATATATATAAATATTTGGAAAAAGTATACCTTTACTTTCAAAATCATCTCATCTTCTTCACAGTTTTGGAGCACATAGATCGTTGCTTGACAATACTCTTCATGAGAAAGATTGATTTGCTCATAATGTCCCCTAGGTTCACCACTTTTCTTGAATATGGAAAACTCACAGTTGACATCAACACTAGTTTCATCATTCCTATGCGGAACATTAAACTTCGTAGGAAAGTCTTTCAAATAGTGTGAGCAAAAAGTAATACTTTCATCTGCCAAATATCCCTCTGCAATTGATCCTTCAAGTCGAGCCTTGTTGCGAACATAAGATTTGAGAGATCGTAAATACCTTCATCGAAAAAAAAATGTATACATTTGAATTTTTTTGAGTAATTATAAATATAATAATAAATTTCTTAGCATCTTACCTTTCTATTGGGTACATCCAATGATATTGAACTAGTCCACCAACTTTTGCCTCTCCTGCCAAGTGTATTGGCAAGTGAACCATAACATCAAAGAAGGCAGGTGGGAAGATAGTCTCCAACTTACACAATGTGAATATTATTTGGCTTTGAAGTTTGTCAAGTTGTTCACATGTCAAACTCTTCGAACAAAGATTCTTAAAAAATCTTCCCAATTCTATAATTGGTTCACACACTTGAGGACGTAATAGGCCACAAATTGCAATGGGAAATATTTCTTGCAATAGCACATGGTGATCATGGCACTTTAACCCAAATATTTTTCTCTCTTGAATGTTGACGCATCTTGAAATATTAGATGAAAAAGCATCAGGTACCTTTAAGTTAGATAAGAATTCACAAAGGAATTGTTTCTTTTTAGGGGACAAAGTGTAAGGAGCATGAGGCTTACGAATATTATTACCAACTTTAATTGGATGCATATCAATATATATATAATAATACAACCCTGGAAGCCAACTCTTATACGGCTTATCCTTGGCTTCAGACACATTTTACTATTCATAAGCCGTCTATTTTGCAGCGGGCTCCGTGCCTGTTCACGAGACGCTACCAGGCTCCTTTCTTTTGCTTTTTTCCTTCTCGATGGCTCTGATGCTCCCTCCCTTTTTCCCTTCCCAGACCTTTTCTCTCTCAAATCACAATTCTCGTCTGTGCCCTTCGTCTTTGCTCAGATTCAAAATTCAAAATTTCGATCCAGCTTCTCTCTCAAAATTTTGATCATCTGAAGCTCCTATTTGACGAAGGGAAGAAGGTTCGAAGAGGATCTAGAGGTAAGGGTTTCGCTAAAAGTGTGAGGATGGTGGGAGTTGATACTTGATAGAATCATGAATGTCCCCTTCATCTGTCCCCTTCACCTTATTTTTCCAACTTACTTCGGGAGTATGTGTGGACATCATCGTTGTGAGAGTTAATAGAATCAGAGGTTTCCTTTGCCAGTTATGCTTTAGCTACTTTTAGAGCACGTTTTTGTGATTTTTCTGAACTTTTTTGTATATCAACTGGTTCTTGTTTCTTCTCCCCCTTCTCCTGTTCCAGTGATCTCGCCACCAGCCAAATCTCCACCTGCACCTGCACCTGCATCTGCATCTGCGATCGATGAGGTAGATACTTGAGCTCATCATTTTGCTCTCTTTTTATATTTGATTCACCTGCTAAGAAGGTTTTTACTCTTCCGCACTCTTCCCTTCGTCTTTTATCTCTCCTATTCTTCACTTTTCATCTTCACAGATCCACCTTTCTGGTAATCATTTTTGCATTTTAAAACCTAAACGCCTTTTCTGCTAACAATTTCTTTTTGATTCGTTTGAACAGAAATCCAGAGCAGTCATTTTTGCATTTTAAAACCTAAACGCCTTTTCTGCTAACAATTTCTTTTTGATTCGTTTGAACAGAAATCCAGAGCAGTCATTTTTGCATTTTAAAACCTAAACGCCTTTTCTGCTAACAATTTATTGTTCTAATCGACTTTGTTGCAGAACGAGACCAACGAAGAGGTGAAGAAGATTGTTACCACTTTGAATGAAGCTCAAGTTCCTGGGGAAGATATTGTGGGTGAGTCGTAGTGAGCTTCATATGGGTTTTTTTAATTCTTGTTTGGCATGTAGTCTAGATCTTAGATTATTTTGCGGATGCTAACTACAAGATTATAGTGACGAACCGAAAAGTATGGATTTGCATTTCACTTGTCTAGAGATGAAGCACTTCACTTCAATTTTAGCTCTCCCTTGAATGTCTTCTCGCCTGTTTTCGTTAATCACTAGCCTTGAAACAAAAAGGACCCAAAATTTTTTACCAAAAAAATCAAGTAGTCTTCACTCTTTAGCCACTTGAGCGAGGACAAATTGCTCAGTTTTCTTTACTTGCAATTCTTTCTTCATTTCTTAAATGAGTTCATCCTGCTAATATTATTATAATTGTAATTTATTTCTAATTAATATAACATGTTAGCTTTTTATTATTTTTTGCAGAAGTTGTTGTTAGCCCTCCCCTCGTATTCCTTCCTCTTGTGAAAAGTTTGTTGTGTCCTGACCTCCATGTCGCAGCACAAAATTGTTGGGTTCGCAAAGGTGGTCCTTTTACTGGAGAGGTCAGGTATGCTGTATTCTGTGGCTGTATCTTTAGTTTTATTCTCCCTTCACCCATTGTTTTCTTATACTGTGTTCTCTCCAAATAGTTCATTTATCATTCAATATCACCCAAGCCGAATCCTTTTGTTGATTTGTCCAACTGATTCCACGTCATTCAAGATTAAATATTCAAGTTATACTACTCTAAATTCCATCCTCACTCTCAATAAATCCAAATCACTTTTATTTCAATTGAATCTACCATCTCTCTTCATATCAACTTTCCTATCAAGACCTACTTGGGGAAAATGTCTTTTGCAACTTTTACAGGTTCAATTTCTGGGACTGGCTTTGTTGTCTAAAATCTAATTCCTCAAATCTGTGTCTAAGTACAGGTTCCATTGGTTGGGAAAAGAAAACTGTCTCCAATGGCTTCAAAGTTCACTGCATGAAGGTAAAGTAATCTAGTGAACAATCTTATAATTGATAGGAGACTGAAATGAATTAGTAATTTTCCGCCTCTTACATGATTTTTGTGTATGATGTGTTCAAACAGACATGGAATCCCATCAACAACAGGAAGTTCGAAACCCTCTCTTATCTGCCTCCACTCTCTGATAAATCTGTCGCAAAGGAGATCGATTACATGCTTAAGAAAGGATGGATACCTTGCCTTGAATTTGATGAGGTATGCCTGAAGCGAATTTGGATGATAAATCAGATTTCTGTTCATCTTCTTTTAGTTTAAAAGTAATACTGTATCATGATTGCACATGCAACCATTAATTTTTCCTTGTGAAATATACTCTGTTTGAGAGGAAATCTGTATAATAATTTGTCCATCATTCAAGGGAGGATTATATTATTCTTAAAATGGTAGGAAAACTTCTGTGATCCTGATATTTCATACATTCGTTATTTTTGTGATCTCTGCTTTTAAGGTTTAACTAATTCAGCATAATTCCCCATATCAAATCCAGCCATATCAAATCAGTTGAGGAGGCTCCTTTATGTACGGGTATTATAGTCACGGGTCCTTAGACTTTTGAGAGGCTCCTTTATCTCCCAGGTATAGTCACATCAGCCATGGCATATCAAATTCACGAGCACAGTTTCAGAAGAGATGGACACAGTTTCAATTAAAGAAGACTTTAAAGTTTCGAGTAGCTTGAGGCATGAGTTCCTTAGTCCTTACTCGTACGATGCTTGAGATGGATTCCAACTACGTATGGTATATGTTTGCCAGAAAGTTTGGTGACTACTAGAGGTTTCTTTAGAATGAGGCATTGATTTTGTTGGGCGTGAAAACTTGATATGTTTTTGTGATTTTTTTGGATTTTTTTTTTTAACGTCAATCTTCAGCTCGGAATGAGGCATTGATTTCGATGGGCATGAAAACTTGATATGTTTTTGTGATTTTTTTGGAGTTTTTTTTGTACGTCAATCTTCAGCTGGGAACTATACGTGGTTTTTCTGGAAATTCCATATTTCTGTTTCTCTTGATATTTTGATCTCTAGATTTATTGCCATTATGATTTTTAAACTACAATTTCTGTTTTGCAGAAAACTTGATTCACATTAGAAGAAAAGTAATCTTTGGCTGCAATTGATATGGAAGAAAGGTGGATTAATTAGTGTTATTTCCCAAGGACAAATAAATATTACATTCAAACTCTTTCTCTTCCTTATGCAAAAGCAATAAAAACCATGATATTATTGTTGAAATATCATTACTTCGTGATGGATATGAGATTCCTTTGGTCCTCTTTTACATATTGTTCGTTTATTTGGTATGTTCCTTGACGTATTCTCTGTTTTTTGGAGCAGATCTGCAGCTAACACTACTAAAGTGGTAACTCAGTGAACCATTAAGGAGTGTAAGCAAAATGGATCGTGAATATGGCAAGTGTTGGGACACCTCATAGGTTAGTACATATATATTTTTACTTCCAATTTGAGGTGTTTTTTTGTTTTTTTGTTTTTTTGTTTTTTTTTTGGTTTTTGGCTTCTAAATTGATCTGAGTTCTTATAGAGTACCCTGGTGTCACATTTCAGAAGAACTCTTGGAAGACAATTATGCTTTTAGCCTACCAAAGCCTTGGTGTAGTTTATGGGGATTTTATTATATTTCTTCATTTGGATTTTACTTTCTAATTTGACTCTTTCTTTAATAGTATTCTACTTCATCTTTGATTCCACAATTATTTTCAGTTGTTTTAGTATGATGACTTTCTTTTTATTGCCTTGCAGATTCGTACAAGATTATACCTATTTTTTTAGCAATTTCCTGGACTTCTGGATTCTAATTTTGAAAAGTTGCATTTGGTGATAATGTGTTTGTCATTCTTTTATTCCTTCTTTGAGTAGAAGCTGTTGTGTTAAAATTTGTTGGTACAAGTGAATGTTATAATTCTTTATACTTAATGAGGATTTCAGTGCACCAAAGGAAGTGGTGTTTTAAGATTGCAAACTTCCAGCAAATTGTTCTATTGCATTTTTTTCGTGTGAATGTATTAGTATCTCCATGCGAGAATGTATTAGGATTTCTTCATGTTGTTTCATGCATGTTTGATTTCTTCATGTTTTTTTAATGGCATATCATGATTTTGGTTTATTATGTCTACAGTTAGAATCTCTTATGTTGTTCACACCAACAATGCTCTTTTGCTGATTGTTCTCCCTCAATATGTTCCCACAGATTATATTTGATTTCCCCCTCAAGTTCTCAGATTATCAAAGCCACTGGTATAGTCACAAAGATCGCCTGGGCTGGAGCTCCTTATAATCTTTTACTCTACATCTTTCATTTCTAATATGTAGTCTCATTTCAACTCATTCAAGCACTAAACTATACATGAATCAGTAATGCAACATATAAACCAAACTATGCAACCACGGGGGAAAATCAAGCATGTATTCATAAGGCTATTAGATCATGCATGAATCATGATCTGCAATCTTTGCTTCCTGTGACCTACTTTCTGTTCTTGTCTATTTAATGTTATCACTATTCTTTCATCTCTTTTAGTAGTTTAGTAAAGCTTCTGGCTTAGAGAAATTTTATTGCTAAATGTGTATTTGACGTAATCTAGGAACAAGTTAAAAATAAGTCTACTTTCAAAGCTTGCTATATTTTTAAGATCTGTTTTAGTATTATGGAGAAAGAATGGCATATATACTACTACTATACTTTAAAGGATACAACGCAGAGAAGGATTTAACAATCAGTCAAATTTAGCTAATATTAGTGAGGATACCAATGTATGTATTTAAACATGTTTATTTTAGTAGTTATGAAAAATGTAATTTTAAAAAATTATTGCCCTCTCATCGGACAATGTAAAATAAAGTTCACATTTTATTATATGCCCACTTAAATCATATTGTTGCATTTGATGGATTTATTTGTCAGATTTGATAGTTTCTTTTTATTTGTTAGATTTCATATATCAGCAGAAAGAAGGAGAACAATAAGGTTGAGGAACGAAAACAAGTATATTAATAGTAATGTCTTATTACAAGGATATTATTGATTAACGTTGTTGAAGTTTCATTTCTAATCGGTAGTAATTCATTAATAGTAATGTCTTATTAGACAAGAAAGTAAAATATCACTTTGAAAGTAAAATATCTTTGAGTAACCCATGAAATACTATCATCCATGCAACGCACGGGGGAAGTAAAAGCTCCTTTCTTCTAATTCCCAAGTCCATCAAATCATACCTACTTTTCAATGTGTCCTTTGTCTTTCCATCCAAATCCATTACCGTTGACACAATATTATCAGAAACATTTCTTTCTATATGCATCACATCAAGATTATGTCGTATAAGCAAATGTTTCCAATAAGGCAATTGGAAAAAATGATTTTTTTCCTCTAGTTGTAAGCCTTTGTGTCTGTATGACGCTTTCGTTTTTGACTTTTCCCAAATGACACGTTACCCAATTGTTCTAGTTGCAAAAGTGCTTCATCTCCAGTTAATCGAACTGGTTGAGCCCTATGTTCTTCTTTCCCATCAAATGAGGCCTTATCTTTACGCCATGGGTGATTTTGTGGAAGAAAGCGCCTATGACCCATGTAAGATAATTTGTTCCTTAAGGAAATGCAATGCGTGTCTTTGTGGCAACACGGGCATGCAAGCTTGCCTTTGGTTGACCACCCTGAGAGGTTTCCGTAAGCAGGGAAATCATTTATTGTCCACAACATTGCTGCATGCATGGTAAAATTTGATTGAGAGTGTGCATCATAGGTTTGCACCCCTACTTCCCACAATTTTTTTAACTCTTCAATCATTGGTTGTAAGTAAACATCTATCTCATCACCTGGACACTTTGGACCAGGAATAAGAAGTGTCATCATAAAGTACGGACTTTTCATGCAAAGCCAAGGTGGCAAATTATATGGTACCAAAACAACAGGCCAAATGCTATGATTGGCACTCATATTCCCAAAGGGTTGAAATCCATCACTAGCCAAGCCTAAGCGAACACTTCTTGGATCAGTAGAGAAGGTAGCGTATTTTTGGTCAAAGTGTTTCCAAGCAAGTGAACCAGCTGGATGTCTCATTACATCATCATTGGTGTTCATCTCCGTGTGCCACTGCATTTTTTTAGCCGTGTCTCTTGCCATATAAAGCCTTTGTAACCAAGGTGTTATTGGAAAATGCCTCAAAACTTTATGTGGAACCCTTTTCCCTTTTTGTTTGTTTAACTTCCATCTAGGCATCTTGCACCTAGGACACGATTTTGTATTTGCATGCTCTCCCCAATACAATATGCAATCATTCCCACAAGCATCAATTTTTTTGTAATCTAAACCCAAATCACGAATTATCTTTTTAGCTTCATAAAATGAGTTTGGCACTAAAGCACCCTCAGGGAGAACAAATTTCAATAGGTCCAATAGTGAATCCATGGATTTATTAGTCCAATGGTTAAGGCACTTCAATTGAAGCAACTTCACAATGAAAGACAATTTTAATATCTTGTTGCAACCTGGATAAAGATCTTTCTCTGCATCCTTTAACAAATCAAAGAACCTTTTTGCATGGGCATTAGGCTCTTCACTCTCATTTAATCCACTATCCATATCATCCCCACAAGGAACTCCATATGCATCACATACCATCCTTATGAGATTCTCATCCTCATGAGTATCATTTTCTACCACTCTTCTTGAGGTCTCGCAGTCACTTCGAAATCTACTAGCTTCTCCATGCAAGTCCCACACCTTGTAACTATACCAAAAACCCTTAATCAATAAATCTGCCCTAACATCTGTTTTAACCTTGAATGAAACATTCCTACATTTTTTACAAGGACAACGTATTTTGTTTGTCACACCATGTTGAGTAAATGCCCATTCTAGAAAATTGTCAACTCCTCTTATGTATGTCAGGTTTCCTCTATCTTTAATGTTTAACCAACTTTTGTCCATTCCTATTTCATTAAAAATTTAATTAGAATTAAAATTTGCATCAAACTTTGAAGTCCAAATGTCAAACACAAATTTGCATCAACAATCCACAGCAAACACATAGTTTCAATTAAAATTTCCTTTATAAATAGAATCCAAATGTCAACAATCCACATCAAACTTTGAAGTCCACCCCAGCAAGTTCCCAAAACAAAAATATTTAAAGAAAATGCATAGACATAAAAATATGGATTAGTTATTCAAGTCTTGTGGATACATACCGATGATGCCAGAAGACTTTGAAGTCTCTCTAGTTGTGGAAAGTGACTAGTCGTCCACCTTTAAATTCTAGATCTTGGGGAAAATTGAATGTATAAACCTATCCAAAAAAAAAAACAAGAAGAAGAATTGACAAATTAAGAATTGACGAATTAAGCATATTGACCATTTGAATATAAGGGGTTGACAAATTATATGATAAAAATATATCATGATCAGTGCAAGTAACAAGTATCATATTAATAACCCTATGCCTAGCAAAATCATGAAAGAGAATAACAATGGAATTACAACGATTTCAATCTAATGCACCGGTGACTAGCATGTTAATGCACTTAAATATTCCATTAGGTGGATGTTCTAGTTTTTAGCCTATTCACCATATATAACAAAAAGTAAGTCAGAAAAAAAAAGAAAAAAGAAAAAAAAGAACAATGCAGCACGGTTCAGCAAGAAAGTTGGACCTGTAACAGTGACTTCAACAAAGAATTCAGGAGAATATTGGCATTAACACAAGACCAAGACAAGTAACCTATACAAGTAACAATGTCATATAGACTGATCATCAATAATTCCAATCAACAAAATCAGAAATAATATAAAACTACATATTATCCACTTGAAGATTATTGATAATAGGAATTTAATTTCTAAATATGACCGGGGCATTAGATTTAAACCACATATTGTAAAAGTCAAAGATAAGCCCAGAAAGTATGCTAGAACGCAGAGATGTTTTCCAATCTATAATAATTAATTACGACTGAAATCATACCCAAAGATGACATACCTTTTTTTTTTGTGGGTTTGGGAGGGGGGGCGCAAAAAACAAAATAGAAAAGAAAAACGTCATCTGAATCCTCAAGGGCTCTTAACAATACAATGAATTGAGAAAAATCTATATGTCCAGGAACATAGACTTAATCCACCTCAAATCTTCAGTGAATACTAAATCTTTCCTAGAGGATTAAATTTCCAAAATCCAATGTCTCAGCAAACCAGTTGCTAAAATAATATAAAACTATGAACCTCCTTGTGTATAGTGTTATGCAGTTAGCATAAAACACCTAAACTGTCTACTTCTGATTCCCTGACCATAGTCATACATTCTGAGATAAGTATTTGTCAATTTTCCTATTTCCAACAATAAAAAACAAGACCTGTCCTAGAGCAAGTCCAAGATACTAGCTCAAGACTCAATGATCGAACCGTAGTCAAACCATATATGATCAAACTAGTCATAACACAATTAGCATATTTAAAATTGTAAATATTAAAATGTTGTATAAGATATGAAAAATTCAATGAAGGCGCCTAATATACATACTCTTAAACTTCCTCAACTTGTGTTTTTATTTTTGAAGTACTCTCTAATGCTTTCATATTTGTTCAAGGTTCATAATGTGTCAAGAATTGTTGGCAGTTATGTGTGAATGTAATTCTAGGGAGTAGGAGAGTGGCATGGGTAAATTGAGGACAGATGAGCCAAAAGAGAGAAAGTCACAGTCCCAAATCATCCAAAACAAGGGAGAGGAGAAGGTTTTGCAGCTTCGAATAGATCACTAATGCTCCTCAACTACTTGCCAAGGTCCTTGGGCATCAGGTCTACATTTCAAGGTTTATTTATCAACCAGTTTAGCTCGTATTTTAGTCAGATTTTAATAGTTTATTTAGTCTTGATTTGTTTTAATGATTTTTTAACAATTTTCTTTTTGTCCAATTTTAATAGTTAAATGGGCCAAACTAGCGGCTGATTCACTGGTTTTTTAGTTGAACTAGTGATCCATGACGGTTTTTTTATAACATTGTATATTTCTATTTCCTCTTTTCCTTTCACTCTTTTCTCAACATTGTAAACACTTCTATCCACCTAGAAGCATGGAATCAATCCCTTAAATAGAAAATTTGTGGGAATATGTGAGAATATTATATAATAATTCTCCTTTATTCTCTCCTTATTCCTTTCCTAAATTTCATCCATCAGTTACTCCTTAATTTAAGAGCACAGATCTGCACCATTGGTTATGTCTTTCTTTTATTTATTATTTTTCTGTCAACAAGCAATGAAACACGGCAATAATAGGGAAAAATATTGGACCAAACATATTCAGCAACAGGCAACTTAGAGGACCGAAATACTATGGAATCAGCGGCTTGCACTTCTTGCTCGCACTCACACCCTCACAAACGCAATAGACAGTGGAGATTTAGGGATTTTGAACCGGATAGAAATAATCCAAATGGGGAAAATTTTCATATGGGAGATTTAACGTATGGGTTTGTTGAACTTGAGAGAAGTGAAGGGAGATTATTTAGGGATTTATGGTTTTCAAATTTTTAATATAAATAAAATAAATTTCGCAAAACGAACAAGTAAAAACTGACAGAAAGGATTCCTCGCAATGGGATAAAATTGGAGATTAAATTCAGAGAAACACTAAGAATCTCAGAGACAAGCGAAGGGAATGAAGTACCTGAGAGATTGAGGTGAGAATGATGCGTTGGAGAAGTAGACGGAGATCTGAGGAAACAATGGATTAGTGTATCTTGAACAATTGTGCGTTCATTGTCTCTTTCTTTTGACAGAAAAAGCAAATTTTCTCACGGGTTGAATCAGTGAAAATGGGGCGCGCGCATGGGAGGGAAAGAGTAGAAGGACTGAAAATGAAAGAGCGCGGACTAAAGATGAAAATGGGTCGCGAATTGTCTTTGTGCGTATCATCCTTGCGCGGGTGTGAATTGTCTTCAATTAGGGATTGAGGGTTTGCATTTTACATTATTTGTAAATGTAAATTATCATGAGTTATTAATTTGTAGCAGTGAAACAGCTTATTAAAGTGACTGGCTGGTGGAGTCATTGATATATAAGTATTAGAAAAGTAAAATTTGAATTTTTTTTTTAAAAAATTACAACTCAAGTTTCAAAATACACACATATCTGTACTATATAACAATGTAAAAGTAAAACACGTGATAGAAATTGATATACTAGTATATATAGATTGGACAAGGGAACTTATCATAATATAATACTTTTTTTATCCAAAATATAATATTTAGTTGACTTATTTTTGAAGAAATTAAAGAAACTAAATAAGTTAGGTAATCATATAATATGTTATTTATCATTATATTATATATCAGTTTATAAGTTAGACAAATTAGTTAATTTGGAGAAAAATAAAAATATTTTAAAGTAATTTAATTAGATTCCTTAAGGTCTAAAAAAAATTATTTTATATTGAGGACCAGAAGTAGTATATGAAAATGAATCAAATGCAAAACTCTTCAATTTCATATCTATCCTTTGAAAGGTTGAAGTATTTAATACTATAAACAAGATCTTGTATCAAATCAGATATGTTACCAATAGTTAAATTCTTCATCTCTTTAACACACACACACACACACTAGCACAAACATAATTATCATCTCTATCAAATACACACATGTTCACTATTACAAGTGTACGAGTCACGCCAAGTAATAAAGTGATAAGCAGAGATATGGGTTCAACGAGGATTTGATTAACAAATGATCAAGTAAGAGGCTTAGTGAATTAAATTAAGTTGAGGCTTGACAAATTTCGATATGGAAAGAGTGATAAATACAAATGATTCTTTAACTTCAATGTTTAAATGGACCCTAAGATTATTTCTCTTATTTGCATTTCATAAAACTAGATCAATTTCCTCTCTACTAGCTAGTATTTTAATGAATATATGTGTTAGAAGTAGGTTTAAAAGCACTTGAAAAAACTTTCTCAAGTCAAAATCATGTTCATCTTTTCATCAAAATGTATAATCTCTCGCTACTATTAATGAAAATAACCTCTAAGCAACAACATTAATGTGATAATGCAATGTTACGTTAATAAATACCACTCTCTTCCTCTCACTCTCAAATGCACAACACACACTATATCTCAAACTCTCTTTATCTCATAATGATCCAAAAATTTAATTTATTTTTTCATAAAAAAGGACATTAATAAACATATTGATTGTTAAAAAAAAAAAAAGACTTTTGGCGGCGACATTGTGTGGCTGCGGAAAGTATGAATTTCAGCGGCGACAATCTTATGTTGCCGCCGAAAGTCATACTTTCAGCAGCGACTTCCACTGTCGCCACCAAAAGTCGCCGCGGAAAGTCCTTTTTTTTGTAGTGTTCCCTTTGCTTCCAATTTGGTTTCGTTATATTCTCTTCAATATGTAGCAGCTTCCCATTATCAAAAGAAGAGAAATATACATGGTTCCGATCTATTTGCAGACTCTAAGAAGGATTGTGCCCAAATTTTATGACGCTCTGATGCAACTTTGTAGCATACCTGAGAACAAGCTGAATGCATATAGTAGCTACGGTGTAGAGCTCTGACTGGAGCACTAGATGTGAATAAGAAATCACAACAAACTGGACAGTTCACTTCCAAACTTTTCCCCAAGCATGTGTGAGATTCTGATTTAATTTCTAGACAGAAATTGCATTTCCTATCAAGACAGCAATTGTATTTCCTATGATGAAAACAACCAATTCCAAGCCTTCTCCCAACATGGCATATATTGCACAATGGGCAATGATATACATTCCTTTAATCATCAAAAACTTTGCAGATGTTGCAATAATATCTTGCCATTTTTGAAGCTGAACTCCCGAGCAAGTGGAAGAACCAGAACTTCTTTACAGAAATGATTATGCACGGTTTCCATTATTTGATCAGCACATGAGCATAACTTAGAATAAAAATCATCTTCTACATTGGAGGTCTGTCTTTTCAGTACTAAGGAATTTATGATTTGGTCAAAACTACTACATCCAACATAGCAGGACTATGCATAAATTAGGCATCAGCAGCACACATATAGATCATAGTAGTATCGTGTTTTTTGAAGGTCACGCAGCTAGTTGAAAACCAGGAGGGAAATATTCAACCGTATTTAAGTTGAGTGGGATTACATGGCCATATCAATTTAGAATTTGCCAAGACACAAAAACTTAGACATGATATCCATATTGAAGCGAACTTGAAAAGTAATTATGCATTCAAATACCTCGAACAGATTCCATTTGTTAGAGTCTGCAAGTCATACCTCTCTTTTAGTGGGATTCGGAGCACCAAGAATAATCATTGGGTCCTCCTTGCACGCTCCAAGTTACTCTTCAGATTGCCCTTTACCTTCCAGGAATTTGAGTTTTTAGAATAAGAAGCGATAGATGAATTCTTCTCGTCCTGACTTTCCTTTCCAATACGAAGTCGCAATAATAATTAGGGAGAAAGAGTGCCTTCATCTCCCTTAGTTTCCTTGCAACATAAGAATTTTAGTCCAGGCCGGATGTGCTTTCTAAAGTCGGAAACTGAACATAGGTTGCTTTCCCTGTTCACATTCTTTCCTGAAGAAACAATAAACTATAACAAAATCCTTGTGTTGTTAATGTCAACATGCATGCCGGGATCCATAAAGCCGTCACACCCAGAACCTGATCCTGAATAAAGACAGCAAAGGACTGACAATAAGAACAATCCCATCACGGAGAACGACAGAAAGCTGGTAGCCGAGACTCTTGCCATCACAGGAAAGGATGATGGATGCCATCATCGTCCATGCTTGTTTCTTTTTTTTGCTCCTTATGTGTTGTTCGCTTTTTTTTTTTTTTTTTTTACCCTCAATGCTTGTTTCGTTTACTGTAGTTTGATTGAGATGAAAAAACAGCTTGATGACACAATTGAGCAACAGCAGCAACTATTTTCCGAAGATGCTCCTGTGCAAAATCATTTGCCAACCATGCCACTTCCTCCTGGGCAGAATCAGAATTTTGATTTCACGAATAGCAGTAATAGGAAACCATAAGTTCTCTCCCCATACTGCTCCAGCTTTTCGAAGCAATCAAACAACATAGATGTCAGGGATAGAACCATATTCGAATAAACTCTTTCTTGGAGGTCTTCCCAGACTTGTCAAGCGTCTGGAGGTAGATAACCCTGTCATATTTTTCTTTGAAATGGAGTGCAATAACCACGATGATACTATCGCATTGTAGTGCTCACCCCATACAAGAATGAATCTCGAACGAACCAAGCAACCGACATAGTATGTCGGCATGTCATTCCAAGACCCAGCCTCTGCCTCTTCATCATACTGAGGCTCTTTACTCATTGTGGATGCCGCCACGTCAGATGTCAGTTTTATTCATCACAGCATTGTCTTTCATTTAGTGCATGGTGGAGAAAAAAGCCCCATTCCTTCTCAGTTTTCATTGTCTGGTGTAATATTTGGTTTCACACCCCTTGTTTTTGCTTGTTCGCGTGCATTAACAATCTCAGTGGGTCCGATGATGAATAATTCACCAACTTCACCGACCTCGGTGCAAAATTAGATTTAAAATTCAGAGAAGTATCAAAAGATTCGATATTAGGGCATCACAAACCTCAGCTGTCGCAATAAGTCAGAACACCATGGGCGTTGATCAACCTCGGCCTACCACCAACCTTGGCTATCACAATGAGTCAAGATGCCACAGGCGAAGGTCTACCTCGGCTATACTTGCCTGTTTAGAAGAATATAGTGTTTTATCCCTCGGCTTCAACCACAGCTTGAAAAGGAAAAGAAAACGTTGCAAGCATGGAAACACAGTAGCAAGAACCATGTTGCCCGATCAGAGAAGTCAACCACTCCAATCTCGGCCATTTCATATACAGGATCTCGGCCACTGCGATCTCGGCTTCTCAAGCATCTCGAACCTCACCCTCTCAGTGTTTAAACTCAGACATGCACACACAGGGAATTTAACCATCTCGGCCAAATATCACGCCACAAAGAGCCGAGTTGCCTTTCACTGTGGTGTCGACAGGTCTTTCAGGTATCTCGGCATTTCGGCAAAACGAATATTATCCATAGCATCCAGAATCAACACCTCGGCATCTCCAATCTCGTCATCTCCCAATGTCGGCCGATCATCATCTCAGCTCATCATCGCCTCAGCACCTTCTCATCGCTTAATTTTGACGAGCACCTCCTTTTGATTTGCGCCTGGACTCTTGCTTCTCTTCGCTCTTCCAAGCAAATCTGTCGGTGCATGGACTTGTGGTTGCACCACTTCCTCCTCTCTGCTTTTTGCCAACTTCAATTATCTCGGCTTCAGTTATCTCGCTCTGTCACCATGCCGGCATAGGAATTCCATCAGTTGGTTTTCCCCCCTCAAAATTAGCGTTGATCTCAAAGTACTTCAAGGCTGTCTTCTTGAACAACATACGCACTCCAACAGATTGAAGATAGATGATATTCCTTTTATCCCACGGGTGTTCATCGATTGAATTACTTATGCAGCAAAGTGGACTTTTCACGACAAAAGTTAGGGTTTCCCCTCAGGTTCAAGCCCGTGGAAATTTTTGTCTGCATCACGCCGATCTGCTTCTTGCGTTGCTTCTGCCGCCAGTAAGCTTCATAGATTATGTTGGCTTTTGAATATTCATGAAATTGAATCATTCACCATTCTTGGTCATGGGAATCAGAAATTTATCGAATCCCCACGGACGGCGCCAATGTTCTGTCATAGAACAAGATAGATCGAACTTGACCTAGGAACAATTCCTAGGGCCTACGTACCCTTGAGAGGGATCAAAGTCCACGTAGTTCGGTATACATATAGGGGGTGGGGTGTGTGCTCTCTGTAAAACTCAGAATGGAGAGAATGCACCTGGAGCATGATCTTAGATATAGAGGTTGTTTCTGGTTTCCTCTCCGTTGGTCGTGTGTAACTTCTCTTGCCAAGGCGCTTTCCACGATCCAAGCGGTTTTTTTCTCCACTACCCGTATTATCTCCAATATCATAATAATGGGCATAATCATGAAGATATTGGTGATTTACCTGGTTTAAGAAGGACTGGGCCTAGCCTTTAATAAGCCCATTATTCAAGTCCATAACACAACCGTTGGATCGAAATTTCAACCGTTCAGATTTAATCTTTTATAAAAATGTTATTTTAAATATTTTATTAATAATTTAATTTTTATTAATATTTTTATAAAAGATTAAATTTGAACTATGATATGTCAATTTAACGGTTGAGATAAAGAAGAGGATAGAAAGAGGATAGGAAGGGAAGTGGATAGGAGCCAACTCCACTATACTTAATACTCCATTCGATCTTAATTATAGGAACATTTGTATAGTGCAGATTATACATAGAAGTGGAGGTAGTATCAATCAACCTTATTTTTTTTTAATAATCAATCAACCTTATTTTAATAAACGGCACACAAACATAACGTTGATGCTTTGTAAAAGCCCAAAAGTTTTTTTTTTTTTTTTGGTAAATAAAAGCCCAAAAGTTCATAATCCCTTTTTCATCTCCTACAAATCGTCACCACTTTCTCAACCCATTCCTGTTTTTCTGGGTCCATACATTACATATGAAGTTCCATTACTCTCATTTTCATCGTCCAATTCCTTATCAATATTAAGCCTATTAACCCCACAAACATTCTTGGTTTACTTTTTTTAAAAAATATCATTTAAACAAATAAATTAATTAAAAAAGTATTTTTTTACATTAAAAAAGTATTTTTTTCCCTCAAAAAAGCTCATCCAAATGGACCCTAAGTCCATAATATTCCTAGTTAACGGCTTCTTTAAATTTCTTAGAGTTGTCCCTATGCATGATTAAAGATGCTCAGTAATCATTTTGCTGTAAACATGAATCCCTAAGGATTTGAAAATAATCATACAAACTACAAAAGTGTTCCTATAATTAAGACCGGAAGGAAGAAGTAATACAAAACACATTTGCAATCATGAAGATTGCTTTTCTACTCGATACGTAATTGACCCAATACAATTTCACTCCCAATTCAGTATGTCATGAATAAAGCGTCTCAAGTGGGAGTAGGATGACCCACCCTCCATTAAAGCCCTCTTACTTATCTCACTCATCTCCATCACCTTCTTCCTCACTTCACTCTCTTTCTCCATCACTTGTCTTATTCCCCTCTCTATCCTCTCTGCACTTACCATTCCCGATCTCCTCACACCGCCAAACCATCTCCTATAATCCAATGAGATCGCCACACTCATATTCAAATCTCGCACCAGTTGGAATGCATTCAATTGTTGCTCTGCATAAATTGGCCATTTGGCAATTGGGACCCCGTAATATATACTCTCCAGGATAGAGTTCCACCCACAATGCGATACGAAACCCCCAACTGCTTTGTTCGATAGAATTTGGGACTGTGGTGCCCACCCTATGACCCTTCCAATCTCAGCCGTCCGCTCCAAGAATCCTTCTGGTAATACTTCTTCCAGGTTCGAGTAATCTTTCGGGGCTTCAAACGCCCCCTTGGGTGGCGGTTGTCGTAGGGACCACACGAAGTGGACCCCACTTCTCTCAAGAGCTCTTGCGATTTCTGTCACCTGATCGTGTTCATCAAAACAACCCCCACCAATGGCGGAGCCACGTTTCTTTTTTTGGGTGCAATTGTATCCATAAAATTTTGAAAAATTATATATTTTTAGTTGTAACATGCTAGTGTCAGTGGGTCCATAATTTAGTGGTTAAAATCTTGATTGTTGAATAAAAGGTCAGCGGTTCGAACTCATTTGGTCCCTTTTCCATTCTTATTTTTTTTACCATTGATATGTCTTAAAATATTATGAAAGTTGTTGAGCTCATAAGGATATCAGCTTTGTTGTAGTGATCCGTTCCATATTTCTTAAGAAGTTCTCGCAGGTATTTGGTTTGAGAAATAAATATTTTATTCGTCTTTTACTTGATTTGAAGTCCTAAGAAGAAATTTAATTCTCCTATTGTAGACAATCCATATTTCTTAAGAAGTTCTCGCAGGTATTTGGTTTGAGAAATGATGGCTTCCTATTTTTAATTGATTTGTGATATATTTAATATATTTAGGAAGTCATCAATGCTAAATTAAAGAGATTTTATTGAGAAGAGAAATCAATCTGAAAACATCATTTGTGGGATTTCAATTTAAAATAGAAGCTTTTGAGTTTAGGAAATAAATAATAATAATAGAAAGTTTTAAAAAAAATAAAATAAATAAAATGGTAGATTTTGTTGTGTCATTGCTATTATTATGTGATTGCCTTTCTTTTTTCCTTTTTTGACAATCAGAATGAGAAGAGCATCACGGGATTTTTTTTTCTTTTGCTGAATTCAATTGGAATGAATTAAATCAATTGGAATCAATTGATTCAATTGGAATAATCAGAGGAAGCATATGGCGGATGGAGATATGGCAATTGAATGAAATTGGATGTGGTCCCCACAATGGAATTAAAAGGGCAGAGGCGGAGATTATTTCACCACTTTTCGCTGGAGAAGAGAGGATTGTGCGCTGGAAAAAAGAAGGAAAGATGCATCAGACAGAGCACGGATCAGCAAGGAAAAAAAGAAGACGCACGATACAGTGGAGGAAAAGAAGAAGCAGAGCGTGATATCACTTCAAGAAGCAGAGTTGTTCTGAGATTTCTTTTTCTTCTTCTTCTCTTTATGCTTGAATTTGAATTTCTTATTTTTGTAATGGATTTTCTCATAGCCATGTGTGGCTGATTTTCTTTTCAACCTAGAGTGCTATGAACTTGTTTGAGACTTAGGAATTATTCCCACACATTGGTTTTGCTTAATTTGAATCAGTTTATTTAATGCTGTTTTTATTATTTATTGCTTATTGACTGATCACCATTGAGCATGTTTTGGGGATTTAGGGTTGGACTTGAAAGAGGGAATCCTAAATTGACATTGGGATTGAATAATGTGGAATTAGGTTTAAATCTAATAAAGAAATTAGGCTTTAATCTAATTTGCGTCTAGGATAGACATATACCTAGAAGCTCTGCATAGTCAAATTAGAGTGAGCCCGGTTTGAATTCATCTTAATTAATTGTGTGAGACATTGCATGATTATTTGAAGTAGGTATATAAGTGGACCGACAGGCACTTATAAACACTAATACTCTAGATTAGCTGATGAAATTAAGTTAGAATTAATGTGGTGGGAATAAAATTTAATAAACAAACAAGGGATTAGTATCTCTAGGTTGTCCTTTTGATATTTGAATTCTCTCTCTTTGAAAGTGCTTGTTTTTATTAAATTCTTTTGTTTTACTACTATTGAAAACACTTCTTATTTGCTCAACTTAAATGAAAAAAAGAAATTTGACGCCTAATCACCAGTTTGATTGAGTTTCTGTGGGATGACCTTGATTTGCCACTTACTATTTTCATGACCCGTACACTTGCGGTGCTTAGTTAAATTTTTTGTAGCATCAAGAAATAAATATTTGATTCGTCTTTTACTTGATTCGAAGTCCTAAGAAGAAATTTAATTCTCCTATTGTAGACATTTAAAATTCACTTTGTATGATCTTAAAGAACTCTTGACACATTTATGTTAAACGTAATATATTTAATAAAATTGATGATGAAGATATAATACAATATTTTTAAGGAATGAAGAATTGAAAAATGCTTTTATAATCGTATTGTTGTAATAGTTTAATTGACTATTGAATATTATTTTTCTATGTTAAGTTGAAGGTTTTTTTTTATTGTTTATATTCTTTTATTTTTTAATGCATATAAATCTTTCCTTAAAAAAAAATTTCTGGGGTGCTGCCCTCGAATCCCAGAATTATATTATTAATTGTGCACCCACAAATCTTAAATCCTGGCTCCGCCACTGACCCCTACCTCCGAAGCACAGGAATAGAACAGATAAGGGAGGTTGATCATCAAGCCACTCCATGACGTGATCTGATTCTGATTTCTTTGTTGCCGTCTTGTTGTCCCTTACGCTTAAGATGGGTCCGATGGGATAAACGGTGAGATCACTTTTGGAGAATGAGTGAACCGCATGGCTTTCAAGCTCCTCGACTGTATTCACTATTATGCCCTTTGCTTTCTTTATCCTGCTCGAATGGTTGAGAAGCATTGGCGCCCACTCCTTGTCCAAGGTAACACTCGGGAAAACACTGACAGGAATGGGGTTCTCGTAACTCGGGATGGCAAACTCAGTGCCTGAGTCCTCCCAGCTCAACTCGGTCGTATCCACGTTTTCTTGCTCCCAGAGCGTGTGAAGATGAAGCTTGAACCCAAGAAAGCCGGCGCCGGAGGTGAAGAACACCATGGCGGGAACGTCGAACTCGTTCGCTACATCAATCATGTCCGTGCAGAACATGTCCACAAGGAATCCGGCGAGCGGAGGCGAGTTAGGAGCCGAGTTGAGTTTGGACACAGCGTCTCTAACGTTTGGAATCTGGTTTTTGATGAGAGAGTCCATAAAGGAAGATGGGTGAAGAGTCTGTAAGTTGGTGGGGTCTGGGTGAGGAGGAAGGAGAGTGAAGTGAAGGCGTTCTGGGAAAGAAAGAGAGGAAGTGATGGAGTGAATGTAGGCGTCCACGTCGGGATCAAATGGTGCTTTGATGACGAGGACGGTGACGGAAAGTTGGCCATGGTGGTTGATGAGAAGTTTGCTGAACTCGACGGCGGAGACGATGTGGCCCATGCCAGGACAGGGTACGAAAACTAGCTGTGATTTCTTCATCCCAGCGAGTCTAAATGTCTAAATGAATAATGAATCACGTCCTCTGATTCGTTGTGGTGATGGTGATGAGACGTTAAGCAAATACAAGCGATCTTAGTTATTCTTGAGCGTATGAAGCATATACAAATATATGATGAGAAGTGGCACTATTTGTCTTGGTTTCCGAAATAATGTTTCGGTGGAGGAAATCACGTGGAAGTCTCGAGAACCGTTCGTAAAAGATACCTCAGAGAGTGTACCTTTCCACGGGACCACGAAATTGTCGTTTTATTTACGAAAAGAATTTATTGTCAACATGAATAAGTGGACACCATAGGTTCTCAATTATTTCAAAATATCGATGTTTAGGTGGACACGATAGGGGACTTGGAGATCTGTACGCAAGTTCTTCTAATGTTGTGAGTTAAACTTTGAAAGCTCGTTTTTTTCCCCGGTCAATTTTAAACACGCTCATATATTAATTCTTTTATAATCATTTGTAAAAGTACGGATGCCAAATATCTGTACCTTGATGAATGAAATGAAGAATTAAGCTTGTATTCAATATTTCATGTAGTCTTTCGTATACTTTTACTTGAGGCACACTAAGTTTATCATGTGAAGTACAAGATGCATAAAAATTGGAATATGTTGATTTATTTAAAGATCATGGCGATAACATCACTCTACGTTTTTCTGTTATTAAAACATTTTAAATTAAAATTCATATCTTACTTTTCCCCACTCCCGATCCTAGGTTTGATCCCCCCTCTCCTATCGCCTTGTATAAAAAAAATTCATATCTTACTTTCATGGTTATACCAAAAATATTTTAAAATCCACTTCCGCCCACTTTCACTTCCATTTCTACCTCCACTTCTAATTTTATAAAAACTCTTGGCAACGTACTAAACGGGGGGATTTTTACCAAAATAGTGAAATTTTTTTTTAAAAAAATTTCAGATTAAAACACTTTTGAAACTATTAGCTAAACTAATGCTAACATCATCAATGGCGTGGGGAAGGGTCACGTGAGTGAGCAGTCGCGCTAGGGGAGAACACGCCAGTAGTTCCATGAGATAGGTTCACATTCACTGCTAAAAAAAACAATTTTACCGACGGAATTTGCGACGGAAAATAATCCGTCGCAAATTGGAGGAATTTAGCGACGGAATTTCAATTCTGTCTCTAAATGAGAAAATTAGCGACGGAATTCAATTCCGTCGCTAAGTTTAGCGACGGAATTGAATTCCGTCACCACCAGGCGGCCAAACAGGCCGCCAGCTTTGGAAAATGGCGACGGAATTCAATTCCGTCGCCATTTATGGCGACGGAATTCAATTCCGTCGCGAAATGGCGGGAAAAATCCCGCCATTTTTTCATCTAGCGATGGAAATTTTTGACGGAAATAAATTTCCGTCGCTAGCTGGCAGCAAAAAGCTGCCAGCTGCAGCTTTTTGTAGCGACGGAATTAAATTCCGTCGCTAATCTCGAATTAAACCACCCATTCGCCCACAGCTGCAACACTCCCAGCTCCTCCGTCTTCGCCCCATCAGCTCCCCGCCGTCCTCCCCACAGCTCACCGGACCTTCAGCTTGCCGCCTCCCCCTCCCCCCAGCTCGCCGCCACCCCCTCCCCCCAGCTCGCCGCCACCCCCTCCCCCCAGCTCGCCGCCACCCACAGCTGCTCCCTCCCCACAGCTCACTCCACCTCACAGCTCCCCGCCACTTCGTCCCCCCAGCTCACCACCAGCCCTCCCCCCAGCTCCCCACCACCCCCTCCCCCCAGCTCACCGCCACCCCCTCCCCCCAGCTCCCCGCCACCCCCTTCCCCATAGCTTCCATTCTTCAGCTAGCTCGCCGGTGAGGTGAGGTGAGTTTTTTTTTTTTTTGATTTATTTTATTATTTTTTAATTAATTATTTATTTGTTATGTGAAATTAATATATTAAAAAATGGATATTTATTTGTAATTTTTTTCCTCATGAATAAATAGGCCTTTACAATTGCCGTTCTCTAATCACTAGTGTTCTTCTCCGCCTTCCGGTTACCCTCCCCATCCGGTAAGTTTCGTTTTTCTTATTATTTTTTTCACCACTTTATTTTTCACACAGTTTGAATATTGTCCAAAATTTTATTATGTGGAAACGGCTGCCTGTGGATATTTATTTAGGATTATGGATTTTATTATGTGGAAACGACTGCCTGTGGATATTTATTTATGACTATGGATTTTATTATGTTCTCTATGATTATGGATTTATCCAGACTGCCTGTGGATATTTATTTAGGACTATGGATTTTATTATGTTGTCTATGACTATGGATTTATCCAAATTGGATTTATAAAGATTTTTTCAAAATATGACTATGTAAATTGAAATCTTATTATATGTTTACTTAGCTTCGTAGACTTTAAACCGCCAACTAAAATAGCTCTAATTTGATTATATCTTGTATGCTGAAAATTGGAGAATGCATAGTCATTATAAAGTCATCTTTATATTTTAAAATCTGGATCAATTTGATATAAATTAAATAGAATTATAGTTGACATTCGAATAAAATTGTTTGAATGAAAAACTAAATTGTTGGTTGACCTAACTCAGCTATGTTAAAATCTGGATGAATCATGGTTTTTTTTATTAAAATAATATATAAATTGTTAAATTTGACACTAAATACTTATTAAGTTGTAGGCCGTAAAAATGATTTAAGATTTTGAATTTTAAATGATATTGGTGTGATAATATTATGATTATTTATTACTTGGTAATGATACATAAATCTAGAAATATTGAATGGTGTTCAATTTAGATAAGTGAAGTGTTAAGAAATAATATCTAGGGATCAGACAATAATTTTTTTAAAAAATATTCAATTTCAATGTTTAATTTGAATCTATCTTTTGACAAGTTATACAATAAATATCGATTGTTCAAAAAACAAAATTATAAATATTGTTTAGATAAATAGGTAATTATAAATACAAAATTATATGCATAGGGGTGATAATTGATTTTTTAATATATATATATATATATATATATATATATATATATATATATATATATATATATATATATATATTTGGTGGTCTGAAATGTTGGGTTGAATAATACTTCGGAATAAATAGTTGGTGAAATTATTATGTAGATTTATAATTATCTTATAAATATAACTAAAAAATTATACATGAAAAATAAATATCAATTGCATTTTAAAATTTGAATTCAATGGTTTATTTATTAAATATCTTATAATTATACTTGTAATTAATTAATTTTAAATTATCAACAAAAGACTTAATATTGATTTTCTAACATATCTTAATCTTATTAATTAATAATTATATCGGATGAAATAAACAAAAACATGTAGGAAGATAATTATATCGGATGAAATAATTATATCGTATAAATTTATTTATATATTTATAATTAATACATGTTTAAATGATTGTCCTCCTTAAATTAAGTGTTCATCCTCAATACATTTTTGTTTGCCCCCTCCACAAGCATGTCCCCATGTTCTGGTATGCTATCCTCATTCTCTGGTTGCTTGCTGGGATATGTTCTTTAAACTCAATGCATGTGTTTGTTTTTACGCTTTCTTGATTAAGTGGCAATTGGTTGGCATAAGTGGCTAGTTGTATTGGCTACTTATAATTGTATTTGTGGCAAATTGAGATGTTAATTAGGTTAGTAACTGAAGTAGCTAGGAAGTATGGAAGACAATCACGATAGGAGTTGGATGTACAATCGTCTAACTGGCAGAGAACTAAATCCAGCATTCCGAGCGGGTTTGAACGAGTTCATCCAATTTGCTTTGGCGCATTCAAATAATTCAAGTAGGGAGATTAGGTGTCCGTGTGCCAAATGTAAATGCTTAAGGTTCAAAAATTCGAGCAGGGTCAAAATTCATTTGTGTCAAAATGGATTCATGAATGATTATGAGTGTTGGGAATATCATGGCGAAGTCCGACAGACACCGAGTGGTTATTACGGGGACAGTAGTCATCGAGAAAATCTTAATGCGTATGAGCAGTTAGTTATGGATGCTGCGGGACCGTCCATCGGCAGATATTTTGATCCCGTTACTCATGCCGAATCGTCATACATGGGAGAGGAGACCGGTATACATACTCAACCATCATACATGGGAGAAGATCCTCATCCGGACGCCGATAGGTTCTATAAAATGCTTCAAGAAGCGCAACGTCCGCTATGGGCAGGATGCGAACACTTTGAAAGTAGTGAATATTCATCGCTTTCGGCTACCCTAGCAACACTAAGCTTGAAGACTGATCACCATATGAGTGAAAGGAATTACAACGAAATGATGCAGATCATAAACAAAGTTGTTCCCAAAGACAATAATTTGCCGAAGGATTTTTTCCAAGCAAAAAAAAAGGTGAAAGAGCTTGGGCTTGGATGTGAAAAAATCCATTGCTGCCCTAGAGGATGTATGTTGTATTACAAGGATGATGCTGAGCTGATCAATTGTAAATTCTGTGGACATGACAGATATAAATATGTGAAGAAGGGAAGGAAAATGACCCGTCAAGTGTTAAGCAAGATGCGCTACTTTCCTCTAGTGCCTAGACTTCAGAGATTGTACGCATCAGAACAAACAGCTGCTCACATGAGATGGCACCGGGAGCATCACAGGGATGAAAATTTTGTGACGCATCCATCCGACGCCGAAGCTTGGCGTAAATTTGACGAGGTGAACCCTTTCTTTGCTATGGATCCCCGTAATGTCCGTCTTGGTCTATGCTCGGATGGGTTCGCTCCTTTTGATAAATCGGGCAGAAATTATTCCTGTTGGCCTGTCATTGTGACACCGTACAACCTCCCACCTTCTATGTGCATGAGAAGGGAGTTTTTGTTCCTCACCGCGTTAATCCCTGGGCCATCCAACCCCAAAAAGAAGATAGATGTGTACCTCAGGCCTTTGATAGACGAGTTGAAGATGTTGTGGAGTGAAGGGGTTCTAACGTATGATATATCATTGAGTCAGAATTTCACAATGCGTGCTGCCTTAATGTGGACGATAAATGATTTCCCTGCATATGGGATGTTGAGTGGCTGGCAAACGTCGGGAAAGCTTGCATGCCCGGTATGTCTTGAGCAGAACATGGGTTTTAGCTTGGCACACAGTCGCAAAGTCTGTTGGTTTGACAGGCACCGACGATTCCTACCCCCGGACCATCCGTATAGGACAAATAGAAAAGACTTCACGCGAAATATGGTTGAACGAGCAGATCAACCTCGTCGTTTAAGTGGCCAAGAAATATGGGACAGGGTCAAGTATATTCAAAGTGTCGAAGAGGGTGCTGCTTCCAACGAACCCGAGGGATATGGTGTTGATCATCATTGGAACAAACGCAGCATCTTCTGGGAACTACCATATTGGAAAGATCAATTGTTAAGACACAACCTGGATGTCATGCACATTGAGAGCAATGTGTTTTGCAATATTTTGCACACCGTGATGGACACGAAAGGCAAGACGAAGGACACAATCAATGCTAGACGGGACATAGAAGCGATTTGTAGAAGGCCTGATTTACATTTGGTGCAGGATGGCAGGGGACGGATTTCCAAACCTAGAGCACCGTACACATTAAACAAACAGCAGAATTTGGAATTGTTGCAATGGGTTGAAGAGCTGAAACTCCCGGACGGTTATGCGTCAAACTTGAAAAGATGTGTCAACTTGCACGAGGGGAAGTTATTCGGGATGAAGAGTCATGATTGTCATGTTTTTTTCCAGAGGTTGTTGCCGTGGGCCTTCAAAGCATTACCGAACCACATATGGTCTATTCTAGTAGAATTTTCCAAGTTCTTTAGAGAAATTTGTGCTTATGAGCTTAATGTGGAAAACTTACGGCACCTGGAGGCGAGCATGCCAATAACACTATGCAAGTTAGAGATCGTGTTTCCTCCTAGCATGTTTGACTCAATGGAACATTTACCTGTTCACTTGGCCTACGAAGCAAGAGTAGGAGGTCCCCAACAATATAGGTGGATGTATCCGTTTGAGAGGTAATATATATATTTCTTTCGTGCAGTTATTTCTTTCGAGCACTTTAGTTTATAGATACGCTGTAATTGTCCATTGTAGGTTTTTACGCACTCTTAAACAAAAAATCAAAAATCCAACCCACGTTGAAGGATCTATCGCTGAAGCGTATCTAGTCGAAGAGGCCACAAAATTCGCGCAATACTATTATCCCCCTGAAATGACATCAATATGGAGACGGGTACCTCGCAACGATGATGGCGGTAATACGAACGAACAAAAATCAATATTTGATTTTCCAGGCCGAGTCGTGGGAAAACGTTGGAGATCAACTCTTGAAGGAAGAGATAAGCGAGTAGCGGAGTCGTACATTCTAAACAACTGTGAAGAGGTCGCCCAATACTTAAAGTAAGATTTGTTTTCTTTTCACTGTCACGGTAAGTATTATAGTATTAACTTAATTTTTTTGTTGCAGTCATTTTTCTAATTTGGTCCGATCAGAAAATCCTGAAATGTCGGAATCCCAAGTTGACCAATTCACGAACTCTAAGTTCCCAAAATGGTTTCGCTCCTACTTCTTGGAACACCCAGAAGATCCCAATAAAGTGGCATGGAGTTTATCTTATGGAGCTGCAATTAGTGTTACCCGGTGCAACAAATATATAATCAACGGGTATCGATTTTCAACTGTTGAAGCGAACGCAGGTACACAATGTTGCAATTATGGTGTATGTTGTCGAGGTGACCAAGTTGACGGGGTGGAGAGTTACTACTACGGGAAGTTAGTCGACATAATTCAGCTGAGTTACCAGTGGGACAAGGTGGTGACACTTTTTAAATGTGAGTGGTTTGATAACAGTCCGCGTGGGACAAAAGTGGACAAACATGGAAATATTGAGATCCACTGGACAAGGAGATATACGGTTGGTTATGACCCATTCATTCTTGCTCAACAGGCGGAACAAGTGTACTATACAGAATACCCCACATCCCGCCAAGGGTGGGTGGGAGTTATTAAAACCAAAGCACGGAATATCATACCTCAGTCGAAAGAGTCAGCAGCAAATGACGGCATGAAGGAACCGTTCCAGGCTGATGTGGAACATGTACTGCCCATAAACATTGCCGACGACGATGTACCAAGCAATCTGTTTGATTCTACTGCGAACTTAGAGTTGATTCCTATCCAAGTTGACGATGAGGAATCAGACGATGAGACAGAAGTGATTTGCTCTGATAGCGAATCTGAGTTCGACGACTATGAGACTCCAGAGGAAGCCGAGCAAGCAGATGACGAAGAACGTGAATCATCCGATTGATTTGTGTTAGTTCTTTTGTTTATGACAATTTGTTATACTACATACTCCGTAATTGCGCTACTGTCATATTAAGTAATAAATATCTTATTTTTATGTATTTTTTCACATAATGTTTGTAAGTGTTCATAGGTATATGGAGCATCCAGCTGGAGGACGTTCAGATGGTGGACGTGGTCGTGGTCGATCCCGACCTCGTCCTATCAGAGGTAGGGGAACACAATCTGCTCCCTTTGTAGGCATGGGGGGGAGAGGCGCTTCCCCAGAGGTTTCACCATATGAGTCCTCATCTTCACCATCGATTTACCTATCCACTTCACCGTCACTGTATACGTCCAATTCTCCATCTTCCTCCAGTGATCCACAGCAAGGGGGATGCCAGGTTTACTTTACCATTTCTGATTGATTTACATATGTGTAGTTTTATTTAACCATCTATGTACAAACTCTTCAATAATTCACATTCCTTCATTCAGCAGATTCCGTCGCCTCATAGCCAGGTCGACGAAGGAGGTAGTTCCTCTGATACACCTGTATGGGGAGCGAAAGATCCTGCGACGGGGAAGCTGTGGATCCGTCCTGACGGCACCGAGGGGTGAGTCATACAGCGTTACTAATAACGCTACGATTTTTACCCTTTAATTTGTATGCTCATATTTGCATCATATCCTCTGTCTACAGATTTGACCCTTATCCCCCGGTAGCTGATATCTTGTCAACCCAAATATTCCGCAATTTCAATGAGCCTTGGGGCACGTGGAAAGAAATTCCTAAGGACACTCGAAATAGATGGTTCGACGAGTTTTTGGTAAGTTAAGTGATTTATAGTTATTAATTTCTTATCCAAATACGAACTGATTAAGTATTTGTAACATTTGAAGCACTAATTGTTCATTATTGATTTTCAGAGTAAGTTTGAGACGTTGCCTGAATATCATAAAGGTCTGAGAAAAGCTTTTAACCATAAGGGAAGCAAGTGGTTGTCTGGGAGATTTCATAAATTGAGAAAGGGTGTGGGCAAGACAGATTGGATTGACCCTGACACTGCAAGCCAATTACTTGCACAGTGGGAGAACGATGAGAAATTTAATAATAGAAGTCGAAAAAGTAAGGAGAATAGGGCCAAGCAGGTGGGACCTTCATATGCTGGCGGGTCCATTCCGTTGAGTGAGCATTGTCGGAAAATTGTGAGTACACATTATTTTCTATTAAAGTATTCAATGTTTTGTACCTTGAAATAATTTGTTAACGATTTTTCATGTGTTTGCAGGCACAGTCTGAGGATGTTCCACCAGAAGAAGTTGAGTGGCGTGCCTTTGAGCAGACCCATACCCGGCAAACTGAAGGGGGTGAGAAGATATGGATTAACGCCAGGGCGGAGCAAGTGGCGGTGAGACATTTATATTGTATTGATTCTTTGTTTCGGACACCAACATGTTTATTTCATTTCACATCGGCTTTTTTTGTGATGTCTTTTTTTGTTTATAGGGCAACTATCTGAGGCTGACTCAGGAGAGAGACTCGCAGAATGGAACCCACCCCTCATCCTCTCAGTCCGATAACGAGACTCTATTCTTACAGGCTGCGGGTGGATTTAACAGCAAAGGTAGAGTCTTCGGGTTAGGTTCCTATGCCAGCCGACTTAGGGAATCAAAGCGCTCCACATCCAGCAGTAGCGAAGGTGTTTCTGCAGGTAAACGTAATACATTTGATATTGATTGTAACATTTTCATTCTCTGGTTCATTTAAATGCAGTGCAAAAAAGATAATTATATTTCCTAATTTTTTGGCAGATGAGTTGATGAGGATGAAGACAACTATCGAGTCGCAAGCAGTTGAGCTAAACGAGACAAAGCAAAAACAAATGAACACAGACATTGAGCTCCACCAGACACAGGAGATGGTTAGACAGATGCAGCGTCAAATCATGGCCCTAATGAAAGACAAGGGTCCGATGCCGCCTCCTGAAGGTGATCGTCCTGCTGATGATGATGATGAGGATGCTGCTGTTTAGATTACTTTTTTAGTACATCTCTGTTGAAACACTATATTTATAATGTATTTTATACTCTGTGTTATGAAGATTCGGTATGTATGTTATATAATTTTTTTAAAATATTTTATTATATAACTTTTAAACAAAATTAAAAAATAAAATAAATAAATTTAAAAGAATAATGGAAAAGAATATAATTATTTTTAAAAGAATATAATTTTCAAAGAAAATTAAAAAAAAATAATAAATTAATTAAAGAAAATAATAAATAATTTTTTTAAAAAAATAATCAAATTAGCGACGGAATTTAAATCCGTCGCTATTAGCGACGGAATTTAAATCCGTCGCTAATTGCGACGGAATTTAAAATTCCGTCGCAATTGCGACCACTTTTTAGCGACGGAAAAAATCCGTCGCTAATTCATTTAGCGACGGAATTTGAGGGTTTAGCGACGGATTTTTTCCGTCACTAAAACCCTTTTTTCTTGTAGTGATTATTGGAGGCGTGAACACGTGTCACGCCTGCGTAGTCTTAGTTATTTGCTTCCTGTAGGATGGAGCTCGTAAAGTACTAGATTTCCTTTGTCGGTAAGTTTCAATTGTGTTGGACAAGATGATGTCGTTCCTGTGGACCACATGTTGAACTATCCGGCATCGGAGGGAAAGTGATGACCGTTTTCCGTTGACGGGCTGGTCACGATTTGCCGTCCAAACTAGGGTACGGTTTAGGTGGGTGAACTAAACGGAAAAGATAAAGGTGTTAACAACGACGAGGTAGAAGCCAGCAGAGGAGACGCTGTTTGGTGAGCTAACAACATCATTTGGTTTCTCAACTGAGAGAGAGGAAACACTGTTAAGTGATGGTGATACAGATGATGAAGAACAATGAAAAGACAGGGATAAGAGAATAAGAAGAAAGTGTAAAATTGATGAAACAGCCACATGCCCACATCAACTATCTATGTTATAATAGAACGATGGAAATAGAAAGAAATGGAGAAGATGAGTCATTTTGATCAATGTCTTAGATACAAAGAATTCATTTCGTCTACGGAAATGGAGATTTGGTCGGTCAACTTTCAAGTCAATGCATGTGAATATTCGACTTTTTGTTTGACATGGTACCCAGGTTTTTTGGACCACGCGGATTTCTGTTTTGGCACCAATACCGTATGAATTTCCATTTATTTACAAAAAAAAAATCAGATATTTATAATTTATTGTATATTAATTACTTTTTTTCAATTTAAAAATATAGTGATATTTTTATCTATTAAACTACTCATTTTAGTTTTCTTTTTTTTTAAAAAAAAGGCTAGAGTCTTTCAAGTTTTTATCAAGTTTTAGTTAATCCCTTATGTTATAAAGTATATTAATTTTTAGTACCATAATCTTAACCGCGTCAATCTCATTTAACAGAAAATGCTGACTTGGCAAATTTACATTATGAGTCTGTAATTAAATATTGACAAAGCATGATCTAAATTTTAATTGTTGAGTTTGATGGGGGATGAAGGTGAACATTGAAAAGCCGGAGAGATAAGAGGAGAATAACGTTTAGGATTTGATGAAACAACCATATCGATCAACATGTATGAGCGAAGTAAGAAAATGGCCTATATATATATGTATGTGTGTGAAGAACTGAAGATGAGGAATTGCTAGTAGTGGTTCTGTCGTTGCTTCTTCGTAGACCTCTCATATTTCCAAATTCACATGTATATATTCTTCGGTTTTGGACTATACACGCCCAATTCCAGTAGACCTCATCAATTCAGGACGCCTTTGATACCTAACGTTATTCCTATTTTTTGAAGAAAACAAACAACGAAATATTTTGTGAAAATATTATTTTTCCTTGAAGGATAGTATAATATATGATGTTATTGTCATGAGAAAAAATATAAACTGAAAACTTAAAAATTATATTAACAAGTCTGAGATTTAAAGTATAATAATCCATATGGATGTATAAAAGCGTCTTTAAGAAAGTTAATGCTACCCACTATCAATGTGGGATCAAATCTCAACTCAAATTCAAATTAGTGGAAGGTGCCATTCCAATATATATCACATATATACAGAGAAGACTTCAGAGGTTTCTTTCAAGCTTCCCGAAACAAACATGGCCATCAGGGACTGATTCCTCCTCTTCATGCAACGAACCATTTGTTGCTTTGGATTTAGCTAGTCTTGAGTAGGTTTTTATGCTAAAACAACGTATAATAATATTTATTACGTGGTTTTATTTATAAACTCATATGTTTAATCCATTCTCCTTTATTGATATTCCTTAAATTGTCACCGTTTTTTTTTTTTTTTTTTTTGGCTACCTCAGTTTTATGAGTTATCCATGTAAATTGGCATAGTAAATACTGTTTTTTCTTTCGTATTGTAAACATCAACTCTAGAATACCCTTTAATTAATGTTTAACATGGTTTAAATTTACTAGTCACGCTAATTGATTTACATTTTTGTTAAACACATATGAAAGCAATAGGCAAGAAGAAAGGAAGATAAGGTTTGGCAACTTGGAATCCTGCGTATGTGCACAGCCACGTAGGTGCCATGTCAAATAATACCCTTGTTAACATTAATTTACTCATCATATTGAAGATAACATTGAAAAACTCTTTCCCCAAACTATACAAGAGCAATTGGTGGATATCCTTCATATTGGAAGAAATTTTGAATGAGTGTTGCTATCGACTAGTAGAATACCACTCCATTCCTTGATATAAGTCATTGCACGAAAAAAATTTTATATATGATATTTTTTTGATCATTTTCGAATTTTGCCATACCTTATTCAATTCTCATTATAAAGAGAGAAACATGAGATATAGGTGAAAATAATTTATAAATCTAGAGAGAGAGAACTTTAATACATCAGGTAAATAGCCTAGCTATGACCCTATGTAAAACATAATTTATAAATATATAGGCTTTGAAGCCTGCTAAAAGCATGCATTTATGTAGATTTTGGTAGGCTTAAAGCCTAATTTTGGCCTTCAATGCTTACAATATAAGGTTTTTTTAAAGGCCTATATTGTTAATAGATTTTTAAAAGGCTTCATGTTTAACTAAGTCTTTTGAAGGCTCATCTCTAAATCTAAAGAAAGCTTAAATTCAGGCATAGGCTAAGTCTCAAACTTGAAACTCCCATTGCAGGCTCATGTCTATTTAGTCAAAACCTAGTCTAATCTATTTCCGCCCTTAAAAAAATGATACCATCACCTTTTCTAGGTAGTGAATGGACCAAAAATTATTTTAGAATACTGAGCATCATTATAAAAAATTCAAGGTATTGGGTGATACTTCAAAATGCTTTAATATGCTCAATTTTATTTTTCACGCACACAAAAAGTGATCAGCCTCATTATTTTGCACTGAAAAAGCACAAATTCAAGGAAAAGGAGGATAGCAAACCATAAAGGAATAGGAGAGAAGCCGCTTTCACTCATCACAATTATGAACATTGAATGAGAACCCATTAGTAAGTGGAAAGTGAAGGAAGGGCTCTCACGTCTCAAGACATGCGAACTACTACTCTCTCTCATATTAATATAAGATATATTTAAAAAGTTATTCTTAATCCTACATATTAGACAGAATTTTAATGTTTGTTA
This sequence comes from Acacia crassicarpa, assembly GCA_034222035.1. NCBI lineage: Eukaryota > Viridiplantae > Streptophyta > Magnoliopsida > Fabales > Fabaceae > Acacia > Acacia crassicarpa. The sequence goes on along the minus strand of JAWXYG010000006.1, from coordinate 45,733,401 downwards.
ATATTTTCCTAATTCCTTTATTAATGCTTCCTCAATAATAATCAAGGAGGAGAGGGGATAAGGGAATTAAGGAAGATAATTAGTGTATTTTGGAAAATATATTTTATATTAACTAACTAAATTAACATTCTTAATATAATTTAATTAGGTAAATATGTCTTATATTAAAGACCGGATTAGGTAATTATTAATTAATGGACCAATAGGTGGGCATTTCTTTTAGAGTTTGGAACGTCGATATTGATTAAGGATTATTCATGAGTTGTAGTGCTAATTGTATGATTGTATTTCTCCTTCCCACCAAATTCATTTCATTCTATTGATTTCGTAATCACATTAATTGTTTGAATTAATTAAACAAACCTATTCAAGTGCACGTCAACTAGCTTATAGTACTCCCACCTCCGTCCCTATATATAAAGTTATTTCAATCGAATAACAAGATTTTAAAATGGTTAAAATTAATTGAAAGTAATATATATGTAAGAAATATATATATATATATATATATATATATATCAAAAATGTCCCATGAATGAGTAAGAGTGAGTAATAATGAGAAATGAATGAAAAAGAATCTAGGGCACGTGAGAGAGTAATTAATGTAGTATGAAATTAATTGTTCATGAAACTCCCTTACTCTTTCATGTTCCATTGATACTGGTATCTCAGTTTTGTTCACCTCAATATGGTGAGGTACGCCTGGCACGGTGAAGAGTTTTGATTCTGATGTGACGCTCTCAAGAACCATGGATGTACGGATCATGTGCGAGCAACGGAGGCAGAAGCAAGAGAACCCATGTAAAGGATAACGCATGTGGGAGACTCGCAACATGGCTGAGATATCGGCTCTTCAAATACTCTATCCAGTTCATAATATACAACACTTTTATTAATTCATCAGAATCAAAAAATGATAGTTAATTCATTAAATATGTTTTAAATTGAGATTTTTTCTAAATTTATTCGTATTAAATTAGGTTTTAAATGAGAAAAAACATACAAAAAGTCACATTTAAGCATTGATTACATAAGTAAAATTGACAAATAAACATTACTTATTCTCCAAGTGACTTATATTATGGGCCAAGGCATTCTTTTAAAATTGACTTATATTGTGAACTAGAGGGAGTAGTTTTTCTTCTCGACTCTAAAGCATTTTGATTGCATCAAAGAAATTCAACATCATGTCTAGATCTAAAGGTCTATTTCCAAAATCTCACACCCTTTAGGGAGTTCAACTTCTTTGTACTATTCGAACTGGAAGACACGACCCAAGGCCACGCGAAAGAACTGAATCAAGACGGGAAGCGTTTTTGGTGTAATGACTATAGTGACTATAGCACCACGCTGTGTTAATAACCTTGCAATATCAATCATGGGGATAATGTGCCCTTCAGCCATCATGGGAAATTATGGCTGCTGGCTATAGAGGCAAATGAATTGAACTTTGTTTTTGGGTTTCCAGTTATGGCAAAGAAGCGTGCTGCTTATTCACTCTTTTATATACAGAAATTATATCATAGTATTATGGAATTTCACGAACCATTATTGTTGTAGTGGTGATGGAAAAGCATACATAAGAGCTTTGGATTGTATGTACGGGGATGAGACTTGAAGCTTATGGATAAAATTAGTGTGTTTCAATTAGCTTTTGGAGAAAAAAAAAGAAGAAGAAGAAGAAGAAGTGATTGTAAAGAATAAATTTTGAAAAACAGTTTCTAATAAGGTAGGGAAAAAAACAATTTCTAGAAAATCATAGTTTTAACCCTCAAACCGTGGTTTTCTTGCCAAACCATGGTTGAGAGTTTCATTGTTTGAAAAACTGTCAAACCATGGTTTTATAAACCTTCTAAATAAAATTCCTCTCATATAGTTTAAAAATACAATTATAAAAAATAAGACAAGGGATATAAAAATGACATATTTTTATTAAGAAATAACGAGAAAATAAAACTAAAAAATAGCTAAATAAGTTTTAAATCATATATTTAAATAAGATATTAAATATTTACTTACAAATCTAATTCAAATAATGATATATTTTTTGATTTGGTAGAATTACTGGTTTTAGAATCAACGAAATCAAATTTCAAAAAATCTAAACTCAAAGGTTTTTTTTTAATTATTTTTTAGAATAATTGGTTTTAGAACCAACCAAATCGAATTTGAAAAAGCTAAAATCCCACTTTTTTCCCTATTATTTGATAAAATTATTGGTTTTAGAACCAACCAAATAAAATTTCAAAAATAAAATAAGAACTAGAATGAATTGTAAGACAACAAGACAAGGGATATAAAAAGTACATATTTTTTATTAGGAAATAACAAGAAAATCAAAATAAAAAATAACTAAATAAGTTTTAAATCGAAACAAGGAGAGGCTTTGATACTATGTCCATGTTGAGGCTTTGATACCATGTTACATGTTAAGTCTCTGATACCATGTTGGGAGGGATGAAAGAAGAGAGAAACATACAAAAAAAAAAAAAAAACACCTGCCAATAAATTTCCTTCCCACGAAAGAATCATAAAAGAAGGGAGAGACATATGCACATCAAGGGACTCGTTATTCAAATGAAATAATTATATATTTCTTTCTCCCTCTTTTCTGAATAATTTGCGTCCATATAAAAATATAACATATATAAATTGATTAAGATCCGATTCAAATTAGAAAAAAAAGCATGTTCGTACTAGAAAGTATAGAAAATGGATTTCACCTCCGATTTGGTGCAGCATTGCAGCAATCTCATCACCATTTTCCAGTTCAAGCAACGCAAGAAAAATCTAGCTCTAGATTAATTCAAATAATTAACTTAGGCTTTGATAATTATCTCAAAAGATCACTTCACGTCGTTTCACTCTGCTTTGGTAATCTCTAAGCTATTAATTTAGGTTTCCAGTTGAGCAAAACAGCGGTGATTGTAAGCTTTCTCCGGTTCCACGAGCTCCAACAGACGACCTGCTCTCTATGTGTGAGAAAGATGAACAATGATGGCGCTCTACTTTTGAGCAGGAGAACAAAATTTAAAAATGAAATAGGGAGAGAACCTTAAGGCTTTGATACCATATCCATGTTGAGGCTCTGATATCATAACTATCATGTTACATGTTGAACCTCTGATACTATGTTGCGATTGAAGTATCACCTTGAAACAGGACTCACTAATAAATATCCAAGAGCGATTAAAGAAAAGAAATTGATGTTCAAGACTATGATTGAATAAAAAAACACCTACTAATAAATTTCCTTCCCACGAAAAAAACATGAAAGAATAGAGATATATACCCATTGAGAGACTCATTATTCAAATGAAATAATTATATATTTCTTTCTTCCTCTTTTCTGAATAATTTTCAACTAGAACAAAGATAAAAATTACAAAAATAAAATATTTACTAGAATTATTCAGAAAATTATTTGACTCGTTTTATGCAAATAATTCAGAAAGAAACATAAAAAAACACCCGCCAATAACACTCGTTTTTTTATTTGGTAGAATTATTGGTTTTAGAACCAACCAAATCAAATTTTAAAAAGCTAAAATCAAAGTTTTATTATTATTATTATTTGGTAGAATTATTTGTCTTTGTAGACAAACTGGGCTCATTTGAGTTGGGTGATTCATAGAGAATTTGGCCTATGATGCAAGCAAAATGATATTTCAAGTTCTTCCTACATGCGACTTGGAAAATTTGAATTTTGCGTTGTCCATTGATCCTGTTATCTTTCTTGCAAAGTGAAGGATGATATTTCAACTGTTTGTTCTCCACATTGTTGAAGTAAAAGATCAGTCCAGATCCACTACAATAAAGCCCAATAATTCATATCCCAAAAGTAATATTACCTCAGGCTCATACTGGTGTCTATTATCTTATGGCTATTCAGGATGGTACACTGATACATTTACCTCATTACACATGAACATTTAACTTTTATCAATTTAATAATGTAAAATAGCAAGGGAAAATCTCTTAATTTTTTAAAAAAATGTTAAAAAAAAAAACGAAAGTCTAAATATTCATAATACTAAAAAGATGTTAGTATTTGATTCGTTATTTTCAAAATTAAGACAAAATGATAGAATTATCTCTTGGGGCTTAAATTTTACTTTAACAACAATTGTGATTTGCAATTTATGAAATTCTTGATTTGTGACTTGTGGTTTAAATAGGAATTTTTATTTGCTACTTATGAAATTCTTATGAGAAATTGTGAAAACCTTATTTAAACTTACGAAAAAGTCTTTATCAGATACCTGAAAGTCTGATTTTAAATAATAATGTACGTATTGGTTGTGGCCCAAATGGAAAAGTCTCAAGTGCCGCAAAATGTGGTTTAATAATCTTTTCTAAATTTGATTTGAAATATTTTTATTTTGAAATTTCGTTTTCTGCACTCGAATTATAAAAAACAAAACAAAAAAATACTTAAAATTTTCCCTCGTTATAAGGTTAGGTGAGATTATCTTGCATCACAAAAGATTTAAAGCAGAAAATAGCAAAGAAAAGGTGGGAACAATAGCAAAAGTAAGAGAAAATAACAAGAAGTTGTTTTTCAATGCTAGAGAAATACCATTTTACTCATTCATAGCCCCCTGCTATACCAGCGATAAGCTCTGAATATCTTGCATAAATTAATTTAAAATTCTCTTGAAAATTGAAATTTATGATGCGCTTTTTAAAGCAAGTTGGGAAAAAATAAAATAATTGAAGGTACATAATTCACGTAAATTTTTACCCAGGCTTGTGTATCAAAATCTTAAAAGACACCTTAATATAGTTTTTTATTAAAAAAAAACAACAACACCAAGAGGAGTAAATTACTATTTTATTTAAACACTTTATTATGTTGTAATTTTTTTAATGGTAATTTTACTATTTTATTTAGTAAATTTATAATTATTTTAAATTTTTTATCCTAAATTATCACATTTTATACAATATATTGAGGCCCTTTTTACAGAAAAAATTCTAAAAAATGCCCCAAGATTCTAAAAATCTCAAAAAAGGCCTAAGGGCCTTTTCTGGGATTTTCAAAATCTACGTGAGTTGTTAACGGGGCTGATATAATTGTTAACAGGTAGGTCATTAACAATTAAATCAGCTTCATTAACAACAATCACTACAAAAAAATCAGTTTTTTTGCGGCGGAATTTTTCCCTCGCAAAAGAGCAAATTTCCGTCACAAAAACGGTTTGCGGTGGAAAAAATTCCGTCGCAAAAATCGCCCACGCAAACCAATTTTCCGTCGCAAAAATGCACATTTCCGTCGTAAAATTTGGATTTAGCAGCGGAACCATTTTCCCTCACAAATTTCAAGATTTGCGAGGGAAAAATGAATCCCTTGCAAAATCTCGAGATTTTGCGAGGGAAAATATCCCTCGCAAATTTGAAATTTTTGTGAGGGAATTAATCCCTCGCAAAATGTTGTACTTTGTGAGGGATCTTTGGCGCTCGCAAAAATTTTTATATTTGCGAGGGAATTAAATTCCCTCGCAAAATCCAACTTTTTGCGAGGGATGCTAGTCCCTCGCAAAATGATTGAATTTTGCGAGGGAATAGGATTCCCTCGCAAAGTTCCCAATTAAATTTTTAAAAAAATAAAATGATTTTAAAAATGTAATTAATTTCATAAAAAATATTAAAAATTAGAAATTAAAAAGACTTATATATGATAAAAAGATATTGTAACAAGCATCAAAGTTTACATAAAAATAACAAAATATTACAAAGTATAATGTTTCAACCAAAATAAACCAAAAAAAAGTCTAAACTGCAGCAGTCTGAGCAGGATCATCATCACCATCAGGAGGCGGCCCCGTACCCTTGTCCTTCAAAAGGGAGTGGAGAAGTTCCCGCAACTCTAAAATCATCTTTCCTTGCTCCTTCATCTGCGCTTCTTGCTCCTTCACCTTCGTTTCTAACGTCTTCACCCTCTTATCATCTACAAAACCAACATTACGAAGTCAGTTTATTTTTTGTACTTCATTTAAATAGACGAGGGAATAATGGTTTGCGATTGGTAGCAAAAGTATCACGTCTACCTGGAGCAACACTTCCAATACTTCCTGATGAGCGCTTCGTAGAAGACTTCAGTTCGCTGGCAGAGGCACCCATCCCAAAGACTCTCCCCTTCTTGTCAGATCCTCCTGCAGCCTGAATGAAAAGACTCTCGTTATCTGAATAAGAGGACGTCGGGTCGTTCTGAATCTGCGAGTCTCTCTCTTGCGTCAGCTGCTGATAAGTCTCCTACAAACACACAATAATATCCCACAAATAAGACATTTAAAATGAAATAAATGTTACTATTTTAAACAACTAATAAATCTAGTTAATATCTCACTGCGAATTGCTGGGACTTGGCGTTAATCCAACGCCTCCCACCTTCAATCTCCTTGGAGTGGGTCCGCTCAAAGGTAGCCCAATGAATCGTATCCGCAGGAACTTCCCCTTTGTTTGCCTGCAAACACAAATTGATAAGCGTCAATTAAAAGAGAAATAATAAAAATTGATAACCGTCAATTAATTACTTCAAAGTATAAAATATTGAAAGCTAAAATAGAAAATAACGTATACTTACAATTTTTTGCTTATGCTCACTAAATGGAATGCAACCGCCAGCATATGACGGTCCATCCATACGGGCCCTATTTAACTTATTTTGTTCTCTTTGCTTTATAAATTTCTCGTCGGTGGCCCATCTTTCAAATAGCTGAGCTTTGACCTCATCTTGAATCCAATTTTTCTTTCCCTGGTCCTCTCTCAATTTATAAAATCTATCAGACATCCACTTGCTAGCCCTGAAGCTATAAGCTCTTTTTAAATCTACCAAATCAACCGGTAACCAACTAAACTCTCCCTGAAAAACAATAATAAACAATTAGTTCTCCAAAGTATAAAAGTAGTTAATCAATTTGTATTTTGATGAGAAGAAATTAATAACCATAAATCACACAACTTACTAAGAATTCCTTGAACCAAGTGTCCCGGTCAGCCTGAGGAATCTCTGTCCAACTGGCCCAAGGATGAGTGAAATTACGGAACATTTGATCCTTTATGAATTTCTTGACCGGCTTATTGGGTTGAAACCTGAAAACAAAGAAAATGTTACAAATATTAGCATACAAGCTAAAGGTAAAAAATTATATTACTAGTAACTTTATATTACTTACTCAGTGCCACCGACAGGACGAATCCACATCTTCCCTTTACTCGGATCAAATGTTCCCCAAGCTGGTGTGCCGGAGGAACTAGCATCCCCGACCTGACTCTGAGGTGACGCAGGCTGCTTTCCAAGGAAGAAGTATTGAAAATGTTAGAACATAGATGCTTATAAAAAACAAAATATATGTAAATTAGTCAGAAATCGTAAACTCAACCTACTCTGCCCCTTGCTGTGGATCACTCGGAGAGACAGGCACACCTCTACCTCTACAACCCAAAACAGAGTCGGCAGTAGACGGTGAAGATGAAAGAGTAAATGATGGCATCTCTGGGGAAGAGCTAAGCCCTCTGCCTATGGAAGAGGTAGAGGGTATCGCCCTACCCCCCTTAATAGGATGGGGCCGAGAGCTACCACCACTACGTCCAGTACCTGAACGCCCTCCTCGATGCTCCATCTCTGAACACTTATAAACATTATATCAGTATATATAAAAGTATAAGAAATTTACTCAAAATGATACTGGCGAAGTAATAGAGTATCTAGTTTAAAACAAAAAACAAAAATAACTCAAATCAATCGGACGAATCCTGTTCTTCGACCTCTTCCTGCACACCTTCCTCCGATGTCTCATAGTTGTCGAATTCAGATTCACTAGTAGAGTATATCTCTTGTGCCTCATCATCATCTGATTCCTTATCGTCAATATTGATAGGAATCAGCTCTAACTCCGCAGTAGAATCAAAGAGATTGGTTGGTAGATCGTCATCAGCAACACTTACGGCAAGTCCACGTTCCACATCAGCTTAGAACGGTTCAGTAATATCGTCATTTGTTTCTGACTTTTTCGACTTAGGTATAATGTTTCGTGCTTTGGTTTTGATAACTCCCATCCACCCTTGGCGGGATGTAGGGTATGGTGTATAATAAACCTGTTGCGCCTGTTGAGCAAGAATGAATGGGTCATAACTAACTGTATATCTCCTTGACTTGTGGATCTCAACATTTCCATATTTGTCCACTTTTGTCCCACGCGGAGTGTTATCAAACCACTCACATTTAAATAGAGTCACCGAATTGTCCCACTTGTAATTCAGCTGAATTATGTCAATTAATATCCCATAGTAGTCGCCCTCGACTCCGTCAGCTTGGCCACCTCGACAACATACACCATAATTGCAACATTCTGTATCCTTGTCTGCTTCAACAGTTGCAAACCAATACCCATTGATTACATATTTTTTGATCCGGGTAACAGTTGTTGCAGCCCCGTAAGATAAACTCCACACAACATCTTGGGGAGCATCAGGGTTGTGCACGAAGTAGGATCGTAACCATTTAAAAAACTTAGCGTTCATGAATTGATAAACATCTGAATCCGACATCTCAGGATTTGTCGATCGGACCGAATTAGAGAAGTGACTGTAACAAAAAAGAAATGAAATTAATACTTTAATTTTTACCGTAACAGCAACAAAAGAGGAAATCTTACTTTAAGTATTTGGCGGCCTCGTCACAGTTGTTTAAAATGTACCACTCCACTGTTTTTTTATTTATTCCTTCCAGAGTTGACCTACAATGTTTTCGCACGACTCGGCCAGGATAGTTAAATATTGATATATGACCACTTGGTTCACCGCCATCATCGTTACGAGGTACCACTCTCCATCTTTATATAACTTCAGGGGGATAATAGTATAAGGCAAATTTAGTGGCCTCTTCGACTAGAAAAGCTTCAGCGATACATCCTTCAACGTACCTTGGATTTTTTATCTTCTTCTTAAGTGTGTGTAAAAACCTACAATGGACAATCAGAGGATATTTATAACCTAAAGCATAATGTGTGTGTTTCAATTAATCACAGACAAATTTTTGTGTATATATATTACCTTTCAAACGGATACATCCACCTATATTGTTCTGGACCTCCTACCCTTGCTTCGTATGCCAAGTGAATAGGCAAATGTTCCATTGAGTCAAAGAAACTAGGAGGAAACACCATCTCTAACTTACATAGCATTATTGGCACGCTCTCCTCCAGTTGCCGTAACTTATCAACATTAAGCTCAGAAGCACAAATTGTTCTAAAGAGCAAGGAAAATTCTGTCAGAATACTCAATATATGCTTCGGTAGTGCTTTGAAGGCCCACGGCAACAATCTCTGAAAGAAAACATGACAATCATGACTCTTCATTTCGACTAACTTCACCTCGTTCATGTCGACACATCTCTTAAAGTTTGATGCATAACCGTCCGGTAGTCTCACACCTTTAACCCATTGCAACAATTGTAGATTCTGCTCTTTGTTTAATGTGTAAGGCGCTTTAGGTTTGGAAATTCAGTTGGCGGCATTCTTGATCAAATGCAAACCAGGCCTTTTGCAAATATGTTCTATGTCAAGTCTTGCGTTGACTGTATCCTTCGTCTTACCCTTGGTGTCCATTACGGTGTGCAGAATATTACAAACCACATTCCTTTCAATATGCATGACATCGAGGTTGTGTCTTAACAACTGATCTTTCCAATATGGAGCTCCCAAAAGATGCTGTGTTTGTTCCAATGATGCCCAATGCCATATCCCTCTGGTGAGTTGGAAGCGGCTCCCTCTTCAACACTTTGAATGTACTTGACCCTTTCCCATATTTCTTGGCCACTTAAACGACGAGGTCGATCTGCGTGTTCGACCACATTCCGCTTGAGGTCTTTTCTATTATTCCTAAATGGATGATCAATAGGCAAGAATCGCCGATGCCTGTCAAACCAACAGACTTTGTGACTATATTTCAAGCTATAACCCACGTTCTGTTCGAGACATACCGAACATGCAAGCTTCCCCGAAGTTTGCCATCCACTCAACATCCCATATGCAGGGAAATCATTTATCGTCCACATTAAGGCAGCCCGCATGGTGAAATTCTGGCTCAATAATACATCATACGTAAGAACCCCTTCACTCCACAGCATCTTCAACTCGTTTATCAAAGGCCTGAGATATACATCTATTTTCTTTTTTGGGTTGGATGGCCCAGGGATTAACGCGTTGAGGAACAAAAATTCTCTTCTCATGCACATGGAAGGTGGGAGGTTGTACAGAGTCACAATCACAGGCCAACAGGAATAATTACTGCCCGTCTAGTTGAAAGGAGCGAACCCATCCGAACATAAACCAAGACGGACATTACGGGGATCGCCTGCAAATGAAGGATTTGCCTCATCAAATTTCAGCCAAGCTTCGGCATCGAAGGGATGCGTCACAAATTTTTCATCCCTGCAATGCTCTTGGTGCCATCTCATGTGAGCAGCTGTTTTTTGTGATGAATACAATCTCTGAAGTCTGGGCACGAGAGGAAAGTAGTGCATCTTGCTCAATGCTTTAAAGGTCGTTTTTATTCCATTCCTCACAACTTTGTACCTCTCATGTGCACAGAATTTACATGTAGTTCGCCCAGCATCATCCTTGTAATAGAGCATACATCCTCTAGGGCAGCAATGAATTTTGTCACATCCGAGCCCAAGCTCTTTCACCTCTTTCTTTGCTTGGTAAAAATCTTTCAGCAAATTATTGTCATTGGGAACAATCTTATTCATGATCTGCATCATTTCATTGTAATTCCTCTCACTCATATTGTGATCAGTCTTCAATCTTAGTGTTGCTAGGGTAATCGATAGTGATGAATATTCACTATTTTCAATGTGTTCACAACCTTCCCATAAAGGACGTTGTGCATCTTGAAGCATTTTATAGAACCTCTCGGCTTCCAGATTAGGATCCTCTCCCATGTTTGCTGGTTGAGTATGTGCACCGGTCTCCTCTCCCATGTATGACGATTCAGCATGAGTAACGGGATCAAAGTATTGGCCGATCGACGGTCCCGCGGCATCCATAACCAACTGCTCATATTGATTAAAGTTGTATCGATGAGTACTATCTCCGTAATAACCACTCGTTGTTTGTCCGACTTCCCTATGAAATCTCCAACATTCATAATTTGGCATGAATCCTCTTTGACACAAATGGATTCTGACCGTGCTCGGATCATGAAATTCCATACACCTACATTTCACACACGGACAACTGATCGAGGTACTTGAATTAGCTGCGTGCGCCAGAGCAAATTCGATGAACTCTTCTAAACCCTTCAAGAATACTTGAGTAAGTCGTTTTTTTGAAGTTAGACGATTATACATCCAACTCCTATCACAATCGCCTTCCATGCTTCCTCAACCCAACCCTACACAAACTAATTCAACTACAAGACCTACGTGGCAAATACAAGTAGCTGCTTATACCAGTTAATTGGCACTTAATCAAAAAAGTGGCAAACAAACACATGCAATGAACAAAAAACAGATCTCAGCAAGCAACCAGAGAATGAGGATAGTACACTAGAAGATGGGGACATGCATGTGGACGGGGCATGAATACAAATATATGTTAAATACAACGAAGGAGCAAAGGAGCATAACAAATGCAGCTTATCTAAATAATTTTGGCAAAGTTCAAAGCAAAAGAAATCAAAAGAAATACCAAGTTTAAATTATGTACCTTATCTAAATAAATTTCAAATTTCCAATAAAGTAAGTGACAATGAATATATCCATAGCAGTCTCATTCAAGTAAAGAAGATTGTTCAGTTGCAAAGAATAAGACTTAAAAAGATAAACTAGAATGACAATGAATATATCCAGAAAGCATGACATACTTGGGATTTGTCAACAATGATAAGCACTTGGACTAACTCAAGATTGTGTCATTACCTTAATAATCTATTCATATTACAAAGGGGAATAAACTTAACTACCTTTTGAAAGAATTATGTAGAAATAAAAACATATAAATTAAACAAGTGTTCCTCCGCCTCTATCTACATGTGAGGATGACATCTTCACAATAGTATCAATGCCTACTGATTAAATACAACACATAATTGAAAAATAGAGACTGAATTTTACTAAAATATTTAAATAGTCTAGTAAATTTATGACATACACAAAGACTTTTGGAACAAACACAGTAATACTAACTAATTCAACTACTAGCCTAAGGTTATAGATATAAATAAACAGATAATAAAAGTGAAAACTTTCCAAGAAAGAAAGCATCACTTACAGTTCTTGCAATTGAGTAAGATCACCAAATTGACTTGGTATAACTCCAGACAGATTAAGACCCTGCAGCTGGCTGTCATTAAGAAATTGTAAATCAAAAATCTTTGCAAACTATAATGTATTTAAACCTAGCAATTCAGTGAGAGTAATGCAGTAGTTGAATTAATTCGTGGAAATTAAATAATTTTTTCCTTTGGGGGGGGGGGATAATACCCATCCGGCAACTAGCCTTGTAACTAATCATAATCATAATCATAACTTGCTTAAAAAGGAAGCACTGTGTCAAAACTTTTAGCTTAACGTCCAAAGTCACAGGAACAAAGAGTTCATAATTATAACTATGTTTAAAAAAAAAAAGCTTTAGTCTTCTAGTTAAAGGCAGTGCTGCTTTCGATTCTAATGGTTAAAAAGGAAACAAACACACACACAAACGAAAAGAAGAAAAAAAAGAAAGAAAGAAAAGGAACACGACTTAGGTAAAGCTTTGTGTAGGCGTTTGCAGTTCCAACAAACTTTTCCTTTTTTGCATCCAATCAGAGTACAGCAACAAATTTTTCTAAGACGTAACATATGTAGAAACATCTTGAAAATACTTAATCATAGTGATAGGTGTATCAAAGTGCAGCTATCACTAATAACAAACACCTCAGACACTGTATAATCACTGTATTAGTTGAATCAAAGTGCAGCTACCACTAATAACAAACACCTCAGAAACTATATCAAAGTGTTATACAGTAGAAACACCTACCCTAAATTGAAGTGTTGGATTAGTTTGGATGTTGAAACTTTCCAAAGAGTTGGGTTCAGTTGCCTTTAAATTGATAAGCATTTTCAACAAAATCCCCCGCACCCAACCAGATCCTATATTTTGGCCATAGCCACACAAAATGAGGAAAAGAAAAAAGATCGTATATTAAACAAATCCTTGCGTATAATCGACACCCTAGAATGCATCTTAGAAGCTTAACACCTTGAACAGTTACCCTTATTAGCCTATTATTCTTGGTAATTGTAGGAAATGATGCTAAACAACATTATTTATATTGAGGGATCGAAATCGTGCAATTCAACTGTAATTCGCAGAACATGTAAAGAAAAGCATTATGTGGTGAACAGAAGAATAAAAGTTCAAAACAGAGGACTCACGGTGACCGGAGCACCAGAGAGGTAAGACACGCTTATTTCCCCGAGGAGAATCACAGATTCGTGGATTGAGAAGTGAGAGTCTAACACACACACACCAATCGCCGTCGCCGACGAGAAAGAAGGAGGAGAATCGAGGAAATGCCGACGGTGGTGAAGTGGAGATGGTGAGTGGTGAGGGTGTAACCGTGTGAGGCGATGGTGATTTGGGGGCTTAAGGTTTCGACTTTCGACTGGAGGAAGACGCTGATCGTTGAGACGCGGAAATGAGGGTGGAAATGGCATTTGGCTCTTTTAGTCAGACTTATTTTTTTAAATATTAATATAATATGTTGCGAGGGAATATAGTTTCCCTCGCAAAATGTAAGGACTTTTGCGAGGGAAAAGAAATTCCCTCGTAAAATGACCAAACTTTTGCGAGGGATAACATTTTCCCTCGCAAAATGTAGCATTTTGCGAGGGAATTCTAGTTCCCTCGCAAAGTTTTTGTACTTTACAAAAAATTGGGGGAAATTTCCCCCCAATTTTTTCGCACTTTTGCGAGGGAAGAATGGTTCCCTCGCAAAATACACATTTTGCGAGGGAACCATTCTTCCCTCGCAAAAGTGCGAAAAAATAGGGGGGAATTTCCCCCAATTTTTTCGCTAGTTTGCGAGGGAACAAAGGATCCCTCGCAAAAGTGACAAATTTTGCGAGGGAAGAGCGGTTCCCTCGCAAAATAGGCACATTTTGCGAGGAAAAACTTCTTCCCTCGCAAAATTGAGAAAAAACTAGAGGGAAATTTTTCGCAATATGCACAAAATTTGCGAGGGAATGACGATTCCCTCACAAAATGTCTACAATTTTGCGAGGGAATAAGTTATCCCTCGCAAAATGCCACATTTTGCAAGGGAATAGTTTATCTCTCGCAAAATTTTATCCATTTTGCGAGGGAATGTGTCGTCCCTCGCAAAATTTCGTTCAATTTGCGAGGGATGATGATTTCCCTCGCAAATTTCCTAAAATTTGCGACGGAATTTTTTCCCTCGCAAATTCCGTCGCAAATATGATATTTTCTTGTAGTGAATTTGCTATAAACTAAATCAGTCTCGTTAACAACTATATCAGTACCTCGTTAATAACTATATCAGCCTCATTAACAACTCAAGTGGATTCTAAAAATCCGGGTCTTTTTTAGATTTTTTTTTTTAAAAAAAGGGCCCTTATGTAAAATTTCCGTAATTATTTTCATCGGCAGGGGTGTGATACTTCTCATTGGTTGAAACTTTGAACCTTTAATAACCGGTTTTCTGGCTTTAAAGTGATTTTTCAAGGGCCCATTTGGATTAACAATAACAAAATTGATGTATTTTTAATCTAATTTTTATAAAAAAATAACATAGAGTAAATTTACATTTGGAATGACGGTGTCAGAATGTTTTTTAATTGAAATTTGTTTGGATTATTATTTAAAAAGTCAGTTGAGATAGAAAATAATTGAAAATAACATAAATTTTATTAAATACTGTATATATATATATAGAGAGAGAGAGAGTATCTTTAGGCAACTTGTTTACACCTTTAATGAATATCATTAGTCATATAGTGAATATTATTATGCCTTTAGTCATTTTGTTTACGTTTTTAGTAAATATCAGTACTCATTTAATTAATATCAGTACGCCTTTTATCATGCACGATGGGTATGAGGATATGAAAATCGAAGATGAGAGGGAGAGAGAAAGGGAAGGTGGGGGGCCATCTCTTTGAGGGGAAAACATTAAAAAACATGAAATGCGGTGCTCATTAATCATGCAAGACTATGTTCTTTGTTGTTACTCTCTCTCTCTCTCTCTCTCTCTTTTATTATAAGGTACTCTTTTAAGTTCTAATTATAAGACATATTTAACTGATTTTCAGAGATTAAAGAGAAGAATTAAATTAATTAATTTTATTCAGTTTCCTAAAATACCTTTATATAAATTTAGAATGACATAAATAAAAATGAATCAAGAACCCCTGTCATATAACTCTCTGACCTAGAATTTTCCTTTTCGCACGTTTTCTAATTGAAATAATGATCTTATTATATCTACATATATGTGTGTGTATATATATATGCATATAGATATATATCTACACACACATATCTACACATATATATGCACACGCGCACACATGTATATAGACACACACACATATCTACACACATAAATATTGACACACTCGCACACACACACATTGGTAAATTAACATTAGTTGATCGATAAATAAATTAAAATCTAACAATTCAAAAGTTTCATTGATCCGAAGAGTCTACACACCCATATACATATAATCACCAAAAACCAAATATACTTGAGAGAATAAAATAAGGGTATTTTAGGAAGAAATTGACAAAAATTAGAATTTTGTTCTATAATTAGGAATACAACTAACTCTCAAATGTTGTCCTATAATTAGGACTGAAATGAGTATCAATTAACAATTCTCAATGGCTAATAAAAACAGTTGAAGTCATTAAATTTGTCTGAAAATTTAACAATTTCTAATATTACCACTACTAATTTACTAAACTCTAATATCACATTACTTACTACTCTGACCCACTATCCTTATTAGTTATGGGTTTACATGGGGAAAAAATATTTAATACTCTTTAAAAATAAGAAAGTAACTTCTAAAAAAGAACAAATGTACCACTATGGTCCTATTTATAAGTCTATTTTCACCAAAAAAATTTGATTCTTTTTATAAGTCATCTTTCAGATAATAAATGAGATTGTGAAAATTGTACCCATATTAATTGTACTAGCAAAAATAGAGAGAGAGAAGAAAGAGTTGAAAGATACACATTCATAAATGAAGGCAAAATTGAAAATTTACCTCATAATTATTGAGCTAACTACCTCTCATTGGTATGTGTTATTTTGTTAAACGAGATTTATAAATAGGATCAAAGTGATTCTTATTAATTGATGCCTCGTAACAACCAAATGGAGTATTTAATTACCTTGTTCGATCCCAGCTTCTCCGTGAATTCTAAAGCAATATTCCCTCCATCCTTATATATAAAATTCTTTTAACTAAATTGTGGATTTCTAGAAAATGTTTGAAATTAATCTAAAGTAATAATTATATAGAAAATATAATTTTTTTCATAAAAAATAGTCTTGTTTATAAATGAGTAAGAGGGAGAGATAAATAAATAAGGAGAAAATAATTTTTTAAAAAATGAGGGTAAAATGAAAGTAATTGAGAGTAAATTGAGTAAAAATACATTTATTATTCAAACTAACTCAAATAAAAACCTTATAAAAAAAATGATAAACTCATTAAAAAATGAGACCTTATGTATATGGGGATGGAGGGAGTATATTCCCTCTTCACTTGAAAAAATGTCTTTCCTTGAAAGAAAGATTTTACGTGTAGCCATGATAGTTAAAAACTCGATTTATCACTATGATTTTATGTTTTTACAAAAAAAAATTATTAAAACGATTTTACTAATTTTTTCAACGTTTTTAAGTTTTTACGATTTTACTACGTTACAATTTTACGTTTTATGATTTTTCATTCTCCTTCCATTTTCAGATAAAATCTACATTTTTACTATGATCCTCGTAGCCATCTAGTGGATAATTTTCAGTGTAGAATATTGGTAATTTTTTCAGCACGTGTAGCACTCGATCATTCAACATTATTTTAATTTGAAAGAAAAACGTTATTATACCATTGTACCTTGCTGATGAATATGAACCACATGTTGCGCTCATCAATGGCAGCTTTTGAGGGATGGGGGGGACCTATTTTTTCTTTTAACTATTTTTTTTTATATTCATTTGAAATAAATTTATCTCATATCCTAAAATATATTAGGGTTAAGATGTAAAAATATATATGTGTTTTTCTCTGAAGAGAGCTCAGTAGTAAGTGCTTTTTTTAGGTGTAAAAGTGACTATGTGGTTACAAATTAGGTTAAAAATTATCATTTGACTGTTAAATTTGACTTTGACCATTAAATTTGACTTTTTTTTGCTAACCGGACGATGACGTGGCATTTCAAATGTGTAAAAATATACATGTGATTTGTCAAAAAAAGCACCCAACACCAAATTATTTTTTTAATTTAATAATTTTACTTCAATTAAAATTATTTTAGGATCTTGAAAAAATATTTCAAGTATTGACCGGTACTAAAAGGATACTGACTAATACTAAAAAAAATATTTCAGGGTATTGACTAGTACTGAAAAGTACTTTTAAGATACTGACTGGTACAGAAAAAATACTTCATCATCTTAAAAAATTATTTTAGAATTTTGAAAAAATATTTCAGGTATTGACTGGTACTAAAAGGATACTGACCGATACTGAAAAAAATATTTCAGGATATTGATTGGCACTACAAAGCACTTTCAGGATACTGACTGGTACAGAAAAAATACTTCATAATCTTGAAAAAATATTTCAGGTATTGATTGGTACTAAAAGGATACTGACTGATACTAAAAAAATATTTCTGGGTGCTGACTGGTACTAAAAAGTACTTTTAGGATACTGAATGGTAAAGAAAAAATACTTCATAATCTTGAAAAATTATTTTATGATTTTGAAAAAATATTTCAGGTATTGACCGGTACTAAAAGGATACTGACTGATATTGAAAAAAAAAATTATTTAGGGTACTGACTGGTATTAAAAAGTACTTTCAGAATACTGACTAGTACAAAAAAAATACTTCATAATCTTGAAAAATTATTTTAGGATCTTGAAAAAAAATTTAAGCTATTGACTGGTACTAAAAGGATACTGATTGATACTAAAAAATATTTGATGATCTTGAAAAATTATATTGAGATCATGAAAAAATATTTCAGGGTACTGACTAGCACTAAAAATATACTTCAGCATATTTTTTAAGATTCTAAAATAATTTTTCAAGAGCATGAAATTTTTTTTTTTTGGTGCCAGACTGTATTCTCAAAGTATCTTTTTAATACCAGTCAGTACCCTAAAATATTTTTTTTAGATCTTAAAATAATATTTCAAGATTATGAAGTATTTTTTTAATACAGGACAGTATCCTAAATGTCTTTTTAGCACCCGGTAGTAATTAAAATAAAATTATTAAATTAAAAAGAATAATTTGGTGTTGGGCGCTCTTCTTAACAAATCACATTTGTATTTTTGTTCATTTGAAATGCTATGTCATCGTCCAGTCAACAAAAAAAGTCAAACTTAACAGTCAAACGGTATTTTTGTATCTAATTTGTAACCCCATGTGCACTTTTGCACCTAAAAAAAGTACTTGCTACTGGACACTCTTTGGAGAAAAATACATGTGTAGTTTTGCACCTTAACCCAATAATTTATTGGCAAAAAAATTTCAGTGTCATCAGATATCTAAAATTAATTAATTTTTAGTATATTCATCATCTTAAAATACTTTTTCCTTAATGCCTCGCCTTCACTAGCCCAAAGTAATTTATTTTTTTGTATATCTAACGCCTTAAAATATTTTTTAGTAACATATAATATCCTGAAATTTAATATTTTCTCTGGTTTTTATTATATAGCACCAACTACAGTTCTTTTTATAAGGTACTTGCTTATTTCCAATGAGCATTAATTATTTTTTTTTCCATATAGGCCCCTAATTAATAAGAGTAGTGAGTGAGAGTAATAATTAATATAATATTAGAGTTTAATGCAATTAGGAAGGGTAATATTAGAAGTTACTTAGATTATAGGATAACTTTATTGACTTAATTGTTTTTATTTGTTTGTGAGAATTGTTAGTTGGTGCCTTATAATAAGGATCAGAGAGAGAGTAGCTTCCAACATTCCGTTAATTAATGTTTAGTGCCCTTAACACCTCCAACGTATTTTTCTAGCCGCATTGGTTAACTGAAAAAATATTTTAAAATAATTATGATACTAGGTGCTACTAAAATACTTTAGGCTGTTAATTAAATACAACTTAAAACAAATAAATTCAAAAATTAATGAAATTATCCTTCAAGCGCTGCTGTTTGGGGATGACCGTTTCCTGCTCATCAATCAAATTGGGGAACATGAACAAGTTATGACGCGCTGTCCACTCGGTCGCATGTTGCAAAAAAAGTCACCTCTGATCTCAAACTTCTTTTTCTCTGCATATAAAAGAGAGGATAAGCTAGCACTCTTTCTTGCAACAAGTTTGAAACCAAAAAACAAAAAACAAAAGCTCATTCGCCTCTCTAGCTAGTTGCCATGTCTCCCCAAGCTAGCCATCCACACTTCATCTTGTTTCCCCTGCCAGCTTCAGGCCACCTTATCCCTATGATTGACATTGCAAGGCTACTAGCACAACGTGGTGTTATAGTCACTATATTCACCACCCCAAAAAACGCTTCTCGTTTTGATTCAGTTCTTTCTCGTGCTGTCCAATCTGACCTTGCAATTCGCTTAGTTCTACTCCGATTTCCTTCCAAAGAAGTTGGACTCCCTGAAGGGTGTGAGAATTTTGACATGGCATCACCAGACAGGTTCTTTGATTTCTTTGATGCAATCAACATGCTCAAGGACCAAGCAGAAAATGCTTTTCAAGAATTGAAGCCCGAGCCAAGCTGCATTATATCCGACATGTACATTCCTTGGACAATTCAAATTGCTCAAAAACATCACATTCCAAGGATTAATCTCCATGCGTTATCTTCCTTCTGTATCGATTGCTTGTACAGGATTCGTACATCCAACATTCTTGAGAGCGTAGCGTCAGAATCAGAATTCTTCCCCGTTCCTGGCATACCTCACCATATTGAGATGAATAAAGAACAGATCCCAGCATCGATGAAAAAGGAGAGGATGAAGCAGTATCATGCAGAAATGGTTGATGCTGAGACAAAGTCATATGGTATAATGTTTAACACTTTTGAAGAGTTGGAACCAGGTTATGTCAAGGATTACAAAAAGGAAAGAAACGATAAGATATGGTGTATCGGTCCGGTTTCGCTGAGTAACGAAGATGATTTGGACAAGGCTCAAAGAGGCAACAAGGCTGTCATCAGTGAAAACCAATGCTTGAAGTGGCTTGATTCCCAAAAACCTCACTCTGTGGTGTATGCTTGTCTTGGAAGCTTATGCAACCTCATTCCTGCACAGCTAGCAGAGCTAGCCTTGGCCTTAGAAGCTTCCAAAAAACCATTTATTTGGGTCATTAGAGGAGGATATAAGTTAGAAGAGCTTGAAAGTTGGATTAAGAAAGATGGATTTGAAGAGAGGATCAAAGGAAGAGCCCTATTAATCAAAGGCTGGGCTCCTCAAGTTCTGATACTGTCACACCCGTCGATAGGCGGCTTCATAACGCATTGCGGTTGGAATTCTACATTGGAAGCTATAAGTGCTGGCGTGCCATTGGTCACTTGGCCATTATTTGGAGATCAATTTTTGAATGAGAAGCTGGTTTGTAAAGTGTTGAAGACTGGTGTGAGCCTCGGTTCAAAGGTTACAATACAGTTTGGAGAGGAAGAGAAGATTGGTGTGCAGGTGAAGAAGGAAGATATTGAGAAGGCAATATGCATGGCTATGGATGAAGGAGAAAAAGGTGAAGAGATAAGAAAAAGGGCTAAAGAATTGAGCAAGATGGCTTACAGAGCTGTTGAAAATGGCGGATCTTCTCATCGTAACATAACTCTGTTTATTGAAGATATCACGCAGCAACAGGCATGTGACAAGAATAATTAAGCTCGCCATTTGAAGAACAACGCATCATTAATCTTTCAATTTGTCATTAATTATGCTATTGTCCCGTGAGTCTTTTCTCTTTTATTGTATGTTTTGTTTGTAAGTTGTGATCATGGAGCTCATAAAGTTGCGCAATGGTTTTGGCTGGCGAGAAGGATGCAATTCATGAATAATAATTAATATGTATGAACCTGTTCTAATTACATTCGAAGCTTTCAACTCTTTATTTGGTCCATTAAAATCACATGTAGTGACGCTCTTTTCCCCATTTGCCTAATGTGCCGTCCATGTCACGGCTCAAAAATGAGGGGCATTCCACTTTTTTTTTTTTCGTGTTTCCTTTTAACATTAGATTATATATAAAATAAGTGACATTTTAATATTTTAGGGTGTGTTTGATTTGAGAGCACGAGAGGAGGGAGAAATTCTTACCAAATTACCCTCCTCTTTCCTTCACCCTTCCACCTTCATCAGATGTATGAGTTGCAACCTAGGAATCAATGAATGACGAGAGAGATTTAATGGAGAAGGGAAACCAAAGAGAGAGAAATAGATGGGGGAACTCACCTAGGTTTGTTCAAAGAACCCAGATCCAATTGTGCTCGTTGAGGAACAAAAAAGCAACAAAGAGGCCGCTGGGTTGTGCTCGTTAGCCGTGGTTGGCATGTGCACTCATGGTGGGTTCTGCTCGCTGGTGGTGGTTTACATTGTGGTCATGCATCTTGTTTAAAGGAGGTCGCCGTCGCTAAGATGAAGGAGGTCACCGTTGCTGTAATGGATTGATGATCCTCACCATCGTTGTTGTCATTGCCATCGTCGTTGAGTTACTGGTTCGGTGATGGTCTGATGAAGGTGAGACAGTGAAGTAAAGAGAAGGTAATTTGATCAGGACGATATAAAATTTTTTTATCTCTTATCCCCTCCATCCGAACTAAACATGCCCTTCAAAGTGGAAAACAAATTTGTTTTCAAATTTTTATAATTTTTAAAAGAAATTTCAAAAAAATGGTGTAATTTTCTTTTTCACTCAAAACATTAAATCTTTGAAAAAAAAAATTGAAAACAACTCTATATTTTACCTATAAAATATCAAAATGTGGGTGATTTTATATAAAATCTAATAATAAAGAGAAACCTAAAATGATATTTGGGAAGCCCCTCATTTTTTTAGGGGCACCCAGGCCAACCCCACATGATTATCCCATGAAGTACAGAGCTACTATTGTAATTTTTTCCTTACTTTTAACATTCGTTTTTTAAAAATAGACGTTAAATGTTTAGGCGGTAGCGCTATTGTAATTTTTTCCTTACTTTTAAAGTCCGTTTTTTAAAATCGGACGTTAAATGTTTTGTAACAACAACTGTTTTAATGAAAACAATAGTTGTATCTTAGACACCATTTATTTTATTTTATTTTTTATTTTGAGTTACAACGACTGGTTCAAAACCAGTCGTTGAAACTCAATTTTTTTAGATATTTCAACTTCAATCTCGCGCCTTCGACATTTTATTGTTCCCTCTCTTTCATAAAAATATAAAATTTTCTCTTCAAAACCCAACAGTGCAAAATGTCTTCCTCAAATCTATCTTGAACACAACCTTTTAATAAGAGTCTCGAGACCCACCCATCTCCGTCGTTGCACCCAACGGCCTTACCCTTGCCACCAAGGAGGTTTTTGATCGTGGTGTAAGCGACTTCGACTCCAACTCGTCCTTTGTCGTGAACTACGAGCATGCTGCACAACCTTTAGATCTATCAATTGCCACTGGTTAAAGATCTCGGTTGCAGATCTGTGTCTCTCTCTCCCTCCCCCTCTCATTAAACAATATGTTGAGCAACATTCCCGAGCACCGTGAAGAGGAGGAAGCCCCCCACAAGCGATGATGAGGATATGGGAGCTCTACTTCTTGGTGCTTTCTTTTGTTGAAAATTTTGAATGGATAGTTCATTGTAGTGTTTTTTTTGCTCTATTTCTTGGTACTTTTTTTTTTTGGTCTTCTATTTCATTCAGTTAAGACTTAAGATGTTTTATTTATTTTTTTACAAAAAAAGTCTTCTTATTTTGTGCTTCGTTGGACATGAAATGCTCTATTTCTTACGTCAAATCTTGAATGGTATTATTTATCGTCCATTTTCAATCTATTCTTTTTCTCACGATGCTTTACCTTGTTCAAATTGTACCTTAGATTGTGTTTTAGATAGTTCTATGGACTACCTAGTATATATGTGGGTTTATAGATATACAAAGACTGTTATTTAAATAACAGTAATTGAAATTCAATGACTGTTTTTTAAAAACAGTATTTATATGTTATAAACTTTCAACGACACTCCATTTAATGACCGTTAAAAATAGTTGTCTAATGGTCTTAAAAACGGACGTTAAAAGTGTCTTTTGTAGTAGTGTGAAGGTGATCATGTTGTATAATACTCATTCAATTCCAAACATAAAACAAAGTTTGTAGTGCAAATTACACTACAAAATAAGTCATATATTTAGGACTGAAGGTAGTAGCAGGAATCTTATTGGTAATAAAGCAGTGTGAGGGATCGGGGATTCTCTCCTTTTGATTTACAACCGATGGCAGCGAAACCAAACTTTGTTTTTTGGTTCTCTAAGATACAGGAGACACTACTATTTTAATGATATATCATGTGTATGATCATCTATCTAGCGGATATCTTTGCCAATCTGCATCACAATAGCCTTCAAGTTCCACATTTCCATCACTTTTTAATAATATGCCCTATCCAGGGGTGAACTTTAGATATCTTAGGATTCTTTCTGCGACATTCCTGTGGAGCTGCTTCTAAAGAATACTGACTTAGGAATTCACCTAATAAACTATATTAGGTTGTGTTACCATTATATATATTAGTTTCTCGATGAGCTTGCAATTAAATTTCCCATTTGTCGGCTTGTTCTCCTCACTGTCTTGGTCACTCTTAGCCTCCTGCTCACCTTCATTTTTTGGCTCATTTTTCCTTATCACTAGCTTACAATTCTATTCCTTCAGAGTGTCACTCAGCCAAAACCCTTCCATTCCAACTTCCCTCAACAAATCAAGGACGCATTTCCTAGCTCATCATTATCCCTTCATACTTCTTGCCACCTCAATCCCAAGGAAATACTTGAGCGTTCCAAGATCTTTGATGGTAAACTTGTGGTCAAGATAACGTCTGATCTCATTGATCTTGTCAATATGAGTGCCTGCAAGAATTACGTCATCCACATAGATCAATGGTGTGATAAATATTGACTCTCTTAAGGATGAATAATATATGATCCGCCCTTTACTAAACAAATCCAATGTCCTTTAACGTCATAGTGAACTTCTCATACTAGTTTGTTGTGGTATATACATGCAAGATGTTTGAGTCGTAATGCCCTTTTCATCGTCACAATTTATGTGTAGCTCAAGAGATGTAAATTATGTACCATAGTCTATTCTCAAACACTAACTCACTTGTTATATTGTGTTTCTGCCACATTCATGAATCTCATCAAAAGGTCACTCACCTGTAATTTGTGTTTCATTAAATAGACCAAAGTAATTTGGCTAAAATCATCAACAATAATGAGTAAGTATTGAGTCCACGTTAACGAATGCACCTTTTATGGTCCCCACATATCACAAATGAATTAAATCAAAGCAAGAAATACTCTTTATTGAACTATCTCCAAGTCTAGAGTGCCTTGCCTTATAACAAGAATCATAAATTTCATTATCATCTAAGCAAAAATTAATGAGTTTCATATTCTCTTTTGAAGCATGTTCAAGCTTCCAATGCCATAGTCATAAATCTCTAGGTCTTTCTGCCATTAGCACAACTCTTCTCCCTGTTGTTGATTCTAAAATGTAGAGCCCATCATGATATATATCTCCCCATCCCAATCATACTGTTAGTGTGCAAGTCCAGTATTACGCACAAGTACGTCCTTAACAAAGGGCAATGCAAGATCATCTTTATGAGTGAGTTTACCAAATAACAAAAGATTACATTTAAAATTCAGTATTTTTAAAACATCTTTGAGAATACATCCTATTTTGTAATTTTAGATTGTTGAACGCGTTGGCAATGTCAATCCTGGTATGCCCTCAGACAAAGGAAAAAGTCTTCCATTAGAAAATTAATTTGTGAAAAGGACAATAAACCTGATTATTATAATGCTACGTGGTTGCAAAATTTGCAGGGTAATAGTACTCGGTGTGTAAAAATTTAATACGTCCTCCTCACCAATTAAATTTCCACTTTCTACTAAAGGATTTTTCTCCAATTTTTCCAAACATTATTTCCAATTCGAAACACTGCGACATTCAATGTAGATATATGGTGAGGTACTAGTACCTCCACATGACCCAACTATACTTGGACTTGGCTTCCATCCTCTTCCCTTCCCATTTTCCTCTTCATCTCAACCTATTCTGTCATAAACAAGATAGATCGGACTTGACCTAGGAACAATTCCTAGGGCCTACGTACCCTTGAGAGGGATCAAAGTCCACGTAGTTCGATATACATATAGGGGGTGGAGTGTGTGCTCTGTGTAAAACTCGGAATGGAGAGAATGCACCTGGAGCATGATCTTAGATATAGAGGTCGTTTCTGGTTTCCTCTCCGTTGGTCGTGTGTAACTTCTCTTGCCAAGGCGCTTTCCACGATCCAAGCGGGTTTTTTCTCCACTACCTGTATTATCTCCAATATCATAATAATGGGCATAATCATGAAGATATTGGTGATTTACCTGGTCTAAGAAGAACTAGGCCTAGCCTTTAATAAGCCCATTATTCAGGTCCATAACAGATGCCCCCCAGCCCGGTAGTTTAGGTTTCTGAGCTGCCGGGATGCACTGTTTGTTTAATCGAGACACACAAACTTGGTCTAGATATACACTGCTTATCCGAGTTGTTTGAGAAGAAATAAAATTCCTTGCTTGCTTTCGTAGCGATTTTTCTCGGTTTATATTCCTGCGTTTAATAATATGTAAGCAAATCACAATGAATGGAAAATACTTACTGCTTTGCGCAAATTGTTTAGCTTGCTCATTTCGAATGTTTGTCCTAGTTTACATTAATCTCGGTTATTAATAACATGTCTTTCCACGAACAACTCGTCATCCACTCTGTTGCCCCCCAGCCCAATAGTTCGAATCTCGGGACTGTTGGGATGCATTTAAGATTTAACCAAGATCTGCACAAGAAGCCTGGATTTAAACTAGATTCAGTTTAGTCGGGTTCGTCTTCAAATTAAACTTTACACGGATCCTGGATTTAAACTAGATTCAGTTTAAATCGAGTCTTCCTTCAGAACTTCACACGGATCCCTAATTTACACTAGATTCAGTTTAAATCGAGGCCGACTTCAAAACTTTACGTGGATACCAAACGTTAACTAGATTCAGTTAACTAGGTCTAACTTTTATACGGATCGCGAACGTTAACCAGATTCGGTTAACTGGGTCCGCCTTCAATTTTTTATCTTCTGCAAACATTTACACGTAGCCCGAATTTAAACCAGATTCGGTTTAAATCGGGTCCGACTTTAAAAACTATTACGGATCCCGGATCTTAACAAGATTCAATTAGCCGGGATCCACTTTCAAGAAATTACATGGATCCCTGATTCCTTTTGCTCTTCTTCTTCCTTCTCAATGTCGAACCTGAGACCATGTGGTGAGAAATCAATGTTTTTTAACCCACCAACATGGCCCTCACACGTTGACGATGGGGTATTCATCCCTGTTCCAGATTCAACTGGTACCTTGAACGCAACCCCGGATGAGACTCTGGATCAAGGCGGCAAAGACCAACGTGCACAGGCTTAATCGCCATTGCAGGCTCTGTATTACCGACTTTCTTTTTCTTTGCCTTGCTTATTTTGACGCACCTAACGTGTCGAATTGTAGTGCCCGATGTTGGGCTTTTGTGATGACCAACTTCATTTAACTTTAAATCTTCCGACTTATATTTGCTTCCATTCGTTTTCGCCTTTCGCACGAAGAGTGTAAAAGCCAACGTGATCAAGGTCGGCTGATACACACGAACGTTACTTTATGTGGCAACTATGTTGCTATTTACATTATTCACGAAAACATGCGTTTACAATAGTTTTCGTACATGTTCTTTTTTGGCCATTGTTGCGATACAGCAAACACGAATTGCTAACCCGAGTTTCTGTTCACGCATTTTTGGCGGTTTTGCCGCTATATTATCTATAGCGTGTTTTCACTATAGATTCATATCGGGCGGATTGTTCCGCTGGCGATTTTATCGCTATATGATTTATGAATTAATTCACAATCCATACATGCTTCGTTGCACGCCGTCACCCTTCTAACAGTATGGCGAAATACGGATTCCAAACAAGACGGCTTCCACTAATAATCCCGGATTTCCAGTGACAATCTCGGTTTTCAAACGAGAGGGATATTGATTCTCATGTTTGAGAAAAGTATCACATACTCGACGTCCCGATTGTTTGGTCCCTTCGCAGGATCTCGGCTCTACCGTCATGCTACAAGAAAATACACATCTTCCTTTGCAATAACTTCTCCAGGGACTAGAACACTAGTTTGAGCACTAAAAGACAATAGCTTTTCGGTTCTGCATAATTCATCCATCTCGGCTTCACACCTTCAAGGTTTTACCGACACTTGCCTCGGTGTCCTAGCATCTTGGCACACCTAAGCTTCACATAGCTTTTTAACCATTGCAACTGGAGAAGCACAACGCTCTAGAACCAACCACCTGCAACCATAGTTTCATACCTGCAACCACCTGCAACGCTCTGAAGAGTGATTTAAAACATTTTTTAGTATTACTCCTTCCATCATTGTCAGCACTAGAAGCAAAATCGTTGAAACATTGTTTAAAAGTTTGATCAGCAGCAAAATCAAATGAATGGTTGTCATTCTCTCTTCTATGACTTTGGTTCATTAAATATGTCCTTGGGAAGATTTAGTGATAAATGCTCACTAAATCCTTGTTCACATGATCCATGCCACTGCCACATCTAACTGTAACATTAATCTCTGCTTGTGAATTATCTGAAGAAATGGAGATCCTTCATCTAATTCATTCAAAGGCTCCTCGAGATGTGCTTTGCCATCTAATTCAGAAGTTGAAAACCCATCATCTGAGTCATCGAATAAATGAACCACTTGAAGCAGATCCACCATCTTCCAATTCAACACTTTACTTTCAACCTGGAGATGCTGTTTGAGAATAATGCAACATTTAGTTGAGTGAATGTTATAATTATGATCATCATGTGTCGTAGCATGAGTGACTAATCCAGACTTCAAAGTGTGACTATGCGTCTGTCTCGATATATGTAAACATCTTATAATATTTAACTTTGCAGTCATACAATACTCATCTGGTGCAATGCCTTCTTGTAACATTGAAAAGAAAGATTCAACTGCCTTTCTAGAATTTTGATTGTAAGCATAATCAGACATCATTGCAGCCCATATGCGCACGTCTTTCATCTTATTTATCTCGCTGGAAACTGAACCAAAAAGTCCAACTTCTACTTTAATATTGATCAAGGTAACTTGGATAGTTGCCTCCTTGATTTGAGACGTGTCTCCTTAATTTGAGACGTGTCTTTCCCATAAGTTTGGTCAAAGAAATGGAAACTAAAGCTGAAGAAACATCTTGCTGCTATGACCTTCTTGAATTGTGAATTAATGAATTTAACTCACAATTTAATTGAACTTTACATTCACAAACGCCAAAAAGCATTAATGAATTGGAACTTTACATTCACAATTCACTTTCGAAAATGGAGCCAACGGTATATGTGGCAACTTCCCTTTGCTTCCAATTTGGTTTCGTTATATTCTCTTCAATATGTAGCAGCTTCCCATTGTCAAAAGAAGAGAAATATACATGGTTCCGATCTATTTGCAGACTCCAAGAAGGATTGTGCCCAAATTTTATGACACTCTGATGCAACTTTGTAGCATACCTGAGAACAAGCTGAATGCATATAGTAACCACGGTGTAGAGCTCTGACTGGAGCACTAGATGTGAATAAGAAATCACAACAAACTGGACAGTTCACTTCCAAACTTTTCCCCAAGCATGTGTGAGATTCTGATTTAATTTCTAGACAAAAATTGCATTTCTTATCAAGACAGAAATTGTATTTCCTATGATGAAAACAACCAATTCCAAGCCTTCTCCCAACACGGCATATATTGCACAATGGGCAATGATATACATTCCTTTAATCATCAAAAACTTTGCAGATGTTGCAATAATATCTTGCCATTTTTGAAGTTGAACTCCCGAGCAAGTGGAAGAACCAGAACTTCTTTACAGAAATGATTATGCACGGTTTCCATTATTTGATCAGCACATGAGCATAACTTAGAATAAAAATCATCTTCTACATTGGAGGTCTGTCTTTTTAGTACTAAGGAATTTATGATTTGGTCAAAACTACTACATCCAACATAGCAAGACTATGCATAAATTAGGCATCAGCAGCACACATATAGATCATAGCAGTATCGTGTTTTTTGAAGGTCACGCAGCTAGTTGAAAACCAGGAGGGAAATATTCAACCGTATTTAAGTTGAGTGGGATTACATGGCCATATCAATTTAGAATTTGCCAAGACTCAAAAACATAGACATGATATCCGTATTGAAGCGAACTTGAAAAGTAATTATGCATTCAAATTGTTAAAAAATCAAACTCGTTTTAAGTAATGAGCTGTCAGACAAATTATACTGGGAGCACATGGAGCATGAGGTGTTTTATAATAAAAACAAAGCATGTGTCTTCCACCTTTGGCTAATTGATTGAAAGAAGTGTCCACTTGCGGCTACATATAAAATGCTGATGGATTATTAATTGGGTAAAAGACATGGAGTTAGTGGAAGGTTGGTTAAGGTGTCACGAAAAACATTTGGCTCTTTCTCTTCACGGATGGACAAGTTGAAGAAATATCTTGAGTTGTTCTCTTTCCAGAGACTATGAAAGGCGGTGTAATAATTAATAAAATATATTTGTATAGTCGGTTTACTTGATCTATATATAGGTGTGTTGTATGTGAGTGTGTTAGACGAGAAAGAGAGATAGAGAGATTAAGAGAAAAAATAGAGTGCTGAAGCACTTAGTGTGAGAAGTGAGTAAAATTATTTTGTGCGAAGAATTATCCTGTGTGAGTGAAAGTAATATTGTTGTATACTCGTTTGTTTGTCTCATAATAAAATCTTTGTTCTTCATCAGTCTACACTTCCCATTTCTAACAACTGGTATCAGAGCTAGGTCAATAAAATGGCGGAGATGGTGCAACCACAAATTCCTAAATTGTCGAAAGGCAATTATGGGAACTGGAGCATTCAAATGAAGACGTTACTAGGTTCCCAAGATATATGGGACCTAGTTGAATATGGATACACAGAACCCGCTGATGAAACCGCTGAAGCAGCTTTGACAGACGCTCAGAGGAAGACGCTTAAGGAGTCCCGGAAGAAGGACAAGAAAGCTCTATTCTTGATTTTTCAAGGTGTTGATGAATCAACCTTTGAAAAAATATCAGATGCAAAAACTTCCAAAAATGCATGGGAGATTTTGCAAAAATCTTGTGAAGGTGTTGACAAAGCCAAGAGGGTACGACTGCAGTCACTCAGAGCTGAATTTGAGAATTTGAAGATGCAGAATACGGAGCCAGTTACAGATTATGTCTCACGAGTGCAAAAGGTGGCTAAAGAAATGAAAAGAAATGGGGAGACTCTTGATGATGTCAGAATAGTAGAGAAGATTTTGCGGTCATTAACAAGAAAGTTTGACTATATTGTTACCGCCATTGAAGAAGCCAAAGATTTGTCAATCATGTCCATAGATGAACTTGTGGGTTCTCTTCAAGCCCACAAACAAAGAATGAATTTAAATGAAGGTTCTAGCAATTTGGAGCAAGCTTTGCAGTCCAAATTATCACTAAAAGAAAATCAAGCCAGTAGCAGCAGTTATGTACGTGGCAGAGGAAATCGTGGTGGATATAGAGGTGGATATAATACCCGAGGATGCTTCAATGCTCGAGGTGGTCGTGGTGGACGCGGTGGATATGGCCGATCAAGTACATCAGAATATGAACGAGGTCAAGGGTCATATAATCGGGGTCGTGGCCAAAGTCGAGGTCGAGGATTCTTGTCCAGAGGAGGAGGCAGATATCAACAACGAAGTGATAAATCCCAATTGCAATGTTATAATTGCAATAGATTTGGCCATCTTAGTTATGAGTGCAGAGATGCTGCTAAAGTTGAAGGGAGAAGTCATTACACAGCAGATAGAGTACAACTTGATGAACCAACTGTCTTGTTCACTTACAAAGGTGAAGAAGATACTGGAGAAAATGTGTGGTATCTTGATACTGGAGCAAGTAATCATATGTGTGGTAAAAAGGAGTTGTTCACAGAGTTAAATGAAGGGATCCAAGGAGAAGTCACATTTGGTGATCACACAAAAACTGCAGTTAAAGGCAAAGGTAATATTATGTTTTTTACAAAGAATGGAGATAGAGGATACATCACAGATGTCTATTATATTCCATCTTTGAAGAGTAATCTCATCAGTATTGGTCAATTATTGGAAAAGGGATATGACATTCATTTGAAAGATAGCTCTCTCACCATGAAAAACCAGAAAGGAGAAATGATAGCGAAAGTTGAAATGACGAGCAATCGTCTATTCAAGATGAATATACAGACAGATGGATTCAAATGCATGAAGTCTGCCGTTGAAGATAGTTCATGGTTGTGGCATCTCAGATTTGGTCATCTTGGATTCACTGGCCTGAAGCTGTTGTCAAAAGCAAAGATGGTGACCGGATTGCCAACAATAAATCCTCTAGATCAACTATGTGAAGCGTGTATGCGAGGAAAACAACATAGAATAAAATTTGAAGTTGGCAAATCATGGAGAGCAAAAAGACCACTGCAACTAGTTCATTCGGATATAGCTGGCCCGCTTGATATTCCTTCACTTGGAGGAAACAAATATTATATCACATTTATTGATGATTTCAGTAGAAAAGCATGGGTGTATATTCTCAAAGAAAAATCCGAAGCCCTTGATAAATTCAAGGAATTCAAGGCAATGGCAGAAAAGCAAAGTGGTCAATATTTAAAGGTGCTCAGAACAGACAGGGGAGGAGAGTACACTTCCAAGTTATTTGAAGCATTTTGCAGGGAGCATGGAATAATCCATCAGTTGACAGCTGCTTACACGCCACAACAAAATGGAATTGCAGAAAGAAAGAATCGTACACTTCTTGATATGGCAAGAAGCATGCTTAAAGGAAAGCATATACCGAGAACTTTTTGGGCCGAAGCTGTTCAGTGTGCTGCTTATCTATTAAATCGCTGTCCAACAAAGAGTGTCAAGTACAAAACACCAGATGAAGCATGGAGTGGTAGGAAACCAGATGTCAGTCATCTAAGAATTTTTGGCTGCATAGCTTATGCTCATATTCCAGATCAAAAGAGGAAGAAGTTAGACGACAAAGGAGAAAAATGCATTTTCATTGGCTACGAGCAGCGAAGCAAAGCTTACAGATTGTATAATCCTCTAACCAAGAAGGTTGTCATTTCAAGAGATGTAGAATTTGATGAAGCAAACTACTGGAAATGGAGTGATGAAGAAAGAAGAGTGGAAGGCTTATTCTTTAAGGATGACGTCGATTCAAAAGACCAAACAGTTGAAGCAGACAATGATGAAACTCCACCACCGAGTCCTAATCCAACAACTCCTGCACCTACCTCATCAACAACAAGTAGCAGTAGCAGCAATTTAGGGGGAGTACCAGCAAAAATGAGAAGCTTAAGTGATATCTATGATGCTACAGATCCAATACAAACTACACTTGATTATTCATTATTTTGCTTGGTAGCTGAATGTGATCCAGTAACTTATGAAGAAGCAGCGAATGATGAAAAATGGAAGAAAGCCATGAACGATGAGATCGGCGCAATTCAAAGAAATGACACGTGGGAACTTACAACTTTGCCAAAAGAGTATAAGCCCATTGGAGTTAAATGGGTATACAAGACAAAGACCAACAAAGAAGGAAAGGTGGAGAAGTACAAGGCGAGATTAGTGGCTAAAGGCTACAAGCAGAAATATGGAATTGACTATGAAGAGGTTTTTGCACCAGTTGCAAGGATTGACACTATCAGACTTCTCACAGCAATTGCAGCACAAAACAAATGGAAGATATATCAGATGGATGTAAAGTCAGCTTTCCTTAATGGCTACTTAGAAGAAGAGGTCTATATTGAACAACCACCAGGATTCGTGATAAAAGGTGAAGAAGACAAAGTTTACCGGTTGAAGAAGGCATTGTATGGGTTGAAGCAAGCTCCAAGAGCATGGAACACGAGGATAGATGAATACTTTCAGAAGAATGGGTTTGTGAAAAGTCCATACGAGCATGCTTTATACACGAAAAGGAATGAAGATGGAGATATAATGATTGTATGTCTGTATGTGGATGATATGATCTTCACAGGAAATAATCCAGGCATGTTTGTCGAATTCAAGAAAGCTATGGCTAAAGAATTTGAAATGACAGATATTGGAGAGATGTCTTATTTCCTTGGAGTTGAAGTGGAACAAAGGGAGGAAGGAATTTTTATGTCACAGAAGAAGTATGCACAAGAGATTTTGAGCAGATTCAGAATGAAAGATTGCAAGCCTAGGACAACACCGGTAGAAAAAGGAACAAAATTGACAGTTCATTCAACAAGAAGTCCAGTAAACCCAACACTATACAAGAGCCTGGTC
Organism: Acacia crassicarpa; assembly: GCA_034222035.1. NCBI lineage: Eukaryota > Viridiplantae > Streptophyta > Magnoliopsida > Fabales > Fabaceae > Acacia > Acacia crassicarpa. The sequence goes on along the minus strand of JAWXYG010000006.1, from coordinate 45,699,470 downwards.
GGAAGTTTGAGGTACTTAACTTTCACTAGACCAGATATTATGTATGCAGTGGGTTTAATTAGCAGATATATGGAGCAGCCAAAGCAAGATCATTTCCGTGCAGCAAAGAGAATTTTGAGATACATTAAAGGAACTATTAGTCATGGGTTGTTCTATACACATTCTCAAAATTCAAAGTTAATTGGCTATTCAGATAGTGATTATGGTGGAGACATAGATGATCGGAAAAGCACTTCGGGATATGCATTTCATATTGGCTCAGCAATATTTTCTTGGTCATCAAAGAAACAACAGACAGTTGCTCTTTCATCATGTGAAGCTGAATACATAGCCGCTGCAGCATGTACATGTCAAGCAATTTGGCTAAAGAATATTTTGAAGGAATTACATCACGAGCAAAAAGATTCAATCACCATACATGTGGACAACAAGTCAGCAATTGCGCTAGCTAAGAATCCTGTCTCTCACAACCGAAGCAAACACATCGACACCAAATATCATTTTATTCGGGAGCAAGTCAAGAATAAAGTTGTGGAATTAGTCTATTGTAGAACTGAAGAACAACTAGCAGACATTTTTACGAAGTCATTGAAGGTGGATACATTCAACAAGTTTAGACACATGATTGGTATGAAAAATCGAGTTTGAGGGGGAGTGTTAAAAAATCAAACTCGTTTTAAGTAATGAGCTGTCAGACAAATTATACTGGGAGCACATGGAGCATGAGGTGTTTTATAATAAAAACAAAGCATGTGTCTTCCACCTTTGGCTAATTGATTGAAAGAAGTGTCCACTTGCGGCTACATATAAAATGCTGATGGATTATTAATTGGGTAAAAGACATGGAGTTAGTGGAAGGTTGGTTAAGGTGTCACGAAAAACATTTGGCTCTTTCTCTTCACGGATGGACAAGTTGAAGAAATATCTTGAGTTGTTCTCTTTCCAGAGACTATGAAAGGCGGTGTAATAATTAATAAAATATATTTGTATAGTCGGTTTACTTGATCTATATATAGGTGTGTTGTATGTGAGTGTGTTAGACGAGAAAGAGAGATAGAGAGATTAAGAGAAAAAATAGAGTGCTGAAGCACTTAGTGTGAGAAGTGAGTAAAATTATTTTGTGCGAAGAATTATCCTGTGTGAGTGAAAGTAATATTGTTGTATACTCGTTTGTTTGTCTCATAATAAAATCTTTGTTCTTCATCAGTCTACACTTCCCATTTCTAACACAAATACCTCGAACAGATTCCATTTGTTAGAGTCTGCAAGTCATACCTCTCTTTTAGTGGGATTCGGAGCACCAAGAATAATCATTGGGTCCTCCTTGTACGCTCCAAGTTACTCTTCAGATTGCCCTTTACCTTCCAGGAATTTGAGTTTTCAGATTAAAACACTTTTGAAACTATTAGCTAAACTAATGCTAACATCATCAATGGCGTGGGGAAGGGTCACGTGAGTGAGCAGTCGCGCTAGGGGAGAACACGCCAGTAGTTCCATGAGATAGGTTCACATTACTGGAGGCGTGAACACGTGTCACGCCTGCGTAGTCTTAGTTATTTGCTTCCCGTAGGATGGAGCTCGTAAAGTACTAGATTTCCTTTGTCGGTAAGTTTCAATTGTGTTGGACAAGATGATGTCGTTCCTGTGGACCACATGTTGAACTATCCGGCATCGGAGGGAAAGTGATGACCGTTTTCTGTTGACGGGCTGGTCACGATTTGCCGTCCAAACTAGGGTACGGTTTAGGTGGGTGAACTAAACGGAAAAGATAAAGGTGTTAACAACGACGAGGTAGAAGCCAGCAGAGGAGACGCTGTTTGGTGAGCTAACAACATCATTTGGTTTCTCAACTGAGAGAGAGAAAACACTGTTAAGTGATGGTGATACAGATGATGAAGAACAGTGAAAAGACAGGGATAAGAGAATAAGAAGAAAGTGTAAAATTGATGAAACAGCCACATGCCCACATCAACTATCTATGTTATAATAGAACGATGGAAATAGAAAGAAATGGAGAAGATGAGTCATTTTGATCAATGTCTTAGATACAAAGAATTCATTTCGTCTACGGAAATGGAGATTTGGTCGGTCAACTTTCAAGTCAATGCATGTGAATATTCGACTTTTTGTTTGACATGGTACCCAGGTTTTTTGGACCACGCGGATTTCTGTTTTGGCACCAATACCGTATGAATTTCCATTTATTTACAAAAAAAAAAAAAAAAAATCAGATATTTATTATTTATTGTATATTAATTACTTTTTTCCAATTTAAAAATATAGTGATATTTTTATCTATTAAACTACTCATTTTAGTTTTCTTTTTTTTAAAAAAAAAAGGCTAGAGTCTTTCAAGTTTTAGTTAATCCCTTATGTTATAAAGTATATTAATTTTTAGTCCCATAATCTTAACCTCGTCAATCTCATTTAACAGAAAATGCTGACTTGGCAAATTTACATTATGAGTCTGTAATTAAATATTGACAAAGCATGATCTAAATTTTAATTGTTGAGTTTGATGGGGGATGAAGGTGAACATTGAAAAGCCGGAGAGATAAGAGGAGAATAACGTTTAGGATTTGATGAAACAACCATATCGATCAACATGTATGAGCGAAGTAAGAAAATGGCCTATATATATATGTATGTGTGTGAAGAACTGAAGATGAGGAATTGCTAGTAGTGGTTCTGTCGTTGCTTCTTCGTAGACCTCTCATATTTCCAAATTCACATGTATATATTCTTCGGTTTTGGACTATACACGCCCAATTCCAGTAGACCTCATCAATTCAGGACGCCTTTGATACCTAACGTTATTTCTATTTTTTGAAGAAAACAAACAACGAAATATTTTGTGAAAATATTATTTTTCCTTGAAGGATAGTATAATATATGATGTTATTGTCATGAGAAAAAATATAAACTGAAAACTTAAAAATTATATTAACAAGTCTGAGATTTAAAGTATAATAATCCATATGGATGTATAAAAGCGTCTTTAAGAAAGTTAATGCTACCCACTATCAATGTGGGATCAAATCTCAACTCAAATTCAAATTAGTGGAAGGTGCCATTCCAATATATATCACATATATACAGAGAAGACTTCAGAGGTTTCTTTCAAGCTTCCCGAAACAAACATGGCCATCAGGGACTGATTCCTCCTCTTCATGCAACGAACCATTTGTTGCTTTGGATTTAGCTAGTCTTGAGTAGGTTTTTATGCTAAAACAACGTATAATAATATTTATTACGTGGTTTTATTTATAAACTCATATGTTTAATCCATTCTCCTTTATTGATATTCCTTAAATTGTCACCGTTTTTTTTTTTTTTTGGCTACCTCAGTTTTATGAGTTATCCATGTAAATTGGCATAGTAAATACTGTTTTTTCTTTCGTATTGTAAACATCGACTCTAGAATACCCTTTAATTAATGTTTAACATGGTTTAAATTTATTAGTCACGCAAATTGATTTACAATTTTGTTAAACACATATGAAAGCAATAGGCAAGAAGAAAGGAAGATAAGGTTTGGCAACTTGGAATCCTGCGTATGTGCACAGCCACGTAGGTGCCATGTCAAATAATACCCTTGTTAACATTAATTTACTCATCATATTGAAGATAACATTGAAAAACTCTTTCCCCAAACTATACAAGAGCAATTGGTGGATATCCTTCATATTGGAAGAAATTTTGAATGAGTGTTGCTATCGAATAGTGGAATACCACTCTATTCCCTGATATAAGTCACTTGCACGAAAAAAAATTTATCATAAAAATAAGTCGCTTGTATGATATATATATATATATATATATCTTTTATCTTTTTTCCAATTTTGCCATACCTTGTTCAATTCTCACTAGAGAGAGAGAAACATGAGATATAGGTGAAAATAATTTATATATCTAGAGAGAGAAAAAACTTTAATACATGTAAATAGGCTATGAGCCTATGTAAAACAATTTATAAATATGTAGGCTTTGAAGCCTACCAAAAGCATGCATTTATGCAGACTTTGGTTGGCTCAAAGCCTAATTTTGGCCTTCAATGCTTATAGCATAATGTTTTTTAAATGCCTATATTGTTAATAGATCTTTAAAATTTTGAAGGCTCATCCCTGAATCTAGAAAAAGCCTGAATTCAGGCGTAGGCTAAGTCTCAGGCTTAAAACTCCTATTGCAGGCTCATGTCTATTTAGCCAAACCCTAATCTAATCTATTTCCGCCCTTTAAAAAAAATGATGCTATCACTTTTTCTAGGTCGTGAATTGACCAAAAATTATTTTAGAATACTAAGTACCGTTATAAAAAATTCAAGGTATTTGGTGGTACTTAAAAATACTTCAGTACGTTGAATGTTATTTTTCACACACACAAGAAGTGATCAGCCTCATTATTTTGCACCAAAAAAGCACAAATTCAAGGAAAAGGTGGGTAACTGACCATAAAAGAATAGGAGAGAAGTCGCGTCCACTCATCGCAATTATGAGCATTGAATGAGAACCCATTAGTAAGTGGCAAGTCAAGGAAGGGCTCTCACATCTCAAGACATGCAAACTACTCTCACTCATCTTAATATAAGATATATTTGAAAATTTATTCTTAATCCTAAATATTAGACAGAATTTTAATGTTTATCAACATTCTCCTAATTCTCTTATTGATGATACCTTAATAATAATTAAGGAGGAGAGGGAATTAAGGAAGATGACTAGTGTATTTTGAAAAATTAATATATGTTATATTAACTGACCAAATTAACATTCTTAATATAATCTAATTATTAGGTAAATATGTTTTATATTAAAGATCGGATTAGGTAATTATTAATTAATGGACCAATAGGGGGGCTAGGGGTGCCCCCTAATTTTTTTTAGAAAAAATTATAAGGAGATTAATTAGTATCTTTAACCATCAGACTAGGCACTGGCACAATACTTCCTTCAGTATATATCGATCAAACTATATTGTGCGTTGCCACTTGAAACTGGGTTGGTGATATAAGTTTGCTTATAGGCTTTAATTTATAAAATAAGCAGTCTTTATTTCATTGTTTGAGACTTATTTTAATATTTTCACTTCACATAAACAAACCTACACACAAAGAGAAAATTATTATGTATAACTTGCTTATCTTTTGATTTTAATATATAGTAGTAGTTTCGCATAATTTTCTTGTGTTTGATACTTAACTTTTGAATTTGAAATTGTTGTATGTTAACAAAATATAAGGAAATATCTACATGTATATTCAAGCTGAATAAGCTAAGCTTATTTGATTATGTTGTATTTCATCATTTGTATTTTAAAAATCTAGTTAATACTCATCCGGTTCCAAATATAAGACATTTTTACCTAATTTAAATAGATTAAGGAAGTTAGTTGAGTAAGCTAATTTAACATGTATTTTCTAAAACACCTTAGTTATCATCTTCATTCCCTAATGCTTTTATTTACTATCTTCCTTGATTATTGTTAACAAATATAAAAATTATGTCTTATATTTAGGATAAAAATCAATTTCTTAAATATGTCTTATATATGAATTGGAGAGAGTAATTTGTTGGAATATACATAGTTCATTCTTGATGGATTAGAGCCACCTAAGCTAATGCAAGTAAGGTTATTATGTGATAGATTTCTTTTAATTTTTTGCATATTAATTCTATATTATATTTCAAGTATATTTATTTATGGAAAAATACTCTTTATTTTTGCCCCCGTGACTAAGATTCCTGGCTCTGCCCCTATTCTGATGTGACGCTCTCAAGAACCATGGATGTACGGATCATGTGCGAGCAACGGAGGCAGAAGCAAGAGAACCCATGTAAAGCAATTCTGGGAATACCATGTTTCTGAGTAATATGAATTATCCAAGGATAACGCATGTGGGAGACTTGCAACTTGGCTGATGTGTCAACTTGGCTGATGTGTCAGCTCTTCAAATACACCATCCAGTTCATAATATACGACACTCTTATTCATTCATCAGAACTAAAAAATGATAGTTAACTTATTAAATATGTTTTAAATTGAAATTTTTTTCCAACTTTACTCATATTAAATTAGGTTTTAAATGAAAGAGAATATACAAAAAGTCACATTTAAGCATTAATTACATTGGTAAAATTAACAAATAAACATTAATTATTCTCTAAGTGACTTATATTGTAGACTAAGACCTTCTTTTAAAATTGATTTATATATTGTGAACCAGAGGGAGTAGCTTTTCTTCGCGACTCTAAAGCATTTTGATTGCGTCAAAGAAATTCAACATCATGCCTAGCTCTAAAGGTCTATTTCCAAAATCTCACACCCTTTAGGGAGTTCAACTTCTTTGTACTATTCGAACTGGAAGACACGACCCAAGGCCACGAGAAAGAACTGAATCAAAACGGGAAGCGTTTTTGGTGTAATATATGACTATAGTGACTATAGCACCACGCTGTGTCAATAAACTTGCAATATCAATCATGGGGATAATGTGTCCTTGAGCCATCATGGGAAATCATGGCTGCTGGCTATAGAGGCAAATGAATTGAACTTTGTTTTTGGGTTTCCAGTTATGGCAAAGAAGCGTGCTGCATATTCACACTTTTATATACAGAAATTATATCATAGTATTATGGAATTTCACGAACCATTTTTTTTTTTTTGGTTAAATTCACGAACCATTATTCTAGTAGTGGTGATGGAAAAGCATACATAAGAGCTTTGGATTGTATGTACGGGGATGAGACTTGAAGCTTATGGATAAAATTAATGTGTTTCAATTAGCTTTTGGAGAAAAAATGAAAAAAAAAAAAGAAGAAGAAGGAAGAAGAAGAAGAAGTGATTGTAAAGAATAAATTTTGAAAAACAGCTTCTAAAAAGATAGGGAAAAAAACAATTTCTAGAAAATCATAGTTTTAACCCTCAAACTATGGTTTTCTTGCCAAACCATGGTTGAGAGTTTCATTGTTTGAAAAACTGTCAAACCATGGTTTTATAAACCTTCTAAATAAAATTCCTCTCATATAGTTTAAAAATACAATTATAAAAATAAAATAAGAACAAGTATGAATTGTAAAAAATAAGACAAGGGATATAAAAATGACATATTTTTATTAAGAAATAACAAGAAAATAAAACTAAAAAATAGCTAAATAAGTTTTAAATCATATATTTAAATAAGATATTAAATATTTACTTACAAATCTAATTCAAATAATGATATATTTTTTGATTTGGTAGAATTACTGGTTTTAGAATCAACGAAATCAAATTTCAAAAAATCTAAACTCAAAGGTTTTTTTTTTAATTATTTTTTAGAATAATTGGTTTTAGAACCAACCAAATTGAATTTGAAAAATCTAAAATCCCACTTTTTTCCCTATTATTTGATAGAATTATTGGTTTTAGAACCAACCAAATAAAATTTCAAAAATAAAATAAGAACTAGAATGAATTGTAAGACAACAAGACAAGGGATATAAAAAGTACATATTTTTTATTAGGAAATAACAAGAAAATCAAAATAAAAAATAACTAAATAAGTTTTAAATCGAAACAAGGAGAGGCTTTGATACTATGTCCATGTTGAGGCTTTGATACCATGTTACATGTTAAGCCTCTGATACCATATTGGGAGGGATGAAAGAAGAGAGAAACATTAAAATAAATAAATAAATAAACACCTGCCAATAAATTTCCTTCCCACATCATAAAAGAAGGGAGAGACATATGCACATCAAGGACTCGTTATTCAAATGAAATAATTATATATTTCTTTCTCCCTCTTTTCTGAATAATTTGCGTCCATCTAAAAATATAACATATATAAATTAATTAAGATCCGATTCAAATTAGAAAAAAAAAAAAAAAAAAGAACATGTTCGTACTAGAAAGTATAGAAAATGGATTTCACCTCCGATTTGGTGCAGCATTGCAGCAATCTCATCACCATCTTTCAGTTCAAGCAACGCAAGAAAAATCTAGCTCTAGATTAATTCAAATAATTAACTTAGGCTTTGATAATTATCTCAAAAGATCACTTCACATCGTTTCACTCTGCTTCGGTAATCTCTAAGCTATTAATTTAGGTTTCCAGTTGAGCAGAACAGCGGTGATTGTAAGCTTTCTCCGGTTCCACGAGCTCCAACAGACGACCTGCTCTCTATATGCAAGAAAGATGAACAATGATGGCGCTCTACTTTTGAGCGGGAGAACAAAATTAAAAAACGAAATAGGGAGAGAACCTTAAGGCTCTGATACCATATCCATGTTGAGGCTCTGATATCATAACTCTCGTGTTACATGTTGAACCTCTGATACTATGTTGCGATTGAAGTATCACCTTGAAACAGGACTCACTAATAAATATCCAAGAGTGATTAAAGAAAGGAAATTGATGTTCAAGACTATGATTGAATAAAAAAAACACCTGCCAATAAATTCCTTCCCACGAAAAAAACATGAAAGAAGAGAGACATATATCCATCGAGAGACTCATTATTTAAATGAAATAATTATATATTTCTTTCTTCCTCTTTTCTGAATAATTTTCAACTAGAACAAAGATAAAAATTACAAAAATAAAATATTTACTAGAATTATTCAGAAAATTATTTGACTCGTTTTATGCAAATAATTCAGAAAGAAACATAAAAAAAACGCCCGCCAATAACGCTCGTTTTTTAATTTGGTAGAATTATTGATTTTAGAACCAACCAAATCAAATTTCAAAAACCTAAAATCAAAGTTTTATTATTATTATTATTTGGTAGAATTATTTGTCTTTGTAGACAAACTGGGCTCATTTGAGTTGGGTGATTCATAGAGAATTTGGCCTATGATGCAAGCAAAATGATATTTCAAGTTCTTCCTACATGCGACTTGGAAAATTTGAATTTTGCGTTGTCCATTGATCCTGTTATCTTTCTTGCAAAGTGAAGGATGATATTTCAACTGTTTGTTCTCCACATTGTTGAAGTAAAAGATCAGTCCAGATCCACTACAATAAAGCCCAATAATTCATATCCCAAAAGTAATATTACCTCATACTGGTGTCTATTATCTTATGGCTATTCAGGATGGTACACTGATACATTTACCTCATTACACATGAACATTTAACTTTTATCAATTTAATAATGTAAAATAGCAAGGGAAAATCTCTTAATTATTTTTGGGAAAATTCGTTTGAGGGCCCCTATTAGGTAAATAATTCCAGAAAAGGCCCACACAATCTGAAAATACCCAGAAAGGGCCAGAGATTCTGACAATACGGAAAAAGGCCCCAAGATTCTGACAGAGTTGTTAATGGGGCTGATATAGTTGTTAGTGAGGGGCTGATATAGTTGTTAACCGGGCTGATTTAGTTGTTTAAAAAAAAATTTTAACAACTAAATCAGCCCGGTTAACAACTATATCAGTCCCCCGTTAACAACTATATCAGCCCCATTAACAACTATATCAGCCCCCCGTCAGAATCTTGGGGCCTTTTTGGGTATTGTCAAAATCTCTGGGCCTTTTTCCTATTGTCAGATTTTGTGAGCCTTTTCTGGAATTATTTGTCTAATAGGGGCCCTCAAACGAATTTTCCCAATTTTTTTTGAAAATGTTAAGAAAAACGAAAGTCTAAATATTCATAATACTAAAAAGATGTTAGTATTTGATTTGTTATTTTCAAAATTAAGACAAAATGACAGAATTATCTCTCGAGGCTTAAATTTTACTTTAACAACAATTGTGATTTGCAATTTGTGAAATTCTTGATTTGTGACTTGTGGTTTAAAAAGGAATTTTGATTTGTTACTTATGAAATTCTTATGAGAAATTGTGAAAACCTTATTTAAACTTACGAAAGCCTTTATCAGATACCTAAAAGTCTGATTGTAAATAATAATGTATGTATTGGTTGTGGCCCAAATGGAAAAGTCTCAAGTGCCGCAAAATGTAGTTTAATAATCTTTTCTAAATTTGATTTGAAATATTTTTATTTTGAAATTTCGTTTTCTGCACTCGAATTATAAAAAACAAAACAAAAAAATACCTGAAATTTAGTATTTCCTCTTATCCTTATTATAAGACACCAACTACGTACAGTCTTTTTTATAAGGCACTTGCTTGTTCTCAAGGAGCATTAATTATTTTTTTTTCCATATAGACCCCTAATTAATAAGAGTAATGAGTGAGAATAATAATTAATATAATATTAGAGTTTAATGCAATTAGAAAGGATAATATTAGAAGTTATTTAGATTATAGGATAACTTTATTGACTTAACTGTTTTTATTTGTTTATGAGAATTGTTAGCAGAGAGAGTAGCTTCCAACATTCTGTTAATTAATGTTTAGTGCCCTTAACACCTCCAACGTATTTTTCTAGCCGCATTGGTTAACTGAAAAAATATTTTAAAATAATTATGATACTTTAAAATAATTATGATACTAGGTGCTACTAAAATACTTTAGGCTGTTAATTAAATACAACTTAAAACAAATAAATTCAAAAATTAATGAAATTATCCTTCAAGCGCTGCTGTTTGGGGATGACCGTTCCCTGCTCATCAATCAAATTGGGGCACATGAACAAGTTATGACGCGCTGTCCACTCGGTCGCATGTTGCAAAAAAAGTCACCTCTGATCTCAAACTTCTTTTTCTCTGCATATAAAAGAGAGGATAAGCTAGCACTCTTTCTTGCAACAAGTTTGAAACCAAAAACCAAAAAACAAAAGCTCATTCGCCTCTCTAGCTAGTTGCCATGTCTCCCCAAGCTAGCCATCCACACTTCATCTTGTTTCCCCTGCCAGCTTCAGGCCACCTTATCCCTATGATTGACATTGCAAGGCTATTAGCACAACGTGGTGTTATAGTCACTGTATTCACCACCCCAAAAAACGCTTCTCGTTTTGATTCAGTTCTTTCTCGTGCTGTCCAATCTGACCTTGCAATTCGCTTAGTTCTACTCCGATTTCCTTCCAAAGAAGTTGGACTCCCTGAAGGGTGTGAGAATTTTGACATGGCATCACCAGACAGGTTCTTTGATTTCTTTGATGCAATCAACATGCTCAAGGACCAAGCAGAAAATGCTTTTCAAGAATTGAAGCCCGAGCCAAGCTGCATTATATCCGACATGTACATTCCTTGGACAATTCAAATTGCTCAAAAACATCACATTCCAAGGATTAATCTCCATGCGTTATCCTCCTTCTGTATCGATTGCTTGTACAGGATTCGTACATCCAACATTCTTGAGAGCGTAACGTCAGAATCAGAATTCTTCCCCGTTCCTGGCATACCTCACCATATTGAGATGAATAAAGAACAGATCCCAGCATCGATGAAAAAGGAGAGGATGAAGCAGTATCATGCAGAAATGGTTGATGCTGAGACAAAGTCATATGGTATAATGTTTAACACTTTTGAAGAGTTGGAAGCAGATTATGTCAAGGATTACAAAAAGGAAAGAAACGATAAGATATGGTGTATCGGTCCGGTTTCGCTGAGTAACGAAGATGATTTGGACAAGGCTCAAAGAGGCAACAAGGCTGTCATCAGTGAAAACCAATGCTTGAAGTGGCTTGATTCCCAGAAACCTCACTCTGTGGTGTATGCTTGTCTTGGAAGCTTATGCAACCTCATTCCTGCACAACTAGCAGAGCTAGCCTTGGCCTTAGAAGCTTCCAAAAAACCATTTATTTGGGTCATTAGAGGAGGATATAAGTTAGAAGAGCTTGAAAGTTGGATCAAGAAAGATGGATTTGAAGAGAGGATCAAAGGAAGAGCCCTATTAATCAGAGGCTGGGCTCCTCAAGTTCTGATACTGTCACACCCGTCGATAGGCGGCTTCATAACGCATTGCGGTTGGAATTCTACATTGGAAGCTATAAGTGCTGGCGTGCCATTGGTCACTTGGCCATTATTTGGAGATCAATTTATGAATGAGAAGTTGGTTTGTAAAGTGTTGAAGACTGGTGTGAGCCTTGGGTCAAAGGTTACAATAAAGTTTGGAGAGGAAGAGAAGATTGGTGTGCAGGTGAAGAAGGAAGATATTGAGAAGGCAATATGCATGGCTATGGATGAAGGAGCAGAAGGTGAAGAGATAAGAAAAAGGGCTAAAGAATTGAGCAAGATGGCTTACAGAGCTGTTGAAAATGGCGGATCTTCTCATCGTAACATAACTCTGTTTATTGAAGATATCATGCAGCAACAGGCATGTAACAAGAATAATTAAGCTCGACACTTGAAGAACAACGTATCATTAATCTTTCAATTTGTCATTAATTATGCTTTTATCCCGTAAGTCTTTTCTCTTTTATTGTCTGTTTTGTTTGTAAGTTGTGATCATGGAGAAATAAAGTTGCGCAGTGGTTTTGACAGGCGAGGGATGCAATTCATGAATAATAATTAATTAATATGTATCAACCTGTTCTAATTACATTCAAAGTTTTCAACTCTTTAATTGGTCCATTAAATTCACAAGCAGTGATACTCTTTTCCCCACTTGCTTAATGTGCCCTCCATGTTGCCCCTAAAAAATGACGGGCTTTCCTTTTTTTTTTTTCCGTGATTCTTTTTACTAGTAGATTCTACATAAAATAAGTGATATTTAATATATTAGGATGCGTTTAGTTTAAGAAGAGGGGACGAGAGAGGAGAAAGGGGGAAGAAAATGACCCTCCTTTTTGCTTCACCCTCTCACCTTCATCAGATACGTGAGTTGCAGACGAGTGAGTCACAAAAGTATGAACCTGGGAATCAATGAATGACGGGATAGATCTAATGAAGAAGGGAAACCGAAGAGAGAGAAATAAATGGGGGAGTTCACTTGGTTTTGTTCAAAGAAGCTAGATCCAATTGTGCTCGTTGAGGAATGGCAAAGACAACAAAGAGGCCGCTAGGTTGTGCTTGCCGGCGATGGCTGGCACTTATGGTAGGTTGCACTTGCCGGCAGGGGCGGATCCATAAATTTATGGAGGGGGTACCATTGGTTGGGGGATGTGGGGGTTTGGGGGCAGCACCCCCAAATTTTTTTTTTTTTTTACAAAGCTTTAAATGCATTAAAAAATAATATCTCTAAAAATGAGAGAGATGCAAGCCCAAATCACTGGGTTCTCAATTGAATGTTTTTCTTTTAAGGGCTTGTTCCTCCTCATACTTTACGGGTGAGGGTATTATATATTTATTTATTTATTTTAAATTATATATTACATTCTGAAATTTTTTTTTACATCTAATATCTTAAATTAATTAATTTAAGATGATGTATGAAAAAATATTTTATCATGTAATATATAATTTAATATAAATAAATAAAATATTTGAAAAATAAAAAATGCCCACACCCAAGGTATGAGGAGGAACAAGCAGTGAAAAGAAAATATAGCCACAGCCAAATCAAGGTAATGAACATATAACAAATGCCTTAATTTTTTTTTTTTTAAAAAAAAAGGCATGAAATGAGAACCAACACACCCAATTAAAATACTGTATTGGCTAAAATATACTATTAGTCTTTTAAATTTACATGAAGTATACATTTGGTCCCTTAACTTTAAAAAGTATACTTTTAGTCCTATAATTTTAACACCGTTAATTTTACTAACGGAAAATGCAAATTTAAGTGATAACAGTGTAAACTTAAGTGATGATTGTGTAATTAAATGTTATTAAACTTAAATTTAAAATATAGGTAAATTAAAGAATATATAAAATTTATGTAATTAAATGTTATTAATCATTATTTGAGTTCGCTTCGTCAATGTTTTCAGTTAGCAACATTAACGGTGTTAGATTTTAGGACTAAAAGTATACTTTATAAAGTTAAGGGACTAAAAGTATACCTTATGTAAACTTAGAGGACTAAAAGTATACTTTAACCTATTATATTAGGAGCCGTACCGTAACGCACAGACGGGATCGACTGGGAAAATAGAAAAAGAAGGAGCAGAGGCGCAAGTGGCACGACTGGAGAAAATAGAGAGGACAAAAACAAAACAAACCCCCCCCCCCCCAAAAAAAAGTTGAAATTTAAGGGTGGGCACGTGCCCCCAAATTGATTATGTGGATCCGCCTCTGTTTGCCAGTTGGGGTTTACATTGTGGTCGTGCATCTTGTTCAAAGGCGGTCACCGTTGCTGTCACGGATTGCTGACCCTCGCTGTAGTCTTCATCATCCTCACCATCGTTACGGTTATCCTCGCCATCATTGTCGTCCTTGTTGAGTTACTACCACTGGTCTGGTGATAGTCAGACGAAGGTGAGAGGGTGAAGCAAAGAGGAGGGTAACATGATCAGGACAAGATAAAAATATTCTCCCTCCTTCCCTCAAACCAAACATACCCTTAAAATATCAAAAGGTCGCTCATTTTATGTAGAATCTAATAATAATTTTATAAAAAAAAACCTAAAAAAACATTTAGGAAGCCTCTCATATTTTCGGGGCAGCATGGAGGCTCATCATTAGGCACCCAGCCCCACATGATTATCCCACGATGTATAGATCTACTCTCTTTAAATATTTCAGGCATAAACTTTCATTAATTACATAATCCCTTCACGCGCCCTTTTATTTTTAAGGGGGGAAAAAAACAAAAAAGCTTCACATGGTGCTCTGATGGTCCATAGTTTTCAAAAGAGGATTCCGAAAATGATCTGTCGATACTCGAGAGGCACGTTTGTCCTCGTTCGTACTAATTTTATTTGCACACCGTGAACGAGTTCTGCGTTTCATTTTTTTAATATATATATATATATATATATATATTTTAATAAAGAGCATGCCCTCACCTTCCCTTTCACTTGGATAGGGACGCATTTGCTTGTACGTTGCTCGATCGGACCTAGTTTTTCTTCTTTTGTTCTTTATTTTCATCTTTTGTAGTCTGTTGTTTATATTTTAAAAAAAAAAAAGAAATTTGATACAGAAGGTTGTTAAATTAATTACTCTCTCTTATCAGTAATATAAGATACTTCAACTAACCCATCAAAATTAAGAAATGATTAGTTAACTTATTAAATCTGTATTAAATTAAAAAAATTCTAACTTATACCCATATTAAATGAGGTTTTAAAGAAAAGAGAAAAATAGAAGATACATTTGAGCAATATTAGTAATAATTATATTGGTAAAATTAACAAATAAGATTAACTATTCTCTAAGTAACTTGTATTATAGATCAAAAAATTATTCTAGAAATCACTTATATTGTGGACTATAAGGAGTGAATAATGAATGGTCAATTTATTTAATATTGAATAATTAATTTCTGAAATAATATTTATTTAATAAATTACCACATCAATTTTCTAACAAATTAAAAACTAAATTATTCAAATAATTTTTTAAAAAAATAAAAATTTATTAGTTAAAGTGATTTATATTATAAATAGGATGGAAACATTTATTTCATAAATTACACATCAATTTTTTAAGAAAATTACTAAATAAATAAATAAATTAAGCATTTATAAATTTTTTAAGAGACTAATTTTTGGAAAAAAGATAACAAAATATACTTGAACTTCAAAATCCAAAATAAGTGACTTTTTACTAAAATGAGTTGTCAATTGTTATAGTCTTGTAATTAATACCAATATTCTTGTAGGAAATAAGACTAATTTAGAATTTTGAAGTTTAAGTAGTATTTTCTTGTCTTTCTTCCTTAATTTGTAATTATCAATCTTTTTATTTATCTTTAGTTTTCATATTATGTACTATTAGTATTTATGATTTTATTAGTTTATGAGTTTGTGTGTAGATATACATTTTTCGGCTTTTTGGCTAAGGTCAAATGCTTACCCTCATATTCATATTATCTTGTCATAAGAATGAGTATGAGTTTTAAACTCCACAGTGTTCACAATCAATCATCACTTAGTTGTCTCTTTGAACCTAGTTTGTGGGATCTCCACTCATCTAGGTAGAGTTACTATAATAATCACTAATTGATAAGCCTTAAACCCATTCCTTTCAACAATTTCTCAAACACCTCTCTAGGAATCCTTTTAGTCAATGAGTCCGCTATATTCTCTTTAGATTTCACATAATTAATTAAGATGATTCCATTAGAGAGTAGTTGTCTAACGGTATTATGTCTACAACTAATACATCTAGACCTACCGTTATACATGGCATTCTTGGCCCTGCTTGACTATCAAAGTGTAGACATACTACTGGTACTGGCTCTGGCCAATTAAGAATGTGCTTAAGAAAATAACGTAGCCACTCGGCATCCTCACTAACTTTATCTAAATCAATAAATTCTGCTTTCATAGTTGATTTTGCAATACAAGTCTGCTTAGATCCATTTGTAGATCTTATATCGTTAGAGCTGGTGATCTAGTATGCATCACAATACCCTTCTAGCACTGCAAGGTACTACTCGTAATGCAAAGCAAAATTTTAAGTGTGCTTCAAGTAACCCAAGTTCTAAGTGTCCTTTTGGGTCTAGGGACTACAACCTTAGCCAAACGCCCCCACACTTTCAAATATTTCATTTCAAAGAAGGTTTCTTTACCTTCTATATTTCATATGGTATGCTTTGTACCTTTTTGTGGGACACTCTATTAATTATAAAATTAGCCGTTAAAATAGCTTCCCCCTACAAATTCTATGGTAAACCAGATGTAATCAGTTCTTTCAATGTCTAATTTTTCACTAATATACAACATTCAACCATAATGATGTTATAAAGATTTCACATAATTTGAGAGTAATGTATACCCCAACTAGAAATCTTTATCATCTTTGGATGTCTAAATAAAACTATAAGTATATGAACAATACCAACATTTATATTCAATTATTATAAAAAACGAATAATCAACCTTTAGATTGATCCATAATCGTCCTATAACAAATTTCAATTCATCCACAACACAAACATAACTTCATAGTATTAAAGTTATGGCATCATCGTAATATTTAGAATTAAAATAATTCATAAAGATTTGGTCATATTGGTGACTAACAAATCCACCATACTTAATTCCAAAACTTAAATATTTAACTTTCCATAATGTTTGGAATTAAAAATAATTGATAAAGAATTGATCACTTTGGTGATTAATAAATCCACCATACTTAATTCCAAAACTTAAATATTTAACATTCATACAATTGCTATTCACAATATTTAAAAAGCATAAAATCATAGCCACAGAATCATCCATAATTATAAAATTAAAGCTATAATCGCATTTCTACTAATACATGAAACCAACTCTGTTCATCATACCACGTAAGTGCAAATCTTATGAGAATCTCTCCATGCTATTGCAATGATGACTAATTAAATAACCTCTAAATGAAGGCTTAGCCTTTGGAGTTTGGATCACTTTCCTAGACACCAATGATATGAATTAACTTTATTAGCCTTTGGAGTTTGGATCACTTTCCTAGACACCAATGATATGAATTAACTTTATCTGATTCCATCACCAATATTCCACATTTTGACATATGACTTTTCAGCCAACAAGTCATTCTCATTATATTTAAGGGTTAAGTACCATTTTTGCCCCTGAAATACGCGTCAAGGAGCAATTTTGCCCCTTAAGTTTTCGGATGAGCAATGTTGTTGACCTAACGGAGGGGCAACATTGCTCCGTTTTCATACTTCAGGGATAACATTGCTCCTCCGGAAACTTTAGGGGCAAAATTAGTACTTAACCCTTCCTAAAATAATTTTTCAAGATTACGAAGTATTTTTTACTACCAGCCAGTTTCCCCAGTCAGTATCCTGAAATATCTTTTTAGTACCTGTTAATACCCTAAAATATTTTTTCAACGTCCTAAAATAATTTTTCAAGATTATGAAGTATATTTTCAACATCCTAAAATAATTTTTCAAGATCATGAAGTATTTTTTTTAGTACCAGTTAGTATCCCCAGTCAGTATCTTGAAATATCTTTTTAGTACCTGTCAATATCCTGAAATATCTTTTCAACGTCCTAAAATAATTTTGTAAGATCATGAAGTACCTATCAATATTTTTTCAGTACTCGTCAGTATCCTGAAATCTCTTTTTTGTACCCTTACTATTTAAACAAAAAGAGAGATTAGGTATATTTTGCGTCAAAACGACGCAGTATTAAAAAAGAGAACGGTAGTGGAGGGGAGGCCGAAGAGGACCTCAGCCGGATCCTGATATAACATACTCTGTGTGGACAATATTTCTCTTTGGAATTTGTGTCTCATTTCCATTTACTTTAGCTATTAACCCGAAATATCATCTTTGTAATATAACTAATGACATTTTAAAAAAAAAGGTTTTAAGTACCAATTTTGCCCCTGAAGTACGCACCCAGGAGCAATTTTGCCCTTTAAGTTTTCGAAGGAGCAATGTTGGGCCTGAAGTATGAAAACGGAGCAATGTTGCCCATTCGTTAGAAACCGTAACGGTCAACGAACGTTGACTATTAGTTGACTTAACGGAGGGGCAACATTGCTCTGTTTTCATACTTCAGGGGCAATATTGCTCCTCCGGAAACTTAAGGGGCAAAAATGCTCCTGGACACGTATTTAAGGGGCAAAAATGGTACTTAACCTTGTATTTAAAGCAAACTTCCAAGTTTTCAGACCCACAACAACAGAGAGAGAATCTAATAAAATAATTGCAAGCTGGCTTTCGCCCATAATGTCCTTCATCCCAAACCAATGTGATATATGGTCTTTCAATAATCACGAATTCATGGAAAAATTCATAAATTTTAGACATGATAAACTAATGTTCATTCTATATTTGCAACGAAGCATAATCCAATAATTAAATGAAAGCCCACTTGCCTTTCAATCAATCTATATATATATATATATATATATATATATATATATATATATATATATATAATAGAGGCTTTTTTAAAAATTAATTTATTCTTTTTCTAAGCCATCAATAATAGGTAATTAGATGACCCAAAATTATAACCCAAAAGAACATCACTTTAAAAAAAAAAAATTCAATTTGGCCCAAAATAATAAAAACCATATAGTCCAAAACAAAAAATTGAACAGGCTGAAACATTTTTTATTTCTAAGCCCAACACCAATCTCTACTCAACTGCCCACATTTCTTTTTTTTTTTTAACTATCCAGAGGCCCATACACTTCGGACCTATCCTTCCAAGCCCATCCGGACATATTAAGCCCTTTGTTTCTTTTTAAAAAAAAAATGGGCCAGAGGCACGTTTTTTTTCCCTTAATACAATGAAGCGCACCGTGTCACTTAAGAGGTGAGAAAGATGCCGTTCAGACTAAAACAACGTGCCATTTAGAGCTTCTTCAACCTCTAGCCGGGTTTTGTGACCCGGATGGAGTGACGGATCGGTTCCATCGGACCCGACTCAATCTTCCCCCTTTGAGATCTATGCAATGACATGTATAAAAGATAATGAAATTTAAGCCCAACAGATGTTATCTTCTTAAGACAATTTGTTCCCTCTATACATGGAAGGATTTCAAACAATTGTTTTCCAAGATAGAACATATTGCTTCTCCAGAATGAAGGAACTATCAATCAAGAGCCCCAACGAACACAACCAAATGCCAGAGAAATCGTACAGTACATGAGACTATGGCAGAATGCAATATACCATATGTAAGAGAGCGAAATATCCAATTGAATATCGAGTAGATTTTTGGTCTATTCATAGACGACAAAACGATCAGATGGACTCCTACCGGCAAACCACATCACCGTTGGTGGTACTGGTTCAGTCGAACCAATACGACTCGCGGTGGTTAATATACTAGTTCGGTCGCACTTCTTATTTATAACCTATGGGAATTAGATACAAAATCCAACAAATCATTGGGCTTCCCTCAGGTGGCTTTTATTTTGGATTTAAAAGTATGATTTATATGGTTTTAATTGGTGGTTATGCTAGAGTTAAGGCTAGATTTTCATATCACTAAGGTTATGGTATCTTGCCTTGGATTGCTCCGTTCTTTTGCAAATATTATCCATCAAATATTATGTTGAAGAGTCGTGAGTCGTGACTCAACAATGTTATTGTATGGTTTATCTAATTACTGTTCTATAGGCAACACTAACTGGTATGTTTGGATTATATAATCTTCCAAATCACTATAAACTGGTTTGTTTTTCCTTTGATGACAGAATTTGTATGTTTAGAAAGCTTTTGATTATGGGTTTGGCCAAAGCCATATGAGGGTAGGTTGGTCAACTAATTGCAGGTTTATTCCAAGTAAAACTGATGTTTAACCTGTGATTGTCATAACCCTGTGATGATGACACATATTGAACTTGAATTCCCCTATGTCATTCAGTCTTGTACATGTGTTCTAGAGGTTTTGGCCCGAAGGGATTTTAAAAATAAAGTAGGCCAACACCCTTTTTTTGCTTTATTTTGTTTTTTGTTTTTTGTTTTTTTTTTTGCCAACAACACTTTTTCAAATCTCAATATAATTTTTAGCCCTCAAAATCATGGTTTGGAGAGGCTAGAATCGTGTAGATGACGCCTTGGCTATAAGGAAGGGCTTTCAAAATCATCTATGCTTGATGTTGCTCCTCCTCATTTGCATCACTTTTACGAGAAAGATTACTCTGTTTGACGTGCACTTGCATATGTCAATATTGGTTCCTCGATTTACTTGAACATGTCGTAGGGATAGAGAGGAGAAATGTAACAATAATTTGTAAACTTAAAAAGAGAAAGAAAAAAATCAATAACGATAAATTTAAAGAATCTTATCAACTTAACGCATTCTCTTATATGTGAAAAGGCGTTACAACTTAGAAGTGATTTACAATAAAGACAATAGTGTTAAATATATGGCTCTCTCTAGTTCATAATATAAGTTATTTAAAGTAATTCAATGGTAATAAGAAATTGTAGTTAACTTATTAAATTTGTCTTAAATACAAAAAAAATTCCAACTTTACCCATATTAAATTAAATTTTAAAAGAAAGAGAAAAATACAATAAGTAATATTTAAACATTTACTACATTCATGATTCAGCTTGTTGTGGGAGGTGACAAGTGTAAAATAAAGATTGTGGTTAGCTAGTTTCACATTCAGAGATTCAGTAAAGTTTGTAAACAAAAATTCTAGCAAATGTCTCAAGCACAAAATCAATTCAAATATCAACCAATCCAAAAAATATATATCTACAATCTAAAATAAGATTGTTCTCAAGCAATACAACTCAAAATTATTTAGAACTAAATAATTTTTAAGTGCAAGTCCTAAGCTCCAAGTTCCTCTATGCTCCTCCCAAGTAGGGGTGTTCATGAAGCGAGAATATCCGCAATGCCCACCCGAGCCCAAAAAGAGATTGGCCCGACCCTAAAAAATCATCCCATAAATCACTTTGGCATTTTTCAGGCCAGGGCCAATATAGGTAGGGCCGAGCATCGGTCAAGGTTGGCTGCTCTACCCATTTAACCCTACCCGAGATGTGTGTGTTCATTATTTGATAAAATTGAACAAGTATTCATTTACCATTCAATTAGAATATAATGAATGAAGATATTTTAAATTTACTCAAAAATATGCATATTTTTCATAAACATATTTAATTAAGAAATTGGTAAATTTAATTCTTAAGAAATAAATTATTATTATTAAATAATAAGACAATAATATCTATTGAATTAATTTGTTTTATTAATATAAACAATAAAATCTAAAAATTAATGTGTTTCTTAAATATCAAACTATATTTTTTTATGCTTCTTTATTCTTCAATTTTAGGGTGATTTTCAGGCATGGAAGCCCGCCCCACCCAACTTGAAATTACTTGGATTTCATCAGGCATCGGGCTACAAAATGCCATCTGCTCATCATTTGGGCAAGGATCATACCCTATACATAAACACCCCTATTCCTAAGTTATCTCCCAAACTAACTCAAGGTTTCATGAAAATTATCCTCCCTCTAAACTTCAAGCAACAAGTATCGGCCATAGGAAAAGAACTTGTGAAGGAACGATGAATAAATGAACGTGGCCTTCTTTGCGATGATTGGAGAAAAGGAATGGAATAAAGTGATATAATGAATTGATATGGGCCCGTGAGGTGTGAGTGATTGTGGAACCAAGGATTCTCTCCTCATCTTTCTTTTTTTTTTCTTTTTTTTTTTTTATATCTCTCATCAATCCTATTTAGGTAATGGATTGGGAAAATAAGAAAAAAGTTGAAGTAATAATATGAATTTTTAGATTGATTGGACGGATAGGATTTAAAGATTATGAGGGATAATGAGAAAACAATGGTAAGTAAAACTCAACCCGATATACGGAGGGTTGAATTGGCATATGAGGACGTCACTGTCAGGAGTGTGGCCAAAGAATTGGAATGGAGTGGAAGATGAAGGAGAATATAAAAGTGGAGAATAAAGGTTAGCTCTCAAAGAGAGCTTACTTAATCCCATGACGGCTAGGTAAATTTTTAGGAGGATGAAAGAGCTTTGGGAATAAACTTTGAGCCCTTAGAATTGAATTAACCAATTAAAATTCAGCTATTAAATTTTCTTCAAACTTCTAAGATTAATTCTTCTTTCATAATCTTCTCTTCCTTTAACCTGCAAGAATTAAATGAGATTATAATTTTATAGTTTTGGAAATACTAGCACAATCACAAAATAGGAAATTAAAATATTAGCAATTGGGAGAATTATATAGAAGGACCTATAGAGAATAATATTTATTGAGAAAGACTATAACAAAATAATATTTATCTTACTAGAACTAGCTGTGTAGGCTCAAATAACAAAAATAAAATATTACTATATTGTATCAAAAATTGAAATATGATTTTTTCCTAAAATTATTTTTTTTTCACTTAAAGTTTGCATCAATTTTAAAAATAAAATTATAATTTTAACAAATTGAAAGATGTTTGTGTTATTTTTTCTATAAATATCTATGATGAAAGAGATTGTGTTTAATTTAATTAAATTTTAAAAATTCATATTATTTTCAAACATTGAATGTGGGAGAAAATTTAAGAGGTTTGATTAGGGACAGTTTAGTATTTTTAAATTTTTGTTTTATTAATTGGTTCTTCTAAATAATTACAATTTTTACGATTATTCTCAATAAATATTATCTACTATAGGTCTTTGATTTTAATTTTCCCTTAGCAATTTAAGCCCATTAAAATTCAGCTATTAAATCTTCTTCAAACTTATAAATGAGATCATGATTTTACAGTTTTGGAAATACTAGCAAATTAAGCCTAATAATCTCATAATTAAATAATACGGAGTATTTCCTAAAGTTGGTTAATGATCCAAATATTTCCTAAGAAATCCAAAATATATAGATTAAAATAACCTCCAAAATAAAATGAGAGGTGGGATAAAATATATAAAAATTATGATTTATCAATCACATTATAACAACTTTTGAAACATAACATTATTAACATTATTACTTTTGTTTAATCGAGTTTGCTTAATGAGATTACTTAAAAAGACAACACAAATTTGACTTGTGTATTTCAGCCTTTCCTATTTTGGGTTATCAAAAAGAAAAAAAGAAGAGGGTATTGTACTAGAGGTTACTGAACAAGGATATAACTTGATAAATTGTTCTAGGATCTTATTCATATGCTACAATTATAAAGTAGCCTACGACCCACCAACACGCCTTTGTTTAAATGTCCACATGTCAATAAGTCTTGCAAATAAATGACTAAGAAGCATCATTTACATGAGTCCACATTCCATACTTAGAATTACATGTTCATTATGTGCTTATACCTTTAATTAGAGGTATAAGCTTATTTTTTTAAAAAAATTTTTATATTATTCTGTTCTGGGAACAGTGATTGGACTTGACTAGGTGTCAAGCCTAGAGCCTACGTACCCGATAAGGGGATCACACGTAGTTCGAGACACTTGATCGCGTTAGCCAGAGGGGTGGTGTGTGTGCTCTGTGTGGTAGAAAGTAAAGTAGGCATAAGTTAGAACGTATGCATCTTGGTGATTGACCTATGTATTTATAGAGGTTACTGTGGAGGATATCTCGGCCGTGCATGATTACAGGGGTGACTATCTAGGAGAATATATCGTGGATATATAGTCCGGATATTCCTGTTGTGCCGATAGATAAGATCCACTATAATACAGGATCTCCCCATATTATAGGTACACTGTACTCTTTCATACATCCTCAATTGGGCCAACCTGTCATTGGGCCTTGGTCCAGGTCCGTAACATATAATATTGTATTTATTTAGATTTAAATTATATACTGTTTTCTGAGATGTTTTTTTGTTACAAACAAATGGAGAACTAAAAAACTAGAAATTAATTAATTTGAGATACTGGGTGCAAAAAACATCTCAGAAAGCAGCATATAATTTAAATCTAAATAAATACTATATATAAAATTTTTTTAAAAAATACTTATATCTCTAATTAGAGATATAAGCACATAATAAGCATATAATTCTCCGCGTAGAACATGGACTCCATTTTGATGGCTCTGAATCATTTCTACAACTTGGCTCATGGTGGGCCCCGCTTCCCGGGAGTAGATTGCCTCAGAAGCCCATTTCTCCTTTTCTCTCAGAATCTCCCCATCCTAGCCCTTTATTCAATCAGAACATCAAAAATGAGCCACGTCATATACTTTAAGAGCTGAACCAAAAACATTGACTTTTCATTTCTTACACTGGCGGGAAAACTTCACAGAGGCAATCTCCATTTTTCTAAATACCCAAGAACCGACGGTGTCTCGAATTGATAGATTAATTACTGGTTTAGTTTTGTTTTTAGGTTTCGATCAAATTAATTATAAAGAACGCAATATCCATTTCTCTGATTCTTCTCTCTGATTCGTGGCTTTTGTGTTGATCGTGTGCGTCGTGGCCAGGGCTCTACACAGAGGAAATGATTAAGAACAGAGTAATGGTGACTTTGATGGAACTAAGAGGAAGAGAATGTCAAATGAGATGCATCCATTCTTGAGGAGAGTGTTCAATCATCGCCATCTGCAGGTAGTTCATGGAGCTTAGCTTGGTGTATATTTTTATTCAGCTTTTTGGAATCAGAAGCTTTTACTTGTTACAACTTTTACGTGTTACTTGCCACTGCGGCATTTTTATTCAGCTATTTGGAATCAACTTTTTGGAAGTTTCAGCAACAAAAAAAAAAAAAAAAATCAGCTTTTTGGAATAACTTTTTGGAATTAGTAGTATTTTAGTATCTTTATGACTTGGTGCATATTTTTATTCAACTTTTTCAAATCAGCAACCCTTTTTTTTTAATACAAGAGAAAGGATTACACTATGGAAATTAAAATGACAATGGCGAAATTAATTCCAGCAAATCAGAAGAAAGCACTTCCTGCAGACATCAAAGAAACTTGAATGAGAAATTCCTTTCCTGGCTAAAGCAGCTGCCAACTTATTCGACTCTCTAGGAATGTGGAGAATCTTAATTTCCCAACTTCGCTGTAAAAATTCTCTAATTTGCCAGTTTAGAAGGCTGCCGCAGTCCATCAGCTGACCCTGCAAACATTGGTCAATCATCTCCTTAGGATCCTAAGTCAAATGAGAAGTATCCATTCTTGAGGAGAGAGGTTCAACCATTGCCATATTAATTTCAAGAGACAAGGTAAGATAAAAATATATAATTATTTTTTAATAAAAGATGGTATCTTTTAAATTTTTTATATTATTTGTCATCAGGAATGTTGCTATGATTTTGTAATTTCTCATTTTCTAATGATATTTTGTTATGTGCTGCATAAATTTACTTTTTCAGGTTTCAATTTATGGAAGCTCATTTGGTTCCTAGATTAGGAAAAGAATTTGATGATTTAGAGGAGGCATGGAGATTTTATAATGAATATGCTTGTAAAGTAGGCTTCAGTGCAAGGAAAAATGGGTTGACAAAGAGTAAAAAAGATAAAAAGACAATTATTAGCTATAGATATGCATGTTCAAAAGAGGGTAAAAGAAGACCAGATAAAAGGTGCACCTCAACCACCAACCATCGTTCAGAGACCAGGACCGATTGTCAGGCTGGAATGATAGTTAAATTAGTGGAAGGTAAATTCAAGATCACAGACTTCATAGAAAATCATAACCACCCATTACATCTTCAAGAAACAGTGCATATGATGAGGTCTCAAAGGAAAATAAGTAATGCACAGGCAGAAGAGATTGATTTGGCCAGGGATGCCGGACTTCAACAAAAAGCAACTTTTGACCTTATGAGTAAGCAAGCAGGTGGGCGAGCTAATCTTGGTTTCACTCGAGTGGATATGAAAAATTATTTGATGACTAAACGACAAAGAAGTTTGGTGGACGGGGAAGTTCGATGCTTATTGAATTATTTTGAAGAACAGATTACAGAGAACCCTTCATTTTACCATTCATACCAGCTTGATATGGAAGATCAAATTACTAATATTTTTTGGGCAGACGCTCGAATGCTTGTAGATTATGCTTATTTTGGAGATGTGATTTCATTGGACACCACATACTGCACCAACAATAATCATAGGCCTCTTGCAATATTTTCAGGACTCAATCATTTTAGAGGAATTGTAATTTTTGGTGCAGCTTTATAATACGATGAAACTATAGAATCATTCAAGTGGTTGTTGGAAACTTTGTTGAAAGCAAACAAGCAAAAGAAACCGGCAACAATTTTTACTGACCAAGATCAAGCAATGGCAAGAGCACTACGTGAAGTTATTCCTGAAGTGAAGCATGCATTATGCACATGGCATATTGAGCAAAATGGAATAAAACACCTGGGAAATAAAATGAAGGGTGGTTCACATTTTTTGCATGACTTTAATAAGTGCATGTTTGCTATTGATGACAAGTTACAATTTGAAGAAAAATGGGCTTCTCTAATATCATCATTCAATTTGGAGGACAACTCATGGTTGAAGTCTATATATGATATCAAAGAGAAATGGGCATGGTGTTATATGAAGCACTATAAAACTGTTGGTATGCGTAGCACACAAATAAGTGAAAGTGTTAACGCAAATATCAAAAGCATTACAAACCCAAGTGTTAGTATTGGAGAATTCTTCAAAAGTCTTGAGAGGGTTGTTGGAGATAAGAGGTACAACAAGATGAAATGTGAGTATGAAGCAAGGGAGAAAAAGCCAAGATTGATAGTCCAAAGTTCACCTATCTTACGTCAAGTTGCTGAGATTTACACCGCCTCAGTGTTAGAGTTGTTCCAAGAGCAACTTGATCTCTTTTTTGGTACGTGTATTTCCTCTCGAGATGAGAAAGGTCCATTGTTCACATATATTGGTACCATGATTAATGAAGAAAAAAAAAGTGGACATTGACATTTGATCCGAACGATTATTCTATATTGTGCAGTTGTAGGCATTTTGAATCTATTGGGATATTGTGTTGTCATGCTTTAAAAATATATGAGGCAAATGAAGTGAGAAAACTTCCGGAAAAATATATTTTGAAGAGATGGACTAAAGATGCTAGAGATGGTGTTATACATGATATTGAAGGAGGTGAAATACAAGTGGATCCAAAGCTTCAGAGTGCACAAACATATCGACAATTATGTCATACGATGATAACATCAGCAGCTGAAATGTCTAATTGTCCAGAGACTTCTGCCTTTATTCACAACTCTATAAAACAACTTCATAAAGAAGCAAGAGACTTCCGTTCAAGGCTAAGGAATTCAAATGATGAGAACAAGGAAGAAGATGTAAGTAAGGAAAAATGTGGCAACCAAGAAAACAAGAAGATGGATGGGTTAAAAGATAAACTTCCCAAGGGCATTAAAAAGAGGCAAGGAACAAAGAGAAGGAAAAGATTTAAGCCTTGGCCTGATCGTGTGGGAAAGAAAAGTAGGTCTCAAGCCAAGGTAAGAACTGAGGAATTAGATGCTCCAATTTCATGTTCTGCACCTACGGCATTGCAAGAACCACCTCAAGTTCATTCATTTACTAGTATGATGATGGTGAGTTTATTTATCTAAAATTAAATCGACACTGTGATTTGTTCTGTTATTGTGTATGTTAATGCTTTTTCATGTTAATAATATGCTTACTTTTGTCTTTGTGATTTATAGGCTCCCTTAGATTGTCCAACACCATCATTGGAAGCATTAGAAGAGGAAATTTTGTCATCAGGTACCCCCAAAAAAAAAAACAGAGATAGGAATGTGCACAAGTTGAGGGGAAAATGTCACTTTTATTAAAATTAATGTGTATAGTACATGAAGATGCCAAATACAAATCTCATTTTCTAATACACTCAGTACTATATCAAATATATAGTATTACAACTTTTTATGACCATATACTAACATCTACATTGCTCTTGCTTCTTGCTTTTTCTTCTTAGGTGAAGGTCAAACTTCTATAAGAACTTCATCAATGCCCCAACAGTTCCTAGGAGGTGAATCAACAATGTTTAATCAGCATGAAGCATTTGGCAACCAACACCTGCAGTAACAAATCAAATTCGATCAATTTAGTCATTCAACCAACATTCTGTTTTGGCAGCATTATTTTGTTTTAATCAATGTAAGACAACACATAGGTTATATGACAACAACTTGGTATTTGACAGTAGCAAGTATATAAGCATATGAAACTTGTTATTTTTGACAATGGTACTTTGACAGCAGCAAGTATTTGACAGCAGCAAGTGTTTGACAGCAGCAAGTATATTTGACAGCAGCAAGTATATAAGCATATAAACGATGGTATTTTTATTTTAGACAGAAATTTAAATTTCTTCCAATGAATGCATAGCTGGTAAGTTAATGCCCAACCAACAATTTTCCCCACAACTAGTGAAAAGAATTGAGGCAGTATCAGTAATATTGCAGCAAACCTCACATTTGTGTATTTAGAAAAATAGTGAAGTCCAGAAAATCAGACTTTCAGTTGTTAGGGCTTGATCTTTAATACAAAGATTTTCAAGATCACAGCAAATAAATCCAATCTTGTCAAGAACTTGAAATCACTGAAAATTCTCATAAAAATTTCGACAAACAAGGAGAAAAATAAGTTATAATGTTGAATAAATAGTGTGAAGACAAATGAAAGCACCAACTAGTATAAATGAACCATGGACAGATCGCTTGTTCTCTGAAAATCTTTGCTTATTTAACAAAGCAATTACTGGCCATAGTACAAAAGTAGTGCAAACCAGAAAACAAAAAATCTAAGCAGGATAGGCATGTGAAGTCTTGTAAAATAAGTAAACAAGAAAGATTTCTCTGATAATAATATTTAGAGAGATTTGATCCTCCTGCAGTGGGAAAAAAAAAAAAAGCATCACGCCCCCTTAATACCAACCAACTCTGGCAGGTAAAACACCATAATTTCATGAGGCCTCATCCAAGAACAAGCACAGCATAATGCAGCAGTGAAAGAAAACATCAAGAAACGAGGAGTATTAATATAAAGAGGTGATATTCTAACTGATGCTTCCAATAAGAGAGCATATAAACAATGGTATATTTATATTTGATAGCAGCAAGTATTTATTTAAAATTCTGTTCCTTTGACAACAACAAGTATTTTACTTGCCATGCTTTGAAATCAATCAAACAGAAAAATTTGCTTCCAAATGCAATTCCACACACAATTAAAAATTTAATTAAAATATGGATTCATCCATTGGCAACTCAGCTCCAATACAAGGTTGGAGCCAGTGAAATGGGTCCACCAGACAAACCTGGTCCAAAACCTCTGAAATGAAAATGACACAGCATTGTGTAAACCTAGAAAGAAAACCAAAATAAGAGAATCATTGCCTATGATCAAATACTTCAACAATGTTGAAAAAACAATAAGAGATTTTGGCCATAAGAACACTAAAATTCTCCTTTGTGGCTGAATCTCCAAGCAAAATGAACTTGAACAAACTCAACAAACAGATAAAACCAAAATTGTTACCTTGCTAAAGTAGATGTGCCCAACAAGCCTCTCAAGATTAGGCACAACACCTAGAAACTTGGTGAAATTGCGACTTCAACTTTGCTCAAAGTGCTCAGCAATATCATTAGTCATATACATAGCAACAGATAATAGGTCATAAGCACAAAATTATAAGAGACAAAAAAATAAACTCAATTGTCTTCCTACTCTTAAAAAACATGATCCCTTAAATCACTAACCTTCTCTTTTATAATGGCGGAATATCAATCAAAAAAGGAAAAACAACCCCCAAAACTTAATTATCTATAATTCTCCTAAATACATATATTTCCTTTCATTGTAAGAGGAAAATTCTGCTTGAATCCAAAACACAGGGAGATGACGAATGATATGATCGAAGCAAGAGATTCTCAGATTTCAAAGAAGCCCATAATTCAATTCCAATCAATTTCGAAATAATGCATCGAAAAAATTAAGAACAAGAGAGCGTAAACATAAAGAATCGTACCCAGAATGAAGCTGTAAAACACAATTGCATGATAAATGAATAATCACTTCCTGGTAGTTCGAAGGGAAGATAAGGTTTATTGGATCAGGAAGGAGAATTCATTCTGTTTAGGGGCTAGAGGCATCAGCGTTGAAAATGAGAAGAAAGTGTCAAAGCTCACAAGAAAAAAAGAGGCCAACGCGGAAGAGATGAACAGGCTTTTGGAAATCGTAGCTGAGCAAGAATTTTCACGAGAAGAAAATCTGGTTTTGGTTTTAAAGTTTGTGGACGGTCAAGATTTAAATGGGATGGAAATTTAAAATGAACGGCTGAGATGGGGAGATTCTGAGAGAAAAGGAGAAATGGGCTACTAAGGCAATCTGCACCCCCCCGCTTCCCTGTCTTCTTCCACACGCTCCAAAGCCACCTTAGCCAAAGTCTCCATCTTTTGCTTTTCAGCTTCGTACTCTGATACAATGACAGGATCAATTATTTGCTCCACCCAACACCACGACGACGTCGTTTTCTTCCTCTTCTCTCTCACCCACGTCACAAGCCTCCTACTTAATTTGTGTCCCTTCTTCCCCACTCTCACTTGCCATCATTGTTGGACTCTAACCTTCCTGTTATCATCTCCAACACAACAATCACATAACTATACACATTCATTTTTGAAGTAATTGGCAGGTTGAAAGCCCATTCAGTGCCATATATCCGCTTGTTACTCTTATAACTAAGAAGCTTTCAGAGTTTTATGTTGGAAATAAAGCGATTTAAACATGTTTAAACCTAAATTAACATTTAGATCAATGCAGAAGAATAAAATAGAGATCGTGGATACCTCCAGCCATTGATTTGTTTCTAGATGAAGAAGAGATGAACTCTGGGTTTTGGCTCTTCTAAGTCTTCTCTCTCACTCTGCAGATAGTGTGTCTTCTAAACATGAGAGCAGACTTAGGGGACCAAAACCTTATACACATCTTAATTCCAACCTCTGGCCATCACAGAGATGAATGTCATTAATGTGTAATAATTGGCAATTATTGCGTATTGAATGAGCCGTTACTGAATTGATTGGTAGGTTACAAAACCGGAATTAATGTGGGCCACTTAATGGAATTAATGGAATATTTTCAAAATTAAATTTATACTAATATAATAATTAAAATTCCAACATTCTCCCACTTGGTCGACACACTTCAGCATATATCTTCTGAGAAACAAAATGCATGGATCATAGCGATAGGTCCTCTTAAAGCGAGTAATATCTTCCATTTATCATAGTGCATCATGTTTCCCAAGCCCATGTGACTTAATGAATAAACCTCATGTTTATTCTAGTTCCAAACTTTAATAATATTTCTCAAAATGAATATATGCGTAATATTGAATGAGAAAATATCGCAAATAGAGTTTCATAAATAACATCGTTCTTACAACGAAAATCACATAAAGGAACCAAGTCTCATTCTTTCTGCATGATCCTAAAATTTCAATGTAGGCATGCCGTTAGTTAAAGGATCAGCAATGATCAATTCAGTGCTTATGTGTTCAATAACCACTATTTTATTTTTAACACGCACTTTTATGGCTAGACACTCAATTATGCTTGATTCAACTATCACCTTTATTGTTCTTAGCCATAAAAACAGCAACTGAATTGTCACAATATAACCTCAATGACCTAGAAATTGGATCCATAATTCTAAGCCTAAAAATGAAACTCTTCATTCATACACCATGTGAGGTAGCCTCAAAACAAGATACAAACTCAACTTACATAGTGGAAGTAGCAATTAAAGATTGCCTTTTACTCCTCCATGATACAGCTCTATTGGCTAGCATAAAAATATATCCTGAAGTGGATTTTCTTAAGTCAATGTAGCCAACATAACCTGAATCATGGTAACGAGTCACTTCCAAATTGTCGATTCGTTTGTACTTAAGCATGTACTTTTTAGTCCTTTAAAGGTATCTCAATACTTTCTTTGTAGCTCTCCAGTGGTTTGTACCTCAATTACTCTGATATCTCCTTAGCATTCCAACAGTAAATGCAATGTCAGATCTTGTGCAGACCCGAACATACATAAAGCTTCTTACTGTTAAAGCACAGGGAATGTTTTTCATTTGTTCCCACTCAAAGTCATTCCTTGGGTACTGGTCCAAATTAAACATGTCACCTTTCACAATAGGAGCTATACTTGGTGAACAATTCCTTATCCGAAATCTTTCTAAAGCTTTGTTGATATAGGTCTCTTGAGACAAACTCAAATGTATGTCTCTATGTATCTTAATGCCAGTGACATAAGATGCATCTCCCATATCCTTCAAGTCAAAGTTTTCATAAAGGAATTGTTTCACCTCATATAGTAAACCATTATCATTAGTTGCAAGTAAAATATCATCCACATATAGAATAAGGAAACAAGTCTTGCTCCCACTAACCTTCTGGTATCTACATTCATCCACAATGTTTTCTACACAACCAAATGAAGAGATAACATCATGTAAATTTAAATGCCATTGATGGGAAGCTTGTTTCAATCCATATACAGATTTCTTGAGTTTGCACACCAAATGATCACCATAATTAGAGGAAAATCTTGATGGTTTGTTTCATGTAAAACTCTTCCTCTAGATCTCCGTTGAGAAAGGCCATTTTCACATTCATTTGTTACAACTTTAATTCAAAATGTGCAACCAATGCTAGAATGATACGAAGAAAATCTTTCTTAGATACAGGAGAAAATATCTCCTTGTAATCAATTCCTTCTCTTTGAGTGAATCCTTTAGCATCGAGTCTTGCTTTATGTTTGTCAAGGTTGCCCAATGAATCTCTCTTTGTTTTGAAAACCCATTTAAATCCAATGGCCTTCACACCATTGGGCAACTTAACAAGATCCCAGACTATATTAGATGCCTCGGTATTCAACTCAGCCTTCATAGCTTCACACCATGAGTTTGATTCTCTACAGTTCATGGCTTGCGAAAATGTTTTAGGATCATTTTCAGCTTGTACATTATAGTCAGATTCCTGTAGATACACAATATATTCACTAGGTATCACTGATCTTATTGTTCTAGTAGATCTACTTAATGTTGTTTCATTATCTTCTTGAGGAACTTGTTATTCAACTGGTTGTTCAACAATTTCTTATCATTCCTCATCAACAACTTGATCTATTGGATCAATATCAGCAGGTTGTAAATCTTGAATGATTGATTGTACAATATTCAGTTGAACCGAAGGAACATTGTTAACGACCAATCTTAAACTCGAAGTGGAAAGTTGATTATCTAAGTGATCCTTTTCAAAAACAAGCTTTCTGAATTGATCACTCCCACTAATCAAGTCATATTCAAGAAATTCTCTCATTTGCATTTTCAGCCTTCTCTCCTCTTGAACACACATGGTCAAACGTTTATTGATTGACCATTTATACTCATGTGTGTTGCAGGATATCCTAAAGGGTCTATATGGCTGTAGGAGAGTGTTTGGAATATAGTGTACAAGGAATATAGTGTACAAGGAAAGAATCAGACATGTCAACCTCAAGTGACTTCAGTTGAGCTTCAATGTCCCTTATTAATATGATGTGCTTACACACATCTTTTACTGCAGTGAGTCTCGGGGATGAAAACTTCATAATTAAGGTGTCAATAAATGCCTTATCTGAAGTCCAAAGTTGTTCATCAATAGCCTTAGAAGTGGCCTAATTTTGTTATGTTGTTTGACAGAACCACGAATGCCAGCAGAGATTGAGGTCTTTATGAACATAACTGAGAGACGATTAGATCGCTCCCACTTTTCATAAAGATCAACCTGATCTGGAGTGCTGGTTACAGTAATGGAAGGTGGTTCGTCTTTCCTTATAGCATAATCAATGTCCATCCACCCTAGTTGGAGAAGAACTCCCTTTCTCCATACCTTATAGTTATCACCCCTCAATTCGGGAATATTACATTTCATATCAGAGAAACTCGCAGGTTGTATGACTGTATAATATTGAACATACATGCTTATAATTAAAATTTGAGACTAATAAATCATATCATGATTTACCAATGTAAATCATGCTCAAAAAACATGAATCTACTGACATATAACTTCCCTGTGGGCTAAAGTTATAATTCAATTAGATCCATATATACCTTTATTATAAAACTATCAAATTATTTCCTTATTCTTAATTCTTGCGAGTAAATTAAGAATATAATTTGATGTTCTATTCCAATTAATCATACATTATAAATTTGTATCACTAAAGTCTACCTGTGGGCAAAGACATTAGCATAGCATGAATTTATCTTGAGTTGATGAAACTAGAATGCAGTTATATATCCTAATACCTGTGGGTTACTTAGAAAATATAATGCCATTCCATTCCACCCTAATTAAAACTATGATTATAATTATCTGCCTGTGGGCAAAGATTAATTATAACCGTACATTTAATTACAATTAATGTCTTTAAAACCCTTTGTGGGATGTATTTTGTTCGCTAGAACAAAATAGAGTGTATGTGTCTAGTGAGGTTGTTTTGGCTACTCCTCGATTCTACATACTTATCACAAAGACAACACACCACTGTGTATACTAACTGTACATATGACATTAATTTTGATATGGTATAACCTTATATGACTAAATATGCATACAACATGTGCATAAGGATATTGTAGCTATTCCTTAAGCAAAATATGTATGCTAATCACTAATATCAAATATGTACAATCTAAATACCATACACACAATGTCAATAGAAATTTGAATTGAATTAATGTAATCAACTAAATCATTAATGTGAATAAAAATATTTACTCACCTTCAATGATTGATATTCTAAAATCCATATGTGATTATTTATACATGTTATAAGAGGGCACTATAACCACCACTCTAGCATGCGAGTTAATCACAAATATCAATAATGTGCACTCAAATTCTATATATGCACAGCTTCATAGAGGACTAAATCAATTAATTTAATCAATGTAAGTGACTAAATACAATCCTCCCACTTTGATTAAATTAATGTTACCAATATCAATCACCAAAATCAACTTTGTGCAGTTAGATTCCAAATATACACAAATATTTAATGAGAATTTAATTGATCAATTTAATCAACAAAATGTGATTAAATAATCATGACAAAATTCTCCCACTATTTTGTGCATTCAAAAATAGATCTAGTATCTGCACATCTTAATGGAGGGATTAATTGATTAGTTAAATAATCAAATCAAAGAAAAATCCTCCCACTGTTTTGTGTATCTAAACATTGTTTAAATAATTAATTTTGGCACTTTTCATCTTGAATTAAATTTTAAAAATTCTGAACAGTTAAATAATTGTCTAAAGTTAATTTTCCAAATATTTAGACAATTAAATATCTTATAAAATAATTTTATAAACCTTTCATAATATGAAAGAAAAACAAAAATGCCAAAATCAATCCTTTTCTTAATTTAAACAATTAAATGTGATGTAATCAAAATTATACATAAAACACATGTTAATTTAGCAAACAATGACTAAAGTATTTTAACCCACAGTTCATTTATGTAGATTAAAATTTCAAAGCCCAAAGCACAAATGTTCTTTCAATCATCAATGTGCCTAAAACGTGATAAAATGAATCCAAAATTAAATGTGATATTCATTTTGCCTTGGCACATATACTAAATGCCAGCCATAAAGCCATACATATAATGGATTCCAATGCATCTGGTCCCACCCAGAAATCATTCAAATCCCATTTGACTTTGAAAATTAATAAATCATTTAAAATTAATGATGATTCATCTCCTACCATATGTATATGCGTGGCTCAGATTGGAAGCGCTAGCCTTTAGGTGCCATACACTCACTTGTCTCGAGTTCGAAACCCCTCTGGACCCTTTTGAAAATTATTGCTAATCAAAAAAAGGAATAGTTTAAATAAAATAAAAACTTAATTCCAAACACAGGAGAGTCCACGGCCCAACTGGTGGAACACTATCATTTAGGTGTTGCACTCTCCCACAGGTCTCGGGTTCAAAACGTATAGGGACCCATTTTTGCGTTTTTTTTTTTTTGGGTCATCTTCCCCATAATCGGATCCCTAATACCCAGATCTCAACCCGGTTCCAGTCGCTAACCCGGTTGCTATTTACTAGTGTCATCATAATTAGGATCTGTGGCTGCTATGATCTGAGATGCCACCGTGATCTGAAATAGCCGCCGGAAATAGAGTGCTCCAGATTCAGTTTTCCGGCGATCCTTATGCCGTTGTGGTCCATATTTCAGGGTGATTCTTAGGCAATCGAGAAGTTCGAAGGACGGTGATTTTCATGCAACAATGACCGAAAATAATCACCAAAAAATTAATAATTATCTCAAACAATATGCTCAATATAATCACACAATCGAAAAATCCAGATTCTGATGGCAGCGTTCATGGATAATCAAGCAAAATCCAGATCGAAAGCATATACTCAAATAGGAGCTCAGATCCAGATCAAAGAAAAATCACGTATCTAAACCAAAAAGTTTTCAGATTCTTCCCATAAAAGAGACGTTTAGCAACTCAAAAGAATCCAAGAAACCCATACTGAGAATAAGAACAATTAGTTTCAAATGAAAAAATCTCATATCAAAATCAATTAATATATATATTGATTCCAGAGAACGAAGGCCACAAAAATATTTCCAGAAAATACTGATTGACAATATATTCAAATATATAATATGTATTTCGAAACTAGGATTCAAAGCTTCAAGAAATATCAATAGAGAGACAATGAACAGTGTCGGCAATCATTGAAAAACAAAATTGATGGCCATGAAAGAAGTATGCATATACTCACAAGAAATCCAGAACGAAAAAACCCCAAATTAAATATATGCATCGAATCTCTCCAACCAGTTGAAGAAAATAAAATTTCATTGGTCAAAAATCAAGGCAAAGGAATATACGCTCTGATACCAAATGTTGGAAATAAAGCGATCTAAACATGTTCAAACCTAAATTAACATTTAGATAAATGCGGAAGAATAAAATAGAGATCGTGGATACCTCCAGCCATTGATTTGTTTCCAGATGAAGAAGAGATGAACTCTGGGTTTTGGCTCTTCTAAGTCTTCTCTCTCACTCTGCAAATGATGTGTCTTCTAAACGTGAGAGCAGACTCAGGGGACCAAAACCTTATACATGTCTGAATTCCAACCTCTGGCCATCACAGAGATGAATGCCATTAATGTGTAATAATTGGCAATTATTGCATATTGAATGGGCCATTACTGAATTGATTGGTAGGTTACAAAACCGGAATTAATGTGGGCCACTTAATGGAATTAATGGAATATTTTCAAAATTAAATATATACTAATATAATAATTAAAATTCCAACATTTTGTTCATTCTGATTTAGAAGCTTAGATAACCCAAAATCTGCTACGTTAGGCTGGTAATTTGAATCCAGAAGAATATTCTGGGGCTTTATATCGCAATGCAGTATCCACTCCAAGCATTCTTCTCGTAAGTATGCTAGAACTCTTGCTATTCCAAGAGCAATGTTGTATCTTTGGTCCAATCAAGAGTGTTTGATTTGAGATTGTCTGCTAAAGAACCTTTCTCCATGAACTCATACAACAAAAGCCTGTGCTTGCCCTCAGCACAATAGCCCCATATATATTTCAATCAAATTCATGTGGTTAAGCCTACCTATTATTAGGCGTGGACCCACACTAGTGCCTGTGGGGCCAAGTGCAGACATAAAATTTTTTTAAAAAATATATATAGTATAGGACTTGTATGACAATTTGGTTGATTGGAGTAGTTGGTGAGGGTTCGAACTAGCTGATCACCTCTCTGTTTTTTTTCCCCTCAATTTCATTCCTCACATCCGAGATGGACCCTTTCCCCAATTTCATTCCTCACATCCGACTCTTTCCCCAATTCCCCAAATCGTCGTTGGACTTGATCGAGCTCGTTCCCCAATTTCATCCTCACATCTAACTCTTTCCCCAATTTCATCCTCACATCTAACTCTTTCCCCAATTTCATATGCTCACTCCTCACCTCCGACCCCAAATCGCCGTTGGACTTGATCGAGCTTGTTTGGCCAAGCCTTAGACCATTGTCAATCTCAGGCGGCCACTTCGCGGTAATGCTCTTTTCATGTTCGTTGGCTATTGCTTCAAACATCTCATGGTCCCTTTCCGTTAGTAGATCTAAATACGGCAAAAGCTGCTATTTGATCTCTTGATTCTCTTCCAAACGAAAATGGTCGGGGTCTCATGGTTGGCTATTGCTTCAAACATCTCATGGTCCCTTTCTTGATCTCTTGATTCATTCTCTTGATTTCAAGTGCCTGACCAATTTTGTTAATGATGCACTTCCTAGATACTTTCAGTTCACATTAATAGTTACTGATATTCATGTTCAAGCTAGGGAGAACGTTTGAATATAGCCCAGGGGAACTTATGTTTTCTGCAGTGTTTGGAATTACCAATTCTTCAGGATTCCACTTAGCTAAGACCTTCATTCCATTCTATTAAGTTGGAGTCGTTCCCTGACTAGATTTCTCATTCCCATATGCTTTTGAATAATTTTAGTCGGAGAAAATTCATGGAGTCAGGGAGCCACATGCAATGAGTAACCAACCAAAATTGATCACTTTGTTGACACAGTGCAGATCTAGTTATCTTGTCAGATAGCCCAGAATCTTCTTGGCTATTCTGGCTTGGTATGGAAAGCCTGTAAAGTCTGTAGCTAGGACCCCTGGAGATTTTGGCAGTCATAATTGTTTTAGTGGATTTAATATGTTTATGACTTGGCGGTGAACAACTGATTCACTGTTCCTTGGAAAAAGACACCTTTAAGCCCAGAATCTTCTTTTATGTGATCCATTTGACATTGTCTTCTGCAATCTAATTGCTCTATCTATATATCATCCCTATAAAATGGGTCATGGTAAAGGATTCTGATTTTGTATATACAAATTTCCGTTTTAGTTGTTTTTGATTGCTATGTGTCATACTTAAACTAATGCTTATGAAACACTTTCTCACACTTAATGAGTCCATTAGCAAGATAACAACTTTTCATCCTCTAGGATTGCATGACTTGTTTACGTTTATATAATTTTATTCATATGAAATATGACCTCTCTTAATTGTTTGCTTGATTTTGTTGTTTTCATTAGGTAACATATCACTTTTTCCACTGGAAGAAAGGAACCCCATTTGCGGATGATCAGGGAATATACAATGGATTGACATGGTGGGAGCAGATAGATAGTGGAAAGCAGCTCACTCGTAACAGGAAATTTCTTACAGCTGTCCCTGCGGTTCTGTAAGTTTTCCTGTTTTAGCCAAAATGGGTTATGCTGGACATTGAATATATGTGGATTAGTACATGAGTAGGAGCTTTTATTTTCTTTTATTGTTTATATTCTTTTGTTTTTTAATGCGTTTAAAACTTTCCTTAAAAAAATTTTAATCCCACCACTAATTGTGCACCCACAAACCCAAAATCCTGGGTCCGCCACTGCCTATTATGCTCACTTCAGCTAAGAATTCTCCTTCTTGGTTGGCTCCAACCGTGTTATTATTCAGCTTCTTGATTGCTACGACTATTTGATCCGCCAATACTCCTTTGTACACTATTCCACCTGAGCCTCTCCCAATTTCTTCTGTGAACCCTTTCGTTCCGTGGTTTAGCTCAGAGTAAGTAAACCTTTTGAACCCAAAAGGAAAGAGAAAATTGTAGCCTTGTTGATTTCCACCGGAGTTTTGTTTGGATCTATTCAAAGAACACCAAACTGTAAAAATGATGAGGACTTCACTAAAATGCTGACATGTCTCTTGGCATAGGCTCTTCCGAGCTTAACTGCGCAAACATTACCGTTTTCAAGATGTGTTTTATCTATGGGTAATCTTCATTGAGTCAAGAATGTGATATAATTTCAGTTAACCCTCGTAACTTTTTAAAACTTCACTATTTCCCAAGGGTTAAAATGAAGGATAAAGATACAAAAATATACATGTATTTTACTCTCGAAAACGTATAACATTAAATGTTTTTTTTAGATACAAAAAAATATATATATATGGTTATAAAATATGTGTAAAAGTCACACTAGTAAATGCAAAATGTTAACTGTTAAATGAAAGCTTTTTGACTAATTATGATGACATGGATGCTGACTTGGCAAATTGAAGAAGCATCTGAAAAATCCAAAAAAATATATATATATGAACACCTTTTCTGAGTCTTTTCTATACACTTTTTGTTTTCTCATGCATCTGTCTTTATATCTTCCATCTGTTTCTTCGAGAGTCTTCTTCCCTCTCAGCCGAAACCTCACTCTCGCCTGGCTCTCTTCTCCGATTCGTCTTTGAGAAGATACTGTATCATTATTTATGTATGATTATTTTGGAGAGGAAAGAAGATTGGTCAGCCTTCTCCACAAAAACAAGGATGGTGCCTTCGTTCCCCTTTCTATATAACATAGTTTCAATTTCCATAATTTTTAAATTTGGTGCCATCGCAAATTCGCAAAATGACGTCTCAATCATGTTTCCATGTTCACCTGAAAGTCTAAAAACAATGAAAACTAAATAAATAAACAAATAAAGACCAACGTGCAGACACATCGACTTGTTTGTTCCTGAAAAATTATTGAACTCGTTAAATAAGTCAGGTTAAATTTTCTTTAAATGCAAAACTTAAACTGATTCTCACCGAAAAGACTAAAACTTAAAAAGTGAGGCTTTTGTTTGAGAAAAACAAAGCATTCACCACCGGAATGAAATCGTTGTAACTATTTGGCTCATTGAAACCTTAATTTTTGTTCATTTGCTAATGGTGCCATGAGTTTCAGATTTCTGAGTCCGTGGAAGGTAACATTGGCTTGATGGATTTAGCTATAGCAGGACTGAGAGTGAGGTTTCAGCTGAGAAGGAAGAAGACTCTCAAAGAAACAGATGGAAGAAACCAAAGCTCGAGAAAAGAAAAGGTAAGCACTTGGTGCTGGACACTTCTGAGAGCAAAACACATGTGCATTTTTACACCATTATTCTAATATGAAATTAAGTTTTGTTGATGAAAAGACAATTATGCCCTTCTTTTATTTTTCTAGAAGAGTATGTGCAACAGTGCAAGACAAATAATGACATTAATTTATAAGATAATTAAAACGATTCAAAAGAACCTAAAAAATTAAAAACACTTTAGCGGTTTACAAGACAAATATGAAAATTCACAATATAAATATGGGCATTTTACAAGACAAATAAAACAATTTACAAGATAAATAAAGTAAGAACATCATTGTCTTTTCACTCCAAAAACTTAATTTTATTTTGATCCAAGGAGGTGA
Source organism: Acacia crassicarpa (assembly GCA_034222035.1). NCBI lineage: Eukaryota > Viridiplantae > Streptophyta > Magnoliopsida > Fabales > Fabaceae > Acacia > Acacia crassicarpa. The sequence goes on along the minus strand of JAWXYG010000006.1, from coordinate 45,657,752 downwards.
AGTAAAATTTCAAGAAGTCCTGAGGGTTGACTAAAATTATGTCGTATACTTGAGGCTAACTGAAATTCTCTATTTATCTATTAAACTACTTATTTTATTTTTCTAGGAAATATATGTTTGGTTTTCTATGTTTTTCATCAAGTTTAGTTCATTCCCTTCAAATTATAAAGTATATTTTTTGTTCATTAATCTTAATAGAGTTAGTCTCATTTAACAAAATGATGACTGAGCAAATTTACATTGTGATTATGCAATTAATTAAGCATAAACATAATAAATGACGCCTGTCTATGATTTAGATTTCAAAATTTTATTAAATTTAGGCAGCGGTTAGTGTTTTTTTTTTTTTAATCTTTTTCGTCTGGTTGTTTTTGCTTTCTGTCAACGGTATATTTATGTTATAGCCTTGAACTTGAAGACTTTGTGCACTCCACACTTACACACACATCGCGAGTTGAACATTAATTTTTAGGTTAAGGCTTCGATGCAAGGGTCATGCCCCTCTGATAGATCACATTTCTTCTCTTGGAAATGAGGTAAGGAACCACATGTTCAGGTGGGTTTCTAGAGAAGCAAATATGGCGGCAGATTGGGTGGTCAAGGCTTCGATGCAAGGGTCATGCCCCACTAATTAGGCTCAAAAGACCTCCAAGACAATTGCAACATTTACTGAGTAAGGATATGAGAACTTCTATTGATGTTTAGGTGTGATCAAATCAAGACTGAAACTGAAAATTGAACCAAACCGAAGCCTATTCAGTTTTTCGGTTTCTGGCTTTTTTTTCGGTTTGTAAAGTAGGCTTACTTTGGTTTTCAGTTTTTGTTGCGGTTTATGTAAAATTAATTGGGAAAATCATTTTGAAGGCCCATATTACCAAAAATATTCCAGAAAAGACCCTAAAATTCTGAAAATTTTAGAAAAGGCCCTAAGATTCTAAAAATTCTAAAAAAGGCCCCAAGATTCTAAAAATTCCAGAAAAGGCCTAACATGAGTTGTTAATGGGGCTGATATAGTCGTTAGCGGGGTACTGATATAGTTGTTAACCGGGTTGATTTAGTTATTAAAAAATTGTTAAATTTTTTTTTTAACAACTAAATCAGCCCGGTTAACAATTATATCAGTACTCCTCTAACAACTATATCAGCCCGTTAACAACTTCGTAAATTTTGAAGGGTCTTTTCTAGAATTTTCAGAATCTTGTGGCCTTTTCTGAAATTTTTTTGATAAAGAGGGTCTTGAAGAGGATTTCCCCAAATTAATTCAGTTACAACCAAATAACTGAATATATACTAAAACGGCGTCATATCATGTATATGTGTGTGTGTGTGTGTGTTTTTTTTCCCCCTTACAATTTTACTCGGACACAACCAGATAGCTTCACATGATAGTAAAAACGTAAATTTTACCTGAAAACGGAAGGAGAATGAAAAATTGTAAAACGTAAAATCGTAACGTAGTAAAATCGTAAAAACTTAAAATCGTTTGGAAAATAAGTAAAATCGTTTCAATGAAAAAAATCGTAAAAACGTAAAATCGTAGTGATAAAACGAGTTTTTAACTACCCTGGCCTCACTCCTTCACCTCCAGACCCTACCCAATTACACTAACCCAAATCTATTTAGAAAATATCCCTCATAGATCCGGTGTGAATTAGCTAGCGTCTCTAGAGATCCGGTGAGTCACAGCTCACAGCGCGTCTCTGCCTGTCAATGAAAGCCCTACATCGTCTTAGGTAGTGGCGGAATTTGAAGGAAAAGTTTAGGAGGGCCAATAGTGGTGAGGGATTCGGGGGCAGCACCCCCGAAAATTTTTTTTAAGGAAAGTTTTAAATGCATTAAAAATGAAAAGAAAAAAATATATATTCATGAAATTAAGTCAATTAACTTCATCTACAAGTGTAGTGTAGAATGGGTAAAAGCATAGTTAGGGATACACCACAAAAGTAAATTTCACTGATAAGCTAAAAATTTCAAGTAATTATAATGAAATATAGAAAAGAATGACAAAATTAACATAAATCATACAAGATCCTACATGGAACAAAGATTGAATTATAAGCCTAAAGATATAAAAAGAGAGGAAAAAAAGAAGAAGAAGAAGAAGTTGGGGGGCCAAAATTTAATTTTACTATTTTGGGGGCCAAAGTTGTATTTTTACACTAAAAAAAAATTCCACTAAAAAATTTTAAATATATATTTTTTTTTGGGCCATGGCCCCCTTGTCATATATAAGCTCCGTCTTTGGTCTTAGGAGATCGACTCTCACAGATCCAACGTTGAATCAACGTCTCTAAAGGTTGACTCTCACAGATTCAGTGTTGGATCAACGTCTTTGGAGGTCAACTCTCACAACGCCTTCCGACAGTCGTCTCGTCCACTCACATCGTCTATCAGCGTCATCTCTCACTTTGGTGAGTTGAAACTACACCAATGCTTTGTCGTGTTGTTGCCCTTTGTTCCAACCCCATATCTGATGAAGATTCTAGTAGCATAAGCACTCTCCCACCATCTGGATCTCTATTTTCATACTCCCTCTCCCTTCGGTCCTAATTATAAGAGCTATTTAACTTTTTTAGAAAGATTAAGGAAGCTAATTAAATTATTTTAAAGTATTTTTATTTTTATTTTTTTCTTCAAACTTATTAGTTTGACTAATAAACTAATATATAATCTAAAAATATTTCACATATGAAATGATTAAGTGGCTTATTTAGCTTCCTTAATCTCTCCAAAAAAAATCAACTAATTCTTATAATTAGGACCAGAGGTAGTATTTTTTATTTCACTTTCGCTAACATTGATAGAATTGCTTAATGGTGTTGTCTGTAATATGAAGTTTTGACTATGTATGGTCAAACAATCTTCTTCATGTTTGGGATTCATTTGCTCTGCTTTAATTGACAACAATTTTAGATATTGACATATTGTACAAACGCTGGTGAATCTTTATGTTCTTCATGCTTAGCTTCTGCTTTTTTTTTTTTTTTTGCTCGAAATGCTTAGCTTCTATTATATTATTTTCTCGCCCAAAAAAAAAAAAGGACCCTCCATAATTTTTCTTCTATTAACATTTTCTTTTTTGAACTCTCCAAAAACCAAAATTTTTCGGTTTTTTCAGTTCGGTGGATAAAAACACATGTACTTCAATTCTTTGGTTTTAACCGAATACAAAACTAAAAAACCGAATGCTCATTCCTCATGTTCGTGACTTAACTATGTAATTGTTGTTTAAGTTTTTTCAGTTTGGTTTGTTTCAAGATGTAAGACTTTATTTTGATAATGGATGTAATATCCTTTCTGGCAAAAAGTTCTTATTAGGTCTTATTTGCATTAATATTGACAAAATTAACTTTTATTTTAACCAACTTGTATGAATTAAAGTTGGGATAAAAGTTAGTTAGTTTAATATAATTATTTATGTTTGGGTGGTCTTTCATCAAAAAAAAAAATGACAGCAATTTATGTAGGTGATATATTAAAAAGTCAATTTCATAAGGTTCAAATTTGAAGAAGAGTTGAAAAGCAAAGTCAGAAAAAATAAATAAATAAATAAGTATGTATATATATATCACTTGAACTTCAAAATCTCAAATCTCAAATCAGTCCTATTGACTATAATAGTATAGATATTTACTACAAGAGTATAGCAAATGAGAACTCAATAGGAAATCTTTGAATTAGAATTTTGAAATTTAAATAGTATTTTCTTGTCCTTTTCCCTTTTTTAATCTTCCAAGAGTGGTTGTGGCATACCTTACTTCAATTAAATGTCCTATATATATATATATATATATGAATGAAAAGGAATTTAGTGCTAGCTGCATGATGGGAAGAGTCTGGCACCTCATTTGATATCAGCTGAAATAAAATCATCACTTGAATTTTGTAATCTAGCATTTTCAACATCTAAGGAGAATACTACTCCTAAATCTATCTCTGCACAGTCCTTCTCATCAATTCTTCCACTGGTTGGGACATCATCATGATCTATCCTAAATTCCACATCCTATACATGTCAAGTTGGACCACCTCTTAAAAATTATTCATAGACGTGTACTTTGTTCTGTTCTTAACGTAGTCTCGTTAACTATTTTGAAAAAATTAAGAAAACAAAATAAGTTACTTTAAAGTATTTATACTCGTCATTTTTCTCCAAAAACTAATTTGCCTAACTTGTAGATTGATACATAATTTAATATACAATACATGATATGATTAAGTAACTTATTTATCTTTTTTAATTTCTTCAAAAAAAATTAATTGAGTCTTATATTAGAACGGAGATAGTATTCTCTATCATTCCAACTGGACATTGGAATAGTTCCATGTCTCACCTGTTCAATCATTCCAATTTGATTTGATTTTCCAAACTATTACTCCTCTTGTACAACTTATAGATTAGAGAGAAGGGGAAATCCCTAAAAAAGAACTTTAAAAATGTTAAAAGACCCCCCAAAAAAAGTTTTGAATATTCATAATATTAAAGAGGTGTTAGGGCCTGATTTGTTCTTTTCAAAATTAAAAGGAAATAACAAAATTGTCCCTCTAAGTTTAAAATTAAGCTTCTCATAAGAATTCCACAAGTTGCAAATCAAAATTCATAAGATCAAATAAGGGTTTCACTAGTTCAGATAATGTGTTCACACGTTCTCAAACGATTTTCACAACTTTGTTAAAGAATTTCACAAGTTGCAAATTTGAATTCAAGAGATCTAATAAAGGTTTCACAAATTCAAGGTTTTCACAACTTGTCAAAATAATTTCACAAGTTGCAAATTCTGATTCACAAAATTTAATAAGGGTTTCACAAGTTCTGATAAAGATTTCACCATTTTGAGTAAGGTTTTCACTAGTCCTCAAGAGAAAGTCATAACTTTCTTAAAGAATTTTACAAATTGCATATTTTGATTCACAAAATTTGATACGGGTTTCACAAGTTTTGATAACGGTTTGGGTTAAGGACCAAATTTGCCAACAAACAATTAGGCCAGGAGCGATGGACACAAATAAGTTTTAATTGGACCAAAACTGCCAACAAACAATTTATTTTGTTAAATCCACACAAAACCGTTAGAACTAAGAAACGGCCGTCTGATTACCCAGGTGCGTGCTTCACTGAAGAAACCCCTTAGGTGATGTTGCAATAAGTATTTTCCAGTGATGAAGTAGTTGATCAGACCAATTACTTGCAACCCAGAATAAACAAATCCTATTACATTAACAGAAAAATTATACCTGCAACCGTAAATTGATTAAAGAAAATCAGAGCTAAAAATTTCTAATGAAAATAACTCTTGAATATAGACCATGGTGGCAACTCGGTACTAAAAATAAACCTAAAACTTGAATTATATGACAGGAACAGAAACAATTTGTTCATTTGATCGGGAAAATTAAACTCATCTTGACAGCAAAAAACCCTAGAGAACAGCTATCAGCAACCAAAACAGAGAAAGAGGCCAAGCAGAGAGCAGAAGCAACTATCCTAAGCCCCAACAAAGCCTTGTTCAACTTGGTCTCTTTCTTTGACAGCAAAAAACTAGATACATCGGGCCTTAATCGCCGATTATCGCTCCTGGCGGCCGTCGGCGGTGCCTTCTTCGACATCATTGACACCCACGACACCCTCTTGGGCTCCCAAATCCACCTTGGTCACTACCTTCGGCTCCACCTGAAACCGATTAGTAACCACAACCGCCGATGCAGGCTTTTCCGGTGGCTTCGGGGGAGAACGATGGTCTTCCACTGGAGGGGCTCCATCAGCGACGGAGCATAGGTCAGAGGAAATCGATGAATCCGGCGAGGAGTGGGGCAGCGAGTTTTGCGGTGGAGGAGAGAAGCGTTGGTCGAGGGTGGGAGTGGGGGAGCAGTAACCCTCGAAAACCATTGATTTTGAAGAAGAATGGAGCGGCGGTGATGGGGATTTTCGGCTTTGAAGAGAAGGAGACTGGTGTGTGGGGATAGGTGATGCATCGGGGAGTGTGGGATCTTTATTCTTCTGTACTGAGTCGTCGTCGTCTTTGGCTAGCGAATCCTTATTCATTTGATGGGCTTCTTCTGCTGGTTTTGGTATCGGTTCCAGATTCTTTATGCCTTCCTCTGAAGTCAAATCCAATTTAGACGGACGTTAGTGGGCATGTGACGGTTTTGTGCGGATTTAACAAAATAAATTGTTTGTTGGCAGTTTTGGTCCAATTAAAACTTATTTGTGCCCAGCGCTCTTGACCTAATTGTTTGTTGGCAAATTTGGTCCTTAACCCTAACGGTTTTACAAATTCAGGCAAGGTTTTCACATGTTCTCAAAAGAATTTTACTAGTTACAAATCAAAATTCACTAGATCTAATAAGGGTTTCACAAGTTTTAGTAAATGTTTTACAAGTTTGGATAAGGTTTTTACAATTAATTATGTCAAAGTGAAAATTAAACTCCGAGGGACAATTATGTCATTTCTTTTTAATTTTGAAAAGAATGAATCAGACTCTAACACCTCTTTAGTATTATGAATATTTAGAACACATTTTTGTCTTTTTGACATCTTTAAAGTTATTTTTAAGGGATTTTCCCTAGAAAGAATGGTCTATTTTATGCGGTTTATAAATCACATCATTAAATTTTTATATGATAAGTGTATGAATTTATTCGTCAGTTATTATTTTGTTAGCTCTATTCTCATTTGGCATAAAATATATTAAAAAGGATAAAGTTAAAAAATTGTTATATTTATTAAAGGAAATTTAATAAAGTTTAATATTTTTCTGAGGGTACGTTTAGTTTGAAGGGAGCGGAGAGAAATTTTTTACCTCATATTGACTAAATTGTCTATAAAAACTTTTCAATATTTCAAAAATACACTCTAAACAAAAATAAATATTTTTTTCATTAATGACAATTTGGTTAATATTTTTCTTCCCCTCCTTTCAAACCAAACAAGCTGTTAGTTGCTATAAAGTTAATGACTAATGAGAGTGAGTTATAAATAGGAGGAATATTTTACTTAAGAAAGATAGATAACAAACTTTTGTGTAACGGTCCACCCCCCTCGGCAACAACCAGTTACTTAGAGTGTGTCGGCCCACATTGAGGTAGGTATTGTCCTATTCTCTAGAAGATTTGTCCCTTAGCAACAACCAAGAGCGCCTCCTCAAAGACTCGACCTTCGACTTGAGGAATAAGTCGAAAACCTAAAAGTCACTTGATATCCATCTACAATGCTTGTTTGGTAACACATTGAAATTTGAATTTATTAAATACGAGACAGAATTATAACAGATTTCTAGACATTTACTTACTTCTCATCCTTTTTACCGGCAATCAATTAATTTATGCAAATTAAGAAAGTTGGTTTAAATTGGTTCTATATTATAAAATTTCAAAACTATCCTTAGTATTTTCATTAAGGAGAGGGATTTGGGTTAGGGATATAAGGTAAAATAGTTATCCTTCAATTCTTAATGAAGGAGTTGGACAACCAATTTACGTTAAAAAAAAATAGTTAAGTTATTTATTTATAAAAATTCTTGTTAATCAAAGTCAAAAAAATAAAAATGCTTATTAATTTTTTTAAAACACCTTTGTTAACTAATTGTGTCAGAACTATCTTAGTGAAAAATCTTTTAATATGTGTAATTGAAAAAATTAATTTATAAAAAATTATTAATTTAAAATAGATTGGAGTAATATATTTAAAATTAAAATAGATCTTTTAACTAGCTCTTCTATTTAAGAAGGAGAGGTGTATATGCTTTACACAAAACATATTACTACCTCCAGTCCTCATTATACAACGAAGTTTATAATACAATTTACATTATAAATTTTGTCCTATCATTAAAATCAGAAAGAGTATGTTATACTACCTTTGGATCCTAAATATGATACGTCAGACTACCTATACTACTTTCGGGTGGAACTGGATTTGCTCAAAAGCACAACGCTCAGAATCCCTCAGTAGTGTCACTTACAGCCATCAGATCAATCTAATATCCCATGGTGTGCCACACAAACATGCTTTTTAAATTTAAAAAAATAATAATGAAAATATTTTTAGTACCTACGGAATTTTTCATTACCTTAAGATATCTTTTTAGTACTAGTCCGTACCTGAAATATTTTTTTAAGATCCTACAAAAATGTTTCAAGATACCAACTACTATTAAAAAAATACTTCAGAGTATTGACTACTTTTCTTTAGTAGCAGTCAGTACCCTGAAGTATCTTTTTAATACCAGTCAGTACCCAATTTTTTTAAAAAGAAATATTACTGACTGGTACTAAAAAGATACTTATGGATATTGACTGTTACTGAAAAATATTTCATGATCTTAAAAAATTATTTGAGGATCTTGAAAAAATATTTTAGATTACTCACTGATATTAAAAAGATACTTCAGGATACTGATTGTTACTGAAAAATATTTCATGATCTTGAAAATTATTTTAAGGATCTTAAAAAAAATATTTCACAAATAGGTATTGAAAAATTCTATAGGTACTAAAAAGATTTTTTATTTTTTTAAAAAAATTTAAAAAGCATGTTTGTGTGGATTGATCTGATGGCTGTAAGTGACGCTACTGAAGGATTCTGACCGTGGTGCTTCTGAGCAAATCCGGTTCCACTTTCGGGTCTTAAATACAATACTTTAGACTACCTTATCTTTCAAATTTATAATTTTTTGTCTGAAATATATTTTATTGATTGCATAGGAGTTTCAATTGGTACTAGTTACAAACTTACAGCACACGTGATTAGAAAATTTATTATATGATCGACAGAAGTTGATCCAGTTATTAAGGAAGGTGGTTTATAATCATAAGCTTGTGTGGGTTTAAATATATTTTGTTGTATTAAAGAAAAAGTTATTATTAAAAAATCAACACATATTTTTAAAAAAGTAACTTAGTTTAATTCATTTCTTTAACATTCACGTATTTATCTTCTTTTTCTAAGCAAAGTGTATCCCTTTTCTTTTCCTTTTTTTCTTTTTCTGTTTTACCCGAAAGCGTATCACTTACCTAAGTCCTGTACAACACAACACCTAATACTACCAAAGGTCCACAAAACGCCCTTAATAGATATTAACTCAACTCAAAGGGGTTCCTTCCACTAGGCCTTTGCTGTCTCGGTTCTAGACTACCACTTTAATCTTATTTATAAGCCTATTCTGATAAAAAAATTTAGTCTTATTTATAAATCCAGTTTCATGTAATAAATGAGATTGTGATAATTTTATCCATATTAGTTGTACTTATGAAGATAGAGAGAGAAGAAATAGTTGAAAACTACCCAATCATAAATGAGGGCAAAGTTGAAAATTTATCCCATAATCATTGAGTTAATTATCTCTCCTTCGTATGTGAGATTTGGTCAAAATCGAAATATAAGAGCCTGCTTAGCATAGCTTTAGAAACTAAAAAAAGTCCATTAGAAGCTCATAATATGTAGAAGCTTGATAATTGGGTGTTTAGATTGATGGACTTCAAATCCTGAAGCTGCTTTTTTTGTGAAGCCACCTAACTAAACTTTAAGATTTGAAGACACTTCTGTTACCGCTCTCCTAAACACAAATTATATTAGGAAAAAAAAAAGTTTATCAAAAAAATTCTATCACGCTTTAAATAGGACCAATTGGTGTCACTTTCGGATCGAGGCGAAATAACTTTGCTTTGGGTCGGCGCTTCGAATCCTGGGGTTGTTCGGCCTTGGTTCATTATCCACCCTGGAATCCTTGGGACTTGGCTCCTGTCTTTTTCTTTTACCGTCCGTTCCTATCCTTTACCCTTTTATGACCATTAGATCAAGATCTAATGATCCATATTTGATGCTAGCTATTAATATTTTTTTCTCCTCTTATATCAAATGTAGATCATTAGATCTTGATCCAATAGTCATAAAAAAAAAAAAAAAAGAATAAAAGCGGACAGGAAAAGAAATAGACAAAAGCCAAGTCCGAAACCTGATGCCTGTGTGTGTGTATAGACACCCATACTTTATATCATTATATTCTATATCAATTTTTTCTCATTTTTTCAGTGTCTCGAAAGATCTAACCATCCAATATCGAAAGGACTACATTTTTATTTTCTCAAAGATTTTCTGAACCTCATCGTGATTTTTGCATTCGCTAATCATCTGGTATTGCTCTTCTCTCTGTTCCCGGCTCCGGAGATATGGCCTTGCAGAGGAAGGAGAACGCATGCGAAGATACAAATCTCGCAGAAAATGAACAAGAAGGATTCTCCAAATCCTTTGATGCAAATCTTGCAGACAATGAACAAGAAGAATTCTCCGAATCCTTTGTTTGCTGCGTTTGTCTGTAAGTTTCTTTTCAGCATCGTAATTTTTTCCCCCCAAGGCAGATAAAGTGAAGCATCCCCAAGCCATCTGTTATGGTTGATACATCGTATTTCGATTTCTTATTTCGTAATTTCAAGGGGTCGTGGAAGTTTAGTTTTCGAAGATCAATTTGAGTTAATGGTGATAATTTGCTATTCAAGATTTTTTTTTTCTTGCGATATATTTCAATTAAATTCTGGTTGGTGAATGCGTTGGTGAAATTCACTTCATGAAAAATATTGTCACTAGAAGGGGGAAGAAGAACTAGGAAGATTCTGATCCAGTTAAAGTTATAGTAACATCTTAATTAGTTAATTTTAACGCCGTCTTTGGAAATCACGTTTTGGTCCCAAGTCCTTGTGTGTCCCTCTTTTTAGATGAGCATGCACAGCTTTGACGACAAACATTGGTGCTGTTTTGGACTTATTCTGGTTCTCTTAGTACTATTAATCTGTCATTTCTAATTTAAAAAATAACTCCCCCAACCCCCTAAATGCAGAAAGACAAAAAGAAAAGAGAAAAGAAAGGGCTGCTTAGTTTTGGCTGAATTAAACTTTTAAGTCGGTTTTTAGTTTTCTTACTCCATTTTTAAGGCTTTATAAACTAAATCTTTGTCAACTTTGATCATGCAGGGATCTATTGTACAAGCCCATTGTACTGTGTAAGTCAACATTATTTTCATCGGGGAAAAATTAGTATTGTTTAACCCTGATTAGTATCCAACTTCTATTTGTTCTCTCTCTCTCTCTCTCTCTTTTTCCCATTTTCAGCTTGTGGTCACATATCGTGCTTCTGGTGTGTCCATCGGTCAATGAGCCCCCTATGTGAGTCTCATTGTCCAATTTGTCGGTATCCATATTATCACTTTCCAACAATCTGTTGGATGCTTCACTTTTTGCTTCTGAAGATGTATCCTATTGCTTACAAGAGAAGGGAAATTCAAACTCTTGGTATGCTTTTTTCTGTCTGGGGCTTGATTCATGAGCATATATGTTTGTCATTTGTGTGCAGTTTGCCATTTTTAGTTGTTGCTTTTTTTTATTTCTCTTATCTGAGAAGGAAAATATTGTTAGCAAATAAGAGAAAGAGGTAAAGTTGCATCTGAAAATTCTAGCATATTTGGTGCTATAGTAGATCAGTAGAATTCGTATTATGCTTGCACCAATAAGATATAGTATTAAAATCATGGGTAAAGTAACATGCCTCTTGGCTGACATTCATAGTACCTTGAGAACTTAACACTCAAGCATGATATATTCTTTACTTGTAGAATGTTTTGCTTGACACTTAAACAAACTAGAATTGTTTGGAAGTTTCTTTTAAGGGCATAATTTCTTACCTTAGAGTGTCCAGAATAATTTTAGAGGTCATGATTGATAATAGTGGCCCTGTCAGTGGTCACAGAAACTGTTTTGCATATTGTGGTTCAGATTGAAATGGAAACTTAGAATGAACTATTGCTGTCATTAGCTTGAGTTTTGCAAAATGCTTACTTCGTGTTACACCACCAATTAATTCAAAGTATGCCAGATAGTGAACCTTTGAATTTTGACTTGGCCATAATTTGAGGCCAAGAGGCTTTTATATAAAGAGGCATCTTAAACTTTTGAGTCAAAGTAGTTCTTGGCAAATAAAAAAGTATTTTCTTTGCACTTCTTGGTATGCAGCAAAGGGAGAAAACCTAAATTCATCATGTGTTTGGAGTGAATGTGATGACTGTAAATTTCAATGAAGAAAACTTTCTGGAGGTCTAATTTCTAAAGCAGAATGTAGATCCATAAGTTTCTGCTGCACTGTTTATTGGAGGCTTGTTCTCAGATTATATGCCCTTTTGGTTTAACATGTAAAACCTTTTTTGTGTTTCTGATTCTTGCGTCATCCTTGTGTATTGTTTCTAAACTTTGGTTCCCCCTGTTGTCACTTTCTTTCAAGTACATTTGCATATACTAGTATTATAAAAAGTTAAGTTTGTCTTTTGTCCTCTTCTGGCTAAGGTTGAAGCAAAGGTTTATCTATGTTCTTTTTCCAGAGGTAGAAAAGAAAGACGACTGCTACTCTCCTCAATTTGATGATGATAATCTTGTATCATACGTTAAGTTTGATCATCCAAGTACTTCATCTTCCTGCTATGCTGGAAATCTGGCTTCCAACCCACAGAATGTAGGACTTTCGGCAAGTATGGGGCAATCAGGTTCCGAAACTCAAAAGCAACACAAGGGCACCATCTGTTTGAAAGATGTTTTTAGTGGAAGTCCTGAAGCTTCTGGGACTCCTGCTCAAGTAAAAATGATGCCTCAGAATGATAGGCAACAGAAGATATCAGTTGCAGATGTGGTGTGTTCAGCATGCAAGCAACTTCTTTTTCGTCCTGTTGTTCTTAACTGTGGTCATGGTATTTATGCACAATATTTACCTCTCATTTCTAAAATATTAAGTTCATTAATAGAAAATCTAATTGGTTGATATATGACTTCTCTGCCTTCCCTCCATTCTCTACAGTATTCTGTGAGTCTTGTATCAAGAACTCAGCCGATGAGATGCTTAGATGTCAAATTTGTCAACTTCCACATCCAAGGGGATTTCCGAAAGTTTGTTTGGAGCTTGATCACTTTATAAAGGAACAATTTCCTCAGGAATATGCAAAGCAAAGAGATGCCATTCAACTGAGGAATATCAGTGACAAACCTGAGACCCCTTCCTGTATGTATCCTTGCCTACTGGTTTTTAGTATATTTTGATCGTACAATGTTGACTGAAGTCATAAGGAAAACCTTTTCTTTAAGAAACTTTTAGGATAATTGATCCTTCAAAATAAATAATAACAATTAGCGCACATGTAAAATATAAGGTAAATTATGTATATTTCATAAACTAAGTTTGCATCTAATATTGTTGATTGTTAAAGAATAGAAAACAAAAGTTGTTTTGTTAAGCAGCATTGACTGTTATGATTTAGAAATCATTGACTGCTATGATATAGGAAGAAGCATGGACTCGTCTCATCTTGTATAAGATCAGATGCAGGCCATAACCATATAGTACACTAACCTCCAGCCTTTCCACTCTCCCCACCCCCTTTTTTCCTATCATTAGGATTCCTCTTTTTCAATTTTATTGTTTCGAATTGCAGGCTCATACCCTAATGTGTTTTAGCCTAGTAATTGCTATTCATGCTAATCATGCCAAGTTTATTCTTGAGGGATGTGCTTCTTTTAAATCATTAATTTCTTTGAATGTTGACGATAATTCTCACGTTAATTTTTGTGATTTTTTTTGTTTCCTGTGGGATATTCTTTTCCACCATTTAAACTTAAAACCCTTTGCTTCAAAAATGTACACTCTCAATTTTTATTCTGGTCAGAGTTTCAGTCTCTTGTAATTTTAATTTTTGTCAAGAACTTGATTCATCGAATGTTGTGTCAACTCCATTATTTTAAATTTTGTGATTTTCACAATAATTTGGATGATTGGATTGGGATTTTTTATTCTCGTTTAATCTTGTTAGTTACCTAGTGTTATCATTTTTCAAATGGTTAGGACATATGGGTTCATGCTTGAAAAGTCTAGATGCAAATCTATAAATTCTGTTTTGGTCAATTCTTTTACTTGGACATTGGTAGTTAATAAAACAAATACACATAGCTGGTTGTACAGTTGCAGGCCCAGGCGGCTCTTCCTCCTAATTTTCATTATCCGTGAGCTTGAGTTAGACAGAAGTGCCCTATTTGTTTGGGGTTTACTTTCATAAGCTTTCTCTGGATTAATTTGTTTGGATTTCTCGTTTAACATTTGGTGCCCTTCACTTTGGAGTTGTTTTTCCCCCTATGATAAGTTTTAAAGGACTTGGTCTGAATAAAGAGACCTAAATTTTGTGGCAATGTGTGCTTTTGTGGCTCTTTTGGTTTATTTTATGGGTATGAGATGATTTGCATCTCTCTCTCTCTCTCTGTGTGTCCACGGTTCACTGCTTTTGTGGTGGGAGAAGCCCTGAACTGAAGGATAGATAGATAGGGCTCAGACATATAATGTCAATGGTGTTTGAACTCTATTATCCAACTCAAAACTCGATTTTTTAAATAAAGCCTATGGCTTATCTGTTTTCCCGGCCTGGTACCAACTGTTGACTTGATAGCACATGCTGTCTTTTAATTTAATGTTTTTAGAATTTCTTTTCCTTTTCCTATATGTACAATTTTTCCTCCTATAATTTATCCCCTTCCTCAACATTCGAAATTTGATTCACTTTGGTGTTTCTTTAGTACTATTATTCCATCTTATTGGTATCTCCTAGTTACTCTGTAGCTTCTTCTTCTAGGTTCTCTGAATAAGGGTGGAGGAGGAAAAGCAGCATGGTGGTCTGATCCTCAGTCAAATGTACACGTTGGAGTTGGTTGTGATTTTTGTGGGGTAAGAAATCTAATCTTTCCCTTCATTAATTTTTGTTTGTATTTTTTTTTAATGTTTATTTGTATTTGGGGCTGTTTGCATGGACATGATCGTTAAACGTTGTTAATATTAGAAACCCTATTTTATTGACCCAGCATATTATACCCTTTTGTGGTCTGGCCAATGATATGTTATATTGGTAATCTAAATATGCATTGTTTCAAGTCAGTTAACGTAATTTGTATCATTTCATATATGAGATATCTTTGTGTCATATATGAGATGTTTTTGCTTCATTGTTTGGACTCTTTTTATTAGCATAATATCATGCATATTCAGAATGTCAAGATGGTATATAGCTGTTAGCTGGCTAAGTCATCAAAATTTAATGACATTCATGTGGAAGTTTAATTGCATGGGCTAAATTAAGATACACCCACACCCACACACAACACTATGAAGGTTTAGTGAAAAATTTTAAATTATAAAATAAGAGATTAATTGGGAATAAGGAATCAAACAAGACCTAAATTACAGTGTTTCATAATAATTTGCTTTAGATTTTATATTTGGAAGATGAAGGAGAGAGAAATGTGGTGCATAATGGAGAGGGAAGTTGATAGAGGAGTGTTTGAAGTGTTGGATTTGGTAGTCTTTTTCTGTCCATTTCAACAATTTAGTATATTGAAAGGGGAAATGGCGAGTTGAGATTCATGATATCATTTTCTTTGACTAGTCTCATGACACTTATACTTTCTTCTTCACTCACCCCATCCCACAATTGAGATTAATTTCAGTATAATCTCTTTTTTCCTTTGGTACGTTAGATATTGAACCTTGATCATTGGGCTTGGCTTTTATTTTGGTTTTAAAAGCATGATTTAAATGGTTTTAATCGGTGGTTATGCTAGAGTTAAGGCTAGATTTTCATATTACTAAGGTTATGATATCTTTCCTTGGATTGCTCCGTTCTTTTGCAAAATATTATCCATCATTCGTATTCATTCTATTTGGCTGCCTGGCTAAGCTAATTACTTAACATTCCTACTTGAAAGATCATGTTTGATATATATATCACTTTTTGCAATGCAAAGGCCATGGAAAGAAACTATGCAGAAGAAACCAAATTAAGAATCAGAAATCAAAATACCCACACACCTTGGTTCCATTTTTTTTCCTGTCAAATTTGCAGTCAGTTTCTTTGATACTTCTAGTTTTCCAGTGTGGTAACGTATGGCTTGTATGTTCAGATGTTTCCAATTGTTGGAGATAGATACAGATGCAAAGACTGTAAGGAGAAGGTTGGTTTTGATCTTTGTGCTGATTGTTATAAAATTCGCAGCAAGATTCCTGGTCGGTTCAATCAGCAGCACACTCCAGATCATGAGTTTGAGGTTAAGCAAATTAACATTATGCAGAACATAATGAGGCTGGTTACTGGACAGTTACGAGATGGTTCGATTGAAAATTTGCCTCTGGAAGGCATAGAGTTTAGACTTGAAGATCTGGATTTGGTCGGTGATGGTGATGGTGATGGTGATGGTGACGGAGAACATACCCAGAATGACTCGGAAGGCATTGATTGAAAAGTTGAATTGACAAAATTCCCAAGATCATCTGCTGCTTCTGCTTCTGTTTTGGTTGGGAATCAGTCAATAGTTTATTTTGGAAAATGACAGTTGAGGAACCATGAGCAAAATTAATGACAGATAAGGGCCTTGAAAATCAGAATTACTCTCAAGAACCATAAAAATAGCTTATCATCAGTTACAACTTGATCTTATGCATGTTACAACTTACAAGAGTGTTTACAGTCAATGGTAGTGACAATTTCAAGCAAAAGATCAGGTTATGATTTTAGGAAATTTCAGTGATAGCTTCAGGGAGCTATTCAAATGGCTCTATAGATTTTTCGGGGAAAAAATATTTTTAAGGTTTTTAATTGTTATCATTTTGCTTCATGGCATCCGCAATAAAAGTCATATATCTCCATGTCCTGTTATCACCTGTTTGTGAGTTTGCTTAATTTCACAGCCTTATTGGTGCTTGAGATCCCAGCTAAACATGCCCTCCATAAATCATTCTTAGGATCCTCTCTAGCTTCAAGAAGATTTACAGTGTAAATTCCAGAGGGACTCTAAAAAGGAGATGGGAATCACAAGTCAGTTGTGTTTCTCTCTTCAAAATTTACACACTTTAAGTTTCTTTTGAAATGTTAGGATCCAACATATGGTGACAAGTGTTGGGGATTTTCTGTCCTACGTTTGCTTTGCTCACTGAGGTAAATAATGTTGAAGAGTCGTGACCCAACAATGTTATTGTATGGTTTATCTTAATACTGTTCTATAGGCACCACTAGTTTGGTATGTTTGGATTCTATCATCTTCCAAATCACTATAAACTGGTTTGTTCTTCCTTTGCTGACAGAATTTGCATGTTTAGAAAGCTTTTGGTTTTGGTTTTGACCAAAACCATATGAGAGTAGGTTGGTCAACTAATTGCAGGTTTCTTCCAAGTTAAACTAATGTTTAACCTTGTGATTGTCATAACCCTATGATGATGACACAAATTGAACTTGAATTCCCACAAGTCATTCAGTCTTATACGTGTGTTCTGGAGCTTTTATCTGTCTCTGTTTTCCTTTTTCCCTTGTTTGTTTTCAGATGAATAAGAATACATGAAGATTTGGTAAAACAAACTCTTCAGTTCACAGTATCCATGTGGTGAGTACCAATCTGTAATATATACTAGTTTCTCTGAAGATATGTTGGTACTTGGTAGGTCATAGTCCAGTCGAGCATGAAGAATTTTCTAATGTCGTTAATCAGAAGGTGGGTTGCTAGAGTATTCTTGAACAGGTATAGAACGAGTTTTCATTAAAAGCCATTGAACAAAATTGGATGGAAGTGATTTTGCAACATTTTATTACGAGTTTACCACACCTCTACATTCACTGATAAATATCATCTGAATTAAGGAGTGTTTTGCAATTTTTACCTTTGTAAATTTTTATATAGTGCTGTTTGTGAGAGGATGTATAGAGATATGGGATGTGTTTGATATAAAGCAAGATATTTTTCACCAACAGGAGTTAAATCTAATAGAAGAGGTTAATTTCTCACAACGTGATAAATCAAGGTTTGAATCCCCATTAGGAATGTTGAACCGAACCAATGCTTGAATCCCCGCTGAAAGAGGTATTCACATTTAATACCCGACAACCCGATAGTGTCTCCAATAGAAGAATACCTATGCTAAGCTGAGGGGAAAAAAAAAAAGGAAATTTTTCAAGTTAAATAAAAATTTGCCAAAAATAAATCCAACTACGCATCCAAAATTAATTGCGCATGTGTCTTGTTTTATTTTTTGCAACATTTGATCAGTGCCGAATTATCAGTTATTGCAAAAGTTTGTTTTCCAAAAGATCTTGTGCCCTGCAAAAGTGAAATTCAAACATACCACCCAAGACGTAATTTAATTAGAAGTTTTGACTCCGAATCCCAAAAATATAACAATGTTAAATATTTAGTGAAAGAATTTTTTTTATTTTGTAAATTCTTGGCGATCTAAACTCTCAATTAATTCTCTACTCAAGTGAGATAGATTTTGAATATTAATAAAAGAAAAATAATTATAAATTTCAAAGAAAAAAAATTAATCACAAAAAAGTTTCACAACAAGTGAGCTTCACACTATAATAAGTTCCAATGTTAACAGGTATGCATTGTTCGTTCGTTTGTTTGTTTACAGATACGCATTGTTCGTTTGTTTCAATAATGTAAGAATTACTTTGGAGTTGGAAAAATCATATTAAAAGGGTTAATAGTACCTAGAATGAAGGGAGATTTCGCCGTGTCCTTGGATTGTGGGTGAACCCAACCCCTTTTCTAAAATTTTTGTATATAAAAAAAAAAAAAGGTTAACAGCAAATGTATCCATAAAGTACTTGTGAAAGTGTACATATAAAACTTTTTAAATTGGAAAAAAATACTCTTTCCGATTCTAATTATAAGATGAAATTTCTAATGTAAATTACACTATAAACTTAGTGCTATGATTAAGATCGGAGGTAGTACTTAAACATCTGTTATTACCGTTCTTGCACTCCAGTAAAATTTCTGGTGCCATCTTCACATTCACGGATAGTTTGAGTACCGTTTAGCTTTTGTTTTTTCTTTTGGCGAACGGATAGGTTTTGAGTACCAGTAATGGAAAATGAAATACCACTTTAGTTTTGTTGCCAGTGAAAATAAGAAACTACTTTTACAAAAAAAAAATTAAATTAAATACTATTTTTGTTATGGAAGTTTAGCTTAAGGAGCACTGGTCGCATATAATTTTTTTCGTCTTATTTTTTCCTAGGATATTAACAAAATAGAGTAAATATGCCCCCAGAAGTTTTTTCTTAAAAGCAAATTTGTTATGAAAATTTTTTTAGGAGTAATTTTGTCTCTAAAAGTTTATAAAAAAAAGAGCGACAATTCAACAATCAAAATCAATCGATGGGTAAGATTATTATGTTTTTAAATTTTTGGAGCAACAATGAAATCAAATAATTTTGAATGATCAGTATTCTTTAAACTAAATTTCGTTGACGAAAATGGTATTTTAATTTTTTAAAAAAAAACAGAGAAAATGAATTAGTGCATGCGTGTAGCGTCAAATCAGTACCCAAATTGAGGCAGACTAGAGCAGTCCATAGCAGGGCGTGCTTAGGAAATTACACTAAAAATACAAAAGGCGCACTTCGTAGGGATTGTGACGGGACTACTGTTTATGTAGGGGATAGCTGAGGTATCTCTAATCTGTCAAAAAAAACACACACACACACACACAGGGCGCGAGCACCCTGAATTCTGATGTGGCAGGGCAAAAATGTCAAATCCCCTCCATTGCCAAATGATGTCCATGCAAGGGTTAAAAGCCTAATTTGCCATGAAAGTTTAGCGCCTAATTTGCCATAAAAGTTTTTGCTAAGAGAGCGTTCACAACTTAAAAGTTTTTTTGGTATCAAATTTGCCCTAAAATTATGAAAAAGGTAGCAAATTTGCCCTTCCGTTAATTTTAACCGTTAAGTTTGACTGAATGTACACGTGGCATGCCACCTCATAACACGTGGCATGCCACTTCATTAACCCGAATAAGAGTTAAATATCATTTTTGCCTCGGAAGTTTTCACTGAGAGCAATTTTGCCCCGGAAATTTTCACTAAGGAGCAATTTTGCCCTTCTCTCTCCCAATATTAAATTTGACTATTAAATCAGTCAAAGACCACACATGTTATGTCTTGAAAAGGTCGAACTTAGAGTTAGAGAAGGAAACCCTTGAGATGTTGAACTCAAGACGGTCAGAATTTGTGAAGCCGAACTGCTCACAGGGATTGAAAGGTCTGTCACAAAACCGAGAGGAAGCATCGCTTATGATCTAAACAAATGAAACGCAAAATGAGAAATGAATTGTTCCAAAAATTGGTTTAGTAAAACAAATCAATAGTGATACTATTTACATTTGTATAAACTGATCATTTGCTTAGATCATAAGTGATGCTTCCTGTAAGTAGTTCGGCTTCACAAATTCTGGCCGCCTTGAGCTCAACCTCTTAAGGATCTCCTTCTCTGACTCCAAATTCGACCTTTTCAAGGCATGACATGTGTGGTTTTTGACTGATTTAATAGTCAAATTTAATATGTAGGAAAGAAGGGCAAAATTGATATATTTTGTAAACTTCCGGGGTAAAATTGCTCCTTAATGAAAACTTCCGAGACAAAATTGCTCTTAGTGAAAACTTCCGGGGCAAAAATGATACTTAACTCTTATTGGGTTGATGAGGTGGCATGCAACATGTACACTCAGTCAAACTTAACGGTCAAAATTAATGGAGGGGCAAATTTGCTACCTTTTTCATACTTCCGGAGCGAATTTGCTACCTTTTTCATACTTCTGGGGCAAATTTGGTACCAAAAAAACTTCCGGGTGCTGGGCGCTCCCTTAGCAAAACTTCCATAGCAAATTAGGCCTTTAACTCTTAATACAAATATACACACTAGTGGAATTGAGTCAAGCCAAAAGACGAATACGGATAAAGGGTTAGATTTTTGTTAGAAGAGATAATCATATTTAGTAATTTTCAGTATTTTAAATAGGATTATCTCTAATAAGAAGATATATATACTTATAATATACTCCCTCTAATCCTTATTATAAATCACAAACTAACTTTTCTCACAAACCAAAAAAAGTAGTTAAAGTCAATAAAGTTGCCCTGCAATTTAAGTAACTTCTAATATTACCCCTATTAATTGCATTAAACTCTAATATTATATTAATTATTACTCTTACCCACTAGCCTCATTAATTAGGGGCAGACATGGAAACAAATAATTAATGCATATTGGGAACAAGTAAGTGCCTTATAAAAAGGACTAAATAAACTTACTAGTTTGTGTCTTATAATAAAGACCAAAAGGAGTACTACATTTCTAAGCAGATGTACTAAATATAAGGTAAAATTGTCTTAACCAACTTCTTTAGTAAAATGCACGAAACCAATCTACAATTTCACTTTTTTAAAGTGGTGTTGGTGATATGAGAGTTTCTCTATAAGTGAAAAAATTTGAAGTTGAATCTCACTCATAACTTCAAGTCGTTAATGACTCCCTCTTTAATTATTATTATTATTTTTTTTTTAAAAAAAAAAACCAACTCATGATAATATGATTGATTGACTTTTTTTTAAAAAAAAAAAATTGATGAACGCCTATAGACTGTCATAATTTTGACATATATAAGCCCTGATAGTAATATTAGTTTATTATCGGTAAACATTAATAGACGTTAAAATAAATAAGGTTAAATATCAAATTTGCCATGGAAGTTTCCCAAATGGAGCGTCCAGCACCCGGAAGTTTTTCGGGTACCAAATTTGCCCCGGAAGTATTGAAAAAGTATCAAATTTACCCAAAAGTGACGGAAGTCCATGTAGACGCCACATCATCACACGTGGCATGCCACCTCATCAATCAAAAGTATCATTTTTGCCCTGGAAGTTTTCATTAAGGAGCAATTTTGGCCCGGAAGTTTTCATTGAGGAGCAATTTTGCCCCGGAAGTTTACAAAAGTAGCAATTTTGCCCTTCTTTTAAATTTGACTATTAAATCAGTCAAAGACCACACATGTCATGCCTTGAAAAGGTGGAACTTGGAGTCAGAGAAGGAGATCCTTGAGATGTTGAGCTCAAGGCAGTCAGAATTTGTGAAGCCGAATTGGTCACAGGGACTAAAGCCGGGAAATCGGACCGGACCCGTTTAAGCCCTGGCCCTGCAGGGCTCGGCCTTGAAAAATAAGCCAGAAATTTGAAGTTGGACCTACAGGGTCGGCCCTGGAGGGCCTCGGGCTTGATTAGGCTGGCCCTGCAATTTGTATAGGCTGATCATTTGCTTAGATCATAAGTGATGCTTCCTGTGACCACCTTGAGCTCAATATCTCAAGGATCTCCTTCTCTTACTCCAAGTTCGACTTTTTCAATGCATGACATGTGTGGTCTTTAACTGATTTAATAGTCAAATTTAATATTGGAAGAAAGAATGGCAAAATTGCTACTTTTGTAAACTTCCGGGGCAAAATTGCTCCTTAATGAAAACTTCCAGGGCAAAATTGCTCCTCAATGAAAACTTCCGGGGCAAAATTGCTTCTGAATGAAAATTTCCAGGGCAAAAATGATACTTAACTTTTATTGGTTGATGAGGTGGCATGCCACGTGTGATGAGGTGGCATGCCACGTGGACAGTTAGTCAAACTTAACGGTCAAAATTAACGGATGGGCAAATTTGCTACCTTTTTCATACTTCCGGGGCAAATTTGCTACTAAAAAAACTTTCGGGTGCTAAGCGCTCCATTTGGGAAACTTCCGTGGCAAAAATGGTCTTTAACCCATATATACACTGACGGAGCTTTTCAGGGACAAGGGGGGGCCATGGCCCCCCAAAAAAAAAAAATCAGAATGAGGAGGAAGATAGCAGTAAAGCATCGCCTCTGCCTTTACCAAATGCTCTGTTTCTCTGGAGAGCTCCCAGAGGTATGTACTTCTGCTGTGCAATTAACCTCTGATTCCATCATCTTCATCTATTGTTCTTCATTACACTTTGCTATCGTCTCATTCTTGCGTTTGAATCATGCGGCAGAAACAGCAGCAGCGTCGGCTTCATCCCAACTTTGGATTTCATAGTCTCTAGTTGTATTGTGTAATTGCTCCTTCGATCGTTGCTTCTCATAATTGCAGGGAAGGCACTATATAGAGAGAGTTTGATTAGATCAGTGAATTTCTAGAAAAATGCTTTAATGGAAGAAATGAAGCACTAGCTAGTAGCTATAACAGTAATAGTTGAGGCACCAGTCTTGCAATAAACTCTTTAGCAGTATTTGGTAATTGGTGTTTCTATATGATTGCCATTAACAAAGTATATATAATCTGTCATGAGATTTTGATTTTGGAAAGTAAGTTATATTTTAGGAAAGTTTGCGTTTTGAGTATTAGTCAATGGATTTCTTAAAATTTAGATATTATACTTATAAAAGTTAGTAACAGTAAATAAAGTTTCCTAAAATTGAATTCATCAATAGTGACTGTTTTCAAAGGAATAAAGGTAATATATATTTGCAACTAATTAATTCTTATTAGTTGTAGCAGCAGAAATGCTTCAAAATCTTCTAGAACTCAGAGGGAAAATTATGGAAAAATTCAGAAGAAACAAATGAAGTCATCCTTTTATCAGTTATGCACCAAAATGGTCTCCACTTTGCTGTAGTACCATTTTCACTGTCATCTTGTGCATATATCGTGCAAACAGAGAGGTCTAATTTTAATTAATGAATGAATATATATTTGGCCCCCCCAAAGATTTATTCCAAGTTTCGTCCCTGCATATATATATATATATATATATTAAGAAACAGTATATTACATAAGAACAACATAAAGACAGTACACAAATACAAAAAACCAAACCAAAAACAAGAAGTACCAGTCACCACCCATTAAAAAGATAAGAGCAAAAAGAAAATCATGGACAACAGTAGTCTCTTGGACACCCAAAGTTAGAAATGACAACAAAGAATGTAAGGGTTGAAAAACCCACCCGATCGGGCACACCTCCTTATAAGCATAAGCTACAACTAAGGCAGCTATACAGGTACCTCGTCTAGGGGTGAAGATCCAAGAAAACCCAACCTTAGGAGAAAGGAGACTTATAATGTCCTGAAGAACACTTCTACTTTTTTGAACACATAGATCTGGTGACCTTGACCACACACGAAACAAATCCTTTTTAGATCTGCCCCCAAGAACGCTAATCTGAGCTACCTGATGATAATTGGATCTAAAAAGCTCAAACAGCCTTCCAACCAAGAGGATTTGAACGCAGATTTTACAGATCTGTTTATTTCCTGAACGAAGAACACCACCAAAAAACCCAATACCACAAAAAAGAAACAAAAACTAAATAAATCTCACCTCTGCAGATCAGATCTGAAGAAGGAGGGGAGAGGACTCGCCATAAGAACGAGAGAAGGCCACATCTAACAGAACTCTGAGGGAGAGGACCATAGATCAGAGATCTGGACTCCAAAACACCAGGACCGTAGATCAAAGATATGGACTCGCAACAACCACTCTGACTTGTCTGTGGCACAAAAGCGGTGGTTGCCGGCGACTTGTGTGTAAGGCACAAGCCGCCGGCGAGGGAGCATAAGAGGGGGGAGAGGGAGTGCAGAGAGGAGAGAGGTTGGAGAAAACGCGTAGAGGAAACTTGCTTCGTTACTTATGATACCCTTTTTCATCAAAACATGAATCATGTTTAACACTTGTCACCTGGGTATTTATTTTAGGGTTGAAGGTCATTTTTTGCCACGGAAGTATTGCTAACAAGCGCCCAATACTCAGAAGTTTTTTGGATACCAAATTTGCCCCGGAAGTATGAAAAAGGTACCAAATTTGCCTCGGAAGTATGAAAAAGGTAGCAAATTTGCCCATCCGTTAATTTTGACCTTTAAGTTTGACTAACTGTCCATGTGGCATTCCACCTCATGACACGCGGCATGCCACCTCATCAACCAATAAGAGTTAAGTATCATTTTTGCCTCGGAAGTTTTCAATGAGAGTAATTTTGCCCCAGAAGTTTACTAAGGAGCAATTTTACCCCGGAAGTTTACAAAATGTGTCAATTTTACCCTTCTAAATCAGTCAAAGACCACACATGTCATGCCTTGAAAATGTCGAACTTGGAGTTAGAGAAGGAGATCCTTGAGATGTTGAGCTCAAGGCAGCCAGAATTTGTGAAGCCGAACTGGTCACAGGAAGCATCACTTATGATCCAAGCAAATGATCAGTTTATACAAACGTAAATATTATCACTATTGATTTGTTTTACTGAACCAATTTTGGGAACAATTCATTTCTCATTTTGTGTTTCATTTCCTTAGATCATAAGTGATGCTTCCTCTGGGTTTTGCGACAAACCTTTTAGTCCCTGTGACAAGTTCGGCTTCACAAATTCTGGCCGCCTATATATATATATATATATCCTTCAATTAAAAAATAAGTAACGGAGCAAGTTACTTAAATAGATAGATATATAGTTAGTTTGTTAGACAATGGATATATCTGCGATTCATCTGCAAATCTTTACATTTGCTACCAAAAGCTCTTCCTCTCTCTCATCGTTAGCTCCGATTCAAGATCTGTCTAGCTACTATTTTTTGCATCCCAATGAAAATCCCTCGCTCACACTTGTCTCATCTCCTTTGATTGGCTCCAACTATATCACCATTGGGCACGTGCTATGATGCTCGATCTAATGAGTAATAATAAGCATCAGTTTGTCGACAGCTTTCTAACGATTCTAACTCCCAATGATCCTCTGTTTCCAATGTGACAACGATACAACACAATGGTCATCACCTGGCTTTTCCAATCGATTTCTCCGTCCATTACTCAAAGTGTTATCTGGCTTAATCGAGTGATGGATGTCTAGAATGATTTGAAGGAGAGATTCAGTCAAGGCGATGCATTTAGAGTGGCAGAGTTGCAAGATGAGCTTTACCAAATTCGGCAAGGTGATCTTTCTGTTTTAGATTATTTTACGAAAATGAAGATAATTTGGGATGAGTCTCTTAACTTCCGTCTGATTACCGATTGTTCATGTTCATTGAAAGAATATTTTCGCCAAGATTATGTCATTCGATTTCTAAAAGGGCTTAATGATGATCTTTCCACTGTGTGATCTCAAATTTTGCTAATGGATATCTTCCCTCTGTTAACAAAGCTTTTTCTATGGTGGTTTGACAAGGGCGTGACCTTACTGGAATCTCAGAACCAAGTGTTTTTCTTGCTTGTATGGATTCAAATCTCGCTAACCAACCTTTGAAGTGTGTCTATCATCTAAAGTTCAACAGTAATCTTAAGGTATGTACTTATTGTGGAAAACCAAGAGACACCATTGAGACTTACTACAAGAAGCATGGTTTTCCTCGTGGCTACCAAACTTGAAACAAGGCTATGTAAACAATGTGGTAACATCTTATCTTAGTCAATCTGCTGGAATTTCATCTATTGGAATTTTATCTTCAACACCTACTGCTACTAACTCATTTATAAGTGAAGACCAATATAATCAATTGATAGCTCCATTAAAAATCTACACCGGCTACTGCTCATGGTTCGAGTGCTTCTATCCCTGCCTCAGAATCTAATGTTACTCCCTGTATCAATCAGATTTCTAAACTTACTTTGCTTCCAAATACTGATTCATAGAGTATGTATCCTACTCTTACCTTTGATTCTTCTAATCAATGGATTCTTAATATGTGGTGCTACTACTTATGTATCTTATTATCTACATTTGTTTACCTCATATTCACATATTCCTCCCATTCTTTTAATATTACTTCTAATCAATGACTGTCAAACTCAATGACTATATCACTCTTACAAATGTCCTTTAAAGCTCCAAATTTTCATTTTAATATTGTTTTTGTTTCACAAATGGCTAACAAGCTCTCTTGTTCCCTTTTTTTTTTCCTTATTCTTATTTTCTTATGCAGGATCTGAAGACATGGACAACGATTGGTATAGCTAATCTTTCACAAGGATTATTCAAGCTACATAGTCACTTACCTATGAATGCTAACGTTAATGCTAGTTCTGTTTCTGCACTTGCATTTCCTGTTTCTCCATTTGATTTATAGCATTTTCTCCTTGGTCATTTGTCCCCTCTGTTTTGGTTGTTTTGAAGCACCAATTTCCTTTTATTTGCTCTAAATCCTCTGGTGTCTGTGATGTATGCCACTTTGTAAAACAAAGAAAAATTCCTTTTTCCAATTAGTACATCTAAAATTGTTTCTTGCCTTCAGATGTTACAAGCAGACATTTGGGGGCCTTATAAACTTTCTTCTATAAATGGTCATCTCTATTTTTTAATTGTTGTTGATGACTTCACACGTTATACTTGGGTATGTCTTTTGAAAACTAAGTATGAGGCTCATAATGCTTTGCAATCTTTTATTGTTTTGCTCAAAAATCAATTTGATAATAATAAGGTTAAAATTGTTCGAATTGGCAATGGTGATGAGTTTCAAATATGTTCTTTTTATTCTTCTAAAGGTATTTCTCATCAAATATCATGTGTCGAAACTCTAAAGTAAAACAATGTTGTGGAAAGAAAGCATCAACATATTTTGCATGTTGCTAGAGCTTTGATTTTTCAATTTGATTTACCTCTTTCTTACTAGAACTATGTTGTGATTCATGTTGTTTACACTATAAATAGACTTTCTACTCCAGTCTTAAATAATCGTTGTCCCTTTTTCTCATTTCATGATAAACTCCCAAATTATACCCAATTTAAAGTGTTTGGTTCCTTAAGTTTTGCTTGTACTTCTTCGCTCATAGAACCAAGTTTGATTCTAGAGCTCAAATTTGTTTTTCTTGGTTTCAAAAATGGCACCAAAGCCTATCTTCTTCTTGACGTTCTTACTCATTAAAACTTGATCTCAAGACATGTCATTTTTTATGAATCCATATTTCTGTATTCTACTTGTCCACCTTCTATGGATTCCATTCCTATGCCTAATTTCATTGATTCTGATAATCTCATTTTTGATGATTCTTATTTACCTTCTAAGTCTAATCATGTTCCAACTTCTGCTTCTTCTATTTCACTTATTTATGTTCCATTGAGTTACCTTCTACTTCTTAGGTTCCTGCCATTCCTTCTTCTCCTTCCTCTACTTCCATCACTTATGATCCAGTTCATCATACCCAGCATATCTAATAGAATTCATAGGCATCCCACATATATAAGTGACTATCATTGCTCTCAAATCACTTCAACACCACTGGATTCCATGTATGCAGGCTCCTATAGATATCCTCTTTTTTCCATCTTATCTTATGGTAATCTTTCTTCTTCATATAAACACTTTGTTTGTTCCATTTCTATTCTTCCTGAACCTAAAACATTTCGAGAAGCACTCAAACATCCTAAGTTGCAGTAGGAAATGCAAGCTGAACTTTCAACTTTAGAGCAAAATAATACCTGGATGTTGACTAAATTACCTAAGGATAAAACTCCTATTGGCTGTAAGTGGGTATTTAAGACTAAATTTCATGCTCATGGTACTTTAGAGAGATTATAACCCGATTTGTGGCAAAGCTCTATACCCAAATTGAGGGAGTCTATTATTTTGATACTTTTCCACCAGTTGCTAAAATGACTACAATTAAATTATTACTTGTTGTTGCTTCCTCCAATAGGCATCTTAAACAACTTGATGTCAACAATTCATTTTTACATGGTGACCTTCATGAGGATGTTTACATGTCTCTTCCTTATGGTTTTTCCCCCTTTCATCCCAATCTAGTTTGTAAATTGCATAAATCTCTCTGGTTTAAAATGAGCCTCACGTCAATGGTTTGCTAAACTCTCTTCTGCTTTATTGTCTTGT
Organism: Acacia crassicarpa; assembly: GCA_034222035.1. Classification (NCBI taxonomy): domain Eukaryota; kingdom Viridiplantae; phylum Streptophyta; class Magnoliopsida; order Fabales; family Fabaceae; genus Acacia; species Acacia crassicarpa. The sequence continues at coordinate 45,629,034 of JAWXYG010000006.1, read as the reverse complement.
GGTTACATCCAATTAAAATCTGACTACTCTTTGTTCACTAAAAAGAATGGTAATTCTTTTAGTACTCTCTTGGTTTACATTGATGATATTATTTTGGCTGGTACTGACATGGTTGAGATCAACCGTATTAAAAATGTTCTCAACACAACATTCAAGATTAAGGATCTTGGCAAACTCAAATTCTTTCTTGGTCTTGAGATTGCTCGTTCTTCTACTGGTATATAATTAAACTAGCATAAATTTGCACCTGATATCATTGATGATGCAGGTTATTTGGTTTGTAAGCCTATCTCAAGTCCTATGGCTCGTCACACTAGATTATCTCAAGACCTTGGCACCTTACTCACAAATGTTGCTCCTTATAGGCGATTAGTTGGATGCGTCTTGTACCTTGTTACCACAAGACCAAATGTATCATATGTTATTCAACAACTTTTTCAATTTACTCATGCTCCCACGATGGTACATTATCAAGCAACTCTCAGAGTGTTACAGTATATTAAGAAATCGCCTGGTAAAGGTATTTTCTTTCCAGCTTCTTCTTCTTTACAGCTAAAAGCTTTTAGTGATTTTGATTGGGTTGGATACCTTGATACACGTCGTTCTTTATCAGGTTATTGTATTTTCCTTAGTGATTCTGTTGTTTTATGGCATTCAAAGAAGCAAACTAGTGTATCTCTTTCTTCTTCTGAAGCCAAATATAGAGCCATGGGATATATATATATATATATATATATATATATATATATATATATATATATATAGCTTGTGAACTTCAATGGTTGCTTTATTTGCTTATTGATCTACATATTTCTCATCCATCTCTTACTATGCTTTACTGCAACAATCAATCCTCTATTCCTATTGCCTTTAATCCTACCTTCCATGAATGCACCAAGCATCTTGAATTTGATTGCCACTTTGTTCGTGAAAAGGTTCAAGCTGGGCTTATTCAACTTCTTCCAATTCGAGGTGCAAATAAATTTGCTAATATCTTTACTAAGCCCCTTAATCTTCAGCCCTTTCATGGTTTTTTATCTAGACTTGGCATTATCAATATATATGCTCTAGCTTGTGAGGGGGTAACATATTTATTTACTTAAATAGATAGATGGTTTGTTAGACAGTGTTTATTTGTTGCAACTAATATATTTATGTTGTAACCAATATAACAAATAATTCAGTTATAGTAAGTAGCAAGTTGTTTAGTTTCATTATTTGGTTTTCTCTATGTAAGAGAGGAAGGAGATCCTTTCCTTGCCCATTTTTCTCTTCTTCCCTTATCAGCCCCATTTGGGCCGTTGTTTGAAAAGAGGAGAGAAAAATTAAAATAGTATTATATTGATTGGACTGACAAGATTTAAAGATTATAATGAATAATGAGAAAAAGATGATGAAAGAAATTCAACTCATATAAGAAACCTACTGTCTACAACAAATTCTATTAATCAGAATATTATTTTTCTCTCATACTTTTCTTTTCTCAGTTTCAAATTTCAATTATCGTATTAATAAGCTCCACATTTTTAAATTTTAGAGTGTCACTTGCTTCCCATAAATATTTCAAGAACAAAATACACACACACACATACATATACATACACATATATATAATAAACATTGCTTCAATTGACAATTTTTATTTTTATTATAAAGACAAGCGAAATAAAGAAGTTAGGATAACTTCCTAGATGCAGAATCCATTCATATAAGCACCCTTCTGATACGTGGAAGAGGTGGAAAGAGAATAGAAGATTAATAAGTTTCTTTATTTGGTACACTTCAATCATTTCAGAAACTCAAGTTTTCGAGGCCCATCAATCTTCCTTTAAATGTGAGGAGATAAGATTACACTAAAATTGATGGGAACCTAAATTTCTCATATGAACAATGTGTTAGTTCTCAGAAGTGTTTTGATGATCACTAACAATTGTAAACAATATTGGAAAGTTTGGAGAATTCTAGGATGTTTTAAAACTTGCAATTTCTTCTCTGTGAATACCAAACTCGAGCCTATGAGAATCAAACTCGAGTCTGGATTTGACAGAGAAGACAAACTTGCCTAGCCAAAGTTCAAACTCGAGATGAACCTCAAGTTTAAAATCAAACCTTTAGAAGTTTGCATGAACTCGAGCCTATCCATGGCAAACTCGAGTTCATTATTTCCAGAGAAGCTTTTTGTTTTTGAAAATCTTATTCAAACTCTAAACTTCTACTCAAACCTCAAGTTTGTGAAAATTCAAAGAAATTTTTAGAATATGAACTCGAGCCTGGAAGCCTCAAACTCGAGTTCAAAAGTTCCAAAGAGCTAGAGTTGTTTTCAAAGCTATCAAACTCGAGATTTTTTCTAAACCTCCAGTTTTTGACATGTTTTAAGGTTTCCCAGAAGTTCTCTTTGAGAGGAGAACTCGAGTTCTCACTAATAAACTCGAGTTCATGTGTTCCTAAAAGAAAAGTTATTTTTGAAGCTCCAAATCTGAAAAACGCAGATGAACTCAGAATTCCAAATATGATTCTATCTTCATGTTTTAAGTTACCCATTCAATCTACTTGTTATATCTATCTCTTATCAGTGTAACTGAACTTTTCTAACACATTTATTCATGAGATTACAGAAGATCTTCTGATTTGTCTGAGATTCAAAAAGAAAGCTATTTTCAGAAACTTGCGAAAACTAAGGAAAGCTGTTACTCAAGATCATCTAGCCGTTAGAGGAGATCATATAGCCGTTGTGCAACATCTCCAACGGATATATACCTTAAAAAGAAGACCAGAATCAAGGAAGTCTGTAAAATAAACTCTCAACAGCCATATTTTGGACAAAGAGTAATTTTAGCAAAACAAGATCAAGACATAACACCTGCAACAGCTATATTTTCAGAAAGGAAATAGCTCCAACGAATCTATAACGTTCACAAGCCTCAAATCCCTATATATAGATGAAGATTCGAAGGAGAAAAGACAGAGAACTGAAATTCTACATTACTACTCAACAATATCAGTGAAAGAGTTGTTATCTTGAATTGTTGTACTTCAGTGATTAACAACATCCACTCTAGAAGAGAGTTCTTTTCTGTAATCAAATTTTCTGTAAGGATCTCAAAGTAGAGGGACTTTGAGATTGAGTTATTCAATTACAACTTGTAAGGGGGAGTGTGTTCAAGGTTGTGAAACACCCTTTGTTTGCAGAATCTGTAATTGTCTAGAGAGATAGTGGAAATCCCAGAGTGACTGGGGACTGGACGTAGGTCATTAGATTGGACCGAACCAGGATAATTCCTCTGTGTTCTGCTTTTCTTCCCTTCTTACTCCTTTACTTTCGGTTCTATCGGATTTCTGGCAAAAACAGAGTATATTTTTAAAGAATTTTAAGAATCCCCAATTCACCCCCCCTCTTGGTGATTCAGCCGCATTTTCACAATGAAGCTTTTGGACATATTTAATTACCTCCAATAAAACATTTATTTTTTATAAAGCAAGAAAATAGAATTAGATTCAAATTTATGCTACGAAATTGACTTTGATAAGAGAAAATTTTAGACAAATTCGAATTTTTCCTTTTTGCGAAATAAATTCTTCGTCATAAAATTCGAATTTGACCATAAATTCTTTTTTTTTCTTTGTAAAATAAATGTTTTGTCATAAAATTCGAATGTGATGCAAGCAAATTCTTATCAAATTCAAGTTTTAAAAAAAAAAAAATTTCCGTTTCATTTTAGATTAATTATTTTTTAAGGTAAAATAGATATTTCTTGATTCTGTCCCAACTATCACCCATTTATTTATTTTTTCTAAATAACTCATCTTCTCTCAAACTATCTTTTCTCTTCCCTCAAAATCTTCACTTTCCTTCCTTTCCCTCTTCTAAATTCCCTTCCCTTCTTAAATCTTCCCACTACCACAAAGTCAAGCATCCTCAATCCTCAAGATACATTCCCATGCATCCATTCGGCACTTTCCCTTTCGGGACTAGAATTGTCTCCAAGTGTCATTATCCTTCCTTGGCCAAAAAATCAACACATTTTAATTATATGTCTACTCATGTGCTGTTACTCTACCTCTTAAGTTCTAGAAAGTATCTCTCTAATCTCAGTTATGATAGAGCTCTCAAAGGATCACAACACATTCTCTCATAAGATCAGATTGAACTCATCCAGCAAATCTGTACATAGTTGTATACCAACTTCAAGTACTGTCTTGATGGCTACTAACAGCTCAGCTTCTGTGACACAGCATAATCTTGCAGTTTTCTAATAAATTGCTCTTAAGTTTTTCGAGACCTCAATATAATAAATGAATTGTAGGAGATTTATTCATAAATGACTTTCGTACTTGACTTGCTTGTGGGGTCCTTGAATCATAATATAATTTATAAACCTAAATTCTACGCAATAGAGAATATCCCAAGGTGCCTTTCCTTCTGAGGCCCCGTTTGGTACAGGGAACTTTTGAGGAGGAAAAGGAAAGGAAAGGAAAGGAAGGGAAATGAAAGGAATGGAAGATTAGGAGGGAGAAAACTGTTTGGTAAAGTAAGGAATGAAACTTAAGTTGAAGGAAGGGTGATGGAGCGATTTTGCCAATCAACTATTAGGCCAGGAGCAATTTTGCCAAATAACTTTTAATGAGACCAAAAATGCCAAAAAACAATTGAATTTGTAAAAAAACTACAATTCCGTCTGACGCACACAAACTTCCGTCTAATTGAGGTCCATGTGGGATTTTGAAGAACGCCACGTGGGATTTTGAATTCCAGCTCAGCCCCTTATCTATTTCGGTTAATGCCCAGGTGGCTTTTTTGTTTTTTTTTTTAGAATCCCTAAATAACCCATCCCATTTGACTTGCGACCCAAAAAAAACAGAGGTGTATCCTTCGACTCCTTCGACAACCGAGAGCGAGCGAAAGAGAAGAGCCAGCGAACCCAGCCAAACCCGACGGAGAAGGCTGAATCGAAGTTATGGAAGCAGTAATTGTGACTGATTCTCCTACATGGGTTTCAAGCAAGTGTGATTGAGGAACGCCCGACGAGAATCGCGAGTGTATTTCGTGATCGACAGTGGCGCTAGGGTTTGCGATAGCTGAAATTTTCCAAAGGTAACAGTCGATTTGAGCCAAAAATTGGGTTTCTTTGTGGTTTATGTAAGTCTTCCCGTTGTACATGTTAAATAAATGCCATCATCTTGATGACGTTTGCAGATCGCCTTCTTCGCTGGGTTGTCGAAGAAGCACAACTCTCCATCTACATCTTGCCGTAGATGATGAAGAAGATGTCGCCATTCAACTCTCCGACTGGGTTCTAGATGACTTTTGCAGATCGCCTTCTCCGCTAGGTTCTCGATGACGTTTGTAGACCGCCTTCTCCGCTGGGTTTCACTCAGTTGGTGTGGTTCTTTGTTCTTGCCTTCTCTAACGCATGCTCTCGGGATGAACTGAATGTTCTTTGTTTAGATCAAGTTCTCTGTCTCGATGTGGTTCTTTTTTTGGTGTAAACGATGAATGTTCTTAGTTCTCGTTTTGTCAGCAAGGTCTGATAACAAATAGAGATTCATAATAAAAAAAAAAAAACCAAAAAAGCCACCTGGGCATTGACCAAAACAAATAAGGGGCTGAGCTGGAATTCAAAATTCCATGTGGCATTCTTCAAAATCCCACGTGGACCTCAATCAGACGGAAGTTTGTGTGCGTCAGACAGAATTGTAGTTTTCTTACAAATTCAATTGTTTTTTGGCATTTTTGGTCTCATTAAAAGTTATTTGGCAAAATCGCTCCTGGCCTAAAAGTTGATTGGCAAAATCGCTCCTTCACCTTTGAAGGAAAATGAACTGTTTGGTATGAAGAATTGGGTGTTGATTAAGTGGGAAGATGGGGTGAAATTCCAATAATGCCCTTAAAATTAAATAAAAAAAGAAAAAAAAGACAAAGGAAAGTGGATAGAAGTTTACGTTTGAACCGTACGCACCCGTTCGAACATGGAAAGTGGACAAAAGGAGTTAATCAGGCAATCAAAACAACAGTGGAAAACCATAAACAGTGAACAGCATCATAAAGTGAAAAATTGAGACAAGAATATAGACCACAAGACCATTAGCACCATCACTCTCCACCCATGTCTCTCTGCAACGTTTGCCTTTCCCTCTCTTAGCTAGAACACAGACCACAAACAGAAACAACAGAGCAGCAGAAAAATTGGAATAGAGAGTGCGACGGAGTCGGCCAAGGGGGGAGTGCGACAGAGTCGGCGGGGGGAAGAGAGAGTGCGACAGAGTCGGCCAAGGAGGGAGTGCGACAGAGTCGGCGAGGGGAAGAGAGAGTGCGACGGCGTCGATGCTGAAGGGCTATTTGAAAATTCCCAACTTGGGAAGATCAAATCCCGCCAGTTTTTGAAGGAAACCACTTTCCCACGTTTGAAGGAAGATCGGAGGTCGCTGGAAGATGGCTTCCCGGAAGTTTGTGCTACAAAACGGCGTTCTGTGATGGAAGATTGCAATCTTCCCTTTCCTTCGGCCTGCCTTCCGCGTAACAAACGGGTCCTTATTCTTCTCTATCTATGTCTTCCTTTTTTTTTTGGATTGAAGGTGTTATTTTCTTGAAAGACTAAAAAATAAGGGAAAAAGATAAATAAATACCATATGAATTTATGAAATCTCCAAGTCTCTCGAATTTATAAAAAGATTGAGATGTATCAAAAACCTATGAAGGATATGCAAATTCGGGTGAAATTACTTTTTTACCCTTATTTTTTAATAAATCAAAAAAATAAAAATACCCTCATCGGAGGGCCGCCTGGCGACCACCGATGAGGGGTGGAGTTTTTTTTTTTGGGGGGGGGGGGGATGGGTTTTTCTTTTTAAAAAAATGATCTTCATTGAAAGTGTGGGGGGTGGGGTTCGAACCCCCAACCCCCCCCCCCCCCCCAACACAACCAGGGTTCTTTTAATATATATACATATACACACACTAACAAGTATATATATTCTTTTTAACATTTTTTCAATAGTATTCACAAATCTTAAAACGAGAGTTATAAATCTTGAAACAGGAATTACCATTCCACAAACAGAATTTACAACGTTTTCTACAGGGATCCCTTTTTTAACTCTTTGATGCATGTGAGTGGGAAAAAAAAGGCATTATTACAAATCCTGAAACGAGAATTATCATTCCACAAACGGCGTTTACAACATTTTCTACAGGATCCCTTTTTTTACTCTTTGATGCGTGTGAGTGAAAAAAAAAAAGCACTATTACAAATTCTGAAACGAAAATTACAAATTCTGAAATGAAAATTACCATTCCACAAACGGAATTTACAATGTTTTTTTACAGGGATCCTTTTTTTTACTCTTTGATGCATGTGAGTGAAAACCAAAAAATTGCACTATTACAAATCTTGAAACGAGAATTACCATTTCACAAACGGAATTTACAACGTTTTCTACAGGGATCCTTTTTTTTACTCTTTGATGCATTGAGTGAAAACAAAAAAAAATGCACTATTATAAATCCTGAAATGAGAATTACAAATCCTGAAACGAGAATTATCATTCCACAAACGGCATTTACAACATTTTTTTCAAATTTACATTTTTTCCTCTTTAATGCCTGTGAGTGAAAAAAAAAAATGCACTACCACAAATCTTGAAAAGCCAATTACAAATCCTAAAACGCCATTTACAACCTTTTTAATTACAAAAAAGGATCCTTGTAAAAAAAGTTGTAAATGCCGTTTGCGGAATGGTAATTCTCGTTTTAGGATTTGTAATAGTGCATTTTTTTTGGCTTTCACTCACATGCATCAAAAAGTAAAAAAAAAGGGATCTCTGTAGAAAACGTTGTAAATTCCGTTTGTGGAATGATAATTCTCATTTCAAGATTTAATTCGTAAATACCATTGGAAAAATGTTTAAAAAAATATATTTATTTGTTAATGCGTGTGTATATATATATATATATATATATATATATTAAAAGAACCAAGTGAGCCACTTGGTCCCTGGTTGTGTGGGGGGTTGAGGGTTCGAACCCCACCCTCCACACTTTCAATGAAAATAACTTTTTTAAAAAGAAAAACCCCACCCCCTAAAAAAAAAAAAAAAAAACCTCCACCCCTCACCGATGGTTGCCAGCCGGTGCCCAGCCTGTGGCGGCCCTCCAGTGATGGTATTTTTATTTTTATTTTATTTAAAAATAAGGGCAAAAGGGTAATTTCACCCGAATTTGCATATCCCTCATAGGTCCTTGGTACTTCTCAGTCTTTTTACAAATTCAAAAGACTTTTGGGGATTTTACAAATTCATATGGTATTTATTTGTCTATTTCCCAAAAAACAAAGAATATACTCCTCTACTCTAGTCCAAATTACATAATTCTCATATAACTAGTAAAGAGAATTAATTAACTCAATAAATATAGAACACATTGGTGCTCCTCCGGTCTTAAATATAAGACATATTTTATAATACAAATTACATTAGAAAATATGTCCTATATTTAGGACTAGAAGTAGTAATTTTTTTTAAAAAAAAAAAATTTGACCTCATTTATAAGTGGGTATTTTGCACTTCTTTCTTATATCTACCTAAAATTTATGATGATTAATAACGGTAAAATTGTAACACTCTCATTTTATTACTCTAGAAGTGGATATATAATAAGGGTTAAAATTTTTTTTTCTCAAACTAGATTTACATATAGGATCAGAACAGTACCAAGGTGTGTGCTTGTAATTGAAATTTTGGGAAAATTTTAGATAAATACCATTTGAATTAGGAAAACCCTAAAAAGTAATACATGTAAATGACAAATAGGTCTCAAGGAAGGAATCTATGGATTTTGAAATATTGTGTTTTTACCAAAATGCCCCTCAATGTTTTTTTATTTAAAAAAAAAACCCCCTCATTGCAATAGAAGCTCTATCATCTGGCACCACACTGTCGCAAACCTCCACAACAATTTGAGTCATGAGATTAACTATTTGAGTGTAGAGATTGATTACTTGAGCTCTCTTAGCCCTATCAGGCATCGTTGACAAGCCAGATAAAGACAATTACAACTTCAATATAGCAAATGACAATTTAAGTAAAGTCATTTGCAACGTAGGGAGCGTAAGTTATCAATCGTTATACTCAAGTCGTCTTTACATTTATTTAACTTGTCAACTACACCTGATAGAGCTAAGGGAACTCAAGTAGTTAATCTCTATATTTAAGTAGTTAATCTCATTACCCAAGTTGTCACAGAGGTATGCCGACAGGGTGGTGCCGAACAGCCGCGAGTCCAACGACATCAAGGATTCTTTCCTAAAAAAATACTTTAAGAGGCATTTTGATAAAAACACAACATTTCCAAAACCCATATTTCTACTTTAAGACATTTTTTTTATTTCCATATGCTAACAAATTTTTTAGAGCTTTCATAATTCACACAATATTCATGTGTCTTTTTCCCTTAAATTTTTTATGTTTAAAGTTGTATTGAAAAGTGTTTGAATATTTATTGGGGTCCTGTCCCCTCGTATGGTCGCAACCCTAACTCTCCTTCATCCCCTGCCATACCTTTTCTCAAGTCACAAGATTGGACTCTCTCTCTCTCTCTCCCCCTCTCTCTGCCAACACTTACATCAAGTTGTTTCGTCGCAGTCTTTGTATCGTTCTCTTCACTGATCTCTTCTTGCATGAAACTCTTCGCTCTCAGAATTTCACTATGGTCAAGTACATGAAGAAATCGAAAATCGCAGGTGATGTTGCAGTTATGAAGGTCCCGACTCAATCCTCACAGGGCGTTCGTACCAGAGCCAAAACCCTTGCTTTACAGAGCCATTGCAAGTCATCTTCGTCTTCTTCCTCACCTGTCGATGCCGATGCTTCTTCCTTTTCCTACCTCCAACTCCGAAGCCGACGCCTCCCGAAGGTCTTCGTTGGCGGCAAGAAGCCGCCGCCGCCACTTCCAAAGTCTCCCGGCAATTGTTGCATAGGAAGTGCTAACTCTAATTGTCGTGACATGATTGCAAATTCGAAGGTGAGAGAAATTAGTTCGGTGAAACCAGGGTCGTTAATTTGTGAGAAGGGGCATTTTCTTGAGGAAATTGCCAAGGGATGCGATGATGAGGAAAATTTCGATACTTGTACTGAGAGTTCGTTCGGAGAAAATGTCTCAGAGGTTGAAGAAAAAGAGAGGTACTATATGCTTCTTAAATTCACCTTTGAAATTTTGTTATCGCTGATTTCTCAGTTGGTTTTTGCTCCTTTCTCGTTTCAATGCTGGGTTTGATTGATCTTTGAGGTTTACTCCTTCCTGACTTTCCAGGCGAAGTGTTTCTTGATTTACTTGTCCATTTCTTCGGTATATTATGCAATTTTTTTCTTTTCTTTTCCATGTGTAGGTTTTTTTTTTTTTTTTTGCCATTAATTAGCTTTTTCTTTTTCCTTGAAATTCTAAGGTGCTTACAACCATAAAGAAAGGGGAAGAGGACTTATTCAAGATTAATGTTTAGTTTTACTTGCATGAAGGGTAGCATGACCTTTTCTGGATCTCTGATGTATGGTCTCAGTCTGTGAAATTTGTCTTATGTTATTTCGCTTTCATTTGATTAATGCTTACTAAAATCGTTGTGAACCTGAGCACGAGGGAATAGGGAAAAGGACATGTGAGAGTTTCTGTAACAATAGTACCCAGTTCTCAGAAGGGTTATTTATTGCTGCTAGATGCTAGTTGCATCTTCTTCCTGATCTTATTGAAAGTTTTATCTTTCCCAGAGGAATGGAACCAGTGAAATCAACCCCTTAATGAGTTACAATTATCTTTAACTATACTTTGAAGGATTAAATTAGGATTAAACTTGCTGTTTGAATGACCAAAAGGTTGAAAATAATAGTGTAGTCAAAGAAATCTAGGTAATTGTTTCTGACTTTCTGTTGTGATTCCTTATCATGTTTTTCACCCTTGACTGTCCTTGTTGTTTGTAATGAATGACAAAGATTTTGGCCTTCTCCATTGCTCTGAATCTTTTCCAAAATGTTTGAGCCCACTGTGTCAGACCCTGTCCCATTAAATGCCTTGCTATACTTTTTATAGAATAGCTACTTGTCTTTAGTTTCAACTTTGAACAGATTTTGTAGGGGAAAGATGTTCACTTTTCAAATTTTCATTAACATCAAGTGACTTGTTATGCTGTCAGCTAGCATCACACGGATTTCTGGTGCAGAAACTTTTGGATTCTCTTCGCTTTTTTCATATAAAACATAGTTGACATCTTTAAAAAGATAAAAAAAACTAAAAAAACTATTTATCTTTTTTATGCTAAATTAATTTGTCTAACTTATAAATTTATATATAATTAAATAATACACATATACTATATTTAACTTCCTTAATCTCTCTAAAAAAAAGCTATGTCTTGTATTTAAGACTGAGGAGTGGTTTTATTTATATGCTAGTCATATTTGACCAATTTAAATCCCTATATTTAGATAAGGAAAGAAATACTCCTTCTACACAGCAATGAGACAGAGATGGATTGAGAAAGAAAGGCCAAGTAACTTGCAACATTAAAAGTTGTAGGAAACACTTTAATATTTTCTCTTACTATTTTGATTACTGGACTCTTTTTTCTTATGGATATTGATTTTAGGTTGGCTTTTTTTTTTTCTTTTTTTTTTTTTTTGTGGTTAAACAGGAGTACTGGGGATAGCCCTCCTTGTAGTTTCACAAGGGACTCTAATTCTACAAGGCAAATTATATATGAACACGTGCAAAGGAATATTCCTACGGCTTTCGAGATTGAAGAGTTCTTTGCTTTTGCAGAAAAGCAGCAACACAGAATCTTTATGGAGAAGTATTCTGTCCTTATCACTATTTCTTTTCTTTTTAATATCTAGAGAAGTAGTAAATTTTATCTTTTCAAACTACAACTTCAATCCTTAAGTTACATTATTTAAAAGGAAAAAAACATGTTTGTCTTATGGTATAAATTTAATGTGTTAATTATAATTAGAAGTAATTTTTCTTTATGGTTGATGTTTCTTCCTTCCAAGTGTTGTCTTTTGTAAATATGGAAGTAATATGGGGTTTGTTTTGCAGGTATAACTTTGACATTGTGAATGATGTACCTCTCCCAGGTCGCTATGAGTGGGTCCAAGTACTTCACTAGGCCAAGCCTATTGGGGCTTGTGAGTAGAAGGAAAGTTGTTCTAAGAAGTGGGATTTTGTAAATTTTATATTAAATAATCTTTAAAAACTATAATTATTATTGAAAACTAAAATTATTAAATTTTTGGGGAAGTTACTCATAAAGTCAATCAGAATTGTACAATATATATAAGATTTAAGGGTAACTTTCTTAAAATTTGATAATATTTTGGTTTTATTTTCTGAGAAAATAATTATAGTTTTCAAAATCTTTTGACATAAAATTTACAAAACCTGCGTGGTGTTTGATGTAATTTTCCCATCTATATATTTGAAGATGTAACTTAGCAACATGTAGGGTTTATGTATAATTACAAAGCGCAAGGAATTTGAAAATGCTCACCAACAAGATTATTGAAGGAAACCAGGCTAGGCTTCTGGAAGAGGTTGATGGAAGTTTGGACTTAATTTGTAGGGATTTGTTCTGTAGATGCTAGGCTTCTGTAGTTAATGTAATTTATTAACTTGTTTGTTCATAATTAGGAGCAGGAATGAACCTTTTGTGTAGTAGAAAATTCAATGGCAAGACTTGTAATCTTTATGTGACTTCAGCCTGGAAATCTAGCATTGGGTTTTCACTTTTCTTGTCTAAACTGCTCAAAAATCCAATGACTGTCTTTTAGTTAATGAATGGTAATTGTTATTCAGTTTCTTAACTTTTCATTCTTATTTCTAAGTTTTCATTTCAAGAAAGTGAAAGTGGACTTATAAATAAGGCTAGAGTGATACTTGATATCAAATACTTCCGTTATGAAAGATAAATATGACATTAAGATCACAAATTATGATTTGTAGTATATTCATACAAACTCAAACTTGTAGATGTATTTTAGTGTTTATAGCTCCTTCCACCAGGTTATTGAGCAAAATTTCTAAATTAATAATTTATCCTGATATTTGGTTTTTAATAAAGTTTAATAATGTTATTTGATCCATGGTGGACTTAAGGCTTTGTTGTTGTTGGTAAAGCTCCTTTCCCAACACTACAACATCTATCTAGTAGTTATTATTAATATTAAGGCTAAGGTGTTAAAATAATCTTCAACTTTTGAGCATGATAACCATAAACTATTTTTTTTGCAGAAATAATTGGGGCAAAGCCGTTAATCAAAATTGGGGTAAAACCATTAAAAAAAATTAACTTTCCTCTATTATAATGAAAAAAATTAATTATTTAACCCTTAAAGTTTTGACTCATTTATAACTCAATCCTTGAATTTTTAACTCACCTCCACTCACAGCTTAGTCTATGATGTTTCTAAGTTATCCTCTAAAGCAAAAATATGTTAAAATGTTGTTAAAAATTTCTTAGGTGGATTTTACATACATTAAAAAAATAATAAAAGAAGTATCATCGTCCCTACCAACTCATATCCCCCTCCTCCTTTGTTTTACAAAAACTTCGTTGAGTGATAAATCCCTATTTTGTTATATATTTTCAAACTTTATTTGGGAATTTTGCCAGAAGTGAGCTTAAAATGTCTTTCTTTAAAAAACACTACGGATTTATTCAAATTAAGAATTGTTGGCAATAGCAAAACATCATCCAATTTTGAAAATTTATCTCCCATGTCTTTCTGGTCAAATAAACAATATTCACGACAAAGGTATCTTTGAGTCAACACTATAATTTATAGTCCCATTGCTGTTCTCCTATGTCAAGGAATGGGACTGAACCTTGCTAAAAATTTCACCGGTCAAAAAAACAAATGGACCCCAATATTAAATGCTGGGCTCTTATGGAGTTTTCCTTATATAAACTCATTCAATGTTCCCTCACCAATTCGTAAAAGGGAGAAACAAACCATGGATTATATGGCACACATATTAAGGGTTTGGCATGTGGAGCGTGAGGTGGTGATTATGGTCCTAAAACTTAAGGGTTTTCTACCGTTTACAATTTTGGGGGCTCAACTTTGGGTGACAAATCTCTTTTTTGTTATATATTTTCAAACTTTATTTGAGGATTTTACCCAATGAGGTTTCTGGAAAATAAAGTTGGTGGGGGCAGGGATGCTGTTTTTTATTTTTTAATTTATGTAAAATCCACTTAAACAATTTTTAACAGTATTTTAACCTTTTTTTTTCCACATAAAATGACTCATAAACATTAAGGACTAAGGGAGAGTCAATAGTTAGAGACTAAGTTATAAGTGAGTCAAAACTTTAAGAACCAAAAAATTAATTTTCCCCTTCTAATATATGAAAGTTAGATGAGTTCAACTCCAAAAAAATAGTTTATGGTTACTTTTACACTTTTGATAAAAATTGAAAGTTATTTTAGCACTTTTGATTTTTTAAAAAAAAAAAAAAATTGTAGGCATAAACCAAGTTACTTTAAACTCAAATCCAACCTCTTTCGTAAATGCTAATCCAAATCCAGTCTCTTCAACCTGGAAATCTAGTACGGGCTTTCGAATCTTGTCTAACTTCCTCTCAATGATTATCTTTTAATTTCAGTCTCTGAATTTTAAATCATATCATATTTGTCTCCTGATATTTTTGTTGTTGTTAATTAAAATTTACAGAATATAAAAAGAGAATAAATATGAAAAATAATACTCCTGTCATTTCAATATGAAATTTCTGCATCTTCTGTTACGAATGGAGAGACTTTCTTTTTCTAAACTACTGTGTGATAGACCGGGCTTTTTTATTAATTTGTGATGCACATGTTGAATGTACTAGAAACTTTAATATGGATAGGCTCATGCTGGTGAACAGCAGCCGTGGCTAGTCTATTTTGCTCTTTTGGTACTACAGAATTTAACTATAAAATGGATCTTATATTAAAGATTGAAAAGAGTATTTGTTTTTATTTCAAATTTGCGCTTTCCCTTTCATTCTGAAAAACCAAAGAACGGCTGTTTGATTAAGAGGATTCAACATATCATACATTTTGTGGGGAAAAAAAAAATCATGAAGAAATGATACAAATTATTATGAGCGCACACCTGCCTAACAGAATTCTCTTGAACTAGAGACATTACATGGAGAAATGCTACAAATTCTTGCGACACAAGGCTGCATCAGAATGTATCTGCAAGATAAGCAAAGCTGCTCCTAGCTCTTTGAGGGTGTAGTCTAAGAAGTTCTCCTAGCTTTCTTCACCCAAGCTTCGGCTTGTCTTTGTATCTTCAAAAAAATAATAATAATTGCGCCAAAAAATCATCACAGAAGGTTAAATGGCAACTTGAGAGATATTGTAAATGCAGAACTTCTAGTGTAGTCCATAGCTCCTTCAAAAGAATCGGTTGATGGAAATAATGAGGCATCCACAATGTCATGGAAATATAACATAGTTGGCAGTTAACTAAACTATGTAAAAGTGACGTTGCAGGCTACTTGGCAGGCTTTTCAGAAGAAGATGGAGCCTTCTCAGCCATGGTAGAATTAGCAGAAAATTGTTCAGCTTCAACAAGCTGCTTAAGCCTTGACTGAAGACCTCGAACTCTGTCCTCAGTTTTGCGAAGCTTTCTCCATCGATAGGCAGCCCAGAGACCAAAGCCACCATATACAACAATATAGGAACCCCATACATAAGGATAAGTTTCTGCGTGCTCTTTGATTTTGTGATACTGATTTTCTAAAGTTTCCATCAAACTGGTAGCAGAAGGGCCTGCGGCTACATGGTCCTCATCAGTTTTCTGGACAGGCGTGGAATTTGTTGCTTGCTGATTTTCATCTTTTGGTTTTGTTGCCATACCCCTCTTTCAATGATGTTCTGTCATTGATTATATATGATAACTGCATAAGCAATCAACAATTCAAGCATCCTACTACTCCCTCCGGTCCTAATTATAAGGCATAGTTGACTTTGTTTGGAGAGATTAAGGAAGCTAAATAAGTTACTTAATCATTTTATATATTGTGTATCTTTAGATTATATATTAGTTTATTAATCAAACTAATTACTTTGTAGAAAAAAATAGAAAGAAAAATACTCTAAGGTAATTTAATTAGCTTCCTTAACTTCTCCAAAAAAGTCAACTATGTCTTATAATTAGGACCGGAGGGAGTATTTAAGAAGAAATGAAACAGCCACTCAAACAGCCAGATACAGAGGCATCATTAAAAGTACAGACATGCAAATGAACAAATTAAATTAAAGCTATAAATCTCATTGTATGCACAAAAAGAATCTATAAAACATCTGTGTACATGAGAATTGCCACCACAACAAAATATATGAATATGTACGTTTGTGTATATGTGAGGGGAAAAACGATATCTTGATGCATTATGATATTGGAAGAACATAAAACACAAATGCCATAGGTTGTAAACCACATATGCAAGTAAGGTTGTCCAAACAAATATGTCGATTGAAAGGATTTAACATTCTATACAATGAAGGTTAAATCCACCACTTTTACATACTAATTGAAATTCCCTTCATTAAATATATTTATGCATACAACTATTGATAGATAAGTATCATAAGTTAAGCTTAAGCACCAGATTAGATTCAACATCTATGACTCAAACGTACGATATTCCAATATCGCAAGCATACCGTATAATTACCCCCTTCTTTAATTTCATCATCATGAAAAATTACGGGTCAATACGATAAAAAAAAACTCCCAAGTCATCATGAGTGAGTCACACTCAATGTTTGATTTTGAACACTCCATCTCACTTCCACTCTATCATATTGTTGACTGAATCCTTTGTGCTTTTTGTGCTTCTTTTCTAGTTGTCTTTCACTCTTTATTTGGTAGTAGAACAGGATCTTCCTTTTCCCCAATCAATTTATCATCATGTGATATATCATTGACATTTGCTTCCAATTTCAATTTGCTTTAGCAAATCAAACACAAATTTCCAGCATGCGGAAGACCCCCAAAAAAAAAAAATTAGGCCGAAATTGTATACAAGCATAAAGGCATGCATCACAAGTGTGCCTCGGAGCAACAGTAAGATTTCCGACTTGTGACCTGCAGTTTACAGATAGAAAGACAGAGAGAGAGAGAAATTAAAGAGCAGTTTCATCAAGATATTTTACGAACCCAGAGAAAGATCAAGAGCAACAGCGAGCGCCGAGCAGAGAGAGAGGCGCGGACGCGAGTGTCGACTATTGAGCGAATGGAACTGAGGGGTAAAACTAATTCAAGAAAAATCCCATTCATACATATCAAAGATCAAACCTTTGCATCTATCCATACAATGCATCAAGATATGGTGAAAAAAAGAAGAGGAAAGAAGAGAGATGACGAAGAACTCACCGAGGTGTGTCTGAAATGAGAGCAGGCGGAGCTGGCTGCGATGTACAGACGGACCAGAAGCGAGGAAGACAAGTTCAATCTGAGAAAGTGAACAATGAAGACAAGGCATCTGTTCGGGTTTAGGGTTTAACTCATTTTTTACTAAATAAAATTAAATTAAAACCATTATTTTTTAAAAAATATTATAAAAAATTGACAAGATTTGATAAGTAATTCATAATTTTTTTTAAAATAATTAATTTAAAATTTTAAAATTTCAAAGTTCTTTTTATATCGTTTTTCCTTATTTCTTTGCTTTTTGTGGTACAAAGACAATTATTTCTTCTACAAATCTGGGTATGTTTCTTAAATTATTTTAATTTATTAAATTTAAGTTAATTTTTTTAAAATAATATTATCTTGAAATAATGGTAAATTTGAGGTAAAAATAATAATTTAAAGATCACATACAAAAGAGTTAATATTATTGTTTGTCCCTATAATTTGATCGAATTTTTATTTTAATCTATGTACTTCCAAATAGTTTGTTTTGATCCATATAATTTTATAAAGCATTGATTTGAGTTGAATAAAAAGCCAAATAACATTACTATTAATAAAATAGTTCTCCTTCATAAGATTAAATTTTCACTTTATCTTTTAAAGTTAATGAGAATTATTCTGAGTTTGAAAAAAGTTATACTATTAATAAAATGAGCTTAAAATTATATTACTTGCTGGAGCTTTATAATATTGTATATATTGTTAATATTATTGGTGTCCTTACGGTGGGATTGAATTTTAATTTTGGTTCTTATAATTTTAAATCATTAATTTTGGTCTCTATAACTTTATAAAGATTTGATTTAAGTTTAATGAGGCAGTTGATAAAACTAGAGAGATTTAAGATGAGAACAGGGAAAAGAGAGATAATTTAGAATCTGAATCTGAACTCTAGCTAATACAATAACTTACCGATAATATATATTCCTCATAACTCCATAAAACAGAATATATGCATATAAAAAGTGTTGCTTTCTTAACTGCCTAAAATAACTACCCATAAACAGATAACACTACTCTGACTTATCCTTTTATCTTTATCTTCTTTCTCATAAAATAAATCGTAAGAGGAAGAGGGCTGTTATCATTTCTGATATTCCTATTACGAATCCTTATACTTTTAACAAATTTTAGTTCTTATATTTAAACTGAGCCAAATCTTATGACATAGATATGACACTCCGAGTGGAGAGGATAAAAATTTGCGGGACCTTTTAGATGTGCAGTATTTAGATATAGTGGCAAGTCACGTTAGTTCTCATGTATAAAGCACAATTTATGCGTTAAATGTTCATATTTGACATTAATAGTATATACTTCTTCTGGTATTAATTATAAAATAAACTTTATAGTATAAATTACACTATAAATTTTGTTTTATATTTAAGACGAAAGGTAGTACCTAAAGGATTGTTTTATCAAAGGGGTTAATCATATGTATCGCATGACATGTATTACATGATGGCTTAATAATGCATTATAAAAAATTTAAAGTGTAGTACTGATGATGATTAGGTTAGATGAATGGGAAAATGTTGGCTCAAATCTTGTAGTTTGAAAAACTTTGGGTAACGATTTTGAGCCACCAATTTCCCATTCATTTAACCAACTCATCAGTAATAGACTTCAAATTTTTTTTATAGTGCATAATTAAGCCATCATGTAATATATGTCATATGATACAAATGATCAACCCCACTTAATAAAACAATATTTAATGTATATGTTATTTGTGCTTTACACATGAAAACGGACATGTTCTGGCACTATAGCTAAATGCTTCACCTCAGAAAGTTTTATCCTATCCACTTTTTGAATGTCATATCCATGTCATAAGATTTGATAGTTTTAGGTTGCTTGTCGAGGCAACCCACTCCTTTTTTATCTAGTCTTGGAACCTGCTATAAAATATAGGCAGAGTTCTTCTACACTCTTCTAGAAATTTAAAATTAAGAAATTCCAAAGTAGAAGTACTTTTTTTGGGAGCAAGAATGAGAGAAGGGACAAGCGCAAGGAACAATTTAGAGTCACGAATCTCTGACAGATACAACAAAGAGTGACTACACTTGGTCTGCTATTTTCAAACATTTCTTTACATCTAGTTTGCAAAATCATGTAATGTGTAAAACACTGTTAAACCACCAACAGGTATTGGCCCTAATGGAAAGGATGATGGTCGCTTGAGCAGGAGGTAATGAGACTTTGTGAATGCAGAAAATACGTTCTGATTGAGGCCTAACAATAGTCAAATCTGACCTGTAAGATAGCCATATAAAAAACACAATTAAACCACAGATCACAAACAAAATACTTATGATTCGTTTAGTACACAGAATAGAAAGGATAAAAGTGGATGGATCATAATTATAAGAATATTTTCGTTGTCAAGAGAAATAGAAAAGGGAACCCACTTCTTCCCTCTTCTACCAGGCATTCGAATAACTTCATAGATGATAATTGGATAATATGAACGGAAGGTACGCTCTATAAAAGCATAGATATTGATAACAATATAGAACAAAACATGACATGAACATGGGGACTTGTCAAAATATTTAGTGTCCATGTGTGATTTGAAGTGCTGCATTGTATCTAATACTTATCCGACAACTACAATTTTGTTTTTGAAGTACCAATGTTTCATTTGAAATTGATTTAATAACAAAATTTGATACTCACCTGCTCTATTCATGCTAACAAGCGAAAATCAAGGTTTCCTTCTATGACTGTGGAGACTCTATCGGTTCTCCATGCTTGGTTTCTGACATTTCAACTTCAATTTCATTACTATTCGAAGATTTCTCTTCCTCCATTGCCATCCTTTTTAGTTTCTCCCGCTGTATTGCACGTAGCTCGTATCTGATTGACAGTAAAAGAGATCTTAAATCATTGACGTGGATGTCTCAGGTTTTTTACTTAATTGGTCACGTAGAGGGCTCCAGTTATATAAACTAAATGCTATCATATAAATATCCACCAGGAAGCAAGAATTTGCAGGACTTACTCAATTACATGGTCCCTCACAAGCTTAAAGTATATGCTCCAGAATTGTTTTTCCTTCAAACGGCCAGGGCAGAGCTTATATCTAATTTGAGAGAGTTCCTGAAAGAGGATTAAGGAAATTTATATGCAATTTGAAGGCGTTTGTTGAGAGATTTTCCAGTAACTTTAGGACCTGGTATATTTTTTATTTGTTGTCTTTTTTTAAACAACAATCAATGATGTGATGATTAGTAAGAAAAAGAATATCTTCGTGCTAGCATTTTCATAAGAAGTCTCAAAGCAAACAGCCAAAGAACTTAACCTCAGTCTATCCTATATATTGAACCAACTGGTAGACTGTTTTCTTTTTTCAATGATTGGTATCATTAGGAGTGATTTTCTGTGTTTCCTATCAATCTGTTAATCAATGTACAAATGCATGTAAGGAGTAAAACATGATTGAACCATCCTATCAATATATAATTATCAACTGAACTTCAGTCTCAACATGAAAATTAGAAATATTAATTTTTATCCTCTATCGGTCCACAGTCCTATCAACAATGAGTTGAAGGAAAAGTTGACATATTTTGTCTGCTACCTTTTCCCCTGAACAACAATGAAGAAGCATAAACAAGAATAGAAAACTAGAAACCAGATTATTACAGAGGCACAAGATCGCCATATCTGCTGCTCAGCTTCCTATTGAAGGCATTTTATTAGGGTTCAAAATGAAGCCAGCAGATAAGTCTAAAAGTCTATGGCATGAGTTGTGTTTTGCACCAGAATGTGAAAATCTGATGTATAATGTTCTTCAACTACAAGCTCTTTACAAAACCCCCTAAATTTCCTTCATAAACATCATTGTAATTATATTCACATGTATCTATTGAAAACAAGTAGCAGACCGACCAGACAAATATACATCTATAACTTGTGCTCTTTCTTACATGATTATCTTGGGCAATGGGCACAAAGCATAGACCATTTTCTTCTTTCCACCAGAAGAGAGGAAATTCTATCACATCAAAGAGTGCTTTCATAGATATCAAGCAAGCTTATACAAATGGCAACAGCAAGAAGTACAGAGAAAGTCTAAATGACAGGCCTGTGCCCTGTAACCATGTTAGTTGACTAGCACAGCACTGACACTTCCGTGGATCAAATTTGCTTGGTAAGGGGCTGTAAAAATCATACTGTAATACATGGGATTCAGAAGTAAAATCCAATTTTCCATTCCATTATTTTATATATGAACACCAGTATTCACTATTTAATTGTTCAGTATCATAAGCAAGAATATTGCAAAGAAACCTCGACACCACAAGGAACAAGAGAAAACAAACCTTGACTCTTGAGAGTATGAGGGTGGCATGTCTCTCCTGCCACTGAGAGAGATCCTTCCTAGTCCTGGTTGAATTCATTGGAGTGTCTTCAACACCAGTGGCTTCATCTTCATCTGGACAACATAAAATCAGTAGATGAAAAAGATAAATATCATCACAGGATTCTCTATAAGAAATGCTATCCTAAATCAATTCATTTGTTTAACAAACAATATATATATACACCATCTGAATATTGATACGAGTACTTCTAAACCTCCAATGTTACCCTCCCTTTCTATACAGCCAAGAAAATTTTATCATTCGTGATGACATATCGTAGATAGTGGAATTTATCAAAATTGACAACTTTGTACACTGAATCGACCATAATACATCATTACCCAACAGGAAATCTAAAGATGACCAATAAACCCCTCATAATTTCCCCCAAATTTTCTGAAATTGGGAAAATGAATACCAGCAAGAGAATACCGATAGAAAGAAAAAGCTTACCTTGGAGAGGGAAATTTTTAAATGTATCAATCGTGAAGGACTTGACGCAATTGATCAAATCCTCCGTAATCCCATACAATTGGTCTTCGTTTTCTCCTTCGGGGTTTGATTGTGACTGAGGATTTGGGGTTTTGGTCTTTTCAGAAGTCCATGTAAGATTGCGAGTGATCCAGTTCATGATTCGCCTCGCTTTCTGCGACAGTCACCACTCTAAACAGGAAAGCGCGGAGGATCCTGAGTACTGGAGGTGATGAACTCGATTCGATGCATGTTAGTATCGGATTATACGCATTTATACTAACATGTTTCAATCATCTATCTATAATTCTATATCGATATATATCATGCATGAGTGTGTGATTAGAAGCATTTTAGATACTCATTTCTTACATGGTAAAATCACTTTTATAAAGTTGATTCAAACATGAGATAAAGTTTGATTTTTTTTGCTCAGAAGATAAAGTTTATTAAAGGCATAGTGATATTAAAATACCATTTAAATTATAAAAACCTGATAAAAAAATGGCTACTAATTTAGAAAAAGAACAAATAAATAGGAATATAAAGTTTTAAAGTTTAGGTGTTAAAAACATGATTGTAGAAATTAACAACTTTTTGAATATAAATATTGACAACTTCATCTCCCTAAGTAATTATTATGTATATTAAAGTTGTTATTGTGTATATCAAAATTGTTAATTGTTATTTTTAAATTGTTATTGTTTATATTCTAACTTGTCAATACCTAAATTTTAAAATCTCGTATTCCTACTAAATCACGTATGTATTCTTTAGATACTTTAGTGGACATTTGGGGGTTTTTGTCATTTTTCCTTTATTAAAATCAGCCCAATCTAGCTGGCATATTAAAATAATGATTTTTTTCCCTCTTGTTGTAAAGAATCTTGTGTGAGACATTTTTTTTATATATAAATTAAAATTTTTAGGAAAAGAGTTGGGCTCATCTATAATCTAAGGATAAGGCTAAATCTCTCTTCTTCCTAAATAATATTAACGTTGGGCAAGGCAAACTGTCTATTATCTTCATGCGTTTACCTAGGCACCCAGGAATTAAGATGCTTCCCCTAACTCCTTGACTAACTTCAGAATCGAACCTCCTCCCTTTTAGTGAGAGTGTCCAATCTCTTTACAAGTTGAAGCCAACAACAACAATTTAAGCCTTAGTTTTTCATATCATGAAGGACTAGCTGCTTTCCTAAACCCAATTAACTCTAGTGGCTAAAATTATGAATTTGTTTCATTTATAATGTTTATTTCTGCTTATATATAACATCAGGGCCCCAGGGGGTTGCTATCTAAATGGTTTGTATTCAATTCAGTTCCCAATTCTTTTTTAATACAATATTTTTGTATTCCATTAAGTCAAATCGAGCCTAGTTTTTGTTGGGCCAAGTTTCATTTAGATTGGTCCATTATTCTAGCAAAAAAAAAAAAGGGTCCATTACATTGAAGAAACTTGATGTGGGCCAAGTTGCATTTCTCAGGACAGTCAATTATCAAAATAGTGTTTTTTATATAAAGAGTTTATATATACTTTTGAATGAATTATTTTGAAAACAAAAAATATAATTTGAGTATTGAGAATAGTGTGAAGGTTTAGTGACTGAATTATCAATTTATACAAAAATTAAATTATCTACTCCGTAATTTCAAAAAAATGTTAAAATTATATCGAATTTCATAAGGAATTAAGGCTAAATGAAAATTATGATAAGATCCGTGACTAATTTATGAATCAGCCTAGTGTTGGTAAGTTATCAACATGAAACAGGCTACTCATATAGAGGGTATTAGTATATTTATAGGGATAATATCTATTTTTCCTCCAAAAGTTTTCACCTATGAATGGTGGGTGTCTGGAAGTATTTTGATGATTAATTTTGTCCAAGAAGTATGAAAAATGTTTCACTATGGTTCTATTTATAAGTCATCTTTTAAGTAATAAATGAAATTGTGAGTTTGTGACAGTTTTTCCCATATTAATTGAACTAAAGAAAATAAAGAGAGAAGAAAGAATTGAAAGATACACATTCATAAATCAGGACAAAATTGAAAATTTACTCTATAATCATTAAGCTAATTATATCTCCTTGATATGGATACTTTAGTTAAAATGAACTTATAAATAAGATCAGAGTAATAGCAATTTTCCCCTGCGGTTAGAAATGTTAAATTTGACGGTTAGTTTGACTTCTATGGCACACTCAGCACAACCGTCGCATCATCCAAAGCCACGTACGTTATTATCCACGTCACTCCCTCCTTCTCTCTTCCTCACAACTCCATCTTCTTCCTAGGCTACTACCTCTGATAGTGGCTAGGGTCCTCTGCCACTCCCTACCTCTTCCATGCTACTGCGTTGTTTATGACGCAAAACAGTGACCTCATGTCTTTTTTTTTAAAATATGTCGGGCACTAAAAAAATATTTCAGGATATTAACCAAAACTAAAACATAATTTATGGTATTGATTGATACTAAAAATATATTTGAGGATACTACCTGATACTAAAAAAATATTTCATGATCTTTTAAAATTATTTTAGGATCTTGAAAAAATATTTTAGGGTATTGAATGTTACAAAAAGGATACTTCAAGATAGTGTCTAGTGCTGAAAAAAATACTTTATGATCTTGAAAAAAAAATTTAGGGTGCTGATTGGTTATTTTTTCAAGATCCTAAAATAATTTTTTTAGAATATAAAGTATTTTTTCAATACCAGTTACTATCCTGAAGTATTTTTTTAAAACTTTCAATACCTTGAAATAATTTTTTTATGATCCTCAAATAATTTTTTAAAATTATAAAATATTTTTTAGTACCGATCAGTATCCTAAAATATTTTTTTAGTACCCAACAGTACTCTAAAATATCTAAAGAAAAAAAAAATAAAATAAAGAGGCATGAGGTTGTTGCGTCAAAAACGACGCACTAGCATGGAAGTGGTGGGGAGTGGCAGAGGACCCTAGCCACTCCCACTGCCTCCGCCTTTCCTCCTCCACTCCTCTCTCTCTCTCTCCTCTTCAAACTCTTTCACTGAGACGCTTCTTGAGGTCCCAATCCCTGAAGCAACTTTCAGCAAAAACTTGTCAGAGTCCTGTTAACCCCTTTCCCCATCAACCTCGAGAGCCAGGTGAGAAAGAAATTGGTGAAGGTGAGATTTTTATGGCAGAAGAAATCCCAGGGTGGCTCTGAATCAAGAGGTGGTGGTGGAGGAGGTGGGGCATTGAAAATGCCGAGGACTGATAATCTAAATACGATTAGTCAAACAAGCCACAAATGGAGGAGTAAGAGATCAGCAACGCGATCATCATATCTTGAATCCATTGCCATTTTGATGAATCGATTTCGTTCACCACATAGACGCAAGGCTTCATTCTTCTGTATCTTCGAGCTTGCAATTACTCCCGTTTTCATCTCAATCACTTGAAGAACACTTTTCTATATCACACCCATTAACTAAAATAATCCGACATTATAGGTTGGGAGATGGAACTAGATGAGGCAAAGAAAATGATGGAGATAATTTTTATGGCGGCATCATTTATGTTGTTGTTGCATTGTGATTGGAAGTTTTTTCTATATATGACAATATGATTTGATGATGGCTGCGTTTATGGCGGCATCACATAATGGTTGTGTTTTGAATGAGAAGGTCGATGTGTTGTGACTTGAAGTTGGTTTTCATTGAACAAGAGGTTTAGAATCAGGTTATATGAACTTGATGTTTTTCCTCTGTGATTGGATTGATTTGAATCTCGAGATTTATTAATATTTGGTTTATTAGCGTTGAATCGTTGTTGGTTTGAGATGGGATGGCACTTGTTCTCAGAGATGAACAAGGTAGCTCTCATTATTGAGATGATAGCGCTCTGGGGTGGATCCAGAAAATTTATGAAGGGTGAGCATTAGTGGCAGGGGATTTGAGGGTAGTGCCCCGAAATTTTTTTTTTAAAAGAAAAGTTTTAAATGTATTTTAAAAAAGAATATAAACAAGAAAAGAAAAGAATATATATTAAAAAAAATTATGAAATCAAATGAATACTGATAATATAATAAAAGAGCTAGTTATTTTACAAACATATCATTTAAAAAAAAACAAGGCCAAGTGCTGTTAAAAATGTAGCTACATAAATTAAAATGAAAGGTGGGCACTCAATAAGTTCAAATACATATATTTTAATAACAAAAGTATATTACAATAAAAATAATTACAATGTCACCCTTCTAGGTTTTATTTTTTTGGAATTCCATCATAATTGTCATATTATCAATGCTATTAAATACATCTTTTTCAATATAAGGCACTAAATAATCATTCAACCATTCATCCCTCATTCAATTACGAAATGCAATCTTGATGTATTAAAGGTGGACAAGTATTCAAATATGTATTATTATTATTTTTTATAGAAAAAAAATCCCCAATTCAAGGGTGGGCACTTGCCCCCTAACCTAATACTTGAGTCCGCCTATGAGTCTATGACAACGCTACCGAAGCGGGTACTCCTGAAGAAGAAGAAGAAGCTAATAGTGAGGAAGAGAGAGAGAGAGAGGGAGGAAGTGATCTGGGTGATGATGTGGTTATGGATGATGAGGTAGCTATGTTGAGTAGTCAAATTAATGGTCAAATTTAATATTTCTAATTGAAAGAGTAAAATTGCTACATTTTTAAGACTTGCCGGGAAATTTGCTCTTTAAAAAACTTTTAGACAACCATCGTGCCTAAGCGAAAACTTCTGAGGCGATTATCCCTATAGTTATACTCTCTCTAGTCCTTATTATAAAGCACAAACTAACAATTTTCACAAACCAATAAAAACAATTAAAGCCAATAAAGTTAACTCATAATTTAAGTAACTTCCTATATTACTCATACTAATTGCACTAAACTCTAATATCATATTCATTATTATTCACACTCATTATCCTTATTTTTTAGAGGCATACATGAAAAAGAATAATTAATGCTCATTGCGAACAAGCAAGTGCCTTATAAAAAGGACCAAATAAACTTACTAGTTAATGCCATATAATAAGAACCAGAGGGAGTAGCATATAACCTTGGGACTTGGATTGAATAAAGCACTTTGTGTTGTGCAATGCTAATAGCAAGGTAGTTAAACTCGAACTGGTCAGAATATTGGGTTAAGGGTCAATTGATTATATCGGAGTCAAATCGGAGTTAACCTAGGGCCAAACCGGTGATAAAGTGAAGATTTCAGTATTATTAATATAAAATTGTAAAGAAAATAAAAAAAATAAATTCTTCTTTAAAAAAAAAAGTGAACTGAGTTGATGTCTAGACCAAATCAATTTTTCTACCAATTCACTGATTTTTGGGGCAAATCCGGTCTGAATTTAATAACACTAGCAAACACAGGAAACACACGTAGCTTAGAGAACTTGATACTGAGAGAAATAAGTTGGGATATTACTCTGGTCCTATTTATAAATCCAATTTGACCAAATCTCACATACCAAGGAAAGGTAATTATCTAAATGATTATGGAACAAATTTCTAACTTTACTCTCATTTATGAATGAGTACTTTTTAAAATTTATTGTCAAATCTCTCTCACCTTTTTCTCTTTCCAACATGGCTAATCAATCTCTCTCATCATCATTATTATGAGCAAAATTGTCACAATCTCATTTATTTGGTCAAAATAAACTTATAAAAAAGACCAAATTTTTTGGTCAAACTGAACTTATAAATAAGATCAGAGTGATATTTAAGATTGTCCTATGTATGTCTTTACATATTCTAGTGCCTAGATATAGGGTCGTCTTAGTATATGTCACGTTTACGTTTTAGGTAGTCTATAGCTTTTAGGATATGTCCCTTGGATTAGTTAGCATCATGTCCTACATTTTTAAGTTTAAGGTTTCTCTGATTTTCTATTGGCTAGCTAGTCTTAAAGTTTTATTATTTTCAGTCTTTAGTATAAAAATTAGCTAACTAATTTAAGGTAAATTAAAAAAATTAGTTAGGAGTTAGTTATTTATAATAATTATAGAATTTCATAAATTTCATAGTAAAGTAAATTGTTATGTTATATTTAAGATTATATTCAATCGTCAAGTAACTTTTATATTAAAAAACATTGATAGGTAGTATTGTTATTCTGACCATTCTATTGTCTACCATATAGCAAGTCCATCATTTTCATTTCTAGTAGTCTATACATGAAGAATTTTAGGATAACATGCCCTACATAAGTCATTCTACTAGGTTTACGTACTTTGCCGTGATTTAGGTGTGATGGATAAGTGCATGGCTTGGGATTCCTTAAGGAAACGGAATGAGGGCATGATTGGGAAGGCAAAGTAGCGTGCGATGAGGGTCATGATGGGGCACTAGCCTTTATTGCCTTTATACCTATAACTTTCACGTCAAGCAACCCTCTCTCCCTCTCTCTTACATCACTATCCCCTCATTCACAACCCCAAGCATATATTATTTTTATATCACTCTAATCCTATTTATAAGTTCCTTCTAATTAAAAAAAATTTGATCCTATTTATAAGTTTCTTTTGACCAAATAAATAAACTTATGACAATTTTATCCATATTTGTACCAATAAAAATAGAGAGAAAAGAAAAAGTTAAAAGATACCCACTCATAAATGAGGGTAAAATTAAAAATTTATCTCATAATCATTGTGCTACCTATCTTTTTTTGGTACGTGAGATTTGGTAAAAAAAAAACTTATAAATAAAAACAGAGTGTATTCAATAATGCCTGAGTCACATCAACTCCAGTTTATAACTGTACTTTTTTTTTCCAACAATAACTGTACTGACTACTGAAAGAATATACAGACTGAAAAAGTAAAGTGTGTTCTTTGTTAGACATCAGATTGACCTAAAGTCTAAAAGTGCCCTATCAACAAAACACCCTGAGTGATTAAAATGGGATTGATGATTGAATCCATAGGGTTATTGGCCGTTGGGTTAAAAATTAGTATTTTAGATCGGAGTTAAACCAGAATTAATTCAAAATCAAAACAATAAGAAAGTGAAGATTTAGGGTTATTTATATAGAATTAAAAAGAAAATAAAAATCAATTTTTTCCAAAAATAAAATAAAAGTAAACCTACTTAATGTCTAGACCAAACCAATTTACCAACCAATTTTTCAGTTTTTAAATTGAACCTACCGGTCAGGCTTTAATAACTCTTGTGAGTTCCCCTATAAAATGACAAGAGAAAAATGTCTATATTAATCACATATTCTGTTTTCTTTTTATTTAATGTCTTAGTAGTTAGATTAAATTTCAATTATTGGGATTTATTCTATTTATCATAGTAGATTTTTATTATATTTAATATTATTATAATATTTTTTATATTATTAAATCTCAACTATTAAAATTTAATATAATGATGGAGACATTAAATAAAAAGAAAATAAAGAGAGAGATCAATATATACATTCCTCTCCATAATATAACCGTATTTTTCTTTACATTACCTCTTTGCTGTCTTCGCAGGCTAGGCTTACTTCTTCTATGTCATCCTCATGCCTACAAAGACTAGACAAAGCAAGCCTTGCTTATCCTTCACCATCCTTCATCTCATTGCCTATAGTATGGAAGTTGATCAGAGATGCAAAAATTTTCTTCAAGTATGTGGAATAGCTTGGCTAGCTGATTACAGTCGAAATCCCATCTTAACGTGGGGCTCACAAATTAAGTACCTAGCTATCAATCTCTATTGAAAAGTAGTCTAACTTTCTCTACAATGTCTATGAACAAGTGATTAAGATCACATCTCCCCTAATAACCAAGTTGATAACTTTTATACAATCAGAAAAGGGATGAATTTTCTTGAAACCTTTTGGCCAACATACATGAAGACTTAAATGATTCATATCAGTTCTATAATAGCTGAAAGAACTCTTGTTAGTTTACAACTAAAATTGAACATCCATTCATCATCTCTTTCTTGTATATATAATGCCTCTATAGCCACTTCTTCCATTCTCAAGCACTAATCTATCCACTCTTATCTTAAAGAAACCTTCAGGTGTACATGCCATGCTGAGTTGACTCATGTGAACATCTGTGGTTGTAAAATTCACACCTTCTTTACAAATCTTGATCGAAGAAGCCCTAAAAATTGGGTTGCGTATTTGGATTAGGGTTGATCATGGACTAGACTAAATTAAGTTTGGTCTCAACTCGAGGTCTAGTTTGGATGGTACCTTGGGTTGTATAAGCACTACAAGAAAAAAGGGTTTTAGCGACGGAAAAAATCTGTCGCTAAACCCTCAAATTCCGTCGCTAAATGAATTAGCGACGGAATTTGAGACGGATTTTTTCCGTCGCTAAAAAGTGGTCGCAATTGCGACGGAATTTTAAATTAGCGACGGAATTGAAATCCGTCGCAAATTTGAATTTAGCGACGGATTTCAAATCCGTCGCTAAATTCAAAGTAGCGACGGATTTTCGCTAATTTCGCTAAATTCAAATTAGCGACGGATTCAGTTTCCGTCGCTAATTTGATTATTTTTTTTAAAAAAATTATTTATTATTTTCTTTAATTAATTTATTATTTTCTTTAATTTTCTTTGAAAATTATATTCTTTTAAAAATAATTATATTCTTTTCCATTATTCTTTTAAATTTATTTATTTTATTTTTTAATTTTGTTTAAAAATTATATAATAAAATATTTTAAAAAAATTATATAACATACATACCGAATCTTCATAACACAGAGTATAAAATACATTATAAATATAGTGTTTCAACAGAGATGTACTAAAAAAGTAATCTAAACAGCAGCATCCTCATCATCATCATCAGCAGGAGGATCACCTTCAGGAGGCGGCATCAGACCCTTGTCTTTCATTAGGGCCATGATTTGACGCTGCATCTGTCTAACCATCTCCTGTGTCTGGTGGAGCTCAATGTCTGTGTTCATTTGTTTTTGCTTTGTCTCGTTCAGCTCAACTGCTTGCGACTCGATAGTTGTCTTCATCCTCATCAACTCATCTGCCAAAAAATTAGGAAATATAATTATCTTTTTTGCACTGCATTTAAATGAACCAGAGAATGAAAATGTTACAATCAATATCAAATGTATTACGTTTACCTACAGAAACACCTTCGCTATTGCTGGATGTGGAGCGCTTTGATTCCCTAAGTCGGCTGGCATAGGAACCTAACCCGAAGACTCTACCTTTGCTGTTAAATCCACCCGCAGCCTGTAAGAATAGAGTCTCGTTATCGGACTGAGAGGATGAGGGTTGGGTTCCACTCTGCAAGTCTCTCTCCTGAGTCAGCCTCAGATAGTTGCCCTATAAACAAAAAAAGCCGATGTGAAATGAAATAAACATGTTGGTGTCCGAAACAAAGAATCAATACAATATAAGCATTTAGTATAAAATTTAACAATTTATAAATTATTTTAATAAAAGCTGAGGGTTTTTAGCGATGGAATTAAATTCCGTCGCTAATTAACTGCTTTTTGCGACGGAATTTAATTCCGTCGCAAAAAGCAGAAGCATTAATAGCAACGGAATTTAATTCCGTTGCTAAAAGCTGTCTTTTGGCAGCCTTTTGGCTGCCAAAAAGCAGCTTTTTAGCGACGGAATAATCCGTCGCTAAAATTAGCGACGGATTCATAATTCGTCGCTAAATCAAAAAAATTGGCGGCCCTTTTGGCCGCCATTTAGCGACGGATTTTGAATCCGTCGCTAATTTTAGCGACGGATTTTGAATCCGTCGCTAACTAAAGATAAGTGGCCTTTTCCACCGCCATTTAGGGACGGATTTTGAATCCGTCGCTAAAATTAGCGACGGATTTTGAATCCGTCGCTAAAATTAGCGACGGATTAAAAATCCATCGCTAAATCAAAAAAATTGGTGGCCCTTTTGGCCGCCATTTAGCGACGGATTCAAAATCCGTCGCTAACTGAAGATAAGTGGCCTTTTCCAACGCCATTTAGGGACGGATTTTGAATCCGTCGCTAAAATTAGCGACGGATTCAAAATCCGTCGCTAAATAGCGACGGATTAGTTTTTCCGTCGCTATTTCTCGTGAATTTGCGACGGAAAAAATTCCGTCGCAAATTCCGTCGCTATTTATGATTTTTCTAGTAGTGAAGACAGCCTGAGGTCCGGTTTAGTCTAGAACTAGTCTAAGTTTGAACTGGATCAAATCAGTCCAGTAGACTACCTGGACTAGTCGAGGCAGTCCAAGACCTAATTGTTTTTTTTTAAGGATACTTGATCCATCAAAGACATCAGAAATGAAGAATAAGAAAGCATCGTTTGAAGCCAAAAAAAAAAAACACTGCTTTCATCAACAAACAACTCTCCCTCGATCTAAAATCCAAAAATTGAAAAGGAAAAAAAGAAGTACGTTCAATGGGGGTCTCAATCGCTAAGGAAGATGAGTGGTTGCTGGAATTTTTCTGCTTCTGAGCTTCCATCTTCATATCTGCTGGAACTCATATCTAGAAAGTCACAGTCTTCATCGTTGAAGCTCTGAAGAAGGCGAATCTTGAGGATCTTGTTTGAGACCTTTAGGTTGATGATCGAAGGTAGGCCAACGCCAACATGAGCTTGAAGGATTTGGCATGTGCACTGTGAGTATGTGGCAATGTGGTGATTAAAAATAAAAGTAAAAACAATATTCAGGCTAAATTAGACTAAAGCAAGGGGTCTAAGGCCTTGGTTCAAAGTCCGGTCCGACCTGAGAAGACCAGTCTAGTCTAATTTGGCCAATGTTACTTCAGACCAATTTTTCTTCACCAAATTGGGTTGGGTCAGACCGGGTTATCTGAACCCCTGGTGTTTTGCTCATCCCTAATTTAGATAATCCAATGTATTGTTTGAATCGTAAAGTTTATTACATATGCATACCCAAATATCCGAGCAAATATATCCCATAAAAAAGGTCATGGTATCCTCAGATCGTGACTCATTCCCACTTCTGCAAATTTCATTTTACCAATTAGCACCATGTTAAAAAGGAAATTGTATGTTTCACAGTGAAGGCGAAATCACATATTTCCATCAATGCTTTGTACTTACTACCTCTTTTAGCTCTAAGTTGCCCTGTATGAACTTTGTCGATTCTTTATTATCCCTTCGAACTCATCTGTCGTTTAATTGTTTTCTTTTCTTTTCTTTTTTGTCAAAATTTAATTGTTTTCTCAATTTGCTTTTAGTGTGTCTCTTTTTACTATCGTATATCCATCTTATCTGATGATTAAATGTATCACAAACTACCGATGCAAAATATATATATATTTTTAAACCCAGTTGACATAACTCATATTTGTTTTAATTAATATTGATTAATGAATATTACTGCGAAATTGTTGAAGAAAAACCATCATTTTTTTTTCGTTAAGAAGGAGACTAATAAAAAAACCATCATATTTAATTGTGTGGATATGATTAATAATGAGTCAAACCCATGCACGAACATTTTTCAATGTATATTATTGTTTCAACTTGATTATGATGAAAGAGACCTATGTGGAGACAACATAACGATTCAGATAATGATAATCTAACTTGCGAGCAGACATGAGAAACATGGCATGCCCTTCTGCTAAATAATTATTATCTTCTGTTTTGGCAAAATGCAAAAGAATTATTATCCATAACAGTTTAGCAATTTATATATATATATATATATATATATATATATATATATATATATTAAAAAGGAAACTGTCATT
This sequence comes from Acacia crassicarpa, assembly GCA_034222035.1. NCBI lineage: Eukaryota > Viridiplantae > Streptophyta > Magnoliopsida > Fabales > Fabaceae > Acacia > Acacia crassicarpa. Next base: position 45,595,031 of record JAWXYG010000006.1, on the reverse strand, counting down.
TAGAACATGATTTAGAAACAACCCTTTTCTTTTGAAAATTTATAATGGATGTATATTCGTCACTAGAAGTTAAAATTGACAAAGAAATTTAAAATGTTAATTTCTAAAATATAATTAACAATGAATTTGGCTTTGAGATTTATCAACTATACTAAATTTATGATCATCAATGATCATTTGTTCATTAACCAACAAATTATTTCATTGCTGAATATTTTATTTATTTATTTTTTTTGTAATAACAAAAAACAATAATCCTCTTGAGTTGCTCGTGGCTTGTTAATTAAAGTTATAATAAGATGTGTGTGTGTGTGTGTATAAATGTTAAATTACAGAAAACCCCACAAATAGCGTCACGCATCTACTTTGGAGGCAACGTACAACTTTATTTATTTTCTCTGGTTTTTGGTTGTTCCCTCTTTATTATTTGTGGAGCATTAAATGTTATCATATTATTGACTATAGTTGAAAATTGAAAGTACCCAATCATAAATGAGGGTAAAGTTGAAAATTCACTTCATAATCATTAAGCTAACTACCTCTCATTGATTATGTGTGATTTAGTCAAAATGAGACTTATAAATAGGACCAGAGTGGTATATAGTTAATTGCGAGTAAAGTTGAAAAGTTGTTGACTTTTAATGTAGAGTCAATGAAGTTTAAGGTTTTTATTGGTATGTGTGAAACATGTTGAAAGCGTATCATAAATAGGATCAAAAGAGTATCTTTGAATTTTATCAAACTTTTAAGGTAGAGGGTGAGCCTTGGGGTAAAATTGCTGTCATGTAACCTAGAGGTTACAAATTCAAATCATGGAAATAGTCTCCTCATATAAGGGTAAAGTTGAATAAATTGGATCTCTCACCTGATAGGAGCCTCGTGCACTGAGCCACCTTTTTTTACTATTGCCCCTTTGATCTCATGATAATCTAATTTTAAAGGGTGCAATTTCTTAGTTATTTAAAAGAAGATTGAGACACTATTTCTTCTTAATTAATGTTTTACTACAAAAAAGATATATGATTATATCATGCCTCCCTTTTAACAAATTAAAGTTGGAATCCTATCACATTATTTTGGGGATTAAAAGATAAATACAATCTGACTTAAACAAGACCACCTTCCTATTCCTTTTTTCTCCTCTAATTGTATATTCTGCAGAAGCAAATCCTGTTATTACTTTTACATCCAAAGCCACGGCATTATCCACGTCACTCCCTCCTTCTCTCTTCCTCGCAACTCCATCTTTTTCCTAGGCTACTACCGTGTCTAGTTTCTTTACTCATCGCTCCTCTGCTTATCCCTCTTTCTAGTCGTCCAAATCTTGATCTAAGGAGCTTGAATTATTTTTTAAAAAACCACATGTGGTAAAAATTACCGTATGCTGTTTTTTCAAAAAAATTCCTAAACCTTGGATTAAGATTTTGACGGTTAAAATGGAGGATGAGGGGGGATGGACAGAGGAGGAATGGGGAGAGTATCTCCTTCCGGCTACTACCTCCTCCTTTCCTCCTCCACTCCTCTTTCTCTCTTCTTCAAACTCTCACTGGCCTCTGTAGCCCACTCCACCCATTTACCTAAATCCCCAAAATCTCCAAGCTTCTCTGATGAAGAATCAATGATCTAATCTGGATAGTGAGGATGTGCTCGAGACGCTTCTTGAGGTCCCAATCCCTGAAGCAATTTTCACCACAAACTTATCGGAGCTCTATTAGTCCATCTCCCCATCAACTTCGAGAGCCAGGTGAGTAAGAAATTGGTGAAGGTGAGATTTTCAGTGGCAGAAGAAATCCTAGAGTGGCTCTGAATCAAGAGGTGGTGGTGCTGGTGGAGGAGGTGGGGCATTGAAAATGCCAAGGATTGATAATCCAGGTGCGATTGATCAAACGAGCTACGGATGGAGGAGTAAGAGATCAGCAACGAGATCGTGTCTTGAATCCATTGCTATTTTGATCAATCGATATCGTTCCCCACAGAGACACAAGGCTTCATTCTTCTCTGTCTTTGAGCTTGCAACTCCCACTTTCATCTCAATCACTTGAAGAAAACTTTTCTATATCACACCCATTAACTAAAATAATCCCACATTATAGGTTGGGAAATGGAACTAGAATGGAGCAGACAATGGTTTTCGCGTTCCAAAAAGATGTCCTTTTTTAAAGAAAAAGAAGTAAAAATAAAGGCGGTGGCATTTTTGTAATTAAAAATTGACTTTTGGCATCTAAGTTTAAAACTTAGACTCCAAAAGTCTCGCGAGAGCCACCTTTGGAGTCTAAGTTTGGAACTATAGATTTTTTTAAAAAAAATTTGATTTGCTCTTGTTATTTTTAAAAAACACGAACTCAGATTTGTGTTTATAAAGCTTTTAATGTGCTATAGATGATAGGTTCGGTGATGTTTTGTTTATTGCGTTCTGGATATTTTCCAGATCTAAAATTTCTTACAGCTGTTTATTGTATTCTGGATTTTTTTGAGATCTAAAATTTCTTAGATCTGTTTATTGCGTTCTGGATTTTTTTTTCAGATCTTAAATTTCCTTGATATGTTTATTGCGTTCTTGAGTTTTTTCGTTCTAGATTTTTTTTTTCAGATTTCAAACTTCTCGGATTTGTGTTTAACGCCGTCACCATCCCCATCTAATTTGTTTTTTTTTAAAAAAAAATATTTATGGTATCTAAGAAATATTTAGACTCTGTAAGTCTCAACTTTTGGTGTCTAAGAAATATTTAGACTCCGTAAGTCTCCGCTTTTTGTGCCCCCAGATAGACGCCCCCACGTTTTTAGACGTTAAAAGGCGAAATAAATGGACGTTATAGACCTTTTTGTAGTAGTGAGAGAAAATGATGAAGGTGATATTTTTTATGGCAGCGTCATTTATGTTGTTGTTGCATTGTGATTGGAAGTTTTTTCTATATATAACAACGTGATTTGATGATGGCTGCGTTTATGGCGGCATTACATAATGGTTGTGTTTTGAATGAGAAGGTCTATGTGTTGTGACTTGAAGTTGGTTTTCATCGAACAAGAGTTTTAGAATCAGGTTATATGAACTTGATGTTTTTCCTCTGCGATTGGAAGGATTTGAATCTCAAGATTTATTACTATTTGGTTTATAAGCGTTGAATCATTGTTGGTTTGAGATGAGATGGCTCTTGTTTTGGGGGATGAAGAATGTGGCTCTCGTTATTGAGATGACAGCGCTGCCGAAGTGGTCACTCCTGAAGAAGAAGAAGAAGCTAATAACGAGGGAGAGAGAGGGAAGAAGTGATCTGGGTGATGACGTGGCCATGGATGATGAGGTGACTTTGTTGAGTATGCCATATAATTCAAACTAATGGTCAAATTTAACATTTTTAATCGAAACAAAATTGTTATGTTTTTAAGACTTACGGGACAAATTTGTTCCCTTAAAAATCTTTTGGGCACCCATTGTTGCGAAAACTTTCGGAGTGATTATTCCTATATTTATAATATAGCATATTTGGGATTTGGACTGAATAAAGCACTTTGTGTTGTGTAGTGCTAGTAGTAAGGTTATTAAACCCGGACTAGTCAGGGTATCGGATCAATAGATTAGATCAGAGTTAAATTGGAGCTAACATAGGGCCAAACTAGTGATAAAGTGAAGATTTCAGGGTTATTAATATGAAATTCTTAAAAAACATTTTAAAAAAATCAATTAAAAAAAGTGGATTGGGTTGATGCTTAAACCAGATTGGTTTTTCGCCTAGTTTGCCAGTTTCCAAGCTAAATCCGATCCAGATTTAATAACACTAGCTGGTTTTTCGCCTAGTTTGCCAGTTTCTAAGCTAAATCCGATCCAGATTTAATAACACTAGCTAACAAGGGAACACACATAAAGATCAGAGTACTGGATACTGAGAGAAATAAGTGGGATATATTTAAGATTGTTCTATATATGTCTCTACATATTCTAGTGCCTAGATATAGGGCCGTCTTAGAATATGTCACGTTTACATTTTAGGTAGTCTATAGCTTTTAGGATATGTCCCTTGGATTAGTTAGCATGATGTCCTACATTTTTTAGTTTAAAGTTTCTCTGGGTTTTGATTGGCTAGCTAGTCTTAAAATTTTATTATTTTTATCCTTAATATAAGAATTAGCTAATTAATTTAAGATAAATTAAAAAAAATTAGTTACGTTAGTTATTTATAATAAATATAGAATATCATAAATATGATAGATAAAATAGATTATTATATTATATTGAAGACTATATTTAATTCCCAAGCAGTTCTTATATTAAAAATCATAGATAGGTAGTATTGTTATTTGGGAAAATTACGTGCAGGTCCTAAAGACCAGAAATAATTACAAAAAAGTCTCTTGAAATCATCAAATTACATAAAAGTCCCAAGAGACTTTTTTTAAACTTATTTATATTAACAATAGAAAAAAGGAAGATTTACAACAGAAAATACTATATTTACAACAAAATTTAAAATCTGGCCATTTACAATAGAAAAAACCATATTTACAACAATATTTAAACACCTGGATTTTGAACATAGAGATGTCATTTATAACAGAAAAAAGCTATATTTACAACAGGAAATACTATATTTACAACAAAATTTAAAATATAGTCATTTAATTTATAACATAGAAAGTCATATTTACAACAACATTTAAATACCTAGATTTTGAACCTAGAGAGGTCATTTACAACAAAAAAGGCTATATTTACAACAGGAAATGCTATATTTACAACAAAATTTAAAATCTAACAATTTACAACAGGAAAAACTATATTTGTAACAGAAAAAGCCATATTTATAATAACATTTAAAAAGATGGATTTTTTCCATACAAATAATATCAAAAAAATCCCTTAAGGCTTTTGTATAATTAGGTGATTTTAAAGAATTTTTTATAATTTTTTTTAGACCTGCATGTAATTTTTCCTTGTTATTTTGACCATTCTATTGTCTACCAAGTCCATGATTTTCATTTCTAGTAGTCTATACATGAAGAATTTTAGGATAATATGCCCTACATAAGTCATACTACTAGGTTTACTTTGCAGTGATTTCCGCGTGATGGGTAAGTGCATGGCTTGGGATTCCTTAAGGAGAAATGAGGGCGTGATTGGTAAGGCAAAGTAGCGTGCAGTGAGGGTCATGATGGGGCACTAGCCTTTATTGCCTTTATACCTATAACTTTCACGTCAAGCAACTCTCTCAATATCTCTCTCTCACTCTTACATCACTATCCCCTCATTCACAACCCCAAGCATATATTATTGCCATATTCAATAATGCCCCGATTCACATCGACTCCAGTTTATAACTGTACTGACTACTGAAAGAATATACAGACTGAAAAAGTAAAGTGTGTTCTTTGTTGGGCATCAGATCGACCTAAAGTCTAAAGGGTGCCCTATCAACAAAACACTGAGTGATTAAAATCACTAAATCGAGTGGGATATTGGGTCAAAAGTTAATATGTTAAATCAAAATTAAACCGAAGCTAATTCGGGGTCAAATTGGTGAGAAATTGGTGAGAAAGTGAAGATTTCAAGATTATTTATATAAAATTATAAAGAAAATAAAAAAATCCATTTTTTTCAAAAATAAAATAAAAATAAACTTGGTTAATACCCAGATCGAACCAATTTACCGACCAATTCGCTAGTTTTCAGTCCGAACTGACCGGTCAGGGTTTAATAACTCGGGTGAGTTGCCCTATAAAATGACAGGAGAAAAATGTCTATATTAATCACATTTTCTGCTTTCTTTTTATTTAATGTCTCAATAGTTAGATAAAATTTCAATTGTTGGGACATGGTAGATTTTTATTATATTTAATATTTTTATATATTATTAAATCTCAACCATTAAAATTTAATATAATGATGGAGACATTAAATAAAAAGAAAATAAAGAGAGAGATCAATATATACATTCCTCTCCATAATATAACCGTATTTTTCTTTACATTACCTCTTTGCTGTCTTCGCAGGCTAGGCTTACTTCTTCTATGTCATCCTCATGCCTACAAACACTAGACAAAGCAAGCCTTGCTTCTCCTTCACCATCCTTCATCTCATTGCCTATAGTATGGAAGTTGATCAGAGATGCAAAAATTTTCTTCAAGTATGTGGAATAGCTTGGCTAGCTGATTACAGTCGAAATCCCATCTTAACGTGGGGCTCACAAATTAAGTACCTAGCTATCAATCTCTATTGAAAAGTAGTCTAACTTTCTCTACAATGTCTATGAACAAGTGATTAAGATCACATCTCCCCTAATAACCAAGTTGATAACTTTTATACAATCAGAAAAGGGATGAATTTTCTTGAAACCTTTTGGCCAACATAAATGAAGACTTAAATGATTCATATCAGTTCTATAATAGCTGAAAGAACTCTCGTTAGTTTACAACTAAAATTGAACATCCATTGGTCATCTCTTTCTTGTATATATAATGCCTCTGTAGCCACTTCTTGCATTCTCAAGCATAGATCTATCCACTCTTATCTTAAAGAAACCTTCAGGCAGTCAGGTGTCCATGTCATGTTGAGTTGACTCATGTGAATATCTGCACGTGGTTGTAAAACTCACACCTTCTTTACAAATCTTGATCGAACAAGCCCTAAAAATTGGGTTGGCTATATGGATTAGGGTTGATCATGGACTAGACCAAATCGGTTTTGGTCTCAACCCGAGGTCTAGTCTGGATGGTACCTTGGGTTGTACAAGACAGCCTGAGGTCTGGTTTGGTCCAATACTAGCCTGAGCTTGGGCTAGACCAAACCAGTCTAGTGGACTACCTGGACTAGTTGAGATAGTCCAAAAGCTATTTTTTTTCCCAAGGATACTTGATCAATAGACATCAGAAATGAAGAATAAGAAAGCATCGTCTGAAGCAAAAAAAAAAAAAGAAAAGAAAAAAAAAACCCCTGCTTTCATCAATAACAAATCTCCCTAGATCCAAAATCCAAAAATCGAGAAGGAAAAAAAGAAGTTCAAAGAGGGTCTCAATCGCTGAGGAAGATAGGTGGTTGCTGGTATTTTTCTGCTCCTGAGCTTCCATCTTCATATATCCACTGGAACTCATATCTACAAAGTCACAATCTTCATCGTTGAAGTTCTGAAGAAGGTGAATCTTGGGGTTCTTCTTTGAGATTGTGAAGGAGGTTAACGTTGCCTTTAGGTTGATGATCGAAGGTAGGCCATCACCAACATAATGTTGAAGGATTTGGCATGTGCACTGTGATTATGCGGCAATGTGGTGATGAAAAATAAAAATAAAAACAATATTTGAGCTAAATTAGACTAGACCAAAGGGTCTAAGGCCTTGGTTTAAAGTCTGGTCTGGCCTGAGAAAACTAGTCTGGTCTAGTTTACCTAATATTGCTTTTGACCAATTTTTCTTCACTAAATCGGGTTGGATCGGACCAAGTTACTTGAACCCCTGGTTTTTTGCTCATCCGTAATTTAGATAATCCAATGTATTGTTTGAATCGAAAAGTTTATTACATATGCATACCCAAATATCTCATAAAAAAGGTCATGGTATCCTCAGATTGTGAGTCATTCCCACTTCTGCAAATTCCATTTTACCAATTAGCACCATGTAAAGAAAGAAATTATTTCACCGTGAAGGCAAAATCACATATTTCCATCAATGTTTTGCACGTACTACCTCTTTTAGCTCTAAGTTGCCCTGTTATGAACTTTGTCGATTCTTCATTATCCCTTCGAACTCATCTGTCGTTCATCAATTGTTTTCTTTTCCTTTTTTTTGGTCAAAATTTAATTGTTTTCTCAATTTGCTTTTAGTGTGTCTCTTTTTACTATTGTATATCCATCTTATCTCATGATTAAATGTATCACAAACTACCGATGCAATATATATATATATATATATATATATATATATATATATATATATATATATATAAACCCAGTTGACATAACTCATTTGTTTTAATTAATATTGATTAATGAATATTACTGCGAAATTGTTGAAGAAAAACCATAATATTTAATTGTGTGGATATGATTAATGAGTCAAACCCATGCACGAACACTTTTCAATGTGTACATTATGATGAAAGAGACCTATGTGGAGACAACATAACGATTCTGATAGTGATAATCTAACTTGCGAGCAGACATGAGAAACATGGCATGTCCTTCTGCTAAATAATTATTATCTTCTGTTTTGGCAAAATGCAAAAGAATTATTATCCATAACAATTTAGCAATTTATAAATATATATTTTTTTCTTTTTTAAAAAGGAAACTTTCATTTAGAAAATGATTTAAAACAACCCTGTTCTTTTCAAAATTTATAATGGATGTATATTCGTCACTAAAACTTAAAATTGACAAAGAAATTTAAAATGTTAATTTCTAAAATATAATTAACAATGAATTGGCTTTGAGATTTATCAACTATACTAAATTTATGATCATCAATGATCATTTGTTCATTAACCAACGAATTATTTCATTGCTGATTTTTTTTTTCTAATAACAAAAAACAATAATCCTATGGAATTGCTTGTGGCTTGTTAATTAAAGTTACAATAAGATATTTGTGTGTGTATAAATTTTTTTTGGTCAAAATGTGTGTATATATATATATATATATATAAGTATGTATATGTACCACTCTAGTCCTATTTATAAATTCCTTTTGACCAAATCACACATACCAAGGAGAGGTAGGTAGCTCAATGATTATGGGGTAAATTTTCAACTTTACCGTAATTTATGATTGGGTACTTTTTAACTTTTTCTTCTCTCTCTATTTTTATTGGTACAAATATGGGCAAAATTGTCACAAGTTCATTTATTTGGTCAAAAGAGACTTATAAATAGAACTTTTTTTTTTTTTGGTTAAAAGGGACTTATAAATAAAACTATAATGGTATATGTAAATGTTTATATATAATATATGTGTAGGTGTTAAATTACAGAAAAACCCACAGATAGCGTCACGCATCTACATTGGAGGCAACGTACAACTTTATTTATTCTATTTGCTTTTTGGTTGTTCCCTCTTTATTATTTGTGGAGCCAATTAGTTTTAATTAAATGTAATCATACTTTTTTTTGTTTTTTTATCAATCTCCCTTCCTCTTAGGTTATACCGATGTTGGATAGAATGAGCCGTCTATTACCCTCAGGCGTTTACCTAGGCACCTAGGAGTTAGGATGTTTCCCCCACCACTTTGACCAACTCTAGGATCAAACTCCCTCCCTTTGGTGAAAGTGTCCAACCCCTTTAAATGTAATCATACTGTTGACTATTGTGAGTGAGTTCCAACCTTAATTAATTGAATCTTGTCTTATAGGATTAGATGACACATCTTGTTTCAATGCCCACAAATAAGGAATCCATTAATCATAAATCACTTTTTTTCTTATATTAACTTTAGTCATTGTAATGTTTTTAATATGTTACAATCATGTCCTCACATGATTGTAGATATTATCTTTTTCTTCTTAATGCATTCTGATCTTTTACCCATTTTTTTTGGGGATGATTTTCATACAAACAAAACTCTTGTACGTATAATAATGATCTTTTTGTATTTATAAACCACCAACATGTGTGTATGGGAGAATTGAAATCTCTTTTTTCCGTAAAAAAAAAAAAAAAATTGTTATGATTAGATTAGATTACTCCTGTAATGCATATAAGGTAGAGAATGAGAGTCTGTCTTCCCCCCCCTAATTATAAGGCACCTAGATTAAATTTTATAAGAATATACTATATTATGCTCATTTATTATTGAGCAGCTAGATATTTCTTCCGGTTTATTTATAAAAGTCTAATAACCAAATTACACAATTTAAGAAAATAATTAAAATTAGTTAATAATAATAAGTATGTTTGAAATAAATATTTTTTTCCATGTATGTCTTTATTTATTGGAAGCAAGAGAGAGATATAGAGAGAAAAATAGAAGTATTGTCAACATTTTAATTAATGTGATATGTATAATAAATGAGGGAGAAACATGAAAAAAGAAGAAGAAGAAGTTATTAAATGTTGAGATAACTCTTGTCAGATTCTTATAAAAAAGAACTACAGTAATTCAAATTTTAGGCTAGAAAAAAATAAGTGGGAATAATTATTTTCTTATAAAGTTTGTGGTTAAATGGGGATAAAGTAAGAAAGTTGTTGACTTTTAATGTAGAATTAATGACGTTTAAGGTTTTTATTAATATGTGTGAAATATATTGGAAGTACATCATACCATTTTGGTCCTATTTTTAAGTCCCTTTTGACCAAAAAATTTGGTTTTATTTATAAGTTCCTTTTGACTAAATAAATGAGATTGTGACAATTTTGCCCATATTAATTATACCAATGAAAATAGAGAGAGAGAGAGAAAGTTGAAAAGTACCCATTGATAAATAAGGGTAAAGTTAAAAATTTACCCTATAATCATTGAGTTACCTACCTCTCCTTGATATGGGTTATTTGGTCAAAAAAGACTTATAAATAGGACCGGTGTGGTAACTAGGATTAGAAGAGTATCTTTGAATTTTATCAAACTTTTAAGGTAGAGGGTGAGCCTTGGGGTAAAGTTGTTGATATGTGACCTAGAAGTTACAAGTTCAAATCTTAAAAATAGCGTCCTCATACAAGGGTAAAAGCTAAATAAATTGGGCTGCCCATCTGATGGGAGTCTCATGTGTACTGAGCTGCTTTTTTTAAAAAAATTATTATTGCAAAAAACTCTCACAATAATCTAATTTTAAAAGGTTCAATTTCTTAATTATATAAAAAAAGATGGATACACTAATTTTTTCTCAATTAATGTTTAATTATAAAAAGATATATGATTATATCATACCTCTCTTTTTACAAAGTTGGAATCCTATCACATTATTTTGTGGACTAAAGTATAAATACATTCTGTCTTAAACCGGGACCACCTTCCTATTCCTTTTTTCTCTAATTGTATATTCTACAGAAGCAAATCCTAAGAAGATATTATGGGTCATGTGTGTGTATTGGAGAAAACCCCATATAAATATAATATGTACACACTGTGTTAAATTTTAATAATGTGTAGATTTAATGAAAATTCAAATATGTTATATGCCCATACAGTTACTTTCTAGTAATTAATGAATTTCATCTATTTATCCTATGGATGGAGAAACAAAAAATCTCATTGGGACAGTTATTACTAATTGATTCCAATAATTCTTGAATATAACTGAAATTTACAACTATATCTCAAAGTGCATTATTTTATGTTATAACATTTATTTATTTTTTTGTTAAATATTTTAATTTATTCACCTTAATTAAATAAATATAAACTATTTTATAGTAAATATTAAATACTATCATAGCATGGGCTTGGGGTTTAGGGATATGCCCTCCACACATGTAGCATAGAGATGTCTCATACCAAAAGAACATGTCACACTCATGGGCGTCCTTCAACGCAATTTGACTTGGGACCCCAAAAACAACATTTTTGTTTCTATGTCCTTAAAATTGTGAGTAATAGGAAACAAGTAGGTGGCTAGCAGTGGTGGAAGAAATGATTTCATATTATTATCACTTTAATTATATATATGCTTATGGGACCCACTTTTTGTTATGGTCCACAAGAGGAGGTGGGTAATCAAATCATAGATTATAAATTATAAAGTGTGGCCACAGACACCTAGCTAGTTCCCTATGTCTAGCCATAGCGTGCACATCTTCAACATGATGTATATTTTCTTATGTATATACTACTTTGATCCTATTTATAAGTCTTTTTTGATCAAATCACACATATTAAGAAGACGTAGATACTACTCTGGTCCTATTTATAAGTCTCTTTTGACCAAATCACACATACCAAGGAGAGGTAGGTAGCTCAATGATTATGGAGTAAATTTTCAACTTTATTATCATTTATGATTGGGTACCTTTTAACTTTTTTCTTTTCTCTCTATTTTCATTGGTACAATATATAGACAAAATTGTCACAATCTCATTTATTTGGTCAAAATGGACTTCTAAATAGGACCAAATTTTTTGGTCAAAAGGGACTTATAAATAGGACCAGAGTGGTAGCTCAATGATTATGAACTAAATTTTTAATTTTACCCTCATTTATACCTTTCAACTCTTTATTCTCTCTCTATTTTCATTAGTATAATAATATGGGTAAAATTGTCACAATCTCATTTATTTAGTAAAAAATAACTTATAAATAGGACCAAATTTTTATTCAAAAAAGATTTATAAATAAAACCAGAGTAGTATCTTTTACATTATTATTTGCATTAAAATAATTTAATTTAAATTACTGGTTTCAAATAAGAGAAAATTATTCTTTAATTTTTGTTATTATAGTTTTGACTCAGTTGAAGAACCTTGATTCCATACAAATTTAAAAATATTAATTCCTATATTTTAGAAAAATAAAATTATGTATTTCATAGACTAAACTTTTAAAAGGTCAAATGAAACATCCCAAAAATTTGCTTAACATAATAAGTAATTAAAGGTTCATTAACAACGAAGTAATGTCCATTATTGAATTAAAATATGCAAATGTAAATCAGAGTATGCAGTATGAGCCCTAACGTGGCAATATACATTCATCCCACATAAACCCAAAAAGACAGAAGTACTACTTTCAGCAGAAGTAGTTTAAGCTTCTTGCGTCTTTCCTGATGGACCTGCACGAGGGCTATCACCTGAAAAATATGGGTAACCATCAATCCAACCTATTACGAATACTAATATGTACTAATGAGGTGCCAAGTGGAACAGTTTATATAACCAGGTATTAAAAGTATAAATTATCAATATAATGTCACAAAATTTATATTTTAAATACTATATCAAAATTTTGTATCATAGGTCTCATTAAAACAATTCCCAAATTGCCTCCCACCAATCCAACCGAACCGCCTTATTTCCTCCGACTAGACCCATGGGCTAAGTTACATCCACGTTACTGGTGACTCGAAAAGCTCTCTGGTCATGTGATGAGGACCGGCCAAAATCTTCAGAGCACATGTCCCAGACCATGGGCCTTTTCCCCTCATTGAACATGTGGGGTGTCGTATGCCCTTTATTGAATTAGTGGGCTCGTCCCTTATTGAACAGTGGGACAATAGAAAGCCAACCATCATGCATTAATGGAGGCCTCACCACGTGGTGGAATAAAATACTCCATCTTCCCAATTCAACCCTTACCATAATTATCAGAATAAATATCATGATATTAAAATGATCCATTCTTATACATGAAATAGTAGATATGATAAATATCATGATATTAAAATGAACAATTCTTATACATGAATAAGTAAATATGATAAATATCATGATATTAAAATGAAACATTCTTATACATGAATAAATAAATATCATGATATTAAAATGAACAATTCTTATACATGAATGAGTAATTATGTATATATATTCATAATTCAAATCATAAAGTTCCACAAGGCAATCTCTATTAAAATATTTACCATCATTTCACAAACACTCACAAGCAACATATCAATACCCATAAAAAGTGGAAAGTGGTTACCTCTCACCGTGGCTAACTATCATGATAGTGCTCCTAATCCAAGAGCTTAAACACACGCCATAAAATGATCACCATTCCTGGAACACGAAATTCGTCCAGATTTTTGGTTAAACTTCGGAAAATCATATCTCCCCATCTACACGTCCGATTCAGGTGTTCTTTGACTTTTTGGAAAGCTTAAGACGTCTTCTATGCACTGTAAAAATTTCAGAGCAAAAAGCTTTCATTTACCATTTCAAAACTGAACCCAAATATAGCTGTTCATTGCTGGAGACTGACAGTTTTCAGTTTTTCTTTCAAACTTTGGAAATTCCTAATTCTCTTTGTACACATCGGATTTGGGTGTTGTTTGGCTCATGTTAAAGGTCATGATGTGTACTAATTACCCACAAAATTTCAGGTTCAAAGGAGTTTGTTAGCCCTGGTTTTACCTTGCTCAAAGATCACTGTTCCAGCAGCACATTCAGTTTTCCAGGTGTTGCTACAGTAACCAGTGAACTGTTCATCTACGGATTTACTGTAGCTGATGCTCTTGGTTCTGTTTCTGCACTCAAAAACAGAGTTTCATCATGCAGAAGCTTCAACGTTGAGAACCTACGTACAGAACCCACCGAAGCTACCTGGAAAGAGGTTCAAAACTCACCTTGTTTGACACTCAAGCTTCCATGCATGCTCATACTTCTTCTCTTCCAAGTTCCAACTACCGTGCTTCTTAGTTCCAGCTTCATCTCCCTCTGTTTGCATTTCATTTTTGTGCAGAAATGAGCCATAACACTTCCCCTCCGTTCATTTCTCTTCATGCTCTCACTATAGCGTTTCTGTTTTTCTGTCTAGCTCTCATTTCTCTCAGACTCTCGCCTCTCAACGTTGCGTCTGGTCCAGCGAGTAGAATGAGAGAGGAATGGATATTGGTAGACATATATTGAGGTGCAGCAGTGATGTGGTGATGGATTGAGGAATGAAATATGAGAGTATGTGTGAGGTGTTCGGTTTAGAGGAAGAACGAGTGGGTGTGCTGTCAACTAGCACTTATTAATATGAAAATGTAATGCCCGCTGCCTCATTTTGCTGTCGGATAAAGAATGAAGGATCTGTTTGTGGAGCATGGCGTCACTGGTCAAGAGCACGAAACAATGAAGTATGGATGTTGGATACACAAGACAGTGGAGTATGGGCTGCAGGAAACCAAGCGACTTGCAGAATTTCGAGAGAAGCAAGTGAATGTGGGTGGCCTTTAAAAAAAATGCTGCATATTGTTTAATTGGAATTGGTGGGTCATGTGAATAAAGAAAGAAATATGTGGTGTCGTGATTTGAGGAAGGGGAAAGGAAAATCGTTGTTCTGTCACTGCTGCTACTTGTGCGTGTTGGCTTTGCTTTAGTTTTGGGCTGGAAGTATAGGGCTGTACATTTGGGCTACTCAATTGAATATATATATGTTACTACTTTTAGCTCGTAGGCTGATGGGATTTTGGCAAAAATAATTAAACAGTTGGGTTGAGCATTAGATTAATAGTATTGGGCTGATTTAGGATCACGTAGGTATATATGCTGAAGGAGTTTCATTTTTATAATTAAACTTCACATGGGATGCTGCATTTTATAATTATTTGTCTTTAAATTCCAATACTTAATTTCCAATAATTTACTCCATAATTATCTTAGGGGAAATTTCGTAATTTAATTAACCACAAAATATTCAAATCCCAAATCTCAAAATTTGGGATGTTACATCAAAGCTATGTTGATTGAATTAAATTGAGTGTAAGTTTGTGATTTGAATTTCGACCGATTTAAGACTATTGGAATTAAGTTGTTACGAGTTAAAATTTCATATGGAGTTTTGACCAACTCAAAATTATGAGGCCAAAAGATTAATTTTCGCTAAAAAAATTAACAAACCTAAGAAGTATGCATGGTATATTCTTTTTAATTATTCGAACATTATACATGTTATCTACACCAAGAAAGTAAATGGGGCCAATAACTTTACCTAGTATCATGAACACTTTCATATAAGTGATAATCACATGTTGAATAATCTTAGTTGTTAATATTTATCTTGCCTAGGGTTTTCAAATGTGTACCGGATCGATCAGTTTGGACCAGAAACTGGTGAATCGGTCTATAAATTGGTTCGGTCCGATCATCAACCTAGTTTGGTATTTGTTTAAAAAGAAAAATTGATTTTTTTTAAATTTTCTTTAAAATTTCATATTTTAAACCCTAAAATATTCAATTTCTCACCAGCTTGGCCTCGAATTAGTTTTAGTTCAACCTACTGACCCTTAACCCAGTACCCCAGTCAGTTTAGTAACCTATCTGTGTTTAAGAACCTTAGTCTCTTATGCTATAATGCCAACCCGCTTGAGCCAAGTAGCACTATTAATTAGAAGATTGAGTCAACTGTTGGGTGGATATGAGTTTCAATGCTACTCCTCCCATCTTAAATTATGACATATTTTTCCTACATATATATCTTTAGATAATGGAGAAAAAATGAGGGGAAAACAGATGAAGAGAATACTAGGAATGAAAACTTTTAAAAATGGTAAAAAGTTTACTATTTTTTAGGAGTTTTCTCTCTTAGTATTATTTTTCCTAATTTTCTTTCTAACCAAACATATAATAATAGGACTGGAGGTAGTATCATAATATCATATACACTATACTCATGACGTGGCTCGAAATATGCTAAAGATCTAACTTAAAAAGGGTAAAATAATAGAATGCATGCATGTCTATCCAAGTTTTGAGGGTGATATTCACCTTTTGACCTTTTGAATCCTTACTTTCTTCTTTTTCATTTCACGTTGAAAGGGAAATACACTGCACACAGCACAGATTGAATTCACTTTTTCAATTTAATTACTGTTGCTTTCAAATCCCTTTCCCTCCTTCTCAATCAAATAAATTCAGCCCTTTAAAATTTCCATTTATAATTTGATCTATGATTTTCTTTCTGGGACAAGCTTCTGAGTTAGTACAAGTCATCGTTAAAAATATATAATTGCTTCTTCTTTCCAAGCTAAGAATGGCCTGTCAGTGTTTTAGTCACGTAGTGGCATGGGAGCTTGACTCTCCTTCCCTATGTCCAGGGTTCGAACCCTGTTCCCCTCTCCTACTATGTGTATTTAAAAAAAAAGAGAGCTAAGAATGGTCTAATAAATTAAATATGTGATATTGATAAATCCAAAATGGAATTATTGAGAATAGGGGGAAAAAAAGGAGACAAAATGAAAAAAGATGAGACAAGATTGTCAAAGGCGGCAACAACTTTTATTGTTTCATGATTGACTTTTCTAAGCATAAAACTTTGTTTCTACAGAAACACTCTTTAGTCTGCCTTCCCTTTTTTTTTTTTTTTGATACAAAAAGAGGAGGGGAAACCCTCAGCCTATGCTATTGCAAATACTAGCAAGCCTCATGTCCTGTTCCAAAGCCTCAGTAAGGCCGCCAAAAACTGAATGAAAAGGATGCAACCCAGGCCAGACATCAAACGCCTGTTTTGCCACGTAATCAGCCACCATGTTTGCTTCCCTTGGAACCCAACGCACCATCACCTCCCATTCCCAGCTAACCATCTTCTTGATCTCCTGAATTAATCCCACCTCCTGATGGCTCAATTGGGTTGGTTTCTCGATCAGCGAAACCACCTCCTCCGCGTCTGTTTCCACCATTACCCTGCGCTCACCCATCTCCCAGGCCATCTTGAGGCCCAACAACATACCCCAAAGTTCAGCACAGAGGCTGTCGGCGGCTTCCTCCCCTTTAAACATGAACCCCCTCATGAACAGCCCATGGTCATTCCGTTATTCGTTTTCTTAAGTGTTTGTTTGTTTGATGTCCCTTATTTTAAGTAATCTTACATTCTGTACAAAGTAAATATGTCATAGCTAACAAAGGCCTTGTAGTCTAGTGGTATTGATACAACCCAACTAGTGGGAGGTCGTGGATTCGATCCCGTTCATTGTAATTTAGGCCATTAGTGCCTGCTGCCTTATTAAAAAAAAAAGAAAGTGATAGCTAATGGCCTTAAAGCGTAATGTCATAACATCTGTTTTTTTTTAATTGATTATGGGTATTTGCCAAATAAGCACAAGTACATGAAGATAATTGTCATTGAAGGAACTTCATGTTCATGTTATGTAGCTAAATTTAACTTAAATTAATTGAGTCCAATATGAATTTCAGAAACCATTTGGTATCACTAAAAAGATTTTTTAAAAAAAATTATGGGCTGTTTGATTCAGGTCTTTTTATTTTTAAAAAAAAATATTTGAAAAATTGTTTTTATTTTTGTTTTTAAAAACTATATAATCAAAAAAGTTTTAAGGTTTTTTTTTTTTCCCTATATCTATTCACTATTGACTCCACATCACGTCATCAACCACTGTCATGCTAACACATCACTTTAATTTTTTTTTTTTAAACAACTATTCAAACATTTTGTGTGTGTGTGTGTGTTTTTTTACAAAATTTGTTTTAAAAACAATTTTGAAACCAGAAAACAAAATTTAACATGCCCTATACTAGTACTACTAAGCCTTCTTATCTAAAGAGTTCATGTAAAATGTGAGTATGATGAATCCTTTTGAGAGGAATTGACAACTGGTTGATTATATGGGATGTAAAGTTCCCTTGTATATATAGCTCAAATGCAAATAATGCAGCTTAAACTTAAAGTATAAATGTATTTTATTTAAAAGAGAAAATCATAAAAAAATATCACTTAAACCCCAAAATCTCAAATAGGTGACTATACTATTCTTATTAATTTCATAACTGTTATTGTGAACAAGAATTTAAAGTTTAATTGGTATTTTTCTATCATTTTTTCTTTTTTAAATGATTTATCTTGGTGTATATCTTGGTAGTAACTTGCAGCCAAAGTGATTTTGATTTTGAAACACTTTGAAGCCGAAAGGCAAAGGGTGACCCACATCCACAGGCGCATGGCTTTGAAAGATTGCAATCTATGGCTATGAGCACCACCTGTTTGACGAAAATGGCCAAAGAACTTACTTGTTCTACGATAACAGTAGTGTTTCTGTCTCTTTCTTCTCTTCACTCCCTTAAACCCACTCTACTACTATTCTTTTTTCTCTCTATCTTTTCTTCTTCTTCTTCACATTCCATTTTACTTTTCTGGGTTTTTCCTCACTCCCTATGGACCGTACTACTGACAAACATCAGGTTCAGCATCAGCAATTGTCCTTGGCCAAGAGTGCCAGGCATCGATGCAACGAATGGTTTGTTTTGGTGTTCTCTTTTCTCACTGCTTTTATATGTTTTACTCACATTGAGGATTTTGGACTTTGCTTGCTTCTTGTCTTACCGTTTAAAAGTTCTTTTCTTTGAGTTTCTGATGTGTTAGTTTTTTTACCCTATTGTTGTTTTGTAGCTCTGAGCTGTGTTTCTTATTTAGCTAATTCAACTTGCTCCTTTTGAGAGTTACTGTTATTAAACGTGCTTTTGCTGAATCTTTTTCTGATCTTCCTGCTGAAATGAGCTGATTAATGATCTGTTTTTAGTAACTATGCAAGATTATGGTATAATGCATACTAACTGCTGATCTGTTTTTACTGTATTTCTTTTTCCTGGGATGCTGAAATATCAACTTGAACATCTTGATCACTTTGGTTTTCTATTGTTGGCATCTACTTTATGCTTAACTCTTAAGTGGTAATATAGTCTGTTTTTGTTCTTTTTGTGTTCGGAACCGAGCAGGGGACATATTGATGAGCAACTTGTTCTCTAATCGAGTCAAACTTCCATCACATACACAAACTCTGATGTGAATTTTACTGAAAAAGGACTATAAAAAAAATTTCTCTTGTTAAATAGTTTGATTAACTGAATTATGCTGATATAAGGATTCTGTTATTTCTT
The DNA here is from genome assembly GCA_034222035.1 of Acacia crassicarpa. Taxonomy (NCBI): domain Eukaryota; kingdom Viridiplantae; phylum Streptophyta; class Magnoliopsida; order Fabales; family Fabaceae; genus Acacia; species Acacia crassicarpa. The sequence goes on along the minus strand of JAWXYG010000006.1, from coordinate 45,575,597 downwards.
GAGTTAGTCTGAAGTTTTTCTACAGTGAACTGTTTCTTATGTATGATTGAATCTTTATTCTTTTTGTAGGATTTTTCGAGATGTACCCAGCGATATCACTATAGAAGTGAATGGAGGATCGTTTTCGCTACACAAGGCAAGTATCTAAATCCTGGATTTAGATATTACAATTAGCTCCACATTAATGGTGATCCTGATTATTCTTAACTTTTTTTTTTTTTTAAATATGAAGTTTCCTCTTGTCTCTCGAAGTGGGCGAATCCGAAAGCTAGTTGCAGAACACAGGGACTCTGACATCTCAAGAGTGGAACTCCTGAATCTTCCAGGAGGTGCAGAGTCCTTTGAGCTGGCTGCAAAATTCTGTTACGGTATAAACTTTGAGATCACATCAACAAATGTTGCTCAGCTCTGTTGTATGTGTGACTACCTTGAGATGACCGAAGAATTCTCAAAAGATAACCTCAGTTCTCGCACCGAGGAATATCTGGACACCATTGTTTGCAAGAGCCTTGAGATGTGTGTTGAAGTCCTGCAACAATGTGAGAATCTTCTTCCTCTTGCTGATGAGCTAAACATAGTCACTCGCTGCATCGATGCAATAGCCTCAAAGGCCTGTGCAGAGCAAATAGCTTCAAGCTTCTCAAGGTTAGAGTATAGTAGCTCAGGGAGGCTACACATGAGCAAGCAAACAAAATGTGAAGGTGACTGGTGGATAGAAGATCTTTCTGTTCTAAGGATTGACATGTATCAGAGAGTGATATCAGCAATGAAATTTCGCGGTGTTAGACCAGAGAGTATCGGTGTTTCCCTCATAAATTATGCTCAGAAAGAGCTAACAAAGAAATCCAGCTTGTGGAATCCTTCAAGTCAGACTAAAGTTGATTCAAACTTGACAGGCCATGAGAAGCTTGTGGTAGAGACTATTGTGAGCCTCTTGCCAGTTGAGAAACTTGTCGTCCCTATAAATTTTCTTTTCGGGTTATTGAGAAGTGCAGTGATGCTTGACTGTGCAATTGCTTGTAGACTTGATCTAGAAAGAAGGATTGGGTCACAGTTAGATGTTGCAACTCTTGATGATCTCTTGATTCCTTCTTTCAAGCATGCAAGTGACACCTTATTTGATGTTGACACAGTTCATAGGATTTTGGTTAACTTTTGCCAGCAGGATGATAGTGAGGATGACTTAGAAGATGCTGCTTCTGTTTTCGAATCCGATAGCCCTCATTCGCCTTCCCAAACTGCGTTAGTGAAGGTGGCGAAGCTAGTTGACAATTACCTCGCTGAAATCGCCCCTGATGCAAACCTGAAGCTATCTAAGTTTTTGGTCATTGCAGAAACCTTACCCACACATGCAAGGACTACTCATGATGGGTTATACAGAGCAATTGATATATACTTGAAAGTATGTTTTTTTTTCCATCTTCCTATTCTGATCTATGTGTACCATTTTCTTCAGAAAAACTGCATTCTCTTCTTGAAGTGGTATTGAAGGATTTGCATTAAAATTAGCTGATTTATCATGAAAAAAGGGGTTAATACCATTGTCTGTCCTCACATATTGATCAAATTTTGATCTCTGTGTTTCAAATCATTGGTTTTAGTCTTTATTATTTTATAAGGATTCAACTTCAGTTTAAAGGTTGGTCTCTATACTTTTAATGAGTTTTGGTTTTGGTTCGTTTGTTTCAACTCAGATTAAGTCCTTATAAAACTATAAGAATCAAAAGCAATAGATTAAAACTATAAGGACCAAAATTAAAATTTGATCAAGTGGCAAGGTGTCTTATTTTTTCTGAAGCTTGCAAATGGGAAGAATGTCAAATTGGATTTCCTTCAGAACAAGTTTCATCTTTGTAACAATACTATTAATGAATTTGACTGTGTATGTGTGAACCTAATGCTGATTCTTCTGTGAATATATTATTCTACAGGCTCATCAAGGCTTGCCGGAGTCGGACAGGAAGAAACTAAGCAAATTGATTGATTTCCAAAAGCTTACACCAGAAGCAGGAGCACATGCTGCACAAAATGATCGCCTTCCTATTCAGTCAGTAGTGCAAGTTCTATATTTTGAGCAATTAAGGCTCAGAAATTCTTTATGCTGCTCCTATGGGGATGATGACCCGAAGCCAATGCACCAGTCATGGCGCATAGGAAGTGGTGCGCTAAGTGCAGCAATGTCTCCAAGAGATAACTATGCATCACTGCGACGAGAAAACCGGGAGCTAAAGCTTGAGTTGGCCAGGTTAAGAATGAGACTGAATGATCTGGAGAGAGAGCATGTTTGCATGAAGAGAGATATGGCGAAGTCGGGTTCGCGTAAATTTATGACTTCTTTCTCGAAAAAGATTGGTAAGTTTAGCTTTTTTGGACATAATTCTTCTAGAGGATCAAGTTCCCCTTCCAAAAATTCTCATAGAACAGACTCAAAGGTGATTGAAAGAACCTGTGCTAGCACAGAATAGGTAAAATGTGTAACTTGACTTCTTTTTCTTTCTTTTTTTGTTGTTTTTTTTTTCCCCCCATTGTACTCAGTGAGTAACTGTAAACTAAGCTTGTTGTGACATGTTCACTTCATTTTGTTCATCTTTAATTTGTTCCTGTCAGGCCCCACCTTGTATATTAGTATGGCCTTTTTTTTTTTGGGTATTAACTAGGAGGTTCTTTTGATTGTAAGATCAGTATTCTGGTGGGTTCTGCAGTCGTTTGCTTTGATTGAATTAGATATAGAGAACCTGTACACCAGCATGTAATCAAATGTTTTATGAAATTTTCTGTTCCATATGTCAATAACTTGTCATCTATCTTTTTTTTCCTCCCTGTTCTAATTTTATAACCGGTGCTGTGAAAAACTGTTTTGAGATATTCTGGGAAGGAAAGTGAAGCTTAGATCCCAAATATCAGCATAAAAATTTATCAATTAATTTCCCAAAGGGAGAATCGGTGAAAAGTTTTTGTTTGGAAATTCTATTAATCAGAAAGACTTGTCTTTTTTTTTTTTTGGGACAAAACGTTTTAGTACTCTGAAGCATTTCATACACAAAAGGTATTTGTGCTTGAACTCAAGTCTTTTGACAACTTTTCACCGATTTTCCCTTTCCCAAGTATTATGTGGCTGCTCTAATTTGGGCCAACCAAACTTCACATATTAGTATAAACTCAAGTAATGTCTGATGACCTTCCAAATCCAAAGTATATGAAGACTCAAAGCTTCTTATCAGGGAGAATTACTATAATATCTTACATAAGCGACATAATCACTAAAAAGTCTCAACTCAGTTGAGCAGCAAGCCATAATAAGATCCGATACAGGAAATAATACCATGAGTTATTGCTAATTCAAGAGATTTTTTAGTGATTAAATTACTTATGTTAAACTGCATAATATATGAATTCAGTAGAAATCATCATTATACATGTCACCCACACAGGATATAAACAACAAAAAATCCACACAGGATATAAACAACAATAAATGACACAGGACGTTTCTGTCTTAGCTGTTAAAAGAGACCTTAGCTAACCAATATGAATATGAATACTAGAAGGGGTAAAAAGAAGAAAAAGAGAAGGGTTAATACGATGTATGTTTGGTTCTTATAATTTGCCATTGTTTTGGTTTTGGTCCCTTAAATTTCTTTCAGTTTAAAACATTGGTCCATATATTTTAATAAAAACCTGGACCATTTTGCTCTTTTGAGAGATCAAAACCTTTTCTTTTCCTTCACTATTTGCTGGTATTGCTATCATCACTAATCTCAGCACCCAGAAAACTTTGCAGAACTTTATTGTACTCCCCTTGCTCCTCTTCTTCTTTGTTTGCTAAATCAAAAGATACCTTAAGATTAAGCAACCTGCGATTGCTATCTGGTTTTCTTAAACATGATCTCAACATAGTAACCTGTTCATACTGAAACTCGAAATCAAAATCATCTTTCTCAGATGATTCTTTCCCGCTCTCTTCTCTGGTCTCTGCATTTGATGATTCTTCATCCTGTAAATGCTTCTGGGTTTCCAAAATATGGGTTTCTCTGTATCTAATCCCCTTAGGCCTTACCTGAACTCTGGATTGCTTTGGTGATGTTACAGAAAGACACATTTTCCAAGGTAGTCTCTTGTAGAATAATTGCTTGGGGCTTTGACGGTTCTTGGTGCTAATTAAATCAGAAGAACAATTCATGAATGAAGAAAGATCATGGGAAAAGTGTTGGTTTTGAAAAGAGGGTGCTTTGGATTTGATCAATTTATAGATTGTGTGATAGGGAACGATGAAGAAAACTCTACCGGGAAGCAAAACTGATTCAGGTTTAACAACAATCCATGGAAACTGAAACACATCTGGTCTTGTAATGCAGTGTCTGGGATTTCTTCTCATGATTTCTTCTGCCATTATCGGCTCTCTGTGAATCTCAATATATCTACCAGGATGCACCAGTTTTAGCACACCCTTCTCATTCCTCGTAGCTCTCATTATTTTTCTCTCTCTCTTTTTTCTTGTACGTGGGGAAAATGGTGGGGAAGGGGAGTGTTTGGTGATGAGAAATGGTGTACTTATAGTGATTAACTGATCATTTTGATGACAAAAATGGCGGCAGATACTATGAAACTATCCTTGGAGAGAGTTTCGAGGAATTGATTTTTATGCCAAATTTGACAACTTGATGAATTATGCACCCCTTGACAACTTGATGGTACCGTGCCGGCTTTGATTAATTTAAATCGATTAAGAAAATTAAATAAATTATTTATTTTTATAATTTTTTTTAACTAATTTGCTTGATGATATATAACTTAATGATACATATCATTTTGATCCTACTCATAAGTCCCTTTTGATTAAATTACACATACCAAGGAGAGATAGGTAGTTCAATAATTATGGGGTAAATTTTTAACTTTACCCTTATTTAGAAATGGGTAACTTTCAACTCTTTATTCTCTCTCTATTTTTATTGGTACAATAATATGGGTAAAATTGTCACAATCTCATTTATTTGGTCAAAAGAGACTTATAAATAAGACCAAATTTTTTGGTCAAATGAGATTTATAAATAGGATCAGAGTGGTAAGTATAACTATTTAAATAATTTAACTCACTTTATTGATTTCTCTAAATTAGTAAACTAACTCTTAATATTAGAACTGGATATAACAGTCCTAAATATAATATATATTTTATAATATTATACACCATAAATTATGTTCTATATTTGGAATTGGAGATGTGTAGACATAACATATCTTTTCGATCTGCATAAACACACATATGAAATATCAAGACATCTGTGAATCATAAGCATTATGAATCATCTAGATAACCAATTTTTTTCCTTATTTTAGTCAATGATGACATCTGGAGACATCCCCAAGGACTATTTTAGAGATTCTTCATTCAAATCATAAGCTAGTTGAGCTCTCAATCAGGTCCAAGTATTTGCATAAAAAAATCTAATTGCATCAAGGAAGATATACTCCCTCCGTTCTTAGCTTCATTTTAATTTTTTCAAAACATTTATTACGTTTTCTCCAATTTTATATCCCTTAACTATATTTATTACGTTTATTGTTTCTCTGTCACCTTTTTGTGTGTGCCAACTTTTAATTGCAATAATTTAAAATTAGTTTTTCTATCACTTATACTTTTTACAAATAAGGGTATAATTGAAAAAATAATACATATTTATTACTTTTTACTAATTTTAACTATATTTTAATAAGCACAAATTAATTATTTAAAACTTATATTTGAAGGGAATACTAAACAAATTAATTGACGAGTTGGATGGTCAAAAGCTGAAGTTTCCAAACAGGGCATAGAACTTCGGATTTATCAAAGACCAAAACAATCGTTGACAAAGTTGAGATTTTCACCTCCTAGGCCCCTAGTGAATTCGTGGCATTAAAATATGGGAAAATGCATATCAAGCCCCTTTTAACAGAAAAAATCCTAAAAAAGATCCAAAAATTGTGAAAATCCCAAAAAAGGCTCAGAACCTTTTCTAGTATAAATTCATTAAAGTGTTAATTGTTAACGGGGCTGATATAGTTGTTAACTGGGGTAATATAGTTGTTAATGTGATTGATTTAGTTGTTAAAATATTGTTGTTAATACGACTAATTTAGTTGTTAATGGGAATTGATTTAGTTGTTAATTAGATTTATTTAGTTGTTAACGTTTTAATGAATTCATACTAGAAAAGGCCCTGAGGCTTTTTATGGGATTTTCAGAATCTTTGGGCATTTTTTAAGATTTTTTCTGTTAAAAGGGCCCTCATATGGATTTTCCCTTAAAATATTCATGTAGCCTCTATTCTATTTTTACGTTGATATTACCCTTTGTCAATTGATTAAGAAAGTTAAATAAATTATTTTAAAATATTTATTTTATAATTTTTTAAAAAATTAATTTGCTTGACAACTTGATATATATTCTAATGATACATAAGTATAACTATTTAAATAATTTATATCGCTTTATTAATTTCTCTAAGTTAGTTAAACTGACTCTTAATATTAGAATTGGATATAATATACTACATTTGGTCCTAAATATAGGACATATTTTGTAGTATAATATGTACTACAAATTATAACCTCTATTTAGAACCAAAGGTGTACAGACATAAAATATCTTTTTGACCCGCATGAACACACATATGAAATATCAAGACATTTGTGAGTCATCAACATTATGAATCATCTAGCTAGATACCCAATTTTTTTCCTTGTTTTAGTAAATGATGACATCTAGAGACATCCTCAATGACTATTTTAGGGATTCTTCTTTTAGAGATTCTTCCTCAAATCATAAGCTAGTTGAACTCTCAATCAGGTCAAGTATTTGCATAAAAAAATATAATTGCATCAAGAAGACACTACTCCGTTCTCAGCTTTATTTTAGTTTTATCAAAATATTTATTATGTTTTATCCAACTTTATATTCCTTAACTGTATCTATTACATTTATTGTCTTTTTATCGCCTTTTTTTTTTGGGGCCAACTTTTAACTGTAACAACTTAAAATTAGTTTATTTATCACTTATATTCTTTATAAATAAAGATATAATTAAAAAATAATACATATTTATTGTTCTTAACTAATTTAAATTAATTTTTTTATAAGCACAAATTAGCTATCTGAAACTTATATATAGGGATGAAGGGAATACTAAACAAATTAATTAATGAGTTGAATGATCATAAGTTTTTTTTTTTTTTTTTGTCCACCTGGTTCACCAAAGCTTCGCCTCAAATAATCCGTATCTGACTCGTGTTGCGTACCTGATTTTGGTGGGAGAGTCTCCCCCGGGGTGAATGATCATAAGCTGAAGTTGCCAAACAGGATAGAACTTCGGATTTATCAAGACCAAAACAATCGTAGACAAAGTTGAGGTTTTCACCTCCTAGCTGGCCCCTAGTCAATTCGTGGCATTAAAATATTCACTAAGCGAAGTAAATTACAATAACAAAACAGACAAAATGTGTACGTAAAATATATGCCCTCTATTTTTATTTTTATTTTTATTTTTTGGGCTTATTTGTATAATTCTAGTTGCTTCTACCCAACAATGTTATACTAATAAATTATATTTCGTTATAATTTATATATGCTTTTACACCACAAAGAATATAGAATCTATATATGAGGATAGGCTAATTCTTATATCAATTCTCATAAATAATAAAAGACTTGTCACATTAAAATTGACTTACATCCGGGATATTTTTTTATCCCTTACTAGTTTAACATGATTTTATACGTTCTACCTCAGCATATACAAAAAGAAATCCCTAAATACATATTTTTTTGCTGACATAGTTCTTATAGTTGATTCAAGAGAAAAGATTAACTCTAAACTTGAGTTATAGATAAGGACTTTAGAGTTCAAATGTTTTCATCAGAGTAAAAATAAGATGGAATATATGCACTGCAATTTTGGTAAAAGGCAAGTTGGTAGGGATTTAGAGGTTAAAATGGAAGACCAAATCATTCCACAAGTGACAAAGTTCATTTACCTAAGATCAATTGCGTAAAGTTGGTGAAATTGGTGGAGACATTTATCATGTAATTTAAGTTGGTTGGTTCAAGTGGAGAAAGGCTATTGGAGCGATATGTGATAAGATAAGAATGCACGTAAGAAGCTAAAAGGAAAGTTTTATCAAATTACTATTAAACCAGCAATGTTGTATGACAATGAATGTTGGACTTTGAAGGGAAAATAAGAGCATGAAGTTGGAGTAGTGGAGGTGAGAATATTGAGATAAATGTGTGGTTATATAAGAAAATGTATGATACATAATGAGCAAATCAGAGGAAGGGGATCGGAGATGTAGCGCCTATTGAAGAAAAATGGAAGAAAATTGTTTAAAGGGGTTCGAACATGAGTATGAGATTCTTTGAAAAAGGTAGAAGAAGACTGAAGAAATCGCTTAATGAAGTAATTGAATAAGACCTTTTAGTTAACAAATCTATCTAAAGATTTGATAGTTGATTAAGCATATTCACCTTGTGTGATCCATTTCGGCATTCTGCCAACTTCATCTACTGAATTAAGGCTTATTGATACTGTGGATGAGGGTGACTTTCTAATAATGGTAAAGGGTAGGACCCTGGAAGCACCATAACATTACAAATTTTCAATTTAATTATACAATTTTTTTGTCCCAAAAAATATTACGTAAACACTGTATATCATATATACTTTTCAATTTCCATCCTTTATAACTTAACCCTAGCACCCCCTCCAAGTTAAAATGAATTCACTTGATTGACGGATTGTTGAGATTTTTTTTTGAATAAACAATATTGAGAAGACTAGTAGTAGATATGGCAGTATTTGTTTTTGGGTTAAGGTGTAATATACATGTGATTTTTTTAAAAATGCATCCAACATCAAGTACTTTTCCTGGATGTAAAAGTGGCTATGTCGTTATAAAAGTTGAGTAAAAATGCTCATTGATCGTTAGTTTGACTTTTTTGTATTTTTAAGGTTGATATGAATGATGACTGAGCTAAATTTCATCACAGCTTGCAGTGAAGGACTGGAGAAAATTATAGAAAAGGGCCTAGATAGTTTTGAAAATTACAGAAAGGCGGCAATGGTGGTAAGGAGGCGGAGATGGGCGGCCCGATAGGTAAGATCAGGATTGGGAGAGAGAAGGGGAATTGGAGAAAGAAGGGCCAAACTATAATTTCTAAAATATCTATGACGTTTTCTATAATTTTTTCCAATTCTTTATTGTTAGCTGGGATGAAATTTAGCTGAGCCAACATCCATATCAGCCTTAAAAATACAAAAATATCAAACTAATGGTTAGTGAATATTTTTACTCTACTTTTATAACCACAAAGTCACTTTTGCAAAAAAAAACAAAAAACAAAAAAAAAACAAAGAAAAAAAAACTTGATATTGGATGCATTTTTAGAAAAGTTATATATGTACTTCTGCACCTTACAATATTGTCAATTTGCTTATGAAAGTTCAAGCAATTCAAGTAAAAGCCTCACTAGTTTCTGAATTCTAACACGTGAAATAAAAAACAAAAGAGATAAGGGTCTTAAATGTTATGAAAGTTTTCGTTCAGGAGCACTGGTAAGACAAAAGTTTTTTTTGGACAAAAAATGCCACGGAAGTTTTCACTGATGAACAATTTTGCCTCAGAAGTTTTCACTAAGGAGCAATTTTACCCCGAAAGTTTACAAAACGTAGCAATTTTGCCCTTCTGTCCCCAAATATTAAATTTGACTATTAAATCAGTCAAAGACCACACATGTTATACCTTGAAAAGATCAAACTTGGAGCCAGAGAATGAGATCCTTGAGATGTTGAGCTTAAGGTGACCAGAATTTGGGAAGTCGAACTGGTCAAAGGAACTGAAAGGTCGACTGTCATAAAACCCAAAGGAAGCATCACTTATGATCTAAGCAAATGATCAGTCTATACAAACGTAAATATTATCACTATTGATTTGTTTTACTGAACCAATTTTTGGAACAATTCATTTCTCGTTTTGCGTTTCATTTGAGTTTTATGACAGATCTTTCAGTTCCTTTGACCAGTTCGGCTTCACAAATTTTGGCCGCTTTGAGTTCAACATTTGAAGAATCTCTTTTTCTGACTCCAAGTTCGACCTTTTCAAGGCATGACATGTGTGGTCTTTGACTGATTTAATAGTCAAATTTAATATTTGAGGACAGAAGGGCAATATTTTGCTATGTTTTGTAAACTTCCGGGCAAAAATTGCTCCTCAACGAAAACTTCCGTGGCAAAAATGATACTTCCGGGGCAAAATTGATACTTCCTGTGAACTTCCGTGGCATTTTTTGTCCAAAAAAAACTTCCGTCTTACCCGTGCTCCTGAGCGAAAACTTTCATGACATTTAAGATCCTTATCCCAAAACAAAATAATTAATAATTTAAATTCGATTAAGCAGGGGGAAAAACATTACAATTGAAGTCGATAAATGTACCTTTTTTTGTTTTTTAAATTGACGAATCTCACCATGATTGATGGCGAGACTATATCATAGGATCATCAACTAAAAGACAATTGAAGCATTAGTTAATTGGATAGTAATAGATTACGTTGGTGAAAAATGTTAAAATCGTTGGGTAATTTTATACTACTTTAGTAATAGATATGGATGTGTGTTTTGATTTAGTGATTAGAGGCCGTTGAGCAATGATGATTGATGAATAGGAATAGGAAAAGTGAATGTAATAATAAATCATTATCTTAACTTCAGTTTCAATCTCTTCTTTTTTCAGAGTGAAAAAGTAGGAAGTATAGATTCCGCGTGCAAAAGAAAAAAGGCATATGATTAAAGTAGCACATTTCTGCAGTTCATGAATTAGCCCCCTTTTACTGGCTTTTTTACTAATTTACTCCTTATTAAATAACTATTTATCAAAATACCATTGTTTGGAAACTATTTACCCATATGTCCCTATTTAGTCGACTACACTTCTCATATAGTCAACTAAAATGCAAGGTCATATTTTTTTTAAATATCCATTTGATTTAGTCGACTAAGCCACAGTGCTTAGTCAACTAAATCGCGACAGGGGTTTTTTAAAAACCTTAATCGCGGCATTTGGAACCCTAATTGACTACAAAACCCAACTGCATGACAAAGCAGTTGAATATCTAATGGGTCCCACAATATTATCGAGGGTGTTATACACTCATGAATATGATAAAGAGTTTCACGTTTAACCCTATAATTTATACTAAAATATTAATAATATTAATAAATAAATAACTAAATAATCGGACGAAGAAAAGGTAAAAGTCCTCACAAACAAAAGAACAACGGTGGAAATTCGAAATGGAAATGAGAACATACTGAAATCGACGCAAATGACGCCAGAATGAAGTTTCCTTCACTACCCACCAACGGATTCAGCAAGGATTTGGTGAAAAAAACAGGGGGAGAGGTTGGGGGAGGTTTTGTAGTCGATTAGGGTTCCAAATACTGTGGTTATGGTTTTTAAAAAACTCCCTGTCGCGATTTAGTTGACTAAACACTATAGCTTAGGCGACTAAATCATGGGGATATTAAAAAAAATATGCCCGCGTTTTAGTCGACTACATGAGGGGTGTAGTCGACTAAATAGGGGCATATGGGTAAATAGTTTCCAAACATGTGCATTTTGGTAAATAATTATTTAATAAGGGGCAAATTGGTAAAAAAAACCTTTTACTTTGTCTCTCCAAAATAAATAAATGATTTTGTTGCATATATATATATATATATATATATATATATATATATAGGGTTTAGGGGCAAAAATACACATGTAATTTGCCCTAGGGAGCGCCCAGCATCACGTAATTTCAACTGGACAAAAAATACACATGTGATTACGTTTTGGAAGCGCCCAACACCACGGCCGTTAGTCAACAGTTAATTTGGATGGAAATGAACATTAACTCGGGTGAAATTACACTTTTGCCCCTAGTTTTAGGTAAAATTACACTTTTGCTCTTAGTTTTAAATATTAATTACACTTTTGTCCTTAATTCTAAATATTTTAAAAAATTAAAATAGCTCCGCCGGTGGGCCCCACCGTCGGCCGCCACCACCACCGCCGGTTGCCGTCGCCGGCCACCGCCACCGCCGGCAACCATTGGTAGTGGCGGTCGCCGGTGGTGGTGGTGGCCGCCAGCGGCGGTGTTGGTCGCCGGCGGCGGCGGTGGCCGACGACGGTGGCGGTGGCCGGCGGTGGTGGAGGCCGACGGTGGGGCCCACCGGCGGAGATATTTTAATTTTTTTAATATTTAAAATTAGGGGCAAAAGTATAATTTCACCTAAAACTAGAGGCAAAAGTGTAATTTCACCCGAGTTACTATTCATTTCCATCCAAATTAACCGTTGACTAACGGCCGTGGTGTTGGGCACTCCCAAAACGTAATCACATGTGTATTTTTGGTCCAGTTGAAATTACGTGGTGCTGAGCGCTCCCTGGGGCAAATTATATGTGTATTTTTGTCCCTAAACCCTATATATATATATATATATATATATATATATATATATTCTGGTCTAAAATTTATGACGCTTTTTAAAAGAAATTCTTGATCCTTTGTATAAGCTACAAAAAGAGCTATTAATATCAATTTTTTCTGAGGTTATCCTTGTTGTGCTACACAATAGATATTGAAAAAGATGTGAGAGAAAACATAGGGATAAATACCAATTATGCCACGGAAGTATTGATAAGGGAACATCTAGCACCTAGAAGTTTTTTTGGTATCATTTTTGCTCTGGAAGGTTACAAAAAGAAGCAAATATGCCCTGAAAATTTTTTTAGGAGCAAATTTGCCCTGAAAGTTTTTTTTAGGAGCAATTTTTTGTAAACTACCATGGCAAAAATGATACCAATCCAACAGTTAAGATCAACTGATGAGCAAGATTGCTATGTTTGTAAACTTCCGGAGCAAAAATGATATCAAAAGAACTTTTAGGTGCTGAATGCTCCCTAGCCAGTACTTCCGTGATAAAATTGGTATTTAACCGGACAACATATTTGCATAGGTGCAAAGTTGAACGTTTTTTAATTTAACACAGATTTAATGAGTTAATCGTTTTTTTCCCCATCTATATATTTTCTATTGGATGGAGAATAAATGAATTGTACAACTTTTATAGATTTCATATTTTATATTGAACATTGACACTGAAATTGACATTAATTATTCACTGTTCAAATCTGCAAGTTCTCTTACCAAAAAAAAAGAAAATTGCAAGTTCGATTTTAGGGCCCAAAAGAAAGTTCATCCCTACCATAAGGATCTGAATCATGTTTTCAATTGCAGCTGAGAAAATTGGAAATGTCAATTAGATAGCAAGAGACAGCTTTGGATTCTAATACACTGGAATTATTGCAGTACTGATGACAAACTAAAGCACGAATTAATACTTCAATTCAGAGAGTAGAAATAGCTACGATAATTTCATGAAAGATCAAGCAGAAAGGCAAAACGAGATATAACACTAACAGGAAAGTAAGGTGGCATCTAAAAAAAAGAACCATTTCAGTTCATTAGTCCTACCACACAAACATGTGTATCTATTTATAGTATTAAATCCTCAGATAATTCATAATTGTACTTCTCGAACACAGATAAGGGCAGGCTTCTATGGAAGCAAGTTTACTTTATTGTAAATGTCTAATCCAAATGCTCTCAATTTTCAAGGATTATGTTGATTTTGTGTAGAAACGGATACCAACAGCTACACCCAAGAAAAGCAAGGGAACTAAGAACTGAAGCATCTTGATGAAGAAATCTGGTGACTCCTCCTGAATATGCTGAACTTGTTTTGGAGAAGTGTACTTAACCTTGCTGGAGAGCGTTGAGGAATCGATGTCTCCAACATAAAATTCTTCCATCATTGACACAGCACTGGTACTGTGTCCTACATCTTCAAAATCATCAGTTGCATCTTTCCCTGCATACATTTGCATTTACAAGTTACAACTATGAAACTCCAATATTTCAGAATAGATCCATATAGTGTTTCACATTCATATCAAACATGGCACTTTGAACTGCACCAGGCTAGGATGTTACACATTTTTTGTGAGGCACAAGGAGTCTCCTTTGGGTATGAAGGGCAAAGGGTAAAACCCCAGCAAAGTGGCAACATATATAAAAACTGATATTTGAATTCCCAATCACTTGCTTAAATGTTAAGAGCCCTTACTACTCATTACAACTCTAGTTTTGTTTGTATATTACAGGTTTAAGCCTCACTTGGGATACATGACACATGGGGTTTCAAGGGTCAATTTGAACGTTACATGTGTGAGAACCATCTTCTTCAAAACTAACATGGCACTCGAATATTGACACATGTGTAAGTCTCCAAGTGTTCGTATCTTATCATGTCTTGTCTTGTATCCACGTTAGTGTATTTGTTTATTAGCTTTACAGACATCTTAGTTTGGTGACACAAACAGTGATAAATAACTCAGCCAGTCAGAAAAGGATATCGCATATTTTGTAGTGTTATAGAACCTGTGCTGTGTCCTTTCTTGTTTTATAAGCAAGTTAGAACAAGTGCTTATTAATTAAAGACATCTCTGTCCTGAGAGAGCAAAACAGATGAACAAGTCGACAAAAGGATAGCTGCATGCATACCTGTGGCAGAGATCAAGGCATCATCCCCACCAGGGTGCTCCTCTAAGAATTTTGTCACGTTGTAAACCTGTACAAGAAATAATCTTTAAAGGTAGTGGAAACCACTGATAAGAGGAAAACCATGCAGTAACTGTATTAAACTCCACAGCTAATTGTCTCACTTGCTATCGCAAGCTTAGTAGATATGATTATGATATATGAGAATGATGATATTTGTACAACCATCGTGGATTTCTTGTTTCCAGTATTGATATAGTGCGTACGCAGCTTAGGAGAAGCAATTTTTTTAAACGGACAGCTTTGGTTCCAATTTGAACCTAAAACTGTGAATTAGACACTTTGGTGCAAAGTTTCTTACTTTCTTACAAGAAAAGCATGACCGGTTTTGGCAATTTGGAATTGCTACAACATAAAGGTGTAGAAAAGCACATCGTATAAAGCAGTTATAATTTTGTGTGTTGTACGAAACACGAATAGATCAGAAACCCATTACATCCCTTTGGTGATCAGTCTATCACGTATTTGATATATATATATATATATATATATATATATATATATATATTATTCACAATCAAACTTATCAAAAGAATATAATTGAGATGCTTTCCTGTAACACAACGAAATAACCATTAAAAAAAAAAAAAACCAATAACTATGTTGTACGTCATGAATTCTGCAATTAAGAACTTTGAGATGTGAAACATCGAGAACCATGTTTTGGTTCGAGCTTAATCAGACCCAGGTTATATAGTTCTAATACAGGACAATACTATCCAAATCATCTAAGTCAGCACATCACTTCGGACATAACCTGTTTTAAAGAAGCAGGTCCACATCAGTTGTGAAATGTTTGTTATGCACTTATGCCATAAAAGCATATAGATGATATCAAAGAGCAAGCAAATTACGATTCTGCACTCTGAACATTGAAAGTGACCAATAACAATATCCAAAACTCCATTGTCATGGAAACACACAAATTCCAGGACTCTGTAATGATCCAAATAGAAAACGACCATTTCCAATCATAATACTAAATAAATGCAGCAGTCATGAAGATTGAGGACCCTTATCAAGAAAAGTTCTGATCCAATTTCACCCACTGTTCAAAATGACATGAATATTTCATTCAACAAACAAATCTATTCAATTTGACTTATGTGCGATTCCACTAAATCAAGAGAAACCCCCCAATTGGTTACTCCCAGGAGAAAACTGAGAAGCCAGAACCAACATCATTTCAGTGATCTTAATTCTTTTTGAGGAGTTTCACCTCGTTGATAAGGAATTAGAGCAAAAGAAAAGGAGGGAGAATAAATAAATTGAAGAGACATTAAGGCAATCATAATACCTAGATAGATTGTAAATGCTCTTTCTTTCACCTCCCGTACATCAATTTTCACATGCAAATTTATCAATTTCAAGATTGCCGCCTTCGATTCCAGCCATACTTACGTTTTCAATAACCTCAATTCGTATAGCCCATTTTCTAAGAGAAAACATAAACAAGCCATCCAAAAAGTCATCACAATAATGAAAAACTAATCAAAAGTCAAATCACCGTCCAAATACCCAATAGGAAAAGCAATAGCAAATCCAGCCCATACGCGATCGAAACAACATAAACGTCACCAGATCGACCTCAGCCATTCATTTAAACCGATTAAAATTTCATTCCCTTAAAAACCCAAGATTCTCAGCATTGATAATCAAACCCAAAACGAAATCCCATTAACAAATTAAAACGCAAACACGTCATTATTTCCCAATTCCAGATCAAATCTTGGAATACACACAAAATCGTCACAAACCTTGCCATTAATAACAAGCCAGCAATCTTTGGCGTCGTTGTGCCGAGAGACCTCAGCTAGAGTGAAAACCTTGCGCTCCCCAGCCATTACCGAAGGAGAGCCAGAGAAACAAAACTATAAATACGTCCTGGAAAACAAGGAAAGATCGCGGTTCCTCTAACTGAAAAAGGGTACAACTGAAAGATGATCTAAAGGAGGAGAAACGTTTTCAATGAGGAAAAGCGTCAACTGAAAGATGATCTAAAGGAGGAGAAACGTTTTCAATGAGGAAAAACGTGAAGTCGCTATCTGGTAAGTTGAGAAAAGTTGGCTGCCCAATGACAATGAATGTGGGTGACGAGAGAAAAAATTGGTTTCCTGGCCAGCCAACCACTTCGCCACATGTTTTGTCTTTAATTTAGGCCTCAAGTTTTTCTACATTTTTTCATTTTTTGTGTGATTCTCATTTCAATCATTCTTTATTAGGCTCACACTTCATATGACTTTTTTGCCCCACTCTTATGAGCTTCGTTTGACCCCCCCAAAAAAAAAAAAGATTATGAGCTTCGAAAATAATACTTGCATTTACTGTTTTATTTTCTAAGCAAAAGCTTACTTTTTTTTCCCTCTATTTTTTTATTGGGTGAACAAATTTTTTTCCCCTTTTTTTTTTTGGAATCATTCATTGTTGTGTTGGCTCAAAAGAGGACCTTTTTTGGCCGGTAACTCATTAACCGTTGAATAATCGGCAAAGGGCAAAGTATAAGACTATGACCCATTTTTTGTTCAACTCCATTATGTATCTTTTTATAGTAATCATGATTGTATTATTAAAAAAAGAGTGTTTAGTTGCTATTTTGCATGGCAATAGAATTTAGGGGAAAAGCCCTTTTTAACATGTTTGGTTTGAAAGAAGGGGATGAGATGAGAGAAAGGATATTTGACATTAAGTGGGGATCGGTTCAAAGTTAGCATTTTGTTTGGCAACGGATTGAATAATATGAGTATGTTGAGTGGTTGTGTTTCTTGTTCGTCTAGTTTAGAGAGTCTTCGTCAATATGTTATAATTTTGATCTCAGATGGGTTCGTACTTAAATGGCAGAATCAATGTTGAAAATCAAAGATGGCTGATTTCATGATCGAAAGCACAATAAACAATCCCCTATTACATTGTTTGATTGAATTGGCGGTGGATATGCGAGGAGACTTGGCTGGACCAAGTCAGAACGAGTGAATCAACCCTGATCTGGTTCAAAAGTATTGAAAAGATGGTAATGTGGGGGAGAAGCGCCACCGGTGGGGAAGGTTTGTTGGTGGAGGAGCATCATTCGGTATGGGGAGGTCATCGGAGGAGTTTCACCAATGGGGTTGAGCACTTGTGAGTTTAATATGATAGGAACTAACTCAGCTGTTTTCTGAAAAAAGGATCTGTACAGTAAGTTTAAGTATAAAGGCCGAGTTATAAATTCGACAAAACTATAAAGATTAAATAATTACCTTTCCTTTTGTCTTACAAAACCAAGGGCCCGTTTGGTACGCAAAAGATCAGCTAAAGGAAAGGGAAGATTGCAGATCTTCCATCACCGAACGTTTGGTAGCCCTGCTTTCCGGAAAACTACCTTTCGAGAACCTTCGATCTTCCTTCATTCATGGGAAAACCACTTCCCTCCATTTTCGGTAGGAAAGTTGATCTTCCTTAAAGAAGAAATTCTAAATGATCATCTTCTCCTCCTTCAATCATCTGTCTTCCTTGCAATTGCTGTCGACGCTGACACCGCCTCCTTCGCCCTTTGCAAATCTTGACACCAAAGTTGCAAGGATGAAAAAGAAATCTGAAGCTTTTTTTTTTTTTTTTTGGTTCCGTCGTCGAGATGTTAGGGATCAAGAAGGAAGGATAGTAGAAATCTTGGGTACCCTACAGCTCAACGAAGCTGAAATTGAAGATAAGAGCTGAACGAAGGACTCTCACCTGAAATTGACGACGGGGTAGTTGGAGACGCAGCACAAGGTTAACGCAAGTTTGAAAGTCTCCATCAGTGCACAAAGATAAAAGGAAGTGAAGGAAGAAGGGAGAAGGAAGAAGAGAAGGCAAAAGAAGAAGAAGAGGCGGAAGAAGAAGAAGAAGAAGAGGCGGAAAATGGAGTGCACACTACATTGAAAGAATTGAATACCAACACCAATTCTCGAGAATTTAAAACCAATTCTCGAAAATTGGCGAGAGAATTGGAACATTCTCTCGCCAATTCTCTCGCCAATTCTTGAGAATTGGTTTTCAGCATCGATTTTCAATTCTTTTACTCCATTTTCTTCTTCTTCTTCTTCCGCCTCCTTCTCTTCTTCCTTCTTCCTTCACTTCACGCCGCTTCTTCCTTCACACCCACGTGCCTGCTGTCTTCTTTTTCCAATCTCTCAATGCGTGATCGTCCTTTTTTTTTTCTTTCCTTTTCACCTCGCATTCTCACTTAACTAACACCCAATTCTTCATACCAAACAATTCATTTTCCTTCAACTTAAGTTCCCTTCCTATATCGACCAAACAACTCAACTTTTCAATTTCTCTCACAATCTTCCCTTCCATTCCTTTCCCTCTTTAAATCTTCCGCATACCAAACGAGCCCCAAGCGTGATATGTTTCTTGGAAACAAAAATGAAGTTTGTGTGTTTAAGACTAAGTCATGAATTTCTTCACCGCACAAGATTTTTAAATATGAATAAAATAATACAAAATAGATTTAAAAATAAAAAAAGCCAACAGACATTTATTTTATTCCCAAAAAATAATAAATTTCATTAAAAGTATTAGTAACATACCATATTAATCATTGCCCAAAAATAGTACTTAAATTTTGGAAAAATTTATCTCAGGGCCCAAATTAGAAAAATTTTCTTAAAAAAAACTCAAGAAAAAGTCACATATCAAAAAAGGCCTTAGAGTCTTTTCTAGTATTATTTCATAAAATGTTATTTGTTAATGTATACTGATATAATTGTTAAACAGTACTTAAATTTTGGAAAAATTTATCTCAGGCCCAAATTAGAAAAAATTTCTAAAAAAAACTCAAGAAAAAGTTACATATCAAAAAAGGCCTTAGAGCCTTTTCTAGTATTATTTCATAAAATATTAGTTGTTAATGTGTACTGATATAGTTGTTAATGGGTATTGATTTAGTTGTTAAGATATTATTGTTGATACTACTGATTTAGTTGTTAATGATTTACTAATATTGTTGTTAACGTTTATTAAATAATATCAGAAAAAGCCTTAAAACCCTTTTTTAACATGTGATTTTTTTTGGAGCCTTTTTTGATATTTTTTAAAACTAATTTGTGCCCCAAAGTAGATTTTCCCTCAAATTTTCACTATCCATCCTTCAAGCAGTGAACCCTTTCCTATTGATCCAAAAAGTCAAATGGATGGATCGGCATATTCTTAAATGAAGTTAAAGATATGAAACCTTCATAGATTAGAAAAAGATATCATTTTAGAATACTAGTGACAATATTTAAAAGGGTTTATTATTTGTCATGTCACTTGATATAAGGTTATATTAAGTCACCCAAAACTATGTCGTTTTGGGAGTTTATTAATTCACTTAACTCCTAAAACGACGTCGTTTTAGAGTTAGGAAAATTAATAAACTCCCAAAACGATGTAGTTTTGGGACAACTGTACATTATCTTATGTCAAGTGACATGATAAATGATAGACCCCTATTTAAAAATAACTTATACCGTAGGATTATATTAAAATAAAGGGTTAATATAATCATTAATCTCTTAAAATTACCTTTATTTGGGTTTTAATCACTCAAAGGGCAAAATTGTAATGACATTTATTAAATTATAGGGATTAATGTTTTAAGGGAAAAACGTTTCTCATGTTGCAGGAGAAATATTTTCTCATGCCACACACACATAAAATAGTAGGACCCGCATATATATATAATTAGCACTATATATATATGTGGGTCCCACCATTTTATGTGTGTGTAGGAATCTTGTTTCTCTCCCGCAACATGAGAAAAGTAAACCCCATGTTTTAAATATAATGAAACTCCAAGAATTTGAAACTTGAAGAGTCAAAATCAAAATGAGAGCAAACATGCCCACCCCACCCCCCCCCCCCCCCCCCCCCCAAAAAAAAAAAGACAAAAAGCAGGATTTAAAACACAAGAAAGGAAACATTTTAATCTCTAGACAATGTCAGGTGTACAAACCGTGCAATCCCTACTTAATTAGAAGACATGCCTATTGCAAATGGGTAAAGAAAGAAAAAAATGCTAGCTACATCATTCCTTCAAACAGAAATCCACCAACTTTCCAATATAAAATGCCATTTACTCAAGAACCATAAATTTCCAGCACAACCACGACCAGAATATGTCCATGGTTGTTAAAATTGTCTCAGATGCCTTTCAACAGTAAAAAAGACAGTCGATACACAAAAACACATGACTGGGGGAGGTTGTCAACAGACACTCTGGTCCAATCATATTGGCTTGATCTTGAAGTGCAGCGAAATGAGAGAAAACACAAAACACTTCAAATCCTGCAGAGACGAGAAATTTCTGATGAGAAAAAGCACATGGCATAACATGCTCGTAAAAGGACAAGTGTGCTTAAAAAAATGGCCAGCATTCGTTAGATGCCAAATAGACTAGGAAAAATGACATAAATTGTTCTGCCAATGCAAGAACTTGTTTAAAAAATAATTTAGAAGAGGACTAAGGGAGTAAACAGAAGCTTACACGGAAAATATGTATTGAAACTTGAAAGATTGACAAATTTCAACAATAGAAGTTCATGGCAATTCTGCCACACACTATAGTTTAAATTTACAGACCCAAATGACATATTGGTGCACTGAAGTTGACCAATAAATTACATTCAGTGTTCAGATTGAGATTTTGTATATTTCCTTTGTCCCTAGTCTTGTATTTGGGTTCAAAATTTAAGCATCCAAGTCTTATTCAGTGGATAACTTTGAACTACAGCCTGAATTCATTTTACCGTAATGCTAAATTTTTACACATTAATACACTACAAGTTATAAAATCAAGATTCTTAGCATTGTGCCGCACAATTTCATCCCACAATACGAATCCAGAGTATTACTATGCGCAAGTTATTCTTTTCTATTAAACTGGATCACCTCTAAATACCTAAAAGAAATCTGATCCCTTAGGTACCGTTTAAGTAGCCTAACTTAACAACACTACCATCCAGGATCTGCACATATCCAGCTTTAGAAAATTTATTTGCATAACTCAATATCTAGCTCTGCTAAAATTCTAATTCCTCTGTTGTCCTATTTTGTCGGAATGTTACTAGCCAGAATATATCCACCATCATTAAATTGACCAGCCCTTATATCCACATCCAAAAAATGAATTTTGTCATCAGAACAGTAAAACCAATTTTTCCTCCCATCCATCCATTATAGCTGCTCCTTTCCCCAAATGTTATTTCCTAGCAAAGGCTCCTTCAAATTATCACAAGGTAAAAGAGTGTAGGAGGGGATGAAAAGTGGAGATATGCTTTGACATGAGGCTCATTTTCATGCAACAAGATGGGGCAATCCAAATCCTATGAAACTACACCAAAACTGTAAGGATAGGGTAGCCAAGGTAGCCATGGCTTCATGCTGGCAAAAAAGCTGCTATAGCAGTTAGAAGTTGGGCAATGTCAGGATTGTTATAGGGTTGAGTTTGTTATGTAACTTGGGAAAATTCAGTTATACAACAGTGCACTACTTGTGCCAAATAAAAAGAAAAAGCAAAGTAATAGAATGTACCATTATGCAATTTGCCTATCAATCAACGGTGAAATATAGTCATTTCAGAGAAAATACAAAATAAGACGATGACAGCACCAAAAATAACAATCAACAGCATCATGCATCAATGAATCAACTCACCTGAACAAGGTAATAGAAGATGCGAAGACCTTCAGGATCTGCACTACTCTGAACATCCACAAGAGATCCAATCTTTGATGTTGTGAAGGAAATATGTTCATTTCCCATTACAATTTCCAGCTCCTGCCGTCCAACTCGATCAGGTTCTGGCCAATTGTTGTCATCTTCCTTCATTATCTGAATGACGACAGAATTTAATGAGAAACATAAATAATTCTTTAAGCAACCCACATTACATTGCGGCATAGGATATGATATCAATAAAAAGTATTTGAGATTTTGATTATATTGTAACCATTTAATGTTTAAGGCAAAATTAACTGGTAACAAAGGCTACGTTTGACCATGTAATGCCTTCAGATTATAGTGCTTTTTTATAGAAAAACGTGAAATTGTATCACATTGAGATAATATATGGATATTGGACTTATACTTCAGATTTAATTTAAGATTAAATTTTGAACAGGCACCAAACATTGCCATCCTGGCGTTAGCTATCACTTAGAATGATGAATTGTTTCCCAGTGAAATATGCTACTTATATTTCTTTCATCTCTCCACATACTAATAACAATGGTAATGGTTCTTGCAATTTGAAAAGAATGGACAAGTACAAAGAGTCTAACAGCCAAACTCCTTCACTAAGGATTCATATAATATTGAAAACTCATTAACATCATACTTGACCGAACAAATTACATTCAAATCAAAACGGTTAAGACATCAGAATCAATAACACCTTACAGAATCAATTAACACCTTACAGAACCGTAAATAAATATTTTGAATTCTCATCCAAACACCCAAAAGCGGTACTGATTTTATACAAAAGCATGCAACAACTCACAGCAGAGTCAGTCCCAAAAAGGTTTCCCCCAGCGATTTCTTCGAAGAATGAGAAGTTGAAAAATAAAAAACCCACCAAAAATCACAAGTTTGAGCACCCGTACTTCATGTAGCAAATAAAGAAGAGAATAACAAAAGTAAACCACCATATAAAAGTAGAGCTAAGGCTTCATGTGAAAAGGGACCAATAAGAAGAACTGAAGTAGATACAAAACCCAGAATTTTCTAACTTTAACCCCCTTATTTATCAGCAGCCTAGTACGAAAACAACAAACCCTAGGAAGTTAACTATTTTCCACCAAAAAGGGGGAAAAACCCTAACTGGCAACGCAGATTATGTCCCGAAACAAAAACCCTAACTGGCAATGCAGTTCATAAAGATGCACATGAGCAAAGACAGAAAGAGCAAGGAAAGGAAAAGGCAGAAACCTCGCTATCGCCAATAATGCGGCGGCACTCACGAAGAACGGCAGGGGTAAGATAAACCTCCTTGCGAATGATGGTATCGTTCTTGTAGTTGGAGTTATTTGCATAGCGAAGTTTGCCATCAGGTCTGAACTCGAACTCAAGGAACTCGTGGCCAAACTTCCCTTTGTGCCCAACATAGTATCTCAAGTAGAACTCACCGTTATCATCTTCGTTTGCCATTTCTCTGCCACCTCTAGATTTGCTCCCAGACAAAGGCCTAAAAAGAAAAAGGGGGAAGATGACTGGCCAGAACCAGTATAAAATGATCCAAAAGAAGAATGATATTGAGAGGAACCTGCAAATTAAAACAAGAATAAATCAAATAAAAAGAGAAAAAATAAATTAGTACAAAAATACAAAGAGATATTGAAAAATTACTTACAAAGATATAGGACGAAGAAGTTGGAAGACGGTGGAAGGATGAAGGAATTAGGAATTAGGTTAGATTTGGAATTGGGCACTTGGACTTGGACCTAATGCATAATTAATTGGGCTTGCTCCAAGCAAAAAAAAAAAAAGAAAAAGAAAAAGAAATAGGCCTGCAAGTCTGTAAGGCTTCGTATAAAAAAAAAAAACTGATAATTTTGGTTATTCGGTTTTAATCGTTTTTAAAAAAAAAAACCTGCACCAAAAACAACCGAAATAAGAAAAATAAAAAATAAAAAAACCAAAACCAAAAAACCGAATAAGATTCGGTTCAGTCCGATTTTCGGTTTTTCGGTTTTTTTGCTCACCCCTAACTGTGCTCAATGACATGTAGGATTTAGGAAAATGGTGTTGACAGATTAGAGTAATGCAAAACGGGAAGCATGCACTAACGTTTGAACAATAAGTAACTGATATAAAATGCCCAAACATAAACTAGTAAATTAAATATCCCGAAGGAATATTCATGTGATATAATCGATTGGTCTATACAATTTTTTTAGGTTTATTCAAAAAACTTTTCATGATTTTGGCATGTAAAATTATCCAACCTAAAATATTTCATTCTTATCATCTCACTAGTCGTCGATGGTTAATATAATATATCGAACCATAAAAGATTGTACTGCTTATACTAAATAATCTAGATTATTTTCAGCTTCATACACGAAGTACAAGCACAACATTCTGGATTTTTAAGGGAAAAAACACATCATGAATGATATATGAGTTGTATCTTTGAAGTTTTCCATTGCTGGTTCGCTTTTTTGAAGAATCCAACTTCGAAAGTCTTTTGTGAAGGAAAACTCATTGTTATTGATCTTGCTTTGTAATGGCTCAAGAAAATAAAACAAATAAATATATTATATTATATTATTATAAACTAATTATATACTACCTCTGGTCCTAATTATAAGAGCTAGTTGACTTTCTTTGGAGAGATTAAGGAAGCTAAATAAGTTATTTAATCATTTTATATGTTGTGTATCTTTAGATTATATATTAGTTTATTAGTTAAACTAATTAGTTTGAAGAAAAAAATAAAAATAAAAATACTTCAAAATAATTTAGTTAGCTTCCTTAATCTTTCCAAAAAAGTCAACTAGCTCTTATAATTAGGACCGGAGGGAGTATTTATTACTTTTTGTAGTTGATAAGGCTTGATGGTATGAGGATGGTTAAAAGTCCTTTAAGTCTTAGGTTCGAATCCTCCTTCCTTAAGTAAATGTATGATTTTTATTTTTGCCGCCTTAGCTCCTTACCAAAATACCTTATGTGTTTTTGAACAATAGATTTGGTTTTCTTCAGCGCACGACTTCAGCAATTAGAGGAAGCTTCGTGGAAAATCACAATGAAACCCCAGCCCTGTTGAGCGACCTTGTCCCTTCGTCCTTCTTGTTCACTTGTCGCCATCGTTCATCGTCGGCGTTCTTCTCCTCCGGTCAAATTTTTTGCTGCAGCTATTTTTCCTGTTCTGTTTAGTTTTGTTCTGTTGCTGGTTGGTTCTTCCCGTAGCATTGACGAGAGAGGGAATGGAAAAGAGCTTCTCAATTGAAACTCCAAATCCCACCCTCAGTTGATCTTTTGTTCTTTGTTGCTTGTGTGGCTGTTATTGGTGTTGTTCACTGCAATCCGTAGGCGCACATAAATCATGTAATACCTGATTTTCAGTTTACCGAAAATCCAGTATTTTGGAATATATTACCATATTAAATTGATTAACATATATGACATAGAGTCACATAAAATAATAGCTATTTTAAGTTTAAATTAGCCATGAAAAGATTATGAAAACACTTAATTAAATTAAGTGACGATTTAGCAAATTGGCAAATAAGCTTGCACTAATTGGGATTAGTGACATAATTCTTCTAATTAATTAGAAACAAATTAAAAGCATCAAAAGAGGGTTGGTTATATTTGAAAAAAATTAAGCTAAAGGGAATGAAATAATGCTTGTCTAAATAAGCACTAATTACCATGGATAACCTAACAAATAAATTATGCGATGGGATATATAATTAATGCACCTATAAACACTTGATTAAGGGACTAAATTGAGCTTCTTATTCAGCCCCAAAAAGCTACGTCCAGCAGAATGGAAGAATGAGAAATGATGAGATTAATAAAGCATAAAGTTAGAGTTGAAAAGTCAAATAAAGCAACTAACCAATGGGAAGCTTGAATAATGTAATATTTTGCTAATTTAAAAACACACTAAAATGGCTAAAAGAAAAGGGGATGTCGGCAGCCATATGGAGGGAGAAGATTGAATTTCATAATGTGAATATTAATCCAAAGGTGAGAAGGAAAGATGAAATTTTCGAAAACTTGAGAATTACCATTATTGCCATTGAAGCTTTGCCTATAAATAGAGAGCAATTCTCTTCATAATCTTCACACCAAAATTAGCTCAAAGTAGATGAATATAGAGAGAGGAACGTGAGATTTTTGAAGAGGAGGAAGAGTAGGATCAAGGTTCTTTAAGGTGAGTTTCTTAGTTCTTGAGTTTTAGCTTTTAGTTCTTAGTATAAATGTTGTTTAATCTAGAAAATGGCAAAATAAATTCTTATACTTGTTTTTAGGCCTCTTTGCATTGAAAAATGCCTAATGAGGTAAAAAAAAAATGTTGGGAAATAAGTTTTGAAATCAATGGATCAAGATTGGGAATAAGTTTTGAACCTCTTGGAGGCAACAAAATTGATGCTATTATTTTATGTAGCAAATGAAGTCATTAAATCATGAAATTTTACAGGAATAGAGTAGACATGTAGGGCTTCCTAAATATATAAAATATGTAATGTTTAGATCTCTGGACAAGGAGATATGAATTTTTGAAGATAAGTCTTGTTTACTATATTTAAATTTGAACATGTTTGAAAACGCAAAATCTGGGAATGATTTTTGATGTTCTAGCTTCTGGGAATATTTTTCCTTGAAATTAGACATGTCAAGGGTCATGACTAATTTTGAAGCACTCAAAAATGATTTTTTTGTAGAATTAAGTATGATTTTTCAAAGTTTATTATGATGACAGGACACGTGTCTTGCTCTTATTGAACTAACACAAAAGCAATTTTATGCTTTGCCATGATGAGGGACAGTGTCATAATCTTGTGGTGACGACTCAAAAGCTATGTCATCATTAGTCATGATGACCTTACCTTTTATTGAAACTTACTCAGGATTGTGATACATATACCGAGACTCACCAACTGATGCCAGGTTAGACTCTGTATGTGTGGGCCTTCAAATGGCGCCACATACCGGTGTCATTTTTCTAAAAACATAGGGTACACATAAGCATTTTGAAAATGCCATGTACACACCAATATCAACACGTTTTACTCTATCAATCTTCTCGTGCCTTATAACATAGCTGGGTGACCTTTTTCTACCAACCCAATGACATTGTATATGTGTTATTGTACCTTTCTGCACTGCCACTTTAACTTTATGGCCTACACATACTAGGTTCACTGCCCATAATAACCGTAACATATAGCCCCCGAGAGACTTTCTATCTTTTGACATTCTTAAAATTCTTCTTGAACTGGGCTTAGTCGTCTGCCTACTATAGGCTTGTCTATAAATTTATCAACCCAAAATTCAGGATATTACAACGAAATTCACAACCTCCTTCATTGATCAAAATGTAACTCCAGATGTCGTATGGATATTATATTGCATGGAACAAGGATATACATAAATAAATAAATAAATATGTTTTAGACTCACGAGTTGACAAGACATGTCATTTTTCTATGCAAAGTTGCCGTGTTTTTCTTTAGTTTATTTAAAAGCATGAGTAAAAAATAACTACAATGACCATTTTAATATGTAGGGTGGGCTATATGCGTCATATGTTGGCACTGTAAGATATATATATATATATATATATATATATATATATATATATATATATATATATATAAACTGAGAAGGAATAATCATGATGCTTATAAGTTGTGCTTCCTTCTTCGTCATATATATAAAACTGACTGCACATAATTAACCCTACCAGAAAGCGCTATATATTTTCAAACCATGTGTAATCGTATGGTATTATTTCATGGAAAACTTCATATATATTTCGATATTATTATGTTGAGAATTAAATTTAGTATGAATTCATATCTTTGATAAATAAATATATTATATGCATAAAATTATTTTTTATTAAATTTATATTTAATTATTACATCATTGATTCATTTGCCGATCTAAATTGTTGAACCGTGAAAATTGAGATCCGTTGGCCTATTCGATCGGTTCGACAACCAGTGTGGTTTTTGAAACATTAATATATAACATGTAACCTTTAGTTTGAATGATATTATTAAATGATTCAATTGAAATCGCATAGATATTTTTTTATAGAGAATTTGATATATATGAAGGTTGAGGTGTGTCCGATTCTCTCCCTCTCCTCCGCTTTGACTTCAAGGGTCCAGGATCTGTGTCAGCTCCTTTTCTCTCCCCCCGAACAACCCTAAGAAAATCAGATCTCAGGGTTGACACTACAAGAAAAGTGGCATTTAGAGGCGGTTCAAACCGACTCTATTTGCCATATCAAGCAGTTGAAAAACCGTCGAAGTTACCACCGTAGGGAGGCAAATTAAGGCGGTTTAAATGAGCCGCAGGTATAACCGTCAATAGGAGCATTTTGAGGCGGTCTCCTTAACCGCCTTTGAATCATATTTTGAGGCGGTTTCTTTAACCGCCTCTGAATGATATTTGGTGGCGGGTGTATGAACCGCCTCTAAATATGATCTAGAGGCGGTTTCTATAACCGCCTTTGAATGATATTTCGAGGCGGTTATTGTGCCAGCCTCAAAAAATCATTCCGAGGCGGTTTTGCAGGTGCCTCAACATGTCATTTTGAGGCAGTTTTGCATGGGGTTAAAGATTTTTGGGGGGGGGGGGTATATAAACAGCCTCAAAATGTCATTCTGAGACGGTTTGCAGATGGTTATTTATCAGCCAATATATATAAAAATAATTTTTTTTTACCTTTTTATATTTTTTAATTTTAATAACGAAAGGTAGTTAATAGATGATTTTTTACCGTTTCAATTTAATAATTTTTTTTTCTAAGAATGAAATAATAACTTGTTGCATTTGATGTATCAAGAAAAAAAAATGAGCCGCATTTCAACATACATATCCATACAATGTTAAAAGCCCTTAATTAAAAGCATAAGATATATAAATTCACCACAAGATTAAAGTGTATGTTTGCATACATTATCCAAAATCATAGAACAAAATATGTTTAACAACCATAAACAAAGTCTCAACTGCTAAACATTGGATAATGACAACAATACTATCCAAAATATCTAAATAAAATATTCAAGGTTGTGGTTGTGGTGATGGAGATGGAATATGAGGTGATGAATTCGGTCCGTCACAATGAGGGTCATGACTAGCATGAGAAGATCTTTTGAGCCCTGAAGACCCCAAATTTGCATCTTGATACATTGAAACAAAATTGAAAACAAACATCAAAACTTGATTTTTAATGATTTGACCAAGTGCAAATTTTTAAAACAAAACAAATTTGCAATCAATCACAATATGCAAATAGGGTACTTAACTTTCTAGCTCTTACTATTTCGGGATTACAATCAGATTTAAATTCAAAAGGATAAAATCTAACTTAATCTCTAAAATTTCTAACAACTTAAATTCAGAAAAGCGCCTAATCAGCTAACTAATTATATTTCTTAAAACTTGATCCATTAAGTTTTAAATTAAAAATTGTGAAGCTTTATGAGTTAGGCGATTTGGCCTTTATTTTCTTCCTGAATAATCTCACAGTTTTTCCCATCCAACGTACGTGATGATGCTGCTTTTCGAAATTTGGGGCCTTCTTGTATTTTCAGAATTTTTGGGCCCTTTTTTCTAATTTGCTCTGGTCCTCATCAACATTGATTCTGAAGTTTTCAGAAGTTCTTTTTTGTAATTTTCTTTAAACTGATCTACAAGGAAAATAAATCCAAAATGATATTTGACATTTAAGCAGTGAAAAATGCTATTAGAATTGTGGGAATTTTATCTATAATTTCATTAAACATATTTAATACTGCCAAAAAAAAATCAAAATTTAAAAATAAAGGTAAATTTGAAATGCATGTATGTGTGTGTATATATGTAATATCTCGAATTTTAGGCCTATAGACTTGAAAATTAGTCTATTTTTGGAAGACTACTAGGCCATATTTTTAAAAGTGAAAAAAATAGTTGGATAATAAATATTGGTTTAGAAATTTTAGAGTGAATATTTTATGGCTTTTAGAAGCTAATTGAGAAAGACAAATCTTTATAAGGTATTAAGGATTTAAATTTCAATATATTTATGCTTGCAACTAATCACAAGAGGGGTTTGTATTGTGGGACAAGAAGGTTTCTCTATATGATAAACTAATACCCACTTATTTCCATTTGCCTTCCCCTTAGAATTATTATAATCATTCCATTATCTATCAAATATACTACCCTCCGTGAACCATAGGTAAGCAAGAAGACAAGTTGTATTTAATCAAGCGTTCCACCAATCATCCACTACCTTTCGGTTTGTCTCCCACCTTATCCAATTATTCTTGGATATAATATTATTTTTCCAACTCATTTGGCTCCACCGAATTGCACAAGGGTAGTGAACATGTCCTACTCTTTTTGATTAGCTTGCATTTATTATCTCAATTATTATTTCTCCAGCACATTAGAGAAACACTAGGCGACACTACATGTCTCTCCCTCATTTTAATCATCCGAACTCACATGTTCTCTTATGGATTCACGGGTGGCTCAACACATGCACCCATTTCCCTCTCTCACGTCATTGATATTCACATTCATCTCTCCATCTATCCATTTTCGGTTCGCATGACTGAATAGAGAGAGAGAGAGAGAGAGAGAGCTGAAGAAGAGAGTGAGAGTTGAGAGAAAGAAAGGGATCATATGGGAAGCATGAGTTATCGGAAGAAGGAAAATAAATCCTGGAAATTCTGAAGATAGTTGTGCTCATGCAAGGTCTTGATAAGGCAAAAGATTTCTTCTGAATATGAAATTTGGTAAGTTGAAAGTACACTTCTTAATCTTTCAAATGAGTGCTAGAACGTATTAATCCGACGTCTAGAACTCAAGTTATGATTTTTCCAAGTTTGATTATAAAAACTGGAAAATCCTGCTTTCAGATTTAAGTTACGTTCACTTTTCGAATTTCTGAGAATTTTACAGTTATTAATTGGCTTGATGAATATTTTTCTCATAAACTAGACTTATAGAACTTCAAATAGAATTTTGAATCACCTTAATCGGAGTTCTATAGAATTAGTTATGATTTTTCAAAGTTAGAAGTTGAACACTGAAAAACGCTGGTTTCCAGAAATGAACAGTGATTTTCGGATTGACTTTTAAAATAGTAAACATTTGAGTTTTTCTATGAAAATTTCCAGAATAAAAGTAGACTTATCAAGCTTTAATTTGATAGGTCACAAGCCTTATTTGGATTTATATTCAGGGAGTTATGAATTTTTGAAGTCATGTATGAAATCTGGGACGTTTTCTGAAACATCTTCTGAACAGTGTTTACATTTTTGAAATCTGGGAATTATTAGCATATGATTAAATGTTGAAACCAATTTTTCTAGAAACTAGACTTAACAAGGAGTTCATGGATTTTTGAAACACCTGATTTGGACACCTAGAACTCCAGATATGGATTTTTCAAGTTAAGTGTTAAATCTGGACGTTTTTCTGGAACAGTTGAGATGAACGGAAATTCTGGGAACAGTGTGCGTATATTTGAAGTTGAATCTATTTTTCCTCTGAAAATAGATTTAATAAGGAACACGTGATTTTTGGAAGCACATCAATTGGAGTTTTGTGTAATTAAATATGAATTTTCTAAGTTAATTGAAAATTCTACCGGATTATAGAATTTGTTCAGAAATAAGAAATAGAGAATTTGGACAAGTAGTAACTTGCCAACCATGAATATTTAATTATAGGATTCGGTATTTATCTGAGATGACCAGAGGATAGAGAACCGGATCAGAATTTGGAAAGGCTATCAGGTAGTAACTCTAATCTTGCATTCTTTGTATGTCTTTATATGATTGTATGTACCATTCAATATGTATAAATATGTACTGTATGAATTGTTTGTGCTGTATGTGCTGAATGTATATGTGATGGTTATCTGTCATATACTGATCTATGCTTAGAATGTAAGATTAACATGTTACTCTGGGAACCTTCGGGGTCCCAGTATTTGTTGCTACCTGTGGATTGTTCAGTTTAGAGAGCGTGGCTCACAAGGCAAGGCGGTACTCACTGTTGAATAGTGATGCTGGGACGGACCGAGAAATGCTATAGGTTATTTTTTTTTATTAGCCTATTTTAGAGACTAGAAATTTATTTGTATAGCCCTATGTGGACTTTGTTATGTAATCAGAATTTAATATCAGTATTACTATGCTAGAATGACTATGCTCATTAGGCTGTGCGCTACAACTCTGATAATAATTGATATATCAAGGGGTGTTACAATATATATATATATATATATAAAATATTTGGGACCGTTGTTTTATATGTTTTTGTTCTTTTTCCCTAATTAAAGAAGCAGACACTCTTGGCCTGCAAAATAGGCATGGAAAAAGGCCAGGCCAGGCTTTAGCTAAATAGGCCTGAGCCTGTAATGACAATAAAAGGCCTGAGCCTGAATGCAGGCTCTTTTTTAGGTTCAGGCCTGAGCCTTCACAAGGCCTGGTCAGGTATGAAGCCTTTTTAAAGACCTACTTACAATGTAGGCCTTTGAAAAGGCCTCATTTTACTGGCCTTGAAGGCCATAAAAAGGCTTTACTTATTTTAAACCTATCAAAATCTATATAAATATAAGAATGAAAAAAATAAATATTATATTATTTATATGGTACACATATAAATATATTTATTTAATATGTAAATAGGTCAGGCCTGAAGGCTTACAGGCCAGGCCTTAAAAAAATAAGCCTGACCTATTTACACAGATAGGCCTTTAAATAGGCCTTAGCTTGACCTTTTTGACAAACAGGTCAGGCTTGACTAGGCCCTAAATAGGCCAGGCTGTAGGCCGCCTGATAGGGGCCTAACCTATTCCCACCTCTATTGCAAAATTACAGGCGAAATCTCTCTCTCTCTCTCTCTTTCTCACACGTTCCTTGTTTTGTTTTCTGGTTGACAATGCTTTCCCTTTGAATCTGGACGTTTGTTCTTGCCTTTGTTTTGCTATGCTAGTACTAGATGGTTATTTTTATGAGAATATATTCGCATGTTTAGCCAAAAACTATATTTTTTGAGATTTAATTATTTTAAAAAACCTTTAATTATAATTATGGGTAAAGGATTTCTCCAGTCATTGGAGATAGAGTTATCTCCAGTGGCCTCAAAACTACGTCGTTTTGGATTAATGAAGGGTGTTTCTGTAATATTGTTTATTTTTTTTTTGATACAAAGTAGAGACCTCAGCTAACACCTAATAAAGCATTACAACCATTCCAATCCTTGCAAATCAAATCCTAAAGACTATCCGATGGAACATAGACTTCATGATATCCGGGATGACTATCCAGACCTTTCTTAGCTAAGCAGTCCGCCACTTGGTTACACGAACGAGGCACATAGGTGAGCTTCGTTGTCCAGTCTCATCCTAGCAGGACTCGTACTTCCATAAGGAGGTCTGCGTCCCTGTGGTTTCTTCCCGGTTCACCCATAATTAGGTCACGACACTCTGTGGAATCAGTCTCCATCCAGACTTTCTTGAACCCCATATCCCATGCCATTCTAAAGCCAAGGAGACACCCCCAAATTTCTGCAGATAGCGCATCACCCTCATCCATGTGATGAATGAATCCTTTGATGAACTTCCCTGTTGAGTCGCGTATTAGCCCCCTACAAGCACTCTTCGCAGTGGCTCTTGAATATGCTCCATCAACATTCACCTTTACTCAATTATCCTTCGGCGGGAGCCAAGCCTCGCGGTTAGGGGTTAGCCGTGCCCCTTGGATCTTCGTCCCTGCGAGACGATCCTTGGTATGTGTCAAACAATCCACCATTGCTGTTGTACTTACAATAAGGTTGTCATTCGGGGTCCACTTCTTCTCGAAAATAAGTAAGTTTCTGCGGCGCCACAACCACCAACATAAGATCATAAACGTGGAAGCCCAACGACGGCTTTCTTCAGCTGTACCCCTTATATTCCTCCACACCCAATCTGAAAAGTTGAGATTGCAGAACCACCTCCATTTTGCTGGAGGTACCACCTTCTTCCAAAGAGCTCTAGAGTGGGTGCAATCACGAAACACGTGAATAGTGTCTTCATAGGAGTGCCCACACAGCACACAACTTGCATCCATAACCAGCCCTCTTCGCTTTCAATTCACATTCGTAAGCAAGCACTGACGAGCTGCTAGCCACACCAGAGTCTTGCACCACTAGGGTGCTTTAACTTTCCATAATCCACTCCAATCGTGCTCCAGCTCCTGATCATCCCCTGATAGCGCATGATAAGCGGATTTAACAGTAAAGTTGCCATGTCGCTCCCACTTCCACTTAACCGAGTTAGACACCCTATCAGTATCAATTCCTCCAAGCACTGACCTCCATGTCTTCTTGATGCCAGACCACATATATGAGCCAGGACATCGTTCTGCGATCTGAGGAAGGAGATCCTACCCACATTTATACTTGTACCGCACCACTTTGACCCAGAGAGCATCCCTGTTGGTGATAAGTTGCCATCCCAACTTCATTAGAAAGGCTTGATTGTGAGCTTTCGCTTGCCGTAGCCCCAGGCCATCACGCCTTTTCTCTTGGCACACGTCATCCCAAGCGACCAAATGGGTCTTCCTGCTCTCCTCTGTACTACCCCATAAGAAAGTATGATTCCGCTTGTCCAGGTCATCACACACAGTGGTCGGCAGATGAGAAGTTTGCAAAGTATATGCGGGGATTGCAGATGATACAGCAGATATTAGTATAGCCCTTCTTGCGAGGGAGAAAGAATTAGTCTTCCATCGAGCTAACCTGTCTTTAACCTTGTCAACAAACGCTTGAAAAGATTCCTTCACAACCCTTTTATGATGGAGTTGTACTCCTAGGTACTTCCCCAGATCCGGAGTCAGAGAAAACCCAAGAATATCACTAAGCTCAGATTTCCGAATGTGACTAATATTCTCTGAGAAGAATACCCGAGTCTTTGTGGAATTAGGTTTCAATCCTGAGGAGTCACAAAAAAGAGACAAACAATCTCGTACCATCTCCGCTTGTTGGACTGAAGCTTCTGTAAACAAAATGATGTCGTTAGCAAAAAACAGATGAGATACTGGCGGACCCATCTTCGTGAGTTTGATAGGTTTCCAGATGCCCTTCTCCATCCTTTCTTGAATCATGTGTGCAAGCTTCTCAATACAAATCACAAATAAGTAAGGAGAGATCAGGTCCCCTTGTCGGACACCTCGAGAAGTATTAAAATAGTCAGCCTTACTCCCATTCCATAAAAGCTGCAAGTTCACAGTGCTAACACATTGTTCCACCAACTGGATCAAGTTCAGAGGAAATTTCAACTCTTGTAGACATTTGATGAGGAACTGCCAGTTTACTCGATCATAAGCCTTCTCAAGATCAATTTTTATAGCCATGAATCCTTTCTTCCCTCCCATCATGGCATAGAATGAACCACCTCTTGGGCCACGATAATATTATCCGAGTTGAGTCGTCCTGGAACAAAGCTGCATTGGTTTGGGGAGATGACATGTGCCATGAAGCATTTCATTCTGTTAGCCACAACCTTGGTAATTACCTTGTAGATCACATTACAAAGGCTAATCGGTCTGAGGTCTCTAAAAGTCTCAGGATGCTCCTTCTTAGGAATCAACACAATGAGAGTGCCATTCACATCTTGAACCCGCTCAGGATGTTGGAAAGCTTGTTTCACAAAATGAACCACAGATTCCCGAATAGTCTCCCACTGATGTTGGAAAAACAGAGGGTTGAAACCATCCGGCCCTGGTGCTTTCAACGGCCCCATGCTAAACAGCGCATCCTTGATCTCAGCTTCATCCACTTCTCGTCCACAAACTCGCTCATGCACCTCTAGCAGCTTAGGGTAGGAGATAACACAATCAAGGTCAGCTCGTACCCCATCCTCTTCTTTGAATAGACTAGAGAAATACTCAGAAGCTTGAACTTTTATTAAAGTTTCATCGAAGCACCAGTTACCATCACCTAAACAGATAGCATCGATGCGGTTCTTCTTCCTTTGACTATTAGCCTGCATGTGAAACCACCTAGAATTCCTGTCGCCCTCCACCAACCAGTTCACTCTGGCTTTCTGGGCCCATAGAAGAGCTTCTTGGGTCAACACTTTATCCAACTCAAGCCATAACTTCTGCTGAAGGTCTTCCAAGTCTTTAACACTTCCCTTCTTGGCCATTTCTCTATTCACTCCATCCAGCCTCCGAAGGAGGAGGCTTTTCCTCTTTTGGATATTCCCAAACACTTCCTTGTTCCATCGGCAACAGGCATGAGCAAAATTCTCTATGTTTGTGCCCCATCCTCTCTCAGGTTTCCACTCGCTTCAAACCAGGTCGTGGAAATTATCATGGAGGACCCATGAAGCAATAAAGTGAAAGGGCTGATCAACCTGAACATAAGAAGAGGTCCCCTTTAGTCGCAACAAAACCGGACGATGATCAGATTTGTAGAAAGGAAGATGAAGAATTCTTGCATCATTAAACTTCAAACACCAAGCTTCATTTGTTAAAAACTGATCCAAACGAGCTTCCGTGTTACCTCACTTCCATGTGAAAAGTGGCCCCTCAAACCCCGGGTCGGCCAAATTCATACCATCAATCCATCTAACAAACTCACTATCTGTTGTAGTCTTCGAGTGCGCACTGGATCGTCATTCCTCTGCAAGAACTGTAGCATTAAAGTCACCCCCGATACACCAGGGTCCCGTTAC
Source organism: Acacia crassicarpa (assembly GCA_034222035.1). Taxonomy (NCBI): domain Eukaryota; kingdom Viridiplantae; phylum Streptophyta; class Magnoliopsida; order Fabales; family Fabaceae; genus Acacia; species Acacia crassicarpa. The sequence continues at coordinate 45,538,486 of JAWXYG010000006.1, read as the reverse complement.
CGAATCCTTAATTCGAAACAACTCAATCCACATCGTACGTCAGACCACTCGGTTCGGGCTTGCATATACCACAGTAAAAAAATAATCTCCCCTGTCTCGGTGTATCAATCTGAAAATGCATATATTGTTTATGAGTTTTCATGACTTCCACCTTCATTCCTACCTCCTCCCAAAGGCACCAAATACCCCCACTATACCCTTCTGCAGCAGTGAACGAATACTTACTAAATCCTAATTGACGTATTTTGCACTCGGATTTAGTTGCATTAGACCGAGTTTCAAGGATAGCAAGAAAATCCGACTTATAGTATTTTTTAATTTCACGTACCAGGCTGGGAAAAGACCTCGAGCCTGTACCCCATGAATTCCATATCATGTAATTCATTAAGACCGTGTGGCAGATGTGTGGGCCAAACCACTACCCGAAGGATCAATAACATCCGTCTTTAGACCACTACCTGGTTCATGAACTCCTACTCCCATTTCATCATCCAACACTTCTGTGGAAGTAAGCACTCCAGCTGATTTGTCAGGAATACCCACCTTTGCCGCCACATCATCCGTCATGGCCTCTACTGGCAAGGAAGAATACTGATTAGTAATTTCCATGAACTGAGCACCTTTTTGAACAGCCGCTTTAAGCTTAAATTTGGGCCTATCCATTAATTTGTTTTCCTTGCCAAACAGCTTTTTCTTCTCTTCCTTCTTCTTCTTAGAGCCTACTATAACCCATTCCCTCTTGGGCTTCTGACTAAGCCCAATCACATCTTTTGACTTTTCAGAGCCTCCTCCCATTAAATGCTTATTACTTTCTTTCTCTTTTAAAATGAGATTTGGAGATCCCGTACTAAGTGCCACATTTATTCCTTTATGCTCAAATCTTATCCCACTAGATTTCCCATGATTCACGCCATCATCCTTCAAGCCTTGCGAGTAAACCGTGTTATTACTCTTTAATCCCACTGATTTTGCCATACTATTATTGCTTCTCCTCATATCCCGCGTGAGAATCATCTGGGGCCCCAAGTGTTTACTCCCACCATCATTTCCATGCATAACCGATGGAATTTCCGTTATTATGCAATTCCGACCATCATCCGCTGTCGCCGCCATGGATCCACCCTTCGCCGTTTTGCTATCACCATCAACAGCTTCCATCGTAGCAGACCCCCCAATCCCGATTGCCGCTGTGAATCTCGGACCTTCCCTGTTGACACCAGCGTCAGGCGCCCTCTGTTTCAAATGCCCTTTATTGACTTCCACCTCGGCACCTTCACTCTATTTTGTATGCTCATTGATCTCACCTCCTACAGCCATCGTCCGTTGAGGACAGCTTTCACGTTCATGACCATACAGCCCACACCCAAAGCAGACCAAATGCAAGCCTTCGTAAACTAGTTGCTTGTCCTCTCCAAAAACAGTGAATGCCGGCAGTAAGGGTTGCTGGAGATCGATTTCCACACAGATCCTTGCAAACACTCCTTTGTCATAAATGGATGTTGACCGGTCGATCTTGATCATCTTCCCTATCATGTTTCCGATAATGCCTAATGACTCCACGGTGCAAAACTCCATTGGCAAATCCAGAATTCTAACCCACACCGCAATCCTCCTCTGGCAATCCGCTTTCTTAGGATTAAAGTTTGGTCTCCATCGCTGAATAAGGAGATAGTGATCATCGATCATCCAGGGGCCTTCATACAACGCATAATCTCTGTCTTCCATTCTTGAAAACGATACTATAAGATAATCATTACTTAACGGAACTACTTTCAGAGGCTGGCTCGGCTTCCACATATGCCTCACTCGGTTAATGAGAACATGCTTCGGAATCAACAAGCCTAGTAATTTGATAATCAGCGAGTTCATCCACGGTCGACACCATGTTGTATATTGCTCTGAGGTAACCGATAAGACTGGGTATCCGCTCATCTGACTAGCCCCCGTATCCTCCTCCCTCACTGTCTCAGTATCCTTAGCCACAGTGTCCGTTTCTGCATTTTTCCGTGCAAAGAAACCTTTCCAACCGTTCACAATATCATCCTCCTTCACGTGACTAACTAGGTACCCTAGCCTTCCTGGAGACAGTAACTTTTCCTTGTATGATAGAGCAACCGGTCTTCGAGACCCACTCCCACCCTCCTTCACCTGAGCAGCCTTCTTCAGCACCTTCGGCTCCGATTTCCCGAAGACGAAAGTCTCTCGTCGTGCTTCCTTCCCCTTCTCCTAACCACCACCATCTCCGTTGCCTCTCTCACGTCTGTCACCGTCGTTCCTCTCACTTATGCTCTCAGTTTTATGATTCTCGATTCTATAAACAGCTTAATTCTTTGCTTTGATTTGTTAGTTTCTATTTAATATTGTTTATTTGTTAATCATATTAATTTTAGCGAAACACCATTCATTAATTCACCTAAAATTACTAACACACCCTTTATTAATTCAAAAATGACGTAGTTTTGAGGTCACTGGAGATAACTCTATCTCCAGTGACCGGAGAAATACTTTTCTCATTATACCAATAAAATTGCAAAAATAATATAAATAAAATGAGATTCAATTTCCTCATTGTAACATCCCTATTTTTCATGTGCCTCAATGTGAATTCATTTGCATATATGAATTTTTATGAAGTCATGTATGATAAATATGTATTAGCATGAAATAATCAAAATAGGATGAGGATGTGAAATTATTTGTTTATGTGTAATTAAATAATTATGGTTAAGGATAACCTTAAGGAAGTGATGATAATGGAAGTCAAATATATTTCATTTTCCCTTTTTACCTTTGGGTAAAATGTTTAATGGAAGAAATAGAGCATAAAATTCCAAAAGTGCCCAAGGTGTCATGGACTTAATCAAGGATTATGGGCTATTGGGCTGATTAGGAAAGACAGTTCTTGAAACCCAAAAAGGAGGCCCAATTTGCATAGGAGTGGATGGAGAAAAAAATGTGTTCATGAAAAAAAATGGGGTTAACTAAAGACTAAATTTTGAAGAGTGAAATTAATTACATTATGCTTAAGTAAGCTTGATGACATCACTCATATTACATTATCTAATTTGCAAGAGAATGGGAGTGTACTTAGAAAACACAAAATCTCCCCATATCCTTCCTACCTCCATGGTTTTGAGGAGGAAAGAATTAGGGGGGGGGGGGGGGGGAGAAGTACACCTAGAAGGCCTAAAGGGATTATGACTAAGGACACGGTTTTAACCAAAAGAAAAAGCAAGATTTGACATAGCATTTAAGTGTGTGTGTGTGTATATATATATATATATATATATATTCCCCTCCCCATCAGCCAAGTCTCGTACAAAGAGGGAAGGAAGAGAAGAACAAAAATAAATTAACAAGACACATGATGTGATTTGGAGCTAGAAAAAAATCAAGGAAAAGAGAGTGGCTTGGAAGACAAGTAGGATTAGTTTAACACTTTAAAAACAACTCATTCCTATTCCATTTGGTGCTGCTGGCAAGGTTTGGAGAAAGGGAAGAGAGTGTTCAAAAGTTTCCATACAAGGGAACAAAAGAAAGATCAAGTAGGAAGAAAAGATTGAAGATAAGGTAAGCTTTAAGAATTTGGAACGCTAAGTTACTCTCTTCTACCTTTTCTGAAGTAGTGAAGTCACTAGAGCATCATTTTTCTTGGTGTCTCGTGATGAAGGTCAAGAAGTTGTGGTGGCGAAGAAGGCAAGGATTCAAGGTGACTAAAGTTCAAAGACAAGTAAGCCATTTTTGGAACCTTTCTACCATTTTCTTGGTCTTTTGAGTTAGGAAATATTTATCTCCTTGAGCATGTTTGTATATTTGGTGGGTAGCTAATTAAAATAAGGAACAAAGGTTTAAAGTTAAAGTTTATGGCCTAAAATAATAGATCAAACCTAGTATGTGAAGATATGAAGCTAGAATGAAATTTGGTATTTTGTTGATTAAATAATAATTTTGTGCAGCCGGTTTTTCTTGATGATATGAGTTGATTTTGGTATTTTTGAGGGTTTTAAAGTGTTTAAAATATGATTTTGTATATAGATGAACTTGGATAAAAAATTTTGGAACCCTAAATGAAAGTGTAAAAAAGGTTGGTGGCTGAATTGTGAGATTTTTGAGAAGTCAGTCACCTTTCTCATGATTTTTCACCTAGTAAATAGACTTGAAAAATTATAAAATTTTACAGGAAGAAAGTAGACATCTCAATGATTATTTTGGTATATAATTTGTATTTTTATGAATTTTGTGCTAAGAGAAATAAATGTTTGAAAACTGACCCTAAAACCTAGAGATATTCTGGACCAGCAGTAGTGTTTTAGGCCATGGCTGAATTTTTGGCTTGGTCTGGCCCAAATGAGTATTTGTGGTTGAAACTAGATATATTAAGGGTTATTTGGGCTTTAAAATCAACCCAAAATGATTTTTTTTCTAGATTTAATTATGAATTTTTAAAGTTGGGCCTTTATTTCTAGAAATTTTAGAATAAGGACGAAAATTAAGAGAATATAGACCCATATTAAATTCCTTAATAAAAAAAGGAATTTAGTAAATATGGACATATTAATTAGGCTTATTTTAAATTATCAAAGGAATATTTATTGAAAGGAATTTAATTATATTTATATTTTATTTTTACTTTAGGTTCAATTGTAATCTTTTGCGCCTAGAGAAATTATTTTTAGCTGTAGTCGACTGCAAGGTAGTAACCTTAATCTTACTACTACATACTACTACTCTAAAAGACGTCACTTTTTAAAAAAAGGAAGTAAAAAATGAAAGTGGTGGCATTGTTGTAATTATTTACTCAAATTTGAGACTTTAGGCATCCTAAATATTAATTTAGAGCATCTAAAATTTTTTTAAACGTCCTAAATAAATTTTAGGACGCCTAAAATCGGCATTTTTGGTGCAATTTAGGATATTTGGGAATATTTTTGGCGCTAGAAATTTTTTTGGTGTCCTGAAATAGGTTCAAGATGCCAATTTTTTTTTTGACATCTTGAATATATTTTAGGGCGCCTAAAATCAGTATTTTTGGTGCAATTTAGGAAATTTTTTGGCGGCAAATTTTTTTTTTGACATCCTGAAATAGGTTTAGGACGCCAAAAAATATTTTTTTGACGCCCTGAAAAGACGTTCAGGACACCAAAAAAGCGTGATATGAATAAAATAAACCATAGACCTTCTCATTTTTCACCCAACTCTCCAGACTCATCGCCTTCTCTCCAAACCTTCTCGCGCTCGCTTACTTCATCGACCACGGCGGTCACTCACCACGTCGGTCACGGAGCTCGGTCACGACGTCGCCCTCAACCCTCGCTCTCCTACTCGCCCACGTCGTCTGCATCACTCACCTGCTGTTTTGCCTGCCGTCCCAGCTTCAAATCTATGGCTCTTCGATCAACGGTTTCAAGTCTCAGATCCTTGCTCTGAGTTTTGGTTTGTAATTTTTGCTATGAGTTTTTGTAGATTTCTAGAGTTTCTTCCCTTTTGCTATTTTTGGTCTCATAGACTTTTTCCCCCCCTCTTTTCTTCTCAAAAAGATTTACCTAGGCATTTTATGAAGCTCTTAACAAGGAGAATTGAGCAGACCTAGTCAATGCTCTCAAGGTCAGTTTGCCTTAGTTTCAATTATTCATTCTGCTTACTATTGCTATGTTTGCGAAACTGCTCCTTTTTAGTTATTCATACTATATTCTATTAATGAACATTGATTGCTTGATTTGTGAACTTCATAGAGTTGGGTTAGTTGCTTGAATCATGTGGAATTAGCAGTGAAAATCAAATTTTGTTACTTGGGTTGGTGTTGATTTGACTAATATGGTTATTTTCTTCTACAGAATAAGATCCAAAGTCTGGCTGGGCAGCACACAGATGTTCTTTAGAGTCTGACGCCTGATGTCAGGAAGCGTGTCGAGGTTCTTAGAGAGATCCAGGCATGCCCAAGCTTTTATTATCCACTTAAATTTAGAGTTTTTGGGAGTAATAGATTGAAGATTGATATAAACCGTTTTGTTGTTCCTAGATGTGATTTAGTATGTGTTTATTATAAATAAGTAGAATTTGCGTTGTGCACAAAGTAGATATTGTGGAACAATAAATTGATTTTAAATAGTAGGTTTGATTGATTAAGTGTATTGTTGAATAAAATTTGTTTTAAGAAATATGCCAAAGTCATTATAGACTGAATTTATCACCTCCATTTGAAGTCTGGTGGCAGTAGAGCTAATGGTGCAAAGAATACCTTTCTTTTTGATTTTTTTTTTAATTCTGTTTTTGCGGGACTGTGATATCTAATCTATTAACCAGCGAACAGGACGTGATTTCATCTTATGACAATCTCATCCTGCAGAGTCAACATGATGAATTAGAAGCAAAGTTTTTTTAGGAGAGAGCAGCTCTTGAAGCTAAATACCAAAAGTTGTATCAACAAATTCTTCTCTCTCATCCTGCAGAGTCAAAAGCTGAGGTATTTTTCATATTCCTTTTGTCATACAATTCTTCTCTCTCATATGTTTGTTGGAACAATACTAATGTTCTCTTTGTTGTTCTTGTCATTAGGGTTGAGTAGATAAAATAAATTTCAACAATCGGAATTTATAGTTGAGGTAATTATTCTTGATTCATCAACTCTTGGTTTGGGAACTTATATTTTCACATTTGATATGGTTAGTTTATTGTGGATTCATGGGTTAATTGCCTATAGATTAATAAAAATGGTAGTTTTGGATGCTAAAATCTAATGGATATGAGGTTTCAGATGCATTTGATGTAGTGCTATTACTTATTAGCCATATGAGAGATGTAAGAAAACAAATATATGAAGAATGAAGCTATATACCCAAGAGGGGGGGTGAATTGGGTATCTTTAAAAACTTACAGATAAAACTCTGTTTTTGACAAACCAAAACAGGGTAAGACAGAGGAGCAGGGAAGAAGAAGCTTTGCACAATCGATTTATACTGGTTCGGTCCTTTCTCTGACCTACATCCAGTCCCCAAGCCTCATTTGGGATTTTCAATCCACTATATTCAACTATTGATTACACACTCTGTACTAAAAGTTGTTCTCTCACTAGAACACACTCCCCCTTACAAGTTGTAATCAATACACCCAACTACTAAGTCCCCTGACTTGTAGTTATCACAATCGATAAACGTTTTACAGAAAATACTCTCTCACAGAGCAGATAGAATAAATACTGAAGCACAAGTATCAAATTGATACTATACAGATGAAAGCTAATACACAATAAATGAACTCAATAAATTTTCGCTCTCAGTTGGTGTATCAACTTGAGAAGGAGTTAATGTTCTCTATTTATAGGTGGAGAACATTAAATGACCGTTGCTTGATGAATCCAACCATTGTAGATGATTAGCTCTAAGTCTGGTCATCTTCTCTCTCTAAACTTCTGCTAATCCAAGTGTTAATGTGATCTGATGTGGCTCTCTGAGGATTTGCCCATTGGAATTGACTTTGCTTGTTGTAGTAAGCATTCTCTAACGTTTAGAAGGCGTGCTCAGATGGATTAGCCGAAAGTAGGTTGATTTGCAGAAGTGCATTAAATGCACTGTACACTTTTTGCTTTATTGCTTTGACCTTCAATAATCTTCATCTGATCTTACTGAAATTCACTCAACAAACTTGTTAACCATAGCTAGGAATATGATTGAATGAATTATGGAAGCAATAAGAACAAACAACAGTGATTTGCAAATTCGTGTAATTCAAAAATCAGATTTTACCGTTGGATACTTGAGTAAGTTCTTCTATACTTGAGTATGGCACTGTGTGTAAGTGACCATACTGCAGTATCCAAAGGTATACTGGAGTATGCAACTTCCAGAGGCAAACCATCGTGACTTGTGTTTGAAAAATCAAGACCTATACTCGAGTATGTAAGTGTGTACTCGAGTATGGCACTGTGTGTGTGAAAAATTTTAAGTTCAAAATGCCTCTATACTGGAGTATGCATGTGTATACTGGAGTATGCAACTTGACAAATTGAGTGACCTCTCTGTGTGGTCCTATACTCGAGTATGCAATCCCTTACTCGAGTATGCAAGACAATTTTCAAAATATATGAAGTCTTTCATTTGGCTATACTGGAGTATACAAATCCATACTGAAGTATACATGATCAGGTGTCAAGTTGAAAACAAGTTTAAGAGCCCAATACTCGAGTATGCATCAGTTATGAAATTTTGGGAGCTCTCGGTATAAGCCTATACTCGAGTATGCATACTTATACTCTAGTATGCACTCAATCTTGAAAAACAGGTTTGCTCTCTGTAAGTCCTATACTCGAGTATGGCTCTCCATACTGCAGTATTGACCTACCTTGAAAAGTTTGGTTGCTCTCTGGATGACCTATACTCGAGTATGCATTCTCATACTCGAGTATGCATCACATTTTGAAAACTTGATAGCTCTCTGGAACTTCAATACTCGAGTATGGCTTCCCATACTGCAGTATTGACTTATAAAATTCAATTTGAGCAAACCTTCAACAGTCCTATACTCGAGTATGCATACCTATACTCGAGTATGCAACTGTCAAATTGTTTTTAACTGATTTTGCAGACTTCAAAACATGTTTACACTTGTTGTTAATCATTAAAACACATTGAGAACTAACAATATATATATATATATATATATATATATATATATATATATTTAAATGAGGCACTTACGGCATCCTAAATTTAAATTTGGGATGTCGTAAGACCCACTTATGGAGTCCTTAATTTAAATTCTTACGGCGTCCTTATTTTATATTTATAATGCCCTAAATGGTACATACGACGTCCTAAATTAAATTTAGGACGCCGTAAGTACCACCTATGACATCCCTTTTTTTTTTTGCCCTTTTTGTGAGGACGTCGTAAGTATGATGTCCCCCAAATAGACGTCCCTAGAAAAAGGGACGTTAATTGGGCCAAATTTAGGTTGTTAAAAGTGTTTTTTTTTTGGTAGTAGTAGATCTTCATATACTCTAGTGACTTGTGTATGTATGTTTTTCCATGTATATTGCATATATTCGGTTATCATTCATTTTCCAAGCACTATGAACCTGAAAACATGTTGTGTGCATAAACGGGCCTTGTTATGTGCCGTGCTCGGCCGGCAGTTTGTACTGTGTGCTATTAAGACTGTTGCAGTCTGTGCTGTGTGCTATTAGGACTGCTAGCTAGTTACGGATTGGCTGTGTGCATGATACTGAATGAGATGTGATTTGAATTTTTATTCGTGGTTTGCTTACATGCTTTGTTATACATTTTATATGAAATTAACAGTTACTCTAGAATTCAATTTTGAATCCCAACCCCTTTTAAGCCATTTGGCAGTTCATCGAGACCTGGGCAGGGAGATAGAGGTAAGGCTCCAGAGCTAGTGTAATGTGGAGGTGAACGTTGGTGACTATTATTTTTGGATATGTATTTCGATTACCTAATGACTGTAGTATTTTATTTTAGCCTGTTTAGACACAATTATCTAAATGACTGTATATTTTGATCTTTCGAGGAAAAAATTTATCTTTCCATATTTTTATCAATATATGATTGTCTAAACTAATGCGTGCTCTGTTGCTTATACTCTAATGTGTGACATAAATCAACCTGGGAACAATAATTTAAAATTCAATAGAAGTAAAGGATCTCGCTACCCGCCACCTGAAAGGGCGAGGCCGATAGGTGTGTAACACTCACCTAAAAAAATGAGAGTTGATTTAAGTATAAATTAAAATAAGTATGGGCAAACCATTATATATATATATATATATATATATATATATATATATATATATATATTGGAAAAGCCAGCCATCCATGCAATTTTTTGGCTTTATAAAATGTGGAGGAACTTGACCACCTTTTCTCTACCCACAGCCAATTCATCAATTTCCTCATCACCCTTTCATCTCTTCTCTCTGCTAAATGATTCTTCATTGCTACCTTCCTATATAAGACAACAAAACGGACATCAATAATAATTAACTTTATATATGCTTATTAGAGACATACATACATAGGTACATAAACACATACATACCGACATATACATATGTACACACAAACACACAGGGACGGAATTAGGGGGGGCTAGGGGTGGCTCCCGCCCCCCTAAAATTATAGAAAAGAACCCAAATAAGGGGGGAAAATTACAGAAAAAGACCCAAAATTTTATGAAATCACATTTTAACCTTATAAAAGTTTCAGTATTTTCAGTTTAGTCCCTTTCTAATAGTTTCATGGAGGGACTAAACTAAAAATATTGAAATTTTTATGAGGTTTAAATGTGATTTCATAAAAATATAGGTTCGTTTCTATAATTTCTGCCCCTCCTAATTTCAATTGCTGGGTCCGTCCCTGCAAACACATACACACATACATATCTATGCATGTATGCACACACTTGCATGCATACATACATACATACCTACACATGCACGCACACACATACATCAAATTTCTTCTTTCAATTTATGAAGAGATTATATTATTACTCACCCCAACTTCAAGCTTCTTATCTTTTTCGTAGCTTGGCTTTGGATAATTTTCAAACATCATGAAGTTCACAACTTCCTTCATTGATCGAAATGTGATTCCACATGTCGCATGGACATAATACTGCAGTAAACAAGGATATGCATAAATATTTTTTAAAAAATTAATATATATTTATTAAAATGTTTCAAACTCATTAGTTAATACAATACATATCATTTTTTAACCCAAAGTAAGTTACCATGTTTTTCTTTTATTTATTCAGAAGCATGATTAAACAACAACAATTATTATTATTATTTTACTGTATGGGGTCGGCTATATGCATCACATGTTGCCATTTTGCTCTCTATACAAGAAAGAGAGAACTCACAACATCATGCATTTTCCCATTGCCACGTTGCCTTTTTTCAAGCCTCCAATTTTGAAGTCTCTGAGTGAAGGAATATTGACGACGCTTATTGTTGCTTTCATCATATGAAACAGACTGCACATAATTAATTATTAGTTGAAGTGAATATAGAATATAAATATAAAATATTAAAAATTTATATAAAAAGACATGCATATGTAGAGAAGAAAAATGTAATTATATATGAGAAGTGAGATTCAAGGCCAAGTAACATTTACGTTGTTTAGGTCTATGTTTTTCTCAATGCAGATATGGGGAACCTCATATGATACCAATAATTTTCCTACGACTTTTGCTGTTATTTTCCCCCCTATCTTCTTTGTAGTCTGTGAAATAGAACAATGAAAATTAGTTATAAATAAACATTAAGAATAAAGAAACTTCCTCGAGGGCAATATTAACCACTAAATAACATCAAAGAAGGACAGAAATAGTTAGGCGTAGTATGGGTGATTAAGAAAGAGAATAATATGGCTAGAAATTATTGGTTAATTACAACAGACCCAACAGTAAGAATAATCATATGGTATCATTTCAATAAAAACATCATATTGTGGTATTATTATGTTGAGAATTAAATTTAGTATGAATTTATTTCTTCGATAAATAAATATTTTATATGAATATATTTATTTTTATTAAATCTTTATTTAAGTATTATATCATTGATTCAACTGCCGATCTAAACTGTTCAACCATGAAAATCGAGATCCGTTGGCCTATCCGGTTCAGCATCCAGTGTGGCTTTTGAAACATTACTGTATAGCATGTAACCTTTAGTTTGAATGGTATTATTAGATAAATCAACTACTATCGTACATATAATTTTTTGTAGAGAATTTGATACATATAAACATTAAGAACAAAGTTACTTCATCAATTGCAGAAGTAACCTCTTGAGGTGGCACGAGAAATTGTGCATGGGGTGATTCACAACCTCCTTCAGCAGTGCTCAACGCCTTCATATCTATGATTGATTTCTACATATTTGATTTAAAAAATAGTTATAATCACTAAATAATATCAAAGAAGGACAAAACAAACTAGTTCGGCTTAGTATGGGTGATTAAGAAAAGAATAATGTATTGCTAAAAATTATTGCTTAATTACAAGAGACCAAGCAGTAAGAGAAAATAATCCAATAATAAGTTAGGGAAAAATTCACATACCATTATTTGTTCTCTCAAACTTTGAGAGATTTCATCAATATGATTTTGAGTCAGCACTTGTGGATGTATTTCTTCCCCTGACAAAAGTTCAGATGATGCTAAGTTGATGAAAGGGATATTGCCAGCCATTGATGAAGTGGTCTCTGATACTTGGACTGAAAGATTCAAAGGAAGAGAAGTCGAGAATATGAGGCTATGGAGGATAAGACGCTAAAGTGATGTGTATAAATAGTTGGAAGAGAGGGTTAGATTCATGTAAGCTTTAAAAGCAGTATTTATTTCAATTCACGTTGTCGTGTCTTTCCTGCAATATGGTTTATTCCTTTTAATAGACGTAAATTGCTTCCTTACAGTCCTAGATGTAAAAATTAGGTAACTAGTTTGTATATATTTAAAAATAGTAAAAGATTTCTCCAATCACTGGAGATAAGTTATCTCCAGTGACCCTCAAAACTATGTCGTTTTGGATTAATAAGGGTGTTATTGTAATTTTGCACCCTTCATTAATTCACTTAAATTTACAAATACAATCTTTATTAATTCAAAACGATGTAGTTTTAGGAGTCAGTGGAGATAATTTATCTCAAGTAATTGGAGAAATACTTTTCCCATTAAAGGGGGGGGGGGGGGGGTGAAGAAAATACCACTTGATCAAATTCAAAATCCCAAATTAGTCTTGTTGCCTATATAAGTATAGGCATTAACCACAAGAGTATAGCAATTAACAATTCATTTTAGTAGAAAACCACTTATTTAAGATTTTGAAATTTAAGTGGTATTTTCTCATATTTTTCCCTTAAAAAAATTAGCCAAGTTTTTAGGTGAAAAAAATGCATATTGGTTTCTATTATATAATATTATATTCATTCATTTGCATATTGGTTGGAAAAAATATTTTTGGGATGTCCTAAATATGAATTTTTGACATCTGTTTTTTTTGGGATGCCGTGTCGCTCCCTCTTACTGTGTCCCCTCAAAAGACGTCCTTAAAAAAGAGACGTAAATTGGGTCAAATTTAGGATATTAAAAACGTTTTTTTAGTAGTGACCAAAGTAAACACGCTAAATGGGGGGATGAATTTTTCCCTGTACAACCCCCCATTTTTTCCATTGAACCATCTATTTAATGCGTAACGGCGCCATTGATTAATACAATTTTAGTAATAACAAGTTGTAATAAGTTGAACCTTCGACTAACACATATATTCATTCAAATACTATTGGAGACGAAATTGATCTAGTTTTATGAAATACAAAGGTAAGAAATAATTCTACGCCCTATTTAATCCTTGAAGTCAAAGAATCAATGGTCTTTATCACATTTTAGTCTTAAAAATAGTTTTCAAAATTATCTTTCCACATCAAAACTTGTTTTAGCTCAATTTAATTGAATTCACCAAACCTTTTGCTTGATCATTTTCTTAATAAAATCTCTAATGAAATGATCTTTACCTATCACTTTATTACTTGACGCGACGTGTACACTTGCGATGCAAACAATTATCCTTTCTAGCAAGATGTTCATGTTTTTGCTTAATTGTTTGATAATTTTGTCAAATCTCTTGATTCTCTCACTACAACAGAAAAGGTCTTTCATCACATTTATTTTCGATCATACATCATGGTTCTAAACCGTCATATGTGATCAACATAATTACCTGATTCTGCAACTTTAATTGCATTACTACTTTTCAAGATTGAAATATATATATATATATATATGTGTGTGTGAAATTTCCATAACAACAATAACAAAATGCATGCACATACTATCATACATATTCCTTTTTTTTTTTTTAAACCAGGGCATGAATCACCTTCCTAGCAAGGCCATGTGATTCATTGAATTTTGCCTTACTGGGACAAAATGATCACCCAACATTATTTCCTGATTCTACAATTTTTAATTGCATTACTATACTTCTAAAATTTTTAAGGAAAAGATCATATCTTCTATAATACTCATGGCAACGCCGTTAAAAACCGTTCCGTGAGCAACCATTTTTTGAGAAAATAGTTGTTTTTATTAACGATGTTAATGAATTCCATTTACTTTGATGCCAATAAATATAAATATCCCTCTTTTGGCTGTCGCACCCCTTCCGATAAAACGTCATTCAACAGAGCATATAGCCCAATAAGCATGTAATAATTATTTGGGCATAGAATAATGGTAATAATAAAACTACTTGGCTATATACTAGGAACAACTTCTCAGGAAACATTAATATTACAATTGTCCATAAGAAAATTCCATTACTATCTACAATTTCCCATCCAAACTAAATAATACAAATGCAAAAAACCGCTCCAAATTCACCACCCACTAGGTTCGGCACCTCCATTTGCCGGCATCCACCGCCTTATCATGGGAGCCACGTCCAAAATGCTGTACAATTCACAGTTCACAACAAGGATTGGAATCACAAAGGATCCTAGAGTAAAGTAATATATATCTCAAGTATAATGTATAAAAAGCATATGATAGTCAACCACAATCATGAAAATAAACTTCACAGCATTCAATACATATTACATGCGGTCACATAATGCACACAACAAATCTCAAAACACGTAGTCACACAATGCACAAAACGTTGACTACAAAGCACACAACAAGTTCCGGATTCACAGCATTGGAAAAAACAATTAGGCCTCTAACCCAAAAACAATTGAATGCATTAAATGCATGTCCTAGACACGTGTCATAATCATGGTACAAACAAGCATACACAGATAATAGAATACGTGAGATTAGAGTTACTACTTGGCAAATTTTTAGACTGACAATCACTCCCAAATTCTTTTAAAAACTCCCGGTGACGGCACTTCCTATAAATAGATAATATTTATCACTTACACAAATTCTCCATAATTCAAATAATACTCGAATTAATTATCATTTGGCCCAACTTATGGCTAAAAGTCCTTTATTAATTGCAACGATACAAATTAATTAACTTTGAACTTTATGGCTTCCATTTTTGGATTTTTCTCAAAACCATCCAAAATTTTCAACAACTTTGAAAATTCATAACTAATTGTGCTATTGTCCAATTAAGGTCATTCCAAAGGCTATGTGACCTTTATATGTTTATTTTCAAATAAATATATCACCATCAGCTAGCAAAATTTGTACTGTTCCATAATAATTTAAATGTCTCTACTATCCAAATCAAAGTTCTATAATCATCAGTCTCAACTTAAAAAATTCATATCTCTTTGTATACAACTCCAAAAATTACAAATTACCCATCAACATAAACCTTATTATGTCTACTTCAATATAACAAATTACCTTTAACCCCTTGATCAGCTCCATAAGAACTACCTGTATCCTTACAATGGCCTAAGATTCATAATTGGATCCAAGAGTAACTGTTAATCTCACATACAAAGTATATTCAAAGCATGTAAGAAACCCATAAGAACAAACCATAAGCATTCAGTAAATTGTGTAAGTGGAGCTTAAATACTCAAGAGGGGGGGTAAATTGGGTATTCTTAAAATTTTTGGTGAATGCTGTGTTTTAAAGCACTAAAAACAGAGATGAACAGAGTAAGGGAAAGAATAGCTGGACATAGGGATTTATACTGGTTCGGTCCCAACAACTTGACCTACATTTAGTCCCCAGACTCTCTGGGATTTTCACTATATCAAGGATTACACACTCTGTACTCAAGAAGTGATTCTCTCACTAGAACTCACTCCCCCGTACAAGTTGTAATCAATGAACTCCCTAATCACCAAGTCCCCTTGACTTGTGATTCTTTACAATAAATGATTTTCAGAAATAAACTCTCTTTAAGAGCAATTATTGATAAACACTGAAGCTCTTTGTATCAGAAGATACTATACAAGTGAAAACTGAAGATAATAAATGAAGGCTTGAATGTAATGCGTTTTCAGTTGTTGTAGTTGTTGCGAAGACTTGAATGCAACTCTATTTATACTTAGGAAGCATTAAATGACCGTTGCATCTTCAATATATCCATTGAGAGAAGTCTCCAAAGGTTAGCAAGTGGTTTTAGCCTCCTTCTCTCTCTAATCTTCACTTAATCCAGTTGTCCAAGTGTTCAGAGTTGACTTTTTCTGGATTAATCCGTTGGAGAAGCAGTTGCTTGTTGTAGAAATTATTCTTAAATACTTTGTAATCGTGTGCAGATGGATTAGCCAAAAAGGTGCAACTTTCTGGACATAGCATTTAATGTTCTGAACTGCTTTTTGCTTTTTTCCTTAATCCTTCAACAAACATTCTTTAAATAATCTGAAATTCACTAAGAAAGTCATTAAACATAGCTAGGAATATCAGAGATTAATACTGGAAAGTATTAAGATCAAACAAGAATGTTTTCCAAAATCGTCATATTTGAATTTATGAATCACCGCTGTGAACTTGAGTTTAGAGCTTCTATTGGTAAAGGTGTTTCAAGTTCAAAACATATAAACTGGAGGTTTGAAATCAAAACCTGAGGTTTTTAACTCATTGAAACATCACATTGCTCTCAGGTTGATTTGAACTCGAGTTTGCAAGTCTGAACTCAAGTTCCCTTCTTCCAGAGAGGAATGTTGCGATTTTGAATTCTGGAGAGTTTGTGACTAAGAGGCAAACTCAAGTCTATTAGTGACAGGCTCGAGTTTGACACTGTTTAAGATAGAACTTAGTTTTAGCTTTCAAAAGGCAAACCTGAGGTTTGAAGTGTAAACTCTAGAGTTTTCTCAAGTTGAAAAGTCTTTTGCTCTCTGTAAGGTTTAGACTCGAGTTTGCAAAGTTTGGCTCGGGTTTGTCACTGTTCAAGTCAAAACTCAGTTATAGCGCTTAAAACACAAACCTGAGGTTTCCAAGGCAAACTCTAGAGTTTTCTCAAGTTGAAGAGTTCTTTACTCTCTGTAAGGTTTGAACTCGAGTTTGTTCAACTTAGAAAAACTCTGAATGTTTTTGTCCTGAAGTAAACTTGAGGTTTGTGAGCTAAGTCTTAGGTTTATTTTGGTTGAAAAACCTTGAAAGCTCTCTGCCAAATGTAAACTCGAGTTTGCAATGATGAACTCGAGTTTACATGTTTTGTAAACTCTTGAAATTTTTCAAGCTGGAAAACTTTACTCTGAATAAAACAGTGCAGAGTTTGTGAAGATCTCTTAATTTGAAAAATTCTTCTCGCCATAGATGAACTCGAGTTTGTCATAACAGGCTTGAGTTCACAGGCTATGTAAACTATGAAAGATTTTCTCTGGAGGTTGCAAACTTGAGGTTTGAGAAAAGATGTGTCAAGTTTGAAAGTGTTTACAAGTCAGAAACCTCTCTGTCTCTGGTAAACTCGAGTTTACAAATGTAAACTCGAGTTCACACAAAGTCTTTGAAAACTTTGGAAAACTCTTAAGTTTAAACTTTTGGTTCAGTCTCGAGTTTGAGGATTAAACTAGCAAGTTTACATCCTCTGTCAAAGGCAAACTCGAGTATGCACATAATAGGCTCAAGTTTGTCGCAGACAGAGTGTTTTTGCTTGAAATTGACAAGTTTTAAATCACTCTAATCTTGATCACAAACATCTCCACATTGTTTACAATTGTTAGTAATCATCAAAACACATAGGGAACTAACAAATTGCACATAGTGAGGCACGAAGCCAAATCCAAAACGAGCAATCTTAATGGCACACAGCATAGATTGCAGGGCACAGCTCACAACACACAGCAAGGCCCTAGTCATACACAGTGAGTTCCTGTTCCAAAGCGCTTGGATAATAACAACAACCGAATGCATATGTATAAATGGTAAAACAGACATATAAAGACATACAAAGCATATAAGATTAAGGTTGTTACCTGACAAACTTAAACTGTCAATTACTTTCTCCAAATTCTTTTATAAGCTCTCGGCGACGATACTTCTTGTTTTAGACCTTGAGGTTCCTTGTAGTTTTGGTCAAGACTTGATAACACCATGCAAGAATCATTCATCAAGATCTTATGAATGTTTACAAAGATTGAAGGAAGTAGAACAAGAATCCAAGTCCTACTTACCTTGATTCTATGATCGGTTTGGAGATCCGGCAACACCTCCACCATGTAGACGACATTAAGCACCTCAGATCAAAATTCCAAAACCGTAGAAATGTTGCTCTCATCGAGAGGAACAATTTTAGAGAAGGCTCAGGAGATAGAAACACTAAATCGAAGGCGAAATAGGCCTTAAACTCTTTCTCTCTCCTCTAGCTCCTTCTTCCTCTTTTCCTTCTCTCTCTATTTCGTTTTCCCCTCTCTTTCTCTTCTATTTTCCATGCCTTGGCCAAGATGGCCTAAAGAAAAATGATGGGAAAAGGGGTATATATAGAACACAAGTGCGGTCTAGAATGCGCCACATGTCTGGTCCAGAACGTGCCACATTTATGGTCTAGAATGCGCCACTTGTCATGCCATGTGTCCTCTTTTTATTGGACCAACAAAAAAGTCACTTTATGCCTTGTCATGATGATGGAATAATGTCATGATCTTGTGGTGATGACTCAAAAGTTATGTCATAATTAGGGGACACATGTCACATTTCTATTTGACTAACAAAAGTAGCTTTTTACTTGTCATGATGGTGGACATGTAATATCCTGAATTTTAGGAAAAGAAACTTGAGGATAAGCCTATATTTGGAAAGTATGACAATATTATGAAAGGAATTTTTCTTGGTGTTTTAGTGAAATATTAATTGAATATTTTGGTTTTTCCAAATTTTAGATTTTTGGGATATAAAGTGAAATAAAGATATTTGTCATGGAATTAAAATTCCAATGACCAATTAAGGTCATAATTTGGAGTAAAAGAAATTTGTTTAAATTTTTCCTTAATAAATGTAATTAAGGAAATATAAATGGCAATTTAAGGTTATTATTTGCCTAATAAAGAGATTATTTGATGTTTTGGCGAACAAGTGATTTTTATAGAAATTGTGGTTACTTTGGGGTTATTTAAAAATGAAATCTGGATACTCTATGATTATTAGTATTTTCTGAATTAATATAGAGGGAAAAGAATATTATGAGATATTTAATGTGAAAGGGGCTTGGAACAAGTCAATAGGTGTATTTAATGAACATTAACACCTTGAACTTATTTTGTGCCAAGTGTCTTCACACTTAATTGAATGGAGACAAGAAGAATTAAAATGAAGTGTGACACATAAGTATTAGCATTTAACACTATGCAATTAATTTATCCTCATCCAAATGACCATGTGTCATCTTAAGGAGAATTGCAAAATGTTGATGATTATCTAAATGGCTGTGTGTGACACTCGTCCTTAATATACGTTTATTCAACAAAGTTATAGCACACAGACATCAAATTAGTTTTGACGACTTTATTGCGAAATAAAACTTTCTTAAAATAACTTAGTTTGAAAACATGAGGATATATTTTTTGCGATTCAAATCTATCCCATCTTGGGATGTTAATACAGTAATCCAAAATAAACAAATGATAAACGATATTATACAGTCCAACTACTCACCCAAAAAGTTCCTTCTGTTGTAATCCTTACAGCTACATCTTTCCTCTTGATCTCGATCTACTACCTGTTTCTTTCATACGATTTGGAGTTCAAATGAATGAATCCTAGGTATAACAGTTAATCTTATATGCAAGTATGAAATATAAATGACAACATATAACATGTTAAGCATAGAATAATTCACAGTAAACAATCGCACCGTAACTGTAGTTATCGGACAAGGACTGCAGCCCTTTAGGACACATAGCCCTATAGAACACGTAGCCCCAATCCATAGCTAGGATACACATATGCAAATTATCTAGCAAACATAGTTAGTCATACATAAATACATACATACAAACTAATAAGATAATAGTTACCCACCTTAAGCTTGAATCGTTAACCTTGTCCAAAGATGTTGAGATCAGTACAGGTGTCAAGATATACCTATAAATGTTTACATTGTCATTAGTCACTTCTAGCGTCGCAAAGTACCTAACTACGTGATTTTTTTTTCCTTTTAGAGGATTAAAAGTGGTTATTAATCCCTAAAATGTCCTTAATAATAATACCATTTATTAAATAAATCATCCTTACATACACTACAAAAAAAAAGTTTTTTGCGGCGGAAAAATTCCCTCACAGAAGAGCTATTTTCCATCGTAAAATTGGTTTGTGGCAGAAAACGTTCCGTCGCAAAAATGGCGCTCACAGAACATTTTTGCGACGGAAAAATGACATTTTCCCTCGCAAATCGTGAATTTTGCGAGGGAAAATGTTTCCCTCTCAAAATAATGAAATTTGCGAGGGAAAATGTTTCCCTCGCAAATTATGGGATTTATGAGAGAAAAACTTTTCCCTCGCAAAATTCATGATTTATTTTAAAAAATTATAAAAAAATCAGGAAAAAATAAATAATTACAAAAAAATATATTAAAAATTTAAAAATAAAAAGATTTGTATATACCATAAAATAAGTTCTAATAAAAATTGTATATAAATAAACCTTAGGTCTTAGATGTTCATATACCTGGAAAGTCGCAACTGGGCCAGAATCCATATTAATGTCCCACAACTGCAGTCAAGTGACAAAAAAAAAAAAAAAAAGAAGAGAAACTTCCAGAGTAAGAAATTTTCTGATTTAGAACAGAATAGCATAATGTAGAGAAATAAAATCACAAAACTAATAGATGGGCATGTTCTGCCAAACTAACAATTGTAAATGCAAGGGGCAACACTTTATAAAACCAGCATATCTCACTTTATTAGACAGTATTCCAGTAAATTTATCAAAAGTTTTAGTGTAACACCCTAAAAATTTCCACTTAGCTTGACCAATATATTTTGATAGTAAATATCTATTGAAATTAGGTGAATATGTGGTCTCAAATTTTGAAAATTGTTAATTATTATTTCAAGCTAAGGTAATTTTCCTTCAAATTTAATAAATCAAATGTCAATTTCAATATTTCATTTAGGGATCATAAAATACCATATAATTATCATATTAAAACATAGTTCAAATACAATCATAAAGAGCAATAAAATGTTATGGAAATATCTAAACCAATTAAAGAAAATTAACAACAATTAATGGACAATTAAATTTACGTTAATAATTGAATAAATTTTCATAATTTACCTAGTGGTAATTAAAAATCATCAACTAGGATATTTTGACTTAGCTAAAAATCAAGAACCAATAAGGGTTCAATATTAGTATTAAGTAAATTATTAATGATCATAATTAATTTAAGAACCTATCATAGTTTGACAATTAGGCCTAATAGCACCTAAAACCCTATATTAGGGATAATAACCAAGATTTATTTAACCTCCCCTAATTCAAATATGGGTGGCGAAAATTTACTCTTGGAAAGGCAAGAGAATTTCACAAATATTAAATCCTAAGAGCACATAAAATATGAACAAATATCATTATTAGTGGTAGGACTTTTCCAACACAAATTAAAGGCTTGGATTAAATCTAATAAAGCTAAATCCTAAGGCCTTAATTAACCCTTATAAAGTATAATTCATGTGAAACAAAAACCCACTAATGGGAGACCTTTCTTCTTGATTTTGTGAGATAATTAAAACACAAATTCAAGAGCCAAAGAGAAGGAGGGGGCAAATTTTTGGGCTAGCTTAAGGAAGAAGTTTAAGCTCATGGTGTAATTTAAGTCAACAAATTGGAAAAGGATCATGTACTTGACCTAATGTTCAATTAATAAAAATGGAAGAGGATAGAATGCATTAATGGGATCACATGGATCATAAATGTAATTAGAAGAGGATAATGAGAGAGAAACAAGGGGGGTGGTTTTTGAGTGTTGTGTGTGTCTGTGTGTAAGAGTTGTAAGTGTTGTGAGTCTAGTATAGGAGAGAGAAAAGTGTGTAATTAGTTGAGATATGAGTTAAAAACCATTGAGATTAATTCAAGACACAAGTAAATGAGAATCTATACAAAATAAATTGTATCCTGAGATACGTTAATCATAGATCAAATATAAGGATTTATTATGAACAAGCATATTTTAAGCTTGGAATAGGATATAACCAAAATCTTTTCCTCAATTTTTGGAATTAAATTTAAAATGATAAAAAGGAAATTAGAAACTTCTAATGAAGCCATGATTTTTGAGATTAAGGGATTAATGAAGAATACTTAAACAATGTAATACCCCAAAAATCATTATTTCTCTTAAATGCAATATTTTGTTAGATTAAGCCTATTTAAAATAGGTGAATATGTGGTCTCAAATTTTAAGATGTGTTTATTCTATTTTCTAGGAAATTCTTCTTTAGGATTAAGGTAACAATGATTGAATTTTTTTAGGAATAATTAAATATCATAAAAATACAAATAATTACCAAATTAAATTATGGTTCTTGTATGATAAAAAAAAAAGCAAGAAAGTGTTATGAAAATATTTGAATAAATTAGGAGAAATTAATAAAAATTAATGAGCAACTAGGTTTTTACTAAATTAATAATTGTACAAATTTTTATAATTAATCAAGGGATTAATTAATGAAGACCTAAGCCTCAATTTTCATAATTTATTAAGAAACTAAATTTTCTAAAGCCCTATAATCATCAAACTAATACCTAAGTTCATATTTAGTTCATAAAAAGCCATAAAGAATTATCAAAATACTTAGACCAATTAAGAGGCAATTATCAACAATTAAGGGGCAATTAAAATTACAATAATTAGAATAAAGACATTAAATTTAATAACAAAGTTAAATAAGCATAAAAAAGGATTTATGACCCTAATTAAGAACCAATGGCAAATAAGGATTAAGATTAGCATAAGTAGAGTCTCTAAGAGCTGTAATTAAGTTAGAGACCAATCATAATTTGACAACTTCACTAAACCACTTTATTAGAGATGCTAATTAGGATTAAATATGGAGGGCTTGGATTGGATTTAATAAAGCAAATCTAAGGGCTTTAGAATTAATTTGATAAAGCATAATCCATGTGAAACCCAATCCACCAATGGAAGAATTTTCTTGTAG
Organism: Acacia crassicarpa; assembly: GCA_034222035.1. Taxonomy (NCBI): domain Eukaryota; kingdom Viridiplantae; phylum Streptophyta; class Magnoliopsida; order Fabales; family Fabaceae; genus Acacia; species Acacia crassicarpa. Next base: position 45,515,390 of record JAWXYG010000006.1, on the reverse strand, counting down.
GTATTGTGAGAGAAATAAAACACAAAATTAAAATTAAATTAAGGGGGAGGGGGACGGTTTTTTTATTAGGAAAGGAAGAAGAGAAATTGTTAATTGATCAAACAAACACATATAAGAATGATTCATAGGCAAGCAATAAATCATGAAGACTTTTGGGGTATTTGGAAGAGGATAAAGGAAAGAGAAAAGAGTTGTGCATGTGTGTGTGTACAATTGTTGTGCATGTGTGTGTGTAGTATGAAGAGAGAGAGAAAAGTCAAGACATTAGCCAATAGGAAAATTTAAGCATAAAACAATTAAATTAATCTATGGAATTAACTCCAGATATAAGCAAATGAGAATCTATACAAAATAAATTATATCTTGAAATCTGTTAATCATAGATCAAATATAAGGAGTTATTATTAACAAGCATAATCTAAGCTTGAGATAGAGTATAGCCAAAGTCATTTTCTAAATTTGTGAAGATTGTGTCTAAGTGAGAAAAAGGGAAGTTGAGGTTTCTAATTAAAGCCCTAAGTCCCAAGATTACAAAACCAATGAGAAAATTTGAAGAAAACTTCAAGAAGACCCCTAAAAATATTTTTATCTAGTGAAATGCAAAAAAAGAAGAGAAGAAGGAGGAAATTGTGACTTAAGAAAGAAGCCAAGAATTTTCAAAACACACATGGGATAATAGAATTAACTTTAGGAAGAAGATAATGTACTTGGTGGATAAGTCATGAAGAAAATGGAAGAGGATAGAGGGGAGAGAGAGGGAGCATGGTTTTGAGAGGTGGAGGGTGAGGATTTGTGCTCCAAAAATGACCTAGATCCAATGGCCAAAATGCAAGATGAAGTAGGTTTGAATTAATTGCCAAATTGCCACACCAAACTACTATAAATAGGGGTCCTTGGCCCTCATACTCTTCACACCAAAACAAAGCAAAACAATATGAAATAGAGAGTAGAGAGTGAGAGTAAGTGTCACACCCGACATTCGTATACTGACATCTCACCCAAGTAAGACACCACGAATGTCAAATTCTCTTCATATATTGAGATTCATCAGAGTAATAATGCACAGCTTAGGAAGAAAAGGGGTTCTGGCATAGTAATACTGATAAGATGGTCTAAGTACATATATGAAAAACCATAAAAGGTTCTTAAAGTTATTACAAACTTTAACTTGTCTACTACAAAACATAGATAACCAACAGCAGTTCTTGATCCGACTCAGCATCATCAATTATCGGTATTCACCGCCTTGCCTTGTGAGCCATGCCTATTGTACCTTTCATGTCCTGAACTTTCGGGGATGTCTGGGATTCAAACGAATCCCAGTAGTAACGTTAATCACTCACATAAAATGCATGCACAGAATATGAAAGACAACCAGTTGCAATAATTCAACATTCAAATTCAAGTTCAATTGAACACCATTCAGATTCAAAATTCAATTCAAAAGCATTTCGGTACAATTCATTCAAGTGCACATTCATTCAGATTCAAAATTCATTCAAGTGCACATACATTCAAATTCATATTCAAATTCATTCAAATTCAATTCAAAGGACCTACGGGTCCATTCCCTCAGCGCTGGGTATTCAAATGGGCATCAACCCTTCTTTCACAAATGTACCGAATTCCCTTATCAAACAAGCACTCTGGCTTATACTGTCGATAAGGTTAGGTGTTCAAAAATTCAAGTATCACAATGGTTCAAACATGCATATAAAGACATACAGGGTATGTGAGAGAAAAGTTACTACCTGGATGTCTTCACAACTTCTTATTCTCACCCGAGTTCTTCTTATACTGATTATCGTTTGGCCAAGGCAAGGATCCGAATCCTATAATATTTTAAGATGGGTCATTACTCATTTTAATCTTAATAGCAATATTAAGATTACACTTATTAGACCGTCCCATAATGTTTATCCTTTTAATTCACTTCAGTTGGTTATCCCAATTATGTATCCTATATTCTTCAGATTTCTGATCAATCTTTGAAAAATCATAACTCGGTCTAGAAAACTCGGAATCAGGTGGTTCAAGTTCCTAATCGAAGCTCTTTAAGTCTATTGTCTAGTAAAAATAATCCACTGGTAAAAACATAACTGAGTCATTCCCAGAATTTCGATTTGTAAAGACAACTTCAGTCTGCCAAACTGAATTTCCAGAATTTTATGTCCGACTTTAAAAAATTCACAACTTGGTCTAGAAAGCTCCGATTGAGGTGGTTCAAATTTCTACTTAAACTCCTGTTAGTCTAGATCACAGGGAAAATTATTACCACCCAATTTAATGTCAGAATTAATACAGTTTTTACGATGAGTATCACTGACTCATTCTGGACAACAGATTTTTGACTCAGCTTCTAAAAATCATAACCGGAGATGTAGACCTCCGATTTGGGTGAACCAAAGCTTGTTTTAAAGCTTAAGGAGTCTATTTTCTACTATAAAAATTTCAAATCAAAGCTCAAAATTTCACTGGGTCCGAAATGCAACGCCATTTGGTTGCTCCAGTGTCATACCGAAAATGTTACAGATTTTTAGCTCAACTTTGAAAAATCATATCTTGAGCTACAGACCTCCGTTTAAGGTGATTCAAAGCTTGATGTATACATTGTCATGTGGACTATATGTCCAAAAAATTTCAGCTTAAAATGAGTTCATTTGCCCTATTTTTTACTTGCTCGAAAATCGATGCTCCAGCAGCAAAATCAATTTTTCAGAACATGGCAGCTTATCTTTTATGTTCAACAATTTATCTTGGCTTCCCTAAGCCTTCTAATTCTTAGATTTGACTTCCATACTTCTAAGTAAATATTTTAGATTCAGTTTATTGCTAAAACAGAACCATAAACACGTGAAATCATGCAGAACCTATGCTCATTGTGTTCATGTGGCTATTTGAAATTCTTGTACGTAGTAAACACATCAAAACCTCCTCTGTTTCAGTTCCATAAATAAAGAACCCACATGCAGAAACAATAACTTATATTTATGTATGACAGAAAGTTTTCCTTTCATTTGCTACATGCAACAACACCTACACACACACAAATGATAACCAAGTGGAGTTTTGACAGCTAACTCATCTTTCTTGCTTCCAGGTACGTTGGGGTGTGTGTGTGAATGCAGCTATGTACATCAGCAAATATCAATGCTCCTAAATCTTAAAAACTCAGACCTTATGTTGGGAAAATGACGAAAGCTAGGAGGGAGAGATTTTGATGCCTTACCTTGACTGAAACTCAAGCTTGCATGTGGCTCTGCTTAGCTTTCTCTGTCTCAGACCACAGCTTCCACACGTTACTCTCTCGGTCCTGGTCTGTTTCTTTTGTATACAGAACCGAAATGAGCAAGGAAAATTTGAGGGAGTACGTTGGAACGCATAGAAAACTAAGGGGAAAGGTTAGGCTCGGTAGTTACCTTCAGTTGCTGGTTTTTATGATGATGGTCCAGCTGAAACTACCACTCCCAATGTGGCAACGTTAAGCATAGAAAAAGAAAGACAATTGCAGTACCTTCTCCCTCTCTATCTATCAAACGTTTTTCTCTCTTGCTCACTCACTCTCTATCTCTGCAAGCGTCTGAACTGAATGGTTAAACGAGAGTTGAGAAATTTATTTGCTGGCCAAATTGATTATTTGGTGCATGAAGGAAGTGAGGTGGCGAAAAAATGCAAGTTTGCTGCAATGAGCTGTCAACGAGAAGAATAAAGAAGCTGTTTATGGCGCTGAACACAGAGAAGCAGTGGTGTTGCTGCTCCATTACTTTGCTGTCGGTTAAAAGAATGAAGAAATTGATTGTGGAGCATGGCGCTGACTACACAGAGGAATAGTGGTCTGTTACTCCATTTCCTACTGTCGGGACAAGGAATAAAGATGCTGTTTGTGGAGTGTGGACGCAGACACACACATAATTCAAAAGAATGGGAATAGAAGTGGGTGCGTGTTGCTAAATTGCAGATCAACTTAATAATAAAATAATGATAGTGGGTATGAATGTGTCATGAGAAATAAAGAAAGGAATCAGCAATGAATTTTATATAATAGGTGGGATTAGTGGAACAAATGATTGTACTCGAATGGGTTATTGCACAGGAGTTGGAGTTAGTGTTCTGCAAAGTATTATTCACTGGACCCTCAAGAATAAAGAGACGAAGATTGAATAAATAATTTGAGACAAAGAATGAGGAGAATGTAATTTATTGAAGAAAAAGTAATGGTACATGCTTGTTCAAATAGTGGGATGTTATAGTAAGGAGCTTCTTGAAGGAGTAACAAGGTTCTTGGTAAGTTCTCTAGCTCTAGCTTTAAGTTCTTTAAGTTTTAGTTCTTAAATTCTTAGATAGAAGTAGCTTAGATTTTAAATATTTTAGAATAATTTTATTTTCATGTTTTTATGGTTAAAATTAGCTTTATTTCGAAAAATTGATAAAGAAGGTGATAGAGCAAAATTTATGGAAGAGAAACATCAAAGTAACGAAGTTCTGACGAAATTTCATCGGTTAATCAATTTCTAAAGTCAGTGATGAAAATGTCGATATTTTATGTTGAAAGTGATGTTGAAAAATTCTGGGAAAATTCATGGTTAAATTATACATATAGGGATTTTCAAATATGCAAACAACATGTTAAAATGAGCTCTGTACAGTGAGATAAAAATTCTCAAAGTTTGACTGCAAAATTCTGGAAAAATTCTGGGCAGAGGCTTCAAACGTTAAAACTGGGAATGACTCAAGTGATCTGGGCAAAATTGATTATTTTTATTTAAAAATAGACATCCTAAGGATTCCAAATAATTTTACGGATCCTCATTTCGATTTTTCTAGAATTAGTTATGATTTTCCAAAGTTAGGCGAAAATCTGTCCAAATTCTGGACCAGCGTTTTTTTCATAAAAATAAAGGAAATAAGTTGAAAAATAATTCCACAATAGAAAAATGATCATTAGGGACTAAGGTACCTATTAGAATATTATTTGTGAATTAATAAATACAATATTACCATTATAGGATAAGCGTGATCACAGTCCGACCAACGAACGTACCCAAAATTGTCAACGAAGGTACGGACGCGTATTGTAACACTAACTATGATGCTTATTGTAAACTTATATGTGATAGATAGTCTGAGACTTTGTTTTAAAATGTTGTGCATATACATACAGCTATACACGGGTTATGGTTCTGATAATACCGTTGAGTTTTCCTAGCGCTGAGGACACAGATGTACACCGTGACACTGGTGAATAGTGCAAACTATAATAACATGCATAGGCAGTGGCTGTGTTCTGTTATTATCTTTCATATGTGAATATCGTATGTGAATATTGCTGTATTGTCATGAATATCTGTCATACATAACTATTATATAAGCATGAGGTTAACCGTTACCTGAGGTTCAATGGGAATTGAACCTCAGCTCTTACAATAGCCTCAGGTTCCAGAGGAGGCAGGACCGTGGACAAGGGTAAGCTGCCCGCATGAAGTCGCAGACGGAGGATTTCTTTTGTTTTTATTTAACTGTACTTTTGAATATTTGAATATTCGGATGACTGTAATAGCAACTAGACACACTATGAATGTTTATCAGTGACTCGTTTTAAAACTATTCTGATGTTCTACTCTGATTAAACTATTTCAAACTCTGATCAAATTATTTTGAAAACACTTTAGAAAATTGGGATGTTACAAACAAACTATAAATTAACCCCTAGGTATATTTTTGTTTGGTTGTTAATCAACTACCAATTTCATCTAGTTATAAAGACACTTAGAGTAACTAGAAATTTAAAGCACAAATTGGAGAAAAGATGATGAGAGGTGGCGTTTTTGGGTTAAAGAAGGATGACATCACAAGAGCACATGTTTTATATTGAAGGGTGAAGATTAAAACTTCTTGATTAAGTTTAGATCCAGTGGTCTGAATAATTACGTAATTAATCTAAATCCATGTGATAATAAAAGAACCAATGGGAGGCTTTGAATACCATATATTAGAGACATTAGAAGCACAAGTATTGAGTCAACAATGAAGAAAGGGGGGACGGTTAGCTTGCTTAAGAAAGGGGAGAGAATTTATGTATTACAATTATGTTATTAATTAAAGGCACATGGGAGAATTAATGGGGGGACAAGTTGGAAGAGATAGGATAAGGAATTTAATGCAATGGAAGAGGATAAGGAGAGAGGGACGTGCACTTTTTCCCGACTGGCTGCGGCCAGTTGTCGACTTTCCGCGGAAAGTGCTTTCCGCGGCCAGTTGCTGACTTTCCGTGGCCAGTACTTTCCGCGGCCAGTTGTTGACTTTCCGTGGTCAGTTGTATAGGTTCTTCTAACTTTGCACTGCTTCACCTCTTTACTTTCTTTCCTTGTTTCTTGGTTCTTATGGAGCTTCAACACTTGTCTCCATCTTCCTACAAAAGAGGAAGAAATTATCAATTCTCAATTGAACCACAAAATCTATAGGATCTAACAAGAATTTCTTTGATGTTTGCCTTATACTTTGATATGCACATTTTCCTCTATAACTTCATTTCTATGCACATTTTGAACCAAAAATAGATAAAAAGAGAGAGAAAATGTGCTGGAATATTGTCAATTTCTAAGAGTTAATAGGACGAAATTGGGAGGAGGAGGAGAGAGGAAAATGAAAACTTGTTGAAGAAGTTGAGATGAAGAGCAAATGGAGATCTTGTGAATTACCATTGTTGCCATTGAAACTTTCCTATAAATAGCCATGAGCTCCTCTTCAATTCTTCACACCAAACTCAACTAAATAGGTGAGTTTTAGAGAAGCAAGAGTAGAGTGAAAGTGAGAGTTAGTGGGAAGCAAGAAGGAGTAGCAAGGTTCTTCAAGGGTAAGTTCTCTAGTTCTTAAGCTTTAGCTTTGAGTTTATAGCTTAAATGTTGTTTTGATCTTTAATCTTCCAATATATTCTTGTTATCATATTTTTATGGTTAAAATGGTTTTAAATTCGAAAAATTGATGAAGATGGTGTTATAGCAAATTTTTTGGAGGATTATAATCAAAATAGCGAAGCTCTGACAAAATCTTATCGGTTAGCGATTCTTGAAATCAGTGATAGAAACGCCATAATTTTATATTGAAAATGAAGTTAAATTCGTATTTATTTAATTATTAAAAAAACTACAGTGTGTTGTCATCTAATATAATCAATCAAATTTACTACTGCTTTATGGCTATAGTAGTTGATAGTAATAGTCAACCCTATAAATTACAAGGGGGCAAAGTAAACGTGTTGTTTGTACTGACATCCTATCAACTACTATAGCAAATGTAGGACAGAAAAGTCAGTGGCAAATATTGACTCTGTTTGGGTTGACGGTAGGAGCGGTGGCTTAAAAGCTACTGACTTTAGAAAAAGCTCGGTAGGAGTGGTAGCTTAAAAGCTATTTAATTTGTGTTTGGATTGATAGTGGTAGAAGTGGCGGGACCCACGTCAAAAATCTGAGAGTGTTTTGGAAAAAACTGCATGGTAGAGCTCTTAGCTTAACAGGCTTTTTGAGCGTTAGGAGCTTTTTCTTAACGCTCAACCCAAACAGACCAAATGAGCGTTGGCAGCGTTAGTGGACTTTTTTTTCAAAATTACTGGTTCTAACGCTCCTAACATAGTGCATTCCAAACAGAGCCATTATGAGCTCCAACTGATGGGATAAATAAAATATAATGAACTAATCAGTTCATATTAATTTAATTAATTATGAAAACAATCAAGTTAATTAGATTGGGCGAAATATTCTCTCTATATTTACAAATCTTCTCGTAAATTATATTAGCTTCAAGATGGGAATGGGATAAATAAAATGAAGGGAAAATTATAATGAAGGACCTAAGAAAAATAATATTTATTAAGAAGGACCATAAAAAGCGGTAATTATTTTAAAAGACCAAAAATTAAAATATTAAAATAAAAGGACTAAATTATCCTTAATCAGATTTCCTATCTTCTCATTAACTAAATCTGGAATGATTTTTTCTTCCTATCTTCTTATTAACTGAATATGGAATGATTTTTCTTACATGAGAATCTAAAGTAATTAATATATAATAATAAATAGATATTAATTCAAATAATTCTTTTCCCATCGCAAAATCACTCCAGATTATTTTGCTAGAGAAAAGATAGGAAAGAAGGATCTTTTTATGGTTGTGGCAGAAGAAGCCTCGTGCGTTGTGCAAACATCTGTGGTGTTAGACCTAAGATTTTTTGTGCTGAGGCAACCAAAAGTACCTGATATTCATTCAATATTACCAATTGTTCCATTCCTAGAGAAACAGAAAATAAACCAAAAGACTCTTAACTCAAAAAAACCTCATCAAAAGAGAACGTGGTTAAAGAAACCAAATCCCTATTTCCTTTCGCTATAACCATAAAAAGCTCAATCTTTCTTATCTTTTCTCTAACATAATAATCTTGAGTGATTCTACAATGGAAAAATAATTATTTGAATTGATATCTATTTATTATTATTCATTAATTATTCTAGATTCTCATGTAAGAAAAAATCATTCCAGATTTAGTTAATGAGAAGATAGGAAATCTGACTAAGGGTAATTTAGTCCTTTTATTTTAATATTTTAATTTTTGGTCCTTTAGAATAATTACCACTTTTTATGGTCCTTCATAATAAATATTATTTTTTTTAGGTCCTTTATTATAATTTTCCCTAAAACGAACAAATCAATTATATTAATTTTATTAACAAAACAATCAATTAATTAGATTGGGAGAATTATTCTCACTATACTTACGAATCTTCATTTATTTCTCACTATATGCGTCCTATCAAAGAAATAAATGAAGATTTACAGTCAAAATAACATAATCCAATTTTTTTTAATGTTACAATATTTCTCACCTTGATCCAGATATGCTTTATTGTGACAACCAATCGACCATCCAGATTGCTGCCAATTCTACTTTTCATGAAAGAACTAAGCATATTGGCTCGAGAGAAAGTCCAACCCAATGCCTGTAAGATCTTTCAACCAACTAACTTATGTTTTCACCAAACCTTACCATATCTCATATCCAAGCTAGGGATGAAAAACATTCATGCTTTAGCTTGCAGGGTTTCATAGTTAGAATAACTATTCAACTTTCTCTTGTATAATTACATTTTTCCTCTCTTCATATGCATATCTCTTTAGATATAAATTTTTAATTTGTATATTTATATTCTATATTTACCTCAAATAATAATGAATTATGTGCAGTCAATTTCATATGATGTGTGAGAATATTATGCATTTATTATAATTATTATCTTATTATTATGATTAGATATAGGTATATTTCTATCTTAGGATATTTCCTATTATATCTCAATTAGTTTGATTTACTTTGATTTGATTAGATTTTATGAGATTCTAGGTTTAGCTCTAGGTTTGCCTATATAAAGGCTTATATGTACTCTTTCAGATTCAGAGATTAAATAAGAATTATATTTTTCCTCTCAAAGTTCACATGGTACCAGAGCTAATATTCAACCCTAGTAATGTTTGCGGTATAGTTCTTTATCAACATCATCGTTGGTGGTAGTTCCTTTGTCATCGTGCCGCTTATCTCGTCCGACGACTGGTCCTGTCGTCGTTTTTAGCACAGCTAGTAATGTTTGGGGCACAATTCTTCATCAACATCATCGTTGGTGGTAGTTCCTCTATCATCGTGCCTCTCATCTCGTCCGACGACTGGTCCCATCGTCGTTTCCGGCACAGTTCTTCATCAACATCATTTGTTGGTGGTAGTTCCTCTGTCATCGTGCCTCTCATTTCATTAGACGACTGGTCCCGTTGTCCTCAAATCGTGAGCACAGTTCTTCATCAACAACCCATCTCCTCTTCGTTGCTGTCATCGTTGTCGAGCCTTTCATCGTTGTTGGTGGTAGTTCCTTCGTCATCGTGTTCCTCAACTTGTCAGACGACTGGTGCCGTCGTCTTCAACGAGTCCAACGACTGGTGGCAGTTGTTGCTCGTATCTGCTGCTCTCTAAATAGGCTTTTGAAACTCAAGAAGTACAAGCTTAAGGGGGAGTGTTAGTAGTATAAAGTTGTATAAGCAAGTTGGATATGATTAACATCCATGATCCAATTTGAGGGGGAGTGTGAGAATATTATGCATTTATTATGATTATTATCTTATTATTATGATTAGATATAGGTATATTTCTATCTCAGGATATTTCCTATTATATCTCAATTAGTTTGATTTACTTTGATTTGATTTTATGAGATTCTAGGTTTGCCTATATAAAGGCTTATATGTACTCTTTCAGATTCAGAGATTAAATAAGAATTATATTTTTCCTCTCAAAGTTCACATGATGAAAGCAACAGTAAGCGTCGTCAATATTCCTTCATTTAGAGACTTCAAAATTGGAGGCTTGAAAAAGGCAACGTGGCAATGGGAAAATGCATGATGTTGTGAGTTCTCTTTCTTCTATACAGAGCACAATGCCAATATGTGATGCATATAGCCCGCCTCATATAATGAAATAAAAGAAAAACATGGTAATGTTGGGTAAAAAATGACATATGACTTGTGTTTTATTAATTCATGGGTTTGAAACATTATAATAAATATATATTAAAAAATTTAAATATTTATGTATATCCTTATTTCCTGTAGTATTATATCCATAGGACATCTACAGTCACATTTCGATCAATGAAGGAAGTTGTGAATTTCATGATCTTTGAAAAGTATCCAAAGTCAAGCAACGAAAAAGATAAGGAGCTCGAAGTTGGGGTGAGTAATAGTATAATCTTTTCTTAAATTAAAATAAGAATTTTGATACACGTGTATATATAAAGTTAATTATTATTGATGTCCGTTTTGTTGTCTTATATAGGAAGGAAGCAATAAAGAATCATTTGGCAGAGAGAAGAGAAAGGGTGATGAGGAAATTGATGAGGAAATTGATGAATTGGCTGTGGGTAGAGAAAAGGTGGTAAGTTCCTGCACTTTTTATGAAGCCGAAAATAATCTAGAATGTAGCCCTTCTGCATTGTATGAAGGCAAAGGAAAAAATAATCTGGATTGTTTATTATAAATGGCACAATCTTTTTATGATTATATATATATGATTAACCCTCGGCTAGTAAGATTATAAAAATGAAATCTATCAACTTGGATTATTTTAATTTTGTAGGCTATATTCAATAGATTTTTCATGCTTTTTGCATGAAAAATAATCCAAGGTCATAGATCTTATTCTTATTATCTTATTAGTATCGATGGTTAATCATACATACATATAAATTCATAAAACATTGTGCTATTTATAATAAATTGAACAATCTAGATCATTTTTTCAGTTGGCTTCATAAAAAGTGCAGGAACTTCACAACCTTTTCTCTATCACAGTCAATTCATCAATTCCCTCATCACCCTTTCTCTTGTCTCTGCCAAATGATTCTTCATTGCTTCCTTCCTATATAAGACAACAAAAAGGACATCAATAATAATTAACTTTATATATACTTATTTTGTGTGTGTATCAAAATTCTTATTTCAATTTAAGTAAATATTATATTATTAATCGCCCCAACTTCAAGCTTCTTATCTTTTTCGTTGTTTGGCTTTGGATACTTTTCAAAGATCATGAAGTTCACAACTTCCTTCATTGATCAAAATGTGACTCCAGATGTCGTATGGATATAATATTGCATGGAACAACGATATATATGAATATTTAAAAATTTGAATATATATTTAAGAAAATGTTTCAAACTCATTAGTTCATAAAATACATGTCATTTTTTTACCCAAAGTTACTATGTTTTTCTTGTATTTATTTAAAAGTAAGATCAAACAGCAACAAGATTAATTATTATTTCATTATGTCGGGGTGGCTATATGCATCACATGCCGTCATTGTGCACTTTATAGAAGAAAGAGAACTCACAACATCATGCATTTTCCCAGTGCCAGGTTGCCTTTTTCCAAGACCCCAATTTTGAAGTCTTTTAGTGAAGGAATATTCACGACGCTTATTGGTTCCGGTTCCATAGCTTTCATCATATGAAACTGACTGCATCTAATTGATTATTTGAGGTGAATAGAGAATGCAGAGAAGAAACGTCTAATTACTTATGACAATTTAGATTTAAAGCTAAGTAACATGTATGTTGTTCAAGTCTATGTTTTTCTCAATATAATGCAGATACAGGCAACCTCATTTGATCTAGAGAATTATCCTGCAACTGTAGTTGTTTTTCCCCCTCTCTTCTTTTTAGTCTGTGAAAAAATACAAAGAAAATTAGTTATGAATAAACATTATGGGGAAAAAAATCATCAAGGGCATTATTAACCTCTTGAGGTGCCACGAGAAATTGTGCATCAAAGGAAGTAGTGCTCATCGCCTTCATATCTTTGATTGATTTCTACATTTGTTAAATAAAATAGTTATAATCACTGAAAAACACCAAAGAAGGACAAAACCAACAAGTTTGGCTTAATTAGTATGGGCCATTAATAAAAGGATAATATAGTTAAAAATTATCACTTAATTACAAGAGACCAAACAGTAAGAGAATATAATCCAATAATAAGTGAGGGAAAATTCACATACAGAGATTTGTTCTCTCACACTCCGAGAGATTTCATAAATTTGGTTTTGAGTCAGCACTTATGGCTGTATTTCTTTCCCTGGCAAAAGTTGGGCCGATCTTAAGCTGATGAAAGGGATATTGCTAGCCATTGATGAAGTAGGTCTGTGATACTTAGACTGAAAGATTCAAAGGAAGAGAAGTTGAGAACAAGAAGCTATGGAGGATAGGCTAAGATGATATGTATAAATAGTTGGAAGAGAGGGTTAGATTCATTGTATCAAAAAGGGGGGGGGGGGGGGGGAGGGTTAGATTCATGTAAGCTTTAAAAGCAGTATTTATTTCAATTCACATTTTTGTGTCTTTCCAACAATGGCCTATTCTTTTTCTCTCTCTCAATTTCGGGTTCGAACACGTGACTTGTGAGTGGATCTTCATAGAAGCAGATTATCAAAATCCTTCTCTCCTCATCTATCAGTATCTTTTAATCTGGGCCGTCCAAAAATAAATCTAACACTCAGAGAGAGACTTTTAAAATTTTTATGTTTTTCGCATGTGGTAGTTTTTACCGCATACAGTTTGTTGACATTAATGATTCTCGACCCTTAGATCAATTTTTGGACGGCTCAAACGAAAAGATATTGAGGGAAGTGATACTAAGAGAATTTGAATCCGGATCTTCATCCTCAAAACCAACATGCTGCTCAAATATCAATGTGGTCTATTCCTTTTGATAGAAGTGAATTGAACATACCTAACCATTCTGGGCCGTAATGTATTTTAGGACATATTTAACGATTCTTTGTTAATAACCATAATCATTGTTGTCAAACTTGTAAGTTGACTCTCTGAGTTTACCGTTTTTATGTTTATTGCTTAAAAAAATGAGTCAAGTCACTGGTAAACTCGTGTGTGCCAGTTGTAAACTCAATTAAGCTCACGAGTTTATACATCGGTTTTACTGTTTTTACATTTCTAGCTTACTCTTAAACTTGTGTTAATTTTTTTAATTTGATGATGCTCAGCGGCTTTATATATAAATTTTATAAAAATTTATTTATTAGATATGATAAATGATAAATGTTGATGGATTTAATTTCAATTATTTGGATTGAAAATATATTTAAATCAAATTATTGTCATTTTTATATTTTAATTTTTTATTTATACATTAGTAATACCTATTTAAAAATTAAAGTAAACTCTTATGAGTTTACAATTCAAGTTTACTATACGAGTTTACGTAATTGTCATGTGTTTACTTAAACTCGTGAGTTTGACAACCTTGATCATAATGTATTGAGGGGGTTATTATTATTATTATTATTACATATAAAGTTAGTTTCTATTGTTTTTTTTATTTATTTTTAATGTTAATATTAATTATATAAGGCACAATATAATCATTGATAATAATAACAATAATCTACTGTAATCAGGATATTTTCACTGCAATAAAACAACAATAAAAAAAAGAAAAATCAGCATTGAGAGGGTAATCCCGCCGTATAATATAAAAGAATGCTTAATGGTTCTTTGTAAATAACTACCAATTATTGTCAAATAAGGTTTTTTTAAACATCCTATCTTTTTATATTTGATATTTTTCAGAATCCCTCTTTTTAATATGACGGTTATCATTTTTAACCGTTAATTATTGTTATAGAATAGCTAATGGTTCTTTGTGAAGAACTTTCAACTATTGTCAAATAATTTTTTCCAAAATCTTGCCTCCTTATATTTGATATTTTTTAGGATCCTACCTTCTTATATATAATGGTTATCATCTCTAACCATTAAGTATCTGTAAAGAATAAATAACAATTCTCTGTGAAGAACAATTAGGTATTGCAAATAAAATTGTAAGTATTTAGGAATCATACTTTACGGTTAATTATTATAACACATTATGTATTTGTTTTAGCTCATATAAAGCTGGAAAGACAAATCATTTTAGAATTTTACATGATGGTTGTTTCATATGAACCATCATGTTCGTCGGTCAACATGTAACAATTAATAATTACAACTATTATGTTTTAGTTTTCATAAATTCTATCTTTTAATACATGACAGTGCTTATGTTTAACATTTAAGTATTATTGTTAGATTTGTTTTGTATGAACTTTACCTCAACATACATGACGCTTATTCGCATAAAAAATTACAAAAAATAAGAAGTTTTCTATTTTATCATTTATACTAATTAAAAAATCATGCGGAAAATATTTCAATTGACCACTTTTTAAAAAATAAAATTAATATACAATATCTAAATATATTGATATTTCTATCAATATATTGAAAAATGAATTAATAAAAAATTTCAAATAGAATGAATAATGATTATAGAAATCAAAATTATTATATTAAAACTATGATAATATTAGATTCTATTATTAATAATTAATATTTAAACAATTAATATAATTAATATTAATATTAAATTAATAAATAATTACCAAATAAAAATAAATTCATGAATATTAAAAAATAGGTTTTGTTAGAATTGTCGATGGAATTCTTATTAGCAATTCATAAATATTGTAAAAGAAGCTTTTCAATCATGATTTACAGTATATGAAGTAAATATGTGAGAATAATTTTGTCTCGCTTTATGTAAATAAGCACTTTTGGACCACTAAAAGTAATCCCAAACATGCTTGCCTCATTCAGCAACTTTAAATTTTTTTTTTACCACTTTTAAAATTTGTAAGAAAATTTTTTGTAAAATTTCCATAACAAGAATAACAAAATGCATGCACATTAAGATTCTCAAACTCACGAGTTTACTTAAACTCGTGACAATGATATAAACTCGTAACTTAAAGTTGAATCATAAACTCGTAAGGATTTACTTCTACTATTAAATAGGTGTTAATAGTGTAGAATAAATAATTAAAATATAAAAAAATGATAATAATTTGATTTAAATATATTTTAAATCCAAATAATTGAAATTAAATCCATCAACATTCAAAATTTACCATATTTAACAAAGAAATTTCTATAAAACTTATATATAAGGGCCATTGAACATGATCAAATAAAAAAAGTTAACGCAAGTTTAAGTGTGAGTTAATACGATTTTGTAAGTTAGAAATGTAAAAACGATAAAATCGTGAATTTAACCAAGTTTACAATAGTCACGAATTTACTAGTGACTGAACTCGATTTAGTAAGCTAGAAACGTAAAAATGGTAAAGTTGGAGTGTCAACTTGCGAGTTTGACAACAATAATGCACATAGTATCATACATATCCCATCTTTTTTTTCCCCAAATCAAGGGCATTAATTACCTTCCTAGTAGGACCATGTGATTCATGATGAAATGATCATCGAACATTGTCACCTGATTCTACAATTTTAATTGCATTACTATACTGTTAGAATTTTTAAGGAAAAAATTTGTAATCTTTCTCAACAACAAGAAATTAAAGTGCATACACATATAATTAAATATCTCTCACACATACACTCCTTTTATTGAAAATAGGGCATATTACCTGATTCTGCAACCTTGAATGGCATTATTAGCCGAAAGTATTAACACAGTAGTCACCAATAGCATTGTAGAGGCAATGTATTTGTCACGGCCATTGATCTTCACACAACATAACTAGAGGGTTCTACTTATATACAACAGAAGTGCGGCTTTTAAGAATACATGAGATCCAAATAATTTTTTAAAAGAATTATTTTTTGCATATTCTAAAGTTCACTGCATATTCTGTACTACTTTTTAAATCTAACATAATTTGCTCAAAAATTTAATTCAAATCATTATTGTTTAAGACAATATTGTTTAGGGGAAATGAATAAAAAATATCACTTGAACTTCAAAATCCTGTTAACAACAATAGTAATGGAATTAACAAGAATAATAAAGCAGTAGACAACTCCCTTTATTGGAAAATCACTTATCTAG
This sequence comes from Acacia crassicarpa, assembly GCA_034222035.1. Classification (NCBI taxonomy): domain Eukaryota; kingdom Viridiplantae; phylum Streptophyta; class Magnoliopsida; order Fabales; family Fabaceae; genus Acacia; species Acacia crassicarpa. The sequence goes on along the minus strand of JAWXYG010000006.1, from coordinate 45,498,896 downwards.
GATTTTGAAATTCAAGTGATATTTTCTCGAATTTTTCCTATTGTTTAGGTATACCTATGTTTCATGAATTGAATATTCAATATTATTAAATCTATTGATTTACTATGTATATTGCGACTGATGAATTTTTTCAATATTAATTGTTTAAGAAACAAAGCCTTTATTTATAATTATACCCGTAAATTGCAAAATGAAACAAATAAAACGAGAATCCGTTTAAATAAAAAAAGGGTTGGGAATAAGGTTGTCAAACTTGGGAATTTAAGCTCGTGACAGTGATGTAAACTCGTATCGTGAACATGAGTTTACTTTTATTATTAAATAAGTATTACTAGTGTATAATTAAATAATTAAAATATTAAAATGACAATAATTTGATTTAAATATATTTTAAATCCAAATAATTGAAATTAAATCCATCTATATTCATCATTTATCATATTTAATAAAGAAATTTCTACAAAATTTCTATATAAAACCGTTGAGCATGATCAAATCAAAAAAGTTAACATGAATTTAAGAGTAAGTTAATACGGTTTTGTAAGCTAAAAACGTAAAAATGGTAAATTTGGTGTATAAACTCATGAGTTTAACCGAGTTTATGACTAACACGAGTTTACTACTAACTCGACTTGTTTTTATAAGGTAAAAACGTAAAGACGGTAAACTCGAAAAGTCAACTCGCGAGTTTGACAACAATTGTTGGGAAGGGCTGAGCTAACTTATTTCTAAATGGGAGACCCATCCACCTATTCATACAAAAAAAAAAGGCTAATTATATTCAATAATTTTTTCTTGTTTTGGAATATAATCTAAGGTAGGATATTTCATTCTTAACATCTCACAAATTTGCAACGAAATTCTAACACATTATGGATGTGCATGATAACCATTCTGTTCCCCAACACTGTTTTTGAGATGAAACAGTTTTTTCTAATTCTGTGCCTTGGACGAGTTGTGAGAATCAGAAATCCATTTGTTAACTCATTTTATTTTTACTCAGAGAATTAGAATTATATTTGTTAACACATTTTTTCCGTCCTCCATCTGTTCTTTTCTTTTGAATCTGTCATCAAAGGAGGCTAAAGGAATTCAAGTAATCTAGATTCGCGATTTGGTTGCCCACCTGATTCATTGAAACCTTTAGTTCCAAGTAATCTAGATTTGCGATTTGGTTAAGGAGAGCAAGTCGCTCTTCACTTGCTCCCTATAGATGTTGTGACGTCATTTCACTTTAGGTTAGTTGTATACCATTCTGATCCTATTTATAAGTTATTTTTACTAAATCAATATGCCAAGAAGAGGCAGTTAGCTCAATAATTATAAAGTAAATTTTTAACTTTGCCCTCATTTATAAATGGATACCTGTCAACTCCTTATTCTCTTTCTATTCTCATTGGTATAATTAATATGGGTAAAATTGTCACAATTTCATTTATTACCTGAATTAAAAGAGGAACTAAATCGGGATTTATAAATAAGATTTAAAAATTTAAAACAAAAGCCCTGATTGGCGAGCCCATGGATCTAATGGGCTATAGCCCGTTTCTGGCAGGTCGACTCGAGTTTTTCATGATGCCCAGGCTGAAAGTTTGTTGGGCTTTAGGCTTCGTCAAGACAAGTGAATTACAGGTCCAGCCCTAAGGTTGCTCGAGCCAACAATTCTAGATTGTACTTCGGTAATCTGGGATTGCATTGTCCATCGTCGATCGATCTTTGAACTGTATATTAGTCATCTTCCCCCTTTTTCTTTTTAAGCCTGTCTCTGGAGGCAAATCTAGAGTTGGCAGAAAAATGGCAAACGAAGATGATAATGGTGAGTTCTACTTGAGATAGTATGTTGGGCACAAAGGGAAGTTCGGCCACGAGTTCCTTGAGTTCGAGTTCAGACCTGATGGCAAACTTCGCTATGCAAATAACTCCAACTACAAGAACGATACCATCATTGGCAAGGAGGTTTATGATATTTATGTCGGTTTCATAAAAAGAAAAGGAACTTCGCCACCTTTTCTCTACCCACAGCCAATTCATCAACTTCCTCTTTACCTTTTCTCTTCTCTCTGCCAAATGATTCTTCATTGCTACCATCCTATATGTAAGACAACAAAATGAACATCAATAATAATTAACAAATTCTTATTTCAATTAAAGAAAATATTATATTGTTACTCACCCCAACTTCAAACTTCTTTTCTTTATCATTGCTTTCTTTATCATTACGTGGCTTTGGATACTTTTCAAAGATCACGAAATTCACAACTTCCTTCATTGATTGAAATGTAACTCCAGATGTCTTATGGTATTATACAGCATGGAACAAGGATATATATATATATATATATATATATATATATATATATATATATATATATATATATATATATATATATATATATGTTTCAGACTCACGAGTTGATAAAACATGTCATTTTTCTATGCAAAGTGGCCATGTTTTTCTTTTGTTTATTTAAAAGCATGAGTAAACAACGACGACAACTATCATTTTAATATGTAGGGTCGGCGTCATATGTTGCCTATATATATATATATATATGACTGAGAAGGAATAATCATGATGCTTATAAAGTTGTGCTTCTTTCTTCGTCATATAAAACTGAATGCACATAATTAACCCTACCAAAAAGCCCTATATATTTTCAAACCATTTGTATTCCTATGGTATTATTTCATGGAAAACTCCATATATATTGCGATATTATTATGTTGAGAATTATATGAATTTATTTCTTTGATAAATAAATATATTATATGCATATAATTATTTTTTAGGAAATTTATATTTAATTATTACATCATTGATTCATTTGCCGATCTAAGTTGTTGAACCGTGAAAATTGAGATCCGTTGGCCTATTCGATCGGTTCGACAACCAGTGTGGTTTTTGAAACATTAATGTATAACATGTAACCTTTAGTTTGAATGGTATTATTAAATGATTCAATTGAAATCGCATAGATATTTTTTTATAGAGAATTTGATATATATGAAGGTTGAGGTGTGTCCGATTCTCTCCCTCTCGATCCTCATTCAAGGGTCCAGGATCTGTGTCAGCTCCTTTTCTCTCCCCCTGAACAACCCTAAGAAAATCAGATCTCAGGGTTGACGTGACGATGCTGCTTTTCGAAATTTGGGGCCTTCTTGTATTTCCAGAATTTTTGGGCCCTTTTCTCTAATTTTCTCTGGTACTCATCAACATTTATTCAGCAGTTTTCAGAAGTTCTAGGTCATTTTCTGTAAGTTTCTTTAAACTGATCGACAAAGAAAATAAACCCAAAGTGACATTTGACATTTAAGCAGTGAAAAATGCTACTAAAATTGTGGGAATTTTATCTATAATTTCATTAAACATATTTAATACTGCAAGAAAAAATAATTTCAAAATTTAAAAATAAAAGTAAATTTAAAATACATGCATACATATATATTGGGACCATTGTTTTATGTGTTTTTGTTCTTTTTCCCTAATTAAAGAAGCAGGCACTATTTTGGCCTGCAAAATTACAGGCGAAATCGAAGTCTCTCTCTCTCTTTAATGTTCCTTGTTTTGTTTTCTGGTTTTTTTTTTGGTACAAGACGAGGAGAGTGGGATTCTGTTTTGTTTTCTGGTTGACAATGCTTTTCGCTTTCCCTTTGAATCTGGACGTTTGGTCTTGCCTTTGTTTTGCTATGCTAGTACTGGATGGTTATTTTTATGAAAATATATTCGCATGTTTATTAGCCAAAAAATATATTTTTTGAGATTTAATTATTTTACAAAAAAACCTTTAATTACAATTATACCTATAAAATTGCAAAAATAATATAAATAAAATGAGATTCAATTTCCTCACCCAAAAAAATGAGAGTCGATCATTTAAGTATAAATTAAAATAAGTATGGGCAAACCTATCTTTTTTAATTGGAAAAGCCACCCATCCATGCAAGTTTTCGGCTTTATAAAATGTGCAGGAACTTGACCACCTTTTCTCTACTCACAGCAAATTCATCAATTTCCTCATCACGCTTTCTCTTCTTTCTACTAAATGATTCTTCATTGCTACCTTCCTATATAAGACAACAAAACGGATATCAATAATAATTAACTTTATATATGCTTATTAGATACATACATACATAGGTACACACCCATACCTACGCACGTATGCACACCTGTGCGTGGGTGCGTATATACATAAATACACACGCATGCACATCAAAATTCTTCTTTCAATTTATGAAGAGATTATATTATTACCCACCCTTCCTTGATCATGAAGTTCACAACTTCCTTCATTGATCGAAATGTGACTCCACATGTCGCATGGACATAATACTGCAGTAAACAAGGATATGCATAAATATTTTTTTAAAATTAATATATATTTATTAAAACGTTTCAAACTCATTACTTAATACAATACAAGTCATTCTTTTACCCAAAGTAAGTTACCATGTTCTTCTTTTATTTATTCAGAAGCGTGATTAAACAAGAACAACAGCAACTATTATTATTTTATTTTATGGAACTGTGATGAGGACCTTTTTGTCTTTAGCCTTGGGGTCCACAATCAAAAATAAATTAAGGATTACGTATAGGCAAACCAAGGATCGTTCTCTCTTCTCGAGGAGCCTTTTATTGAGTCCTAAGTAATCTAAATGACATGCAATTGCAATTAAAACAAGGGGAAAAAAGGTTTAGGCTTTTCAAATTAATAAACTAAAATGAGAGTGCAATTTAATTAAATGCTAAACTAATGTTTTTTTGGTATTTTTAATAAAATGGAATGAAGTATGAAATATATGAAGATTGCCTTTGGAAATGGAATAGTGACTATCATAGTTCAATTAAATGTGGAAGTAAATTTTCACTAAGTCTAGATGAAAAACCCCAAGATAACACTTGAGTCCAATATTCCCAATTAATAGTAGCTCCTACTAACGTAGCTAACTACTACCTCTTGAGATATTGTTTAAAACCACTTAGTGTGTGATTAGGATTAAATTAATGTGACTTGCTTCTTCTAGATAAGAGTGAGATAACACGCCACTCAATTAATCCAATTTAATCATACTATCTAACAATAACACGTAGAAAGCATAATTTCACTGAATCAATAAGGAAATATAAATTTATAATTCTAACAAACCACAAAATTCAATCCAATCACATACGTTCAATTCCCAAAGTTTTCCAAACGGACAAACTAAGTCTCAAAACAAAATACAAAATAATATTCCTAAAACTAGGAAATTAAAATGCAGTAGAGAAAATAAATTGAACAAAATAAACTCCCCTAGTTGATGCTTTTGAAACTCCTGCCACTAAATCCATCTCCAAGAAACAAAATGACTCAGCAACGCATGATTTTAGATTTGGCTCCAACGAGCTTTAATCTGGAAATAGCAATCTCGAAAATTAAGTAAATAGGTTGCAGAGGGTAGAGGAGGCTGAGATTAAACGGTGGATGATGATTGGTGGTATTGATCCTCGCCGGTGAGAATGAGAGTGGTGATGGCGGAGTGATCCTCGCCGGCGAGGATGCGGTTGAAGGTCGCAGGTGTTGAAGACGTGAGAGTCGAAGGTCAGAGAGCGTTCTGAATATTTAATACCCCCAGCTCGCGGCGTTACTGTTTTTCTCTTCCTATATTTGCGTTCCTGATATCTAGCAGTCCAGGAGATGATTCCGCGGCGCTGATTTCTTTTTTTATTTTTTTTTATTTCAATCTCCAGCTGCGTCTCGGGCCCCTGCTTTGAATGAATCAGATGCAAACCTAATTTACTCTATTGATGATAAAAAAACGCACAGCTTTTCAATGAGGGACCTAAGTGAAAATTATAAAAGTTCTGAAATAGGGACTAAACTGAAACTTATAAAACTTGAATTAAAACTTCTATTTTCAAATTTAATCTAATCTTTTTGGCCACCCACAAATAAAATAATTAATTTAACATCAAATATCCTCAGAAAAATCAATGATCAAGAGTAATTACATTTTTTTTTGACAATTTTGTCACTTTTAGCTCTAATTTAATGTATTTATTCTCAATCTTAATTTATCACAAGAAAGATATTTTAGGCTCAATAACTATGATAAAGTCTATTAAAAATCCTCATTTAATTACCAAAAATCATGTAAAAATATGGTTAGATCAAACTGGCTATATACATCACATGTTACCATTGTGCTCTCTATATAAGAAAGAAAGAGAACTCACAACATCATGCATTTTCCCATTGCCACGTTGCCTTTTTTCAAGCCTCCAATTTTGAAGTCTCCGAGTAAAGGAATATTGACGACACTTATTGTTGCTTTCATCATATGAAACTGACTGCACAGAATTAATTATTATTTGAAGTGAATATAGAATATAAATATACAAATATTAAAAATTTATATAAAAAGACATATGCATATGTAGAGAAGAAAATTGTAATTATATATGAGAAGTGAGATTCAAAGCCAAGTAACATTTACGTTGTTTAGGTCTATGTTTTTCTCAATGGGGAACCTCATATGATACCAATAATTTTCCTACAACTTTTGCTGTTATTTTCCCCCTATCTTCTTTAATTTGTAGTCTGTGAAAAAAAAAAAAGAAAATTAGATATAAATAAACATTAAGAATAAACAAACTTCCTCAAGGGAAATATTAACCACTTGAGGTGGCACGAGAAATTGTGCATCAAAGGCAGTAGTGCTCAACGCCTTCATATCTTTGATTGATTTCTACATTTGATTGAAAAAATAGTAATAATCACTAAATAACATCAAACAAGGACAAAACTAACTAGTTAGGCGTAGTATGGGCGATTAAGAAAGAGAATAATATGGCTAGAAATTATTGGTTAATTACAAGAATAATCATATGGTCTTATTTCATTAAAAACATTATATTCTGGTATTATTATCTTGAGAATTAAATTTAGTATGAATTTATTTCTTCGCTAAATAAATATTTTATATGAATATATTTAATTTTTATTAAATCTTTATTTAATTATTACATCATTGATTCAACTGCCGATCTAAACTGTTCAACCATGGAAATTGAGATCCGTTGGCCTATCCGGTTCAACATCCAGTGTGGCTTTTGAAACATTACTGTATAATATGTAACCTTTAGTTTGAATGGTATTAATAGATAATTCAACTGCGATCGTACATATAATTTTTTATAAAGAACTTCATACATATAAACGTTAAGAACAAAGTTACTTCATCAATTGCAGAAGTAACCTCTTGAGGTGGCACGAGAAATTGTGCATGGGGTGATTCAGAACCTCCTTCAGCAGTGCTCAAAGCCTTCATATCTATGATTGATTTCTACATATTTGATTTAAAAAATAGTTATAATCACTAAATAACATCAAAGAAGGACAAAACAAACTAGTTCGACTTAGTATGGGTGATTAAGAAAAGAATAATATATTGCTAAAAATAATTCCTTAATTACAAGAGACCAAACAGTAAGAGAAAATAATCCATTAATAAGTTAGGGAAAAATTCACATACCATGATTTGTTCTCTTTAACTTAGAGAGATTTCATCAATATGATTTTGAGTCAGCACTTGTGGTTGTATTTCTTCCCCTAACAAAAGTTCAGATGATGTTAAGTTGATGAAAGGGATATTGCCAGCCATTGATGAAGTAGGTCTCTGATACTTGGACTGAAAGATTCAAAGGAAGAGAAGTTGAGAATAAGAGGCTTTGGAGGATAAGAGGCTAAAATGATGTGTATAAATAGTTGGAAGAGAGGGTTAGATTCATGTAAGCTTTAAAAGCAGTATTTATTTCAATTCACATTGTCGTGTCTTTCCTGCAATATGGTTTATTCCTTTTAATAGACGTAAATTGCTTCCTTACCGTCCTAGATGTAAAAACTAGATAATTAGTTTGTATATATTAAAAAGGGTAAAGGAATTCTTCAGTCACTGGAGATAAGTTATCTTCAGTGACTTCCAAAACTATACGTCGTTTTAGATTAATGAAGAGTGTTACCATAATTTTGCACCATTCATTAATTTACATAAAATTACAAACATATCATTTATTAATTCAAAACGACGTAATTTTAGGGATCACTGGGGATAACTTATCTCCAGTAACTGGAGAAATACTTTTCCCATTTTGGGGAAAATAAAAAAATACCACTTGATCAAATTTAAAATCCTAAATCAGTCTTGTTGCCTACATGAGTATAGGCATTAACCACGAGAGTATAGCAATTAACAATTCATTTTAGTAGGAAACCCCTTATTTAAGATTTTGAAGTTGAAGTAGTATTTTCTCACATTTTTCCCTTGAACAAATTAGCCCAGTTTTTAGGTGAAAAAAATGCATATTGGTTTCTTTTATATAATATTATATTCAATCATTTGCATATTGGTGAAAAAAATATTTCTGGGATGCCGTAAGTATGAATTTTTTACGTCTGTTTTTTTTTTTGGGAATGCTGTATCACTCCCTCTTACTAAGTCCCCTTAAAAGACGTCCCTTTTTAGGTTAAATTTTGGACTTTAAAAACGTTTTTTTGTAGTAGTGACCAAAGTAAACACGCTAAACCCCCGGGGGGGGGGGGGATGAATTTTTCCCTGTACATCCCCCTGTTTTTTCCATTGAACCATCTATTTAATGCGTAACGACACCATTGATTAATACAATTTTAGTAATAACAAGTTGAACCTTAGACTAATACATATTCATTCAAATACTATTGGAGATAAAATTGATCTAGTTTTATGAAATACAAAGGTAAGAAATAATTCTAGGCCCTATTTAATCCTTGAAGTTAAAGAACCAATTGTCTTCATCACTTTTTAGTCTTAAAAATAGTTTTCAAAATTCTCTTTTCACATCAAAACTTGTCTTAGCTCAATTTAATTGAATTCATCACCAAACCTTTTGCTTGATCATTTTGTTAATAAAATCTCCGTTGAAATGATCTTTACTTATCACTTTATTACTTGATGCGACGTGTGCACTTGCGATGCAAACAATTATCCTTTGTTCAAGATGTTCATGCTTTTGCTTAATTGCTTGATAATTTTGTCAAATCTCTTGATTCTCTCACTACAACAGAAAAGGTCTTTCATCACATTTATTTTCGATCATACATCATGGTTCTAAACTGTCACATGTGATCAACATAATTACCTGATTCTGCAACTTTAATTGCGTTACGACTTTTCAAGATTGAAAAAAAATATATATATATATGTGTGTGTGTGAAATTTCCATAACAAAATAACAAAATGCATGCACATACTATCATACATATTCCTTTTTTTTTTTTTTAAAAAAAAAAGCAAGGCATGAATCACCTTCCTAGTAGGGCCATGTGATTCATTGAATTTTGCCTTACTGGGATGAAATGATCACCCAACATTATTTCCTGATCCTACAATTTTTAATTGCATTACTATACTTTTAAAATTTTTAAGGAAAAGATCTATATCTTCTATAATACTCATAGTAATGCCGTTAAAAATCGTTCCGTGAGCAACCATTTTTTGAGAAAATAGTTTTTTTTTTTAAAAAAATTAACATGTTAATGAATTCCGTTTACTTTGATGCCAATAAATATAAATATCCCTCTTTTGGCTGTCATACCCCCTCCGATAAAACGTCATTCAACAAAGCATATAGCCCAATAAGCGTGTAATAATTGTTTGGGCGTAGAATACTGATAATAATAAAACTACCTGGCTATATACTAGGAACAACTTCTCAGGAAACATTAATATTACAATTATCCAAAAGAAAATTCCATTACTATCTAAAATTTCCCATCCAAACTAAATAATACAAATGCAAATAACCGCTCCAAATTCACCACCCACTAGGTTTGGCACCTCCATTTGCTGGCATCCACTGCCTTATCGTGGGAGTGATAGGGCAAAACTTTAAGCCTAAAAAAAACTCCGCAAGTGCACGGGCCGTATCAAGTAATAAAGAGTAAGTAAGATATCGCTCCCACGAGGACTTGGTATCACAACTTTAGTTAAGCATTAATCTCACAATTTCGTTTAAGTTGAGGAAAACAAAAATTGAATTTAATTAAGAAAAAGAAATTAAAACTAAAATAAAAATAAGAAAATTACCACAATAATTAAATGAGCAACCTAGAGTCACTAATCCCTTATTTGATTCTTAGATTTTATCCCCACTAAATTAACTTTGACTTAATCTAATCAGCTAATCTAGAGTATTAATGTCTATAAATGCCTTCCGGTCCATTTATATACCTATCTTAATTAATTATGTAATGCCTCACACAATTAAATAAGACGCGTTTTAAATCGGGCTCACTCTAATTTGATTATGCGGAGCTTCTAGGTATATTCCTATCCTAGACGCAAATTAGATTAAAACCTAACTTCACGTTAAATTAAAACCTAATTCCACATTATTTATTCCCAAGGTCAATTTAGGATTCCCTCTTCCAAGTCCAACCCTAAATCCCCAAAACATGCCCAATGGTGGCCACTCACTAAGCAATAGCGATAAACACAGGATTAAATAAACTGAATAAAATTAATAAAAAGTAAAAAGTGGGAATAATCTCTAAAACCCAAACAAGTTCATATATTCTCTAGGTTGAAAAACCAACTAGCCACACATGGCTTTATTCAAATCCATAAAAAAGATGAGAATTCAGGTTCAAAGAAGAAGAAGAAGAGAGAGGAAAGAAAATTTATTCGTCGCCTCCACAGTCCTTCCGTCCTTCCGTGGAAATGATGAAGAGAACCAAAACGCTCAGCCTCTACTTCTCTGCTTCTTTGTCCCTTCCTTCTCGTTCTGCGTCTCTCGATCTTTCTGCTCCGTCTTCTGTCCTAATTTATAATAATTTAGATCTTGGGTCATTGATTCTTCTTTTCTTATTACAAAGATATCTCATATCTTGTAATTTACTCCATCAGATCACACAATTGATTTTGTTTCTATTTTTCTTGCATGAGACCACTGAATTTGACTGATTGCATATCCTCTTATTGCATTTTTTACTTCATTCCAAATCAGCTAATATTTTCTGCACAATAAAAATAGGATATGAGTAGATTTTATGTCGATTTATTCTTTGATTCCAAGTTTCATTCAATTATGGAAACGTTATTAAAAGATAATTAAATAGGTATATAATATCAATAATTCTAATTAAATCTCATAAAATATACACCTATTTAATTATAAAATATATACTCATCAAACACCCCCACACTTAAACATTTGCTTGTCCTCAAGCAAAAGAAAGAGAATTCATTATCTGAAAAGAACATTGCTTATGAAATTCCTTAACAAAGAGCAATAAGCCTCCACACTTAGATCATATCATCAAATCTTATTTAAGTTAAGGTCTTATAAAAAATAGGTCACTAAGCCAATTGAGTGTAACAATCTCTTAACATCCCATGATCAAAAGATCGGCAAGCAATAAGTTCAACCATAAGATTAGTAAAAGAATATTATGCTACTCAATTTCTTCAGAAAAATTCAAATGTCCTCACCAAACCAAGCTTTTTATTTAATTTATTAATAATTCTCAGGTAGGAAATAACTCATTTTGCCTTTTTTTTCCCTTTTTTTTCTTTTCTTTTTTTCTTTTTTTGATTCTTGAGCCGTTGTAGGTCCCCTTTTGACGCGACCCTGCACATGGGTGATGCAGCACCGGTTACTCAGTTATTCCAACAGGCACCTCAAGAGGCTTTTAGCCCAACTCATAACCCTCTTTGACTTTACCGTTTGACGCGAGTGCCAACATTGGTGATGAAGTGCCCCCGGTTACTAAGTAAGGTCTAGAGAAGTCATTGGAGTTTGTGTGCGTGTGTGCATGTGTTTTTTTTTTTCAACCCTTCAATCTTCTTCTTTTTTTTTCCTGAGTTATTTCCCTACACAAAAGTTTTACTTGGTTAGCACAGATCATCATCTAATTTTCTAAAGAAATCATATAGCAGAATATTCTTGAACTAATAATTTGTTGATCACATTACAAACTAATCCTTATTCTCATAGTCCATCTCAAGATTGCAAAAAAAACTTAAGGCTTAGAAACTTGGTTAAAACATTTTTTTTTTCTATTTTAATTTTTGACTTGATAATATTCTCTAAGATGGGGAAAGCTCAAAATTAAGGTCAATCCTCAACAATGCAAAAATCTCAAATAAAGAAAATCTTTTCAATTGCATAAGGACAAGCATAATTCAAAGAAATTACATCACAACCAAAGAAATTTTATCCCTCCCCCACACTTAAATCAAACATTATCCTCAATGTTGCAAAAAAAATATAAAGAGAGAAAGGAACTAATACTCCCCTGGTTTAGACCTCTAACTTTGATATGGAGTGCTAAAGCAAGACCTTGCAGCAACAAGAGAAGTGAACTTCTTCAAACCTGAATAAAACTGAAAGAAAGAAAACAACAAGAAAATAATAATAATAAAATATGCAAGCAAAACCCTTGGGTTGCCTCCCAAGAAGCGCTAAATTTATAGTCTTCAGCCAGACTTCTCAGAACAAACCACTAATCATAAGTATCAAACACCATAATTACCTTGTCTTCATTTCTTTTCACACAACAAGGTATCTCACACAAAAATTGATCATTCAAGTTAATTACTTGTATTTCCTTAATCATAGACAATCTTGGATTACAAGCAATCATTGAATTCAAATTAAGCACAACATGCATATCTTTGAAAATAAATATAGGCACATCTAAGAATTTAGAGCATCCAATAAAATCAACTTGACTCTCATCAGTAAGAGTCAACACTTCAAGAGGAGGGTCATGAACAACAATTGGAACATCTACATCAATTGGATCACAATCCTTAGGCTCCACAGCTAGAACCTCATCTAGACATCCATTATTCTTATCTAACTCAATTTCAAACCCACAATCACTTTCTATATTATCCATAGTCTCATGTAATTCCATACCTTCAACTTCCTCATAATAATCATTATCATCATAAGAAGTGGTACCCATGTTTAAGGGATTATTTTGCACCATAGTCTCAAGGGTAGAAAGAATTTGACTCACATATACCCCAATACTTTTGACCATCTCCTTTTGCTCTCTACTAGATTTCTCTAATGCTTCCCCATACTTCTCAACTAATCTTTCCAAATTAGATTTTTCCCTATACTCAATGGTGTATTCTTCAACATATGGATAAGAGTAACAAGGAGGGGTATTTTCATAGGAACAATAGACATGTGGATCCCTAAAATTTTGTTGCTCAAAACCTTCACTAGGACAAAATGAGTTATCAAAACAAGCTTGGTTCCTAGTGAAATCATCTCTCACAAAATGACTAGTTGTACTATATGGACAATGCTCAAATGAATGATTCCCTCCACAATAAACACAAGACATGCAAATATATTGAGAAGAATCAACATATGGAATACAACCATCATTTATGCTCCTTTTACGTTGCCAATATTCATTCAAAGAATTTAAAGTAGCAATCAATCCATCTTGTGTAGAAGACAAAGAATTCATCTCCTTTTCAATATTAAGACCAGTTGGTTGCCAATTGAAATCCATTTTTTTAATTTTTTTTTTCAAAATAAAAAAAACTAAAATAAAATATTTATTAACTCAAACTTAAACTACTAATGCTCAATCAATTCCAACCAAGAAAGTTGTGGCACACAAGTCCCCGGCAACGGCGCCAAAAACTTGATAGGGCAAAACTTTAAGCCTAAAAAAAACTCCGCAAGTGCACGGGCCGTATCAAGTAATAAAGAGTAAGTAAGATATCGCTCCCACGAGGACTTGGTATCACAACTTTAGTTAAGCATTAATCTCACAATTTCGTTTAAGTTGAGGAAAACAAAAATTGAATTTAATTAAGAAAAAGAAATTAAAACTAAAATAAAAATAAGAAAATTACCACAATAATTAAATGAGCAACCTAGAGTCACTAATCCCTTATTTGATTCTTAGATTTTATCCCCACTAAATTAACTTTGACTTAATCTAATCAGCTAATCTAGAGTATTAATGTCTATAAATGCCTTCCGGTCCATTTATATACCTATCTTAATTAATTATGTAATGCCTCACACAATTAAATAAGACGCGTTTTAAATCGGGCTCACTCTAATTTGATTATGCGGAGCTTCTAGGTATATTCCTATCCTAGACGCAAATTAGATTAAAACCTAACTTCACGTTAAATTAAAACCTAATTCCACATTATTTATTCCCAAGGTCAATTTAGGATTCCCTCTTCCAAGTCCAACCCTAAATCCCCAAAACATGCCCAATGGTGGCCACTCACTAAGCAATAGCGATAAACACAGGATTAAATAAACTGAATAAAATTAATAAAAACTAAAAAGTGGGAATAATCTCTAAAACCCAAACAAGTTCATATATTCTCTAGGTTGCAAAACCAACTAGCCACACATGGCTTTATTCAAATCCATAAAAAAGATGAGAATTCAGGTTCAAAGAAGAAGAAGAAGAGAGAGGAAAGAAAATTTATTCGTCGCCTCCACAGTCCTTCCGTCCTTCCGTGGAAATGATGAAGAGAACCAAAACGCTCAGCCTCTACTTCTCTGCTTCTTTGTCCCTTCCTTCTCGTTCTGCGTCTCTCGATCTTTCTGCTCCGTCTTCTGTCCTAATTTATAATAATTTAGATCTTGGGTCATTGATTCTTCTTTTCTTATTACAAAGATATCTCATATCTTGTAATTTACTCCATCAGATCACACAATTGATTTTGTTTCTATTTTTCTTGCATGAGACCACTGAATTTGACTGATTGCATATCCTCTTATTGCATTTTTTACTTCATTCCAAATCAGCTAATATTTCCTGCACAATAAAAATAGGATATGAGTAGATTTTATGTCGATTTATTCTTTGATTCCAAGTTTCATTCAATTATGGAAATGTTATTAAAAGATAATTAAATAGGTATATAATATCAATAATTCTAATTAAATCTCATAAAATATACACCTATTTAATTATAAAATATATACTCATCAAACACCCCCACACTTAAACATTTGCTTGTCCTCAAGCAAAAGAAAGAGAATTCATTATCTGAAAAGAACATTGCTTATGAAATTCCTTAACAAAGAGCAATAAGCCTCCACACTTAGATCATATCATCAAATCTTATTTAAGTTAAGGTCTTATAAAAAATAGGTCACTAAGCCAATTGAGTGTAACAATCTCTTAACATCCCATGATCAAAAGATCGGCAAGCAATAAGTTCAACCATAAGATTAGTAAAAGAATATTATGCTACTCAATTTCTTCAGAAAAATTCAAAGTCCTCACCAAACCAAGCTTTTTATTTAATTTATTAATAATTCTCAGGTAGGAAATAACTCATTTTGCCTTTTTTTTCCCTTTTTTTTCTTTTCTTTTTTTCTTTTTTTGATTCTTGAGCCGTTGTAGGTCCCCTTTTGACGCGACCCTGCACATGGGTGATGCAGCACCGGTTACTCAGTTATTCCAACAGGCACCTCAAGAGGCTTTTAGCCCAACTCATAACCCTCTTTGACTTTACCGTTTGACGCGAGTGCCAACATTGGTGATGAAGTGCCCCCGGTTACTAAGTAAGGTCTAGAGAAGTCATTGGAGTTTGTGTGCGTGTGTGCATGTGTTTTTTTTTTCAACCCTTCAATCTTCTTCTTTTTTTTTCCTGAGTTATTTCCCTACACAAAAGTTTTACTTGGTTAGCACAGATCATCATCTAATTTTCTAAAGAAATCATATAGCAGAATATTCTTGAACTAATAATTTGTTGATCACATTACAAACTAATCCTTATTCTCATAGTCCATCTCAAGATTGCAAAAAAAACTTAAGGCTTAGAAACTTGGTTAAAACATTTTTTTTTTCTATTTTAATTTTTGACTTGATAATATTCTCTAAGATGGGGAAAGCTCAAAATTAAGGTCAATCCTCAACAATGCAAAAATCTCAAATAAAGAAAATCTTTTCAATTGCATAAGGACAAGCATAATTCAAAGAAATTACATCACAACCAAAGAAATTTTATCCCTCCCCCACACTTAAATCAAACATTATCCTCAATGTTGCAAAAAAAATATAAAGAGAGAAAGGAACTAATACTCCCCTGGTTTAGACCTCTAACTTTGATATGGAGTGCTAAAGCAAGACCTTGCAGCAACAAGAGAAGTGAACTTCTTCAAACCTGAATAAAACTGAAAGAAAGAAAACAACAAGAAAATAATAATAATAAAATATGCAAGCAAAACCCTTGGGTTGCCTCCCAAGAAGCGCTAAATTTATAGTCTTCAGCCAGACTTCTCAGAACAAACCACTAATCATAAGTATCAAACACCATAATTACCTTGTCTTCATTTCTTTTCACACAACAAGGTATCTCACACAAAAATTGATCATTCAAGTTAATTACTTGTATTTCCTTAATCATAGACAATCTTGGATTACAAGCAATCATTGAATTCAAATTAAGCACAACATGCATATCTTTGAAAATAAATATAGGCACATCTAAGAATTTAGAGCATCCAATAAAATCAACTTGACTCTCATCAGTAAGAGTCAACACTTCAAGAGGAGGGTCATGAACAACAATTGGAACATCTACATCAATTGGATCACAATCCTTAGGCTCCACAGCTAGAACCTCATCTAGACATCCATTATTCTTATCTAACTCAATTTCAAACCCACAATCACTTTCTATATTATCCATAGTCTCATGTAATTCCATACCTTCAACTTCCTCATAATAATCATTATCATCATAAGAAGTGGTACCCATGTTTAAGGGATTATTTTGCACCATAGTCTCAAGGGTAGAAAGAATTTGACTCACATATACCCCAATACTTTTGACCATCTCCTTTTGCTCTCTACTAGATTTCTCTAATGCTTCCCCATACTTCTCAACTAATCTTTCCAAATTAGATTTTTCCCTATACTCAATGGTGTATTCTTCAACATATGGATAAGAGTAACAAGGAGGGGTATTTTCATAGGAACAATAGACATGTGGATCCCTAAAATTTTGTTGCTCAAAACCTTCACTAGGACAAAATGAGTTATCAAAACAAGCTTGGTTCCTAGTGAAATCATCTCTCACAAAATGACTAGTTGTACTATATGGACAATGCTCAAATGAATGATTCCCTCCACAATAAACACAAGACATGCAAATATATTGAGAAGAATCAACATATGGAATACAACCATCATTTATGCTCCTTTTACGTTGCCAATATTCATTCAAAGAATTTAAAGTAGCAATCAATCCATCTTGTGTAGAAGACAAAGAATTCATCTCCTTTTCAATATTAAGACCAGTTGGTTGCCAATTGAAATCCATTTTTTTAATTTTTTTTTTTCAAAATAAAAAAAACTAAAATAAAATATTTATTAACTCAAACTTAAACTACTAATGCTCAATCAATTCCAACCAAGAAAGTTGTGGCACACAAGTCCCCGGCAACGGCGCCAAAAACTTGATAGGGCAAAACTTTAAGCCTAAAAAAAACTCCGCAAGTGCACGGGCCGTATCAAGTAATAAAGAGTAAGTAAGATATCGCTCCCACGAGGACTTGGTATCACAACTTTAGTTAAGCATTAATCTCACAATTTCGTTTAAGTTGAGGAAAACAAAAATTGAATTTAATTAAGAAAAAGAAATTAAAACTAAAATAAAAATAAGAAAATTACCACAATAATTAAATGAGCAACCTAGAGTCACTAATCCCTTATTTGATTCTTAGATTTTATCCCCACTAAATTAACTTTGACTTAATCTAATCAGCTAATCTAGAGTATTAATGTCTATAAATGCCTTCCGGTCCATTTATATACCTATCTTAATTAATTATGTAATGCCTCACACAATTAAATAAGACGCGTTTTAAATCGGGCTCACTCTAATTTGATTATGCGGAGCTTCTAGGTATATTCCTATCCTAGACGCAAATTAGATTAAAACCTAACTTCACGTTAAATTAAAACCTAATTCCACATTATTTATTCCCAAGGTCAATTTAGGATTCCCT
This sequence comes from Acacia crassicarpa, assembly GCA_034222035.1. Lineage (NCBI taxonomy): Eukaryota > Viridiplantae > Streptophyta > Magnoliopsida > Fabales > Fabaceae > Acacia > Acacia crassicarpa. The sequence goes on along the minus strand of JAWXYG010000006.1, from coordinate 45,480,859 downwards.
CTTCCAAGTCCAACCCTAAATCCCCAAAACATGCCCAATGGTGGCCACTCACTAAGCAATAGCGATAAACACAGGATTAAATAAACTGAATAAAATTAATAAAAACTAAAAAGTGGGAATAATCTCTAAAACCCAAACAAGTTCATATATTCTCTAGGTTGCAAAACCAACTAGCCACACATGGCTTTATTCAAATCCATAAAAAAGATGAGAATTCAGGTTCAAAGAAGAAGAAGAAGAGAGAGGAAAGAAAATTTATTCGTCGCCTCCACAGTCCTTCCGTCCTTCCGTGGAAATGATGAAGAGAACCAAAACGCTCAGCCTCTACTTCTCTGCTTCTTTGTCCCTTCCTTCTCGTTCTGCGTCTCTCGATCTTTCTGCTCCGTCTTCTGTCCTAATTTATAATAATTTAGATCTTGGGTCATTGATTCTTCTTTTCTTATTACAAAGATATCTCATATCTTGTAATTTACTCCATCAGATCACACAATTGATTTTGTTTCTATTTTTCTTGCATGAGACCACTGAATTTGACTGATTGCATATCCTCTTATTGCATTTTTTACTTCATTCCAAATAAGCTAATATTTCCTGCACAATAAAAATAGGATATGAGTAGATTTTATGTCGATTTATTCTTTGATTCCAAGTTTCATTCAATTATGGAAACGTTATTAAAAGATAATTAAATAGGTATATAATATCAATAATTCTAATTAAATCTCATAAAATATACACCTATTTAATTATAAAATATATACTCATCAGGGAGCCACATCCAAAATGTTGTACACTTCATAGCTCACAACAAGGGTTGGAATCACAAAGGATCCAATAGTAAAGTAACAGATATCTCAAGTACAATGTATAAAAAGCATTTGATAGTCAACCACAATCATGAAAATAAACAATACGGTGTTCAGTGCATATTACATGTGGTCACATAATGCACACAGCAAATCCCGAAACACGTAGTCACATAATGCGCAAAACGTTGACTACAAAGCACAGAACAAGTTCCGGATTCACAGCGTTGGGAAAAACAATTAGGCCTCTAACCCAAAAAGAATTGAATGCAATAAATGCATGTCCTAGACATGGATCATAATCATGGTATAAACAAGCATACACAGAAATATAGAGTACGTGAGATTAGAGTTACTACTTGGCAGATTTTTAGACTAACAATCACTTCCAAATTTCTTTTAAAAACTCCTGGTGACGGCACTTCCTATAAATAGATAATATTTATCATTTATGCAAATTCTCCATAATTCAAATAATACTCGAGTTAATTATCATTTGACCTAACTTATGGCTAAGAGTAGGGCTGAGCAACAGGCAGGCGAGGCTGTCATGTGCCCTAACCCGTGTCCCGCTTATTTATTTTACACAGGTATGAGCTACCCCGTACCCGTGGTAAAACCCGTCATGAACGGGTATAGGCATAAACAGGCGAGTTTCAACGGGTTCCGGGTGCCCATTTATACCTTCAAGTTATTTTCTATATATATTAAAAAAAATCAAAATCCTCCAAGGAAAAGAACAAATAAAACCAAACAGATTAGAGATGAGATGATGAGATGAAAGAAAAGATAGTGGGTAGATCTATGATGCTTGATGGTGAGGTGCCGATTGTCACAGAGATCGACGGCAACAACCAAAAATAACGACACAGGTGAACAGATCGACGGCATCATTGCTGTAAACGGAACTGCCAAGTGAGGAGGGACAAATATGAAGTTCATGGATGGTTGAAAGCTGCAACGTGAGATTGAAGGTGAAGATTGAGAGAGGAGAGAGAAAAGAGAAGGGGGAGGGGGAGGCAGTGATATACCCAGACTGTCTGAGATTGATAAGAGAATAGATGTAACATCCCGCCTTTTTAAATGTGGTTTTCAAATGGGATTACCAGAGCTTTGAAGAAATTAATCAGAGTGGCATCGGAAAAGATTTTCTTTTTAAAACAACAATTCAATCAGAGCATCGGAATAAATTTTTTCCTTAAAAGAGCGAGTAACTGATATACATTCCCTGTTGTTGAGTCTGGTTGCTATTACAGTGGTACAAATCTCTGAATGTTTACGTTTACAATGACCCCTAGGTACTTCTCTGCCCGTGCCCTCTCGTGTGCTATTCATCATTGTTCTCATCCCAGTTCCACCAGTATCTGAGACTATGAGCTGGGGTTCAATTCCCATTGAACCCCAGGTAACAGTTAACCTCATGCTTATGTACAGTTATGTATGACAGATATTCAAGATAAAACAACAATATCCATATTCAATATTCATAAAAATATAACTATCATATATCCATATTATTCCATATTCATATCACATATTCTTATCAAAACAGTTTGCACTCTTCACCAGTGCCACGATGGCCTATCGTGTCCTCAGCGCGCTAGGAAAACTCAAACGGCATTACCAAAACTGTAACCCGTATATAGCTGTATGTATATTCAAATAATTTTCAAAACAGAGTCACAATCTATGAGCATATCTACCACATACAAGTGTACCATAAGCATCAGAGTTAGTGTTACAGTACGCGTCCGTACCTGCGTTGGCGTTATCAGTACGTTGTCGTTCGGACCGTGATCATGTTTATCCTATAATGGTAATATCGCATTTATTAATTCACCAATCATATTCTAGAAGGTATCCTAGTCACTAATGACCCTTTTTACCCTTGGTAGGATTACTTTTCAACATATCACATTTAATTCTTCAAAAACGCTGGTCCATAATTTTGGACAGATTTTCGCCTAACTTCAGAAAATCATAACTAATTCTAGAAAAATCGAAACGAGGATCCGTAAAATTTCCTAGAATCCTTAGGATTTCTAGTTTCAATAAAAAATAATGGAATTTGCCCAGATTCTATGGTTTATTCCCAGTTTTTAATTTTTGAACATCTGTCCAGAATTTTCCAGAAATTCGTAGCCCTAACTTTGGGCATTTTTATCTCCCTGTACAGAAATCATTTGGACATGTTATTTACATATTTAAAAAGCCCTATATGTATACTTTAACCATGAATTTTCTCAGAATTTTCTAACCATGATTTCAGCATAAAATAACAGCTTTTCTATGACTGACTCAGAAATTTCAGAACCGATGAAATTTCGCCAGAACTTCGTTACTTCAGTGTTTCTCTTCCATAAACTTTGCTAAAACTCTTTCTTCATCATGTTTTCGAAATAAACTGATCTTAATCATAAAAACATGAATTTAAAATTATTCTAAACTATTTAAGATCTAACCTACTTCTATCTAAGAATTTAAAACTAAAGAACTATAAAACTAAAAACTAAAACTAAAGACTAGCTTACCTCTTGAAGACTCTTGCTCTTCCTCCTTCTTGCTTCAGTCCACTCTTGTTTAGAATGGTTTTGGTGTGAAGAATGGTGAAGGGGGAGCTCTCTATTTATAGGCAAGGTGCAAGGGTCAAATGGTCATTGTCCAAAGTTTCATCTTTTCTCTCATCCCTTGGATCTAAACTTAGCATGGAAGTTTTAATCTCATCCCTTCATTATAAAATATGATGTCATTCTTGTGATATCATTTGGATGACATTATCAAGACTTAGGTGTCACCAATAATTCTAATTAACTTTTGTTTTTATATCACTAGATAAAAATTCATTTGGTGATCTTAATGAAGTGTTATGCTAGTTTTCTTTTTGGTTTTGTAATCTAGAATTTCTTGGCTTCATTTTGAGACCAATTTTGCCTATCTTCTCTATTGGTTTCAATCTTCAACAATTAAGGAAATGACTTTGGTTATACTTGTTTTCATGCTTGATTTATGCTTGTTATGGATCCCAACTTAGTTTTAATACTTAGTTCATGGATTTCAAGATATGATTTAGTTTGTAGGAATTTTTATTTGTTTATGTATAGAATTATTTTTCTTGGATTATTCTATTTATTAATTTATCTAAATTTCCATTGGCTCTTTCTTTGACTTCCTTTCCCTCTTCATACTAGACACACACACATGCACAACAATAGCATACACACACATGCACAACCATGACATCATCACATGCATCACCTTATCTTCCAAAGCCTTGAAAGTCTTAGATAGGGTTGTGATTCATCATGTAGGTGTGTGACTCATCTCATGCTTAGGTTAGTGACTCATGTAAGCTTAGGATGATGATTCATTTAATAGAGTTGTGATTCATCTTTTAGGGTAGTGACTCACCTTGTGTAGAGTTATGACTCATTTTGCATATGTATAATTGCTTCTTTAAATTAGAATTTCCTACTTCTTCCATTTTGTGTTCCACTAGATAGAAATTCATTTGGGGATCCAAATGAAGTTGTATGTACATGTTCTCATTGGTTTTGAATTCTTGAAGTTCTTAGCTTCATTTAGAGACCAATATCACTTACTCTCTCATTTGGTATCAATTTGCAAGGTTTGGGGAAATAACCTTGGTTATACTCATTTTCAAGCTTGAATTATGCTTGTTCATAATCTCTTTTTATAATTGATCTATGATTAATGGATTTCAAGATAAATTTAGTTTGTATAGATTTCCCTTCGCTTATGTCTTGAATTATTTCTATTGATTAACTTAATTTAATGTACATAAGATTTATACTAAATTCCCATTGGTTGTTGCTTTGACTTCTCCCCCTAGGCTCACAACAATAGCACTCACAACACTCTCTCTCTTTCCCACACACATGCACAACTCCCTCTCATTGGTTGTCTTAAGTTCACATGGATTGTGTTTTATGAGAGTTAATTTAAGCCTTAGGATTTAACTTTACTAGATTTAATCCAAACCTTCAATTTGTTTTAGTCTCTTATTGGTCCAATGAATTTTATGAGGATTAAGAACATTTTCTTGATTTATCATTGGCTAATCCAATTTCATAAGGATTAAGCTTTTATAATTATTTAAGCCCTTAGATTGACTTTATGTGGTTAATTCTTGACCCTTAGATCATAGTTGATTTTATTGACTTTTCAAAGCTTGATTAGAATTTAATTATCATCCTAATCCAATACTTAATTGCCCCTTGATTATTGTATTATTGCCTTTTTAGGGTAGTTTAAGATTATTGTTAATCTGTTTTATGCTAATCTCATCCCCTATTGGTCTTTGATTCTTAATTAGCTTAACACATCCTTAATTGATGACAATTAATATTAATTGTAAATAATTAGCTAAATATTCCCTTAGTGTAATTTTAATTGTTCATTAAGTGTTGGTAATTACCTTTTAATTGTTCAAGTGTTTTGATAATTCTTTATGGCATTTTATTAATTAAATATGAACCAAGTATTAGTTCTAGGGTTTTAGAAAATTTGGTCTCTTAAACAATTATAAAATTGGTGTTTAAGACCCTTTGATTATTTATGAAAATTACTACAATTATTCTAGTTATTGTAATTTAATTGTTCCCTAGTTGTTAATAATTTCTCTTAATTGGTATACATATTTTCAGGCCAATTAATTATCTCTTATGGTTAAATTAGGATTATACTTAGTTTTAGAGTCTTTAAAGCATTCTATAATATTTTATGATCCATCATGTAATTTTTAAAATTGGGTTTTGCCCTATTTAAATCCAAGAGAAAATTTGCCCAACATATTCTCCTATTTTTAATAGGTATTATTTGCCAAAATATACTATTTTTAATGAATATGAATTTTAGGATATTCCATTCCTCCAATTTTATTTATGTATTTTCATAACTCTTTCTTGCTCTTCTTGATCATACAAGAACCCTAATTTAATTTGGTAATTGTTTGTATTTTTATAATATTTTATGATCCCTAGAAAAAATCAATCTTAATCCTATATAAGGATTTCCTAGAAATTAGAGTAATCATACCTCATAATTTGAGATCATATATTCACCTAGTTTAAATAGGTGTCATTTATCAAAATATTGTAGTTATGAGAAATTATAATTTTTTGGGTATTACAATAGAGATTGAAGGTGAAGATTGAGAGAGGAAAGAGAAAAGACAAGGGGGGCTGGCGAGATCTATGAGTGACTGTGAGAATAGTACATTAGAGTAGGTTAGGCTTTTTTGACTTTTGAGATTTAAAATTTTTAAATCTATAAAATTAAAGGAAAAAAGGTGTCAGCATAAAAAACCGTTTAGTCTTTGGGAACCAGAAATCGAAGCAGAGTCATTATGATTGTTAAACTCTATCCTGAAAGAGGAGCTTTATACCCAAGAGGGGGGGTGAATTGGGTATAATAAAAATTTTCGACAACTTGTTCTGTTTTTACACTTTCAGAACAGAGGAGATAGAGAGAAAAGCTTTGCACACAACGATTTATACTGGTTCGGTCCTTTCTCCGACCTACATCCAGTCCCCAAGCCTCACCTGGGATTTTCAATCCACTATAATCAAATATTGATTACACACTCTGTACTAAGAGTTGTTCACTCACTAGAACACACTCCCCCTTACAAGTTGTAATCAATACACCCTAACTACCAAGTCCCCTGACTTGTAGTTATCACAATCAGTAGATGATTTGCAAGATGATAACTCTCTCAAAGAGTAGATAGAATAAACACTGAAGTACAAAGTATCAAATTGATACTATTACAGATGAAAGCTGATACACAATAAATGAGTTTTGTAGAAATTCGCTCAGAGTAGTTGTATCACTTTGTGAAGATGTTAATGAACTCTATTTATAGCTAGAGAACATTAAATGACCGTTGTAGCTTGAATCAGACCGTTGGAGAAGTTGCCCAAGTGTTCTGAAGTGGTTTTGGGGTCTTCTCTCTCTTGTTTTCCCTTAATCTAGTTGGTCAAGACATCAGGGCTGACTTTCTGCGAATTAATCCGTTGGAGAGGAGTTTTCTTGTTTCAGCTACCATCCTTAAATACTTTGTAAGCGTGTGCAGAAGGATTTGGGTAGAAGGAGTAACTTTTGTGCTTTGCAATAAATGCTCTGAGTTGCTTTTTGCTTTATACTCTAACCTCTCACCAAACATTCTTTAATGCTCTGAAATCCACTAATAAATACGTTAAACATAGCAGGGAATATCAGAGAATAATATTAGAAGAAGATAGGATCAAATAACATTGATTTCTGAAATGCCCAAATTCAAAAATTATGAACCAGCGTCACGAACTCGAGTTCAGTTCTTACAGGCTCGAGTTCGAGGCTTTAGTGTTCAAAACTGTGCAAGTTCAAAAAGTGTAAACCTGAGGTTTGCTTTACAAACCTGAGGTTTGCAGATCATGGAAAAACTAAAATGCTCTCGGGTTGAAATGAACTCGAGTTCATTAATGTCAGGCTCGAGTTCGAGACACTTTTGAACAGACTTCGTTTTAGCTTGAAAGCACAAACCTGAGGTTTGCAAAACACACTCTCGAGTTTAAAAACATATCCAAAAGTTCTTTACTCTCTGGAACTTTTAGGCTCGAGTTTGAAAGTCTCAGGCTCGAGTTTAAATAGCTTAAAAATAGTTCTTTGCTCTCGGCCAAAACTAGGCTCGAGTTTGAGCATTGGCGAACTTTTCAAACCGAAAAACTTTTCTTTCAATGGAACAGTGCAGAGTTTGAAAATATCTTTAAGTTTCAAACAACTTGTCCCGCCAGAGATGAACTCGAGTTTGCCATGACAGGCTCGAGTTCATGCTCTTAAAACTTTCTTTGGATTCTTTCAAACCTGAGGTTTGAAGAAAGCAAGTGTAAGGTTTAACATGTTTTTCAAAGGTTCAAAAACTCTCTGGAAAGAATGAACTCGAGTTTGACCTTAGTAGGCTCGAGTTCATGTGATCTTTTCAAAAGTTTAATTTTAAACTTCAGGTTCAGTCTCGAGTTTGGAAATCAACTGAACAAGTTTGAGTTCTCTGTCAAATCCAGGCTCGAGTTCAACACTAACAGGCTCGAGTTTGGTTTTGACAGATTGAAAAATACAAGTTTAAATTATTCTAAACTTTGTCAAACCTTTTCAATATTGTTTCCAATTGTTGTTAATCATCAAAACACTCAGAGAACTAACATATCCCTACCACGCAACCAAGTGCCAATATTGAGGTGTATGTGTAAAACTTAAATATATTATAATATAAATAACAAATTTAAAAAATATAAAAACACAAAAGCGGGAACGGGCAGCCCGTGCCTTAACCCATTCCCCGCCCCGTTTATCATATATGGGTATGGGGCAGCCCATACCCGTTATAGGCCCAATCTGGGCGGGCTCAAACGGGCTAAAAAGCTACGGGACGCGGGCGGACGAGCGGACTACGGGTGTTTTGCTCACCCCTAGCTAAGAGTCCTTTATTAATTGCAATGACACAAATTAATTAACTTTGACCTTTATGGCTTCCATTTTTGGATTTTTCTCAAAATTGTCGAAATTTTCAACAACTTTGAAAATTATAACTAATTGTACAATTGTCTAATTAAGGTGATTCCAAAGGCTATGTGACCTTTATATGTCTATTTTCAAATATATATATCACCATTAGCCAGCAAAATTTGTACTATTTCATAATAATTTAAATGTCTCTACTATCAAGATCAAAGTTCTATAATCTTGTGTCAACTTCAAAAATTCATATTTCTTTGTATACAACTCCAAAAATTATAAATTACCTATCAAAATAAAGCTTATTATGTCTACTTCAATATAACAAATTACCTTTAGCCCTTTGATTAGCTCCATAAGAACTACCTATATAATTATAATGGCCTGGGATTCGTAATTGGATCCAAGAGTAATCGTTAATCTCACACACAAAGTATATTCAAAGCATGTAAGAAAACCACAAGCATTCAGTAAATTGCACACAGTGAGGCACGAAGCTAAATCTGAAACAAGCAGTCTTAATGGCACACAACATAGATTGCAGGGCACAACACATAGTGAGTTTCGGTTCCAAAGCGCTTGGATAATAACAATAACCGAATGCATATGTATACCTAGTAAAACATACATACATAGACATACAAAGCATATAAGATTAAGGTTACTACCTGGCAAACTTAAAATGTCAATTACTTTCTCCAAATTTCTTTAAAAGCTCCCGACGATGGCACTTCTTGTTTTAGACCTTAACTTTCCTTTGAAAGTTCTCCTCCTTGAGGACCCTTGTAGTTTCGGTCAAGACTTGATAACATCATGCAAGAATCATTCATCAAGATCTTGGTAATGTTTACGAAGATTGAAGGAAGTAGAACAAGAATCCAAGTCCTACTTACCTTGGTTCCATGATCGGTTTGGAGATTTGGTAGCACCTCGACTTTGTAGATGGCACTAAACACCTCAGATCAAGATTCCAAAATCGTAGAAATGTTGCTTTTATCGAAAGGAAAAATTTTAGAGAAGACCTCAGGAGATAGAAACACTAAATCGGAGGTGAAATAGGCCCCAAACTCTTTCTCTCTCCTCTAGCTCCTTCTTCCTCTTTTCCTTCTCTCTCTATTTCTTTTTTCCCTCTCTTTCTCTTCTCTTTCCATGCTTTGGCCAAGAATGGCGAAAAGAAAAATGTGAGGAAAAGGGGTATATATAGAACACACGTGCGGTCAAGAACGTGCCACATGTTTGGTCTAGAACGTGCCACATTTATGGTCCAGAACACGCCACTTGTCGTGCCACGTGTCCTCTTTTCATTGGACCAACAAAAAAGTAGCTTTATGCCTTGTCATGATGACAGAATAATGTCATGATCTTGTGGCGATGACTCAAAAGCTATGTCATAATGAGGGGGTACATGTCACATTTATATTTGACCAACAAAAGTAGCTTTTTATTTGTCATGATGGTGGACATGTAATATCCTGAATTTTGGGAAAAGAAACTTGAGGATAAGCCTATATCAGGAAAGTGTGACAATATTATGAGAGGAATTTTTCTTGGTGTGTTAGTGAAATATTAACTGGATATTTTGGTTTTTCCAAATTTTAGATCTTTGGGATATAAAGTGAAATAAAGATATTTATCATGGAATTAAAATTCCAATGACCAATTAAGGTTATAATTGGAGTAAAAGATTTTTTTTCCTTACTAAATATAATTAAGGAAATATCAATGGCAATTTAAGGTTATTATTTGCCTAATTAAGAGATTATTTGATGTTTTGGCCAACAGGTGAATTTTTATAGAAATTGTGGATACTTTGGGGTTATTTAAAAATGAAATCTGGATACTCTATGATTATTAGTATTTTTGAATTAATATAGAGGGAAAAGAATATTATGAGATATTCAATGTGAAAGGGCTTGGAACAAGTCAATAGGTGTATTTAATGAACATTAACACCTTGAACTTATTTTGTGCCAAGTGTCTCCACAATTAAATAAATAGAGACAAGAAGAATTCAAATGAAGTGTGACACATAAGTATTAGCATTTAAGACTATTGAGCAAACCATATTTTTATATGAATTTACATGATTGAATTAAGATTTTTTAATGGATTTTGTCATAGTTATTGAGCTTAAAATGCTTTTCTTATGATAAATTAAGATTAAGAGTAAATATGTTAAATTAAGGCTAAAAAGGGCAAAATTGTCAAAAAAAATGTAATTACTTTTAATAATTGATTTTTATGAGAATATTTGATGTTGGATTAATTATTTTGATTGTAGATCCTTAAAAAGATTAAATCAAATTTGAAAATGAAAGTTTGAACTCAAGTTTTAAAAGTTTTACTTTGGTCCCTACTCCAGAACTTTTTAAATTTTCAATCAGATCCCTACAGCTAAACTCAGCGTTTTGAATTATTTTGACTAGGGCAGCTGACTTTCTTGGATTCAATTAATATCCGTCACCCTGTTGAGCAGGAGTCCACATATGGTGCTAAGAGTTTAGGTGCTTATTACATGCTTATACCTCAATTTGAGGTATAACCATGTGATTTTTAATTTTTTTTATATATTGTATTTATTCATATTTAAATTATGTGCTGCTTTCTGGAATTTTTTTTGCACTCAGTATCTCAAATTAATTAGTTTCCAGTACTGCATTCAAAAATATTTGTCTGTAACACCAGTATCATGGAAACTAATTAATTTGAGATACTGGGTGTAAAAAAAATTCCAGAAAGCAGCACATAATTTAAATATGAATAAATACAATATATAAAAAATTAAAAATTACATGCTTATACCTCAAATTGAGGTATAAGCATGTAATAAGCACCTAAACTCTTAGCACTATATGTGGACTCGTGGAGCAGCTGGAGGAATACCCGACACTTTAATGGAGATTGGAAATGAAATAAATGGGTGCTGCGAGCTACAGGGATGGGGATTTTTCATTGATTCGACGTTCACACATGGGAGCACCACATGTTGATCCTTTCCTCCCTGGACTTTCCCTCCACCGGCGGCACAAACACCTCCATTGTCACCGGCGAGCCACCTTCCTTCACCATTGAATCCAACCTCATCACCACACCACCGTGCTCTGTTTTCAATCCACACGCAAATCAACACCTTTAAACGCTTGGACTCTCTGGACCCATCCTCCATTCACCACCATTCCCTCACTCAGTCACCATAGTCGACTATTCTTAATCATCCTTCCTTTGTACCAAATTTCCTCTATCTTATTTCCTGCTCTATTGTTTTATTCATTTACTTGTTCATCTTTCATGGGTTCTGTAAGAGTACTTGCTGTGGTTTAAATTGAAGCTATGTGTGGCTAAAGTTTGTGCTTCTTGGAGTAGTTGAAGTGGCTTGAGCTTTAATGAGCTTCAAAGGGGAGTTATTCTATCATTCTATTAGTTTGGATTTATACATTTAGGTTGCCTAGTTTTAGGAATTATTATGTATAAATTCTCGAACTGAGATTAATGTTTATTGTCTTTGTTAGTTTGATAATTGTGATTGATATTGAATTTTGCAATGTGAAGATTATATTTGTTTTAATTTCTTGTGGTTGCAATGAGATTATATTAATTAGTGTGTTATTGTCTAGTTAATGTGATTGATTTGTGCCCTTTGAGGGACTGTTATTTAATCACTTTTAAGAAGACTCATGTTGCATAATTCCAATTTTAATTGCACATCAAGTGGTTTTTAACAATTTTTCAAGAGGTAGTGGTTAGCTATGTTTGTAGGAGCTACCATTAATTGAGAATATTGTACTCATGTGGTATCTTGGGGTTTTTCTTAAAGACTTGATGAATTTTAACTCCTATAATTTCTTGAGCAAGGATAGTCATTCATTCATCACCAAGAGCACCATCATCCATATTTTCAATTCCATATCATTTAATTCACTCATTCACCAATTTTATAAAAAATACTAAAAATAATAGTTTAGCATTTAATTAAATTGCATTCCCATTTTAGTTAATTAATTTGAAAAATCCAAAATCAATTACCCCTTGTTTTTAATTGCATTTTGCATGTCATTTAGATTACTTAGGACTCAATAAAAGGCTCCTCGAGAGAGAGAACGATCCTAGGTTTGCCTATACGCAATCTTTGGTTTATTTTTTATTGTGGATCCCAAGGTTAGAGACAAAAAGACCCTTATCAAATGACTATGCAATTAATTTATCCTCATCGAAATGGCTATGTGTGTGACACCCGTCCTTAATATGTCTTTATTCATTAGAGTTATAATACACAGGTATCGAATTAGTTTGGATGACTTTATTGCAAAATAAAACTTTCTTAAAATAATTTAGTTTAAAAACATGAGGATATATTTTTTGCGATTCAAATCTATCCCATATTGGGATGTTAATACAGTAATCCAAAATAGACAAATGATAAACGATATTATACAGTCCAATTATTCATATTTTTCCAAAAAGTTCATTCTGCTGTAATCCTTCAGCTGCATCTTTCCTCTTGATCTTGATCTGTTTCTTTCATGCGATCTAGAGTTTAAATGAATGAACCCCAGAGGTAACAGTTAATCTTATATGCAAGTATGAAGTATGAATAACAACATATCATATGTTAAGCATAGAATAATTCACAGTAAACAATCGCACCGTTACTGTAGTTATTGTAACATCCATCTCTTATTATTGTGGAGAAATATATTATCAGATATTGTGGTGGAATTATGACTTACTTCATATCATCTTCTTTATCATATAAGGGACCATGTGTTTCTACTAGTCTTATTAAATAAATGCCCATTCATCGAATCCTTCTATGAGCATTCACGGATGCAATGTTTTCTATCTCAATTCCATTTCACTTTTTATGACACATGGATGAAGGTGCCACTTTGTCTCCCAATTATGGAATTATTTATTCTAGCTTTTCATTGCTTCCTTCCGTGAATGAGAAATAATTTCAGAGCTACAATACATACATCCACTATCTATCTAATATACTACCTACCGTGGACCAAAGATAAGCTAGAAGACAAGCTATTTTTTTTAAAATCAATAATCCACTACCAATGGTTTGTATCCCATCTTATCCAATTATTATTGGTTATTATATTATCTTCCAATCCATTGGGATATGGCTAACCGACAGCACCTTTTATTCTTTTGTTGGCTTTTGATGATTCACGTATCACATGGTTCATTAGGTAGAATGTTTTAATTATTAACTCACTTGTGGTCACGGGAAGGGGAAAAGTGGAAGACATACTTGAGACACATGAAGATATGTCTACACTAAGGACAACTCATTCTCTGCAATCATCCGAAATGAACAAAGAGATGGTGCATTCACGTTAAATAATTATATACATAGCAACCCCTCTCTTATTCATCGGTTGGGTTTCAAAATTAAGACATGGTGACGATACTGAGAGTGTGAAGAATTGGGAGAGTGTGAAAGAGACAGAGAGCTTCAAGTAGAACACTTTCTTATATTAATTTAAGAGTGAAGTACGGAAGTTGTGTGAGGCAACAAGGAAGAAGAAATAGCTGAATTCTCAAGGAGTAAGACAAGTAAGTAATGGTTCTAACTTGTCTTAAGTCATTTCAAGAAGTTGGTTTCAAAATCTTGTTTATCACTTCTTATATATTATTTTGGGTTCATTAAGAAGTGGTAAAATCAAAAGGTTTTTGATGATTTTAAGGTTACCATAGTGTTTATCACGGAAAATGGAGTAAGAATAAGGTTGGAAATGATTTTTAGAATCAAAAAGAATTAATTAAGCAAGCTACCAAAACTGCCAGTTTTAACGGTTTGGAAGGCAGTCGAATTGTAAATGGTTTTCGGTCAAGTGAATGGTGTCTAAAAATCATGAAATCTTCCAGTTTTGAAGTAGACATCCAGAGCTTTCTTTTGATATATAATATGTAATTTTTAGAGCTCTGAACAAGGAGTTATGGATTTTACAATCTGGCCTAAAATACTGGAAGTATAAACTGGACAGCGAAGTGATTTATTTAAACTGGGAATAGTATGGATATTTTTGGCTGTTGAGAATATTTTTCGATGAAAATAGATTCACCAAAGGACATTTAGGTTTTGGAAGCACATCATTTGGAGTTTTGTACAATTAGTTATGAATTTTCAAAGTTAATGAAAATTCTGGACAGAAAAGGATTTAATCCGAAAATTGTTGCAATAAGAATTTTAAATGGGTGATTTATCGTTTAAAGGGTCACAAGGATTCTAAATGATAAAAAGAACCCTGTTGGATATTTTGGAAGAAATGGATTATAGTGAAGATTAATATTTATAATGATACTATTTTAGGAGTTGACTGTCAAGTGGTTCGAGCACCGGTGAATTTCTTTTAGCTATTCGGAGTTGAGGTAGTAACTTTTCTCTCACATATTCTGTGTGCCTTTATATGCATGTACGTACCGTTGTGATATTTGAACTGTGAATTTTCTAACCTTATCGCCGGTATAAGCCGGGAGGTAGTGCCCTTGAATGTGGGGTAACCCTAGATGCCATCACGGTTGAGGCCGGGGGTGGTACTCCGATAAGTGAATTTTTATGCAGAAGGGTGAAAGCCCATTTGAATATTTGAATTATCCAGTACTGTGCGTATGAACCGGTAGGTTCTTGAATATTGTTGAACTGCATATTTGAATTTTGTACTTGAAAATTATTGTGAATTATATTTATTGCAACTGGTTGTCTACCATGTACTGTGCATGCATCTTATGTGAGTGATTAACGTTACTACTGGGATTCATTTGAATCCCAGACAATCCCCAAAGTTCAGGACGGAAACCTAACAGCGGTCGTGGCTCACGTGATATGGCGGTGGATATGGATAACTGACGGTGCTTGATGGAGCAGAGATCTGATTTATTTTCCCTCATTGTGTTTGAAATATTATGTACTTGTTAAATTCTGTACGAACCTTTTTATGAATTTCGATTATGTACCAGACTTCAATATCAGTATTACTATGCTGGAACTAGTTTATCCTTTAAGCTGTGCATATTTACTCTTGCGAATGTCGGTATACCGAAGGGGTGTGACATTCGTGGTATCAGAGCCTTAGTTCCGGCAATGTCAGGATAGTATACTGATAAAGTCTTGGATAGATAGAAGTGTGTAGTGGTATATATAGAATGGCATGTGTATGTCATTATTTGAGGATTTTGAGTTAAATTGATATTTACAAGAATATGCACTTGAATAGTGAAAAGACATTATGGTGAATGTTCGAGGAGGTAGCAGTAGCAGAGGCAGAGGCAGAGGTCGTGGTAGA
Organism: Acacia crassicarpa; assembly: GCA_034222035.1. Taxonomy (NCBI): domain Eukaryota; kingdom Viridiplantae; phylum Streptophyta; class Magnoliopsida; order Fabales; family Fabaceae; genus Acacia; species Acacia crassicarpa. The sequence goes on along the minus strand of JAWXYG010000006.1, from coordinate 45,465,246 downwards.
GGCAGACCACGTAAGCAAGTGCAGGCTCAAGAGCGGCCAAATGAACAAGAACAGGAGCGAGAACAATCACATGAACAAGAGCGGGCACAAGAGGAGAATATACCAGAACAAGATCCTCTTCACTATGTGCAACAAATGATGGAGATGATAAATAAACTACAGGAGGAAATGCGTGAAGTAAAGGCTAGGCAGAACGAGGGTGGACAGCGAGCTGCAACTGCGGAAGGGGAAAGATCCACTCAACCCGAGATTCAGCAGAATGAACCTGTAGCTGACAGGATGCAACTGGAGGAGGATGAACAGTATTGGATCACCAAATTCTGTAAGCATCAACCACCAGTTTTTCGCGGGAGTTTTGATCCCCAAGTAGCTGAGAATTGGGTGCTTAGATTGGAGAAGATTTTTCGAGTAATGCGGTGCCCTACAGAAAGGAAAGTTGAATTGGCAATCTACAAATTGGAAGGTGATGCTGATCGATGGTGGAAGAACACGGAATTAATTCTGCGGGCTCAGAATGTCCCCATCACCTGGGAAATTTTCAAAGATAAGTTTGATGAAGAGTATTTTCCTGAATCCACTAGGGATGAGAAGGAGTTAGAATTCTTGGCTATACAACAGGGTAAAGAAGAGTCCTTTAATGAATATCTGAGTCGTTTCAACCGACTAGCTCGTTACTCTTCAACTTTGAAAATCAGTAATGACGAGAAGTGGAAGTCAGGAAGGTTGATTAGGGGATTAAAATATGAACTGAGAAAAGAGCTGGTCTCCCGTAAATTCCAAAAATTTAGTCTTGCAATTGAGGAATGCAGGATGGTGGAGAGGAATCTAAGGGATTTGCAGCTGCCTGAGGTTACTACGAATCAAGGCGAGTCCAGCCGAAGGAATTCTTTCCAGAAAAGAAAAGGGACAGGGACCAAATTCCAAGGAAGTAATAAGAAACCTGTTCAGTCTAGCGAACGTATCAATCAAAAGCCAGCAGAGCCTAGACCATGTCCTCAATGCGGTAAATTCCATCAAGGCAGGAATTGTAGCGGGCAGATCATTTGTTATAATTGTCGCAAGACGGGTCACTATAGCTCGGATTGCCCACAGCGTGCCACAGAGAGGAGGCCACAGAATTTTGGAAGAATATTTGCTATGACGCATGAGGAGGCTAGAAAGTCTCCGGAGATGATTCAAGGTACCATTCTTCTTCATGGAAATACATTACAAACATTGTTTGATACGGGTGCTAGTCATTCTTTTATATCATACGATTGTGTTAGTCGGCTAAGATTGGTTATCCACAAACTGCCTTATGATCTTGTTGTGACGACACCACTTGGTGTTAAATCTTTGACTGCTGATGTCTGTTTGAATTGCATTGTAAATGTGGACGGCCATGATTCTGTGGTAGATTTGATATGTTTGCCACTTCATCGTATAGATGTTATACTTGGTTTAAATTGGTTGACAGCAAATAATGTGCTGTTAGACTGCGGAAATAAAAGGATTGTATATCCAAATCCGCAGAGAGATATTAGTAAAGATGTAAATATGAATTTCCTCTCAGTAGATGAAGCTGAGAAGTGTTTGAGAAAGGGTTGCCAAGGGTATGTTGTGTTTTTCTCAGTACAAACAGAAACTGGGACTGCACTTGAAAATATTCCAGTCGTGAATGAATTTCCTGAGGTATTTCCGGAAGACATCAGTGGATTACCTCCGGAAAGAGAAGTAGAATTCGGCATCGAAATTATGCCTGGAGCTGGACCAATATCTAAAGCACCATATCGAATGGCACCTAACGAGATGGCGGAGCTGAAGAAACAAATTGAAGAATTACTAGAGAAAGGGTTTATACGACCCAGTGTTTCACCATGGGGAGCTCCAGTGTTATTTGTAAAGAAGAAAGACGGGAGCCTGAGATTGTGTATCGATTATCGAGAATTAAACAAGGTGACTGTCAAGAATAAGTATCCTCTCCCCAGAATAGATGATTTGCTTGATCAGTTAGCTGGTTCTAGCGTATTTTCGAAAATCGATTTGCGTTCGGGTTATCATCAACTACGAGTAAAAGCTGAAGATGTTCCAAAGACAGCTTTTAGAACCAGATACGGACATTATGAATTTTTAGTAATGCCGTTCGGTTTGACCAATGCACCTGCCGTGTTTATGGACTACATGAACCGAATCTTCCGTCAATATCTAGATCAGTTTGTGGTAGTCTTTATCGATGACATCCTAATCTACTCAAAGAGCAGCGAAGAGCATGAGAATCATCTGAGGATCGTGTTGAATATTTTGAAAAACAAGAGACTCTACGCTAAGTTGAGCAAGTGTGAGTTTTGGCTTCAAGAAGTTAGATTTCTTGGCCATGTCATCTCACAAGAAGGGGTCTCTGTAGATCCCAGTAAAGTGGAAGCAGTACTGAATTGGAAGAGGCCAGAGACTGTGACTGAAGTACGCAGTTTTCTGGGTCTTGCTGGTTATTACCGACGGTTTATATTGAATTTTTCCCGAATTGCCTTGCCATTGACAAAGCTTACAAAAAAGAACCAGTCATTCGTGTGGGATGAACGTTGTGAAGAAAGCTTTAAGCAGCTGAAAGAGAGATTGACGTCCGCACCAGTTTTGATTATCCCAGATCCCGGTAAAACCTATGTGGTTTATAGTGATGCTAGTAAGCAAGGATTGGGATGTGTCCTGATGCAGCAGGGCAGAGTGGTGGCGTATGCCTCTCGACAGCTGAAACCTCATGAATTGAATTATCCCACTCATGACTTGGAACTTGCAGCAATTGTGTTTGCTTTGAAGATATGGCGGCATTATCTGTACGGTACTAATGTTGAATTATACTGCGACCACAAAAGTCTCAAGTATCTTTTTGATCAGAAAGAATTGAATATGAGACAGCGTAGATGGATGGAGTTGTTGAAAGATTTCAACTTGGAAATCAAATATCATCCAGGAAAAGCTAATGTTGTTGCAGATGCTCTGAGTAGAAAGGCAGTGCAGGTAGCATATATGATGGTTCAAGAACGGAATTTGCTAGGAAATTTTCGAGATTTGAATTTGTTAAATCGGGTAATTTTAAACTCGAGAAGGCGCAAAGAAGTGATACTTGCTAACCTTAGTGTTGGTCAAGGGGAAAGTGATCTACGAGCAGAAATTGTAGAAGCTCAAAGGCAAGACGAACTAGCAAGCTCCATTCGAGAAAAGATCTCACGTGGAGAAGCTCAGGATTTTGATCTTTCTCCAAGTGGACTAATCAGATTCAGGAAGCGTATTTATGTACCACCGAAACCTGAGTTGAGACTAAAGATATTGGATGAGGCGCACAAAAGCAAGTATACTCTTCATCCAGGGGTGGTCAAGATGTACCATAATTTGAAGTCTGAATTTTGGTGGCCAGGACTGAAGAGTGACGTGACTAAATACGTAACTCGTTGTCTTACTTGTCAAAAGGTTAAAATTGAACACAAGCGACCACCAGGACTTCTTCAAAGTTTGGAGATTCCTGAATGAAAATGGGAAAGCGTTACGATGGATCTAGTGGTGGGATTGCCCAGGATCAGGAATCATGATGCGATCTGGGTAATTGTTGATCGTCTCACCAAGTCGGCACATTTTCTTCCCATTGGTGTCAACTATTCTCCTGCAAAGTTGGCAGAAATTTATGTAAAAGAGATAGTAAGACTTCATGGTGTACCAAAGATTATTATCTCCGATAGAGATCCTCGTTTTACTTCTCGATTTTGGAAAGCTTTACAAAAAGCCATGGGTACAAAAGTGAGATATAGTACGGCTTATCATCCTCAGACAGATGGACAGTCGGAAAGAACTATACAGACGCTGGAAGACATGTTAAGGGCATGTGCGTTGGAATTTAAGGGTAATTGGGACCGTAACCTTCCACTGGCTGAATTTGCTTACAACAACAGCTATCATGCAAGCATTCAAATGGCTCCGTATGAAGCACTGTATGGAAGGAAGTGTCAATCACCCTTGTGTTGGACAGAATTGTCTGAGAGAAAACTGCATGGAACAGATTATGTGGATAAAACATCAGAACATATCAAGCTTATAAGAAAGAGGCTCCTAGCAGCACAAAGTCGACAAAAAAGTTATGCTGACAAACGGAGAAGACCTCTAGAATTTGAAGTTGGAGATCATGTGTTCCTGAAGGTATCACCAGTAACTGGAATTGGAAGAGCGATCAAGAGGAAAAAACTAAGTCCTCGTTACATTGGCCCATTTCAGATCTTGGCAAAATTTGGATCAGTGGCATACCAAATAGCATTACCCCCAAATCTGAGTAGACTTCATAATGTTTTTCATGTATCACAGTTGAAGAAGTACATACCAGACCCTGAACATGTTATCGAGTACGAAGATGTTGATGTACAAGATAACCATACATATGCGGTTGAGCCTGAAAGAATCATTGATCGACTTCAGAAGCGGCTTAGAAATAAAAGTTTTTGGATGGTGAAGGTAGTCTGGAAGGGATTATCACCTGAGGAAGCAACCTGGGAAATGGAAGAAGACATGAAGAATCATTATCCAGAGTTTATGGCTCGATACACAAGTGATGAAGCAAATTTCGGGGACGAAATTTATTTTACGGGAGGAGAATTGTAACATCCATCTCTTATTATTGTGGAGAAATATATTATCAGATATTGTGGTGGAATTATGACTTACTTCATATCATCTTCTTTATCATATAAGGGACCATGTGTTTCTACTAGTCTTATTAAATAAATGCCCATTCATCGAATCCTTCTATGAGCATTCACGGATGCAATGTTTTCTATCTCAATTCCATTTCACTTTTTATGACACATGGATGAAGGTGCCACTTTGTCTCCCAATTATGGAATTATTTATTCTAGCTTTTCATTGCTTCCTTCCGTGAATGAGAAATAATTTCAGAGCTACAATACATACATCCACTATCTATCTAATATACTACCTACCGTGGACCAAAGATAAGCTAGAAGACAAGCTATTTTTTTTAAAATCAATAATCCACTACCAATGGTTTGTATCCCATCTTATCCAATTATTATTGGTTATTATATTATCTCCCAATCCATTGGGATATGGCTAACCGACAGCACCTTTTATTCTTTTGTTGGCTTTTGATGATTCACGTATCACATGGTTCATTAGGTAGAATGTTTTAATTATTAACTCACTTGTGGTCACGGGAAGGGGAAAAGTGGAAGACATACTTGAGACACATGAAGATATGTCTACACTAAGGACAACTCATTCTCTGCAATCATCCGAAATGAACAAAGAGATGGTGCATTCACGTTAAATAATTATATACATAGCAACCCCTCTCTTATTCATCGGTTGGGTTTCAAAATTAAGACATGGTGACGATACTGAGAGTGTGAAGAATTGGGAGAGTGTGAAAGAGACAGAGAGCTTCAAGTAGAACACTTTCTTATATTAATTTAAGAGTGAAGTACGGAAGTTGTGTGAGGCAACAAGGAAGAAGAAATAGCTGAATTCTCAAGGAGTAAGACAAGTAAGTAATGGTTCTAACTTGTCTTAAGTCATTTCAAGAAGTTGGTTTCAAAATCTTGTTTATCACTTCTTATATATTATTTTGGGTTCATTAAGAAGTGGTAAAATCAAAAGGTTTTTGATGATTTTAAGGTTACCATAGTGTTTATCACGGAAAATGGAGTAAGAATAAGGTTGGAAATGATTTTTAGAATCAAAAAGAATTAATTAAGCAAGCTACCAAAACTGCCAGTTTTAACGGTTTGGAAGGCAGTCGAATTGTAAATGGTTTTCGGTCAAGTGAATGGTGTCTAAAAATCATGAAATCTTCCAGTTTTGAAGTAGACATCCAGAGCTTTCTTTTGATATATAATATGTAATTTTTAGAGCTCTGAACAAGGAGTTATGGATTTTACAATCTGGCCTAAAATACTGGAAGTATAAACTGGACAGCGAAGTGATTTATTTAAACTGGGAATAGTATGGATATTTTTGGCTGTTGAGAATATTTTTCGATGAAAATAGATTCACCAAAGGACATTTAGGTTTTGGAAGCACATCATTTGGAGTTTTGTACAATTAGTTATGAATTTTCAAAGTTAATGAAAATTCTGGACAGAAAAGGATTTAATCCGAAAATTGTTGCAATAAGAATTTTAAATGGGTGATTTATCGTTTAAAGGGTCACAAGGATTCTAAATGATAAAAAGAACCCTGTTGGATATTTTGGAAGAAATGGATTATAGTGAAGATTAATATTTATAATGATACTATTTTAGGAGTTGACTGTCAAGTGGTTCGAGCACCGGTGAATTTCTTTTAGCTATTCGGAGTTGAGGTAGTAACTTTTCTCTCACATATTCTGTGTGCCTTTATATGCATGTACGTACCGTTGTGATATTTGAACTGTGAATTTTCTAACCTTATCGCCGGTATAAGCCGGGAGGTAGTGCCCTTGAATGTGGGGTAACCCTAGATGCCATCACGGTTGAGGCCGGGGGTGGTACTCCGATAAGTGAATTTTTATGCAGAAGGGTGAAAGCCCATTTGAATATTTGAATTATCCAGTACTGTGCGTATGAACCGGTAGGTTCTTGAATATTGTTGAACTGCATATTTGAATTTTGTACTTGAAAATTATTGTGAATTATATTTATTGCAACTGGTTGTCTACCATGTACTGTGCATGCATCTTATGTGAGTGATTAACGTTACTACTGGGATTCATTTGAATCCCAGACAATCCCCAAAGTTCAGGACGGAAACCTAACAGCGGTCGTGGCTCACGTGATATGGCGGTGGATATGGATAACTGACGGTGCTTGATGGAGCAGAGATCTGATTTATTTTCCCTCATTGTGTTTGAAATATTATGTACTTGTTAAATTCTGTACGAACCTTTTTATGAATTTCGATTATGTACCAGACTTCAATATCAGTATTACTATGCTGGAACTAGTTTATCCTTTAAGCTGTGCATATTTACTCTTGCGAATGTCGGTATACCGAAGGGGTGTGACAGTTATCAGCTAAGGACCATAGCCCTTTAGGACACACAGCCCTACGGGACACGCAGCCCTAATCCATAGCAAGGATACACATATGCAAACTATCTAGCAAACATGGTTAGTCATACATGAATACATACATACAAACTAATAAGATAACAGTTACCCACCTCAAGCTTGAATCGTTAACTTTGTCTGAAGATGTTAGGATCGGTATAGGTGTCAATGTATGCCTATAAACATTTATATTGTCATTAGTCACTTCTAGTGTTGCTAAGTACCTAACTATGCGAATTCTTTTTTTTTTTTAGAAGATTAAAAGTGGTTATTAATCCCTAAAATTTCCTTAATAATAATACCCTTTATTAAATAAAGTCGTCCTTACATACATAAGGCGTATTTCAAATCCATAAAGGATGTCGGGTTCAAGATGTAGTGTATGGATGGAGGAGGTGACAAGTTAAGGGAGTTTACTGGGATCGAGGTGTGTGGTAAAGGAGAATGGGAGATGGGGTTTGAGATATGGTGTATGGCTGAGGAGTTGACGGGTTAAGGGAGATCGTTGGGTTCGAGATATAGTGTATGGGCTGAGGTAGAGTTAAGAGTAGTTGCCAGGATTGAGATATAGTGTATGGGCTGAGGTCATGACGGTTTAAGGGAGATTGTCAGGATTTGTTAGAGTGTATGGGCTAAGGTAATGAGTTAAGAGTGGTTGCCAGGATTGATTTTGAGTGCATGGGCTCAGGTAATGAGTTAAGAGTGGTTGCTGGGATTGATTTTGAGTATATGGGCTAAGTTGTGACGGTTTAAGGGAGATTGTCGGGATCATGATATAGTGTATGGGCTGAGGTGGAGTTAAGAGTAGTTGCCAGGATTGAGATATAGTGTATGGACTGAGGCGGGTGACGGTTTAAGGGAGATTGCCATGATCGAGATATAGCGTATGGGCTGAGGTGGAGTTAATAGAGGATGTCGGGTTCGTTTCCAATGGTTGTCTAAGTGTGCAGCGTTTTATTAGTATATCGGCAATACACTGCAAAACTTTTGGTTTCCATACACATATGCATACCACCCAAGTTTTCCTTCCTTTATCTTGCATATACATCACTGATATATGTATTTTATAAACAAAAATCTATATTTCTTCAACATAGCCCCCAATTTATGGTTTATGCAGCAAAGAATTTCTTATGGCTTGTTTTCAACGGTTTACTACTCAAAAATTATGTTGGAAAACTGATTAAAAAAAAAAAGCTAGAAGGAAGAGAAACTCGATAATTACCTTTAGTTTACTAGTCTACATGTTGTGATCTTCGCTAGAATCACACACCCCTGTTTTTAGTGCAAAACGCAGAGGAAGATAAACGAGGGTTACCTATAGTTCACTCTCTTTCTTTCCCGCTCTTGGTCTTGGTTTTGTTTGCAGCAAGGTGAGTAAATGAATTCCAGGAACAACAATTATATAAGGACCTAAGGTCCAGTCCGATCAGAAAAATTCAGAGGTAAATGGTGTTGATTTCAAAATGTAGATGGGGGGTCTGGTGAAGCATGGCGCCGTTGACCTTGCGTGTATAGAGAATGAGATAATCACGCTGGAGAAGTATGGCTAAAGGATTTTGTTGTCATCTTTCTCTCTTTACTGAGTTTCGTGTATGAGTTATATTCAATATTAGAGGATAATAGATTGGGTGTTCTAATAGGTTTATGGGCCGTATGGTTTACGTGGGCTGGAGCAATCAAATGGTTTGGATAATTGTATAAATGAGATAATGAGTTGGGTCTTATCTTATTCATGGGTCATTACTCACAATTATGGAAAACAAATTAATCCTTAATTCCTCTATGCCATAAAATATTAATTCCATAATTTTTTTGGCCTAAATTATTCCTTACTTGAATTTATTCTTTTTCCCAAAATAAATTAATTAAGGGGAAAATAGGCCTTAATTTTCAATAATTAACATCATAACTATTCTTGGCCAAATTTCATAATTAATCTCCATATATTATTCAAACTTTCAAAATCCCAAAATTTGGGATGCTACAATGTGTCACACAAGGAAAAAGAGTTGACAAGTCAAAGAAACACTTAAGCTTATCCAAAATGCCGTGTGTTATTTAAGGAAAAGATGTTTGACTTGGTAAAAGGACACCTAAGCTTAACCATTTATGGCATATCGATGATCCAATTCTTGTCTATTAAGCCAAATATTTCGGCTAGGAGAAGGAGAGATGAAGAGACAATGAGAATTTGTGAACAAGTACATGTGGCAAGAAAAGAGAAGCATAAGATCATCTCAAATACAAGAAGCATTTTCGACCAAGTGTATAAGGAGGATGAAGACAAGTTGTTTAATGAATGGATAAGCCAAGTACAAAGTAATAAACTCAAGTATACAAATGTCAAAATAAGAAATCCTTTGATTTTGTTAAAAGGGACACTTGTCTAGGTGAATTCAATGCAAGTTGGAACATCAAATTATCCTTTCCATGCATTAAATATTTCGGCCAACTAGGAGATAAGGAAGGGAAAAGCACATATGATATAAAAGAAGGTATAAAACAAGAAGATAAAGACCAAGGTGAACAAGTGGCTTCGTGGGATTTAAAGAGAGACAAGAAAGAGCCAAGAGTTCTCTAGAAAATTGAAGAAAAATCAAGAATGAAAGAGATAAGCTAAGGGCAATTTAGTAAAATACAAAAAGTGGGTATTTTGTATACTTTGTAATTTCTATTTAAGGACTAAAAACCCTCATACTTTTGGCATAATACGAAGCATATCAAAAGAATAGTGAAAGGAGAGAGACTTGAAGTAACAAAGAAGTAAATACAAGGTATGGAGCTAATGATTCTTATCCTAATTCCTACAATCTTTACAAATATGCATGGGGTATTAATAAACAATGTTTGCATGATTTTTGGAAGCCTAGAATGGAGCTAATAAGGAAGCACAAGGAGGAAGAGATTTCCATAAGATCAAAGCACAAGTCAAGTAACTAGCTTTCATGGCTTCCTTATGATTCATATGGTTATATGATTTAAATATAGTTATTATCTTGAGTTTGATGCATAGTGAAGGTTCTGTTTGAATGATGAAAAATATGAAAAGATAATTTAAGTTCATATTTATGGATTAGGAAGGAAGAATAATCATAAAATAAGGCATATATGTTGTGAAAATGAAACTTATGCATGTTTATTTTAAAGAGGATCTTCGGCCAGCAGCTAAAGCTTTGGATTATGATTTGATTTTGGTGATTTTGATAATTCCAAAGTGTATAGAATGGAATTTTATGTAAAGAGGTGTCTACAAAGAGATATGAATTTTTGAAATTGGGTAAAATCTGTGGAATTTTCTGTGTTTTATGCGAAAATGAAAAGGGAAAGACTATATTGATGGTGAAACCACTTATATTGTATTACTTTAGGTTTATAATTCCTCCTAAGATGCCAGAAACAAGTTATTTGACTGATCAGCTGTTTATAGATAAGTAACCTTAATCTCATATGCTTTGTATGACTTTGTATGTATGTTTTACTATGATTGTGTATACATTTGGTATTTTGTTTTCCAAGAGCTTTAGTACCGGAACCCACTATGTGTGACCTTTGGCATTTATGTGTGCCTTACTAAGAAGTCTATGCTATGTGTTATATGACTACTTGTTCCGGTTTAATCTTTATGCCTTGTTGTGTGCAACCTAATGAATGTTGTATAGTTTATGTTTGTGGTTTTCTTACATACTCTATATATACTCTAGATATGAGATTAACAATTACTTTGGGATTCATCTATGAATGCGAGGTTATTATAAGAGTACATGTAGTGCATCTAGGATGGAGCAAGAGACAAGAGGTAAGAAGATGGATCATGACTAAGGATTTTGTGGAAGTGTTCGCCTCGCAAGTGCACGAGTTTCACAAGTAATAAAGTGATAAGTAAGTATCATTCCCACGAGGATTTGTTTAACAAATTGGTCAAGCAAGAGGCTTAGTGAATTCAATCAAGTTGAGCTAGAACAAAGTTTTGATGTGGAATTAGAATTTTTAAAGAATTTTTCTAAAACTAAAAATTGCTAAAGGCAAATGACTTTTGACTTCAAGGATAATGGAGCCTAGGATTCTTCTTCCCCTTTTACATTTCATAAAACTTGGGTAACTTCCTCTCTAGTAGCATTTCAATACATATATGTGTTAGTCTAGGGTTCAGAAACACTTGAAACGTTCTCTCAAGTCAAAATCAAGTTTCTCTTCTCATTAAAATACACAATCTCTTGCTACAATTAGTGAGAATTAATATTTAAGTAACAACCCTAATGTGACAATTCAAGGCTAGTAAATATATCTATATTTTACCAACAAACCATCCATTTATCAAGTAAACTTCAAGACAAGCATGATTTCAATCAATTTCTACACCTAGCTTAGCTCTCTCGAGTCAAAACCTATGTGAATAAATCATCTAAATGGAGGCCAATCACTTAGAAGCATTAAGCGAATGTTGAAATCAACATATATATATATATCTACCAAAAGAGAGGAAAATCCAAGTATTAATCCATACAAAGGCTCAAAAGAACCCTAGAATGAAAGGTTTAGCTACTCATGTTCAAATACAAAGAGATTCTAAGCAAAGAAACTGAATACATGAAGAAACTAGGAAGAAAAGAGGAGAAAAGAAGAAGAACTAAGGTGAAATCCCTAAAATCTCTCTTGAGAAGAGTACCCAAGCCTCCAAAATGCCCCAAATCTCTCTCCCAAACTATTCCCTTGTGTGCTCACTTGTTTCCTTAGGTCAAGAGTGTGTTTTTTGGCCCTTCCTTTTAGGTTAAATAGGGTTTTTCTGTTTTTGAAATGTAAAACGCGCAGCTGTACTTTCTGCACTTTTTCACGACTGGCTGCGGCCAGTTGTGACTTTCCGCGGCCACTACTTGCTGCGGCCAGTTGTACAGGTTCTTCTAACTTTGAACTGCTTCACCTTCTTTATTTCTTTCCTTGTTTCTTGGTTCTTATAAAGCTTCAAAACTTGTCTCCATCTTCGTACAAAAGAGGAAGCAATTATCAATTCTCAATTGAATCATAAACTCTATAATAACAAGCATTTCTTTGATTTTTGCCTTATACTTTAATATGTACATTTTCCTCTATAACTTCATTTCTATGCACATTTTAAACCAAAAATAGGTAAAAAGAGAGAGAAAATGTGCTGGAATGTTGTCAATTTCTAAGAGTTAACACACCCCCAAACTTAAATATTTGCTTGTCCTCAAGCAAAAACATGTATCTTCACTAAATTTCTTCAGTATTTGTTATTGATGCATGAATAAATTTATCCTCATGAATAAATTTCTTCAGTTATATGACTACTTGTTCCGGTTTAATCTTTATGCCTTGTTGTGTGCAACCTAATGAATGTTGTATATAGTTTATGTTTGTGGTTTTCTTACATACTCTATATATACTCTGGATATGATATTAACAATTACTTTGGGATTCATCTATGAATGCCAGGCTATTATAAGAGTACAGGTAGTGCATCTAGGACGGAGCAAGAGACAAGAGGTAAGAAGATGGATCATGACTAAGGATTTTGTGGAAGTTGCTAGAGATGACTTTTTGATTACTCGGATGAATGTATAACATTTTTAATTATTTTGGCACTTTACTTTCGATGACTATATATGAACTCTTTGGGGAAATTTATTCTTTTGGATAGTTTTTTACTTTACCAATAATATATTGTCCAAATTGGTACATGCTCTGTTGCGTAATCATTCTGATACATGAATATAATTGATAATAAGAAAACAGTCACACTACCCGCCACCTGTGAAGGCAAGGCCGGTAAGGGTGTAACAAGATAGTGTCATGTTTCGATTGAACCAAAATAAAAGTGTCACAATGAGATGACACATGTCATGTTCTCATTGCGCTAATGCAAAAGTAGTTTTTTCTTTGTAATCATGACGGGACACATGTCATCTTACCATTGAGCCAACATAAAAGTAATCTTATACATTGTCATGATAACAAGACACGTGTCTTGCTCTTATTAAAACAACACAAAAGCAACTTTATGCTTTGCCATGATGAGGGACACATGTCATAATCTTGTGATACAACTTAAAAGCGATGTCATCATTAGTCATCATGATCTTACTTTATTAAAGTCACTTTATTGGAGCCTACTCAGGATTGCAACACGTATACCGAGACCCCGCCAACTGACACCAAGTTAGACTCTATATGTGTGGGCTTCCACATGGCACCACATATCAGTGTCATTTTCCAAAAACACAAGGTACACATATGCATCCTAAAAATGCCATGTACACACCAATATCGGTACATTTTACTCGATCAGTTTTCCCGTGCCTTATAACATAGCTAGGTGGCCTTTTTCTACCAACCCAATGACATTGAACATGCGTTATTGTGCCCTTCTGCACTATCACTTTAACTCCACGGCGTGTACATACTAGGTCTACTGCCTAGTATAGCTGTAACATATAGCCCTCGAGAGACTTTCTATCTCTTGACATTATTAGGATTCTTCCCGAACTGAGCTTAGTCGTCTGCCTACTAAAGGCTTATCCACAAACTCCTCGACCCAAAATTCAGGATATTACAAAAGTTTGAAGAGGATTTCATTTCTAAGAAAACATACCGTATAATATAAGTGATGGAAACAGGAAATAAATGTAGAGCTTAGAAGAAAAGAATAATTATATTGTGGATTCTAAAATATATGAGGATGATGACGATGATCAATGACACAATATGACAATATTTTGTTTTAATTTTGATTTATCATTAGCATTGTTGTCAAACTCAGGAGTTGACTCTCTGAGTTTACCGTTTTTACATTTCTAACTTACACAAACGAGTCAAGTCACTAGTAAACTCGTGCTAATTGTAAACTTGATTAAACTCACGAGTTTATACACCAAGTTTACTGCTTTTACGTTTCTAGCTTGCAAAACCATGTTAACTTACTCTTAAACTCGTATTAACTTTTTTTAATTTGATCATACACAAAGGGTTTATATATAAATTTTTAGAAATTTCTTTGTTAAATATGATGAATATTGATAGATTTAATTTCAATTATTTGAATTTAAATCATATTTAAATCAAATTGTTGTCATTTTTATATTTTAATTATTTAATTATACACTATTAATACCTATTTAACAATAAAAGTAAACTCTTATGAATTTATGATTCAAGTTCACGTCACGAGTTTGTGTGAGTGTCACAAATTTGCTTGGACTTACGAGTTTGACAACCTTGATCATTAGCTTATATTCTTATTTATTTAATTATTAAAAAAACTAAAATATGTTATCATCTAATATAATCAATCAGATTTACTACTGCTTTATGGCTATAGTAGTTGATAGTAATAGTCAACCCTATAAATTACAAGGGGGCAAAGTAAACGTGTTGTTTGTACTGAGATCCTATCAACTACTATAGCAAATGTAGGACAGAAAAGTCAGTGGCAAATATTATGAGCTCCAACTGATGGGATAAATAAAATATAATGAACAAATCAGTTCATATTAATTTAATTAATGACGAAAACAATCAAGTTAATTAGATTGGGCGAAATATTTGTAACATCCTCATTTTCGAAATCCGTTTTCAAAATATTTGATCAGAGTTTAAAATAGTTCAATCAGAGTAGAGCATCGGAATGATTTAAAAGAGTGAGTATCTGATATATATTCCATGTGGTTGAGTCTGGGTACTTATACATACAGTGGTACAAATATCCGAATACAGTATGTACATAAAGGGAAAAGTCCTCCGCTCGTGACCTCACGCGTGTTGCCTATCCTTGCTCTTGGTCCTAGCTCCTTCGGACCCTGAAGCTATGGTAAGAGCTGAGGTTCAATTCCCATTGAACCTCAGGTAACGGTTAACCTCATGCTTATGTATCAATTATGTATGACAGATATTCATGACAATACCACTATATTCAAATACGATATTCACATACTCAAGATAATAACAACCACAGTCTCCACATATTTAGTTCATTTCAGTCTCACCACATATTCACATCAAACCAGTCTGCACTATTTACCAGTGCCATAGTGTACATCCGTGTCCTCAGCGATAGGAAAACTCAACAGTGTTATCATGACTATAACCCGTATATAACTGTATGTATGTACAACTTTCAAAACAGAGTCTACAACTTTTCAAAATCAGAGTCTCAGACTATCTATCACATATAAGTATACAATAAGCATCAGAGTTAGTGTTACAGTACGCGTTCGTACCTTCGTCGGCGATATCGGTACGCTGTCGTTCGGACCATGATCACGTTTAGCCTATAATGGTAATATCGCATTTATTAATTCACAGATAATATTCTAGAAGGTATCCTAGTCACTAGTGACCCTTTTTACCCTTGGTAGGATTGTTTCTCAACTTATCACCCTTTTTCAAAAAAACGCTGGTCCAGAATTTTGGACAGATTTTTGCCTAACTTCGGAAAATCATAACGAATTCTAGAAAAATCGAAACGAGGATCTGTAAAATTCCCTAGAATCCTTAGGATGTCTATTTTCAAGGAAAAATAATATATTTTTCCCAGATCACACGGTTCATTCCCAGTTTTTAAGTTTCAAACATCTGCCCAGAATTTTCCAGAAATTCGTATCCCTAACTTTGAGAATTTTTATCTCCCTGTACAGAAATCATTTGGACATGTTCTTTACAAATTTAAAAATCCCTATATGTCTACTTTAACGATGAATTTTATCAGAATTTTCAACCACGTTTTCAACATAAAATATAAACATTTTTATGACTGATTCAGAAATTCCAGAACCGATGAAATTTCACCATAACTTCGTTACTTCGGTGTTTCTCTTCCGGAAATTTTGCTAAAACCTCTTCTTCATCAATTTTTCGAAATAAATCTGATTTTAACCATAAAAACATGAATCTAAAATTTTTCTAGAATATTTAAGATCTAATCTACTTCTATCTAAGAATTTAAAGACTAAAACTAAAGAACTACAAAAGCTAAAGACTAGAAACTAAAAGCTTGCTTACCTCTTGAAGAACTTCCTCCTCCTTCTTGCTTCACTCTTCTCTTAGAAATCAAATCTTGGAGTTTGATTTGGTGCGAAGAATGAGGGAAGACAAGGACCCCTATTTATAGTAGTTTGGTGTGGCAATTTTGCAATTAAACCAACTTAGCTCATCTTGCATTATAGCCATTGGATCTAGGGTATTTGGGAGCCTTCATCTTGGGCTTACACCACACCCTTCTAGCCTCTTCCATTGTTTGATGACTCACCTTATCCTCTTCCAAAATTGCCAAAAGTCTTCCATAGAGGTGTGACTCATGCATGTAGGGTGGTGACTCATTTCATGAATAGGTTAGCGACTCATGCATGTTTAGATTAATGACTCATTCATGTGTAGGCTAATGACTCATTTCTAGAGTGATGACTCATTTTGCATATGTATAATTGCTTCTTTAAATTAGAATCTCCTACTTCTTCCATTTTGTGTTCCACTAGATAGAATTCATTTGGGGATCCTAATGAAGTTGTATGTACATTTTCTCATTGGTTTTGAATTCTTGAAGTTCTTAGCTTCATTTAGAGACCAATATCACTTACTTTTTCATTTGGTATCAATTTGCAAAGTTTGGGGAAATGACTTTGGTTATACTCATTTTCAAGCTTGAATTATGCTTGTTCATAATCTCCTCTTAGATTTGATCTATGATTAATGGATTTCAAGATATAATTTAGTTTGTATAGGTTTTTATTTGTTTATGTCTAGAATTAATTTCTTGGATTATCCTAATTATCTTAATTATCTAATTTCTTATTGGCTAATGTCTTGACTTTTGTACACACTTACTTGCACAACATTTGTATGCACAACAATAGCATACACACACATGCACAACTCTTCACCTCTCTCTTTCATTATCCTCTTCCAAAAGCCTTGAAAGTCTTCTTGCTATTAATGTTAGAGTTGTGACTCATACTTAGGGTTGTGATTCATCTTTTAGAGTTATGACTCATGTGTTTTTTTATTTGCTTAAATAATCTTTTTACTCCCACAATGCCTACAAGGAAATTCTTCTATTGGTGGATTGGATTTCACATGGATTCTACTTTATTATAGCTAATTAGAGCCTTTGGATTATCTTTACAAGGTTAAATCTTGGCTTTTGATTTTAATTTGAGATTATTGACTTTTCAAAGCTTAATTAAAGTTTAATTATCATCTTAATCAAAGCCTAATTGTCTCTTGACTATTGCATTATTAGTGTTTAAGGTAGTTTTTGACCATTGGCAATCTATTTTATACTAATCTCAAACCCTGGACTTTGAATTTTAATTAGCCCAATATACTTCTACTTGATGACCATTAATGTTAATTGTAAATAATTAGCTAATCATTCTATTAGTGTTAATTAATTGCCCATTAAATGTTGGTAATTATTCTTTTAATTGTTCAAGTGTTTTGATCATTCTTTATGGCTTTTTTATGAGCTAAATATGAATTTAGGTATTAGTTTGATAATTATAGGGCTTTAGAAAATTTAGTGTCTTAGTAATTTATGAAAATTGAGCCTTAAGTCTTTATTAATTAATCCCTTGATCCATTATGAAAATTTACTCAATTATTTAGTTTAGTGAAAACTTAGTTGTTTATTAATTCTTATTAATTTCTCCTATTTGTTTAAGTATTTTTCTTAATACTTTCTTGCTCTTTTTGATCATACAAGAACCCTAATTTAATTTGGTAATAATTTGTATTTTTATGATATTTTATGATTCCTAAGAAGATTTAATCATTGGTTACCTTATTCCTAAATAATGATTTCTAGAAAATAGAATAAACACACCTCATAATTTGATACCACATATTCACCTATTTTAAATAGGTGCCATTTATCAAAATATTGTATTTATGAGAAGTAATAAATTTTTGGGGTATTATGTAATGCCCTAAAAATCATAGTTAGCATAACCACTATATTTTGATAAATAATACCTATTAAAATAGGTGAATATATGGTCTCAAAGATATTATAATTTATCTAATTAAAGAATTTTCTCCTAGATTAAATAAACCAAAAAGACTCAAATATTCTAATTTCATTTAGGCATCATAAAATACCCTATAATTTTCATATTAAAGCATAGTTCATATTTAAATTCTAAAGGGACATAAAATGTTATACCCAAACAAATTAAAGAAATTATCAATAATTGATTGGACAAATAATTGTACAATAATTAAAGTAATTGTATTAATTTTTTCAAGTAATTATTGAATTTTCTTAGGAACCATAAAATATCATAAAATACAAATGATTACCACATTATATTATGGTTCACATGGAATTAAAAAGAGCAATGAGGTACTACGGAAAATACTTAAACAAAATAGGGGGAAAATAATAAAATCAATGAACAACTAGGTATTCATTAAATTAGATAATTGTGCCAAACCTTTATAAATAATCAAGGAATTAATTAAGCATCATTTAATTTATTAAGAGGCTAAATTTACTAAAATACCCTTAATTAACACACTAATGCTTAAATTCATTAATAATTCGTAAAAAGCCATAGAGAACTATCGCAACACTAAAATCAATTAAGGGGCGATTATTAACAATTAATGAGCAGCTAAAATTGCAACAATTAAGAAACTACATTTAATAACTAAATTAAATTAAGCATGATTAAAGATGTATAATCCTAATTAAAAGCCAATGGCTAATTAAGAATTGTTTGAATGAGTTTTTAAGGACCATGATTAAATTAGGGTTCCTAAAATATTATAAATATCATGAAAATACCTAAAATAATTAAAGGGAATTTCCAACAATTAAAGAACAATTAAATTTATATTTAAAAAGATATTAACATTTAATTCTCATATTTTCAAGAATAAGTCGTAAAGGAGTATGAAAAGGCTTAAAGTAATTAGATAATACTAAAAAATAGTTGTTGGGCACCTAAATTAATACTAATTGGATTAACATTCATAATTAATTTGGTGGCGAATATTAATAAGTAATTTGGGAAATTTTGGCTTAATTAAATATTAAAGCCTAACAAAGGTTCAATATTAGTACCAAATGAGTTTTGAAAGATCATAATTGATTTGGTAAACAATTAAATCATTCCAAATAAACCTAATTAAGCTAAATCTAATAGCAAATAGAAGAATCTAATTAAAAGTATTTTACCATAATTAATAAATAAAGGACCAATGACATGCCTCCAAAAACTACCTAAGCAATTAAATATAACACAAAACAAATGAAAATAGGAAAGATGAAGGTGGAGTGGGATGTATAAAATGGAAGAGTGGGAGGCAAAGAAATTTTTCAAACACATGTGGAAATTAAGTCAACAACTTCTTCAAGAAGTTGGACTTTCCAAACTTCATGTGTAAGTTGCCTCAACTTCTTGACTAAGGGAAGGAAAAAGAGTGAAGAGGAAGGAAGAGAGGAGGGAGTGGGTCAAACCTTCATCTTGATCCAATGGCCAAAATTGATAAGGAGTAGCTTGTAGAAGGTGGTGAAATTTTAGTATAAATAGGGACATTGGCCTTCACAAATTCCTCACACCAAATCAAACTCCAAGAGTTGATTTCTAAGAAGAGTAAGAAGCTTCAAGAGGTAAGCTTGTTCTTAGTTTTATAGTTTTTAGTTGTTCTTAGTAGTTTTTTATGTAGATGTTAGTTTAATCTAGTAAATAGGTAAAGTAACTCCCCATAATTGTTTTCAAGCCTTATTGCATCAAAAGATGCCTGACAAGGTGGAAACATGTTGGGGAATGACTTTTAGGATTAAGGGAACAAATTAGAGTAAGATAAAGGAATTCTAGAATTGCTGGATTTTGGGAGTTAACTGGATAGGGAGCATTATTTAATGAATCAAATGATCTTTAAAAATCACGAAATTTTCCAGAAATAAATTAGACATGTAGGGCTTTCCAAATATATAAAATGTGTAACGTTTTGATCTCTGGACAAGGAGATATGAATTTTTGAAGATTAGGCTATTTTTCTAGGCGAATTTCTAGGCAAGGTATGAACACATGAAATATGAGAATTGTTCTTGAATTCTGGGTGAAAACTGATATTTTTCCTCAAAACTAAACATCTTAAGGAGTCCGGGAAATTTTACGGAACTTCGTTTCGATTTTTCTAGAATTAGTTATGATTTTCAAAGTTGAATGAAAATCAGCCTATATGCTGTTAATCAGCGTTTTCCCCCCCGAAAATTAAAGGAAAACAATTGAAAAATAAATACACCAAGGGTCGAATAGTCATTTGTGGCTAGGATATCTATTAAAATATTATTTGTGAGTTAATAGACACGATATTACTCTCATAGGATATCTGCGATCGTTTTCCCGACCAACAACGTACTGAGATCATCAACTCAGGTACGGACACGTACTGTAACACTAACTCTGATGCTTATGGTATACTTATATGTGATAGATAGTCTGAGACTCTGTTTTAAAAAGTTGTGCATACACATTCAGCTTTATTTATACGGGGTACAGTCTTGGTAATGCCGTTGAGTTTTCCTAACGCTGAGGACACGATAGACCATCGTGGCACTGGTGAATAGTGCAGACTAGGGTTAATGGACATATTGCAGTGGCTGTGTACTGTTATCCAAATGAATCAGTTATGAGTTTTTATATTGATTATTGCTATAATGTCATGAATATCTGTCATACATATCTTGTTTATATAAGCATGAGGTTAACCGTTACCTGAGGTTCAATGGGTATTGAACCTCAGCTCTTAGCATAGCTTCAGGATCCGGGGAACCGTGGAGCGAAGTCAGGATTAAGCAGAGTAAACAGCACGTGTAAAGACCCCACTGAGGATCCTCTTCTCAGATTTGTACCGTTATGGCATTACTCAGATAAATGTACTTTGCATTATGAACGACAGATACGGCACAGTAAATGATATATCAGTTACTCACTCTTTTACTTGCTCTAATGCTCTACTCTGATGAAAAAAAAAATCCGCTTTTGAAAATTGGGATGTTACATATTACAATATTCTCACTATATTTACAAATCTTCTCGTAAATTATATTAGCTTCAAGATGGGAATGGGATAAATAAAATGAACAAATCAATTCATATTAATTTTATTAACAAAACAATCAATTAATTAGATTGGGAGAATTATTCTCACTATACTTGCGAATCTTCATTTATTTCTCACTATATGCGTCCTATCAAAGAAATAAATGAAGATTTACAGTCATAATAACAAAATCCAATTTTTTTTTTTTGAATGTTTCAATCTTTCTCACCTTGATCGAAATATGCTTTACTGTGAGAACCAATGGACCATCCAGATTGCTGCCAATCCAATAGCATATTGGCTTGAGAGAAAGTCCAAGCCAATACCTATCAGATCTTTCAACCAACTAACTTATGTTTTCACTAAGCCTTACCATATCTCATATCCAAGCTGGGGATGAAAAACATTCATGCCCCAACTTGCGGGTGTTTCATAGTTAGAATAACTATTCAATTTTCTCTTGTATAATTACATTTTTCCCCTCTTCATATGCATATGTCTTTAGATATAAATTTTTAAATTTGTATATTTATATTCTATATTCACCGCAAATAATAATCAATTATGTGCAGTCGGTTTCAAATGATGAAAGCAACAGTAAGCGTCGTCAATATTCCTTCATTTCGAGGCTTCAAAATTGGAGGCTTGAAAAAAGGCAACGTGGCAATGGGAAAATGCATGATGTTGTGAGTTCTCTTTCTTCTATACAGAGCACAATGGCAATATATGTGATGCATATTGCCCGCCTCACATATTGAAATAAAAGAAAAACATGGTAACGTTGGGTAAAAAAAGACATATGACTTGTGTTTCATTAACTCATGGGTTTGAAACATTATAATAAATATATATTAAAAAAATTAAATATTTATGTATATCCTTCTTTCCTGCAGTATTATATCCATAGGACATCTAGAGTCACATTTCGATCAATGAAGGAAGTTGTGAATTTCATGATCTTTGAAAAGTATCCAAAGCCAAGCAACGAAAAAGATAAGGAGCTTGAAGTTGGGGTGAGTAATAGTATACTCTTTTCTTAAATTAAAATAAGAATTTTGATATATGTATATATATAAAATAAGTATATATAAAGTTAATTATTATTGATGTCCGTTTTGTTATCTTATATAGGAAGGAAGCAATAAATAATCATTTGGCCGAGAGAAGAGAAGGGTGATGAGGAAATTGATGAATTGGCTGTGGGTAGAGAAAAGGTGGTCAAGCTCCTGCACTTTTTATGAAGCCGAAAATGATCTAGAATGTAGCCCTTCTGCATTGTATGAAGCCAACTGAAAAAAATAATCTAGATTGTTTATTATAAATAGCACAATCTTTTATGATTATATATATATATATATATGATTAACCCTCGATTATAAAAATAAAATCTATCAACTTGGATTATAAAAAATCTATATTCAATAGATTTTTCATGCTTTTTGCATGAAAAATAATCCAAGGTCATAGATCTCATTCTTATTATCTTATTAGTCGATGGTTAATCATACATACATATAAAATTATAAAACATTGGCCTATTTATAATAAATTAAACAATCTAGATCATTTTTTCAGTTGGCTTCATGCAAAGTACAAGCGCTACATTCCATATTATTTTCATCTTCATAAAAAGTGCAGGAACTTGACAACCTTTTCTCTATCACAGCCAATTCATCAATTCCCTCGTCACCCTTTCTCTTCTCTCTGCCAAATGATTCTTCTTTGCTTCCTTCCTATATAAGACAACCAAACAGACATCAATAATAATTAACTTCATATATACTTATTTTGTCTCTGTGTGTGTATCAAAATTCTTATTTCAATTTAAGAAAATATTATATTATTAATCGCCCCAACTTCAAGCTTCTTATCTTTTTCGTTGTTTGGCTTTGGATACTTTTCAAAGATCACGAAGTTCACAACTTCCTTCATTGATCAAAATGTGCCTCCAGATGTTGTATGGATATAATACTGCATGGAACAACGATATACATGAATATTTAAAAATTTGAATATATATTTAAGAAAATGTTCCAAACTCCTTAGTTCATAAAACACATGTCATTTTTTTACCCAAAGTTACCATGTTTTTCTTTTATTTATTTAAAAGTACGATCAAAGAGCAACAAGATTAATCACATGTCGTCATTGTGCTCTTTATAGAAGAAAGAGAACTCACAACATCATGTATATTCCCATTGCCACGTTGCCTTTTTTCAGGACTCCAATTTTGAAGTCTTTCAGTGAAGGAATATTCACGACGCGTATTGGTTCCGGTTCCATCGCTTTCATCATATGAAACTGACTGCATCTAATTGATTGTTTGAGGTGAATAGAGAATGCGTGTGTTTTAAAAATTTATATCCAGAGACATATGTATATGCAGAGAAGAAATATGTAATTATATATGAGAATTTAGATTTAAAGCCAAGTAACATGTATGTTGTTCAACTCTATGTTTTTCTCAAAGCAGATACAGGGAACCTCATATGATGTAAAGAATTTTCCTCAACTGTTGCAGTTGTTTGTCCCCCTCTCTTCTTTGTAGTCTGTGGAAAATACAATTAAAAAAAAAAAAAATCATCAAGGGCATTATTAACCTCTTGAGGTGCCAGGAGAAATTGTGCATTAAAGGAAGTAGTGCTCAACGCCTTCATATCTTCGATTGATTTCTTCATTTGTTAAATAAAATAATATAGCTAAAAATTATCACTTAATTACAAGAGACCAAACGGTAAGAGAATATAATCCAATAATAAGTGAGGGAAAATTCACATACAGAGATTTGTTCTCTCAAACTCTGAGAGATTTGACAAATTTGATTTTGAGTCAGCACTTATTGCTGTGTTTCTTTCCCTGACAAAAGTTCAGTCGATGTTAAGCTGATGAAAGGGATATTGCTAGCCATTGATGAAGTAGGTCTCTGATACCTAGACCGAAAGATTCAAAGGAAGAAAAGTTGAGAACAAGAAGCTATGGAGGATAGGCTACGATGATATGTATAAATAGTTGGAAGAGAGGGTTTGATGAAAGGGATATTGCTAGCCATTGATGAAGTAGGTCTCTGATACTTAGACCGAATGATTCAAAGGAAGAGAAGTTGAGAACAAGAAGCTATGGAGGATAAGCTACGATGATATGTATAAATAGTTGGAAGAGAGGGTTAGATTCATTGTATCAAAGAAAAATAATAATAATAAGATGGTTAGATTCATGTAAGCTTTAAAACCGTATTTATTTCAATTCACATTTTTGTGTCTTTCCTGTAAAGGTCTATTCCTTTTCTCTCTCTCAATATCGGGTTCGAACACGTGACATGTAAGAGAATCTTGGTCTCTAAACCAACATGCTGCTCAAATATCAATGTGGTCTATCCCTTTTAATAGAAGTAAATTGCACATACTTAACGATCCCAATCCGTAATGTACTGAGGACATACTTAACGGTTCTCTGTTAATAATCATAATATATCGAGGGTTTTTTTTATTATATATAAAGTTATTTTCTATTTTTTATTTAGTTTTAATATTAATATTAATTATATAACGCACAATATAATCATTGATAATAACAAAATAATAATGTTAAATAAAAAATTTATATTTATTGCATACAAAATTCAATACATTATATATATGAAAATAATAATATACAGTTAACATAAGCAAATGCAAAAAAATTGAGCAAATCTTCGAATATAAATGTGAAAATAAAATTTGAGCAAATCTAGTAACCTGATTCAACAAAAGTATTTTTTTGGGATATATATTCCTTCATTTGAAATAGCGATTATAGTCCTCCAAAATAGTTTTTTAATCATGATTTATAGTTTTGGACCCAAAAAAAGAAATCATGATTTACCGTATGTGAGGTAAGTATGTGAGAAGAGTTTAATCTCAATTTACGTGAATAAACACTTTTGAACCACTAAAAGTGATCCCATACATGCTTGCAACTTTAATTGCATTACCACTTTTAAAATTTGAAGAAAATTTTTTGTAAAATTTCCATAACAAAATGCATGAACATATTATCATTGTTGTCAAACTCACGAGTTGACTCTCTGAGTTTGCCGTTTTTACGTTTCTACCTTATAAAAATGAGTTGAGTTAGTAGTAAACTCGTGTTAGTCATAAACTCAATTAAACTCATGAGTTTATATACCGAATTTATTGTTTTTACGTTTCTAACTTACAAAATTGTATTAACTTATTCTTAAATTCATGTTAACTTTTATGATTTGATCATGCTCAACAGTTTTATATAGAAATTTCTTTATTAAATATGATAAATGATGAATGTTGATTGATTTAATTTCAATTATTTAGATTTAAAATATATTTAAATCAAATTATTGTCATTTTTATATTTTAATTATTTAATTATGCATTAATAATATCTATTTAATAATAAAAGTAACTCTTACGAGTTTACAATTTGAATTCACGATACGAGTTTACGTCACTGTCACGAGTTTACTTAAACTCGTAAGTTTGACAACTTTGCATACTATCATACATATTCCTTTTCTCTTTTTTTTTTCCCCCCAAACAAGGGCATTAATCACCTTCCTAGTAGACCCAGGTGATTCATTGAATTTGGCCAACATTATCACCTGATTCTACAATTTTAATTGCATTACTATACTGTTAGAATTTGTAAGGACAAAATTAGTAAACTTTCTTCAAGAACAATAAGAAATTAAAGTGCATGCACATATAATTAAATCTCTCTCCCTCACACACACACAAACACTCTTTTATTGAAAGTAGGGCATTGTTACCTGATTCTGCAACCTTGATGGCATTATTTGCCGAAATAATTAACACAGTAGCCACTAATAGCATTGTAGAGGGCAAAGTATTTCTCACGGCCATTGATCTTCACTCAATATAACTAGAGGGTTGTACTTATATACAACAGAAGTGCAGATTTTAAGAATACATGTGATCCAACTATAAGAATACATGTGATCCAACTAATTTCTTCAAAGAATTATTTGCGTATTCTAAAGTTCACTGCATATTCCGTACTACTTTTCAAATCTAACATCGTTTGCTCAAAAATTTAATTTAAATCATTATTGTTTAAGACAATATTGTTTAGGGAAAATGACAAAAAAATATCACTTGAACTTCAAAATTCTATTAACAACAACACTAATAGAATTAACAAGAATAGTAAAGCAATTGACAACTCTTTTGGTTGGAAAATTTCTCTATCGCTTACATATACCTATGTTTCATGAATTGGATATTCAATATTAGTAAATCTATTGATTTAGTATGTATATTGCGACTATAAATAGAGGCAGATGATTTTTTCCCCCCCACGTACATCTAGGGGTGGAAACAGGCCAGGCCAGGCCTGTTATGTAGAGAAGCGGCCTGAGCCTGGCCTGTGGCCTGTAGCAGGCTTATTTTTAGGCCTGAGCCTGGCCTGTATTTTCAAAAATCATGTACCTAAACTAACAGGCCACATGCCCCAAGGAAAACAGGCCGAAAATAGGCCTCCTGCGTTTACAGGCCGAAAACAGGCCTCCTATGTTTACAGGCCGAAAACATGCCTCCTGTTTACAAGCCAAAAACAGGCCTCCTGTTTACAAGCCAAAAATAGGCCTAATTGATTAAACAGGCCAAATTTACAACAACATAATAGATTCTACAACAGCATAAAAAAATGAAATCAAATACAACATCCAACATACAAATTCAACATCCAGCATCAACATACAAATTAAACATCTAACATCCCATGACTAAAGTTTACAACATCCCACCAAGTTACCAACATACAGTTTATACCTTTTGTTTCTTTTTTAATCCATACTTGTAACAGTAGCTATGGATGAGTGATTTAAAATGAAAACCAAACCGTATTAGAATAACAGTTAACAAGACACATACAATGAGCTAGCTAGGGAATAATAGTCATACTAATATCTCTAATTAAATTGCACTTTTCAAACAAGATCAATAATATTCCGTGCTCCAAGCACGTCGTGGGTAAAAGAAAAAAATGAATTTGAGTCATGTATATAAAAAAAGAATACACTTATAACAGCTGGCCATATATGGGATAGATTATTCTGCCTACCCTTATTTTACCTACCTTTGCCTACCCCTCTCAATACCGTTGGATTATAATCTCATTCAACGACGAAGATTTGACAAATAAAATAAACTCTTTTACCCCTTCCTCCCTCCTCCCTCCCCCCTCCCACCGCCTTCCACCCTCTCTCTCTCCCCTCCATCGCTGGCAATAACCACAATCCCAGGAATGGAAAACTTGGTTCGATGTCGGGATCTGCCGGCTCTCTGCCATGGAAGCCATGAGGCAACTCTTGATCTAGACATTTTGGTATTCCAAGTTTGTCAATCGCAGCAAGCAAAAGCTATGACTATGAACATATTTGAGGAATAATCTTCAAAATAACCTAATAATTTGTTCATAAAATGCTTGCTCCCATTCCAATTTAGT
This sequence comes from Acacia crassicarpa, assembly GCA_034222035.1. NCBI lineage: Eukaryota > Viridiplantae > Streptophyta > Magnoliopsida > Fabales > Fabaceae > Acacia > Acacia crassicarpa. The sequence continues at coordinate 45,437,638 of JAWXYG010000006.1, read as the reverse complement.
AAATATGAAATCTCTCGATTTAGGTATTAAGAAAAATTCTGAATAATATTTGAGCCAGACGCCCTTGAATTCCGAGAGCAAAGCGTCTCATGTAAAATTCTTAGGTGCATCATCCAAGCCCATGCTTTTAGATAAGATGATTTCCCTCGTGTTGAATTTGCAAGACATTATAGTATTGTTTATCAAAGCCTCATCTCTCCTCTATTTATTTCACATCCTGTACATGTTCCACAGGCGCATCATCTTTATTTTTCACACTGCTCGTGGGGAAGATATATATTTTCGCAAGGGAGTATTTGTTCATGTCAGTGGAGGAGAGAGAGAGGGTGGGAGGCGGTGGAAGGGAGGAAGAGGTAAAAGGGTTTATTTTATCCCTCAAATCTTTGCCGTTGGATGAGATTATAATCTAACGGTATTGAGAGGAGTAGGCAAAGGTAGGCAAACTAAGAGTAGGTAGAATAACCTATCCCGGCCATATATATATATATATATAAATGGATTTGGGAAATGAATACACTTGTAACAAAAGAAAATGAATTTGAGAGATAAGATCATAAGACATTGTGATTTCATTACATTGTTTAATATATATAAATGAATTTAGGAAATGAATACACTTGTAACAGCTGGCCATATATATATATATATATATATATATATATATATATATATATATATATATATATATATATATATATATATATATATATATATATAACCCAATGGAATAGTATAAGAGTAAGATAAGGTGTGAGTTTGTTGGCAAAGAAAAAAAATAGTATATATCTATTTGAGTCATGTATATAAAAAAACAAAAATTATTAATTGAAGAGCTTTGCATTAATCAACAAAATTCAAGGAAAGATTTCATTTATAATACTTCACTCTCATACTCATGTAGCAAAAAGAAGCAAGCCTTCAATCAAAATCCTGTCAATGAATATATATGAATTCAACACATAATGCATCAATGGACGTGCCATAATCCAGGAAAGCCCACATAATGAGTAAGCAATTAATCACACTGAAGAGCAAGCAAACAAAGCCTAAGAGAAGGGAAATGGATGTGATGAAATTGTAAGTGCAGATTCAACACACAATGTCCTTGCAGCAGGTGGAAAAGGGCTATTTGATCATATCAGAATGTCATCTCCAAGTAAGAGAAGGGAAATGGATGTGATGAAATTGTTAGCAAACTGTTTAATTAAATGTTGATTCTTTTCTTCATAGTTGATAATATTCGTTATATTACCAACTAGTGTTTCAGGGCTGAGGCTATTTTCTGCTGAGGTTCCATTTAGACATACGGACAGAGGGCAATGAGCTCAACAAGTTGCAGCATTAATGGATGGCTAAGCAAGAGAAAAGTACGCCACCAATATCAAATATCAAAGTGGGCATCAACAATGTAGAGTAAAATTCATAACAATTAGATAGTTCAAAAAGATCAGAATAGAAAAGCAAAAGATCCTTTCCCCATAAGGAGTAGTCTAATTGACACAGCAGAACCCCAATAAAATGAAAGATTAGAATGAACAAATAAAGCAGAAATGGAGATCTAGCAAATCACATGTCTGCAGAAAAACCAGAGCCAAGAACAAAAAAAAAGAAGAGGCTCATCACAAAAATTAAAACTCTCCTTCAATTTTAAAATGGTTAGCATAGAAACTGTACTTATTTTTATACAGTACAAACTGTTTCTTCGACTGAATAAAAATACAAGGACCAAATCCTTCCAGGTGACCAGAGTGGGCATCACAAAGCGACCTATCATAATTAGATGAAACTAAAGAACAAGGGAGCTAGGATATGGGGCAAATGAATAAAATTCAATACCTAAAATAGAGAACTAGACGTAATTCAAAGTTTCAAGCATAAAAATTCCTAAACAGAAAAAGCAGAGCCAAGAACAGGAAAAAAACAAAAGAAAAAAAACAAGAGCCTCATCACATGTATGTGTGACTGTGCTGACTGGACGCGAGGTCGACGGTGAGCACGGACCTGAGATCTGGAACTTTCAGGGGTTGACGGACGCTGGACGCTGGACGGGACTCTCCTCTCCACTTGTGAAATCGGCGACGGCGAGTAGGTATTAGGGTTTTTTTTTACAGATTGGTATTTGGTATTCACGAATCACGACTCGTATGAAGGAAGCAAAGTGAATAGGTTTGTTTTTTTTAATTAATCAGTGCTTTATTTTCAACAGACATTAATATATATATATATATATATATATATATATATATATATATATTTATTTATTTATTTAATTACACTTTTACCCTCCTTAACAGGTCGGCCTGACAGGCTTTTCATGCCTACTCACAGGCCTGAGCCTGGCCTGTTAAGGCAAACAGGCCTGAAATTAGGCCTTGGCCTGGCCTGTTAGCCTGACAGGCCAGGCTTGATCAGGCTTTTAGCAGGCCAGGCCACAGGCCCTTGGCCTTTTTCCACCCCTATGTACATCCCCCCGTCAGCTTTCCTTTGAAGCATCTATTTAATTAGTAACGGCACCACTGATTAACAGAATGTCAGTATGAATGAGTCATAAATGCATTGAGAGTAAATGGGATGTCATCTGATGCTGTTCGAGCATGTTGCTCAAGCATGATAATTTCATGCTCAGGCAGATGTCATCCAGAGGCTATGAATGGGATGTCATCCGACGCTGCTCGGGCAAACTATTACTTCTGCTCGAGCATGCCTTCTTCGCTGCTCGGGCATGACTCTCTAACTTGCAAGTTTTCACTTCTGTCCCAATGATGCTCAAGCAAGCTAAGTCCTCTGCTCGAGCATGACTCTTGAATTGTCCAAATATCATGTTTAACGCGATGATGCTTGGCATGATAAATGCACTGCTCTAGCAAGACCCACCAATTTGCACTTCTTCACTTTGGACCCGATGATGCTCGGGCATCACAAAAAAAAACTCTTTGCTCAAGTAACTGTCTTCGATTGTCAACCTGCTCCCTACTATGATCTTGTGCAAATATCAGTGTCCATTGACTTTCAAAAACGCAATAGCATTGGCTGTATAAGAGTCAATTTCCAGTGAGCTTAACGTCTTCGATATAGCTCTAAACTTGGCAAATCACCCATGCTCAAAAATTTCTTTAAGTCTTCTTTCCAGTGCAAGAAGAATCAGCTCCAAACTCATTGTACTTTATCCGTTATAATCAGATGATTGGAGGTTGTTCCTAATCAGCGTTTTTGCAGCATCCTGAACTGACTGTCATATTTAAAACATCGTATCTCCCTCAATTGATCTTTGTTTTTCTTGTTCTTGATGTTTTTGGAAAGGTATGTGAGTTCAGTTTCAAATGGCACTGGTTTCAGCTCATTTGGATTTGTCGTTTGTGAGTTATGCTCAAAATACTAAAGCTCGTTCTGGATTGTGACGTTGATTTTTGTTGCAACTTCAAAAACTCATAGCTCCTTGATTTGAACTCCTTTGGACTAGAATTTTATACCAAAATGATGCATTGGGAGTCTAGTTTCAAACAAAATTGGTTTTACTTCAATCCGATCTCTGGTTTGGGAGATATCATCGAATTACCAGACATCGCCAGAAACAGAGTTGAACAAAGTAGCTGAAGAACGACCTTGCTCGAGCACCATATTTTATCTGCTCGAGCAAGCATTTTTTATGCTCGAGTATGAGCGGATTTTATGCCTAAAAGGAGCTAGAAAAGTACCTTGCTTGAGCATGACATTGTTGTGCTTGAGCATGACTTTAGGAATGCAATTGTAGCTTATTTTCACTCCGAATTGAGCCATTTCAACTTCCATTTGATCATGGAGACTTCTAGAATCAATCTAAGAATTTGAATAATCATATTTTCATTCCATTTAGCAAGTTCTTCTTTCTTTGCTCTCTTCTCTTGAATTCTCCATAATTCAACTCTTTCTTTCTTCTCTTGATCATTCTTCGTCATTTTCTACCTTCTTCAATATCTCCTCTTCTTATTGATTATTCTCAAAATACTTTAATAACTTCTTACTTCCTTAACATCTTTCCACGAGTTCTTCTTTTCATAATCTCTTATCTCCTTCGTGATTAATCTTTATAATTCAACTTGTACTAATCTATATTAAATATATAGTAGTTAGTCAATGTATGAGATAAATATAGTATACAGGCTTTTTGCTCTTAATAATGGCATCTATATAAAATATCATCAAAACTAATTATATCCAACACATGCTACCACTATACCCTGTTTTACTATGACATATCCCAATCCTTTCATACACAACCACCGAAGTGGAACGCACTTGTCGGCCACTGTGAGAGAATTTCCATCCCTCACCATAAGGAACCCAGTGCCTGTACTGGCACATACAATAATAGGCAACCCACCAGAATCCCATACTGGGACAAAGGACCATTGTTCATGGAGCCATGCTCCAAACGCCTGCGCGGGTGCCGACCAAACAAGGCAAAACACACGCCCCTGCAAGGCAAAACTACTCAAATTGGGAGTATTTATTATTGATGCGAGTGTCAACCTCTCATATCCCATCAAAATATATTTTTACTCAAACGAGCTATATCAATGGCTAGCGATTTAAGAAACATTCTAAACACATTTGGTAAGACCCAACAACTGAGTATTTCTACAACAGTTTCTAGTCTTTTCCAGTTTCGTACTACATCCACCACAAACATGATTCACAATTTAGTTTCAAATGAGGGTTCCATCAGAACCCTATTTATGAGACAACATAGTTCTGAAATGACCACTCCAACTGGTCTTCAAATTCTGTAGAAAAAACTTTTTTCAAAAATTCAGTTTAGAAATTCAATTTCAAAATTTCACAAATAAAGCAGGTGCATTAGCAAGTTCGAAATTCAATTTTCAAATATTCCAGGAACCAGACAACTGATATAGAAGGTCATCAATCATAACATATTCCAGGCTCTTACTCTCGTTACTCGAGCCATTCATAGAACACGTAGTCCATTCTATTCCATTTTGTCCTGACATTTTCAGATATTGCTCATTTTCAGGCATTGCTCATAATTCTCAGGCTTTACACTTTCTTTGAAACATAACTCATTGTTCATAATTTAATAATCATGACTTTTACCAACCTATAAATACTCTGGTCTTATACAACTTAGGACTTTTCTTTGAACATATATCAAATTGAATGACTTTAGGACATACTGGTCCAATAGGTCTCATTGCCCGCCACATATTCATATTACTTACATATATAACACTTGAGCACCCCATGGCAATAACTATATCACAAGGATTTGTGATATACCATCTCCAGATATAATCATCAACATTTCAATTTTTCCCTTGTCAGGTACTTAACCCATATCTCGGGGAATCTATCAGCCACTAACACATCTATAGTTATTAGTCCCGGTCATGAAACTATAATCTATGGCTACCGAGGTTCTAGCTATCATTGATTCCATCAAGATACTAACATTCTCAAGGAATATTCTATATCAAGATTTTTCCCTATGTTGATATGGCAACTATCAACCTCAAAATACCCCATATCATATAGGTATTATCCTCGAACATACCTCAAATAATATGTTGATAACACAGCATCAATCAATTTTATCACGGTTTCTACTTTCAATTATTCTTTCTAAGGGAATATCACGAGATTAAAATCATTCCCTAGCAGCTAATAATCTCCAAATACCTCATGCATATTGGTACTATATTCTAATGCCTTGAATTCATTCAGATCAATCAGTACTAAGTTCTAGTACCATATTTCATTATGATCGATTCAAACACCTAAAGAATCACTTAATCATATGACCAGATTCTTAGGTTACAATTCAATTGGTAGCAACCCGGAAGATGCTTACCAAATTCTTTGGTTCATCAACCTAATTCTGATATCTCCACCATACCCAATAAACATTCTACAATCATTATGATTCACAACTTACTATATTCAGGCACTATCCTAAAATAACCTCAAATCAATAATTGTTAAATTCTTAGTCTGAAACCTCAACATTAGTTAGGCTAAGGAATCTATTACCTCAACAACACCCAAAATACAAACTAGGATCATGATTCACATTTCCTAGTCTAACCCTCAAATAGTCAAATACCATTTACTCACAAGGTTCTAATTTTACCCAATCCTCAATATCACGGGTATATTCTAATATCATTATATCCTCAAAGTCAATCACAATCCTCAATCATAACAAACATACGGGTCGTTTAGCATCAGTCCCTATTTCCAGGGTTCCTATTTAAATATTGAAACCTAAGGCATCCTTATTTATTTTGACCTGAGTATTTTAGATTAAATTCAAGCCTATCCTCAATTAATACTATATTCAATCTAATGTCCTCAAAACACCTCTAAAAATCATCATATTTCATACCTTAAGGTACTTAGGTCTCAAATTTAAGGATTTCATATTCTTATAACACTTCCCAGGAGGTCACTCTTCCTAATACTTTTCTTGCTTATGCAAGCCTAAACTCAAGGTGCTATTCAGATCAGGGTACTAATACCGGTACAAATTCACATATTGCTAGGTATCAGCAACTGATGTATATACCAATCCTGGTACGACTCATCTGGTTCCCAATAAATGCTAGGTCCTATCCTTATAGGAAAACATAAGCAGTACCAACTTCTTAGTACGTTTCTCTTATGTATTTTCATAAAACCAAGTGGGGATTTATTTAGATCCTTGTCTCAAATTAGGAACCCCAAAGTTAGCAATGTTCATATCACTACAGCTCCGAGTCCACATCACCAAGCACACTATTCTGATATTGCCCAAACCTTGCTCTGATACCATAACTGTTACACCCCTACCGACCTCACCCCTTTCGAGTGGCGGGTAGTATGATACCTCTTAATTCTTATATTATATTACTTAACAACATGTATCAGAGTAAATCAAGTAGCAGATCATACATTCGGCTTGGGCGTAGTGTACTGGTAAGATATTACAAGTCTTGGTATAAATTTAAAACAAAAATACATAAAATATCTATAAATCTTCCTCAAATAATTTGAAGCCAGTCCAACACCTTCATGTGCTAGCATTCAACACTTTATCTTGGGAGCTACTTCCAACAAACTGTAAATATAGGTAGCAACATAGACTGGAATCCCGAAGGATCCCAGAGTAACCGTTGATTTCATATACAAAGCATGTACAAAGTATGTCAGAAAAACCATAAATCATGCAGCATTCACAGGTCGCACACAGCGAGGCATACAACCTAAACCGGAACAAGCAGCCACATATAACATGTACTGCTCAAATAAGGCACATAACTACGTTGGGGTCGCATACAATGGTTCCGGTATCCAAAGCGCTTGGAACACATATCATCGAATGCATAACCAATCATAATAAAACATACATACAAAGCCACACAAAGTACATGAAATTAAGGTTACTTACCTGTAAACAACTTATCCCTTCAAATAACAAACTCCCAGCTACTAAACAGGAATAATAGACCTAAAGTAATGCAACGTAAATGGTGTCATCATTCATAATACTTTTCTTAAGAATAAGTAACTATATCACTCATATGAAGGGCTCTTTAACCATTTGAAACTCATTAATTCTTTTTATTAATGAGTATCCCTTCATTGATAATTTATCCTTCATTTTCGCACATATTCCAGAATTTTCTAGAATTTGACCCAACTTCAAAAATTTATAACTAATTGTAGAAAAATCTGATTAAGGTGTTCCAAAAATATATATAACCCTTGACATGTCTATTTTTGTCTCAAAATACTTTCCAGGGCCAGAAACACATAAATAATTCCCAGTTTCCGAAAATGCCCTTGTTGGTCTAAAAGCTACTTAATTTGTATTTCCACATGTTTTGACCTGAATACTTCCAAAATCATATTCCATGTTCTTACTTATACAAAATTCCATTTTAAACACTTTAAAACCAATAAAATTACCAAAATAAAATCACATCATCATTATGTTCTAGCTATTGGCCAAAAATCCCTAGAATTACAAGAGATTAGGGAGATAACTTACTTGTTCTAAGTCTTTTCTTCTCTCACCATCTCTTGAATTCCTTTGTAATGGTGACTTGGGCTTCAGTAATATCATGTAAAGATATTAACTATGATCTTGAACATAACCATATGAATTTAAAGGAAATAGAATAATTTTCACAACTTCCTTACCTCAATTCTCAACTTCTTTACTTGCCTTCCTTCTTTGTGTGCTTCCTTTCTCTGTTCTCTCTTCTTGTCTATTTCGAATTTAGGGTAGAAAATGAGGGGGTTCATGGTCTTAAATAATGGTTAGAAACCATGTAAAAATATCCCTTTTGGTATATTACCAAATTGCTCTTGCATTTTCTTCATTTGTCATGCATTTTCATGTCCAAAACTAGAATTTTCCTTGGCCCTTCCTTGTTGCACGAATTTATCTTATTTTTAGACACAATTATAAGCTTGCTTAAGTGTCCTTTTGTACATGTTTGGGCCCCTTTCTTGGCCCTTCATTATTGATCCATATGTCCCTTGTAATTATCCCTAATAATTCTCTAGGCTCTTCTTCCATTTTCTAGATAAACCTTGATTTTTCTCTTCCTCCCTTCCATGTCATGCCATATTCCTTCCTTGGGCACCAAATATCTCTTTAAGTATATGCTCATTTTGTGGTTGAAATACTTTGCTTAATGGAGAAGGTGATTAGGTGTCCCATGCAATTAATTAAATATGCACATGGGTAATTAGGTGTCCCATGCAATTAATTAAGTGGGCACATGTGTTCTCTTAGGTGTCCCTTATAATTAATTAACTAGGCTTATGTGTCCCTTTAGTAAAATCCTTAATTATTAAGGAACCATGTGAACTTATCATGAGATAAAGCCTTTTTGTCTTCTCATTTCCTTCCTTCATGCGCCACTTTTCATGAAGCAAAGGGGTATAATATATTCTTTCATTCATGCGCCATATTCAAATACCAAAGGAGTATTGAATATTCTCTCATTTATCTTGATCTCATGCACAACCGTCAATTTATGATATTCACCAATAAAGCTATTATCTCCAAGTCAAAGATATTTTGCTAATAATCACTTTAATCTTGCCATGTGTATGTGTCATTTTTAAAGACATAAATGTGTTTTGCTAATAATCTTCCTACTTGCCATTTGTCCATGTTCTTGAATTTTCTCTTGTCTTCTTATGCCATCTCACAATAATAATCCCTCATTAGCCAATTAAATGGAAACAAATATCATTTATCTTAAATTTAATGAAAATTCCATATATCTCAATAATATAATATTAATTAGCTTCATACAATAATTTATATGAAAATACTGTCACAAGCAAATTCTCAAATCTCTAGGCCTTGAAATTTGGGATATTACGTTTGCTAAATAGGCTATGCTCAAGGTAAGCTAGGCTATATGCAAGAGCTTAAACTATTTCCACTCTTACTATTTAGGCTAATAAGAAGACCCAAAAGAACCGGCAACAAATACAATAAAGACGACGCTAAACAAAATCAGATGCGAAACGAAATTCAATAAACAGAACTAGAATTCATATTTTTAAACGAGTCATCAACATCACAATGTTACCCACGTAGGTGTTTCACGGCATCAATAACATCACAATGTTTAATGTTCAATTCCTTTGGTGTTTGATCCATCCCCAGCCTCTTGCGCTGAAACATGAAACTTAAATCAGTTTTCCTTTATGTTTATCCTATCCCTGTAATACTTCTTCAGAAACCCTAATTTCACATTCTTCCCAATCCTAAAACAAATCACTTGTGTTTCAGTGACAAGGTATCCTTAGCTTCCCTATGAAACAACGTAACACGTGCTCCCTTCCTCCACAATCTCCATTCGCCATTTTTCTGAATCGCTCCATTTTTGTGTTTACTTATTTGAATCTTTATTGTTTTGTGATAACCTCAATAAGAAATTATATATAAAGAAATAGAAATAATGAGGGCCAGAAAGAACCAAGGGAGATATAGTTATAAGTGATAAAGAATAGAAAATATTAGAAAATCTCATCAGTCATCATACCATAAGATTAATTATTAATTAATAGTGGTAAATCTCATCATATCAAAATATTCTTATGGAGTTATCTAAAAGGCCTATTTTAGTTCTAGTAGAATTTTTTGATAATAATAATAATAAAAAAACAACCATAAAATATCTAGATTTAAATTTCTACCAAACCCTAAAAACAGAAGCCCCTCTCGGTGACATCTTTTTTTAATTCAGGGTTCTTTCTTTCACTGGAGCTGATTGTAACATCCTCATTTTTGAAATCCGTTTTCACAATATTTAAACCAGAGTAGAAGCGTTTTTGAAATAATTGATCAGAGTAGAGCATCGGAATAATTTCAAAATTTTGAGTATCTGATAAACAATTATTGATGTAGCATCTGGCTGTTTACACAGCGGTACAGTAGTCTGAAAAATAGTTCAACAAAATAACGTTGAAATAAAAATTTCTCTGTCTTCGTCCTTGCGCTGGCTCCTTATCCTTGTCCTTGGTCCTGGTTCCTCCAGACCCTAACGCTATGTTAACAGCTGAGGTTCAATAACCATTGAACCTCAGGTAACGGTTAACCTCATGCTTATGTATCAAATATGTATGACAGATATCCATGGCAAAACAGCAATAATAATCACATACAATATTCTCATATTCAGATAATAACATAACACAGCCACTGCAATATGCATGTTATTATAGTCTGCACTATCTCCAGTGCCACGATGGCCTATCGTGCCCTCAGCGCTAGGAAAACATAACGGCATTATCAAAACCATAACCCGTATCAAGTTGTATGTGTATGATCAATTTTCAAAACAGAGTTTCAGACTATCTATCACATATAAGCATACAATAAGCATCAGAGTTAGTGTTACAGTACGCGTCCGTACCTGAATCGGTAGTTCGGTACGAAATCGGTTGGTTAGCGTTCTTCCGGTCAGCCTATCATAGCAATATTGTTCTATTAATTTAAAGATAATATCCTAAAATATATTTTGGCCACTATTGGCTATTCTACCCTTGGTACATTAAACCATTATTTTATTTTCTCACAATTTATTGAAAAACCGCTAGAATTTAGGGGCAGAATTTCGCCTATCTTTGGAAATTCATAACTAATTCTAGAAAAATCGAAACGAAGATCCGTAAAATGTTTCGGACTCCTTAGGATGTCTATTTTCCAGAAAAATTATCATACTTTGCCCAGATTTCAAAAATAACTCCCCTATTTCACGTGTTCATCCTCTGCCCAGAATTTCCAGCATTTTCACAGCATAAACTTTGAGAATTTCTTTCTCACTGTACAGAGCTCATTTCAACATATTCTTTACATATTTGAAAATCCCTATATGTCTAATTTGATCATGAATTTTCTCAGAATTTTTCAACATCATTTTCAACATGAAATATGCGTTTTTCTGTGACCCGTTCAGAAATCGCTTAACCGACGAATTTTCGCTAGAACTTCGTTACTACAGTGTTCTTAACCTGGAAATTTTGCAGAACTACTTCCTTCACTAAATTTTCGAAATGAAGCTATTTTTAACTATAAAAACATAAACTAAAATTATTCTAGAATTTTAAAGATTAAAACTACTTCTATCTATGAATATAAACTCAAAACTAAAGAACTTTGCTTACCTAAAGCTTGAAATCCTTCAAGCTCTTCCTCCAACTCTCTCAACTTTCTCTCAAATAAGCAAGTGTTGCTTTGCTTGGTGTGAGGAAAAGTGAATGCCCAAAGCCTCTATTTATAGTGAAAAGGTTGGGCAAACTTGTAATTAAATGCAACTTTCCTCTTGTTAACTTTCCACCATTGGATCTAGGGTTCCCTCAAAACATCACATCCTCACCATACACACACTCATCTGCCCTCTCTCTCTCTCTCCTTTATTCTCTTTCTTCTTTCTTCTCCTAGAAGCTAAACAACTTGAAGTGCAAGTATGCAATAGTAACTTGTATCCTACAAGCTTTTGACTATTTTTGACCATGTGACAAATTCAATTCCTTCTCCATGAAGCTCCCAAAACCGTGCCTACCTCTGGATTTTTGGGTTTCATTGTTGTTTTGGGCTTTATTGATTATTTGGGCAAGGGTTTGGCAAGGACTTGAGCTACCAAAAATTGGTCCAATGTAAATTGTTGTGGTAAAAAGCCCTAAGTTAATTTCTTCTTGTTTACTTCTTGGTTTAGCTTAATTAGGTTTAATTGGTAGTGTTGTAATTGTTTTACCACTCAATTATAATCCTACTAACTCCAATTGTTTCAATTATCGATCCCTTGTTAAGCTTTAATATTGAATTTAACCAATATATTACAAATTGTTTGTTGATATTTGCATTTAGATCAGTTTTGAATCTTAATTCCATTAAGATACATTTTTAATGTCAAATGATTAAATTTTAGTGTTATCTAATTACTTTAAACCTCTTCCTACTCCTTTACAGCTTAATTTTGTCAATATGTGAATTATATGACAATATATCCTTAAGTGTGAATTTAATTGTTCTTGGATTGTTGGAAATCTTAGTTAATTAATTTAGGTGTTTTCATGGAATTTTATAATATTTTATGAGTCCTAATTAAAATTTAGAGAATTGGATTTCGCCCTATTAAGTCCTACCGACAACTTATTCAAAAAGTAGAATAAATACACTACTATTTTGGAGACAACATACTTTCCTATTTTCATGATATCTTATACTATTTTAGGAACCCCAATCTAATTATAGTCCTTAGAAATTCATTTGAACAACTCTTAATTAGCCATTGGCTTTTAATTTGAATTATACCTCTTTAATTTAGTTAAGTTTAGTGTCTTCATTGTTGTAATTTCAATTGCTCATTTATTGTTATTAATCGTCCCTTAATTGGGCTCAGTGTGATGACAGCTCTTTAAGGCTTTTTATGAATTAATTATGATTTTAAGCATTAGTATATTAATTAAGGGTATTTTAGTAAATTTAACCTCTTAATGAGTTAAATGATGCTTAATCAATTCCTTGATTATTTATAAAGATTTGGCACCATTATTTAATCTAATGAATACCTAACTATTTATTATTTTTCTCCTATCTTGTTTAAGTATTCTCCATAGTTCCTTATTGGTCCTTTTAATTCCATGTGAACCGTAATTTAATTTGGTAATTACTTGCATTTTATGATATTTTATGGTTCCTAAGAGGATTCAATAATTAATTGCAAAAATTAATGTAATTACTTTAATTAATGTACAAAATTATTTGTCCAGTCAATTATTGACACTTTCCTCTAATTTGTTTGATATTTCAATAACATTTTATGCCCCTATAAAATTTAAATATGAACTATATATGCTTCAATATGAAAATTATAGGGTATTTTATGTTCCCTAAATGAACTTAGAGTATTTGAATTGTTTTGGTTTATTTAACTCTAGGAGGAAATTCTCTAATTTTAAACTAGATAAACTATAATATCTTTGAGACCACATATTCACCTACTTTAATAGGTATCATTTAGTGGTTATGCTAAATAAGATTTTTAGGGTATTACACTGATGACTAATATCGAAGAGTCATGTCATTTTGAGATTTATTTTGGACATTTATTGATTGACGTTATTAGTTTTTTTTACCTTATCGACTTTGGTAGTTGACACTTTCGTTTTGAGTTTGGTATTTTACATCATGCACATCATTCAATTACAATTTACAAATAAAGGCTAGCTCAGCCACCAAGCGATTGGATTAACTTACTGGCTTAATGGGGTTATTCCAGTTTAACCAGTGATCTCATGTTCAAACCTAGGTATGCAATGTAATAATTATTTGGATGTAGCAATGAGCCTATAATTGGACAAGCCGAACTAGTGGGTTGCTTGTAACACCGGAAAACGGTGGAGAAATCCAAAACAGATAAAGGCCAGTTCATCTTCATCAAAATACTTGGTCATTGCAGAAGGAGTTTCTCTCAATTATGAAAGCACCAAATGTTATAATAAGAGCTTAACAAATATAACAGCAAGATAAATCAAAAGCAAAGGCCATTGTACTTAACTTAAGTCTCAGAAGATAAACTTTAATCATATATATAGTGACGTTGGCCAGAAAGAAAGACTTCTAATGAGTCTGCCAATATTAAAGCATCCAAAACGCCTTTCTGGTTTAATATCTGCACATTTTTCACTCAACTATTTCAATTCCTAAATTTATGAATCTAATCATATCAAAATATACTTAGTAAATATTTGTAAATCTCATCATCTCCAAAGTTATCTTATGGAGTTATTAAAAAAGGACTATTTCAGTTCTAGTAGTATTTTTCCATAATAACATGATCTTTCGTTACTTTTTTGGCCAACAGTAGATCTTTAGTTAATTATACAGTGAACTAGTGCTACAAGTACTAAACTATATAGCCCCTAAAGCTGTAGTTACTTTGATTGATTTTATTAGCTGATGCATTATTTAATATTTTCAATAATTAAATAATAATAATAACAACAACAACAACAACAACAACAACAACAATAATAAATCGGTCGGTATGGCTTAACATGAGATTTGGACGTGTGAACGTACGTTGCTAATGCCTACGTGCACTGTAAATATCTTTAAATATAAAACATCCTTATAATATTCGACGTACAATCTCTATAATCAAGTTTAAAACCATAATTTTTGGTCGCTATAAGGGCAAAAGAGTCCAGGTTTTTATTCAATTATATGGACCAAGGTTTAAAACAAATTGAATATTGAGGGATAAAAAATTTCAGGGAAAAAATATTAAAAACCATTGATTTGTCAATATGAATTATAAGAACTACATTAATATTTCCAATGTCTTCCATGACAACAATTGAACAAAAGCAAGAAAAGGAGAAGGGGGGGGGGGGGGTTCTAAAGTGAAAACGGATGCATAATATAAACTTAATTTACCAAAAATTGGAGCCACCAATTTGTTCGTTCCAGGCGTCAATACAGTCCTCATCTTCCATATTCAAGTCTTGTGGGGTTTGATTCTCTCCCAAACGATTACCATCAAAAGTGAATCGTACAGCAACAAGATCCTTTCTGTGACAGTAATCCTTCATCAAAAGCCCTAATTTCATATTTTTGCCAACCTTATAGTACAGATCTTGGTCATTTTGCTTCACCACTTTTATGGTTATTTGCTCTTCTCCTGGATTCTCACCACTGAAACAAACAATGATTGATTGAGAAACAAAGCATCCTCCCAAATGTTCCTCTTCCCTTATCTCCACCCTTTTTATCGCTCTCTCCATTTTTAGATTAACAGAATGGAGTATTGAGTACCGTCGTGAGATAAAGGGAATTGAAGGTGAATGAATGATCCAAGTGATCTTTGCGTCTCTGCCTCGTCTTCCTTTCCGCGTGCGTGTGTCTCCCAAGCATAAATGTTCTGGCGTGTCTGAGCGTGAATCGGCTCTCAATCAGAGCGTGAGACTTCTCTTGGCTGCTAGGTTAATTTTATAGGAGGAAGAAAGGGGTTTTAGATACCAATTTGAACCCATCAAAATATAAGAAACCCAATAAAATTCCAGATTTCCAAATTCCACCATTACATTTCCTTTTAGTTCAGCTCCCTGAAAAAATCTGAGGATCTTCTAATATGATAAAATCATGATCTATCAGATATTATTTAATTACAAGATAACAATCAGAATATTAATAATTTAAGCCCAATAATCTCATAATTAATTCAGATTTATATTATTTCCTAAAAATTGGCTAACAATCCAAATATTATCTAACAAATCCAAATTAGACTAAAATAATCCCTAAATAAATGGATAAGGTGAGATAAAATATATAAAATTGGGATTTATCAACTCCCCCATATTTATCATTTGCACTCGCAAAACAAATCAAGACCAACGAAGAAAAAACAAAAACAAAAACAAAAGAAAACTAAACTA
The DNA here is from genome assembly GCA_034222035.1 of Acacia crassicarpa. Classification (NCBI taxonomy): domain Eukaryota; kingdom Viridiplantae; phylum Streptophyta; class Magnoliopsida; order Fabales; family Fabaceae; genus Acacia; species Acacia crassicarpa. The sequence goes on along the minus strand of JAWXYG010000006.1, from coordinate 45,421,693 downwards.
AACTAATGAATGTTCCAATCATAAGTAATAAGTAAACAAAAACATTTCAGCACCTCTCATATCTAAGTGATCTTCTCATAAATTAAGAAAGCAAACATCATGGCAATTTACTTGACAAAGGGGAATCTAAGCTAGAAATCCCTTACCAATAATAATTTGTATGTCACTCTTCACTTAAAAGTGTATAGATTTGTGTTTACGCTCAAATTCATCCCTAACCAACACTTTTTCCATAGGCTTGACAAGAATCTAAGTTCTCCACCGCTAATAAAGAAAGTGCATTCATAAATCCAAAGGACTTTTATTAGTTTGTAATGGGGCTAAGGTTAAGAAAGAAAGGGTACAGTGTTTGGTCTAGCCAATAACAACAAAAGATATTACTTCAGTCAATAGTTTGGTATAAATATATTAATTTTAAGCTAAGGAAAAAATTACAAAGAACAACAACGGCAATCATAATCACTCTCTATCTTAAAAACTAGGGATTTAATTACCTATTGGCGAATCGTCCTCATAATAGTTCTTATGCAATTTTGACAACAAAGATAAATGTGCGTGCAGAGATATAGCAGGACACATGGAAAGAACATACAAGTAGATTGCTGGCTGAAATTAATATAAAACAAATTCCTTCTGATCCAAAAGCAAAATCCAAGAAGTCCCTTCCAATGTTTTGAATTGGACCAAATATTCAATCGGAAATTTTAGCGGGTTATGGTTGTCATTGTCTAACTAGTGTGATCGACGATTGAATTGGTGACATAATAATTAAACAAAAAGTTCAAAAAATAGTTATATACAATTATTTCGTTATATGTGACACTGAAAAATGCTGAACGCTTCTTTTTTTTTTTTTTTGGAAAAAATTATATATAAAGTTGCTTAAAATAGAGAAATTCTAAATCAAATTGTTAAACCCCACAAATCTCTAATTAAGTTATAGCCTGAATTTATGATTTTAAAATATAGATAAATTGACTTTATTACACTCTTCTAATCTTCTCTATCATCTTTTCTTTTAAAATGATTTAATTGCTCATTAATCTTTTAATAAGTGTTCATATATATTAACATTAATATATAATAATTATGATTCATTTAAATCAAAGGAGTTTTTGTGTTCAAGAAGAATGATTTAGTAAAAAAGAAAAAAAACACATAACATTGTATCAATTAAACGTTTTTATTAAATATTTTGAATAATTTTTTTTTGAAATAAATTAAATTAGTTTTTTGTCAATAATTTTTTTTTTTAAAAAAAAAAAGCAATCTTCATCAATCACACAATTTTACTTATGTTATATATAAGTTTTTTTTACAAGTTATTTTTTTATATTAATATTTTTTCTCAATGAACAAAAATCAAATAAAAAATAATTTTTTTATTCTCAATGTTCAACTAGAAATCAATTAATTAATATTGGAGCTCATACTTTTTGTTTTTTTCTAATTATTCCTGATCATTATTCTATAGGGAAAAGCACCAAAATAATCACATTTTGAAAAAAATTTACCAGATAGATGCACTTTCCAGACTAAATACCGAAATAATGCTGTTAAAAACGCCTGTCAAAATCGCGTCACTAGTCACATGAGAGGGGCCCACGCCACTGGTGTAGCATGAGAGAGCCTCATCTCTCATGCTACACTAGTGGCGTGAGAGAGCCTCACGTGATTAATAAAAAAAGTAATTAAAATACTTTAACTAAATATCTAATTAATTATAAATAATAAAAAAATTAAAGTATTTTAATTATTTTTTTATTAATAATTAATTAATTAATTTACTAATTAATCTTGTTCCTAAAGTTTATAATAAATTTTAGATATTTTAATTTTCTTAATTATTAATTAAAATTATTATTAATTTTTTTATTAATTAGATATTTAATTAAAGTATTTTAATTATTTTTTTATTAGTAACGTGAGACTCTCTCACGCCACTGGTAGGCCACCATAGCGTGAGATACTCTCACACCACTACCCAAGACGTCAATGGTGGCAGTCTAATATTTTCTTCTTCTTTTTTCCTTATTTTGGTCAAAAAAGCCTTATTCTATAAAATAAAATTTCTTTGTTCTAAGTTAATCATATTTTATTTTATTATATATTAATGTTTATATATATATACACTTATTGTAAAACTAAGTTAAAAGGTATTGAAAACTTATTAAATTTACTAACATAATTTAGAATCTATATGAGGGCAATAATATCTTTTAATTTAAATTCTGAAATTTTAAATTGACTCAATAACTTAATTAAAAACTAAAGACCTTTTGAATTTACCAAGGTAATTTAGAAGAATTTCCCTATTTCAAGCAGTTTTATTTCAAACAGCTTTATATAGGATTTTCCCCTGGTGGTGTTTGATCTTGTGGAGAGGCAGAAATTTATAGGGTCTCTGTAAACAAAAAGAAATTTGCTTTTATGATAGATGCGAGCGCACATCAAGCCTGGATCCATTGGGATTTTTCAGAAATTTTAATCAGAAATCAATTCTTGAGAAACATCAATGGAATAACAAAAGTTCTAGTCCAAACCTTGAAGAGTTGCAGACTGTGAATCATATTAAACAGTTACCCAAAAGGAAAAACTTGAAACCCACAAACTCATCAAGCAACTGATAACAAACATGACCGCAAATTAAAACTAGATGTAGAGTGCCAATTAGGAGTGGGGTACAATTGGCTAAAACCTGGCCTCATTACTGAGTTCCGTACCTTTGTAATCACCACAAGCAAGCGCTTCTAAGTCAAGTGGCCTCATTAGCGAGTTACTGGAAGTAGATCTATATGGTCTTGGAAAGTGGGGTATCTACCCTCATATGAACTATCTCATATCAAAAAATAAATAAAAAATAAAATAAAATGAAATAAACTAGATGCAGAGTCGAGAGAACTAAATGATTATCACAAAAAGAAAAAAAAAATTGAAATTTAAACTAACTCAACAATACCTGTTAACAACTTCAATCAAATCACCATTTATTAGTCCTAATTCCTCTGGAGTTTGATCGTCTGTGACCTGCTTGCCGTCAAAAATAAACCGTAATTGTCGTTTTGGAATGCCGCTCCTGTCACTATAATCCTGAATCAGAAACCCTAATTTCAGGCTTTTCCCAATCATATAGTTCATTTCCTTGTTAGTAAGCGCCCGAAGAGTTACTATGATTTTCTTTTCGCCGGTCACCGAACCACTCAAACAAACAACGTTCATTTCGGTGACGAACACTGCGTCGCCACGAAAAAGCACGTAGTCCTTTGTCTTATCTCTGCAACTTCCGCTTATTTCCAGTTTCTTCACTTGCTCCATTTCTTTAGAATCTCCTTCTTTAGGGGTGGTCGTTGCTCATTGAGTAAGTTGAGAGATTCTTTCCGGTATCAAGACAGGAAAAATCAAGAAAGAAAAGTTTCAAGTCCAGGCAAATCTGTTTTTAAAAAAACAACGAGACTAAAACCTTCAAAAGAAATTACTTCAAAGGCGTCGTCTCTAATCCTCTTGTCTGATAGAATCTCCGGTCATCTCATCGTATTTCTGGTTCGTCCCTGCAAGACTGGTTGGTTCCTCTGAGCTAACAAAATAGAGAGGGAAAAAAAGCTTTTATCTATTGTAACTCAGTTGGGCTCCGAGGCAAGGCGAGAATGAGTCGAGGGTAAATTAGAAACAGAAACGAGAGAATGTGGAGAGAGACAGAAAGAGACGTTGAAGAAGCAGAGACGATTTGACCGAGCACAGAAAGGAAAAGACTGCCTCAGTCTCCTATCTCAGTGATACTAGTATTTGTTATAATATGAATTAATTAGATCCACATTTGTAGGTTAGTTATATCCACAATTGTAGATTTTCTTGTTAGTCATTCTTTTGTATATATGCCTATGTATTTATCTTATTCAATAAGACTTTACGAGTCTCTGATTACATGGTACCAGAGCTTAGGTTAATAAAATAATATATTTTTCTTAAATTTTTTCTCTCTCTCCTGCGGCATGCGTACTGTTACAGAGAAGTTCAAGTATTCACACTAGAGTTGGGAATTAGGGCCAGTGCCTAACAGGGCCGGCCCTACAGGGCTTGAAGTAAGAAAAACATATGTTTTTTAAAGCCCGGCCCGATAGTACCAAGGCCAAAGCCGACTCTACAGGGCCTGAAAATTACTATTCCAAATTTTAACTATGTTTATTTTGATTTTTTTAAGGAAATATAATTAATAAATTGCAATCATTAAAGTTCTAATCCATCAAATAAATTTTATCAACATTAATATCTAAACAATATAAATCATTCAACAAATAAGCACATTCATTAATTTGTAATAAAAAAACAAATAAACACAAAAAATATGTTTTTTCCGTTTTTTTTTTCAAAAAATATTAAACAAAGGAATTGCTTTATATATGCCTATAAAATGCTTTTCCTTCTCGTAATTTTGTGTGTCTGCAGATTCCTTCGGTTCATACATGATTTTACTGACAGATAAAAATAATTATATTTATTTTATACAGAATATATTTATAATTTATTACTTATATAATATTATAATACTAAAATATGTGTTTATTTAATATGAAAACATCACCTCTTTAAAATTTATAATAACTAATTATGTGTTTCAATACAGAATAATAATAAACATAAAAAAGGGTTATAGTTTAAACTAAAAAAATTCTAAGTAAACACATTCATTAAGTGGAAGTCTAAGTCATTATTTTTTTTAAGGCTACAGTTAAAAGGGCCTATAGGGCTGGCCCAAGGCCCTACAGGGTTGGCCAGATTAAGCTCGAGGCCCTATAGAGCCAACCCTGCAGGGCCAATTTCAAATTTCAGGCCTATTTTTTAAGACCGAGCCCTGCAGGGCCAGGGCTTAAACCGGCCGGCTCGATGGGCTTGGCCCGATTTTTCGGCTCTAATTCACACGGAGCTTGCAACGCGTCTTCAATCTTTACAGCGATGTTCTTGCCGATTTCCCAAAGTGAGCCTAGAATCTCACCACCAAGCTCAGGTCCCTCCTTTCCCTCCGGTCATCCATTCCTCGATAGTCTGACGTCGTTCCAGCCACCGCATGAGTCCACGCGCCTCCTACCTGTTTGTTTGATATTTCACTTGCCGACGCAGGTGGCCATTTTCCGGCGAGTGTTTTGTCGCCGCTTCCATCTTTGGGTTCGACTTGATGTTTCCGATCGTGTGTGTGGTCTTCACGCTCCAGGAGTCCACCATTTCAATACTGTTCATTCTGCACATTTATGGTTCATGACATTCACTCAGCATAGTTTTATGCGATCTGATCTGGTTTGTTCAGCAGTGTTTTTTGCTTTGCTCTTGGTCATTTTGTTGACTCTTTCCGTGGCATTTGTTGTCCTCTTGGCTTCTACTCGTGGTCTGTGCATTCCTTGTCGTGCCTGGTTTGATCGATTTTGTGGTGTGGTGAAGAAGTTTGGGTTAAGCCAAAGTAAGTGTGATCACTCTATGTTTTACCAACTGTTCTATTCTAAGAACACAGATGAATTGGACTTGACTAGGTGTGGTGAAGGGATCAAAGTAAATAGAGCATGAGTTAGAACGTGTGCACCTGGTTGGTTTCCTTCTATATTTATAGAGGCGTCCGAGGCGAGTATCTCGGTCTGGCGCGATACTCGGGGTGACAAGATCCGGGTCCGAGATATTAGGGGCAAGTATCTCGGGGTGTTGGTTAGGATAGATCTCATCCTGATAGGATCCTGTCAATATATCAGCTATGCTCACATCGGCTATGCTTTCTGACCATGTTGGGTTGTGGCATGGATATGGGCCGTTGGGCCAGTCCGTAACAGTTGCCCCCCAGCTCGGTTGTCCAGAATTCTGGGCGGCCGAGATGTTCATGTGCCTCGGCCTCTTCCTAGATCCGAGGCCTTTGTATTGACCAGACCGGCTTGCAGCTATCGTGGCCTTCAAAGTGGATCCGGATCCGGGGTCTGGCTTCTCTCGCCTTTGGAAGGCTTAACCGTCACTGGCATGCCAAGGATGCCATGTGACCGGGATGGTTCCCCAACCCGTTTTGGCCTAAGGCGCCTGCCCAAAGACCCCAGTCAAGGACGTTTTGCCTCCCGCCCATTAGCATTTGAGCTGTCGTTCGGGATTCTTTCTTCGCGCGTTATAATTGCGGTTTTCCACCTGTCATGTTCTGAATGGCGGTCTCCTGCAATCACCGCGCCTGTTCGTGTCTCGATGTTCGTGCGCATTTAATGTGTTACACCCCTACCAGCCTCGCCTTAACAGGTGGCGGGTAGTGTGATAATTCTTATTTATTAGGTCCAACTGTCACACTTTTCCAATAATATTACAAGTCAGAGCAGTTTAGCACCGCGTAGTAGTAAAACAGTTTGGGCTTAATATACTGACAATAAATTACACACCTTGATTAAATTATACTAACATAAAACCTCTACATTAATTCTCCAAATGTTCTGGAACTAGTCCAACACCTTCATCTGCTCATATCTGTCTGGGAGCTATATCCAATGAACTGTACATCATACAAGTAGCAACAGAGGATGGAATCCCGAAGGATCCCAGAGTAACCGTTAATTTCATATACAAAGCATGTACAAGGTATGTAAGAAAACCATAAAAACATACAACATTCAACAGGTCACACACAGCGAGGCTTACAGCCTAAACCGGAACAAGCAGCCACATATAACATGCACTGCTCAAATAAGGCACATAACCATGCCGAGGTCGCACACAGCGGTTCTGGTATCCAAAGCACTTGGAACACATAACATCGAATGTATAACAAATCATGGTAAAGCATACATACAAAGTCACACAAAGTACATGAAATTAAGGTTACTTACCTGTAAACACTTGATTAATTCAAGTAACAAACTCCCGGCTATTAAATAGGAATGATAGACCTAAAATAATACAATATAAATGATATCATCATCTATATAATTTTCCTCCTTAGAAAATATGTAACGATATGACTTGTATGAAGAGTTCTTTCACCATTTGAAACTCACTAATTTCTTTATCGATGAGTATCCCTTCATTAGTTAATTTTCCTTTATTTTCGCACAAAATACTGGAAAATTCTAGAATTTGACCCAACTTCAAAAATCCATAACTAATCGTAGAAAAATCTGATTGGAGTGTTCCAAAAATCTACATAACCCTTGACATGTCTATTTTTGTCTAAAAATACTTTCTTGGTCCAGAAACACGTAAATATTTCCTAGTTTCCAAAAATACCCCTGTTGGTTTTTCTACTCCTCTATTTGCATATTTTCATGCTTTATGCTTTCAAAATTATTCTCCATACCTATCCTCATACAAAATTCCATTTTAATCAATTTTAAACCATCAAAACCATCAAAATAAAATTATATAACTAAGTTCTAGCTATTGCCCAAAATTTCCTTAAACTTTTGCGATATTTCAAGAAGTTAGAGAAGAGAACTTACTTGCTTGATGTTCTAACTTCTTTGGCTTCTTCCTCTTTTGATCTCCTTGAGTTATAGCTAGAACTCCAACAACATCATACAAGATTACTAATTGAAAGCTTAAACAAATTTGATGGAAGTAGAATAAATTCCATAACTTCTTACCTTGATTCAACTTCCTCTTATACTCTTCTTCTTACTTGGCTTCCATTCTCAATTCACTACTCTCTCTTCTTGCCTATTTCAAATTTAGGGTAGAAAATGAGGGGGTTCATGGTCTTAAATAATGGTTAGAGACCATGTAAAAATATCCCTCTTGGTTTGTTACCAAATTGCCCTTGCATTTTCTTCATTTTTCATGCATTTTCATGTCCAAAACTAGAATTTTCCTTGGCCCTTCCTTTTTGCACGAATTTATCTTATTTTAGGCACAATTATGAGCTTGCTTAAGTGTCCTTTTAGTACATATTTAGGCCCCTTTCTTGGCCCTTCATTATTGGTCCATATGTCCCTAATAATTCTCTAGATTTCTCTCCCATTGTCTAGCAAAATCTGATTTTTCTTCTTCCTTCCCTTATGATCACGCCACTTGGCCCTCTTTGGTCAAGAATTTCTTCTTCTTCCATCACATTCTTAATTCTTGTGGTTGAGGTGCTTTGCTTAATGAAGAAGATGATTAGGTGTCCCTTGTAATCAATTCAATGTGCACATGTGTCCCTCACTTTATTTTCTTTAAATATTATATAGACACTTGGTGGCTTAGGTGTCCTCCACATTTAATTCTCGAAGCATATGTGTCCTCTTTAATTAATATGGTGCCATGTGGATTTATTCTAATTGCTTCTTGAACAATCATGTAATAAAGGCTTTTATTCTTCCATTCCCTTTTCTCTCATGCGTGTAGATCCAAGAGCAAGGGAGATTCAATGAATTCATTATCCTCCTCTTGGTTCCTAAGATTATGCCATGTGTCCATGGTCAATAATTATCATTAAAGCCACCATTAAAAGTCAAAGATATTTCTCTAATGTCCTTTTTAATCTTGCCAAGTGCCCATCTTTTTGAATTCTCTCTTGTCTTCTTAAGACATCTCACAACAATTATCTCTTATTAGCCAATAAGATAGTAACAAATATCATTTGCCTTAAATTTAATGAAAATTCCATATATCTCAATGATATAATATTAATTAGCTTAATACAATAATTTACATAAAAATCATGTCACAAGCTAATTCTCAAATCTCTAGGCCCTGAAATTCAGGATATTACATTTTGCGCTGATGTCACACGGTTCCAATCCGTCGTGTCTATTTGGAAAGGACCTCTTTGCCCTCGTCGTTTCGCTACTCTACCTCAGCGGTTTAAGTAGCTTTTCCTCTTTTTTCCTCTTCACTTTTCCCGCTCGTGAAGTTTTACTCAAGTTTTTCTCTAGTTTCTTTCTGAGTTCAGAGAATCGCCTTCTTCATCCGAAACCCTGCCGTTCTTCATTTCCAGCATCCAAGTTTCCCTCATTTCATTCATACAGGTATTCCGTTCATTTCCTTTTACATTTGTTCGGTATTACTCTGTATTCTATCATTTATTTTTCAATAAGACTTGTCGCCTGTGTTACTGTTCTTTCCACCTTTCTGGGTTATTTGGCGAACTTTTTGGGTTTCTCCCTTAGTGTCCCACGTCCAAACTCTCACAGATTTTCGTCTTCTGTCCTAAACCCCTTAGTTCTTAGGCTCCTTGTTTCCTCATATGGATAGAGGTAGGAACCTTGCTAGACCAAGTCACATGGCTAGAGGTAGAAATTCTCCTAGGCCAAGAGCAGTACTATTGCCGGAAGAAGAAACGTTCCTCCGTACGCACTTCCTCCGAGCCACCTATTGGGTTCTCGGGGGTGAACCTCCTGCAGCAGGGACGTTGGCGCCTTTGTGCCAAGGCGGCGTTAGTCGTCCGAGGCAGGTTGGGCTCCGTCCTATTGTCGCTAGGGCTTCGATGCCTCCTCCCGTTCGGCCCGTGGTAGGTGCTACTCCCTTCGCGCTGCCCGTCGGGGCCGGGGTCGTCACCTCAATCAGCTCCGGATCTCCAGCTTTGATGGCCCAACCTCTTAACTTCTACGAAGGTCCTCGGCCCAACGTCTCGGCTCCTCTGTTAGAAGGGTACTACGGCCCTTGTTGGGATTGCCTAGCTGAGAGCTCACATCTTATAGCTCATGGTGATGATGCTGGGGCTTCTTCAGTGCTTAGATCCTGCTGGCACCAGTCTTCAGCAGGTCCTCCCTCTAGTGCCCCCATTCGTCCGAGTCCGTTGTCATTTTCGTCTGCGAGTGTTGTTGCACCAAGTACTCCCGCTCTTTACTGATACTGGTTTTTTATTTGCCTATAGGTTTAATGGCTCCCAAATCTCGATCTTCGAGGCAACGATCCGAGGCCGAGGGTTTGGACTCTTCTAGTCCACCCGAAGCCTTGTGTCGGCGATACAACTGGGTGTCCCACGAAGTGCTCAAGATCCACTCTCTCATGTCGGACGTCGATATCGCTCGGCTGAACATTCCGGCCATGCCTGGGTGTGTAGTCCGCTGTCCGGGGGCCGATGAGCCCATTTGCGCGACACGGGAAGTCGGCAGTCTGAACTTCTTCTTCTTCTACCGAGATTGCCTGTCTCGGATCAAAGTTTCGTTCCCATTCACCCCCTTTCAAATGGAGGCCCTGTTGCACCTGAGACTTGCCCCGTCCCAGCTTCATCCTAACGGGTGGGCTTATTTTTTTGCTTTTGAGCAGCTATGTCGCTCCTTCCCCGTCCCAATTCCATGCACCTCAAACCTCTTCTTTTATTATTTCGGCCCTTTTACTCCTAGTTCACCGAAGGAGAGTGAGAAGCTAAAAGGGTTGGTGTCCCTTCGCATTAACTCAGACCGGAGGCTTATGACGCCATTCTCGGACTCCTTTAAGCGCTTCAAGGGGGCCTTTTTCAAGGTTTCCGCTAAGTTTGGGAAGAAATGCTCGTTCCTGGAGGGCCCTGAGGACTCTAATATGGGCTGGCGCTTTCCTCTATACTGGATGGAGAGCCATTATAAGGCTAAGGATACCTCTTTCCAGGTCCGGCACAAGGATCTATGGCCGGACTCACTTGCTGCCCTTCCTCGGTTAGAGGCCTACGTGGCGGAGTATGGCTTGAAGCCCGCAAGCTTCTTTATAACCGGGGAGGGTTCTGAGCCTCTTCCTTCTACTTGTAGGATTTTTTGCTTTGCTTGGCACATTGTCTTGTTTCTTGATTTTGGATTTGTTTTACTGATTTGTTTCTTCTTTGGTCTTGCAGCCAAGGTCATGAACGCCCTTTCGCTGTATCTTCGTATAGCGAACCCTGCCGCTGCCTCTCCAAGCCAGCAGACTAAGAAGCGAGATGCCCCTGAGGGCTCTACCGTGCCCAAGGCTGATGCGGTGAAGAAATCTAAGGCCTCAGTTGGCCAAGGATCTACTCCTGCCGTCGTTGTCAAGCCTTCCCAGGCGGTAGAGTTCCGGGCCTCGAAGGGAAAAGAGGTTGTGGTTGCTATGGAGGATGTCGAGCCTGTGATCTCACCTGAGGCTTCCTCAGGCTCGTTGCTTTCTTCGCCTCCGCCTCCTCCTTCTCCTCCTCCCCCACCTCTTCCTCGGCCGCCGTCCGGTCCGTCTTCGGTGTTCCCGCGCGGCTTCCTGTGGGATAAGGGGATGGTCCCGGAAGTGGACGTTGCTTTCCTCCCTCCTCGGCATTTCATGGAGAATCGGCCTTTGTCTCCGCCAGCCATGGACAAACTACATGCGGCCCAAAGGTACTTGTATCGGTCCGCTGGGTATGTTCAAGCCCTGGTCCAAGTGTGGGAGAAGTATGCTAATGCCGATGCTGAGTGCCGAAGGCTGAGGTCATCTGAGGAGGTTTTGAAGAAGGCCCTGGCCGAGGCGGAGGCCAAGGCCAAATCTGCGGAGGAGCTGGATAAGGCAGTCGCTGTGGCAGAGGCTAGGGCCAAGTCTGCTGAAGCGGAGTGGGACGCGGCTAGGACTGAGCGGGATGCCGCCAAGGCCGCGGCTGTTAAGGCTGACCAAGAGCTCCGGCTTTCTTGGGACTCGGCCAAGAAGTTGACCGAGGAATGCTCCTGGGCTCAAAAGGGGTTGTCCGAGAGTCTTGCTGCCATTAAGGTTCTTCAGCAGCAGCGAGCTTCCCAGATTGATGAGCACGAGGCGACCAAGGCGGCCCTTTCTGCCGAGCAGGCGACGCATAAGGAGGCGTCGGACGCATTGTTGCAAACTGCCAGGGAGTGCTTCGAGCAGGCCTTGGCTTAGATCCGGTTTTTCAACCCCGGCGTGGAGCTTAACGTGGACGGTTATGACTACCGCGCCTTTGTGCAGGACAGGAATTTGATCCCTTACTAATCTCCTGCCACCAAGGGTCCTGCTGATGGAGCCGAGGAAGGAGGTCCTGAAGCCGGGTCGTCCAGCTAGCCTTGGACCTTTGTATTTCCTCTTTTGGGGCGTCTGTGCCTTGTTATTTTTTGAACAATTCTGGCCCTTGGGCCATTTATGTATATACTTTAGACAATGAATGATTTACTTTTTTATCATCCTTTTACCTATGTTTAAAATTCTAAACTTAGTTTAGATATTTGTCGACTGTAATGGATACAAGCCATTTTTACTCTACCACACTTGCGTGTGGGAGGTTGGGGCAGGGTTTTATGTTTGTACCTCAAGGGTCCTTAACTTTGAACTGCACTACCTCGGTCCAACTTTCGCTAGTCGGATTATTTTTAACCGGCGTAAGGGCCAAACTACCACATGTTCAACCAAGGCTTCGTTTGCCTTGGGTCAAACATTTTGACCTGATCAGGGTCTGCATGATAGTCCGCTTGCTTAGCCGGGCGAGCGTTGACGCGTCAATTTCGCGAAAGGCCACGTATGGCGCCTTCGCCGAGCTCTAACCAATGCCTGTCGGAGTACAACGGCCGGCTTCGTACATCTAGATGTTTTTAGTTTTCGGCCGGGTACACAACCTCGAAGCCGTTTATTCGTGCCGGGCTTATCGGCCTTGGCTTTCGAATTTTTGACCGAGATTTATTGCCTCGGTTTCATGCTTAAGCGAGTATTTGCGCACATTAATGAATCTCCTCAGTGGGATCCTTTATTGATAAAAAAAATGGCCCTAAAGAGCTTAACAAGCAAACGTAAGTCGAAAGAAAAACAACTTAGACATTTAAAACTTAAAAGAATGACCGAATTGTTATGCTGGGCCGGGCCGAGATCTAGCTATAGTAGATCTTTAATTTGTCGGTGTTCCAAGTTCTCTTGACCGGCTTTCGTGCCAGGGTTTCGAGGATGTATGCCCCTCCGTCGAGTTTCTCTTTGATCCGGTAGGGGCCTTCCTAGTTTGCCGTAAGCTTTCCGTCCCAGGCATTTTTATTTCCTATGTCGGCCAGTCGGAGTACTAGGTTCCCCTGGTTGAAGGACTGTGGTCAGACCTTTCTATTGTACTTTGCTGCAAATAGTTGCTTGGCGGTTAATTCTCGGCAATGAGCAGTGACTCGGATCTCATCGATGAGGTCTCAATCAGTTTTTAGAGCGTCATCGTTTGACTCCTGCCCTTCCTATCTGGCTTTAACCTTTCTCCATGATGGTTGCCTGATTTCGACCGAGATCATTGATTCGTAGCCATAGGTCAGCCTGAACGGGGTTTCTTGAGTCAAAGACTACACGCTCGTCCTGTACCCCCAAAGAACGCTGTGGAGTTGCTCGGTCCAGCTAGTGTCGGCCTATAGCATGCGCTTCTTTAATCCGTCCAGGATGATCTTGTTGGCCGACTCGGCTTGTCCATTAGACTGCGGGTGTTCCACGGTGAGAAGTGCTGCTTAATGTCCAGGTCGAACATTAAGGCCTGGAACCTCTGGTCCATGAATTGGGTCCCATTGTCCGTGACGACCTCGGCAGGTATTCCGAAGCGGGAGATAATGTTGTGGCGAAAGAATCTCATCACTCTGGCCGAGGTTATTGTGGCGAGCGGCTCTGCTTCGATCCACTTGGTGAAATAGTCGACGGCGACGATGAGCCATCTGCACTGTCCTTGTGCCGGTCTGAATGGTCTGATGATGTCCATGCCCCATTTGTAAAAGGGCCAAGGGGCCGACATACCTTTCAACTCTGTAGGCGGTAGTCATATGATCCTGGCGTGTTTCTGGCAGCTCTCGCACCTCTTGGCTGCTTCCATGGCGTCCTGCTTCATGGTGGGCCAGTAGTATCCGACTCGTAGTGCCTTTCTCGCGAGAGCCTTACCCCCTATGTGGTGGCCGTTGCTTCCCTCATGCAGTTCAGCCAGTAGATACTTTGATTCGGATTCACCTAGACATCGTATCATTGGGCAGTGCAATCCTTTTCTGCAGAGCTAATCATTGACCATGGTGTAGATGGCGGCCTCCCTGATCAACTTTTTTGCTTCGGTTGCGTCGATTGGGATGATGCCCCTTTCCAGGTAATCCTCAATCGGCTTTCTCCAGTCGGTTGTTGCCGAGATAGTCATTATGCAGCTGGGCTCGGTCAGATTCTGTTGGATTACGGTCCTATGGTTGTCCGGCCCTTTGGTGCTTGCGAGTTTAGAGAGTATGTTGACCCTTGTGTTCTCTTCTCTTGGGATATGGGTGACGATCACTTCATCGAACTCGGCCAAGAGTTCTTTGGCCCGATTTAGGTATTTCGCCATAAGGGGTCTCTTTGCTTGGTAGCCGCCGTTGATCTGTGCAGCAACGAGCTGCTAGTCGGTTAAAACCTTTACTCGCTGTGCTCCATTATCTCTTGCTTGGAGCAGTCCGGCCAAGAGGGTTTCGTACTCGTCTTGGTTGTTGGAGGTCGGGAACTTGAGTTGGAGAGAGTGCTCGGTGGCGACCCCCTGTGGGTTTTCAACGATGACTCCTGCACCGCTGCCCTTAGCATTAAAGGATTCGTCCACGTACACTTTCCAGGTTCCGTCACTTGTTATTGCCGGGGTCAGCTCCCGGATAAAGTCTACCAAAGCCTGTGACTTGATCGTCTGTCAGGCCTCGAACGTGATGTCGAACTCTGACAGTTCAATGGCCCAGTTGGTCATTCTTCCCGCTAAGTCTGGCTTGTGAAGGACTTGTCGTATCGGATGGCTGGTGCACACCACTACCCGATGTCCTTGAAAATATGGCCGGAGGCGTCTCGCCGCGGTGAGTAGGGCAAAGGCCACTTTCTCCAGCTTCTGGTACCGGAGTTCAGAACTCTGCAAGGCTTTGCTTATGAAGTAAATGCGCGTCTGTCCGGCCTTGGTTTCTCTTACCAAGGCAGCACTTACGGCTTCGTCACCGATTGATAGGTAGAGGAATAAGGCCTCGCCTTGCTTCAGCTTTGTGAGTACCGGAGGGGTTGCCAGGCAGCGCTTGATTTCCTCGAAGGCCGCGTCGCAATCCGAGTTCCAGCCTCCATGGGTTTCCTTCTTTAATAGCTTAAAGAAAGGTAGAGCTTTTTCCGCTGACCTGGGCAAAAACCTTGTTAAGGCGGCCAGGCGGCCCGTCAATTGCTATACCTCCTTCTTGGTCTTCAGGGGTTGCATTTCTAGGATGGCCTTGCACTTGTCCGGGTTGACCTCAATTCCTCGGTTAGTCAACATGAAGCCCAAGAACTTTCCAGACGGAACTACAAAGGCACATTTGGCCGGGTTCAACCTGACTCGATGTCTTCTTAACTTTTCGAACGTCTGTTTAAGGTCCCGGATGTGATCTTCTGGTAGCTTCGACTTTACGATCATGTCGTCTATGTAGACTTCTATGTTGCGGCCGATCTGGTCCTCGAAAACCCGGTTCATCATTCTTTGATAGGTGGCCCTGGCGTTTTTCAAGCCAAAAGGCATGACGTTGTAGCAGTAGTTTGCCTTGTCCGTCATGTACGCGATTTTCTCCTGGTCGTCTGGATGCATGGCGATCTGGTTGTACCTAGAGTAGGCGTCCATGAAGGAGAGGAGCTGGTACGCGGCCGAGTTGTCCACTAGCTGATCGATGTTTGGCATTGGGTAGGAGTCCTTTGGGCACGCCTTGTTCAGATTTGTGTAGTCTACGCATACTCTCCATTTGCCACTTGGTTTGAGTACCATGACTACATTTGAGAGCCAAGTCGTGTATTGTACCTCCCGAATGAACCCGGCCACCAGAAGTTCTTCTATGTGGCTCTCGAGGGCCTTCTGTCTGTTGTCGACAATGTTCCTCTTCTTCTGTGCTACCGGTCTTGACCCCGGCCATATGCCGAGTTTGTGGCAGCAGAAGAGGGGGTTGATGCCGGGTATTTCCGCCGAGGTCCAAGCAAAGACATCTTGATTTTGCCTTGAGAATTGGACCACTTGTGCTTTCAGGTCGTCATTCATATCCCTGCCGACCTTGGTTGTCTTGGTAGGATCCGTTCCCAGCATTATTTCTTCGAGTTCCCCTTCTGGATCCGGTCTCAAGTTTTCTGGCTCTACCATGTTAATCGGCTGCCGGGGATGCCTTTCCTTGTAGGCGTCGGACACGGTCTCGTTATGTCCAAGCCAAGGTGGAGATGAGGGTCCTCCTTCCTCGACCCAGAGGGTCTTGAAATAGCACTGCCATGACTCTTTTTGGTCCCTGGATACCTCGACCAGCTGGTTTTTCCCGTTGATCATCTTTAGATTTTGATGTTTCGTCGACACTAGCATGTCCCAGGCGTGTATTGTCGGCAGGCCCAGGATGATGTTATAGGGGGAGCGGAAGTCGGCTATGACGAACCTCATGCATTCTGACTTGAAGGCCTCCTTAGTTCCGAGAGTCAATCTGAGGTCGATGTAACCCTTTGGGAAGGAGCGCTCTCCATTAAACCCGATCAGGGTGGTCTTGCACGGCTTTAGATCTTCCGCGTCGAGGTGCATCCTTTTACAGGCATCCCAGCTTATAATGTCAGCTAAACTTCCTGCATCCACGAAAATTCTCTTGACACGGCAATTCACCAAGGTTCCAGTGATTACTAGTCCGTCCAAGTGGCTGGGAATGACGTCTTTTAGCTCCTCACTGGTAAAGGTTAATGGGGGTGGCTTCAGTTTGGCTGGATCGTCCTTGAACTTGGGGAGGTCTCGGACAGTTAGGACCTCGCGGAGATATTTCTTGCATTGGCTCACCGTGCCCCCGCCCCCTCCAAATCCCCCGCTAACGACATTGCACTGGAAATCAACGTCGGGAAATTCATCGTCAAAGGCGGTCTTCTGCTTCTTTCCCAGCTTTCGGGTGTCCTTGGGTGGACTTCTAGTGCGGCCGCGGTAATTGCGGTTGCCACTCGTCCTTCCCTGGGTCTTGATGACATATTGACACAGCTTCCCTTCTCTTACGAATTTTTCAATGGCGTCGCGGAGGTCATAGCATTCGTCGGTGGTATGTCCATGGCAGTCGTGGAACGTACAGAACTTTGTACGGTCCGTGTTGGAGTGGCCTCTAAGAGGCCTCGGCTTGTCCACCTACCGCATCTCGGCCTGGGCTACCTCTTTCCACACCTGTGACCGAGGGGCATTCAAAGGCGTATAACTGTCGTACTTTGCCTTGTGGCGGCTTGGTCTAGTTTGACCCGGCTCTCCCTGTTCCACCTTCGAGGTTCGGTCTTCTGTTTGTTTGCCCGTTCTCCTGAGTCAGGCGAAGTATTTCTCGTCCGCTTGGGTTCGTCGGCGTTGGCAGCCTCCATTTGCTCCACTTCCAGGTACTTCTTCGCCTAGGTGTAGAATTCGGTCAACGTGTAAACCCGGTTTTTGCATAGGTTCCGGGCCAGGCATGATGACGGGTCTAGCCCGTTGATCAGGCAGTGTACGTGGACGTCCTCGGATAGTAATCGCACTTGCATTGCCACGTCCCGGAATCGGTCCAGATACTTCTATAGTGCCTCACCCTTCTTCTGCCGCACCTTACTCAGCGTGAATTCAGATTTCGGCTACTTTTTACTGGTGGCGAAGTGCAACTCAAACTTTCGTCCAAGGTCTTCAAAACTTTGGATGGACTTATCCGAGAGTGAACTCAGCCACTTGTGTGCCGGTCCGGTTAAAGTGGCCGCGAAGAGACGCTGGATGACTGGGCCATCAATTGACCGGACCCACATGAGTTT
This sequence comes from Acacia crassicarpa, assembly GCA_034222035.1. NCBI lineage: Eukaryota > Viridiplantae > Streptophyta > Magnoliopsida > Fabales > Fabaceae > Acacia > Acacia crassicarpa. The sequence goes on along the minus strand of JAWXYG010000006.1, from coordinate 45,404,152 downwards.
TTCGAAAATCTCAAGGTGGTTGCGGGAGTCCTGAGTTCCATCATATTTTGGAAGGTCGGCTAGGTCAAAGTTTTTCGGGTAACGGGCCGTTGCCGCTGCCCTCGAGAACGGGGACCTACCGGACTCCGTCAGGTACTTCATTCAATATTCCCGGGGTGATCCATGGCAAGGTGATCTATGGGTCCGGGGAGTCCTGTCTTCCACATGGCGCTCTTCTTGGTCTCGGCCTCCTCTCCCGCCTTGGCCGTTGTGGTCCATGTTACCATCTCGGCCTTCCGGGTTGTCACGATTTTCTTGAGGCGGTAGGTGCCCTCGTTCAGCGCTCGTTCTTCCGTCCGGCCTACTGGTGTTTCCCCGCCTCGTTCTCGGTCGCGAACTGCTAATGTCCGCGTTGGCCCAGCCTCTTCCTGTACGAGGTTCTCTCCGGTTTTCTTGTTGGTGATGGCTTTGGAGCTCCTCCCTTATCATTTGTGCAAAGGTACGGAAGTCCGCCTGTCGTTGCAGGTGGTCCCGCTTTTCCTTGTCCTCGAACCTTTGGAGCAATGACTACTGCGTCCTCCGGAGGATGCGAACGTCGGCTTCTATCGCTAGAGCGTCCTGGGTCGGAAGCTCCCTACGTGTCTCTAACAGCGGCTGATCATCTGCGGGAGGGGAAGTTGTTGTGTCGGTAACATGTCCCTCCGGGGTGTTTTCTCGTCGTGGATGGATTTGCGGCTGGCTTGGCCGGGCTGGAGCTTGGCTGGTAGGGGGCCTCCGTCAGCCTGCGGTGATGGATTCCTGCTGTGGCTTCTGGTGTTCGCCATTGATGGTCACGGGGATGGAAATTTACCTGTCCCCACAGTCGGTGCCAATGTTCTGTTCTAAGAACACAAATGAATTGGACTTGACTAGGTGTCAAGCCTAGAGCCTACGTACCCTTTGAGGGGATCAAAGTCCACGTAGTTCGCAGTAAACTTTGTGGCATGAGGCCAGAGGGGGGTGGTGTGTGTGCTCTATGTGACAGAAAGTAAATAGAGCATGAGTTAGAACGTGTGCACCCGGTTGGTTTCCTTCTATATTTATAGAGGCGTCCGAGGCAAGTATCTCGGTCTGGCGCGATACTCGGGGTGACAAGATCCGGGTCCGAGATATTAGGGGTGAGTATCTCGAGGTGTTGGTTAGGATAAATCTCATCCTAATAGGATCCTGTCAATATATCAGCTATGCTCAAATCGGCTATGCTTTCTGATCATGTTGGGCCGTGGCATGGATATGGGCCGTTGGGCCAGTCCGTAACACCAACATTCCAATGCAGGCATGATTCTTCTAGTAGTGTATGTTGATGATATTGTGATTACTGGGAGTAACATATCTAGAATCTTAGATCTTAAAATCTTCCTTAACTCCCAGTTCCAAACAAAAGATTTAGGTCCATTGAAGTACTTCCTTAGCATTGAGGTATTGAGAAGCAAGAAAGGAATCCTTTTATCCCAAAGGAAATACGTTCTTGATTTGTTAAATGAAACTGGAAAACTTGGCGCTACACCGAGTACCATTCCCATGATTTCAAATCCATTCCTGGATCTTAATGATAGCATGTTTGCTGAACTTCTCGATGACTTGAAGAAGAAGATTGATCCAGAGAAATTGAAGCCATTTGCATCTCCTGAGCGATATAGAAGACTCATTGGGAAACTGAATTATCTGACAGTGACTCATCCTAATATAACCTTCTCAGTCAGTGTACTCAATCAATTCATGGAAGCTCCAATAGTAGCTCAATAGGAAGCCTTAGAGCATATCTTACATTATTTGAAAGGTTCCCCAGGTTGTGACATTCTTTATACAGATTATGGGCACACTAAAGTTGAAAGCTTCTGTGATGCGGATCATGCAGGGTCTAAAGCTACAAGACAGTCCACTACATGTTCTTGTGTATTTGTTGGTGGAAACTTGATATTTTAGAGAAGTAAGAAGCAAGGAGTTGTGTCAAAATCAAGTGCAAAAGCAGAATACAGAGCCATGTCACAATCAACACAAGAAATTGTGTGGGTATTTCAACTCATGAAGGAAATTGGCATCACACGACTTTACCTGCGAAATTATGGTGTGACAATAAAGCAGCACTCCATATAGCATCGAATTCTGTGTTCCATGAGCGTACAAAGCATATAGAAATTGATTGCCACTTTATTCGTGATAAGATCAAAGAGAATGTCATATCTACAGGGCACGTGTGATCAAATGACCAGCTAGCAGATCTTTTAACAAAAACCTTAAATGACACATGTGTTGATTATCTTTGTAACAAGTTGGGCATGATCAATATATATACTCTAACTTGAGGGGGAGTGTTATAATATGGATCAGTTAGATCCACAATTGTAGGGTTTCCTGTTAGTCATTCTCTTGTATATATACCTATGTATTTATCTTATTCAATAAGACTTTACAATTCTCTAGTATTATAGGCATGGGCAATTGGGCATAGCGTTTTCCTCCCTGCCCTAGCCCTAGCGAGTAGGGTTAATTAAAATTAATTACAAACAATAAATGAGTATAAATATATAATTTTTGGGAAAATCTGAAAAGAATACATTTAAAAACGTCGATTTAAATCTGGAATAATGAAATGCGGTAAATATACCTATATATATCTTTTTCCTTTTATCTCTCTCCTCGTTCCTCTACCTTGCAGATCCTTTTCCCCATTCTTGAAACGATTTCTTCTGGCTGCGTCTGCTTCATTTGATTAGGCTGTGATTGAGGCTGCGGCTCTGAGCGTTGATGAGTCTCCGAAATCGCAGTGACGTGGTGGGTCCCCATGCATGTCTCCTCTTTTGGTGTGTTAAGATTGCCCATATCTATAAGAATTTACATTACATGCTTCTCTCTTATATGCTTCTTAGGTACTTATCTGTCTAATTAGAGGGTTGAAACATTTTATTTATTTATTTTTATTTTTTATATATTTTATTTATTTAGATTAAACTATATATTGCATCCTGAAATTTCTTTTGCACCTAATATCTCAAATTAATTAATTTTCATAATACTAGTGTTACATGAAAAATATTTTTGAATATAGGACTAAAAATTAATTAATTTGAGATATTGGATGCAAAAAAATTCAGGATGTAGCACATAGTTTAATCTAAATAAATAAAATATATAAAAAAATTAAAAAAATGTTTCAACCCTCTAATTAAAGGGACAAGCACCTAAGAAGCATTTAAGGAAGAAATATGGAATGCAAACCCTATCCACAATGAGCATGCCCCCGCATTAGACCCGGGAAGTCGGGCCAGTCTTTTTAAACCCCTTTAAAGGTTAAGCTTGAAAATTAGAGGAGTTAAATAAAATTAGTCCTGTATGGCTAACCTTATAGGGCCTCGGGCTTAAAAAGGCCGGCCCCACAAAGCCTCGGACCAACTCGTTAGGCCCTTTTAATTTTTTTTTTTTAAAAAAACAATTACCTAGGTTGCCCACACTTGAGAGTTGAGAAGTGATCACCCTCTCTTTCTTTTTTTTTTTTTCTTTTGAAAATCTCGCTCACACTCACAGACTTAAAGTATAATCAAATATCTCTGAAATTGATGATAGTGATAAAGAAGATGACAACGATAGTCATTATACTAATATTGCCTAGAGATATGCTTCTAATGTTTTATGTGAATTATTTATGGACAATAGTTTGCTTTTGATTATAAATTAATGAATGTGTTTATTTGTTTGATGATTCATGTTGTTTGAATATTGATGTTAATAACATTTATTTGACAAATTAGAACTTTAACTATTGTAATTTACTAATTATATTTCTTTAAAAAAATAGAGGAAAAATAGTTAAAATTTAGAATAGTAACTTATGTTACGGTCAATCCAAACATAAATTATATTTCACAATCTAACTTTTACCCAATTTAATTTTTCCATAATTCATTTTTCCCACCAAACAAGCTCATTGTCCCACTATTTTGATCGATAATTGAACCGTGACATGATAATTAAACAAAACGTTTTTTTAAAGAAAATTACATACATAATAAGTCTAATTCTCAGTGTAAACCACCTACGAAGTTTGTAATACACTAACATTATTTGATTACAAATTGAATAAAATTATATTGGACTTTTTAGAATGGTCAATTTTTTTTTGGAAACTTTCATATAAATACCATATGAATTTATAAGACCCTCAGAAACTCACCGAATTTGTAAAAAGACTGAGAAGTGACAATGACTTTTGAGGGATATGCAAATTCAAGCAAAAAGACCACACTGCCCCTAGTAACTTACTTGTCTTCATTCTCATTCACATTTGACACTTCATTCTCATTACACTCGACGATTCGCTTGCCCTAATATCACCCACTGCCTTCGCTAAACCACTGTCATCGCTACTGCTGCCGTCGTTGTGTACGCCGTGTTCGCCACTACTGTCAAATATCTTCCTCATCCCATTAGTTCTAAGCCCTCATTCTCCTCTCTATTTTTGCCGTGGTCCGTTCTCTCCGCCGTCGCCGTGTAAATTTGCTTTTTTGATTTGTGGACTACATAAAATTTGGGGCTCTCTTTGGCTTCTGTTTCTATTGCATTGCCTTACTTTGGAATCCACTTAATGACCTGATACTATATCCTCTCTATTTTCTTCATTTTTGCCGTGGTCCATTTGCACCGCCGTCGCCATTTTGGACCATTTCTGGAAATTTCAAAACTGTGGTATGAACTACATTTTTGACCTGCTATTTGCTGTTAAATGTGGTTCATGAACTCTCTTAATTTTTGTCCTGCCATTTCAAGTTTTGGTGTGACAAAAATAAATTTGGAACTATAGTATGACTCTGTTAGTAACTTAATGTTGACATTTTGAGAGTTTGTAACCTTTTTTTGACATTATATTTATTCGTTTGGTTGATGGATGTAAAGCAAAGTGTCATTCAAAATCTTCGATGATGTAGCTTTACGAGTATCATTACTGCGAGCAAAAGCCTAATAATTCACATAATTCAGCCATATCCTATTCTTCTTGCTTATCTGACCAATGGTTAAATAATTTCTTGAATATATTAGAATTACTGCCACCTTGTTACTGTGATATTGCGTATAATCAAGGAGTAATTTGGTGAAATACTTGATTGACTGGAGGTCTAAGCTTTATGCCTTAGATGAATTACATGAGACGATTTAGACAAAATATTGCTACCTCTGGTCCTAATTATAAGACCTAATTGACTTTTTTTTAGAGAAATTAAGGAAGCTAAATAAGATACCTAGCTAATTATTTCATATGTTATGTATCTTTAGATTATATATTGGTTTATTAGTTAAATTAATTAGTTTGAAGAAAAAATAAAAAATAAAAATACTCTAAAATGATTTAATTAGCCTCCTTAATCTCTTCGAAAAAAATTAACTAGGTCTTATAATTAAGACCGGAGTGAGTATCATCAACCACCTCATGGTAGTTAAGGACACCGACGATGAAATGGGGTCAATATAGAGAATGTTCTCACTTTTTTCCCCAACATTCCGGGAAAAAAATATTGCAAGTTTACTTGTCAAGTCTACAATGGTTATTTTACCCCTTTTTTTTATATATTTTCTTGTTATTGCTTTCTTGTATCAATATTATGGAATCTAGAGTTTTCTTTTCTTTTCTATGAGGTTGTAAAATAATTGTACAGCTTGGTAAAATATTGTTAGGCTGACATGTCATTCTTGATTCCGTTGCCCCCAGAAAATAACGAGGGACTTCAGGCAATGTACTGCATTTTATTTTCCTGGTCCTTTTCTTAGCTGCTCATACTACCAACTTATTAGTTGTTTCATAGAACATTACATTATCTTTCTCTAAAACTTGTGCAATTCTTCATTTTTCCCTTCCAGAAGAAAGTAATGTGGAGACACCAAAGGACAACCAAAAAATAGAGGTTTCAGTAGTTTTTAAGTTCAAATAAAGCAGTTTATTGCTGTTTCTCATATTTGTTATTAGCATGATCAAAATGTTACTAAACTGAGTTATTAAATAAAGTTGGGTCTTGTCTGCTAGAATATTCTGCATCGTCTTTAGTAATTACAATCGACTTGAGATTGTGCAAGAATTTGTTATCTTTATTTAGATGTTATGGATGGGCTCTTGCATGTAGATGTATGTGTTGTTGTCATTTTCAAAATCTTGAACTCATTGGTGATTTCCTTGCAGTACCTTTGTTGCCTTGAGTGTTCGTGGGTAGTTGAATTTTAGTTTTTATACTTTCATAACCCTCAAATTTTTTAAAAAAAAATGCATGTTGAGCTAACCCTGAATTATTGCTACTAAAATCTAGCAATTAACATAAATCACTATAAAATAATTTTTTTAAATCCACTGTTGAAACTCATATTATATCTAAACCATCCACTATTGTCGGTTTTCAGGCTTATACATCTTGCAGAGTGAAAAATGACATCTATAAGTCGGGTAGCAAAGCAAAAGTCGAGCAAAATGTACACTAGTAATGGGTACATTTTGTTTCACAGCAAGTTTAAGAAAGAGAATAAACTTGTTGACTTGAATGACATGAATAGGGAGTCCTCAAAGGCTTGGAGGGCTTTGAATGTCGATGAAAAGAAAGTATACACTGATAGAGCCAAAGAAGGAAGGCATGAGAAGAAGAAGGGTGTAACATCTTAATTTTTACATTAAGATTTAATTATAAATAAATAAAAATTAATTAATCATGATACATGAATTTATTATTCAAAATAAAAGTTTGTATGTAAAATATCATTCATAATAATAAAGAAAATTAGTAAAATAAATGTGTGAAAATAATAAATAGTTATTGTAAAAATAAAATAAAATAAAGTTGGGTCCTTTGTTAGAATTTTACCCATCTCAAAAAAAAAAAAAAAAAGATGCATGGTGGTGGTGAGATTTGGGAAAAAGAAGAAATCATTAAAAAAAATTAAAAGGTGTGGCAGACACGTATGTGATGTGTCTGCCATGGAAAGGTGGATAATTCCACCGCCTTCCCTCCCTTACAATATATATTAGTGTGTGTGTTTATGTGTTGCGAGGTGTGATTGAGAGAAGTGAGACGAGAGGGGGAGAGAATTGAGATGGAGAGACGGTGAAAGTAAGAAAAGAAGGAAGGGAAGAAAAAGAAGAGTTTGGATTATATTTTAAGGTACGTTGTTTATTTTATAAGATCATTTAGGCAGTTGAATTAATTTCTTTTCAACAAACTTTCTTCACAAAAATTATCTGCGCATTTTTTTCTTTCTAAGGAGGATAATATAACACTAATTAGTGAAAATTTTGGAATTTGAATTTTGATAAAATTTTAAGTTTTGAGAATAGAAAAATGTATATATGAAGAGCACGATTAATAAATAACTTTAATCGATTTAGATTTGTTAGTTTTTTGCTGTTGTAATTTAAAGTTATTTTATATCTAAAGGACTTTAGGATTTATATCATATAGAATAGTTTTACGGATTAAATGAGAGTCTAAGTATTTGGTTAGATTACTAGAGGTATCATTTAAGATTTAATCGGTTAGTTCTGCTAAATCTTGAAATATATGAAATTATAATTTGAGATTTGAGATTTTTAAATTATAGTTGATATGATTCTGAGTATGTGGAGATTGTTTAATAAAATGAGTTATATTTATAAAAGTTAGTATTTGGTTAAAATTGAGAAATAGATAAATTGCCAATTTTCTAGGGAAACTAAAGTGAAATAACAATTTAATTAATTATTTAATTATGGTATTAGTGGTTATTCTTGTTAATTCTATTAACGTATGATTATATATTTATTTTTAAAGTGGACTGATTTCTATTATGCTTAGTGTCATGTCAAGAACTTGAGGTAACCACTTTCTACTCATTGTATTTGTTTGTATGATGTTTGTGAGCGATTTTTAATCTATGAAAACTATGTTTTTAATAAAGTTGCCTTGTAAGAATTACTTTGGAATGACTAGTGATATTATATGTTATTGATAATGAACTTTTTATTGTTTCCTGAACTGAAATAATATTGTCATCTTAATGACTATTGAGACATTGTATTATTTTCATAAATCATTGTTTGGAATTTCATATATTCATGCCAAGACTGTGATGATGTGGAGTGGTGATGGATATGGAGTGATGATGAGAGTTATTGTGTATATAATACCACGTGTTATGCCACCACTCGGTGCACAGTGGATGTCTTTGATATTTTCAGAGCCCTTGGTATCACCCTTTTCCTTTGGCCGGGTTAAGAGTCAGCCCTTGAGACAATGACACCTTTCCATATTCGAAGGAAAGGGAACCCATGGTCCGATATGAGTTATGTAGTCTTTGGTCAGGCTAAACCTCATCATTGAACAGCTTGGCGTAGTCTTGTCACAGAGACTAAACCTATTATTTTACAGCTCATGGGTTCTGTCAACGGTTATAAGGATGAAGGGTGATAAGGATTATCAGGATATCAACCTATTTTTCTTGACATGTTATATATGTGATCCATGATATGATGCGAAATTGTTTGATTTGGAAATTTGTAAATTATATATCTAGTATTTTGTTATTTAAAATGATCCACTTGGCACCTCACGAGCACATATTAGCATTTATAATGAGCTGGATTGATGGTTACAAACATTTTTTAGGTGATAGTTCTCGTGTGAGTCAACTAGGGAAAGCTTCGGAAGCTTAAGCTACTTTTGCTAACGGTAGTGCTTCCAACTTTTTGATACATGTTGAATTATTGGATATTGCCACATTAGGGTTCACTTGACATACTCTAGTATATTTTGGATATTTTAACAAATTCTAAAGCAATATTTATTTTAAAAATATGGACCTAGTGAAATCTATAGCTTAAGTGTGTGCACAAAACATTTTAATAAATGGTTTAATTAAGTTAATAATTAATAACTATCCTTTAAAATGGAGGATGTTACAATTTGATATCATAGCCAATGGTAATATACAATATTCAACATACCTTCCCTGTTTGGTTATGTTTTATTCATCACTCACTTGATAAGTTGGGTTCCATCTTTCGGTGGAAACCAAGAGATTTTCACACACCACTAATGTAATGGTGTAATTTGGTAATTAAATTCTAGCAAGAATTTAAAGTAGAAGAACCTTTTGTGGAAATAGTGATAGTAAGACCTGCTTTTGTCTGTAAGATTGGAGACCCTGAAATTCGTAAACATGTTTACTCTAGGATAAAATAAGGTCAAGTTAGGTTTTTCTAAGAACATGTAATAATCATGATCCTTTAGGAGGAAGGTTTCTTGTTACATGCTTAGCCAAATAATCGTTTGTTGATATATGAGTAAATATGTTCTTAAATTGGGAAAGAGGATTACAACATATGAGGATTTTGGGATCTCAATTGAAAGAACCATTAAGTAATTGTATAGTTAAGAATATGAGGATTAAAATCGTGTAGGTAGACATTTTAGAAGTGTACGTTAATGTATATAAAGCAATGAAGTTGAGAAAGTAATTTAAAAAAATAAATAAATAAGAAGAAGAAAAAGAAGAAAGAATTAAGCTAGATATTTGTATTTGAAGGTCATGAGATTGATTTGCTAGATTTGTACTAAAAATCATCAATGTAAATATGAGTATGAATTGGTTGGCTATTAATGACACTATTTAGGATTTCAAATGTTGAATAATAGTTACATATATAGTTATATTGTATCTGTTAAGAAACTATATGGCTTTATGTGATGCAAGTGGAAATGAGTGTAAAGGAGAGTTTCCCAGCATATGTTATATTATTTTATGTTCTATCGTAACTAACTTATAAGAAACCATCAATTGTTTGATACAATTACTAGATTTTTGAAAGTATTTCTTGAAGAAAAGATGTATACTCTGAGAGTCCGGGTTTAGGCTCTGGTGAGTTGAGGCTTTGGGGATAGATGAGGTAGCTTAGGATTTGAATTCTGTTATTAACTTTAAGGGCTTCTGATGTCGGGATAAGATATGATTTAGATCCCCAAATTCTATCGGAATTTTGAGGTTAAATGTGCTTAGATGAGAGAAATCTCGAGATAAGTGATCTCTTAGAAAGTATCATTAGAATCTGAAATCCTTTGATTTGAGGTCTGAGTGTCTTGAGGTATAACATATGAGTATTCTTAAGGATGCCATGAGAATGTAGATTGAATATGGAAATCATTAAGGTTAGGCTTGAATTTGATTTAAGCTGTAATAGTGCCTAGGTCAAAGGTGAATGAGGTTGTACTAAAGATTTCAGTATTTGAAAGTAGTAACCTTGTAAATATTGATTGATGCTAAACTGTCAGCATTTTTATTGGGTATAGTTGAGGATTGATGATTGGCCTTAAGGTGAAAGTATGATTTAGAATATACCTTGTGATATTGAGGATTGAGATGGAATCAGGATCTCATGAATAGTGTTGAAGTTATTTGAATATCTCGAGGTTTAGACTAGGAATTGTGAATCATGATCCTGGTTTGTATTTTAGGTGTTGTTAAGGTAATATGATTGCTCGCCCAACATAATTGGGGTTCTAAGAATCCTATTGTGAATTTGAAAATTATTGATTTGGGAATATTTAAGGATAGTGCCTAAATGTTATAACTTGTGGATCATGACGATTCTAGCATGTTTATTGGGTATCATTGAGGTTTTAGAATTTGGTTGATGAACCTAAAGACTGGGTAGGCATCTAGAGGGTTACCACCAATTGACCATGACCTAAGAATCCAACGTAACATTTGAGTGATTCTTTAAGCATATGAATTGACTTGAATAAATTGAGGTACTAGAATGCGGTACCAATTGATTTCGATGAATTGAGACATTAAAATATGGTGCCAATGTGTATGAAGTATTTAGAGGTTACTAGCCGCTATCTAGCATAGGGAATGATTTTAATCTCAAAATATTTTTGAGAAGTGTGTCCCTTGGTGAAACTGAATGGTAGCTAGAACCTCAATAGCCACAGGTTATGATCTCATGATCGACATTAATAACTATTGGTATGATAATGGCTAATAGATTTTCGAAGGTGGGAGTCACGTACCTGATAGGAGGAAATTATGTATAATATGATTTGTCATATGTGAACCAATGATCAAACAGAGAGAACGATACAAACCCTTGAGGATATATTAAGGACTTGTGCCGCTAAGTTATCTGGTAATAGAGGTTAACACTTGTTTTCAAGGGAATTTGGTTAGAATAATCAATATTACTTAAGTATTCAAATGGTTTCTTTTAGAGCATAGTACTACAAAATGTGCAGATCATCTCTTTGTTGGATTGAATTGAGCTAGTGAATTGTGATTGGACAAGACTTGGTGAACAAAACTACAAAAGAAATTGAGATAATTCATTAGAAGTTGTTGACCGCTCTAGACAGACAGAAGAGCTATGCAATTGGCGGTGTAGACCTTTAGAGTAAGGAATTGGTCTTAAGGTTTTGTCGGTAATTGGTATTGGCAAACCCATAAAAAACTCAATAATTTGACTCCACGCTTTATTAGGTCATACAAGATTCTAAAGTGAATTAGGCTAGTTACTTATTTGATTGTCGTGTCACAATACCTATCGAGTATGTACAACGTGTTTCATGTGTTACATCAGGAGTAAATTTTGATGTTTAGGTGTGCCTATCTGTTGTGATTTTGTGTTGAGAATTGTTATTTAATGTCTTGTTGAAAATTTTGGGGACAAAATTCTTTTTAGGTGAGGAGAATTGTAACATCTTAATTTTTACATTAAGATTTAATTACAAATAAATAAAAATTAATTAATCATGATACATGAATTTATTATTCAAAATAAAAGTTTGTATGTAAAATATCATTCATAATAATAAAGAAAATTAGTAAAATAAAGGTGTGAAAATAATAAATAGTTATTGTAAATAAAATAAAATAAAGTTGGGTTCTTTGTTAAGAATTTTACCCATCTCAAAAAAAAAAAAAAAAAGATGCATGGCGGTGGTGAGATCTGGGAAAAAGAAGAAACAATTAAACAGATTTTCCATTTCATAATCATCAATCATGTCTACTAAAATCTTTTCATCACAGCTTAAAGTGTATTTAATGTCACACCTATTACCATCTAAACCAAACCATTGTCCTATTATTACCCTCAATTCTTTAACTTTCATCTCCTCCTTTATTGATTTTACCCTCACACTACGGAAAAAACAAATTAGTGACTTCGAAAAAGGTGTTGCCGCCATATTTGCTGTCATCTTACACTCTAACCTACAACAAAAAATGAATATTTCATCACAATATTAGACCATATATATATATATATATATATATATATATATATATATATATATATATATATATATATATCATAAGTGAAAAATATAGTAATTGTAATTACAAGGAATATAATTACTACTTCCTCCAATATTAATAGTTTTCATAAAGTTTGTAATGATTTTCACAAATTTTACAATGGTAATTACAAATTATTAAATGGTAATTACAAGTTCAATAATGGCATTTACCAAACACCATAACAGTTAATGAGGACAAATAATAAATATGCTATAAAGAAAAGAAGGAGAATTGTATTTCCAGATTTCAAACAACATGTGTAGAATTCATATACACCTAGAAAGAAATTATACTCCTGCAGGTATAATCTTAAACAGCAATATTGCAAGTCTAAATGAGACTTAATTGTTAAAGTAAAGCTAATGATCATCTTTGCATGGGGTAGTGATCAATGCTCGTTAATTGTTAAACTAAAGCTAATGGTTACGGTAGTATGTATCATTCTAGATATTAGGAATCATTAGGAACTATTGTTATTATCATTGGATAGTGATTATTATCAAAACCCATATCTAAAGTTATGCAACAATTATACATACGGAGACAAAGAAGTAATAAAAAAGGTTCCAACAATGAATGCAGAAACCCAAATGCAGAGAAATGTAAGAAAATGTGTTCCAGAAGGAGCGAATAATTACAATGAATGCAGAAACCTTGAAACCTTTCTTAGGAAAATCGAATATTAGGCTGAAAACCAAAAGCTTGCTATTTCAACAATTAATGCAGAAACCCAAAAACTTGGGAGTATAATCAAAAATTAGGCTGAGCAAACAAAGGGAGTTTTATATGGCCAGAAAATTGAAAGGGAAGTTAATAATTTGATGAAGATATTGGAGCTTTGTTAAAAATTGAGCTGTTCGTACTTTTTGTTTGTGCTCCATCTCCACGAAGCTGGCAATGGCAGCAGCGTCCACGGTGATGGGTGGCATCGACAGCAGTATGTCAAGACGATGAACGTGGACTATGGCAAGCAGGGTGAATGAAAATTTTAATGAGAATGAATTTGCATAACCTATCTTCATAACCTGACATACTGAAGGGCAAGGGCATTGTGCTCATTTTCCCTGAATTTACATATCCCTCATAGGTCCATGTCACTTCTCAATCTTTTTACAAATTCAATAGACATCTGGGGGTGTTGCAAATTTAGATGATATTTATTTGTCATTTTCCCTTTTTTTAAGACTTTTTTTTTAAAAACTTTTTTATCAATTTTTTTCAACATGAGCCTCTATTTTTTGATCGAAACACGAGCCCTTGTTAATTTTAGACTTTTCACATTTATTTCGCTATAGGTAACACACTGAAAAATGCCGAACACACTAGGGGGACAACCTGTGAATTGACAGAAGTGAGGATGAGGGGCGGAAATTCATAGGGTCTCTGTAAACAAAAAGAAATTTGTTTTTATGATACTAGATGATCAATGGGAGCAACTAGATCTGCAAAAAGTTTCGGTTTCCACAGCAACAACATTATCAATACAAAGATTCATATACAACTGTGATCAAAAGCAGTCTCAGAATTTTTTTTAGCAATAAGGAAGGTGAAGAACCACTAATCAATCCCATACACACATCAAGCCTTGATCCATTGAGAATTTTCAGAAATTTTAATCAGCGTCTGTATTTTTTTAAAAAAATAATTCTCTGTGATCAGAAATCAATTTTTGAGATCAATGGAATAACAAAAGTTCCAATGGCTCAAGTATGCTCCAATCCTTGAAGAGTTGCAGACTGTGAATCATATTAAAAGTTTCCCAAAGGAAAAACTTCTAACCAATTAAGAACAAACTCATCAAGCAATTGATAACAAACTCCAATTTTTACGAGGGAAAAATTTTTCCGTCACAAAAATGGTTTGCGACGCCATTTTTTGTGACGGACTGTAATCTGTCGCAAACCATTTTTACGATGGAAAATGCATGTTTTGAGACGGAATTTTTTTGTCACAAAATAAGGCGTTTTTTGTACACTACTACAAAATACCTAAAAAACAACCTAAATAAGACCTAATTAACGTCCCTTTTTAGAGGGACGTCTGGGAGGGTGTCGTTGTTTTTATCATATTTGGCGACCTAAATTTTATGAGGCGACCTGAATACCATTCAATTCAGGTCGCCTCATGTAGCACCAAAAAATTTAAAAAAAAAAAAAACCTAGACAAATCATAATGATTGATGGCAATCTAGAACCAAAAATAATGCGATAATAACAACCAGAGATGTAGATGAAAAACGCGATAATACAGATCACAGTACAGATCGATAGCAATCTGGAACCAAAAATACAGATCTAACTCTCACACTAATAGATCTAAAATCAAACTAACAGAAACAACAATCTGGAACAAAAAATACAGATCTAACATATCTAAAATCAGAGCAACAGATCCAACATTTCAGATCTATTAATCAGAAGAAGAACAAAATCCAGATCCCATTCCATTCCATTCGGATGAACCTAAAGATAGAGGGCGTCACTGTACAGATCGATGGCTCAATCGAGATGCTGGTCAGACGCGGCGGTTCCAAGGAGGGAAGGAAGGAATCCGAGACCTGAGACTTGAGCTGGGATGGTGAGCGGTGGTTCATTCCGCGCTTGATCCGAGCTAGGACGACGAGTGAGCGGTGGCGAGCTGGGAGGCAAGTGAGCAGCGGCGAGCAAGCGACAGTGAGCGACGGCGAACTGCAATGACGGTGATCTGTGGGCGACGGTGAGCTGTGACGACAGCATGGAAGAGGGACGATGAAGAGGCGTGATGAAGTCGACAGTGGGAGGATGAAGAAACACGATGGTAAAATGAGAGAATGAGACTGAGGGGCTGGGGCTGTGATTTGAATTTAATTGACACCCAAATAAATTTCAGGAATTAAGGCGGCCTGAATTTATTTCAGGTCGCCCAAATTCCAAAATTGGCGACCTGAATTTATTTCAGGTTGCCCAAATTCCAAAATTGGCGACCTGAATTTATTTCAAGTCGCCAAAATTCCAAAATTATTTTTTTAGACATCCTAAATTTATAGGAATAGGATATTGTTACAACCTTTTTTTGTTACAACCAATGTTACTACCACTTTTTCACCGTTAGATCAGAATTTTAATAGGAGAGAGAAATTATATAGGTAAATGAGATTTTGATCTAACGGTGGAAAAGTGGTAGTAACATTGGTTGTAACAAAAAAACAATTGTAACAATATCCTATCCCAAATTTATATTTGGGTTATTTAAAGTCTAAAACTCGAGTAAATAATTACGACAATGCCACTGCCTTCATTTTTTACTTCCTTTTTTTTAAAAGGACGTCTTTTAGAGTAGTAATATCCATATTTTGTAGTAGTGGTAATGCGCTAGTAAAGATTTTTTGTAGTGCAACGGAATTAGTGAAAGACTGGTTTTTCAAATGTTTCCTAGACATGGCCGGCTTTGGAATATATATATGCATGCGTGTGGGTGTGATCAGTGAATCTCATGGAGGACAACTTCTGAGACTGCATTTTATTATAGACGTTCTCAATCCCTACTGTATATGAAACTTTGAACTGATTATCTTGTTGCTGTGGAAAACTTGACTACTTTTGAATCATACGACTATTTCTCATGATTAGTACACTTCAGTGCTTATTACTTTTGACAACTTAAAAACTTTTGAATCATACTACTACGTCTGATTGGCAAAGCTGTGCAGCAGCCCAAAAACCATCTAAACAAATGAGCTTTGTTCAAAAGGCCAATTACGATAGAAGCCACTTTTTTTAGTTTCTAGCGTTATTTTTTTAGCTTCTGCAATAAGAATAGGTAATCTAAAAATAATATACTTTTAAATATGCATTTGTATGCTTTCTAATTTGTCTATTTGAATATATTTAATTAAATGCCTTTACATTTTTTTAATAATAATTTTTTTAATCAAATGTAAATTTAAATTTTTATCTTTAATTATCACAATATACACAACTGATATATATATATATATATATATATATATATATATATATATATTTTAATTAATAAGATTCATGTCATTTTTATTCATTTTTTATCTTAACTGACTTTTCAAACGCTATTTTAAATAAGAGCCTATTTGGAAAAAAAAAATCATTTCTGCTACCGTTATTCTAAATACAAATCACATCTACAATATGACTTTTATGATATCTTCTGTTTGCAAAAGCTAATTTAGAAAAAAATCACTTCTGTCACCATTATCCCAAACGGACAGGTATTTGATAGGATATTTAGTTTTTCAATATTAACCTTATTTTGAAATAATTATCCATGAGAGAATATGTAATATAAATATCAAAAAATTTCATTTAAACATGGGTAAAATTAAAAAATTATTTAATTATTAGATAAATTTAATATTTCAATCACCCCCTTAATTTCAAGTGGGCTTGGATCATTCATATCCAAGTGTTATTAATTCATTTTTGAAATTACTTTCTAGTTTAATTAAGTAGTATTAAATATTGTTTTTCAAAAAAGTCCATACTTAATAAGGTAGTATGAGAATATGAATTAATACGATGTTTGAGTTTAGTTGAGTTGAGATATATTGTGTCCCTGTAATGAATATACAGCTTAGCTAGTTGGGGCTTGTTTGCTAAAGAATAAATATTCCAAGCCTCAAGTTTACTTAAATGGCTACTTTTTAGGATTCGTGTCCTCATTTTGTTAAGTCCAGAGTATTACAAGATAAACTGGGATTAAATCCCCTGTGTAACCTCTTTATTTCACTATTAATGTGATTCATCAGCAGGGAAAAAAAAAAGACTACTTTTTTTTAGGACTCGTATAGTTGGGGGTTCCTTGCTATAGATACCATGCCCAAGGCTTATTTTGCTAATGATGTCATAACTAAAAGAACCGTAGTAGATTACTTCAGTATCTCTCTCAGTATCCCATCACAATTGTTGGGGAGAGAGAGATTGAAAGGCTCAAATCTCAATGAGGCAAAAAAAAAAAAAAAAAACATGGTTCGGTACTTTTTAAAAAAAACAAAAATCAAGATCATTAACTATTTTCAATACCAGTCAGTACTCTGAAATATCTTTTTAAAATCCAAAAATTTTTTTTAAGACCATGAAGTGTTTTTTTAGTAGTACTCTGAAGTATCTTTTAGTGTGGATCAGTATATTGAAGTATTTTTTTAATATTATTCAATACCCTGAAATTATTTTTTCAGTCTCAATTAATACCCTAAAGTATCTTTTTAGTACTAGTCAACATTTTTAAAAAAAAATCAGTACCAGTCAGTACCTTAGAATTTTTTTTAAGACCCTAAAATAAATCTTTTTAGTACCAGTTAACATTTTGAAAAAATTTTTAGTATCAGTCAGTACCTTGGAATTTTTTTAAGATCCTAAAATAAATTTTTAAGATCCTGAAGTATTTTTTTCAGTACCTTGTCAGCAAGGGCGGACCCAGAAAAATATGGAAGGGGGGGCACTATAGTGGCAAAGATATTCAAGGTTCGGAAAATTTTTTTATAGAAAAGTTTTAAATGTATTAAAAAACAAAAGAATAAAAAAAATAATATCAAAAAAATATTCATGAAATCAAGTGAATACTGATTATGTAATTAGAGATGCAATTGTTTTACAAACCAATCATTTAGAAAAGTAAAGCTAAGTGTTGTTAGAAATACTGCTACATAAATTACAATGAAAAATGGACACTCAATAGGTTTAAGTACATATATTTTAATAACAAAAGTACATTACAATAAAAATAATTACAATGTTATTCTTCTAAGTCTTATTTTTTGGAATTACATCCTAATTGCCTTATTATCAATGCTATCAAATACATCTTTTTAAATATAAGGCACTAAACAAACATTCAAACATTCATCTCTCATCCGATTACGAAGTGTACTCTTGATATATTAAGGATTGATACTTAATTTAAGGAGGGCAATCATGTAAACATGTATTAATTATAAATTAATTAATTAATTATTTTTTAAAAAAACAAAAACAAATTCAAGTCCAACACTTGGGTCCACCCCTGTCCGTCAGTATCAAATTTTTTTAAGATCCTAAAATAAATTTTCGAGATCATGAAGCATTTTTTCAGTACTGATACTGAAAAAATTCTTTAGTATACTAATTGGTACTAAAAAGATACTTCAGTGTACTGACTAGGACTTAAAAAATAATTACAGGCTATTAACTGGTACTAAAAAAAATACTTCAATTTACTGATTGGTACTAAAAAATACTTCAAGGTACTGAAAAAATATTTCTTGATCTTTTAAAAAATAGGATCTTAAAAAATATTTCAGGATGCTAATACTGAAAAAATAGGTGAATACTATTTTTGTATTTCTAAAAAAAGACCGAACCATGATTTTTTTTTTTTTTTTGCCTCATTGAGATTTGAGCCTTTTAACCTCTCTCCCCAACGGTTGTGATAAGATACTGACAGAGATTCTGGGAAAAGGATAGTGACGTAATCCGCGTCCATGCAAGGGGGAGGACCTGCGGGAGAAAATTTTCTCCTCGTCCCTCTCCCTCAGAATCCCATCTGGACCGTCCAAATCTTGATCCAACGGTCCAAATTTTTTTTAAAAAAATGAAGTTTTGTCTTTTTTGAAAAAGACAAAAGTAAAAAAAAGAATTAAATCTAGACCGTTGGATCAAGATTTGGACGGTCCAGATGAGATTCTGAGGGGGAGGGAAAAGGAGGGAATCCGGATCCAAGGACCTGCAAAGAACATATAAGTAGATTGCTGGCTGAAATAAAGATAAAATAATTTTTTCCTGATCCAAAAATAAAATCCAGGAAGTCCCTTCCAATGTTTTGAATTGACCAAACATTCAACCGGAAATGGTAGCGGTTTATGGTTGTCTCTTAACATGTTTGCCAACTGTTGCTTATCAACCAATCGGCCGATCTACAAAAGCTCAAAAAGGGGAAAATCCATCTCTGGGCCCTTTTTGGCCAAAAAACCCCCAAAAAGGGCCCTATGAGATTGAAATTCCCAAAACAGGCCCTAGGGCCCTGATTGGGATGAAGTTAATAAAAGAAAGGACATTAATACCCCCTGATTAAAAAAACAAAAAAGAACTATGTATAATCACTTTGCCTCTCTCTCTCACGCGTCGGCTCTATTCTTTACCCCTCTCTTTCGGCTCCATTGACGGAAATTGCTCGAGCTCGCCTGTGCCTTTCATCTTTCCCGTCGCTCATGCTGTCGTGTTCAGATGAGGTGCGTTGGTTACTAGAGTTTATTAGCTTCTTCTGGATCTCTAGTATTTCAATGTAACATATGGGTGGTTCTTCATCTTCTATCGATGTCCATATTTGTCTTAAATTTGAAGCAACTTCTGCAGATCTGAGTTCAGATTGACCACTGCTTCATGGATTGAGATGCTTCCACGGTAGCTTGAGGAGCAGGGGCGGACCTAAAATGGAAAGGAAAAAAAACGTGGATGGTGAGGCTAATGGGCGACGAGGCTTTGACAGTGAGCTGACGGCATTAAACGACACAGAGGATGGTGAAGAAGTAACTGATGTTGGACCCATAAAGAAGAAAGGGATAAGGGTCTTAAATGCCATGGAAGTTTTTACTCAGGAGCAATGGTAAGACGGAAGTTTTTTTTGGACCAAAAATGCCACGGAAGTTCACAGAAAGTATCAATTTTGCCCCGGAAGTATCATTTTTGCCATGGAAGTTTTCACAGAGAAGCAATTTTGCCCTGGAAGTTTTCACTAAGGAGCAATTTTGCCCCGGAAGTTTACAAAACGTAACAATTTTCCTAGCAATTTTGCCCTTCTGTCCCCAAATATTAAATTTGACTACTAAATCAGTCAAAGACCACACATGTCATGCCTTGAAAAGGTCGAACTTGGAGTTAGAGAAGGAGATCCTTCAGATGTTGATCTCAAGGCGGCCAGAATTTGTGAAGCCGAATTGGTCAAAGGGACTGAAAGGTCTGTCACAAAACGCAAATGAAACGCAAAACGAGAAATAAATTGTTCCAAAAATTGGTTCAGTAAAACAAATTAATGGTGATAATATTTACGTTTGTATAAACTGATCATTTGCTTAGATGATAAGTGATGCTTCCTTTGGGTTTTGTGACAGTCGACCTTTCAGTCCCTTTGACTAGTTCGGCTTCAAAAATTCTGGCTGCCTTGAGCTCAACATCTCAAGGATCTCCTTCTCTGACTCCAAGTTTGACCTTTTCAAGGTATAACATGTGTGGTCTTTGACTGATTTAATAGTCAAATTTAATATTTCGGGATAGAAGGGCAAAATTGCTCCTTAGTGAAAACTTCCAGGGCAAAATTGCTCCTTAGTGAAAACTTTCGAGGGAAAATTGCTCCTAAGAGAAAACTTCCGTGGCATTTTTTGTCCAAAAAAAACTACCATCTTACCAGTGCTCCTAAACGAAAACTTCCATGGCATTTAAGACTCTTATCCCAAGAAGAAAACGTCTTCCATTCTAAGTTATGGTATGTATGATTCTTTCTAGAAATTCGATTGCATTTGTAAACCCTAGCCTCTTCGCTATATTCTGTGTGAATGTTGTCTGTGGGATATTTACCTGTTATGCAAATCTTTTAGTGAAAGTGGATGGTGGAACATTGATAAAAATGTCAATGATTTCTTGCTGGTTCGATTAACAATTTTTGACTAGTGAGAATGCAAGAAAGGAAATTAAATTTTGTTTACATCATGGTTGTAAGCTCATAACAACAATGGCCACGAAAGGAAATTAAATTTTGTTTGCTGCACCTATAAAATTTCTAGTTTGAAATTCTTTTACTTTGGAGTGGATTCAAAAATTCTTGAATAACAGGGGTGTAATACCCCTGATAATAGTAGAAATAGTAAGGATAATAATAGATTAAAATAACACTAACAGACTAATAATAATTAATAATAGAAAATAATCATAATCATAATCATAATAATAATAATAACAGTATATTAAAATAATAATAATAGAGAAAATAAATAAATTAAATTAATAGTGTTGTATTGTTCCTGTGGTAATCATATTATTTTGTATTAATAAAAAAAAGAAAAAGAAAAGTATTATTAGATTAGTCAAGATTAGATCCAAAAATCTAGGAGTAGTTAGATCAGATTATATTTTCAATTTTTGAATTTATCATCAGACTCAAAACATATCTAATAATTAAAACTCTACAATTTGTTTTAATTCATTTATTAGGAATAATTAAAAGGTCCAGCCCATAGCTAAAACCCTAGATTTTAATTATAAATTTAGGTCTGACCGCTTAAACCTAGAAAACACCCGATACCTTTCTTTGCCGCTATACTCTCGTTCTTCTAGGAGGTTAGCAAATACGGAGACCAGGTAATCCTAATTTCCATGAGACTTAGGCTAATTTCTATATCTTGATAGGTAATCTGATCCCTAGGTTATAGAAATCAATTGTTGTTTGATCTCCGTACGTATAGAAATATATATATATAATTGCTTTCCTTGATTTGCGTGTTTCAAATCCGCATATGCCTATGTGTTTTCCTTATCAATTAAACACAATTTGCTTGTATCTGTTTGCGAGCGACAATTCATAACCCCCTATGCTTTTCTTTTTATTCATTGGATTGAATAGTATTGCCTCAGCTCACTATGCGTGTTCTTTTTGTGATTAAACGCCATGATTGATTTTTTTTCTTTTATAATATCTCCTATGCAATAAAATAATATATAAACATATTTTAGTCCAAAATATCCTTATATCTATATTGAAAACTGGAGCTTGATACCCAAGAGGGGGGGTGAATTGGGTATCTTTAAATTTTAAACCTTTACTCTGTTTTGATGGATAAAGAACAGAGCTAAACAGAGGAGTAGAGTAGAAGAAGCTTTGCACAATCGATTTATACTGGTTCGGTCCTTTCCTGACCTACGTCCAGTCCCCAAGCCTCACCTGGGATTTTCAATCCACTAACAACAATAACAGATTACAAACTCTGTACTCAGAGTAGTTCACTCACTTGAACTCACTCCCCCTTACAAGTTGTAATCCAAACTCCCTAACCACCAAATCCCTTGACTTGTGGTTATCACAACTCAATAACAAATTACAAGTTTAAACTCTCTCAAAGAGCAGATAGGATAAGCACTGAAGTACAATGTATCAAAGATACAACTGAGAATATGACTTGAGCTTGTATGCGTTTTTCACAATGTGTTCAGCAGTTCCTCTCATTCTCACTTGTTCCTTCTGGTATTTATATCCTCATTGAGTTTCTGAATGTTGTGAGATAGAGGCCATTCGAATTTCTAGCTGTTGCAAGTGCTTCTGCAGAACTAGCTGTTGGAGAAGCATTATCTTGGTTGCCCACACTTCAGAATTGATTAATAGTTCTTTTGGCTTTGGTTGTGGTGACCCATAACTTTCTGTTTGTGGAAGAATCTTGTTCTGCCCTTTACAGGCGTGATTGGGCTATTTGCAATTCCAATCTGACTCCCACTTGTTTCTGTTTCCAAGAATAACATAAAATAATACATAGTGCTTCAAAAACAGAAAACTTCATTGATCTCCTCTCTATATTGTCTGAAACATACTCAAAAAAACTCGTTAGACATAGTTAGGAAGATAATCAATTGAGTTATGGAAGTAATGAGATCAAATAGCAGTGATTACAGAATTTCCACAATTCAAATTTCAAATTCTGCTGGTGTTTACTAGAGTAAGATGTTCCTTACTGGAGTAAAGAACTGTGTAAGAAGGTCTTTACTGAAGTAACCAAGTGTCTACTTGAGTAAGCGTGTCACAGAGCCAAACCATCGAGACATGTTTGAAAAACAGGTCCTTTACTCGAGTAAGTGAATAGCTTTACTCGAGTAAGAAACTATTCATGTGAAAATTTAAAGTTCATAAAAACTTATGTACTCGAGTAAGCAATACTTTACTCGAGTAAGCATTGCTTACAAAATGTGTGGAGCTCTCTGTATGACCCTTTACTGGAGTAAAGTTGCCTTTACTCGAGTAAGCATCACTTATGAAAATTTTGGAGCTCTCGGTATGACTCTTTACTGGAGTGAGGCTTCCTTTACTTGAGTAAGCCATTTTCTTAAAAAGGTTTGCTCTCTGTAAGTTCCTTTACTGGAGTAAGCATATCGTTACTCGAGTAAACACTTAAGTTTGAAAATCCATTTTGCTCTCTGGAACTCCTTTACTCGAGTAAGCTTACATTTACTCGAGTAAGCAACTATCAAACAGTTTTAACCTGATTTCGGAAACTTCAAACTAAGTTTACCTTTGTTGTTAATCATCAAAACACACTGAGAACTAACATTCTCCCCCTTTTTGATGATGACAACACATGTAAACCTTCTTTTAAGAGTTTAGAAAGATGTAATTCAATTGTGTTTGAAGTTTTCAAAAATTTCAGAGTTGAGTTATCAAAGAACATCCAATTTGCATTTTATAGAACCTTAAACTTCAGAGAAGAGCAGCAGAAATGCAATTGGGATCATAAACACATGAAAGATATATTCATATTCATTTGAGAAACCATACATGTGCAATAAACAATTGATATCAGAAAAGATAGATTCACTGATAATCACTGATATCAGAACAAAAGGATAATAACATTATAGAACAACAAAAAAATGCAAATACAAGTTTAAAATGCTAAAACATAGCTAACTAGATCCTATGACCCTATGCAACATCTACATCTAAAACATAGCTAACTAGATCCTATGACCCTATGCAACATCTACATCTTTCTCTACTATTTCCTCTAAGCATCATTTACATCTTTCTCTCATTCTTCTCCCCCTTTGTCATCATCAAGGAATTCGGGGTCAAGAACCACCAGGGTAGGAGTGAATGGAACAATTGCTTTGTCAGGAGTGGGAGCTAATGTGGGATCATATATAGAAGAATGGCCAATTGGAAGATGAGCATATGGAGAGGGAGTAGGGAAGACTTCTGTAGAAGGAGTTTGTGGTGATGGAAGGGGTTGAGGAAGAACCTCTGTGGAAGGAGTGATGGGTGAAGCCAATTTCTCAGTGACTGGAGTGGAGGTAGAGGTTGGGGAAGATGTGGTGTGAGGTGGACTAGGAAAGGAAAAAGTAGGTGATGAAGGTGGGGAAAAGTGAGTTGCTGGTGTGGAAGAGGAAGGTTGTGGATCAGGAATAGAGGGCTGGTCCTCTGGGACAGGTGAGGATGAAGATGGAAAGGATGTGAATCCAAACGTGGATGAAGATGAAGAGCCACCAAGTCCGAAATGCTGGAGTAGCTGTTGTGCTTTGTCCCGGGCATCAGAGGCGGTGGACAAGGTGACTGATAAAGAAGAATGCAGATGAGTGCCTTGATCAATAATCTCATCCTTCATCTTGGTCAAATTGGAGAGAACCTCCGTTTGAGCCACAATAACGTCCATAACTCCCAATTTGATGTCATCCCGAATTGCATCAAATTCAGCCTTCATAATTGCTCGGTGAGACACCAAGGCAGCATCCACAATTGCCCGAATTCTCTTATCAAAATCTGTCGGCAGTGGAGGAGGTGGAGTCGACTGAGCCTCATGGGCCACAGACTGAGATATATGCGTCTGAGTTCTCTGTGGAGCCTGAGACTGGCCTGATGCTTCTGGGCCAAACTTGATCTTCATCATCTTCAGGGTAGTCTTCCCAAATGGTGTGATATACTTCATTTGCTCCGGAGGACCCACAAACCATATCTTGTGGTAGAACATGATGACTGAGATTAGAGAGGCAAAAGGCATGTAGGCATTTTTCCTGGATGAAAATTTGAAGAGGCTAATTTCCTTGAAAATCCACTCCCCAATGTTGAGGGGATGTTTCTTGATGAATGCCGTGAAGAACCTATAATCCTTCTGGGTGAAATGCGTGTAGCTCCCTCCTTTCTGAACAAAGTTCCTTGCATATATGTGCCAGATAACTCTATATAGCTTGGGCATTTCCGCAGGGTTAAAGGATAAACGAACTCGCTGCTCATCCGGGATATCCTTGTCAGGTACAAGAGTATGGTACATCTCTTCATTTGTGTAGTGAGGTGTAGTGGCTTCAGGGGGATCTTCAATCTTCAAAATCCGGTTGATGATTGCTGCTGATATGAAGAATTCAACTGCCCTCACTGATGTTGAAATTCTTTCTTCAATAGTATTCCCTTCAGAGTCCACAATATGGGCTGTCTTCATGTTGAAGTAGATTTTCTTTACCAAGTCCGGGTAAAATGGTGCCTCTATGGACACGAATGTCTTGTAGGGTCCAAACCATGGAGTTAAATCAACATCACACTCTCTATGAATCTGCTCCAAGTTGACTGAAACAACTGCACAAAATCCTCTGGTTGCATAATCCTGTCTAAATTTTGCGTTCAAACCGGGAGGAAGTGCGACTGGAGCAACTACGAAGCCTTCAGGAGCATTCTCATGCTGATTGTACTCCACGACAGCATTGTCCATATAGGGAGAAGGTTGCTCTGTTTCTGTCTCTAGTTCTTCTTCTAGTTCTGGTTCAGGTATAGAGACTGAGAGAGTGGCTTTATCAGAGGAAGAAGAAGAAATTACAGTAGAGGAGGCTTTCTTTGATCGCTTCTTCGGTTTTTCAGAAACCTTCTTCTTCCCTTTACTTGTCCCACCCGTCTTCTTCTTTTTGGAGACTGGAGATCGGTCTTTAGAGGAACCCCTCTTCTTGGGATTTTGAGATTGGCTTTCTGGAATCACGACACCAAGACCAGGAATGGAAGTATCAATTCCTTTTTGCAATTTCTTTGGAATCATTTTGGTTCTGGGTGCACGAGGAGGATTAGAGAGTGCCGGTTGAGAGGATTGGGAAGTTTCTTTGGCCATTGATGTTAGGGCTTCGCGAAGGAGAAGAGGAATGGATTGATGGTGGTTTCGAATGAATTTAAGAAAGATTGATGAAGATTTATGGCGGTTACAGAGTGGGAAGAAGAGAGAAAGTCGCAACTGCTAGGGTTTACTAGAGTAAAGAGTCGAGTAATAAAGAACATGGCTGTTCACACAGATATATAGACTGACTGATTTACTCGAGTAAAGTTCTTGTTTACTCAAGTAACCAATACTTCACTAGCTTACTCGAGTAAAGGTGCAAGTAAACTGACCTGGACTTCAAAAATGTAGTGTGAATTTTTGAAACACCTAATGCTTTACTCGAGTAGAGTCACTAACTTACTCGAGTAAACATATTGCAACTTTTCAGCCTTGGCCTCTGTCTGGTCTTTACTCGAGTAAATTTTCCCTTACGCGAGTAAATAATCTTTTTACTCAATGATGTGTTCTCTGCCTTCTGTTCTACTCGAGTAGAATTTTTTCTTACTTAAGTAAACATCCACTCTTCTCTGCTATGAGCTCTCTGTCTGATGGTTTACTCAAGTAACCTTCTTCTTACTCGAGTAACGGTTCCTCTGAACATCAGATTGTACTTGTCGCTGCCTTCTTATTCACGTGCCATTGTCTCTACTGCAGTAAGCAACTTTTTGATACATCAAATTATCCTGCAAAAACAATTACCAGACACTCCGATGCTTAAGTTAGTACGGGTTAATCATCAAAAAAACTCAATTACCATTAGATTAAGAGAGAATTCCTACAATTCATTGGGATTTACCATTCCCAATTCTCTCCTTATGAATGTGAACTGTTCTTTGGCTAGAGGCTTGGTGAAGATATCTGCCAACTGGAGATGGGTTGGAATAAACATGACTTTCACATCTCTCTTCTGCACATGATCCCGAATGAAATGATGTCTAACATCAATGTGCTTTGTTCTTGTGTGTTGCACAGGATTTCTGGCCAAGCTTATTGTGCTAGTATTGTCACACAATATGGGGATCTCCTTCAAGTACACTCCAAGATCAGCAAGTTGTTGCTTCAACCATAGTACTTGAGCACAACAACTTGATGCAGCTACATATTCAGCTTCAGTGGATGACACGGCCACAGTTGTTTGCTTCTTGCTGAACCAAGACACAAGTGAGTTCCCAAAGAACTCGCATTGACCACTTGTGCTCTTTCTATCCGTCTTGTAGCCAGCATGGTCTGAATCTGAATATGCTACCAAGTGCTCCGGCTGACCTTTGGGAAACCACAGACCAATAGTCTTCGTATCAGATAGATATCTGAAAATTCTCTTTACGTGTTCAGCATGTGACTCTTTGGGTGCGGATTGGAACCGAGCACACATCCCTACACTGAATTGGATGTCCGGGCGGCTTGCAGTGAGATAGAGCAAAGATCCAATCATCCCTCTATACTTGGTGATGTTAAAATCTTTTCCCTCTTCATCAGCATCCAGGGAGGTAGTTGTGCTCATTGGTGTGTCAGTTCCATTGCACTTGTCCATTCCAAACTTCTTGAGCAAATCATTCAGGTATTTGGTCTGGGATATGAAGATCCCATCTTTTCTTTGCTTGATTTGCAGCCCAAGGAAGTAATTGAGCTCTCCCATCATAGACATCTCAAATTCACCTTGCATAACCTTAGAAAATTCCTCACACAAGGAGTCATTAGTAGCACCAAATATGATATCATCAACATAAATCTGTACAACCAAT
This sequence comes from Acacia crassicarpa, assembly GCA_034222035.1. NCBI lineage: Eukaryota > Viridiplantae > Streptophyta > Magnoliopsida > Fabales > Fabaceae > Acacia > Acacia crassicarpa. The sequence goes on along the minus strand of JAWXYG010000006.1, from coordinate 45,376,282 downwards.
ATTTCATTCACTTTGTTCTTCTTTATGAACAAGGTTGTATCAGCTTTGCCTCTGATAAATCCTTGATCAATTAGAAACTGACTCAACCTTTCATACCAAGCTCTAGGAGCTTGCTTAAGACCATATAATGCCTTTTTCAGTTTGAAAACATGATCTGGAAAATGTTCACTTTCAAAACCCGGAGGTTGCTCAACATAAACTTCCTCTTGAATAAAACCATTCAAAAATGCACTTTTAACGTCCATTTGAAAAAGTTTAAAACCTTTAGTGCATGCAAAGGCTAGTAGAACTCTTATTGCCTCCAATCTTGCTACTGGGGCAAAGGTTTCCTCATAGTCTATGCCTTCCTCTTGATTGTAACCTTTGGCCACTAATCTAGCCTTGTTACGCACAATGATTGCTGATTCATCTCGTTTGTTCTTGAATACCCATTTAGTGCCAATGACGGGATGGTCTTTAGGCCTAGGTACCAAATCCCAAACTTGATTTCTGTCAAATTGATGCAATTCCTCTTGCATAGCAATCACCCAATCATTGTCTGAAAGGGCTTCTTCTATCTTAGAGGGCTCAATGTGTGAAATGAATGCAGAAAATGTGACCTCATTTAAAACATTTTGCCTTGTTCTTACTCCTTGATTCAAATCACCTATCACTTGGTCTAAAGGATGATTCCTTATAAATCTCCAAGCTCTAGGTTGAGACTGATCTGGATTTTCTAAATTGTTTTTAGGATCAGTCTCAAAAACATTATCAGAATTATCAGAAGGAGTAGTTTTCGAAAAGAATTTGTTTTTGAAAATCATTTCTTCTTCATCATCAAGAGGTTTATCAGAATCAGACTCACTGAATACAACATGTATAGATTCTTCAACAATCTTAGTTCTAGTATTAAACACCCTATATGCTTTACTCCTTTTCGAATAACCAAGAAATATTGCTAAATCAGCTTTGGAGTCGAATTTACCAAGATTGTCTTTACCATTATTGTGCACATAGCACTTACACCCGAAGACATGTAGATGACTGAGGTTTGGCTTCCTTCCTTTGTAGAGCTCATATGGGGTCTTGTTCAGCTTCTTTCTCAAGTAGACTCTGTTGGAGATATAACATGCCGTACTCATGGCATCCGCCCAAAACACTTGGGATGTGTTGTACTCGTTCAGCATCGCTCTTGCCATCTCAGTGAGTACTCTGTTCTTTCTCTCCACAACACCATTCTGTTGTGGTGTTCTTGGTGCTGAAAAGTTGTGATCGATCCCCATGTTGTCACAGAATTCAGCAAAGGTGTTGTTCTCAAATTCTCCACCATGATCGGTCCGTATACCTGAAATTAAAAAACCTTTCTCGTTTTGGACCTTCTTGGCAAAGGAAACAAACTGATCATATGTTTCATCTTTTGAAGATAAAAATATGGTCCATGTAAATCTAGAGAAATCATCAACTATGACCAAAGTGTATAAATTTCCTCCAAGACTTTTTACTCTAGCTGGTCCAACTAAATCCATGTGAAGAAGTTGTAAAGGCCTATTAGTTGAAATCTCATTTTTAGCTCTAAAAGATGATTTGGTTTGTTTTCCCTTTTGACAGGCATCACAAATCATATCATTTTTGAAATTCAACTTGGGAATGCCAATGACCAAATCCTTTTTCAATAACTTGTCAAGTTGGTGCATATTAACATGAGCTAATCTTTTATGCCAAAGCCAACTTTCATTCATGTTACTAACAAAACACTTTTCAGAAATTGATGCATTACTAGAGAGATTAAGTGTATAACAGTTACCATCTCTAGGTGCTCTGAATAAGGCTTTTGTTTTTAAGTCATCAATTGGAACAAAATCCTTTTTGATAATCAAGCATTCATTTGAATCAAAGATAACCAAGTTACCTTTGTCGGTGCTTTGACTCACACTTAAGAGGTTGTGACACAATCCTTCTACTAGGTAGACATCTTTGATGAGAGGAACATCATTGTTGCCTATCTCACCAATTCCAGCAATCTTTCCCGATTGGTCACCTCCAAATGTGACTCTACCACCATCTCTTGGCTTGATTGAGAGGAATTTGGATTTGTCCCCAGTCATGTGTCTTGAGCATCCACTATCAATATACCACTTGTTGGGCCTTGATGCTCTAAGACAAACCTGCAATTTTCATGGGATCAAGTCTTAGGTACCCATCTTTTCTTGGGTCCTTTGGGGTTAGCATGTACCTTGGGAACATTTGTTCCTTTTGGCACCCATACATAATTTCCTACAGGTTTGATTTTCCTTTCTTTCTTATGAAAGCATGATGATGTAGAATGTCCCTTCCTATTACAATATGTACAATGTGCAAAAGGGTTTGAGGTGTGGACAGATTTTGTAAAATAGTTCATATATGACTTTTGTCCACTTTTCTTCTTGCCTTTTCTCTTATCAAAATCTGGTTTATACCCTATGCCTGACCTATCATTTACAAAACGTTGTTGTTTTAAAATTATGTCAAGCATTTCGCTTCCTTTTGTAAATCTTTCGAGTGCCTTGGTCAAATGTGAGTTCTTTTGTTTTAAATCAGGACACTCTTGACAAACCAGATTTTCAGGAGAAGAAGGTTTTTGGACTTGCAACTCAAGAGTAACATTTTTCTTTTTCAAAATCAAATATTTTTCTGCAAGTCTTTCAAATTCTTTTTGCATCAAATTGTACTCATCAAATAACTCATCATAGGAGGGTTTTGAATCATATACCTCATTGCTTTCATCGAGTGGCTCTTCCTCCTCAGCAACTAGGCATATGTTGGCTTTCTCTTCATCCTCTTCATCCTCATCTGAGGAACTATCACCCCAGATACTTGAGACGTAAGCCTTCTTTTTGTAGTTGCTGAATTTCTTCTTGTCTTTATCTCTATTGTTCAGCAAGGGGCACTCAGACTTGATATGCCCAGGCTTTTGACATTCGTAGCAAATGATTGGCTTCTTTGTCTCTTGGCTCGAGCTACCTTTCTGGTACTTCTTGAATCCACGGTCCTTCTTGTAAAATTTCTTGAATCGCCGGACCATCATCCCAATCTCTTCACCTTCATCTTCCTCGTCTTCATCGTCATCCGAATCCTTGCTCTCCTTGATAGTCTTGAAGGCTACTCCCTTGTTTTTGCCATGCACTTCATCAAGTCCCTTCTTGAACTTGATCTTTGCCTCATATTCTGATAGACTACCAAAGAGTGCAGCTACGGACATCATCGATTCTCCTCTGGCTTCCTCTATGGCTGTGACCTTAGCCTCCCATTCTTTGTTCAGAATGTTCAGAATTTTTCTTACTTGAACCGGCTGGTCATATTCCTTTCCAAGAGCAGCGAGTTGGTTGATGAGATGAGTGAAACGAAGTTGGAATTCGCCAATGGACTCACCGGGCTTCATTCTAAGAAGATCATACTCTGTCATAAGAGTATTTACACGGTTTTGCTTGACCCCGGCTGTACCTTCGTGAGCAATTTCTAAAGCATCCCACATATCTTTAGCAGTTGGAAGTGTGCAAATTCTGAAGTACTCTTGTTGGCTTAGTGCACTTTGAAGAAGTAAGACTGCCTTGCTGTTGAGTGTGACGTTTCTACGATCATTATCATCATATTCTTCTTCGAGTTTTGGCACCCTTACTCCATCTTCTACTGTTGAAGGTTGATAATCTCCTCTTTCGAACACTCTCCAGAGACCATACTCAGTAGCCATCACGAACACTTTGAATTTGGCCTTCCAGAATGAGTAATGTTCTCCATTGAAGCCTGGAGGTCTGTTGATTGAAGCTCCGTCTGGTAGAATACCGTCCATGCTGATCCTTCGCGAGCTGTTAGACTCTTTAGAGAAGACCAGGCTCTGATACCAAATGAAAACTGGAGCTTGATACCCAAGAGGGGGGGTGAATTGGGTATCTTTAAATTTTAAACCTTTACTCTGTTTTGATGGATAAAGAACAGAGCTAAACAGAGGAGTAGAGTAGAAGAAGCTTTGCACAATCGATTTATACTGGTTCGGTCCTTTCCTGACCTACGTCCAGTCCCCAAGCCTCACCTGGGATTTTCAATCCACTAACAACAATAACAGATTACAAACTCTGTACTCAGAGTAGTTCACTCACTTGAACTCACTCCCCCTTACAAGTTGTAATCCAAACTCCCTAACCACCAAATCCCTTGACTTGTGGTTATCACAACTCAATAACAAATTACAAGTTTAAACTCTCTCAAAGAGCAGATAGGATAAGCACTGAAGTACAATGTATCAAAGATACAACTGAGAATATGACTTGAGCTTGTATGCGTTTTTCACAATGTGTTCAGCAGTTCCTCTCATTCTCACTTGTTCCTTCTGGTATTTATATCCTCATTGAGTTTCTGAATGTTGTGAGATAGAGGCCATTCGAATTTCTAGCTGTTGCAAGTGCTTCTGCAGAACTAGCTGTTGGAGAAGCATTATCTTGGTTGCCCACACTTCAGAATTGATTAATAGTTCTTTTGGCTTTGGTTGTGGTGACCCATAACTTTCTGTTTGTGGAAGAATCTTGTTCTGCCCTTTACAGGCGTGATTGGGCTATTTGCAATTCCAATCTGACTCCCACTTGTTTCTGTTTCCAAGAATAACATAAAATAATACATAGTGCTTCAAAAACAGAAAACTTCATTGATCTCCTCTCTATATTGTCTGAAACATACTCAAAAAAACTCGTTAGACATAGTTAGGAAGATAATCAATTGAGTTATGGAAGTAATGAGATCAAATAGCAGTGATTACAGAATTTCCACAATTCAAATTTCAAATTCTGCTGGTGTTTACTAGAGTAAGATGTTCCTTACTGGAGTAAAGAACTGTGTAAGAAGGTCTTTACTGAAGTAACCAAGTGTCTACTTGAGTAAGCGTGTCACAGAGCCAAACCATCGAGACATGTTTGAAAAACAGGTCCTTTACTCGAGTAAGTGAATAGCTTTACTCGAGTAAGAAACTATTCATGTGAAAATTTAAAGTTCATAAAAACTTATGTACTCGAGTAAGCAATACTTTACTCGAGTAAGCATTGCTTACAAAATGTGTGGAGCTCTCTGTATGACCCTTTACTGGAGTAAAGTTGCCTTTACTCGAGTAAGCATCACTTATGAAAATTTTGGAGCTCTCGGTATGACTCTTTACTGGAGTGAGGCTTCCTTTACTTGAGGAAGCCATTTTCTTAAAAAGGTTTGCTCTCTGTAAGTTCCTTTACTGGAGTAAGCATATCGTTACTCGAGTAAACACTTAAGTTTGAAAATCCATTTTGCTCTCTGGAACTCCTTTACTCGAGTAAGCTTACATTTACTCGAGTAAGCAACTATCAAACAGTTTTAACCTGATTTCGGAAACTTCAAACTAAGTTTACCTTTGTTGTTAATCATCAAAACACACTGAGAACTAACATATATTTTATTAAAATAATATAAAAATATATAAAAGATAAGTAAATAATAAAAATAATTTAGGAGTTTATTATGTGTGTGTTTTAAAACAATTTAATAGTGAGAGGATAGCTTTGGGATGGTACCCCGAAAGTGATGAACACAACCCTTAGGCTTTATGCCTCGAAATATTATTTGATGTGAACTGATGATATCCGTTCGTCCCAAAGTGGTGTCTGGCAGGGTTTCCCGGGACACTAGTAGCAACTTTGGGAAGAGGTGTGCACACTAGGAAGAAATACTTGATGGCCAAATTTGATTGATTGTGACTGGCAGAGTTTCCCGGGTCACAGGATAAACTGGCAGGGTTTCCCGGGTTTACCATGGTTCTCTTCCCACTAAATAGACTGGCAGGGTTTCCTGGGTCTAAATAAATTTTAAAAGATGATGAATAATATTATTTGAGTCGATGAGAATATATAGTCATGATGATATTGAAAATTGATATTTTAGATTATATAAATGTATACGATATTTCCTTTATCATTATGTAATTATTTTATTTATTTATTTATTTATTTATTTATTTATTCATTATTATTATTATTATTATTTTGGTATTATCTTTGTTTATTAGGATTACCAGCTTTTGCTGATGTATGTGTTCATGGGCTGCGACGATCCTTCGAGGGAGCAGATTTTCAGTGAAACAGGTCTCGAAGTTGGGGCTGTTGGGGCTGGCAGTGAGAAGTGAGGAAGAACAATGAGAATACTAGCTAGTTTTCCTTATTTTATTTTACGCTTTGAGTAAAACATTTTTATTTAAGTTTGGATTTTTCTTTTAATTGTAATAAGTAGCCTTGCACTTGTATCAGTACAAGTGCGGCGGTAACACTCCCCAAGGTTGTTTACTTCGAATTTCATTAATTTATTTATGAAAATCATTTAAAATTTTTGTTATTATAACTGTTAGAAATTGGGGGTGTTACAAGGGGTCACTTGCAATAATAACAGGAGTTACTTACAACAATAACAATACCTAATCACAACAATATCAAGGTCCCTTTACAAGAATATCAGTGTCCGTTAACAACAATAACAGGGTCCATTAACAACAATATCAGGGTCCGTTAACAACAATAACAATGGGCATTAACAACAAGAACAGGGGGCGTTAACAACAACATCATGTGGCGTTAACAACAATATCAGGGTCCGTTAACAACAATATCAGGGTACATTAACAACTAAATCAGTACCCACTAACAATAAAAATCATAACAGAAGGAAAAATTTGCTCTTGTTATTGAATTAAAATTGTGTTGTTAGCATCAGTACACAACATAAGAACCTTTACACAATACCAATTTGTGAGGGGCATTTTCATCAATACAAATGCACCTTCTCACAAAAATAATATGTTCACAACTTTGTCATAAATACAAGTTGACATTTACACAAAAATTGATGGACTAAACATGTCTTTTAAATACAATCACTATTTTTTGCCCATAACACGTCATCCTAACTACTAAATATTGAACAAGTTTGCTGCCTAATTATTCCTCTTCCACTTGTGTAGACTCTTAAGGCCTTGTATTAGATTCTCTTTCTCTAACATCTTCTCCGTCACTGATAAGCTCCATGTTCAACAGCAGTCCATGCTCAATCATACCCTAAACAAATCAGATGCCAAATTATAAACTTAAGAGAAGTGCAAATCAATAAGCCAAAGCAAATTTCAGAAAAGGAGCTTCTGATGTGAAAAGGAACTATACAGAGCAAGCAAGCAAGAACGGTACAATAAGATCATTGAACATTTGAAAAATGAAAATTTAATCACACCCACACCATTCAGCAGAAAGAATCATACCAAAACTGATAAATTCTTGTAAAACATTTGAAGACCAAATGCCTTGATGGTAGTAACGTTTTTTTTTTAAAAAAAAAACCATTTGGGCCAAGATTATGCTGCCCATGCAGGAAAGTCTTTCATTGTTGCACACACAAATGACCGCTATCAAAAATGTTGATTGTTAGAACACAAAAGGTCAAGGGTTTCAGCTTCAGAACATAAAACCACCAATCACTTTACTAGCTTTCGTAGAAACATATTACATTTGAAAGACAGACGGGAAAACTCACTATTTTACAACCCAAATGAATGCAATCAGATACTTTTTTCAAACCTTTTGTCTTCTTTCAATAACTTCCATAAGTCATGAACCTATATATGACTATGGTTCAACAAGACAAGACAAACAACATTATTTTCTCCAATTGATTTAAGTAGCTATAATATTATTTTTAACAATATACTGTGCACTACAAAATTACAGCCCCTAAGGAATGCATTTTTCAAGAAAGCTGAGCAATTTAATTGCCCACAAGTCATCGAAAGTTAGAATCATGAGCTTTGAAGGAAGCTTATTCAAGAATTTTTGAATCCACTCCAAAGTAAAAGAATTTCAAACTAGAAATTTTATAGGTGCAGCAAACAAAATTTAATTTCCTTTCGTGGCCATTGTTGTTATGAGCTTACAACCATGATGTAAACAAAATTTAATTTCCTTTCTTGCATTCTCACTAGTCAAAAATTGTTAATCGAACCAGCAAGAAATCATTGACATTTTTATCAATGTTCCACCATCCACTTTCACTAAAAGATTTGCATAACAGGTAAATATCCCACAGACAACATTCACACAGAATATAGCGAAGAGGCTAGGGTTTACAAATGCAATCGAATTTCTAGAAAGAATCATACATACCATAACTTAGAATGGAAGACGTTTTCTTCTTTATGGGTCCAACATCAGTTGCTTCTTCACCATCCTCTGTGTCATTCAATGTCGTCAGCTAACTGTCAAAGCCTCGTCGCCCATTAGCCTCACCATCCACGTTTTTTTTTCTTTACATTTTAGGTCCGCCCCTGCTCCTCAAGCTACCATGGAAGCATCTCAATCCATGAAGCAGTGGTCAATCTGAACTCAGATCTGCAGAAGCTGCTTCAAATTTAAGACAAATATGGACAGCAATAGAAGATGAAGAACCACCCATATGTTACATTGAAATACTAGACAGCCAGAAGAAGCTAATCAACTTCGGTAACCAACGCACCTCATCTGAACACGGCGGCATGAGCGACGGGAAAGATGAAAGGCACAGGCGAGCTCGAGCAATTTCCGTCAATGGAGCCGAAAGAGAGGGGTAAAGAACAGAGCCTACGAGAGAGAGAGAGAGGGGCAAAGTGATTATACATAGTTCTTTTTTGTGTTTTTAATCAGGGGTATTAATGTCCTTTCCTTTATTAACTTCATCCCAATCAAGGCCTTAAGGCCTGTTTTGGGAATTTCAATCTCATAGGGCCCTTTTTGGGTTTTTTTAGCCGAAAAGGGCCCAAAGATGGATTTTCCACTAAAAAAAGGGAGCTTTTGAAAAAGCTCCGATTATCAACCTGTCGCGTGGGCCCACCAGTAACGGCATTTTCCACTGCTACTCGCTCCCAGACCTCTCTCACGGATGTTGCACTTGCAGGGGAGCTCTCTTCTCTCTCGGCGAAGTTCCATGAAGCTATGCAAAAGACGCGTGAAGAATAGAAGATGGAATAACAGAGGATTTGAAGGCTTTGAGAGCTTCGATGTCAGAGGGTAAAGTGCGTGCTTGAAACAGAGGAAGGCACACAAGGAGAATTAGGAGGAGAAGGAGGAGAGGATTTCAGTGAAGGAAAGCAGAGAACAAACGCTGATGGGAATGGAAGAGGAAGAAGATGAAGAAAGTTGGAGTGGTAAAGCAGAGAAGAATGAGTGTAATGCATGAAGAATGACTGAATTGGACTTTTTTGAGACAGTGGGTTTTGACCAAATGGTTGGAGAAGGTAGGCTTGGTTTCGGCTGGGCAAATAAACTTGGGAGTACAGACTGTGAATTTTGCCTCTGGTCGCACCAAGTTGGATGGAGAGGGTTAAGGCATTTTAAATCACTTGAAAAATTCAATCTTGATTCTAGAATTGCTACTTTTTTTTGTTTGTTAGCTTTTTTTAATTGTATCTTTATTCATTAGCTTCCTGTCAATGATGTTGTGAATCTTTTGCTTTGTAACCCCCTTCACTTCATTAGTAACATTTGAGGAATTTGAAATTGAACCATAGTATATTTTTAGCTAAAGTACACTTTTAATTTTTTAAGTTTAGTATATTTTTTGTCTATTAATTTTATAAAGTATATTTTTGGTCCTATAATACTAACACCATTAATGTTACTAACGGAAAATGCTAACGCAGCAAACACAATTGATGATTATATTAACTTAAGTGTTGACTATGTAATTAAAATTTATTAATTTAAAATTTAAAATATGCATAAATTACAAAATATCTAAATCCCTGATGAAGCAGTCATTATCAAAACCCCGGTTATATTAAAAAAACAAAATTGTTTAATGATCTAAATATGAAAAATTTTAGTTTAATAATCTAAATATCGATTTCATTTATAACGATTTGTCAGTTTATTTTAATTTAATAATCCAAATATATTATATTGAAAAAAAATTAAAACTTAAATATGCTCTGTCAATTGCACATTTATCAGTTGAGTTTATTGCGTTAACATTTTCCTTCAGCAACATTAACAGTGTTAGAAATATAAGACCCAAAATTATATTTTATGAAGTTAAGGGACCAAAAATATACCTCATGTGAAACTTAAAGAACTAAAAATATACTTTAACCTATATTTTTTAGTGAACCACAATGATTTTCACAACCAACAAAGTTGACAAATGAATCACATTCGTATTTTGCAATGAATCAAAGACCATATATACACTAAATTGTATGAGATCTGTGATAGAGTTACTTATGTAATATTATTTGATCAAATTATGTATATTATATATATATATATTTTTTGATCGAAACACGAGCCTTGTTAATTTAAAAACTTTCACATTAATTTCGTTAAATGTAACACAGCGAAAAATGCCGAACACATTTGGGGGAACAATCTGTGAATTGACAGAATGAGGATGAGAGGCAGAAATTCATAGTGTCTCTGTAAACAAAAAGAAATTTGGTTTTATGATATTAGATGATCAATGGGAGCAATTAGATCTGCAAAAAGTTAGGGTTTCCACACCAACAAGATTATCAATTCAAACATTCATATACAACCGGGATTAAGTATGTCATGTCTGCGAGCAAATGCAGTCTCAGAAATTTTTTCAGCGACAAGGAAGGTGAAGAACCAGTAGTCACACCTATACACACACATCAAGCCTTGATCCATTGAGAGTTTTCAGAAATTTTAATCAGCATCCGTTTTTTTTTTTTTTTAATAATTCTCTGTGATCAGAAATCAATTCTTGAGAAATATCAATGGAATAACAAAAGTTCCAGTGGCTCAAGTATGCTCATATCCTTGAAGAGTTGCAGACTGTGAATCATATTAAACAGTTTCCCAAAGGAAAAACTTGGAAACAAATAAGAAAAAACTCATCAAGCAATTGATAACAAACATGACCCCAAATTAAAATTAGATGCAGAGTCAAGAGAACTAAATGATAATCACAAAACAAAACTGAAATTCAGACTAATTCAACAACTCGATACCTAAGCTTTGATTCTCTATCCTCTCAACAAAACTGATGATCACAGACATGCTCACGGCAACCTGAGAACAATATGGATCAAATCACCATTTATCAGTCCTAACTCCTCTGCAGTTTGATCACCTTGATTCTCTAAGACCTGCTTGCCGTGAACAATAAACCGTAATTGTCGTTTTGGAATGCCGCTCCTGTCACTATAATCCTGAATCAGAAACCCAAATTTCACGCTTTTCCCAATCATATAGTTCATTTCCTGGCCAGTAAGCCTCCGAAGATTTACTGTGACGTGCTCTTCGCCAGTCACCGGACCACTCAAACAAACAACGTTCATTTCGGTGACGAACACTGCGTCGCCACGAAAAAGCGCGTACTCCTTTGTCTTGACTCTGAATCTCAGTGAAATTACTATTATAGGCATAGGCATTGCCTTTCCCTATCCGCCCTAGGCCCTAGCTCCTAGGGTTAATTCAAATTATTCCTGAAAAAAAGTTAATTAAAATTAAGGAAAAAAGATAAATAAATACCTTTTGATCCGTCTTCTTTCTGCCAATTTCGCTTATTTCCAGTTTCTTCACTTTCTTCATTTCTTTAGAATCTCCTTCAGGGGTGGTGGTCGCTCGTCGTTTGCTCATTGAGTAAGTTGAGAGATTATTTCCGGTTTCTAAGACGGGAAAAATCAAGAAAGAAAAGTTTCAAGTCCAGGCAGATCTGATTAAAAAAAAAAAACAACGAAACTAAACCTTCAAAAGAAATTACTTCAAAGGCGTCGTCTCTAATCCTCTTGTCTGATAGAATCTCCGGTCATCTCATCGTATTTCTGGTTCGTCTCTGCAAGATTGGTTGGTTCCTCTGAGCTAACAAAATAGAGAGGGGAAAAAAGCTTTGATCCGTTTTAACTCAGTTGTGCTCCAAAGCAAGGCGAGAATGAGTCGAGGGTAGATTAGAAACAGAGACGAGAGAACAAAAAGAGTCGTTGAAGAAGCAGAGACGATTTCACCGAGCACAGAAAGGAAAAGACTGCCTGAATCTCAGTGAAATTACTATTATAGGCATAGGCATTGCCTTTCCCTATCCGCCCTAGGCCCTAGCTCCTAGGGTTAATTCAAATTATTCCTGAAAAAAGTTAATTAAAATTAAGGGAAAAAGATAAATAAATACCTTTTGAATTTGTAAAACCTCAGAAGTCCGTCGAATTTGTAAAAAGACTGAGAGATACTAAGGACCTATGAGAGATATGTAAATTCGGGTGAAATTACCTTTTTGCCCTTACTTTTAAATAAATCAAAAATATAAAAATAAAAATGCCCTCATTGGAGGGCCGGCCGCCGGACGCCGCCACCAGCTGGGTGCCGCTCGGCAGCCACCAGTGGGGGATTTTTTTTGGGGGGGGGGGGGGTTGGGGGGGTTGGGTGTTTTTTGAAAAAACAAAACAATACATTGCAAATGTGGGGGGTGGTCGGTGGAGGGTTCGGGAACCACTGGTTGGGTTACTTAGTTCCTTTGTTATATATATACATTAACAAATAGATATATTCTTCTTAACATTTTTTCAATGGTATTTATAAAACCTAAAACGCGAATTACCAGTTAACAAACACGAATTACCAGTCCACAAACGCGAATTACAACGTTTTTTTTTCAGGGTTCATTTTTTACTCTTTGGTGCATGTTTTGTAAAACCAAAAACAAAAAAACCAAAAAAAAAATTATTACCAATCCACAAACGCAAATTACAACGTTTTTTTCAGGGTTTCTTTTTTACTCTTTGATGCATGTTTTGTAAAACCAAAAAAAAAAAGCATTATTACCAGTCCACAAACGCAAATTACTAGTCCACAAACGCGAATTACAACGTTTTTTCAGAGTTCCCTTTTTACTCTTTGATGCATGTTTTGTAAAACAAAAAAAAATGCATTATTACCAGTCCACAAACGCGAATTACAACGTTTTTTTTTTTCAGGGTTCCTTTTTTTTACTCTTTGATCCATGTTTTGTAAAAAAAAAAAACATTATTACCAGTCCACAAACATGAATTATCAGTCCATAAATGCGAATTACCAGTCCACAAACACGAACAACAACATTTTTTTTAGGGTTCTTTTTTTACAAAATGTGCATCAAAGAGTAAAAAAGGAACCCTAACAAAATGTTGTAATTCGCGTTTGTGGACTAGTAATTCACATTTGTGGACTAGTAATTCGCGTTTGTGGACTAATAATAATGCTTTTTTTTTTTTACAAAACATGCATCAAAGAGTAAAAAAGGAACCCCGAAAAACACGTCGTAATTCGCATTTGTGGACTGGTAATTCGCGTTTCAGGTTTTGTAAATACCATTAAAAAAATGTTAAGAAGAATATATATATTTGTTAATGTATATATATAATAAAGGAATCAAATAGCCCAAAGTTGGGCTACTTGGTTCCTGTGTGGGGGGTGGGGGTTCAAACCCCACCCCCCACACTTGCAATGTATTGTTTTGTTTTTTCAAACAAACACCCACCACCCCCCCTAAAAAAACCCCACCAGTGGCTAGTGGCGGTCCTCCGGCGACCAACCGCTGGCGGCCCTCCGGTGAGGGCATTTTTTTATTTATTTAAAAGTAAGGGTAAAAAGGTAATTTCACCTAAATTTACATATCCCTCATAGGTCCTTGGTATCTCTCAGTCTTTTTACAAATTCGACGGACTTCTGGGGGTTTTACAATTTCAAAAGGTATTTATTTACAAACAATAAATGAGTAGAAATATATAATTTTTGGGAAATCAGAGAAGAACACGTTTAAAATTCCCATGTTGGATGGAACCGGCTTTCCTCCTATGCAAGTGCATCAATTGCGGTGAAACGTTGACGTTTTGGCTTAAAATTGTTGAACATGGTGGCCTTTTAAAAAAAGAAAAAAAAATTAAGGTACTGATGCTAAAAATATACTTTCAGCTACTTAAAAAATACTTGATGATCTTAAAAAAAAATATTTTAGGATCCTGAAAAAATGTCATGAAGTATATTTTTAATACCAGTCAGTACCCTAAAATATCAGGTAGTATCAGTCAATACTCTTTAAAAAATGCAAATACTGACTGGTAATAAAAATATACTTTTATGATACTGACTGATACTAAAAAGAATACTTCAATATCTTAAAAAATTATTTTATGATTTTGAGAATATTTGGAGATACTGAAAAAAATATTTCAGGATATTTTTTCAAAGTACTGATTGGTACTACCTGGTATTTTATAGTACTGACTTGTAATAAAAATATACTTCAGGATAATTTTTCATAATCCTATAATAATTTTTTAAAATTATTAAGTATTTTTTAAGTACGTGAAGTATAGAATAATTTTTCAAGATCCTAAAATAATTTTTTAAAATCATCAAATATTTTTTAAGTAGCTGAAATATATTTTTAGTATCGGTTCGTACCTTATTTTTTATTTTATTTTTTAAAAAGGCTACATGTTAAACATTAGGGCAAAGCAACAGGCGAGCGGGGCTGCCACGTGCCCTAACCCATGTCCCACCCGTTTATTTTACACAGGTACGGGGTCACCCGTACTCGTCGCATAACCTGTTTAACTCGTGACAAACAGGTAGAGACAAACATGGGTGGGTTCCGGCGGGTTCCGGGTTCCCCGTTTATATACCTTCAAGTTTTTTTTTCTTAAAAAAAAAAATCAAAACTGAGAAACTCAAAACGAGAGCCAAACATATCAGAGATGAAAGAAAAGATGGTGGGTAGATAGATCTGTGATGCTCGATGGTGAGATGCCGACTATTGCATAGATCGACGGCAACAACCAATAATAGCAACACAACCACCGAAAAGGTCGACAACAAAATCCAAAATCAGAACCCACAAAGAAACTCAGAACGAAGAGATCAACAGTGTCGTTGCCGTAAACAAAACAGCAGAATGAGGAGGGTAAAAAACAAAGTTGATGGATGGTTGAGGAGTGCCACAAGAGATTGAAGATTGAAGGTGAAGATTTAGAGAGAAGAGAGATAGAGAAGGGATGGGGGACGAGGAGGCGTCAAAAGGGTACTAATGAGGGAAGGCTAGAAGAAGGACTAAGAATGAATTAAACATTAGGGTTTTCTAAATTTTGAAAAATTTTAAAACATGGCAGAAGGAAAAATAGGCCTAATAATGGCTCTAGGAATCGAACTAAAGGCGTTATGGCTAACGAGCGCATTCCTTACCACCGCACTAACTGCCAATATCGCACTGCAGGTTGAAAAAATAAGATATTATAATGTAATTAATATATTTTAGAGATACAAAAATATATACGGTCGGGCACAGGCTGCCCCGTGCCCTAACTCGTGTCCCGCCCATTTATTTTATACGGGTACGGGGTTGACTTGTACCCGTTACGGGTCCTATTTGGGAGGGCTTAAACGGGCCAAAAAACCACGGGGCATGGGCGGATCCTATATAATTCCATTTTTAATGAATTTTTTTATTTTAAAAAAATTATAATTTTTACAAATTGAAGAATGCATAATTTTTTTCACAGATATATATTCAAGTTTTGAAAAATAAAAATTGAGAAAAATACTGTTTAATATATTGAAACTTAGAATTTTGTATTAGTTATAGAATGTAAAAGAGAATGTAAGAGGAAATGCAAAAGATTTTGTTAGAGACATTTTAATACTTTTAATTTTATATTTTTATAATAGGCCTTTTAAATAATTACAATTTTTATGGTTATTCTCTATAAATATCTTTTTCACTAGATCCTTCGTTCTAGCCGTGTCCAAAAAACCCGTGGTCTAGGTAGTCCGACCCGGTCTGGTCTGACCCGATCTTGTTGGAAAAAAATTGGCTTGAGACAGTTTCGGGCAGACTAGAACAGACAGATTTGATCGGGCCAGACCAGACTTCGGGCCAGGGGCTTAGACCCCATAGTCCGGTCTGGTCTGGCCCGATAGGTGTCACACAATTAGTCATACATCCACCCCCACCCACTGAAAGACGACTACATCGACACAACTCCCTAGTGTTGATGGTAAGCTCAGATCTGCAATCCGCCGTCAACTTCACTCTTTGATCTATAAACTTTAAATCCCCATCTCTACTCTTCGATCTACAAGCTTAGATCTCCATCTTTTTGAATTTCTTTGGTGAGGACGCCGTTGAGTTGACAACATGGAAGAAAGGAAAGGCGTTGGGAAGCGCCACCGTCGCCGCTATCTGGTCCCTTATCTCGTTCTCCAGTCTCTCGTCGGAAGCGTCGCCAATGCCGATGTGGTGAAGTTGAAGAAGAAAATGGAAGACAACGGAAGAAATGAAAGAGAAAGAAAAAATCATGAGCGTCTGAGATACAAAAGAGAGAGTGTGTGTTTTTCCTTTTCTATAATTAATACTCCCTCCGGTCCTAATTATAAGACATAGTTGACTTTTTTGGAAAAATTAAGGAAGTTAATTAAATTACTTTAGACTATTTTTATTTTTATTTTTTCTTCAAACTAATTAGTTTAACTAATAAATTAATAAATAATCTAAAGATGCACAACATATAAAATGATTAAGTAACTTATTTAACTTCCTTGATATCTCCAAAGAAAGTCAACTATGCCTTATAATTAGGACCGGAAGAGTATCATAAAGCCATCTGACTTGCCTGTAGGGACCACGTGAACTTGTCTGACAAACTTTTTTTTTCTTTGATATAAACCTGTCTGACAAAGTCATTGGTAAAAGAAAAAACCAGACCTCGGGCTGGAATATCCAGTCCGAGGTCCCTCCTGGACCAGACCCCGGGCTGATCCCCAATCTGGTCTGGTCTGGTCCATGAACATACCTACTTCATTCTAATTTTCCCTTTTTAATATTAAAAGAACCTTATGTGTAGGGAGGAAGGGAGTGGAAAAAGAGGCTTGTGGACGAGATAAATTTGGGGATGAACACAATAAATGCAATGATATTAAGGTAATCTCTGTGTGTATCTTAAATAAAGGAACATATCAAATTCAAAAATTGTACTAAATACACTCTTGTGATTCAAAATACACTATAAGTAATTCACATATATTAATAAAAATATTTAAAATAATTATATTTATCATTAATCTTCCATTTTCCTATATTATCCTTATTAAACTCAAACATCATATTAATTCGCAGTATCTTAGTTTTGACATCTTTAGCAAAATACTCTCTATGGTCCTTATTATAAGGCATCAACTACCAATTCTCACAAACCAATAAAAACAGATAAAGTCAATAAAGTTATCCTACTATTTAAGTAATTTCCAATATTGGCCCTACTAATTGCACTAAACTCTAATTTTATATTAATTATTACTCTCACCCATTACCCTTATTAATTATAAGCATACATGGAAAAAATAATAATTAATGTGTTTGGGAACAAGTAAATGCCATATAAAAAAGATCAAATGCATTTGGTAGTTGGTACCTTATAATAAGGACCAGAGGTTATAAGCCTTAGGCATGGTAGTAAGCAAGCCCCAACAAGTCAGGCCATATATTCTTGGGTTGGGTTTCTCTCATCATCATTTTCTCATTATCCCTCATAATCTTTAAATCACATCCGTCCAATAAACACGGTACTACTTTCACTTTTCTCTCATTTTCCCAAATCAATGGCCAAGATGTGGTCAATGAAAGACAATGAGAAGGAGGATGAGGAGAATATCTCCTTCCTATATTCTTGATAGGGACACAACATATTTCCACTCATAAGTAAACTCAAACATCTTAATTCATATTCTCATAACTACCTTTATTAAGTATCGGCTTTTAAAAAAATATTTAATAGTATTCATTTACCAAAGCATCATTAAGTTAGTCAAAGACTTCCCACACGCTCTAGAGGGTGATTAACTTAGGTTATTAACCCTCAAAATGAAATGAATGATAAGCCAAATTATCCTTCTAACAAGGGTTTTCTCCCAAATTAACACTCACCTTAGAAAATTGAATACATGCTAATCACAAAGCTCAAATTCATAAATTCCTTATGTTCACTTTATGAATGACAAATAATCATTACACCACGTTTAACTAAGAATAAACCACAGTCCTCAATACATTAGTGACTTTGCAAAATCCAATTTTTGAGCCAAAAATTCAAAGTATGGGTTAAATGGAGCTCAAGAACCCAAAAAATTTAACTCAAAATCTTATAATTCAACTCAAGATCAGTCAAAAATCTTGAATTTTTTGTTTTTGAAAACCACATTTTTACAATGAAGCTCATAAAAAACAAAAAAACAAAAACAAAATCATTGTCAGAGCAATCCCTCCCCCACAATTGACCTATACATTGTCCTCAATGCATGATTTATCAATGAAGTGTAAGTGAAGGGTAAAGGAAATAATGACAAGGGAATCAAGCCTTAATAGGTGCCAATGGTTTTGTCTCCCCCACACTTATTCTCTTCACATAACAATTAAGCTAAAGAAACATATCAAAATGAGAAGAAAACAAGTGAAGAAGGAAACAATCTTAGGCTTCCTAGGCTCTTATATGAGAAGTTCTCATCTCAAATGAGAAACATGCATTTATTTTTTGTAACAACTCCTAGATTGTACCATCTTGGTAGTATAAGTTCGTCCAAAACAAACCAGCAGTAGCATCTAGTCCAGAAATAAATACATTGAGAGATCTAAAATCAAATAGAGGCATCTTAAGAACTAGATTTTCTAAGTAAACATCACAACCAAGAAAGTCAATTTGATGGAAACAGAACAAGTGGTTATATTTTCAAAATCCTCTTTTATAGTAAAGGGGAGATGTCAAATTCAACTTTGTATGAGGCAACATCACATTGCTTTTGCATTCACAAGAGTAGGAAAGTAAAAGAGTGGAAGAAAGGAGAACTTTTTAAGTTATTACCACATGAAGCTTTTAAAAATTCAAAACAATAATTTTTCTTTTTTAAATTGGGTGATAAGTCACAAGATAAAATTTGATGGAAAGGTTCATTTTCATTGACAATCTTATCATTCAAGACCATTGAATTATTCCTGATTGAAATATCTAAAACATGCAATTTAGAATGATCAAAAGGTGGATAATTGTCAAGGCCTTTATTAAATGTAGCATGTGCATTGGTATCATCAATTGACCTCAATAAAGAATCAAGATCATGTGAAGTGGAAAGCTAATTGTCAATCTCCAAACAATTAACACATGTCATATTCCCATTACTAAAACAAACAGATGAATGTGTGGAAGTATGTTGACTAAGTCTGCCAACAGTAAAGCATCGAAAAGTAACTTCTACAATGAACTAAGAACACTTGGATATGAATGATCCAAGCCCACCTGAAATTCCGGGGTGACTGAAATATTAAATTTATCTAATAATGGTCAACGCCTTAATAGCGCAATGACATGGGAGCCAGTATTAACTGGCCTTCCTCCCCTATGTCTAAGATTCGAACCCTGCTCCTCTCCCCTACTATGATGTATCAAAATTTATCTAATAATGAAAAATTTGTTGAGTTTACCCATATTTAAATGAAAAACTTTCATAATCATATTACATGTTCTCTCATAGATAATTATTTCAAAATAAGATTAATATTGAAAAACTAAATATCCTATCAAGTACTTAGAAATAAGCACTGAAGAGTACTCCCTCTGGTTCTTATTATAAGGCACCAACTAACTTTTCTCACAAACCAATAAAAGTAGTTAAAGTCAATAAAGTTTCCCTACAATTTAAGTAACTTCCAATATTACCCCTACTAATTGTATTAAACTCTAATATTATATTAATTATTACTCTCACCCACTACCCTCATTAATTCATGAAAACAAATAATTAATGCACATTGGGAACAAACAAGTGCCTTATAAAAAGGACCAAATAAACTTGCTAGTTGGTGCCTTATAATAAGGACCGGAGGGAGTACTAATTATGAGAAGTAGTAGTATGATTCAAATGTAGTCAGGTTTTGCACAGCAACAAGATAATCAATTCAAAGTTTCATATACAGCAGGGATTGAGAATGTCTATGATAAAATGCAGTCTCAGAAGTTGTCCTGCATGAAGATTCACTAATCAAACCCATACACATACATACATACATACATACATATATATATCCATGAAACATTTGAAAAACCAGTCTTTCACTAATTCCTTTGCAGAAATTTAAAACCAGCCTTGATAGATTGGAGAGCCTTCATAAATCTCTATCAGCACCAGATGAAATTAGTTGATCTAATCTATTTCATTATCCTCAAATTCTTGAAGAACTTCCGGCTGTGAATCAAATTGAAGCAATAATTAAGGATAAGGGAAACAGAAGAAGATGGATAATAGTTTTCAAAAGGAAAAACTTGAAACCAAATAAGAATAGACTCATCACGCACTTGATAACAAACATGACCCCAAATAAAATTTAGATGCAGAGTTAAAACAAAATGATACTACCTCCCATTCTCAATATAAGAACTAGTTGAGATTGATTTTGGTTTCAAATATAAATCTTCAATTTACTTTGAATCCCAAATTTATGAGTCTTCCCAAAGTATCTTATTGATCATACACATTAAAGAGTTTCTATGTAGAGGTAGTCATAATAAAATATGGTATTTTAGGAAACCAACCATGTAGTTCTTACAAAAAGCTAACTTTCTAAATCTCACCAAATGAGTCAACTAACTCTTTATTCTATACTAAGGATGCAGTAATTAGAAAACAAAACAAAACAACTCAATATATTCTCTATCCTCTGAACCTGAAGAAAGCTATAATCACACCACGATCTCTCATTCTTGACTCTTGTGGTTTCATATTCTAACAACCACCTAATCTTTTGAGCAATAAACGCCACTCTGAATATAAAGTTTACGTTTGATTTCAAAATCCAAAAATGCTTTGAACAAAATATTAAATTAAAATATCTATTTTTCTTGTCAAAGTCCATTCCTAAATGATATTCCATCAAAATCATGTCTGTAGGAAGCAATTTTTATCACTCTATTTCTGCAGATACACTAATTGCTCGTTTGTAAATGCATTTAAACCTTTAAAATCGCATCTAATCCAAATCACCTTGTAACTAAGTAGAATCACATCACCATGTCTCATTCCTAATTCCTCTGGGTTTTGATTCTCTGCGATCTGCTTACTAGTCTTTTGAGCAGTAAACTGAAAATTTGATTTTGCTATGTGGCTCCTGTCACAATAATCCTTCATCAGAAACCCTAATTTCACGCTTTTCCCAATTGAATAGTGCAAATCCTTGTCCCATGGGAAACGGAAATTTGTCTTCACAGTTACTGTGATGCGCTCTTCGCCGGTCACCGGACCAATCAAACAAACTACGTTCATTTCGGTGACGAACACTGCGTCGCCGCGAAAAAGCAAGTACTCCTTTGCCGTCTCTCTGCTGCCGCCGCCTCCTCCTGTTTTTTCCATTTTCTTCACTTCCTCCATTTCTTCAGAATCACTTTCAGGGGTCGTCGCTTGTTGTTGGCTCATTGAGTTGAGCAAGTTGAGAGATTCTTTTCCAGTTTCAATGGGAAAAACCAAAAAGGAAAAGTCTAAACTTCAAAGTCCAGGCTAATCTAACAAGAAAAGAAAACAAACCCTTGAAATGAAAATACTTCAATATGGAAACTCGGTTATCTAACAAACAACTATTTGTTCATCCATCAAAATCTGGGTGCAGTGTGGCAGGGATAGAAGACTTATGTGTAATGGACATACAAATATAATATATGAAGCTAGTAGAGAGAATAAGAAGCAGCTGCACTATTTTCATCAATGATTTGTGCTACTTTGGGAATTACTATTGCTGGTTTTCCCCAAAGGGCTTGGTTTTACTGTTTACTCTTTCAAACTTGAGAATATACAAAGTAAAAGGTATATGCGTTTCTGGGATTGCATGGCCATGTGGTTTATTTTTTTTACTTTTAAATTTTTTTCAATTTTTTAGTCTTTCCCCCTTATCTTAGGTGTTAGGCATGATGATATTGCATGAATTCAAACATAAACTCATGTGAGGTTAAGCAGGGCTGGGCACATCAGAAACAATGTTTAAAGGAAATATAAAGGGGCAAAACAAAAGTGTAAAGAAGAGATTACGAGCCAGGCCCCTTTTTCCCAATGGCATTTCAAAGATTTTCATCAAAAAGCCAAACAATTATTAAACTGCTCATTC
Organism: Acacia crassicarpa; assembly: GCA_034222035.1. NCBI lineage: Eukaryota > Viridiplantae > Streptophyta > Magnoliopsida > Fabales > Fabaceae > Acacia > Acacia crassicarpa. Next base: position 45,354,118 of record JAWXYG010000006.1, on the reverse strand, counting down.
CCCCAATCAATTATTGTAACTCTCAGTGACTTTTTGCGACTCACTAACAATGAAAACTTCTTAAAGTGCCCATTCCCCCACTTTTTCCAATGTGAAGTATTTCTACATATCGTTGGAATTTCTCAATATCAAGGTTTTGCTTAACTTGAAGCCAAACACATTACATTATGCCTTTAAATGGTACAGTCACTAAAGAACAAACAACTTCTTATAGGGAAAGGGGCCTCATATTAAAGGGTCTGCCAGTACTCATCCAACAAACAAATATTAACAGAGATACAAATTTTAAAAGCCAATATAAGCACCTTATGATAAAAACTGCAAAATCGGAGTATTGGTACTTTATACAAAACTCGGTTCAGTCAAATCAGTAAGTAATGCATCCATTTTTTTGTACACTAAGCAGAAGCAAAACACGAACTTTTCCAAACCTTTTCACTTTCAATTACTTTCATGTAAGCCAATTTTCCAGAATATATAATTGGTAAGCTTAGCAACAGAGCCTATCCATGTTTGTAAGGGGCATTATTGGCTTGTTATAAAAAAAATCTGAGTCACCACGCTGAAACGAAATTGAAAATTGAACAAGGAGGATAAAATTATTGGCAGAAATCTGTATATCTTCATTGCGATACAGAGGATCTTTGGGTCAATGGCCATGGTTAGTTTATGAATGATCGAAGTTAATATTTCTTGAGCAATTAAGCAAGTCGCAGTACAAGTAGGTTGGTGGGATGGAAAAGGCATGGTGTTGAGGGAATATTTTATCCACCTTTATGTTGTTGGAAATTAAACGAATGAAACCAATGACCACATAGTTATAAAATGTTAGATTTGGTTTTACGGCTTCACTATCAATACCAGAGGACGCCTCCTAACACAAGCAGTCCCAAGTCCCAACTAATGTTCTCTGTTTTTCTACTTGCAAACAATCTAAACTTCATCCTCCCGTTAAAAAATCAGACATAGGAATTGCTTATTTCTCACTTTCTACTGTACACTTGAAGCTATGAACAACAGATTAAGGAAGACAAACCGTCATAGTTGCCGTAAAAGAAAACGGAGAGCGTTAAACTAAAACATACCTCCGGTGGCCAGTGAGTGGGAGAACGAGACCGTGAGAGTCTGAAAGACTGGATCTGGAGAGGAGAGTGACCCACGGGTGATAAATTTCGGTGACGGAGTGACCCACGAGAAAGATCGTGAGCGCAAATGGTGACGGAGTCGAGAGGGACAGATTTCGGTCGCAAGTCGGCGATTCTCAGAGTAAGAGGAAGACTTGTAGCCCGAACGGTGATGGAGTCCAGAGGGAGAGATCGGTCGCAAGTCGGCGATTCTCAGAGTAAGGGGAAGAGGAACTTGGAGCGCGAAAGGAGCAATTCGAACTAGACTGAAATCCACTTCCCTCGCAGGGTCTTCAAAACCAAAGTATTAGTGTACCCGATTGGGTGGGTCAATAGACCATCACTCGCTTTGAGTTCTCTTCTAACTTTGGATATTAGGGAAGCTGATATTTCCATGGAGGCTGCTCCGGTTTCTGGTGTGAGCATTGATGGGGACTGATTTACTGCTTATAGTGTTGCTTTTGCCTTGTGTTTCTTTGCTTTATTATGTTAGCTTTTACTGTTATGTATCTGTTTCTGGGCGCTAGTCTTTGTTTGCGGTGTATTTGGTTCTGTCTTGCTGTTATGATTTGTTCTGCAGAACTTGTTATGGTATTGTAATTCTGTTAGTAATATATATCCGTTTCCTTGAGCAAAAAAAAAAAAAAAAAAGGGCACTAGCTTTGTTCCTTTTGTTTTATATTTAGGACTAGTCTTTATGTTTTAGGTCCTATTTCACTGTCTCAAATTACGGTTTGCTTGTATTATCCCCAAAAAAATATATATATATTAAGGGCACTTTAGCCTTTTTGCCTTAATATCCATATGCCTCATTGTCCCATCCCATCCCATCCCTTCTTAGTAAATGTATATTCCGTATTATGTTTATGAGGTATGACATTTCTTTTTAGGCTTAGGAATGTGAGTTTTACGAGCACTACTAATAATGCAGTGGTATTGAGATTAATTTTTCCCTGATGGGTTCGATCCCCCCTCCCCTATCACTTTATATTAAAAAAAAAAAAAGAATGTGAGTTTCTCTCACATTTCATGCCTGTCACTCTTCTTATTTTCAGGGTGTGACATTGTTAATTTTATTGCCTAGAGTTTTGAATTGGGTTTCAGTTCGAGGAGTCAAGTCTTGTCTAGTGTGGGAGATTTAATTCACCTAATTTACAGAGTCTTTTGAGGACTTTTATCAAACCAACACATTCTCATTATCTTTTGAATCAAGGATAGATAAAATTCATTGTTCTAGGAGGCTTTCATCATATTTCAAAATCAATTTCCATTCCATTTCACTTTTATTCCAAAATTCTAAAAATATTTATTTTAAAGCATTCTAGTTTAAGTGAAATTTAGTTGTTAGATTAAAAAAGTTTTTTTAAAAAAATCCCTTTTAACTTGTTTTATGCTAGATGCTAGGTAATTAATAAAAGGAAAATCAAGTTTAGGTCCCAACCAAGGAAATTAATATCAGAAAAGTCTGTCAAATGCCTCGTAGCGCGATGGCACTAGGGCCAGCTTTAGAAGCTGACCTTCCCCCTTGTCCAGGGTTTGAGCCCTGCCTCCCTCTTCCCCCATTGGCTGTATCAAAAAATATATATATATATATATCAGAAAAGTCCCATGAGGTTGTTAATAACAAGTGAAACAACAATCATTAACAAGTGGATCAGTTACTATTAACAAGTTATGAGATTTTTCTGATATTATTTCTTTGGTTTGCAACCTAATTAAACATGATTTTCACATTAATAAAAGGCTCCTTAAGAGACGTTCTGAGATTGCACCCTACATTATAATCCTTAGTTAGAATTTTTGAAGAAGTTATCAAAGGATAAGCCGACAAGCTATCTTCCGAGGCCCAACCCAAAAAGATTAGTCCAACACAAGCATGGCCATCATTTGTTTTGTGTCCCCCACGTAATAAATAACCTAAAAGTATTCCATGCCATTCAGGAACTAAAAAGATCATTGAGAATTATAATTGGGTCTAGAATATTGCACTTCTTATCCTCCCTAATTATACAAGGCAAAGAGCTAGAATTTATTATTATTTTTTAGTTATAAGGCATGTTATTAAATTTTTGACAAGAACGTAAAATGTTACTTTTTTATTTATTATTGTGAAGATAGTTTTTTTTTTTTTGAAGAGATAGTTAAATAGGGGTAAATTATTCAAGTTGTTGAATTTTAAGATAAAGATGATGTAGTTTAATATTTTTCTTAATTTGTGTGAAACATGTTAAAAGTACTTTATAAATAGGACCAAATGAGTATATTAAAAGTAATATAATATTGAATTTTTCTATTTAAAATTGCACAAAAAACACTTAGCTTGGAACGTTTTTAGTTCAATAGTTGCAATAGTTGATTTTTATTTGGTGAATCTAGATGCACTTTCTATTTGAGATATTAAGTCACGCTAAATATGTGAACATCACCTTCCGTTTATAATGTTAATTTGTTGCCCTAGCTTTTACATTATGCAATTAATAATAATAATTACGTGGTACACGAACCTGATTGCTCTATAAGAAATTACTGATTTTATTTGTAATATGGGAGAGATCATTGCTTTAATGTTTTATGCGTATGTATATTCTTGAAATAATAAATAAAAAAGTAAATACCCTATTTGATCCCTGAAAAAAAACACGGACCCCATTTTAGTCCCTCAAACAACGAAATCCTTTTTTAGTCCTTAAAAAGGATGAATTTCCAAAAAAAAAAAAAAGACCTCATTTTAGTCCTTCAAAAATTTTCAAAAACCATTTTTTAGTCAATAAAAATGTCTCATTTTAGTCCCTGAGGACGAAAAAGGGGTCCATATTTTTTTTTAAGGACCAAATAGGGTATTTACTTTAAATAAAAAAATAATGAGCTACATTTGGGATCATTGGGTGTGGCGTAAATGGTAGAAGTAGTATTGTACCTTAAACAAATGCTTGTGGTCAATTTCTAATTTTTGCGTGTGGTTATGCAAACAAAAGTTCGTTTGGTTGATAAGGAATTGGCTCATAATTCAAAAAGTTGAGTCGTTAAAATTCTGCTGCCTATGTGGACACTTTATTAATGGTGGATACCTTTATGTTCTACATTTTCCCTTCTTCACACTTGTTCTTATTGTTTTGAGTGAATCCGTAAGATATATTGCATACTTAGAACAAGTACCAGTGAGAACTATGTCATGTGTTGGCCGAGAGCAATAACGAATATTGCTGGTGGAACATCTTTCACAATCCCTAGGGAGATAGTTCACTAATAGACTGAGGGATAAGTAATTCGACTGATTCACGTATAGATTATGAATATTTGGAATCCATAGTTAGAAAAGAAGAACAACTAACTGATTTTGTTAAACTTAAATTTTATTGATATTTAAAAGGTACCGGTGCAAACATTGTAATAATGTTTTGCACTTTGAACATTCAACACAATAACATTTGATGGGTGAAAACGTTGTCATAAACAAATTTTCAGAGAGCAAAATTGATAATGCCGTTAAGTTGTCATTATGTCCATCACAAATAACATTGGTCGAGCGAGGAGACAACATTAAAATTTTCATATATTTGATACTTATCGAAACCATATTAACAACATTATTTGTATTGATATTTACAAAAATTCTCAGGAAATATAAGATTTACATGAGCCTGATCTTGAGCCACCATCCAGACAGGAATACATTCATTTAAGAGAATATTTTATGAGTAGAAAATCTCGAATTCAGGATCTTCTGCTACGCAGATTTCTTGAGAAACAAAGTCATAGGCTAGCGCTATATCATGAAAATTCCTTCTAACAGAAAAAACATACAAACCTCCAACAATAATGTAGTTCAAGCTTGGAAATTGTTCAATAATATCCTTGGTTCCTCCCAAGATGTCTTTAGAGCCCAGAAGATCACTTGTTTGATAAAACATGGCATTAAAACTCCTACTTGAAATCTGGATTCAGTGCTTCTTATCACACAAAGATTAGACATTACATGATTGAAAGAAAGTAGTTGAAGATGAATTAGGGCAAATAAAATCAGTGACAAGCATTATTTTGTTAAATAGGATCAATCACTTACCGTTGCACTCATCAATATAATAACCATATATAGATTAGAGATTGATTGTTTCATTAACAAGGAAAAAGGCACACCACTTAATATTGAGACAGGAGAAACTATTATAGCCTCTCGTGTTGAGAAATATTCCATCAGTATTGCTTTGCAGTCTTTTAAGAAAATTGTTTTCCATATGTTAAAATTTTAAATAAAAAAAATTATGCTTAAATTAACAAATTGCATGACTTAATATTTCGTCTGACTGAAAGAAACATCAGTGTTCTTAGAACATGAACAAAATATAATCATACCATGAATCACAATTGGTATTAAAAATAAAAACCTCCTTTTTTAGTTTTTCATTTTTCTTGGGCAACAAACCTTCTTTATATTATATATAGTTCAAGGATTCTGGGAGCATTATCACCAGCTTACACGCAAGATACACTATAGTCTTCTTCATAATAAATATTTACGAACAAATTCTACTTTAACTTCCATTTCTGTTCCTGGATCCAACTTTTAGATGATATCTACCGCCAATTTTCTTTAGTTGAAATAGTTTTAGAATCTTGTAAAACTCTTCATCATGAAACTAAAAGGGTATACCACTACAGCAGCGACGCAATTTACATTGGTCTGGGAAGACTTTTCACGTCAGTTATTGGAGAGTAGTATATACTGTCGATACTGTTCAAACGACTTAGAAAATACTTTTAGGCTAAAGTATACGCTAGGCTTTTTAAGTTTCCATCAAGTTTAATTTTGATCATTTAATTAATTTTATAAAGTATATTTTTAATCCATTAGCTTTAACATCGTTAACTTTCATTAACAAAAGATGCTGACTCAACAAATTAATGTTGACTAAGCTATTAAATTTTCATTATTTAATATACTTTCAAATATTGTGAAATTAAAATAAAAACAAAAAATGTGCCTTCTCCTCTGTCACTGTTCGAGAATGGCGTCTCCCTATATTTGTTAAATAGCCACATAAGAAACCAATTACCAATACCAGCTTTGGTCCAGTTACATTCCAGGCCATGAAATAATTGCAAATGGTTCTATCGACTGCGACTGATTAAATGAGGAGCAACGATAGAAGAAATGAGGGAAAGAGGAAAAGACGCTATTGTCAAATAGGGGCAAAAAATAAACATTTTTTGTCTTTACTTTGTCTTATAATTTTAAAGTAAAAAATTATTAAATAATTAAAATATATAAATATAACTATATTAAACATAAACATAAATAATGAAAATTTAAACCAGCTTTACCAGCATTTAATTGCTGACTTATCGTTAATTTTTTTAATTTTTTTTTTATTATTTTTTTAAAATTTACAAAGGGACTGATCAACACTACTAGAAAAACGCAAACTAGCAACGGATTTTGCGACGGAATTTTTTCCGTCGCAAATTTTGGGGATTTTGCGTCGGAATTGGAATTCCGTTGCAAAACCTTGCTTTTTACGACGGAATTCCAATTTATTAATAATAATAATAATAATAAAATATATGCAAGTAAAATCCTTGGGTTGCCTCCTAAGAAGCGCAAAATTTATAGTCTTCAGCCAGACTTCTCAAAACAAACCACTAATCATAAATATCAAACACCTCAATTATCTTGGCTTCATTCCTTTTCAAGCAACAAGGTTTCAAACACAAAAATTAATTATTCAAGTTGATTATTTGTACTTCCTCAATCATAGACAATCTTGGAGTAAAAGTATTAACTGAATTCAAATGAAGCACAACATGTATATCCTTGAAAATAAATATAGGCACTTTCAAAAATTTAAAGCATCCAATAAAATGAACTTGACTCTCTTCAATAAGAGTCAACACTTCAAAAGGAGGGTCATGAACAACAACAATAGGGACATCTACATCAATTTGATCACCAACATCACAATCCTTAGGCTCCATAGCTGAAACCTCTTCTAGACACTCATTATTCTCATCTAAATCAATTTCATGCTCGCAATCACTTTCTGCATTATCCATAGTTTCATGCAATTCTATACCTTCAACTTGCTCACAATAATCATTATTGGCGTAAGAAGTGGTCATCAGGTTTAAGGAATTATCTTGCACTATGTCGCAAGGGTAGAAAGAATTTGAGTCAAACCTACCCCAATATTTTGGAGACTTAACTCAATATTTTGAAGGCCAGTGACAATCTCGTTTTGCTCTCTACTAGATCTCTTTGATGCTTCCACACACTCCTCAACTAATCTTTCCAAATTATATTTTCCCCTATACTCAATAGTGTTTCTCCAATGGGTGGACAGGAGTAAAAAGGAGGGGTATTTTCATGAGAATAATAGACATGTGGATCCCTAAAATTATATTGCTCAAAACCTTCACTAGGACAAAATGAATGATCAAAATAGGCTTGGTTCCTAACAAAATCATCCCCCATAAAATGACTAGTTGTAATATATGAACAATGCTCATATAAATGATTCCCTCCACAATAAACACAAAACATGCAAACATATTGAGAAGAATCAACATATGGAATACAACCATTATTTATGCTCCTTTTATATTGCCTAGATTCATTCAGAGAATTTAACCTAGCAATCAATCCATTTTGTATAGAAGACAAATAATTCATCTCCTTTTCATTATTAAGATCAGTTGGTTGCCAATTGAAATCCATTTTTTTAATTTTTTTCCTAAAAAAATAAAATAAAATATTTACAAACTCAAACTTAAACTACTAATGCTCAATCAATTCCAACCAAGACAATTGTGGCACACAAGTCCCCGGCAACGGCGCCAAAAACTTGATGGGGTAAAACTTTATAGCCTATAAACTCCGCAAATGCACGGGCCGCATCAAGTAATTAAGTAATAAGAAAAGTATTGTTCCCACTATCACAACTTTAGTTAAGCATTAATTTCACAATTTCGTTTAAGTTGAGCAAAACAAATTGAATTTAATTAAGAAAAAGAAAAAGAAAGTCAAAACTAAAATAAAAATAAAAAACTACCACAATTATCAAATGAGCAACCCAGAGTCACTAATCCCTTATTAGTTTCATAAACCTTGCTTTCACTGATTTAATTAGCTTTAATATCAATTTTGTTAATCTCGAGTATAAATAGCTATAAGTCCATGTCGGTCCACTTACAACCCTCTCTTAAGTATGACTTGTTATGTCTAACATAGTTATCTAAGAGGCAACAAAAATCGAACACACTCTTCAACAATTATATGGGGCCATCAGGTATATGTCTATCCTAACCACAAATTAAATCGTAATCTAATCTCATATTACTTAATCTCAGAGCCTAATTAAAATCTCCTTCATCAAGGTAAATCCTAATATTCAAAATCATATTCAATGATGGCCAATCACTAAATAGATAAAACTAACCAATATTAAGTAACCAAAATTAATATCAAATTTAACTAAATAAAAAAAACAAAATTCAATTCATCCATAAGTTTATAGGTCCTCTAGGTTGCAAAATAAACTAGCCACACATGGCTTTATTCAAATCCATAACAGAAAGATAAGAATTCAGATTCAAAGAAGAAGGAGAGAGGAAAGAAAATTTCTCTGTCACCTCCATAGTTCTTCCTTCTTTCCGTTGAGATGATGAAGAGAACTGAAACGCTCAGCCTCTACTCCTATGCTTCTTCGTTCCTTCTTGTTCTGTGTCCCCCGGTCTTTTTTTTTTCTTGTCTTTGCCTCCCTATTTATAATTTAGATCTTGGGTCATTAATTCTCTTTTTCTTATTACAAAGATATCTCATATCTTGTAATTTACTCCATCAGATCACACAATTGTTTTTGTTTCTATTTTTCTTGCGTTAAACCACCGAATTTGGCTGATTGTATATCCTCTTAATTGCTTTTTCTGCTTCATTCCAAATCAGCTAATATTTCCTACACAATAAAAATAGGATATGAGTAGATTTTATGTCGATTTATTCTTTGATCCCAAGTTTGATTCAATTATGGAAAAGTTCATAAAAGATAATTAAACAGGTATATAATATCAATAATTTCAATTAAATCTCATAAAATATACACCTATTTAATCATAAAATATATACTCATCAAACACCCCTACACTTAAACATTTGTTTGTCCTCAAGCAAAAGAAAGAGAATTTATTATCTGAAATAACATTGCCTATGAAATTCCTTAACAAAGAGCAACAAACCACCACACTTAGATCATATCATCAAATCTTATTTAAGTTAATGTCTTATAAAAATAAGTCATTAAGCCAATAGGGTGTAACAATCTCTTAACGTCCCTTGATCAAAAGATCGGCAAGCAATAAGTTCAACCATAAGATTAGTAAAAGAATATTATGCTACTTATTTTTTCAGAAAAATTCAAATGCCCCCAGCAAGCCAAGCTTTTCATTTAATTCATTAAGAATTCTCAGGTATGAAATAATTCATTTTGTCTTCCCTTTTTTGTCTTTCTTTTTTTTTCTTTTTTATTCTTTTTATTTTTTATTTTGTTTCTTGAGCCGTCGTAGGTCCCCTTTTGACGCGACTCTGCATATGAGTGATGCAGCACCGGTTACTCAGTTACTCCAACAGGTACCTCAAGAGGCTTTTAGCCCAACTCATAACCCTCTTTGACTTTACCGTTTGACGCGAGTGCCAACATTGGTGATGAAGTGCCCCCGGTTACTAAGTGAGGTCTAGAGAAGTCATTGGAGTTGCTTTTCTTTCATTTTCTTTTGTTTTTTTTTTTGGAGTCATTTCCCTACACAAAAGCTTTCCTTAGCTAGCAAAGGTCATTATCTAATTTTCTAAAGAGATTATGTAGCAAAATATTCATGAACTAATAATCTGTTGATCATATTACAAACTAATCCCTATTCTTATAGTCCATCTTAATATTGCAAAAAAAAAAAAAACTCAAGGCTTAGAGACTTGATTAAAACAATTTTTTTTCTATTTTAATTTTTGACTTGATCATAGTCTCTAAGATGGAGAAAGCTCAAAATTAAGGTCAATCCTCAACAATGCAAAAATCTCAAATTAATAAAAATCTTTTCAATTGCATAAGGACAAGCATAATTCAAAGAAATTATATCATAACCAAAGAAATTATATCCCTCCCCCACACTTAAATCAAACATTGTCCTCAATGTTGCAAAAATATAAAGAGGGAAAGGAACTAGTACTCCCCTGGTTTAGGCCTCTAACTCTGATGCGGAGTGCTAAAACAAGACCTTGCAGCAATAATAGGAGTGGTCTTCTTCAAACCTGAATAAAACTGAACAAAAGAAAGAAAAAATAATAATAAAATATGCAAACAAAACCCTTGAGTTGCCTCCCAAGAAGCGTTAAATTTATAGTCTTTAGCCAGATTTCTCAAAACAAACCACTAATCATAAGTATCAAACACCATAATTACCTCGTCTTCATTTCTTTTCAAACAACAAGGTATCACATACAAAAATTGATCATTCAAGTTAATTACTTGTACTTCCTTAATCATAAACAATCTTGGATTACAAGCAATCACTGAATTCAAATAAGGCACAACATGTATATCCTTGAAAATAAATATAGGCACTTCCAAGAATTTAGAGCATCCAATAAAATCAACTTGACTCTCTTCAATAAGAGTCAACACTTCAAGAGGAGGGTCATGAACAACAACAATAGGGACATCTACATCAATTTGATCACCAACATCACAATCCTTAGGCTTCATAGCTAGAACCTCTTCTAGACACCCATTATTCTCATCTAAATCAATTTCATGCTCACAATCACTTTCTGCATTATCCATAGTTTCATGCAATTTTATACCTTCAACTTGCTCACAATAATCATTACTGGCATAAGAAGTGGTCATCAGGTTTAAGGAATTATCTTGCACCATGTCGCAAGGGTAGAAAGAGTTTGAGTCAAACCAACCCCAATATTTTGGAGACTTGACTCAATATTTTGAAGGCCAGTGACAATCTCCTTTTGCTCTCTACTAGATCTCTTTGATGCTTCCACACACTCCTCAACTAATCTTTCCAAATTATATTTTTCCTTATACTCAATGGTGTGTTCTCCAATGGGTGGACAGGAGTAAAAAGGAGGGGTATTTTCATGAGAATAATAGACATGTGGATCCCTAAAATTATATTGCTCAAAACCTTCACTAGGACAAAATGAATGGTCAAAATAGGCTTCGTTCCTAACAAAATCATCCCCCACAAAATGACTAGTTGTAATATATGGACAATGCTCATAAAAATGATTCCCTCCACAATAAACACAAGACATGCAAACATATTGAGAAGAATCAACATATGGAATACAACCATCATTTATGCTCCTTTTATGTTGCCTAGATTCATTCAGAGAATTTAACCTAGCAATCAATCTACTTTGTATAGAAGACAAATAATTCATCTCCTTTTCATTATTAAGACCAGTTGGTTGCCAATTGAAATCCATTTTTTTAATTTTTTTCCTAAAAAAATAAAATAAAATATTTACAAACTCAAACTTAAACTACTAATGCTCAATCAATTCCAACCAAGACAATTGTGGCACACAAGTGTCCGGCAACGGCACCAAAAACTTGATAGGGCAAAACTTTATAGCCTATAAACTTCGCAAGTGCACGGGCCGCATCAAGTAATTAAGTGATAAGAAAAGTATCGTTCCCACGAGGACTTAGTATCACAACTTTAGTTAAGCATTAATTTTACAATTTCGTTTCAGTTAAGCAAAACAAATTGAATTTAATTAAGATAAAGAAAAAGAAAATCAATACTATATTTTTTTAAAAAAAAAAAACTACCACAATAATCAAATGAGCAACCCAGAGTCATTAATCCCTTATTAGTTTCATAAACTTTGTTTTCACTGATTTAATTAGCTTTAATATCAATTTTGTTAATCTCGAGTATAAATAGCTATAAGTCCCTGTCGGTCCACTTACAACCCTCTCTTGAGTATGACTTGTTATGTCTAACATAGTTACTTAAAAGGCAACAAAAGTCGAACACACTCTTCAACAATTATATGGGGCCATTAGGTATATGTCTATCCTAACCACAAGTTAAATCGTAATCTAATCTCATATTACTTAATCTCAAACCCTAATTAAAATCTCCTTCGTCAAAATAAATCCTAATACTCAAAATCATATTCAATGATGGCCAATCACTAAATAGGTAAAACTAACCAATATTAAGTAACCAAAATTAATATCAAATTTAACTAAATAACAAAAGCAAAATTCAATTCACCCATAAGTTCATAGGTCCTCTAGGTTGCAAAACAAACTAACCACACATAGCTTTATTCAAATCCATAACAGAAAGATAAGAATTCAGATTCAAAGAAGAAGGAGAGAGGAAAGAAAATTTCTCCGTCACCTCCATAGTCCTTTCGTCTTTCCGTGGAAATGATGAAGAGAACTGAAACGCTCAGCCTCTACTCCTTTGCTTCTTCGTTCCTTCTTGTTCTGTGTCTCTCGTTCTTCTTCTTCTTCTTTTTTTTTTTTTTGTTTTTGCCTCCCTATTTATAATTTAGATCTTGGGTTACTGATTCTCCTTTTCTTATTACAAAGATATCTCATATCTTATAATTTACTCCATCAGATCACACAATATATTTTGTTTCTATTTTTCTTGCATTGGACCACTGAATTTGGTTGATTGTATATCCTCTTAATTACTTTTTCTACTTCATTCCAAATCAGCTAATATTTCCTGTACAATAAAGATAGGATATGAGAAGATTTTATGTCGATTTGTTCTTTGATCCCAAGTTTGATTCAATTATAGAAAAAATCATAAAAGATAATTAAATAGGTATATAATATCAATAATTCCAATTAAATCTCATAAAATATACACCTATTTAATTATAAAATATATACTCATCATCAACATTCTCCACTAATAACAAGTAATGCGGGTGTTAAAATTAGGGGACTAAAAATAAACTTTATACATCTTTATGGGACTAAAATGGAATTTGATGTAAATTTAGAGGAACTAAAGTATACTTTGGTCACATTTAACTTTAATTTTCAACTTGGTTAACCGATGTGGTAAATGGAGTTTCTGATATAATATATCACGAAATTGCATAATTGTTTTTTCTAATATATTATTAATTTTCTTCTTACCAAACACTTTAAGAATTAAAGCAAAACAAGCTTAGACAATAAATTAGAACAAGAACCAATAATGCAATATCTTATTTACCAGAACCAATAAAAGTAGTCTGAAGCCATAAAACTGCAAACTATCTCAACTATGGAAACTAGTTAACCACAGTTAATCTAATTAAACCAATATCCAACCTAAGTAAATTATGCCATAAGGCTATTCATTAAATGATTAAAAATATATTTAATTCAATATCTCTTCAAGTATGTACTGTGACAAATAGTCTCGTATCTTATCAATCTCTTGGTTTGTATATGATTCTGGGTTATCAAATGTCTGCAAATTGAAATCAGTGAACACAATAATTAATAACCAATATTAAACTCAAAATAGGCAAGAATAACCATGATAAAACCATTATCCATGGGATCACATATCTAACTACCTCATGTAATTTCTCAACATTGCCTTTCAGAATAATGTCATGCATGTAGCGGATGACATAATAACCACACTCTACCTGCCCGAGTTGACGACGATACTGATATTTTTTTTTTTTTAAAAAAAAAAACAACAACAACAACAATGTTGAAGGTGAACAAAACATATATAGAGCATAAATAGATAAGAAAATAAACTACTTACATTTGGCCAGATCCATTTTGGTTTTTCTATTTCTTCGGGAGGAATTCCACCAATACAAAAATAAGCTAAAAGCGCTCTATCATCAAATACACAAAAAAAAATTGTTGAGCAAAACAAAACAAAAAACACACACACACACACACACACAAAATCAGATATTCTAACAATTAATTTCACGTCAAACAAATTTACACACTTAAACATACGTTTCAAAGACAGTTTTGGTTTCAATACTTGGCTTTCCACCCAAGGAATCAAGCCAGTAAATAGTGTTCTCAAGGGGGCAAACAGCAACCAGTGTCCAATGGTAACTGCAAGATAGAACTGTTACAACACATTCTATGTTGCTAATAAACATCTATAAAATTAAATATTTCTTACTCTTCAATGAGAGGTGCAAGATAACATGATAGTTTGGTTTTGACCATTGTGGCCAAAACATATAACTTCCTGTGGTCCACACTGTTCTTTAAGTTTTGCACTCTTTGTGGACACATGAAGCCATATTTGTCCCCCGTTCCTAGTTTACTGCTTGAGCGGTGGGATAACCTATAGTTGAAATGAGGTAAAAATTAGTGTGTATATATATAAACATAATTACAAATGAAAGAGTAAATATTAATAAATAAAGTTACAACTTACAAGATTGCAAGTTGCATGTAGACTACATCTAGCTCCTTCATAGTTAGGAACTCGATGAGGTCCTTCTTGTCTATTGTGAAGCTGTATGTCAATTCTACACCCACAATCTGCGATGGCATTTCGAAACTGAAGGCCTCTTTCATTGAGATCACAACATCCCGTAGCACTGTTAAATAAGGGAAGTTCATAGCAGCTTCTTGGTCAATGGGTCGAAGTTGAGGAATTGACTCCTGATTAAATAGAAAAGAAAGTCTCAATATAAAATGCTTCTGCTAAAAAAAATAACATAATAATTAAAGTGTTCTATACCTTTTGAGTTGTCATCTTTGACAACATTTCAACAAGTCTTTTCAGCCTGGGAACAAAATTCTCTTTTGATTGGCTTACTGCGACAACCTTATCAGTAGGGAAGGGAATTGCTACATCTCCCTGACCATTTTGAATTTGTTGGTGGTGGGTGGTTGACCCTAGAGTGTACATTCGATTATTAGTAACAATGCGCTCATTGGGGACCTCTAAGTTCAGGATACAGGTAACTCTTTCCTCTGGTGTGCAGCTAGGGTCAATGTCAACCGATGGTGACTTTGCTAGTAGGTTGTTACTGCTTTTATCACTTTCAACCATAGGTGAATCCTGGAACTTAGGACGAATCAAACTAACTAAAAGCAAATTAGAGAAACCTAGGAAAATTAATAGAACCTTGAATATAAGTAGCTACCTGGGGTGGCGTTTCAGGTACTTGGCCTATTAACATGCTAGAGATCATCGATTTTACCTCAGCCAACATGTCATTTTGGATACGAAGAACCTCAGCTATGGTCTCCTCCCTTTCCTTCTTCAACAATTCATGTAGCTCCTCTTTAGATACCATGCTCGAGGAATTGCATGAACTTTCTCCAAAGGATTGTCCAAGGCCGACTACCTTTCCAACCTCTCTAATATGTTTGGGGTAATCTGACTTTCCTATTGCAGTTGCCAAGATTGTCTTCTTTCTACTTGGAGTGAATGAACCTTGGGTGCTTTGCTTTTTAAGTGAATCCTATAACATACAAGTAAAAAATTTAAATTAAAAGGCACTTAGTCATGAATTTATTTATGTAGTTTAATAACTTACAATCTTTTCAGCAACTGCAACAACAGCTTTACATTTCTTAATCCTCGCACCCCTCCATTTTCTTTGGCAAGTTGGACAAGTTGGGGATTGAGTAACATTGTTATGGTCTAACTTTGCAACTTCTTCCATAGCCTTCGAATTATGTTCAATGATCTTCTCCTCCATTTTGTATCCCCCATGAGACAAGTAATGCTTATAAACATTTTTGGACTGTCTTGCCTTATTTGCAACAGTAGATTTCTTTGAAAATAAAACAAAATGAACTAAGTTGGTGAGACAAATTAAATAAGAATGAACCAAGCTAGTGGTCAAAGAAATATACCTTAAGTTTAGGATTTTCCTGTGACTTTACAAACTGTTTCCAAGTATCTTCATCAATAAAAGGGTATTGTGAACATGGACTCTCTCCCTTCTTATTTCCTCCAATAGAATCCTTGGTTAGCGTTGACTTGAAATCTTTCCATTGGTCACAAACTTGCTTAAGCAGTTGTTGCTTCATCTTAGAGGTGGAGGGGATATGATGGGTGAGCTGTAAAATAAAACATACATTTGAGTTAGAAGTACCTAATTAATATTACTACTTGAAATAAAGGTGAAAATTTAGCAGTGAAGTTTTTCACAATGACCGCCCATCAGAATTATGTTTTCTTGGGTATGACCACCCAGCAAAATTATGTCTTGTTGGGTGTAAAAGTATATATTATTATTTTAAGGGGTGCAAAAGTAGACATGATCAATTTAAGAGATAGCAAATTTGGCATTGTCGTTAACTAGAGTTAACATCCATCCATTTTTTGCATTGTGGGTTGTACAATTCTTCATATTGACTGCACCATTTATGTTATGACCAATAAAAGCACGTCAAATCACTGAATTTAATATGATGTGTAGGTTGATATGTCATCCTTTAAATTTACTTGAGTTTTATTTCTTTTTGTTAGACATTGTTTTGTTCTAGAAATTCATGCCACCTTTTTCTCTCTCCTCTCTCTTGTCATCCCTCACCTTCGACCTCCTTCAAAGATATTTCCAAAGAAGACAAACTAAACTTTAATGATATCGCATTAGACATTTTCGATTGCGGCAATACTGCCCTTGAGTTGTAAGGGTATTTCACTCGCCGGCAGCGACCCAGCTTCTGAATCATCTCCCACATCTCTTGTAATACCCCTTGTTGGATTCATTTAGAAAAAGTAAATGAGGTGGGAGAGCTTGAAGAGAAAAGCTGAAGAGGGAGGTAGGAGGTGATGGAAGAAGAGGAAAGGGAGAAAAAAAGGTGGGTATGAATTTCTAGAACAAAATAAGTATACACAACATGAAGAATCGTGGGACCCACAACGTAAAAAAGAGACACATGTCAGCTCCAGTTAATAGGTTGCCAAATTCGCTACATGTTAAAATTATTATGTCTACTTTTGCACCCTACAAAACATAATTCCATTGGGCGCCCATAGCCAAAAACTTCATAGCTAAATTTGCAGCTTTATCGTAAAATAATATGGACAAATCTAGAAATTTGCATCCCAAAATATCTTCCCATATCTTGTTCTTAGTAGCTTCTGGTACTGAATGCCAATGAGGGAACAAAATACTAACTTGGGTCTGGGCCAAAAGGCCTATATAGGTTATGAACTTGGCACTTTCTATACCAATGGGTTTCCCCTTCTCATCAAGCTCCACTTGTACCTTTTGTGTAGTAGTACATTGACGTAAGGCCAAATCTTTCGACTTTGTGTTTCCTCTACCCTTTTTCTTACTAGTTGAAGTGTTGATGTTATCACAATCCCTGTCAGAACCCTTTATGTCCTATTAAGAAAACAAGGTCGGATATATGCATGTAAATAAATTGCAAATAAATCTAAGGATAAGGAATATTATATTTGTGAAAGAAAGGTAAATGAAACATATATGTTATTTCAACAATATATATTTATTAATTAAGGTCTTACTTTACTCATTCTCCTAAATTCCTTCACAATGATAATCTCTAACAACATATTTATAATCTATCAAATATGCTTTATGTTATCTAGATACATTTATAGTGAAAGGTAAGGTTTCATCATGAAAGTTAAAGTTTGAGCTACCGTCCTACCCACCAATTGTTTACCTTTTATCTTGGAGTGCAGTAGACAATTGTTTGTGTAGTGGAATCTTGACAAAGACTTGTTTCGCTTAGCTTGATAAAAGGAAGGGCTCCTCTATATAACCAACCTAATCAAAATCAACTCAAGTAAATATTGTCTATTTCAACACTGTTATTGTTAATCCATTTATATTTGAATACGTGAACTTTGAACTTGGTTTTGATAATCCCCTAATAATCATGGTTGTCAATGTTTGGATTGTATCTTTCAAACTAGAAAAATGAATCACTTCAGCTAATACTATTACCTTATTATTCTACGTATAGAACTATTGTCACCTTGAGTTTTGTGTAGAAGAAATACCCATTTTCGTCATATATACGACCCAAAATACAACCTCAAAATGAGGTCCCCTACTACATTTTATTGTATTAAACACATTAGCATCATACAAAAAACTTTTCCTTTGAACCCCTATATTTTGTAAGCATCCAAATAATATAAGATTGAACATGTTTTGTGTTTTTCAAGATGCATAGATGTGCATAAAACACCTCTTCTCGAGACGTACTCTTTTGAACCCTTTGTGTTCCCTTATGATGAGACTGAGAATCCAATTACCTTCACCCTTTCTAGGTGTGCATCACAAAATTCTTGAGCTTCTTCAACTACATATCTTCTTAAAAATTGACACCTTGGGCCGTTAAGGATTCATTGAATAGTCTTTTAAGATTTTTTATGTATCCCTCAAAGGGTTAATTTACATTAAATAAACAAGGCCATAAAGGCCTTGTATGAACTATCAAATGCATCACAATGCCAAAAAGTGCTAGAGCAAAATACATATATAGTGGAGGAAGAATAACATAGTCCCTCATTCATTGAGTCTTCAACCCTAGAAATAATTTTTGTATGAATACATGGCATCATCTTTCATAATGTGTTAGCTAGCCACTAGTAATGATTGTTGCATCTATCTTGGCACAAAAGCTTCTTTGCATCAATATGCAAGATGTCATGTACATGTCATCTTGCAAAGGACTCTGCCACAGGACCACAAATTGTAATATCCTAAACTTAGGTCTAAAAACTTGGGGATAAACCTGTATTAAGCAGACGACTAAGCCCAGTTTAGGAAGAATGACAAATATTATGAAGGGAATTTCCCTTGTGACATGACTTTGACTGAGAAAATAATATCTAATGACTATGAAATTTTCCAAAATCAAATTATACATGGTAAGCTTTAATTTGATATATCATATAGGTCAATTGGACCTGCACACATTGAGTTATGAATTTTTAAAGTTGGCCCTAGAATCTAAAACGTTTTACGGACTAGTGTGTATTAAATATTGATTATGGAATAGTTGGCGTGTGATTGACTGTGGGAGGCATTTTTTTTCCTAAAAATATACTTCTTAATGGTTACATAGCATTTGGAATCACCATAATTTGATATTTTCACAATGAGATATGAATTTTCAAAGGTGGTTAAAAATTTTGGTAGTTTTGACTATAGGTGAAAATGAGTCGGGTCAAATAGTCAAATGAAATTAGTAAGGTGTAGACCCCACCTAAGGCACCAACTCACCTTTCTCTTAACCTATCCAAGATGCCACCTAACCTCATTGGCTTGTGTGGCAAGATTCTTGGACTTAATGGTTAAGTTGATTATGGCTTATTCAAGAAGCCACTTTTTTTTTTCTTTAGCTTCTTCAATAAGCTTTTGATTTTTTGTTTTTTTCATTTTCTCTATGTCCCACTTTATTCCGCCCAAAACACCTCCAAGGACCCAAAAGAAAGAGTGAAACGAAATGATAGAATGTGAGAGGCGGTACGGTGGAGAATTACAAGAGGAAAGAGTATCGGTTCGAAGCCGATTTTATTTCCGATTCAACGTTTTTATCTCTCGAGGCCTTCTCTAATGTTGTTCCTCTTGGCAAGAACGACATTTCTACGGTTTTGAATTTCTAATCATAGGTGTTTGGTGCCATATTCATGGAGTTTCCTCCGGAATCAAGAACCGGCTATGTAAGCTCTGATTTTAGCTATATATTTTGAGGTTGCCCTAAGTTGTTACACTGACCTAATTTCGATCGAACCTAGATCTTAAGGAAGGGCTGTGATTTTGCTATTTTTGAGGTCTCCAATGGATTTCTTGGGTAAAATTGTGTAAGAATATGTTGTTTATATGTTTTTAGAAGAGTTGGATTGAAAAACAAAAAATTAAAGTCAATCTTGTAGTGCAGCCAGATTCATTTTCTGGAAGCAGTCTGTGTGTGTCGTCGTTTTGACCGAGCAAATCATGTCCAATGACCCTGAAACTTTGTAGGATTATAGTAGTCATCCTAAGATTTAATTTTATATGTAATATGTGTCTTTTGGGTTAGTAGACTATAAGATATGAATTGTTGAAGTTTGGGCACTAAAACCGGAATGATTCTGGAACAGTTTGATTGTTTGAGGATTTCTTGGCTGTTGTGTGTCTAGTTGGCTGGGGATATTATTTCCCCCTAAATTAGGACTTAATAAGGGTATTTTATCTCTTGGAACCACCTCAATTGGGTTTGTGTAGATTTAATTATGATTTTTCAAAGATATGCAAGTACCACTGTTAAACTCTGTTTTCCAGAATTCGGGTTCCTGCTTTGAGAGTGGTTTTGACTGAGCTGATGACCTTGTCTATCTATGAAACTTGGTCAGAAAATAGTAGACCTCATAAGCTTTAAAATGAGTCTTAAAACACATTAATTGGAGGTTTAGAACCCGAATTATGAATTTTTTAAGTTTGGTTATAAAAATTGAAAAATTATGTATTATTGTGTTGTCCATGAATATGTTCATTTTAGGCCTAACATTTTCCTAGAACAACCGAAGGATTGCGAGCCGATTCCAGAATTGGTAAAGCATCCAGGTGGTAACTCTTCTCTCACGTACTATGTATGACTGTATATGCATGCATGAACCAATATGTGATTAGTGTCGTAAACATGTGTTAGGTGGTAGGGCCTAGTGAACCAAGGGTCCTTGGGTTTCGAAACCTATCTTGCATTCAGTTGTTATGAGTTGATGCTTCATGTGATTTGCTATATGTGAACTCTGAATGCTAAATGTTTGATTTGTTGGTTGGCTGCTTTGTACTGTACATGCATATTATGTGAGATTAACTGTTAACCTAAGATTCATTTGTATCCTAGCCCTTTTGCTATCATCTATTTATTGAACAGAGTATTGGACATGGCTCTCGGGGCAAGGCGGTGGAAACCGACAACTATTGGTTCTAGTCCAATTTAAAACCCATTGTGGGTTATATGTTGTAAATTTTTTGTAATACGTAGAATTTTGTAAGCAATATGTATGGATCCTGTGGGTGGTCCTGTAATGTAATTGTTCTGTATGAAGAACACAGAGATTGGACTTGACTAGGGTGTCAAGCCTAGAGCCTACGTACCCTCGAAGGGATCAAAGTCCACGTAGTTCGCAACAAACTTGAAGGCACGTAGCCAGGGGAGTGGGGTGTGTGCTCTGTGTGGCAGAAAGTAACAAGAGCATAAGATAGAACGTGTGCACCTGTTTAGGGTTTCCTTCTATTTATAGAGGAGCTTGGTGCCCGTATCTTCCCATTGATGGGCGATATCCATGATTGAGCCCTTGAGGGCTGATTGGCTGGTGCCATGATTGTAGGAGGATCTCCTATTAATGAGTTCCTAAATATATGGGATCTCGGATCCTTTCCAAATATAGCGCGGATCCCTTATAGGCGCTGTTGGGTCAGGGTCTGGACTTAGGCCTATTGGGCCGGTCCGTAACAGTTGCCCCCCAGCTTGGTCGTTCAGGCTTCTGGACGGCCGAGATGCTTAGCACCCCGTGCCCGTTTATGTCCGAGGTCCTCTTGCTCGGACTGGGTCGGCTTTCAGATGCCGTGGCCCTTAGCTCGGCTTGGGACTGTGGTCGGCTCAATCGGTTCTCGTCCTGCCCAGAACGTCGGGTTTGCTTATGTCCGGGCGGTTTTTATCCTGTCCGGGTCCCCAAGCGTTCTCTTGCCTTTTGGGATTCTTCGTACGCTTCGGTTTTCCCCCTACGTGAACCGTCACTGTGGTTTTACAGCTGTCAGACCCTTAGTGGAGGGAGTCTGCAACCGTCGCGCCTTTTCGTTTCTCGAGGCCAATGCGCATTTATTGCGCTGGCGTCGTGCTGCGCCAATCTTGTTACGTCTGTATGGGAAAATACCGTTGTACCCTTCTTGTGTTAGGATTTCGGTTTAAATAACCTTCTCTGTGCTTCTTTTCCACTTTTCCCGCTATTACATTTTCTCGCTCAGCTCACTCTCTGGTTTCTCTAGAGCTTCAGAGGGGATTCTTTGTGCCCGGAACTTTCGCCGTCTTCCAGCGTTCTAGTTCCTTCCTCTTTCACATAACAGGTATTGTGCCACTTTCCTGTCATTTTGTTCGGTATTTCCTTTTCTTTTACCGTTTATTCTTCGTTGATTGACGTTTGCGTCATCGCTCTTCCCTCCTTCCGGGTTTCCTGGGTTTCTTTAGAATCAGTGCACCCGAAATTCGTCCCATCGTTTCCTTAGACACTGTTCTTAGCGCCTTAGGTTTCTGACCATGGTGAGGGGTAGAGGTATTCCTGGTTCTGTAGCTCCATTGACGCCTGAGGAGGAAATGCTCCTTCGTGCGCGTCTCCCGCGGGCTACTTACTGGGCTCTCGGAGGTGAACCACCTGCTTCGGGAATCCTGGATCCTTCGCGCCGAGGTGGCGTCGTGCGTCCGGGGCGAGGTGGGGCTCGCCCGTCCACGGGAAGGGTTTCTGTTTCAATTCCACGCTCACCCTTCCGGGCGCTTGCAACCGCTCTTCCTCAAGAATCGCTTGGTGGGACCCTGGTGGGTTCCTCTTCCAGTTCCCAATCTCCGGTGGTGATGGCTCGGCCACTGAATTTTTACGAGGGTCCCTCTACTGCTCGCCAGACGTCCGCCCCAGAGGGTTATGCCGGCCCCTGCTGGGACTGCCTGGCGGAGGCTTCCGTATTGATGGCGGGTGATAGAGATGCCGAGGCCTCATCTATTCTGGGCTCCTGCCGGCATTGGTCTGTCCCGGCTGTTCCCTCTCGTGTCCCTATTCGTCCTAGTCGGCCTTCTTTAGTACCTGCTGTTATGCTTGTGCCAGGTATTTCCGCTTCTTTGCTAATACCGGCTTTGTTTATTTTCATATAGGCTTATTTATGGCTCCCAAGTCGGGATCTTCAAAAAAGCGTTCGGAGGCCGGTGGTTCGGACTCACCCAGTCCGTCCGAAGCCCTGATTCGCCGATACGGCTGGGTATCGCATGATGTGCTGGCCACAACGTCGTTGATGTCGGAGGTAGACATAGTGCAGCTAGAGGTCCCGGCCATGCCCGGATGCGTCCTTAGGCGTCCGGGGCATGAGGAGCCTGTATGTGCGGCTCGGACCGAGGGTCAGCCGGACTTTTTCTTCTTTTACCGGGACTACTTAACTCGGGTCCGAGTTCCTCTTCCTTTCACCCCCTTCCAGATGGAGGCGTTGCAGCATCTTCGTCTCGCCCCGACACAACTTCATCTGAACGGTTGGGGATACCTAGTCGCCTTCGAGCGATTATGCGGCCATTTTCCGCTCCCCATCCCCTGTACCGCCAACCTCTTTTTTCACTTCTTCGGACCTTTTGCCCCCAGTTCGTCCGCGAGGGGTGACAATCTGAGGGGCATGGTATCCCTGCGGATCAACCCAGACCGTCATTTGATGACGCCCTTTTCCGACTCCTTCAAACGGTTTAAGGGGGCTTTTTTCAAGATCGAGGCCGTCCCGGGGGAGCGGCCGTGGTTCTTAGAGGATGGTGGTCGGTTCCCGCTGTATTGGGGGGAAGGTCATTACAAGGCTAAGGCCATCTCCTACCAGGTTCCGTTTGAAGACCTGGTGCCGGCATCGGTTTCTGCTTTGCCGCGGCTCGAGGCCCTGGTGGCCGAGTACGGTGTGCAGCCGGCTGGCTTCTATATTTCCGCCGAGCCGCCGCCTTCCTCCTGTAGGGTCACTAGTATTTGTGTTTGTTTTTGTTTCAGTATTGTTCTTATGAATCTGTGGATTCTGATCTACTTTGTTTCTGTATGTTTGCAGCTAGGGCTATGGACGACCTGCCGCTATACGCTCGCTTGTCGAGGGCGGCCGCCGTGCCTACGAGTCGCCCCAAGAAGCGGGCGGCTTCTTCCACTGCCGGTGCTCCTTCTGCCCCGGCTCCTAAGAAGGCCAAAGGCCCTGCTGCTGATGGCCCTTCTTCCGCCTCGGCTTCACAGGCGGCTTCCTTGGGGGGGTCTCCGGTGCTTGAGGGCTGGGAAGTCGCTGCTGTGGACCCAAGCCCGGTGCCTGGTTCGCAGGCTTCTGAGGGGCGTGAGGCCCCGATTTCCGATGAGGAGGTTGAGGCTGAGTTTTTCGCCGATGATCCTCCTTCATCTCTGCCAGATCTGCCTTCGTCATCTTCGCTTCCGCCACCACCGCCGCCGAAGTCTCTTCTCGCCCGTGGCCGTCTTTGGCACGATGGGGTAGTTCCTGAGGTCTCCACCGCCTTCCTCCCCCCCCCCCCGACACTTCACTGGCTGCGCTGCCCTGACTCGACCGACCCTGGATGAGCTGCACAGGAACCAGGCAGAGCTTTGCCGGGCGGTGGGATATAACCAAGCCCTGATCCTTGTCCGGGAGCAATATGCTCGTTCCCACGCTGATGTCCAGAGGCTGCGGGCACAGGTCGAGGAGTTGGCCAAGAGTTTGTCGGCTGCGGAGGCCAAGGCCGCATCTGCTGGCGAGCTGCAGGAGGAGCTTGAGGTAGCTGAGGCTAAGGCTATGTCGGCCGGGGAGGAGCTGGCCAAAGGCCTGGCGGCGCGGGATGCGGCCCTCGCGGAACTGGAGGGGGTCCGGGCGGAGCTGGAGGCCGCGAAGGCCGCGACGGTCCGGGCGGAGCGGGAGCTGCAACTGTCCCAGGAGCATGCCGAATCGGTTGCCGTGGAGTGCACCCGGGCCGTGAAGGAGAGGTCCGAGAGCCTGGCTGCGACCAAGGCTTTGGAGGAGCGGCTGGCTGCTTTGGCCAGGGAGGAAAAGGCGGCTCAGGCATCCCTTGCTGCTGAGAAGGTGGCCTCCCGGGAGCTTACGGATGCCCTGGTGCAGACTGCGGAGGCCTGTTTTAAACAAGCCCTGCTCCAGATCCGGTACTTCAACCCCGGGGTTGAGCTTCGAGTGGAAGGATATGATCATCGTGCCTTTGTCAAGGACGATGGATCTTTCCTCCCATACGAGCCTCAAACCGCCGAGGATCCTGATGTGGAGGGTGCTATCGCGGCCGGGCCTGAGGAGGAAGCTGATGCTAGGTCGGGCTCCCCGTCTTAGCTTTTATTTTTGCTATTTGCATTTCTTGGGGTGTTAGAGCCCTTGTAATTTTTGCTTTTCTTTGGCCTTGATGCCATTCTTGTACAGACTTTGAACGACTAATGACAATTTTTCTCTTGCCGAGGTCCGGACTTGTTTTAATCTTTACCGTCACTTTTATCTAGATTTGACAATGAACGATTTGACTTTGTACCATCCTTTTTTGTCAGTCGGCCGTGTGGGTGTTAGGTAACTTAGATAATGGGTTAGCTTATCTCTCCTTTGTCTAAGTTTGGGTGTTCTTTCGGCTGTATGGTTGCAAACCGTCTGGATGCTCTAGACAATGGATTTTGCCATCCTTTTGTCTTAGCTTAAGCGTCGGTCGTCCGTGTGGGTACGGGCCGTGTAGAAAACTTAGGCAATGGATAATTTTATCACTCTTTTGCCCAAGCTTTAGTGTTTGTCGGCTGCATATGTACAGGCCGTTGTTTCTCTACCACACTTAGTGTGTGGGAGGTTGGGGCAAGGTCGTCTCGTTTCAGCCTCGTCAGGCATGACTAACCGTACTGCCTCGGCTCGGCTTTCACGTAGCCGAGCTCCAACTTTCTTGTAGTTGGATCAAGTTGTATCGGCGTAAGGGCGAGGCTACCACGTGTCTAACCGAGGCTTCGTCTGCCTGGAGTCGGACATTTTGACCTGATCAGGGTCGGCATGGCAGGCTGCTTGCTTAGCCGGACGAGCGTTGACGCGTCAATTTCGCAAAGGGCCGTGTTCAATTCCTTTGCCGAGCTCTAACCAATGCCTGTCGGAGTACGACGGCCGATTTTCGTACATCTAGATGTTTTTGGTTCTGGCCGGGTTTGTGACCTCGGGGCCGTCTACCGGTGCCGGGGTTAGTAACCCCGGCTTTTGGTTTCTTAGCCGGGCTTCATTGCCTCGGCCTTGTTGCTTTTGGCCGAGCTAAGCGGCTCAGGCTTTATGCTTAAGCTTTGTACGTATTGGTAAATATCCCCAGTGGGATCCTTTATTGATGAAAAGAAATAGCCCTACGGGGCCTTACAAAGCATTATAATCAGAAATGACATAACTCGGACTCAAGACGAAAGGAAAACAAATGCGAGGAAAGGAATAATCGTAAAAGCTAACAAACGCTGCCGAGAGAGGGTCTAGCTATAGTAGATCTTCAGCTTGTCGGCATTCCATGTCCTTTTGATTGGCTTTCGTGCCAAAGTCTCGAGGATATATGCTCCTCCGTCGAGCTTTTCCTTAATCCGGTAGGGCCCTTCCCAGTTTGCCGCCAGTTTCCCGTCCTTGGCATTCTTGTTGCCTATGTCGGCCCGTCGGAGTACTAGGTTTCCTCAGTTGAAAGACCAGGGTCTGACCTTTCTGTTGTACTTCGCCGCGAGTAGCTGCTTGGCGGCTAGTTCCCGGCAGTGCGCGGTAACCCGGATTTCATCAATGAGGTCCAAGTTAGTCTTCAAGGCGTCGTCATTCGATCCCTGCCCCTCTTGCCCGGCTCTCACCTTCCTCCAGGATGGCTGTCCGATTTCAACCGGGATCATTGCCTCACATCCATAGGTCAGCCTGTACGGGGTTTCTTGAGTCGAAGACTGTACGCTCGTGCGGTACCCCCAGAGGACACTGTGGAGCTGTTCGGTCCAGTTGGTCTCGGCTTGCAACATTCGCCTCTTTAGTCCGTCCAGGACGATTTTGTTGGCGGCTTCAGCCTGGCCATTGGTCTGGGGGTGTTCGACGGACGAGAAGTGCTGCTTAATGTCCAAGTCGGACATTAGTGCCTGGAAACGATGGTCCATGAATTGGGTCCCATTGTCCGTGACGACCTCGGCTGGTATGCCGAAACGAGAGACGATGTTGTGCCTGAAGAATTTCATCACTCTGGCCGACGTTATTGTGGCGAGTGGCTCTGCTTCGATCCATTTGGTGAAGTAGTCGACTGCGATGATGAGCCATCTACACTGCCCTTGCGCCGGCCTAAAGGGTCCGAGGATGTCCATGCCCCACTTGTAGAAGGGCCATGGGGCTGGCATTCCTTTAAGTTCAGAGGGTGGTGGCCATATGACCCTGGCGTGCTTCTGGCAACTGTCGCATGTCTTGGCCTTCTCCATGGCGTCCTGACTCATAGTGGGCCAGTAGTAGCCGGCGCGCAACGCTTTCCGGGCTAATGCTGAAAGAATGGACCTTGATACCCAAGAGGGGGGGTGAATTGGGTATCAATAAAATTTTAAAGACTTGGCTCTGTTTTGGGCAAGTTAAAGCAGAGGATAAATGAAGAGAGGAGTAGAGAAGCTTTGCACGGATCAATTTATACTGGTTCGGCCTTTTCTCTGACCTACATCCAGTCCCCAAGCCTCACTTGGGATTTTCAATCCACTAACTTCACAAGACTTGATTACAATCTCTATATTCAGAGTAGTTCTCTCACTAGAACTCACTCCCCCTTACAAGATGCAATCAATACTCCCAACCACCAAGTCCCCTGACTTGTGGTTATCTCAATCAATGAATGATTACAAGAAAGACTCTCTCAAAGAGTGGATAAGATAAATACTGAAGTACAATGTATCAAAGATACAGCCTAATGAAAAGAACAACTCAGGATGATTATTTTCGAGTAGAGTAGTTGTTCATCAGTTGTGTCTCTTTGGCTTAAGTTCCTCAGTCATTTATAATTGTTTGAACCATTTGAACGTTAATAATCCACTGAAGCTTGTTCCCATTCGAAAATGTGACTGTTGTGAGTGTTCTTCCATGTGTAAAGGTACTGCAGAAGCTGATGGGTAATATTCTGTTGCTACTTTCCAGATTTGGGTGTTTGTAGCTTTTGCATTTGAATATTGGTGGCCCATGACATTCTGTTTTTAGAATAATCACGTTTGGCTTTCTTCAGAGGTGATTGTACTGTCTGTAATGCCAACCTGTCATGCATTTAATCTTGTCTTGAAGGATAAGATAAAATAATCCAAGTTGCATAAAGTGTTGCTCCAATTGAATCTCTGTCTAATTCAAATTCTTTCTGTTATCTCATAAATAAACTTGTTAGAACAGATCACTTACATATATAAGAGATAGATATAATGATTAGATTCAATGGGTAATTTGAAACACGAAGAAAGAATCAAATTTGACATATCAGAGTTTAAATGCGTTTTTCTGTTCTGGAGGTCTGAACTCGAGTTCATAATGTTAGGCTCGAGTTCGGCCTTTATTCATTTTGAGAATTCGGTTCTGTCAAAATCAAACTGGAGGTTTGTGTGTAAACCTGAGGTTTGTAAGAACACGAACTCGAGTTCATTAATGATGAACTCGAGTTCTCTTTACTTAGAGAACTTCAAAAAGGGTTAACATAAAACAAACTGGAGGTTTAAGACAAGTGGGCTCGAGTTTGAAACTTTTGAAAATGGCTAATTACTCTCTGGAACTTTTGAACTGGAGTTTGAGAAGCTTGGGCTCGAGTTTAGTTCTCTCTAAAATATTCTGAAGGCTCTCGGTCAAAACTAGGCTCGAGTCTGAAGAGTTTAGGCTCCAGTTTATAGACAATGTTCTGTTTTCAAGTTTAAACAAACTTGTCCTGCCAAGGATGAACTCGAGTTCATCATGACAGGCTCGAGTTCTTTTACTTAATATCTTCTTTGAACTTTTTCAAACTTGAGGTTTGAGTAGAGGTTTAGAGTTTGTAATAGGTTTTCAAAAGTTAAAAAAAAAACTTTGTCAATGGCGAACTCGAGTTCATTAAATGGTAGGCTCGAGTTCACTCAAACTTTCAAGGATTTAATTTTGAACTTCAGGTTCAGTCTCAAGTTTGATCTTTGGTTTGACAAGTTTATGCTTTCTGTTAAACATAGGCTCGAGTTCAACAGTTATAGGCTCGAGTTCATGCGAACTTTCAAAGGTTTAAATATAAACTTCAGGTTTAGTCTCAAGTTTGAACTTTGGTTTTGCAAGTTCATGCTTTCTGTTAAATACAGGCTCGAGTTCAACAGTTATAGGCTCGAGTTCTATTTTGACAGATAGAAAAATCATGAGTTTTAAACATCCTTGACTTGTCAAATCTTTCCACTATTGTTTACAATTGTCAGTGATCATCAAAACACTCTGAGAACTAACAAATGCCTTGCCCCCCATGTGGTGGCCGTTAGCGCCTTCGTGTAGCTCGGCCAGCACATATTTGGCTTCGGAATCTCCAAGGCATCGCATCATTGGGCAATGGAGTCCCTTCCTGTATAGTTGGTCATCGACCATAGCATAGAGGGCGGCTTCTCTGATCAACTTTTTTGCGTCTGTCGGGTCGGTGGGGATAATTCCCCTCTCGAGGTAGTCTTCAATAGGCTTTCTCCAGTCGGCCCCTCCAAAAATGGCCATGATGCAGCTAGGCTCGGCCAGGTTCTGTTGTATCACGGTCCTATGGTTGTCCGGACCCTTAGTGCTTGCCAACTTAAACAGGATGTCGGCTCTTGCGTTCTCCTCTCTCGGGATATGGGACACTGTGACCTCCTCGAATTCGGCCATCAGCTCTTTGGCTTTATTTAGGTACTTTGCCATGAGCGGGCCCTTCACCTGGTAGGTGCCGTTTATCTGAGCCGCGACGAGCTGCGAGTCGGTTAAGACCTTTACTCGCTGGGCGCCATTATCCTTTGCCTGGAGTAGTCCGGCCAGTAGGGCCTCATATTCGGCCTGGTTATTAGAGGTCTGGAATTCTAACTGAAGGGAGTGTTCGGTGGCTACTCCCTGTGGGCTTTCCACGATGACTCCTGCACCGCTGCCCTTTGCGTTGGATGATCCATCCACATAGACCTTCCACGTCCCGTCACTGACTATGGCCGGGGTGAGTTCCCTAATGAAGTCTGCGAGTGCCTGGGACTTGATCGCCTGCCGGGCTTCGAAAGCGATGTCAAACTCTGATAACTCTATGGCCCAATTGGTCATCCTCCCTGCCAGGTCCGGTTTATGCAGAATTTGCCGGATCGGCTGGCTGGTTCGTACGACAATCCGGTGTCCCTGGAAATACGACCGGAGTCTTCTTGCGGTTGTGAGTAGAGCGAAAGCTACCTTCTCCAGCTTCTGGTACCTGATTTCAGAGCTTTGCAAGGCCCTGCTGGTGAAGTATATTGGTGTCTGTCCTGCCTCGGACTCCCTTACTAGGGCGGCGCTCACGGCTTCATTGCCGATTGATAGGTAGAGGAATAAGGTCTCTCCTGGGTCCGGCTTCGTGAGCACCGGAGGGGATGCCAAACATCTCTTAATTTCTTCGAATGCTGCGTCACAGTCCGGGCTCCATCCGCCCCTGGTTTCTTTCTTTAGCAGCTTGAAAAGAGGTAGGGCTTTCTCGGCCGACTTCGGCAAGAAGCGCGTCAATGCGGCTAGTCGGCCCGTTAGCTGCTGTACCTCCTTTTTAGACCCCGGGGGCCGCATGTCGAGCACGGCTTTGCATTTGTCCGGGTTGGCCTCTATCCCCCGGTTCGTTAACATGAAGCCTAGGAATTTCCCTGCTGGGACCCCGAAGGCACACTTGGCCGGGTTCAACCTGATTCGATGTCTTCTTAACTTCTCAAACGTCTGTTCTAGGTCCCGGATGTGATCTTCTGGGAGTTTTGACTTGACGATCATGTCGTCTATGTAGACTTCTATGTTACGCCCGATCTGATCCTCGAAAACTCGGTTCATCATCCTTTGGTAGGTGGCCCCGGCATTCTTCAGTCCAAAGGGCATGACGTTGTAGCAATAATTCGCCTTATCAGTTATAAAGGCGGTCTTTTCTTGGTCCTCGGGATGCATGGCGATCTGGTTATAGCCGGAGTAGGCATCCATGAAGGAGAGGAGTTGGTACCCGGCCGAGTTGTCCACAAGCTTATCAATGTTGGGCATCGGGTAGGAATCCTTAGGACAGGCTTTGTTGAGGTTGGAGTAATCGACGCACACTCTCCACTTGCCGCTGGGCTTGAGGACCATGACTACGTTGGAGAGCCAAGTGGTGTATTGTACCTCCCGAATGAAGCCGGCCGCTAGGAGTTCCTCAATGTGGTCCTCCAGGGCCTTCTGCCTATGGTCCGCGATGTTCCTCTTCTTCTGTGCCACGGGTCTAGACCCCGGCCATATGCCGAGCTTGTGACAGCAGAAGTGGGGGTCAATGCCGGGCACCTCGGCCGAGGTCCATGCGAAGACGTCACGGTTCTGCCTTAAAAAGCGTATCATGAGGTCTCTCAGGCCGTGGTCCATATCACGGCCAATTTTGGCAGTTTTGGATGGGTCCTCGCCTAGCATTATCTCCTCCAGCTCTCCCTCTGGTTCGGGCCTCGGATTGTCCGGCTCCCGGAGGTCCAACTCGACCATGTTGACTTGCTGCCGCGGGCGTCCACCTGAGGCGGCTTCGGCTACTTGCTCATTAGATCCGAGCCGGGGTGGAGACGATGCTCCTCCTTCCTCGACCCGGAGAGCTTCGTAGTAGCACTGCCTCGACTCTTTCTGGTCTCCAGAGACCACGACTATCTGGTTTTTACTATTGACCATCTTTAGCTTCTGATGCTTGGTGGATACTAGTATATCCCAATTGTGGATCGTTGGTCGCCCCAGGATCACGTTATAAGGGGACCGGAAATCAGCAACTACGAATCGTACCCGCTCCGATTTGAAGGCTTCTCTGGTGCCCAGAGTTAACCGGAGGTCGATGTAGCCTTTCGGGAAGGATTGCTCGCCATTGAAACCCACCAAGGTGGTTTTACAGGGCTTAAGGTCCTCCTTGTCGAGGTGCATCCTTTTGTAGGCATCCCAACTTATGATGTCCGCTGAACTTCCTGCATCCACAAAAATTCTTTTAACACGACAGTTTATCAGGGTTCCGGTGATTACCAGTCCGTCCAGATGTCCGGGTATGACGTCTTCCAATTCTTCATCCGTGAAGGTTAGGGCAGGCGGCCGAGGCTTCTTTGGGTCTTCCTTGAATTTAGGGGGGTCTCGGACGGTCAATACCTCGCGGAGATATTTCTTTCGCTGGCTTATTGTGTCTCCTCCTCCCCCAAATCCTCCGCTGACGACGTTGCACTGGAAATCGACATCGGGAAATTCATCGTCCGAGGCCGCCTTCTGCTTTTTTCCAGGAGTTCGGGATGCCTTGGGCGGACTTCTGGAGCGGGCGCGGTCGTTGCGTTTCCCGTTCGTCCTTCCCTGAGTCTTGATTACATACTGACGCTGTTTCCCATCCCTTACGAACTTCTCGATTGCGTCGCGGAGGTCATAGCACTCGTCGGTGGTGTGGCCGTTGCAGTCGTGGAACTTGCAGAACTTGGAACGGTCCGTGTTGGAGCGTCCTCTGATCGGCTTTGGCCTGTCCACCCGCTTCATCTCGGTCTGGGCTACCTCCTTCCATACCTGGGACCGAGGAACGTTCAGCGGGGTGTAACTGTCGTACTTGGTCTTCTGATCGGCCCGGTCAGACTTTGTTCGGCCGTCCCGGCTGCGGTGTCTCGGGTCGGTCTTCGTCTTTCTTGGGCGTTCCTCGTCGCTAGGCGGGCTCTTCCTAGTTCGTTCAGGTTCATCGGCATTGGCCGCCTCCATCTGCTCCATTTCCAGGTACTTTTTCGCCTCGGTATAGAATTCGGTCAAGGTGTACGCTGGGTTCTTGCATAGGTGACGAGCCAGCCGGGATGCTGGATCCAGCCCATTAACCAGGCAGTGTACGTGGACATCCTCGGGCAATGACCGTACTTGCATGGCCACGTCTCGGAACCGATCCAGATACTTCTGCAAGGAATCACCTTTCTTCTGACGTACTTTGCTCAAGGTGAACGTAGTCTTCGGCTGCCTTTTGCTGGTGGCGAAGTGCAGCTCGAATTTTCGTCCGAGGTCTTCATAGTCTCGGATAGAGTTGTCCGGAAGAGATGTCAGCCACCTGTGTGCCGGCCCGTCCAGAGTAGCCGCGAACAGGCACTGAATGACCGGACCGCTGATTTGTCAGACCCACATGAGCTTCTCAAAGGTAACCAAGTGGTTCCGGGGGTCTTGGCTCCCATCATATTTCGGCAGGCTGCTTAAATCAAAGCGTTTTGGGAAACGGGCTGTTGCCGCCTCCCGCGAGAACGGGGATCTTCCCGTCTCTGATAGGTACGTCACACGATACTCCCAAGGCGATCCGTGGCGGGGCCGGGGAGTTCTTTCCTCCGCGCGGGTTTCTTCTCGATCACGGTATTCCCTTTCGTGCCGATTGGTGCGGTTGGGACCGGCACCGTGGTTTCCTCTGTCTCCCGGGGACCGTGGTCCGCCGTGGTCTGCAATCGGGCGCCGCCTCGGTTCGCCGTCGTCGCGGCGTGGGTTCCTCGGCTCAGAGTTGCTCGAGGAGCTGCTGTCGCCTGCCGAGGCTCTCCTTGTATGACCGCGACCCCTGCGGCGGCCTCTTACGCGGCGGTCATTCTCGAGCGCTTCTTGGATCATCTTTCCGATAGCTTCGAAGTCAGCCCGCCTCTGCAGGTCGTCGTGTTTTTCCTTGTTCTCCAGGCGCCGCATGAACGATTCCTGAGTCCTCCTCATCATGCGGACATCGGCATCAACTGCCCGGACATCACGCGTTGGAGATGGCGCGACTGCTTCTTCTGGATGCCGGTCTTCATGCCGCGGCTGCTTGTCATGGAGCGGCTGTTCCCTGTCCGGGGAGGAAGTCACCGTATCAGTAACATGTCCTTCTGGGGTGTTTCCTCTCCGAGGTAGTGCCGGCGGCTGGTCTGGCGGCGGGCGGCTGGCTTGTGGGTCTCCTCCCACCGGTTGGGGATTTCTGCTGTGGCTTCTAGTGCTCACCATTAGTAGTCACGGGGATTGAAGTTTACGGTCCCCACGGTCGGCGCCAATGTTCTGTATGAAGAACACAGAGATTGGACTTGACTAGGGTGTCAAGCCTAGAGCCTACGTACCCTCGAAGGGATCAAAGTCCACGTAGTTCGCAACAAACTTGAAGGCACGTAGCCAGGGGAGTGGGGTGTGTGCTCTGTGTGGCAGAAAGTAACAAGAGCATAAGATAGAACGTGTGCACCTGTTTAGGGTTTCCTTCTATTTATAGAGGAGCTTGGTGCCCGTATCTTCCCATTGATGGGCGATATCCATGATTGAGCCCTTGAGGGCTGATTGGCTGGTGCCATGATTGTAGGAGGATCTCCTATTAATGAGTTCCTAAATATATGGGATCTCGGATCCTTTCCAAATATAGCGCGGATCCCTTATAGGCGCTGTTGGGTCAGGGTCTGGACTTAGGCCTATTGGGCCGGTCCGTAACAGTAATCAAGAATTTTATATCAATATATTGTGCTATTTCTAATTTTCCTACCAAATTGCATGTAGATACTCTAATAAATGACTGTATATCAGTGGGGTATTACACAAATCATATCCTCCATTCTATTACCCAACTCATTTACAGATTCCTTCTTTTGGGGATGTATAACTCCTTTCATTCTCACCATGCCATATCTAAAGTCTATACTTTAAATTTATCCCACCATAAAGAATATGCTCCCTTATTATAGGAATACTTAGCTCCTAGTTAAGAACTTCACATAAAGACAACAATACAACCCACTTTTACTACATGCATTTCTTTGAGAAAGTTCAAGAAAAATTTCAACCCTATTCTCATTATCATCACTCGTTCTTCTAGCATTCATCCAACTACCGTCAATTGTATTACCTAATCAATTGTCTATCTTCTATCAAAATTCTCAAACTCAATCTATTTGAATCAAATAATGCTTAGTTCTCAAGGTCAATAAATTGACTAATACTTAATTAAGAATGTAAGGGGTTGCCTAACTTATTTTAAAAAAATCAGCAAGTTTTTCCCCTTAAAAGTAATACATCTTAAAATCTCATCAAGAATATATTAATAATTATAGCACAAAAGGCCAATATCTAACTACCCAAATAAGCAAATATAATGTTTAAGAAACCCAAGTAATTAGCAAACTAAGTTTGTTGGTTTTCAAATTTTAGCCAAATTTATTCTAAATTTTGGAGGTATTTTTGTCATGTGAAGTTTGGTCATTGTTTGACAAGACATTATCTCGTTTAGACACTATGATCGATAAGGAACTTGCTTCTAAAGTTTCATGGTGAACAGTTTGTGTTTGATTTACTGTTTTGAACTTGAGATTTCTACTTTGAAAAGACATTGTTTAGTGGTAAAAAGATTTGCTCTCATTTGAAGTATCACCTTACTCTAATAAAACTTTTGGCAGAGTTTCCCCTTAAATACGAGACATCTCAAAATTTTAGCATAATTAAATCAAGGGTTAAGGTACAGATTTGCCAACCAACTATTATTCAAGGAGCGTCTGACACAAATAACAATTGAGGAGACCAAAATTGCCAATCAACAATTAAAAAGTGGGAAAAAAAAACACAGTTTGATGCAGATTCGCCAATGAACTATTACCCCGTCACTGTCTTGATGTTTTCGTCTTCCATTGACTGTCACAGTGTTGGTGACATCAGCGTCTCCAAAGCTTCATTGTTGCTGGGTATTCCACTTACCCTCTTGATCTCATTCAACAGTCCACAACTTTCAGCTGGCACGCACCTTGCACCCTGGTTTCATCCCTCCGATGCCACAAGCAGCAACCGTCGTTGCCACAACGCCTGCTCCCATGGATCCCATTTCTGTTAGTGCTTACCTTATCCAACAAGAAAGCTTAACCGCTCTTTTCTCGAGCGTTTCCACTACTGTTCTACGCCAGTGCCTCATATTTTAACTTAATTGTGATAATTGTTTTTTTTAATGGTTATTTGGTGTTTTTTTTTTTCACTTTTTAATTGTTGATTGGCAATTTTGGTCCTCTTAATTGTTATTTGTGCCAGATGCTCCTCGGGTAATAGTTGGTTAGCAAATTTACACCTTAACCCTTGAATCAATAGTAACAGGAAAAAATTTCACAATTAAAAGATAATTCTGTAATATAGCCTACCAATAGTGATTCAAACGTGATTACCTCCATCGATTAAGAGGGTGCCTATGTCTATTAAAAAAAATCTGAGTTCAAAACGGTAGTTCAATTTAAGTCTGCTGACAATGAAATTTTAAATACAAGTTCTTTGTTAACCAAAGTTTTTAATGGGAAAAATTATTTAGCCAAACAATGTTTAGATTGCTCTAACTAAAAATAGCCCAAAAAAAATCATAATAAATATCTCAAAAACTAAAAACCAAACAATTTGCATGATAATCACTTGTTCAAGCTCCAATAAGTATTTATAAGATAACCCTAGCAAATAAAACTATATGGTGAATTTTTGGGGCCACATCAGAGAGAGAGGGAGATTAAAGATTTATGGTAAATATAAATATGATTTAAGCAATGATAGTAGTAATCAATAATTATGAAGACTTAAGAGGAAAGTAGAAAACCTGGAAGGTACTCTTCAAATGTATAGTAAGGGAACTCGAGAAGTTTGCAGCCTCTGTAGTGTCAACTTGGTCATGAGAATCAATTGAAGCTAGAGCTTTTGCCTTAGAAATATTGAATTTATAAGGTCTCCTTTTCATTATTCTACTCCATAGGTTCAATGAACTGCTAGAAAGATGTGGCAATAAAACTGGCAAGCTTCCTAAAAATCCATGAAGAAGGGACCTTGCATTAGTTCTTGGTGTCACCCATGACTGAATGAGAATTGGAAATACATCTCTGGGCAATCCTTCATGGCCACATATTGATACATGTGTGATGCTTCTTGATCTTACTAATGAAGGAGGAACTTGTGTAATAGCAGTTTCATTTGCCATTAGAGTTGTCAAGGATTCCATTTGAGTGATCCCATCTTCCAATTTCTCAAGTTTTGAGCAGCCAAAAATGATGAGAGTTTTCAGAGATTTCAAATTATATATACTTTTTGGCAATTTACTGAGATCTTTACAACCTTTCAAGTTTACCAATGTTAAGGACTTCAAATCTCCAATAGATTCATGAATTGAAGATAAACGTGGACAATCTTTAAGTATTAGTCTTTCAAGATTCGGTAGCCTTAAAAAATCAGGTGTTTCTCTTAAGTAATGAGAATGACTTAAGTTGAAAATTTTCAACTTCTCCAACAACTGTTAAGTAGAAAAATTCTTAGATAATATACAATTATAGTTGGGTGAATCAAATAATATGCTTAACAAAAACTAATAATATCGTTTACTTTAATTCTGAAGAATAATTCATAAAATACCTGACAATTCTTCCATACTTGGGTGAGATGACTATATCTTAAGTCAATGGCAACTGCATTTGCGAGATAAAAATTCTGGGGCAAGTAACTTGAAGGAAATCCATGCCAACAAAGCCATCGTAACTCTTTTGATAGATATTTATAGTTGCCATTAAGATTTACATGGCGAAGTTGAAGCAATCTAAGACTGTCCATCTTCTCAAATCCCTTTGTATCAAAAGATTGTATTTCTGTTCTCGACAGATTCAAAGCGAGCCCATTTACATTGGTTGTTCCCTGTGAAAGAAGAGCAAGATTAAAAATGAACATACAATCTGGATCATTTGATTGTTTCATTTAAGAAAATATAACAAGGTTTAGAGACCCATAGTTAGCAATCAAAAAACAGTAAGTGCATGATGGTATGTAACAAAATTAATTATTGAATGTTGCATTAACAAAGAATGATAACTTGCATGAGAAAATTCTTACCCGAAAATTTCTTAACACATGAATCACATTATTTTGACTCCATAATCTGCTACGATTTCCAGGTTCTTTTAGTGACTCTTCACGAACAATCTCTCTTCCCATGTCATGGATTAAATTGTGCATATCAAGTTTATTATCTTTATCAACTCTTAGGAGGCTCAACTCTATGAGTCGGCTAATTCCAATCCCTGCATGAAGCCCACAACCATTTAATATTTGTGTCGCATAATTTCTATCCTTTCCAATGAAGAAACAACAAATATCCAAGAATATATCTCTCTCATAATCATAATTTAGACCATCATAGCTTATTTTGAGCTTTTTATGTATTTGATGATCTGGAATTTCTTTTAGGCGATCCATAGCACATTTCCAATCTTCCATTTTCCTATCATAGAGATAAGCACCAAGAACTTCAAGAGCTAATGGCAACCCTTCACAATAAGCAATTACACTTCTTGAGTGTTCAATTAAATCCTTTGTTGGCCTTGCTTGTTTGAATGCATGCCAGCTAAAAAGTTCAAGAGACTCATTATCATCCATTTCTTTCACCTTGTATACATTATCCGCTTGAATGATGTCAAGGACATGTTGGTCCCTTGTAGTAATGATTATTCTACTACTTGGGCCAAACCATTTAGGACTCCCACATAGAGCATCAAGCTGAGCTTTGTTAGTGACACTATCTAGCACGATTAGTGCCTTTTTATGACGAAGCCATTCTTTCAATCTACTTTTCCCCAATTCAATGCTATACAGTGACATCTTCCCTGTTTGTAAAATGTCTGAAAGAAGTTGTTCTTGCAGATCCACAAGGTCCTTTTTTGACCCTGAAGCTTCTCTAATGTTTGCAAGGAAGCTTTTAGCCTCAAAGTCTTTTACAACTTCATTATAAATGGCTTTGGCAATGGTTGTTTTGCCAATACCTCCCATTCCAAGAATCCCAACCACCTTAATCTCATCTGATTGGTCACTTAACATTTGGGTGATTTCCTTCATGCGAGATGTTAGCCCTACAGGATGATTTGTGACAAACAAATTTGTGTTGTCATATGGGTTCTTGGCGACAGTGTCAATAACACGGCTAATCAACTCAGCTTCAGTTCTGGCAACAATAATAATAAATTAGAGATCAATAAAAATCTACAAAATGTTGCATTCAGTTTTGAGTAGACGCTTAATACATATTGGACAATTCCAAGACTATTGGGAGAAAAACAAAAAAAGCCTTCCAAATTTGGATATCTCAATTCAAAACCCAAAAATGATGACAATAATCATTGTGATGAAATCCCTAAGAACTAGTTTGATTAAATTTTTTTAGTAAAATTACCTAAATGACCTTAATTTGAGAAAATAAAATGACAATGATAGTTTAAAATAACAACGTTAACTTATCAAGTGAAAATGATAACAACAGACAATGAAAACTAATTTAAGCAAAATTTCTTGTTGAATATCAATGACTAATGGTTTAACAAGAAACAAAATTTATCAAATGATGACAATAATTCAATGACAACTAATTTCATTCAGGACAATTAGGTCAATTCACAAAAACTTAATTGCAGAATATAAAGTCCTTAGGGATTTATAGGAGTTAAGCCATTCTAAAGGGCCATTTTGAGAATCTTATATTTTGATCCTTGTTTATCTTTATCCCACGATTGTTCTCTTTAAACTTGAAATAAATAACCTTTTTTTTTCAACTAAAGCATATAAATAAAAAATGAAATTAAGCTTATAGAGAAGTGACTAAATAAACATAATTTACCCATTAGGATGAGAGTAGTCCCATCCAGCTATATTGGCAACATCATTGAGTGCTCTTGTCCAATTCAAATTTTGTTCTTTGCTACACGTGGTTTTCTTCATGAGCTTTTTGAATTCATTGCCAAAAGCACCAGATTGATTCCGTACATGTGATGGTTCCACACCAAAGAATATAGGAAAAACCTGTTGCCCAACTGTTCTGTGACAATCCATAATTTTTTCTAGTTCTTGCATGCACCAACTTGAGCCTGCATAATTGACTGAAAGAATAAGGATTGACGTTCTTGAACTTTCAATTGCTTGGATTAGTGTGGATGCGATCTTGTCTCCCCTTCTAATTTGATTATCCATAAAAACCTCAAGACCAACCCTTTTCAATGCTTCGTGAAGATGAGTTGTAAAAGACCTGCGTGTATCTCCACCACAGAAACTCAAGAACACATGATAGTTATATTTGAGTTTTGGCTTATCAGGGTTTATTCCCTTTCCAATCTCTTGCAACAATTCATGCATATGAAGCCTGTTATTTGTGTCAACTTTTATCAGGCTCCTCTCAATGAGAGTTTTCATATGCATTTCCACTAGAGATTGAAAGCCACTTAGTTTTTGTGTAACAAAAGATTTCTCCTCACCCACATGGAAGTGTGCAATATTAAAGAACATTTTTTTCTCTGATTCATCTAAATACTCACAACTTATTTTTATCTTCTCTTGTATTTGACTTGCCGGGATGGCTTTCAATTTCTTCAATACACATTCCCACTCTTGTGGTGTCTTCTTGTACAAAAGAGAGCCAATCACTTCAATAACTAGTGGTAGTCCTTCACAATGGAGGATGACACTTTTGGCAACATAACTGAAATTGTTGCTTGCACTAGTTTGCTTGAAGGAATTCCAGCTCAACTTGAAAGCATGCCAGCTCAAGAGCTCAAGAGATTCCCTTTTGTCCATTTTTTTAGCTTCGTAAACATATTTGACCTTTAATTGATCAAATATATGCTTACTTCTTGAAGTGATGAGAATCATACTCCCAAAACCAAAGCAGTCTGCGCTTCCACACAATGTCACAAGTTGTTCTCTATCATCAACATCATCAAGTACTACAAGTGCCCTTGTATTCTGTAGAGCCATCTTTATTTGTTGGATGCCTGTTTTAGTGTCATGTGTCTTCAAATCTTTTGTCCCAGTAATATCTGAAATAAGTTGTTGCTGGAGAAGAACTTGACCTTTGTCTTTGTCCCACACTTTCTTGATACTTGCCACGAAGCTTCTGCTCTCAAAATTGACACTGATTGTATCATAAATCATTCTAGCAATGGTTGATTTTCCAATGCCAACAACTGTAACATCCCGAATTTTTTTTACCTGAAACTATAATAGATTAATTTATGAAAATTGATTTATCAGTCATTTAGTATGAGTAAATTTTCTAAAGTTAGAATTTAAAATTTTATTTATACATAAATATTATATTTTAATATAATAAATATTATTTATATATATATATATATATATATATATATATATATATATATATATGTTGGGTAGACAAGACAAAGGAAAGAAGTGACGGAAGAGGAAATGGGAAAAGAAAAGGGAAAAAGTGGGTGGGGTCCACGCTTGAAAAATTTGAAGGAGGTGCCCACTCTCTGAAAATGAGGAAGAGCGGCACCTACCTTTTGAAATGGGTGAACGGTGCCGCAATTTAGGTAGGGTGCCGTTGCCGCCCATTGAAAAAGGGGTGGGAATTTTTGTTATAAATACCCCCCACCCCAATACACAAACACACACACACATTCATCATACGCAGAGGAGAGCGTGAGAGAAAGAAAAGAGAGAAGGAGAGTAAGGTGGTAATTATTTGAGAGCCTTATAGTAGCTTTTTGGTGATTATCTGGGAATTAGCAAGTAACAGGTAACTCTGAATATTCTTCCTTATACTTGTGAATTATGTATGATTATAAATTTGATTGTTTACTATTTTGGCAAGAATATTTAGAAAATATTTATGGTTTTAAGATCTGGTGTGGGAATTTTG
The DNA here is from genome assembly GCA_034222035.1 of Acacia crassicarpa. Classification (NCBI taxonomy): domain Eukaryota; kingdom Viridiplantae; phylum Streptophyta; class Magnoliopsida; order Fabales; family Fabaceae; genus Acacia; species Acacia crassicarpa. Next base: position 45,312,492 of record JAWXYG010000006.1, on the reverse strand, counting down.
ACTTGCAAACCTGTAGAGGTACTATTTATACGTACGTTACTATTCACATATACCGTATTTACTATTCATTTTACTATTCACATATACCGTATTTACTATTCATTTTACTATTCACGTATACCGTATTTACTATTCATTTTTACTATTCACGTATACCGTATTTACTATTCATGTTACTATTCACGTATACCGTATTTACTATTCATGTTACTATTCACGTATACCGTATTTACTACATTTTACTATTCATGTATATACCGTATTTTACTATTCACAGATACGCATAGTATTTTACTATTCACAGATACGCATATCAACGTATATAATGGTATAATAATGCATTATTTTTGAGTAAATACATCATGGCGGTTGTATTGTGATGGGTGGAGTAAGGAGGGAATTGAATGATAAGAATTGGTTATGCCACCACTCGGTGCACAGTGGATGGTACTTTTCAGGGCCCCATCTTCCATGTTTTCCTCTGGCCGGGATTTCATTGGAGATGTGGGACATGTGACACCTCCTTAGTTGTTATTTTAAAGGAGGGGAGCCATAGTCCAGATTTAAGCTCTATACCTTTGGCCGGGTGTATCTTAAGTTTTGGTGAGCTTGAAACCATCCAGTCAAATGAATGAGTTTCTATTGGACTATATGTTAGCCTATGGTTCCAGTCAGCGGTATACGGTTGGAAGGGGATATAAGGGAGGCTGCATACTGCATAATGCATTTCTGAACAGTTCAAGAATTTGATATAATGATGAATAATCTGTAAAGACATGAGAAGAGAACTTTTGAGATATATATGTTATTACCTTCTATATTGATGACTATTAGTATAAATTATTTTGTAAGAAATTATGGAATCTACATATATATTTGAAATCAGCCCATATCTTTTTGTCATATATTATTTGCTCGTGTACGGTAGAAATATTCAGTAGTTACTGAGATGTGGAAATCTCATCCCATATTAATATTTTTCAGGTGATCATCCTAGTAGAGAGCAAGGGAAGGCACCTATGGAGTGAGCTGAGGAGGCTCTTTTGTGCTCCTATAGTTTATGTTATGTTATTTTATTTGCCATGAACCTAAGACTTCCGCTTTGTACTAAACTCTGAAACATTTTTGGAAATTTATTTTGAATATGAATTATGAATTTTATTTTGAAAAGGTTATGTAATTTAATGATTTGGATATCGAAGATCCCTATTGAAGGTATTTCAAATATTTTGGTCAAGTTTTTGGGTGATGAAAATGAGGTGTTACATTTTTGGTATCAGAGCTAAACGTTCCATGACAATTTTGCTTATTTTCGGAAAGTAATTTCTTAAAATGTTTTTAAGTTCATGGCATAATAAATATCATAACAGGTGCACTTCCCTTTGTTAGATTTAGAATTTATTTAGCTACTTTTTCTTACTTAGTGTCCTTATAGTATTAATCATAGGAGGAGAGAATGGCAAGAACTCGAAGAACTAATTCAACACCTGCTCCGCTTCAAAATGGTCTCCCTCCGCATCAGAATGGTCCCTCTCCTCAGGATAACAATGCCCTTTTGGCAGAGTTACGGGACGTCATCTTGGAGGTAAGAGAGAAAGTGAATAGACACGAGGATGAACTAGCAAAAGGAAGAGGCCAAGGAGGTAAGGAAGGGAAGGAGAAGGGTCTAATGGGGGAAGTCACACCTTCCGATCATCATTCCAGGGGAGGAAGTCGTTCTCGCACTGACTCGAGAGGCAGTAGCAGTTCCCATTCTCAGTACCACCCTCTACCTATTACCGAGGTTTGGGAAAAATTTCGGAAGTTTACTCCACCGATGTTCGAGGGGAAGCTAGATCCGATTGCAGCACTGGAGTGGCTGAAGCGTGTAGAAAAGATTTTCAGAGTTATCGAGATTAGCTCACAACAAAAGGTGATGGTTGCTGAACAATTGTTGCAGAAAGCAGCTGAAGAATGGTGGGAAAGCACCAAAACAAAAGGAAATGCTGAGATGACGTGGGAAGAGTTTAAGGAAAAGTTCGAAAATTATTACTTTTCCCCTTCAATCAGAATAGAGAAAGAAACTGAATTCCTCACATTCAGGCAAGGGGAATTACATGAAGACGAATTTATTACTCGCTTTTTAGAGTTGTCTAAATTCTGCGAGTATTCACAGAACAACTCTAAATGGTTGAGTGCTTGGTGAGCATGTTTGGGAAAGAGATAGGACTTAGGGATAATATGATATATAAAGCTGAGTCGGAGCGGATTGTTGATGCGGGGGATAAGCAATTGAGGAACAAGGCTATTAGCTTGTAAAGGTTGTGTGTAAAGGAATGGCTCCCGGAGATGCTACTTGGGAAACGGAGGAGAGCATGCGACAAACCTATCCTCATTTATTTAAATAGGTTAGAATTCTTATTATAGCGAAATTTTGAGGACAAAATTTTCTTTTAGGAGGGGAGAAATGTAACATCCCGAATTTTTTTTACCTGAAACTATAATAGATTAATTTATGAAAATTGATTTATCAGTCATTTAGTATGAGTAAATTTTCTAAAGTTAGAATTTAAAATTTTATTTATACATAAATATTATATTTTAATATAATAAATATTATTTATATATATATATATATATATATATATATATATATATATATATATATATATGTTGGGTAGACAAGACAAAGGAAAGAAGTGACGGAAGAGGAAATGGGAAAAGAAAAGGGAAAAAGTGGGTGGGGTCCACGCTTGAAAAATTTGAAGGAGGTGCCCACTCTCTGAAAATGAGGAAGAGCGGCACCTACCTTTTGAAATGGGTGAACGGTGCCGCAATTTAGGTAGGGTGCCGTTGCCGCCCATTGAAAAAGGGGTGGGAATTTTTGTTATAAATACCCCCCACCCCAATACACAAACACACACACACATTCATCATACGCAGAGGAGAGCGTGAGAGAAAGAAAAGAGAGAAGGAGAGTAAGGTGGTAATTATTTGAGAGCCTTATAGTAGCTTTTTGGTGATTATCTGGGAATTAGCAAGTAACAGGTAACTCTGAATATTCTTCCTTATACTTGTGAATTATGTATGATTATAAATTTGATTGTTTACTATTTTGGCAAGAATATTTAGAAAATATTTATGGTTTTAAGATCTGGTGTGGGAATTTTGACTTGCAAACCTGTAGAGGTACTATTTATACGTACGTTACTATTCACATATACCGTATTTACTATTCATTTTACTATTCACATATACCGTATTTACTATTCATTTTACTATTCACGTATACCGTATTTACTATTCATTTTTACTATTCACGTATACCGTATTTACTATTCATGTTACTATTCACGTATACCGTATTTACTATTCATGTTACTATTCACGTATACCGTATTTACTACATTTTACTATTCATGTATATACCATATTTTACTATTCACAGATACGCATAGTATTTTACTATTCACAGATACGCATATCAACGTATATAATGGTATAATAATGCATTATTTTTGAGTAAAGACATCATGGCGGTTGTATTGTGATGGGTGGAGTAAGGAGGGAATTGAATGATAAGAATTGGTTATGCCACCACTCGGTGCACAGTGGATGGTACTTTTCAGGGCCCCATCTTCCATGTTTTCCTCTGGCCGGGATTTCATTGGAGATGTGGGACATGTGACACCTCCTTAGTTGTTATTTTAAAGGAGGGGAGCCATAGTCCAGATTTAAGCTCTATACCTTTGGCCGGGTGTATCTTAAGTTTTGGTGAGCTTGAAACCATCCAGTCAAATGAATGAGTTTCTATTGGACTATATGTTAGCCTATGGTTCCAGTCAGCGGTATACGGTTGGAAGGGGATATAAGGGAGGCTGCATACTGCATAATGCATTTCTGAACAGTTCAAGAATTTGATATAATGATGAATAATCTGTAAAGACATGAGAAGAGAACTTTTGAGATATATATGTTATTACCTTCTATATTGATGACTATTAGTATAAATTATTTTGTAAGAAATTATGGAATCTACATATATATTTGAAATCAGCCCATATCTTTTTGTCATATATTATTTGCTCGTGTACGGTAGAAATATTCAGTAGTTACTGAGATGTGGAAATCTCATCCCATATTAATATTTTTCAGGTGATCATCCTAGTAGAGAGCAAGGGAAGGCACCTATGGAGTGAGCTGAGGAGGCTCTTTTGTGCTCCTATAGTTTATGTTATGTTATTTTATTTGCCATGAACCTAAGACTTCCGCTTTGTACTAAACTCTGAAACATTTTTGGAAATTTATTTTGAATATGAATTATGAATTTTATTTTGAAAAGGTTATGTAATTTAATGATTTGGATATCGAAGATCCCTATTGAAGGTATTTCAAATATTTTGGTCAAGTTTTTGGGTGATGAAAATGAGGTGTTACAACAACTCCACATATGCCCACTATGATCACTTCTTCTTCCCTCACTAAGATATCTTTCGAGTAGTATTTGGACAAATGAAGCACTTCTTTCATCCGATGTTGTATTGGTACCAGATGTGGTGGGACATCCAAGTATGTTGAATCAAGAAATATCTTGACAGAGTGTGTCATTTCTCTGATTCTTTTGTTATATCTGTTTGAAAACGTAGCTTTTAAACTCAGAAGGAAAAAAAGTGATTTATACATATCTCACACATCTGTACACAAAACACACATGCATCCTCCGTATAGGATTTTAAGATATGCGTTCGAATTATCTTTGTGATTTTATCAAATTCGGTCCAATAATTTGACCATATATGAATTGCCAATTAAATTATTTATTTATTCCCCAAAGAATACTGTATAAAAGCCTTTGATGCGGTTCATTAAAAAAAAGAACGTTTATAATAAATACAACCAACTATTAGTTAGTTCTGAATCCTATTTTTTAAAAATGCACTAGACCATGAGTTCAACAAAAAGAAAGAAAATTAAAAAGTTACAGAGTTTATTACTTATTCATTACTCTTCTTTTAACAAAGTGGTAAAGTGTTAGCAGTCAATCTCTGCAGCTGTCTATGTGGAAAAAAGATTCAGCAGGCATCTTACATTTTGGACTCATGTTTTCCAACAAATTTAAATTGGGTCAAAAAATCAGATTTCTTTTCAACCTCAAAGAAGCATAACTTAAAAGTCTTTTGTTTTAGAAAGCAGTTCTTGCCGCCTCAAGAAGTAAACAAAAACCCTGCAAATGCCATTTACCTTGATATTACTCTTTTGCCAAGTATTTTTGTCTTCTCTAATATTAAAGTGATTTCTTATATAGATCATAAGACGCTCAATCTTTTAAATTCATGCCCTTGTATTCTCTAATTATATTTTGTCTGTCATTAAAAAAACAAAGTGATATCAAAGTCATTGCTCTTCTCTTAACAAAATGACACTACCTCTTGTTCTTAATATACAAGAGCTAGTTAACTTTCTTTTCAAAGATTGAGGAAACAAAATAATTTATTTAATCATATGTTGCTGTGTATCATTAGATTATATATCATTTTATAAGTTAGTCAAATTAGTTTGGAGAAATGAGAAAAAAATAAATACTTTAATCTAACTTATTTAACTTTCTTAACCTCTTCAACAAGAGTCAACTGGCTAGTAAACTCAGAGTAGAATAAGTTTCAAAAAAGTTTTGAAAAGATAGAATAACTCCTAAGAACAAAAATCATAATTAAATTAGAAATTTTTTCTAAGAAAATAGCTTAAATATTTTTAAAGATCACAAAGAAGTAACCAAAACTGGGAAATAAGCCATTTGAAGTCATATAAAGAAGCCTAGAAGGAATATATATTTGTAAGGCCTATAGGAGAATAACAGCGGCATGAAGATCGGTCATAAAGGTCTGTTTGGCATGAATGAGATGGAGTGGACGGGAAAGAAAAACAAATGTTAATGAGTTCAATATGAAAGAAATAAATAAGTGTGGTTAAAAAATTTTAATAAAGAGAATAAATAATATAAAAGAGTAAAATATATATATATATATATATATATATATATATATATATATATTCATCAAAAGCTTTTTGACCGCACTTCGTTTTTTTTTTTTTTTAAGTTGGACTTACTAAAATTCTCTTTCCCCTCCCCCTTTGCCCTCCATTTTGCCTCTTAGCAAACACAAGGTTAGAGAATAATCAACACAGTATACCTAGTGTCAGAGAGACAGGTGATAATAGTCAAGACCAAAGGTGAATAATTTGTGGACATAATTGACCTTAAATCTCATGGACTACATTGAATACATATGTTAGATATTTACCTGGAACACTCGGCTGAGATTGTACATCTGTAAAGAGAAGTAGCTTCAGTATAGGCTCTTCTCCATTTGAAAAAGTCGTGTTTCTGCAAATCTCCTCTGCTCATTAACTCTGCAATAATTCCCATCTCCTGACGTAAATCTGTCAAACTCACACCACAAAACAAAGGAAACACTTTCTTTCCCATGTTTTTCTGATAATTAACGACTATGTCCAGTTTGTCCAAGCAATATCTGGACGAACCGAAGTATTTTGTGAAAACAAAGATAACTATTCTTGAAAGTTCAATGACTCTAACCAAGGCAGGTGAGATTGGCCCATCTTGGTCGTTGTATATTCTGATTGAAGCATCCCTTAAAGAGGTTTCAAGAGAAACTACGGTTTTGCATTTGGTTTTGTACGTTAAGAAGACATCGTAACGACGGCGTTCTTCGTTTGATGGCGAAGGATTAATGGGGCTTGATGATGGTGAAGGAGAAAAGGCCATGGAGGACTTGGATTGGATTGTTTCAGATGAAGGAAAAAGAAGACCGACAGATAATTGGTTTGTGTTGAGACTTTGTGCTGTTAGTTTTCTTGACAAGTCAAATGAGAGAGAAGATGGAACTAACAATCTTTCCGTGGACTTTGATCACAAGTTGCAAACAAATAATAATAAGAGCCTTTATAGGAAAATTTGTGCATGAATATTCTATACGTGGGTTGAGAGAAACAAGATGATTGGAGGATAAAAAATATTAAAAAAATCAATATGATTTTTTTTTTTTGATACAGACATTTTATTTATTCAAATATACAGATTAATTTTGGGCAAAAAAAAATATACAGATTAATTATCTCTATAACTATAGTAAGACAAAAGTTTATGTTCGATTCTTTAACTTTACATAAGGCTCCATTTTGATATCTTAATTTTATAAGGTGTCTTGTAAGTCCTTTAACCCTAAAGTCATCTATAAAAAATGTCAACATTGAAATTTTAAATGCTGACAAAACAAGAAGTTTAAATTCTAACTTATTAAATTTAATTTTCAAAATAATAACAATTATAACCCAAAAAAAAAACCATCACTCGACAAATAGTATTAGAGTTAGATGATGAATTTTTAATTAAAATTAATAAATGGAACTTACTCTAAAAATATTAACGATGAAAGATACATGACGTCTCATTAGTTTAATAGACAGCCATTTGGCACGGGTATTGTTCCTCTCCTCATCAACCCCCTCCCCATCCCTCATTAGCAGATCCTGGCCGTCCAATTCAAAATCCAACGGTCCAGATTTTAAAAAAAAAAATTGTTTTTTGTCTTTTTCGAAAAAGACAAAAAACCAAATTTTTTTTTAAAAAAAAAATCTGGACCGTTGGATTTTGGATTGGACGGCCAGGATCGCGATGATGAGGGATGGGGAGAAAAAGTGATGGGGAGAGGATCCATTTCCCATTTGGCACCACCTAACCAATATAGTCCATCCAAATTATTCAATTTATTTACTATTTAGAGATATATTTATAATTATAAAAGGGAATATGAGAGAAGATATCACTTTAAAAAAAAACCCTAATGTCTACTAAATTAGCAAAAGGACAAATAGGTAATCTGCTAAGAATCTAAGATTTCAAAGTTTGAGTGTTAAGAACTTGAGTACAGGTAATAACAACGAAATAGGATTCTCTGCCTATCCTTTGGATAGGCAAGGGGAGCTTGTCCCCCTGGACAGTCCAGATCTGATCTGGACTAGATGGTCCAGATCTTATTTTCTTTACTTTCTATTTTTTCAAAAAAAAATTATTTTAATAAGTACAAAATCTAAAATAAAGATAATTTCTCAACTAACATTTTGTCAAAAAATAATTTTTGTATTCAAAAAGCAACAATTTAAAAAATAAAATCTAAACCGTACAGATCACATCTAGATGGCCCTGATGCACCAAGCTCAAAAGATAGGCACCAAAACCGGTTCCTAATAACAACTTAATAATAGTAATTAGCAACTTAGGTATACATAATGACAACTTGGGAGCTCAAGTTTTTAATGTTTATGCCAAAGTTGCTAACCCCCATACTCAAGTTGTCAGCATCCAAACTTTAAAATTTTATATTCCTACCAAAAAACCTATTTGTCCTTTTACTAATTTAGTATATATCTTGGGTTTTTTTTAAAAAAATTTAAATGGTATATTTTCTCTTATTTACCTAATATAAAAGTGTAGTTAAGAACCCAAGAAAGACATGGATTGGGTTCTGTGTTGTTATCAAGGTTCATTTATACACAAACAGAGAGAGATAGATTATAGTATTACATATGAAGTTTTTCAATTCTCAGTGTCGGATTTTATTATTAGTATCTAATACTATATGTGTTTAACAATTATCGATGAAGTTTCTAGGTGAGCTTCAAAATGACGTTAGTTAAAGAGTAATTGTTATTTATATAACATGTACTACCTTCGGTCCTAATTATAAAAGTTAGTTGACTTTCTTTGGAGAGATTAAGGAAGCTAAATAAGTTACTTAATCATTTCATATGTTAAATATTTTTATATTATATATTAGTTTATTAGTCAAATTAATAAGTTTGAAGAAAAAAATATAAATATAAATACTTTAAAATAATTTAATTAACTTCTTTAATCTCTTCAAAAAAGTCAACTAGCTCTTATAATTAGGACCGGAGGGAGTATTTATCTAAAAACGAATTAAAAACAACAGAAGTATGTGATCAGAAACGATATTAATTTTAAAAAAAAAAATTAAAGCAATGGAGTTAAGACAATTGGGTGGTTGTCAACGTTGATGATTATGACAAATTCTTATGTGAACCCAGTTTGCCATGTCATTTATAGCCATTTATAATCTAACCAATTAAAATACAATAACTCAAGCTAATTTAGTACCTCCTAAATATTAGTTAACATATTAATAAAATTCAAAAATTTTACAAGATTTACTTTTTCATTACTTTTAAAATCTTAATTAAAGGATTTATTTTTTAAGAAAAATAAAAATATGAATTACATAAACAACTAACTAGGATTAATATTAGTTGAGTTGATGTATTTTAATGGGTGAAGGTGCAGATTTATCAATCAACTATTACCCGAGGAGCGTCTAATACAAATAACTATTAAGGGGACCAAAATTGTCAATCAACAATTGAAAAGTGAAAAAAACACAAAATAACTATTAAATGTGAAAAAAAATCAAATAACTATTTAAAAAAACAACAACTATCACAATTAAGTTAAAATATGAGGCACTAGTGTAGGACGGTGGCGGAAACACTGGAAAAAAGAGTGGTTAAGCCTTCTTGTCGGAAAATGAAAACACCAATAGAGATGGACCTATGGGAGCAGGCATTGTGGCAGCAGCAGTTGCTGCTTGTGGCATCGGAGAGATGGAACCAGGGTGCAAGATGTTGCCAGTCGAATGCTGTGGACTACTGGATGAGTTCAAGAGGGTGAGTGAAACACCCAGCAACAATCGAAGCTTTGGAAATGCCGACGTCGCTGACACTATGACAGTTAATGGAAAACGGAGACACCAAGACAGTGACAAGGTAATAGTTCGTTGGCGAATCTGCTCCAAATTGTGTTTTTTTTTCCACTTTTTAATTGTTGATTGACAATTTTGATCCCTTAAATAGTTATTTCTGCCAGACGCTCCTCAGGTAATAATTGGTTGGTAAATTAGCACCTTGATCCTATTTTAATTGACTAGACCACAAATAATATAGCAAACCAGATTCATACAAGAATTTATGAATGATCATAATTAATATAGGTATCAAGCCTACCCTTTTGAAATTACATGTGTCGAAGAATCCAAATGTCTTATAGTTTTCATAAATAATAAGTTGTGATTCTTTTTCCCGATTATTAATATAACAAAATTTTATAATTTAGTTTGAGTAGATAATAATAAATAGTGTTAAGTCTCCTTATAGAGAGAGAGAGAGAAATATGCATGATTCTTTCCCAAGCAGAAGGCAAAATGGCCATCTACTAAACAAATAGGTCTTTCTGACCAAGAAAGCCAAGACGGACCAGAACATAAATAAAAGTATTTAAAATACAATGCAACCCTAATATAAAAAATATTAAAAGAAATCTATTGTAGAAATTAAAATCACTTTATTTGACTCTTACTTTACATGTTTTTATATGATTAAACTCATCTATAATTGAATCAGTGCTAAACCTCAAAATAATTTCTTTTTCAATGTATGTAATTAAAGGATCATCAAGAAATTGGTTTTACATTTTATTTCAAAACACGTTCTTCATTATCTTCATAGCAAAGAGATTTTTTTTTTTCAGTAATTACTGTAGAAACTGGAAGAGTGAGCACAGTCTAATCACTCTATCAATGGCAGACGAGGGCAAAGACTCACTATTATTTCTCTTAAAATAAGTATCAATGATAGCATTTTCTCCCATAATAATCACCTACAAAGAGCATAAATTAATTCACAAAATTCTATATCACATATTCCATTTTGCATAAAGATATAATTCACAAAATTTCATATCACACATTTTATTTCACAAATTCCATATCACAAATTGCATATCATAGACTCCATCAGTGGCGGACCCAAGATGTAATGTTTGTGGGTGCACAATTAATAGTGGGATTCGGGGGATTTTTTTTTTTTAAGGAGGATAAAAGGCAACCCACACCTTCGTAAAATTTAGAATCAGAAATTGGGTTCAATTGAAAAGTATTTTCGAGGAAATCAATTTAAATAGAACGATATACTCTAATCTCATGGCATACAGATACTCAGATGTTACACAATCAAATTCCAAAGCAACATGCAAGTAAAAATTATTATGATTTCTCATATGTGATAAGATATTAAAAATAAATAAGAAAGTTGTCCATGCATGAGTTTGAATACAGGATCTGTTGTGGGACTAGTGAAATTACCACCACACCACCTAGACAACTTATTGCAAAGTCCCTTCCAAAAAATATATCTCCTTCAAATTTATGGGTGTACTTGCACCCACAAAAACATGTGTGGGTCTGCCAATGGACTCCATATCATAAATCACAGATTTTTTTTAACTAAACCTTAAATTTGCTTTCCTTATATTTACTATTCAAGTAAAAATATAAATCATACAACTTTTACTCAAGCTTTATTAACTCCATCGAAAGCAAAATGGTCATCTAGAAAGCCTCAAAATTTCAAAATAAAACAAATCCCTAAATTGTTCATAAAACAAATTATATCCAAGTAAAAGATAAGAGATTAAAAAGATAACCTATATTACTTACCTGCAATTTCAAATAAATCTCCTTCTTATAATCTCCGTTTCTCACTCTCTCGCACCGACTATGCCGACTATATCACCGTTCCTTCTTTTGTGCACTCTGCACGAGGAATGAATTCAAAGGGAGGCTTTTTGACCAAACTAATAAAAAGGGGGAAAAAATTTACCAGATTAAAGCAGTTTAGAAATATTTTACCCAAATAATACTGTTTGTGACGCTGTGTCAGGTGACAAGATTAAAAGCACAAAAATAGTTTGCGCCACTAACATAAACTGACAAATTTATGTCAGTGGCACAAGGGATCCTCCCGCTACCCAATAATTGGGTGGCGTGAGGATCCTTCTCGCCACCCAATTATTGGGGTGGCGAGAGAGAGGCATGCGCCTCTCAATCTTGAGAGGCGCATGGCTCCCTTTAAAAAAAAATTAAATTAAATATTATAATAATAATGATAATGATAAAAAAGTGAAACAATTTAAAGTTCTACTTCATTTAATTTAATTTAGAGTCAAAAGAAAAAAAAAAGTATGGAGTTTAAATAACTCACTTAGAATGCCCTTCAAAATATTACTCGGTATAATTTGGTTATAACAATAGATCCTAAAACAGGGTATCTATAGTATAATTTGGTTATAACAACATATCCTCAAACTGGGGATCTATATATTTGTTGTTACAGATCCCAAAATCAATACTATTATTTAACAGTATTGATTTTGGATCTGTATAACAACAAATATATAGATCCCCTATTTTAGGATCTGTTGTTATAACCAAATTATATCGAGTAATCTTTTAAAGGGCATTCTTAGTGAATTATTTCAACTCCATACTTTCTTTCTTTTGAATCCAAGTTAAATGAAGTAGAGCTTTAAATTATTTCACTTTTTTATCATTATTTTTTTATCATTATCATCATCATCATCATCATTATTATATTTATTTATTTTATTTTTCTTAAGGGAGGCATGCGCCTCTCAGATTGAGAGGCGCATGCCTCCCTCCCTCCACCCAATTATTGGGTGGTGGGAAGATCCCTTGCGCCACTGACATGAATTTGTCAGTTTGTGTTAGTGGCGCAAACTATTTTTTCGTCTTTAATCTTGTCCTGACACAGCACCACAAACAGCATTATTTAGGTAAAATATTTCCAAACTACTTTAATTCGATAAAATTTTTTTTCCTTTTTATTAGTTTGGTCAAAAAACCTTCAAAGGGAAGGGGTTTTATATTTTATATTTTTAAAAATAAATATATGAGGGGACCTTGTGCCGACTGTGCTCCCCATAACCCCATTTCATTAATTCATTTAATTGGTTTATTAATTCATTTAACCATTTCTCACACACACACATAAATATATATATATAATTTTTGGGCCCACCTTAGCCCCCGGTTCCACCCTTGCCGGCCACATATTATGTCACTGTAATATATAAATAGTAAGTAATTTCCATGAAAAAGAGGAGGGTAATATAAACTTATGAAGAATTCTAATCTCTTAAGTTACTTACTTAAGTCACTTAACCGGCACTACTAGTAGTATAGTGGTATTGGGAGTAATTTCCCCACCCTCTTGTACTGGGTTCGATCCCCCCATCCCCAATTGCCTATATATCAAAAAAAAAAAAAAGTCACTTAAGTAATTTCCATGAAAAAGAGGGGGTTATATAAACTTATGCCCCCCCCCCCCTTTTTTTTTAAAGAGGTCCGTCCTTGCTGGAATAGCTTAAACTATTTGGGTAATTTTGATATAATAGATAGCTATAATGTAATATAATATAATATAATCACGTATATAAACTTGAAATAATATTAAAACCAATATTAAAAAATTAACAACTACATATCCATAAAAAAATATCATTGCAATACATGAAAGCAGAATGAAAAATAACTTTTATTTAATTATTCATCATTCATATAAAACACACATACGATATAAATAAACCAAAAGACTTGAAATAGGGAAAATTCTAAATATATACCTTTTGAATTTATAAAGCCCCCAGAAGTTCGTTGAATTTGTAAAAAGACTGAAAAGTACCAAGGACTTAAGAGGGATATGCAAATTTGGGTGAAATTACCCTTATCCCCTTAGTTTTAAATAAATAATAAAAATAAAAAAGAAAAACCCTCAAACACCCCACCGCCGACCGACTACCACCATTGCCGGCCGGCTGGCTAGTTTTACTCAAATACCCCATCGCCGGCCGGCCACGACCACCGCCAGCCGGCGGTGGGCTGTTTGAGGGTTTTTCTTTTTTCTTTTTATTTATTTATTTAAAATTAAGGGTAAAAGGGCAATTTCACTCGAATTTGCATATCTCTCATAGGTCCTTGGTACTTTTCAGTCTTTTTACAAATTTAACAGACTTCTGGGGGTTTTGCAAATTCAAAAGGTATTTATTTGGAATTTTCCCCTTAAAATATCTAAGCATTTGAATGGCTAATTATTAAAGTAGTACAAATAGGAATACCAATGTTGAAATTAATTATTGGGTGAAGGTGCAAATTTGCCAACCAACTATTACCCGAGGAGTATCTAGCACAAATAACTATTAAAAAAAACAACTATCACAATTAAGTTAAAATATGAGGCATTGGCGTAGGACGGTGGCGGAAACGGTGGAAAAAAGCTTGTTGGAAAGGAAAACACCAACAGAGATGGGACCCATAGGAGCAGGCATTGTGGCAGCAGCGGTTGCTGCTTGTGGCATCTGAGGGATGGAACCAGGCTACAAGGTGCGTGCCAGTCGAACGCTGTAGACTACTGGATGAGTTCAAGATGGTGAGTGGAACACCCAGCAACAATAGAAGCTTTGAAAATGCCGACGTCGCCGACACTATGACAGTCAAAGGAAGACAGAGACACCAAGACAGTGACGGGGTAATAGTTCGTTGGTGAATCTACTCCAAATTGTATTTTTTTCACTTTTTAATTGTTAATTGGCGATTTTGATCCCCTCAATAGTTATTTGTGCCAGACGCTCTTCGAGTAATAGTTAGTTGGCAAATCTGCACCTTGACCCTTAATTATTTGAAACTATAAGAATCACTATTACAGAATCGTAATATTTGACACTAAATATTTGAGGGTTAAAAAGCAAAGGTGGAGTTAGGATTTGAAATTAGTGGATGAATTTACAGAATATATAGAACCCAGTGTTTATGAAATTACATTTCAATCTATAAATATTTTAATATTTTTATTTTAGTCCCTCCATAAATCTTTTAGTGAAGACTAAAATAAAAATATTAAAAATTTTATGACGTCAAAATCAACCTATAGGTGTAATATCCCGAATTTTGGGCCTAAAGTCTTGGAAATTAGTCTATTTTTGGAAGACTACTAGGTCATATTTTTTTGAGAGTGGTAAATTTGGAATGGGTCCAAACACCCTTATTATTATTTGATAGTTGGAGCAAAAATATGTCCATTTAATAAAATGGACAACCTTTCTTATTATGCATGTTTGGACACATAAGCAATATTTTCTTCAATCATTCACTTTAATAAATACCTACCACACCGTCAACATATCACTCACCTCTTTTATCTTCATTTTTCGGTGGAATCTTGCACTTATATCTCTCCTTCTCAATTGATTTGGCCAACATACATGTCCCACACTTCTTGATTTCTTTTTTCAATGACTTTGGCCAAAATGTCCACATGCACTCATTTTTCTTCATTTCACATTAACACTCAATTCCTTTATCTCCCGTGACTCATCTCTCATTTTCCTTTCTAGATAATGTTCTCTCACATGCAGCCAAATTGTCTCCCACTTCCTATATTTTATTGGAAGCATGGGACACACTCCACACACTACTTCTCTTATTCACTCACGGATGGCTACATGCGCTAACTCCTCCCTCTCACACCAATTATACACCTCCTCCTTTATTCATTTTTGGCCGGCATGAACGAGAAGAGGAAAAAGAGAGGGAGGGAGGTGTGAGTGAAAAACATAGAAGAGAGTGAGGGTTGAGAGAAAGAAGCCATATGAGGAGCATCGATCAACTTGTACAACACTGTAATTCTAGAAATTCAGTAAGGAGGTCAGGTTCATGCAACGTTTTGTCTAAACAAATGATTTCCTTTGACCATGAAATTTGGTAAGTTGAAAGTATACTTCTTAATCTTTCAAATGAGTGCTAGAACGTATTAATCCGACGTCTAGAACTCAAGTTATGATTTTTCTAAGTTTGGTTATAAAAACTGGAAAATCCTGCTTTCAGATTTAAGTTACGTTCACTTTTCGAATTTCTGAGAATTATACAGCTATTAATTGGCTTGATGAATATTTTTCTTATAAACTAGACTTATAGAACTTCAAATAGAATTTTGAATCACCTTAATCGGAGTTCTATAGAATTAGTTATGATTTTTCAAAGTTAGAAGTTGAACACTGAAAAACGTTGGTTTCCAGGAATGAACAGTGATTTTCGGATTTACTTTTAAAATAGTAAACATTTGAGTTTTTCTATGAAAATTTCCAGAATAAAAGTAGACTTATCAAGCTTTAATTTGATAGGTCACAAGCCTTAATTGGATTTATATTCAGGGAGTTATGAATTTTTGAAGTCAAGTATGAAATCTGGGACGTTTTCTGAAACATCTTCTGAACAGTGTTGACATTTTTGAAATCTGGGAATTATTGGAGTATGATTAAATGTTGGAACCAATTTTCCTAGAAACTAGACTTAATGAGGAGTTCATGGATTTTTGAACCAACTGATTTGGACACCTAGAACTCCAGATATGGATTTTTCAAGTTCAGCATTAAACCTGGACGTTTTTCTGGAACGGTGATGATGAATGAAAATTCTGGGAAAAGTGTACGTATATTTGACAGTTGAGTGTATTTTTCCCTAAATATAGACCTAATGAGGAACAAGTGATTTTTGGAATCACGTCAATTGGAGTTTTGTGTAATTAAATATGAATTTTCAAAGTTAATTGAAAATTCTACCAGTTTATGGAATTTATTTGGAAATAAGAGAAATAAAGAATTTGGATAAATAATAACTCGATCATCCATGAATATTTAAATATAGGAGCCGATATTTATCCGGGATGATCAAATGATTGAGAACCAGATCAGGAATTGGAAAGACCATCAGGTAGTAACGCTTCTCTCACATACTATGTGTGCCTTTTACATGCATGTATTTACCGTTGTATATATATATGTATATTGTTTGAATGTTCTGAATGTTGAATGTGTTGAATGAATTGTATGTATATTTGATGGTTGACTTGCATGTTTTGTGTATGCATTTTATGTGAGCGATGATTAACGTTACTACTGGGATTCATTTGAATCCCAGCATATATCTTTGAATTAGTTAATTTGCAGCTCGTATCAGAAGATTGAAGAACGAAGAAGATGCATACGAATGAGTACAAGGAAGAAAAAGATTTTTATTTCCGTCGGATTTTTACTTAGACGTATATTTGTACGTATTAGTGAAAAGTACGTATACGTGAACAGTGTCGTATACACGAATAGTGAATAGTACCGTATACGTGAATAGTAACTTCACGCTAAATTTGTAAAGAACGCTTCCGTGTATGCAATTAAAGGGTGTATTTAAGGCGGGTGTTACAGTTGTGGTATCAGAGCCAAGGTTCTGGCATTTTTGGAAGAGTATACTGATATTGGATTACATAAACAAATGAAATAGCACGGAAAATGGATTCTGTTGCTAACTATAGGGCTCTTAATGTTGTGTCAAAATATGATTTAGATCCCCAGATTTTATTGAAACTTTGAGGTTAAGCTTGCTTAGGCGAGAAGATTTTCAAGAAGGTAAACTCTGAGTAGTATTGTAAGAATTTGAAATCCTTTGATTTATGATCAATGATGATACTTGGATAATCCTGATTGGTACCAGGATTAAGAGAATTGGAGTGATAGACAAACCCAGAAAATAGAATTTTTCCTGGATCACTAGTTGGCATGCTAGTACAAAGGAAGAGGTTGAATTATAGAAAATGAAATGGAGCATTTGTGAAATGTTCCCAGTTTAAAATAATAATATATGAGCTGAAGTTCTGGCATTTGGCTTGAATGCTCTGATGATATGAAAAGTATCTGTATTGAAAGTTAGATAATTCTGAGTGACAAGTTGGAATTAAAATATAAATTTTGATGATAGAATTATCAACTCAGAATTTCGAAGTCCGGTTAGGACATAAGTTCTGACAATAGATTAGATTGATCTGCTGGAGCTTGAACTTATGTGATTAATTGAAAATGGGTGAGAAAAATATTCAAACTTGAAAATTCCCGTGAATCTTAGTATAAAAGTACAAGCAGAAATTAGAATGCTAAGAAGAAAAGACAAGATGAATTCAAGCATCAAGAGCAACAGTTGGTACAATCCCACCACAAGCGTTGACCATCTCAAGTTTAAGTCTATTAATTTCTTCCTGAGCGGCTGCACTTGAGAGAGGACCATCAGAAGACATTGTTTTTCTCAATCTAGCTATTTGCCTCATAGTGCTTCGAATTTTTACATAAGGCCAATGCCTTATTCCTTCCCTATGGCATATTTTCATTAAGACATTTTTGCATAGACGAACTTGTTTAGCCGCTTCTTGTTGAGGTAAATGGAATAAGTCTCTAAGATCATTTATTGACATTGATGCACCTCTAATATTTTGTTCAGCTCTTGATCGGTATGAATCACTAGGTATAGGGACTGAAGGATTATTATTTACAACTACGAGCTCTTTTCCTTTATTGGATATATTTTTTGTATTGGTTGGAAATGGACTATTAGGAAGTTCATTTTGATTTTTAGCCCATTCCAAACCAACACAAAGGGCCTCATAGTAGGCTGATAGGGGATCTGACACCAGGACATACCCTAAAGATTTTTGATTCAAACAATAATTTTCTAGAAAATGTTTGACATCATCTAAATTTTTCTTACCAAAGTCAAATACTTTAGGACTGGAAGAACCTCCTTGTACATCCTGGTGAAAGACAGCGTGGCATATCATACCAATCCTCCCATGAACTTCAAGTTTATGGTATTGAAGTCCATTGGTATGAATGATCTCTCGTAGAACATGGCAGCAACCACATGAAAATGGATTAGTAGTCTCAGTCAAGGTAGAAGCAGGATTCCTTGGTTGAGAAGGTACCGTAGACTCCATAAGCTCTGCCACATTACGACATCTTTGGACAGGTTGCCTTGATGGACCTGCTTCAGATTCCTTTCTGTTAGTAGTTGTAAAAATAGAATCTTGTATCCTTGGAGGAGGAGTAGGAATGTTAATCGTTGAGGCAGATGAATGAACGTTCATACTTACGGGATTTTGGGGAAGTAAAGAAGAATAAGGGTATGATACATTGTTTGACAAGTCAGACAACATGTTAGTCTGATAGTCATGAAGTAAGGCTTCAAGAAAGAAAGGGTTGAATGAATCAGAGACTGGAATAGAGTTACTTGAACCGGCCATGTTTAAGGATAATGTGAAAGGTTATAGTGAAGGTTACGATCGGAGAGGAAATGAATATGTGGAAGTTTTGTGAAGCTTGAGAGAACGTGAAACATTTACTCTTTCTTTACTCGATTTATAGCTGGGCTAGTAACGTCTAGATTTTGTTAAGCAGTATCGGATTCTCATCTGTCGTTGGCTCAGAATAGTGCAGACTTTGTTATTATGTGGAAATTTTATGGCACCGCACCCTAATACAATCTGACACGCCCTAGCCACCTCTATAGGTCGGAGTCTTATAGACTTTCGGTCCAAACAGAAGACGGTGTAGCATTTATTGCCGATTGTATCTTCGAGAAATTTAGTTGACGAATACACGTTGCACGATGATTATTTCAAGATCGTGTCTCTTAGAAATTTGTCTTGGAGCGTGTAGTTGGTTCGAGATGTCAGACTGGCATTTGAAAATGGAAGTCTGATCAGTTAAAGCCATCTCGAGAAAGGAGACTCTCTGGAAGTATTGGGAATTTGAAATATCTCGGTGTAAGATCTGAATATCTTGAAGTATGAAAAATGGTGAATTCTTCAAATGTTAAGAAAATATAAGAACGAATGCGGTATGATTAAAGATAAGTTTGAATTTGTTCTGAGTCGAAACAATGTTTAGGTTAGAGTGTGATAAAGTAAATCTTGTGAACCTTGTGATTAGTGCTGCATTGTCAACAATGTTTTGTGTATGAATGGTTATTACCTTTGAGGTATAAGAATGATATTTAAAACATGTTTTGGTGATATTGAGAAAGGAGGTAGAAGTAGAACCTCGTAGAAATTGCTGAATTTTATTTGAATGTTTGAGGATAGTGCCTGGATGTTGTAAGATATGAATCTTGGAAATGTTAGCAGGTTTATGGAATATGGTCGAATTTTTAGAATTAGGTTGATAAACCTGAATGTTGGAGAGACAACTAAAGCATGTTACCAACTAAATTGAGGCTTGAGAATGAAATTTGGTAATGGAACTAATTCTTTAGGCATTGAATTGTCCCGAATGAACAAAGGTATTAGAATGTGGTACCGATTGATTTAAATGAATTAAGGCACTAGAATCTGGTACCAATGTGTACAAGATATTTTGCGGTTGCTAGATGTTGATCTAGCATAGTGTTAGAATTTGATTTAAAAAGTCTCCTTAGAATGAATGGTTGTGAGTTTGTTAAAAATCTCAGTTGTTGAGTTATGATTCCATAATTTGGTCAAGTACTCGTAGAAATGTTAGTAACTTATAATTTCCTAATATATCGATGAATACCTAATTAGGAAAGAGAAAAACATTCGTGTTGTGAATGAATGGTATGTTCTATGAATTGCTCAAGTAGCTAAAAATAGAACCTGAAGTGTATTTAGAAGTGAAGACCTACTGTAATAGTTGTCTGGTTCCTGCGTTTGTTTGAAAAATTTAATTTTGAATTTTCCAATGCACCTGTTGTATTTGAGAATTTTCTAAATTGAAATTTTGAACAAGAATGTTTTCAGCTGAATTAAAGTTCAGTTTGAAGTATTTGTTTTTGAACAATATTGTTTCATTGAAGGGATCCTTTTGGAACCCAGAGCTTGAATTGAAACTTTGAATTTTATGAATTGAATTCTGGAATGAAAAGTTTTCAACAAAATTTGAGACCAGGGCAATGGTCACTTTTGAATTGTTGTTGTTCCATAGAGAAGGTTCAGTAGAACCCAAAATCTGAAATTGAATTTTGAATTTTGTGGTTTTGAAAGCAGTACAGTACTGGAAAAGGTCAAGAACTGTTGTAGAAATACTCAGTTTGCTGGATCTTACCAGGTGTTTGTGAAATATTTTTGAATCGTCTGCCATTAATAAAGCTCATTTGAATTGAAAATTGAAAGAATGATAATTGAATATTTTTGAAATTGAGAATGCAAGCTGTGTGGGTAAAGTGACTCTTAAACTTTGGATTTATCCTCAGATCCAAAGTTGAGCACTTGTGAATACTTATCTCAGCTAAATTTAGTTGAGCGAACAAATCCTCTAGAGGAGAGGCGTTATTTACCCAGCAGAATTGTAACCTTATCGCCGGTTTAGCCGGGAGGTAGTGCCTTTGAATGTGGGGTAACCCTGAATGCCATGGCGGTTTAGGCCGGGTGTGGTAATTCGATAAGGGAAATTATTACAGTTTGTAACAAAGCGGCCAATATGGTCTGCCGTGAAATGAATGTATTTTCTTGTAATTGAGCTGGCAGCGAATATGTTTTCTCTGAAAATATGAAAGAATTATATTGTAGAGTGAAATTTTGAAAATGTACTGCTACCATAGAATTTTGAATATTTGAATTTGAAAATCAGAAAGTTGAATTTGAGATAGCATAGAAAATTGAAAAGCAATGATGTGATTATCATTGCCCGTATTTTAAAATGTGAAACATTAACGTGATTGTTTTCACTGATGTTTTTGAATCGAAAGTGGTGCATTGGGTGACTATGTTGATATAGGAACAGAAACTGACAGAATGGTCCAAAAATCTATATTGATAAGTCAGATAGTAATCGCTAGCTATAATGCTAAGCAGAAGAAAGTAATCTATGAATTTGAATTGAAGAAGCTCAAGCATAGAATAGAATTGAACAAGCAAATCTCTAGAATTTGAGATGTTGAAAGAATGAGAAATGAAACTCGTGACAATAATTCTTTTGAAGGATTATTAAGAGCTGGGCTAGTTTGCCCAAAGTAAAATTTGAAGCTAATAGAATATCTGAAATTGTATCAGGATATAATTGAGAAACCTATGGTCAAGGGTAAATCCCTGGACAATAAGGTCAGAATATCTAGCGCTATAAAAACAAAATGAATTGGAAGGAGAATATACCGACTGTGAGGCTTAGCGCTGTGCGGATATCGGTAGACTTGAATTTGAATTTTACATTAGGTACAAGATGAATAGTAATTTTGTGTGGATGTTACATGCTTGGTAAGCATATGTAAAAAAAATGGACTGAGTATTTCGAATGGTTCCCCGAAGTGAAAATGTACAAATTTCGAGGGCGAAATTTATTTAACGGGGGGAGAAATGTAATATCCCGAATTTTGGGCCTAAAGTCTTGGAAATTAGTCTATTTTTGGAAGACTACTAGGTCATATTTTTTTGAGAGTGGTAAATTTGGAATGGGTCCAAACACCCTTATTATTATTTGATAGTTGGAGCAAAAATATGTCCATTTAATAAAATGGACAACCTTTCTTATTATGCATGTTTGGACACATAAGCAATATTTTCTTCAATCATTCACTTTAATAAATACCTACCACACCGTCAACATATCACTCACCTCTTTTATCTTCATTTTTCGGTGGAATCTTGCACTTATATCTCTCCTTCTCAATTGATTTGGCCAACATACATGTCCCACACTTCTTGATTTCTTTTTTCAATGACTTTGGCCAAAATGTCCACATGCACTCATTTTTCTTCATTTCACATTAACACTCAATTCCTTTATCTCCCGTGACTCATCTCTCATTTTCCTTTCTAGATAATGTTCTCTCACATGCAGCCAAATTGTCTCCCACTTCCTATATTTTATTGGAAGCATGGGACACACTCCACACACTACTTCTCTTATTCACTCACGGATGGCTACATGCGCTAACTCCTCCCTCTCACACCAATTATACACCTCCTCCTTTATTCATTTTTGGCCGGCATGAACGAGAAGAGGAAAAAGAGAGGGAGGGAGGTGTGAGTGAAAAACATAGAAGAGAGTGAGGGTTGAGAGAAAGAAGCCATATGAGGAGCATCGATCAACTTGTACAACACTGTAATTCTAGAAATTCAGTAAGGAGGTCAGGTTCATGCAACGTTTTGTCTAAACAAATGATTTCCTTTGACCATGAAATTTGGTAAGTTGAAAGTATACTTCTTAATCTTTCAAATGAGTGCTAGAACGTATTAATCCGACGTCTAGAACTCAAGTTATGATTTTTCTAAGTTTGGTTATAAAAACTGGAAAATCCTGCTTTCAGATTTAAGTTACGTTCACTTTTCGAATTTCTGAGAATTATACAGCTATTAATTGGCTTGATGAATATTTTTCTTATAAACTAGACTTATAGAACTTCAAATAGAATTTTGAATCACCTTAATCGGAGTTCTATAGAATTAGTTATGATTTTTCAAAGTTAGAAGTTGAACACTGAAAAACGTTGGTTTCCAGGAATGAACAGTGATTTTCGGATTTACTTTTAAAATAGTAAACATTTGAGTTTTTCTATGAAAATTTCCAGAATAAAAGTAGACTTATCAAGCTTTAATTTGATAGGTCACAAGCCTTAATTGGATTTATATTCAGGGAGTTATGAATTTTTGAAGTCAAGTATGAAATCTGGGACGTTTTCTGAAACATCTTCTGAACAGTGTTGACATTTTTGAAATCTGGGAATTATTGGAGTATGATTAAATGTTGGAACCAATTTTCCTAGAAACTAGACTTAATGAGGAGTTCATGGATTTTTGAACCAACTGATTTGGACACCTAGAACTCCAGATATGGATTTTTCAAGTTCAGCATTAAACCTGGACGTTTTTCTGGAACGGTGATGATGAATGAAAATTCTGGGAAAAGTGTACGTATATTTGACAGTTGAGTGTATTTTTCCCTAAATATAGACCTAATGAGGAACAAGTGATTTTTGGAATCACGTCAATTGGAGTTTTGTGTAATTAAATATGAATTTTCAAAGTTAATTGAAAATTCTACCAGTTTATGGAATTTATTTGGAAATAAGAGAAATAAAGAATTTGGATAAATAATAACTCGATCATCCATGAATATTTAAATATAGGAGCCGATATTTATCCGGGATGATCAAATGATTGAGAACCAGATCAGGAATTGGAAAGACCATCAGGTAGTAACGCTTCTCTCACATACTATGTGTGCCTTTTACATGCATGTATTTACCGTTGTATATATATATGTATATTGTTTGAATGTTCTGAATGTTGAATGTGTTGAATGAATTGTATGTATATTTGATGGTTGACTTGCATGTTTTGTGTATGCATTTTATGTGAGCGATGATTAACGTTACTACTGGGATTCATTTGAATCCCAGCATATATCTTTGAATTAGTTAATTTGCAGCTCGTATCAGAAGATTGAAGAACGAAGAAGATGCATACGAATGAGTACAAGGAAGAAAAAGATTTTTATTTCCGTCGGATTTTTACTTAGACGTATATTTGTACGTATTAGTGAAAAGTACGTATACGTGAACAGTATCGTATACACGAATAGTGAATAGTACCGTATACGTGAATAGTAACTTCACGCTAAATTTGTAAAGAACGCTTCCGTGTATGCAATTAAAGGGTGTATTTAAGGCGGGTGTTACAATAGGTCCAATTCTATAGTTTTAGGGGGTCCACCCTACCCCTAATTCTGTCCACGTTAAATAGGAATCTGTAAATATACAAAGTTTAAGTCGTCATTAAAAAAAAAAAAAAAGTTATTAGTCATTGAAGTCAAGTCAATATTAACCGTTTCTACTTTTCAACTCCTGACCCTATCCTCTTTTGTTTTTATATAGGCAAAGATATTTTTTCATTCAAGAGAATAGTATTTGAGTCACGGTTGAGAATTAATTATAGACAAATATCCTTGTAATTTGAAAATTGTTTTATCAAGTTACGAGGGAGTTGGTGACTTTTTTTTCTCTCCCAGAATCATACAAAACCTCCTTATCCTATAACATTTTTAAGTTTAGATTTTAACCTCATGACCTTTCATTTTTTACCTAACACATTACTGTTAAATGACCGTTATCTTTTTAATGAAAATTTTTATGTTAAATTATGAGATAACACATGGCATCCTATGTAAATTACTAATCTCATAAAACCTCCTTGAACTTTGAAAAGTTGTAGAGAACCCTCTGATTTTTTTTATTAATTACAAATAACTCCTGACATTCCCAAATTTAAATTTAACTCCATTCAAATTTCAATTTATAATATTAAACCACATCCCATTACTTTTAATCATTTTAATAAATTTATTAAAGCTACAAGAATATTATTTAGAAAAATATAAAAATCAATGTTAAAACTTTGATTCAATAAGAAATATGCATTACTAATTAAAAATTAATGAGGGTAAAATTTATCTTCTAACACAAATGTAATATTTAAATTATTAATGCTCAATCACCCCAAGGATATATCTAACACAAATTATGACATTTTTATACTATCATTGAGCAATTATCCTTAAAAAAATAAGTAAATGTTATATAAATTATGACATTTTTAATTTTATATTTTTAAGTATTATTCTTCTAGTTTTTTCCATACAAGAAAACTATATTAATTGACAAATGATAGTAAAAACTTTAATAAATTTATTAAAATGATAAAATTAAAAACATGAGGTTTAATAGTATAAATCAAAATTTTAGAAAATTTAAAATTTTAAAATATCAAGGGATTTATTTGTAATTGATCACATTTCAAGGGGCTATATGCAACCACTACTAGAAAAAGCATAATTTGCGACGGACATTTGTGACGGAAATTTTTGCGACGGAAAAAAATATCCGTCGGAAAAAAAAAATTTGCGACGGATTGTAAAATCCGTTGCAAATTAAATCCATCGCAAAATTTGCGACGGACATGTTGTCCGTCGCAAAAGGTGGGAGATCTAGTGGACTTTTTTGTCCGCCAGTTTGCGACGGATAACAGATCCGTCACAAAGTCGACTTTAATCACCCCACCTCCTATGCAGATTTCTTCTCAGCTCTCCTTTCCCCACCGTTCGGCCCTCAGCTCTCCCCTCCCCACCGTCCCGCCCCCAGCTCGGCTCCCCCTCCCTCCCCCTACCCCTACCCCTTCCCAGCTCCCCCTCCCCCGCAACTCCTCCTCCGGTGACCCCTGCGCAGATTTGCAGGTTTGTTTATTTTTTATTTTTTACACTTCGGCCATCTCCTTTTTTTTCTATTGGACACTACTAAACACCGTTTGTCGAAGTTTGCCTGCGACGCTGAGCGACCTTCACGCCGTCGGTGGAGGCCATTCGTTTATGTACCGTTGCTGAGTGTGACGATACTCCTTTCCGTAATGCCCTCTTCTTCGTTCTCTTCCCTCCATCTGTTTCATTCTTTGATGCTGAGATAGTGTTTCTTTATAATTTCCCGCGAGTCGAACTTGTGATGCTGAAATAATATTTTTGTGAGTTCTTTGTTTGGTGGCGAAGTTTGTCCATAGAAACAATTTCATTTCCTTGATTTGTTTTGTCTAGCTAGTGTCTTTTTTGTTTAATCATTGAATTTCTGAAAAATAAAGTGAGAACATATGACTAGTTTAATTATCATAGGATTCAGCCGACATTGTTTTTTTGGGGTGTCTGAAAATAAAGTGCCATTCTTGTTGATGCCCTCTGCTATTGTAATGACTCTTTTCCGGTGAATTCAACCTTCTTGAGATTTGTGAGTATTAATGCGAGTATTAATGTTGCATTATTTTTTTTATAGTCTCTTTTGTATAATGAAAAAATTGTATGTTAAAATTATGATATTGTTCATTATTGGTTATTATTGTACATAGTGAAAATATGTATGTTGGTAGAAGATTATCAATTAAAAATTGTATGTATTTTGGTATTTTCACATTGCAGTTTGCGGGACACTAATTTGGTTTGCTCAATATAATGGAGGTAATTATTTTTAATTAAACATATATGCAACAGATTTTGTTATGATTTTGTACTCTGTCCAACCTTTTTTTTTCTTGTTATATGTTAAATTTTTGTATAATATATAATCTTGGTAGTTAGAGATATTTTAGGATCTAATCGGATTATGGAATTTGAATTTTGTAATTGTTTTTCTGTTTTATAATTCCTAGATATTAAGATTTGCCTTTTATAATTCCTAGATATTAGGATCCGATTATAGAATTTGAATTTTGTAATTGGTTTTTTGTTTTATAATCCTAGATATTATAGAATTTGAATTTCGTAATTGCTTTTCTATTTTATAATTCCTAGATATTAGGATCGGCCTAAACTGATCAGTATAATCCTAAAGGCATATGAAAATTCATGACAAGAATAAAAAATTTAAAAATATTTTTTTAAAATTTAAAATTAGTTGCTAATCTTTAAAAAAAATTTATTTTGAAAAAAACGAAAATTAGAATCTTTAAGAAAAATAAAAATAAATATTTTTTTAAAAAAATCGAAATTAAAAAAATAATTTTTTTTTTAAAAAATAATCCAAACTTTAATTTGCGACGGATTTAACTTCCGTCGCAAATCTTGAGAATTTGCGACAGACTCAAAATTCCGTAGCAAATTTGCGACGGAATTTTGAGTCCGTCGCAAATTGCTACGCAATTTTTTGCGACGGACCATATCCGTCGCAAATTCCGTCGCAAAACGTACCCCTATTTTGCAACGGAAAAATTCCGTCGCAAATTCTGACTTTTTTTTGCAGTGAACTGTTTAAAGTTAAAGGGGTTTTTATGAAATTAGTAATTTACACAAGATACCATGTAAGATATCACGTGTCATTTTATCATTTGACGAAGTAATTTATGTTAAAAGCCTAACGGTTTCTTAATAGCAAGGGTTAATATGTAGTTTAAAAAAAAGTAAGGGTGTTAAATTTAAATTTTGAAAACATTAAAAGATTATATGCAACTAATCCAAAGTTTAGGGAAGTTTTGTATAATGTAGCCCTTTTTTTGCCAGACTCTATCATCTAGGTTTCTATTGTTTTTAATAAATACATATATTATTTTATTAGAGGCAATCATATTCAAGGTTTTATAGGGCATTTGACATTATTTCAAGGGAAAATTTCAATGCACCCCCACTATAGCTATTCAATATGATAATGTTAAAGAGCCTTAAAGCTTTTTGAGACTTCACTGCACCCTTTAAAACTAAAGTAAAACTAACCTTTTTTTTTTTTTGGCTAAAAAGACATTTATGCCATTGTCTTGTACGTGAACGAAATGATATTGTAAATTCTCATATATGTTTTGTAAATGCTCATATTTGACTAGTAGATTCCCACATGTAGCTTGTAAAGAGCATGTATTCTTATGAATATGCTCATTGTCTGGTCAAGATGGTTTTGTAATTTCACTTTTTTATCTTATAAATAAGCATATTTGACTTGCAAATTCTCATTTATATATATCTTATAAATAATCATATCTGACTCATAAATTAAGGTCACAATTGTCACTACAAAAAAAAAGTATCGTTTGTCACGATTAACTTGTAACGGTCAAAAAAACCGCTACAAATGAACATTTTGGTGCAAATTAGTAATGATTTTAAGCCAAACCGCCACAAATTAGTAACGGAAGCATTGGCGTCAAATGGTGACTATTTTGCTTTGATTTTTGTAGCGGTGACACAAAACCAAACCACTACAAATACAGTGCCAGCTTTGATGTGTTATGGCGCAAAGTCTATTGCGGTTCCTTCCTAGCGGTTTTGTCAAAATAACCGCTACAAAAATTTGAAACGACACAATTTTGTCACGGTGAAAAGAAAGTGACATCTTGACCGCGTCCAAATGTTAAGATTTGTAGCGGTTTACGCTCTAACTGCTACAAAATTTATTCTATAAATAGTCGTCCGTACAACAACTATAAATATTCAAAAATATTCTAAATCAGGATTATCGCTAAATGAGCATTCTCGGCTTGGTTGTCGAAGACATACAAATATCTGCAGCGCTGATCTCGGGAGATGAGAGCTGCAAATATTTGCCTCCCTTCTCATCATTCAAGCCGAGGATGTTCATTTAGTGACAATCCAGATTTAGTTACTTCATTGACTTGGAGACTTCTCCTCTTCTGAAAATTGTCTAATATATCATCAGAGATTAGGTCCAATATAGCCACCAATCTCTTTGAGAAATATCTTTGATCAAAATGAGTCAGTGAGTTTTTCTTAAGAGATCGATAGCTATACTAAATCAGAATTTTCACTGGCATGTTGGACAATTTTCAATAAACTTGTTATTCCTAATTTATTAACCTCAGCTCATTTAGGGAAATTAGAGAAAATAATTGAGAATGTTTTTATTGTGATAAAGAAAAATTCAAACTAATTAGTTTGGAATTTTTTAAAAAAATATATTAAATTTGTAGTGATTTTCCTTAAAACCGTTACAAAATTTCAAAAGTCGAATATTTTGTAGCGGTTTTCTAACCGCTACAAATGTTCACCAAGAAAGAGGTGTAACACCCCAATTTCCATACCACTTATTGTGTTCATAAACACATAATATTGAGGAATACGGTATTGTCAAATCAGAGTAATGCGGATGATAGAGCATACATTATCGTTTGGATAATGAGTATCCGATACAATGCCCAAACTTAAGCTGGCATATTAAAAATCTCAAACGAATATTCTTTCCAGAACTAGTCTTTCTTCCGAACTTCGTTCTGTCTGGTGACATTTCACGTACTTCCTTGAATAGTTCCTTCTTTCATCTAGCTTCTCTTCTTGAAGCTTTTGCCAAATCTAAGATTCAATACACATTGAATCTCAGGTAACAGATAACCTTATTTGCAAATATGAAATGTAAATGCAGTATAACACATGTAAAAGCATAGAATAATTTACAGTAAACAAGTCGCACCGTAACCGCAGTTAACGGCCAAGGACCTCAGCCCTTTAGGACACGCAGCCCTATGAGACCGCAGCCTCAAATCCATAGCTAGGAAATAAACATGCAAATTATCTAGCAAACATGATCAGTCATACATAATTACATACATACATGCTAATAAGAGTTAACGTTACTGTACGCGAACGTACCTTCCTTCCACGTGAATAGTAGTTTACTATTCATGTATACGTCACTATTCATGAATAGTAATATGCCCGTCCTTTGAATCCGACTCCAAACTTCCCGGACATCCTAACATATCACCGTATCACTTAGAATAATGCTCTAAGGGTTATTTATATCAGCATTGACCATTTTACCCTTACATTTCTCCAAAAACGGAATTTCCAGCATTTTGCCCAGATTTTTCTCTAACTTTGAAAAATCATAATTAATTCTACAAAACTCCAAATGAGGTGCTGTAAAATTCCACATAACCCTTGATATGTCTATTTTCAAGGAAAAATAACGGCTTTAACTCAAAATTCATGAGTCATTCCCAGATTTTCCGTTTCCAAACACTGCTCAGATTTAAATCCAGTAAACAAAGCTTAACTTCAAAAATTATGATCTCCTTGTCCAGAGCTCAAAACGTTACAAATTATATATCAACGGAAAGCCCTGGATGTCTACTTTATATCTGGAAAATTTCATAATTTTATCACATGCCGTTTATTCCCAGATTTTAAAAATGTGAACACTGTCCATAAAAACTTTTCAAAATAACAGTGTTATGAGGTGACAGAAAATTCTTATGAAAACTCTTATTTTCCAGTAAGCTTTTGAACCTCAAAAACAATATTAATCCGCTGAAATAAAGATAAGAGAGGGATTAAAATCCTTACCTAAGCCCAAAAAAAATCAGTTGTATTAAATCTTCTTGTCTTCACCGAAAACTCTCCCAATTTCTATTGTTCTCTCCTACTCTCTTGGTATCTCCACTATTCTTTTCCTTTTGTCTTTCAACTCTCCACAATTTCTCTCTTTCGTTGGACAACATTAATGGAAAAATCTGATGTGTGTCCTCTATTTATATAGGCCAAAAGGTGGAGTAAGAGTGTTGTAGTTTGGTTGAATATTGGTAGATAATGGCCAAAGTTAGTGAAGAAAATATGTGTGTGAAAATTGTGCATTTTGCAAGATAGTGGTAGGTATTTGCGTAGATTGAAATTTCCTTCATTTCATACTTCACCTAATTTTCTTTTCCTACGGCACACTTCAACATATCTTCCAATTTTTCATATAGGTTGGCCAAAGGTAATTTTGATGGTGTGAAATTAAGAAATGAAATGGATGTGCATGCGTACATTTCCTTACCGCCAACTTAAGGGAAATTTGAGGATGGAAAATGCTACCTAATTGGATAATTCATTTGGCTGCATGAAAAACCGCAAAGAATGATCAAGTAGCTATTAAACAATATACTGTATAGCCTACTCTTATTGACCAATGAAATATATTCATATGAGCATTTGGAATTTCCTACTTGTAATCCTCCAATAAAATTTTCTTATTTTCAATAATTACTCATATAGTCTTTCAGACCAAATTTTCATAATGTATACGTGAATAGTAAAGACGTACATGTGAATAGTAAATTACTATTCATAGTCCCAAAATATACTGATCCCAAATTTGTCACATTTAAATACTGGGTCTAGTAGTCTTCCAAATATAGACTAATTTCCAAATCTTTAGACCCAAAATTCGGGATATTACATTTCTCCCCCCGTTCAATAAATTTCGTCCTCGAAATTTGAACGTACAACCTGAGAGAAAACACCTTAGACTTTCAGTCTATTCTTCCATATGCATGCTTACTATTCACGTAACACAATCATTCATCCTATCCCAGTATGTAGTTTTCAAATATATGACTCTCTGGTCCATTCTCCTAGTGCTTGGTTACACAAGCATCACGACCTGATACATTTTGCCTCTCAGCTTATCTCATTCTAGCCTTCCGGCTCATTCAATTATCACAGCACTGGATATTCTAACCTTACTACTTAGGGAATCACCCTCTGCCATAGGCATCTCAACTGCAACTTTGTACAATTTGAATATTTTGCCAGTCTCAAAATATACTTTAGACACACTGGTTTAATGTCACCATGCTAAGCAACAAATACCATACTTGGCATATAGGTCTTACAACCCAGGGACTCTGCCCCATGCAAACTTGCATACCAAATCTTACTGTCTTAAGCCTTTACTCTTCTGTTTCATCTGAGCTTCTTTCATTCAAGCTCTCAAAGTAATGTAGCTAACCACTACTATCTGACCCATCTGGTTTAAATTCTCTATTAGTTTCTGTTCCTATATCTTAAACTCCAACTACACCGCTTTTCTTTTCAATACAATAGCATCAACAATCATGTCATTGCTACCAAAAACTATTTTGTTGTCTCATTTACAAATTTTCACACCTCGAAAATTTTATGTGGTCTCCGTACATTTCACAATCCGCACTAAACCAAAAAGTAATAATGCTATCACATTTTCAAACATAATTGCTGTCCACAAAAATTAGTGAAAACACATTCACTGCCGGTTCGGTTTCAAAAGAACTTTACTACCGACACACATTTATGAGTAGGATTATTCTTTTCACAAATTCAACATTTGAAAGCTTTCGCCACCACTTCAACCTTTCGGTATAGCAGCATATCACAATCCTTTCATACACAAACCACCGCAGTGGTAATGCACTTGTTGGTCAATGTGGAAAATTTCTGTCCCCCCCATAAGAGACCCAGTGTCTGCACTGGCACATTAATGGGCCACCCCACCAGAATCCCTCCTCGGGAAAAAGGACAATGTCCAGGAGCCCTGCTCCAAACGTCTGCATGGATCCCAACCAAACAAGGCAAAACACACGCCCCTACAAGGCGAAACTTCTCAGATTGGATGCATACACTGCTGGTGCGAAAATCAGCTTTTCAAAAACTAATCCCCTCGAAAGAACTTTCAATAATGGCCAGCAATTTCAAACATTATAAAACATCTGGTAAGATCCAATAAACCGTGTACATCTACAACAGTTTTCGAACTCTTCCAATTTTTGCGTACTGCCTTTACCACAACATATTTGAAAACTCAATTTCAAATTTTAGGTTCTAACAAAACCCTTTTTTATGAGACAACATGTTTCACAAATCAATCATTCAAACTGGTCTCAAATTTTGTTGAAAAACATTTCATTCGAAAACTCAATTTCGAAAGTTCACAAGTTCAAATTTCAACAAAATTAGCGGGTGTATTGGCAAGTTTAAGTATTCAACCTTTAAACATATCCAGGAACCAGAAAACTAATTTCTTAGATGGTCAACACTAACAAACCTTATCCTTGGCTACACAAACCATTCATATACATTGGTACTACATTCTAGTAGCTCATTTTATTTTGGTCGATTCACACACCTATAGAATCACTCAATCATCAAGTTTGATTCTTAGATCAAAATTCAGTTGTATTAAATCTTCTGGATACCCAAACAATTCTTTGGTTCATCAATCTATTTTTGAAATCTCGACCATACTCAATAAACATGCTAGAATTATCAAGATTCATAGCTTACAACAATCAAATGTTATCCTCAGATATTCCCAAAATAACAATCATCAAATTCACAATTTGACTTTTAGAACCTCAATATCAACTGAGCTAAGAAATCATATTGCCTATTGTACCTATTAGGACTGTGATTCACAATTCTTAATCTGATCCTCAAAACATACAAAGGCTCTTCTCACAATGTCAATATTACCACAAAGTTCTAATACTACCTCAAAAGTAATCATTA
This sequence comes from Acacia crassicarpa, assembly GCA_034222035.1. Classification (NCBI taxonomy): domain Eukaryota; kingdom Viridiplantae; phylum Streptophyta; class Magnoliopsida; order Fabales; family Fabaceae; genus Acacia; species Acacia crassicarpa. The sequence continues at coordinate 45,278,957 of JAWXYG010000006.1, read as the reverse complement.
GTCACATTTCAACTTAGACCATATTCAAATATATCCTCAATTATACGAATTCATATCAGCATTTTCTTAGCATCCCTAACAATCACCAATTTTTCTCTCTACAAGGTACTCGACCTTTAAACAAAAAGTTTCAAATTTCAAACTCTGTCGACAATCACCTTATCCGAGATTACTATTGCCTTAGCACGCTTACACTCAGAATCCCATTTTCAAATGTCTGTCCCGACATCTCAAAACAACTGCATACCTAAATCGGATTTCCTGGAGATTTGGTCATTAAGTAATCACCATGTGACGTATAAACGTCCAAACTTAATTTCCTTGAGACATGACTAACAATAAATGTTGTGTCGATTACCGCCTGCACCAAAATTCAAAAAGGTTTCGACCTATAAGGGTGGTTAGGGTGCATTAGGTTGTATTAGGGTGCGGTGCCATAAAATTTCCGCATGATAACAAAGTCTGCACAATTATGAGCCAGCGACAGATGATAATCCAATGCTGCTTAACAAAATCTAGACGTTACTAGCCCAGCTATAAACCGAGTAAAGCATGAGTAATTGTTTCACATTCTCTCAGGCTTCACATCCTCTCAAGCTTCACATCAACATACACATTTCCTCTCCGATCGTAACTTTCCCTATATTCTTCCATATTGTCTTTATACATGGCCGGTTCAAGCAACTTCATTCCAGTTTCCGATTCATACAACCCTTTCTTTCTTGAAACTTTACTTCATGACTATCAGACTAACATGTTGTCTGACTTGACAAACAATGTATCATACCCTTATTCTTCTTTACTTCCCCAAAATCCCGTAAGTGTGAACGTTCATTCATCTACCCCAATGATTAACGTTCCTACTCCTCCAACAAGGATACAAGATTCTATTTTTACGACTACTAACAGAAAGGAATCTGAAGCAGGTCCATCAAGGCGACCTGTCCAAAGATGTCGTAATATGGCAGATCTTATGGAGTCCAAGGTACCTTCTCAACCAAGGAATACTGGTTCTAGCTTGACTGAGACTACTAATCCATTTTCATGTGGTTGCTGCCATGTTCTACGAGAGATCATTCATACCAATGGACTTCAATACCATAAACTTGAAGTTCATGGGAGGATTGGTATGATATGCCACGCTGTCTTTCACCAGGACGTACAAGGAGGTTCTTCTAGTCCTCAAGTATTTGACTTTGGTAAGAAAAATTTAGAAGATGTCAAACATTTTCTAGAAAATTATTGTTTGAATCAAAATTCTTTAGGGTATGTCCTGGTGTCAGATCCCCTATCAGCCTACTATGAGGCCCTTTGTGTTGGTTTGGAATGGACTAAAAATCAAAATGAACTCCCTAATAGTTCATTTCCAACCAATACAACAAATATATCCAATAAAGGAAAAGAGCTCGTGGTTGTAAATAATAATCCTTCAGTCCCCATACCTAGTGATCCATACCGATCAAGAGCTGAACAAAATATTAGGGGTGCATCAATGTCAATAGATGATCTTAGAGACTTCTTCCATTTACCTCAACAAGAAGCGGCTCAACAAGTTCGCCTATGCAAAAATGTTCTAATGAAAATATGCCATAGGGGAGGAATAAAGCATTGGCCTTATGTAAAAATTCGAAGCACTATGAAGCAAATAGCTAGATTGAGAAGAACAATGTCTCCTGATGGTCCTCTCTCAAGAGCAGCCGCTCAGGAAGAAATTAATAGACTTAAACTTGAGATAGTCGAAGCTTGCGGTGGCATTGTACCAACTGTTGTTCTTGATGCTTGAATTAATATAGTCTACTCTTCTTAGCCTTCTTGCTAATGTTTGTAATCTCTATTCTAGGATTCATAAGGATTTTCAAGCTTTTCTGCCAAACTCAACTTTATCTATTAAATTCAAACTTAAGCAAGTCATTCTAACTTATTGTTAGGACCAGTATAAAGATTGGACTTCTAAATTTGAGTAGATAATTTCCATAATTTTCACTCTTGTCACTCAGAATTATCTAAGAATTAGTTACTATTCACGTATACAGTACTATTCACGTATACGTATTATTCACTATTCACTCGAGCATACTAGCCAAATGCCAGAATCTCTGCTCTGATACCAAAATTGTAACACCCCAATTTCCATACCACTTATTGTGTTCATAAACACATAATATTGAGGAATACGGTATTGTCAAATCAGAGTAATGCGGATGATAGAGCATACATTATCGTTTGGATAATGAGTATCCGATACAATGCCCAAACTTAAGCTGGCATATTAAAAATCTCAAACGAATATTCTTTCCAGAACTAGTCTTTCTTCCGAACTTCGTTCTGTCTGGTGACATTTCACGTACTTCCTTGAATAGTTCCTTCTTTCATCTAGCTTCTCTTCTTGAAGCTTTTGCCAAATCTAAGATTCAATACACATTGAATCTCAGGTAACAGATAACCTTATTTGCAAATATGAAATGTAAATGCAGTATAACACATGTAAAAGCATAGAATAATTTACAGTAAACAAGTCGCACCGTAACCGCAGTTAACGGCCAAGGACCTCAGCCCTTTAGGACACGCAGCCCTATGAGACCGCAGCCTCAAATCCATAGCTAGGAAATAAACATGCAAATTATCTAGCAAACATGATCAGTCATACATAATTACATACATACATGCTAATAAGAGTTAACGTTACTGTACGCGAACGTACCTTCCTTCCACGTGAATAGTAGTTTACTATTCATGTATACGTCACTATTCATGAATAGTAATATGCCCGTCCTTTGAATCCGACTCCAAACTTCCCGGACATCCTAACATATCACCGTATCACTTAGAATAATGCTCTAAGGGTTATTTATATCAGCATTGACCATTTTACCCTTACATTTCTCCAAAAACGGAATTTCCAGCATTTTGCCCAGATTTTTCTCTAACTTTGAAAAATCATAATTAATTCTACAAAACTCCAAATGAGGTGCTGTAAAATTCCACATAACCCTTGATATGTCTATTTTCAAGGAAAAATAACGGCTTTAACTCAAAATTCATGAGTCATTCCCAGATTTTCCGTTTCCAAACACTGCTCAGATTTAAATCCAGTAAACAAAGCTTAACTTCAAAAATTATGATCTCCTTGTCCAGAGCTCAAAACGTTACAAATTATATATCAACGGAAAGCCCTGGATGTCTACTTTATATCTGGAAAATTTCATAATTTTATCACATGCCGTTTATTCCCAGATTTTAAAAATGTGAACACTGTCCATAAAAACTTTTCAAAATAACAGTGTTATGAGGTGACAGAAAATTCTTATGAAAACTCTTATTTTCCAGTAAGCTTTTGAACCTCAAAAACAATATTAATCCGCTGAAATAAAGATAAGAGAGGGATTAAAATCCTTACCTAAGCCCAAAAAAAATCAGTTGTATTAAATCTTCTTGTCTTCACCGAAAACTCTCCCAATTTCTATTGTTCTCTCCTACTCTCTTGGTATCTCCACTATTCTTTTCCTTTTGTCTTTCAACTCTCCACAATTTCTCTCTTTCGTTGGACAACATTAATGGAAAAATCTGATGTGTGTCCTCTATTTATATAGGCCAAAAGGTGGAGTAAGAGTGTTGTAGTTTGGTTGAATATTGGTAGATAATGGCCAAAGTTAGTGAAGAAAATATGTGTGTGAAAATTGTGCATTTTGCAAGATAGTGGTAGGTATTTGCGTAGATTGAAATTTCCTTCATTTCATACTTCACCTAATTTTCTTTTCCTACGGCACACTTCAACATATCTTCCAATTTTTCATATAGGTTGGCCAAAGGTAATTTTGATGGTGTGAAATTAAGAAATGAAATGGATGTGCATGCGTACATTTCCTTACCGCCAACTTAAGGGAAATTTGAGGATGGAAAATGCTACCTAATTGGATAATTCATTTGGCTGCATGAAAAACCGCAAAGAATGATCAAGTAGCTATTAAACAATATACTGTATAGCCTACTCTTATTGACCAATGAAATATATTCATATGAGCATTTGGAATTTCCTACTTGTAATCCTCCAATAAAATTTTCTTATTTTCAATAATTACTCATATAGTCTTTCAGACCAAATTTTCATAATGTATACGTGAATAGTAAAAACGTACATGTGAATAGTAAATTACTATTCATAGTCCCAAAATATACTGATCCCAAATTTGTCACATTTAAATACTGGGTCTAGTAGTCTTCCAAATATAGACTAATTTCCAAATCTTTAGACCCAAAATTCGGGATATTACAAGAGGCACAATTGTCATGGTGGAGGTTGATAATTGAATATTTTGCACACTTCTTTTTATCTCTTGATTAATAATTTAGGACTATTTAGTTAATAAATAATGGTTTTTATACTTATTTAGGCTTTGGGCCTTTGATTTTATTTTAGCCATTTTTAATAGCAAAATTTCAGTTTTATATTGCTTCGCTATTTTTACCATAATCTTAAACCAGACATCGGATTTGTCTCATTTTTGTCTCATATTTCAGATGATTCAGAGAGCTACAATTATTATGAATACATGAAGGGCAACTTCGGACAAGAGGGCGATCAATTTTGGAGTCGAAGTCGATGTTTATTTCTGGATTTTATTTGGACTCGAATTTTGTAATTAAAGCCACTTTTAATTGAAGACCATTTTCCATTTTAGGTTTTATTTAGGTCAGGCAGCAGCCACAAACAGATTGACATTCATGTTTTTACACTTTGGTGGATCAAAACATAAGCTTTCAAATTCTCTGAAATGTTCTTCGCGTTCTTCGTCTGTTCTTCATTTTTTCTAGTTATGTTCGGCTAAACGTTTGCGATTAACCCAACGTTGACGATTCCATGATTCATCCAGAGAGCTCGTGCTTAATCGGTAACGTTACTCGTTTCTGTTTTCATCTTATTGGATCTAATTTCTGAAAATAGTTCGAATATTAGTTTTAATATTCGGTTTGGTTCATCCCAAGGACTGAGTTCGAACTAGATTTTAGTTTTGCTGTGCGATCGCACAGTGAGACGCCACTGTTCGGACAGATGCTAGGCGATCGTCTAGTCGAGGGATTTTCTGGACGAACGCAGAGATTTCGATTCGTCCAGAGCCAAACGCGAGTTCGTTCATTTATTTGCTCAATGATATAAGTTTCTGGAATCTAAATGTTGGGTTGATCGTTTTTAATCTGTTTCTGTTTAATCCATTCTGTTTCTGCATTTCGTTCTGTTTCTGTTTAATTTCGTTTTTATTTCTATTTGAATCAACAAAACCCCCCATTTTACCATTCTGTTTCACTGTTGCTTTTGATCAAACCCGTTGCGAATTCATCGGGGAAACGACCCAGGTTCCCTATTTATGCAAAATCGTTTTTAAACTTGGTTATTTTGGGAGACACGGCAAATCTCTGTCAAAATATGGCGCCACTGCCGGGGAATTTGCATCGGTTTGATTAGTAACAGTAGTGTAAATAGCATCATTTCGGAAGTTTAGGTGGTACGGGTGGTTGGGCAGAAATTTTTCTGACCTAGATCACTCAAACTAGGTCTTATTCACAAGAAATTGGACATTCTAAGCAAGAGTTACTCTCATGAGTGAGGTATACTCTATTTTCCTCAAATTCCAACGTTTAGACCACTTTTTCGCTGTTTTAAGTGTTGATTTTGTGATTTCTACTAGTCAGTTTTTACACGTCATTTTTAGTTAGGATGGTTTTAAATAACGTTTTAGTACATATCACTCTAGAAAAAACGTAAAAGTGCAAGCCTTTACATTTTAGGATAATTTTTAATAACAATGCTTATATTATTTTATACCCACTTAGACATATTTAAATGCATATTATCCTTTGTAATCAGACTATTAATTAAGCCAACTAGCCTTTCAAATGTTACCCAAAACTCTTAACTCATGGCTAGTTGCAATTATCCAAAAATATAATCATTTTTGAACTTAACAAAAATTATGCTTCTAATTTCTCAAGAAATTTGGAAAAACTATAACTTAATCTAGGGAACTCTAAGTGAGGTTATTCCAATTCCTATTTAAATTTCTACAAGCTTCCTTTAGAGGAAAAATAATCACTACACAAAATTATGACTGTGACTTCCCAGAATTTCTCATAAAGTTTTACAACCCAAATCAATCTGAAAACCAGAATTCACCCAGTTTTTCCTATCTGATTTGGAAAATTCATAACTTTTTCTATAAACCTTTTATTGACATGTTCTAGGACTAATTTTAAGGTTTATGAGGTGTATTATCTCTTGACCAGATTTCACAAACACAGGAAATTGTTTACCCGGTCAAAACCTCGCACGAATCTGAAACCCAAATCTAGAAAAATAAGGCCTTTCCAATTTTCCCTGTCTAACTTGAAAAATCTATAACTTTGGTTCTAGACCTCCGATTAACATGTCTAAGACTCGTTTTAGAGCTTAGGAAGTGTAGTATATCCTGACCAAAGTTAACCCAAAAAAAAAAATCAAACTTTTGCTTCTGAAATCTACATGCATGCGACCTCTGTTTTTCTTCCAAGAATCAGAAACGAAATGGGGGACATGCAACCTCAAATCATGGTGCTCAGCTCTACATTGCATGCACGGTTTCAATGCTTCAATACAAAGCCAAAGAACCTAAAAAGCAACCTCAAAATCGACATGAAATGACACTACAAATCCTTACATGGTATCAGAAGCTTTCTCTCACTAACTCTCAACTTTCAGCAACCTTTGGACCTCAAGAATACCATCAATCAGCTGAAATGAAGATGAGAGAGGGATTAGAAGACTCACCTAAGCTCAAAAATCTGTTTGCATGGAAGGTATGGGTCCTCCTTCAAGCTCTTCTTTCCATATAGCTCTCTCTCTCGGTGTTCTTCTTTCTTGCTCTCTCACTCTCTTTTTGTGCTCTAAGCTCTCATTTTCTTGCTCTTTCGGTGCTTGGCCGAGAGTGAAGTGAGGAAATGAGAGACCTGGAAATGAATTAGCGGAGGCGTGTGTGTGGTGGGAGAGGGAGAGATAGAGAGGAATGAGTTGTTCGAAAATGGGAATAGGTGTGTGCTGTCATCCTTGCGTTGGTTGAATCTTGAGAAGGAGTGGATGAGAGTTGGTGAGAGTGGGTGTGTGTGCTGGCCGTTGTGTGTTTGGGAGAGTGGGAGTGTGATGTGGGGCACACTCACAAAAAAACCGATTTGAGTCTCTTTGTTCTCCTACAAAATTTTTGTTTCCAAGTAGGTCTTTTATTCATTTAAATGAAGACACTTAAATAAGTGTTAAAAATTAATTCTTTATCCTATATAAAGATTTTCCTTCCTCAATAAGCTACTCTAGACCATAAAATATTTACTTTAAAATTTATAGGACAAAATTTACCCTCTAACTATTTTTCCTTAATTTTTTGGAAAAATAAGCCCTAAATTCTAATTAATCGCTTTAAAACTATTTAGGCCAAATTTTTCTTATTTAATCCCCTTATAATATTTCTAGATCCTCAAAATAATATTTTATAATTTTTTCCTAAATTTTCAAGGTACAAAAATAAAGGTTTTGGGTGAAAGATGGAAGCATGAAGGAACAGAGTCGAGTCAAGCAAAGAGAGTTGGGGTTTTGGGTTCCAAAGTTGCAAAGCTTCTCCTCCTCAGCTATGAGTTTGTTTGAGATAGCGGTGGTAGAAGTGTCTTTTTTTCAGTTGGACTTTTCAAATGGACTTTTTTCTAAAAGTCAGATTGTAGATGTGATTTATATTTGAAGTATGGGGTGACATAAGTGACTCTTTTTTTTTTAGGTGAGCTCTTGTTTGGCATAGCATTTGAAAAGTCAATTAAGATAGAAAATGACTTATATCAAAAAAATGGAAAATCACTGAAATGTGCATGAATCTTATTGAATACAATATATATAAATATATGCATGTGTGTGTTAATTATATGATAATTTGTGATAAAAAATTAAATTTCAATGTAAATTTGCTTTTTTTTAAAAAAAAAAAGTAAAATTGTCATTAAAAAATTACAACACAATAAAGTGTTTAAATAAATTTATCTCCTACAAGTTGGTCTCTGATTCTATCATGAATATGATTCATTTTTGTTGAAGATAATGATGAGGATGCTTTATCATGTGGATTATCATTTAAAAAATATAATTATATTGATAGATTAAAATAAAAAAGCAGAAGATTAGTTCAAAAATTCGTCTGACTCAGTAAAAAAAATCTTGCAACGTATGGAACAGAACCCAATAAAATTATATTGTTTTTATGTATTTAAAAAAATAATGTTTTCCAAAAGTCAAAAACTGTAGTACTAGTATTTGATATTCTTAGTCAGTGTCTTAGTAGTGTAGTGGCATGAGAGCTTGGCTCCCCTCTCTCATATTCAGGATTCAAATCCTGTACCATTAAAAATCATGTAGTATTTGATATTCTTAGTGTCCACAGTTATACATCATTAAAAATCAATAAATGAGTTATGGAAACATTTAATCGAAACACAGGTGGGCAACGGTACTTTTTTCACAAAAGATAAAAATTCACTGTGATGGGCACCAATAAACTCTAAAAAGTAAGAAGTCATTTTTTTCTAAAAATCCGCCACCTTTTTTTTTTTTTGCTACAAAAAAAGTTTTGGAGGAATTCGGCATCAGTTCCCCACCAAGGTCAGGGCATGGCCCCGGGTTCTATAAGCACTTACTGGGGACTTACGAGATCGCCTACCAAAGAAATCACAGCAACGGCAGAGAAGATCGAACCCACGACCCAAGAGCCTAGTCCTGGATCCCTTACCATCTATACCAACTCTCATTGCCAATCCACCACCATTTGAAGCTATGTCAAACACACTTTTCTTTCCTATTGGGCTTTTTCACTGCTAATGGGCTTTTTTGTCCTACAACTATGCCAAACAGGCTCGAAGTTTAACAAAAAATGCTGTTGCTGAAGGAATCAATCGATGATAAGGAGGAAGAGAAAAATTTAAGGAAAATTCATTTCAGGGCCTCTATTGGCCAAAAAATTCTAAAAAAGGCCTAAGAAATCTGAAAATTCGAAAAAAGGCCCAAGGATTCTGACAATTCCGGAAAAGGCCCTGTCAGAATTTACGCAGTTGTTAATGGGGCTGATCAAGTTGTTAGCGGGGTACTGATTTAGTTGTTAAATGGGCTGATGTAGTTGTTAAAAAATTCCCCATTAGGGCCTTTTCCGGAATTGTCAGAATTCTTGGGCCTTTTTACGAATTTTCAGATTTCTTGGGCCTTTTCTGGAATTTTTTGGCCAATAGGGGCCCTGAAACTGATTTTCCCAAAAATTTAAGACAATGAGGGTTTTAACAGGAAAAAATACTAAAATGCCCTTGTTGCAATAGATAATGAATAAATTTATATGGCACTTTGGTAATTTGAAATTGGGCTAAAACAAAATAAAGGTATTTTTTATTATCATATTATTATTGATAGCAATCAAAATAATGGAAAGAATTAAAGGCAGTAAATAAAACTGGAAGATAATCGTAATATCTTTATTCAAATATTTTAATCAAGATATCCTATGATACTAAATAAATTAAGATACTCTAATAAAATATTATTAAGTTATTCCTAAAACTACCCCATTAATCCACAATTAATATTATCGGAATATCTACCAAAAATAAATAAATAAATAAAATTATTAATTTAATTTAAAAGTATCCTAAACTTGAGGATCACTCAACAAATAAAATAGAAATTATATATTTATTCCTAATCATCCATTATCTCATTATTCTATCAATTATTTTCTAGACTATTGCATAATCAATTATTGTTCATCTCAAGAATTCTCAAAAAATTGTTGGGTTATTACAGGAAGGCTCTAGAGGCTTATTTATTGTGATAATTTTTGTAAAATTTTCTCCTTTTATTTATGTGGTGAGTTCTTGTGCATTGCCATTGTAAGGCTTATGTTGCATATTCTAATGTGATATTATGTTTTGGATTTTACAATTTTCTATCCTATCATGGATAAATAACTCAAGTGGATATTTGAGTAAATTGTTGTTTAAGTATCTTGATAATGGAGTTAGATATTGAGCTTGTGGTTAAATGATTATATTATAGACTTCGAGAAGTCCAAGACCTAAGCATGTTGATTAATTAATGTTTAGCTTGTAAAATGATGATAAAAGTTTTATTGTCCATAAAAGATTTTAAATGTTTGATTCACGTATAGTTGACTTTTGACATTTTATAAATGTTTGAGAGAGAATATTATTCAAAATTATGGAAAAACATCTCCTTACTGGAATTTCCCTCTAGTTTTGTTCTGTCAATTGCTTGGTAACTTGGTACACATTCAGTATTGGATCCATTTAAATGATCGCCACCACTTGCTAAGAAACCATTTTCCTTTACATTATTAGACTTTACAAAAGAATAAGCTCTTCTTTTAGGCAAAAGCATCCTATACACATAGGTCTCAATGGTAGCCCCGTATAGAGGCTTCTCTTCTGGCTGAATAAGTCACCAAAGGAGTTTCGAAGAGCTTCCTCTCTCCACCCTTAGTATTGTCCAGTGAACATCAATCTAGATATTAATGAATTATTTCTAGTTTTGTTTTTTCAGATCCTTTTTTCAATCGGTATGCTACAATATGTTCATAATCCTTTATTGAAGCCAGTGGTTCCAACGGGTTCTCTAGATATCTATAAATCTTGTGCTTATAAACCTCTGCAAGCAGAGGCATCTCATCACTCTTCAAACAACATGCAGTGCCCAATGCATGGCAAAGGTCTTTACAACAACCATACTTTAAAACTGTCACGGTATATGGTATTGGAAAGCCACTTCCATCACCATAGAAGACTGTCAATGTCATCGTTCTTCTAACATGAAGGGATCAACGTTGACTTGTACTGACCTTGGCATACATCAATAGTCAATGAATTATTCTGAGCAATGTGATTCTTCCAACACTCATATGCAAGTTCTTCATCTGGCCTATAATCTGAGTTCTTCATTTCAATACAAGGCTTTTGTACTGTTGCACGCAATTCATCTTCATGTATCCCATCTAATAAAAAGGCAAGTAATTCCTAAGAATCATGCTAGTTGTAGCCACTAAATTCTGGAGCAAATCGACCCAATTTTCCCTTGAATGCACGAGGTGCAGCTGCAATTCAACCACAGAACCTTAGTTTTCTCAACAATTCACCAAATGCAAGGCTAACTCGCCATGCATTCCCCAAGGATTATCCACATTGATCTACACATTGTAATCTTGCAAGAAATAATTGCCAAGAGGTGAAGTGTGGACAAGATATTGAAGAGCATTATTCATGAAGCATGTATTTCTCATGTTCTGCAATCCGGCCAATCCATTCCTTTCTCCTATATAAGCATCATGTTTATGATTTATATCCATTGGTGCTGAGTTTAAAGAAGTTCTAGGAGACAAATACGAGTAGTTATTAGATCCAATAGAATGACCATTTGTTACCGTAGGTCCCCCTGCAATTGACACAGACTGACCTTGAAGGATCGAAGGGTGTACTAAAGCTAAATCATTTCCCATTGAATCTATGCCAGAATGAGAAGACCAGTTCCTTTCAAGTGGAACTTCTAGAAGAATATCATGATCCATCAAGAAATTTGCATCCTCCAATGTCTGGTCTTAGACATTTAGTAATGAACTATTTTCCTTATTGCTATACCCATCTTAGTTTGCGCACTGTCTCATAAAGCTCACGTATGGTAGCCTTTTTTCTTAATTTTTATTATTAAAATGTTATTATTTCTAGAATTTCTCACTTTTAGACAAAGTGGGTAAACCTACATTGTATTGCTTGTGTTCTACACCTTGTGAAATCAACTTCCTTGGCAATGCTAGTTCATCTTTATACCATTCAAACATTTCTCCCAAACTTTCTGAGGACAACCAACATTCTACAGATATATGGACTATTCCCTGCACAACCATTGCTATCCAAAATAATATTGAAGTTATCAATTAGCCCAGGTCTATCAGCAGGCTCTAACCGAACCTCATTGGCTTCCTGACAAGCAGAAGGCTGATCCTAAGCCAAAAATATACCAGCACGAAACCCAACATACCTCTACCACACTGAAAATCACCAATTAGATATAAAATAGTATATGTCACCGTCTTTTAGATTGAGCTCCAATTCTTTCATCATATCTGCTATGATTCGATTTTCTTCCTCCTGTGGAAGTGTGTCATGGTCACAAAGTATTTGGACCCAATAGGTAGGTGATTTAAGAGAAGGTTGTAGTAGACCCAAACGGGTTGGGCCTAGAATATGGCTCAAAAGATCAAGTCAAGATAGGTCAAGCCATGAGTATAAGAAAAGAAAGGCTATGATAGAAGAGGCAAGAAATGATTTGGCAATGATTCTTCCCTCTGATAGTCTTCTCTCTCCTTTCTGTTATTCTTCTCTCATTCCCTATGATACTTCTATTCTCTAAATTCTGCATTACTTTTCATGTATATCTGCAGTGTTTCCCTACAATCGTTTGAGTATTTCCTTCTAAATCAAATAGAAGTTTTACCTTCTTATTATCTTTCATTTAAGACCATAACATTGGTGCTTTCATTGAGAGTCAAACCCTCTACCATGACCGATGACTTTGATGAAGCCGAACTGGAACAACTTGAGGCGAATATGAAGAAGGCGAATGAATTCATTGAAGATGCCAAATCAAGGATCGGTTTGATCACATCGAAGGATTGATGGAAGCTATTCTCCAATCGCTCGATAAGCGAGAACGAAAGGTGGAATCGTCAAGCACAGGGTCTAAGTCAGGGTTCAAGGTTGGGTCATCTTCCTATGCAATTTCGGCAGTACACAATCAACAATCCTATGGTTATGCTCGCCCTGACCCGATCGAGACTTCTATTGTTTCAATGAAGGATTATTCCCGGTTTGACCGAATGGAGGCTGCAAGGGTTAGGATCATAAATAGCATAGGAGTGGAAGATGGGCGATTATCTTTTCATAACACCTTAAATTGAACTACGCACTTTCCAAAATCACCGTCAGTATTGCCTACTAATCTAGAGGTGCCTGCCTACTACTTGCAACCTTGAAGACGAAGTAATCATCGATGATTGTGAGATCATTGCCACTGTTGAACCTACCAAGGTTTGTCGTATGAATTCCGTGATTGACTCCATTTTCAATTTCATCAATTGTGGCTTAGCTTATACCATTGTAAAATCTTCCAATAGCAAGTTCCTTATTGACATTCATGAATCCTAAATGTTTGATCAATTGCTACATTGCATTCCATGCCTCAATTATTCAATTTCCATTCTTCACTTACATTTATGACCCGGGAATTGCTAAAGGTTCTTGCTTTTTGATCTATCACTTATCCCCTATTCAAGTTGCTGCAATTGTTAAAGGAAGGGATGTTACAAAATATAATGGCATGAACAGAGCATATGACACAACAAAACTTTATGGCAAAACTATTTCTCTTGTCACAGGACCGAGGAAACAACGCACTTAGCCTGAGACTTATAATTCTATCACTAAAATGATATATGGTGCTGATTTAGTGTACCAAGCAAGAGAAACTGTGACCCCTGAACACTCTGGTCAACTCTCAAATGCTATCAGGGTACATTAGAAAATGTTGCAAGTTGGAATAAAACTAAACAAAGTTGTGTGTGAATCTGTAATAAATGGATTTGCAAGATATGATAATCTTGAAGAACTAGTTAAATACTTCCAAAAAGAGAGGAAGGGTCTGGAATATCGTCAAATTTAAATGCGTGGTTATCCTCGTTGAAGTCTTACTGTAAGATTGGTAGTTTGGAAGGAGCAACAACCATCTATCAAAGAATGACGAACATGAAATGTGGTCTTGCTATTGTTGCATGCAGTAGTATGATTAGTTTCTTTGCTGATCTTAGTATGGTCTTTGAATTCAAGCTTGTTTTTGGGAACTTGAAAGAAAAAGATTCGGCACATCACACATGGTGGTACTTATGCTGTGATAATGTATCTTTATGACAAAATGAACATCCTTGATAATGCCATTGAAATTGCAAAAGAAATGAAACTGTTGGGTTTACCCAAGGATTTTATTTCATATAACAAGTTACTAGTGTGCTATGTTATTATGGGAAACTTCACAAGAGTGGAATGACTCAAATGGATTGCAACTATTCTGTCAAAACTATTTTTGGTCATAGTAGGCATATTTGTACCATGCATAAATTTGTTATGCTCTATGACTAGTGTGTACTTGATTGGAGTGTTGGGGAGCATTTTGAACAATGCATCTATAGTCCCTGGACTATGGATGCGCTTGACAAGAGTTGATGGACATGGGCTGTTGAATCTAAACATCAGTTGCTAATTATTTCTTTTTGGCGCCTAACCAAAATCAGTGTGCAGCAAGGTTTGATGCCAAGGCCGTGTGAAGGGACAAATGCACCATATTGTCCAACTACATTAAACTGTTGCTATTTGTACCCAAAGTCAACCTATTGTATCAGTGGCTCCCTAGGTCTGTGCTTCATTACCATAATATTACAATGCTCATATTTTACTATGATAGATATTATACCACCTGAAACTTTCAATGTGGCACATTCTCATATTTTCAATGATTCTGTATGAGTTTTTGATCCTGTCATTGTTGATTAGTTAGGCATCCAACCCAAATTTTCATCACTCCTTCTAAGTCCCACAACTTTTGATTACTCAAGGAGGATTTTTTTTTTTTCCCCTATTGTTGACCCATTTGCTATATTCGGAGGCTTGATAGGTGGCAATATCATGATTATGTCAAATCATGCCCTTGTTTTTGTTTGTTTTCTACTATGGGGCACGTGATTGTTTTTCACTCAATTTTGAGGATGCGAGGTGACCAAGGGCGATATTTTAGAAGATTTTTTCCACTTGCTTTTGACTGGATTGAAGGTTATAGGATGACAATGGATGCCATAGAGACTATGTGTCGTCAACATGCATAGGGCATTATTGCAATTGAAGCCACCAGATCCAATGGGATTTTATTCAATTCACCAAGAACTATTACGGTGCATTTTGGTTTTGTACATGATGTTGCTCTCCCACACATTCTAATTGGCTTTTGTTTGCATGTTGGCCATGGGTAGGGTTGGCTTTGATTGTAGCTTGGATAGGGCAGTATTTTTCTAAATTTGGACCTTGAGGGCAAGGTCCATTTTAATGAGGGAGGTAATGTCATGGTCACAAAGTATTTGGACCTAGTAGATTATTTAAGAGAAGGTTGTAATGGACCTAGAATATGGTTCAGAAGATCAAGTCAAGATAGGTCAAACCATGAGTATAAGAAAAGAAAGGCTATAATAGAAGAGGCAGGAAATGATTTGGTAATGATTCTCCCCTCTGACAGTCTTCTCTCTCCTTTCTGTTATTCTTCTCTCATTCCCTATGATATTTCTATTCTCTAAATTCTGCATTACTTTTTGTGTGCATCTGCAGTATTTTCCTATAATCGTTTGAGTACTTCCTTCTGAATCAAATAGAAGTTTCACCTTCACATTATCTTTCATTTAAGACCATAACAAAGTGGTAAGCAACCTGCCCTATTGTCCCTCAAAGGAGCATTTTACGGCTACTTAATGGAGGGAACCTGCACATCTCTCTGTTCCCCACTTTTCTTTCCGCTTTGTTCTCAGAAAGGTCTGCCTTAATGAAAGTTTCTAGTGATGCAGCCATTTTATTGAACAACTGTCGTGAAAAATCATGGGTTGAATTTTCACAAGGTCATCCTCTGTATGTATATTCATTCTTGATTCAAGATTCAATGACCATCCTAGGAAATTTTGAGCGATTTTGAATTCAATCTCATTTACCATATGCAATTTGGACACTTATTTTGAAATTGGTGTTATCATGAGAAAGGAGATGAAGGGAAGGCTTGAATTGATGTACTTGATGTGGGACAACATTATGGTTTATTGTGTTTGGGTTTCAATCTTTAGTTATGGAAAGAAGTAACGGTGTGAAGGTTATGAGTTTCAGATCTATAATATTAGTTAAAAAATGGGGGGAAAGGAAGTAATTGTGACTGTGAGAAGACGATTCTGCTGCGTCATTCATCTAATTATTTTAATCATTTGGAGTTATTCACCTCTAGCATTTTGGAAGGACACCAAATATATTTCTCGTGATGCTACATAAAAGTTACTGATAGAGAAGCGCATTCTTTAAAATCCTTGAGACATGATTGGTGAAGCTAGAGATCAAATTGAACACCACCTCCAAGTACTTAAAAATGAAGTAGAAGATCATATTGAAGAAGTTGAGCAAAAGCAGCTAGAAGAAGCAACTCCTAATGGGAATGATCACAAATCAGGATTTGTTAAATGATAAGAAGAGGTGTTTGAATGCGCATCATCACATTGCTATGCTATCAGACACAAAAGAAGTACAAGCAAGTGTGATCACCAGATGGGAACCACAGTCTGAGGAACATGGTGTATAAGACCATCAGACTTGTAAAGCGAAGAAAACCAGGTGGTCCAATAAGGATAGTCAACGAAAAAATATTGGGAATGATCCTGAAACTCAAGAGCTGAAAGCTGAGCTTGTTGATATTAATGGACGATTGCATGGAGACTTGGAATAATGGCAATACAGTGCACACATGATCAAGAGAGACCATTTTGATACTGAAGAAACACTTCCAGGTTTACGAAATTGGATGGCTAAATATGCTCGGTCTTCAAGAAAATTGAATATGTGATTTAATTGTTGCTTGAAAAGGGAGACTATTGAAAAGTCTACTGCCGAATTTGGAGAAGTCAATAAAAGAACAATGAAGTAGTTTGCACAATCTTCATTGTGGATGAGTGTGATGAAGATATCATGTTTTTGCAAATTGAAGAATGAAGTGAACAAGAACAAGATGTCTTTATGAAAGTTGCAGAGGAAGATGTCTCCATGAATGTTAAAGAGGAAGATGTCTCTTAAAATTTTGTTTACGAGATCAAAAAATGATTTGATTCAACTCACTTCACTAAACCTATTATGGCTTATAATTCTTAATTTGATATTCATATATTTCTCCAGTTATGGGTTTATTAACAGAACCAAATAAAACCAAACTCATGTAATTGATAACAAACATGACCCCAATTCATCAAATAAAAATTAGATGCATAGTCAGAGAACTAAATAATAATAACAAAACAAAATTGAGATTTAAACTAACTACCAACTTTGATTCTCTATCCTCTCAACTTGGGAGAAAAATAAATCACATTGCCAATCTCTCATTCAGCTCTCCTATATCCTGCTCATCCTTAAAGTAACAAAGTCACACTGTTTATTTTCAAAGCCCATTCTAACAAAGTAATCTTTCATCAAAAACCCTAATTTCATGTTTTTCACCCTAATTTCTTCAGAACCATGCCTTGCCCGTAAAAAATGCCCAACTCAATTGTGTCCAATTTTTTCTGGGTTTTTTTTTTTTTAAAGCTGGGCTGGGAAATTTTTCTTTGGGTTCGGGTAGGCGCACTGGACTCCTGGGCTTCATGCACACCCCTAGCTCCAATCATATCTCATCAGTATTGACAAGAGAAAATAAAAATAATTCCTAAATATTCCAATTAATTAACATCCTTAAAAAAGACTTAGAATTTTATGGTTAATGATATAAAAATAAAATAATTATTTCATTCAAAAAAATAAAGTACTCATTTTATCCTTAATATAAGATTTAATTGACTTGTATGGAGAGATTAAATAAGCTAAATAAATTAAATATAAATATAAATATTTTAAAGAAATTTATTTAGTTTCCTTAATTTTTTTATAAAAAATTAATTAAATATTATATTAAGGAGCAGAGAAAGTAATTATTTAAGCACTGAATCTATAATGCCCCACAAGGAGATGATACTAGTTTACTTATAAAAATGGATGATAATATTTTTAATCAATCTAAAAAAGTAAAGTAATTTTGTATGAGTAAAGTAACCAATAGAACAAAAAAAAATAATTTAATTGTTTTTACCTTCACTTCATATTTTTTTCATGCAAAGGAAATTTTTTTAATAATCTCATATTAAAATGCTAAGCTGACTTAATTGTTTTTCATTTAATTTTATAAGCTGATTTATTATTTTGGGTCAAAAGTCTAGTTGATTTCATAATTCCTCTTTTTGAATATGGGCAATAATGTTAAGGAAAGTTGAAAGCGAAAGGAAAAAAACGAAAGATTTTGAGCCTAAAGCCCATATTTATAGCGAAGCTAGATCACCATGCTCTCCCCACTTGTTGCATTTAGATCATAAGCAAAGATTATGATCATACCCTTGAAACTATGGTGTGGACCGTATTAATTGTATACTGTTTTCCTTTCTAGGAATTCATTTGTTGTGAATAAATTAATATAAAGTAAAATACTCTAACCACTTTTCTATTTTACGTTAATTACCCAAACCTCTCACTATTTTAAAAATCTATATAGACCTTTTTTAAAATTAAAATATATGTTACAAAAACCCCTTATATTTTAAGATTCTATTTTCATCTACTCAAACTGTTAGTTAACCGTTAAGTTTGACTTTTAAACTTTTGTTTTATCAAAATGCCCTTCTTGTAACATTAGAATTATTTAAACAAATATATAAGTATGTGGGAAAAAATTTATACCACCAAATTTTTATCCTAATAGGTTTTTTAAACTTTGTTAGAAATTTCTGAATTTTGAGATTATAAATTTATATTTTAATTTTTTATCATATTTATTGAAATTTATTTATTTTTAGTTTCTTAAATGACTAAAAATATAAATCAAACTCATTTTTTCCTATCAAATATAATAAACTATATATGTTTGAGAGATTGTATTAAATCATTTAAATTTAAATTTTGATATTTTTTCTACAAACATTTAAAAAACTTACTTAAATTTGTAAAAGTTTGTTATATTTACAAGTTTTTAGTTAAAATTTTGGATTTAATTATATGTTTTCAAAATAGAAGGGAGATCTGTATAATTAAGACAAAACAGAAGGGTGTTAAAGTTTATATATATATATATATATATATATATATATATATATATAAATTTAGATGGGTTTGACACTCATCCCCCGCCAAGGCTAGGGCACGGCTCCAGGGATTTACAAGGGTTCTTACATGATTGCCTACTGAAGGAGCCCTCACAACAGCATCGGGAATTGAACCCTTGTCTTTTTAGGACTTGGACCCGTTCCTTACCATCTGTGCCAACTCTCATCGACGGTGTTAAAAGTATTTTACTCATTTATAAAATGTCATTTTCGTGTGGGCCGGTTTCTCTTGTAAAAGCCCAGCCCATATTGAAAACGCAAAAACCCTAGCCCCTTCTTTATCCCTCTATTCCATATAGTCTCAATTGTAGCAGAAAGCGGCAGAGGTCCTCCTGCGAGAGAGAGGTTTGAGAGAGTGAGCAACCATGGTTTCTGGATCTGGTATTTGTGCCAAAAGGGTGGTGGTTGATGCTCGCCACCACATGTTGGGTCGTCTGGCCTCGATCGTGGCTAAGGAGCTCCTCAATGGCCAGAAGGTGGTCGTCTTGAGGTGTGAGGAGATTTGCATCTCCGGTGGCCTCGTGAGGCAGAAGATGAAGTACATGCGGTTCCTTCGTAAGCGTATGAACACCAAGCCTTCCCATGGACCGATACACTTCCGAGCTCCAAGCAAGATCTTCTGGCGCACTGTTAGAGGGTGAGTTTTTCCGGCAAAGCGTTTCTGTTTGTTTTCACTGAATAGACATTTGGTGTATTCTTTGGATTGTTCCAAATTTTGGGATTCATTTTTGACTGATCTGATTTTTGTATTTGCGAATCGAATATGGTTTCTTGTTGCTACGGCATTATCGGCAGTATGGGTTGTTGTGCTTAGCTAATATTCTTGTCCAAATTCGGAATTCAATGAATATTGATTTGCAGTGACTACCTTGAATGCCAAACTCCCTATGCGAAATTCAGGGAATGAAAAGTCATGGTGTGTTTTTAGCAATCAATATATTTTTTTCTTGGGTAATATGTTTTGTTTTGGGTAGCAGCTCTGCTGAGTGAGTTTTATGCTATTAAATAGCATACGCGGTCATAAAATGTAAGCGTTTGCTATGAGCTACATTAGATGCTAAATTTGATTTGATAGTTGGGGGATTGTTGCTTTCTGGTTCGCGTTACACATCCTAGAATGATATCCCACAGATACCCGTGTTTATGACAAATTACAGTTTTTTTTTTCTTTAGTTTATGATATGATATTAAATGGAAATGTCTCCATCTATAGAATGATACCCCACAAGACAAAGCGTGGAGCAGAAGCACTTGGTAGATTGAAGGTTTATGAGGGCATTCCCCCTCCATATGACAAGATGAAGAGGATGGTTGTCCCTGATGCTCTGAAGTAAGTTTTAGTTCTACCTATATCTTAACCTGCAATCGAGATTATATTTCTAGGTTCTAGATATTTGTCTCTACTTTTCTCTAACGAATTTTGAACTGAATGGAATCAGGGTGTTGAGGCTTCAGAAGGGCCACAAATTTTGTCTGGTAGGAAAATTGTCATCTGAGGTTGGATGGAACTACTATGACACCATCAAGGTAAGTGTTTTGTTTGAACTCCTTTCACGAGACTTCTTATTTTACATTCCACAAATGTTAAACGGTGCCTTCAAGCAAAATAGACTAATCATATTATGTCTTTTAATCATTTATTTCAATAATCTAATTGGTTGATCATCTACAACTTTAAACTTTGGAATAAATTGAGGGAAACCTTTGTTGTGATTGCTGAAGTTTCTGATCATTCTATCACTCACAGGAGTTGGAGAAGAAGAGAAAGGAGAGGGCACAATTGGTTTATGAGAGGAAGAAGCAGCTCAACAAACTGAGGGCGAAGGCTGAGAAGATCGCGGAGGAAAAGCTTGGCCCCCAACTTGAAATCCTTGCTCCCGTTAAGTACTGAGTTGTCTCTTTTAGGTAGTGTTTTTGAAGTTTTGACGAGAGTTATACCATATTGAACTCTTTCATTTTTGTTGCTTGTACCTGGTATTAGACCCCAAATCTGTTAAATCTTGAAAGCTGTTTTAATTTATATTTTAGAGTTGCATGTCATTTAGACTTTTTGTTGTCTTCAAATGAGCTACTTTTGCTTTTGCTTTCAAGGAATGAATGTTAATTGTCTGAATGTTTCTCAGCACAAACCCTGTTAATGGGCTGCGTGTATGATATTTGGTGTTAGTAAATATGAGCCGGACTTTGGCCCAGAAACTAGCGAATACCAGTTTTTGATCTAGGCATTAACCTAGTTTAATTTTAATTTTTTTAAAAAAATAAAATCCTTTATAATTTCATATTAGTAACTCTAAAATATTCACTTTTTTATTGGTCTGGGTTTGGGTGTTAACCCTTGTCTGACTCTTGATCCAGTACCCGACCGATTCAATTATCGGTCCTAGTATAATAATAAGCTTGGTATTTGTGGGCACATATCATGTTGTGGGCACACTGCAATTATGCCAAGAGGTTAAGTCGCCTTAAGTTTGAAAGAAAATCTGTAACTCTTCTCTCAACCACGGTATCATCAATTTGATGGTTGATATTTTTAATGGAGGTTTAATTGAAATCTGAGGTTGAGGTGGCATACAAAGGTTTGAAACTGAAGAAGTATGAGTTCTTTTTTTGATACGTAGAAGTACGAGTTCTGTATTGACTACGGTGTGTGGCTTTTATATTTTTGCCAACTCTGCACTCGTTGGGGAAAATTACGATTTTGTATTCTCACCATCAAAATACGATTTTGTATGCCTGCCTACAATAGAATGGAAAAAAAATAATAAAAAATGAAAATAATTATTCAAAAATAATTTTTTTGTAGTTAGGTCGTCGTGTAGTACAACACTACCAGAGTGCCCCTACATCACTTGATTGGGATTGTTTGAGCTTTCATTTAAAAATAAGTTTATGCGGTCGAAATAAAACTATCCTTACATATTTATTTTGTATGTCATAAAATATTTATTTTGTATGTCATAAATCATGTCGAAAAAGTAGGTTCTATGTAAATTCAAACATGCTGCTTTATTGCTATTTTTATTTAGTTTATAGATTATAGAAGCAAGCTAAAACTTGAAACTATTCCTAATCAAGAGTCCAAGATGATATATGGATCCTCAAATGGGTTGGACAACCAGATGCCTTGTTGCTGTTGAAGGTGATGGAAGAACAATTTTTCAGGTCATTTGGGTAAAACCTTTAGGCCCCGTTTGGTAGAGAGAAAGTATGGGGAGGGAAAGGGAAGATTGAGATCTTCCCATGGATTTGAGGTGTTTGTTACAGAGAAAGTCCAGTCAGCATCTTCCAGTGAGGTCCAATCTTCCCTCATTTGAGGGAAGATGCTTTCCATCCAAAAATGGAAGGAAAGCTCCATCTTCCCAGGAAAGTTGGGAAATTGACAGATTTACCCATGAAATTCAAATTTGGCGGGAAGTTCAAATTTTGGCGGGAAGCTTGAATTTAGCGAATTTTTTTTTTTTTCACAAGTTCAAACTTAACAAGAATATATATATTTTAAATATATTTTAGCAAACAAATATTTTTCTTTTTTATTTTGAATTATTTTCTTTTGAGGGTAAAATAGACATTTCCTAATTCCTTACCAACTACCACCTCTTCATTTTCTTCCTACCAAACAACTCAAATCATCTTCCCTCATCTTTCAAATCTTCCTTTCCTTTCCTTTCCATTCCTTTCTTCCTCCAAACTTTCTTTGTAACAAACGGGGCCTTATGGTCCGTTGGGTACATGAAAGATTTGGGAAGGAAAGAAAAGATTCCAAAGCTCTCATGGAATCATTTGGGTAAAATCTTTAGGACTTGTTTGGTACACAAAAGATTTGGGAAGGAAAGGAAAGATTTCAAAGCTCCCATGGAAAAGGTCGTTTGGTTGCATCATCTTTTAAGAAGGCAAGTTCCAATGGCGGTAAATATTCCCACGTTTAAGGGAAGATACAATCCTTCACATATTGGTGGAATCTGATCTCACCACATTGGCCAACGTCACTATCATCAGAGGAAATTCAATCGCGATTTATGGTGAAGCTTGAAGAAGTTGCGACATTGAGAATAGCGAGAGGGAAAACCGTTGGAAACCACGCACCGTCACCACCAGACCACCACCATTGTTCCTTCCTCTGTTTCCTAACTGTTTGCTTGATGTAAAACTTCTTAAAAAAATTTGTGTTGTGTTGACGATGTGAGAGATAAAGAAGGAGGTAGGTGTTTTCTTAAAAAAATGTTAAGTGGTATTTTGAAGATTTCAAATCTTATATTTTAATTTTAATTCTTTGAAAATTATCATCTTTAATTTTTATTTCGATGTCTACCAAATAAAACAACCGTCTAAAGTTCCCATTCAATCTTCCTTCCTTTTCTTTCTATTCAGTTCCCTTCATTTCCTTTCGCTCTTCAAACTATTTTTTGTACCAAACGGGCCTTTAATGTCAAATACCATGAGAGTTTTCAAGTGATTATATGTACTATACTATATATGCCCTTCGTCCTTAAGTTCAATTGGCAAAGAAGTCGGAGACTCTCACTAAAGGGAAGGGTTCGATCTTGGAGTTGGTCAAGGCGCTGGGAAAGGCATTCTAGCTCCTAAGTGCCTAAGTTAATGCCTGAGGGAAATAGACGACTCGCCCTGCCCAACATCAGTATCACCTAGGAGGAAAGGAGACTTTGCCCTGCCCTTGGATCGTAGGTGAACCTACGTTCACCTCTAAAGTTCCCATTCAATCTACCTTCCTTTTCTTTCTATTCAGTTCCTTTCATTTCCTTTCGCTCTTCAAACTGTTTTTTGTACAAAACGGGCCTTTAATGTCAAACACCATTGAGAGTTTTCAAGTGATTACATGTACTATATTATATATACCTTTTGTCCTTGGGCTCAATTGGTAAAGGGGTCAGACACTTTCACTAAAGGGAGGGGATTTGATTCTGGAGTTGGTCAAGGCGCTGGGAGAGACATCCTAACTCCTAGGTGCCTAGGTTAATGCTTGAGAGTAATAGACGGCTCGCCCTGCCCAACATCGATATCACCTAGAAGGAAGGAAGATTTCGCCCTGCCCTTGGATCGTAGGTGAACCTAACCCTTTCTTGAAATTTTATTATTAAAAAAAAGTACTATACTATATATATTTCATTATATATTTATTTTAAGTGAAGAACAATTAAATCGTGTATGAAATTGAGCCAAACGAACAAAACTACAAAAATGAACTTGGAAATCAATTTTCTGCCTCCCGATGGTAGGAATCGAAACTAAAGTACTAAACTCTATATATTTTATATTTGTGAATAATATGTGTTATTAGTAAATAGTAAATGTGTAACTGTTTATATAAGTGAAAATTCTTGATTTAGCTTCTAACAATGGCAGCAGGCCAGCAGTATTTTCTGAGTTTCGGTTTTTTCATAAAAAAATGAGAAAAAGAATTATGTGGGTATCTGTAAAAGTATATCATACCAAATCCAACTAAATCCTTTTTAAATTTCAATTCCATCACAATATATGTATTTGGATCCAGTTTTCTCATCCGTACGGACGAACTCTGGACCGTCCAAATTTGATCTGAACGGTCCAAATCTGTTTTTCTTGTTTACTTTTATATTTTTTTATTGAAAATAATTTTAATGGGTAGAGGATATAAAATAAAAATAATCTCTCAACTAACACTTCTTAAAAAATGATTTTTTATATAGAAAAAAATAAAAACGAAAAAAAAAAAGATCTTGGGCCTTCTAGATCTAAGAGCGCAGAAAAAAAAAAAAACCCGTGTCTTTGACCCGTTATTGAGCACCAATTCATTAAAACGACGCAGTTTTCTCAGAACCAAAAGCTGTCAAAAGAAAAGATCATTGGGATAATTGGAGGACGAAGTAACCTCGCATTCGCAATTCCGAAAGACTTCAAATTTCTTTCCCCATTCTGTTCCGTTCTTCTGCCCTAAAATCACGACCTCCTTGAAATCTTTGATCATCCTGAGATCGAAAGCGAATTCGGTTCGCGGGTAAAGCTCTGAACTGCAATCAGTGCTCAATTTTAATCTTCAAAGGAGAAGACGATGTGGGCTGCTTCTTGCCTCGCATCATGCTGCGCGGCTTGCGCTTGTGATGCGTGCCGGACGGCGGTATCAAGTATCAGCCGGCGTTCCGCTAGGATTGCCTACTGTGGGCTATTTGCGTTGTCACTAATTGTTGCATGGATTCTTCGTGTGGTTGCTGCTCCCTTGATGGAGAAAATCCCCTGTAAGCATTTGAATGTTTTGCTTCTTGATCTTTATCTGTTTCTTTGTGGGTCTTGTTGTATCACCTCTTGATTAGGTGTTTTCAATTTGGATAATTGATTTCTTCTGAGTTTCGACAATGACTTATATATTGGTAGTTTTATCACAGACTAGTTGCGATTTTCATAGATATTTCTGGAAAGCTCGAACAGATTATTATTGTACGACTGAGCTGTGCAGAAAATTGGATATCTTACTGATGATAGTCGGGGCTATAAAATCAATCGGCTATTTTCATAAGTTAAAACTCTATTGTTTATGCACTCTGTTGGGACGTTTCATTATTAAAATTTATCAATATCAATGAATTTAACATGTAAAATGTCTACGAGTCAAATTATTCTTAAGCGTATGAAGATTCTTGAGCTCTGTTTTTTCATTCTCCAATCTTTCTTCACATATTTCATTGGATTCCACATACTTTCTTTTATTCCTTCAATTTTTTCTGTGTGTTTTGACATGATTTACTTGTTAGAAAAATTAGGTACAATCGTTAAAAGTTTTTATAAGTTGTTCTGTCTTATGCATCACTTGGAGAAATATATTTAGCTGTTGTAGGTATTATGTAATTTACATAGCCACAAGAGCCATGTTTATCTATAGCGTTACTGCGAGCAAATTAGTGGCTGACTGAGTATAAAATATCTAAAGATTATTATACTGCAAATCAGTGTTGCTAGTATTATATTGACCAAGTCAAGATGAGGATGACATTCCTTTTAAGGTTAGGATTAATCCTGTACTCTTTTGTCGTGGCTGCAGGGATTAATCACTTCGCACATACACCTAGCAAAGAATGGTTTGAAATAGATGCAGTTATGCGGGTTAGCTTGGGAAATTTTGTCTTTTTCACTATTCTAGCAATTATGATGATTGGTGTGAAAAGCCAAAAGGATCCTCGTGATGGTTTGCACCATGGAGGATGGATGATGAAAATCATATGTTGGTGTCTCTTGGTCATATTCATGTTTTTCCTTCCGAATGAGATTATTGACTTATATGGTAAGTAGTTCTTATAATGTAGTCTAATTTATTTGAGTTTTATTTGCTTTTCTACAGTAATGTCCCAAGCATATTAAGCTATGTGAATGTTAACTGGAGAGGGCTATGTGCTAACACATTCTAAAGGGTGAAAGACAACTGTAGTTATAAAACTAATTAAACTCTTCTGTTTAAAAAGTGTAAGGGTTTAATGTATTGTAAAACTATCTTATTGCTTCATTCAAATGACTGGGGTAGTGATCAGTTTTTGACAACTCTGTCAACATGCAGATTAGTTTGCTTGATGATGTTAAATATAGTCTTTTAGTGGTTAGTGTTATAGAAATTATAGAACAAAGGGAGAGAGACGAGAGACACACATGAAAGGAGGACTGAGGAGAGAAATCTGTGATGCTCATTCATTCATCATAACAAGCATAGAGATACAATGGATAGTCATATGCCTTATATAGGCAATACTAGACCTACTAATCCCAACTAACTACTATTAGTTACTAACAACTAACAAACTAACTAATTCCGTCCTAACTAACTAACCTAATTAGTTATTTGTTGTTTACATATCAATACCCCTCCCCCAAAACATCCTTCCCTCAAGGATGCTGAACAACAAAAACAAATATGAAATCAACAAAAACATAGGACTGATAATTCTGAAGAACTTCTTGACAGTGTATAGTTCTCGGTCTTGTATGCTGCTACCCATGAGTACAATTCACTTGTTTGATGCTGGAACAAATAGAAGCAATAAATCCATTCCAGTCCCAATTAACATTTTAATCAACTCTCCCCTAAACCAAATTTGTAGCTGAATATGTGTAGGAGAAAGATGCATAGGTAAAATCCAGTTGAGAGGCAAATTTGTAGGCTTCATAGATATAGCCCCCAAACTATTGTCCATTGGATCTTGTAGAACAGCAGAACCCAAAAGCCTTTTAATTAACTTTTGTTTGTACCTATGATTAAAATCACGCCGCTTAAGCGCGCTATACCGGTCTTGATGCGGGTTGCGGCACCTAAACGCAACTTCCGCTCCGCAACGCTACAGTTTCCGGTGGTGGACGGTGGCGGAAGTCGCGGGTGGTAGGTTATGCGACGCTATCGCGACGCAACTGAGGTGATTTCGCTTGGTTTGTTCTGGACACAGGGGATGGCACGGGTGTGGAAATTTGACACCAGTTAGGGCTAAAATGGGAAAATGACCAACTTAATGAAGGGTATGTTGGTCATTTTACCTTGTCTCCTGTGTGAAAAAAAAAAGAGGGAAACCGACACAATTTCCCTCTTTTTTTTCTTGCTCGATTTCCTCTTGCTTTCTCTTCCCTTTCGGTCTTTTTTTCCTCGTTCACGTCCCTCTTCCTCTTCCCTATATGCGTCTGTCTTCCCTCTTCCCTGGTCGTCGTCGCGTCGCATCTCTAGCTCACTAAGTCGAGGTATATTCTCTTTCTCCTCCTCTTCTGTGTGTTTGCCGCTAGTTCTTCTTCTTCCGACTTCTCTCTGTTTCATCGTGAAAAAGCTCTGGTTCTGGTTTGAGGTATTTCGATCTATGGATGGGTATTATTTTGTTGCATTGTGGAATTTATCTTCTACTTTTTATTGTTATCTATGACTGTGATAGCTGGTGAACTGCCATTTCGATCTCTGTTTCATCGTGAACTGCCATTTTTCTAACTGTGATTGCTGGTGATTTCTGCTTTGTAAATGTTAGTGTTTTGTTTCCATCGTTTATAGACCCTGATCATATGCTGCATTGCTGCCTGTGGTATACTGTTTTATACGTCACTGATTTGTCTTCTCTGAATCCAAATCCTCTTGACCTTCCTCTCTCTCTTTTATATCTTCCTATTCTTCCAAAACCTTTCCCTGCTCAGCAAATGTTACTCAACATGTATACTTTTGAATGTGTAATATTTTGGGTGATCTCTTATCTTATATTGCATTTATATATGTGGTATAATTTATTACAAGTATTTATATGAATTTCACAGTAGCGGCTTTACCGCTACCCGCTATACCGTTTTTGGGGTCGGCCGCTACCCGCTATTCAAAACTATGATTTGTACCACATCAGAATGAACAAATGGGAAGGAAGACCCTATGTGATTAAGGCCCTATCTAGAAATACGTTTGTAGGCCTCCTAAAAGTGGCTGAAGGCAGCAGAAACTTTGGGTCATTTTCTTGAAAGAGAAAGCCCATGTACTGAAATGGGTCAAGAAAATATCTCTGACAGTCAGAAATGATGGGAACCAGATTTGACTTTTCAAACTCCGTTTTCTTCATCCACGTGCAATCCACATCAAGAGTCACAGATTCTGAAATTATCACCAATTGCCACACAGCTCCTTCACATACCATTTCCCTTGAGCCACGATTACACTGCAAATCGTGCCACTCAACTCTTGCATTCGTCTTCTTCGCCAAATCGCAGCGATCTCTCTCGACTTGCAAGGACAGTAGCAACGGCACAGCGGAGACCTATGATAATGTCACCTAAACCATCACTTCTGGAGAAGAAGGAAGAGGACTCGACGACATCCTTGCGTTTCTGGTCTCCTCCATTGCCTCTTCCGTGATTCCAACAACTTTGCTCTCTGTTTCTTTTATTTCGGCACATTCTTGGGAGGAGGCTGAGCAAGACTTGCTCTTTTCTGGGCAATTAGAAGCTTCTTGTTCTTTGATACATTCATTGTTGTAGTCTAAACAAGACGTACCACTTTCTTGGACCTCAGAAGCTTCTTGGGGGTCATTCTTGACAAAGAGAATCTTGCTTTGATATGCCAACTCTTTTTTTGCATGCTCCGCTTTCTTGGCTCGTTGCTGCAGATCCCATTCTTCCTTCAAACCTGCCACATAGAGTAGCTTTTCCATGGTATCTCGTAAATCATCCAACTTGTCGAGTTTCTCCATCTTTTCTTCCATTTGGTCAAGTTCCCCATTTTTCCTTACATATGGTCAAGTTTCCCCATTTTTCCTTCCATATGGTCAAGTTTCCCCATTTTTTTTCCATATCGTCAATCTTGTTGAGTTTATGGATTTGTGCTTCAAGAGCCAAGATTAGATCTTCCATGGTTCTTACTCTTGTATTTACCACCCACTAAGAGTTCTTGATGGTTTCTTGATGAAAACCATCAGCAAAATAACAGAACACCGGAACCAGAACCAATACTGACAAAAACTGAACCAAGAATGTTGAAACAGTGAGAGCAGAATTGACCAGACATGCGGGAGAAGAACCAAAACCACCCACCACTATTTTAAGGCTGATCAAACAGTAAACCAACCCAGAAAACAGAAACCTAGAATTGAAACTGACAACCCGACAGCAGAGGAAGCAGATGACTGGCGACAGAATCACAAAAACGAATACCAACACCAGAAACGAAAATCAGAAAGGAAGAACCTGAGGATGTACCATCCACCACCAATCTTGATGGTTTCTTGATAGATTCTTGCTGCCCAAACAGCCCTAAATTCAGACAGTAATAGAACAACATTAGTATCTTTTTTCTTTCGTTTTTCTTAAAATCAGAACAAAACACTTTCTCTTTTTCTACGTTTCTTCGAACTCAGAATCAGAATGACAGAGGGGATACAGAAAGAAATCAGGATTGCAGTGCAGAAGCAGCCAAGGATGGTCAGCTCTGATACCACTGTTATAGAAATTATAGAACAAAGGGAGAGAGACAAGAGACACACATGAAAGGAGGACTGAGGAGAGAATTCTGTGATGCTCATTCATTCATCATAACAAGTATAGAGATACAATGGATAGTCATATGCCTTATATAGGCAATACTAGACCTACTAATCCCAACTAACTACTATTAGTTACTAACAACTAACAAACTAACTAATTCCTTCCTAACTAACTAACCTAATTAGTTATTTATTGTTTACATATCAGTTAGCATCACAGGATATTTAGGAAAAACTTATTGTATGGAAGCTTTATATTGTAGAATGCTAGAAGGCTTAGAGTGCACCTTATGGAATATTTATACTGTGGAATGCTAAAAGGGTTACTGCTCAATGATAAAGAAGATAATGAATTGAAAGAGTTCAATAAAGATAGGCTTTTTCGTAGTATTCTTTTGACATGCCAATCTTCCTGTGTTTTGATTCTGCCCTAATATTTCTCTTGTTTGCAGAAACAACATCCAGGTTTGGCTCAGGTTTGTTTCTTCTTGTTCAAGTTGTGCTGTTGTTGGACTTTGTTCATAGATGGAATGACACATGGGTCGGATATGACGAGCAGTTCTGGTGAGCCCAGCGTTTGCTATAGTAATCTTCTCTGATGTAATTTGCTTTACTTGACATGACAGTTTTTAAATTATCTTCTCATTAATTTTCTTTTATACAGGTACATCGCCCTGTTTGTGGTTTCACTTGTTTGTTATGTGGGTGCATTTGCATTCTCTGGAGTTCTCTTCCACTTCTTCACAGCGTCTGGACAGGACTGTGGCCTCAATACCTTTTTTATTACCATGACCCTGATTTTTGCATTTATTTTTGCTATAGTCGCTTTGCATCCTGCAGTAAGTTCTTTATTTGATTTTATTATAGCCAACCTCTATTCAATTTCCTTAGGCCAATGCAAATTTGTTGATTGTTTTATCTTCTGGTGTCAGATTGATATTTTTGTTTTGGTTTAAGCACCAATTGAATGTGTTAAATATTATCTAATCGACTTGTTTTCTTCTGTGCTATTTAGTTCATTTTATAATGGTTTCAGATTTTTTTTTTCCTTTTTTATTTTTTTAAATAACATGTTAAATCCTGTAAAATATTAGTTAGGGATTTGTTCTTGCTTCTAAAGGACATGATCTGTACATTTTATAGCTTGTCTAGTCTTGTTTCTTTTGGAGAAGCTTCTTATTTTCAGAAATGTACTTTTTAATTGTTCTGCGGTGGAGAAAGTGTCAAAATGAGTAAAAATCTGCACTAACGTTTCAGTCTTCAAGTTAATCTCTTTGCACGACATTGCTAAACCGAATTGTTTTTTAACAGGTAAATAGTAGCATCCTGCCAGCTTCAGTGATATCCTTATACTGCACTTATCTCTGTTATAGTGCATTGGCCAGCGAACCAAGAGATTATGAGTGCAATGGTCTTCACAAGCACTCAAAAGCTGTTTCCACCGGCACCCTTACTTTAGGTTTAATCACAACTGTTCTGTCAGTTGTCTATTCTGCTGTACGAGCTGGATCATCAGCCGCAGTGCTTTCTCCACCAAGTTCACCTCGTGCTGGTAATTGCTAAAATCCTAAGCTCGTAGTGCAATCAAATCACTCCTCCATAACATTTTCAGAGACATTGATGCCATGAAAGAAACCATAAATTGTCATATTGATACAAATTAGAAATCGCATCGCATTTCTTGTAATAAATGGTAATCTGGCTTTATGTCTGCAGGGAAGCCTTTGCTTCCTGTGGATAGCAAGGAGGAGGAAGAGGCAGAAAAGGCAAAGCCGGTGACCTATTCATACGCCTTTTTCCACTTGATTTTCTCTCTTGCTAGCATGTACTCTGCGATGCTTCTGACCGGGTGGACAACCTCTGTTGGGGAGGGTGGAAAGATAGTTGACGTAGGGTGGCCTTCCGTGTGGGTCCGCATCATCACTTGCTGGGCAACTGCTGCGCTGTACATATGGTCTCTTGCTGCTCCTATCCTCTTCCCAGATCGGGAATTCTAAGTGCCCTTCTCTACTCAGTTGCAATGTCCTGGAGGGAGGGTGGTTTCATATGTTCTTATCAAGTAACTATATATATGTTTCGGTTGCCGTGGTCTGTTACTTCTATCATATCCATGTGTGCCCCTGGAATAAATGTTGTTTGACTTAATGCAACTTTCCGAGTGGCCAAACTTGCTTGCTTGTATAGTTAACTGTTTGATACCCAGAAGGATTTGTTCTCTATTATGATTATATGCCATTAACCCCAAGGACTAGTTGAAGGCTATTATGAGCTTTGTGTGCTTTACGATGAGGTTTGTCCTTATCGAATTACGAGTATGAATTATGAGCTTTGTTTACTTTACCATGGCGCTTGTCCATATCGATTTTCGATGATCGCATAAGTAATTGAAGCATGAAGTGTTTGCCCTTGTGGGAATGATAATCAATCATTGCGATTGGAATTATGATGAATATATTCCTCTCGTTTTTTGTTTTTTGAATTTTATACAAACTATGTAAATTTGAAATTTATTTATTTATTTTACGCTTACTCGTATTTCTAATGAAATGTATTCAATTAGAAATTAAAAATATGTACGAGGATAATTGGTTAAAAATGTTAGGAGATTAATGGATATGTTTTTTAAAAAATATAGTATAGTATAACTTCTTGTTCCATAAAAATGGATAAGTTTAACAATGATTTAACATTTTAGTTGAGAAGATAGTTTTTTTTTTTTTTTTGACTTTTTAGTTGAGAAGTTGTGAAAAGGGTAAAATTAAAATAATGTACTTTTTTTTTCCTCAGGAAAATAATGTACTTAATAGTGCGATATCCGTGTAAGGCCCTTTATAAAAGTGACTTGTAAGGAAAATGATATCAATGTTCTAAATAAGAAAAATAATGTCAGAAAAGTTTTATGGTTTATTAATGATAACTGAAAGAGTTGTCATTAACAACTTATAGAACTTTTCTGATATTATTTTTTTTAATTGGAATCTTAATGTCATTTTTCCTAACTTATATAACCATGAGATAAGTAAAGTAATGTAAGTATGTAGTTTTTTTTTTTTTTTTTAAGAAATTCCTTTCAAGTCTCGTAAGGGACTAACAAAATTTTAAAAGTCCCACAAGAAAGTGAAATATTAAAAAAGTCTCAAAAAATTGTTAATTAACAAATCCATCAGTGCGATTAACAACTTCTTAAGACTTTTTTAACGTCCGAAATTTTTGTGAAACTTTTTTGAAATTTTGTTGGTCCTTGGGACCCAAGAGGGATTTTACCTTTTTTTAATACAATTTTCTAGTACATTTTGAGCATACTACCACAAGGGTCCCATGCCCCGCTCATGCTCATCCCCCAATTTTTGGGTGTGGCCATTTTTTTATTTTGTTTTTATTTTGTATCCTTATTTATTTAAATTAAATTGTAGGTTGTATCCTGAAACATTTTTGACATCTGATATCTCAAATCAATTAATTTTTAGTCCTACATTCAGAAATATTTTTCATATAATACCAATATCCTGAAATATTTTTCCTATAATACCAATATCTTGAAATATTTTTTCAGTAGCATCCAATATCTGAAATAAATTTTCAACACCCAATATCAGCTAATTAATTTTTAATGCATGTAGTACTTTTTTTTAAAAAAAAAAGTCCTTTTTATTTGGGGATAAGCATCCCCTGCTCATCTTTTGTATAAGTAGGAAAGTCGATTTCTATCATAGGGAGAGTCAAAGATGGGTTCACATTGAGTGCTTTTCTCTTAGGTGTTTCTCCCTCTAATTAGAGCGATTAGACATTTTTTAAAAAATTTTTTTTACATATTCTATTTATTGATATTAGATTATATGCTACATCTTCAAACTTTTTTTACACTTAGTATCTCAGATTAATTAATTTCCAGGATATTGGGATTACATGAAAAATATTTCTTAATGCAAAACTGAAAATTAATTAATTTGAGATATTGGGTGTAAAAAAATTTCAGAATCCAGCATATAATCTAATTTAAATAAATAGAATATATAAAAAATTTTAAAAATAGAAAAAATGCCTAATCCTTCTAATTAAAGAGAAAAGTACCTAAGGACCTAAAAGAAAAACATCAAATATACATTCGTCCAAGATGGTTAGTCCAACAATTTTTTCCCAAAAAAAGGGGAGCAATCCAGCAATTTAGGGCTTTTAAGCACACCTGGGAACATGGGGCTCAGACCCGGAATAGGCTTATTCTAGTTGCCAAACACATCCCACCAATAGGCGGGGTCATCAAAGGGGAGAGAATTTGGAGAACAGAAACGAACATTCGATCTCGAGAGAGCAAGAGACAGAAAGTGTGGAAGTGAGAAGCAAAATCAGGGAAGATGGGAGGAGGAATGGAAGCACACAAGAACAAGTTCATTGAGGATTGGAGTACTGCTAGAGAGAATCTCGAGCACAATTTCCGATGGACTCGCCGCAACTTAGCCCTCGTTGGCATCTTCGGCATCGCAATTCCCGTCCTTGTCTACAAGGGAATTGTCAGAGAATTTGTATGTCCTGCAATCTCTCTGTGATTTTCTACCACTTTTAATTTGAATGATTTCGTTTTCATGACATTTGATGGCCTTTTGCTGCTACTTTCGGATAGATCGGTCAATGCCCTAATTTTTCCCCCGTTTTAGTTTACTTTCCATGTGGTGGAAACATATGGATAATCGTGTTCACTTGTGATAGTTCTGTGAAACATTATTTGTTGCAGCCTATGTTTAAAGATGCCGGCTTTCCCCCCTCTTGTATGTGAATTTATCATTTATGAAGTAACTTTCTGGAGAAAGGCAGAGGTAGAAATGTCGGATGAAGGATTTTATGGGGAACTTTGAGGGAAGTTAAGGATGTTTGTCGGGAAAGGTCTAGAGTTGATTGGATAATGTGGCAAGACATAGTGGTAGTGTTGCTGGACTTATAAGCAATTGGTTAACTTCCCACTGTTTCTATATTGAAAAGAATAGTTAGTTTGGAGTGGTAAGAATGCGGAAACATTATGGAATAAATATAGACGATGCACTAAACTGGTTGTTCATATATTAGTATAGAATTCACTAAGCTACAATTAACTTCCTCTCCTCACTTGCTCCTGAGGACTTGGAGCTATTTGTAGATTTAGCTGGTGTGTGGGTTTGGAATGTGGAATCTTGATCTTGATGGGCATTTGGCGCTACTCTTCCCTTCCACCCTTCTCACGTCATTGCTTGATTAAAATTGAGCATCTAGTTTACAAGCTCCTATTTTTGCTCTTAGATTTGGATGAGAACCTTATGATCTTTCCTGTTAGATTGTTAAATGCTTGCATTATGATTGGTACAACTGAAGATTTTTAATTGTTGAAATGGGGAATAAGCATGGGTTAGAATTTACAACTGTCTTCTCTATGCAGTTTGGAAGTATGAGAGCTTATCTGAATAATGGTTTTGTTGCAATATTTTTCTATACTGGATTTTTCTGCATGCAAATGATTTGATTTTCAGTTTTCACATCCTACATAACTTCATCCTTGAGCATACTCATGCTGCTAAATAAAATTTGTGCTTAAATTGGCTCTCTTTTGCTCCATCTCTATGTTGCGAATTTTGGTATTCCTTAGGTTCTATGTGATATGATATATATCTCAGTTTCTTTAATGTTGTTTCCTATGGCTATATGCTATGTGCATGAAAGTCTGTTCTGTGTCTTACAACCATTTTGTTACGTTTACAGCATATGCAAGACGAAGATGCAGGTCGACCATATAGGAAGTTCCTGTGAGAGTATGACAAATGCTTTGTAATAATTGTGGGACTTGTGAAAATGAGACCACAAACATGTGCCTTTTCTTCCCTCCACTAGGCGGGAAAACCGAAGACCTTGTATGAAATCACTTGGTGTTGAACTTGGTTACATTGCAATTTACATTATTGCTATTTTTATAAAAAAGGTATCGCTTGCTGTGTTGTTTCACTCATCATGAAAACAGCCACACCGCACCAATAAACAATCGCGGCTGTACTCTTCATCTGAATCTTTAAGAAATGATTTTGTTTTAGTTTGTTTTTCTTTAAAAGGGCTAGCAATTAGAAATATTTTGGATCTTACACTGATCAGCAATTAATAGATCCTTAAATCATAACAGGGGGTGATGTGCAGAAAAATGAGGCTTCTATTCGTACTTTAGGTATGTTGGGCTTAGCCATTATAAATACTTATCCAAACACATGGATATAGATGACTGATCTGATAATTATGTTCTTTATCTCATTGAGGGTGTTTCTTCATGAGTGTTGGCTAGATATTTTGGGGCGATAGGTGGTAATGCTTCAACTGATATGGCACATGGAATAACTTTTTTGTATAATTGCTCACATGAATTCTGTTTTTCGGGTTTTGTTTGGGAATACGAGCCATCAGTCAAAGTCATGCAAAAAGAAGCAAACTATTACTGAAGCATTAACACGTGCCCACTGAACATTCAGCCACCACTCCTGGAGAAGAACCCCTCAATGAGATAAATGACATAACCCAAACTAAGTCATCATCACTTCAGCCATTCCAGAAGGGACTTTTAGATTCATTAATTGTTTATGGGTTTCTACTTTCTATCACAATGTTACAAAAAGTTGCCATAAAACTAAACTGTAGGCAAATTGAATGCTCTGCATCATATTGCACCAACATTGATACGGTGTTTTCGATATGCTATTGATATGTGAAAAATACTAATATTTCGACTTGTTCCAACACGTCTTAGTATCAAATAAGATTTTTAATATAAAAAGTGTATTTTGATAAAATTCACACCGTTGTCGACACTAGAGGTTTGTAGCTCTAGACATTGCTTTTTATTTGGACAACAATGCTTTTTCATTATCGTTGATGGAAGCATTGTTGACAAAATTCACATTTCATTGCTTCCTAAATGAAAAGCACATTTCATTATCCTTGATTAGGGCACATTTCATTAATAAAATTCACACTGGTGTCGACTAGAAATGAGCAGCACATTTCTGTTCAGACCTCTCTGCTCGTTATCCTTGATTAGGGCCAAAATTCTGAACTACAAAACGCCTTTAGTTTTTGATAAAATTACAAAATTGCCATTTCATTTGTTGACCACCTTAGTTTGCCTATTGAGCTGGAATTCGCTTGTCCGATATGTTCTTCTACTCAAAACATGATAGCTCTGCATAAAGTTCAAAAATTACACAGAAGATCCTTTACTACTTTAGCTTTCTCTAGCATTACTTCGATCTTATTTATAAGTCTTTTTTAACCAAAAAAAATGGTACTATTTATAAGTCTTCTTTAAGGTAATAAATGAGATTGTGATAATTTTGCTCATATTATATCGATGAAAATAGAGATGGTGGTAAAAATTTAAAAGATACCTATTCATAAATGAGGACAAAGTTAAAGATTTAGTCCATAATCATTGAGCTAATTATTTCTCTTTGATATGTGTGATTTAGTTAAAAAGAATTTATAAATAGGATCAGAATGGTAAAAGTTGCATAGCAGCAACTTATCTCAAACCATGAATAATTCTTGCTCATCCCATATCATGAATGAAGGCTGAGCCATCCTTTTATCAAAACAAAGGAGGAACTGATTCACTTCTTGTCTTGTGATAATCTGTCTTTATGGTTCACCATTACAGCAATTTATTTAAAGAAGGCGGATTGCAGATACCAATCTGCTTCCAGTATTTTGTTTTTGCATAAATCAGAATATTTTTCATCTTCAAGGGTAAATAAGTTGCATATTATTTGTATGAGCAAACCATTCATCAGATATCAATCACTCAGATATTGCTTTGAAGCATATTGTGTGACAGGATAACCTTTCAATGCTATCTACTTTCTCAGGTTTCTCTTTACTGTAATAATAATATGCTTCTTTCTATTCTAATACTCCCTCGGTTCCTATTTAATATTTATAAGAGTTAGGTAATAAAATTACACGGTTTAAAAAAGTGGTTGAAATTAGTTAAAAATAATAAGTATGTCTCAAATAAATTTTTCCCAAAATTTGCCCTTATTTATATGGGGGCAAATAAAAAAGAGAAATAAAGTAAATATAAGTATCACCAACATTTTAATGAATATATTCCCTCTAGTTTTTTTTTTTTTTTATAAACAACTTTTCTCTTGATGCATTAAACAAACTGGTAGTTAATACTAGTTTTTTTTTTTAATTAAAAAGTTTTGGAGGGTTCGGCATCAGTCCCCCTACCAAGGCCAGGACACGGCCCCGGGCTCTATGAACACTTACTGGGGACTTACGAGATCGCCTATCAAAGAAGTCCCAGCGACGGCAGAGGGGATCGAACCCAAGACCCAATGGCCTAATCCTGGATCCCTTACCATCTATGCCAACTCACATTAGTTAGTTAATACTAGTTAAAAACAATAAATATATCAAAAATGTCATGTTTATTCGAAATATGCATTTATTTATGAAAAGAGTATAGGATAGAGAATGAGTTATAAATGATTAAATGAAAGAGAATTAGTGGTAGGTGGGAGATACTACCTCCGGTCCTAATTATAAGACATAGTTGACTTTGTTTGAAGAGATTAAGGAAACTAAATAAGTAACTTAATTATTTGATTTGTTATGTATTCTTAGATTATATACTCGTTTTAGTTTATTATTCAAACTAATTAGTTTGAAGAAAAAAATAAAAATAATCTAAAGTAATTTAATTAGCTTCCTTAATCTCTCCAAAGAAGTCAACTATGTTTTATAATTAGGACTGAAGGGAGTAATTAATATAAAGATATGTATTTAATAGGAGTTACAAAGAAAAAAAATAGTTTAAATTTTAAGACTTACGAAAAAGTTGCTTATATTAAGGAACAACTCAAGAAAGAGAAAGTTGCTTATAAAAAAGACTGGAGTGAGTAATATATATAATTAATGAGAGGCAAAAAAAAAATCATTAAATGTTCAGACAATTATTGTCGAGCTCTTGTAAAACTGATTAAGACAATTTAAATTTTGGGTTCTTGTAAAAATGAATAAGACAATTCAAATTTTAGGCTTTTATAAAAGGATGGGAGGGGTATTACTTTGCCTTTCTATTTAAAAACAAAATAATACTCCATCTAGTCCTTAACATAAGACATATTTCGAGAGTTGATATTAGTTCCAAATAAAAGAAATATTTTTCACATTTATTAATCATTTTCTAATTTAACCCTTATTGACACTCCCTTAATAATAATCAATAAAGAGAGGGAATTAAGGAATCAAGAAAGATGACTATGGTATTTTAAAAAATACATATCATGTTAACTAACTCAATTAACTTTTTTAATCTAATTAAATTAGATAAATATGTTTTATATTAAGGATTATAGGGTAATATTTTATATTCAACTTCCATAGATAGATCACAACCCTCTTGAAAAAGAGGCACATTAAAAATAAAATCTCTTTTGATTCCTACTTGTGATGACAAAAAGAACTTCCGGAGGTTACTTAATTGCAACGTGCAAGTGATCATTTTTTACTTTTGAGTTTTAAGGGCAGAACAGCATTTTCCAAGATCCTCCACATAAAAATCTGGATTTTGGACAGAATATGCCACTTTCAGATAT
Source organism: Acacia crassicarpa (assembly GCA_034222035.1). Classification (NCBI taxonomy): domain Eukaryota; kingdom Viridiplantae; phylum Streptophyta; class Magnoliopsida; order Fabales; family Fabaceae; genus Acacia; species Acacia crassicarpa. The sequence goes on along the minus strand of JAWXYG010000006.1, from coordinate 45,239,309 downwards.
GTTTCCAAGCTAGATTTGCTTGAGTCCCAATTTTTTCCCGATCAACGTGTCATGTTCATCAATCATTGGAAATCTTTTGGGTCCATAAAAATCATACTACATTGGAACATGTTATAGAATCATATCCATCACAAACCACCTGCAATAATCAAAGCTTGTAGGTGCATTCACAAGTGTCACATGAATATTCAGCCTTCCCATTTGGATTCACATACAGTGGTATGTAATACTACACACACACGTGTGTGTACACAAACACAAGCGTGTGTTTCTATGTATGTGTGTATTCGTTGTTTCCCATGTTCAACGTGTTTGGCATAGCTTTGCGGAGGAAAAAAGCCCAGCATACAGTGACTTAAACCTAGTTGAGAAAAATGAACCATTTGGGATAACATAGGCTTCAGATAGGTTTATTTTAAAAAAAAGTAACTTCTGACAGAAGTCATTGTCAGAAAATGGAGAAAAATGTTAGGGATAGATAATCCAATAAGCAAATGTACTATTAAATATATATTTATATGTATTTTAATTTATCCATTGAAATATATTTAATTAAGTATTTTAGAGTTTTTAAATTCTTTTTGATAATAATTCAATTTTTTAATCAAATTTAAATTTTTATCTTCAATTATCATAATATATATAATTATTATATATATGTCATATTCAATAAGATTCATATCTTTTTCAGTTATTTTCTATCTCAACTAACTTTTCAAACGCTATTTTAAACAAGAACCCATTGACAAAAAACTATTTCTTTAATTGCTTTCTCAAACATAAATCACATTTGTAATATAAATTTTATTCTATTTTACTTCCACAAAAGTCAAATTACAAATAAACCACTTCTACTTCTGCTATTTAAACAACCCCTTGCTGTTTTGATTATGAATTCTCACCATATGGTATTTACATCATTATCATGACTTGCCTAGGTTTCATCATTATGGATTCTTTCATTGCAAGTTTGCTTTGTAGTAATTGCTCCCCAATCAAAAATGGAGATCATGCTTCTCTACTTTGGTGGGTGAGTGGCACTGTTAACAATATTGGGTTTAATTATTTTTATTTTTATTTTTGTTAATTTTCTCTTATGTTTGTATGACAAAATTTCCGAAAAATATCTTTAAAATATCAAAATCCCATATTCGTTTTGTTTTTTTAAAAAAATAATAATTTAGGTATTAATTACACTTGATTAGCAATCCAAAACTTAATTTAGGAAGAAATTACACTTACTTTTACTTTTAGACTCACCCTACTATGATGGAATCACTCTTCCTATTATAAATTATTAATTTTAAGTTTAAAAAAAAAAAATCACCACTCGTAGCCGTCCATATAGTTAAATTTACACTATGAAATTTATACAAATTTCTTTTTTAATTAAAGGGGCCTACTCATATGTCCGTACATACAGTTAAATTTATACCACAAAGTTTATACAAATAGATTAAGGCGGAATCAAATTTCCAATTTCCCATTTAGTATATATTTAAATTAGTTTTTAGAGAATATCTTTTAAGATTTTTAAAATAAATATATAATAGAAGTTTTATCTTGACATACAGAAAATAATTTCTGAAACAATGGTTTTGTGGTTTCCTAATCACTCTCACTACTTGAGAGAGCCTATATCATCTATACACCATTAAGCTAATGTATAATTGACATTTACACAAGTTTCATGCTCAACAAGAACCCAAAACTAAGTATGAACACGTGAGTCTCACAAAACCGTGATTTTAAAAGCATCTTTTTTTAAAAAAAAAAGTCTAGATAAAACTTATCTCTATATTACCTCTGCTCCTAATTATAAGAGTTAGTTGACTTTCTTTGAAGAGATTAATGAAGATAAATAAGTTACTTAATCACTTCATATTAAATATTCTTAGATTATATATTAATTTATTAGTTAAATTAATAAGTTCGAAAAAAATAAAAATAAAAAACTTTAAAGTAATTTAATTACTTTTCTTAATCTCTCCAAAAAAGTCAACTAGCTCATATAATTAGGATCGGAGGAGTACTATCTTTTAAATTATAAAAATTATTCCTAAAAAGTTAGTTCAATCATGGGCGAGTTTGGTCAGGATTCAATTTTTAATCCAGAATCCCACATGATAAATGGGAGAAGTGTGCTCGCTTTTGTTGATCTCCGGTTATTCAATACGAAAGTGGCAGTGATGCTGTTACCAACACCAAACGAATGTGACCAGCTGATACATATACACCTTACACGCGCCCATAGATTAGATGCCGAGAGTAGGTGGGTCATGAATGGCCACTAGAGTCCAGAACCAGCTGGGTGGTTAGGGAGAGAGGAGAGAGATAGAAAAATATTGTAATGTTGTTATTGTGGTACAGCTTTGCCCTGCCTTTCCCTCCTCACTTGATCTTCTTCTGCCTCATCTCTCACACACCGCCATGTCGGTGGAATCATTTTTCCTCTTTCACTTCCCGCTTTCTTTTGGCTTTTGGGGTTCTTTATTAATAAGCCTTTCTGTATCCAACTTTGTTGACCAATCCTGTTCATTACTGTACAAGGCCATTTCTTGTGATTCATTCCAGCTTTGCCTGGTGAATCTACGAGTTTTGTTCATTTGCATTTATTTTTTGTCAATTAGGAGAGGGCTTATTTATTTATTAGTGTGTTTTGTCTTTTTCAACCTTCACATTCATCTCACTGACCTTGGTTATCCTCCAAAAGAATCAAACTTGAGCACATTCCCTTCAAACCCAAAGTTTAGAGTTCTGGGGAAGCTCTCTATTTTGTTTTGCCATTGTCTTTTATTTTGGTTTCTATAGAGAGCTGGGAATGTGGAAAACAAGCAAGAGTTCATGGGGTATGAAGCCATGGTGGGTGGTTGGGTTTGTAGGATTGGTGATTATGAAAGTAGTCGAAGGTTTCGACAATGTTAATGTGACAGACATGGATTATGTCAAGACCAAGGGTTTCAATAACAGGCCCTTAATGGTGGGTATCACTCTAATTAATGGAGCTGATGCCAAAGGCGCAGGTATTTCTTTTTCCCATCCACCCTCATTCCCTGCATTTATTTTCCATTGCAAATGAGCTTCATTTTTTGTTTTCTTTCTCACTCTCTTTGTTCTTTCCTTAACTTATTTTTGGTTCCCTACTTTTTTTAATCTTTTATACGTATAGTTCTAAAATCTGCTTGTTCAAGTTGACGGGGCACCAATTTCTTATAGTGGCTTTTCTTATGAGTTTCACTTTTGAGCTTCTGAATGCACTCGCGCAATGGTGCCTGTGCTATCATCATATGCAGGTTAAGAACTACGAAGATTTAACCATTAAGAATATGGGCAATATATCCCCTATTTTTAATAATAACATAGTTGTAAGTTGGTTTTCTCATTTGGGATTACTTTAGCTGAGATTCGGAGACTAAGACATCTTAACAAACTTTTTTGGAATTAATTTATTTAATTTAATGGAGATATTATTGCGTCTCATGTATCAACTTTCAAAACCTTAAAAGCACTGTGCATGTCACCACTTTGAAATAAATCAAACTTTATTAGATAATGTACCCAGTATCATATAGCTTGACTTGCATTCTCTATGTGCAGTTTGCCTGGATGGATCTTTACCAGCTTACCATCTTCACCGTGGTTATGGTTCTGGATCAAATAGTTGGCTTATACAATTGGAGGTATGTGTTTTGCTGTTCAATTTATTGCCATGTTTTATTTTTTAATCCTAAAATAGGGTAAAAGTGAGTGATCATGCCTTGAGCAGCCGGTAGTGCGTTTAAGCTAATGCATTCTTAATTGAATCTTCAGAAATCAAAAGCAATTAATGAACTTGAAAAAGCTTTTGCTTCATTACATTAGAAGGAGGCCTTCTTTGCCCTCCACCTCAACTACACATATTATTTTAGTCAATTAGAGTATGATTTATGAAAAAGCTAATGCATTCTTAATTGAATCTTCAGAAATCAAAAGCAATTAATGAACTTGAAAAAGCTTTTGCTTCATTACATTAGAAGGAGGCCTTCTTTGCCCTCCACCTAAACCACACATATTATTTAGTCAATTAGAGTATGATTTATGGACAGGATCTAACATTGTTAAGATAGGTATTTTGTGATGATTTAACCTGTTCCACCTTAATTGATAACTTCAGCTAGACCTTTCATGACAGGGAGGAGGCTGGTGTGGAAATATTAAAACTTGTGAGTACAGTAAGAGAACACGTCACGGTTCATCCAATTTTATGGAAAAGCAGATTCCATTTGTTGGAATATTGAGCAACAAGGCTGAAGAAAACCCTGGTCAGAGAACACAAACTCAGCATCACTAGGTTTCCCATTGTTCACATGCTGTTCTATGTTCACTGGAAATCAACTTCATCATTCTGCTTGACAAATCTATTTGCAGATTTTTTCAACTGGAATAGAGTAAAAATTCGTTACTGTGATGGTTCATCCTTTAGTGGGAACAGTCAAAATAATGTAAGTGGCAAAACAGGTTTATTTTCAATATTATCTTTTCCATGAGCCATGCATTGTGTGAAGTTTGATTTACAACATCTAGTCAAATACCTTCACCGTACTAGCATAAAGTTTTTTCAAGTTGTCATTTGTAGGAGGCAGTGCTTTTCCTTCTAATTTTGTTCTGTTCGACAATTTTTATTTGTTTATAGTTATGGTGGCCTAGCTATCTACTCTTACGGCATGACATTCTTTATATTTGTTGAAAGTAAAATTGAACTGTCAAGTGAAGACAACTAATTGAAGGGCTTGATCTCACAGTATCATGATAGTTAAGAAAGTTGTTGAGTTATCACTAATATCATCTTTGTTCCTTAGGCTGCAAATCTGTACTTCCGAGGACAACGCATTTGGGAAGCTGCGATGGAGGATTTAAGGTCAAAGGGCATGCGCTATGCTAAACAGGTTTACGGGACAGCTCCAACAAAGAAATAGATAATTAGCTACTTGAACTTCTGTCTGACTTTCATTGATTTGTTCAATTAGGCTCTTCTATCTGGATGTTCTGCTGGAGGTTTAGCATCTATACTTCATTGTGACGAATTTAGGGGAATGTTTCCTGCAACTTCAAAAGTCAAATGCTTAAGTGATGCTGGATTGTTCCTTGATAGGTGAAAAAAAAACTAAAAATTCATTGCATTGACATTCAATTCTAATCCTTATTTCATTGAATATATGCTCATAAGGTCAAAGTGTTTATATGTGGGCATGCCAATAACAAAATATTTATTTTTCTTGAGTTGCAGTGTTGATGTATCTGGCAGTCGCACTTTGAGGAGGACATTCAGAGATGTGGTTGCCCTACATGTATTTTTTTCCTTTTATACTTTCTTGTTGATGTCCTTTTGTTTCTAATTTCATGACAGATCAAGTAAAATATGACAAACCAATGAAGAGAAGAGAACCAAATTCTTGTATTATACTCCCTCTGGTTCTTAATATAAGAGCAACTTAACTAATTTGGGTTGATTAAGGATATGAAATAAATTAGTTTACCATAATAAATGTGATTTGATTTCCCTAAAATACACCACGCGTAACATTTGATTATATAAGTTAGGTAAGTGAGTTTGTGGGAAAATGATAAATATAAGAGATAAAATGGATTTGAATGTTATATTTTGGAACCGAATCTAACTCCCAACTAGCTCTTATATTAGGGATCAAAAGTAATAAGAAATTAGTTTGTTGTCTCAATATCCTGAAGCATAAGATTAAGAGACTGTTTCAACTTGTTTGACTGTGAGTTAACAGTGAACAATTATATTAGGATTTTAAGTTGCATCGTATCCACTGAATCTTTTGTGGCAGGGAGCGATGGGGAGCCTTCCTAGGAGTTGTACCAGTCACTTCAATCCAACTTTGGTAAGTATTTTTTAGGTTTTTCAATATTAGTATATTAAATTACATGTCTTGTCACTTAAGATATATACTATGAAAATGGGCACAACATTTACATGAAACAAGCTATATCTCGCCATGTGTTGCACGAGGGAGTGTTGTACATGAAAGTGTTAATTGTAATGGTAGTATATACACAGACATATAATGTCAGGTAGTATCATTATCAAAATGTTATAAACATGTGGTATACGCTAAAAGTTAAATGACATTAATTTGATTATTGTTATGGAAAAAAAATGTCTGAAATTGTGTTCTGGATATGAAGGGAAAAAGTTGACAGTCTCTCTCTCTATCTCTTTTTTAATAGTATTATCCGGTTTGGGGCTTCCTCTCCCAACATGAGTGTTTTCTTGGGATTCGAACCCAAGACCTAGAGGGATCTAGTAAGGCCTTACACCGCTAAACCAACTTTATATTGATTAGGAAAAAAAAAAAAAAAGTTGACAGTCTTATAACATAGTCAATAAAGGAAAAACTCCAAAAGGAAATTAAGAAATTTAAGAAACGATAAAATCATTTCCAAATATGATTGCTTAATCAATCAAATATGAACAAATGTCAATTAAGGAAATCTGAAAATATTATAAAATAATCATTAATATCGTGTATTTGTTAATTGGTGGATTTGAACTGACTCGTTTTTCACTAAACCGAGTATTACAAGTTTTCAATAATATTATTGATTGATTGATTAATTGATTGCTAGTGCCAAAAGCTCAAGCGTTATGAGAAAATATTCTATTTTTTTTTTCCTGTTATGTTTTAATTGATAACTTGATGTAATTAGAGCTTTGAACAAAGATTTTTGGACCTATGCTTTTGCAAGCCCATAGTTAATTTGAAAACTTAGTATCATTAGAACTTCGAGCTTATGCGCCCGACAGAACCTCGATCCGGACTAGGCAGGGCTTGGCTCAAGTGGAAGGGACTTGGGCCGCTTAAGCAGGGGTCTTGAGTTCGAGTCCTTGTGGATGTAGAAAATTCCCCTGGGAGAGGTCCCCGCATATGCGCCCGACAGAACCTCGATCCGGACTAGGCAGGGCAAAGCTCTGGTGAACCGGGTGCAGTAGCAAAAAAAAAAAAAAAAAGAACTTCGAGCTTATAGAAGTTTTCAAGTTAGTTCTTATCACCCCTTCTTACTCACTAGACCTTACCCCATGCAATGGAGAGGCAAAAGTTATAGATTTTATGTTGTTCCATAGTTGTCTAACCATAGCATAAATTTGAGGTTTTTTTTTTATTATTTGTTAAAAATTTTAGGTGGAAATTACTATGAAAATATTATCAACAGAGAAATTAAAAGTGAAAAAAAGAGGTAATTGAGCACATAGAAAAGTGTGGGGTTGGCTATTGTCCTCTGCTCTCACCGCTATTTTCTCGTCCTCTTCTCTCCACTACTCATCTCAGCCTTTAGATTGAAATTTGAGTTGTTCAGATTTAATCTTTCATGAGAATATTCTTTTTAAATATTTTTTATTGTAATTTTAAATTATCATAACTAAAATTTAACAGTTTTTCAATTTATTAAATTATCTTTTAATGATTTGATATTTTATTAATCTTTTTATAAAATATTAAATCTGAACTGCTCAAATTTCAATCCAAAGGCTGAGATGAGAAGAGGATGGGAAGAGAACGGTAAGAGTAGAGGACAGTAGTCAATCCCAAAAAGTGTACATTACAAAGGAATGATTATATGTATGATTAACTATCTCTGTTCACACTTTGTATGTGACAACTTAAAAGGAAAACTGTATTTAATGTTCAAAATTTTTGAATTGATCTATTTAGAAGTATTCTCACATTTTTTGTTTGTTTGTTTTGTTTTGTTCTTAGTGCTTCTTCCCTCAGTATCTAATTTCCAGTGTCAGGACGCCACTATTTATCCTCAACGCAGCTTATGATACTTGGCAGGTAAATCCCTACCTTGTAACCCTGTCTCTTTTGATTGATTACTTGTGAGGAAAAAAACCATCATAGTCTTTATAAAACTTCACATTGTGATGTTGAAAGATGCTACTATAAAATTTATTGAAAAGCAAATTCCTTTACATAGAAGAATCTCATAACTTTGTTGGATATTTAGGATGAAGTAGGAACATGTAACCTCTTAGCACACGAACATTATGATCCCTGTCGTGTAATTTTCCTTTCACTTTCATCAGATTCAGGCCAGCCTTGCGCCACCATCAGTGGATCGTCGTTGGAATTGGGCCGCGTGCAGAAAGAATTATGCACGTTGCAGTGCATCACAGATTCATTATCTTCAAGGTACCTAAGTTGAACATTTAAGAATGTTTATTTCTTTAAGATAGTAGCAGTTTGAAGAAGTTAGTTGCTCTTTTCACACTTCAACTGTTGTTCTCTTTAAATAATGTTGTCAACCCTTGTAAAATGTAGGATTCCGCAACCAAATGCTTAATTCTGTGAGGGGATTTTCTCGGGCTCGCAAAAATGGATTCTTCATAAATTCATGTTTCGCTCATTGTCAGACCGAAAGGCAGGATACTTGGTTTGCCTACAATTCTCCTCATATTGGAAACAGAGTATGTGCATTCTAAATCATTTATTTATTTAGATTTATAATTAATCCAAACTTACTAGAGTACTATACTTTTCTGTCTCAATGGGCTATATTCATTCACAATTTGTATTTATAGAGAATCCGGATTAGATGAAATTGCTTCTAAATAAATAAATAAATCCTAAATTGCTTCAATTCAATCATATAATTACAATTATTTAAATTAGAATTAAGGTGTAATCTTGGTGAAGAAGTTTTTCGCCAAGAGTGTCTAGTACAATTAAGTTTTCAAGAGTGCAAAAGTAGACCCAATCTTTTAAAGATGGTGCAATTTTAGTAATTTCATTACATTGGTCCAAATGTCCGTTATAAAATTAAAATAGACGGACGGTTGGGCAAATCCATCGGAATTGCTAAAATTGCTTTGTTTTTAAAAGATTCTGTTTATTTTTACACCTTTCAAAATTTAATTGTGCTAGACGCTCTTAGCGAAAAGATTCGTGGCTAAAATTGCACATTAACTCTTTAAATTACAGCTAATGGCCTAAGAGCCTAGTGGCATAAAATCTCCTATGTAAGTGGGAGGTCACGAGCTCGATTCCACTTCTAACCTCATGCTGTTACGGTCTGCCCACTAAACGTTTTTAAAAAAATAAATCACAAATCCGTAGCAAATCAAGTTTATATTTTTTCTTTAATTTTCAGATATTTGCTTTATTGGCTTAAGAGGTTATTTATTTCTCTAATCATGGCTAAAACAAATGCAGGGGATTGCAGAGTCTGTTGGGAACTGGTTTTTTGACAGAGTTGGAATGCAGGCTAATATTGGATGTGCTTACCCTTGTGACAAAACCTGCCATAATTTGGTCTTTGACTGAAAAATAAAACTGCCTAAAAATATCATTTTTTGAAGAATTTTTGTTTTTACTCTACCATTACTTGCCAATATATCATTGGAATGTTTTAAAGTTAGGACCTTGTTAGAAAAAGAAAGCTGTGTTATAAAAACCAGATTACAGCCATAGAAGCATTTCTAATACTCATTCATTCATGTGAACCTGTTGGTTGAGATTTTAAAGTTTGATTATATATTAAATTATTCTAGGCTTGTAAAACACAATTTCTGTCTCTGGATCTTGGTTGTTATGACTTGTATTCTGTTATCCTTGGATTGTCTTCCCAGGAGGAAATATTGCCTTCGATATGATAGTTTTTTTTTCTCCCGATTATAATGTCTCTGTTTTCTTCTTTTTGGGTTTCCCTTGTAATCATAATAGGCTTATTATTGAGTAAAAGACCCCAATCCTCCCTTCTGTTTTTTTATAATTGCATAGACCTCCCCTCTATTTTGAAAACGTACACTTAAGTTCAAATTATTAACTTCGTTGAGAATATTTTAAAAATATATTTTTAATTAAAATTTATATTAAAAAAAATTATTTATTACTTTACCCTTGATGTTAAATCCTAAATTTTAATTTACAATTTGTAAATATCACAAGCTTTTAAGAATTTGAATAAGTTTTTTTAAATGTTTGTAGGAAAAAAAATATCAAAATTTAAATTTGAATGACTTAATACAATCTCTCAAATATTTATATAGTTTATTATATTTGAGGGAAAAAATGTGTTTAATATATATTTTTAGTCATTTAAGAAACTAAAAATAAATAAATTTCAATAAATATGATTAAAAAATTAAAATTATAAATTTTATAATCTCAAAATTCATAAATTTTAACATATTAGAAAGTTAAAAAAATCTATCAGGATAAAACTTTGGCGGTATAAAATTTTTTTGCCCAAATACTTATATATTTGTTTAGATAATTCTAAATTTTAAAAAAGGGCATTTCAGTAAAACAAAAGTTTAAAAGTCAAATTTAACAGTCAACTAACAGATTTGGTGGATGGAAATAAAATCTCAAAATATAAGAGAGGTTTGTGTAACATACATTTTAATTTTAAGAAAGATCTATATGGAGTTTTAAAATAGAAGAAAGGCCTATGTAACTTGTTTGAATTCAAAGGTATCACACTCTCTGATGTATATTTTGATAATGAGTATTACAACCTATTTATAATAGAAGCAATAAAGCCTAATTAAAATGAGTATTACAACCTAATTACTCTCTGATGTATATTTTGATAATGAGTATTACAACCTATTTATAATAGAAGCAAGGGAGAACATAGGAGATAAAATAGGAAATACAATAAAGCCTAATTAAGACTAATAATGAGTAATTAGGGTCCTATAATCACATCCTATAATCAGTGCATCAATCAAGGATCCTGATTTATTTCCTATTGATCCTGATTTATTTCCTATTCTAACACTCCCCCTCAAGCTGGAGAGTATATGTCAAGCAATCCCAGCTTGCCAAAAAATCCTTCAAACTTTGTTTGACCGAGTGGTTTAGTTAGGACGTCTGCAATCTGTTCTTCAGATCTTATGTGAGACAAGGTCATAATGCCTGCTTCAATCTTCTCTTTAATGAAATGTCTGTCTATATCAACATGCTTGTTTGATCATGATATACTGGGTTCTTGACCATTTCAATGCTGGCCTTGTTGTCACACCAGAGTTGCATTGGTCCTCCATGTTAAATCCCCAACTCCTTCAGTAATCTAATGATCCACATTTGTTCACAAACTCCTTTGTTAATAGCTCTCAGTTCTGCTTCTGCACTGCTTGGTGATACCACTGTCTGTTTCTTGCTTCTCCATGTAATCAGATTTCCCAACACGTATGTACAGTACCTGAGGTTGACCTCCTAGTCTCTCTATATAACTAAAGTAAAATAAAGAGATGATTAGAGTATTTTACTCTCATATTCTTTATGTAAAGTTTTTTTTTTAAAAAAAAAAATGGAGTTTTCCTTTGCAATTACCCATATATTCAGAAATAAACTGATTAGAGTTGGGTGTGGGTGCTTAAGAGGACCTTAATATATATATATATATAGCTTATTTCTTTTCCTATTTGTTTCAAAATGGACCCTTTATAACCACGAGGAAGGGAAATCGGCCAGCAATTAATAGCGATATGTGGTGTGCATGTTTAAGTAATGGGAGAGTGAAACGTAAAGAATATGCTCAGGTCAAAAAAAAAAATAAATAAAGAATAAAGAATATCTATTCTCATTTAATTGTGATTTTTTTTTTTTACAAAAAAAAAAAGATTGTTAACGTTAATTAAGTAGATAGTTGCACTAAATGCCTTCATCTTCATCCATCACTCTCCTATTTTTCAATTTTAGATTTTAGCTTTAATTTTTTGTCCCCCAATTTTTATTGTTTCCATAAAAAGCTCATCATGACTGGAAAAAAAATTATAAATAAAATACGGATAAAAATTAATATAATCAAGAGTATTAAAGTAATGTAATGTGAATGTTTTGCAATTTTGGATTTTGATGCATACGAGACATTATGCATATAGCGTTATCTTAATTATGTCTTACTATATTAGTTACAACAATGGAAAGAGTTCATTTTCATTATCTTCAATAACTACAATGTCTCAATAAGTTTTACAATCATTACTCAACAATATCTATTTTATTTTTCTAACTTCTTAAAAATAGAACAATATATTATTTCTCATCCCCAAGATAGTTTTTTAATTATATTTTCTATTAAATTTCTCTCTATTTGGTGCTCTAAAATCCTTTGTTAAGACCAAAATTATGTCATTAGTGAACTCAACAAATTCTAAAATGCATCTTACTTGTCAAATATATGGGATAAATGCAATATTTAAAGTTTTAGGCATCTCATTCTATTGAAAAGCACCCAAACAAATTAAGAAATACCAACATTTTATTAGGTTTTGTGCAACCATGTTTTCATTTTTTAATATTGCTCAACATATCTGAATAGAGTTTAAATGTTAGAAGGAAGAATACAATCTTTGAGAAACTTGTGCACCATAAATAAAAAAGATATGCACTTTCTCAAATACTCCTCTGGTCGTAAATATAAGACATAGTTTGTAGTGCAAATCATATAAGACCGGAGGTAGTATAACACTTGTTCCCATGCTAAGCTCATTTATTGTCTCATCAATGTCTAAATAGTGATCCATTCGACACAGCAAAAAATAACTTCGCCGTCTCAACACTCTAATGTGACATCTCAGCTAATTCCAAGAAGCCCTGGAATATAGAATGGAGAAATTACAATTGCCAATTTTGAGACATGGCCAAACACTCAAACCACAAAAAACCTTTTCCCCTTGTTTTGAATGTTACACCCAGCTCCCTTAGGTTTTAGCTAACATCAATGTTTCCTAGAATATTTGCTATCAGAAAGTTTTCCAATAAAAACATAACATGAGAAGCAAACATTTTCAAAGATCCAACTATGTGATGTTAAGTTGGAGGGAAAAAAATATCTACTTGTCATGTTTTTGAACAAGAACCTGAGAGCAAACATACCTAAAAACTGTACCTAACTTTTGGCGTTCAAAACTTGTGAGTCTTCCTCTGGGAGTGTAGACGTGGATGGTTGGTTCTGGTTGGCATGGAACTTTTCTAATTGACGTGCGGCAGAAATTTTTTCTGCTTCAACTTGCTCAAGCAAAGCCTGTTGCTCCATTGCTTTTAGCATGTCTTCTGAAGTTTTCTCTTTCTCTTCTAGCTGCATTTTCATTATAATCTCAGCTTCCTCGTCAATTGGTTTGAAGTATTCTTCAACAGCTGCTTCCTGAATGGAAGTTACAACAAATTTGAGTTCCCAATATCAATGAATCAAAGACGAAAAATTAATTAAAGACAAGCAAACATGGTCGAACTTTTTTCACATAATAAAAAAACTGAAAATATCTCATCAAAGACAGTCATGATGGAATGCAAGTGATGCAGCATTGGGAAAACAAAGATGAAGTTTTCTTTCAAATAGCACGTGTAGGTCCTGAAATATAAGAGCACTAAAATGTAAATCCTACATAAGAAGTTCAGGAATGCATATAGTACGATTTTTTTTTTCCCCAAAAAATAATTCTTTCCAAATTTGATACTGTGCCAGTCAAATAGATGAACAGCAGATAAGGATCACATTTGAACTTCTTAGTTCAGTTTCCGTAATTTAGAATGCATGAGATTTAGCTTACTGTCTCTTCCAACTTCTTGTTTAATGCCTGCATTTCTTCAACCATACGGCGAACCTCAGATATAATAATCTGCTCAGGTACTTTGTTCAAAGATGCCTTCCTCTCTTGTGCCTTTCTTAAACAAAAGTCACACAACAGAGTGGGAGTAAATATACCAAACATCAGAAAGAAATCAAGGCTAAGAAGTAGCTGATAGTTCACATCAGATAAAAATTCACATGGGTGCAAAAAGAATGAAGATTAAAAACATTTCAGTCTCTTGTGATAAGGAGCTTAGCAGCAATGAAAAATAAAATATTTGGTACATTTTAAATAATTTGAGCCTAGGATTTTTGGAGACTATTGCACTTAACAGAACTAGTAGCCTTTATTTCCTACATAAACAATGTTCACACATTTTTCTAAAATGGTGAATGCATACCAAAATCCTGACACATAAAAAATTTGTCTTCTCCTGATTGAATTGGGATTTTATCCCCTGCTGCTTTCTATAAACAGAGGTGTAGTTCTTACTTTGTCACACTTCAGATTAGGCAAGATTCACTTGATTTTTAAAATTTGAACCTCACTTCTTTCCCTTGCATAGAACCATACCTCCATTTGGATATCATTTCTCTATTTTATCTTCTCACTTAGCTTCTAAAAGGGAACAGTTACTGATTCCAAAACATGATAGAGAAGATGTCATACCTGTTTAAGATGGTTCTCCAGCTTAAGCCTAAAAGTTCGTATTCTTCGCTCCTCATATCCAGAAAGCACCCGTACATAAAATAGAGCTTTTCTTCCGAAGTCTAACAACTTATTCATGTTAACCAATGATCACCAACTAAACTTATTATTTTTTCCTGCAATAACAAGATTTTCCGTCTCATAGATGTCATAATCAAAGTTTGATCAGAACTAATTTACATGAAAGCTTTGAACGAATGCATTCACAAAGCTTTACATGGCTGCCCCATGGAATCAAACATAAACAAACTGTCACCAAGTGAAAGATACAAGTTACAGGAAAGAGTGCTAAATTGAAGGCATTTTATTTCAATTCTGATTGTCTAATATAAATTGTATAGCAATATGTACCTCTCACCCCTCCCAGATGATATTAAAACACTATTTACTACTAAGAAAATCCAGTAAGAAAATTCGGTTTGATCAATCCTCACATAACATATGAATTTTTGTTCTTTTTGACGCACATTTCTTTAGCGCTGAAGCCATATAAAAAATTGCAAATGAACAACAGAGTGGAAAGTTGTCTGGAGAAGAATCTGAAGGTAAAATGCATGTCAACATAATTAGAAATTAATGTCGTTAACGGAGGTAGCTACTTAAAATAAGGAAGAACAAAGCTAGGATACTTGACATGACAAGGCACGAGTACGTTCTCCAAGGATAATATCAAAATGGCCAAGTTGCAATTTCTCGAATTTAAGAGAGCCCTAGAATTTCCCACTACTCTAAAATGGTATGACAATTTTTTTTTTTTTTACAAAAAAAGATCAGTCCAGTTTTAAAGCATCCGTTTCACTCCATCAAATGAATCTTTCCAACTCCAACAGATCGGGAATTCAAAGAAGAAAATTCAAAAGATCGAAGGGGAACTTTACCAGTGCCGAATGGAACAACAAGCATCAGACGACTGAACCACAGACGATCGGCGGCGGCGGTGAATGGTGTCTGGGTACGAGAGATTCGATGATCTCCGACCTATGCGTGGGGCGATGAAGCTCACTGGCGCTTCAGCTAAAGTCAGACACTCAGGCTCAAATGATAAAATGATAAAGGATGAGGTACAAAAATATACATGTGTTTTTTTTTTTAAGAGCGTCCAGTAGTAAATGGTTTTTTTGGTGTAAAAGTACACACGTGGTTACAAATTAGGTGAAAAAATACCGTTTGACCGTTAAGTTTGATTTTGATCGTTAAGTTTGATTTTGACCGATGACGTGGCATTTTAAAGGTGTAAAAATACAAATATAATTTGTCAAGAAGAGCACCCAACAACAAATTTTTTAAAAAAATTTAATAATTTTATTTCAAGATCCTGAAATAATTTTGCAAGATTATGAAGTATTTTTCAGTATCAGTCAGTATCCTTTTAGTACCTGTCAATACTTGAAATATTTTTTCAAGACCCTAAAATAATTTTTCAAGATTATGAAGTATTTTCTCTCTACCAGTCAGTATCCTGAAAGTACTTTTTAGTACCAGTCAGTACCCTGAAATATTTTTTTCAGTATCAGTCAGTATCATTTTTGTACTGGTCAATACTTAAAATATTTTTTCAAGATCCTAAAATAATTTTTTCAAGATTATGAAGTATTTTTTCTGTACCAGTCAGTATCCTAAGTACTTTTTAGTACTAGTCAGTACCCTGAAATATTTTTTTCAGATACTGACTAGTATAGAAAAAATACTTCATAATCTTGAAAAATTATTTTAGGATCTTGAAAAAATATTTCAAGTATTGACCGGTACTAAAAGGATACTGACTGATACTGAAAAAATACTTAATAATCTTGAAAAATTATTTTAGGATCTTGAAAAAATATTTCAAGTGTTTACCGGTACTAAAAGGATACTGAAAAAAATATTTTAGGGTACTGACTGATACTAAGAAGTACTTTTAGGATACTGACTAGTACAGAAAAAATACTTCAAAGTATCTTTTTAGTACCAGTTAGTACCCTAAAATATTTTTTTCAGATCTAAAAATAATTTTTCAAGATTATAAAGTATTTTTTCAGTACAGGTCAGTATTCTAAATATCTTTTTAGCAGCCGGTAGTAATTAAAATAAAATTATTAAATTAAAAAAATTGTTGTTGGGCGCTCTTCTTGACAAATCACATGTGTATTTTTACACTTTTAAAATGTCACGTCATCGGTCAAAATCAAACTTAACGGTCAAACTGTATTTTTGCACCTAATTTGTAACCATGTGTGCACTTTTGCACCCAAAAAAAGCATTTGCTACTGGGCACTCCTCGGAGAAAAGCGCATGTGTATTTTTGCACCTTAACCCAATGATAAATCCTAAAATAGGGCCAAACAAAAAAAGGAAAATGATAGACGACGACGTCTATCCCTTTGCAATTTATTTAAGGGTTAAGGACCAAATTTACCAACAAACAATTAGGTCAGGAGTGCTGGGCACAAATAAGTTTTAATTGGTCCAAATTTGCCAACAAACAATTATTTTTGTTAAATCAGCACAAATCCGTCAAAAACCAACAAACGTCCGTGTAATTCCCCATCCACGTCGGATCTAACTTCCACCTCAAAGCCATCTTCCTCTCCTCTCTCACCTACTCTTCAAGTTATTCCATACTTCTTCTATGCCCAAGGCAAAGCACAGATTTCTCGTTCCTTCCCAAGTTTCAAGCAATCTCCAAATCGAAATTACTGTCCTCAACGCCCTCAGACTGCTACTGCAAACCCTAAATTCCTGCTTCTCTTCCTGATTTATTCGACATCCTTGCGATGTTTGGAGGCAGAGAAGACGAGGCCCTGGCTCGATTGGGCATCATGACGCCGTCATTCCTCAAACCGGCCATGTCGTCGGTGATTTCCGGTGAGATGTCACCGTCGACGGCAGCTGCGCCTGTGAGGGACGACAGGGTTCTCGCACAGCCGTAGTGGAGCCAGCAGGAGACGAGGGAGTTTATAACGATTCGCGCGGAGCTGGAACGGGACTTCACTTCGTCTAAGCGAAATAAGACCCTCTGGGAGGTTGTCAGTGTGAAGATGAGGGAGCGAGGCTTCAAGAGGAGTCCTGAACAGTGTAAATGCAAGTGGAAGAACCTTGTTAATTGTTATAAGGTATCACTCTTACTCTCGTGTGTGTTTTCGTGCGATTCCATGCTTCTAGAGTTTTGTTGGATTTCATTCCGTTAATTGTGGGGTTTCCTGAAAGAAATTTGCTCAACATTATCTTTTACGAAAGTAGTGATGACCGTAGGTGCCTGTTTTCTTGGAAAAATAATTCGATTTGCATATGAAGTTGTAATGTGTTCTTTCCTTTTGTGTTGGGAGATTCAGGAATCAGCCATGGTAGCTCTTAGCGTGCTCCTTCTTCACCTGCATTCCCAGATCTGCGATCCTGGGCAGTTATTCCCACCATTTCTTTCTATTTCTTCTACCAAAGCAACAGAAATGGAGACGAAAACAGAGCAATTGCAGAAGAGACTGCCACCTGGGCATTGAGGTGGAAGTCAGATCCAACGTGGATGGGGGATTACATGGACGTTTGTTGGCTTCTGACGGATTTGTGCTGATTTAACAAAAATAATTGTTTGTTGGTAAATTTGGACCAATTAAAACTTATTTGTGCCCAGCGCTCCTGACCTAATTGTTTGTTGGTAAATTTGGTCCTTAACCCTTTATTTAATGTATGATATTGGTTAATATAAAATATATTTAGGGAGTTAATTTTGTTTTTAAGGCATAATTTTTGCATTTGTCAAATTTTTTTTTTTTTGGTGAAGGAGCGAAAATATATACGGACTTTTTCCCAGGAAGCGTTCAGCACCACGAGCTTTTTTTTGGAGCAAAAATACACATGAGCTTTTAAAACTGGAGCAAATTTACCATCACCGTTACATTCCGCTAACAGACGTTAACTACAGTCTAAAAATACCAAAATACCCCTACCTCTCACGCATCTTCTTCTCCAAATCAACAAAATATCAACCCAGAAATATAAAAAATTGAAGAGTTTATAGTGCTTCGTGTGAAACTTCATCCTCTCCACTTCTCATCATTCAAATATACAGATCCACCAAGCTAAGATCTAAGCCTTATTATAAAAAGATCCAAGGATAAATATACAGATACAACGATTTGAAAAAAAAAAAAAAGACAATCCATAACAAATTTACCTTGGAAGCATTACCTTTAGGCCAGCCCAGTCCTATAAAAATCATCGAGGTCCTCTTCTTCAGACACAGAAACTCCATCAAGGGTGAAATCTCTATACCCAAAATCAGCCCTAACCCAGATCGATTATGAGTTCGAATTGATTTGCAAAACCGATAAAGGCTTGTCTTTCTGATCTGGGTGGTCACGAATTCTCGCTATGACCTCAATTGGGTGCTTTAAAGGAGCTAAGTTCAGATTAGGAGTTTGGTGACCTTTCACACCATTGAAATTCAGATGATGCCTAGATTGAGGGGTTTTGAGTTGAGCACAATAATAGAACCGACGAGGATTCCGATCACAACCCATAGTCAGAGAACCAGAGGGCCTTCAATCAAGAACCTATATCTTGAACCACCTCGCCGTCGACAGCTGACGCCGTGCAAGAGAAAACAGAGTCTCATGACTTAGATCGGCGACAACTTCACAGCAACGATCCTTCGACGGTGACTTAGATCGGCGATCGTCGCCTCTAGTAGAGGTTGCCGTCGTTGAGAAAATCGTGCCAGGTGAGGGTCGGTCGATTGGAGTGGGGAAGAGAGGTTGAGGGCATTGAGGGAAATTATAAAATGTTATAATAATATTAACATTTTTAATTATTCTTAATATGGTGGGCCCCAGCAAAAACTAACAGACATTAACGGAATGTAAGGTGATGGTAAATTTGCTCCAGTTTTGAAAGCTCATGTGTATTTTTGCTCCAAAAAAAAACTTGTGGTACTTGGCGCTCCTAGGGAAAAGTCCGTGTGTATTTGCGCTCTTTCACCCTTTTTTTTTTCCTAAAGTATACTTTTAGTCCTTTAAGTTTTACACAAGGCATACTTTTGGTCCCTTAACTTTATAAATTATACTTTTGGTCTTAAAATTCTAACACCGTTAATGTTGTTAACAGAAAACGTTGACGCAGCGAATTCAAGTGATGACTAATATCATTTAATTATACAAATTTTATATATTCTTCAATTTACCCATATTTTAAATTTAAGTTTAATAGCATTTAATTACATAGTCACACTTAAACTTACACCATTATCATTTGAGTTTGCATTTTCCGTTAGCAAAATTAATGGTGTTAGAATTATGGGATTAAAAGTATACTTTATGAAGTTAAAGGATTAAAAGTATATCTCATATACTTAAATGACTAAAAGTATACTTTAGCCCCCCCCCCTTTTTTTTTAAATTTTACCCATATTGATTCTCTCACCAATGATGAGGGAGAAGAGGGAAGTAAGGGAGATTACTAGAGCATTTTAAAAAATACATGTCACATTAGTTAATTCAACTATCTTCCTTAATCCAATCAAATTAGGTAAATATGTCTTATGTTAAGGATTAGAGGAGTATTTACCTAATTTTGATTAAATTAGTTAAATGGCTTAATATGACTTTTTTTTTTAAATGCCTTAATTATGTTCATTAATTCATTCATCTCTCTCTTACTTGATCATTGTTGAGGGGTATCAATATGGTAAATCAAGAAGAGATTGACAAATATAAGAAATAATTCTTCCATTAAGATTAAAATTAGGGAAAATTTCAATTAAATCCATGCCTATACTTTCATTAAATTCCTAATCAGGTCAAAAGTCCTCATTAAGGATTTTTTTGATGTTGTTAAAAAATCATAATGCCCGTTAAAATCTTTTCCTTATAACCATAATTAATAACAAAATCATTCGACTAAACAGAGAGTATCAAGTATTGAAATATATTAACCATAATAGAAAAGTTTAAAAATTAAATTCTCACAAGAACTATCATAATTAAAAGAACAAAACCCCTCAATAAAAATTTAAGAACACAATTAGGCTTTGGATTTCACTAAGCCCAGAACAAACATTCAATATCAAGCCCAACTCTTAAACTAACGGTTTTTCCCTAAAAGAGAAGAAGTTCGATATCCGCTGGTTAATATAAGGGCCTTATTGGTGGGCGATCTGTAAGTACTTCTATAAGACCTCTTTGAGCCTGGAGGCATGCCCTGACCCTGGTGGGATACCGGTGTCTACCCCCATCTAAACTTTTTTGTGTAAAAAAATATATAACAAAATATCCAAGTCAAACCAAGATATGGATGCACAAGTTTAAATCATAATTATAAGGCCTCTAAGCTACCCAAAATCATCAAGATTTATCTATTCATAGAAAAATCAAAAGTATATAATTAATGCATCAAATCTTCAAAAAAAAAAAAAAAAAGAGTATGTATGATGAGCCCTAAAGTTGCACCATACAATAACTCGTATGAGAACTTAAGCTTAAATTTCTGGAGTTCTCCCCGATAGACTTGCACGAGAACAATCACCAGGAAAAATGTTAATTCAATGAGTGAGACAAAAGCCTCAACAACCAACAATCCATCTGATCGATCATATAAGTAAGTGCTCGTGAGGTGTCAAGTGAAAGAATTATAAAATCATAGTATTATTAAAAATGTCACATGGCTCTATATATATATATATATATAGATTCACAATATCATAATCTCATTCTTATATTTATCATGTGTGCATAAAAATCAATACCCAAAAATTTATTCTTTTTCCTCCCTTATTTCCTCTAACTGGACCCATGGGCTACTACTCACCCATTTGACTGGCAGTTCAACTCAACAAAGCTCATTGATCAAGTGCTATAGACCAGCCAAAATCCATAGAGCACAAGAATAGACCATATGTTCCCCCTCTAAAATTTATTAGTGGGGTGTCAAAACCCTACTAGACAAAAATAGGTGAAAGAACTAACCAATGTATATTTAGAAGCCCACCACCTTATTTTCTCTTTTTATAAAAAAAAAAGTCACCCTTTCTTTCCTCTTCTTTGAATAACCTCCCATCAAATTCACATCCACCATCCCCTCTTATATCAATACTCAAGAGATATACCATAATGGATTATCACTTGCCATTATCAATTTATAAGTTATCAAGAAAATCTTTCTAGTCTCATAAATAAGCACAAATTCATATAATATAAACAAGGGTTAAGGTGCGTCCAACACAACAAACTATTGACTCAGGAGCGTCCAACATAATTAACTATTAAGTGGACCGCCCAGCACAACAAATTTTTAAAAAGGAGCACCCAGCACAACATTGTTAGCAAAAAGTTAACGTCTGTTATCTAAGGTGCGTCCAACATAACAAACTATTATTCCAAGAGTGCCCAACACAAAATTCTAAATTTTACTAAATTAAATAATTTTTTTTCTCAATTGTCATTATTCAAAACTTTTTGTGTACATATCTATGAACAAAAATTACTCATTCTTCAATTTTATCAAAATTATAATTTGTTAAAATAAACAAAAGTTTTAATTAAAAATATAATTATATGATTTAAATAAAACTCAAGGTGTTTTATAGTTTATTATATATGTTAAACAAAAAAAATATGATTTATTTTTATTTTAGAAGAAATTTATGTGAGTTAAAAAATTCATTTAATCTTAATAAAATTTAAAAAAATTAGTATATCTGGAAAAAAATGAAATGAGTTTAATTTTTATTTTTATAAAAAGAGCTTAATGAATATGATACTTAATAATATAAATCCGGCAACTTGATGATATATTTGTTAATTAAATGATGTATTGCTTATATGGATATGAGACTTTCGTAGGCCAAATTGCTCCTTAACCCATTATAATTACTCTTTAACCTATTATTAAATTGTCCTTGCTCAAGCCTCTTAAGTTATCTTTTTTTTTTCAACAAGTCCCATATGCATATAATCAATAGATCATTTAATTAACAAATATATCATCAAATTACCGGTTTTATATTATTAAGTATCAAAGTTGATATCCATTAAACTCTTTTTATAAAAATAAAAATTAAACTCATTTCATTTCTTTAAGGATATAATAGATTTTTTAGATTTTTTAAAATTTTATTAAGATTAAATAAATTTTTTAACTCACATAAATTTCTTCTAAAATAAAAATAAATCATATATATTTTTTGTTTAACATATATAATAAACTATAAAACACCTTGAGTTTTATTTAAATTATATAATTATATTTTTAATTAAAACTTTTGTTTATTTTAACACATTATAATTTTGACAAAATTGAAGAATGAGTAATTTTTGTCCATAGATATGTATACAAGTAGTTTTGAATAATGATAATTGAAAAAAAAATTATTTAATTTAGTAAAATTTAGAATTTTGTTCTGGGCGCTCTTGGAGTAATAGTTTGTTGTGTTGGACGCACCTTAAATAACAGATGCTAACTTTTTGCTAACGGCGTTGTGTTGAGTGCTCCTTTTTAAAAGTTTGTTGTACTGGGCGGTTCACTTAATAGTTAATTGTGTTGGACGCCCTTGAGCCAATAGTTTGTTGTGTTGGACGCATCTTAACCCTATAAACAATCAAAGTTGTGACATATTGAAGACTGTCCTCCCCAGAAGCCCCTTAGCCATTTTCAAGCTTCTCTTACATACAAGAAACCAAATGGCGTTTGACTGATTTTAACATCAGTGTGATAGTTTTCATTTTTAATAGTTGATTGCGGGACGAAGGATCTTGGATACAATGGGGGCCATGGATCCCCCCCCCCCCCAAAAAAAATGCCCTAAAAATATAATGGAAATTAAATTTTTTTTTATACATTTGACCCAAAAATTATACATTTGTCCTAAAAAATTATACATTTGGCCCCCCAAATTTTTTTTCTTTTTAATTAGTTAATGAGTATACATTTGGCCCCTTCAAATATTTTTCTCAAGCTCCGTCCCTAGTTGATTGGTAAATTTTTTTCATTTTTAATTGTTGATTAGTATTTAAGGTACCTTTAATACATTTTTATGTCAAATGCTTCTAGCGTAATACTTTGTTGGTCAATCTGTTCTTTAACTTTTAGTATTATTAATAAAACCTTGTTCTTGAGCTTGGTGCTAAAAGAGGGCGAATCTAGTTTTTTTTTTTTAAAAAAAAAATTAAGGACATTTTGGTATTCCAATGAAAATAATGTGGGACCCACTACAAAAAGTAACAGTGTTAAGTTAGAGTTAAGAGCATGTTATTTTTGCATCTATTTTGAGAGTTCATAACTATTTTTGTATCTCCGAAAAGCATTTGGTGTTAAACGCTTCTGATAATAAAGCATACATACATTTTTGCATATTTACCCTATTCTTTTCAAACATATAGATAGGGAACATTTCAGATGGCCCCTATTGTAACAAATTTATTCCCAAGAGCCCCCATAAAACTCTGAAACTATTTTATTGTAGTTTTTGAGGGCAAAGTGAAATTAATTGGTGGAGCAAAAAGACAGGTTTAACCCTTAGAGAGAGAAAGAAGAAAAAGCATGCAGATGAAAGAATACTTAGGCTATGTTCGCGAGTTCTATTTTGGAGGGAAAGGAAAGGGAAGGGAGGGTTTTAGTAGTCCCTTCCCTTGTTCACGAGTTTTAAAAATAGAGTTCCCCCAATATGGGGGGTTTTAAGAAAAACAAAAGGTTAATTACTTCTTTACCCCCGTTCACTACTACCACCACCCTACCCCACCCCAACCCACCACTACCGCCGCCGCCGCTGCCACCGGCCGGCCACCATCACCACCACCGGCCGGCCACCACCACCGTCGACCGGCCGGCCACCATCAACACCACCAGCCGGCCACCGCCGCCGCCGCCACCGGCCGGCCACCATCACCACCACCGGTCGGCCACCACCACTGCCGCCGCCACCACCGGCCGGCCACCACCACCACCGCCGGCCGGCCACCACCACCGTTTACCGGCCGGCCACCACCACCATCGACCGGCCGGCCACCACCACCGCCGCCGGCAGGCCGACAACCACCGCCGGCCGGCCACCACCGCCGCCGCCGCCTGACCACCACCACCGTCGGCCGGCCACCCTCCCGGTCGGCCACCACCACCGCCGCCGGTGGTGGTGGTGGCCGGCCGGCGGTGGTGGTGGCCAGCCGATGTTGGTGGCCTGGCGGGGGGAAGAGGAGTTTATTTATTTGTTATTTATTTAAAACTAGGGGCAAAAGGGTAATTTCACCCGAATTTGTATATCCCAGGTCCTTGGTACTTCATAGTCTTTTTACAAATTCAACGGACTTTTTGGGGTTTTGCATATTCAAAAGGTATTTATTTAGAATTTTCCCATAATTATATTAATTATTAAAGAAAAGGACAAAATAGTAAAAATAACTCATTAATCCTCCATCTCCCTCTCTTGCTATTTTTTTAACTCGTAAACAAGGGGAGGAGATATCCTCCATTTCCCTTCCTTCCCTTCCCCTCCTTTCTCCTTATATCCCTTTCCTTCCCTTCCCCTCCAAACTCGCGAACATAGCCTTAAGGATTCGCGCCACACTTAAAGCTACTCTCTCTTCTCGCCACACTTCTAAACAACATGCATGATTCTTCTTCAAGTAAAGCTTTAATAATCTCTACCTTCTTCACTCATTCATCCTCCATGGATTTCCACACGTTTTCATTCCCAGTAACTATCAGCATCTTGCATTCCTTAGTATTTGAGGGGATTCCTATGGCTTCCAAATCAAGCCTTCGTCTCACATCTTTAAAGATCATCATTATCTTCTTCTCATCCTCCAATCTCAGGTAGAGACATACAGTGAGCTCTTCCAAAATCACTCTCTTCCTAAATTTTTAGGCCCAACAAGTCTA
Source organism: Acacia crassicarpa (assembly GCA_034222035.1). Classification (NCBI taxonomy): domain Eukaryota; kingdom Viridiplantae; phylum Streptophyta; class Magnoliopsida; order Fabales; family Fabaceae; genus Acacia; species Acacia crassicarpa. The sequence goes on along the minus strand of JAWXYG010000006.1, from coordinate 45,214,174 downwards.
CAATCTGGTTTTACATCTTCTTAATGTCACTGGTTCTGGACTTACATACGATCCACAATAGCTATGACAATCTCACCATACAAGTTCTTCTGCCTTGTTCAACTCCTCACTTCTTTTGTTTTGCCAATTTATTCTTCCCAATCCCTTTGGTTCCGTGAGGAACAACCGCGTTACTCTTGTATTACTCTAGCGCTTTCAGAATCTGATTTGTATCATCGATTCTTGAGTCAAAGGCGGCGAGTTTTGAGCCTCTCTGCTTTTTCATTGAGATTGCTGACATTTCTTACGAGTCAAACTGAAGAAGGATCATACTTATTACGTCTTCGACGATCTTCGCTTTGTTATAGATTAGAATGCTAATCTTTAATTGTGGTGTGGGATCATACATCGGCGAACATGGAAACTCGTGTTGTTAATTATGTTAGTTGTGTTGTTATTGTATATGCATGTACAATCATGTCATATATCAACAAAATGGAGAAATTTTTGTAATAAATTTCCTTTCTTGTAAATTATCATATCTCTTTTGTAAATTTCCTTATTTCACTGATAAATAAGCATATATCTATTGTAAATGACGCAAGCGTTCTTATAAATTCCATTGAGTTTCTTGTAAATCACCAGTGTTGTTAGGAATGCCTTTAATTTGATACCTTAATTATCTTGTAACTTTCCTTATTATATTTCTATAACCCTATGTCTATTGTAAATAGTTCAAGCGTGCCTGTGAATTCCTTTAGGTTTTGTTTGGTTTGAGGGTGAGGGAGGAGAGAGAAAATGGAGGGAAAAAATTTGAAGGGGAGGAAAACTCATGTAGGTCCCACCACAAATAACTTTTCTTTCCCTCCCTTTTTCCTCCCCCCTTCGCCCTCCCCCCAAACCATGCAAAGCCTTAGCGTCTTTTGGTAAATGACATAGTGTTGTTGGGAATTTCTTCATGTCTCTTGTAAATTCCCTTGTGTTTCTTAGTAAATTCGCCCATGTCTCTTGTAAATTTTCCTATCTCTCTAGCTTCTAAGTTTAGCTATTTCTCTTGTAAATAAATATTCTTATTTCTCCTATAACTGAAGCGTTGTGAATTCACTTGGTTTTCTTTTAAGTAGCCTTAGTATTGGAAATTTTCCTATCTCTCTTGTAAATTGCCCTATATCTATTGTAAATTATCTCATGTCTTTTGTCAATTACTCTATATATCTTGTAAATTCCCCTACCTCTTTTGTAAGTCGACTAATACCTAACTTGGGGTTAAATATGTCTTTTTGGTCCACAAATTAATATCGCTTTGTCCTCAAAAACTGCAATGAAGTTTCATATTTTTATGGGGCTATTGGGAATAAATTTACTACAGTGAGTTATATGAAATTTCCCCCATATAAATATGTAAACACATATTTTCTTTTTTTGTCAAAAGGTAATTATATTAATACTTCAAAACCATATACACAAAATGACAACTATAGCAAATACAACAAAACAAACTAAAAAGGGTGAAGGAGCGTTTTTGCCAATATACTATTAGGCAAGGAGCATCCAGCACAATTATTAATTGTTGGTACCTTAAATGCAAAAAAACAATTGCAAAGTGATAAACCACACAAAGCCGTCAGTTTCGTTAAGTCACGGACGTTCAATTGCTAACGTGGTGAAGAATATAGGAACACCTGGCCATTTGTGTCAGAAAAATTACAAAGTGTGCGTTATTTTTGGGTTTAGGGTTCCTGGAGAAAATGAAGAGTGTTGAGACCAGAGAACGAAGAGGAAGAGGAGACCAGAGAACGACATCGAAGAGGAAAAGGCGTTGGTGGAGAAATCTGCATTCTGGGGAAAAGGAAATCGCAATCTGGGAGAAAACGCATAGGAGCCCAAAACGAAAACGCAGCCGTGAGGATGATTATGAAATCGTGATCTGGTTGAATGGCTTCATCTTCTTCATCGAGTCCAGGAACCCAACTTTCCTGGTCTCCAAAGCTCCATCTGGTTCTTCCATGACAAGTTGGGTCCTATCAGAATGTGGCTTAAAGCCTCTTCCTCTAAAATGTCTTAGACCTATGGTCGGAACTTCTCCGTACAATTCTCCATCCAAGTTTCAAATCATTAACGCAAACAAATCCAAGGGTAATATAGATATGAAATTTTCTGCTTCCCGTTTTTCAAGTCCGAGAAGTTGGGAGCTGAAGGTAAGCGCTCCTGCAAGTGTTTCCCCTGTGGAAGAAGTGATTGTCAATGAGGGGAATGAGTTCGATCCTGGTGCTCCACCATCGTTCAAGTTATCTGATGTCAGAGAAGCTATTCCTAAGCATTGTTGGGTGAAGGATCCATGGAGGTCAATGAGCTATGTGGTGAGGGACGTTGTTGTCGTTTTCGGATTGGTGGCGGCGGCGGCTTATTTGAACAACTGGTTCGTTTGGCCTCTGTATTGGGCTGCTCAGGGAACTATGTTCTGGGCTCTGTTTGTTCTTGGCCACGATTGGTATCAATCTCATCCTTTATTCTTTCTGGCTTCATATGGATTCTAAAATTGATGGTTGATTAATTTTTGTTATTGTTGTTCTTATTTGCTTGGATGTTTTAGTGGCCATGGAAGCTTTTCAAACAATCATAAGCTGAAAAGTGTGGTTGGGCATCTTTTGCATTCTTCCATTCTAGTACCTTATCACGGATGGTATGCTTTTGAAGGAATAATAGCCATTAATGTCCTCTCTTTTTTTCTAGTTTACCTTCTGATGCTGAAACCGATGTTGTCGGAGAATCACTCACAGTGTCGGCTTCCACGACGTCGATTGCGCCTGCGATAGGGTTTGCCTTTCTTCCTTTGCTCTTCTCTCTAAGGGTCGCTCACAGTATCGGGGGTTCCCTTCTTTTCTTCTGATGGTTCTCGTTTAGTTTCGTCTAAGAGGCAGCAGTAAAAAATCAAGCTGACTCAATAATCACAAATGGCCAGGTGTTCCTATATTCTTCACCACGTCAGCAATTGAACGTCCGTGACTTAACGAAACTGAAGGCTTTGTGTGGTTTATCACTTTGCAATTGTTTTTTTGCATTTAAGATACCAACAATTAATAATTGTGCTGGATGCTCCTTGCCTAATAGTATGTTGGCAAAAACGCTCCTTCACCCAACTAAAAAATACAAGGAAAAAATTAATTATCACCAATTGTAGAACTGGAACAGAAGTGACATCAATGACTACACCAAACTCCTATAGATGCAAGGTTAGAAGTGTAATGAAAAAAGGTGTTGGTAGCAAAACTCACCCTATAGGACACACCTCCTTAAAGTATCAGCTGCAAATAGAGCAGCTACACAGTAACCCTGTCTTGGGGTACAGAACATAAAAAACCCAACCTCAGAAAGAAGGCCAATGATGTCCTGAAAAATACTTCTACTCCATTGAAACAGATTTGGTGACGTCGACTAACAACACCTCTTGATGATGCCTATGGCTAATAATGGTTCCCTGATAGGTAAAGCAGATGGCAGCAGCGACCATTGATAAAACCATTCCCTCAATAAAGCAAATCTGAGCCACCCAAAGAGTATCAGATTTATTAATGTTCAAATAAACTTCCAACCAATAGGAGTTATAATCAGATATCGTAGATTTGTTTATTAACACACCCACTAAAACCCAACAACACAAAAATAGGAAGAGAAGACAAAAAAAACTCGCAAAGGCGAGGGAGAGAGCTCTCATTGCCTCACGACAGATCTAGAAAGGAGAGGAAAAACTCGCCCTAGAAATGAGAGAAAACCACAGCATATAGAAATTAGAAGGAGGAGGCCGCAACTAGAAGATTCGAGCTTTGATCTATCTCTCTAACGCGGTTGTGGTATAAGATGATGCTGGCCGGCGGCATGTGATGGTGACACATGTTGCCGGAAAGAGAGAGCTGAAGAGGTTAGTATTGGAGGAAGAGAAGAGAGAGTGTTGGCAAAGAGAGAGAAGAGACATTACACGACAGAATTTAAACTAAAAGAAACAAAGGAAAAGAAAGAGAAAACTTCGTATGATTCCGGCCCAATTGATATGTTCATTGGCTTGGGCCAACAGGTGATAATCACATTTAAAATTTGGGCCCAAGGAAAACGAAATCGTTAGAACTTAGAAGTGATCTATCATGCTCCGATTGAGTGGAGCATCTACACGCCGTCCCCTCCTGCGTTTAACCAAGCGATCCCATTCCCGATTTCTCTGTTTGGTGGTGACCTTCGTCAACAAGGAAAGCCATGAAGCGCCCGATCGATGACGTCGTTGCGCCTTTGGCTTCTTCAACTTCTTCCTCAGCCGCTGCCGCACCTCCAAAGCCGGTGTTCTTAACGAAAGCTCAACGTGAACAACTGGCTCTTCAGCGACGCCAAGAAGAAATCGCCGAACAAAAACGCCGTCAGGAACAGCTTCTTTCTCGGAACCGCCCATCCGACCCAAACTCCGATTCTAAACCCTCCGATTCCGAGCGACGCGACCGTGACCGCGACCGTGACCGCGACCGTGACCGCGACCGCGACCGCGATCGGGATCGTGATAGAGAGCGGGAGCGAGAGCGGGACCGTGAGCGTGAAAGAGAGCGAGAGCGAGAGCGAGATAGGGCTCGTGATCGGGACCGTGAAACAGAGCGCAGGAATCGCGAGAGGGAGCGTGAAGAGGAGACTAAAGCCCGCGAGCGTGCTCGGCTGGAGAAATTGCAAGAGCGTGAGCGGGAGAAAGAGCTTGAAGCTATCAAGGAGCAGTATCTTGGTTCGAAGAAGCCTAAGAAGCGTGTTATCAAACCCAGTGAGAAGTTTAGGTTTTCCTTCGATTGGGAGAATACGGAGGATACTTCTCGTGACATGAATATTCTTTACCAGAATCCTCACGAAGCGCAGCTTCTCTTTGGTCGTGGCTTTCGTGCTGGCATGGACCGGCGTGAGCAGAAGAAACTTGCTGCTAAGAATGAGAAGGAGATGCGTGAACAGATCCGGAAGAAGGAGGGCGTGGAGGAGAAGCCCGAAGAGGCTGTTGCACAACGGCGAAAGGAGGCTGCTGCTGAACTCTATGACACCTTTGACATGAGAGTTGATCGCCATTGGAGCCAGAAGAAGCTTGAGGAGATGACTGAGAGGGATTGGCGTATATTTAGGGAGGATTTCAACATTTCCTACAAGGGTTCTAGAATTCCTCGTCCAATGCGTAGCTGGGTTGAGAGTAAGTTGAGTCCTGAGCTTTTGAAGGCCGTTGAGAAGGCTGGGTACAAGACCCCTTCTCCTATTCAGATGGCTGCCATTCCTCTTGGCCTTCAACAGCGTGATGTCATTGGTGTTGCAGAGACAGGTTCAGGGAAGACTGCTGCTTTTGTGCTTCCCATGCTGAGTTACATCACAAGGCTTCCTCCTATTAGTGAAGAGAATGAGGCTGAAGGTCCCTATGCTGTTGTCATGGCGCCTACACGTGAACTTGCACAGCAGATTGAAGATGAGACCGTGAAGTTTGCTCAATTTCTTGGTATCAAAGTGGTTTCCATTGTTGGTGGACAGTCAATTGAAGAGCAAGGTTTTAGGATAAGGCAAGGTTGTGAAATTGTAATTGCCACTCCTGGTCGGTTGATTGATTGCTTGGAGAGGCGTTATGCTGTCCTAAATCAGTGTAATTATGTTGTTCTTGATGAGGCTGACCGCATGATTGATATGGGATTTGAGCCTCAAGTTATGGGTGTCCTGGATGCAATGCCTTCCAGCAATCTGAAACCAGAAAATGAAGATGAAGAGCTTGATGAAAAGAGGATTTACAGAACTACTTATATGTTCAGTGCCACCATGCCTCCTGCTGTTGAGCGGCTTGCTAGGAAATACTTGAGGAACCCCGTTGTGGTAACCATAGGCACTGCAGGAAAGGCTACAGATTTGATCAGCCAGCATGTAATTATGATGAAGGAGTCTGAAAAATTTTTCAAACTGCAACGGCTGCTTGATGAACTTAATGACAAGACAGCAATTGTATTTGTTAACACTAAGAAAAATGCTGATATGGTTGCAAAGAATTTGGATAGGGAAGGCTACCGTGTAACCACTCTGCATGGTGGCAAGTCACAGGAGCAGAGGGAGATTAGTCTTGAAGGATTTAGGACCAAGAGATATAATGTCTTGGTTGCTACTGATGTTGCAGGGCGTGGGATTGACATACCTGATGTGGCTCATGTCATAAACTATGACATGCCTGGGAATATTGAGATGTACACACATCGTATTGGACGTACTGGTCGTGCTGGGAAGACAGGTGTTGCTACAACGTTCCTGACTCTTCAAGACACTGATGTCTTTTATGACCTCAAACAGATGCTCATACAGAGTAATAGTCCCGTCCCTCCTGAATTGGCCAGACACGAGGCTTCAAAATTCAAGCCAGGAGGTATTCCTGATAGACCACCTAGACGAAATGACACTGTATTTGCACACTGAAAACTTAGTCGTTTGAATAGGCAGTTCCAAAAAGGAGCACTGACGCTGCGGGTGATAAGGAGTTTTTTGGATGGTAGAACAGCTTGCCAGTGAAGCTATAGAGGCATAATCTTCTTTTTGTAGAAGGATCACGTTGTATTTAATTAAATGATAACTATCCTTTAGTCCTGGTAATCTTACTATTGCCTATATTTTGCTTCTCAAATGTTACAGCTCTTCTGATTACTTGTCTTAGAAAATTGGTTGTGTTAGTGGAGAATCCTTGATTAATGTTTTCAATTGACCTCAATCATTTTAATCATATAGGAATATGACTTTTTCTGACCATTTTAATTGTAATATTATTGTAGTGTATCATAGCTTTGGTATAATTTTAAGGATTTAAAATAGCTTTTAAAATTTTGCCGATTTCTGCGATCAGATGGGGTGGTATTCTACTATGTGGCATCATTTGAATGAATTGATTGTGCTAAAGTCTGATCTTTCCATGCTATATGCCTTCTAACTCTATTACATATCATGTGTGTTTTTGTAAAATATGTTTTTAATTAACTTGGCTGCTACCTTGACCAAATCTTTCCCTATTGAGGGATCAGTTTAGATATGTTTTTAAAATAGATTTCCAATTCTAGCATTTTGCATTTATTGAGGGATTAGTTTAAATCATGCAGAATGCACCTTCTATATTATTGCCTTGTTGTCTTATAGGTTGTGGATTGTGGGTAGAGTTGTCCTGTTTCGTTGCTCATGTTGCAAGGTCCACATCAATCCTTTAACGAAAGTTGTTGATCACGGAAAATGCTGCTTCTGCTGTTTGGGTGGTCAGTAGTATTTATTTCTTCTAGACAAGTACTCATTATTTTGTGCCCCCTCCTGTCCTAAATATAAATTGCAATTTTTGGGATATGACAGGTCCTTTTATAAGTTACACTTTATGCTTCTCGAAATTTAATTCACTTTTTTCATTTTTACCTCAAATTTACATGTTTCTCAAATCTCTTTTTTCCACTCATTTTCTCTCATCTCTTTTTCTACTCATTCTAACTTACCCTCCCCATAAATGAGGTATATTTGGAAAGGAAGTTACAATTCTCACATCTTTGTTGCCTTTAACCAATTTTAGACAATTTTTTTATCTACATAATTTGGTTATGTGTGGCTTTTATATTTAGGATGGGAGGGAGTAGTTTTTGGCCTGTTAATTTTTTTGTTATATGGTAGTTGCCAACGGTTTTACTGTTCTTTAGTTTCTTTTCTGCCCTTTTTGAAAAGGAGACTCAGGAAAGAACACAGCTTTACTTTGACTGGCAGAGGTCGTTTGTGTGTTGGTTGACTATCATAAATCGAATGCCAAATTTTCGTCTAAAGCACATTTGACAGGATGGTAAATTTTAAGTATTTGACTGTGATATCAAGTTATGGGTATCACACAATACAGAGCTTGGTGAAGACAAGGATTTCATATGCATATTTAAACTGTCTCAACTTTTTAAAATTTGTGGGACTGGTTTCTTTACAAGTCCTCCTTATATGACTGATATCTCTTGGCATCTGTATGATGGGATCCTTCACTGTTTATACTAATTGTGCAATGGGGTGCCTTCAAAAAGGTATATCCCAATATGAAAGACTTGCTTGCAGTTGTCGAAGGGGTTGAGTTTCTCTCATCATCATCATTTTTTAATTATTCCTCATAATTTCTAAATGATGTCCATTTAATTAATCTGAAAGGTCACAATATTACTTTGACTTTTTTCTCATCTTTTCAATCCATGACCTGGATTGATTGATGAGAGATAATGAGAAAAAAGGATGAAGTGGTGATCTACTTCCTTGCGCTGAAGGTGGTCGTGAGTACAAAGTTGGCGTCCAGATTCGAAATGTTGGCATGATTGGTTTTTCCTAGACTTTGGCTTATGATTTAAAGAAGGATGGTAGATGCCAAAACAACTTAGTTTTTGGTGTTCTTTCGACCACATTTCTTTAAACAAATTTTCAGTCTGTTACCACTTTGCTCTGACATTGTATCACTTGACATGCTTACATGTCTGGTCAAATTGCAATGGATTGATAGACTTGTTTGCCTTGTCAACAACAAGGAGATTGTTGTGTGGCACTGCTTCAGTTGGTTCTGAAGGTCTGTGACTGTTCATTGTAAAAGGACAAATCGATTTTCTTCGCTTAGGTCAGAGATCATTAGCTATTAAGAAGCATACATATGAACACGTGTATTGTTTAAAACTATAGAAAGGAGTTACGAAAAAAGTGTGTTTGTGAGTTTGCGTTTTTGTTTTTTCCTTGGCCAGCTTTCTGGGTGTATATGGAATATAAAAGAAAATTGCGTTTTATATAAGCGTTTTAAATAAGTTCAGATGTATATACTCCTTTTGTTCCTAAATATAGGATTTACTTCATCTATTCAGTTATTTATGCTTGTCAAATGCAATCGTTAGGTTAAAAATATGTCCAACTTAACCTAAAATACTGTTTTATCTAATCATTTAATTTTAAGGTTTAAGTTTTCCGCATGGAGAGCTTCTTAGATGATATAGAATAAAGGAATGGGAAAAAACTATGCAAAGGTTAATATGAGAAAACAATATTTAAATAAATGGATTGAAATTTATATTTAGGATATTCGGGAATAATAAGATTTTTTTTAAAAAAAAAACAAATGAAAGTTGCAGTTTTCAATAATAGTGATGAATTCTTAAATCACATTAGAGATCCCTAACTGTTTCATAATCAAGTGATATATCAATTTTTTTGGTTTTTTTAAGTTTGTATAAAGGGCATAGGTGGTTGTTAGATTAGGCTAGAAGTTAGGACTTAAGAATAGAAATCCTGCATTGTTGTTCAAGTTCATAAAGCATTGCAAGTGCTGCAGAATCAAATGAAGTTTTCTTGTCAGCCTTAGGGTCTCCAGTACACTCCATTGTGCCACAGTTTGGGATCTGTAACATTATTTTAGTGACAAAGCTGTTGAAACCACACCTTTTCTCAGACCCTTCTCCAAATTCAACTGGAGTTCTGTGGATGCACCCCCAAAAAGAAAAAACAGTTAATTAATTTGACTGATTGTAAAACAATCCTGCCAAAGAGTGACATGTTTAAAATTATAACAAGTGAGCAATTGATGAGAGTTCATATAGAATCAATGAAGCATTGTGTGCCTAACACTCATGTTTTTTTTTTTTTCCAAAGATAAGAGTAGTTTTGGATTGTAAAAGAAAATCAAGACTACTAAATGAGTTATCACATTTTTTATCGCATTTTATGAGATGTTATTCTAGAAGGTATTTTTGGTCATTTTTATAAGATATTTTGATAGTTTCAATAAGCATTAAATATTCTTCCAAATATGTCTATATTTAATAGGGTAACTACAGACTATAAATTAATATTTGGTATTGGAGTTTAGTGTGGTTAATAAGTGTATTACTAAAAATCACTTAAATTTATGAAATTTTTTAATGTTTTTAATTATTGTCTTTGATCGTAGATGTGAATTATTTAGAAACGACTTATTTTTTGTTCATTAGGGAGTATCATGGAATGGAGGTAGCACATCACATTTGTCAGTGTTGCACTTTATATGCTTGTAAGTGCTTCTTAGGAAGATTAATAAATTGTTATGTAAAAGTGGGTTTGATTGAAATGACCTGGATTTAGTTTCTTTGGTTTTGAATGTAGGCATTGGCCACTGTAATGTCTTGCATATTCCAAATATTGATGTCCGGGGTCCACCTTTGCTCATGCTTATTGGTCCAATAACTGCAAAGGTAAAAGATAAATTATTATTTATATAAAAAAAAAAAAGACATAAAATATTAGAAAAATGAATAGTTATTATAAAATGATCAATGGCCAAGAAGTTCTAATTTTTTTTAAAAAAAAATCAAGGACAAAGAGAAGCCCTTGAAGAAGCAACCATCTTATTCCATTCAAATGATCGAATCACAACAAACATTGCATTTGCCACAGTATTTTTCAAAAACTCAATGTACTCTCTATGGTGCACAATACACGTAATTTGTAAATGAAGTATTTTGTCCATAATATAACTCATTGAGAGAGTAATTAATGTTTGTTTGTCAATTTTACCTATGTAATTAATGTTTAAATATGACTCTTTGTATTTTTCCCCTGTCCTTCAAAACCATAGTTAATATGGATGAAGTGGGATTTTAAAAAAAAAAAAAAAAATAAGACAGATTGTGAAGGGAGTACAGAAAGTTCTGATTGAACATTCATAAATAGTAGTTTGGATCTGCTTGAAGGAAAGAAAGGGGGGGGGGGGGGGGGGGGACACTTTTGCAAGTAAATATATTAAATGAGTTTTGTCTCATAAAGCCTAAAAGTAGTTATTTGTAATGAAACCAACGGGTTTTATAGTCAAGTATAAAATTAATTTAGAGGAAAGGGATTAAACAAACCTGGGGTGACAGGAATGATGCTGCAGGTTTTCCCGTAACAATCATTGATTGAGAAAGAAGCTTTAGCTGATTCATGCGGACACTGATCACTTTCAGTTATTATCTTTTGTTTTCCTTTCCTACAAGATTTCTCAGCAGTTACTTGGCTACATCTTTTCATATCCAATGAAGAAGAAGTAATGAAATCTTCATCAGAATAATCAGAATCTCTTTTTCTCCTCTTGGAAATGCCATTGGGGTTTGAAATATCATTCTTCTGTTGCATTCCAAGTATCACATCATTAGTGAATTGTGAGGGACAGTAAAAACAAAAGTACAACAACCTTTTGTTCTTCATATAAGAGCTACTTAACTAATATTGATAGATTAAGGAAATGAGATGAATCGGTTAATTATAACATATGTAACATGATCTATCGAAAATACTCCTTTGTAACATTATATTATATTAGCTCCGGGTCTTATATTAAAGAGCCAACTGACTTTTTTGAAGAAATAAAGGAAATTAGTTATGTTAGTTATTTGTAACAAATATAGGTTGGTTTTTCTAAAATACCATCTTTCATCATGACTACCCTTGAATAGAAATGCCTTGATGCACACATTCAATAGGTATACTTTAGGAGAAAAAATTATAAATTTAGGGGACAAAGTGAACTGGGGTCTTAAATTTAGGACCAAATTCATCTCTCAAGTAGCTATTATATTAAGGACTGGAGTTAGTATATCAGTTTATAAGTTAGGTAAATTAGTTTAGGAAAAACTGATAAATAAAAGAGATAAATCAGATTAAGTTCTTAGAACCAAATCTAGACACCCCATATTATCTCCTATATTAAGGACAAGACGAGTAGTTTATTGTACCGGAAGCTAACAAACCTTGAGTTCGGCTAACAAACAGCTTGCAGCTGCTGCTTTGGCAGCCTTTTTGTTTCGTTCACAGCCTCTTCCAACTAATAAGACATCTTCCATTTGTAATCTAAGTTCAGAATGAACCATGTCTCCCACTTGTATGCATCTTTCTTTTATAAAGTAGCCAAGAGAATCACACATTTCATTTAGTGTACGTAGTGAAGGCAGTTTTAGGCTTTCAGGAGTCACTATTGGAGACAATAGTGGTTCAAAGATTCTCCATACTTTGTTCAGATCAAGATTGGTATCAATGAGTATTGCACCAGCAATGCTTTCTACCATATCTCCAAGAGCCTAAAAAATATATATTTACTTTGGATAATAATATGATCTGATAAAAATAATACAGAAAATTGATGTGGAAGGACATTTCTAGGGTGATTTAGTTTATAAAAGAGATGTCCAGCAAATGAAGCACCAATATGTTGACTCTGTAATCTTCATAAAATATGAAACCTAGCATGACATGCGATATACCAAATATAAATAATGTTAAACTGTGTTATTCAAATTATTCTTCCCTAAAAATCTTAGGAATAGACTGCAATTATTCCCCTCGGGTCCCCATTATAGGGTGCCCTCTAGAAGGTGTTTTTGGTCCTTTTTACAAGGCATTTGTTAGTTTCAAGGAGTATTGATCTTTTCTTTCATATATACCTATATTTAATCAGGATAATGAGAGAGAGTAGAAATTAATATTATGTTGGAGTTTAGTATAGTTAATACGAGTAATATTGGAAGTCACTTAACTATTTTTATTAGTGAGTGTGAATTAATCAAAAGTGACTTATATTTGAGACCATCGCGAGTAGTAAATCATGATATATTTCATTCTGAACTTGACAATAGTAGCAGTAGTCATCAAGAGGACATACTTTTGGTGCCTTTGACTTGTTGAGAGGCACGGTCAACGACCTCACGTACTCAGTTACTTGGATTTGAAGAAACCCAGAGCAGTGAAGAAGGTGAGGTTGAAGGTTCCTTCTTATGCATACATGGGCAAAGTTTTCATTGCTAACTGCATTTGAACGCAAATCAGTCAATTTTCCTGGATCAATATCTTGGTAGTTCTGATAGAGATGCCACGTAATTAGAAGACCCAAAACTGAATCGCCCAGAAATTCAAGCCTCTGTGAGGAGAAAAGGTGAATAAGTATAGGATATAAAAAAAAACAAAACAAAAGCATTAGCTGAAATCTTCAAGATCTTGTTGGAAATATGAATTACTCAACTTATGTTTTTGTTAGCTTGGCTAGTGGGGAGGTGATGCGAATTGAATTGCACAGAAAGTGATTTCTTTTCTTTTTTAAGAAAAATAAAATGTCTAATATATCCTTCAATTATGTAATAACACATGAAAATCGTAGGGAAATTTTGAATCAAGCCCCCCATATGCGACTTTATTTCAAATAAGGATAAAGGATTTTGAAGTTACACTCCTTTGCCAAAGGACAAAAGTGGAATTTGGTTTTGATGGTAAATGACCAAAATATCCTTCATTCATATGTATACTTGTAGATTTTGAAACGTTAGTTGTTAAAATGCCCATGTGCACTTATAAAAAAATTGAATAAAGGGAATTTTGATCATTTATCCTCAAAACAAAATTTCACTTTGGTCCTTTATACCACAGTGTATTTTCAAAATCTTTTGGTCCTTAAGTGAAATGATGTCACACCTATGGAGCTAAGTGAAATTCTCCCAAAAGCAAATTTTAAATAATTCAATAATGTGCTATGTCTTATTAAAGAAATTCATAAACTAACTATCCTCCAAGTATTTAACTATTATATTTTAGGAATACACTTTTAAGACATTATTGTGATTTGATTTGATTTGATTGGATTATGATAAGATTTTAGGCTTAGAGTTAGTATATTATTGTATACATAAAGGCCTCATAGTACTCTCCTGTACTTCAATGTGATCTTTTAATCTTGACATTAACTTTGAAGAAAAGAATTCGCAAATAAGAAATAGATACCTGGTAACAATAGCCAACCCCAAGTTCTTGCTCAGATGCATGAGTTATAGCCTCCTGTAAGAGACCCTTACAAGAAAATTCATATCCAAGCTTTAATTCTAAGGCAGTGATTTCTTTAGTTTTAGGGACATAGGACCTTAATGAAGCCTTTTTGATTGCTTCTACTACTAATGAAGAATCAAGTTTAAGGTCAATACCAAACCACTTCATTGTATGAAGTGCAGCAACAAGGCCATTTCCCACATAATAAGCTCCTATAAGGGCCTCAACACAATCTGATATAGTCTTTGAACACATCCACCTATGTCCTCTGTCACAAAACTTACCAACCTTACAAGTTGGATTCTTAGTTTGGAATCTCTCATCCAAGGGCACTTCTAAAGTATCCACACCACATCTACAAGGAACTGCATGTATACAAAGCTGACCTGGAGCCACCCAACGACGCGGTTCAAATGCACTATCACGTATGTAACCCTGTGAAATCAAGAAAACTTAGAACTCAGATTTTGTTTTGGTATGTAAGAACTTTAGTTTCTCAACCTCTCGGAAACTATTTACAAGTCAAGATGCAAGTTTTGAAATTTATGTATTTCATGTGTTGTAAATAATATAAGGAAACGAGTTGTGTACTATCACTAGCCAGTTGAAGACTCCAGTATAAATTAGAGTTGAGTACCGTGTAGGCTGAAGTCTAAAGAAGGATACATGCAGTAGCAGGTATATCAGTTAATCCAATATATATAGGCTTATTTGGATCAACGTTTGCAAAAGTGAGTTTTATCCCAACTGATTATTAGTGTAATGTGATTTATGTTTAGATAGACTTTCATAAAAAAAGGGTCAAAAAAAAGTTATTCTGACATGCACTTGTTTGGACGATACATTAAAAAGTCAATTTTTGAAGGTTAAAATCAGAAGAAAAGCTAAAAGCGAAAAAAAGGTGCTTTGACTTCAGATCGACTTTTGCCCGAGAAGCTCTTTATCCCAAAATCCATCCCAAACATATAAGCTCAAACTGACTTTTTGGCTTCAAAACTCACTTTTGAAGATACAAAAGATTATCCCAAACGTGCATAAACATTTGACTGTGTTATTCAGGCCACACACACAGAAGTATCAAGGATTACTTCAACTTAAGCTTAACAAACATCTCGAAAAAGTTGCAGAAATAAATGAAAAAATATGCGTGTATCAGTGAGATTATTATAGAATGAAAATGCTATATTATTGGCAATGAAAAGACATAATTATCACCGGGAATTGTGAATGCTATCGGGGGGTCCAACGATAAAATACTACAGGAAGTAAAACAATTCATCAGTCATTCCTTATCAAGCAAAGTGGTCTATTATACTTAATCATGCATTAGAGGCTTAATCAGTCATTACTTTCATTTATCCCTTATCCAAAATATGCCCTTTAAGCAAGTGGGAATGCATTAGATAAAGTACCTGCAATTTGCAATTGGTTCCCAACCTATGCAAAGCTGAATTAGAAATAAGAGACGAACTCCAATCGGTTAACTGTCCTTCATGTTTCTCAGGATATCTAAGGTAAAGGTGGCAGCTCACTGCATACTTTAGAACTGAATCCCCAAGCAATTCCAAACGTTCCATGGAGAAGCTTTCACAGCATTTCAATGTTGTCAATGCTTCAAGAATCTGATTATTTATAAATATAATCAGGTCAAGCTAATCGTAATGATATCATGATTCACCATAAAAGTTTGAATACAATTTGGTCCCTTCGGTTTTAGAAAGATTTAACTTCATTCATCAAATTCAAAACCAAGCAAATCAGTCTTAATCCATTCATAGTGAAAACTCAACGTGCAAATATTAACCTATTTGATGTCAAAAAGCTGAAAAATTTCATCCCTATCAAATTCTTCATCTTTTTTTGTTACTCCCTCTGATCCTATTTATAAGATCCTGATAACCAAATTACATGATTGAAGAAAGCGATTAAAATTAATTAAAAATAATAAGTATGTCTGAAATAAACTGTTTCCAAGTATGCCCACATGTATAAGGGGGCAAGTAAGAGAGAATAATAGAGTAAATATAAGTATCATCAACTATCAACTAAGGCAATTTAAATTTTCGGCTCTTTAAAAAAGGACAGGAGGAAGTATTATTCTTTGGATATGGAACCTTTGAATCAGCCAAAAACAAATGGTATTAGCCACCTAGGGTAACATTGTTAAGTTCTGAAGCAAAGGGACCAACTTGAAACTTTTCTAAAAACAGAGGGGAGAAAAAGTGAGAGCACAAACCAGAGAACTTGGTATTTGAAAGCCGCCAGAGTTAAAATTTATCTGCTTTCTAAGCTGGCTGGCTAACATCAAGGATTCTAACCGCTGCATTAGTGATGGCAGTAAGTAAAATGACTTCAAAACTTCTATAGGAACATCAGTCTTCACTAAAACCTCAGGTGGCATATAAACATGAACTTGTTCTTTTTCTGAAACCTCAGTTACACCTGACCAAAAAAACAAACAAACAAATTAGCAGCATATTTTCACATGGTTAATTGGAATTACTTAGCTAGTAATCTGTTAAGCTGCTAGATCTCAAGAGGAAGTTGGTTGTGCTCCTACTAGTATAAGTAAGAGGACAGATAACATAGATTTTGCTACACCTATGCTGCGAAAACCATTATGGATTTATTCTTGGGAAAATTACTATGAGGTCCCTAGAGAGGAATGAAAATCTAAAAAATCCTACAAAAAGTGAGCAGCATGAACCTATTGTCATTTCCTACATCGAAACTTGTCATTGTATGCTTGTTTTGGAACTTTTTGGCTATTACATTCCTTTCTTAGGACCTTACTGATTTTCCTTTTATTTTAACAAGGAAACCATTGTGTCAATTTCTTTTTCTTTCAATCGTAACCAAACTTTGATTTTCTAGTTGATGCACATACAAAACATTAGTCAACTTTATGCAAGTAGCTTTCTTTTTTAGCAGTCATTGTAATTGTATATTCATTTTTGTTTTATGGGGAAGGATGGAAGACAGGAAAGAAAATAACCAAAAATTAAAAATTAAAAAAAGAAAAGAAAAGAACCTTCACTCCTGAAGTCCACGAGTAGATTATGAGGGCTGTGACTTTGCTTTAACCTCAACAAAGGTTGTCCAGGGTACATTAGCACAATCCCATATCTGAATAAGATGTCATGTCACTATCATAATTAACCAGTAAATACAGAGAAAAAAGTATGAATCATAAACAAAAATGAAAAAGGTAAAAGGTAAAACATAGGACCCAAAAATACCAACTTTTTATTGAAATACTCCATATAAGTATTATATTCAGATGAAACAGACACATCAGATCCCGTGTAGCTGAAAGGACACTCAGCAGAAGTATTAGCCGCAACCTCAACAACAGAATAAAACTTCCCAGTGTGAATAGCCAAAACTACCATATCTTTGAGATCATCAATATTAACCAAACAATTAGCAAAATGGACTGTCTTTAAGCTTTTCTGTTCCATATCAAATGAACCATTCAAATCTGATAAATTTTGTTTTTGACTAAGCTCAGAACTTAATACATTACTTCTCTCAGATATATTCTGAAAAAAATTTATCACTCCAATGGAGGAGCTCACCCCTCTCCAGTTTATTCTCCAAGCTTCTTCTTCTTCATCGTTTAATGTCTCTAATGGCAAAAGCAAATACATCTTTGATGGGCTCCATAATTTACTTGTTTGATTCAGGAGTAAGAATTCTCTCTTTTCTTCAGATTCTTCTGATCCAACAAAGAGTCTCCCAAACAAACCATTGAAGAAAAGTTCCTGAAAACACTTTGCTTTGAACATCTGATACCAAAAAAGGAAAAATTGTCAATAAGACCTCATAAATATGATAACTAATACTAACTCCAGCCCTAAATATAGGAGCTAGACAAGAAGTTTACTTTGGCCCTAAATACAAGACTGCAATCCACTTTGCCTCTCATATTTATGATTTTTTCCCCAAAGCATCCTATTTGATTGCACATAGTAAGAGGGTTTCCATCAAGGGTTAGTTACAATGCACATGATTAAAAAAGGTATTTTAGGAAAATCAGCTCATATTAATTACAAAAAACTACTTTAACTAATTTCTTTAATATACAAATATTAGTTATTTAGCTCTTATATTAAGGACCAAAGGAAGTAATTACACTCAAAAACTAGGTTATACCTGTTCTGCATCCAAATACACTTTTCCACATGCAGAAACACAAGACTTGACTGTCTTTGAGATCAAGTATAGATCTGCCTCACAATTTCCCACATCATCATCAAGTATTGATTCCATCAGCAGAACAAATCCAGAATAAATCTCTTCAATAATGTTACAAGTGAAATCAAATTTGTAGGCATGAAAAGTGGCTCCATTGGGATTTCCAACCCAAGTTCCTGATAATGCATGAATAGAAGCAGTCCCATGTAATTCCTTCAGTTTGGTTGTTCCTACAGTATTAATACATGTGAGTGATCAAATCTGGAACAACATAAAATTTATGATGAACACTCTTTCAGTCCTTGAAAAATGTGTGCACTTTAAATTTGTTTGGTTTTTTTTGACAGTATCATCCAATATATGGTTCAGGGTTTGTGGCTGCCTCTCCCACCATAGGTGTCTCCTCTGAGACTCAAACAGACCTAGAGGGATCTAGTGGGGCTTTACATTGCTAGACCAACTCTATGTTTGGTAGTGCACTTTCAATCCAGTCATTGAAATAAGTAAATACATTATGAAAATGATCGAATCTACATGAAATTATTCAGATGAATTATGCACATATTAATATATTATACCTTCTCCAGATGGTGACTTTTCCCAATTAAAGCACAGATTACTATTCAAAGGCTCTTCAGAAAAAGGAAGAAGATGGTCATTTAGAGCATCCACCTGATGCAGCTTTTTACATGCCTCCAAGCATACGAGCTGCTTTGATAACTGAGAATTGCTACTGGCAGGACCAATTAATGTTTGAAATGGTGCACTAGGAGGAAGTGATAATTTACATTGATAATTCCCTTCTGAATATGACAATTGGAAAATTGGTTTTGGAACAAAGTACCTATTTTAATTGGAAACAAAATCAAATTTGTTCATATTGCGAAGTTACCAGAATCACATATACCATCAAATTTTAAAGGAACTCATGTGGTGTGGCAATGATTAGGCAAAAAATGTTCATACTTATCACCAGGAAGCTGTTCACAATATCTGTGGATAAGACTGACACTAGAATCTGCAGTAACACACGCACCCGTTGAATCAACACTATATGTGTGTATTTCCTCAGTCTTATAAGGTGCCAAAGCAGAAGAATCAAGTTCTCTGCTCTTCGCCGCCTCTGCCATTGAATATTCACTCCTGATAATGTCAAAAAGTTGATTTCGTTCCTTCACATTTGCCCTGTTCAACTTGCAAAGTGAGAACCACTTGACAGAAAAACATTAAGAGAATATAACATTAAGAACATGTTGACATGTTTTAAATAACGCTGCGTCAGCCAGCTAGTTTCTATATGCAGGTGTCCATGCACATATATGTTACTATATTAGAAATTAACAGCCCATACACACTACCTTCCACCTATTAGAATATAACAGTCTCACATCGACTAATTATATTAGAGAAATGATTGAAAGTATATAATGTTAAGGAAAGCCCTGTCAAATTGGCTTATACTGTTTTGGTAGAAAGACAACCTCAATATATACTTATTAATACAAATAAAATCTAGTATGATATCAAGAACCATTCGATCGGGGATACCAAAAAAGGGAAAAAATGAAGATTGTGGAATTGAGGCCTTTGGACATAAACTGTCATGAAAACTAACTCCCAACTTTCTTTTTGCATTACTTTGCTTCTTGAACTGATGTATGATGATAGACACACAAAGAGCTAAGTTGATCCCATTCGGATTAATTATTTTTTTCTCTGTAACTATATATATATATATATATATTAGAGTCTGATATGTTATAGGTTAAGGAAGATAACTTGTGTACCTTTCAAGCATGATGATAAATTGAGAATTGTCTTGGCGAGCCCGTCCCCTTGATTGGACATAACTACGAACTGTTTTGGGAAGATCAAAACGTATCACACAAGAGCAATTTGCCACATGAATTCCCTCCTCAACAACGTCAGTTGCAAATAGTAGGTTAACCTAATATGTTGAAATTAAGTAATTTGATATTTTTCCAGATGAATAAGTTCAACATTAGTGTATGTCCATAGTAAATGTTCTAGTTCATGTTAGGGTATAAGTTAATGATTCACGTGTTTAGATGCTAAAGGATCTGAGGGTTATGCCAAACCGGCTTCTCTGCTACCTGCTGCTACCTCTCAACCACTTCGCCATCAATATCAAGTAAAAACTACCTAGGTTTTTCTTGGGAAAGTTAATCGTTTTGTCCTAATAGTTTTGATTCGGTTGTAACTCAGTTCCTAAAATTTACTTGGCAGAACTCAATTTCTATAGTTTTGACTGGCTTTGTTAGATTGAATCAGCTTTTAAACTTTGACTCGATGCAACTCAGTTATTATAATTTAACCATTTAAAATATTAGTTCCTATATTTTAGAAAATAAAATTATAAATTTCATGAAGCTTAAGGATTAAAGTTTTAAATGGTTAAAATTTCAGGGACAAAGTTTCAACTTAGTCAAAACTATAAAATCTGAGTTGCATCAAGTCCAAGCTTAAAAACTAAATTACAACTAAATCAAAACTACAGGGACCAAAAAATTAATTTCTCATATTATAAAAACATTAAACCTAGATCATCCAAATTTAAGTTGAATGGTCCAGAGATCAAGGAGCATCGGTCTGAGCTATAGAAAAGCTTATTAAAAAACTGATATACTCTCTGGCCAATGGGGGTTGGGTCTAGCAGAAGGGGGTTAATTCCTCACAATATGGCAAACCAAGGTTTGAATCCCCGCTGGAAGAGGTGCCCATATTTAGTGCCCGAAAGTGCCTTGAACAGGATTGCCTCTAGTAGGAGGATACCTGTGCCTAGCAAAAAGAAACTCATATACTCTCTTTGTACATGAAGATTAAGAGAAATTCAAAGAACTTGAGCAAATATAGCAATTGAGTTCAAATAAATTCCTCTTCCATAGAAAAATTTCTCTTCCTCCCTCCAACCCTGTGAAGAAAGTTTGTGCAGCGGAACAGACTCGAGGCTATGAAGAATAAGCATTTTTTTAATCAATTGATATATGTAATATCCAGCACCTTTCCACAGGAGAATAAATGTAAGATCTCTTTCTGCATCTTTGGCACCACTGAATCACAAGAACTATTGCTTCCAGTTAGATGTGACACTGTAAAATGTGACAAGAGCTTAATTGTCTTCACAACTTTGTCAATAACTTTTGCTGTGATGATTCTTTCTACAAATATGAGGCACAATACATCATTACTTTCTCTGCAACATAAAACATGATGGTCAATTTCCGTACAATTATTAATATTATAAAAGGTGAAGTAATTAACTTACCCAAATGATTTGAAAATTTTTATTAGTTCATATAATTTTGGAGAAATGTATCCCAAGTCTACTGCTTTTACAAGATCATCACTAAAGTCCCCAAAATTGTTAATGCCTGAGAAGAAATTAAATGAAGATAAAAACAGTTTCTGCAAATTTGTATTAGAATATAAGAGTCTCACATCGATTAATTAGAGAAAATATCAAAGGTATAAAAATTAAGGGAAGTCCTATCAAACCGACTTAATCTTTTTTTGTTAGAAAGTCAATCCAATTATAAACCTATATCTAATAAAAATGTAATAATAATCTTGATTACCCCTATTGGGCATCAAGTTACAACATAAGGAAACCTACTTCAATTTTTTGTGTAATTGGATCTCACTAGATGATATCTCTTGAGATGATGTAATAAATCAAGAACTAAAGCTAAAGACTTATGAGAAAAGAAATCAACATACAAACATACCAATAGGGCCAAATGCCTTAATTAGTTGCATCAGTTCATTAAGAAATTGCGTGTGCTTCAAACAGCTTTCGTCGTATATTTTACACCCCTCGTGGGGATCAGGGCTGTTCTCTTGACAGAATTTAGCAGCCTATGGAAAAATGGATGATATTGAAAAGGAAAAGGAAAAAAGAAAAAAATTTGTGGACAAAGCAATCACAATTAATGATGGGATAAAGGTATAAATAAGAATAGTTTACAAAGAGGTTTGAATCCATCTCATGAACTATGTGATAATAAATAGTGACACCATTGAAATTGTGACAGGTAAAACATAACTGTGAAAGAGATCAAGAAAGAACCGACAAAAATTGAAAAATGAGAGGTTCAATGAGAATAAGAGGTTAGTTACTTCAAATGTAAGTAAAGGATCTAAATGTCATTACATAAGTTTTTCATCACCACAAAGAAATATTATGTATACTAGTCAGTGTTAGGTACACTGTTCATACACCTATCAATCGATATGTTTTTATTCTTTCTTTTACTCACTTCCTATTCATACATCCGAGTTGTGGGCACCTAAAAGTTTTGTTTGTTGTTGTTGTTGGTTTTTTTTTTTTCTTTTGCTCAATATCGCCCCATAAATGTTAAAAAAATGAGCAATGTCACCTCGGCCATTAAAAAATGATAATGGTCAATACTAGTTTTTTATTAGTTAGAGCGATCATTAACATTTTTTAACAGTGAAGATGACATTGCTCATTTTTTAATGCTTTTGGAGCGACATTAAGCCAAAAAAAAAAAAATCTGATACTCATAGCTCATTCGCGGATATTTCCGGGGGGAAAATGACCCTTAATCTTAAAAATATATAGATTTTAGTTGGTTCCCCCCATGGTCCTCTCTAATGGAAACTACTATGGTCTTGACTGTATAAACGCAGGAGCAAATGACTAACCAATGAAGAATGAAAAGGTACCTCATAAGAGCACACAAGGCCAAGATCTTCAAGGCAATACAAAATCTTTGAATAGTCTTTTGACAATCGCTTTCTCATTCTCTCAAGTCTATCATCCACATCTTTATATTGGCATTCCATTGATCTTTGCAGTCTCACCAATGAAGCATCAAACTGTAAAAGCAAAGGAGTTTCTCACTATCCTTTTTTCTTCAATAGTAAATGAATATAATCTTATTGATACACCATGTACATGTGGTATTTGTACACATGGATATCAGATAAACATGTACCAGATTATATTATGTGTAAGTAATATAGACATTTGTATTACAGTTGAAAAGTTTTAAATAAAACTTCACCTAAAAGTCCAAGCCACTAAGTTATAGAGCTCTAATACTATTTTAAACACCATTTTAACTTGAAAGCTTAAGTTAACAAACAAAGACTCGTTCCTTGAGCCCTTGGACTCAACTCACTTAAACTTTTCGGTGTATAATAAAAGCAAGAAAAGACTTGTAATTTGTACTACTCTAGCATAACGTACCTCTGACCATAAAGCTTCCATCTTTTGTTTTAGACCCTCAAATGGGACTCGTGGCTGATCATAGAATCTACAAGTTCCAGAGGCAGAGGGCACACATATTTCCAATTCTGTTCTATCTTTAATAGTATAAATCTGCAAGACAACATTTGAGATTTTCAAAAACTTATCCATTGACCTTGGAATACATTGCCCATGGATGACTTTAAAAATTTGATCTAACAACATCACCTGAGAATCCAAGATGCTTTCAAGAGTAGACATCTGACCTTTACAGTCCATGGTGGATGAGATAACTGATGCAAAAAAGTTCAGTTTAGAATCCATTTGACATTTCAAAACATCCTAAAATAAAGAAATAAATAATCTTTACCCTTTCCAATAACTGGTGATGCTGTCATTCCAAAAATCTTTGGCTTGTCACTAGATGGGTGATAAAATTCCTAGTAAGGAAAAGGATGAAGGTAATAAGCCTTCCTCTTAAGATAAGTGCAGTGAATAAAAACGGCAACAAGGGGAAAATCCTTCAGCAATATATGTTACTCGTATATTAACACTGCATTACGAATACGTAATTCAAGCAGCTTTTGGATTTTTCTGCCAAAAACGTAAGGAAAGGGGGGGCGGGGGGGGAAGACATCCTTGAACTTTTGAGTCACTTGCAAATAGCACCCAGAACTTTAGAAACTAGAAAATAGGTCCCTCAACCTTCACACTCTATGAAATAGGTCATTCGATTTCAGACATTATTTTGATACTGTTGCATAATTTGTTACTAACCTTCATTATTTTAACGTAAGGATGGTTCCCGCTCGCACGATGGCATTCATCAATAACCAACAAAGAGACTGTTTTCATTTTGAAGAATGCTTTTCTTAAGCCATCCAAGAGAATTTGGGGTGTCATGACCATGACCTGTAAGGAAGACAGTGAAATTGTAGGACTAAGATAAACAAAAGAAACCGCTATCATAGTGGCCTTGTTACACCACGTTACTTAATAATACCTAGTACTACTTCAGTCCTATACGTAGGACCTAATTTGTGTAGTGCAATTTGCATAACAAATAAAGTCCTACATTTAGGTCCAGAGGTAGTATTTTATAGAGAACTTTTTTTAACTGTTTAAAATGCAGGCTTACATCTTGTTCTTCAATTTTCTTTTCCCAGCAGTTAAAATCCCAGTCGTCTATCCCCTTGTCTCCATGGAATTCTTCCACTGCCAAGTCAGTATAATCTTTTATGACCCCAAATTGCTGCACATAAGATGTTAAAATGTCTGTCATTTTCTGATGCTCTGGTCCTTTTTCTTTTCTTTTATCATGTAACTTAGGAGTCTTTCATGTGGCATCCAATGATTCACTACTCTATTAGCATCAAATTGACCCTATGGTTAAATTTTCATCAAAGTGGTCAGATTACTAACATATTATCATGTCATATGAATCTTCCAAGGATATCAATGAAAAGTAATTTTATTGATAAGAGGGACTTGACATATTTTTATACATGCTAATAATCTGTATAATTTCATATATAAAGCATTAATACTCGAATTTAGATCATTCTTGTCAATAAAATTGTCAAATAAGGACTTTTCACTGATTTTCCCAATTTTTTTAAATTATTAATAATACAGATGCAATTAGGAAAATGCCTGATTAACAAGATGGACTGTGGGAGCCAAGAAAATAATCAGCTTCTTTAGATGAGTGGACTTAATAGAAAGAGCTATATGCCTAATAAGCATCACAGCTATCATAGTCTTTCCAGCACCAGTATCCAGTACTGCTATAGTGTTCCTTCTCTTAGCAACTTCAAACGCCTCAACTTGATACCTTTAAGAAACACAAAAAACCACAAACCAAAAGACTCATTCAAAGTTTAATTTACAAGTCAATATCATCAAATGGGTAAGTTAAAATCTTCAAGAGAAATGAAAAATGGGAGCCAAATTATGTGTACCTTCTGGGATTGAAATCTTTAGCATTAGGAGAAGGTTCAGAGTTTTGAGCAGAATGATAAGCGGTTGTTCTATGATCCATGTTAGGATTTGGAAAAAAAATTGTGTTGTTGTGAGAATTATGAAGAAGCTTTTGGGAATTCGCTTTTGGGCTGTGCAACAAAAGTGATTAATTCTGTTTTATGTCAATGACTTGTTCTTTTCATTCTTTTATTCTTGTGTTTTTTCTGCCGAAGATTGGAACTGGTTTGGCTCAAACCATGTGAAGGGTCTGTCTTTAACCATATCACAATCATAATTAGAATGTGATGAGGCTGATTTTCAAAATTGAGGATTTATAATATATGACTTGTCAAATAACAGCAATAAATTAGAATAAAATCAAGGTTTAAGTTGAAAAATATGGATCAAAACTTAGGAAATTAAAAGTTAAATTTTACTATATCATATTAGAAGTCAGGCACATGCAAGTTTCATTCACACTGGTGACATGGCTGAAAACAAATGATATAAATTAGAATAAAATCAAGGTTTAGGTTGAAAAATATGGATCAAAACTTAGGAAATTAAAAGTTAAATTTTACTATATTATATTAGAAGTCAGGCACATGCAAGTTTCATTCACACTGATGAGATGGCTGAAAACAAATGATGGCATGAAAATAATGTGTTTTCTTTCTAAGGCCAAGCAGAAAACCTAAGGAAAAAAGGGGAAATGACGGTTATGAAGCTTTTTAAGAAAAATAATGATAGTTAAGGACCCTAAAATTTGAAAATGGCAGGATCATAGTCCCTAAAAAAATCTATAAACCAAATTAACCCTGTTAAGTTGTAAAATTATGGGTTAAAATTTTGTTTAAGCTTTCATAATTTTCGTGAACCCAAAAGTTAATTGGTATTGTACTAGTTGTAAATTTAGGAAATGGTTAGTGAAAATGTATAGTTTATATAAATAACTGCGCATCCTTTATTATATATTGCATATGAAAATTAGGCAAAAATATACCGTAGACACTATTATCTTTTAATTGTGAGGTCTTTCTATTTTTTTAGTATTATCATCTGGTATCCAGTTCAGAATTTGTGGCCCAACACAAATGTTTTAAGACTCGAACTCGAGATCTCAGAAGATTTGACACGGCCTTACACCGCTAAACCAACTCTATATTAGTGTCTCTTTCTTTGATTCTCAGACCTAAGATATCATTTCATTTTGATTCAATTTTGTGTCAAAAATCATTTATCTTTGTTTAGTTTGATTTTGTGCTAGAACCTTTTAAGTTGAGGTTTATCATAAAGCAACCAGACTGATCAGACTAAATCAATTTTTTTTCCCAAAAATATAATTTTTTAAAAAAAAGGCCAAACTTCCCATAACCCAAACCAATTTCACACCTCCAACGACTATGATAATGGTTCCCATCAAGGTTGTCAAGATCGCGATTTTACTTAAAATCGGAAGGGGGTAGCAAGATCGTAACTCGTGGGATCGGCACGGAAGATCTTACTTTTTTAATTTTAGTAAAAATAAAAAATATATATGAATATAAAATAACATTTAACTCACAACATAAAAATATATGGCACTGAAAATAACATTTAATGAGTTCTAAAATTAATTTGGGTCACATACAAAATACCAAATCACCAAAACCAAAACAAAATACTTCAAATCTAATCTAACATTAAATCAAAACATTATAATAATTTGATTAATAAAAAAATTTGAGGGGCTGGACCTGGAGATTTAATTGATTTAATAATAAAAAAAAAGTCTAAAAAAAAACAGACGCAGAGATGCAGAGATAAATCATCTAATCAGAGATGATCGACGGATTCGACGCAGAGATAATCAGAGATGAGAGGAGAGAAGCAATGATTTTGACCTGCAAATGCTGCAACTATAGAGAGAAGAGCTACCCGACGCCGACCGTGGAGACTGGAAGAGCTAACCGGAGATGCCTCAGTGCCGACGATGGAGAGTGAAGTCAGCGAACCGAAGATGGCCGCCGTTGATGGTCGCGATTTCAGAAAGCCGACACAGCTGAGAAAAGAAAATAATCGATCGATTGCTAGGTAAGTCGATTTAGGATTTTAGGGATTTCAGAAACGGTTTCAGGCTTGGGTAGTGGGCGGGTAGGCAGGTTTTTCGAATGGGCACCCACCAAGCAGGATCGGCTATGCATGGCGATCCCATGTTTTTGCGATCTTCCCCGACGATCTTACCGATCCCACCTCCGATCCGATCTTGCCTGCGATCTGGATCGTTTTTCTTGGAAAAAATCGCAAAATCACCGATCCTACGAGCTGGATCGGCGATTTTGACAACCATGGTTCCCATTGGCAAAACCTGAAGAATACAAGCTTTTTGTACCAGAAATTCATATATCGTTGCGCAATACACACTGATAAATGGAATGGCTCAACTAGCTGAATTTCAGGACCAGAAAACTGCACAAGACTCTCTGCGAGAAAAAATGACTCCATTGCCAGGTGCAAAAACTTATATTTACAAATATTTAAATTGGCTTTTGCCCCCAAAAAAAAAAAATGATTGCCATCCCAATTAACTAAGTAAATAACCACTAATCTACCAATATAAGGGAATTGTGTTTCTGTGCACATGGGCTAGAAGAGACGACCCTATACAAAACCTTTATATACGTCTCTTTTCCCAGAAAAGAAAAAGGGGGCTTTTAAAAAAAGTTATGTACAAGATCTGAATGACACAAGTAAAATAACTAATAATGCCTGCCAACACTGCTTCAACTAATTTTCCAGCAGGACCTGCAGAAATCAATGTCTCTGTCCATAATCACCAGCTTCATCTGCACAAAAACCCCCCATGAAATAAATAATGTCATTTTTTCCTGCCCGGCAAGAGAGAAATCTAAGGGCCAAATGGACAAGCACACAAGTCAGATCAACTTTCATTGAGAACCTTGAACTTGGGAAATACAGTATTATACATGAGAGGAAATTAATTGGGGGATCAAAATGATGTGCATGTCAGCTGAGAGAAAAATTACAGTATAGATCCATGCATTATATATGCACCAGAACAAAACTGGGAGGAAAACTCTGCTAATGACTAGTTTTATATCATAATCAGTTACTGCTGCAATACATAGCGTCATCTAATTTACATGGACCACTGCTTCTTTAGATTCAAATTATGAAAGAACATGTCAGCAAGCATTTGGATGGAGAAAATACTCAAGATAAAAGTTGATGCACAAAGATTTCCTCTTGTAAACTAAGCGATAACCTAAACCAGTTGGACTTGGTTCTGCTGCAATTGATATTTTTGTGCTTAAGATCAAACGATAATACCTAATAATCGAATACTAACTATATCAGCTCAAAGGAAAATTTGCAGTCAAAAGGAATGATGACGTTACAGGTCTAACTGGAGTCAGGCTGCAAATTCTCATCAAGATAAGACCTCAGTGACGCAACAAATTCCATACCAATAGCCACCATTGTTGCCATGTGGAGAAAATGTTCATATTTTAATTACCGATATGACCATTGAGGATGAAGCTATATCTACCCCAAAATTTGTCGACTGTATGCCTGCAGCATATAGTGCCGTAATGCCTCTCCAGTTATTGTAGTTTAATGTCTCGTATCAAGTCTCTGCAAATACAAGTGCTTATGTAGGTTAGACGTTGTACACTACATATCCCATAAAAGGCATCAAACTTAATCTGCAACAGTTCAGAAAAAACATCTGAAGTTCATAACAACCCCAACCAGAAGGGGGAATATCTATAAAATGAACCAATTGTGTTACTTCAATGCTTGCTATATCTGTGCACACAAGGTAAGGCAAAAAAATAAAATAAAAAAATAAAATAAAATAAAATAAAAACCTGTTACTTGCTCCCAAGAGGGCATAAAATCCCTGACAAAGCCAAACAGCTCTCGGTGGATACTCTATCCATTTGATTGCATCATTCCCCTTCAAAATTAAGACCGACCGAAAAAACTTGTTCTGCCCTGGCTGCAGATGCAGCAATTATTGCTGAGGTTGACGTTGCAAAGTCCCATGTTTAGGTGAATGTTGATCTTGGTCATGTTGATGCTGATGCTGTTCGTGAGGCTTAAGTGGCTGTTGGGATAGAATAGATTGTGATGAAGATTGTTGAATAGGCAGCAGCGGCTGTTGCTGCCGCTGTGCAACTGAATTATGTACATGAGCCATGACAAATGATGACTGTCTAGGGCCTTGCCCTTGACTGACAGTAGGTTGTGGTTCATTTCCCGCTGAATTTCTAATAGGTACTTTCCCCAAGGAACCCACTTGAGTGGCAGGAGTTTGAACATGGGAATCAAATGCTGTTTCTGAAGTTTTCCACTGAGAAGACATACTAGAGGAATCAATACAATCATGAGTTACAGCAGTGCCAACACTAATCTGAGAAGTATTATTCTCAGAGGGCTGACCAGCTTGAGTTGAGTCAGATTGAGGCTTGCTTGATGACTCAGAATGCACCTGAAAGTTCCGGTGCAACATTCTATGAACATTTGACTGAGATTGACTCATTTTCTTAGATTGTAGCTGAGACTGTTGCAGTAGCTGGGGATTGTCAGAAGAAAGAACGGCAGATGAAACAGCTGTCTGTGGAGGTGACAATACATGACCTGATGGAACTGGTGGAATCTGTCCTTGAATACTATTATCAGAGGGAGATACGACTGGCTGAAGTTGTTTCGATGAAGTGGTTACTGGTCCTGAATTTTTGTTCTGCTGCAACTGGGAATGATTTGAAGAGTGAGCAGCACCCAACGGCTTTGATGGTTGAGTAGGATTTAAATTAGAAGCAGGATGTAAGTTTTGACCTCTCATCATATGCGTATTTTTGTCCCCTTTGTCAGCAGTTTGACTTGCTGGAGGCACAGATAATCCATTGAGATGAGAAGAATCTATAGAGATATTCTGTTGGACCGAGATGCTTCCTCTTCCTATTCCCTTCAAAAGTTTAGCCTGCTGTTGAGACAGTGGATGCTGCCGCTGATTAGGATGCTGCCTAACAGGTTGGTGATGCTGCTGCTGCTGCTGCTGATGTTGTCGTTGCCTTTGCTTCACAGTTTGATTATTCGACCCACTAGCACCAGGATTCCTGCTGAACCCATGTGCCAGGGGATGTTTCTGCTGTTGGTGAGATGACATGGAAGTCAAAGGGGATGATGGTGTTACAGGGCAATGATTCGCTTGCTGAGACGAATTTTGAGATTGGACTGGACTATTATTTTGAAGAGATGATGATGTTGGAGGTTGGGGCTGCGCCTGAGCATGTGGCATCAGTGCATTTGCTGCAGCAAGCTTTTGTTGTTGCTGCTGAAGATATCGCTGCTTCTGTAACTGTCTTTCCTTTTGCAGTTGCATCACATAGGCTCGCTGCTGTGGATTAGTAGCAAGGTTTGGACCTTGAAGATGAGAACGAGAACTGCTGAGATGTGACTGTTGTTGGGACAGCTGATATGGCTGCTGAGCTTGCCCAGGGTATGGCTGAGCAGGTGGTGGAATAGTCTGATTACTAAAGGAAGAACTTAGCCCACTGAAAGCTGAAATACCTTGGCTATTCACTTGAGTGACCTGCATCTGAATCTCTGGAATCACCATTGGCCTTTGATGTTCTGGGTTATGGCCAGGCTAGTGACAGGGCAAAAGTTATTAGTAAAAATAAATATGGATTCACATGTATCAACAAAAGAAAGATAAACTAGTAGTAAAATAGACTGATGTTAACAAGTACCAAAGAAGCCATTTAAGATTCATCAATGCACAGATGTTGAATTGGATGGATTAAAAATTTCATAACCATAATTCCCCCATATATAATGTCACCGATAAAATTAAACCCTCAGAAAAAAAGGGACAAGAACACCCCTCACCCTTATCATATGCAATGTCTCATGAGGTCTCAGCATTGAGTTGCCTGGTCCAGAACCAGCTCCAGAGTGCATGTTTGCACGGCTTGGAATCCCCGTCATATTAGAGGCAAGCATGCTCCCAGAACTCACCATAGATGATGATGCCATTCCTTGAAACCCTGGCCTTGACAGTGCCATACTTCTATTAATCCCACCAATCATGCCCACCCCATTTCCACCAGAAAGCATGCGAACACCACGTTCACTTCCAGAGAGAGATCCAGGAACAGACATGTTAGACTGCTGAACATTTCTGCCAGATAACATTTGATTATATTGTTGAATTCTCTGCTTCTCATCAACTGACAAAGAAGTTCTTGGTACCCCACATCTGTTGTCACAGAAAACATATTAAGCAACCATCACATATATAGTTGCCACTAAGGTTGTTAAACTTGCAAGTTCAAACAAACTCATGACATGGACGTAAACTCAAATCATAAACTTGTAAGAGTTTACCACTACCAATAAATAGCTATGAAAAGAATATAATCAAATATATTTTTTTAAAAAAAAAAAAACAATTGAAATTAAACCCATCGACATTCATAATTTATCATACTCAACAGAGAAATTTCCATGAACTTCATATATGAAGTGACTAATTAATTATTTAAAAAGACTTCAAATTTATTATGACATAAGTTTAATAATGTAATGAAAAATTAAAATTATAAATTTTTATAATATAATCCAAAATAAATATGATTCTCCAACTATTATTCTAGCAAGTACTAATAATACAATTTAAATAACACAAAATCAGAATTCAAACCTACTAAATTATTGTATTCAACAAAAGAATTATACAACAGAAGGCAAAGATTTCATTAGAGTAGAGTACTCCCTGCATTTACACATCCCTAGATTTTGAATCTTGATATTGATAATTTAGATCATTTAAATAAAAATAAAATATTAAGATATTTATATACAATAAAATAAAATTTTGAAAATTAAAAATAATTTTTACTGATTATTATTATAATAATTCATAATAATTATAAATTGAATGTTAGCTAAAAAATTCCTAAACAATAAATTTTTTTTAAGAAAGGGAAGATATTACTATAAAACAAAGAAAGAAAGCAACAATATCATAGTGCCACGTTGATGCTGAGTTTGAAAAGTCAAACAGTGCATCTGAGAGAAGTTGGAAATGCTACTCTTGTCATGACAGAGGAAAATAATGATCAAAGGATGGAACCCATGGAGCTTTTACATAAACTCGCCAAATTATGAAGAAATTCATGATTCCATGTATATTCCCGACTCAGGTAGCAAGTTTAGTTCAAGTCTATACATTCCTGATCTATGCGCGAGTTAACAAGAAATCATTATGTAGGCTTGCATGATCATCTGTATGAGTTAAATCGCAATTTTAAGAGCATTGGTCCAATACCTGGGAGAAGCAGCAGCTGGACCAGATGGTGAAGACAAGTTATTACCAAGAACCATACCAGATGACCCTGGAAGTGAGGTGTTTGCCCCAGATGTAGGAAATACTGATGCTACAGAACCTTGATTTGGTGATACCAAACCACCAGCATGACAACCCTGATACCCAAGGGAAAGGGAGTCTGCAGCTGGTGGTGCATTTATATCACAAAGATCAAGTGGCCTTCACAAAGAAATCAGAAAATTAAAAAACTTGTTCCAGATGAAATTGAAAAATGAATAGGAAAAAAAGCAGCCCAAAAATGTCAAATCACAATGTGATATCCTATAACATGAGCAAAGTGGGCAATGTAATGGGATGCAGACTTTAGGTTAAAACTTAAATCAATTACTGTTGGAGATCAAAGGAGATCCCGATTTCTCCTACAAAATTATTTGTAATATGTCTCCTAATTATTAGTCTATTTTACTTTTTTCGAGTAGAACAACATCATCATGCTTAAATTATTTGTAATTTGTCTCCTAATTATTAGTCTATTTTACTTTTTTCGAGTAGAACAACATCATCATGCTTCAATTATTGCTCGGTTGTTGGCTAATTTGGAGGGATTAAGATTGGAGGTTCATCTCCTTTCCTTCTCTATATACTTAATTACTTCTCATTCAATAAAATTTGTATTCAGAGTTCAAATTCTCTAAATTTCCACACTTATTACTTAAAAAATAAACTAAAATAAAATAGAACTTACGTTAAAAGATCTCCATTCAGGTTGTTTGGGCAGACTTGGGAAAGAGCAACGACGTGTGAGTTATGGACAGTTGTTATTTGTTTTATATCCTGATTATCATTCTGCATTAAGACAAAAAACATCAAATCAGAATCGAGTTCTGAGACTAAGGGGTTAAAAGGATAACATAGTTGACTTTCCAGTCCACCACTGCCCAGAGCAACTCAGAACTACAATCTCACAATTCATTAACCAGATAACTCATCAGTCAATCTAGTCATGGATTAACAGGATAATACCAAAGAAAATCAATTGAATAATTCCAAGATGGCTTTTGTTCACAAAATGTACTGTTTCGTATACAACCACATTTTATAGAACAAAATAATGACCCAATTAACTGACTAACATTTTTGCTAGCTTGCAGTTTTTGGAATTGTCTAGCAATGTATCTGATATACATATAGATGGGCTTGGGGGCCTGGGGCCAGCTCTCAAGTTCAGACAAGAAGAGAAGCCAGAACATATGACATAAAGGTACTAAAGCGAATAGTAAAATAAAAAAGAAAGCAAGTAAAAAGAATCTAGGCCTTACAATTTTCAAAATCACTGAATACCAATGCTAATACGAGGTGTACTCTTATCTTAACAATGCACGACCAAGAAATTATGATAGGAAAATGCAAATTCATTTGAGCTTCAAGAACCAACCATCAATAACAGGGAATAATAATACAAAAGGCGTATCTTTCAATATTACATTGCCAATCAAATTGTTGAAATAACAAACTTTCATTGAGATGCTATATTAACAGGAAATAACTGGAAAATACTTATGAAGAAAGTTAAGGAATTCCATTTCCTTTCAGGGCAGAGAGTGGCCTACATGCAACTTAACCACAAGATCATGTGATAAACACTGAATAATACCTTGCAATATCTCCATCCCCACCAACCACAATATAACACACAGGATATAGATATAGTTTCCAGATAACAATATTTATCAAGGCCACAACACTCCTAAGATTAGTTATTACAAAACATTTAAAATGATTATGCAGCACATAATAAAAATGCTCAACTGACCACAAGGAAGCAAGCCTAAAGCATGACTATGCACTCAGTATAATCATTACAATACAAAACTCCTTAAAAGTAATAAGGATTAAAAAAATATAAAAAAAATCAATAATAAATGATAAAATGTGTAAATTGTGGTAAGGTAAAAGAAGTCCCAGTATCATAGTAACTAAACCTGATTCCATTGGTAACAAACCTGATGCCCATGGTAACAGTATTTTTGTCCAATCTTAATAATCTTCTCGAAATGAGACTTGATGGTGTCCTCTTCCGTAGGCCCATGCAAACGCTGAAACAAATGTCTGGCACTACCCTGCAAAAGCTAGAACAGATCTGATCAACCAAAGCCTCAAAGCTTAGTTAGTTAGGTTTACAACACAGTTTCACCATTACAAATTAACTAACTGATAATTAGAAGAAATGAAGTTTGATGAAAGATTCTGCCTTTGGAATTCCAGGTAATGTGGATGGATAAGACTGAGAAGACCCTGAATCTTCAGCACTATCTGCACCATCCCCAGCACTTTTATCCATTAAGATCTTATGACGCTCCTTGCACTCTTTTGGCTTTCGAAAGATATACTAGAAATGTCACAATTTTTTATCTAGTAAGTGAAGAATCCATAATAGCCAAATCAAATCCAAATAAAATTAAAATAAATAAGAAAAACTCCATCTGTCAAATCGTCAAAAAAGGGGGGGAGACTGACATCTCAGTTTGACCAGGCGGCATAGTCAACATCAGTAATTACTGAAATCTTGTTCCTAAACATTATATATAGACGTCCTATCACTTGCCAAGCTGGATGAAGGGCAAGTTGTGAGATAATATCCTAAGATGAACATTTTTAGCGGGTAAAGGATTTTTGCCCTACATAAACAACCGTTCTGTAGTGCTTTCATTTATCATGTAATGAAAATATTATCCTTGAAATTACATTTGATTAAATCATAGTAAAAATCCATAGTCCCCAAACAGCATGGTTTGATATCATGATTTTTCATTCCAACAATATATCTTTGAATTAGTAGAAGAAAAATTAAAATGTCCCACAACCCTATAGTTGATTTTCTTCAAGACCAAGTGACATGCATTATTTTTCTTCAAACCAAAGAAAACAAGACGAATGTGAAAGTTTTCATGTCAATAATAGATCTTTAAAGTACTAGAAGATAAACTAACATTACCCAAAACCTTGTAACCTTCCCTCCATTTACAAGATTATTCATATATCATTACCTTCAACTGGAGTATACTGTTGATAGCATCACTTATAAGCTCCCAGTTTGGACCCATATCATGTACCAAGACAACAAGTGCCTGCAATAGAAAATAGAGGAAAGCCTTTTTAGGTTAGTCATTGTGATAGAACCTAAACTACATACACCAATTTGGACAGAACAAAATCCAATATAGCTGAGAAATTACAAACAACCTGGTCTTCATATAATGACCAAGGACCTCCAGGGCCTGACTGTCCAGCTGATATCTAAATGAAAAATAACATGAGCAATTCAGCAAAGTCATAGCAAGAAAAATTGCTAGAAAATGACCATGCAGGTCGTTATCAAAGTTACCTTCGAAGTTTTTGCTTTCCGGCCCCTAATGATTTTAATGGATTTACTGAGATTGGACATGTTACTCATTTGTGATGCAGCTGGGGAGGGAATAGAATTATTCATTGGACTAATGTTGTCAAAAGTGCTATCCAATGATTGTTTAGTTATCTTTGGCTTCTTCGCGTTATGTTGTCGATAGAAACCTAAAAACACAGGGGTTGAATGTGTAAAGCTCAAAGAATGATAATCCTTACAAGCTCAAAGAATAATAATCCTTAAACAAAACAGATTTCTAAAATATAACCAATAACAAGATGAAATACCACTGCTTTCATTAGATTCAAAATGATGATGATCATCCCATCTCTTCTTGGAAAGAACCCTCTGCATTGCAAATAGACCAAATGATAAATAATTAGAAAATCTTATTAGTAACTCAGAAGAGTGCAGAATTGGTTAAAAAGAAAAGCTCTGAAAAAAGACTGCAATAACAGTGAGAAAGACATACAAAGAAATTGACTGTCCTAGTCGAACTGTCTTTTACTTTGCTTTATGATTTTTCTAAATATTTACTTTGGATAAGCTAGAAAGATAAAACAATTTACTCGCTGAAATCTAACTTTGCCCCGGTAAATTTGCGTATGAAAGTTAAAAATAAAAGGAAAGTAAGAGAGAGGTCAAAAATCAATTTTTTAACAATCTATTCAAAGTCCAAGCACAGCATCAATAATCCCAGTATCTTAATGCAGCAGCCCTTAACAACCAATGAGTAGATAAAAAAAAAATTGTGCAACAGAAATATCTACAAGATCTTATAAAATATTCAGACTAGCATTTCTGTTGAGTTTGATATTTTCTCATTATTCGTTGCTTATCACCTCTGTTTCTGAATTAGGTTAGAACCTTCCATCAATATGTAAGCCAGCCTATTCACAACCAATGAGTAGAAAAAAAAAAAAAAAAATTGGGCAACAGAAATATCTACAAGATCTTAGAAAATAGCTTTCCAAAATAGAGTCAACATTTTACCACAAAAAAAGGTTGAATTAAACAAAATATTTTCCAAAATAGACCCTAACGTTGATCTAATAACATACTCTTCCTATTAATGTCAAATTTAAAGCCAGAAGTTTTGATTTGGTTTCATGATCCCACAAGAGGGACACCGATATCATAACTAGGACTTTTTAATATCAGGAACTACCTGTTCATTTAGAACAACAGAATCCAGTTGCCATCTCTGATCATATGCAGAAACCTGCAGACGCACTTGTTAAAGCAACTAAAGCTGAAGTATGAATACAACAGTTTATTCTTATATTAAAAAACAGAGAGAGAAAGAAAAGAAAAGATAAAGTCTAAACATCTCTAATAAAATGCCTGGGAGTTACATGAAAATCCAAATTGATCATTACCAGATTCTTAGCCTTCTTGTTTGGTCTGAAAGATGTTTCTACACAATCAGAAGGTAACTGTTTCTCTAAGTCTCCAACTGATTCCACCTCCAGGCTTTTCAGGATCTGTGATCCACCACGTAAAGTACTATAGTCATCCTGAAAGGAATTGGTGTCTCCACTTGAAGCATCTGTCTTAGTTTGAGCCTGCATTGTCCCAGTGACCATGAATGGACTTACAACTCTCTTCCTACAAGTCACATGCTTGCGTTTTCGTTTTGTTGGAACTGACCCAACATGTAAACTAGCAGTCCTTCTTGCAAATAGCATGGATGGCTGAGTTCCAACAGTATACTGATCACAGGATTCTGGAGAATAAGACTTCATATTTCTAAGTTTCTTCTGGCCATGCAGGTAATAAATGCCAGTCTCTTGTTCATCCTCATCATATGCAAGATCTTCAGAACCAGCATCTGCATTTAATTAAAACTAGAAAACTGTAACAAGTTCACAACTGATCAAGAATGCATTCAAATATTAAATAATATAAATTGCTGGAAACCACCGAATATTCACACTAGCTTTTCTGTTGAGTTTGATATTTTCCCATTATTCGTTGCTTATCACCTCTGTTTCTAAATTAGGTTAGAACCTTCCATCAATATGTAAGCCAGCCTATTTAAGGAATCAATAATTCAGAGGATCACAGGTCATGACCTCTGTTCCACATTTATAGTCCCAACATTACCTGCTGCAGCATCATACAAAGATGTCTCAACTTCCTCTTGAAAGCCACCGCCTGTTTTCTGGAAAAAACATAAATTAATTAGTCCTAGTGAGAGCAGTCAAAAGTTAAATGATTATTAGACACAATCACATTGATAATATATGAGAAACAAAGATCGTCACTGCACATAAGACTAAACCATGATTCCCAGAGCCTCTACAGTCTAAAGTCTAAACCATTCAAGAGTTTTGAAAAAAAAACAGTAAACAGAGCATCTATAGTCATAATTTTACCTCGAAGTGTAGAAATTGGGATTCAACAGATTTTCTATACGCATCAACTGCCAGAGGAGGAACTGTATAGAAAAGATTTTCCTGAAAAATCAAAATGACATGGGAAGAGTTACTTGCTTAAGTCCATGAAATGAATAAATTATAAAAAAGAATCCACCCTAGTCAAAAAATAAGTCATATAATAGATGAAGCAGCCTCATCCAATGGGAGTCGACAACATTCAATAAAACTAGCATGTCAGTGCCAATATATAGGTGATGGAGAGAGAAAGAGTAAGAGAGATGTGTCACTAACATCAACATTAACATGTTAACCAAATATTTATAAGGTAACTTGGCCCATACTTCAGTAAGAAGCTCCTCCCATGACATGTCCATATTGACGGAGTCATATATCCTTTCAGGTGTTTTCACTGCATCTGGTTCAGAGGAAATTCCAATAGAGTTGTTATACTTCAAAAATCTCAAAGCATATGCTTGCAATTTAAGTGACACAATCTTTCTGGGACCTTGTCCTTCCAAGTCTCTGCTTGTCTCCTGACAAAAAAGCATAATAAACATCTGTAAGAAATAGGCCGTGATACAATAAAGTTTCAAAAGCAAAAGATATATAATATCGTCTAAATACATCAACTTTATATACATAACATATATTATTCTTTCTCATTATAGTATCATACGACAATTCTAAACCTATTGTGCATCCAGCTGCAGCACACAAACAAAACAGGCTAACGTCACACAAATGAACATATCAGAAAAAGTTGACAAAAGTCCAACACATGGAGGCAAAAGATTAATATGTAAAGCCAATTTTTCATTTGCCAACAATTTTCAAGATAGATTGAAGTTTCCCGTTCAGAATATATCAACAGTAGTAAATGATACAAGAACATAAAGTATAATCAAATTAATTTGAGGTATGAAATTTTAGAACTTGAAGATAAGAACAACATTTAGAACTTGAAGATAAGAACAACAAAGTTCAACAAGTACAGATCCATCCAATTTTGCGAATTATTTTAGTTCCCACATCATTGTATGAATGAAAAAAGGTTTTATATGCCAATCACATGCTATTGATTAAGTGGGCTTCACATAGAATCATCTGACTGTTAACCAAATAATTTTGGGACAGAAGCTAATTAAACATGAAAAGAATTATATAACAGAAGTCTTATCACCAAATTGACCAGCCCAAAGTAGTGGCTAGCAGAGAGAGAGAGAAGGTCCAAGAAATTTTCTTTTATTTTTATTTTAAATTATTTTCATGGATAGAGTGAAAGGTGCACATAAACAACCAGCATCATGTCGGAATTTCTGCTCTTGTCACTAGAAGTTTCATTTGAACAAACTTTCCCAGATACAACTGAAGCACCAATGTCTTTATAGCCAGGATCATCATCGTCCCCAGAGTGCCCAACTGAATGCCAAAACTGCAATACAGCCTTTGCCATGCCGTGAGCCAAATTTTTTGACTCCCAATGTTTGTTTTGTTTACCATATCTTAAATGAGATGCAAAAGCAGCTCGATGACACAATTGAGCAGCAGCAGCTATTTTCCAAAGACGCTCCTACAAACAAATTCAATAATCAGAGATCAAAATTCGAAATATAAAAATGGCAAGAAATAAATTTGCTAGTCCAAAAATTGAAAGACTCTAATATAGGAAGGGGGACAGACAGGAATCTCTAGAAGGTCTAGAAATTTTAACCTGTGCAAAATCATTTGCCAACCATGCCACTTCCTCAAGGACAAAACCCCAGTGAGATACTCTGTGGTATTCAGCAGGCAATTTCAGAATGGATAATTCGGCAATCCTCTTGTGCTTGGCCTAATTATCATTATCACATAGTGTCATATATTTTTATGCTTGTACCAATAAAAAATAAGAACTCCAAAAAAAACAAACAAACAAACAGAAGGACTTTGATCGCAAGAAATTAACAAACAAACACGAAAAAAAGACCTCTATGATCCGAGCCTCTTCCAAAATACAATCTTCATTAGCCTTGTCTGCCAACTTCAATTGACTAGAAAATGGTCCACAGTCAGAGGCAGCAGTATTAGCCTTTTCTTCCAGAGCAGTCTGAGGTTCTGAAATTGACACATCCATAGGACCAGAATGTCTTCCACAGCTGCTGTCTTTGATAGAGCAACAATGATCCACCATTACATCACTTCCTTTATCAGTCTTTGATATAAAATTAGCACCGTGCTGCACTTCCTTACCATTGCAAGAATCATTACTGCTAATATGCATATCTTCCTCATCCTTAACCATTTTAATAGCACCAGAATGATTTTGACAACCAGTATCATGATTATAGCTAGCAGTAGCATTACTTTCACCATCATCAGTCTTATTCTTTTCTTTTACAACTTCACTAGTTAAGGTTAGTTTCTTCTCAAATTCTGCTGATTGTTTTATATCACTTCCATTGGCATCAACATTCTTTATATTGGTACATATGTCACTATCATTGTTTACATCTCTACCTAGGCAAGTTTGGGTGCAGGAGGACTCTGAATCAAAATTTTTAAGGCCTAATACACTTTTCCTGTCTACTTTTACGTTTCCAAAGCCATTGGGTTGACCAGAACAAATTTCATTCTGACATTTTGTAGCATCTGCAAAAGGGGTAGGCTCATGGTTATCTGAAACTGCCGGTTCCCTAGCTTCAACCACATTAGACTCCCTTGAAGCCATGATAACAGAGTTTTGTGCAATAGCATCTTGACATGGTAAGATATGTTTATCTTCCTGAGCACTTCTATTATTCGTGATTTTCAAGTTGTCTTCAAGAACACGAATTCTGCCATTATCCATTTGATTTGTCCGTAAAAGATCCAGTTCATTTTCCAATGGACTATTAGATGTTAAATCTTTAACAACCAAATCACCATTTAAACTTGCAGCCTTTGGCTTGGAAGCATAAGACAAGTTGTGGACTTTTTGGCTATTTGTCTCAGATGTTAACCCTTTCCCATCTCTTGAAGCCCCCCGAGCACCATGATTTGGCCGAGACCTGTTCCTTCTAGCATATGGGCGGAAAATAGCTGAATCTTCTGACTCCTTAGCATTTTGGCTCCTCACAATTTTTGAAGACTGTTCTGATGGAGCAATATGATTCCTTCTATTCAAATGTAGAGACCTCCTTTTACTTTCAGCTAACTCATTCTCACGATCGAAAAGTAAGAGATTATCAGCAGTATTAGGTTCACTAATTGAAGCAACCACTGGTCTAGCACTGCTATCAACGGAGTCGCCAT
Organism: Acacia crassicarpa; assembly: GCA_034222035.1. Classification (NCBI taxonomy): domain Eukaryota; kingdom Viridiplantae; phylum Streptophyta; class Magnoliopsida; order Fabales; family Fabaceae; genus Acacia; species Acacia crassicarpa. Next base: position 45,172,583 of record JAWXYG010000006.1, on the reverse strand, counting down.
GAGGAGAGGCAGCCAATGCAAAACTACCTTTTGCTTCACTGAGTTTATAATACAAGGAGAAGACATGACAAGGATGCAATGATATATCAATAGGCAAACTATACACATAAAAGACTCATAAACAAGTAGCACATAAGTCAAGGAGTTCAAAAAAAAAAAACACAGCCAACCTTGTTACGAATTGCTCATGATGTTGGTCAGTTAGTGAAGTAGACTGGACACTAACTGAAGCAGCATTCCCAAACTTAAAGTACAGGGGATTTCCTCCCTGCACTTACAGGACGCAAGTAATCATCAAAGAAATAGAAAAATTTGGAAACACGGGTTCAAAGGATCAAACACCATACCTTTTCAAGAAATTCTAGCTCCCTTCTTCTTTCCTCACGTACATCATACTCCTGTCTGTTATCAACAATCAACAATTATTCTCAGTGCATCAAAATAGATTTACACTAAAAAGGTACTCAGCATGAACCACATAAAAGGTCTCCCCATCACCTGAGCTCTGCTCGAGCTTTTTCAATTGCTGCTTGGTGCGGAGAAGTTTTCAAATCTTTATTAACTCCGCAGTCAATAACTCCTCCCATGGAATCAACCTCAGCATTTACAAGGAATGTGGGTCCTGAGTTACATCCATGCATTCCCACCACTATCGTTTATAAGCTTCACCTTCCATCTATTACTGAATCAGCTCATTTATTAAGGCATAGGATAAAGAAAACCAAAAGTCACAAATTCATTTACAGAGCAATGCGTAATTATATAGACACCATATGGAAATATTAAGGCACAAAAGCCTATTTCAGCCAAACACTGTCTGAAATATGAAATTGACTCCAAAATAAGAAGCATAACATTTGCATGTGCTTCTCAGCAAGGTTTGATCACTATCAGAAAAGTCCCCTTCCAAAAATAAAACAGTAGACTCTCTACACATCACATGACTCAACTGTTGAAGAACGAAATCCAAAAGAACACCTGATGCCATGTTATGGTTAGATTGCAAACCACATTCGTTGTCCAGCACAGTAATGCTGCCGCTATATTTTTCACATCAGCAATATGGATATGGTGGCCACATCACATAATGTGATCCGCAATAAACGGACATGCCAAGAAAATGACAATGGTTGCAAAGAATTTCTATGAAATCAAGTTTTTACCACGAAATGTGAAAAATATGGAAGGGCTCACATAGCTTATATGTTATTAATTTATGGGTTTACAATGCATAAGTAAATAAATTCTTATTTGTTATACCAAAAAAAAAAAAAAAAATTCTTATTTGAAAAATCCCTTTACTCCTATTAATTAAAGGGATAGGATATTGTTACAACCTTTTTTTTGTTACAACCAATGTTACTACCACTTTTCCACCGTTAGATCAGAATCTTAATAGGAGAGAGAAATTATATAGGTAAATGAGATTAACGGTGGAAAAGTGGTAGTAACATTGGTTGTAACAAAAAAAAGGTTGTAACAATATCCTATCCCTTAATTAAATAATGCTATACTAAAATAGCCAAGCACGCAAATTTCAAAGAAATGCATTTTCAAGCAAAGTCTATATCTGTATCAGCATATAATAAATCTGCAGAAAGCCAAATGGCTTATGAATGGTAACAATGTAGCTTCTCCCGAACTCCATGCTTTTGTCATCTCTCTTTTATTGTTTTAATAATTACCCCTTTTACTTTTAGAACAACACATTAATTACACTTTTATGATTAAATTTAAATTTAATTGTGTTTTCTCTCCAAAGTTTTTCAGTTTTTCTTTCAAGCATTACATTCCCTCACGTTATTATATATCTGTGCATGTCAGAGGACAAAATCTATTTAGATATAATTTTCCCAAAAAAAGGAAAAGAAAAGAAAAGTCAAAATCAAAGAAAAAAGTCACCATTAAATAATTCAGACATGCTTTAAAAACTAAGGTGGTAAATTCATTTATTACGCATAAAAACTTTCTCATTCCAAAATGTTCACCAAATAGTAGGGGACCTTTAACTAAAAATTAGCAATTCCAACCTAAGTAAAATGAGGACAACACCAGGCACACAATATTCTTTGAAAGCCTAGATAAAGGTTGTCTTATGATACAAATATTTAATGTAGAATCAAGGGGTGTTTAGCTTTAGATACACAACATGAATAATTCATAAACCAAGAAACATAAATTGACACTAACATATCACAACCAAACATCTAACTGGCAGTTTTATGCTTTGGCATGCCAATGAAAAAATCTTTAGGCCCCATAAACTAAATGTTTCCACTGTGTGAGGTTCATATGGTGTCAGATCTCCTTAAGCATAATTATGAGAATTGGAATGACCAGTTAATTTATCAGTTGTGCTCTCCTTCAGTGTGTAAAGTGATCCTATTCTTGTCTTTTTCCCGGTTGCAAGAAGATGATTCCCAGATGTGGTTTCCTAATGCTGATGACCAGCATTCGGTTAAAAAGGCGTACTCTATTGCTGCTGAATGAGGTGAAACACAAGAACCACCACACTCATGGGAGACTTCTCAGAAGATTGAGTTGCCACAAAGGTGCTGCTACGCATTTGGAATAACACAATAGGCTATTCCAATAGGGTCTGTTTTGAAAGTGCATTATCTTTCGGGCCTTTTTCTATGTCCTATAAGAAGTAAAGGGGAAACTATAGATCATCTCCTTCTATCTTGTCCCTATGTGAGGGCTCTCTGGTTTGCCACTCTGTTGGGTCTTCAAGAAGTCTCTATTATTTATGAGGGGTTAATTGTGTCGTTCAAGCAATGTTAGCTCATCTGGATCCTAGGCGTATGATGTTCTATCTCTAACCAAGGGTCTCTTGCTCATTCTTTTTGTTATCTGGGATAAGAGGAATGGATCAATTTATGATGAGAACCACATGCCACATGACTGGGCATCGGGTTACCTAAGAAATCAAATATTCTGGAATAATTTTAAGCATGGTCTTCAAGGTGCACGGGTTCAACATTTTCTGAGGAACATGGTTGCTCATGCTTGGTTTAGTTTAACAAATCAGAGTGCAGCTGAAGTGTTCCTAAGGGCTAGGGTTATGGTTTGGAATAAGTTTTTTACACATGGAGAACAAAAGATGTTTGCTGTTCAAATGAAACTGTTTTATCATGGTTCTTTTCTATGCCAACGCAGGTGGGGATGGTCCTACTGTGGTAGCAAGGCAATGGGTGCTTTGGAGTGTGTACGGCAAGCTTTACTGAATGTATCTGGTTCACAAATATGTTCCACAGGGGAGGATGATTTATGGCTGGTTGTGAGATCCAAGACTCAATTCAAGGACTTGAACAGGCTTCCGCTTGTGCAGGGTGCCTTGACTGATGATCTTCCTATTCTATCACAGAATTTTAGGACAATGTATGCTTTAATTAGTTCTTTTGTTTTTTCCACTCTAGTCCATTTATCTTCTGATATTTCCTTTCATATGTAAGAACTAGTTATTGCTCAGTAATCATTTAGTTATAAGGTTAAAATATCTACAGTCCTACTGAAGCGGAAATGCATAACCTGACAGAACTTGTGCACTTTCCCGGCCAATAAGCAGAAGAGGGGGCAAGTAATGCGTGGTAATTCAAAACCTAAATTACAAGTCGGTATGCTTATTAGTACGTATGTTGGTTAACTGATGCATGTATGCAGGTTGCTGCCAATGATTCCCTCCAAAATTTCACACAGTTATCACTTATCACGAACCATACATTTATGCCTCAAATTATTTGATGACCACTTAAAGGACGCAGCCTACTTTCTTTCCCAATAAGACCAGACATATTTCAGCCATTCATGAACGCATTGATGCACAAACCCAAAAACGGACGTAAATTCCAGCAAAAATCCAAAGGCATTCCACGACAATGTATATCACAGCCTCAATGAAAAACAGCTTGGCATAATTCGCCCAACAAATTGATAAGCTAATGAAAAATGTTTCCAGGAATTCCCCAATTGATTAGGCTTAGGGTTCTCAAATACACCAAACGCCAAAACAACAACAATCAAGACAAGAAAAAATACCCGGGGATACACACGAGTCGCGAAATTGGAAGCTAGGGCACTGGTAGTGACAACTTGAAGGCGTCTGTCCTGAATTTTCTCTCTCCTAGGGTTCTGGAAGAAGGCCCTCTTTCAGTGGGAATGACACGACTTTGACCTAAAAGCTAACATTATCCGACACTAAACCGTTCCTCAATGTTGGTGTGGAATCCAACGTCCCCAGTTACGTTGTCTTAACAGGTGTTGTAAGAATTTCGTAAGAATTGATTTTGTTGTTCTTACAATCTGCAGCTAGTTCATCATGCGGGGTAGAGCGACCATGCGACTTCTGCGTAGTGGGCTGGGCATGAAGAAGACGATGACGATGAAGGGGGCTTCAGGGATCAACAATTTGGAAGTGAACGTTCATGTTGGGCTTTTATTACGTAAAATTTATATCACTAATATTACGTGATATTTAGGAGGTGTTTAATAATAGATAAAGTTTTTATGTCACTAATATCATGGATAAGATATTGTTACTATCCATTAATGTTACTACCAACATCACTACCCGTGTGTTTCACCTTACTACCAATTATTGTTACACTCCAGTAGTAATTTTGGTAGTAATAATATCTTATATCCTAATATTAATGAGATTGGTCCTATTCTCTTCTCTTTCCATTCACTTCCTATGAGTCATTAAATTGAAATCTAAGGTTCAAACTTAATTTTTTATTAGAATATTATTTTTAAATATTTTTTAATAATTTATTAATAAAGAAAAGGATGAGGACCAAATGAAGCTAGTGTTTATATGACTAATATTACGTGATATTTAGCAAGGTGTTTAATAATGTTAGATAAAGTTTTTATATCACTACTATTAAGCAAGTGTTTATATCATTATTATTAGGGAAAAAGATTTTTCCTGTCACTGGAGATAGAGTTATCTCCAGTGACCCCAAAACTACGTCATTTTAAGTTAATGAAGGGTTTGTTAGTAATTTCAGGTGAATTAATGAAGGGTGTTTTGGTAAAATGTATATGATTAAAAAATAAACAGAATTACAGAAACACCCTTCATTAATTCACTTGAAATTACTAATAAACCCTTCATTAATCCAAAACGACGTAGTTTTGAAGTCACTGGAGATAACTCTATCTCCAGTGACAGGAGAAATCCTTTACCCTTATTATTAAGTTGATTTTTTTTTGAAGAAATTAAAGAAGGTAAATAAGTTACTAAATTATTTTTATATTAAGTATCCTTAAATTATATATGATTGTATCAGTCAAACTAATTAGTTCAAAGAAAAAAGAGAAAATAAAAATATTCTAAAGTAATTTAATTAGCTTCCTTAATTTCTTCCAAAAAAATTTAACTTTATCTTATATTTAAAACTGGAGAGAGTAAATTTTTTTATTACATGATGGAGTTGTTTTTAGGGCTAAAATATACTTTTAGTCCTTTAAGTTTTACATAAGATATACTTTTAGTCCCTTAACTTTATAAAGTATACTTTTTTTCCTAAAATTCTAACACCATTAATGTTGCTAACAGAAAACATTGACCAAGCGAATTAATAACATTTAATTATATAAATTTTATATATTCTTTAATTTACCCATATTTTAAATTTAAGTTTAATAACATTTAATTACACAGTCATCACTTAAATTTACACAGTTATCACTTAAGTTTGCATTTTCCGTTAGTGAAATTAATGGTATTAGAATTATAAGACTAAAAGTATACTTTTTAAAGTTAAGGGACCTAATGTATACTTCATGTAAACTTATAAGACTAAAAGTATACTTTTTCTTTGTGGTGTTTTTAGGTAAAGGCCACTAAATTAAGATTAATTTGTTTATTTGATTGACAATGTAGAACGAATAAATTGAAAAGGAAAAAACATGACCTTAGATAATAAGTTTATCCGAATTAAAAAGTGAAAATTACAACCAAGTCCCAAATAAAAGAAAATACTGTTTCAATATCCCTTTAAATCTTCAAATTACTCTCATTTCATAAGAGACCTAAGTGTGAAAAATTCTATTTGTAAAATTACCAAGTTACCCTAATGAATTTTGGAGGGGAAAAAAAAAAGAAGAAAAAAAAAACTTCTCATGTGTCTGCCTCTTATTTATCTATCACCTCTCGCCAACGTTGCTACGCCCTCTCTCCTTTGTCTCTCTGCCTCTCACCTTTTGGTTCTCATTCAGTCATTCTCACTACTTGCCACCAAGACTAAGGAAGAAACTCCAACATATGTTGGCTTTTGGGTCTACTCATAGTCACATTCAGTTCAAAATGATTAAGGTCTTCTCTCAGTTTTTCCTCCATTTCAAGCTTATCGCTTTCTTTCATTATCCCAATTCTTGTGTTGCTTCACTGTCATTGAAATTTCTTTATTTAATCCCTTGTCATTAGGTTCAACTGACAAAGGAATCGGACACTCTCACCAAAAGGAGGGGGTTCAATCCTTGAATTGGTTAAGGCGTTCGGGGGGCATCCTAGCTCTTAGGTGTCTAGGTAAACGCCTGAAGGTAATAGACAATTCGCTCTGCCCAATATTTGTATTACTTAGGAAGAAAGAATATTTCATCTTACTCTTGAATCATGAGTGAGCCTAACCTCTTTCCTAAATTTTTCGTATTAAAAAAAAAATCTTTATTTATAAACAACATTGGTAGTTCCACTTCTGAGTGGAATTCTAGGTTTCATAGTCAAACTTCAATGTGTTTTCCTGAAACCTTTTACCGACCGTTTGTAGAAAGCAAGGGCTTAATATTTTCTCTTTTTTTTTTGGTATGATTAAAATTCTGAATCCGAAGTGAATTTTAGCATGTTAATCTATTGGTCAAAATAATATCTCTCACATGTAGTGCCCTTTCAACATTGTTTTTTAATCATTTTTGGCATTAATCATCTTTTTGTTTCTCTACCAGCAAAAGTATCATTAATCATCTTTTTTTTTGCCCAATGGTTTCAGTACCTAGAAAAAGAAAGAGCAATTTCATGTTTTATAATCATGATTTGAATGATGTTTAAGTTTAATATACTTCATTTTGGTTCTTATTTTATATTGAAATTGGTATCCTAGAATTAAAGATAAAAAGAAAGAGATTGTGAAATCTTATTTTATGTATGTGTGTGTGTTCATATGCTTTTTATCATTTTTTCTTTGGTTAAGAGTAATACCAAGTGACCCTACATCACAATCAGAATATAACTTTATATTATGTCCAAATTTCATTTACAACTTCATCAAATATATCTATCTAAACCTCCTAGCCATTCAACTATTGGTCCATTTGTACTACCTACATGTCAATTCCCTGTCCTGTTATTGGATCTGATATGGAATTCTCCCGTCATTATACAAGTGTTCGCATACGTGGCTGCATTTATAAGATAATCTACTGTTCGCATAGCAATTCAACCAGACTTTGAGAGTCATTGGTTATTACAGGTGACGCTGCAACTGTTATATTTAATTAGCGTGTAATTCCGATGATTCATGTGTTGTCCCTATGCATTGACACTGCTGTATGTCCTCATTTTTTTGCAATGTTCTAGCATAAGTTATACCCGTGCGTTGCATCTTCACAGTAATATAAATGTTTTGCAACAACTATTTGTATTTCCCATGCATTAGCATCATCTCTGTGTGAGCATTGGCTGAATTAATCGGCAACGCCTTAACTCTTCGCCATAAATGTTTTGTAGCATTTAAGAAGGAGCTGCACTGGCTTTTAAACATCTTTGGCAAACTATGGCTATTTAATACAGAGTGGTTCACATTTTAACTCTCAGTTGTAAAACTAGAACCCTACCCCCTTCTTAGTTTCTTCCCTATCCATTCAATTTTCTTCTTCTATCTTTATCAATGTTCTTCATCTTCACCATATGACTGTTATGTACCAGATGTTGTTGGACTTGGATTGGTGTTCACGAACTCTGAGACGTAGTTGACGAAGCAGAAACTATATATCAGTACAATTTTAAAATAATGGACGAATGGTTTGTTAGTTACTTCTTCTTTGTTAATTTTTCTACTATGTCAATGTGAATATTAATTTCCTTTCTACTTTGTAGTGGAAATCCCTTTCATTGTTGTTTCAGAGGCACCCCAGCCTGCTTTTTGGGCATTAGTGAGCTATGCCTAGGTCTTGGACAAGGAAGATGTTGTAGTTGCTTTGTTTTTTGTTTAGATGATTTGGACCAGTGGTTAGTTTTTTCCTTTTTTATCACGTTAGGTTATTTTCTATATTTTATACTTTGATCATATCTGCATTGGCTAATTTTATCCTGTTTACATTGCAGATGGGTAAACCATTTTTGTCAGCCATTGTGATCTTTCAGAAGCTGTGTTCAACTATAACCATCATGCTATAGTTGACTTCCGTGTGAAACTCAACCGTCTCTCTGCTGCTGATTTAACTCCTGACAATAAAATTCATGGATCATCCCATTATGTCTTTGAAGTCTCTCCTTAAGATCGTTTCATTATTCTGGATATTATTCTTGGCTTTTTTGGTTTTGGACAGCTTTATTGCTGTTTTAAAGAATTGTTGTTACAGCCCCTCTTTGTAATGATCTTCTAGACTTTTTGACTATTGTAGTATATGCAACGTTTAATATTGTTGCCACGAACAATGAATGCTTTACGCTTTATGTTTGAATATGTCATTTCACTTAGTAGTTAGTTTTTTTTTTTTTTTTTTGTAGTCTGTTTTATGAAGTGGAATCAATTTTTTATCAGCTTTCGTTGTTGATAATGGTTGAATGTAAACTTTTTTACAATACCCGACTTATTGTACCCTTTTATCAGTTAGTAGTCCATGCTTTTTTATAACTGAAAAAAAAAGGGAAAAGTTTCAATCCTATCCTTTCCATTTTTATATTATTAATATTTACTTATTAATGTTTAATAAGTAATGAGTTCATGTTCATATATATCATCGTGCACTCTACCTATCAAATTGCTTAATAATATTAATGATCCTTTTAATATCAAATTATTTTCATTATTTTAGATAAAAAAGTCCATGCTTTTTTTGTGTTATGCTTTTTTATAACTGAAAAAAAAAATGGTTGAGGGTGGACTAAAAGCTCTTGAAAATACACTAACTTAGTTGGAAAATTTAAACGGACGTTCTGGTGTTTTTGTTGTAGTTCAGTATGCATAGATTATGTGCAAAATTGAAAGAGGTAGGAAATTATTAAGCTATTCAAAGTTCGTTTAATACATATTATCTTCTATATTTTAACTTTCTATGGTCGTTGCTCATTGGTTATGCTTCTATTATGAATGTAGGTGTGGAGATTTCTTCTATTCTCGGTGCAACTCAGCGTTTTCATAGATCCAAATTTCTCTGAACTTGCTGGCCTGTAAACCTGCCAACATGAACTTCTTTTGATTCTTAAATATTAATTTATTTTCTTTTTCAGATTTTAGAATGAACCACATTGCAACGAGTTTCAATGGATCTCCTCTGACTGTGTTTCAGTTTATATTTATATTCCGTGGTACATTCTCTTTTTTGGAGTTGATTTGCATTTCAATAGAAACATTAGTATTATTCCTTTTCGCACCAATTCCCTATATGTTCTGTATATTAAATGTCTATTCTATCTTAAATGCTTAGTATGTTTTTGTCAAACTTATTCATTAGTACTCGTACTCTGCGCCAAACTTAACATTTATCATTAACTTAAGTTAATAAGTTATTGGTGAGCATTTAAAAAGCCATCGAACTACTTATGTCATTAATCACTGCGACAACTACCTGCCCAGTGTTCATCGGCAGATGAAAGTCGATGGCTAGTCAAAAACTATCAGACAATTTTATGGCAATATCTCAGTGGTCAACTACCAAACTTTGATCTCCTAACCATCCAACCATTGGTCCATCTACATGTCAATTTACACAAGAAGAAAAATGGATCTAACTTGCAACCTTCCTGTAATTATGCACGTCCAATCATTTTGAAAAACATTTAGTGACAATTGAAGTATCTCAACCTTAGCATGTAGTCCATTGGCTATTTCAATGGACTATTCATCTGTCATTTTTAATCATTCCATATTTTCAATGATTCCTGTGTTTTTCCCATGCATTGTAATGCTTCGACGAGTTATTATTTTCCATTATGATGACATTAATCCTTTACTTTAAGTTAATTAGTTGTTGGTCAGCATTTAAACCACCATCGAACTAATTGAACTACTTACGTCATTAATCATTGCGACAACTACCTCCCCAATGTTCATCGGCGTATGAAAGGTTGATGGCTAGTCAAAAACTAACAGACGTTTTTATGGCAATATCTCAATGGCCAACCACCGAACTTTGATCTCTGCAATGTGCCGTTTCGTTTTCAAATATTTGTATTATACTTTTATGAACAGTAATGAATAACCAATTGAACGAAAAAGAAAAAAAAATATTGTACACATAACAAGATAAAATATTTTTATTCTTCTTTTATAAACATGTATTTGATTTATTTTGGCGACAAATAATAAGTGCATCGTTTAGCTCTGATATGTAATATACGACCAATTACTATTGACTAAATTTACATTCAATTTTGGGACGTAATTTATTGTATTTAGGGATAATTTATATTTAATTATTTTAGTTGATAGGTCTTTAAATCTCAGCGATGGTTTCTATTTATTCTATATGATTATAAGAAGATTTCTTTTAGGGATATTTAGTATTTAATTATTTTAGATGATGGGCTCTTAAATTTCAGTCAAATTAGGATAGTTTTAATTTGATTTATTCTCCATGATCGTAGGAAAATTTAGGGCTACAATAATTGGCACTGAACCTAATTTAGCCTATATGTACACACTGTTATGCAACTTATGAAGTAAGAAGCTCATAGTATAATATTTCTTAATAATCATCATGGATGATTGAGGGAATTGAATTTATTTATCATTTATGAATTTTTGTTGTTTTTAATCTATTCCATTACTCTTCATTGTTTTGACCAAAAAAAAAAAAACTCCTCATTGCTTTGGAATCATATTATTTAGAGTAAAATATTCTAACATCCTTTGCATTTTGCCTTAATTACAAGCACCTTCCCTCTGTTTTGAAAACATATACTTAGGTTCAAATTGTTAACTTTGTTAAGGATTTTGATTTTTTAATGAAAATTTATATTAAAATAAATTTTATTTACTAATTTACCCTTTATCATTACTAATTTCTTAATTTGGCTAAAATTATTTATGTAATTCAAGAGTTCTTTTTCTTTTTCTTAATTTATCTTTTACTTTTGTAAATAGTAATCTATTGATTTTTTTTTTATATTGAGATGAAGACTTCATTAATTTAATTAATGAAAACACAGAAAACTTAATTAAAAATGTGATTATTCTTTTAATAGATGTATACTTAAATAAACATGTTTATAAATGATTACGAAAAAATATTTAAAAAATTAAAAATTAAAAATAATAAAAGTTATATAATGTCTCAAATTTAAATTATTAATAACATAGTGAACCAGTCATGATATCATTGATAAAGAAAACAAAACAAATATGTTTTTAATTATTTAAAAGAATACAAAACAAATAAATTTCAATAAATATGATAAAATTTTAAATTTTTTAATATAGTAGAAATTAATAAATTTTATAATATATCACAAATTTTGAACATATATATTAGAATTTTTTGTTAATATAATTTTAGGAAAATATAAATGTTCATACATTTGTTGAAAGAGGATCATTTTGGTGAAAACAAATGTTTAATAGTCAAACTTAATGGCTAACTAATAACGGTTGGATGGATGAAAATGAAATCTAAAATATGTGTGGGAAGTTTCTGTAACTTGCATTCTAATTTCAAGGGAGGTCTATATAAGTTTTTAAAATAGATGGGAGGTTTGTTTAATTTAGATAAAATCGATGGGGAGTTAGTGTATTTTCTCTATTATTTATGTTGTTTTCAATTTATTCCATAACTCCATATTAACTACATGCATAATGAAGAAATTTTTAATAAATAATTAGGAAAAGTATTTTTATGCTTTATACTGAATAATCTAGGTACTTTCAAGTGGTTGAGGAATTTTTAGTTGTCAATTATAAAAACAAGTATATTTTTAAATATACACACATTTAAGTTTTTCATAAAATAAATATATATATCAATTTTTTTTTGGATCAAATTAAATGCTACATAGCCATATACTAATTTTTTAAGCATTATTTGTTTCATTCCATTTCAATCTGGTGCGTTAAAATGTGCATGGTTGTTTCTATTTTTTTTTTTTTTTGAAAAATTGTATGATAAGGGAGTTTTAGTTTGGTCGTTGAAAGAATTCCGCACATTGCGCATTGCACAGGTCATTTTATTCTCGAGATGGTAAGTTCAAAAATTCACTTCATTTTTTCATGGACACACATGATGATCACTTCTTTCTTTCTTTTTTTCTTTTTTTTTTTTTGGCATCAAATCATGACTATTGTATGTTTATTCCATTCCAACCAAGTGCTCTGACATGGTTAAATGTGTATGGCTATCTATAAAAAGATATTTTGAAGAATTGTATGATGATACTGAATTTTTTATATTGATTTTCTGGAACATCGTGAAGAGACTTTTAGTTTGGTCCAATTGATCCTTACTGGCATCAGTAGGTTATGAAATTGAAAGAATTTCGCACATCACACGCCTCGGGCCATATAATATTGCTGATTTTAGGTGTTTGACTATAGTTTTTCCAAAAAGAATAATCTACATATTGATGATTTCTATTGTATGTGATTGTGCAAGGCATACGGTGGTTTTGTCTTGATGGATCAAATATTACACATTTTTTTATATAATAGTGGAACTATTAAATTCAATTAAAAGCAAGATAGTGGTGAGTATACCATTGATTTAAAACCTTTAGTCACCTTGGGTTAAATCAAAACAAACCAAATTATGTAGTAAAGGGCACAATTTGGGTTGTGTTCTTTTAAGGAGCTTTTTATTTGATTCCTAGGCTAAACTCAGTGACGACACCATTGAAAGGTGTTTTGAAATTGAATTTTTTTTAAAAAAAAAAAATTAATGATGGATAACAACCTAAACTACTATATATTGGATTTTTGATAAAATGATGAATAAAAGTATGAGATTAGATTTTAATGAATGACAAGATAAAATGCTCCTTGGAAGTGAACCTATGACTATTTTAGCTTGCCTAATGTCATGTGAGTTAATTAATGAGTAAATACCTTATTTAGTCCCTGAAAAAAATCGCGGACCCCTTTTTGATCCTTCAGTAAAAAAAACTAATCCCGTAATCCCTGTAAAATCCAAAAACCGTCCACGTTAGTCCTTCCAGGTTGAAGAGGACACATGCAGTGAAGTGTCCCAAATGTGGTCAGGGACTACGGGATGACTTTTTTTTACTGAGGGACCAAAAAGGGGTTCGTGATTTTTTTCAGGGACCAAATAGGGTATTTACTCTTAATTAATTTACCAAGTCTAATTAAAAACCTCAAATATGATTTGAGTCAAGTGATCCATGACAAATAACTGTGCTAAATGCTAGATAACAATAACTTGTTAAGGAACTTTTGAAAACCATTTGGTGTGCAATTTAAATTAAGTTAGTAAAACTTGCTTCCTCAATGAAGAATGCTCACAGAGATAGTTAATAGCAACACAAAATAATTGTCATACCTAACAACATACTCAATAAAACAATTTCAATGAATGCGAATGAAAATATATAAAATCAAAACACAAGTGGTACAACTCAATTCAAATTACAATAATCCAACTAACAATGATTTAAAACTTAATACAATTTAAGACGTAGTGCGTAACTTAAAATGATTTGAATGCAAGTAGGTTGTTGGTGTTGAAGTAATTTGAATTTTTAAATTTTAGAATTAAAGTATCTAAAATATTAAATTCAACCAAATAAATGGTCATGTAACAATTGTCATACTTTTTATGTTTGAATAATTTTTCAAGAGTTCAACAATATTTTGCCGTCTTAATATTTGAATTTAGATTAGTTGGTCATTTTCTAATGTATGTAATAAGTAAGTCACACATGATTTAATCTGCAAGTTATACTGAAATATCTTTTTTGAGCTTATTGGTTTAGAATTTCTTTTCCCTTTATACGTCTTTATGTTAACAGTAACAAAGATGCTCTCTATCCACGCAACTAGCAAGTAATTAAGGCAAATGCCTTGAATGATATAAGCATTGGCGAAAAGATTTTGATATATAGAATAGATATGAACCCATCTAAATTGCCTTCCAATATGACAAGGAGACAATTTCCCATTATAATTTCATTTGTGCAATGACAATAATCAAAAGCCAAGGTCAATTGATGTCCAATGTAGGTCTATACTTATGGAGCCGGTTTTTTCACATGGGCAACTATATGTTGCACTATCAAGGGTTAAGAGTTTCAATGGGTTGAAATCACTTATATTGGATGAGTTCAATAAATGTAGAGTACTACAATAAATGTAGTTTATAGAGAAATTTTTAAAAACCTTTTATTGCAATAATAGCATGAAGATAATCTTCCTTATCACCATATAGGACTATGTGAAATGTATCATGATTATGATGTAATGAATTGGTTGAATAATAACATTATAGCATATGTTGATTATTACCTACCTACAGTTTTAACATATCCGTGCAACGCACGGGTCGAAAGTCTTGTTACATCTATAAAGCCACTAACATATACATGATAGACTATAGTTGCTGATACAACCAAAAAAAAAAAAAAAAAGTCTTCAAAACTTACAAACTTTCTTATTTTGAAACTGAGATTCCCTTATCTTGTTACTTGACCTTCCAATAATTGGTCACTACATTTGGACATGAAAAGTCACTTTTTAGCTAGTAGCCTTTGGTATTCTTCTCAAGAGATAGTTTCCCATAATTGCAATAGAGAATTCAATTGAATTAGACTAGACACTACCATCATGTGAATTACCTGTGTTGATAACAATCACCATAACTTGTTATTGCCATCTGCCCTTCTTTTGATGTGTGACCAACCTTAAGCAACAGTGACAATTTAGCACCATTTTTAAATACTACATCAACCATAGAAAAGTTTTTGAAGAATTTAAAGACAACAGTAAAATACAATAATATTTGAAATGTTAATTAAACTATAAGAGGAGAGTGTAGATCCAATCCTTAGTTTAACTACAGGCATATTTTTCAACACCATAAAAACATATATCATGATAATTTGAATCAAGGCCATTGATTTGCCTCAAGGATGAAATTCTTTCTTAATATGCAAACGAACACATAATCAAAATCATTGATACTAAAACCTTGATAATTTGGCAAACAGAAGATTGCATCTTTGATTCTTTTCTCATTCAACTAGGAAAGAAAAGTTCAACTAAAGCAAAGTACCAAAGTCCAATCATACATTAATAGGCAACTCAATACAGCAGCCACAACTGACAAGCCAAACTTACTCCAACAAATAAATAAAAAAATTCTAATGCCACCTCCATCGGGGAAAAAATGATTAAAACAAGATTCCAGAATCTATTAAAGTTGTCAGCAATCATCACTTTTTTAAATCATTACAAGCTCGCAAGTTACCTTAAAAAAGAAAATAAAGAACCCAGAAAGTTTTCTTCCCAATCCGATAATTAGCTCCAAATCAAGTCAAAACAAAAATAAATTTAAAGAAAAACAAAGAAGCAGCAAAAGAACTGGGATAACGAAAGAAAGTAAGAAGTAAGCCAGATTTGTGTCGCAAGAAGAAAACCTTGGTTGATTTGAACTGAATGTGACTATGGATACACTTATATGCCGATTGTCGGGGTCTTTGCCTTCATCTTGTTGGTGGCAAGTAGTGATAATGAGAACCAAGAGGTGAGTGAGAGACTGAGGTAAGAGGAAGAGTGCCGGAGATGAGCAGTAGGGTGAGGTCGGCATGAAGCGATGTGTGGATGAGGCAGAAGCGCAAGAACACTCCCCAATTTTTTCCAGAGTTTTTTTTTTTAAAAAATTCATGAGGGTAGCTCGATAATTCTAGCTATATTAGTTGTTGGAGATTCAATCTTCGTTCATGGAGGCTTATTCTTCCAACATGTTACTCACAGATTGGAGCGGATTAACGAAGAAGTGAGGGATTGGATCGATAGGCTGTCGGGGAGACGTTCCTGTGCTTATCGCCGGGGCAGGGATGGTGTGATTTGCTGGAGGAAATTTTCAGATAAACTGGATGAAAATTGCGATTGTTTCACTCTTGATCATGTTCTCGATCTCCACCATTCCTGGTGCGAAGAGGATGATCATGGGCCACACAATCGAAGATATTGGAATTAATTGTGTCTATGAAGACAGAGCTATTCGGTTGAAAACAGAGCTACTGGAATTAATTATGTTTGCCTGGAGCGTTGGAGATAGAAGGGAAAATGTCAAGATTGCGGGTATTGACATCAAATCCTCTGGATTGGATTTGGAGAAAGAAGAAGGCCTTGGGTTGTTGCTTCCAGAAAATCAACCAAAGCAAGTGGAAGTTAAGGCTTAATAGCATATATTTTTTTTTGATTTTTTTTTTCTACTTTGGGCTTTTCCTCAGGCGGCAATCCATGGCTTGAAGAGTTGAAGATGGGTTGCAGATTTCAAAATTCATCATATCTGCATTCCCAAAGGCTTCAGAAAAAAGGGGGAAATATCAATGAAGGAGGAGATACCATCGTCTCCGACGATCAATCGATCATATCTATTGTCTAGTTAATGAGGACAACTTCCAATTTCCATCATTAATGGGAGATTTCTCTATCGATCTTCTTGACTTCGATCAGGTTCTGAGTTCTCAAAGTCTGGTGGGTATCCATGGAAACACGCAAGAAAGTGAGGGAATAAGCTTTCCTTCACAGAACGGTGGCTTCGCCGGCAAGGATGGGCTTCACCACTGAGGAGTACTGGAGGAACGGAGACCACAGCGGCTTCGTCCCTTATATCTGATTAGCTTTTTCGATTTCTCTTTGGGTGTCGGCCATTGATGCTCTGATTCGCTTTCTCTATCTCTCCCTCGGTGTTAGATTTAAGTGGAGGGAATGAAAGGGATGAATCTTTAAGAGAGATATTGAAAATTGTCATGAAAAGAGTATTTTTTTTAAGTGTATTTTTGAAATATTGAAAATTTATTATAAATTATTTAGTAAAAAAAAAAAAATTCTTTCTCCCCTCTCCAAACAAACAGGTTTCTTTTTTGACCCTCTTTTTTATTTCTTGTAATTCAGTCAACATTGAGTGCTGCCATGTAGACTACACGAATACAAGTCAGCATCCATGTCACCCGTCTATGTCAAACATTGCCTCACAAACGGTCAACGTTTGATGGATTAACGGTATTAAGCGTTTTGCTCTCTTTTATAGGGTTCAGTGTTACTCTTACTCTAAAAAAATAGTTTGGGGTTTTTTTTTTTTTCTCAAGGAAAAATAGTTTGGGGTTATTGTTGTACTTTTGAGGAAAGTTGAAGTTCATTTAAACACCTTAACCCATGAATATTTAATACTCTCTCTATTCTTAATATAAGGTATATTCATCTTGTTTGATTAGATTAAGGTAATTAGTTAAGTTAATTAATGTAACATATAATTTCTAAAAAATTATAGTCATTTCCTTTAATTCTCTCATTCACTCTTCTCCTTCATTATGGTTGAGAGAATATCAATAGGATTAAATTAGAAAAATATTGATAAATATGAAAACTATGTCTTATATTTTCTAAGGGCCCATTTGGATGAGCTTTTTCAAGAAAAAAAACACTTTTTTAATGAAAAAAAATTTAATTAATTTATGTGTTTAGATGATATTTTTTTGAAAAAGCAAAAGTCACAAAAAAAAAAGTCAAAGTGCTGCTTTTTTTAAAAGCTCCAATTTGGAGCTTAAAAAAAGTACTCTTTTTAAAAGCCCATCCAAGTGGGTCCTAAGATCAACTTTCCAAATATATTTTAAGAAACACTTTTGTAGTGTAATTTATACTACAAAAGTGTTCCTATAATTAGGATCGGAAATAGTATTAAAGATTATATGAGTATTATATTTACAAAAATACTCCTCATAGTTATCCATGGATCTATTGATTCGGCTATATACTACACTTATTTAGCAGGGGCAAAGTAGGAAAGACAAAAACTTCAAACATAAAATCATTTTAAACATGGGTAAATGATTTCTCTAGTCACTGGAGATAAAGTTATCTCTAGTGAGCTCAAAACTACGTCGTTTTGGATTAATGAATGATGTTTCCGTAATTTTGTTTAATTTTTTATCATATGAATTTTACCAAAACATCCTTCATTAATTCAACTAAAATTACAAACACAACCTTCATTAATTTAAAACGACGTAATTTTGGGGTCACTGGAAATAACTCTATCTCCAGTGACTGAAAAAATACTTTTCTCTTTAAACATATATGCCTGACCCATAAAATCATTTATAACATTATGCCTAACCTATCAATGGCTTTTATAGGTACTAAAGGCAATAATTCTAAGAATAAAAAATGGCGAAATAGAGACCAGCTGGGGAATGCTAATTCCATTGTAGACAACCCATGGAAGATGAAGAAATCAAGGATCATGATACAAAGATTGAAGAGTGACGAGGGTGGTAGGAGACTAGAAGGAGTGTTTTGGAACCCAAAAAAAATAAAATAAAAAAACAATGGTATTAATAACCATAAAGTTTATAAGGAAACTAAAAAACCGGTATAAAATTGCAACAAATTAAATTAAGTCTATCTAAATCTTTATAAGTAACAATAACAATAAATAAGGAAATTTTTTTAGTAACCATAAAGTTTTTGTTTTTTGTTTTTTTTTTTTGCCATTGGTTAATATCATTAATTACACTTATAGTTCGATCAAATTGTTTTAAGTCGGGGTTTTTAATCACATGGTTTCATAAAAGAACTGTGTTTAACAGCATCAACTTTAATTTACGTCATTAAATATAAAAACTAAAAACTCATTAATTGTATGTTTGTTATGAGGAATTTGGACAGAAGAAAAAATTTTATGAGTTGAATACAAAAGTTTAATAAAGAGAAAATGTAAAATAATAAAAAAAAATTAATCAAAAAGTTGTAACCTCACTTTAAATTGAATCCAACTCCGAAATTTTTTTCGCTCCATTCCCCTCATACCAAACAAGCCATAACATAGTGTGTGGTGGTCTTGTTTATTGTAGGGATTCAACAATACATCCCAACTCATATGAGGACGAATTGATCACGAGCAAAGGAACTAACACAGGGTGCCTCAAGCCTAACAGAGGACTCTCGAATCTGGATTTACTCAGTATCCCTCCTCTCAGTATTTCTTATTATCTGCACATCTTGACCGTCCAAAAATTGATACAAGCGTCAAGAAAGAGACACCTCATTTATTTTCAATTACTGCATGCGGTAAATATAAAAATTTGAGGTGTCACTCTTTGGACACTTGAATAAATTTTTGAACACCCAAGATGTACGGATACTGAGACTGAGGGATATTGAGCAAATCTACTTCCCTCTTAATACTACTTGTAGGATTATTCTCTTCTTTAATTTTAAATATTTTCTTACCTAAAGCATTTCCACATTTTGATTCTATTTTTATATACCTCGGTTAATTAATTTCTTTTTTGAATGAAAATGAAGCCAATTAGGCTCCAATAAATGACTGGTAGAAGAAGAGAAGATGAGATCAAGATCATTAGATAATGGTACAAACAAATATTGCATTCCACATAGAGGATAGAAGTCAAAGGTTCAGAAGCCAACATCAATAAATACACCAACATGCAAACACCAATGCTCACTTTAAACCCAAAACTCACATCAGAACATGAAATTACAAATAACTCTATTCCTCTTCTAAATGCCCACCAAGACAATGAATGATATTTGACTATTATTTTTTCTTGTCTAAACCACCTGCGTTGTTCCCCCCTGCAGCTTGAGCTGCCTTCTTTGCTGCTTTCTCCTGTAATGCCTTAGCATCTCTGTAAACACAGCCAGAATAAACCCAAAAAAGAATAAGGTTTCAGTAAGGAATCATACAACAGTATAATCATATTCATGTGCAATTTCATTTCTGAAATCCTCCCTCCAATCCTTGATATGAGACATATTTAAGGATTTGATAATGATTGTAAATGTAAGAATTTTTATATTTGTCAATATTCTTTAACTAACAATCAAGGAGAAAAAGAAGATGGAAAAATAGAATTAAGGAAGATGACTAATGCATTTTAGAAAATACATCTCATATTAGATAATTTAACCAACTTTCGTCATCAAATCAGGGTAAATAATTAGGTAAATAGGTATTAAGTGAAGGGAGTACTGTGGCAGAAAGATCCTCTCTGAACCAAGATATGAGTTCAACATATCAAATACTCAACACAAAAGTAAAATGAATGAATATTCTGATCCCCACTTGATCAGTTACGTCTTATATATCCTAAACTTTATTTTCGTTTACAAAAATTCATAATCCATTATTAGCTTCATCTAGATGCTGCTGATCTGACATTTCATGGATCTATTACCTTACCTATAGTTGTGTAAGGTTAATAAATACAGCTAGCAGGTTAAGATTCACGAAACAAAGCTAAAAGGACCAATTAAATTTAAGAAGGAAGAGATGGATGGCAAAGAGAGAGTCGATAATCAAAACCTTTCCCGGCGCTGTTCAGGAGTTAATCCATCGCTCTTAGGCTGCTTGGTTTTACTAGAAGCCCTAGCCTGAGCTCGTTCTCGATCTCGATCTCTCTGGTTTCCACGTTCGCTTCAGTTAAAGCTAAACAAAAGAACAGAGGGGGAAAGAGAAAAGAAGAAAAGAAAGAAAGAGAAGAAGCATCAAATAGTCTCCAGACAACATTGTCGGAATAACTCGCCAGCCAAACGGCTAGCAGATCCAACCCCAAGCCAAAATTAACATAATTCGTTGAAAGAAAAATACAAGCCTTTTATGAAACATATCAAAGGATATGAGACATTGGAGATTGATGATTCTTCGAAAACCAAACCAGATCGGAGGCGAAAGAAACCACTGAAAGATTGAGATCAAGAAACAATAATCAATAACTGAAAAACTATGAAGATCATGGATGAAAGAAACAAGAGAGGGAGAAAAACTGTCTTACCTGCTGTGGAGAACCGTATGAATGAGAGAGAGAGAGTTTGCGTGGACTCGCGAGCGAGAGAAAAGTAAATAAATAAGAGAGAGGATTTGGAATCGAAGAGTCTAGAGAAGAAAGAGAGAAGGAAAAACAAATGGAACAAAGCAACTTTTATTGGGTGAGAAGAAAAGACAGATTAGATTTAAAGATTCTCTTCTTGGTTAGTGTGTGTAAGAGATTTGATGTGATAAATGTAAAGTGAAGTTGATTTTTTTTAAAGAAATTAAAGAATTAATTAAATTATTTTAAAATATTTATATCTTTTCTCAAACTAATTAGTTTAATTAAAAAATTGATATTTTATTATAGTCTTTTTATAAATTTTTTTTTGACAAGAAATTTAATCACATTTATAAACCTAGTTTCAGATATTAAATGAGATTATGATAATTTTGTTATTAAAATTCTATACATGATAATAAATTTTATAGATAGAGGAAAGAAATAGTTGAATGACATTGATTCATAAATGAAAGTAAAGTTAAAAATTTAACCTATAATCATTGAGTTAATTATCTCTCTTTGATATGTAAGATTGAGTTAAAAAACTTATTAATAAGACTAAAGTGAGATAATATAAAGATACACAATATATAATATGATTAAGTAATTTATTTAGCTTTTTTAATCTCCCCACATAAAGTCAACTCTTTCTTTCTTATATTTAGAATCGTAGGGAATATGACCTTTTTCGGTTAGCTGCGGAGATGAACCCAAGGTTCACAATTTTCCTTCAAGCCAATAGAAAAATAGAAGAGAAATATCACTCTGATTCTATTTATAAGTCCATTTTAACAAAAAAAATTGGTCCTCTTTATAAGTTATCTTTCAGGTAATAAATGAAAGTGTGACGATTTTACCCACATTAATCATACATTCATACCAATGAAAATAGTGAGAAAATAAAGAGTTAAAAGATACACATTTATAAATAAGAACAAAGATAAAAATGGATCCCACAATCATTTAACTAACTATTTTTCATTGATATATGTAATTTAGTTAAAAAAAATTTATAAATAAGATTGGACTAATACTCTACTTTTTTCGGGTATAAGTCCAACCATTTGGATAAGTCATCTTCATTAATTATAATCTGATTTAATTTTTTGGCCGACAATTATAATCTAATTTAATATCATAAAAATCAAACAGACTTTTTACGGCAAAATAGACAAACCTTTTTCTTTGACCAAAAGAAAAAAAAAAAAAAGACAAACCTTTTAGTACATTATTCTGGGAAAAAATAAAAGGCAAAAAATTCAGGAAAAAAATAAGAAACTTATTACATGTTACATGTTTTGGCAAACCATAAAATTGTGGTTTTGGAAGCTCTTTTTTTTTTTTTTTTTAAGTCAAGGCAAACTCTTCTCACATACTTATATTGTAAAATTGTAAAAACTATTCTCCAAAAGCTAATTAAAATATGCACATGATTTAAGATTTCAAATCATGTATTTACGACAAAAATAAGTTTTAAATTATTTATCAAATTTTGTCATCCTCTTATCAACTCTTAATACTACCTCTGGTTCTAATTATAAGAGCTAGTTAACTTTCTTTGAAGAGATTAAGGAAACTAAATAGGTTATTTAATCATTTCATATATTAAATATTTTTAGATTATATATTAGTTTATTAGTCAAACTAATAAGTTTAAAGAAAAAAAATAAAAATAAAAATATTTTAAAATAATTTAATTAGCTTCTTTAATTTCTCCAAAAAAGTCAACTAGCTCTTATAATTAGGACCAGAAGAAGTAATAAACATGATTTAAGATTTTATAATTTTAACTTTTTTTTTCCTATTTTTCTCCCTATAACTTTTTGAAAAGATTAGTTTGGTAATTTGACATACTATT
Source organism: Acacia crassicarpa (assembly GCA_034222035.1). Lineage (NCBI taxonomy): Eukaryota > Viridiplantae > Streptophyta > Magnoliopsida > Fabales > Fabaceae > Acacia > Acacia crassicarpa. The sequence goes on along the minus strand of JAWXYG010000006.1, from coordinate 45,149,493 downwards.
CTTTATATTTTGATTTGATTATTAGGTGATGATTCTTTTAATTGTTTGGAAAGAAATGATTCTTTGATTTTGATTTTTTTTTGATATAGAAAAGTTTTGGAGAGTTCGACATCAGTCCCCTTACCAAGGCTAGGGCACGGCCCCGGGCTCTATGAGCACTTATTGGGGACTTACGAAATCGCCTACCAAAGGAGTCCCAGTGACGGGAGAGGGGATCGAACCCACGACTCAAGAGCCTAGTCCTGGATCCTTTACTATCTATGCCAACTCACATTGGTTTGATTTTGATTAAAATATATATGGGGAAGTAATGTTTTCGGTTAGCAGGCTCGTGTGGTTATAGCAAGACAGGCTGAACTGAATCAGGCCAAACAATTTAGGCTTATCAGGCCGGGGTTTGAATATCTCCTCAGTGGACCCACTCAGGCCTTCATTATGTTGAAAATCGTTTGGATTGGTGGTAAAAGAATTGACTTATTTTCTATTTGATTTTTTTAAAAAAAGATATGATAAAGTTATAGTGTAAATGTAATTTATATTTGAATTGACGGTAGTATAGGTGGACTTTTTTCCAAAATGAAATGTATTTAGATTATTATTTGAAAAGTTAGTTGATATAGAAAATGACTGAAAAGAAAATAAATATTATTGAATACTATATGTATTAATATTAGTTTTCTAAAAATTATAATTATATGTGTTTGAATTATTATTTAAAAATCAAGTTTAGATATAAAAAAAAAAGTATTAAAAATGACTTGAATATTATTAAATAATACATATATTATATACATTGTAATTATAAAAAAAATTTATTTTTATTGAAAAAAACTTAAAACTACTAAAATAATTAATTATAATAAATATGAAATAATTAAATATTGTACATATAGGCATAAAAAATATATATTTGTAAAGCATAAAAATATTATCTTTTTTACAAAATAATATTCTTATATAATCGAAATGGAAAATCATTTTTTAAATAAATAAAACTAGATATTTTTGGGTGTGATAGGATAATAAAGGAAATGTTTGTGGGACTTACGGCAAAATTTATTCCCACTGTGGATAGCTCGAGGTGGAACGCTTGGGTAAGTGGTTTATTTTTTTGATGAAAAGCAATTTTCAAATTAGATGAAAAACGCTTTCTCAAAAATAATAATAATAATAATAATAAATCATATCCACTAGGCTTTTGTCATTGACCGCAGGTTTGGACTCCGTAAAGCTATGAGAACGCTTTCCCAAAACTTCGCAAAGCTAATGAGCGCATTCCAAATGACATATAAAGTACAATTGACGGTGAAATAAGGTGAGAAAATCACTTAGCCTATGTTCGCGAGTTTGGAGGGGAAGGGAAAGAAAGGGATACAAGGAAAAAGGAGGGGAAGGGAAGGAAGGGAAATGGAAGATATCTCCTCCCCTTGTTTATGAGTTAAAAAAATAGTAAGGGAGGAAGATGGAGGATTAATGAAATACTTTTACCATTTTGTCCTTTTCTTTAATAATTAATATAATTATGGGAAAATTCTAAATAAATACCTTTTGAATATGCAAAACCCCCAAAAGTCCGTTGAATTTGTAAAAAGACTATGAAGTACTAAGGACCTATGAGGGATATACAAATTCGGGTGAAATTACCCTTTTGCCCCTAGTTTTAAATAAATAAAAAATAAATAAAATCTCCTTCCCCTCGCCAGGCCACCAATACCGGCTGGCCACCACCATCGTCGGCCGGCCACCACCACCACCCGCTGGCCACCACCACTGCACCGGCCGGCGGGCAGGGGTGGTGGCCGGTCGGCGGTGGTGTAGGCCGGTCGGCGGTGGTGTAGGCCGGCCGGCGGTGGTGGTGGTCGGCCGACAGTGGTGGTGGTCGCCGGCGGGCAGGGGTGATGGCCGGCCAGCGGTGGTGGAGGTCGGCCGGTGGCGGTGGCGGTGGTGGTGGTGGGGTGGGGTGGGGTAGGGTGGTGGTGGTGGTAGTAGTGAACGGGGGTAAAAAAGTAATTAACCTATTGTTCCTCTTAAAACCCCCCATATTTGGGGAACTTTATTTTATAAAAGGAGGAGGGTTTTGGAGGATTTGTAAAACTCCTTAATTCCCTCCCCTCCTATTTTTAAAACTCGTGAACAAGGGAAGGGACTACCAAAACCCTCCCTTCCCTTTCCTTTCCCTCCATAATAGAACTCGCGAACATAGCCTTAGAGAATTATTGGCAAGTGATACAGTAAAATTTGAGATAAAATTGCTGTTTTGTTTTTACAAAGTCATAGGAGAAGAGAATAATGTTGATTTAATTCACCCAAGTCCCAAGGTGTTTTGTTAAGGGGAAAATTCGTTTTAAAAGTTTTTACTGAGAGACAATTATGCCATGAAAGTTGTTCAGGCTAGATAATTTTGACAGTTAATTGATTAGATATGTTGAATTGACAGTCCACATATCATTCCTCTTTTTTTTTTTTAAAAAAAAATGCAAATATGCCTAAAAATTTTAAATTTGACTTTTAAAAAAATGAACTAGATGACACATAAACTTCCGAACAAATTGGCACCTGAACAAAAATAAGGTGAATAATATGTAGAATAACAACTTAACATATTTTGTCAATTAATAACAAAAATTAACCAGCATAACGAACGGGCAAAATTACCTCTTGACACTTTTGGGGCAAAACTCTTCGATGGAAATTTTTAGGACAAAATTACCCCCTTAACCCTATGTATATTGAGTTTTGATTTTATATGAAAAAATTAACTGAATTTGACACACATTTTTCTAATAAAACTTAACACAAAAAATTGGTGCATGAAAGTTTCTCCGCAAACAGGGGGAAGAACAAAGGCTTGTGTGTTGCTCCATAAAATTCGTTTGGCTATTCAAAACCCAATCTCTTCTCTTCCCCAAATCTTCCCTCTCTCTCTCTCTCTCTCTGTGTCTCATCACAATATCCATTATTCCAAATTATACAGCATCCATTATCATCACAAGTCTTAATTATAATAGAACCATCACATCACAAGGTTACCAAATCCATCCAAACCATTACATTCATTCAACACAGTAATTACTAATCAAATCCATATCTGTCCTTTTTCCCATCTTCTTTATCTCTGATTTTCAGTGAGGTGTTTGATAATCATATATGATAACTCACGTTTTCTCATTTTCTTCTTGTTCATGAATTCATAATGTTTTCTCCGGCTACTTCCAGATATCAGCAAATTGTTATCTAATCACAGACCCATATATACCATCTCTGTTCGGGGACCCAGGTAACTCTGTCTTCCCTTATATATTTCTTACTTTCTTGTTCATTCAACAAGAATCATTACTGTCAAATGTATCAATTTGTTAATCCATGAATCAATTTCCTATTATTTATCTCTGATTTTTCTTTTGAATTAAATACCCACAGAAGTATTGACTAGAGAGCATTCAGCATTCGGAAGTGTTTTTGGTATCATTTTTGCCCGAAAGCTTACAAATATAACAATTTTGTCTAACAGTTGATCTTAACCGTTGAATTGTTATTTTTATTTATAAACTTTTAAGATAAATTTACTCTTGAAAAAGCTTCAAAAGCAAATTTGTTCATAATAAAAATTTTTGGGGTATATTTACTCTTTTTTATAAATTTCTGGATAAAAATAATATAAAAAATTTTGGAATGCTGAATACTCCTTCCCAATGCTTCCCCGTCAAAAATGGCATTTTCTCTGATGAATTTTCTATAATAAGCAGAAGGTCACCGGAGAATACCTGATTTATGATCACAAATAATGCCATTAGCGGAAAGCAATCGAGAGTCACTTGCCGGATTAACCCTCGACGACGTGTTAGCCAACCGAGCTGCAGCCGCGACGTCGAGCCATCAGCTCACAAGAACAACAACAACAACAACCACCAATCATCGAACCCTGCTTGACATCATCCGTGAAGACGAGTCTAACAAAAAAGATCGCAAATCTTGGAAAGCTTTCAAAGACAAGCTTCGGCTTAAACGCGTCGAATCTGCTCGGACTTCCTCTGTCCTAATTCCAGCTTCCGATATCCCTTTCCCGATCCGGAATTACAGAAACCTTCCGACACAGCTTCACCGTCGTAGCTCCATCCGAGTCCTTACATTCTCCGACGTCACGACTCACTCTATGGCAGATCCCACAGAAGAAGCCATCAAAAGTTCCAACCTCGGCGCCACAATGATGACGCGCCAGAGATCCACGCGCCAACAGGTCGGGGATGCAATTTTCGTCGACGAGAAACTCAAGCCGCAGCTGTCCCGCCCGGGCTCCTCACGTCTGGGGTCGTTACGCTCGGATTCCATCCGGCGAGAGCGCGTGGCGTCGTTTCGTGATAGTAACATTAACAACGATGACGACGATGAGGATGGAGACGGCCCGACGCGCCGCCCGAGGGAGGGGAGGCAGATGTCTGCTAGGGAAGCCGTGGCAGCGCAGGAGGCAGCGGAGGCGGCGGCTGCGGAGGAGGAGGAAGATGAAGATGAAGATGAAGGGCCTTTCGGGAATGGAGGAGGAGGAAGAGGAGGTGCGGTGACGATGTCGCTGATGGACTTGTTGGAGGAGACGGATCGGCAAATGGGACTGCAAGGATCGACGTACAGAATGGACTTCGACGACGACGACGATTACGATGATTTTGATGAAGATGAAGATGATGATTATGAAGAAGGTGAAGAGCACGATTGTTGCGTGTGTATGGTGAAGCATAGAGGTTCGTCATTTGAACCGTGTGGGCACTCATTTTGCAGGATGTGTTCTCGGGAGCTCATTGTGAGCAAGGGAAATTGTCCTCTCTGCAACAATTTTATCCTGGAGATTCTTGAGGTTTTCTGATCCACTACACCAATTTTTATTTGTTTTCTAATTTGTTTTTCCTTTTTCTTTTTTTAAAAAAATCATATTTCGTGCGGTCAGTGAAGTTTAAGATGTAAACATAAAGTGTGTATGTAAGAACAAAGAACTGAGAATGTTGTAATTCACTATTTCAATTCTTTTTTTGTTGCCAACAACTATTTCAATTTTCAATGAATATGATGATGAACTTCATTTTCATATGAAGTTGGCTACGTGTTTTTACTTTTTAACAACGATTTGATAACAAAATTACCTGTGATTCGCCTTAACCCCCTAATTGAGTTTATGACTTCAAGTTTTTTTTTTTTTTTGGGGCAAAGGAGCAATTTTACACATGTGTTTTTTCCTGGGAGCGCCCAGCACCACGAGTTTTTTTCTGGACTAAAAATACACATGTGGTTATGTTTTGGGAGCGCCCAGCACTACGGCCGTTAGTTGACCGTTTGGTCAACGTTAACTTAGATGGAAATGAATAGTAATGCGGATGAAATTATACTTTTGCCCCTTAGTTTTAAATATTAAAAAAAATTAAAATATCCCTGTCGGTGGGCCCCACCACCACCGGCCACTACTACCGCCGACTGCCACCGGCGGTCGCCGGCGGCCTGCGGTGGTGGTGGCCGGTGGAGGCCGGCGGTGGTGATGGGGCCCGCCGGCAGGGGTATTTTAGTTCTTTTTAAAAAATATTTAAAACTAAGGGTAAAAGTGTAATTTCACCTAAAACTAAGGGACAAAAGTATAATTTCACTTAAAACTAGGGGTAAAAGGGTAATTTCACCCACGTTATTATTCATTTCCATCCAAGTTAACGTTGACCAAACGGTCAACTAACGGTCGTGATGCTGGGCGCTCCCAAAACGTAACCACATATATATTTTTGGTCCAGAAAAAAACTCGTGGTGCTGGGCCCTCCTAGGGAAAAACACATGTGTAAAATTGCTCCTTTACCTTTTTTTTTTTTTGATATAACAATTTTAGGAAAGGGGTTGAGTTCATCCACGATCCAAGGGCAGGACGAGATCTCCCTTTCTCTTAGGTCATATCAATATTGGGCAGGGCGAGCCGTCTATTACCTTCAGGCATTTACTTAGACATCTAGGAGTTATGACGTGTCCTTCAGCACTTTGACCAACCCTATGATCGAACCTTCTCCCTTTGGTGAGAGTGGTGAGAGTATCCGACCTCTTTACTAGTTGAGTCCAAATTTAAGGGGGTAGGAGTTTAAGTTTGTTAGCGAAGCCATAAAAGCACATGCAAAACTCTACTCATATACTTGTGCAGTTTGGTTAAGTGATAGGAGTTTAGAAAAGTCTGGTTAAACCCAAAAGTATTTGTAAAACGTGTTTGTTCTGTTTGGCTAATTTTTTTAAAAAATCCCAATTAACCCGATGAATCTTGATTTCATTCTTCAACCGCACGTTTGGTATAAGTGACGAGTTCATACGTGATTGCTTATGCAATTGTAAAATCCTTATGAAACTACCACAACAAAAGTTTCTCCAATCTACCTTCTGATCCCTTCTTCAAAATTCTGTCTAAATACTCTCTATACATACCATACATCGTCTATTAATTCTCAACTAAAGTTATTCAAATAATATTATTTTAAATATTGTTTTGCCAATTCCTTAACATGAATTTTTAAATTATTTTTTCGTTCATAATTTTTAAATTATTTTAAATAATATAAATTAGGAAAAATTTTAAATAAATACCATTTGAACTTGTAAAACCCTCACAAGTCCGTTGAATTTGTAAAAGGACCCAGAAGTACCAAGGACCTATGAGGGATATGTAAATTCGGGTCAAATTACCCTTTTACCCTTAGTTTTAAATAAATAAATAAAAAAAACCCCACCCCCCACCGCCGGCCACCCCCCAGTGACCCACCGTCGACGGTGGGTGGCCGGTGGTGGGGGGTGGGTTATTTATTTATTTATTTATTTAAAACTAAGGGTAAAAGGGTAATTTGACCCGAATTTGCATATCTTTCATAGGTCCTTAGTACTTCTGAGTTCTTTTATAAATTTAATGGACTTTTGGGGGTTTTGTAAGTTCAAATGGTATTTATTTGGAATTTTTCCTATAAATTATATAATAAAAATAATATTTAAATATTCATGTCATTTATTAAGTCATATTTAATCATTATTATTAAATATTTAAGTATCATTATTATTAAAAATAATCGTGAAAATGTAAACAACTTTATTGAAAAAATAGACTTCATTACATAATCGGTTTGGAATTTTAGCAAAATAATTAGCTATCAAAGTTATCAATTTATTTTTAGATATTGAATGCCGTGATAATGATAAATCTTGTAATATGCCCTTTAAAATATACTCCAACATGTATAATTTTTCTTCGGGGTATATATGCTCCTCATGATTTTTCTTTTGGTTGTATATGCACATTCTTATGAAGTTTTATGTCGTTTTCTATTTTCAGTTTCATTCATTTCCTTTGTTAAATACTCATAACCTTATAAAATTCATACTCTTTTTTGGTGATTATGCATTTATAAGTGCTTTTAATAAATGAAATTCAAACATAATCACAATTATTAAAGTCACTCTTGTGGAAAAACATATCTAAATAGAAATCACGATTGACTCCTAACACTTTCAACCAATTTCACTTATGTAAATCACAATCATGACTGTCAACCACTAATCCAAACAGTCACTTACCTTTGGCGTCGTGAAATCACTTTTGAACTGGTAATATTCCAAATGTTTCCTCTTTGTTTTATTAAATTGGGGTAAGTGAGCCCAAATCTTATGGTTTAAATCTTTTAATTACTCCCTTTCAATCCTTTTTATAAAAGGTCAATAAGAATTGTTTCAATATCTAATGAGTTTTTTTTTTCTTCCTTTGTATAGCTTACTTTATTTCTCTCTTTCATTTACTCCTTATCATAAAGATATATTTGGAAAACAGTTTATTTTATGACATGCTTATTATGTTTTACTAACTGTTCTCTTAAATTACGTAATTTAGTTATTAGGCTCTTATAAATAGGATCAGAGGGAGAATATAATAAGGATAATTTTAGTTTAAAAAACAAAAATTACATTTTTTAAAATTCCTTCTATTAAAAATTTTAATAATTGCAAGTTCTAAAACTTCTTAATAAAATTCAAAGTATTATTATTATTTTTTTTTTGGTAAGTAAATTCAAAGTATTATTAAACACGGGTAACTTTGAATTTATAATAAGGACTTTTAAGGGAGGGGGGGGGGGGGGGGAAGTCTCACTTCAAGGTTTAAACGATAAAATCTATAGCATGCTAACTCTCAAATTTTCATCCACAAGATTTTAACCGGTGAACTTGCTCTTGCTCATTTTTGATCAGTTGTGAATGTGATTCGTAGTTCCTAAGGTAACGTTATGGGATCCAATTTCAAACTTTTAAAAGAGAAGGTACAAACACATTAAAATTTGGCTACCTTCACCACAATAGAACACCATGAATTCATCATCCCTTTGTTTCGCTCCCTCTGGGCATCTATGGCTAAATAAGCAATAAACTTAAGGGCCTTACCTCCACAAAAAGGAGAATATAAGTTCAAATTCTAGGAAGCGCATTTGGGAGAAATGAGAACTCTGTTTTAAGCCTCTAGGAAAACCCTTGATAAAAACACAGAAAAGAAAAAAAGAACCTTAAGGGCAATCAACCTCAAGTATTGTCAACTTAGATTAACCACAAGATAGCTTGTCTGTGACCTTCAACTCTTCATGATGAAATCCCCCACATGAATCTAGATGGCTTCATCATCTGAAGATGAACAGGACATAAATCAAGTTGTCTCACAATATAGATTTGATCTCCTACTTTATTGCCAGTGTCCTGGTTTCGGTACCATGTCCACAATGCCCATGTCTCATTTTTTACCTGAAAAGTACATATCAAAGCACTCCGTCAAAGATAGTTTTGATACTTCCTATAAATGAGTGTATTCTTGTTATTTCTTATTTTATATGGCTATCTTGAGTTAGATATGAGCATTGTCAGTCTTAATTGAGGATAGCTCTCCCAAAGGCATTTTCTGTGTTCACATTGACTTGAACTCGAGACCTTGTGCTTAAGCTATCAAAGCCCCTTCTACTAGAACCAACGCTTGTTGATTATTCTTCTTATTTCTTTTGCATGCTGCTCTTTCATATTTTTCAGACATGCTCAATTTTGTCTTTTCAACTCTTGATCTCTCTTTTATGGAGGGCTGAGATTAAAAGTACCATCAAAATACTACTAATAGAGCAGCAGAGAAACTAGAGAGGATTCGAGTTCCATATAATGCATATAATACGGATATCAAATTGTGTGCGTAGTAGCATCCTATCTTCTAAAAGAACTCAATCCAGGAGTCTGTCTACTAGGTTCAGCTCCAAATGATTTAAAATACTGAGTGCAGACTTTCATATGTTGACAGATACACAAACTCAGGTTCCATTTGCATGCCACAATATTGCATATTATGAACAAGTTAGTGAGAAGTTAAAAAAATAATTAATCAAATGCTAGTAAAAAGTTATGCATTGATGTATATTATGATTTGGATCCACTATCATGACTTGATATGGCTCTAGAGATAGGAAGAGAGATACAAATTGAAAGTGAGGAAAGGCATGAAGAAAGAGGTACCTCGAGAATTCCATGGCCAAAGCTACTTTCCCTGAATGCACTAAATTCTGGCTGCCGATCCCAGCAAAACTTACCCTTAGCAGGGCCAGATGTGAAGTTTGTAGCACAGAAGCCTCCCATATAAGAATCAGGAGTAGTCGATGGATCAGGACATTTCCCAGGTTCATCTGCAAATGGTACTGACATCTTCTCTCGGTTACCTCCATCCCCAACAGAAATATGGACAGGACCACATGGATCTAAACTGTAATTGTAAACCCGATTTGACCTCTCATAAGCATGCACCTGCTCATCAATTTTCACAACCAAAGCATGGGTAAAGACTCAAGGTTTTAGAACGGAAGATCATTTAACATCAAAAATCGTTTGCGAATATCATACGTGCGTGCAAGAACTTTTGTAAATCCCCAGACAACAAACTAGCAGTGAACACAGGTAGGAGGCAGAGAAGCTGATCAGAAACACACGCTCTAGATTATCTCTTTACCTGCTTCATATACATTTACGGCTCCAACTTGTTTTCCAAAACATGACCATTTATTTATCACAGTGTTCAGATTTAATTTATTAAATTAGTATATTATGCACAAGCAGCCATGGCTTTGAATTACTCATAATATAAACATATCCATACGTAAGTTGTGTTTCCAAATCACAAAGCCTACAAAAAAACCTGGTGAGGAAATAAGGATCAGTTCCACAGGTCAAATTTTTTTTTATTGTATTGTTTTCATTAGATATCTTGTGATACAAGCAAGTTAATGAACCTAAATGGATTCAATCAAATTAGAAGATGAAAACAACTCACATGCCCATTAAATACTATATCCACGCCATGTGAGTATAGCAGTTCTTCCATCTCCACCCTCATGCACTCTGCTTCTCTGTAATGTGCCACATAAGAACTGTACCATGGAGGATGCCAAGTAGCTATAAGCCAGGGAGTTATGGACCTATCAACACTAGCCAGATCTCTTTGCAACCACTTATATTGTTCAGCTGGCAAGGATGGTCACAGTTAATTTTCAAAGGTTACAAGAATAAAGTATATCAGCTCGACTTGAATCAGTATACCCATCAATTCAAAAAACAAAACACTATAAATGGATTTGAAGCATGTTCAAAATTTTATCCTTTGAGCTACTCACTCAGTGGCAGTAGCCAATACTTTCCAAAACTCAGCTGGTAGTAAACAAATCGACTTAGTTAACCATCCTGTTGAGCCAGGCCTCCAAAATACATTAAAAAAAAAAAAAAAGGCGGCGCATTGCACAAGGCTTTTGCTAAGTGGGGTCGTACGTAGCCTCCAAAATACATAATTTCAATATTTACATTTTTTTGAGGCACGCCTATGTTTTAATTGAGGGCTAAATAAACAGGTTCACTGACAACAAGACTACCAGCCAAAAATGAAATATCTTGAATTATAAATGATTGTACAATGAACACAGTTAGAAAAGGGGGAAAAGACTAATACCTGATTTATCATAACCAATGTAAGCCCCAAGCATAATGAAATGGATTCCCCCAGCATTAAAGGAGTAGTAAAACGTGGATGAAGACCCACTTTCTTCAGAGGGGAATGCAAACCTAGAACTATAAGCCACAAATGTCCTGTTAAATGCCTGTTGTTCTATTTCATGATTTCCTTCCACCACCATCATTGGAACTTTGGAAACCAAATTCTGCATAAACCTGGAATTATTCAGTAATTGTAGCATAAAAGGTTAAAAAAAGCAAAGCATTGTCATTGGCCAGAAAAAATTGTCAAAAGTTTATACAACTTTTCCATGTACCTTCCCCAATAATCCCATCGAGGCTGGTAGGTCTCATGTATGGGAGTTTCTGGGAATGAGCAGGAATAGCAGTCAGAGCCAGTTCCATTTGTTAGATAAAGATTCGCATAGGTCACATCGCCGATCAATAGAAAAAGATCAGGTTTATTGTTGATCAGGTGATGGATGGTTGTAGTTGTATTATACGTAAGGCCAAGATCTCCCACTATCGCAATTCGGTCTGGATAGCTCCGAGGACTAGAAACTGGCATTGTCTTGAAATGGTAGATGTCACTCATTGCTTCTAGAGAGGAGTCTCCACATTGGTAATAGTATATTGTGCTTGGTTCCAACCCTGCATAGAGTGAAAACTGTTTTAATAATATAGCACATGACTTTCCAGGGGAAAACAATATAATGAGACAGGCATATGGGGAATCACTTAAACTTTCCCCACACTAGTAGGCAAGAAAGCATTGACACCAAAAGGTAGAAGACCCTAACACAATAAGATCTGAAAATATTGTATTATGTCTATGCTCCTTTCCAGAAGTCTAAATATACAGCTATATGACAAGAGATGAATTTGTACACAACTCCATTTTTGAAATGTCAGGGCTTAATAACTTAGCCAAACTTTCAATGACAATGTTTGAGATGAATGAGCATTTTTAGTTTAAAATCCCTATCAAATTTCATGCAAAGACAAATCTATTGAGACAAGTCAGTTTCTGCTGATAGACACAGGATGGAAATGTGACATTGACAAAGTGCAAAATAATCCTCATTAGTCATTATGGTTACTCTGGATAAAATTTCCGCCAAAATTTTCTTTTTCTCCCCACAAAAAAGTAAATTCTATATATGTGGGTTAAATTGAAAAAGTCCTCAAATGAAGTTTATATTCTCAGAACACAAGTGAGCAGCCGTTTGGGTAATCTCATTATAAGTGTTTGTCAATTAAAATTATAAAATATGAAGAGACATGTATATTATAAATAAACTGTAAGTGAATTAAGAAAACTGAAAAGAAATAGTGATATATAGAGAAGTATTGCATCGAAAAAAGGGGGTGTAATGTAAGATGTATCCACTGCTTTCTTTCAAGTCTAAACCCGCAAATCTCACCTTTAAGTTGAACATGATGGATGATTCCAGAGGTATAGTTCTGAAGTCCTTCAAAAGGATAAAGCTGATTGTAGATGAGAGAATGACCTCTAGCTTCATGTACTAATTCATCTTCTGAGGTTCCATAATAAACAAGACTTGAGACAGCTTTAGGATCCAATGGCTTGATATTGTCACCAATTTGAAATTCCCCTGATATTATCCATAAATTCAGCATCCATGATCAACAGAAGAACATGAATATGAAAATGGTACAAACAACTTTTATTTCTTAGAAATCCAATAAATGCTAGCCGATTTGCCCTTGATTCTTAACTCTAGAAAAGATCAGAAAATCTCCTTCATCGCATAATCAGCTTCCACTAAAAGAAATTATGATGACTGGACCATTTCAATAGAAGTGTATTGCAGAAAACTAGGAAGGAAAGTGATTTCCAAAATTGCTAACAAGAGACCAAACATGGTACTCCCTTAATGTTAGTATAGTTAGCTATAGGGGCACACATAAACAGCTGTCTTCATAAATTTATAGGGAGAAGTCCACTAGGATTCATTAGAAACTAGAGCATAACAACATAAATAAATAAATAAATAAACTGTCAAACTTTTTTATGGAGTTAGAGCAGCAACTAATATGGATTTAGTGCCAAATCCATTGATAGCCTCATCAATAAACTCACTAGCACGTCAATATCTAATGTGCAACCTGCAAATTAGTGAAGCCAAATCTTCAAAGTGAGAAGCCTTTGAAGTCTAAAATAGCGTGATGTGAACCAATGAATATATCATGGTGACAATATCCCACATTTTTTTTTTGTTCAAAACAATATCCCAGATTGAAAATATTCGATACTTTGAAGATGAATTTATGCTTTAGTGCTTAGAAAATTGATTCAATCCACCCCGTGAAGCGCTGGTTGGAAAAAAAAAATCCACCCAGTGAAATATACCTCAAGCAATAGATTAACATAAAAACTCAATATCAGTCCCCGATAAATGTAACAAAATCTTTAATCATCGCCTGAACTGAGGTTTGGCGTTAAGTTTGAGCAGAGATAAAAAGAAAAGGCAATATTGCAATCATTTTAGACCGTATTAAATAAACAAATAAATAAATATTCAACAAATCCGTTAAGCACTGAATAGATTTTATCATACATTAATTAAGAGAGAGTTTAGAGATACCTGTAATCCATGAGATCCAAACTGAATCATGGCTCACCGAGAGAGACACTGAAATCTGCTCAGGCTCGAAACCCTGAACGAGGCGGCGAACGCGGGGATCGGTGTCAGGCAAATCAACGGCGATGCCGCGCAGATTTAGATCGAAAGGAACAGTGACGGGCTCAAAGGGGCCATCAAGGGTCGTCGGAATATCGCAGCGAACGGCGGCGACAAGCAGATTCAGCAGAAGAATCGAAGCTGGAGAGCGAAAAAGAGCGAGAAGCGAAAGTATTGGAAGATCACCGGCTACGGAATTTTCCATTTGAGAACAAAGAGAGTCAGAGAGAGAGAGAGAAAGAGCGAAGGGGAAGAAAGAAAAGAAAGGGACATCGGGGAAGCATCTTTGGATTGGGTGGTGAAGGGAGAAGAGTGCGGAGGAATCTCTTGGGAGTCGGCGGTTGACAGTTGATGACCGTTGGTTGGGCCGTTGGGGTGAACGTGGTGCCTCGGGAACGATGTTAACAAGTTTGTTTGACTTTTTGGGACGCCTTGAAAAAAGTCAAAAAACATAAAAAAGTCGCTCTCAAGAACATTTATTAATTTATTAATGGAAATAGGATATTTTTACTACCATTTTTTGTTATCACTATTTTTCTACTGTTAGATCATAATCTTAAGATTCTAGACCTGATTTAAAATAGGAAAAAACCCTACATTCACGTCAACTATATTCAAAATGAACTTGATAAATTTAACATATTCTTATTGAGGTTATAAACGTGATTTAAAATATGGGTAAAATGATTTTACTAGCCCCGTCTCTCTAGATATATTTCCTTGCATTCTCATTCTCCATTGTGCCCTCCCCCAAACCTCAATTCTAACAAGTTTAACGGAACTCTTTCCCCATAATCAATCCTCAATTCAAATCCTAGTGCCTCGTTTGGCATGTCGGAATTGGAGCTGGAGAATCATCAATATATATATAATAACACATCCCTCCAAGTCATCTCAAAAACGGTTTATTTTTGACTCCTCTCACATTTTACTGTTCACAAACCCCTCCTATTAAAACACAATAACACAATTGTTTATCCTGTATCGGGCTGCTCATTCATGGGACCTTCTGCTTTTTTGACCTGTCACTCTTCCTCTCTCACGCAAGGCTTCCCTCTCACTCCATGCTCTCTCTTTTTCCTTTCCCGACGCCTACTCCCCTATTTCTCTTCTTCCTCGGTCTCTCTCGGCAGCCCTCATTTCAAAAATGGCTCTCTTGTTCGCAAGATGAAGACGACTGCAACAGGATCTGAGAAGAAGAAGGCAACAGCAACAGGATCCGAGAGGTGGAAGAAAGGCGACTAGTGAGCTTGAGCAATGGTGACTGGTTTCACTGGATTTTAGGGTAATGTTTTCTGGTGTCGATATACTGAAATATTTAGATTTGAAATTTGAATTTGAATTGAAAAATGGAGGGATGAGAGAAAAGCTTTGGGGTTGCGTGATGGTGGGTGCATTTTTTTCAATCTGAACATTTCAATAACGATTGGGATGAGGAAGAAGATAGGAAGGAATCTGATGAGAGTGAATGGCGTAGATGTCACGTTCCGCGCCAGGTCACTGGAAAGAATAAGAGGAAACAAAAGCTTTTCATTACCAGCTCTAAATTCAAAATTCAAGGATCCCCGATCTCCCACCCCACCCTCGACGTGACACAATCGAACGGTGGAGGAGATAAAACTGCGTGTAATTGGCATTCTCGTAAATTCATCAAATCCCCAAGGGCATATCAAATCCGTTCAGGTCTTTCCTACTCTCTCTCTCACTATAGTCTGATCACTTTTTCTGTTTTGCATTTTGGGCTGGGCACTTTGTTTGTGTCTGAAAGCTGCCACCATTTCCACTCATGCATTTACTGTGTTCAGTACTCTACAGGGCTAGAATGAATCTACTAGCAGAATTTGCCATGCGAAAAAGAGGAAAATCGCTTTCCGCCGAAGAACGAGGTAAATTTTTTACAATGAACCATCTTTGTTCATGTGTATTTTGAATCAGTGTGCATTTTTCATGGATTTAATCGTTCGTTTGGGTTTACATTTTGCAAAGAGGTATATGCAGAAAGGGAAAATGAAAGAACAAGCTATCACAGTGGACGATAGACACAGACCTTTGCTGAGAATGCATTATGTACAATGGTTGTTTATCTTATGGATTATCATATTCTAAAGTCTAAACTAAAGCCCTATAATTGTTGCAGAGCCTTGTATGTAGGTGCCTTTTAGTAGTGCAAAATTTTCAGGTTAACATACAATCTCTTCCTTTGAATCATTTTTAATTGTAACTATTGCAAGAAGGCATTGGTAGTTGTGAAGTCAAGGGTGTGTGAGCTGTAGCATTGAGAGTTGAGAGAGAGAGACTAGCTCTTAGGTTTAGTTAGTCAAAAAAGAACAAAAGCACTGTATTATTTCCCTATTGGCTTTAGACTGCCATCTGACAATAATAAAGCGGAGCTCATTTTGTGTAAGACATCGAATCCTAATTAATGAGAAGATAAAGAGGTGGCAAATTGCTGGTTAAAATTTTATTAGTCTGTGTGTTGACCTCCCATGCTTACCTGGTTTTAGAGGCATGCTTGTGGTCTTTTGTTTATCAATGATCAGAATGCCTTTTGGTTTACTGTTTGGGTTGAAAAAAATTGAATTGTATCTTGCAATCTGACAACTCAACAATAAATAGAAAGCTTTGATGGTGGCGTTTTTGTTCTTATATAACTGCTCAAGACCTTCAATTTTTTTTTTTTACTTTTTCCACCTTTGCTATTCAATTGTTTGCTTGACATGCTGTGATTGATTGTAAGATTCAACAGAATTGGAACTTTTTTGGGTTTGGAGATTCTGACCATTGACTTTGCCATTATGAGGCTTTATCATGTGACCCCCTAATGGCAACACCTTTTTATGAATCCCATATTTGTATGTGTCTGTGTTCAATATTACACATACTCATACATCTTTTGAACAAAATATGTGTTCCCTCATCAATTTGGTTTTGCAAAAAAAAAAAAAAAAAACCATAGATTATCAATGGTCCAATATATATATATATTTTTTAACTTTACAAACGATTTATGTTCATAAAGCATTACTTTCCGTACCATTATGTTAAATTTGCAAACAAATAAGGACAAGCTAATATGGTCTAATGGATTATGATTTTGAGGATTAGTTCTGTAATAACTAAGTCAGTTTAACTTCTATCCAGACTAATAGCATTGTCATCGTGTTGTGGAACTTTGTATCAGTACTGCATGTCTTTCATGTTTTCAATTTAAGACTTCACTTTTTCTGTTTGTAGGGGAATTGTTGATGACTAAAGACTAATGTTGTACTGATACTAAGACAAGACTCATAAATGCGCGCTGTGAAGGGTTGCTCTGTTTTTTTCTTTTTGTTATTTAAGCTGCTCTGTTTCTAATTTGGTGTTATTTTCAAGCAACAAAAGTGATTTTTTGTAGGCATTTGACCAAGTAGATGACTGTTTTTTTTAATAAATTACATATGCAAGCTACAATATATAGCTTTTATTGTATCAATCATAGCCATGCAAACAGATCATACCATCACTGAAATGGAAACTGATCAATTCTGTGTTCTTCAATGCATGAAGGTCAGTCAAGTCGAATGCGATATAATGGGATGTTCTGTCATCTGATATGCAATTGTGTCTAAATTTTAGGTGAGGTCAATTTAGGTCAGTATAATGAGTCATCCTTGGCAAAAATGAGGTCAATCAATTTTATATTATATCATTGGAGTCATTGGTTATATCACAAATATCGTGGTGGTATGTAAATAATGGGTGGTTTAATAAATATTTGATATTCATGCCCCAGTTACTTTTTAGAATTGAACTACTTTTGGGAATAATTTTTTATTTATAGGAAAGTTAGAGAAATTACCAGCTTGAAGTGAAGTAATCTTTTAACAAAAGGACAAGAAAGGAAATGGTGCAGGGAATGCTATAAATGCAAAAGATAAAGGGAAAATTAAATTAAAAGGGAAAGTTATTGAAAGAACTTTATATTTATTTAATGAAAAGTGAGGTAGATGGAAAGATGAAATTTATTGAAAGTGGCGGTCAAGTAAAAATAGGAAAGCTTACTGTGGCAAAGCAAAGATTCTAGATAGGAGGATGACATTGCAGTCAATGAGACTATTTGACAAGTAAGATCAATTAAGTCTTTATTTTCGTCCCATAGAAAAATAAAAATGATTCAAATGAAAGCCTCATGGTTGAAGGGCTATAATGTATTCAGAATAAATAAAAGCCTCATGCTTGAAGGCCTTTCATTAAGTTAGTGAAAGCCTCATCTATTTATCTGCCCCAATTTCCATTTATAATATGTACTCTGAATCAATTGGAGAATATTATTAATTAACATTGTTGAGGTTTCATTTCTAATCGATAGTAAGGAAATTAATAGTGATGTCTTAATATTCTTTAAAGACAAGGAAATTATATTACTTTGAAATTAAAATATGTTTAAATAACTAATAAAATACTATCATCCGTACAACGCACAGGGAAGTAAAAGCTTGTTATAATCAAAAGTGGAGTGATATTTTTGGGTGTTTGGTAGGTGAAAACCGGTTTCACATGGAACTCAGTTCCATCAAAATCGTTGGAACTGGGTTCCATGCCTCCTCCTACATAACCCACTTCCACTTCTATGGGAAGTGGAGACATGCCTAGTTTACCCTTTAAGCCATTGCAATCTATCTTCCCTCACTCTACTGGTCCTTTGTCAGCGATATATGGAGAGATGGCCATCCTCTCGTGACAACGGCGATGGCCCTTCTCTACTAGCAATGGCAGCGAACAGCCAAACACAACTCCACCCTCCAACAGCTAATGCGACTTCGCAGTCATCTCTCTCCAGCAACGAGCGTGAATCTGCCGTCGTCTCCCACCGGCAAGGAACCCAACTTTGTTGTCGCCTTCTCTCCACAATAAATGCTACTACCTCCGATCTTAATTATAGGATAAAGTTTGTAGTGTAAATTACACTACAAACTTTGCCTTACAATTAAGATCGGAAACAATTTTTGTTCATCCGATTGAGATTAGGATTTCCATCTAGCATATGTTTCCCTCCAACAAACATGACTACATAATTATAAAATTGTATAGGCTAAAAAGCTCACTTTTTTTTTTTAAAAAAAAAAAGTCGTGTATTTTAGTTTATTACATTTTTTTTTTGGTGAGATTATTTGAATATTTTAATTCGAAGAAGTTAATATGTTGTGGTAACCTAAGAATACATAATAAATTTTCTCTAATAAATACGTATTATCAATTTTTTTAATTAAAATATGACAAGTGCATGTGAACAATTGATAAGCTTATAATTATTGAATATTAGGATTAATGTGTAAAAATATCTATAAAATATCCTGCTAAGAGCGGATGATATCCTAAATTGAAGGATGGTGCAATTTTAGTTTACCAATTAATATTAGAAAAATGGTACAAAAATCCATTAAAAAAAGGAAATTTCCCTTGATCATAATTTTCCCCCCTTTTTTGCCGGAAACAATTTACTTCATTAAATCTAAACAACACCAGTGACACAAACCCTAACCCTAAATTAAAGATAGAGAGAAAAATGCGCTGCCAATCGCCGCCGCCACCTGTAAAGTAAAGAAACATGACAACAATGCTAGAAATAATTTTTTCAAGAGTAAAGGATTTATCCTGTCACTGGAGATAGAGTTATCTCCACTGACTTCAAAACTATGTCGTTTTGGATTAATGAAGGGTTTGTTAGTAATTTCAGGTGAATTAATGAAGGGTGTTTCTGTAATTCTGTTTATTTTTTAATCATATACATTTTACCAAAACACCTTTCATTAATTTACCTGAAATTACTAACAAATCCTTTATTAACTCAAAACGACTTAGTTTTGGGGTCACTGAAGATAACTCTATCTCTTGTGACAAGAGAAATCTTTTTCCCTCTTTTTTCAATGCCGGAAATAATTGATATAGTACAAGATATTCATATTGAGGCAATGCAAACTTTTTGTTAATTTATCACATAAATCGGCTGTAGACAACCTCAGACCTCTAGTTGATGGGAACGAACTTTCAACTTATCTCTAGGTCTTAAAGTACTTATCTCTTTAGACAAACACAAGAAATCAATAACAACAGTCACAATTTGTCATACATTGGACCAAGTGAAAGAAATGTCGAAATCGCAATGTGTGGATAGAGGCATTGCACATCAATCACTGCTCATTTAGAGTGGTCAATTCTTCAACCAGAGAATGCTTGTCCAAGATGGCCCTTGTCTCTTCCATTGCACTACACGTCTACCCAACATGAAAATGGACACAGTTTGTAATATCCTGAATTTTAAGGCTTAAAAATTGAGAATTAACTTATGACAAGATTTTCATGTAAATTATTATATGAAGTTAATTAATATTATATTATTGAGATATATGGGATTTTCATTAAATTTAAAGTAATAGGTGTTTCCATCTAATTGGCTAACAAGAGATAATTGTTGTAAGATGGCTTAAGAAGATTAGAGAAAATTCAAGAAGGTGGACACTTGGCAAGATTAAAATGGACATTAGAGAAATATATTTGACTTTAAATGGTGGCTTTAATGATAATTATTAATTTATGGACATATGGCATGATCTTAGGAATCAAGAAGAGGAAATTGAATTCAATGCATTTCCCTTGCTTCTTGGATTCATACGCATGAAAGGAGTAGGAGATGGAAGAGTAAAAGTTCTATCACATGGTTATTCAAGAAACCACTAGAATAAATCCACATGACATTATCTTAATTAAAGAGGACACATATGCATCT
This sequence comes from Acacia crassicarpa, assembly GCA_034222035.1. Classification (NCBI taxonomy): domain Eukaryota; kingdom Viridiplantae; phylum Streptophyta; class Magnoliopsida; order Fabales; family Fabaceae; genus Acacia; species Acacia crassicarpa. Next base: position 45,129,015 of record JAWXYG010000006.1, on the reverse strand, counting down.
TAAATTAATTACAAGGTACATATGTATATCCCTAATTAATCACATGGGACACCTCATCTCCTTCTCCATTAAGCAATAAAATTTGATGAAAAATTGGGGATAAGGATGGAAGATACTTTGGATTTAAAAAAAGAAAAGAAAGGATGAGTGGCGTGACATGATGGAGTAGAAGGAGACAAATCAGATTTTATGGAGAAATACAAGAGGAATCTAGAGGATTCAAGGGTTATCTAGTAAGGGCAAAAGGGAAAAACCACAAAGAACTATTCTATGGTCAATTACCTCAATAGATAAGACATCATTTCCTCTCACCTAGCCATAAGAGACACCACGAACACACACATAAAGAAGAAAGAGTGGTGAGTTGAGATTGAAAGCCCAAGCAAGAAGGAAGGACTAAGAGAAGGTTGAATCAAGGTAAGTAAGTTATGGGATTTATTCTACTCCTTCAAATTTGTTTAATTTTTCAATTAGTAATCTTGTATCATATTCTTGAGGGTCTAGCTACAATCGCAAAGAGCGCAAAGTGAAGAAGCTAAGGAAGTTGGAAACCTCAAGCAAGTAAGTTTCCTTCTCCAACCTCTTGGAAATTTCACAAAAGTATAAGAAAATTATGGTTAATAGCTAAAACTTGGTGATGTGATTTTATTTTGATAATTTTGATGCTCTAAAAGTGATTAAAATGGAATTTTGTATGAGGATGGGTATGGAGAATAATTTTGAAAGCATAAAACATGAAAATATGCAAGTAGAGGAGTAGAAAAACCAACAGGGGCATTTTCGGAATCTGGAAAATATTTAAGGGTTTCTGGCCCTAGGGAGTATTTTTAGTCAAAAATAGACATTTCAATGGTTACATATTTTTGGAACACCTCAATCGAATTTTTCTACAATTAGTTATAAATTTTTTAAGTTGGGTTAAATTTCAGAATTTTCCAGTATTTTGTGCGAAAATGAAGGAAAATTTACCAATGAAGGGATACTCATTAATAAAGAAATTAGTGAGTTTCAAATGATGAAAGAACCCTTCATACAAGTCGTATAGTTATATATTCTATAAGGAGGGAAATTATATGGATGATGACATCGTTTATATTGTATTACTTTAGGTTTATCATTCCTATTTAGTAGCCGGGAGTTTGTTACTCGAATTGATCAGTTGTTTACAGGTAAGTAACCTTAATTTCATATGCTTTGTATGACTTTGTATGTATGTTTTACCATGATTGTGTATGCATTCGGTGTTATTGTTTTCCAAACGCTTTGGATACCGAAACCACTGTGTGCGACTAGGGCCTTGTTATGCCCTGCAGTCTATGCTGTGTGCTATAAAGACTGTTTGTTCCAGTTTAGGCTGTATGTCTCTCTGTGTGTGATCTTTGGATGCTGTATGATTTATGGTTTTCTTACATACTCTGTATATACTTTGAATATGAGATTAACGGTTACTCTGGGATCCTTCAGAATTCCAGCTTCTATTGCTATCAGTATGATATACAGTTCATTGGATATAGCTCAGGCATTGGTAGATGAAGATGTGGGACCAGTTCCAGAATGTACGAAGAATTACTGTAGAGATTTTATATATTTATATTTTAATCAAGGTTTGTAATTTATTATCAGTATACTATGCCCCAAACTGTTTTATCGCTACTCTGTGCTATATTGCTCTGATTTGTAATATTGTTGGGAAAGTGTGATATTTGGATTTAATAAACAAGAGATATCACACTACCCGCCACCTGTTAAGGCGAGATCGATAGGGGTGTAACACAGTTAATATATATGAGCATCCTAAAAATTCTCACTATATAAACCCTAATTATCCCAAATTTCAATATGAACACTAACTAAAATCTGGTCTTTGTTATTTGCATCTAACCCAACGGAAGCAGGCCACCATGATAAACGGAGGCACAATGTCCCCAAAGGTCCTTAAAATCGTTGATGCGAACACAGAAACACTATACTTGATTGTCCACTTAGGTTTGCACTGGTCATCAGAGCCAAGGCAGTACCTGAGAGATGAGCAATATCCCTAATGAAATTATAGACTGGGACTCTCACCGCTATGCTATTCAAAGATTGTTCAACAGCACTTGATTCTCCTGTATTGCATCACATAGCTACTGTAGGTAGATTACTGTGTAGATATTAAATTGAACGATGCTTCTTCACCTACGCATTACCTACTCTACTGTGCATCTCAAGCTTTTCCTTCAATGCAGCTTCTCTAAACCCACATTCTCTTCTTTATCTTTGTGTTTTATGTTGTGTGCGAGGTATACATACATATTTATGGGGGGAAAAAAAAAAATCTCTCCATCTAGATACCAGAGAATTTGAAAGTCATTTTTCCTTATTCCTTCTGCTACATTTCCACCAATTAATTTGTTTAGACTTTATGTGTGTGTGTGTGTATATATATATATATATATAAGTAATAAACTCACGCTTTTACCATTTCTCTCTCCCACACATGACTAGATGTGTCTTGTCCTTCCAACTTTCACACAACAAAAATAGCTTTGTTGTCTTTTATTGTGCCTATATATCGGCTCCACATACGTTTTTTTTTTTGCTCAGAATCGGCTCCACATACGTTACCATTTCTCTCTCCCACACATGACTAGATGTGTCTTGTCCTTCCAACTTTCACACAACAAAAATAGCTTTTTTGTCTTTTATTGTGTCTATATATCGGCTCCACATACGTTGTAAGTTGTAACTCACTTTTCCTCTTTCGATTCCAACTTTATTTAGATATATAACTGTTTGGGTAATTCTGAAATTGTAGTTTTAAAAATCATTTTCTGTAAATCGAAACCCAACTTCTATCACATATTTATTTCATAAATTGTAAAAATTATTATCTAAAAACTAGCTAATCTAAACACACTAGTATATATAATAATTTATTTAAGTTTAAATCTATTCAATCCCGTCAAGCGTTTATCCCTCCTCTTTATTTGATCTCATTTTTCATCCCCATGCTAGAATTCTGGTCCTTCTTTTAGTTTTTTCCTCATTCTTTCTCTCTTTTCTTCCCTCTTGTGTTTAACCTTTATTTTCCACAATTTCTCCATACATCACGTGTTGTTTCAAATTTTTATGTGCGTATATACATATGTCAGTTTCAAGATCCCACCCTTATTTCCACCTTCCTGTCTTTTGTGTGGGTATACACGCACACATACTACTTCCATGATCTCTTATCTTTTGTTGAGTGTGTGAATACACACATATGACTATTAAATTTGAAACTTTGGCCTTTGTTAAACAGTTTTATATTTCCAAATACTACTGCACCTTAATAAAAACAGTTTAATTCATGGGAGGTAATGTGTTTATTGAATACTAGTTTTATATGATAGTTTTAAGTATTTAGAGCATTTTAAAGCAAGTATAAAATAGTTTTGAATTATATCTTAGTATATATTTATATTTGTGACTATGTAGACTCTCATTAAGAGCTTTAGATTAACTATGGTGTGGTTATCTATGTGCTAGGGAGTAGTAGGTAACTCTGAATATTCTTATATATACTTTTGAATTGTATATGATTGTGAATAACTTTCTTTTTGTTAAAAAAAATGAACTGATTATATACACATGTGTATGTATGGTAAATTCGCAAGTAATGTTATAATTTAATTATAATTAATGTATTGTTGGGTTATTGTTTTCTTTTAAGCATGTTTGAATATATAATAATATTTTATATCAATGGAAGCATGATTTTTTGTACATTGTTTTTTTAATGATATTATAATTATTGATGATTGAATATAATTGTCATGACAATTGCATTGTGATGGGTTGGAATAAAGAAAAATTTGTATGGTGAGATCTTTTACCACATGGTATATTATCACTTGGTGTAGAGTGGATGGATGACACTTGTCAAGATTTCAACGGATTGAAAGCAATATATTAGCAAAGATAATATCAACTTCAATATGTACCAGAGTAGTAATTGTTCTACTTCAAGCGATATATATACAAAACACAGTCGATCACTTAACCCTTACACACTTAACCTTGACTCAATGTAGCCATAGTTAGTCAATGTTAAGAAAACATAAAACAGAATGCCACTTAAGCTAGCTAGCAACAAGAAACGAAACGGCAAAGAAAATTAAGCTTCATGTATAATTACTTATTATTGTTTATTTATTTTTTCTTTTCCTTTTTACCATCAATCATTATTGTATAATATATATCTGTTGCGGGGTGTCTTGCGGTCCGATGATGCGGCCGTGAAACATAAAAATCACTTGATAAGCATTCAGCCCTTGTCAATGAAAGAATCAACTCATCCTATATCTGCCGTGGGGTGTCTTGCGGTCCGATGATGCTTCTGTGAAACATAAAAATCACCTGATAAGCATTCAGCCCTTGTCAATGAAAGAATCGACTCATCATTACACCCAGTTGAGTTCGCTTTGTTGTATAATAGGAACGATTTTCACCATTGATCTGCAAACGACAAAAGAATATACCAAAAAAAATTCCAAGAAGATGTACGATCTTGATTCTTCTTACCCTATTTGTGAATGTCATTAGCATAATCAGAATAAAATCTTTAGAGTTTATATCTTAATGCGTTTTGTATTTTTGGCTCTATAAGATTTTTTTTTTCCGGTAAAGGATCAAATTTTATTCAAAGATAAAACGATTACACGCATAAAAACCCAGCTTAAGATAAGAATAATGATAATAGTATTGTTATGAGGACTTTAAACAAACAGGCTGGGCAAAAAATGAAAACGTGGACTAAAATAGCCATCACAAGCAAACCCATGAGTATCAGTGGTACAGCAATAACCTTCCCAGCTCTCAAAGCTCCAACTGTCTCTGCAACAAAAGCATTAGTTGGTTCATATCCAAAAAAAAAAAAGCATTAGTTGCTGGACGAGCCACTCCAATCTTTCCTTCAATACTCATTTCAGAGTTCTTCACACACCGCAAGCCATATTTCTGGTAAATTTTTTGTTCAGCCTCTTACTTTGGAATCCACATTCCATGTTGCTTTTATTTTTATTTATTTTTTGAAAAAAATACTTCATACACTAAAAATTAATTAACTTAAGATATTGAGTATTGAAAAAATATTTTAGATATATTACGTGTTAGTAAAATATTTCACAATAGTTACTGGAAAAATATTTATAAATGCAGGACAAAAAATTAATTAATTTGAAATACTGGTTGCAAAAAATATTTTAGGTGTAACATACAATTTAATCCAAATAAATAAAAATACATAAAAAAAATGATCAACCACTCCAAAATTAGAGGGATGAGCATAGATGCTTATCTTTTGGAGAATTGGAGGGGAGAGGATCTTCTCCTCATCATCTCCTCATCATTTTTCTCATTTTCTCTCATCAGTCCATCTGAGTCATTGATTGGGAAGAGAAAAAAGATGTTAAAGTAGTATTATAATTGATGGGACGGATATGATTTAGAAATGATAGGGATAATAAAAAAAAAAGGATTAGGAGAGAAACGCAACCCGAATTTAGAGGAGCAACCCCCAAAATTTATAATTAAAAAATACGTGGAAAAACATTTATAATGAGTATCATATGAGATTTAAGTTGACAAATTGAAAATAAGAAAATGATGAATTGTGACCTAATCAATTTTTTTTTTGAGAAAACAAAAATATTTAAATTTAATAGAGTGATCATAGCTAGTGCATTTATTATTATGTTTTCTTTTCTCCCTCTTTCATATTAAAATCCATTTTTTTTTTTCAATTACAAGAAGTAAAACAGAACTACCACTCTACATATCCGTAAGAAGTATATATATCAGTCACACAAGGAGGAGAATCATCAGTCAAGAATCTCATTAATTACAAACTTGGTCCAAGCACTAAGGCAACAAAAAAACATCTATAACATGCTGTGTGCTATAACAACAAAAAGTGGTGAAATTTATACATGTAATAACAACAAAAATTGCAATAACATGCTGTACAATCTGTCTGCTATTATATTACATCAGATGAACTCAACCCCACAAAGGAAGGGTTTAATGAAGATGAAGGCATGAAGTTGCCAACTTTGTTGGCATCAAATCCATAGGTTTTCTTCCTGCACATGTAAACCAAGTCTAACTTCAGGAGAGAAAACATACACATATAAGTGTGCTTTACTGTATGACAGCATGGGGGAATTCAGTTTAAAGTTAATGTTATTGAAGGATATCTTTCTCATGTTTTTTTTCCCGTAACTTTAAATTTTCAAGGCAAAATTAGAATGAAGGATTTAGAGGAAAATATATCTATGAAGAAGGACCATAACTATTGTAATTTTTTAGAACGACTAAATATAAAAATATAAAATTACAATTATTAAAATGTCCCTAACAAAATATTCTACATCCCCTTCCCCTCTTACATTATCTTTTACATTCTATTTTTAAAATTAATACAAAATTCTAAGTTTCATTAAATTAAATAATACTTTTCTCAATTTTTATTTTCACAACTTAATATATATATCTATGAAAAAAAAATTACACATTCTTCAATTTGTAAAAATTATAATTTTTACCTACATCCCCTTCTCCTCCTACATTATCTTCTACATTCTATTTTTAAAATTAAAACAAAATTCTAAGTTTCATTAAATTAAATAATACTTTTCTCAATTTTTATTTTTCACAACTTAATATATATATCTGTGAAAAAAAAAATTACACATTATTTGTAAAAATTATAATTTTTACCTTTGGTTTGGTGTGCGCAGGGCATAATTTTTACCTCTGGTTCGGTGTGCGCAGGGCATAGCGTCCATGGGAACACCATCTTTCAGATGAAGCTGCCAAAGTTCCACCATCCCAAAATTCTCTTATGTTAATTATTAAACACACCGATATATAGATTAAAATTTAAATATAAACATTAAATAGAACAAATATGATTATATTACTAATTAACTTACTTCATTAGTTAATAATTTATGGTTCTCTTTGAGATTTTTTTTTAAAAATAATTATTTAGTCATTACATTCCTTCCCCTTTAAAATTTCGGTACTCTGAATTTAAATATTTTGATGGCATTTTACAACCTCACTGTTAATAACACCCATTTATCATTGTTATAGGCTTATAGCCCAAAATCTATGCATGAAATTATAAGTGATAAAATGAACCCAAATATACCAACCTTTGCACATCAAATAATTAAATATTTACCATTAATTTTAAACAGTGGCTATATAGCTTAGATTTTTGTAGTTACTTGCAATTGATAGGTGACATTCCATAGTTGTATTCATAGTAACTACTATACCAGAAATATAAGTCCTTCACTCTTTTATTTGTCTAAACCAATAAAGGAAATTAACTAAAACTTATTGACCATTGTATTTTGTTAAGAAAAACAACGCTTTCAAATAGAAGCTTAAATATTGAATCAGGGGCGGAGCTAGGAATCCAAATTAGGAGGGGCTAAAATTATGAGTTAAACCCAAGTGTTTATAAGATTACATTTAAGCACTATAAACATTTCAAGATATTCATTTTAGTCTCTCCACAAACCTTTAAGTAGGGACCAAATTGAAAATATTGAAATATTTATAAAGTAGAAATACAATTTCTTAAAACTTTGGGTATTGTTTTATGATTTTAGGAGGGGCGGGGCCCACCCCTAGCCACTCCCTAGCTCCGCCCTTGTATTGAAGGTTAAATGGAGATATCTTGGCACAAGTCTTGAACCTATTAATTTCTTTCAATCAGAGGAAAATAAATATGCACAATGGCATAACATTTTAGCCTTTCCAAGATAAATAATTTCCATGCCTTCATTTTTAGCCTAAAAGCAAAATAACGAAGTGCCTTTGCACAAGACTAGGACAAAAAAACCAGTGACAAGCACCCTCATCAACATTTTTACATAAGTTCTAAGAAACTATAAAACACATCATTGTGGTAAATTGTTTTTCTTAATGCTGAAATGACAATATATATGCCTAATCATCAATAAAAGAATTTATTCATAATAAATCATGCTCATATAATCTTTTCAATCTTAGTTATTTTAATCACCCATGCGGACTAACAGAACACAGATATCTATGTTCACCAAGTTAGAAATAAAATATACAAAACATAGTCGCTCACTGAACCTAGATTCAATGCAGTCATAATTAGTCCATATTAAGAAAACATTAAACAGAATGCCACAGATATAATTGGGGTAAATTAGATTTAATTACGGCAAGAATTGAGATTAACACGTATTGAATTAACGAATTTTCTTGTGGTTTAAAATCAACGTACCTTGACGTATTGGATTAATGTATTAGATTTAATTAGAAAATGACCTTGGCGTAATAATTAAATTTCTTGAAGAAAGCCAAAGGTTACGGACTTGATTCATTCTTCAACCGAACATCATTCCTTTTCGTTACATTTCAGATACTCAATATTTATTATAAATATTATTATTTGACGGAACTATATTTCTATTATTATTCGTATTAAAAAGTATAAATAATTGGGAAACTTTTTACATAATCCTCAAAAAGTCACGTGAATAAGAACCCATTTAGATAGGCTTTAAAAAAAAAAGGACATTTTTCTCATTGCTTTTTAAAAAAGTGCTTTAATTAGAAGTTAAACTATTTTACATTTAAATACACCATTTAAAAAGCACTTTTAAATAAAAAAATACTATTTGGAGGTTAAAATAGGGAAGCATTTTTTTATTAGTAAAATTACTGAAATGCGTATATAAAACGTAAGATAACTTAAAACTTCATTATCACTCATGAATAGTAATTTCCACCTAAAATAGTCAACTACTATACTATAACAAATGCATTTATTAAAAATAAACTCTTAAATAAAAAAAATAGCAAGGTGCAAGAAAAAAAAAAATAAAAGGCAACCGAACTAAATAAATTCAGTGCCACTTATTGTAACTTTGTTTACATAATAGATCATTTAGGAAATGTTTGTAACAATAATAATTCTTCACTTGGTGAAAAGTTAGTCACTCCACTTGTAATATGAAGGTCACACTCTTATATTTACCATTATTTTCTACTTACTATACTCATCTATTAAAGGTGGTTCTCTTTATTTATATTCAGAGCGAATTCGAGAAAGTAGGAATCCATGATTTCAATGTTGGGATGTTGAATTGCTACCCTCTCTATCCCACTTAAACACTTCACCCTCAAGTAAAAGATATAATTTGTATATTTAATTATTGTTGGTCAATCACCTCAAATTATTATCATAAAGCAGCATATACTTCAGAAGATGAAACATATACATACATACAAGTATATTATCTTCTATATGCTATTTTTAAAACTAACACAAAATTTTGAGTTTCATTAAATTAAATAATACTTTTCTTAATTTTTATTTTTCACAACTTAAATATATATCTATGAAAAAAAAAAATTACGCATTCTTCAATATGTAAAAATTATAACTTTTACTTCCGGTTTGGCGTGCATACGGCAGAACCTCGATGGCATCACCATCTTCTAGATGAAGCTGCGCAAACATTGAAAGTTTATGATTAACTTACTTCATTAGTTAATAGAACAAATCTGATTATATTATTAACTTACTTGTATTAGTTAATAATTTATGGTTCTTTTTAAGATTTTTTTTAAAAATAATTATTTGGTCATTACATTACTTCCCCTTCTAAAAATTCGACCTCATTGTTAATACCACCCATTCAACATTGTTATAGCCCAAAATCTATGCATGACATTATAAGTGATAAAATGAAATGAACCCAAATATACCAACTTTTGCACCTCAAATAATTAAGTATTTACCACTAATTTTTACCACAAATTTTAAACAGCAGCTATATAGCTTAGATTTTTTAGATTTTTGTAGTTACTCGCAATTGATAGGTGACACTCTATAGTTGTATTCATAGTAACTACCATACTAGAAATATAAGTTTTTTGTAACCTCCTAAATTTTGGGATTTAAAATTAAAAATATTGTATGAAAATTTATGATGAAAATTTACTCTAAAATAATTATTAGAATTTAATGACCTATTTTCTTGAGAAACTCAAAGAAAATAGTTTGAGGTTGAATTACAGCTTTAGATTTTTAGAAAAATTACTTTAAGGGCTAATGAAGTTAATTGATAATTGGAAATTAAGGCTTCTTTTTCCCATAATTTAATTTGAGAAAAGAATAATTCAAATAAGAAATAAATTATGTAAAAAAAAAACAAATAATATGTGAGAATTAAACAGTGGAATTTGACCAAATGATTAAATTAATTGTTCAGAAAATTAGGAATTTATTTCCTTATAATAATAGGTAATAGTAAAATTATGGAACACCAAAACGCAGCAGCAGGGCGTATCTGAATCAGCAAATCCGGCCATATCACGCAACCACGGAAGGCACAGTAACATTGCGTAATACAGGGAAAATCACGACAGAAGCAGCACACCACCTTCTCGAGACCCACAATGAATACCTCTTGGTCATTCTTCTTCTCCATCGGTCTATGCTCTGTGTATGTTTCTCAGACCATACCCTTGAGCCTCTATAAAACCGTTGCTCCTGGACTCTTATTCCTTCCGATTAACCTAAACAGAAAACGGAATTAAGTCTGAGAACAAGATAGAGTAAGCACGAGAGTGAAGGAATCTGAGAGAGAGGGAGGCTTCATCCATTGTTCTTGCTCTGTTTCTAATTCCGAAAACAGAGGTAAGTTTTAAACTTCTTTTCCTTCTTGTTCCAACACAAGTCTTTGGGTAGTAAGTTGTAAGAAATCTTGTGTGTGTATCTATATACACACACATATATGAAGCTTAACCATATATATAGTACTGCATAAAGAGGAATGAAAAACTTTATTTGCTGTCATGTATATAAATGGTCAAGAAGCACCATATATAAAAAGAAGAAAGGAAAGGAAATTGAAGCAAAAGTCACGATATTGGAAACTAATACATTGCTAAATATATATGTTGATTCCAATATATATATATCAGCATCACTTACGTTGTATATATATATAAAATCGTTGCTTTGGAGAAAAAGAAAGGAAACCAAGGTTTACTAGATACAAATTTCAGACTTAGTAAAAAGGGGCATCCAAAGTTGTTGAGGCTGAAACTATAGAACGGTGTCATGGATGGAAAATGAAAAGAGGAAGCTTACTGCCATGAATATTGCTGTTATATATGTATAAGTGTTGCTGTCATAAAAATAGATATTAGCCACTACATGTGAGAAATATTTGTGAGTGAGGCTTAGTTAGCTACTGATCAAGAAAACAAATAGAAAGTAATTCATGGTTTGTGAATGATGTTGGTGAATCCGATAGACTAGCGGCCAAGCATGAATAGAATGGAAGTGAAAGATTATTTTTCTTAAATATATTTGTTATATTGCTGGTTTTTTTTTTTTTTAAACTCATACTTTACGTTGTAAAAAAAAAAAAGATGGTAGTAGTTATGTTCACAAGATCATATTGCAAATAGTAAAGATATGAGCCATGGGTTTAACTAATAAGCCATCAAATTACATGCAACAGAATAATTCAATAATAAAATAAATAGTAGTAGTAGTAATAATAATAATAATAAATATTATTATTATTATTAAGAAAGGGTATAAGTAATAAAATAGATAAATAAATAATAAAAAATAATATTATGTGTTAAAAAGGGAATTATTAATAGAAAGGAGTATTATTAATAAATAATAATTAAAAAGGGAAATTAATAGTTGCGATGATCTTACTTTAGAACATTGAAGAAGTTCGAGTTTCTAACATATGGGGATTTTATTTATTCACAAAGTTGAGGTTGGTAACTTAATCTCAAATTCCTTGTGTTTTACATATATGCCTTATATGTCCATGTATTGTGGATTCTTAGCCGGGTTTGTATGCCAAGTCTATACATTTTAGTTTACTGGATGTGGATTATTGTTTTATATGATAATGTTGCATGCCTATTTTTCATAGCGCTGAGGATTCTTGTCTGGGACACGTAGCACATGCGAGTGCTTTCACCCTTAACAATGCATGTACTGGGTACTATAAAGTCGAGTAGCGGTGTGTTTGCTCAATGTTTTCTTTTAATCTGTACTATGTGAAATATTTGTCATGTATGATTTACACTTTGAATGTGAGATTAACCGTTAGCCTGTGATTCATTTGATCAATTAATCCCAGTCACACCTAAAGATCTAGGAAGATGCTCTGGATCAGGAAGCAAGGCTGTGCACTGGAGTAGCTGAGGAAGACTCTAAAGGAGGGATCTAGCTACGGTCCACTGCCTCTTTTTTGCCTATAATTTTTACCGCATGTGGTAGCGTATACCGCATGCATTAAATATTTTAGTTCAAAATAGGGCAGTGGACGGTCCACTGTAGTGGACCATAGCCACTTCGCTAAAGGAGGGGATCTAATTAAGTTTGAATTTCATACTTTGATATTTTGGAATATATTTGCTAACTATTTGACTGACAATTCGGGATGATTGTATAACTAATATCCTAAAACGGGATTAATCTTGACTAATTATCGAATTTTAAGTTGTATCATGCTTATATTCCTCTGGGAATTTAAATTAATCAGCATATGTCTGGGCATATATTATCAGTCACTCATCCAAACGTTATGCGTGCTTTCTATTGTGACTCACTCTGATCTATTTTCACTCTGATAATTTCATACCAATTAGTCTAATAAGAGATTTAGGACATAAATGGACATCATAATGGATATGAAAATTAGGAGCGTTACATTTTTCACTCTTTTATTTGTCTACACCAATAAAGGAAATTAACTAAAACATATTGACCATAGTATTTGTTAAAAAAAACAACGCTTTCACATAGAAACTTAACCCCAAATCAAGTTATTGAATGTTAAATGGAGATACTAAATGAGGATATCTTTGCACAAGTCTTGAACCTATTTATTTCTTTCAATCAGAGAAAAATAAATATGCACAATGACATAACATTTTAGCCTTTCCAAGATAAATAATTTGCATGCCTTCATTTTTAGCCTAAAAGCAAAATTACCAAGTGCCTTTCACAAGACTAGGACAAAAAACTAGTATTTTTCTTAGAACTCACTTAATAGGAGTAAAGCACCCTCATCAACATTTTCACTTAAGTTCTGAGAAACTATGAAACACATCATTGTGATAAATTGTTTTTCTTAATGCTGAAATAACAATATATATGCCTAGTCATCAAGAAAAGAATTTATTCATGATAAATCATACTCATATAATCTAATCTTAGTTATACAAATATTATTGTACATTAGTGTTTTTTTTTTCGTTTCGTTTTCTTCTCCTTGTTTGTTTTTTGTTTTTTTTTACACTTAACATGATTAACAAGCAGAAAATTGGAATTATTTTTAACATGTGGTCCTTGGTTACATTATTCCCATCCCCATTATTAGCATTAGGTGTATTCATATTATTTCTATCCATAGCCAAGTGCTGATTAATCAAATCACATCCAACAAATTTGGAATTAGATATAGACAAATCAAAAGAATTAAGAAAATGTTCAGTGGTAGATATACTTGACTTCCCCTTATTCCCCTATCTTTCTAAAATTCTCTAATAGTCTTATCAATCCCTTTCTTAACCGAGGAAAAAAAATTCAGGTGTAGAAGAACATGTCATACAAGTATTACTCAGTCAAGAACACAGCAAAATAGCAAACACAATTTCAAGAATTCAGGAAAGCATGAAGTTGATTGAAATTTGAAAAATCAGCAACGATTATGCTCAGCAAAAATTTTGGTTTCAAGGAATCAATGAGTACGTGTGGTAGTATTGCAACTATGTACAGTTGATTTTGAAAGTGGAATCAAGTATCACATTTGTGCTACAGCATCTAGGCCTTGATTTCTCTTCAGAAAATAAGTATATATGCCCAATATGAATGTATGGACTTATATGTATGTGTATTTTGTCCTAAGATGGTGAGAAAAAAAAAACATATCTATACTAATTTTTACCTAAATCTGGACAATTCTATGACTATTCTTTGGTTACAGCACGCACCTCGTACAAATCATATTTGCACAAGGTTCTTCTGGGTGTGTACAAGGTTATTTAGCACAATAGTGATTATGAGGCAGTAAGTGACCACAAATCAATAGGATATAGCTTTAATATGCTACTAAAAAATCTATATCTTTTATTCCAAAATCAAAGATTCAATTTTTTAAAGCTTTTAATCTAGTTAGCAAAATAAAATTCCATAATTTGAGCATATAAAATTAAAATAACTTAAAACTTAATTATCACTGATGACTAGTAATTTTCACTTAAAATGGTCAACTACTATCTTATAACAAATGCATTAATTAAAAATAAACCCTTAAATAAATAAAAAATAGCAATGTAATGAAAAGAATAAAAGCCAACCGAACTAAATAAATCCAGCCCCACTTATTGTAATTTTGTTTACATAATAGATCATGTAGGGAATATAAGGAAAAGGTTATCAATATAAGGAGCAAGCTGATGACTTGATGTCCGTCAAGCTATATCACGGTGGTGGAGGTGCCAAAGCTCGGAAAAGAAGCCGCCGATGAGGCTAACAAAGAACGGGGAGAATCCAAGTTCAAGGTCACCCACCTTGTGTACAATACCTCTTGCAGCGTGGACATGCCCGGCTCCGATAAATGGATTATTATTATTATTATTCCCTCAAACTGAGATAAACATGTCAAGTTATATGTGGTTAAAAGTTCAGTACAAAATAATAATAATAATAATAATAATAATAATAATAATAATAATAATAAAACGGTTAAAATGAAGTGGTTTAGGCTTTGGTTGCTTAAGTATGATGTTTTTAATTCGAGTCTATATGAATAGAGAAGATGTCTTTTGGAGAGCTACTTCTAATTGAGTCATATAATACTCAAATCTATCTTAGGCGCGTGGCCAAATAAAAACACTTATTTTGAGATGTCGACAATATAATTAAGAAATAGGACATGTAATGTTTTTTTTTCTTTTGAAAGAATGATCAAAATGTTTCTTATATTAAAATGAAAGAGTTACAAATCAAACCTGAAGAAGGACAATAGTTGATTCAAACATACATGCATGCAGGGAAACTCTTAATAAAACCTACTACTCCCTCCGGTCCTAATTATAAGAGCTAGTTGATTTTTTTGGAGAGATTAGGGAAACTAATTAAATTAGCTTAGAGTATTTTTATTTTTATTTTTTTCTTCAAACTAAATAGTTTGACTAATAAACTAATATATAATCTAAGAAAATACAACATATAAAATGATTAACTAACTTATTTAGCTTCCTTAATTTTTTTTTTAAAAAAGTCAACTAACTCCTATAATTAGAACCGGAGGTAGTATAACATAAACAAAAGATTTCAGAAAATATGAAGATCCTTCTTAATATAGAAAGTAATTACTCCGTATTAAGGAGTGGGTAGGAGTTTCTTTCAATCTCAATCATACGGAGCTTGCATTCCTTCTCTCAAAAGGGTAATTTCACCCGCATTACTATTCACTTCCATCCAAGTTAACATTGACCAAACAGTCAACTAACGGCCGTGGAGCTGGGCGCTCCCAAAACGTAACCACATATGTATTTTTGGTCCAGAAAAAAACTCGTAGTGTTGGGTGTTCCTAGGGAAAAACACATGTGTAAAATTGCTCCTTTACCCAAAAATTGTTGATTAATAATTTAGTGATTACAACATATACCATACATCTCTCAAGTCTCACCCGGCCCTACACTTATAAATAGAGCTGGGAATTAGGGCTGGCCCTTGAAGGGTCAGGGTCTAACAGGGCCGGCCCTACAGGACTTTGGATAAGAAAAACATATATTTTTCTAAGCTCGAATCGAGAGCACTAGGACTAGAGCCGGCCCTAAAAGGCCCGGAAGTTACTATTCCAAATTTTAACTATTTTTCTCCGTTTTTTTCAAATAAATATAATTAGTAAATTACAACAATTAAAGTTCTAATTAATCAAATAAATGTTGTTAACATTAATATCTAAATAACATGAATCATCCAACAAATGAACACATTCACTAATTCATAATCAAAAGCAAACTATTATCCACAAATAACTCATACAAAACCTAAGAAGCATATTTATGTTTTAAATATAAACTATTATACAATATTTCTATGGCAAAATTAATCCTATGATTTGTGATGAGAAGGTTATTAATATAAGGAGCAAGCTGACTTGATGTCCGTCAAGCTATATCACGGTGGTGGAGGTACCAAAGCTCGGAAAAGAAGCCGCCGATGAGGCTATCAAAGAATAATGGGGAGAATCCAAGTTCAAGATCACCCACCTTGTGTACAATATATCTTGCAGCGTGGACATGCCCGGCTCCGATAAATGGATTATTATTATTTCTCAAACTGAGATAAACATGTCAAGTTATATGTGGTTAAAAGTTCAGTACAAAAAAAAAAAAAAAACGGTTAAAATAAAGTGGTTTAGACTTTGGTCGCTTAAGTATGATGTTTCTAATTTGAGTCTATATGAATACAGAAGATGTCTTTTGGAGAGCTACCTCTAATTGAACCATATAATACTCAAATCTATCTTAGGCGCATGGCCAAATAAAAACACTTATTTTGAGATGTCGACAATATAATTAAGAAATAGGACATGTAATGTTTTTTTTTTTTTTTGGGGAAAGAATGATCAAAATGTTTATTATATTAAAATGAAAGAGTTACAAATCAAACCTAAAGAAGGACAATAGTTGATTCAAACATACATGCATGCAGGGAAACTCTTAATAAAACCTACTACTCATTTCGGTCCTAATTATAAGAGCTAATTGATTTTTTTAGAGAGATTAAGGAAGCTAATTAAATTAGCTTAGAGTATTTTTATTTTTATTTTTTTCTTCAAACTAAATAGTTTGACTAATAAACTAATATATAATCTAAGAAAACACAACATATGAAATGATTAACTAACTTATGTAGCTTTCTTAATCTCTCTAAAGAAAGTCAACTAGCTCTTATAATTAGTATAACATGAACAAAAGATTTCAGAAAATATGAAGATCCTTCTTAATATATAAGTAATTACTCCGTATTAAGGAGTGGGTAGGAGTTTCTTTCAATCTCAATCATACGGAGCTTGCATTCCTTCTCTCATGGCCACCAAACAAATATATATATCTTCAGTTGCCACATCTCAATAGTTTCATGATTATATATCTTATTGCATAAAACTTAAAACCAAAAACTATTTCCATGTGTTTATATTTATCCGTGCCCTGTATTTCAGTTCAATGCTCGATCTGAATCCGTTGGTGAAAAGGCTTCATTTCGCCGTCTTCTTCCCAAATGCAGGTGCCTTGTGGCAGTAGAAGGTCATGTTTTGAATTATAACCATTTTATGAAATCCCGATATTTTATTGTTGTTGGCTTAAGCATGTACTAGAAATACTTCCTATTTATTCTACAGTCCTTTCAAATTCCTGTTGCTGTTTCTAATTCTAAGGCTTTGATATTGTGCTATGCATTTCAAATTTTGTAGTAAAGATAAATCTTGCTTTACTGGTTGTTTTTCTAGTGGTTTTGAATTAAGAAGTTTTATCATAATTGAAGTTATGGCTGGGCTGATCTGATGGCTAATTTTGATATTCATCCTCATAGTCCCTGAGCAGCTGTCTGAGTAATGGCTGTTGGAATAAATTTCCATGTTTGGTTTGTCTTTTTGTCCTTTTTTTAGCTGGCAACATAACCATATGAAGGATGAATCTTCATGAAGAATGATGATAGTGAGGAAAATATCATACTGCAGCCTTTTATTCTTGAATGCATAGGTCATTAAATCTATATTAGTATTAGTAATAGTCTAATAAGCAGTAAATATAACCAGAAAACTGAAATGAAAAACATATAGTTTAGCTCATTAACCCAATGAGTTGTGTGGGTAGATATATTATATGCGCTTTCTACTTACTTATCATCATAGTCAATTGTATTTTTGATGGTTCCATTCTGTCAACTGAAACTTATATGTGCATATATATTTAAGATTTTATGAGTGGAAGAATGATGGATCCGGAAAACAGCCTTACTACATTCACTTCGAAGATGGACGCCCCCTTGTCTTTGCTGCTCTTTATGATTCTTGGCAAAATTCTGAAGGTAACATTCCTGAAGAAAGATGAAGAATGAGATTTGCATTTTATTTCAGGAACGATATTCTAAATATTGCTTACCATTGAATGAAGATAGCAATATTCTTTTCTGCAGGTGAGATGCTTTATACATTCACTATTCTCACGACCTCTTCATCTTCATTCCTGCAGTGGCTGCATGGTAAGTGGTGCACTCCACTCCTGTATGTTGATATGGCATAAAAATTTAATTCATAGGCTTTGATAATATTATGTATGTTCAGATGATTTAATAAATCAACAACAACCCCTCATGTATAAATTATCATTTGAGTATTGAAGCAGTGTTCTCATATTGCACCAACATAATTGTAAGCCTGTGACTTAAAAATTTGCTGCAATCTGTCCTTGCATGAAATTTTTATCAGTGAAACGTTTTATTTGATCATGTAAATATTGGAGGTTGATTCTTTTGCATATGATTCTATTTGTCCCAAGTGATTTTTTTCATGCAATGTTCCCCAGCAGCATTTTACTGTGCTATCTTCCTGCTCTCTATATATTAGTACATTCTGCTTGGACATTTTGTTGGGACACAAAAAACTGATGTATATTTTTATTCATATTCAGGCATTCAGCTCATATTTTTAAAGTTTGTCAATGATGCATCCCCAAATATATTCCGAACGGCAGTCTGAATCGCCCCGCACAATTCAAATTTTGTTTTTGCGTGAATATTCAACCCTAGGAAGAATCACCGTCAGTAACATGATCCGTGTTGGCGTCTCTCTATTTAAAAATTTCGTTCTTTTTTACTGTTTTAAACGTGCAAAAATAAATAAAGTAATAAATAAAAAATGAATTATTCAAAAAATAATAATCAAATTTGTAATTCGCGCGGACGCTTCTCATTTGTTTGTTGTGATACTGATGCCAAAGCAGTTACTAGTTTCATAACTATGCGAATCTCATTCTCGCAAATTGAACAATTATATCGACGATCTAAGATGTCTACGAGTGGAAACGGGTGGAGCTGGTAGAGGTCTTGGAGGGGAAGAGGAAACGGTGGAGCTGGTAGAGGTCTCGGAGGAAACAGCGGAGCTGGTAGAGGTCTCAGAGGAAACGGCGGAGCTGGTAGAGGTCTCAGAGGAAACGACAGAGCTGGTAGAGGTCTCGGAAGAGGAGACGGCGAAACTGGGAGAGGTATCGGAGGAAAGGGCGGAGCTGGTAGAGGTCTCAGAGGAAACGGCGGAGCTGGTAGAGGTCTCAGAGGAAACGACAGAGCTGGTAGAGGTCTCAGAAGAGGAGACGGCGGAACTGGGAGGTATCGGAGGAAATGGCGGAGCTGGTAGAGGTATCGGAGGAAATGGCAGAGCTGGTAGAGGTCTTGGAAGAGGAAACGGTGGAGCTGGTAGAGGTCTTGGAGGAAACGGTGGAGTTGGTAGAGGTCTCGGAGGAAACGGTGGAGCTGGTAGAGGTCTCGGAGGAAACGACGAAGCTGGTAGAGGTCTCGAAAGAGGAGACGATGGAGCTGGTAGAGGTCTCGGAAGAAGAGACGGTGGAGCTGGTAGAGGTATCGGAGGAGGAAACGACGGAGCTAGTAGAGGTATCGGAGGAGGAGACAGCAGGGCTTGTAGAGGTATCAGAGGAGGAGACGACATGGCTGGTAGAGGTATTGGAGGAGGATGATGATCAGATCCCACTCTAAGGATAATTCTCACCTTTGCATCTGTATTTTGTAATTCACCAACATGGGATGATCGTCGAAAGTGTATTGTTCTATGTTATAATTAGGTTTATATATGCAGGTCGGTAGAAAGTTTCCCACAGCCATAAAAAAAAGATCTCCACTAAAAAGAATAATGACTCTTTATTGTGATCGATTTAATGTGGGACGTTCAATGGTTGACTTCCTGAATAGAGGACGCAGACTCAGCCGTGTAGAGGTATTGGAGGAAACGGCGAAGCTGGTAGAGGTATCGGAGGAGGAGACGGCGGAGCTGGTAAAGGTATCAGAGGAGGAGACGGCGGAGCTGGTAGAGGTATCAGAGGAGGAGACAGCGGAGCTGGTAGAGGTATTGGAGGAGGATGATGATCAGATCCCACTCTAAGGATAATTCTCATCTCTGCATCTGTATTTTGTAATTCACTAACATGGGATGATGATCGAAAGTGTATTGTTCTATGTTATAATTAGGTTTATTTATGCAGGTCTGTAGAAAGTTTCCCACAGCCATGAACAAAAGATCTCCACTAAAAAGAATAATGGTTCTTTATTGTGATCGATTTAATGGCTCTTTATTGTGATCGATTTAATGTGGGATGTTCAATGGTTGACTTCCTGTATAGAGGACGCAGGCTCAATCGTGTAGAGGTATCGAAGGAGGAGACAGTGGAGCTGGTAGAGGTATCGGAGGAGGAGACGGCGGGGCTGGTAAAGGTATCAGAGGAGGAGATGGCGGAGCTGGTAAAGGTATTAGAGGAGGATGATGATCAGATCCCACTCTAAGGATAATTTTCACCTCTGCATCTGTATGTTGTAATTCACCAACATGGGATGATGATTGAAAGTGTATTGTTCTATGTTATAATTAGGTTTATTTATGCAGGTCGGTAGAAAGTTTCCCACAGCCATGAACAAAAGATCTCCACTAAAAAGAATAATGGCTCTTTATTGTGATCGATTTAATGTGGGACGTTCAATGGTTGACTTCCTGTATAGAGGACGCAGGCTCAGCCGTGTAGAGGTATCGGAGGAGGAGACGGCGGAGCTGGTAGAGGTATCGGAGGAGGAGACGGCGGCGCTGGTAGAGGTATCGTAGGAGTAGACGGCGATGCTGGTAGAGGTATTGGAGGAGGATGATGATCAGATCCCACTTTAAGGATAATTCTCACCTTTGCATCTGCATTTTGTAATTCACCAACATGGGATGATGATCGAAAATGTATTGTTCTATGTTATAATTAGGTTTATTTATGCAGGTCGGTAGAAAGTTTCCTACAGCCATGAACAAAAGATCTCCACTAAAAAGAATAATGGCTCTTTATTGTGATCGATTTAATGTGGGACGTTCAATGGTTGACTTCCTGTATAGAGGACGCAGGCTCAGCCGTGTAGAGGTATCGGAGGAGGAGATGGCGGAGCTGGTAGAGGTATCGGAGGAGGAGACGACGGGGCTGGTAGAGGTATAAGAGGAGGAGACGGCGGAGCTGGTAGAGGTATTGGAGGAGGATGATGATCAGATCCCACTCTAAGGATAATTCTCACCTTTGCATCAGTACTTTGTAATTCACCAACATGGGATGATAATCGAAAGTGTATTATTTTATGTTATAATTAGGTTTATTTATGCAGGTCAGTAGAAAGTTTCCCACAGCGATGAACAAAAGATCTCCACTAAAAAAAATAATGGCTCTTTATTGTGATCGGTTTAATGTGGGATGTTCAATGGTTGACTTCCTGTATAGAGGACGTAGGCTCAGCTGTATAAATACCCCTGAGGAGGTAATTATTTTTGTTTTAGTTTTTTAGCACAAAATGATTTAGAAAAGATTATTTCATTTGAGGTTTTTCTTGGCAGGCCGGATTGAAACACGGAGACGAAATTGAGGTGGTGACTCGCCCAATAGGAGGTAAAATCCATTTCATATTTAGTATTCTTATTTTTGTAGTGAAATTAATTTTCATTGCTAATCTCTGCTATGTGATACTGATTATTTTTCATTGCTAATCTCTGCTTTCTGATACTGATGTTTGCAGGTGAGGCTACTGTTAACATCCCTAATTGGGACTCATCCTCATCCTCCTAGTTTGGCTTTATGTCTCAATATTTCAACAAGAGCAAAACCTAGTCATACATTGCATGTGCCCTTAGAGGATACAAGGGCCTGCGTCTCAACCTCGATATATGTCAACACCAAAACGCACCAAATATAACGACGAACCAATTTTTTTTAATGTTATTTTCATTATGTTTGGATGCTCCCCCAATACATACAAACATTACTTGACTTGGCAAGAACACTTCTTCCATTTATTTGGCTGCCAAAAATCGAACTCAGATCAGATTGGTTGTGTTTTTGATTCACTGCCGTAGTTCACTCCAGCTCTTTGATTGGTTGTGTTTTTGATTCACTGCCGTAGTTCACTCCAGCTCTCTGACTATTAGGCAGAAGTACAACTGTCAGGGTTTGTTCTAACATGACTCCTGAATCTAATCCATCGGTTTTTTTTTCCTGTACTTCTTTTCATTTGTTGGTTTACTAAATATTGATTTCTCATGATGCAAAGCTTGTGGTAAAACCCGAGAGATTTATTAAGTGGAGAAAAGATATTCTCTCTCGGATGACTGATTTGATAAAAACCTTAGTCGGCTCAAGATCAAATCACTATTTACCACGAATTAAAATGTAATATAATGCAAACAACTCAGTATCGTTCTCTTATCAAGGAGTCAATTTATTTTGAATTCCCTAGGTTAAACTAAGTGCTAAAAACAGGGTTAGAAAAGGGGTTTTGAAATTGATTTTCTCTGAACTAAAATTCATAAAAAATATAAAGAAACTAATTCTATTCTTTTTGGTATTTTTGTAAAATAGTGAAAAATGCTTTGGGTTAAAAGGGATTAATGATTGATGTTTTTGGTAATGAAGAAGATGACTATCATTGCTTAAAAAAATATATGAGAATTAAATTTTCATTAAGTTTAGAAAACAACCTCAAGATAACACTTGAGTCCAATAATATCAATTAATAGTAGCTCCTACAAACATAACAAACTACTACCTTTTGAGAAATTGTTAAAATCCACTTAATGTGTAATTAAAGTTGGGATGATGTAAATTGTTCTTCTCAATTAGAATGTTCTAACGAACCATTCAAAAGCTAAAATCAACTATGATTACTAATCATCAACATGACAGCAAGCACAATTTCATCAAGCATATAAAGTAATTTGGAAATTTCAACATCAAATTAATCATTCAATTAAAACTACAATATTTAATCCACGTGGACACATAACAGTCCTCTAAGTCTTACAACTAAATAATGATACTCCTAAACAAGGAAATCAAATAAATAGTCTAAGCAAAAGATTAAATTAAATAACTCCCTTATTAAAGCCTCAATGCTCAAGCCATTAATCTTCACCACCAAGAAGCTAAAGATTTAGCTACACATAGCCATTAGAGATCCCAAACTGAACTCCCCAACTGAAATAGGCATGAATACGAGTTCGAGAGAGAGAGAGGGAGAGAGAGGGAGAGAGAGAGAGAGAGAATGGTTAGATTTTAAAAAGAAAACTCCCAGATTCCGACTCTGACTGCTCTGAATCAAGAAATCCAACTGTGCTAAGCCTTTCAAGGTCGACTCTGAGCGCTGGAAGAATGGAGGTCACCGGTGGTGAGCTCGGTGGTGGAAGATGAGAGGGATGAAGGATGGAAGAAGATCGTGTGTGGTCGCTGGTGTCCAAAGTCGAAGATCCTCGTCGTGGAAGAAGCTCCAGGAATGAATGAATAATGAATGTCGCGGCGCTGTTCCTTTTTTTCAATTAAACCTCTCGGGTCTCCCTCAGCTGCTCACGGGTCTGCCAAATGCTGAATCAAAAATGAGAGTGAAACCTAATTCATCAAAACGCATAGCTTCAAACACAGGGACTTAAGTGCAACTTTTAAAAACTTTCACAGAGGGACCAAACTGAAAATTTTAAAACTTGAGTTTAAACTTTTATTTTCAAATATGTTCTAAACTTTTCAGGCTTCTTCAATCCAAAACAATTAACCTAAAATCAAATATTCTTAAAAAAATTAATGATTAAGAGTGCTTACATTTTTTTTGACAATTTTTCCCTTTTTAGCCATAATTTAACATATTTACTCTTAATTTCAATTTATCATAAGAAAGGCATTTTAAGCTCAATAACTATGATAAAGTCTATTAAAAATCTCAATTTAATCATGTAAATTCATATAAAAATATGATTTGGTCAATGACCAAGGAAAAACCGAAAACAAAAAGGTGATATGTTACATATGTAAACAAAAAAAGAAGCTTTATTGTGTTTTTGGGCAATATTGGAAAGCATGTTTCTTCGTCCAAAATCTTCCCACTTGTTCAATGAGATAAGTTTTGGAAGAGAATATGTAAATCTCATGCCCTTTCTTCTAATTTTATCCAAACTTGGAAAATTCTTATTTTTCTCTTATTCTCATTTAGGAATTGCTGCAAGGCCATAGATACTATATAACAATATATGTTAGGCCTTTAAAAGGCAGCATGAGGATAATAGAAAATGAGAATTTTTAGATGAATGCATATAGATGAAAAAATGATATGTAATTCTCATATAAGAAAACAAGTTGGTGTGCCATCTAGTGAGGAAAAAAAAATGATAGGAAGTTGTTTAAGATTCCCTTGGTAATGTAAGAAAAAACAAAGGCTATTAGATGATTTATTGAATAATTGAACACATTGATAGGACAAGGGTCAGACTTTCTCGGGGAGGGTTCGATCCTACGGTTGGTCAAGGCGCTGGAGGAGGCATCCTAGGGGTCTACGAAGCAGTGGAAACGCTGAGAAGAGGTGGAGGCATGTGTACTCTCTAACCCAGTATACCCTGCGGACTTGGCTCCAAGCGTTTTGCCCTTGGACTGTGGATGAGTCCAATCCCTTTCCTAAAATTTTTGTAATAATAATAATAAAAAAAAATAGGACAAGCATCCTCAATGAAAAAGTTACACATGAGTTGCACAATTTATTATTAAAAATGAAAAAAGTGGGGGAGCAAAAAATGAGTACATATGTTGGATGCGCTCATAAGGATGGTAAATCAAACAATATGGAATCCTCTAAAAAAAAAGAATGGAAAAAGAACAGGTCGAATGCTCAATAAACTTAATGAGAATTATTGAGAGGGACCTTTTGGTAAGCAATTTAAATAAAGATTTGATTGTTGATAGAATACAATGTGCCATCTATATAGTATGCCTGGGACAATGCTTGTTGTATAACAATCTAGTGTAGTCTAAACAACAAAGCCACCATTGACAAGGAATTACACTCTTTATGATAGAAAGATTTAAGGGAAATCACACCAAGGGCCCAATTAAGAAAAATAATATGAAAAAAGTCATATAACTTGTCAATGACAAGTAAAGGAGTCATTATTGACAAGTGAAAGAACTACCATTAACAAGTTATGTGACTTTTTTGATATTATTTTTCTTAATTGAGACTTTATTGTCATTTTCCCAAATATTTATTTGATAGTGTTATTCTGCTATGGATTTAGGATCCGGATTTTTTCAAAATCCCTCTACTCAGTGTCTCTTAGTATCTGTGCATTTTGATCGTTCAAAAATTGATCTAAGCATCTAAAGAGAGACACCTTATTTATTTCAAATTACTGCATGAGGAAGAAAAGAATGAAAAATCTAAAGAGAGGAGGAAGATGGAGATGAGAAAAGATGAAAGAAAAAGAAAAAAAAATAAACGGAAAAAGAAAGAGTGAAGAATCACAGGCGACAAGAGAGAAAATAACTTAGAATGTCAAAAGCTTGAACCTCTAAAATCAGTGTTTTCTTGGTCAGATTTAAAATGCTGATTGATACAATAAACTACAAAAGAGTCATCATCCAAAGGATAAAAGAAAAAGTTGCCTTGAGATAGAATAGCTTTGCACCTTGAAAAGATGAAGGGAAGATGATAAATAAATATCATATGAATTTGTAAAATCTTCAGAAATCTCCCAAATTTGTAAAAAGATTGAGAGGTACCAAGAATCTATGAGGGATATGCAAATTCGGGTGAAATTACCTTTTTGCCTTTAATTTTAAATAAATCAAAAAAATAAAAATACCTTTGCTGGAGGACCACCAGCGGCCGGGCACCGGCCACTGGCCACTGGTGAGGGGGTGGGGTTTTTTTTTTTTTGGGGGGGGGGTCCTTAAAAAAATATATTCATTGAAAGTGTGGGAGGTGGGGTTCGAACCCCCAACCCTCCACACATCCATGGGGCCAAGTTTTAATATATATATATATATATATTCTTCTTAATATTTTTTAAACAGTATTTACAAGTCTTGTAACGCCATTTACAAATTTAGCAATGGCATTTACAAGGTTTTTTTTTAAATTTTTTTTCCTTTTTTGCCTCTTTAATGTTTCTGAGTGAAAAACAAAAAAATATGCACTCACAAAACTTGCAATGGTATTAACAAATCCTATAACGCCATTTACAAATTTAGCAATGACATTTTATAACGTTTTTATAAATTTTATCTTTTTTGTCTCTTTAATGCCTCTGAGTAAAAAAAAAAATTTTTTAAAAACATTGTAAATGCCGTTGATAAATTTGTAAATAGCGTTGCAGGATTTATAAATACTGTTGCAAGATTTGTGATAGTTTATATATATATATATTTTTTCTGTTTTTCACTCAGAGACATTAAAGAGGCAAAAAAAGTAAAATTTAAAAAAACATTGTAAATGCTGTTGTTAAATTTGTAAATGGCGTTGCAAGATTTTTAAATAACGTTGCAAGTTTTTTGATAGTGCATATTTTTTTGTTTTTCACTCTGAGGCATTAAAGAGGCAAAAAAGCTAAAATTTAAGAAAACATTGTAAATGCCGTTGCTAAATTTGTAAATGGCGTTGCAGGATTTGTAAATACCGTTGCATGTTTTGTGATAATGTATATTTTTTGTTTTTCACTTAGAGGCATTAAATAGGCAAAAAATGTAAAATTTAAAAAAACCTTGTAAATGCCGTTGCTAAATTTGTAAATGGCGTTACAAGATTGATAAATACTATTGCAAGTTTTGTAAATACCGTTGAAAAAATGTTAAGAAGAATATATATATTTGTTAATGTGTGTGTGTGTATATATATATATATATATATATTAAAGAAACTAAGTGGTCTCATGGATGTGTGGGAGGTTGGGGTTTGAACCCCACTCCGGGGTTCGAACCCCACCTCCCACACTTTCAATGAATATATTTTTTTTTTTAAAAAAAATCACCACCTCATCGGCTGCCGGAGGCCTCCGGCGAGGGCATTTTTTATTTATTTATTTAAAATTAAGGGTAAAAGAGTAATTTCATCTAAATTTGCATATCCCTCATAGGTCTTTGGTACCTCTCAGTTTTTTTACAAATTCAAGAGACTTTTGGGGGTTTTCCAAATTTATATGGTATCTATTTATTATTTTCCCAAAAATAATTGTGTACTTTGGCATGTCGCATCGCCTTGTGTGCAAAACAAAAATTATAGATTTCTTTTTCTTTTAAAAACATTTTTATTATTAATATGTCTGTTAGATTATAATCAATTATAGTATAATTGTAATAGTAATTAATTGTAATCAATTTATAGTATAATTGTAATTGTAATTAATTATAACTAATGCCCTTGATTACAATTAATTACAATTACAATTATAATTAATTGTAATTAATGCCCTTGATTTCTGTACGATTGTGATATCTGAATATTTTTCTAGAATGATGTATTCTCCTCCTATTAATACAATACACTGGCCAGATGATTTATCTGAGCCTGCAGTCATTTGCTATTTCTGTATTTTATCCTAATTTTTATCTTGGTACCAGAGCACACGGTATGTCGACAGCATCCTCAGTCATCTCTGCTGCTGCCTCAAATGGACGAACCTATTCACTCTTTAGCTCCTCTAGTCAGACCACCACGATCAAGCTGGATCGTGTGAATTTCATGGTCTGGGAGTCAATCGTCCTTCCTCTCATCGAAGGTAACCGATTGGAGGGCCACATCGATGGAACCTCTCGAGCACCGCCGAAGGTCATTTCCGGCGAGAAAGGAGAAAAGGAAAATCCTGCCTGGTCTGAGTGGTTCTCAGTTGACCGGCTTTTAGTCGGGTGGCTGAGAAACACAATGTCTCAGGAAATTGGAGCTCAATTGCTTCATCACAAAACTGCTGAAGATCTCTGGAATGGGGCGAAAGCGCTAACCTGTGCTTCCACAAAGGCTCGAGTAATGGTTATTAAGTCTGATCTGCATAACACACGGAAGAACTCCCTAAAAATGGACGAATACCTTAACAAGATGAAGAACCTGTCTGATGAACTCGCGCTCGCTGGTTCACCGATCGCTATGGATGATTTGATTTTGCATACACTCAACGGTCTTGATGCGGATTATAATGCAATAGCTGTGAGACTGCTAGATCAACCCGCTATCACGTGGGTAGAAGTTCAAGCCGCTCTTCTGTCCTTTGAATCCCGGCTTACTCAGCAGAGTCATTTTGCCAACCTAAGCATCCAGCCCTCTGTTAATCTTGCACAACGCACCACCGACAACTCTGATTCTGTCAACCATCGCGGCGGTAGGAACAACTGTCGGAATTCACGCGGCAGAGGCGGACGTTATCGTGGAGGTCGTCGTGGCGGCGGTGGACGACCGTTCTGTATTAATTGTTAGCGATCTGGTCACACGCTGGCCACATGCTACTATCGAGATGAATCTGCAGCCTTCAATCACTCACCTCCTCAAGCGTATTATGCAAATTCAAATTCCTACTCTGACTGGTATATGGATAGCGGGGCCAATTATCATATCACTCCTCACTCTGAGCAATTCGAAGAAATGATTCCTACTGGTAAGTCACATATTACTACTTGTACTGGGGAACAACGGCCTATTATGGGCATTGGTACTGTGACTATACCCTACAAACAATCTAAACTTCATCTTAAGGATGTTCTATATGTTCCTTCAGCTACTAAGAATCTCATGAGTGTAAATTGTCTAGTTCAGGATAATTATGTCTCTGTAAACTTTTCTAATCAACGTTGTGATGTGAAGGATCCGGTGACCGGAAGAATAATAATGCAAGGGGTTCCAAAGCACGGAATGTATCCAATGAAGAAGGAAAGAAGTAGTCATGGCAATCCGATGGTGATGGCAGCAGAGCACAACGGCAGTGAAGCAGAATTTTTGAAGTGGCACCACACCCTCGGTCATCCCAGTGCACGAGTTTTAAAGCTTATTTTGAATAAATGTAATAAGAAGCTCTCAAATGCTTCCATTTGTGACAATTTCATTTGTGAAGCTTGTCAACAGGTGAAATCTAAGTTGCTACCTTTTCCAAGTTCTGTTTCTCAATCTAGATTACCACTTGAGTTAATCCATACTGACCTATGGGGTCCTGCACCTATTGAATCTAATGGAGGACATCAATTTTACATACATTTTCTCGATGATTTTAGCCGTTATACTTGGCTTTATCCATTGCGACACAAAAGTGAAGCGGTACATGTTTTTAAACATTTCAAGAAACTAGTTGAAAACCAGTTTGATTCAAAAATCAAATCAATTCAATGTGATAACGGTACTGAATACAAGCCGATAATATCCATTGCACAAGGAGAAGGAATTCGCGTTCGCCTAACCTGTCCATATACATCTGTTCAAAATGGGCGAGCTGAACGAAAGCATAGGCACATTGTCGAAATGGGACTCACCTTATTAGCTCATGCAGGGATGCCTCTATCATTTTGGGTTGAGTCTTTTCAACAAGCTGTATATCTCATCAACCGTTTGCCAACACCAGTATTAGAGGGTGATACGCCTTTGTTTCGCTTGGTTAAAACAGAGCCACAATACAACGAGCTCAAACCGTTTGGTTGTGCCTGCTTCCCATGTTTGAAGCCTTACAATAATCATAAATTTCAATTCCATAGCCAAAGGTGTGTCTACCTTGGTTTGGCTCCTCAGCAGAAAGGGCATCGGTGTCTTAGTGCCTCAGGTAAAGTTTTTGTCTCCAGGCATGTTATATTTGATATAACCAGTTTTCCCTTCAAAACAGGTTTTATGCAGCAAACACCAAAATCTTCTACTCCAGAGAATATGAATTCAATCCCTCTCATTATACAAATGAATCAAGACTCTGGGCAAATTTCTCCTGTGCCTTCTGATTCTGAAGTATCTGATACATCAATGGAAGCACGAGGTCAAGCTTCACCTCTGTTCACACCGTCTATTGATCCATCCTCCACTGGTAGTGGATCTGTAGAACATAGTGTGGAAGCAAGAGATCAAAGTTCACCTGATCAAGGTTCACCTCTGCGCACATCGTCTGTTGTTTCATCCTCTACTGGTAGTGGACCTGTAGAACACAGTGACAGCCCAAATCATCACACAGCTGGGCCACCCATTAATCGTCACTCTATGGTGACTCGGGCCAAGGATGGTATTACCCGGCCCAAACATCCATATATTGGTCTCGTTGTGTCTGACGGTGCAAGTCCAGAACCCTCGTCAACTCGGATAGCTCTATCTTTGTAATATCCCAAATTTCGGGATTTGAAAATAAGGAATATTTTGTGGGAATTTATTATAAAAATTTGGCCTGAAATGATTATATAAATAATTTTTGGAATTTAAGGCCTATTTTCCTTGGAATTTTTGGGAAAAGAATAAATTCAAGGAAAGATAGTTTGAGGATAAATATTGGTTTAGAAATTTTAGAGCCAATATTTTATGGCTCTTAGAAGCTAAATAAGAATATCCTTATATGGTACTAAGGATCTATTTCTAACACTTATGTTTATAAATAAGTATACACTTATTACTCATTTTCCTCCGTCGGTGTGTATTTCACGGGAAGATTGGAAATTTTGGGAGAAGATAACACATGGACCATCATGTTTGCCACTCCCTCCTTGACTTTATTAATGGCAAAATCACAAACATATGCTGCCAATAATTCAATCACACGCACTCCACCATATTCTACAAGTCCACACACCTACCCTACTTCTTTTTCTCAATGCATGACACCTATGCATGGAATCATTCATTTGTTTTCCTTATGCATTCACGAGCAACAAAGAGGATAGAAGCAAAATTGACATACAATTCTCCTCAATCATCCAGCACATTTCTTTATTGTTCACTCACGGATGACACACACACACACGCTCTAACTCCTCTCTCTCACACCAATTACACACACCTTATCATTTATTCATTTGGTGGGTCTGAAGAGGAAGAGAAAGAGAGAGAGCTGGAGAATAAAGGATACGAAGGAAGAGAGTAAGTGTGTGTGAGTGCAGCGAGAAAGAAAGAATGAGGGCCGAGAAGGAGAGACCGTTTGAGAAGCAACGGTCAACATGAATAACACCACTATTTCTGGAAAATTCAGTAAGGAGGTCAAGTTCATGCAACGTTTTGTCTAAACAAATGATTTCCTTTGACCATGAAATTTGGTAAGTTGAAAGTATACTTCTTAATCTTTCAAATGAGTGCTAGAACGTATTAATCCGACGTCTAGAACTCAAGTTATGATTTTTCTAAGTTTGGTTATAAAAACTGGAAAATCCTGCTTTCAGATTTAAGTTACGTTCACTTTTCGAATTTCTGAGAATTATACAGCTATTAATTGGCTTGATGAATATTTTTCTTATAAACTAGACTTATAGAACTTCAAATAGAATTTTGAATCACCTTAATCGGAGTTCTATAGAATTAGTTATGATTTTTCAAAGTTAGAAGTCGAACACTGAAAAACGTTGGTTTCCAGGAATGAACAGTGATTTTCGGATTTACTTTTAAAATAGTAAACATTTGAGTTTTCCTATGAAAATTTCCAGAATAAAAGTATACTTATCAAGCTTTAATTTGATAGGTCACAAGCCTTAATTGGATTTATATTCAGGGAGTTATGAATTTTTGAAGTCAAGTATGAAATTTGGGACGTTTTCTGAAACATCTTCTGAACAGTGTTGACATTTTTGAAATCTGGGAATTATTGGAGTATGATTAAATGTTGAAACCAATTTTCCTAGAAACTAGACTTAATGAGGAGTTCATGGATTTTTGAACCACTTGATTTGGACACCTAGAACTCCAGATATGGATTTTTCAAGTTCAGCATTAAACCTGGACGTTTTTCTGGAACAGTGATGATGAATGAAAATTCTGGGAATAGTTTACATATATTTGACAGTCAAATGTATTTTCCTCTGAAAATAGATTTAATAAGGAACACGTGACTTTTGGAATCACCTTAATTGGAGTTTTGTGCAATTAAATATGAATTTTCAAAGTTAATTGGAAATTCTGCCAGATTATGGAGTTTATTTGGAAATAAGAGAAATAGAGAATTTGGACAAGTAGTAACTTGCCAACCATGAATATTTAATTATAGGATTCGGTATTTATCTGAGATGACCAGAGGATAGAGAACCGGATCAGGATTTGGAAAGGCTATCAGGTAGTAACTCTAATCTTGCATTCTTTGTATGTCTTTATATGATTGTATGTACCATTCAATATGTATAAATATGTACTGTATGAATTGTTTGTGCTGTATGTGCTGAATGTATATGTGATGGTTATCTGTCATATACTGATCTATGCTTAGAATGTAAGATTAACATGTTACTCTGGGAACCTTCGGGGTCCCAGTATTTGCTGCTACCTGTGGATTGTTCAGTTTAGAGAACGTGGCTCACAAGGCAAGGCGGTACTCACTGTTGAATAGTGATGCTGGGACGGACCGAGAAATGCTATAGGTTATTTTTATTAGCCTATTTTAGAGACTAGAAATTTATTTGTATAGCCCTATGTGGATTTTGTTATGTAATCAGAATTTAATATCAGTATTACTATGCTAGAATGACTATGCTCATTAGGCTATGCGCTACAACTCTGATAATAATTGATATATCAAGGGGTGTTACAATTTATGGTATCAGAGCAAAGGTTCTGGCATTTTTGGAAGAATATACTGATATTGGATTACATAAACAAATGAAATAGCACGGAAAATGGATTCTGTTGCTAACTATAGGGCTCTTAATGTTGTGTCAAAATATGATTTAGATCCCCAGATTTTATTGAAACTTTGAGGTTAAGCTTGCTTAGGCGAGAAGATTTTCAAGAAGGTAAACTCTGAGTAGTATTGTAAGAATTTGAAATCCTTTGATTTATGATCAATGATGATACTTGGATAATCCTGATTGGTACCAGGATTAAGAGAATTGGAGTGATAGACAAACCCAGAAAATAGAATTTTTCCTGGATCACTAGTTGGCATGCTAGTACAAAGGAAGAGGATGAATTATAGAAAATGAAATGGAGCATTTGTGAAATGTTCCCAGTTTAAAATAATAATATATGAGCTGAAGTTCTGGCATTTGGCTTGAATGCTCTGATGATATGAAAAGTATCTGTATTGAAAGTTAGATAATTCTGAGTGACAAGTTGGAATTAAAATATAAATTTTGATGATAGAATTATCAACTCAGAATTTCGAAGTCCGGTTAGGACATAAGTTCTGACAATAGGTTAGATTGACCTGCTGGAGCTTGAACTTATGTAATTAATTGAAAATGGGTGAGAAAAATATTCAAACTTGAAAATTCCCGTGAATCTTAGTATAAAAGTACAAGCAGAAATTAGAATGCTAAGAAGAAAAGACAAGATGAATTCAAGCATCCAGAGCAACAGTTGGTACAATCCCACCACAAGCGTTGACCATCTCAAGTTTAAGTCTATTAATTTCTTCCTGAGCGGCTGCACTTGAGAGAGGACCATCAGAATACATTGTTTTTCTCAATCTAGCTATTTGCCTCATAGTGCTTCGAATTTTTACATAAGGCCAATGCCTTATTCCTTCCCTATGGCATATTTTCATTAAGACATTTTTGCATAGACGAACTTGTTTAGCCGCTTCTTGTTGAGGTAAATGAAATAAGTCTCTAAGATCATTTATTGACATTGATGCACCTCTAATATTTTGTTCAGCTCTTGATCGGTATGGATCACTAGGTATGGGGACTGAAGGATTATTATTTACAACCATGAGCTCTTTTCCTTTATTGGATATATTTTCTGTATTGGTTGGAAATGAACTATTAGGGAGTTCATTTTGATTTTTAGTCCATTCCAAACCAACACAGAGAGCCTCATAGTAGGCTGATAGGGGATCTGACACCAGGACATACCCTAAAGATTTTTGATTCAAACAATAATTTTCTAGAAAATGTTTGACATCATCTAAATTTTTCTTACCAAAGTCAAATACTTGAGGACTGGAAGAACCTCCTTGTACGTCCTGGTGAAAGACAGCGTGGCATATCATACCAATCCTCCCATGAACTTCAAGTTTATGGTGTTGAAGTCCATTGGTATGAATGATCTCTCGTAGAACATGGCAGCAACCACATGAAAATGGATTAGTAGTCTCAGTCAAGGTAGAAGCAGGATTCCTTGGTTGAGAAGGTACCGTAGACTCCATAAGTTCTGCCACATTACGACACCTTTGGACAGGTCGCCTTGATGGACCTGCTTCAGATTCCTTTCTGTTAGTAGTTGTAAAAATAGAATCTTGTATCCTTGGAGGAGGAGTAGGAATGTTAATCGTTGAGGCAGATGAATGAACGTTCATACTTACGGGATTTTGGGGAAGTAAAGAAGAATAAGGGTATGATACATTGTTTGACAAGTCAGACAATATGTTAGTCTGATAGTCATGAAGTAAGGCTTCAAAAAAGAAAGGGTTGAATGAATCGAAGACTGGAATAGAGTTACTTGAACCGGCCATGTTTAAGGATAATGTGAAAGGTTATAGTGAAGGTTACGATCGCAGAGGAAATGAATATGTGGAAGTTTTGTGAAGCTTGAGAGAACGTGAAACATTTACTCTTTCTTTACTCGGTTTATAGCTGGGCTAGTAACGTCTAGATTTTGTTAAGCAGCATCGGATTCTCATCTGTCGTTGGCTCAGAATAGTACAGACTTTGTTATTATGTGGAAATATTATGGCACCGCACCCTAATACAATCTGACACGCCCTAGCCACCTCTATAGGTCGAAGTCTTATAGACTTTCGGTCCAAACAGAAGACAGTGTAGCATTTATTGCCGGTTGTATCTTCAAGAAATTTAGTTTGACGAATACGCGTTGCATGAAGATTTTTTTTCAAGATTGTGTCTCCTAGAAATTTGTCTTGGAGCGTGTAGTTGGTTCGAGATGTCAGACTTGCATTTGAAAAATGGAAGTCTGATCAGTTAAAGCCATCTCGAGAAAGGAGACTCTCTGGAAGTAATGGGAATTTGAAATATCTCGGTGTAAGATCTGAATATCTTGAAGTATGAAAAATGATGAATTTTTCAAATGCTAAGAAAATATAAGAACGAATGCGGTATGATTAAAGATAAGTTTGAATTTGTTCTGAGCCGAAACAATGTTTAGGTCAGAGTGTGATAAAGTAAATCTTGTGAACCTTGTGATTAGTGCTGCATTGTCAACAATGTTTTGTGTATGAATGGTTATTACCTCTGAGGTATAAGAATGATATTTAAAACATGTTTTGATGATATTGAGAAATGAGGTAGAGGAAGAACCTCGTAGAAATTGCTAAATTTTATTTGAATGTTTGGGGATAGTGCCTGAATGTTGTAAGATATGAATCTTGGAATTGTTAGCAGGTTTATGGAATATGGTCGAATTTTTAGAATTAGGTTGATAAACCTGAATGTTGGAGAGATAACTAAAGCATGTTACCAACTGAATTGTGGCTTGGGAATGAAATTTGGTAATGGAACTAATTCTTTAGGCATTGAATCGACCAAAATGAACAAAGGTACTTGAATGTGGTACCGATTGATTTAAATGAATTAAGGCACTAGAATATGGTACCAATACGTATAAGATATTTTGCGGATGCTAGATGTTGATCTAGCATAGTGTTGGAATTTGATTTAAAAGGTCTCCTTAGAGTGAATGGTATGTTCTATAAATTGCTCAAGTAGCTAAAAATAGAACCTGAAGTGTATTTAGAAGTGAAGACCTTCTGTAATAGTTGTCTGGTTCCTGCGTTTGTTTGAAAAATTTAATTTTGAATTTTCCAATGCACCTGTTGTATTTGAGAATTTTCTAAATTGAAATTTTGAACAAGAATGTTTTCAGCTGAATTAAAGTTCAGTTTGAAGTAATTGTTTTTGAACAATATTGTTTCATTGAAGGGATCCTTTTGGAACCCAGAGCTTGAATTGAAACTTTGAATTTTATGAATTGAATTCTTGAATGAAAGGTTTTCAACAGAATTTGAGACCAGGGCAATGGTCATTTTTGAATTGATGTTGTTCCGTAGAGAGGGTTCAGTAGAACCCAAAATCTGAAATTGAATTTTGAATTTTGAATTTTGTGGTTTTGAAAGCAGTACAGTACTGGAAAAGGTCAAGAACTGTTGTAGAAATACTCAGTTTGCTGGATCTTACCAGGTGCTTGTGAAATATTTTTGAATCGCTTGCCATTAATAAAGCTCATTTGAATTGAAAATTGAAAGAATGATAATTGAATATTTTTGAAATTGAGAATGCAAGCTGTGTGGGTAAAGTGACTCTTAAACTTTGGATTTATCCTCAGATCCAAAGTTGAGCACTTGTGAATACTTATCTCAGCTAAATTTAGTTGAGCGAACAAATCCTCTAGAGGAGAGGCGTTATTTACCCAGCAGAATTGTAACCTTATCGCCGGTTTAGGCCGGGAGGTCCTTGAATGTGGGGTAACCCTGAATGCCATGGCGGTTTAGGCCGGGTGTGGTAATTCGATAAGGGAAATTATTACAGTTTGTAACAAAGCGGCCAATATGGTCTGCCGTGAAATGAATGTATTTTCTTGTAATTGAGCTGGCAGCGAATATGTTTTCTCTGAAAATATGAAAGAATTATATTGTAGAGTGAAATTTTGAAACTGCTACCATAGAATTTTGAATATTTGAATTTGAAAATCAGAAAGTTGAATTTGAGACAACATAGAAAATTGAAAAGCAATGATGTGATTATCATTGCCCGTATTTTAAAATGTGAAACATTGACGTGATTGTTTTCACTGATGTTTTTGAATCGAAAGTGGTGCATTGTGTGACTATGTTGATATAGGAACAGAAACTGACAGAATGGTCCAAAAATCTATATTGATAAGTCAGATAGTAATCGCTAGCTATAATGCTAAGCAGAAGAAAGTAATCTATGAATTTGAATTGAAGAAGCTCAAGCATAGAATAGAATTGAACAAGCAAATCTCTAGAATTTGAGATGTTGAAAGAATGAGAAATGAAACTCGTGACAATAATTCTTTTGAAGGATTATTAAGAGCTGGGCTAGTTTGCCCAAAGTAAAATTTGAAGCTAATAGAATATCTGAAATTGTATCAGGATATAATTGAGAAACCTATGGTCAAGGGTAAATCCCTGGACAATAAGGTCAGAATATCTAGCGCTATAAAAACAAAATGAATTGGAAGGAGAATATACCGACTGTGAGGCTTAGCGCTGTGCGGATACCGGTAGACTTGAATTTGAATATTACATTAGGTACAAGATGAATAGTAATTTTGTGTGGATGTTACATGCTTGGTAAGCATATGTAAAAAGGTGGACTGAGTATTTGGAATGGTTTCTGAAGTGAAAATGTACAAATTTCGAGGGCGAAATTTATTTAACGGGGGGAGAAATGTAATATCCCAAATTTCGGGATTTGAAAATAAGGAATATTTTGTGGGAATTTATTATAAAAATTTGGCCTGAAATGATTATATAAATAATTTTTGGAATTTAAGGCCTATTTTCCTTGGAATTTTTGGGAAAAGAATAAATTCAAGGAAAGATAGTTTGAGGATAAATATTGGTTTAGAAATTTTAGAGCCAATATTTTATGGCTCTTAGAAGCTAAATAAGAATATCCTTATATGGTACTAAGGATCTATTTCTAACACTTATGTTTATAAATAAGTATACACTTATTACTCATTTTCCTCCGTCGGTGTGTATTTCACGGGAAGATTGGAAATTTTGGGAGAAGATAACACATGGACCATCATGTTTGCCACTCCCTCCTTGACTTTATTAATGGCAAAATCACAAACATATGCTGCCAAGAATTCAATCACACGCACTCCACCATATTCTACAAGTCCACACACCTACCCTACTTCTTTTTCTCAATGCATGACACCTATGCATGGAATCATTCATTTGTTTTCCTTATGCATTCACGAGCAACAAAGAGGATAGAAGCAAAATTGACATACAATTCTCCTCAATCATCCAGCACATTTCTTTATTGTTCACTCACGGATGACACACACACACACGCTCTAACTCCTCTCTCTCACACCAATTACACACACCTTATCATTTATTCATTTGGTGGGTCTAAAGAGGAAGAGAGAGAGAGAGCTGGAGAATAAAGGATACGAAGGAAGAGAGTAAGTGTGTGTGAGTGCAGCGAGAAAGAAAAAATGAGGGCCGAGAAGGAGAGACCGTTTGAGAAGCAACGGTCAACATGAATAACACCACTATTTCTGGAAAATTCAGTAAGGAGGTCAGGTTCATGCAACGTTTTGTCTAAACAAATGATTTCCTTTGACCATGAAATTTGGTAAGTTGAAAGTATACTTCTTAATCTTTCAAATGAGTGCTAGAACGTATTAATCCGACGTCTAGAACTCAAGTTATGATTTTTCTAAGTTTGGTTATAAAAACTGGAAAATCCTGCTTTCAGATTTAAGTTACGTTCACTTTTCGAATTTATGAGAATTATACAGCTATTAATTGGCTTGATGAATATTTTTCTTATAAACTAGACTTATAGAACTTCAAATAGAATTTTGAATCACCTTAATCGGAGTTCTATAGAATTAGTTATGATTTTTCAAAGTTAGAAGTCGAACACTGAAAAACGTTGGTTTCCAGGAATGAACAGTGATTTTCGGATTTACTTTTAAAATAGTAAACATTTGAGTTTTCCTATGAAAATTTCCAGAATAAAAGTAGACTTATCAAGCTTTAATTTGATAGGTCACAAGCCTTAATTGGATTTATATTCAGGGAGTTATGAATTTTTGAAGTCAAGTATGAAATTTGGGACGTTTTCTGAAACATCTTCTGAACAGTGTTGACATTTTTGAAATCTGGGAATTATTGGAGTATGATTAAATGTTGAAACCAATTTTCCTAGAAACTAGACTTAATGAGGAGTTCATGGATTTTTGAACCACTTGATTTGGACACCTAGAACTCCAGATATGGATTTTTCAAGTTCAGCATTAAACCTGAACGTTTTTCTGGAACAGTGATGATGAATGAAAATTCTGGGAATAGTTTATATATATTTGACAGTCAAATGTATTTTCCTCTGAAAATAGATTTAATAAGGAACACGTGACTTTTGGAATCACCTTAATTGGAGTTTTGTGCAATTAAATATGAATTTTCAAAGTTAATTGGAAATTCTGCCAGATTATGGAGTTTATTTGGAAATAAGAGAAATAGAGAATTTGGACAAGTAGTAACTTGCCAACCATGAATATTTAATTATAGGATTCGGTATTTATCTGAGATGACCAGAGGATAGAGAACCGGATCAGGATTTGGAAAGGCTATCAGGTAGTAACTCTAATCTTGCATTCTTTGTATGTCTTTATATGATTGTATGTACCATTCAATATGTATAAATATGTACTGTATGAATTGTTTGTGCTGTATGTGCTGAATGTATATGTGATGGTTATCTGTCATATACTGATCTATGCTTAGAATGTAAGATTAACATGTTACTCTGGGAACCTTCGGGGTCCCAGTATTTGCTGCTACCTGTGGATTGTTCAGTTTAGAGAACGTGGCTCACAAGGCAAGGCGGTACTCACTGTTGAATAGTGATGCTGGGACGGACCGAGAAATGCTATAGGTTATTTTTATTAGCCTATTTTAGAGACTAGAAATTTATTTGTATAGCCCTATGTGGATTTTGTTATGTAATCAGAATTTAATATCAGTATTACTATGCTAGAATGACTATGCTCATTAGGCTATGCGCTACAACTCTGATAATAATTGATATATCAAGGGGTGTTACAATCTTCACCAAAGTGGAGAAATGCCATGGAAGAAGAACTTAAGGCTCTTCTGCGCAATCGCACGTGGCAGCTCATTCCGTTCACTGGTCAGAAGCTAATTGATAATAAATGGGTGTTCAAAGTCAAGTACAAGGCCGACGGTTCGATTCTCAAACACAAAGCAAGATTGGTGGCCAAGGGTTTTCAACAAATACCTGGAATTGATTTTGCTGAGACCTTCAGTCAAGTCGTTAAGTCCACAACGATTCGAGTGATTCTGTCAATTGCGGTCACATTCAAGTGGGAGATTCGGCAGCTCGATGTGAATAACGCATTCTTGAATGGATACCTACAAGAAGATGTCTACATGGCTCAGCCCGAAGGCTTCATTGATCGAAATCATCCAACACATGTCTGTAAGTTAGTCAAAGCTATTTACGGTTTGAGACAAGCTCCCCGAGCTTGGTTTGATCGTTTGAGAATAACTTTGCTAAATTGGGGATTTCGAAATCTGAGAAGTGATATATCCTTGTTCTTGTTGCAAACGTCTAATTTGACTATTTTTATACTTATCTATGTGGACAATATACTAGTTACTGGGAACAATTCTGAGTATGTGAACAAATTTGTGAAGAAGCTAAATTTAATCTTTTCCCTGAAAGACTTGGGACCGTTATACTATTTCTTGGGGCTGGAGGTTTATCGAGACAATATGGGAATCTATCTTAACCAGACTAAATACATTGTTGATATCCTTAAAAGGTTTGGCATGTCTGATTGTGCACCGGTTGCTACTCCAATGGTAACTGGACGTTTAATTGCCTCTAGCGATGGTGAATTATTGTTTGATCCTACTGAGTATAGGCGTGCCATAGGTTCTTTACAATACTTGACCACAACACGTCCAGACATTTCTTTTGCAGTAAATAAACTGAGTCAGTTTTTATCTCAGCCTAGGACTACTCATTTCCAAGCTGTGAAGCGGATTTTTAGGTATCTTAAAGGTACTTACAACCTAGGACTGCACATTAAGCCTTTCAATAACCCTCAGCTGATTGCTTATACGGATGCTGATTGGGCCTGTGACTTGGATGATAGACGCTCTATGGCTGGTATGTGTGTTTTCCTGGGAACTAATCTGGTGTCCTGGTCTTCTAGAAAGCAGAAAGTAGTTTCACGGTCAAGTACTGAGTCAGAATATAGATCACTTTCTGATGGGTCTGCTGAGCTTAAATGGTTGAATTCCTTACTGTCTGAAATAGGATTATTTATCAAGACTCCTTCAGTGATTTGGTGTGATAACTTAAGTGCCAAGTCTTTGGCTGCTAATCCTGTGTTGCATGCTCGGAGTAAACACATTGAAGTTGATATACACTTTATTAGAGATTTGGTTTCCTCTGGTTTGATTGATATCAGATATATTCCTTCCTCAGATCAAATTGCTGATTGCTTTACCAAACCATTATCACAGTCGCAATTTGAGTATTTTCGAGACAAACTCGGTTTGCTTGTCACACCCTCTCGTTTGAGGGGGAATGTTAGATTATAATCAATTATAGTATAATTGTAATAGTAATTAATTGTAATCAATTTATAGTATAATTGTAATTGTAATTAATTGTAACTAATGCCCTTGATTACAATTAATTACAATTACAATTATAATTAATTGTAATTAATGCCCTTGATTTCTGTACGATTGTGATATCTGAATATTTTTCTAGAATGATGTATTCTCCTCCTATTAATACAATACACTGGCCAGATGATTTATCTGAGCCTGCAGTCATTTGCTATTTCTGTATTTTATCCTAATTTTTATCTATGTCTTTTTTCTTTTTTCTTGAGCGTCACATTCAAATTATTTCTAATAATTAAAAATTTGACAATTATTAAATTATAATTTTATATTTATAATAAATTTTATTAAACATTATAGCTTAGGTGGTTAGGTAAGTAGGGATATGGATAGAGTAACAAGTTTGAGCATTCTTATTCTTATTCTATTAAACTAGAAAACATCTCATGCATTGTTGAAGAAGGGACAACAACATATAATTCTAGTATTCTACATGATTTAATTACAATCAATTATGATTATCAATATTTTAAAATGAAAATCAACTTTTCTGTTATTTTATTTTAGTTTGTTAAGCTGCATTGAAAAGTTAAAGATCCCTGTGCAATTCACCAGAGTGTGTATAGTACTAATAAGAAAAAAAAGTAGCACTATTTTCCTAACCATGAGAAAGTAAAAATGTTACATACAAGTTAAAACTAATAATACATCTAAAAGCCATGTAATTAGCTTATTATTTGTCATGCAAGGTGAAAAAATAGGAAGCTTATATGGACGTGAAATATTTGTTTTTATTCTGGTTAATATTTGGGCAATTACTGTTGGGGAGGTTATTTGCAGTTTTCTTCAAACAAGGAAAAGTGACATTGTCCCAAGTTGATTGATTATTGATATCTAAGATATTCAATTTATCATAGTCGCATGTTTGTCAGATTCAACTCAAGACAGAAAAGAATGCTTCGATTTCCAAGTTCTTCACAAAAAAAGAGCTGAAAGGGAAGGCTCAAAGCCAGAGCAGAGAGCATCAAGTCATGAGCCTGTCAAAACCGAAAAGCTGCCGAAAATCCAGAAGGAGGAACCTGAAACTGATGGGGTAGATGATGACGAAAAAACCAGAGAATGTAACTATGATCAAGATGATTCAGCAAAGGACAAGATCAAGCGTGATTACGAGGCTTTTAAAGAAGATTCAAAACCAGCCTTTCATGAAACTGTTCAGGAGATCCCAAGTCCCTTGAAGAAAAAGGAAAAAGTGAAGAATGCTGCGGATGACAAACAATCATCCTTATTTTCATACTTCGGAAAATGCTAATCTAGTTTGCTGTTATGTTAAGATTTCTTTGGTTGATCTATTAATGATGTATAAATCACAAAGGGAGGCTTTATTTTGGTTGGTGTAGGCACATTAAGTATCTCTTCTTAGTATTATATTCCTCTAATCTTAACGTGGGGCCTCTCTAACTTGTGGTTAACATTCGAGATCTGATAGAACAGTTTCTTTTCCCGCTCTTTTTGTGGGTTCAATGAATTTTCTAAGTTCTTTTCTCCTCTTGCATAATAATTTTAAAGTTTGTCAATGATGCATCCCCAAATATATTCCGAATGACAGTTTGAATCGCCCCGCACAATTCATGTAGAGATGGGCTGGTCATCATTTTCTGTAAAATTTAGATGATATTAAAATTTTTGTTTTTGTGTGAATATTCAACTCTAGGGGTGTGTATGATGCCCATCCGCCCTATTCGCTTGCATGTGCCCAATGAAAAATTGCCCTACCCAGCCCTAAGAAAAGTAGCCCAAAAAAAATTGGGCACAATGAGACTGGATATTTTTGCGGGCAGGGCTGGACATTGGGCCGCATTTTATTGTCCAATGATGTATTGGACAGGGCATTGGGCAAGGGTCTCGCCTTGCGCAGCCCTGCATACCCCTATTCAACTCTTGGAAGAATCACCGTCAATAATATGATCGGCGTTGGCGTCTCTCTATTTAAAAATTTCGTTCTTTTTTACTGTTTTAACCCTCTTTTGGTGCAAAAATAAATAAAGTAGTAAATAAAAAATGAATTATTCAAAAAATAATAATCAAATTTGTAATTCGCGCGTACGCTTCTCATTTGTTTGTTGTGATACTGATGCCCAAGGCAGTTACTAGTTTCATAACTACGCGGAGACACCCATGGTTACACGGCATCAAGAAAATCTCATTCTCGCAAATTGAACAATTATATGACGATCTAAGATGTCTATCGGTGGAAATGGAGGTGGAGCTGGTAGAGGTCTCAGAGGACGCCGGGGCGGAGCTGCTAGAGGTATCGGAAGAGGCAGCAGATACCAACTCAGACGTTGTGTTCATGCTGGAGGTAGGATCCCGCCGGAGGACATCATTTTACTCGTACTCAACGACCAGGTAGGTTTTTTTTTTGGAGATTTGTGTTTCACAGTAGTTGTGGATTCCCTTTGGATGGCACTATTTCAATGTGATCCTTCAATCTCAACGTGATATCAGAGCCTCAACATGTAATATGGTATCATAGCCTCAACATGTAACATAGTATCAGAGCCTCAACATGGACATGAGAATCTTTCTTTTTTGTCGAAGATTGCGTCACCTCCGTCAAGATCACCACTGTCAGTCTATGTGTGTGTATAGATATATATGTGGGTGTGTATACATAGAGGATAGCTGTGTATAGCCAGAGCTGGTAGTGGTCTCCGAAGAGGTGGCGGAGCTGCTAGAGGTATCGGAAGAGGCGGCAGATACCAACTCAGACGTGGTGTTCATGCTGGAGGTAGGATCCCGCTAGAGGACATCATTTTACTCGTACTCAACGACCAGGTAGGTTTTTTTTGATGATTTGTATTTCACAGTTGTGGATTCCCTTTGGATGGCACTATTTCAATGTGATCCTTCAATCTCAACGTGATATCAGAGCCTCAACATGTAACATGGTATCATAGCCTCAACATGTAACATGGTATCAGAGCCTCAATATGGACATGAGAATCTTTCTTTTTTGTCGAAGATTGTGTCACCTCCGTCAAGACCACCACTTTCAGTCTATGTGTGTGTATAGATATATATGTGGGTGTGTATACATATAGGATAGCTGTGTATAGGCAGAGCTGGTAGTGGTCTCGGAAGAGGCG
Source organism: Acacia crassicarpa (assembly GCA_034222035.1). NCBI lineage: Eukaryota > Viridiplantae > Streptophyta > Magnoliopsida > Fabales > Fabaceae > Acacia > Acacia crassicarpa. The sequence goes on along the minus strand of JAWXYG010000006.1, from coordinate 45,084,260 downwards.
GCAGAGCTGCTAGAGGTATCGGAAGAGGCAGCAGATACCAACTCGGACGTGGTGTTCATGCTGGAGGTAGGATCCCGCCGGAGGACATCATTTTACTCGTACTCAATGACCATGTAGGTTTTTTTTTTGGTGATTTGTGTTTCACAGTAGTTCTGGATTCCCTTTGGATGACACTATTTCAATGTGATCTTTCAATCTTAACGTGATATCAGGGCCTCAACATGTAACATGGTATCAGGACCTCAACATGTAATATGGTATCAGAGCCTCAACATGTAACACGGTATCAGAGCTTCAACATGTAACATGATATCAGAGCCTCAACATGTAACATGGTATCAAAGCCTCAATATGGACATGAGAATCTTTCTTTTTTGTCGAAGATTGCGTCACCTCCGTTAAGACCACCACTATCAGTCTATGTGTGTGTATAGATATATATGTGGGTGTGTATACATATAGGATAGCTGTATATAGGCAGAGCTGGTAGTGGTCTCGGAAGAGACGGCGGAGCTGCTAGAGGTATCGAAAGAGGCGGCAGATATCAACTCGGACGTGGTGTTCATGCTGGAGGTAGGATCCCGCCGAAGGACATTATTTTACTCGTACTCAACGACCAGGTAGGTTTTTTTTGGTTATTTGTGTTTCACAGTAGTTGCGAATTCCCTTTAGATGGTACTATTTCAATGTGATCTTTCAATCTCAACGTGATATCAGGGCCTCAACATGTAACATGGTATCAGAGCCTCAACTTATAACATGGTATCAGACCCTCAACATGGACATGAGAATCTTTCTTTTTTGTTGAAGATTGCGTCATTTCCATCAAGACCACCACTGTCAGTCTATGTGTGTATATAGATATATGTGTGGGTGTGTATACATATATGATAGCCGTGTATATGTATGTGTATATATATGTATATCTGTTTGTATATGTGTATACATACTTGTATATGTGTGTGTCTATCAATATGTGTATGCCTATATATATTTGTGTGTGCAAGCAATGGCCCCCGAAAAAAAGAAAGTGTTCAGAATTTTTTTTTTAAAAAAATTAATATAATGTAAAAAAGGTGTATTATCTTATATATTAGACTTGTTAAAATACTTTTATTATACATTTGGTCCCCCAAAATATTTTTTTAATTAGTTAATAAATACACATTTTGCCCCCAAATATTTTTTTTTATTAGTTAATGAGTATACATTTGGCCCACAATATTTCTGCCAAGATTCACCACTATGTGTGTGTTTATTGTATGTCTATATATATGGGTGCATGTGTGTTTATATGTATGTGTCTATATATATGTGCACCTATATTTGTGTGTGTGTGTCTGTGTGCGCACTGTAACGTCCTCGATTTTACTTAACATAATGACTAATTAAGGGTTGATCAACCATTGAGTAGTACTTCATCAATTACCAAAATATACAAAATAAATCAGAGTATGCAAAATGAGCCCTAACGTGGCAATATACAATCATCCAACATACACCAAAAGATGGAAGCACTACTGTCAAAAGAAGTAGCTTAAGCTTCCGAAGTCTTCCCTAATAGACCGTACGGGAAGTATCACCTGAAAAATGTGGGTAACTATCAATTCAACTCATTACGAATACTAATATGTGTTAGTGAGGTGTCATGTGGAACAATTGATATAACAAAGTATTAATAAAATATAGTTCACCAATATACGTATCACAAATTTTCATATAATAAATTATGTATCATAAATTAGGTATTACAATTTTTTATTAACACAATTCCCAAAATGCCTCCCATCAATCCAACCGAACCGCCTTTTCCTCCGACTAGACCCATGGGCTAAGTTACATCCATGTTACTGATTACTCAAAAGCTCACTGGTCATGTGGTGAGGACTGGCCAAAATCCTCAAAGCACATGTCTCAGACCATGAGCCTTTTCCCCTCATTGAACATGTGGGGTGTCGTATGCCCTCATTGAACTAGTGGGCCAGTCCCTCATTGAACAAGTGGGACAATAGAAAGCCAATCATCGTGCACCAATAGAGGTCTCACCACGTGGTGGAATAACTACTCTATTTCTTCCCAATTCAACTTTACCGTAATTATCACAATAAATAAATAGCTCAATAGGAATTTTCCAAGATTTTCTGTTTATATCATATAATTAAAATCATTCTTAAATATATGTCATAATATCTCAATTCTCAATTCTTATACATATACAAATAAATATATGTATATATTCACAATTTAAATCATAAGGTTCCACAAGGCAATTTCTATTAAAATATTCATAATCATTTCACAAAATACTTACAAACAACATATTAATACATATAACAAATGGAAAGTAGTTACCTCCCGTTGAAGTTAATTATTATTATATTGCTCCTAATCTAAGAGCTCAAACACACGCCAAAAATCAATCTACCACAACTAATTTACTAACTATTAATAACTCTTCTAAAACTCCACATAATAAAATTATAACTTATAATTTCATAAAATTAAAATATACAAATTTTAATAATAAATTTATTTGGAATGCTTGAAGTGGGCACATCAGGACGGGACTGGAAAATCGGTGAGACTATTGTAACTATTAGTTCTCCTTTTCTAACTATTATTTATTAATAATACCCCTTTCTATTAAACAATAATTCCCTTTTATTATCTATTTTCCATTTATTAATTATAATAACAGTATTTATTATTTTTATTAGTATGATTATTATTATTTTACTAATTATTATTATTATTATTATTATTATTATATATATATATATACAACACTTGACACAGTAATTCTTCCCCACCTTCATTCCACGTACACGACTTGCATATATAAATTTATATGCCTTTTTTTTTCTTCATTCATTCCCTGTACAGTGATTTGTGTGTGTGTATAAAAGGACACAAAAGGGTTTGACTTTGACATTAGCTCACAAACCATATATATATATATAGCTTTTCTGCCTGAGTTTATAATTGGGAGTAAAATAAAATAGAAGGGAACATATGTCTATTCCTATTAAACCAGGTGGCATCTGATGTACAAATATATACATAGAAACCACAAGATTTATTTGAATTCAAGGTGGTATGCGCTAGCTAACTTGTCTCCAGTGTGGTGTGAAGGAAACAAAATGGCCATGAGCTATATTTATACAATAGCAGATAGTGAAAGCTCATCCCCCCCCCCCCCCCCCCCCCTCCCCTCTTTTTCCTTTTTCCGAGTTTCATATAATAGAGTCTCATAGTTTTATTTCTGGTGGCTTATTCCTCTAAAACTCACTCTGGAAATCATAGAATTTCCTTGTATCTTCAAATTGGACTTTAACTTTGCCTAAATTCATTTGAGGCTTGGGACAGTAAAATTACCATTTTACCCCTTGTTAATTTTGACACTATATTATCATAATAAATTCTTGAGATAAATCCTTAATCTTATTTAAGGATTTTTTTTCTTTCTTTCTTTCTCAATTAACTTCTTCCTAGACCATAAAATATCAATTCCATAATTTTTAGGTCTAAATTATTCCTTACTAATTTTCCTTAATTAATTTCCAATAATTAATTTCATAATTATTTTAAACCAAAATTTCATAATTAATTTCCATAAAATATTCCAATTTCAAATCCCAAAATATGGGATGTTACACGCACACACACAGATACATATAGAGTAAAATACTTTAACAACTTTTCTATTTTGCTTTAATTACACAAACTTTCCCTCTATTTTGAAAACCCATATAGACCTCCCTTAAAATTAAAATGTATGTTATACAAACATTTCTTATATTTTAATATTCTATTTTTGTCCACCCAAATCGTTAGTTGACTGTTAAGTTTTACTCTTAAACTTTTGTTTTACCAAAATGTCCTTCTTTAACATTAGAATTATTTAAACAAATATATATGTATGTGGGAAAAAAAATTATACCATCAAATTTTTATCCTTATAGATTTTTTTTAAAAAAACGTTCTCATATGTTACAAAATTATGAATTTTGAGATTATAAAATTTATAATTTAAGTTTTTTACCATATTTATTTAAATTTATTTATTTTTAGTTTCTTAAATGACTAAAAATACACATATGAAACATATTTTTTCTATCAAATATAATTGACTATATATGTTTTAGAGATTGTATTAAGTCATTTAAATATATATTTTGATATTTTTTTTCTACAAACATGTAAAAAAATTACTCAAAATTTTAAAAATTTGTGATATTTACAACTTGTCAATTAAAAATTTAAGCTTTACCATTAAGGAAACATTAGTACTTTTATATAAATTTCAATTAAAAATATATTTTTAGAATATTCTTAACGGAATTAATGGTTCGGACTTAAATGTATATTTTCAAAATAAAGAGAGGGTCTGTGTAATTAAGGTAAAATAGAAGGGTGATTAGAGTATTTTACTTTTATATATATATATATATAGGGAAAAATAATTCTCATGTTGTAGGAGAAGTGTTTTCTCATGTCACACTCACATAAAATGGTGGGACTCACATAAATATATATATATATATATATATATATATATATATATATATATATATATATATAATCTAATTATATATATATGTGGGTCCCACCATTTCATGTGTGTGTAGGAAATCTTCTTCTTCTCATGCAACATGAGAGGTTTAAACCCCATATATATATATATATATAATCTATATTTATACACACACATATGTATATAAGAAAAACCATTATTTAAATTAGAAAGCGTATGGAAAGGAAAATTCTAGTATGTGACAGGGGTTGTTGTTTGATTATGACTAGTGATGAGGATGTCATTCATGTTATTCCATTAGTCAATGCTGTAAATGTTATCCTGAAAGTTTGGGAATGTCATTTGCCTTGGTGCTTATTGATCATCATACTTATGCTTTGGATGCTGAAGGACCAGTGACGGATTTACAGGCTTTAGGAAAGAGAATATTTTGTGGGGGACTTGATCACAAATTAAAAAGGAGGATTGTTTATTACTTGAGATCTGACAAGGCCTTGTCTGCAATCTTATCAAACCACTCTAGTCTACTTGATCCAAGAAGCATTTGATGTGAGGCATTCTAGCACAAGGTCAACCAGGCCACTCATTCCACATCTTTAAACATAAAAAGAAATATATCCATTCATTTATTTATGACTTGATTCTATTTATGATTGGCAAAAGGAGATCAATTGTTTCCAAAAGACATCCAATTTTGGTAAGTCTTTCAATGGTAATGGTATAATAAAACTCCTGGATGGCTGAACCCTTGGAGAATTGTATAGCTTTGGAATGAAGTGCCTCAAAATGAACACGAGAGTTCACCCATGTTTGATGATGAAACAACCCCAGTTAAGGGTTGTGGGGATTTGGCTTACCATGCTAATAACAAGGGTAAGACAATTCTCTGGCACGAAGCAGATTTCTTGACATCATCTTAAGGGTGCAACAATGTATTGTTCTTCATTCTTTTCACTGCTGTTTTTCTTTTTCTGATTTCAATGAAATTCAGATAATATGCTAAAGGAGCCAGAGGGATGTAGGGAGACTTCTCTTCTCAAGAGACATAGGATGCTCCGGTTCCACAGCAATGATGTGCATGTTTCTATTTCCAACGAAGAGACGTCTTCAGCATATTTGAACCTAAATGTCAGTGCTAATATTTTTCTTCATGAATGGCTTTTTCGCTGAAAGAAAATTGAATGGTTTGAACCATATGCAAAAGAGACTCTAAAAGTGACTCAATTTTTCTGTTCAAATGTTAGATAGTTAAAGGATTGATGACCCGTACGAATAATTAAATTGTCTGAAATAAATTCAGTACTAGATTTAGCTGATTGGGGAAAAATTACTTCAGTCCATGGGTTGATATATCTTGTCTTCTTTTTTATGTTGGATATATCTTTTCTGATATTAGACCTCTATCGTTCATAAATATTCTTATTTAAAGTCCTTTCCTCTTCATGTTGTTTCTAGCATATGTTGTCCTGATATATCCTTCGATTAGGTCTTTTCTAGCATTTGTTATCCCCTTTAAAGCACCTTATTTTCTAGCATTTGCTATGCATGTCTGGTAGGCATGTCTTGTGTCACGTGGATATCATACCAAATAGAGGTTAGGTGGGATCTGATGGATTTGTATATTTTTAACAAATTCAATTGTTTGTTGGTCCTTTTGGTCCCATTAAAAATTTTTTGTGCCCAACGTTCCTGACCGAATAGTTAGTTGGTAAATTTGCTCATTCACTCTAACAATAATACCATATAAAGTTAATCGGAAGTGAGTGCCATTCCATGAGCAGACGAGGGTAAATAACTTTCTTCTTCCATTGTTGTGATGGGATTCCCCAACACATATCCCTGAAAGAATTATTTTGATCTATCAGTAGTGTGTTTGATTATAAAATATTAATTACTGCCCACACTATGCATGAGATCTCATGTTAAAAAAAAAAAATAGTTTGAGAAAATCATTGACGAACCTGAAGATTTATCCATGGTAGGATTCCTTCTTCATTTCCTGTGAACCAATAATTTAATTAAACTTTCTCGTGACACAAGACATGCTTATCCATGAATACATATTAAAACCTGAGAGTTTCTTACCAGTTGAAATTTCTTGAACAATTACAGGAACATGAGGGCCAGAATATGAGCCACCACCAATATAGACTTGATTTGAAAGAAATCTTGGGTGATTAATTAGCCACTGCAAATGATGCAGGATAATGTGGGTATGGCTACGAGGTAAACCATAATTTTTACTATAAATAACTAAATTAATCAAATAATTTAGTTAGGGTAATTACACATAGGTACTGGGGAAGACAAATCATCAAGGTTATTAAACCCAGATCGGTCACTGAACTGGTTGGAGTACTGCGTTAAAGGTCAGTGGATTAGACCGAAGTTAAACCAAAGCTAAATCAGGGTAGCTAAGTCTCCAACCCAAATATGTGATTTTTCAACAAAACACTTGTTAATTGTTTTACTGATCTTATTAATCTCATTACTGTTGTTATCAATAAGATTTTAAAATTCAAGTGGTATTTTCTTATCATTTTCTCATTTTTTAATTATTAAAAATAATTTGAATGTGACAGCTGTTACGCTAAAGAAAAAAGAAAAAAGACATTAATAATAAAAATGTTTTTAAAAGAAAAAAAATCTATATCTTTTCTGTCAATGGTCAAAATCGCTTCTTCTTTACCACAAAAAGAACCCAACTGGATATATTGATGAATCATTTATGTCATCAATAAAAGCTGAACCTTGACCATGTGATTTTTTTGTTTCACGGCCGCGTCATCGACCTCAAAACAGACATCCCGCATCAAATATATGCTGATCTTATAAATATGTATTATCAATTTTTTTAATTAAAATATGACAAGTGCATGTGAAAAATTGATAAGCTTATAATTATTAAATATTAGGATTAAGGTGTAAAAATATCTATAAAATATTCTACTAAGAGTGTCACACCCGACATTCGTATACTGACATCTCACCCAAGTAAGACACCACGAATGTCAAATTCTCTTCATATATTGAGATTCATCAGAGTAATAATGCACAGCTTAGGAAGAAAAGGGGTTCTGGCATAGTAATACTGATAACATGGTCTAAGTACATATATGAAAAACCATAAAAGGTTCTTAAAGTTATTACAAACTTTAACTTGTCTACTACAAAACATAGATAACCAACAGCAGTTCTTGATCCGACTCAGCATCATCAATTATCGGTATTCACCGCCTTGCCTTGTGAGCCATGCCTATTGTACCTTTCATGTCCTGAACTTTCGATGATGTCTGGGATTCAAACGAATCCCAGTAGTAACGTTAATCACTCACATAAAATGCATGCACAGAATATGATAGACAACCAATTGCAATAATTCACATTCAAGTTCAAATTCAATTCAATTGAACACCTTTCAGATTCAAAATTCAATTCAAAAGCATTTCGGTACAATTCATTCAAGTGCACATTCATTCAGATTCAAAATTCATTCAAGTGCACATACATTCAAATTCAAATTCATTCATATTCATTAAAAGGACCTACAAGTCCATTCCCTCAGCGCTGGGTATTCAAATGGGCAACAACCCTTCTTTCCCAAATGTACCGAATTCCCTTATCGAACAAGCACTCTGGCTTATACTGTCGATAAGGTTAGGTGTTCAAAAATTCAAGTATCACAATGGTTCAAACATGCATATAAAGACATACAGGGTATGTGAGAGAAAAGTTACTACCTGGATGTCTTCACAACCTCTTATTCTCACCGGAGTTCTTCTTGCACTGCTTACCGTTTGGCCAAGGCAAGGATCCAAATCCTATAATATTTTAAGATGGGTCATTACTTATCTAATCTTAATAGCAATATTAAGATTACGCTTACTAAACCGACCCATAATGCTTATCCTTTTTATTCTCTTCAGTTGGTTATTCTATATTCTTCAGATTTTCTGATCAATCTTTGAAAAATCATAACTCGGTCTAGAAAACTCGGGATCGGGTGGTTCGAGTTCCTAATCGAAGCTCTTTAAGTATATTTTCTAGTAAAAATAATCCACGGTTCAAATGATAATTTAATCATTCCCAGGATTTCAATTTGTAAAGACAACTTCAGTCTGCAAATCTGGGTTTTCAGAATTTTATGTCCAACTTTAAAAATTCATTTCTGGGTCTAGGAAGCTCCGATTGAAATGGTTCAAAATTCTATGTGTCACTAATTAAGTCTAGTTTCATGTACAACTAATCACTAGACTTATTTCTTTCTGTATCATTCCCAGATTTTCATTCTTTCTTCGCTGTTCAGAAAAGCGTTTCAGTTTAATAGGTCAACTTCAAAAATTCGTATCTCCTTGGATACAGCTCTGATTAAGGCTTATGACCTATCAAATGAAACATTGGTATGTCTACTTTAATACTGGAAAATATCATGGCAAAACTCCATCATTTACTTTTTCAAAATGGAACACAAAGAAGACTATTCATTACCGGAAAATGACATTTTCCAGTTTTCGTCTTCTAACTTTGGAAATTTATAACATTCATTGTACACATCGGATTTGGGTGTTCTTTGACTCATGTTAAAGATTATGATGTGTACTAATTACCCACAAAATTTCAGAGTCAAAAGAGTTCGTTTGCCCTGGTTTTACCTTGTTCAAAGATCATTGCTTCGGCAGCAAGTTCAGTTTCCAGCAAATGATGGTGATGCTACAGTAACAAGTGCACTGTTCCTCTACGAAATTACTGTAGCTAACGTCTTGGCTCTGTTTCTGCACTCAAAACAGAGGTGAATGGGGACATGCAACGTTCAACGTTTTCACTTTTAGCTGCCATGCAACAGAGTGTCATTATGCAGAACCTAGATCATGTTGCATAAGCTTCTTCACAGAACCCATGATGCAGAATTTGTGGAAAGAGCAAGGGAAGAGATTCAAGACTCACCTTGGTTACACTCAAGCTCCCATGCACGTTCATGCCCCTTTCCTTTCAACTTCATGCTTCTCAGTTTCGTTTCCTCTTCACTCTCTCTCTTTTGCGTTTCTGTTCTTTCTGTATTCTGGCTGAAGGCTGAAAGAACCAAATGAACTTGGTGCTTCTTTTGCCTTCTAGTTTTCTTTTCTGCATTATTTCCTTCTTTCTGCTTGGAGCTGGAACGAATGAGAGATGAAGCGAGTATGAGGACTGACCCAAGCAATCTTTTTCAGTACCTCCTTCCTCTTCTTCCTCTTTTAACTTCCTCCCTCTCGGTGTTCTCGGCAACAACTTTAATCTCATCTCAAGTACTCAGCCTTTTTCTCCATCTCTTACACTATCGGTCTTGCTCCCTCTCTATTCACTTTGTGCAGTACCGAAACGAATGAGAATGAGGGCTGAAATGATTTATGCAGAATCGAAAATGGGTAGTGGAACATGGTGTACATGTTGGAAACACAAGAAAATTAGTGGAGCATGAGAGTTGCTGAAAGTACCAGACGTAGTGGAGCATGGGCTGCTGCATGTGGTGATCTGTCGAAAGGAAATAGTGAGAGAGGGATGATGTGGCGGAAGGATAATGAGAGAAGGAGTGAGTTGGGGTGTCTGGAGGTACAAGACGTGGGAGAGGGAATTAAGTAAATATTAAGGTGTGTGAAATGAACCTGCTGGACCAAGAAAATGAGAATAATTGAATATTAAGATATGGGTTGGAGCAGGGAAAACGTTGGGCTGAAGAGAAGAAAAATGAATCAATATATGTTGACCCAATTAGTAATCTAATTAACTGATGGTGAAATGGATTGAAGCACGTGACCTACTGTATGGGTCTAGTGTATAATTCAACACCAAATACCATTAAGTCCATAATCTTCTTTTCTTTCTAATAATTGAGCCATCAAACTTCAATAATTGTTTTCCCAAAAATTCAAGGAATATAGGCCTTAAATTCTAATAACCAACTTTATAATTATTCAGGCCAAATTTCCATAGCAAATTCCCAAACAATATTTCTAATTTCCCAACTTCAAAATTTGGGATGTTACATTACTCCCCCCGTTCAATAAAATTTCGTCCTCGAAATTTGAACATTTATACTTCGGAGAATAATTTTGGACACTTAATCTTCTCCTTTCTTATACATGCTCACTAAGCATGCAACAAACCTTACAACCTTTTCATCCATCCTGTACTTAGTGTTCAAGAAATCACCTATCCGTGATAGGCATCTCAACTACCACCTGGTACAGTCCGAAAATTCTACCAGACTCACAACTTCTTTGGACACATTGGTCCCAAAGCTATCATACTTGTGAGAATTCCACACAATGCTAATCACACAAGTGTTACGACCCAGGGACACTGCCCTGTGCCAACTTGCACATCGGGTCTTACAGCCTTGAGTCTCTATTTGTTCATCAATCATCTGAGCCTCTTCAACTTAAGCTCTCAGACCACTTTCCTCTTGCTTAGCACGCTGGCAATTTCCTATCTGACCTACTCGGTTCAGATCTCTAGACCACTGTAACAGTCTCTATTCCGAGATCATTATAATCACTAACTGCACCGCTTTTCATTTCAACTATACTGTCTCATTTTCAAATTTCCCACATTGAAAATTTATGTGATCGCGGTACGTTTCACAACCTGCACTATACAAACAGTAATAGTGCTATCATGTTTTCAACTTAATCGCTGCCACTTCAACCCTTCGGTACAGTGGCATATCCTAATCCTTTCATGCACAGACCACCAAGGTAACAACGTACTTGTTGGTCAATGTGGAAGAGTTTCCATCCCTACCTGGTGTGTAGTATTCATTCATAGGACTCATTAGTTCATTCTCACAGCGCTTGGTTACTCAGGCTTCACTGCCTCATTTTCATTCAACTTTTTAGCTTATTTCATTCTAGCCTTTCGGCTTATTCAATTACCACAGTGCTGGACACTCTTGCCTTATTGCCCAAGGAGTTACCTTCAAGCCATAGGCATCACAACTACAACACGGTACAGTCTGATTATTCTTCCAATCCCAAGTATACTCTAGACACATTGGTCTAATGTTACCAAGTTAGATAACAACATAGTGCTAGGCTTCTTCAGTTCAAGTTCTCAAACTACTTCCTCTTGACTAGCTCGGCGACTATCAAGTACTATCTGGCTTAACTAGTTCATTCTTCCTAGACCATTCTATCAGTTTTTGTTCCTGTAACAACATAGTCACCCAATGCACCGCTTTTCAATTCAAAACATCAATGAAGACAATTATGTCAACGATTTTCAATTCAAAATATCAATAATGATAATCACATCATTACTTTCAATATTGCTTCTATGTTGTCTCATATTCAAAATTCTGATTTTCAAATTCACATATTCAAAATTCTATGGTAGCAGTACATTTTCAAAATTGCACTTATAAAAAGTAGTGCTTTCACATTTTCAAGGACAACAAAATCGCTGCCAGCTCAAATTCAAGAGAATACATTCATTCTACTGCAGACCATGCTGGTAGTTCATTTCAAACTGTAATATTCTCTTGCCGAAGTACCACACCCGGCCTAAACCGCCGTGGCATTCAGGGTTACCCCAAATTCTAGGGCACTACCTCCCGGATTAACCGGCGACAAGATTACAGCATTCAAATTCCCTCATCGTATTACCACCCCCGGCTTAACCGTGATGGCATACAGGGTTACCCCACATTCTAGGGCATTACTTCTCGGCTTTAACCGGAGTTGAGTTTTCTTTCATTAAATTCTCAGTTCATTGAGCTTTTTCAATGGCAAGCGTTTTCAAAAACGTTCTAAACATGTCTGGCGAGATCCAGTAAACTGAGTACTTTTACAACAGTTTCTGACCTTTCCAGTTCTGTACTGCTTTCACAACCACATAATTCAAAATTCAATTCCAAATTCAAGGTTCAACCCATTCTTTGAGACAACATCATTTCAAAAGTGACCATTACCCTGGTCTCAAATTCTACTAGAAACATCTCGTTTCAAAACTTCAGTTCATAAAATTCAAAAATTCCATTTCAAATTCTGGTTCCACAAGGATCCCTTCTATGAAACAATATCATTCAGAAGTGACCACAAAACAGGTCTCAAATTCTGTTCAAAATATTTCATGTAGAAAAATCATTTCAAAAATTTCACAATTCTGCAGGTGCATTGGCAAGTTCAAAATTCAAAATTCCAAACTCAGGAACTAGACAACTACTATAGAAGGTCATTACTTCTTTCTAATCACATTTCCGACTCTATCATTGTCTATCTAAGCCATTCATGGGACTTTCAATCCATTCTATAACTATCGTGCTCACCACAATTTCATTACGCACTCTGATGGGTTAGGCCCTCCGGTTAGAATTCTCCATTGATGGCCTTCATACATATTGGTACCACATTCTATATCCTTACGGTTATCTGTCCCAATCATAAGACATAACCTGTAATTACTAAGGTTCTAGCTGTCATACGGTTCCATCAAGGAACTAATTCTCATTCACAAATCCAAGGGAATATTCCATAATCAAGATCCTTCCCTAAGTTGATTCTGTAGCTAGCAACCTCAAAAATACCTCAATTCGTTCAAATCAATTCAATTGCCTAAAGAATCAATTCAACTATTATCTGATTCTTAGGTCATGATTCAATTGGTAGCAACCTTCTGGATGTCTACTCAACTTCTAGGTTCATCAACCTTACCGTATTCATTCTAGTATTCTCATGGCATCCGTAAGGATCACCTATTTTTCCCTCTACTATGTACTAGACCTTTATTCAAAACATTTCAGATTACTAATACTTCCAACACGCGTTTTATCCGAAAATAATTGGTCTTTGCATTGTCTATGACCAGTTCATAAATTTCTTGGGATACTCTTGAAAAATAGAGGATTCTCTCCGGTTCATCTATTGTTCTTAGAAAGTCATCCTTCCCGAGATTACTATTACCTTAGCACGCTTACGCTTAGAATCCCATTTTCAAATGTCAATCCCGACATTTCCATTCAGCTGCATACCTAAGTCAGATTTCCTGGAGATTTGGTCATTAAGTAATCTCCATGTGGCGTACAAACGTCCAAACTTAATTTCTTTGAGACATGACTAACAATAAATGCCGTGTTGATTACTGCCTGCACCAAAATTCAAAAAGGTTTCAACCTTTAAGGGTGGTTAAGATGCATTAGGCTGCGTTAGGGTGCAGTGCCATAAGATTTCCGCATGATCACAAAGTCTGCCAGGTTCTGAGTTAACGACAAATTAGGATGCGGCGCTGCTTTAAGAAAGATAAATCTAGACATTACTAACCCAGCTATAAAACGAGTAAAGCAAGAATAATTATTTCTCACTTTCTCAAGCTTTACATCAACATACACATTTCCTTTCCATTCGTAACCTTCACTATAACCTTCCACATTATCATTAGACATGGCCGGTTCAAGTAACTACATCCCAGCCTCTAACTCATACAACCCTTTCTTTCTTGAAGCTTTACTTCGTGACAATCAGTCTAACATATTGGCTGACTTGTCTGAAAATGTATCATACTCTTATTCTTCTTTACTTCCTCAGAATCCCATAGAAGTAAACGTTCATTCATCTGCCTCAATGATTAACGTTCCTACTCCTTCTCCAAGGATACAAGAGTCCATTCCTATGACTACTAACAGAAAGGAATCTGAAGCAGGTCTATCAAGGCGACCTATCCAAAGATGTCGTAATATGGCAGAACTTATGGAGTCTACGGTGCCTTCTCAACCAAGGAATCCTGCTTCTAGCCTAACCGAGGCTTCTAATCCATTCACATGTGGTTGCTGTCATGTTCTACGGGAGATCATTCATACCAATGGACTTCAATATCATAAACTTGAAGTTCATGGAAGGATTGGTATGATATGCCACGCTGTCTTCCACCAGGACGTACAAAGAGGTTCTTCCAAACCTCAAGTGTTTGACTTTGGTAAGAAGAATTTAGAAGATGTCAAACATTTTCTAGTAAGTTATTGTCTGAATCAAAACTCTCTAGGGTATGTCTTAGTGTCAGATCCCCTATCAACCTACTATGAGGCCCTCTGTGTTGGTTTGGAATGGACTAAAAATCAAAATGAACTCCCTAATAGTTCATTTCCAACCAATACAAAAGATATATCCAATAAAGGAAAAGAGCTCTTGGTTGTAAATAATACTCCTTCAGGCCCCATACCTAGTGATCCATACCGATCAAGAGCTGAACAAAATATTAGGGGTGAATCAATGTCAATAAATGATCTTAGAGACTTCTTCCATTTGCCTCAACAAGAAGCGGCTAAACAAATTCGCCTATGCAAAAATGTTATAATGAAAATATGCCATAGGGGAGGAATAAAGCATTGGCCTTATGTAAAAATTCGAAGCACTATGAAGCAAATAGCTAGATTGAGAAGATCAATGACTGCTGATGATCCTCTCTCGAATGCAACCGTCCAGAAAGAAATCAATAGACTTAAACTTAGAATGGTCAAGGCTTGTGGTGGAATTGTGCCAACTGTTGCTCTCGATGCTTGAAATAATGTAGTCTACTCTTCTTAGCCTTCTAGCTAATGTTTGTAATTTCTATTCTAAGATTCATAAGGATTTTCAAGTTTTCCTGCCAAGCTCAGCTTTATCACTATTCATATCATCATATGCCAGAATCTCTGCTCTTGTTCATGCTCTTGTTGTGGCTGTCTTTGAACCTGTTCCTGCCTTCGAGGTCTATCTCCACCAGTACCTCCTCGTATGTTGGCCATCTTGACTTTTCACAATTAAGAAAAGATCTTGTCAATATCGCAATATTGACATAGGTTCGAAACATGTCAATTCACAAATACTCAGCTGTGCTATCCTATCATATCACTAAGACCATATCAGTATACTATTCTGTTATTGCCAGAACCGTGCTCTGATACCACGAATGTCACACCCGACATTCGTATACTGACATCTCACCCAAGTAAGACACCACGAATGTCAAATTCTCTTCATATATTGAGATTCATCAGAGTAATAATGCACAGCTTAGGAAGAAAAGGGGTTCTGGCATAGTAATACTGATAACATGGTCTAAGTACATATATGAAAAACCATAAAAGGTTCTTAAAGTTATTACAAACTTTAACTTGTCTACTACAAAACATAGATAACCAACAGCAGTTCTTGATCCGACTCAGCATCATCAATTATCGGTATTCACCGCCTTGCCTTGTGAGCCATGCCTATTGTACCTTTCATGTCCTGAACTTTCGATGATGTCTGGGATTCAAACGAATCCCAGTAGTAACGTTAATCACTCACATAAAATGCATGCACAGAATATGATAGACAACCAATTGCAATAATTCACATTCAAGTTCAAATTCAATTCAATTGAACACCTTTCAGATTCAAAATTCAATTCAAAAGCATTTCGGTACAATTCATTCAAGTGCACATTCATTCAGATTCAAAATTCATTCAAGTGCACATACATTCAAATTCAAATTCATTCATATTCATTAAAAGGACCTACAAGTCCATTCCCTCAGCGCTGGGTATTCAAATGGGCAACAACCCTTCTTTCCCAAATGTACCGAATTCCCTTATCGAACAAGCACTCTGGCTTATACTGTCGATAAGGTTAGGTGTTCAAAAATTCAAGTATCACAATGGTTCAAACATGCATATAAAGACATACAGGGTATGTGAGAGAAAAGTTACTACCTGGATGTCTTCACAACCTCTTATTCTCACCGGAGTTCTTCTTGCACTGCTTACCGTTTGGCCAAGGCAAGGATCCAAATCCTATAATATTTTAAGATGGGTCATTACTTATCTAATCTTAATAGCAATATTAAGATTACGCTTACTAAACCGACCCATAATGCTTATCCTTTTTATTCTCTTCAGTTGGTTATTCTATATTCTTCAGATTTTCTGATCAATCTTTGAAAAATCATAACTCGGTCTAGAAAACTCGGGATCGGGTGGTTCGAGTTCCTAATCGAAGCTCTTTAAGTATATTTTCTAGTAAAAATAATCCACGGTTCAAATGATAATTTAATCATTCCCAGGATTTCAATTTGTAAAGACAACTTCAGTCTGCAAATCTGGGTTTTCAGAATTTTATGTCCAACTTTAAAAATTCATTTCTGGGTCTAGGAAGCTCCGATTGAAATGGTTCAAAATTCTATGTGTCACTAATTAAGTCTAGTTTCATGTACAACTAATCACTAGACTTATTTCTTTCTGTATCATTCCCAGATTTTCATTCTTTCTTCGCTGTTCAGAAAAGCGTTTCAGTTTAATAGGTCAACTTCAAAAATTCGTATCTCCTTGGATACAGCTCTGATTAAGGCTTATGACCTATCAAATGAAACATTGGTATGTCTACTTTAATACTGGAAAATATCATGGCAAAACTCCATCATTTACTTTTTCAAAATGGAACACAAAGAAGACTATTCATTACCGGAAAATGACATTTTCCAGTTTTCGTCTTCTAACTTTGGAAATTTATAACATTCATTGTACACATCGGATTTGGGTGTTCTTTGACTCATGTTAAAGATTATGATGTGTACTAATTACCCACAAAATTTCAGAGTCAAAAGAGTTCGTTTGCCCTGGTTTTACCTTGTTCAAAGATCATTGCTTCGGCAGCAAGTTCAGTTTCCAGCAAATGATGGTGATGCTACAGTAACAAGTGCACTGTTCCTCTACGAAATTACTGTAGCTAACGTCTTGGCTCTGTTTCTGCACTCAAAACAGAGGTGAATGGGGACATGCAACGTTCAACGTTTTCACTTTTAGCTGCCATGCAACAGAGTGTCATTATGCAGAACCTAGATCATGTTGCATAAGCTTCTTCACAGAACCCATGATGCAGAATTTGTGGAAAGAGCAAGGGAAGAGATTCAAGACTCACCTTGGTTACACTCAAGCTCCCATGCACGTTCATGCCCCTTTCCTTTCAACTTCATGCTTCTCAGTTTCGTTTCCTCTTCACTCTCTCTCTTTTGCGTTTCTGTTCTTTCTGTATTCTGGCTGAAGGCTGAAAGAACCAAATGAACTTGGTGCTTCTTTTGCCTTCTAGTTTTCTTTTCTGCATTATTTCCTTCTTTCTGCTTGGAGCTGGAACGAATGAGAGATGAAGCGAGTATGAGGACTGACCCAAGCAATCTTTTTCAGTACCTCCTTCCTCTTCTTCCTCTTTTAACTTCCTCCCTCTCGGTGTTCTCGGCAACAACTTTAATCTCATCTCAAGTACTCAGCCTTTTTCTCCATCTCTTACACTATCGGTCTTGCTCCCTCTCTATTCACTTTGTGCAGTACCGAAACGAATGAGAATGAGGGCTGAAATGATTTATGCAGAATCGAAAATGGGTAGTGGAACATGGTGTACATGTTGGAAACACAAGAAAATTAGTGGAGCATGAGAGTTGCTGAAAGTACCAGACGTAGTGGAGCATGGGCTGCTGCATGTGGTGATCTGTCGAAAGGAAATAGTGAGAGAGGGATGATGTGGCGGAAGGATAATGAGAGAAGGAGTGAGTTGGGGTGTCTGGAGGTACAAGACGTGGGAGAGGGAATTAAGTAAATATTAAGGTGTGTGAAATGAACCTGCTGGACCAAGAAAATGAGAATAATTGAATATTAAGATATGGGTTGGAGCAGGGAAAACGTTGGGCTGAAGAGAAGAAAAATGAATCAATATATGTTGGCCCAATTAGTAATCTAATTAACTGATGGTGAAATGGATTGAAGCACGTGACCTACTGTATGGGTCTAGTGTATAATTCAACACCAAATACCATTAAGTCCATAATCTTCTTTTCTTTCTAATAATTGAGCCATCAAACTTCAATAATTGTTTTCCCAAAAATTCAAGGAATATAGGCCTTAAATTCTAATAACCAACTTTATAATTATTCAGGCCAAATTTCCATAGCAAATTCCCAAACAATATTTCTAATTTCCCAACTTCAAAATTTGGGATGTTACAAAGAGCAGATAATATCCTAAATTGAAGAATGGTGCAATTTTACCAATTAACATTAGAAAAACGATACAAAATCCCAAATCCATAAAAAATGACATTTCTCTTGGTCATAACTTTTTTTTTTTTTTTTTAAAGCTGGAAACGATTTACTTCATTAAATCTAAACGATACCAGTGACACAAACCCTAACCCTAAATTAGAGATAGAGAGAAAAATGTGCTGCCGATCGCCACCGAAAAGTAAAGAAACACGACAACAAAGCCGGAAATAATTGATATAGGACAACACATTCATATTGAAGCAATGCAAACTTTTTGTTAATTTACCACATAAATCGGCTGTGGACAACTTCAGACATCTAGTTGATGGGAACGAACTTCCAACTTATCTCTAGGTCTTAAAGTACTGATCTCTTTAGACGAACACAAGAAATCAGTAACAACAGTCACAATTTGTCATACATTAGACCAAGTGAAAGAAATGTCGAAATCGCAATGTGTAGAAGGAAGCATTGTACATCAATCACTGCTCATTTAGAGTGGTCAATTCTTCAATCAGAGAATGCTTCTGCAAGATGGCCCTTGTCTCTTCCATTGCACTCCACCACATGAAAATAAACACAGTTAATATACATAGACATCCTGAAAATTTTCAATTTGTAAACCCTACCAATTCTATCCCAAATTTTGAATATGAACACTAACTAAAATCTGGTCTTTGTTATTTGCATCTAACCCAATGGAAGCAGGCCACCATGATAAACGGAGGCACAATGTCCCCAAAGATCCTTAAAATCGTTGATGCAAACACTACTTGACTGTCCACTGAGGCTTGAACTGGTCATCAGAGCCAAGGCAGTACCTGAGAGACGAGCAATATCCCTAATGAAATTATAGTCTGGGACTCTCACCTCTATGCTATCAAGTCCAGGGTTCAAAGATTGTTCAACAACACTTGATTCTCCTGTATTGCATCACATAGCTACTGTAGGTAGATTACTGTAGATATTAAATTGAACGATGCTTCTTCACCCACGCATTACCTACTCTATTGTGCATCTCAAGCTTTTCCTTCAATGCAACTTCTCTAACCCCACATTCTTCTCAGGTTCATCTTAGGTGCTTCTCCTAAGGTGTTTCTTATATGTTTGTCCCTCAAGCAAATTTTTTTAAATTTTTTATATACTTTATTTTTTTTAGATTAAATTATATATTGTTTTCTGAAACTTTTTTTTTTCACCCAATATCTCAAATTAATTAGTTTCCAAGATACCTATTGCTGGACAAATATTTCTGATGTAGGATTGGAAACTAATTAATTTAATATACAGGGTCCAAAAAAATTCCAGAAAGTAGTATATAATTTATAATTTAATCAAAATAAATAAATAAATATTAAAAAAATTTTAAAAAAAATTACTAGTCTTTCTAATTAGGAGGACAAACATCTAAGAAACAAGGGAAAAGCACCTTATATGTTTCCCACATTCTCTTCTTTATCTTTTTGTTTTATGGCGTGTGCACGGGCATACAAGCATATTTATGGGGGGAAAAAATCTCCATCTAAATTCCAGTGCGTGAGCCAGGAGATTTAAAATTCAATTTTTCTTGGGAAATAACAATCAGGTCCCAAAGACTATAAAAAATTATAAAAAAAGCCCCAATAAAAATTTACATATAGAAAAAGTCCACAGAGACTTTTTTGATTTTATTTCTATTAGAAACAAAATCCAGGTTTTTAAATTTTGTTGTAAATATAGTACTTCCTGTTGTGAATATGGATTTTTTTTGTTGTGAATGGTCAGATTTAAAATTTTGCTGAGAATATAACACTTCTTGTTGTAAATTTAGCATTTTTTTTTTTGTGGTAAATAACCTCTGTACACTTAGGGATTTGAATTTAAAACAAAATTTAGATGTTTAAATTTTGTTGCGAACATGACACTTTCTGTTGTGAATATAGTTTTTTTCTGCTGTGAATAACCATGATTTTAAATTTTGTTGTAAATATAACACTTTCTGTTGTAAATATAGCACTTCCTGTTGTTAATAGAAATAAGGGTTAAATAGCATTTTTGCTATGGAAGTATTGGCTAAGGGAAATTTAGCACCCGGAAGTTTTTTTGTATCATTTTTGCTCCAGAAGTTTACAAAAGGGAGCAAATATGTCCCGGAAGTTTTTTTTAGGTGCAAATTTTTCCTGGAGGTTTTTTTTATGAGCAAATTTTTGTAAACTTCTGGGGTAAAAATGATCAATCCAACGATTAAGATCAACCGATGGGCAAGATTGCTACGTTTGTAAACTTTCGGGGCAAAAATGATACCAAAAAAACTTCCGAGTGCTGGGTGCTCCAAAACCAAAACTTCCATGATAAAATTGGTATTTATCCCTAGAAATAATATCAAAAAAGTCTATAAAAAATCCTTAGAGACTTTTTTGATATGTAAATTTTTGTTGGGATTTTTTAATAATTTTTTATGGTCCTTGGGACTTGACTGTCATTTTCCCCAACTCCTTATTCCTTCTGCTACATTCCCATCAATTAATTTGTTTAGGTTATATATATATATAATAAACTCATGTTTTTAGCATTTCTCTGTCCCACACATGACTTGATGTGTCTTGTCCTTCCAACTTTCACACAACAACAATAACTTGTTTTGTCTTTTATATATGCGTGTAACGGGTTCACCAGCTTCCTGTCTTTTGTGTGGGTATACACGCACACACTCCTTCCATGATCTGTTATCTTTTTTTTTTTTTTTTTTTTTAACAAGAAAAGGCAAGCCGGAGCTTGATACAGGGGACAGGGAAAGACTATGAAAGTTTAACCCCTAATACATTACAAAAACCAGAAACTATGACTGACAGACCAATTGGTCATTCAAAAACATATGAAGACAACCACTTGAGAGTTGGGACAGTTGGCAATAGAACCACGCACGCTTCCTCAGGGGTATCATGACCGTACTTGGCCATATAATCAGCACAGGAAATGTTTTCTCTTGAAATGTAGTAGATCTCTACGTTCCAATCCATAAAAAGAAGATCTCTGGTCTCTCGGTGTAACACCCTACTGTTCTAACCCCAGAACAGAGTGGCATATTTACTTATTAGGAATTCTGATGTACTATTTAATAAAAATTTAAACCACTAGGTTAGGTTTGTTCTTGAAAATAAAAGCCCTTTTATTTAGAGAGTTCAAAAACATATTAAAATTCGAATGGGCTTTTCTAATACATTTAAAACATTTTAACAGTGGTTTAAACATATTATTTAAAGAACATCATACTTAAAAACTTATCCAGATTTATCAGAGTATTTCCTTATTTCTCCAATTAATTTAGTGCTCTACTAATTCATTCACCACGATTTGGGCTTGTTAAATACATGCCCGGTCCTGCAGCAATCGTTAGCAGCATATATGTATCTTGACTACTTCTATAAAATCATGTGTAGCTAATTAAATATATACATCCCAATAGCCACATACGGCTTTCTCAAAAATAATATCTAGTCATAAGGAAATAAAATATACAATAGTGAAACTATATGTTTCAGTTTGTATCATCAACACCAACTTCTTCTCAAGTCCAATCAATATCTACGCCTTGCCTTTTCCTCCTTGCCTATTAGTCTGCCATATCCTGGATTTATGGAAGGCTCTGAGATTCAAATGAATGAATCCCAGAGTAACAGGTTAATCTCAAATTCTAGCATATGCAAAATATGTAAATCAACCAAACAAAGTAGTCCACACAGCATTTAAAGCATTCAGATTCAATTCACATTCAAACGACAAGTATTACATACCAATACAACTTGTAATACAAGTAAATCATAAAATGATTTCAAATACCTTGGCGCAAGGAAATTTATTTTAGGTAATTCAATACCAAAATACTGAATGTACTAGGCCCTGCCTAGCCACCGGGAAGTTGGCCCCCATGGTCGGTCCTTCCGCTCAATCGAGCCACGAGTGGTGCTGGCCCCATACAGGCGGGACATACAAATATGGCATATATAAACATATATAGCTATGCAAAGAATGTGAGATTAGAGTTACTACCTGTTGGTCTTACCGACAAAACCCCTTCCACCAGATTCTTAATACTACGTTTGTCCTTCAGGCACGGCGATACTCAGGTCCTATAATTAACATTTACATATAAAGGTGGGTCACTAACAAATTCAATCAAAATTATAAATTCAACTTTTCTAGACCCAGCCCCAAAAATACTTGTCTTTTAATATCCTTATGACTAGGGATGTATACTCATCGAGACTTATTTAATTAGATACTATTTGCGATGAATAACTATCATCTTGGCCATTTAACCTTGCATTTTATCCAAAGAAACCTTTACTTTAAAGGTTTAACATAATTAACAACTTATGTGACTTTTTAATACTTATAAAAAATTCAGCCTTCAACTTTTCTGAGAATTTGGAAAATTCATAACTTGACTTATACAACTCCAAATGGAGTGATTCCAATTTCTACTTACTCCTTGATAAGTCTATTTCCATAAATTAAAGCCACCAAGTTGATTTATGGCTGAGAAAATTCCCAAGATTCAAAAACATAAACATTGTCCAGAAATTCTTCAGATTTTCTGACCAATCTTTGAAAAACCATAACTTCTTCAATACTTATCGGAATTCGACGAATTACCTATCAAATTAAACCTCTATGAGTCTACTATTTAACTGAAAAATTTCACAATTTTATGATTTTGTTTGGTCTGTCCGAAATATCACGCCATTTTGCTGTTCCTGATGCATACCAGAGATTTTTCCAGATTTTGGCTCAACTTCGAAAAATCATAAATAGAGTTGTAGACCTCCGTTTTAGGTGAACCAAAGCTTATTTTAAACCTTAAGGAATGTAATGTCTCCTGTAAAAATTTCAGAGAAAAATTCAACCTCTAACTTACAAAAACGTTAGGCACAAGAGACTCCATTTTCGGACTCAAGAGCAGAGGTCTAAAACAACACATGCAACTTCATATCTCAGCTCAATACTTCCAGAAATCATAGACCAGGTGCTTATAACTAACATGCATGGTTTAAAAACTTGTTTCCAGAATCAAAGAGGATCAAAACTCCTCTGAAAATAGACATGCAAACCTCAAAACATTAATATAAGCTCATTCTCTCTCTAACCTTCAGCTTCTTCAAAAACCCAGATGGAAATCAGTATGCATGTGGTGATGCTAGCACTACAAGTCTTATTTCGATTCCTAATCATGATTTCTATTGTTCGATAATTTCATTCATCATTTTCTCTCTCAAGCTCACCACTTTCAGCACCAATCCATCAGCAGATATCATTCCAAATGGAAGAAACGATGTTAAATTGATGATCAGGGGACCTACCTCAATCTAGATTCAAGCTTGCATGCAAGATTTCCCCTTGACTTGCACCTCTTCTTCCTCTTCGAAGAGTTCTGGTCCCTCTCGCCTCACCACTCAGTTTTTGCAGGTGACTTAGCTGAAATGAGGAATGGGTAAAATGACGCTGGAAAAGGAGAATCTGGTTTAATGAAAACTAATGGGCTGTTCGGGTATATGGGCCGAGAAGATGTAAATGAAGAATGAACAAATGAAATGACCAAATAGAGAATAATGGGCTGTTTAGTTTGTTGTCCGAAATGAGGATTAAAAGAATTGAGGTGTTGTGCAAGGGAGGTGCACGTGATTTGAGGAAGGGAAAAGGAAATTGTTGTTCTGTCATGCAGTGGCAGAAGCAAATAAAAATGGATAAAGACGTGTTCCACATGCATAGAAAAATAGGGAGAATTGTAGGGTCCACTCACAAAATAATCCCACATAATTCCTTATAAGGCTTTTGTTTGCAATATAACCATTTCCCAATTTAATTGCAAACATTAACTAGTTGATAGAATTTAATTCCCTAATCCAAATTTCGGGATGTTACACTCGGATGATATCTTTGAGAGGATGATTAGTATAACTATCCCTCATGAGGATGTTGACGGCCTCAAGCGAGTCGGTATATAGAAGAATTTTCTGAAGCCCCATCTGATGCCCCACTTTTAATCCTGTCATGATTGCACAGAGCTCCGTTCCAATGATTGTATGGGGCCCAAGAGACATGTGGAACCCCATTAGCCATTGCCCTTCTGAATTCCTGATTACTCCTCCGCAAGCTGCCTAATCTTGATAGCGCATAGATGCATCAACGTCAATTCGAACTGCATCCACTGGAGGAGGGGTCCAAGATTCTTCTGCACACTTGCCAATTTTGAAAATTTGGTGAGTAAGAGATTGATTAACAGCATTTTCCATTAGCAGGTAATTACAGAAGTGTAGCATCTCCCTGGTATCTGCGGTTTCCGCCTGAAACAAAAATTTACATCTTGTTGTCCAAAGGATCCAGCAGCCGAAGCTGAAGACCCTTGGCCACGAGAAGTTTTGGAATTTCCCCATTCCAGGCTTGTGATTAACATTCCAGTTGAGCCAAGATTGC
The DNA here is from genome assembly GCA_034222035.1 of Acacia crassicarpa. Lineage (NCBI taxonomy): Eukaryota > Viridiplantae > Streptophyta > Magnoliopsida > Fabales > Fabaceae > Acacia > Acacia crassicarpa. Next base: position 45,059,256 of record JAWXYG010000006.1, on the reverse strand, counting down.
AAATTGCCAGCAAAAAACTGAGAAAAATAGTTAGGCTTTAAAATCTGTTTCCACAAGTTTTTAGCTCTTTCGCAATCCCTGATTATATGGATCACATTCTCCTCATTATTACAATTGAAGGGGCAAAGGTTGTTGTCAGTGAGACCTCTTGTAGCCCTGAAAGAATTAGTTACCAGCCTCTCATGCCCTACTTGCCACATAAAAAGTTTAATTTTCTCCGGGATCTGCCATTTCCACATTAAAGTCCAAAAACTATTATCCGTGGTTCTCCCGGTTTCAGATAGGTAATTGTAAGCAGACTTAACCAAAAAACAGCCGTCTAGCGAAGCTCTCCAAGAGAAACAATCTGGGAGGTTGCTAGATGGGGGGCGAGCTTTGGTGATAATATTTATAATTGAAAGCGGAAGAACGCCCTGCCACCTATCAACATCCCAACTTCCAGTTGGCAAAAGCTGATCGCGCACCGTCTCCTCATCATTCACCGTTGAAGGGTCCAAAACAAAGGCCATAAGAGGGCGATCCATAGGAAGCCAGAGGTCTTTCCAGAACTTGGTTTCTATGCCATTATTAACCTTTTTGCCAATTCGCGTGATAAACTTGTCCCAAACACTCACAATCGCCTTCCAAGCCGACGATGAGTTTCTTTTCCTGGAGACGTTGGGAAGATGCCGGTCACCACAGTTGTATTTAGAGCATAGACACTTGACCCACAAATCATGCTTCTTCATCAGAAGACCCCAGCAAAGCTTCATAATAAAGGCCTTGTTCTGACGTCGAAGGTCTTTGAGACCAAGGCCCCCCTGCTTCCTCGCTTGAGTGACCTTATCCCAAGCAATGAGGTGAATTTTTTTTCATATCCTCTTCCTGAGACCAAAGAAAGTTTCTCGAGATCTTATCCAATTCATTGATGGTACAAATAGGAAGAAGGGTTGATTGCATACAATAGCTCGGAAGGGAAGATAGCACGGATTTAATCAACACAGATCGGCCTGCCATAGATAGAAATTTAGATTTCCATGTGGAAAGTTTATTCCGCGCTTTTTGGACGATGGGATGGTAGGTGGTTTTGGTAACTCTTTTATGAATCAGCGGCATCCCTAAATATTTACCCAGGTCCGAGGTGATCCCAATTAGAGGTGAGCAACGGGCGGGCGGGGCTGCCCCGGGGGGTAACCCGCACCCCGCCCTTTTATTTTTCACGGGTACGGGGTAGCCCCGTACCCGCAACGGGTTTCGTTTAACCCGTGATGAACGGGTAAGGAAGAACACGGGCGGTTTTGGACGGGTACCGGGGAACCCGTATATGTCTCAAACTTTTTGAAGAAAAAAACAGTAAGCCCCCACCAAAAAAAAAAAATCTGAAAAATGATAGATCTGAGATGATAAGATGATAAGGTAAAAGAAAAAATAAAAAAAGATCTGAGATGGCATAGTAGAAGAAAAGATGGGGAACAAATCTGAGATGTGAAGAAGATGGAGGAAATCTAAGATGCTTGGAGTTAACGGCGAGGTGCATAAAAGATGGATTCAGAGTCGACGGCGTGGAGATTGGAGATGCTGCTGGTGTTCCGACGTGGGGAGACGCTGCTGGTGTTCTGATGTGAAGAGACGCTACTAGTGAGACGATGCTGGTGAGACGATGTGAAGAGACGCTAGGTAGGATTGAGGTTTGAGGCGCCGCTAATTTTAGGGTTAGTTTTGTTAGCAATTAATGAATTATGTTTGTGAATAAAAAAATAGAAAATATGAAAATTTAAAGTTAGTGCCTTGGGGAATCGAACACACATTGTTTTGCATCCTTTTAAGATAAGGCCATTGCCAATGAGCTAAATGGAGCATTGTAGTTATTGGTGAAATATTATTATTATATATAAACTTTATGTATGTGAAAGGGGGAAAAAAATACAAACGGGTAACGGGTAGGCACGGGTGCCCCGTGGCCTAACCCGTAACCCGCCCATTTATTATAAACGGGTACGGGACAGCCCGTACCCGGTACGGGTTCAATATGGGCGGGTTTAAAACGGGTAAAATAGCACGGGTTGCGGGCGGACGGGCGGGTAGCGGGTCTTTTGCTCACCCCTAATCCCAATTCCAAGTAACCTACTTAACTCTTGAGCTCTGTTAAAATTCACGTTGGAAGAACAAAACATGCGGGATTTATCCAGACTTATTCTATGACCAGAAACTTCACAAAATTCACACATCACTTTACGAACCTCAGACATTTGATTAGAAGAGGCTTCTGTAAAGAGAATGAGATCATCAGCAAAGAAAAGATGAGAGATCTGGGGGCCTCTTCTTTTGAAACTGAATGGTTTCCAGCGCCGAGCGTCGCATTCAGCTTTGATGAGATGGGCTAGGCGCTCCATACATAAGACAAAAATATACGGGCTGAGAGGGTCACCTTGTCTGACTCCTCTAGATGGGGTAAAGGAAGGACTCTCCTCACCGTTCCAGAGAATCGACATCGATGTTGTGGAGATGCAGGTCATAATGAGGTTAACAAGGTTGTCAGTCAAGTTCAAGCGAGCAAGAGTATTCTTGATAAAACCCCAATCAAGTCTGTCAAACGCTTTCTCCATATCGATCTTAATGGCAACAAATCCTTTTTTCCTACCCTTAGTCTGCATAGAGTGAATGATCTCCTGGGCGATAAGGATATTGTCACAACTAGATCTACCAGCTATAAAGCTACATTGCTCAGGGCCAACAAGAGAGTTCATAACTCCTCTAAAACTATTAGCCAAAATCTTCGTAATGATTTTAAAGCTCACATTGCATAAGGATATAGGGCGAAATTCTTTTAAAGAAGACGAGTTGTCAACCTTAGGAATGAGAACCACTCTGGACTTGTTTATGGCAGCCATACTAGAGGGGTTAGCAAAGCTCTCTTCAATGAATTCACAAATTTTGGGTCCAACAACATTCCATTGAGATTGAAAGAAATGAGCTTGGAGGCCGTCGAGACCCGAAGCTTTGAAAGCTCCCATCGCAAAAGCAGCATTTTTAATTTCCAGTCTCGTAACCCTTCTAGAAAGCATTTGTAATTCGTTGTTGTCAAGGGTAGGGAAATTTGAGCACCAACCATTCAGATCTCTTACAGAGGCGTCCCGGGAATAGAGGTTGAGGAAGAAGTCATGGGCCATCATTTTGGCAGTATCTTGATCCTCAATCCAATCCCCAGTGTCATTTTGGATAGCTAAAATTTTCTGCTTTTTCCTTCTGATCACAACGGAGGCATGAAAAAACTTTGTGTTTTTGTCTCCTCCCTGAAGCCAACTCGCTCTGGATTTTTGAAACCAGAAGAGTTCTTCTTGGGTGGCAACTTTGTGATATTCATTCCAGAGCCTATTTTCCAATCTGAAAAGACCAGTTTGCAAATTCGCCCTTCTGCATCTATCAATTCCTTCCAGACGATGAATCAACTCTTTTTTCTTCTTTGTTAAATTTCCGACACGGTTATCATTCCAACTTCGAGCTGATTCTTGAAAAACTTGAAGTCCCTGAGTCCAATTTTTCTCATGCCAAGCTTCTTTAATAAAATCTTTGAAGTCATTCTCCAAGGACCAAGCAACCTGGTAAGAGAAAGTTTTGTGAAACGTCATTGACTGAGGTGAGGGGTTAGTATTAACCACCACAATCCTATGGTCGGATTTAAATTTGAGCTCATGGCGGACGGTGAAGTGGGGAAACTGATTATGCCAATTAAGATTTGTGAAGACCCAATCCAACCGCTCTTTCAGACCATGACGCTCCCAAGTGGATTTGTCACCATGGATCCTGGCTTCAAGGAGATTCGAATCATTGATACATTCTCTAAAATGTCGCATAGAAGCCCAGGGGGGGATCAGCTCCACCAAGCTTATCATCTTGGGACAAGTAAGTATTGAAATCTCCCAAAACTAACCAAGGAAGATTAATATTAGCAGCGAGAGACCGAAGAGAGTTCCAGAGGGAGTATCTGCCGATTGAAGTAGTTTCCCCACAGACAAAAGTGACAAGGGTTGTTGAGTGTGTGAATGCACACATATCACTATTGAATTTGAAACTTTGGCCTTTGTTAAACAATTTTATATTTCCAAATGCTACTACACCATAATAAAAACAGTTTAATTCATGGGAGGTAATGTGTTTTATTCAATACTAGTTTTATATGATAGTTTTAAGTATTTAGAGCATTTTAAAGCAAATATAAAATAGTTTTGAATTATATCTGAATATATATTTATATTTGTGATTATGTAGATTCTCATTAAGAGCTTTGGATTAACTATTGTGTGGTTACCTATGTGCTAGGGAGTAGTAGATAACTCTAAATATTCTTATATATACTTTTGAATTGTATATGATTGTGAATAACTATCTTTTATTAAAAAAAGAAAGGACTAAATTATATACATATGTGTATGTATTGTAAATTCGCAAGTAATATTATAAGTAAATTTATTTATAACCCACTTTATTCACATAGTTAATAATTTAATTATAATTAATGTATTGTTGGACTGTTATTTGCTTCTAAGCATGTTTGAATATATGATGATATTTTATATCAATGGAAGTATGATTTCTTGTACATTGTTTTTTAATGATATTATAATTATTGATGATTGAAATATCAACCGAATTATGATTTCTTGTATATTGTTTTTTAATGATATTATAATTATTGATGATTGAATATAATTGTCATGACAATTGCATTGTGATGGTTAGGGTAAGGAAGAATTTGTATGGTGAGATCTTTTACCACCTGGTATATTATTGGTGTATAGTAGATGGATGACACTTGCCGCGGTTTCAACCAATTGAAAACACTATATTAGCAAAGATAATATCAACTTCAATATGTACCAGACTAGTAATTGTCCTAACTTCAGGACAAGGCCCCCCCAAAAAAAAAAAATATATGAAGCATTTTCTGAGCAATAACCCTTGTATCCTTGGATAGCATACTTTGGATTGATCACAATCTTGAAAATAAAGCGACGTCTCTACCGCAAAACAAATAAATAAATAAGTAGTAGTAGTAATACTATTTTTTAAAAATAGGTACAAGTTATTTAATAGTAATGATATTTGCAAACTTGTTGATAAATTTTATTATAGAGATTTCACAAAAAAGGAAAGATTGCATTTGAAGATGGAGTTCAACATTTTGAGCTTGACATTCCTAAGCATCTAGATTTCATTAATTTATCAACTACATAATTATGTCAAGATTAGCAAAAACTAAAAAGTCCACCATTTACCTTCTTATTGATAGAGTGATTAGATTTGTACTCACTCTTCCAGTTTTTACAGCAATTACTGGAAGATCTTTCTCTGCTATGAAGATAATTAAGAATAGGCTTCAAAATAGAATGGGAAACCAATTTCTTGATGATTATTTGATTACATCATTGTTTATGAAACCGGACTGGACCGGCCGGTTTGGACCGGGAACTGGCCAACCGGCCATGAAACCAGTCTAGTTTGACTCAAAACCGGTGAACCCGGTCTGACCCGGTAAACCTGGGGTAACCCGGACGGGTCACTGGGTCAGACCGTTTTTTTTTAATTAATTTTTTTATTTTAAAATAATTTCTCCCTCAATTTTTTTTTTTAAAGAGTGCAATCTGATTCATATCAAATTTGAAACAACATATGTGTGATTTTCGATTCTTCCCACTATCAAACTCAACTTCCTCAAACTTCTCGGTGCTCTCTGCTCTTCGACCGCCATTTTGTGGTTTCTCTGTTTTCGGTTGACTCTGCTTAGTGGATGTCAAATGTAGGTTGTAAAGAAAATTGTTAAGAATATCTGAATATGTCACAAGTATTGGAGTATATGATTATTTTGTCACTGATCCAAAGTATTGAAATGATATATAGTATGTCAAATTTAGTTTGGTGTGATGAGAAATTAATTATTTTCCAATTTTTTATACCTTACCGGTCTAGGCTCGGGTTGACTCCGGTTTAACCCACTAACCCTTAACCCAGTACCCCGACCGGTTCAGTGACCGGTCCGGGTTTCAAAACCTTGGATTACATACATTGAAAAAGAAATCGTTTTGAGTTTTAGCACGGATTTAATTATAGATGAGTTTAACAATATGAAAACACGTAAAGTAAGAATTAAATGAAGTAATCTTAATTTCTGTATAATTTTTTTAAAATATTTTGTATATTAGCTCTATATCATATTTCAAGTACTTTTATTTATGATATAAAATTTTTTATTTTTGCCCCAGGAGACACTTAACCTTGACTCCTTAACTCAATGCAGTCATAATTAGTCAAAGTTATGAAAACATAAAACAGAATGCCACAGATATTGAACTGATGAACCCAGAATACCAAGCAATGATATATATAGCCCCATACATACCCACACTCAATTGCACTAAATGTGTCCTTTCACCACTAGCTAGCAACAAGAAACGAAACGGTAAAGAAAATTAAACTTCATGTATAATTACTTATTATCGTTTATTTATTTTTTTTCTTTTCATTTTTACCTTCAATCATTATTGCGTATTTCATATAAGCATATACCTGTGTGTTGGGTTCAACAACGCGGCCATGAAACATAAAAATCACTTGGTCAGCATTCAGCCCTTGTCAACAATAGAATCGACTCATCATTACACCCAGTTGGGTTCTTTTTACGGTATAATAGGAGCGATTTTCACCATTGATCTGCAAACGACAAAAGAATCTTTAGAGTTTATACCCAAAAAAATTCCAGAAACATGTAAGATCTTGATTCTTCTTACCCTATTTGTGAATGTTATTAGCATAATCAGAATAGAATCTTTAGAGTTTATATCTTAATGCGTTTTGTATTTTATTTCTATAAGATTTATTTTTGGTAAAAGATAAAATTTTATTCAAAGATTAAACGATTACACGTATAGAAACCCAACTTAAGATAAGAATAATGATAATAGAACAAATTGTGGGCAAGAAATGAAAGAAAACATGGACAAAATAGCATACCAAACATCACAATCAAACCCATAGAGAGTATCGGTGGTTACAGCAATAACCTTCCCAGCTCTCAAAGCTCCAACCGTCTCTGCAACAAAAACATCAGTTGCTGGATGAGCCACTCCATTAATCTTTCCTTCAATACTTATTTCAGAGTTCTCCACACACCGCAAGCCATATTTTTGCTAAATTTTTTTTTGTTCAGCCTCTTACTTTGGAATCCACATTCCTTTTTTATCCCCAAATAAAAAGGGTTTTTTATTTTTATTTTTATTTGAAAACAAATACTTCATACACTAAAACGTAATTAACTTAAAATATTAATACTGAGTATTGAAAAAATATTTTAGATATTAGGTGTTACTGGTAAAATATTTCACAATAGTTACCAGAAAAATATGTATGAATGCAGTACTAAAAATTAATTAATTTGAGATACTGGTTGCACAAAAAATTTCATGTGCGACATACAATTTAATCCAAATAAATAACAATACATTAAAAAAAAATGGTCAACCACTCCAAAATTCGAGGGATGAGCATAGATGCTGATCTTTTAGAGAATCTGAAAGGAAGAGGATATTCTACTCATCCTTTTTCTTCTTTTCTTTTATCAGCCCATGTGGACCATTGATTGGGAAGAGAAGAGATATGTTAAAGTAGTGTTATAATTGATCGGACGAATATGATTGAGAGATGATGAGAAAAAGGATTACGAAAGAAACGTAACCCGAATTTAGAGGGGCAACCCCAAAACAGACCCTTGGTAAATTTATAATTAAAAAATACATGAAAAAACATTTATAATGAGTAACATGAGATTTAAGTTGACAAATATTGAAAATAAGAAAATGATGAATTGTGACGTAATCATTTTTTTAAAAAACAAAAATATTTAAATCTAATATGTTTTCTTTTCTCCCTCTTTCTGTCTTTCATATTAAAATCCATTTTTTTTCCCAATTACACGAAGAAGTAAAACAAAACTACCACTCTACATCCGCTAGAAGTATATATCAGTCATACAAGGAGGAGAATCAGTCAAGAATCTCGTTACAAACTTGGTCAAAGCACTGAGGCAACAAAAAAACATCTGAAACATCTACAACCTACCAGGAAACAAACACAAAAGTGGTGAAATTTATACGTGTAATAGCTAATAACAACAAAAATTGCAATAACATGCTGTACAATCTGTCTGGTATGTATATTACATTAAATGAACTCAACCTCATAAAGAAAGGGTTTGATGAAGGAATGAAGTTGCCAACTTTGTTGGCATCAGATCCATAGGTTTCCTTCCTGCACAGGTAAACCAAGTTTAACTTCAGGAGAGAAAACATACACATATAAGTATAAATGCTTTACTGTATAACAGCATGGAAGGCAATTCAGTTTAAAGTTAATGTCATTGAAGGATATCTTTCTCATGTTTTTTTTCCTGTAACTTTAAATTTTCAAGAAAAAATTAGAATGAAGGATTTAGAGGAAAATATATTTATGAAGAAGGATCATAAGTAACAATATTAATTCTTCACTTGGTGAAAATTTATTGCTCCACTTGTAATATGGAGATCACACTATTATATCCACCATTATTTTCTACTTACCATGCTTATATATTGGTGGTTCTTTCAATTTATATTCTTAAGAGTGAATTTGAGAGGGTAGGGATCACAGTAGGGTGCATATTCACAAGGAGCATCTACAATATCCCGAGGAGGAGTTATCGTCTTTAGCTTAGTCACCTGCTCTTATAACCAAATTAAAAGAGAAATCACAATAGAGAGAAAACAAAATGATGAGATTCTGGAATTTCTATGAGATAACCATTAGCCTTGAAATGTAGAATTGAAAAAAAAAAAAAATTCAAATTTGTAACAAAAACCAAGCATTAAATTTCAGTTAAAACTAACAGGAGGCACGTTAATTTGATTGTAATGACAAAGCTTGGGTCAATTTAACATTCAACTTGCAAAAGATATCATTTCCAATTCTGAAAACAACAAATGACTATCCACTTTCAAATACTTAAATTTGTCTCGTTTCAAGATGTATGTCAGCATCAATTATTCAGCATAAAAGGTTGTTAAGCATCAACTTTGTATCTTGACTAATGTCAATTATTTTTGAAAACCAACACAAAGCAAGAATTATACCTCGGCATAATTGCACAAACCAATTCCAATGTCTGGCTTTTGCCCGTTGAAATGGGTTTGCTGGGGTGGGTCTGTTCCAAGTCATCTTCGGCAGGAGAGAATGAGATAGTAACGAAGGAAACTTGCGAAGTCGAGGCAGAGTCGTACGTAGGTGACTAAAGCACTGGTTTGGTATAATGGCCATTTCGATGTGAGTTTGGAACCTGCACTTTTTATCTATTTTGTTTTGAGCAAGATCCGGAAATCCATTTCCCGTCAACGTTCCAAACTTTGAAACAGTTTAAACACTGAAAATCAGCAATGAAATGATAAGTCAAAAATTATCTTCGACAACAACACAATCGATGGACATGATAGACAATACTGCAAATATGCCTCATCCAGAGGGATACCAGATAAAATCATTTTCATTGAATTGGATTCATCATCCATCTCACCATGGCTTAGAGACACTGCATACAGAACCACATAATTGAATACGTTTTGTAAAGGAGAACTGCAATGAGCTTATCACAGAGCACCCTTCCCTCGTCCCATTCTGTGATGAAAGTTCCCAACACCTAATAAAAAACTTGTTGGAAATTAGAGATATGGGAGATGGATAAAAATACTGTTTATATTACAATCTCAAATACAACACACAACTCTCACAATAATAATTTTTCTCACTCCTCTCTCTAAGTGCTACGGCACTCTAATTTTTTTTCTCTCTATCTCTCTTTGATCTAATGTCTCAGATGCGTACACTCTGCTCTTTTTTCCGGATACACACACTATGTTTTTTTCTTTTTCGGATGCTCACACTTACATCCACTCTTTGAAACACATACATATATATATATATATAAACTAAGAAACTCATCCGTATAGCTTTTCTATTTTTTATTCTTTTATCCAGCCACCTTTGTTGACCTTGTGCATCTCCTTTGGTTGATTGAACTTTGTCTTCTATTCTCTCTATACGTGGCCCTTACTTTTATTGCATATTGACAACACATTGATTGATAGCACACACACGCCTACTATTGAATCTGAAGAGAGAAAACATTTCTTTTTCCTATGCAATGCACCGATTTGACACCACCTCCTCATCTTTATTCATTCAACAACTCATACTCCCACACCTTCATGTTCTACTACTTCCACACCTTCATATTCTACTACTCCCACACCTTCATATTCTAGCAGTGACTTTGCATCGTCCAAGACATCATCCAAGGCTGGCGGTGATTAAATAATTGATAGAGTTTGAATTCTATCACTCCCCCCCAAACTCTATTTTTCATACCAATCATATGCTTGAACTTGTTGAATGTCTCCACCTTTAATGGCTTTGTAAAAATATCTGCTAGTTGTTCTTCCGTTCTGCAATAGACCAATTCCACAACTTTATTCTTGACTTGCTCTCGGATAAAATGATATTTGGTGTCAATGTGCTTGCTTCGGTTGTGAGAGACTGGATTCTTTGCAAGTGAAATTGCTGACTTGTTGTCCACATGTATGGTGATTGAACCTTCTTGCTCATGATGTAACTCTATCAAAATATTCTTTAGCCATATTGCTTGACATGTACACGCTGCAGCGGCCATGTATTCAGCTTCACATGATGAAAGAGCAACTGTCTGTTGTTTCTTTGACGACCATGAAAATATTGCTGAGCCAATATGAAATGCATATCCCGAAGTACTCTTTCGATCATCTACATCTCCACCATAATCACTATCTGAGTAGCCAATTAACCTTGAATTTTGAGAATGCGTATAGAACAGCCCGTGATCGATAGTTCCTTTGATGTATCTCAAAATTCTCTTTGCTGTATGGAAATGATCTTGCTTTGGCTGCTCCATATATCTGCTAATTAAACCCACTGCATACATAATATCTGGTCTAGTGAAAGTTAAGTACCTCAAGCTTCCGACCAGGCTTTTGTATAGTGTTGGGTTTACAGGTTTTCTTGTTGAATGAACTGTCAACTTTGTTCCTTTTTCTATCGTTGTCGACATAGGCTTGCAATCTTTCATTCTGAACCTGTTCAATATTTCTTGTGCATACTTCTTCTGTGACATAAATATTCCTTCCTCCCTTTGTTCCACTTCAACTCCAAGGAAATAAGACATCTCTCCAATATCTGTCATTTCAAACTCTCTAGTCATAGCTTCCTTGAATTCGACAAACATGCCTGGATTATTTCCTGTGAAGATCATATCATCCACATACAGACACACGATCATTATATCTCCATCTTCATTCCTTTTCGTGTATAAGGCATGCTCGTACGGACTCTTCACAAATCCATTCTTCTGAAAGTATTCATCTATCCTCGTGTTCCATGCTCTTGGAGCTTGCTTCAATCCATACAATGCCTTCTTCAACCGGTAAACTTTGTCTTCTTCACCTTTTATCACGTATCCTGGTGGCTGTTCAATATAGACCTTTTCTTCTAAGTAGCCGTTAAGGAAAGCTGACTTCACATCCATCTGGTATATCTTCCATTTGTTTTGTGCTGAAATTGCTGTGAGAAGTCTGATAGTGTCAATCCTTGCAACAGGTGCAAAAACCTCTTCGTAGTCAATTCCATATTTCTGCTTGTAGCCTTTAGCCACTAATCTCGCCTTGTACTTCTCCACCTTTCCTTCTTTGTTGGTCTTTGTCTTGTATACCCACTTTACTCCAATGGGCTTCTGCTCCTTAGGCATAGTTGTGAGCTCCCACGTGTCATTCCTTTTAATTGCGGCGATTTCGTCGTTCATCGCTTTCTTCCATTTTTCATCATCTGCTGCTTCTTCATATGTCACCGGATCACATTCAGCTACCAAGCAAAATAATGAGTAATCAAGTGTAGTCTGCACTGGATCTGTAGCATCATAGATATCACTTAAGCTTCTCATTTTTGCTGTTACTCCCCCTGAATTGCTGCTACCGCTGCTGCTACTGCTTCCTGTTGTTGATGGGGTAGCTGCAGGAGTTCTTGGATTAGGACTCGGTGGTGGAGTTTCATCATTGTCTGCTTCAACAATTTGGTCTCTTGAGTCGACGTCATCTTTAAAGAATAAGCCTTCCACTCTTCTTTCTTCATCACTCCATTTCCAGTAATCTGCTTCATCAAACTCTACATCTCTTGAGATGACAACTTTCTTGGTTAGAGGATTAAACAGTCTGTAGGCTTTGCTCCGATGCTCGTAGCCAATGAAAATGCATTTTTCTCCTTTGTCGTCTAACTTCTTCCTCTTTTGATCTGGAATATGAGCATAAGCTATGCACCCAAAGATTCTTAAATAGCTAACATCTGGCTTCCTACCACTCCATGCTTCATCTGGTGTTTTAAACTTGACACTCTTCGTTGGACAACGATTTAAGAGATAAACAGCACATTGAACAGCTTCAGCCCAAAATGTTCTCGGCATATGCTTTCCTTTAAGCATGCTTCTTGCCATATCGAGAATTGTGCGATTCTTCCTTTCTGCAATTCCATTTTGTTGTGGCGTGTAGGCAGCTGTCAACTGATGAATTATTCCATGTTCCCGGCAAAATGCTTCAAATAATTTGGAAGTATATTCTCCTCCTCTATCTGTTCTGAGCACCTTCAAATACTGACCACTCTGCTTTTTTGCCATTGCCTTGAATTCCTTGAATTTTTCAAGAGCTTCGGATTTTTCTTTGAGGAAATACACCCAAGCTTTTCTGCTAAAATCATCTATGAATGTGATATAGTACCTGTTTCCTCCAAGTGACGGAATGTCAAGTGGACCAGCTATATCTGAGTGAACTAGTTGCAGTGGCCTTTTTGCTCTCCATGACTTGCCAACTTCAAATTTTATTCTATGTTGTTTTCGTCTCATGCACGCTTCACATAGTTGATCTGGAGGATTTATTGTTGGCAATCCGGTCACCATCTTTGCTTTTGACAACAGCTTCAGGCCAGTGAATCCAAGATGACCAAATCTGAGATGCCACAACCATGAACTATCTTCAATGGCAGACTTCATGCATTTGAATCCATCCGTTTGTATATTCAACTTGAATAGACGATTGCTTGTCATTTCAACTTTCGCTATCAATTCTCCTTTCTGGTTTTTCATGGTGAGAGAACTATCTTTCAAGTGAATGTCGTATCCCTTCTCCAATAGCTGACCAATGCTGAGGAGGTTGCTCTTCAAAGATGGAATATAAAAGACATTTGTAATGTATCCTTTATTTCCATTCTTTGTAAACATCATAATATTCCCTTTGCCTTTAACTGCGGTTTTTGTGTGATCACCAAATGTGACTTCTCCTTGGATCTCTTCATTCAACTCTGTAAATAACTCCTTTTTGCCACACATATGATTGCTTGCTCCAGTATCAAGATACCAAACATTTTTACTAGTATCTTCTTCACCTTTGTGAGTGAACATGACAGTTGGTTCATCAAGTTGTACTTCATTTGCTGTGTAATGACTTCTCCCTTCAACTTTAGCAGTATCTCTGCATTCATAACTGAGATGACCAAACCTATTGCAATTATAACATTGCAGTTGAGATTTGTCACTTCGTTGTTGATATCTGCCTCCTCCTCTGGACAGGAATCCACGACCTCGATTATATGATCCTTGACCACGTTCATATTCTGTTGTACTTGATCGGCCATATCCACTGCATCCACCACGACCACCTCGAGTGTTGAAACCACCTCGGGTGTTATATCCGCCTCTATATCCACCACGATTTCCTCTTCCACGTACATAGCTGCTGCTACTGGCTTGATTTTTCTTTAGTGACAATTTGGTCTGCAAAGCTTGCTCCAAATTGCTAGAGCCTTCATTTAAATTCATTCTTTGTTCGTGGGCTTGAAGAGAACCCACAAGCTCATCAATGGACATGACTGACAAATCTTTGGCTTCTTCAATGGCGGTGACAATGTAGTCAAACTTTCTTGTCAATGACCACAGAATCTTCTCTATTAATCTGACATCATCTAGAGTCTCTCCATTTCTTTTCATTTCTTTGGCCACCTTTTGCACTCGTGAGACATAATCTGTTACTGGCTCCGTATTCTGCATCTTCAAGTTTTCAAATTCAGCTCTAAGTGATTGCAATCGTACCCTCTTGGCTTTGTCTACACCTTCACAAGATTTTTGCAAAATCTCCCATGCATTTTTGGAAGTTTTTGCATCTGATATTTTCTCAAAGGTTGATTCATCAACACCTTGAAAAATTAAAAATAGAGCCTTCTTGTCCTTCTTCCGGGACTCCTTAAGCGTCTTTTTCTGAGCATCTGTCAAAGTTGCTTCAGCGGCTGCATTTGCGGGCTCCGTGTATCCATCTTCAACAAGGTCCCATATATCTTGGGAACCTAGTAACGTCTTCATTTGAATGCTCCAGTTCCCATAATTGCCTTTCGACAATTTAGGAATTTGTGGTTGCACCATCTCTGCCATCTTATCAACCAGGCTCTGATACCACTTGTTGGAAATTAGAGATATGGGAGATGGATAAAAATACTGTTTATATTACAATCTCAAATACAACACACAACTCTCACAATAATAATTTTTCTCACTCCTCTCTCTAAGTGCTACGGCACTCTAATTTTTTTTCTCTCTATCTCTCTTTGATCTAATGTCTCAGATGCGTACACTCTGCTCTTTTTTCCGGATACACACACTATGTTTTTTTCTTTTTCGGATGCTCACACTTACATCCACTCTTTGAAACACATACATATATATATATATATAAACTAAGAAACTCATCCGTATAGCTTTTCTATTTTTTATTCTTTTATCCAGCCACCTTTGTTGACCTTGTGCATCTCCTTTGGTTGATTGAACTTTGTCTTCTATTCTCTCTATACGTGGCCCTTACTTTTATTGCATATTGACAACACATTGATTGATAGCACACACACGCCTACTATTGAATCTGAAGAGAGAAAACATTTCTTTTTCCTATGCAATGCACCGATTTGACACCACCTCCTCATCTTTATTCATTCAACAACTCATACTCCCACACCTTCATGTTCTACTACTTCCACACCTTCATATTCTACTACTCCCACACCTTCATATTCTAGCAGTGACTTTGCATCGTCCAAGACATCATCCAAGGCTGGCGGTGATTAAATAATTGATAGAGTTTGAATTCTATCAAAACTAACCCTAACCGCGAAAGGAAAATCAAAACCCCATTTTGAGGGGAAAAAAAAAAATCAAAACCCCCCATCAAATCGAAGCAGGAAAAACGACTATATCAAAAATAGAATGAGATCCAAAACACTTACGAGAGCAAGCCAGCCTTCTCATGAAGAAGGCGGAACACCGTACGCTCTCTCTCCTCTTGAATCTGGTTACGAAGGTCAACCAACTTCTTTTGCTCGGCATCATGCTTTTGCTCCACCTTCCACACGAGAAATAAATTACAATACATAAAAAATAAAAAAATGGTCAACCACTTCGAAATTAGAGGGATGAGCATAGATGCTTATCTTTTGGAGAATTTGATGGGAAGAGGATCTTCTCCTCATCCTTTTTCTGCTTTTTTTTTCTCAGCCCATGTGGACCATTGATTGAAAAGAGAAGAGAGATGTTAAAGTAGTGTTATAATTGATCGGACGAATATGATTGAAAGATGATAAGAAATAATGAGAAAAAGGATTAGGAAAGAAACGTAACCCGAATTTAGAGGAGCGACCCCAAAACAGAGCCTTGGTAAATTTATAATTAAAAAATACATGAAAAAAAACATTTATAATGAGTAACATATGAGATTTAAGTTGACAAATATTGAAAATAAGAAAATGATGAATTATGACGTAATCTTTTTTTTTTTAAACAAAAATATTGAACTCTAATATGTTTTCTTTTCTCCCTCTTTCATATTAAAATCCATTTTTTTTTCAATTACAAGAAGAAGTAAAACAAAACTACCACTCTACGTCCGCTACAAGTATATATCAGTCATACAAGGAGGAGAATCAGTCAAGAGTCTCGTTACAAACTTGGTCAAAGCACTGAGGCAACAAAAAAAACATCTCTGAAACATCTACAACCTACCAGGAAACAAACACAAAAGTGGTGAAATTTATACATGTAATAGCTAATAACAACAAAAATTGCAATAACATGCTGTACAATTGCAACAAAAACCTCACAAAGGAAGGGTTTGATGAAGGAATGAAGTTGCCAACTTTGTTGGCATCAGATCCATAGGTTTCCTTCCTGTTCAGGAGAGAAAACATACACATAATATAAGTATAAATGCTTTACTGTACAACAGCATGGAAGGCAATTCAGTTTAAAGTTAATGTTATTGAAGGATATCTTTCTCATGTTTTTTTTTTCCTCTAACTTTAAATTTTGAAGGAAAAATTAGAATGAAGGATTTAGAGGAAAATATATTTATGAAGAAGGATTATAAGTATTCTAATTATTTCGAATAACCAAATATAAAAATAAAATTATTAAAATGTCGCATTCTTCAATTTATAAAAATTATAATTTTTACCTCCGGTTTGGCGCGCACAGGCCATAATGTAGATGGCATCACCATCTTTCAGATGAAGCTGCCAAAGTTCCACCATCCCAAAATTCTCCTACGTTAGAAATTTACAACACATAATTAATTTATTAATACAAAATTAGATAATTATTACAGATATATGCATTAAAATTTAAATATAAACATTAAATAGAACAAATATGATTATATTACTAACTCACTGCATTAGTTAATAATTTAGGTTTCTCTTTAAGATTTTTTTATACTAATTATTTGGTCATTATATTCCTTCCCCTCTAAAAATTTGGTCCTCTGAATTTAAATATTTTGATGGCATTTTACAACCTCATTGTTAATACCACCCATTCAACATTGTTATAGCCCAAAATCTGTGCATAACATTATGAGTGATAAAATGAACCCAAATATACCAACCTCTGCACATCAAATAATTAAGTATTTATCACTAATTTTAAACAGTGGCTATATAGCTTAGTTTTTGTAGTTCCTTGCAATTGATAGGTGACACTCTATAATTGTATTCATAGTGACTATTATACCAGAAATATAAGTCTTTCACTCTTTTATTTGTCTACACCAATAAAGGAAATTAACTAAAAGTTATTGACCACAGTATTTTGTTATTAAAAAAAAAACAACGCTTTTAAATAGAAACTTAACCCAAAAATCAAGTTATTGAATGTTAAATGGAGATACTAAATGAAAAATATCTTTGCACAAGTCTTGAACCTATTTATTTCTTTCAATCAGAGAAAAATAAATATGCACAATGACATAACATTTTAGCCTTTCCAAGATAAATAATTTGCATGCCTTCATTTTTAGCCTAAAAGCAAAATCACCAAGTGCCTTTGCACAAGACTAGGACCAAAAAAACCAGTGACAAGTATTTTTCTTAGAACTCACCTAATAAGAGTAAAGCACTCTCATCAACATTTTCACATAAGTTGTAAGAAACTATGAAACACTTGTGATAATTTTTTTTTCCCTTAATGCTAAAATAACAATATATATGCCTAGTCATCAATAAAAGAATTTATTCATAATAAACCATGCTCATATAATCTTTTCAATCTTAATCACCCATGCGGACCAACTGACCACAGATAAACACAGTCAAATCACTTAACCCTTTAGGCTTTAGTCAATGTTAAGAAAACATAAAACATAATGCCACAGATATAATTGGAGGTAAATTAGATTTAATTACTGCAAAGATTGAGATTAACACGTATAGGATTAACGAATTTTCTTGTGGTTTTAAAATCAACAGACCTTGACGTATTGGATTAACGTATAAGATTTAATTAGAAAATGACTTTTACGTAACAAATAAATTTCTCGAAGAAAAACAAAGGTTACGGACTTGATTCATTCTTCCACTTAGCATCATTCATTTTTGTTGCATTTTAGATACTCAATATTTATTATAAATATCATTATTTGACGTGAACTATATTTCTATTATTATTTGTATTAAAATGTATAAATAATTGGGAAATTTTTTACATAATCCTAAAAAAAGTCAGGTGTATAAGAACCCATTTGGATAGGTTTTAAAAAAATGACTTTTTTTCCATTGCTTTTTAAAAAATTATTTTAATTAGAAGTTAAACTATTTTACGTTTAGATGCACCATTTAAAAAGCACTTTTAAATAAAAATGTTGTTTGGATGTTAAAATAGAGAAGTATTTTTCTATCAGTAAAATTATTGAAATGGGCATATAAAACGTAAGATAACCGAAAACTTTATTATTACTAATGAATAGTAATTTCCACCCAAAATGGTCAACTACTATATTATAAAAATTCATTAATTAAAAATAAACCCTTAAAAAAATAACAAGGTGCAATGAAAAGAATAAAAGCCAACTGAACTAAATAAATCTAGCTCCACTTATTGTAACTTTGTTTACATAATAGATCATTTAGGGAATACTTGTAACAACTACCATATTATAAAAATTCATTAATTAAAAATAAACCCTTGAAAAAAAAATAACAAGATGCAATGAAAAGAATAAAAACCAACCGAACTAAATAAATCCAGCTCCACCCATTATAACTTTGTTTACATAATAGATCATTTAGGGAATACTTGTAATAATATTAATTCTTCACTTGGTGAAAATTTAGTTGCTCCACTTGTAATATGGAGGTAACACTATCATATCCACCATTATTTTCTACTTATCGCGCTTATATATTGGTGGTTCTTTCAATTTATATTCTTAAGGGTGAATTTGAGAGAGTAGGGATCCATGATTTCAATGTTGGGGTCAAAAGACCAAACTGGCTATGGGTTGAATTGCTACTCTCTCTCCCACTTAAACACCTCACCCTCGAGTAAAAGATATAATTTGTATATTTAATTATTGTTGGTCAATCACCTCAAATCATTATCATAAATCAGCATATACTTGTTGCTGTAACATCCGTCTCTTATTATTGTGGGGAAATATTTTATCAAATATTGTGGTGGAATTATGACTCACTTCTTATCATCAATCTTTCTCATTCAATTTTGTCATTCACGTGGAAGCAAGGAGACAATGCATTACCTACTTTTCTTTTTCACATCTTCACTTTCTAATATGTCGGGTCCCTTAATTGTCATGAAGATGTCATATGCCCCACATTCATTCAATTCTTTTCCACACTAACTTACAAATACCTTATCCCTCTGTGAATAAAAGAAAAGAAAGGATGACTCACACACCATTTCCATTTCCATCCGTGACACTCCACCTATAATTATTTGTTATTACTTTAGTATCCCATGTGTTTCTCATACCATTAAAATATTCATACACACCACTTTAATTAATCAATCCTCCTCCTTTCATTCGGATATAATATTACCTTTCATTTCATTTGGCTATTCCAAGCCGACAACACTTTCCATTCTTTTATTTGATTGGCAACAAAAACTCACAAGCACACAGAGGACTTCATCATTCACTTCAATTATATACATACGACATATGTTCCTTCTTTTCAATTGCTAGAAAAGCAAAGGGACGATAGTCACGGATAATAATTTATGCAATTGTTGATTCACGGACGCATGCACGATGGATTTATTTATTCAGTTACGAGTGTAACCTCCTCTCCTCATGATAAAATTATGCAAGTGTGCACCTCTCATTTATACACTTCCGTCAATAAGAGAAAGAGGAAGAGAGCCACGAGTGAAACATTTCCTTATATTAATTTGAGAGTGAAGGTCAAGTGTGTTAGAAGATAAAAGCAAGAAGACATTGCTTAAGGCCAAAGGAGCAAGACAAGTAAGTAAAGGTTTTAACTTGTCTTACATTACTTTGTGAAGTTGATTATTATTTTGGGTTAATTAAGAAGTGGTGAGACCATAAGGAGTTTGATGATTTTAAGGTTACCAAAGTGTTTACCACGAAAAATGGAGTAAGAATAAGGTTGGAAATGATTTTTGGATCAAAAAGAATTAAATTATACAAGTTACCAAAAACTGCCAGTTTTAACGTTTTGGAAGGCAGTCGAATTGTAAATGGTTTTTGGTCAAGTGAATGATGTCTAAAAATTATGAAATTTTCCAGATTATAAGTAGACATCCAGAGCTTTCTTTTGATATATAATATGTAATTTTTAGAGCTCTGTACAAGGAGTTATGGATTTTACAATCTGGCCTAAAATACTGGAAGTATAAACTGGACAGCGAAGTGATTTATTTAAACTGGGAATAGTATGGATATTTTTGGCTGTTGAGAATATTTTTCGATGAAAATAGACTCACCAAAGGACATTTAGGTTTTGGAAGCACATCATTTGGAGCTTTGTACAAATAGTTATGAATTTTCAAAGTTAATGAAAATTCTGGACAGAAAAGGATTTAATCCGAAAATTGTTGCAATAAGAATTTTAAATGGGTGATTTATCGTTTAAAGGGTCACAAGGATTCTAAATGATAAAAAGAACCCTGTTGGATATTTTGGAAGAAATGGATTATAGTGAAGATTAATATTTATAATGATACTATTTTAGGAGTTGACTGTCAAGTGGTTCGAGCACCGGTGAATTTCTTTTAGCTATTCGGAGTTGAGGTAGTAACTTTTCTCTCACATACTCTGTGTGCCTTTATATGCATGTACGTACCGCTGTGATATTTGAACTGTGAATTTTCTAACCTTATCGCCGGTATAAGCCGGGAGGTAGTGCCCTTGAATGTGGGGTAACCCTGGATGCCATCACGGTTGAGACCGGGGGTGGTACTCCGATAAGTGAATTTTTATGCAGAAGGGTGAAAGCCCATTTGAATATTTGAATTATCCAGTACTGTGTGTATGAACCGGTAGGTTCTTGAATATTGTTGAACTGCATATTTGAATTTTGTGTTTGAAATTATTGTGAATTATATTTATTGCAACTGGTTGTCTACCATGTACTGTGCATGCATCTTATGTGAGTGATTAACGTTACTACTGGGATTCATTTGAATCCCAGACAATCCCCAAAGTTCAGGACGGAAACCTAACAGCGGTCGTGGCTCACGTGATAAGGCGGTGGATATGGATAACTGACGGTGCTTGATGGAGCAGAGATCTGATTTATTTTCCCTCATTGTGTTTGAAATATTATGTCCTGGTTAAATCTTGTACGAACCTTTTTATGAATTTCGATTATGTACCAGACTTCAATATCAGTATTACTATGCTGGAACTAGTTTATCCTTTAAGCTGTGCATATTTACTCTTGCGAATGTCGGTATACCAAAGGGGTGTGACATTCGTGGTATCAGAGCCTTAGTTCCGGCAATGTCAGGATAGTATACTGATAAAGTCTTGGATAGATAAAAGTGTGTAGTGGTATATATAGAATGGCATGTGTATGTCATTATTTGAGGATTTTGAATTAAATTGATATTAACAAGAATATGCACTTGAATAGTGAAAAGACATTATGGTGAATGTTCGAGGAGGTAGCAGTAGCAGAGGCAGAGGCAGAGGTCGTGGTAGAGGCAGACCACGTAAGCAAGTGCAGGCTCAAGAGCGGCCAAATGAACAAGAACAGGAGCGAGAACAATCACATGAACAAGAGCGGGCACAAGAGGAGAATATACCAGAACAAGGTCCTCTTCACTATGTGCAACAAATGATGGAGATGATAAATAAACTACAGGAGGAAATACGTGAAGTAAAGGCTAGGCAGAACGAGGGTGGACAGCGAGCTGCAACTGCGGAAGGGGAAAGATCCACTCAACCCGAGATTCAACAAAATGAACCTGTAGCTGACAGGATGCAACTTGACGTAGAGGATGAACAGTATTGGATTACCAAATTTTGCAAGCATCAACCACCAGTTTTTCGCGGGAGTTTTGATCCCCAGGTAGCTGAGAATTGGGTGCTGAGATTGGAGAAGATTTTTCGAGTAATGCGGTGCCCTACAGAAAGGAAAGTTGAATTGGCAATCTACAAATTGGAAGGTGATGCTGATCGATGGTGGAAGAACACGGAATTAATTCTGCGGGCTCAGAATATCCCCATCACTTGGGAAACCTTCAAAGATAACTTTGATGCAGAGTATTTTCCTGAATCCACTAGGGACGAGAAGGAGTTAGAATTCCTGGCTATACAACAGGGTAAAGAAGAGTCTTTTAATGAATATCTGAGTCGTTTCAACCGACTAGCTCGTTACTCTTCAACCCTGAAAATCAGTAATGACGAGAAGTGGAAGTCAGGAAGATTGATTAGGGGATTAAAATATGAACTGAGAAAAGAGCTGGTCTCCCGTAAATTCCAAAAATTTAGTCTTGCAATTGAGGAATGCAGGATGGTGGAGAGGAATCTAAGGGATTTGCAGCTGCCTGAGGTTACTACGAATCAAGGCGAGTCCAGCAGAAGGAATTCTTCCCAGAAAAGAAAAGGGGCAGGGACCAAATTCCAAGGAAGTAATAAGAAACCTGTTCAGTCTAGCGAACGTATCAATCAAAAGCCAGCAGAGCCTAGACCATGTCCTCAATGCGGTAAATTCCATCAAGGCAGGAATTGTAGCGGGCAGATCATTTGTTATAATTGTCGCAAGACGGGTCACTATAGCTCGGATTGCCCACAGCGTGCCACAGAGAGGAGGCCACAGAATTTTGGAAGAATATTTGCTATGACGCATGAGGAGGCTAGAAAGTCTCCGGAGATGATTCAAGGTACCATTCTTCTTCATGGAAATACATTACAAACATTGTTTGATACGGGTGCTAGTCATTCTTTTATATCATATGATTGTGTTAGTCGGCTAAGATTGGTTATCCACAAACTGCCTTATGATCTTGTTGTGACGACACCACTTGGTGTTAAATCTTTGACTGCTGATGTCTGTTTGAATTGCATTGTAAATGTGGACGGCCATGATTCTGTGGTAGATTTGATATGTTTGCCACTTCATCGTATAGATGTTATACTTGGTTTAAATTGGTTGACAGCAAATAATGTGCTGTTAGACTGCGGAAATAAAAGGATTGTATATCCAAATCCGCAGAGAGATATTAGTAAAGATGTAAATATGAATTTCCTCTCAGTAGATGAAGCTGAGAAGTGTTTGAGAAAGGGTTGCCAAGGGTATGTTGTGTTTTTCTCAGTACAAACAGAAACTGGGACTGCACTTGAAAATATTCCAGTTGTGAATGAATTTCCTGAGGTATTTCCGGAAGACATTAGTGGACTACCTCCGGAAAGAGAAGTAGAATTCGGCATCGAAATTTTGCCTGGAGCTGGACCAATATCTAAAGCACCATATCGAATGGCACCTAACGAGATGGCGGAGCTGAAGAAACAAATTGAAGAATTACTAGAGAAAGGGTTTATACGACCCAGTGTTTCACCATGGGGAGCTCCAGTGTTATTTGTAAAGAAGAAAGACGGGAGCCTGAGATTGTGTATCGATTATCGAGAATTAAACAAGGTGACTGTCAAGAATAAGTATCCTCTCCCCAGAATAGATGATTTGCTTGATCAGTTAGCTGGTTCTAGCGTATTTTCAAAAATCGATTTGCGTTCGGGTTATCATCAACTACGAGTAAAAACTGAAGATGTTCCAAAGACAGCTTTTAGAACCAGATACGGACATTACGAATTTTTAGTAATGCCGTTTGGTTTGACCAATGCACCTGCCGTGTTTATGGACTACATGAACCGAATCTTCCGTCAATACTTAGATCAGTTTGTGGTAGTCTTTATCGACGACATCCTAATCTACTCAAAGAGCAGCAAAGAGCATGAGAATCATTTGAGGATCGTGTTGAATATTTTGAAAAACAAGCGACTTTACGCTAAGTTGAGCAAGTGTGAGTTTTGGCTTCAAGAAGTTAGATTTCTTGGCCATGTCATCTCACAAGAAGGGGTCTCTGTAGATCCCAGTAAAGTGGAAGCAGTACTGAATTGGAAAAGGCCAGAGACTGTGACTGAAGTACGCAGTTTTCTGGGTCTTGCTGGTTATTACCGACGATTTATATTGAATTTTTCCCGAATTGCCTTGCCATTGACAAAGCTTACAAAAAAGAACCAGTCATTCGTGTGGGATGAGCGTTGTGAAGAAAGCTTTAAGCAGCTGAAAGAGAGATTGACGTCCGCACCAGTTTTGATTATCCCAGATCCCGGTAAAACCTATGTGGTTTATAGCGATGCTAGTAAGCAAGGATTGGGATGTGTCCTGATGCAGCAGGGCAGAGTGGTGGCGTATGCCTCTCGACAGCTGAAACCTCATGAATTGAATTATCCCACTCATGACTTGGAACTTGCAGCAATTGTGTTTGCTTTAAAGATATGGCGGCATTATCTGTATGGTACTAATGTTGAATTATACTGCGACCACAAAAGTCTCAAGTATCTTTTTGATCAGAAAGAATTGAATATGAGACAGCGTAGATGGATGGAGTTGTTGAAAGATTTCAACTTGGAAATCAAATATCATCCAGGAAAAGCTAATGTTGTTGCAGATGCTCTGAGTAGAAAGGCGGTGCAGGTAGCATATATGATGGTTCAAGAACAGAATTTGCTAGGAAATTTTCGAGATTTAAATTTGTTAAATCAGGTAATTTTAAACTCAAGAAGGCACAAAGAAGTGATACTTGCTAACATTAGTGTTAGTCAAGGAGAAAGTGATCTACGAGCAGAAATTGTAGAAGCTCAAAGGCAAGACGAACTAGCACGCTCCATTCGAGAAAAGATCTCACGTGGAGAAGCTCAGGATTTTGATCTTTCTCCAAGTGGACTAATCAGATTCAGGAAGCGTATTTATGTACCACCGAAACCTGAGTTGAGACTAAAGATATTGGATGAGGCGCACAAAAGCAAGTATACTCTTCATCCAGGGGTGGTCAAGATGTACCATAATTTGAAGTCTGAATTTTGGTGGCCAGGACTGAAGAGTGACGTGACTAAATACGTAACCCGTTGTCTTACCTGTCAAAAGGTTAAAATTGAACACAAGCGACCACCAGGACTTCTTCAAAGTTTGGAGATTCCTGAATGGAAATGGGAAAGCGTTACGATGGATCTAGTAGTGGGATTGCCCAGGATCAGGAATCATGATGTGATCTGGGTAATTGTTGATCGTCTCACCAAGTCGGCACATTTTCTTCCCATTGGTGTCAACTATTCTCCTGCAAAGTTGGCAGAAATTTATGTAAAAGAGATAGTAAGACTTCATGGTGTACCAAAGATTATTATCTCCGATAGAGATCCTCGTTTTACTTCTCGATTTTGGAAAGCTTTACAAAAAGCCATGGGTACAAAAGTGAGATATAGTACGGCTTATCATCCTCAGACAGATGGACAATCGGAAAGAACTATACAGACGTTGGAAGACATGCTAAGGGTGTGTGCATTAGACTTTAAGGGTAATTGGGACCGTAACCTTCCACTGGCTGAATTTGCTTACAACAACAGCTATCATGCCAGCATTCAAATGGCTCCGTATGAAGCACTGTATGGAAGGAAGTGTCAATCACCCTTGTGTTGGACAGAATTGTCTGACAGAAAATTGCATGGAACAGATTATGTGGATAAAACATTAGAACATATCAAGCTTATAAGAAAGAGGCTCCTAGCAGCACAAAGTCGACAGAAAAGTTATGCTGACAAACGGAGAAGACCTCTAGAATTTGAAGTTGGAGATCATGTGTTCCTGAAGGTATCACCAGTAACTGGAATTGGAAGAGCGATCAAGAGGAAAAAACTAAGTCCTCGTTACATTGGTCCATTTCAGATCTTGGCAAAATTTGGATCAGTGGCATACCAAATAGCATTACCCCCAAATCTGAGTAGACTTCATAATGTTTTTCATGTATCACAGTTGAAGAAGTACATACCAGACCCTGAACATGTTATCGAGTACGAAGATGTTGATGTACAACATAACCATACATATGCGGTGGAGCCTGAGCGAATCATTGACCGACTTCAGAAGCAGCTCAGAAATAAAAGTATTCGGATGGTGAAAGTGGTCTGGAAGGGATTATCTCCTGAAGAAGCAACCTGGGAAACGGAAGAAGACATGAAGAATCATTATCCCGAGTTTATGGCTCGGTACACAAGGGATGAAGCAAATTTCAGGGACGAAATTTCTTTTACGGGGGGAGAATTGTAACATCCGTCTCTTATTATTGTGGGGAAATATTTTATCAAATATTGTGGTGGAATTATGACTCACTTCTTATCATCAATCTTTCTCATTCAATTTTGTCATTCACGTGGAAGCAAGGAGACAATGCATTACCTACTTTTCTTTTTCACATCTTCACTTTCTAATATGTCGGGTCCCTTAATTGTCATGAAGATGTCATATGCCCCACATTCATTCAATTCTTTTCCACACTAACTTACAAATACCTTATCCCTCTGTGAATAAAAGAAAAGAAAGGATGACTCACACACCATTTCCATTTCCATCCGTGACACTCCACCTATAATTATTTGTTATTACTTTAGTATCCCATGTGTTTCTCATACCATTAAAATATTCATACACACCACTTTAATTAATCAATCCTCCTCCTTTCATTCGGATATAATATTACCTTTCATTTCATTTGGCTATTCCAAGCCGACAACACTTTCCATTCTTTTATTTGATTGGCAACAAAAACTCACAAGCACACAGAGGACTTCATCATTCACTTCAATTATATACATACGACATATGTTCCTTCTTTTCAATTGCTAGAAAAGCAAAGGGACGATAGTCACGGATAATAATTTATGCAATTGTTGATTCACGGACGCATGCACGATGGATTTATTTATTCAGTTACGAGTGTAACCTCCTCTCCTCATGATAAAATTATGCAAGTGTGCACCTCTCATTTATACACTTCCGTCAATAAGAGAAAGAGGAAGAGAGCCACGAGTGAAACATTTCCTTATATTAATTTGAGAGTGAAGGTCAAGTGTGTTAGAAGATAAAAGCAAGAAGACATTGCTTAAGGCCAAAGGAGCAAGACAAGTAAGTAAAGGTTTTAACTTGTCTTACATTACTTTGTGAAGTTGATTATTATTTTGGGTTAATTAAGAAGTGGTGAGACCATAAGGAGTTTGATGATTTTAAGGTTACCAAAGTGTTTACCACGAAAAATGGAGTAAGAATAAGGTTGGAAATGATTTTTGGATCAAAAAGAATTAAATTATACAAGTTACCAAAAACTGCCAGTTTTAACGTTTTGGAAGGCAGTCGAATTGTAAATGGTTTTTGGTCAAGTGAATGATGTCTAAAAATTATGAAATTTTCCAGATTATAAGTAGACATCCAGAGCTTTCTTTTGATATATAATATGTAATTTTTAGAGCTCTGTACAAGGAGTTATGGATTTTACAATCTGGCCTAAAATACTGGAAGTATAAACTGGACAGCGAAGTGATTTATTTAAACTGGGAATAGTATGGATATTTTTGGCTGTTGAGAATATTTTTCGATGAAAATAGACTCACCAAAGGACATTTAGGTTTTGGAAGCACATCATTTGGAGCTTTGTACAAATAGTTATGAATTTTCAAAGTTAATGAAAATTCTGGACAGAAAAGGATTTAATCCGAAAATTGTTGCAATAAGAATTTTAAATGGGTGATTTATCGTTTAAAGGGTCACAAGGATTCTAAATGATAAAAAGAACCCTGTTGGATATTTTGGAAGAAATGGATTATAGTGAAGATTAATATTTATAATGATACTATTTTAGGAGTTGACTGTCAAGTGGTTCGAGCACCGGTGAATTTCTTTTAGCTATTCGGAGTTGAGGTAGTAACTTTTCTCTCACATACTCTGTGTGCCTTTATATGCATGTACGTACCGCTGTGATATTTGAACTGTGAATTTTCTAACCTTATCGCCGGTATAAGCCGGGAGGTAGTGCCCTTGAATGTGGGGTAACCCTGGATGCCATCACGGTTGAGACCGGGGGTGGTACTCCGATAAGTGAATTTTTATGCAGAAGGGTGAAAGCCCATTTGAATATTTGAATTATCCAGTACTGTGTGTATGAACCGGTAGGTTCTTGAATATTGTTGAACTGCATATTTGAATTTTGTGTTTGAAATTATTGTGAATTATATTTATTGCAACTGGTTGTCTACCATGTACTGTGCATGCATCTTATGTGAGTGATTAACGTTACTACTGGGATTCATTTGAATCCCAGACAATCCCCAAAGTTCAGGACGGAAACCTAACAGCGGTCGTGGCTCACGTGATAAGGCGGTGGATATGGATAACTGACGGTGCTTGATGGAGCAGAGATCTGATTTATTTTCCCTCATTGTGTTTGAAATATTATGTCCTGGTTAAATCTTGTACGAACCTTTTTATGAATTTCGATTATGTACCAGACTTCAATATCAGTATTACTATGCTGGAACTAGTTTATCCTTTAAGCTGTGCATATTTACTCTTGCGAATGTCGGTATACCAAAGGGGTGTGACAGTTGCAGGGTGTTGTGGTTTGAGGACATGGCCGTGGGTTCAGAGTTGAGTTCTTTTTGTGGTATAATAGGAGCGATTTTCACCATTGATCTGCAAACGAAAAAGAATCTTTAGAGTTTATACCCAAAAAAAAATTCCAAGAACATGTAGGATCTTGATTCTTCTTACCCTATTTGTGAATGTTATCAACATGATCGGAATAGACTCTTTACCATCAATCATGCATGTAATCAAATCATCACCAGATTATGAAAGGCATAAATGGAGGTAAATTAGATTTAATTCCGGCAAGAATTGAGATTAACATAAATTGGATTAACGAATTTTCTTGTGGTTATTGGATTAACCTATTAGATTTAATTAGAAAACAACTTTGATGTAACCGATAAATTTCTTGGAGAAAGACAAAGGTTACGGACTTCATTCATTCTTCCACTTAGCATCATTCCTTTTCGTTGCATTTCAGATACTCAATATTTATTATAAATATCATTATTTGACGTGAACTATATTTCTATTATTATTCATATTAAAAAGTATAAATAATTGGTAAAATTCTTACAAAATCCTAAAAAAGTCATGTGAATAAGAAACTGTTTGGATAGGCTTAAAAAAAAGGGATTTTTTTCTATTATTTTTTTTAAAAAAGTACTTTAATTAGAAGTTAATTAAGCTATTTTCCGTTTAGATGCACCATTGCTATTTAGATGTTTAAATAGAGAAGCACTTTTTATTAGTAAAATTATTAAAATGGGCCTATAAAACGTAAGATAACTTACAACTTTATTATCATTAATGAATAGTAATTTCCACTTAAAATGGTCAACTACTGTATTATAACAAATGCATTAATTAAAAATAAACCCTTAAAAAAAAAAAAAGCAAGGTGCAATGAAAAAAATAAGAGCCAACCGAACTAAATAAATCCAGCCCCACCTATTTTAACTTTATTTACCTAATAGATCATTTAGGGAATACTTGTAACAATATTAATTTTTTACTTGATAAAAAGTTAGTTGCTCCACTTGTGATATAGAGGTAACAATATTATATCCACTATTATTTTCTACGGGATATGATATTGTTACAACCTTTTTTTTTTGTTACAACCAATGTTACTACCACTTTTCCACTGTTAGATGAGAATCTCAATAGGAGAGAGAAATTATAAAGGTATATGAGATTATGATCTAACGGTGGAAAAGTGGTAGTAACATTAGTTGTAACAAAAAAAGGTTGTAACAATATCCTATCCCTATTTTCTACCTACTATGTTTATCTATCGGTGATTCTCTTATTTATATTCTTAAGAGGGAATTTGAGAGGATAGGAATTCATGATTTCAATGTTGGGTCAAAAGACCAAACTGGTCATGAGTTGACTTGCTACCCTCTCTCACCTCAACACTTAGTAAAAGATATAATTTGTATAATTATTGTTGGTTAATTACCTCTAATCATTATCATAGATACCTCTAATCATTATCATAGATCAGCATATACTCATTGCGGGGTGTTTTGAGGTACGATGACGACCGTAAAACCAAAAAAATCACATGGTTAGGGTTCAGCACTTATTGACGATAGAATTGTTTCGTCAATATACCCAGTTGAGTTCTTTTTGTAGTATAGAAGAAGTGATTTTGACCATTGATCTGCAATTGAGAACGACAAAAGAATTTTTATAGTTTAAACCAAAAATTCCAAGAACATGAGTAAATAGGATCTTGATTCTTACCCTGTTCGTGAATTTTATAAGCATAATGGGATTAGAATTCTTATTCAACTCCGCTGCGCCATTGGCGTCCGCTACCGAGCATCCACCAGAACTTGCAGTCGTACTATATTCACCAGATATTTTTCTTCTTACCGTATGACAGTAACGCAAAGGTATAAAAAATGCTTAGATTTTAATCGACATGCCGGAGTTGTTAGTGTTGATAATATTAGCTTACATATTTGGCCTAAACATTCCAATCGTAAAAAATATTAATAAAAACCAAAGAAATTAGGACTTCATATCAACTTGATTTCACACGGCTTGATAATAAGAAAAAAGAAGTGGCGAAGGAGGAAGAAAAGAACGGAAAATCTAAAGAGAGGAGGAAGATAGAGATGAGAAAAGATGGGAAAAAATAAAATAAAATAAACGGAACAAGAAAGAGTGAAGAATCACCGGCGACCAGGGAGAGAAGAACTTAGAATGTCAAAAAAAACAAGAAGCTAAAAATTTCTGCTTCTCTGTTGGAACGCACAAAATGATAATCAATTTTCTAATCTTTCTTTTGTTTTCGGCCACGCAAACTCGACGATCGGTTTCAACCCGACGAAACCCGAACGAACCTTCCCTCTTCCTATTCCTGATTCTCTTGGCCAGGCAAAGTCGACGATAGGCCGTTCCCTCAGCCTTCATCATTCTCTCTGTCCCATTGCCTTACGCGATATCTTTGATTCTCTCAGACGTGTTGCGTCTCCTGGCGATTGAAGTTTTGATCGTGGTTTGATTTTTGTTTTGGGCCTCTCAAATTTTTATTCATCGTAAGTGCATTCTTAAACGCCTGTTTATTATTCTTCCTTCAAATTCTTGCGCCTATTTTGTTGTTCATTGTTCTCTATTTCTGTTTTTTAGGTTCGCTCATTCGGATTTTAAGGTTTGACTTCGGAAATACCAGAGAAGGTCTATTTGTTGTACGATTCTTTGTAACAGTAAGCATGGGATTTTATAAGTTATAGCGCAATTATAAACTGATCAGTTGCATGTCTTTGTGCCCTTTTTGTATCTTTCACATACTACCATATAATTTGTCTTTGAGGATGTGATTTTTCGTTTCATATGACGATTTGAGGGAATCTTTATGCCTTTGGTTTATTTTTCTTAATTTGCTTGTCTTCTCTGCTTATTTACCTAGCCTTGTGAGGAAAACTCGTTTGCTGATGATGAGAATGGAATAAAGGATGAAGAACTGCAGTTATTGCTCTGAGCTTGCTGATGAAATATAATTTGAATACAACATCAAATTAGAAAGCACTGAATGTAAACATTAAGCTACATTATTGGTCCCAAAAAGATACCACTACCATGGATTTAATATATATCTCAATGTTTTAAGAAACATGTATTATATCTAGTCTGAACATTAAATCTATCAGCAAAATTTAAAACTGGCATTCATGGCTCAATAATGACTAAATAGAGTATATACAATTTCATTAGGCAAATGTATCCACAGCTGGGTTGTTGAAATTTTCTTCTTTGTTTCAGTGGATCTGCCTATTGGGAAGAAGGTAACAGATCGTATGCATTAAAATTGTCACTAGAGATTCATGGTCTGTCATGATGCTTTAACAAAAACTAACGGTTTAGAATTCTCACTTGCAAATTGGCATGTCTTTAGTATGACTCAAATGGTTCTTTGGTCCATCTTCTCTGACATAAAGTATTCACGACCATTAATTATACATGATTATGAATATGAAACAACAAGGAAGATTTGAAAATGAAGTTGGAACATAACTGCTTTCATTTGTTATACTTATATGGATTCATGCGCAAAGTTTTACATTGGAGGCCTGTAAGGATACTGTCTAACTGTCAATTTACAGTCCTTTGTAGAGTTTTTGAAGCAAATTTACCATTCATGATTTTTTTGTCTTCCTTCTTTCTCTGCTTAGCTAACCCAACATAGTGTGAAAGACTTGGACTATGAAATTCCCAATTCATCCGAGTTATTAAGAAGGAATCACTATCCTGCATTTTGCATGTCTGGCTTCCCACGTCTTCTGTTTTTGGGTGAAGATATGTTGGCTTTCAACAATAATAGAACTCACGTCTGTGTTGATTCTTCTGATAATGATGCAGCTTTATAATGTTTTAGGTTTTTATTTCTGTGATTTTATTTATCCTTTTATACTCAAGATTCAACAGTCATGGCATTATTCTCCTTTCTTAGTTTTTAGTTTTAATTTAATCTGCAAGTAGCTGAGAAGATACTTAACAACAAAGTGTTGGAGTTCTATAAATGGGAAGGTCAACTTTCCCAACTGTTGCAGAATGTGAGGGACAAGTTGAATAAAGTTATAGAAGTGAGTTTCTTGGATCTTGGATCTTTACCTGCTTATCCATAAATCTTTTATTCAAGTAGAGATGGTCAAAACTCAAAAATATGATCAATATGATTTTTGTCAGGGTTGGACCAGAGAAGAAAAGACTCATTGTTTGGATGAAATTGAGAAATCATTCAAGCTTTCAGGCGAAGTTCTGCGTCTGATATTAGTACCATGATGATAGAGGTGTTGGAGATGGAAGAATAGGAGGAGCAATAGGAATGGCAGTTCCTGAAGGGAATGATATCACAAATTTTACAAGATGGGCTGGTTTTCCTGTATAAAGAAGCTTACTGCATTCATGGCTTGTCCTGTTAATGGCTATCTACATTCTTTTATGATTTCACTTTTTAGCCGAATGAATGGACAAGCTGTTTCTGAAGAAATCAGTAATACTGAGTTATAGAAATTGTGTTCCTTTTTGTCTTGTTTTTTTTTAGGGTCATAGAATCTGTTAGCAGACACAGGAAATTGTATCTCTTCTATTTAAATCTGACTGCAGAATGATACACTTGTGTTATTTCATAATATGTTCTATTTGGTTGCTATGAATTGCAACGTTTCTGACATATAAAAGCATTGGCTTTCAGGTTCAAACATGTAATGTATTTTGTTGGCAAAGAAAGGAAAAATAATACTACCTTCAGTCCTAATTATAAGACATAGTTGACTTTCTTTAGAGATATTAAGGAAGCTAAATAAGTTACTAAATCATTTCATATGTTGTGCATCTTTAGATTATATATTAGTTTATTAGTTAAACTAATTAGTTTGAAGAAAAAAATAAAAATAAAAATAAAAATAGTCTAAGCTAATTTAATTAGCTTCCTTAATTTCTCCAAAAAAGTCAACTATGTCTTATAATTAGGACCAGAGGGAGTACTTCTTTTGTCCTTAATATAAGATATATTTAGGAAATTGACCTTGATTCTAAATATAAGACACAATTTTTATATTTGACCATCTTTTACAATGTATTACAATTTATTATTTTATACCGTTGATGAAATCTGTAAACAAAAAATAAAAAAATAGATTTGTATTGTATTAGGCAATTCTAATTTTCAGAATAAAAATAAAATGTGTTAACAAACGTAATTATGATTCTTAGAGTAAAAATAAAATGAGTTAATAAACGTGATTATAATTCTTAGAACTCTTCCCAGGCACAGAATGAGAAAAAACTTTTTATCTCAGAATCAGTGCTGAGAAACAGAATGGTTGTCATGTACACCCTAATTATTATAACAAGTAGCACTTAATTAAGTTTAGCTTTGAGACCTCAATACATTATTAATATATTAAAATTACCCCAATCTTTAATATAAGATCTTTTTCTTAATATAAATTACACTAAGAACAAAATCTCATAACATTTACTAAAATTGTGTAAGTCATAAATAGTATAACTTATCCTTCAACAATCCACAAAGAAAAAAACCAAAGTCTTGTTTGTTGAAACATTACGCAAGAAGCAAGATGAAGAGGTTTAGGTTTAAATCTTAACTATATTCAACCCTAAAAACTTGCCACAAGTGTTGTGAGATTGAAATATTCAAGGGTATTACTTATTAAGTAGAAAAAAACTAAAGAAACATCAAGAATCTCATTACAAACTTGGTCAAAGCACTAAGGCAACAAAAAAACATCTACAGCCTACTAGGAAACAAACATAAAAGTGGTAAAATTTATACATGTAATAGCTCATAACAACAAAAATTGCAATAACATGCTGTACAATCTGTCTGCTATATATATTACAGAAAATGAACTCAACCCCACAAAAGGAAGGGTTTGATGAAGGCATGAAGTTGCCGACTTTATTGGCGTCAGATCCATAGTTTTCCTTCCTGAACATGTAAACCAAGTCTAACTTCAGGAGAGAAAAAAACAGTTCTTTATTGTTATTGCCCCAATTCTTTCTATATAGAGCAACCTTTCTTGGTATTACAGTTAGGAAGCATTTAAAGCCTAGCGTAGAAGTTTAATTAAATTAATAGTTAAGATAATAGTTTTTTATTGTTAAGATAATACTTGATATTATACAAATATATGAAATAATAAATATTGAAGAGCAACAGACAAATTTAATAGCAATTAAATTATATTAAACCAAATTCATACTAAATTTAAGTTTATATTAAATTAAATAAAATTAAAATTTGATGTGAAAGAATATGACAGCGGTAGTTATTATCAATTTAGGGAGTTACATACTTGTAAAATGTTTAAAACGCCACTTGTAATATTTTGATAAGATTAATGTGGTATATAATGACGGTAGTTGGTATATGCAAGCAAATTCAAAGATGGGTAGATAGCTAATAACAACAAAAATTGTAATAACATGTTGTACAATCTGTCTGTTATGTATATTACATCAAATAAACTCAACCCTATAAAGGAAGGGTTTGATGAAGGTATGAAGTTGCCAACTTGAATCTATATCTATAAAAGAAAAAAATTACGCATGTAAAAATTATAAATTTTACCTCATGGCATCACCATCTTCTAGATGAAGCTACACAAACAATGAAAGTTTATGATTAACTTACTTCGATTAGTTAATAGTACTTCATTAGTTAATAGAACAAATCTGATTATATTATTAACACTTCATTAGTTAATAATTTATGGTTCTCTTTAAGATTTTTTTTAAAAAAATAATTATTGGGTCATTACATTCCTTTCCCATAAAAATTCGGTTATCTGAATTTAGATATTTTGATGACATTTTACAACCTCATTGTTAATACCACCCATTCAACATTGTTATAGCCCAAAATCTATGCGTGACATTATAAGTGATAAAATGAACCCAAATATAGCAACCTTTGCACATCAAATAATTAAGTATTTACTTTGACCAAAAAAAAAATTAAGTATTTACCACTAATTTTAAACAGTGGCTATATAGCTTAAATTTTTGTAGTTCCTTGCAATTGATAGGTGACACTCTATAGTTGTATTCATAGTCACTATTATACTAGAAATATAAGTCTTTCACGCTTTTATTTGTCTGAACCAATAAAGGAAATTAACTAAAACTTATTGACCATAGTATTTTGTTAAAAAAAAACAACGCTTTCAAATAGAAACTTAACTCAACTCTAAATCAAGTTATTGAACGTTAAATGGAGATATTAAATGAAGATATCTTTGCACAAGTCTTGAACCTATTTATTTCTTTGAATCAGAGAAAAATAAATAAATATGCACAATGACATAAGATTTTAGCCTTTCCAAATAAATAATTTGCATGCCTTCATTTTTAGCCGAAAAGCAAAATAACCAAGTGCCTTTGCATAAGACTAGGACAAGTGATAAATTGTTTTTCTTAATGCTGAAATAACAATATATATGTCTAGTCATCAAGAAAAGAATTTATTCATAATAACTCAGGCTCATATAATCTTTTCAATCTTAGTTATACAAATATTATTATACATTAGTGTTTTCTTTTATTTTCGTTTTGTTTTCTTCTCCTGGTTTGTTTGTTTGTTTGTTTGTTTTTTTTTTTTTTTACCCTTAACATGATTAGCAAGCAGAAAATTGGATTTTTTTTTTTTTTTAACATGTTGGCCTTGGTTACATTATTCCCATCCCTACTATTAGCATTAGGTACATTCATATTATTTCTATCCATAGCCAAGTGCTGATTAATCAAATCACATCCAACAAATTCGGAATTAGAGATAGACAAATCAATAGAATTAAGAAAATGTTCAGTCGGAGATATACTTGACTTCCCCTTATTCGACTTCCCCTTATTCCCATATCTTTCTAAAATTCTCTGATAGTCTTATCAATCCCTTTCTTAACCGAGGGAAAAAAATTCAGGTGTAGTATTGCAACTATATACAGTTGTTTTTTAAAGTGGAATCAAGTATCACATTTGTGCCACAGCATCTAGGCCTTGATTTCTCTTCAGAAAATAAGTATATATGCCAAATATGAATATATGAACTTATATGTATGTGTATTCTGTCCTAAGATGGTGAAAAAAAATAAAAAACATATCTATACTAATTTTTACCTAAATCTGGACAATTCTATGACTATTCCCGGCCCATCAATGTAGAAAATGATCTAGATGAGACAATGTACCAATGTTGCATCAAGGATGTAAGGCAGCAATGTGTGCTTGGTATGCACAATCCTCACAGTAGAAATATTCCAATTTCATACTTTATTATCATATTTGCACAAGGTTCTTCTGGGTGTGTACAAGGATATTTAGCACAATAGTGATTATGGGGCAGTAAGTGACCACAAATCAATAGAATATAGCTTTAATATGCTACTAAAAAATCTATATCTTATATTCCAAAATCAAAGAATCAATTTCTTAAAGCTTTTAATCTAGTTAGCAAAATAAAATTCCATAATTTGGACCCAATGAATTTAATGTGGCAAATGATAGCAAAGATTCTCAAATTTTGCAAGAATTTCAAGATTAATGCAAGTCACAAGTACCAGATTAACAAACCCAATGCCTAAGAAAATCACATAACAGAATGACAGTGGAAATGCAACAGTTTCAAGCTAATGTCCCAGTGACTAGCATGTTAATGCACTTAAATATCCAGTTAAGTGGATGTTCCAGTTTTCAGTCTATTCACCATATATAACAAAGAGTTGGCCATAAATACTAATGAATAATGCATCACAGTTCAGTAATTTCCAGTAAGTAGGAAAAAAATTATCAAAAACTAATTAAGAGCACCACCACTCACTATACAGAATTAGCATTGCACCAAACTGATGAGAGATGAAAATTTTAGCAACTACAGTTCAAACTCAAGGGGAGATTCCGCCAAAAGTCAGACTTTGATTCATCAACTTAAATCAGATCGAAGGAAGTGAAAATACACCAACAACTCATGACAAATCAGATTACTCTCAGAAGTTTGAAAGCGTATTTGTTCCAGAACTGTGAAATGTTCCAATTAAAGCAGTGTACTTAATGCAGAAGGTTTAACCGAGCAATTTTTTTTTTTAAAAAAAACACCACTTAACCCAAATTCCAACTGATTGAAAGCAATATATTAGCAAATATAATATCAACTTCAATAAGTATCAGAGTAGTAATTGATCTAACTTCAAAACACAGTCGATCACTTAACCCTTACACACCAAACCTTGACTCAATGCAGTCATAATTAGTGAATATCAAGAAAATATAAAACAGAATGCCAGATATTGAACTGATGAGCCCAGGATACAAAGCAATGATATAGCCCATACATACCCATATCCCTATGTATGGAAGTTTAGATGCAGCAGTGTGGCTTCAGTTTAAATGAGACACCATACCACATATCACATAAACAAACGATTTGCTAATCCAGTCTTCCCTGCACGTACGTGTAGTACCTACTACCTATACATTTCCTACCAATGGTGGTACCCTCCCCACACTCAATCACACTAAATGTGTCCTTTCGCCACTTAAGCTCAACAAGAAACGAAACGGGATAGAAAATTAAAGTTCATGTATAATTACTTGTTATTTTTTCTTTTCTTTTCTTTTTTACCATCAATCATGCATGGAATCAAATCATCACCAGATTATAAAAGGCTTAATTAGAGGCAAATTAGATTTAATTATGGCAAGAATTGAGATTAACACGTATTGGATTAACGAATTTTCTTGTGGTAAAAAATCAACAGGCCTTGATGTATTGGATTAACGTACTAGATTTAATTAGAAAACGACTTTGACGTAACAAATAAATTTCTTGAAGAAAGACAAAGGTTAAGGACTTGATTCATTCTTCCACCACCATTATTTCTTTTGGTTGCATTTCAGATACTCAATATTTATTATAAATATCATTATTTGATGTGAACTATATTTCTATTATTATTCGTATCTTGGGTCCAACACGCGGCCCCTAAAAAAAAATTCACTTGGTCACGGTTTAGTTCTTGTTGACGATAGAATCGAGTCATCAATACACCCTGAGTCCTTTTTATTGTATGGGAGAAGAGATTTTCACCGTTAATAAGAACCACAAAGAATCTTTATAGTTTATACTTAAAAAAATTCCAAGAACATTAAGTAAGGTAGGATCTTGACTTTTATCCCGTTCGTGAATTTTATTATAGCATAATGGGATTAAAATTCTAGCTCTAGTGCGCCACTGGCGTCTGCCACCGCCGGAAACAATATTTTTCTTCTTGCGTATTTCACGTAGGACAGTAACGCAAAGGTATTCTCAAAGGAAATACGGTAAAGGAATAACAGAAAGAGATTCGTAATAACAGAAGAAAAGTGGGGAATACAGAATCAAACATACTTTAGTGTTATCTCCTTCCTTCTCCCCCTATTTCATTCACTTTTTAACTTACATATAATATAAAAGCTATGTGAATTCCCATCGCCCATCCATATTTATTAATTTTGATATTATTTATAATATAAAAGAAGATTGACTATGGGATTTCATGTGCGAAAAAATTCACAATATGCTAAGTTTAATAATAAAGGTGTTTTTCAAGAAGAAGGATATGTGGATGATGATAATTTGAGCCTGGAAGCTAGGCAACTATTAATTTAAATACATCTACATCTCAAAGATTCTAAAGTAGGGTGATAATTGAAACAAATGGTTTCATGTGATTGAGACATGTTTTTTATTTTTCAATGAAGGTGATTGAAACATACGTTTTAAATTCTTCTTCTTCTTTTTGTAATTATATATCTATAGGTGCTTTTAATAAATAAAATCCAAATATAATAAAAATGCTTAAAATCACTGGTAAAAATAATACTCAAATAGAAACTATGATTAACTTACACTACTTTTAAAATGAACTCTTTATTGCATGTTTTTCTCTTACTATTATTAGTTAATATATTTAAACTATAAATGAATCATATTTTATTTTATTAAATATTAATGTTATATATATATATATATATATATATATATATATATATATATATATATATATTCCCTCACTCCACGTCTCCACTGGTCCTTTGCCGGCGACGGAGAAGATGGCCATCCTCCTGTGACAACGGCGATAGCCCTTCTCTACTAGCAGTGGCAGCGAACAGCCGAACACAACTCACTGTCCAACAGCTAATGCGACTCCGCAGTCGTCTCTCTCCGGCAACAAACGCGAATTTGCCATCGTCTCCCACCGGCAACGAACACAACTTTGTCATCACCTTCTTTCGACAACAAATGCTACTTAGCCAAGTGCAAACAATTTTTGTTCATCTGATTGAGATTACGATTTCCCTCCAACAAACATGACTTATCTCATAATTATAGAAGTGTATAGGCTAAAAAGCTCACCTTTTTCCTACCCCTAATTTTAGTTGACATTTTTTTGTGAGATTATTTGAATTTTTGTAATTCAAAGAAGTTAATACGGTGTGGTAATCTAAGAATACATCATAACTTTTTTCTCATAAATATGTCTTATCAATTTTTTTTAAAATTAAAATATGACAAGTGCATGTAAAAAATTGATAATTTTATAATTATTGATGTAACATTCCAAATTTTTGGATTTGGAAATTAGAAGTATTGAATGGGATTTTGTTATGGAAATTTGACCTGAATAATTATAGGGTTAATTATTAGAAGTAAAGGTCTGCTTTTCCTTGAATTTTTGAGATAAGAATTTGAGAAAATTGAAAGAGACAAGGATAAATTCTGGGAATTTAAAGCATATTTCCTTGAATTTCCTTACTTCTCTCATATATATAGTTGCGTGGAGCCCAAAATGTGGTTAATGAGAAGATAAGCATTAGTTGAAGATTTTAGTTCAATAGAATGGTACAGGACAAAGCTTACGAGAAAAGTTAATTATATGTGGACCCAATGAAATAAACATATTTATCCCATATATATATATATATGTGTGTGTGTGTGCAGAACCACGAAAGAGATTCTCTCCTCATCATTTTTCTCATTTTCTCTCATTAGTTCATCTGGACCATTGATTGAAAAAGTGAGAGAAAAGTGAGAGTAGTATTGTAATTGATTGTATGGATAAAATTTAGAGATAATGAGAGAAACTCAACCCGTAGAACCACCGGGTACTACTAGTAGTACAGTAGTATTGAGATTAATTTCTTCCCTCCCGATCTTGGGTTCGATCCCCCCTCCCCCATCACCTTGTATCAAAAAAAAAAAAAAAAAAAAACGCCATATACTCCCTTATGCACCACACTTCAATTAAATATTCATTTGTTAATTGGAACGCAACTCACAAATACTCCCTCGGTCTTTCTTATTTAATTCAGCCCGTATACAATTTCTCTCATAATCTCTTTCTTATTATCCCTCATCATCTCTAAATCATATCTATCCAATCAATCACAATACCACTTTAACATTTTTCTCATTTTCCCAATCAATGGCCCAGATGGTGCTAATGAGGGAAAATGAGAAAAATGTTTAGGAGAGAATCTTCTTCCTATACATCCCACGTGCTCCCATGCATACACTTGGACGGAAAAGACAGAATATTCTCCCTGGAATTCAGAATGACAACTTGCATATTTGAATTCAGAAGCCATTATGCAGTTTGTGCGCCATATGCTCTCATATTCTCCTATGCATTCCTATCTCATTCAGCTGCCTTTCAACAGAAAAGAGGATGAGTTGGCAGCGGGAGATCACAGCGTACACATCT
The DNA here is from genome assembly GCA_034222035.1 of Acacia crassicarpa. Classification (NCBI taxonomy): domain Eukaryota; kingdom Viridiplantae; phylum Streptophyta; class Magnoliopsida; order Fabales; family Fabaceae; genus Acacia; species Acacia crassicarpa. Next base: position 45,017,920 of record JAWXYG010000006.1, on the reverse strand, counting down.
ATCTGCCTCATGCGTATTAAGACACCTTACTCCGCTCCTGCGACCCCCATACTCCATTTTGTTTCAGCCCGTTAATCGTGCAGTCCAACACCAAACCGAGAACGAGAAAGTGTGGGAGAACTCAACACGTGGGCCTGCGTTTTCAGATAGCAAAGGGAGACTTATTCTCCTTGAATTCAGCAGGACAGAATCCATGATACACGGTCTCTGAACTCACCAGGCGCACATGCTCACTCGGTATAACAGAACCATGCTCCTCTATGTCTCGTGTCTGCAGCATTTTAAGAGTCAGACTCAACTATTTTCTGCGTTTCGGAAAGCCATGGTCCATTGTCTCTGGACTCAGAAACTTATGCGCCATCATACTCTTCACTTCAGCAACACACTCCCTCATTTCTATGTTTCGTATTCTGCCTCAACGCAGAACTGAAAGAAAGAGAGATTGAGAGCGCGGGAGTTTGAGAAGAAGCCGAGAAGTGAGAGCGAGAGAGAGGGAGCCAATCTTCATTCTCGTCCGATACTCATTCTCCTCTACTGATTGTGAGAGCAACGAGAGAAAGAAAAACTGAACGAAGGTCGGACCTCTCACATACTCCCTGAATCCATTCACCCTCTTGGCCAGAACAGCAACAACAGCGAAAGAGAGATAACTCAGCGTTCATACACAGCCCATACTCCTCTATTTTCTGCGTTTTGGGCATAACCTTGAGATAGAGCATGAAGCTGAATCAGAGAATACAGAATTGGCGAGGAAAGAAGCACCGAAGCACACAAGCAAAGTTAGGATCCAACTAAGGTAAGCATTCTAAGATTTTCCTAACGTTGGTTTTCAGCGTTAAAGCTTGTGCACGTTGAAACTCTGTTTATATGGAGCTGAAACAGAGTCAAAGGGCGTATGCTACAGTAAAATCGTAAACGAACAGTACCTGTGTCACTGTTGCAATTAACACACTGTACACGTACTGCAGCATCATGGTATTTTGCTGATTGAACGTGGATTATTCTGTTTTGTGTGTTGAAACAGAGAATATTTGAAGCTTCACGTTGAATGCAATATGTGAGTGGGCTCTTATTAGTTATTGCTGCACGTGAGGGCTTACTGTTTCTATGAATGAAGAGTTGAACATGAAGATAGAAGTTGCTGTCAAGGTTGTGGAAGATGACTTTGCAGCCGAAACAGTGGTCTTTGAGCAAGGTAAAGCCAGGGCAAACGAACTTCTTTGACCCTGAAATTTTGTGAATATTTAGTACACATCATAAGCTTTAGTACTACCTCCGGTCCTAATTATAAGACATAGTTGACTTACTTTGGAGATATTAAAGAAGCTAAATAAGTTACTTAATCATTTCATATGTGGCTAAAGTACCCGTTTAGTCTTTTATGTTTGCTTCAAGTATCCATTTAGTCCCTTAAGTTTGTAAAGTGTTCATTTGGTCCTTAAAAGTTAACACCGTTAAGTAGACTTAACGGAAAATACTAACTCAGCAATTTTAAATGATGGCTGTGCACTTAAATACTGATAAAGTAAGCTTACATGTTACTTTTTTAATAAATTAATATTTTAAATCATGTAAATTGAAATTTTAAACGATGACTGTGCGCTTAAATGCCTCAGACGAAGAACATATACCCAAAGTTTGCTTGAATAAATTTCAATTTACAGGATTTAAAATATTAATTTATTAAAAAAAAAACATGTAAGCTTGTTTTGTCAGCATTTAAGTGTACAGTCATCGTTTAAAATTGCTGAGTTAGTATTTTCCGTTAAGTCTGTTTAACGGTGTTAACTTTCAAGGACCAAACGAGCACTTTACAAACTTAAGGGACTAAATGGATACTTGAAGCAAACACAAAGGACCAAACGGGTACTTTAGCCTTTCATATGTTGTGCATCTTTAGATTATATATTAGTTTATTAGTTAAATTAATTAGTTTGAAGAAAAAAAATAAAAATAAAAATAGTCTAAAGTAATTTAATTAGCTTTCTTAATTTCTCCAAAAAAGTCAACTATGTCTTATAATTAGGACCGGAGGGAGTATGAGCTAAAGAACACCCAAATCCTATGTGTACAACGAATGTTATGAATTTCCAAAGTTAGAAGATGAAAACTGGAAAATGTCATGAACAGTTGTTTTCGGGATCAATTTTGAAATAGTAAATGACCACGTTTTGCTGTGAAACTTTCCAAAAAATAACTAGACATAACAAGGTTTAATTTGATAGGTCATACGCCTTAATCAGAGTTGTATCCAAGGAGATACGAATTTTTGAAGTAGACCTATTAAACTGGAACCTTTTTCTGGACAGCAAAGAAAGAGTGAAAAACTGGGAACGATACAGCAAGAAATAAGTCTAGTGATTATTTGTGCATGAAACTAGACTTAATTAGTGACACATAGAAATTTGAACCACCCTGATTGGAGTTCTGTAGAATTAATAATGATTTTTCGAAGTTTGGCTAAAATGCTGGCAGCTTTTGCAGCCATTTGAAATTAAGAAAGAAAAGGCCACAAGTAATACGAATAAACTCCAAGGGTGTAAGAATGCCTATGAGGCAAAGATAAGCCATTAGGTATTTGTTTTACTTGGCTCTAATAATATGACGACGTGTTTAGGGCCATAAGAAGTCAAGAAGAGGAAGAATGAAAATGAATGGAAGATACTTCAAGCAACTCTGTAGTTGAAAGAGAAGGTACAACCGGAGGATATAGGCTAAGATAGTGGACTTACCCTACTTGCGTGTATTGATTAATTTGCTTGTGTGTTGATATGTATGATTGCTTTACTTGCTTGTTTAACATATTTGAATGATTGAAGCTCTGTTTCAATTTATGTTATGGCTATGAGTATATTGTATGAAGCATTGAAGCATGTAGAAATGTCATTATGTTAACATAAGCCTATGTAAGGCAAGCATATCATGCACTGACATTTATCTTGCATGCATTGTTATGTAATGTTTGCTACTGAGATTCCCCAGAATCTCACCCTCCACAACCAACCATTAGGCAGGTAAGCACGATAGAGAAGTGTTGCACCAGACTGCAGAATGGAGTGTCACTTGAAGACGGCACACTGAAGGGAGTGCTTGAAGTTGCCATAGAAAGAATGAGCAGAGCAAAGAGCAAAGACACCCTGATAGCTATGACGACGACCCTGAAGAATGTTGACGCTTCCGTACGAGTAATATAGGGCCGGGTGTCTAATTCTGAACGCTTCCGCATATGCGAAATAAAGAAGATCCAGAAGGGTTGTTATAATCACACTATCCGCCACCTGAAAAGGACGAGGCCGATAGGGGTGTTACACATAAAATATTAGGATTAAGGTGTACAAATATCTATAAAATACTCTACTATGAGCGTATTATATCCTAAATTGAAGAATGATGCAATTTTACCAATTGACATTAGAAAAACGGTACAAAAGTCCCAAATCTTAAAAAAAAAAAAAAGGGGGGGGGGGGGAGACATTTCCCTTGGTCTCTTTTTTTTTTTTTTTTGCCGGAAAGGATTTACTTCGTTAAACATAAGCTCAAGTAGGTTCTAAAATAAAAACAGGACACAAAGCATGAACCTAAATACACCAAACATAAAGTTCCAAAATAAATTAAGACACATAAAAGGCTTAAACCCAAACACTACAACCCTATCAGTGTGTTTGGTTTGAAGGGAGGAGATGAGGGGATATTGACTAAATTGTCATTAATGAAAAGATTTTTTTTTTGTTAAGAGTATATTTTTAGAATATTAAAAATTTTCCGTATGTAATTTGGTCAATACAAGATAAAAAATTTATCTCCCCTCCTCCACTCCCCTTAAACCAAACATACCCTAAATCTAGACAACACCAGTGACACGAACCCTAACCCCAACCCTAAATTAAAGATAGAGAGGAAAATGTGAAAAGTAAAGCAACATGGACAACAATAAGCTGGAAATAATTGATATAATACAAAACATTCATATCAGGTAATGCAAACTTCTTGTTAATTTATCACATAAATCAGCTGCAGACCACCTCAGACAACTAGTTGATGGGAAAAGGGGTTCGAAGTCGAACTTCCAACTTATCTCTTGGTCTTAAAGTACTGATCTCTGATCTCTTTAGGCGAACACAAGATAGGTCTGCTTTGTATGTTACTCTGTATACACCTAAAGAAGGACTGATTAGACTTGACTAGGTGTCAAGTCTAGAACCTACATATCCGATGAATGGATCAAAGTCCACGTAGTTCGAGACACATGGCTGTGTTAACCAGAGGAGTGATGTGTGTGTTCTGTGCGACAGAAAGTAAAGGTGATGAGTTAGAACGTATGCACCTTGATGGTTAACCTCTGTATTTATAGAGTTTACTAGGGAGGAGATCTCGGTCTGCATGATTTGTCATGCGAATATCTTTGAGTGGATACTCCTATCTTATCGCTGGGTATGATCTCCCTATAATATAGGATATACCTATATTATTGGTGTGTAGTGATATCTTGACATATCTTCGGTTGGGTCGTGCTGGCATTGGGCCGTTATGCAGGTCCAATAGGTCTGCTTTGTATATTGCTCTGTATACACATGAAGAAGTCAGAACACAAAAATTGGGAGACAAAACATGCCCGGGAAATCAGTAACAACAGTCACAATTTGCCATACATTGGACCAAGAGAAAGAAATGTCGAAATCGCAATGTCTCCAGCATTGTACATCAATAACTGCTCATTTAGAGTGGTCAATTATTCAACCAGAGACTGCTTCTCCAAGATGGCCCTTGTCTACCATTGCACTACACTACATGAAAATGAACACAGTTAAATCTGCCAGTGACATGCCCTCTTTTGGTAGCATTTCATAATAGACTCCTCCAAGAGCTTGCGTTCTAATAACCAAAGTAATATTACATAGACATCCCAAAAATTGTCAATATATAAATCCTACCAATTCTATCCCAAATTTGAATATGAACACTAACTTAAATCTGGACTTTGTTATTGACATAAAACACTCCCTTCTGAAGCCATATCAAGAAACTTGGAAGACAAGAAAAAGAATTATCTCAACAAAATGTAGCTTCCACGTCGGAGAATCTTGTACTTGTGTGGTATGGTGAGGTCTACAATTGTGGAACCAGCACGACCCAATGGAAGCAGGCCACCATCAAAGACGAAGGCACAATGTCCCCAGAGGTCCTTAAAATCGTTGATGCAAACACTACTTGACTGTCCACTTAGGCTTGCACTGGTCAGAGTCAAGGCAGTACCTGAGCGACGAGCAATATCCCTAATGAAAATATGAAATTATAGTCTGAGACTCTCATCCCAATGCTATCAAGTCCCTGGTTCAAAGATTGTTCAACAACACTTCATTCTCCTGTATTGCATCACATAGCTACTGTAGGTAGGTTCCTGTAGATATGAAATTGAACGATGCTTCTTCACCCACGCATTACCTACTCAACTGTGCATCTCAAGCATGCATATTTATTTATTTATTTATTGGGGGAGGGGGAATCTCTCCATCTAGATTTCAGTGCGTGAGTCGAGAGATTTAAAACTCATTTTTCCTTGTTCCTTCTACTACATTCCCACCAATGAATTTGTTTAGATTTTATATACATCTATATAGCATTTCTTTCTCTTAGTTGGGACCAGCTGTACTTCATTTTTCCAACTTTCACACAACAAAAATAGCTTGTTTTGGCCAAGCGCCTTGCAGCGCGATGGCACTAAGGTCAGCCTTAGGAGCTGGCTTTCCCCCTCGTCTAGAGTTCGAGCCCTGCCTCCCCCTCCCCCCACTGGCTGTATATAAAAAAAAAAAAAAAGCTTGTTTTGTTTTTTATGGTGTGTATGTATCTGGCCCACATACCCACATACCACTTCAATTCTATTTATAATCTTTTTTATTAAAAAATTTGGTTTTATTTATAAGTCATTTTTCAGATAATAAATGAGATTGTGAAATTTTACGCATATTAATTATACCAATGAAAATAAGGAGAGAATAAAGAGTTGAAAGATACTCATTCATAAATGAGGGGAAAGTTGAAAATTTACCTATAATCATTGAGCTAACAACTTCTCATTAATATGTGTGATTTAGTTAAAAGAAATTTATAAATAGCACCAGAGTGATATATTGAAACTCACTTTCCTTCTTTCGATTGCAACCTCAAGATTTAGTTGGGTAACTCTGAAACTGGGGTTTAGAAATTATTTTTAGTAAATTGAAACAAAACTCATATCACATAATTATTTCCTAAATCATAACACCTACTATACAAAAACTAATCTAAACACACTAATGTATATTAGAATTCATTTAAGTTTAAATCTATTCAATTCCATCAAGCTTTTATCCCTCCTCTTTATAATTGGATGAGCATTTTCAAACTTTTCCATGCGCGCGCGTGCACACACACACACATATATTTATTTATTTATTTATTTATTTGATCTCATTTTTAATCCGGGTTAAGTAGTAAATCTGTCTTAGAAATAGCCTAGGAGTAATATTACCCTGGAAGTTTTTCCAGTTTCATTGTTATAAGTTTTAAAACGTAGCAATGTCACCCAATATTTTTAAAAAACTAACATTGACCGATTAAAAATTGACGTTGATTGTTGATTTTTTAATGAAAGGGTCATCATTGCTAAGTTTTAAAACTTACGTGGTGACATTGCACCTAAAAAAACTTTTAGGGCAATTTGCTCCCAAGTATATGCTTTTGGGATGAATTTACTACTTAACCCTTTTTCATGCCGATGTTAGAATTCTGGTCGTTCTTTCATTTTTTTTCCCTTTCTCTCTTTTCTTCCCTCCTTTGTGTCTAACCTTTCTTTTCCACAATATCTCCATACATCACGTGTTGTTTCAGAATTTTATGTGGGTATATACATATCTCATTTTCAAGATCCCACCCTTATTTCCACCGTCCTGTCTTTTGTGTGGGTACACACGCACTACTTCCATGATCTCTTATCTTTTGTTGAGTGTGTGAATACACACATGACCATTAAATTTGAAACTTTGGCCTTTATTAAATAATTTTGGCTAAAGTATACTTTTAATCCTTTAAGTTTTACATAAGACATACTTTTAGTCCTTTAATTTTATAAAGTATACTTTTTGGTCCTAAAATTCTAACACCGTTGATGTTGCTAACAGAAAATGCTGACGCAGTGAACTCAAGTGATGACTAATAACATTTAATTACACAAATTATATATATTTTTCAATTTGCCCATATTTTAAATTTAAGTTTAATAGTATTTAATTATATAATCATCATTTAAGTTTACACTGTCATCACTTTAGTTTGCATTTTTCGTTAGCAAAATTAACGGTGTTAGAATTATAGGACTAAAAGTATACTTTATAAAGTTCAGGGATTAAAAGTATACCTCATATAAATTTAAAGGACTAAAACTATACTTTAGCCAACAATTTTATATTTCCAAATACTACTATGTACACCATAATAAAACAGTTTAATTCATGGGAGCTAATGTGTTTATTGAATACTAGTTTTATATGATAGTTTTAAGTATTTAGAGTATTTTAAAGCAACTATAAAATAGTTTTGAATGATGCCGAAGTTAATATATATTTATATTTATGACTATGTAGACTTTCATTAAGAGTTTTGGATTAACTATTGTGTGGTTAGCAGTTTAATTCATGGGAGCTAATGTGTTTATTGAATACTAGTTTTATATGATAGTTTTAAGTATTTAGAGTATTTTAAAGCAACTATAAAATAGTCTTGAATGACGCCGAAGTTAATATATATTTATATTTATGACTATTTAGACTTCATTAAGAGCTTTGGATTAACTATTGTGTGGTTAGCTGTGTGTTAGGGAATAATAGAAAACTTTAAATATTCTTCCATATACTTTTAAATTGTGTGTGATTGTGAATAACTATTTTTTATTAAAAAAAATGGCTTGAATTATATACATATGTGTATGTATTATAAATTCCCAAGTAATGTTACAAGTAAATTTCTTTATAACTCACTTTATTTGCCTAGTTAATAATTTAATTATACTTATATTTCCCTTTCTTGCCCCTTTTAAACCAAACAAAGTATGTAACATTAAAATCTCTCAATTCCCCTCTCAATCTAGACATTGTAATATTAAATTCCCTCACTTCCCTTCCCTTTCATCAAATTAAACAAACCTTTGGTAAATTTATAATTAAAAATGTATGAAAAAACATTTATAATGAATAATATATGAGATTTAAGTTGACAAATTGAAAATAAGAAAATGATGAATTGTGACCTAATCAATTTTTTTAAAAAAGAAAAAATATTTCAATCTAATAGAGTGATCCTAGTGCATTTATTATTATGTTTTGTTTTCTTCCTCTTTCATATTAAAACCTTTTTTTTTTTTTTAAACAATTACAAGAAGAAGTAAAACAAAACTAACCCTCTACATCCGCTAGAAGCATATCAATCAAGCAAGGAGGAGAATCAGTAAAAGAGTGGAACCCGTCCATAAGCTCATGAGCCTCCTTAATTTGCCAATCAGTAAAATCCTTTTTCCCTCTGAGAAATTAAAAAAATCTCTACCCTTGCTTCCATATAAATTTTCACTTCATTTGATCCCAGACATGGTGGAAGTTTTGAAGATAAATTAAATTAAGTGGACCAAATTGAAAATTATTATAGATTATAAACACCAAATATTTAATTTTCTTTTAAGAAAATAAAATAACATTTCAATTGGAATTTTAGTTTATTGAAAATTTGTGAAATAATAAACATCTTATATTCTCTGGATAAGGATGTTCAAATGTTTTCCAGTAATTTTTTTTTTCCAGGAAAGATTGTGAACAATATTTTGTGGCTGGCAAATTATTATACGGAAAATTCTATATAAATACCACTTGAATTTATAAAATCCCAAAAAACCTGCTAAATTTATAAAAAGATTAAGAAATGATATAAATCTATAAGAATTATATAAATTCAGGTGAAAAAACCCACTAACCTTAATCTCTCTCCCACTTCTTTTTCAGTCGACATTCAAGAGCCCAGAACATTCACTCGTTTGAACGTTTTCTTCCCGCGATCTTCATCTTCGTCGCCGTCAATCACTGACTCTCGATGGAAAGATTTATGGCCGCCAGTCATCACGGTTGAAGGGAAGGAAGTCGATTTCATAGTATGGTGAGCAAGCCTTGTTGTCTTCAAAGAATGACCAACGGCTCTTCTTTTTTGTTTTCCGGCATTTGCTTCGATAAACAAAGTTTGTGCTGCTGTCGCTGAAGTTCAAAAGAGAGGCAAAGATTTTTGGTTCGAATCTGAGTTGTATGTTGCAGATCTTCTGGTTGGGACGGTGGTTAACGTTGCTTTGGTAGTTATGTTGGCACCCTTTGGTAGGATCTAACTTATATCTTGCCTGATGATTGAATCAGTTGTTTTTTTCCCCTTCTTTTTTTGCAAAATTAGGATATGGCCAGTTGGTGGCATTCACATATCCAATAACAAACCTCTGAAGATCAAGTTGCCTATTTTGGATGCACAATATCAGCTGAAGGTTCTTCCATGGAGGGAAGAATTCAAAATCGTGGGACTGGGAGTCTCTATGCTCTGATTTTTTTCTCATTTTCCACTGTTCCCAGTTCGATTCTCTGCGCTCTGGAAGTCCTTTCGGTTTCCTCGTGGCTTCTCTGCTTTCGCTTCTTCATTTTCTTTGGAGCTTTCATTTTGACATTCGCTCCCGTATCAGCCATTAACATTGATTAATAAGCAAGAGACAATGAACTATAAAAAAAAATGGAATGAAGAAAGCCAAGTGCTAATATCTCTCACCACGACTTTGAACAGGAGGGGTTTAATAGATGCAGCGAAGTAGGTTTTAATTGTGTTCAAAAAAGTAGGTTTTAATTTGATATAATTCGTGGTGGATTGAAGAAGAACGAGTGAATGTTTTGAGCGCTTGAATGTCGGCTGAAAAAGAAGAGGGAGGGATTAAGGGTAGTGTGATCTTTTTACCTGAATTTTTATATCCCTTATAGGTTCATGTCACTTCTCAGTTTTTTTACAAATTCAATGGGTTTCTAGGGGTTTTGCAAATTCAGATGGTATTTATATGAAATTTTCCCCAAATTATTTAATGTTAAATTATATTAAAAATCATTTGTCACATTTTTATTAGAGAACATGCTAATAATCACCACAAGTAGTATTTAAGTTTTGCTTTAAAACATCAATATATTAATACTAAATTTAGTCTTTAATATAAGATGTCGTTCTTAGTATAAATTACACTAAGAAGAAAAAACTCATAATAAGGAAGCATATCATAACATTTATTACAATCGTGTTAGTCATCTACAATATAACTTATCTTTCAGCAATAACCAAGGACAACACCCATAGTATTGTTTCTTAAAACATTATTCAAGAAGCAACATGAAGAGGTTTAGGTTTAACTCTTAATTATTCAACCCTAAAAACATGCCACAAATGTTGTGAGATTGAAATATTCAAGGTTATTACTTACAAGGGGAAAAAAACTTCAGAAAGATCAAGAATCTCATTAACTTGGTCAAAGCACTAAGGCAACAAAAAAACATCTATGAAACATCTACAGCCTACTAGGAAACAAACACAAAGATGGTGAAATGTATACATGTAATAGCTAATAACAACAAAAATTGCAATAACATGCTGTACTATTGTATATTACAGAAAATGAACTCAACCCCACAAAGGAATGAGAGTGCTGCTAAACAATTCAAACTCAGCCTATAGTTCTACTAACTGTGATGCTACCTTTTCTTCCTTTGGTGTGGACTTTCACTTTGCTTACAACAGGTTTCCCAGAAAATGCTGACTTAGGGTAAGAAGGTGAATCTTCAATTTTTGCCTTGGGTTTCGAAGATGGCGGAGTCTGAATCCGCTGATTTATTTCCTTTAAAGTGACATCTCCTTCGGCACCACTGGGTTTGATGAAGGAAAATGGGTAGGTCACAGAAGTTTCCAACTTTGTTGGCATCGGATCCATAGATTTTTTTCCTACACATGTAAACCAAGTCTAAATTCAGGAAAAAAAACATACAAATACAAGTATGCTTTACTGTATAATAGCATGGAAGGGAATTCAGTTTAAAGTTCATGTCATGAAAGCATAGTTATATAGGATCTTAACTGACTTGATTGAAACCAATCTGTTTATAATAATAAGACTCCATTTTTAATAGAACTGGATAGAGTTACATTCACTAGGTAGATTTGATTGTCCCAAGGGGTAGACGATTTTACATAATATTTATAATACCCTTATTATCATTACTCAATCAAAGTTTTCCCTTTTCATGACGTTTTTCAAATGGGGGCGTAAGTATCAATACCAAATCTATCCCTAGATGATCGAATGAGGGAGCCATGACTCGTTGAATCGTATGGATCTTTTCTTTAATACAAGTAATATTTGTTGAAAGTGTGTGTACTACTTTTCAATGCAAAAACCAAATCGGTCCGTTTATCTTCAAGTCAAAACTACGCCTAGAAGTGAAATTAAGTAAATGTCCATGAAAACTGAAATTAAGTTTTCCAGAAAGACAGAAAAAGTGAAAGAAAGTAAAACCTTCAAAGACAGTAATTGGGTGTGATCGACTGACATGCTGCTGAACCACATGTTGTTCATGTGCTGGTTGGGTGTCGTCAAGCTCTACAAAAAATTATGAATAAAGCAAGTGTAAAGAGGACTGAATCAAGGAAGGAAAGAAGGAAGAGTTGTATTTAGTAAACAGCCGTGGATGTCTAACAATCATATACCTGCAACATCAATCAGATCATCACCAGGCCCTGAAACATTGCTGAATCAAATAGCACAATCATCGGATCATTATATATGGCAACATTATGCCTAAAATCATTATCTAAAGAATCATACATATTGTCAGAGCTGACTTCCATTTCAGCATCATTAAAAATTTGAGCAGGCCATCCTTCAGACAGCTCAAGGTCCTCATGACCGGACGGAGAAGTACCACCTAACAAATGTTTCAATATGGCGAAGAAAGAAACATCAGAAATAAATATCTACAAACATTATCAGTAAATGATCTTTTAAGAGGCAAACCTGATGTTCCAGGCACTGATTCTGACATATCTGGAAAAACATAATCGACCAGGTCCTTCTTCCCCTAGATATGCAAAGAAGTATGAGTTATACAATCAGGCAATTTTCACTTTGCTTACAACAGGTTTTTCCCAGAAAATGCTGACTTAGGGTAAGAAGGTGAATCTTCAATTTTTGCCTTGGGTTTCGAAGATGGTGGAGTCTGAATCCGCTGATTTATTTCCTTTAAAGTGACATCTCCTTCAGCACCACTGGGTTTGATGAAGGCAAATGGATAGGTCACAGAAGTTTCCAACTTTGTTGGCATCAGATCCATAGATTTTCTTCCTACACATGTAAACCAAGTCTAACTTCAGGAGAAAAAACATAGACATACAAGTATGCTTTACTGTATAATATCATGGAAGGGAATTCAGTTTAAAGTCCATGTCATTGAAGGATAATTCCTGAAAGCATAGTTATATAGGACCTTAACTGACCTGACTGAAACCAATCTGTTTATAATAATAAGACTCCATTTCCAATAGAACTGGATAAAGTTTCATAATATTTATAATGACATTATTCTCATTACTCAATCAAAGTTTTTCCTTTTCACGACGTTTTCCAAAAGGAGGCATAAGTATCAATACCAAATCTATCCCTAGATGATTGAATGAGGGAGCTATGACTTGTTGAATCTTATCGATCTTTTCTTTAACATAAGTAATATTTGCTGAAAGTGCGTGCGGTACTTTTCAATGTAAAAACCAAATGGGTCTGTTCATCTTCAAGTCAAAACTACGCCTAGAGGTGAAATTAAGTAAAAGTCGAGGTAAACTGAAATTAAGTTTTCCAGAAAGACAGAAAAAGTGAAGGAAAGTAAAACCTTTAAAGACAATAATTGGGTGTGATCGACTGACATGCTGCTGAACCACATGTTGTTCATATGCTGGTTGGGTGTCGTGGAGCTCTACAAAAAATTATGAATAAGGCAAGTGTAAAGAGGACTGAATGAAGGAAGGAAGGAAGGAAGAGCTGTATTTAGTAAACAGCCGTGGATGTCTAACAATCATATACCTGCAACATCAAGCAGATCATCACCAGACCCTGAAACATTGCTGAAACAAATAGCAAAATCATCGGATTATTATATATGATTGGCAACATTATGCCTAAAATCATTAAAGGGCTAAAAATTGCATCTAAAGAATTATACATATTGTCAGAGCTGACTTCCATTTCAGCATCATTAAAAATTTGACCAAGCCATCCTTCAGACAGCTCAAGGTCCTCAAGACCGGAGCGAGAAGTACTACCTAACGAATGTTTCAATATGGGTGAAGAAAGAAATATCAGAAATAAATATCCACAAACATTATCAGTAGATGATCTTTTAAGAGGCAAACCTGATGTTCCAGGCACCGATTCTGACATGTCTGGAAAAACGTAATCGACCAGGTCCTTCTTCCACTAGATATGCAAAGAAGTATGAGTTATACAATCAGGGAATTTTCACTTTGCTTACAACAGGTTTCCCAGAAAATGCTGACTTAGGGTAAGAAGATGAATCTTCAATTTTTGCCTTGGGTTTCGAAGATGGTGGAGTCTGAATCCGCTGATTTATTTCCTTTAAAGTGACATCTCCTTCAGCACCACTGGGTTTGATGAAGGCAAATGGATAGGTCACAGAAGTTTCCAACTTCGTTGGCATCAGATCCATAGATTTTCTTCCTACACATGTAAACCAAGTCTAACTTCAGGAGAAAAAACATAGACATACAAGTATGCTTTACTGTATAATATCATGGAAGGGAATTCAGTTTAAAGTTCATGTCATTGAAGGATAATTCCTGAAAGCATAGTTATATAGGACCTTAACTGACCTGATTGAAACCAATCTGTTTATAATAATACTACCTCCGGTCCTAATTATAAGAGCTAGTTGACTTTCTTTGGAGAGATTAAGAAAGCTAAATAAGTTACTTAATCATTTCATATGTTATGTATTTTTAGATTATATATTAGTTTATTAGTTAAACTAATTAGTTTGAAGAAAAAAATAAAAATAAAAGTATTCTATAGTAATTTAATTAGCTTCCTTAATCTTTTCAAAAAAGTCAACTAGCTCTTATAATTAGGACCGGAGGAGTAAGACTCCATTTCCAATAGAACTGGATAAAGTTACATTCACTAGGTAGATTTGATTACCCCAAGCGGTAGAGGGACGACTTTACATAATATTTATAATGACATTATTATCATTACTCAATCAAAGTTTTTCCTTTTCACGACGTTTTCCAAAAGGAGGCATAAGTATCAATACCAAATCTATCCCTAGATGATTGAATGAGGGAGCTATGACTTGTTGAATCTTATCGATCTTTTCTTTAACATAAGTAATATTTGTTGAAAGTGCGTGTGGTACTTTTCAATGTAAAAACCAAATGGGTCCGTTCATCTTCAAGTCAAAACTACGCCTAGAGGTGAAATTAAGTAAAAGTCGAGGTAAACTGAAATTAAGTTTTCCAGAAAGACAGAAAAAGTGAAAGAAAGTAAAACCTTTAAAGACAATAATTGGGTGTGATCGACTGACATGCTGCTGAACCACATGTTGTTCATATGCTGGTTGGGTGTCGTGGAGCTCTACAAAAAATTATGAATAAGGCAAGTGTAAAGAGGACTGAATGAAAGAAGGAAGGAAGGAAGAGCTGTATTTAGTAAACAGCCGTGGATGTCTAACAATCATATACCTGCAACATCAATCAGATCATCACCAGACCCTGAAACATTGCTGAAACAAATAGCAAAATCATCGGATTATTATATATGATTGGCAACATTATGCCTAAAATCATTAAAGGGCTAAAAATTGCATCTAAAGAATCATACATATTGTCAGAGCTGACTTCCATTTCAGCATCATTAAAAATTTGAGCAAGCCATCCTTCATCAGACAGCTCAAGGTCCTCATGACCGGAGGGAGAAGTACAACCTAACGAATGTTTCAATATGGGTGAAGAAAGAAACATCAGAAATAAATATCCACAACTATTATCAGTAGATGATCTTTTAAGAGGTAAACCTGATGTTCCAGGCACCGATTCTGACATGTCTGGAAAAACATAATCGACCAGGTACTTCTTCCCCTAGATATGCCAAGAAGTATGAGTTATACAATCAGGCAATTCCACAATTCGAGTTTTATAAGAAAAAATGTAAAGGACAAAGGACTATCACTAACTAGCTTTACTAAAAAAAAAATTAAAACACATAACTTAGACCTCTTGTGGCATGTAAGATGGGTGATTAAGTCATTTTAGAATTTGAAAGGATCTTTGGTGTGGGAATGTTCCTTTCGTCAAGCTTCTCCAAATTTGCATAATCTTTCGTCATTGCACAACTCTCCAATTCGTGATTTAAAGTATTTACAGGGGGATTTTATTAATTGGAATCTTCATTTTTCAAGAAATCCCTCTCATAAGAAAAATTATGAACTTCAGGCTCTTTAACCTATTTTGAAGCCTATTCATCTTTCTTCCTGTTTGGATAGGAGAACTTGGACTCTCTCGATTTGGCTAGTGTTTCCTCTTGCCATTGCAATTTCAACATCTTGTAGGGTTCGATTAATGTCTTAAGATGAAAAGAAACACCACAAGAATGTATTAACAGAGAGAGATGGGAAGAGAGGAAGTGAATGACAGTGATGAGTAAAAGGCACCTTGTGTAACATCCGTGTAATATCCCATTCCTATATGAGGGGACCTTATGTTTTCCATTATAAGCCCAACTAATAAAAAAAACAAATCAACCACCCATTCACTTCCAATATTTTATCATATATCCATATGTCCTACTTGCATTTATTTTTCTCTATCCGGATAGCATTTCAAACGCACACAATCTATTCTCACCCACTTTCCTTTTATTTCCACAACCATCCAAATAACCTTGTCTATTCAATTGACACTTTTTCTCAAAGGTTGCATTATCCGTCTAATGATTTGTGTGGTTGGTCCAACATTTCCATCTTTTATTTTAATATCCATTCACATGCCAACATACTATTCTTCTCTTGATTACAAGACGACGGAACACGTGTTATACATTTGTGCCAAAATTCTCTCACTCTGTTAATCAATTACGCAATCTGTAGCCATGTGATAGTCCAATCATCCGACATTTTTTTTCTTTAATCATTCACGGGTGTAAACACGTGAAGACTAATCCTTATTGTTCATTCACGGGAGGAAATAATTTATGATAAAACGTACTCATGCCAGATTAAATATACAATCTGCATGTCTTCCTTAGTTATTCATTTTGGTTCCGCATAAAATAGATAGATAGAGAGAGAGAGAGAGAGAGAGAGCTACGTGTGTGAGGCACTTTCTTATGGTATTTTGAGAGCGAAGACTGAAGGTTTTAGGAGGCAAGAACGGGTAGGAGTTACCAAGGATCAAGGATCAAGACAAGTAAGTAAGGTTTTGACTTTACTTGTGTTATTTTGTGAAGTTGGTTATTATTTTGGTATGAATAAGAAGTGGTGGAACCAAAAGGGTTTTGATGATTTTAAGACTACCAAGGAGTTTACCACGAAAAATGGAGTAAGAATAAGGTTGTAAATGATTTTTAGAATCAAAAAGAATTAATTAAGCAAGCTACCAAAACTGCCAGATTTAACGTTTTGGAAGGCAGACAACTTGTACACAGATTTCGACCAAGTTAATGATGTCTAAAAATTATGAAATTTTCCAGATTTTAAGTAGACATCTAGAGCTTTATTTTGATATATAATATGTAATTTTTAGAGCTCTGTACAAGGAGTTATGGATTTTACAAACTGGCCTAAAATACTGGAAGTACAAATTGGTCAGCGGAGTATTTTATTCAAACTGGGAATTATATGAATTCTTATGGTTGTTGGGCATATTTTTCGGTGAAAATAGACTCACCAAAGAACATTTAGGTTTTGGAAGCACATCATTTGGAGTTTTGTGCAATTATCTATGAATTTTCAAAGTTGGTGGAAATTCTGTTAATAATCTAGTGCTAAAGTAAGGAGGAAATGGTATTTAAAATAATACCTTATAAACTAAAAAGGAGATTAATATTTATGATGATCTTACTTTAGGATACTGAAGGAGGATCGAGTTTCTACGTTGGGAATTTTATAAGTATTTGCAAAGTTGAGGTTGGTAACTTAATCTCCGATTCCTTGTGTTTTTATATATGCTTCGTATGTTCATGTTTTTGTGGATTCGTGGCCGGGTTTGTATGTCCGAGTCATGCGTTTTATTTAACTGGCTGTGGATTATTGTTTTTACATAATAATACTGCATGCCTGTTTACCCAGTACTCGTATGTGCTTTCGCCGTGATGTTACATTTGCTTAATGCTATGTATACTGGTTGCGGTGCGTTATCCTGTTAAATGTTTTAATAATTTTCTGCAATATATGAAATACTTGTCATGTATAATTTACACTTTGAATATGAGATTAACCGTTACCCTGGGATTCATCTGATCACTGAATCTCAGAATTACCTAAAGATTCAGGAAGATGTTTTGGATCGGAAAGTAAGGCATTACAGCTACAGTAGGCGAAGAAGACCCAGAGTTGGGAATTTAACTTTGGGGGTTTTATATATATATATAAATATATATATATATATATATATATATATAATGAGGTTTGGATTGTTTAATAAATGTTTGACTAGTTTTGGGATGACTGTACTATTAAACATCCTCCAAAAGGGATAAACCCCGTTTATTATCAGATTTAAGTTTGTTTTTCACGAATATTCTTCGGAAATTAAAAATTCGCAATCTGTTTGGACTTATTATATCAGTAATTCATCGTCCATACGCTAATGTACGCTTTCCGTTGAGAGTACTCTGAGGTGGTATCGTATACATGAATAGTAATGTATATGTGAATAGTATTGTATACGTGAATAGTGGAAACTCTAATACGCACTCAAAAGGGGGTATTTAAGGCGGGTGTTACATATATGGTATCAGAGCATGGTTATGGACAATTTGGTCAAGAGTACTGATATAATTGTGGTTAAATGCTAACAGGAAGTTAAAGTTAAATATGGTAAGAACAAGGGCAGCTAGTCAGAGGCAAGCACCAGAGCAAGATCAGCCGGTACAGTCGCCGAATCAGCAAGAACATAATCCACCGGTACGTGGTCGAGGTCGAGGTGGAGGACGAGGAAGAGGACGAGGTAGAGGTCGAGGTCGAGGTCGAGGGAGTGGAAGAGGACTACAACGACTACAGGAGGAAAATCCACATATTCAAGAGTATCTGCAACAAATACTGGGCGAGCTGCAGGAACACAGGGTTCACATCAATGAACTCTTAACGGACAAGCTGGAAAGAGGAACAGAAAGACGACAAGTTGAAAGACAGGTAGTAGAAGGTGATCAACAAGCTGATGCTGAACGTGATGGACCTGAGCAATTTAATGATGAACAGTTGGAGAGGTTAGCACGATCTAAGGCACCTCCTCTAAATGAAAGGGCAGCAATAGTTCAATCCCAACCAGACAGACCAGAGGAATCAGCGCTGCACTGGATCATTCAATTCTGTAAACTCAAGCCACCAGCTTTTCGTGGTAAGAATGATTCAGCAGAAGATTGGCTATTGAAGTTAGATAAAATTTTTGAAGCATTGCAGTGCCCAGAAGACAAGAAGGCTCAGCTCGCAATTTACAAACTTGAAGGAGATGCTGACCGATGGTGGAGAAATGTAGCTACAGCCCTACGAGTTTGGTATGTTACTGTCACTTGGGAAGTGTTCCTACAAAAGTTCAATGAACAGTACTTTCCACCATCACTTCAAGTGATAAAGGAAACAGAATTCCTAAAAATACAGCAGGGCCAAGATGAATCATTTGATGAGTACTATGCACGATTCACCAGTCTGTCACGGTATTCCTCATATTTGAAACGTTATGATGATGAGGAGTGGAGTTCTGATAGACTGATTGAAGGGCTAAAGGATGAAATGAGGGAAAAGTTGGTAGCTCAAAAATTTTATAGGTTGTACCAAGCTGCGGACGCCTGTCGGACAATCGAACGCAATCTGAAAAGGCTACCTACTTCTCAAACTAAAAGCTACCCACCTCGTAGTAATTATAGTAGTGGAGAATCTTCGCAAAAGAGGAGTGCACCATGGTCTAAACCTCAAGAAGGAAGTAAAAGACCATCTCAGCAAGGGCAGCGGGGCAATTCAAGGTTGCCAGATTCGCGAGTTTGTCTTAAATGTGGTAAGAATCATCTGGGAAGCAGCTGTGATGGGAAGCCAATTTGTTACTTTTGCCATAAACCAGGACATTATAGCAGAGAGTGTCCACTAAAAGCTGCAGAGAAAAGGCCACAGAGCACAGGCAGAGTATTTGCTTTGACAAAAGAAGAGGCCAAGAAATCCCCTGAAATGGTCCAAGGTACAATTTTTCTCAATAATAATATTCTTCAGGCATTGTTTGATTCTGGTGCTAGTCATTCCTTTATTGCCAGTGATTGTGCTAGAAGGCTAGGAATGCAAGTACATAGATTACCGTATGACTTGGTAGTATTTACACCGCTTGGCGTAAAGTCTATGACTTCAGACGCCTGTTTTAACTGTGTGGTGATTGTTGATGGGCATGAATCGACAATTGATTTAATTCAATTGCCGTTACGTGGCATTGATGTCATTTTGGGTTTGAACTGGTTAACGGCCAACAAAGCGTTGATTGATTGCGGTAACAAAAAGATCTTATTTTCCCATCCACAAGAAAATACTAGGGCTAGTGTGAGCCTGAATTTTCTCACTGCTATGCAAGCCGAGAAATGTTTGAAGCAAGGTTGCCAAGGGTATATGGTATTTTTCTCAGTTCAGTCAGGAACTGAATCTTTAATTGAAGACATCCCAATAGTCAACGAATTTCCTGACGTGTTTCCAGAAGATCTTAGCGGATTACCTCCGGTCAGAGAAGTTGAATTCACCATTGAATTGAAGCCTGGTACAGCACCAATATCAAAGGCACCATATCGGATGGCTCCTAACGAGATGAAAGAGCTGAAGGAGCAAATTGAAGAACTACTGGCAAAAAAGTTTATCAGACCCAGTGTATCACCATGGGGAGCCCCAGTGTTGTTCGTGAAGAAGAAAGACGGGAGTTTACGATTATGCATCGATTACCGAGAGCTGAACAAAGTAACAATTAAAAACAAGTACCCACTCCCCAGGATTGACGATCTGCTTGATCAACTATCTGGTTCCTGTGTATTTTCAAAAATTGATCTTCGTTCAGGATATCATCAGTTGCGAGTCAGAACTGAAGATATTCCAAAGACAGCCTTCAGGACTAGATATGGGCATTATGAATTTATGGTAATGCCTTTTGGTTTGACAAATGCACCTGCAGTGTTCATGGGCTATATGAACCAAATTTTTCGACAATATCTAGATCAATTTGTGGTAGTATTTATTGATGACATCTTAGTCTACTCAAAGAGTAGGGAAGAACATGAACAACATCTGCGACTAGTATTGAAGGTGTTGAGAGAGAAGCAACTCTATGCCAAGTTGAGTAAATGCGAGTTTTGGCTTGCAGAAGTGAAATTTCTGGGTCATGTGATATCACGAGACGGAGTTGCTGTTGATCCTAGTAAAGTGGAAGCAGTATTAGACTGGAAGAGACCAGAGACAGTAACGGAAATGAGAAGTTTTCTGGGTCTAGCGGGATATTACCGTAGATTTATACAAAATTTCTCGCGCCTTGCCCAACCATTGACAAAGCTGACCCGAAAGAACCAAACATGGGTGTGGGATGATCGATGCGAGGAGAGCTTTCGAGAGCTGAAGGAGAGGCTGACAACAGCACCTGTGCTAGTTATCCCAAATCTGAGTAAGACCTTCGTAGTCTACAGTGACGCTAGTAAGCAGGGATTGGGTTGTGTCCTGATGCAGCAGGGCAGAGTAGTAGCTTACGCCTCCCGACAGCTGAAGCCTCACGAGCTGAATTATCCTACACATGATTTGGAGCTTGCAGCTGTGGTGCATGCTTTGAAGATATGGCGGCATTATTTGTACGGCGCTACAGTAGAACTATACTGCGACCACAAGAGTCTCAAGTATCTCTTTGACCAGAAAGAACTTAACATGAGACAACGTCGGTGGATGGAATTGTTGAAAGATTATGATCTAGAGATTAGATATCATCCGGGTAAGGCTAATGTTGTCGCAGATGCTTTGAGCAGAAAAGTGGTGCAAATGTCATATATGATGATACAAGAACAGAAATTACTAGAAGATTTTAGAGATCTAAATTTGTCAAACCAAATCCATAGGAGTTCTAACGCGCCTAATGAAGTTTATCTTGCAAGTCTTTTGGTTAGTCAAGGAGAAAATGATTTAAAAGCTGAAATCGAGGAAGCTCAGAAACAAGATAAACTAGCTGGTTTAATACGAGAGAAGATCTCTCGGGGCGAGACTCAGGATTATGACCTGTCACCCAGTGGTTTGGTTAGATACAAGAAGCGGATTTATGTACCTTTGGATGCGGAAGTAAAGCATAAGATACTAGATGAGGCCCATAAAAGCAAATATACTTTACATCCAGGACTGATCAAAATGTATCAGAATTTAAAGTCTGAGTTTTGGTGGCCAAGGATGAAGAAAGATATTACCGAATTTGTGGCCAAATGTTTGACTTGTCAGAAAGTTAAAATTGAACACAAACGACCACCGGGACTTCTTCAGAGTTTGGAAATTCCTGAGTGGAAATGGGAATGTGTTACCATGGATTTGGTAGTAGGATTACCCAAGGTTAGGAATCATGATGCGATCTGGGTAATTGTTGACCGATTAACAAAGACGGCACATTTTATTCCCATTAGTGTCAAATATTCACAAGAACAGTTGGCAAAGATTTATGTAAAAGAAATTGTGAGACTCCATGGTACCCCAAAGAGCATTGTCTCCGATAGGGATCCACGATTCACATCTCGATTTTGGAAAGCATTACAGAAAGCTCTGGGAACAACGCTAAGTTACAGCACAGCTTATCATCCTCAGACAGATGGTCAATCTGAAAGAACCATACAAACGCTGGAGGATATGTTGAGGGCGAGCGTATTGGATTTCAAAGAGAATTGGGATCAAAACCTTCATCTGGCAGAGTTTGCATACAACAATAGCTATCACGCGAGTATCCAAATGGCTCCATTTGAAGCTTTGTATGGAAGAAAATGTCGGTCACCCTTATGTTTGACAGAGTTGTCTGAAAGGGAATTACTTGGGCCAAAACTAATAGATGAACTCTCTGAACAAGTAAAATTGATCAAGAAGAGGCTCCTAGCAGCACAAAGTCGACAGAAAAGCTATGCTGACAAAAGGAGAAGACCTTTAGAATTTAAAGTTGGGGATCATGTGTTTTTGAAGGTATCGCCAGCTACTGGGATCGGAAGGACGATTAAGGGAAAGAAACTAAGTCCTCGTTACATTGGTCCATTCGAAATACTGGAAAGATTTGGACCAGTAGCATACCAAATAGCGTTACCCCCAAATTTAAGTAGGCTTCATAACGTCTTCCATGTATCACAATTAAAGAAATACCTCCCAGACCCTACCCATGTTATCGAGTACGAGGATGTTGGTGTACAAGATAACTATACATATGCAATTGAACCAGAACGAATCATTGATCGTTTAGAGAAGCGGCTCAGACATAAGAGTATTCTAATGGTGAAAGTGGTTTGGAAGGGGTTATCTCCCGACGAAGCAACTTGGGAAACAGAAGAGGACATGAAGAAGCATTATCCAGGATTTATGGCTCGATATGCAAGAAGTACAGCAAATTTCGAGGACGAAATTTCTTTTACTGGGGGAGAAATGTAACATCCGTGTAATATCCCATTCCTATATGAGGGGACCTTATGTTTTCCATTATAAGCCCAACTAATAAAAAAAACAAATCAACCACCCATTCACTTCCAATATTTTATCATATATCCATATGTCCTACTTGCATTTATTTTTCTCTATCCGGATAGCATTTCAAACGCACACAATCTATTCTCACCCACTTTCCTTTTATTTCCACAACCATCCAAATAACCTTGTCTATTCAATTGACACTTTTTCTCAAAGGTTGCATTATCCGTCTAATGATTTGTGTGGTTGGTCCAACATTTCCATCTTTTATTTTAATATCCATTCACATGCCAACATACTATTCTTCTCTTGATTACAAGACGACGGAACACGTGTTATACATTTGTGCCAAAATTCTCTCACTCTGTTAATCAATTACGCAATCTGTAGCCATGTGATAGTCCAATCATCCGACATTTTTTTTCTTTAATCATTCACGGGTGTAAACACGTGAAGACTAATCCTTATTGTTCATTCACGGGAGGAAATAATTTATGATAAAACGTACTCATGCCAGATTAAATATACAATCTGCATGTCTTCCTTAGTTATTCATTTTGGTTCCGCATAAAATAGATAGATAGAGAGAGAGAGAGAGAGAGAGAGCTAC
The DNA here is from genome assembly GCA_034222035.1 of Acacia crassicarpa. Classification (NCBI taxonomy): domain Eukaryota; kingdom Viridiplantae; phylum Streptophyta; class Magnoliopsida; order Fabales; family Fabaceae; genus Acacia; species Acacia crassicarpa. The sequence goes on along the minus strand of JAWXYG010000006.1, from coordinate 44,994,301 downwards.
GTGTGTGAGGCACTTTCTTATGGTATTTTGAGAGCGAAGACTGAAGGTTTTAGGAGGCAAGAACGGGTAGGAGTTACCAAGGATCAAGGATCAAGACAAGTAAGTAAGGTTTTGACTTTACTTGTGTTATTTTGTGAAGTTGGTTATTATTTTGGTATGAATAAGAAGTGGTGGAACCAAAAGGGTTTTGATGATTTTAAGACTACCAAGGAGTTTACCACGAAAAATGGAGTAAGAATAAGGTTGTAAATGATTTTTAGAATCAAAAAGAATTAATTAAGCAAGCTACCAAAACTGCCAGATTTAACGTTTTGGAAGGCAGACAACTTGTACACAGATTTCGACCAAGTTAATGATGTCTAAAAATTATGAAATTTTCCAGATTTGAAGTAGACATCTAGAGCTTTATTTTGATATATAATATGTAATTTTTAGAGCTCTGTACAAGGAGTTATGGATTTTACAAACTGGCCTAAAATACTGGAAGTACAAATTGGTCAGCGGAGTATTTTATTCAAACTGGGAATTATATGAATTCTTATGGTTGTTGGGCATATTTTTCGGTGAAAATAGACTCACCAAAGAACATTTAGGTTTTGGAAGCACATCATTTGGAGTTTTGTGCAATTATCTATGAATTTTCAAAGTTGGTGGAAATTCTGTTAATAATCTAGTGCTAAAGTAAGGAGGAAATGGTATTTAAAATAATACCTTATAAACTAAAAAGGAGATTAATATTTATGATGATCTTACTTTAGGATACTGAAGGAGGATCGAGTTTCTACGTTGGGAATTTTATAAGTATTTGCAAAGTTGAGGTTGGTAACTTAATCTCCGATTCCTTGTGTTTTTATATATGCTTCGTATGTTCATGTTTTTGTGGATTCGTGGCCGGGTTTGTATGTCCGAGTCATGCGTTTTATTTAACTGGCTGTGGATTATTGTTTTTACATAATAATACTGCATGCCTGTTTACCCAGTACTCGTATGTGCTTTCGCCGTGATGTTACATTTGCTTAATGCTATGTATACTGGTTGCGGTGCGTTATCCTGTTAAATGTTTTAATAATTTTCTGCAATATATGAAATACTTGTCATGTATAATTTACACTTTGAATATGAGATTAACCGTTACCCTGGGATTCATCTGATCACTGAATCTCAGAATTACCTAAAGATTCAGGAAGATGTTTTGGATCGGAAAGTAAGGCATTACAGCTACAGTAGGCGAAGAAGACCCAGAGTTGGGAATTTAACTTTGGGGGTTTTATATATATATATAAATATATATATATATATATATATATATATATATATAATGAGGTTTGGATTGTTTAATAAATGTTTGACTAGTTTTGGGATGACCGTACTATTAAACATCCTCCAAAAGGGATAAACCCCGTTTATTATCAGATTTAAGTTTGTTTTTCACGAATATTCTTCGGAAATTAAAAATTCGCAATCTGTTTGGACTTATTATATCAGTAATTCATCGTCCATACGCTAATGTACGCTTTCCGTTGAGAGTACTCTGAGGTGGTATCGTATACATGAATAGTAATGTATATGTGAATAGTATTGTATACGTGAATAGTGGAAACTCTAATACGCACTCAAAAGGGGGTATTTAAGGCGGGTGTTACACCTTGAGAAGAGATTATGGGAATGGGTCGCAATGTTCTTTCTAGTTTTCGCTTAATCCTTTGTCAACGAATCGTCAATTCTTCAACAATAAGCAAAGTAACAAAGATCACACGCTTCAACATTTTGGCGACAAGATAGAAGCAGCGTGACAAATACACAAGAAAATACAGAGAAACATGAGAAGAAAATGCAGAAACAAAACCAGAGGCAATTTTAAGAGAGGAGGAAGTTAACGAACATACCGAACAAATAACTTTCCGACGGAGAGAGAAAGAACGAATAAAGAACAGAGCAGCGGTTAGGATAGGCTTTGTGAATTCAGATGGAGAGGTGATTCTGAGTAGTGGCCAAAGAAGGGAATTGACTATTGAGGCAAGAGAACATGTTCCCTTTTTATTGGAAGATCCCTTTCATCAAGATCACATAATTTGATGGGCAGGTCCCTTTTCCGATTTCTCCCTGAAAAGACACATTTTTTGAGAAAAATATCATTACAAATTTTGTCATTCCAACTTTACCCAAATATATATATATATATATATATATATATATACATACATAAAAATAAAGATTGTCAACAATGTAGCATCACGGAAAAATTAAAATAAAAACAATGTAGCATCACGGAACCAGTTCGTGAAAAAAATTATTTTTCAGAAAAATAATAGTTATAAGATCATTTTTATTTTAAATTTCAATAAATACCCTTTTTGGTCCATGACAAAAAACATGACCCCCATTTTTGTCCCTTATAAAAAAGAATCGACCCTTATTCGTCCTTTTTATGGACAAAAAAGGATTTTTTAGAAATTTGTGAGGGATCAAAATGTCAACCAATCGACTCTTATTCATACTTTTTATGGGTTAAAAATGATTTTTTTTTTGTAAGGGACCAAAATGGGGATCTCGTTTTTTGTCAGGGACTAGAAATGGTATTTACGACCCCATTTTGGTCCTTTACAAAAAAAAAGTTCATTTTTAGTCCATAAAAAAGACGAATAGAGGTCGATTGGTTGACATTTTGATCCCTCACAAATTTCCAAAAGGTCATTTTTAGTTCATAAAAAGGACGAATAAGGGTCGATTTTTTTTGTAATGGACCAAAATGGGGTCCGTGTTTTCTGGTCAGGGACCAGAAAGGGTATTTTACTATTAAATTGTATACCTATTAAAAATAATTTTTTAAAATATAAAAATTAAAAAAAAAAACAACTCTACACTGTTGGATTAGATTTAAAACTAGAATTCTAATGTTTGGTTTAAATATGATATTGACATATTTGTGTACTTGCATGCATTTAATTATATGATACTCCTTCTACTCCTAATTATAGGACATATTTAACCGATTTTGGAGAGATTATGGAAAAGAGTTAAATTGATTAATTTTACTTATTTTTCTAAAATGCCCTTATATAAATTTAAAATGATATAAATAAAAGTGAATCAACAACCCCTGTCACATACTAGAATTTTCCTTTCCACGTGCTTTTTAATTTAAATAATGGTTTTTTTTAATATACATATGTGTGTGTATAAATATAGATAATATATATATGTGTGTGTGTGTGTAAAATACTCCAATCACTCTTTTATTTTACCTTAATTACACGGACCCTCTCTTTATTTTGAAAACATACATTTAAGTCCAAACCGTTAACTCTGTTAAGAATATTCTAAAAATATATTTTTAATTGAAATTTATATAAAATTAAAATTTATTTACTAATTTTCCCTTAATGGTAAAGCTTAAATTTTTAATTGACAACTTGTAAATATCACAAATTTTTAAAATTTTGAGTAAGTTTTTCACATGTTTGTAGAAAAAAAAATCAAAATATATATTTAAATAACTTAATACAATCTCTAAAACATATATAGTTTATTATATTTGATAGAAAAAAAATGTTTCATATGTGTATTTTTAGTCATTTAAGAAACTAAAAATAAATAAATTTCAATAAATATGGTAAAAAACTTAAATTATAAACTTTATAATCTCAAAATTCATAATTTTTTAACATATAAAAAAGTTTTAAAAAAAATCTATAAGGATAAAAATTTGGTGGTATAATTTTTCCCCACATGCATATATATTTGTTAAAATAATTTTAATGTTAAAGAATGACATTTTGGTAAAACAAAAGTTTAAAAGTAAAACTTAACGTTCAATAAACGGTTTGAGTGAATGAAAATAAAATATCAAAATATAAGGAAGGTTTGTGTAACATACATTTTAATTTTAAGGGAGGTCTAATGGATTTTCAAAATAGAGGGAAAATTTGTGTAATTAAAGTAAAATAGAAAGGTTGTTAGAGTATTTTACTCTATATATCTCTCTGTGTGTACACACACATACAGGTGCACACATATATATAGACACATACATATACACACACATGCACCCATATATATATAGACATACAATTAACACACACATAGTGGTGAATCTTGGCAGAAATATTGTGGGACTAAATATATACTTATTAACTAATTAAAAAAAATATTTGGGGGCCAAATGTGTATTTATTAACTAATTTAAAAAATATTTTGGGGGCTAAATGTATAATAAAAGTATTTTAACAAGTCTACTATATAAGATAATACACCTTTTTTACATTATATTATTTTTTTAAAAAAAAAAATTCTGAACACTTTCTTTTTTAGGGGGCCATTGCTTACACACACAAATATATATAGACACACACATATTGACAAACACACACGTATACATATATGTATACACACATATATATACAAACAAATATACATATATGTACACATATATACACAAATATCATATATGTATACACACCCACATATATATCTATACACACATAGACCGACAGTGGTGGTCTTGACGGAGGTGACACAATCTTTGACAAAAAAGAAAGATTCTCATGTTCATGTTGAGGCTCTGATACCATATCTGAGGCTCTGATACCATTACATGTATTTATTAACTAATTAAAAAATATTTTGGGGGCCAAATATATAATAAAAGTATTTTAACAAATCTAATATATAAGATAATACACATTTTTTACATTATATTAATTTTTTTAAAAAAAAAATCTGAACACTTTCTTTTTTAGGGGGCCATTGCTTACACACACAAATATATATAGACACACATATTAACAAACACACACGTTGTAATACCCCAAATTAACAATTATTATAAATACAATATTTTGTGTAATGGCACCTATTTAAAATAGGTGGATATGTGGTCTCAAATTTTGAGATATATTTACTTTATCTATTAGGTTATTTTCCCTTAGAATTAAGGTAGCTAATGCTTTATTTTTCTAAATTTTGTTTGGAATTATAAAATACCATAAAAATACAAACAATTCCCAAATTCAATTAGGGATTTTATAGAACCAAAAGAAAGCAAGGAAATATGAGGGAACTACACTAATTAAATAGGAGAGCATAATAGGAATTAGTAGGCACTTGAATTTTCACTAAACAAAATGATTATGTAAATTTTATAATTAATCAAGGGATTAAATTAAGAGAACATAAATCTCAAAATTCATAATTAAATAAAGAAACTAGATTTTCTAAAACCCTAGAATTAATACCTAGCTCATACTAAGTTATAAAATGCCATAATAAATCACCAAAACACTTGAACAAATAAAGGAATAAGTACCAACATTTAATGGGCAATTAATTAGCACTAATGGAAGGTTTAGCTAATTATTTACAATCACTAATTAGAAGAATGATAGGCTAATTAAAAGATAGGAACCAATAAGGGATTAGGATCTGCACTAAATAGATTGTTAGCAATCATAAATCATTTAGTGAACCAATAATGCAACAATCAAGTGGTAATTAAGCTTAGGATTAAGATGTTAATCAAATGCTAATCAAAAGTTGAAAAGTCAACAATTTCAACTATGATCTAAAGGCTAAAAATTCATCTTATAAAGCTTATCCAAAGGCCCTAATTAATTCTAATAAAGCTTGATCCATGAGATAAGACAACAACCAATGATAAATTTCCACATGAATGTAGGAGGATTAAAAAAAGCAAAACTCAAAAATAAAACTAAGGGGGGAGGGGACGGTTTTTGCATGTAAAAAGGAAGAAAAAAAAAAGTCCAAACACTTAAACACTCACATGAGTCATAACTCTAATAAGAATGAGTCACAAGCCTAGGTATGAATGAATCACCACCCTAAATGATGAATCACAACTCTAATGAAGACTTTGGAGGATGATGGAAGAGGATAAGGTGATGTAAGGGATGATGTAGGGAAGATGATGTGTAAAATAGGTGGATCAATGAGGAAGAAGATAATTAGAATAACTAAATTGGTTTATAAAAATAATTCTAGATAAAAGCTAATGAAACCTATACAAATTAAATCATATCTTGAAATCCATGAACTAAGTATGGAAACTAAGTTGAGACTCATAACAAGCATAAATCAAGCATGAAAACAAGTATAACCAAAGTCATTTTCATAATTGTTTAGGAAATGGAATCAATAGGAAAGATAGGCAAAATTGGTCTCAAAATGAAGCTAAAAATCTCTAGAACTCAAATCCAATGAGCAATTGAACATACAACTTCATTAGACTACCTAAACACATTCTTTTCAATGGATTCTAATTAGTATAAAGCAAGCCAAATTCTTAGGATAATAGTCATTGATTATGGAAGAGGATCATGTACCAAGTGATGACTCATATAGGTGACTCAAAAAGCAAATGGAAGAGGCTAGAAGATAAAGGGGGGATGGTTTTGTGGAGTGTAAGGTGGAGATAGGAGTTTGAAATCCAACCTAGATCCAATGGCCAAGAATTACCAAGAGGAAGTTCCAATTAATTACAAGAATTGCCCAACCCTTTTACTATAAATAGGGGCATTGGCTCTTCACAAAACTCACACCAAAACAAAGCAATTTGAATATTAGTGAGAAGTGTAAGAGAGTGGAAGAAGTTTGAAGGAGTTCAAGAAGAGGTAAGCAAGTTCTTTAGTTTTTAGCTTTTAAATTCTTAGTTAGAAGTAGCTTAGATCTTAAATAGTTTAGAATAATTTTAAATTCATGTTTTATAGTTAAAATTAGTTTTATTTCGAAAAAAATAATGAAGAAAGAGTTTTAGCACAATTTCCGGAAAAGAAACATCGAAATAACGAAGTTTTGGCGAAATTTCATCAGTTTTGAAATTTCTGAGTCAGCCATGAAAATGCTTATATTTTATGTTGAAAACATGGTTGAAAAATTCTAGGAAAATTCATGGTTAAAGTAGACATATAGGGATTTTTAAATATGTAAAGAACATGTCCAAATGATTTCTGTACAGGGAGATAAAAATTCCCAAAGTTAGGGCTACGAATTTCTGGAAAATTTTGGACAGATGTTCAAAACTAAAAACCTGGGAATGAACCGTGAAATCTGGGCAAAGGCTGATATTTTTTCTGGAAAATAGACATCCTAGGGATTCCAAATAATTTTACAGATCCTCGTTTCGATTTTTTTAGAATTAATTATGATTTTTCAAAGTTAGGAGAAAATCTGCCCAGATTTGAAGGATCAGCGTTTTTCCAAAAATAAAAAAAAAAGAAATAATTGAAAAGTAACTCCTCTAGGGGTAAAATGGTCAATAGGGACTAGGATACCTACTAGGTTACCTATTTGAATATTGATTATAAATTAATAGATGTGATATTACCCCCATAGGATATCTGCAAACGTGAAACGACCGACGCTTGTACCGAGAATACTGACAAAGGTACGGACGCGTATTGTAACCTTAACTCTTATGCTTATTGTCTTCTTGTATGAGATAGATATAGACCATGACTCTGTTTTAAAAAGAATGGTACATACAGCATTACACGGGTTATGGCATGATAATACCGTAAAGTTTTCCTAGCGCTGAGGACACGATAGGCCATCGTAGCACTGGAGAGTGCAGACTATATAGGAAAAAAAAGAAAAGAAAGGGAAATGATGAATATGCAATGGCTGTGTTTTTGATATACGATAATTGTTGTTATGTCATGAATATCTGTCATATATATCTGTACATAAGCATGAGGTTAACCGTTATCTGGGGTCCAATGGAAATTGGATCTCAGCTCTTACCATAGCTTCAGGGTCCGGAGTAAACAGGATCGAGGACGAGAGTAAGCAGCGGTCATAGGAACCGACTAAAGAAAGTGTTGTTGACTTAAACCCTTCGATGTAGACATCCGAAAAAGAAAGACTTGTAATGCTATTTAAAGGCTGACATACACCTTACATGCTACTCGTTTTGTTTCTTAAAAAAAAAATTCCGATGCCACTCTGATTAAATTCTTTCGTACTCTGATCAACCCCTTTTGAAACCACATTTGAAAACTTGGGATGTTACACACGTATACATATATGTATACACATATATATATACAAACAAATATACATATATGTACACATATATATACACAGATATCATATATGTATACACACCCACATATATATATATACACACACATAGACCGGCAGTGGTGGTCTTGACGAAGGTGACGCAATCTTTGACAAAAAAGAAAGATTCCCATGTCCATGTTGACGCTCTGATATCATGTTACATGTTGAGGCTCTGATACCATATCTATGTTGAGGCTTTGATACCATTACATGTTGAGGCTTTGATACCATGTTGAGATTGAATGATCACGTTGAAACAGAACTAACTATTTGTTAATGGCAACTGATTCACTTATGAATTCCCATGTTCACTTGTCAATGAGGACTTTCCTGATGGAGAACAAAATAAAAAATGAAAGAGAGAGAACCCTAAGGCTCTGATACCATGTCCATGTTGAAGATCTGATACCATGTTACATGTTGATGGGGTGATACCGTGTCTATGTTGAGGCTCTGATACCATGTTGAGATTGAAGGGTCACATTGAAATAGAACTAACCACAAAAATAAGAAAGCAAAGAAAACATGTAAGAAAACATGTTCATACTAACAAAGTACTGAAAATGAAATGGATTTTACCTACATCTAAAAGTATTGAAAATGGATTTTAACTTGTATTATTAGTTTTAACTTGTATTTTGTAATTCACCAACATGGGATGATGATCGAAAGTGTATTGTTCTATGTTATAATTAGGTTTATTTATGCAAGTTGGTAGACAGTTTCCCACCGCCATGAACAAAAGATCTCCACTAAAAAGAATAATGGCTCTTTATTGTGATCGATTTAATGTGGGACGTTCAATGGTTGACTTCCTGTATGGAGTACGCAGGCTCAGCCATATACATACCGCTGAGGAGGTAATTATTTTTGTTTTAGTTTTTTAGCCCAAAATGATTTAGAAAAGATTATTTCATTTGTGTTTTTCTTGGCAGACCGGACTGAAACACGGGAACGAAATTGAGGTGGTGCCTCGCCTAATAGGAGGTAAAATTAATTTTCATTGCTAATCTCTGCTATGTGATACTGATTATTTTTTATTGCTAATCTCTGCTTTGTGATACTGATGTTTGCAGGCGAGGCTACTGTTAACATCCCTAATTGGGACTCATCCTCATCCTCCTAGTTTGGCTTTATGTCTCAATATTTCAACAAGAGCAAAACCTAGTCATACATTGCATGTGCCCTTAGAGGATACAAGGGCCTGCGTCTCAACCTCGATATATGTCAATATTGAAGTGCACCAAATATAACGACGAACCCATTCCTTTTATGTTCCACCCCATATCTAGCAAAATAACGACCCATTATTCTTTTCATTGGAGATACTTTGTTAATGTAGGAGGAAAACTCTCTACCCTCATGCATAAATAAACCGAAGATCTCCAAGCTCGCTCTCTATGTGTGAGGAAGATGAACAATGACGACTCTGCTTCTAACCGGGAGAACAAAATTAAAAAGAGGAAAGAGAGAGAACCCTAAGGCTCTGATACTAAGTTACGTGTTGAGGCTCTTATACCATATTGAGATTGAAGAATCACACTGAAACATAATTAACTATTTGTTAATGGTAACTGATTCACTTATGAAATCTCCATGTTCACTTTCACTTGTCAATGAGGATTTTTCTGATAGAGAACAAAATAAAAAACGAAAGAGAGAGAATCCTAAGACTCCGATACCATGTTACATGTTGAGGCTCTGATACCATATTACGATTGAAGGATCATATTGAAACATAACTCATTAATAGATATCCAAGAGTGATTAAAGAAAATGAATTAATGTTCTAGGGTATCCACGTAGACAGAATCAAAAACACCTGCCACTAAAGTTCATTCCCCAAAAGAAACACGAAAGAAGAGAGATATATACACACTTGAGACTCATTATTCAAATAAAATAAGGGTAAATGATTTCTCCAGTTACTGGAGATAGAGTTATCTCCAGTGACCTCAAAACTATGTCGTTTTGGATTAATGAAGGGTGTTTCTGTAATTTTGTTTATTTTTTAATCATATACATTTTATCGAAACACCCTTCATTAATTCACCTAAATTACTAACAAACCCTTCATTAATTCAAAACAACGTAGTTTTGGGGTCACTAGAGATAACTCTATCTCCAGTGACTGGAGAAATATTTTTCCCATAAAATAATTATATATTTCTTTCTCCCTCTTTTTTGAATAATATTTTTTTTTTTCTAAAAAAATGAATCTTTTTCCCTCTTCAAGTGTATTTTCAGGCTTGATCATGCGTCTATCAAATAGGAAAACCACGGATGCATGGCTCGGCGATTGTCTATCACAATAATCATTCATGAGTATTCTCATTTGAGATCCTTTTTTCATCTCGTAGAACACCTCTTCACCATTCCGCAATTCAAGAACCACATAAAAGACACCACATCTTTATATATATATATATATATATATATATTCAATATATTATTTATTTAACAATGGTTAAACTCTTTTTTTTTTAAATTTTTTTCACCAATTTATATCATTAAGTTATCAGATTTATATTATTAACGTTGATATCAATTAAGCTCTTTTTATAAAAATAAAAAATAAACTCATTTCATATTTTTAGGATATAATAGGTTAATAAATTTCTTAATTTTATTAATATTACATGAATTTTTTACCCCACATAAATTGCTTCTAAAACAAAAATAAATCATATAAACCTTCTAGGTTTATCATATATGATAAATTATACAATACCTTGAATTTTATTTAAATTATATAATTCCATTTTTAATTAAAATTTTTGCTGATTTTTAAAAAATTATAATTTTAACAAATTGAAGAATGCATAATTTTTTTTCTCCCACAAATATCTATTCTAAGTTGTGAAAAATAAAAATTGAGAAAACTACTGTTTAATTTAATGAAACTTAGAATTTTGTATTAGTTTTAAAAATAGAATGTGGGAAAGAATGTCAAAGGGAATGAAAAAGATTTTATTATGGGTATTTTAATACTTTTAATTTCATATTTTTATATTTGGTCATTCTAAATAATTACAATTTTTATAGTCCTTATCCATAAATTTCTTTTGCTATATGTCATTTATTTTAATTTTCCCTTTATTTTTCTGTTATCTGGTTGACATTGGTATGTGTAAAAAGCATGAACTTTATTAATGGGATATGATGGGTCGGCTATTCAGACAACAGTCTTTCATGCTTTAGAGATCTCATTGTAGCCTACATGGCTACATAAGTAAAGCATCCCAAAGGATTGACACTTTTGCGGAATCAGAATCAGGAATCTTTTAAGCACCTCTTCCAAGTTTGGTCTAGCATAACTTGGTTTTCCAGCAGCATTTTGCCTGCTTGCTTATTTAGAGCTGATTCTGGAAATGGCTCTATCAAGAGACACCTGACTACCTGTTTAATATAAGAATCAGCATTAATATGAAAAACAATCATATACAACCAGACATGCAAATTTAAACCATGGAATTTTGATAACAAGAACAACCAATACAGTGCACTTACAATAAGAACATGTCATAAACCGAGGGTAGATAATCAGCTTGAAGCCTTGTGAGTGAGAGTATTCCCAGCACGATCCACGCAACATATCTACTTTTTTAGCAGAGTTTACTTAATGACATTCATATGCTTAAATTACAAGTAAAAATGATTTACATAAATAGGAAGCAGTTCATCAGGCGGAGGCAACATATCTAATTTAACCTTCAATCAAAGTCAACTCTCATGCAATACTAATATATATGTGTAGTAGTGATGTTTTAATGTTTCTTATAGACAAGAAAGTGGTATCATTTAGAAAACAATATTTCGAAGAACCCGTGAAATACTATCATGCAACGCACGCACGCTCGGGGAATCAGCTTGTTTCTATAAAAACAAACAAATAAATAGTCATTGAGATAGAAATGGGCGATTGCCCCGATTCACACCCAAAAAAAAAAAAAAAAGTCATTAAGATACAGGCACAGCATTTTAAGATCAAACAAACATAACATTGCCTGTTTCCCTCTTCTAACTAAAGTTTTCCGAGAAAGACGAAGCATTCGCAATCTGAGAGAGAGGCATATACATAATGTTGGAATAATTAATTTAGCAATTAATTTTCCGTTATTTCTATTTATGACCCACATTATTACCGGTTTTGTAACCGCCCATTAATACTGTAACGGCCCAATTAAAGCAGAATTAATACGCAATAAGTGCGTATTCAAATTGTTTCCCTTTTTGTAACTCTGTGATGGCCGGAGTGGAAACTACGCACAAAACTTTTGTCTGGTCCCCTGAACCGGCTCTGAAAGATTGAGTGGCACACCATCTGCAGTTTCAGAGAGACGGGTCAGAAGGAAAAGACTCCGTGACCGTTCCTGGTTGCTGGCGAGGATTGTTCGTGTCTGAAGACTCTGAGATCATTTCTATTTGCTTCTGGAGACAAATCAATGGCGGAAGATATTTGTGATCTCTACTATTTTTCCGCATTAATCTTATGCTATTCGGGTATTCAGCATGTTAAGATCGCCTAAATTTCTAACATTTGGTATCAGAGCAGATTATATGCCTCTGCCTTGATTTTTCGGATTGAGTCTCGGTTTGATTTTTCATACCAAAAAAAAAAAAAAAGAGTTTAACCAGAGTTTTTAGTACTACTCTCCTGTTTGTTCTTTGGAGTTTTCCTTTTGATATGAGATATCTTGATGAATCTTTTTGAGAATTTAATATATGTTTCAATTTTGAAATTAAATTCTTGTTTCGATCTGGATTCACGGTCATGTTTATCATCTAGTTTTTGGAGGCTGGATATTTGCTTATTGTGCAATTAATTTTAATCAATGTTTTAAATTGCCTATATGTTGCGTTTCGGATCATTCCGTGGGATGATATTGATTTTTATCCGTTGAACCATCACCACCTTCAGAAAGTTATGGAAGGATCCGAATTTGAGTTTCACAGGAATGCATGATTTCCAAAATCCGTTGCCTGCATTTAAACATTTTGTATTTGATTAATTTTATTTGTGCCTTTAGTATGATTTCGCTTCAAACGTTCTCTATTGTTTGATTTTGGGATCGTCTGGACTGAGATTATGTTTGTTTCAATTGATTGTGCCTCTAATCGATTTCAATTTGAGCTCGATTGTTTTTTCAATCTGGGTATCGTTTTGCTAATGGACCTGGGCATACATAAGGCTTCCTACAGCTGAAGCATAAGGGCTGGCACTCTGCCACATGGGCCACGCACTCAAATTTGTTGAAATTTGAACCATTAATAAACTTAAATGATTTATTATCTATTATGAAAAATCTTTGACTGCCCAAAATGGGTTTCAAAATCATATGTCTTAATTTGAAGTTTTTGGTCATTCAGCTAGCCTGGTACTTTTATAGTGTATATATTAATTGTTAATTTTATGTACAAGGTTGAATTATAAAAGTACATCAATTTCCAATTTTGGTTTAATATTGTTTATGGTTTGAAGCAATATTGAATATTTAGTAATGTTAAGTGATCCTTATGTTTTTAATTAATTAGAGAGTAGTCACAGCATCTTTAATTAATTGAAAATGTAAATTGAGTTGCATGATCACATAATAACATTAGTTGTAATAAATCATATGTAGTATAATGAAATTTTATCTCACAGAAATATTTTATTATATGTTTTGTATGATTAATTAGGATAAAATGTCAAATTATATTCTTAATTAACCCACAGGTATTAAGAATAGGGAAATAATTTGATAGTTTTATCATACAGTTATGTATAAATCTAATTGGATACCTTAGACCAGTGGGCCAATTGTTCATATGAGTTGAGCAATTATTCTGGGCATTTAAATCTTTTTATTGCCTTCTTGGAAATTATTAGACCCTATTGCAATTTTTGGCTATATTTATTTTTTTGGCAACCTGTTTTATGTGAAATGTATTTTATTACATTAAATTGATTTGTTTAAATTGAGAAAAGCTAATTTTGACAACTTTCACATTTTGGAAATTTTTTGAAAAATTATTATCATTAATTTGAGTTGTTTAATTGTCTAAATATTTGGAAAAATTTACTTTAGACAATTATATATATATCTCTTTCAAATTGTTGAAACCAAATTTAAGGTGAATTATGCCAAAATTAATTCTTTAAACATTATTTAGATACATAAAACAGTGGAAGGATTTTTCTTTTAATTTGATTAATTAGTTAATCAATGAATCCCTCCATTAAGATGTGCATATATTGGATTTATTTTGAATGCACAAAATAGTGGGAGAATTTGTCTAAGATGATTATTTAATCACATTTTGTTGATTAAATTAATCAATTAAATTCTCATTAAAGTTTTGTGCATATTTGGAATCTAAATGCACAAGATTAATTTTGGTGATTAATATTAGAAATGTTAATTTACTCAAAGTGGGAGGATTATATTTAGTCACTTATGTTGATTAAATTAATTGATTAAGTCCTCCATAAAGCTGTGCATATGCAGATTTTAAGTGCACATTATTGATATTTGTGATGAACAAAATACATCACATTAGGGTGGAATGGAACGACTTTATATCTTCTAAGTAGCCCACAGGTATTAGGGGATATAATTGCATTCTAGTTTCATCAATTCGAGATAAATTCATGCTATGCTAATGTCTTTGCCTACAGGTAGACTTTAGTGATACGAATTTATATGTATATGATTAATTGAGATAGAATATCAAATTATATTCTTAATGTACCTGCAAGAATTAAGAATAAAGGAAATAATTTGATAGTTTTATCATCAAGTTATATATGGATCTAATTGAATTATAACTTTAGCCCATAGGCAAGTTATATGTCAGTAGATTCATATTTTTAAACATGATTTACATTGGTAAATCATGATATGATTTGTTAGTCTCAAATTTTAGTTATAAGCGTGATTATGCAGTCATACAATCTGCAAATCATTAATATTATTTACATGCTTAAGTACAAACGAATCAACAATTTGGAAGCGACTGGTTACCATGATTTAGGTTATGCTGGCTGCATTGACTTAAGAAAATCCGCTTTAGGATATATTTTATGCTAGCCAATAGAGCTGTATCATGGAGTAGTAAAAAGCAATCTATAATTGCTACTTCCACTATGTAAGTTGAGTTTGTATCTTGTTTTGAGGTTACCTCACATGGTGTATGAATGAAGAGTTTCATTTTTAGGCTTAGAATTATGGATCCAATTTCTAGGCCATTGAGGTTATATTGTGACAATTCAGTTGCTGTTTTTATGGCTAAAAACAATAAAGGTAGTAGTCGAATCAAGCATATCGACATTGAGTGTCTAGCCATAAAAGTGCGTGTTTAAAATAAAACAGTGGTTTTTGAACACATGAGCACTGAATTGATCTTGCTGATCCTTTAACTAAAGGCATGCCTACATTGAAATTTCAGGATCATGCAGAAAGAATGGGACTTGGTTCCTTTATGTGATTTTCGTTGTAAGAACGATATTTTTTATGAAACTCTATTTGCGATATTTTTTCATTCAGTATTGCGCATAAATTCATTTTGAGAAATATCATTAAAGTTTGGACCTAGAATAAACGTAGTGTTTATTCATTAAGCTACTTGGGCTTGGGAAACATGGTGCATTGTGATACATGGAAGATATTACTCGCTTTAAGAGGACCTATCGCCATGATCCATGCATTTTGTTTTTCATTGGTATATACTGAGGTATGTGGGCCAAGTGGGAGAATGTTGGAATAATTAATTTAGCAATTAATTTTCCGTTATTTCTATTTATGACCCACATTATTGCCGGTTTTATAACTGCCCATTAATACTGTAACGACCCAATTAAAGCAGAATTAATACGCAATAAGTGCGTATTCAAATTGTTTCCCTTTTTGTAACTCTGTGATGGCCGGAGTGGAAACTACGCACAAAACTTTTGTCTGGTCCCCTGAACCGGCTCTGAAAGATTGAGTGGCACACCATCTGCAGTTTCAGAGAGACGGGTCAGAAGGAAAAGACTCCGTGACCGTTCCTGGTTGCTGGCGAGGATTGTTCGTGTCTAAAGACTCTGAGATCATTTCTATTTGCTTCTGGAGACAAATCAATGGCGGAAGGTATTTGTAATCTCTACTATTTTTCCGCATTGATCTTATGCTATTCGGGTATTCAACATGTTAAGATCGCCTAAATTTCTAACATGATCGTCACATTTTTAAGAAATCAAATAAGAAATGAATAGTTGAAACGTTTATGTGTCTATATATGTACAGATAGCACACATACTTACGCTTCTTTCCAGCTTTGAAGAGTTTACAGGTGACATCAAGCGCATCGCCGTCGTCTTTCCGGATGGGCAATCCTTTAGCAGAGAAGAAAGTGGGCAGAGATTTCCAAGTAACAGAGGAAGCAACGAGGTCAATGCCTCTACTTATAAAGTGACCATTCAACTTGATCGTTGAAGGTTCAAGCCCAAAAGCTCGAGCTATGGATCCAAGGTCGATTCTCTATTCATCCAAAGCAACTAGCAGCCGAACTACTTTCGACAGTAAAGGGCATAGCAGCTTGATCATTGGCTTTTTAGCTGACATTTTTTTTTTCTCTTCTCTCTAATCGCGCCGAATGATATCTAGAAAACGGTGAGGCTAATTTGTAAAGCTGTCGAAGGATTACCATTACCGTGTATATCTATCTCTTTTTCTTTTTAGGTTCCAACGGTTTCTCGAAGTGTCCCGGGAGAGAACTGGGGAATTGGCTTTCACAGTGGACTCGGATCCGACCAACTTTGGGTCGGGTACATAGATCGGGTATTTGCGCTTCGCCCGGTAGCCTCATGGAAGACGCTTATACTAGGGAAGAGGATGAGTAAAAATACCCGAAGGTCCCAGGAGCCCGACCTGACCTGGGCAAGTAGCCAAAAAAATGGCATCTGCAGCATTGAGTAGACTAGACTGGTCTGTTCAGGTCGGATCAGATATCAGGTCAAGGCTTAAACCCTTTGGTCTAGTGCAGTATGACCTGATAATGTTTTTTCTAATATACTACGTACTATAAGGGTATACCCACTTAGGTTAGCCACTCGTTGTCTTCGCACTCACACGGTCACAGTCTCACAGAGGCACTCGACAGTCGACCTCAGTCAGCTCAAACTCACCCCTCAAGATCCTCAGTCCTCTCCAGGCGGCGTTTGGTCACACACAAACCGTCGATCCAACGGAGCCTTAGGAGTAAAGATGGTGGCAACCGCCACCGCTAGCTATGCCCTCGCTATCGCTGATTTGCCTTGAAATGTCAGAGCTTTTATTACTTCATTCTTCACTTTTGTAACACCCCTTGATATATCAATTATTATCAAAGTTGTAGCGCACAGCCTAATGAGCATAGTCATTCTAGCATAGTAATACTGATATTAAATTCTGATTACATAACAAAACCCACATAGGGCTATACAAATAAATTTCTAGTCTCTAAATAGGCTAATAAAAATAACCTATAGCATTTCTCGGTCCGTCCCAGCATCACTATTCAACAGTGAGTACCGCCTTGCCTTGTGAGCCACGCTCTCTAAACTGAACAATCCACATGTAGCAACAAATACTGGGACCCCGAAGGTTCCCAGAGTAACATGTTAATCTTACATTCTAAGCATAGATCAGTATATGACAGATAACCATCACATATACACTCAGCACATACAGCACAAACAATTCATACAGTACATATTTATACATATTGAATGGTACATACAATCATATAAAGACATACAAAGAATGCAAGATTAGAGTTACTACCTGATAGCCTTTCCAAATCCTGATCCGGTTCTCTATCCTCTGGTCATCTCAGATAAATACCGAATCCTATAATTAAATATTCATGGTTGGCAAGTTACTACTTGTCCAAATTCTCTATTTCTCTTATTTCCAAATAAACTCCATAATCTGGCAGAATTTCCAATTAACTTTGAAAATTCATATTTAATTGCACAAAACTCCAATTAAGGTGATTCCAAAAGTCACGTGTTCCTTATTAAATCTATTTTCAGAGGAAAAATAGATTCAACTTCAAATATACGCACACTGTTCCCAGAATTTCCGTTCATCTCAACTGTTCCAGAAAAACGTCCAGGTTTAACACTTAACTTGAAAAATCCATATCTGGAGTTCTAGGTGTCCAAATCAGGTGTTTCAAAAATCCATGAACTCCTCATTAAGTCTAGTTTCTAGGAAAATTGGTTTCAACATTTAATCATACTCCAATAATTCCCAGATTTCAAAAATGTCAACACTGTTCAGAAGATGTTTCAGAAAACGTCCCAGATTTCATACTTGACTTCAAAAATTCATAACTCCCTGAATATAAATCCAATTAAGGCTTGTGACCTATCAAATTAAAGCTTGATAAGTCTACTTTTATTCTGGAAATTTTCATAGAAAAACTCAAATGTTTACTATTTTAAAAGTAAATCCGAAAATCACTGTTCATTCCTGGAAACCAACGTTTTTCAGTGTTCAACTTCTAACTTTGAAAAATCATAACTAATTCTATAGAACTCCGATTAAGGTGATTCAAAATTCTATTTGAAGTTCTATAAGTCTAGTTTATAAGAAAAATATTCATCAAGCCAATTAATAGCTGTATAATTCTCAGAAATTCGAAAAGTGAACGTAACTTAAATCTGAAAGCAGGATTTTCCAGTTTTTATAACCAAACTTAGAAAAATCATAACTTGAGTTCTAGACGTCGGATTAATACGTTCTAGCACTCATTTGAAAGATTAAGAAGTATACTTTCAACTTACCAAATTTCATGGTCAAAGGAAATCATTTTCTTAGACAAAACGTTGCATGAACCTGACCTCCTTACTGAATTTTCCAGAAATAGTGGTGTTATACATGTTGACTGATGCTTCTCAAATGGTCTCTCCTTCTCGGCTCTCATTCTTTCTTTCTCGCTGTACTCACACACTCTTACTCTCTTCTTTCGTATCCTTTAATGTCCAGCTCTCTCTCTCTCTCTCTCTCTCTTTCTCTTCAGACCCATCAAATGAATAAATGATAAGGTGTGTGTAATTGGCATGAGAGAGAGGAGTTAGAGCATGTGTGTGTCATCCATGAGTGAACAATAAAGAAATGCGCTGGATGATTGAGGAGGACTGTGTGTCATTTTGCTTCTATCTTCTTTGTTGCTCGTGAATGCATAGAGAAAGAATGATCATTTGAGAAAGTGGAAACAATTTGGATGCAAGTGCCGTCGTCTTATTATCAATGAGAGAGATAAAGCATTATTTAATTAAAGTAAGTGGAATTGAGGAGCATTAAAAGAAAGGAGTAGGACATACATGTCGACTTTGTGGAATGAAAATAGAGTGGAACATTCATACTTGTGTTGGCTCCTTGCTCGCATAATTGAGAAGAAAAGCATGTATGCTTTCTTGAGTCTTCCTTGTGCGTTGAATAAGATAAAGAGTGCCAAAGTGTGTTTTTGCACGGACCCAATTAAAAATAATGAGATGAGGAGTGTGAAACTCACTTCAAAATAATCCCATTTGCTTTTCTTTGACTTCTTACAAGACTTTTGTTTGCAACTTATCTTTTCCTCATTTAATTGCAAACATTAGATAAATATTCTAAATAAATTCTTAATATTCATAGATACAACTCTTGGCTCTTACTGTTCCTAAATTTGTCACTTCTAAAAACAAGGCATAATAGTCTACCAAAAATAGACTAATTTTCAAGTCTTTAGGCCCAAAATTCGGGATATTACATTTCTCCCCCTGTTCAATAAATTTCGTCCTCGAAATTTGAACATTTATGCCTCAGGAAAATCATTGTAGACTATTTTCTTTTTCTCAGCTCCATAACTGACTTGTACTATCTGACCTAGTTGGTTCAGATCTCAAGACCATTCTAACAGTTTCTGTTCCGGTATTATTACAATCACCAACTGCACCGCTTTAATTTTAACATATCAATAATGTTAATTACATCACTGCTTTTTCATTAATCCATGTTGTCTCAAATTCAAATTTTCACACTTTGAAAATCTTTGTGGTTGCAAAACATTTCATAATTCACACTATACCAAAAAGTAATAGTGCTATCACATTTTCAAACTTCGTCGCTGCCATATCAAATATTCATGAAAACACATCTACTGCCGGATTGGTTTCAGAAAACATTTACTACCGACACACATTTTTGAGTAGGATAACTTATTTCAAAAAGTTTTCACAATCAAAAGCACATGGCACCATTTCAACCTTTCAGTACAGCGACACATCCCAATCCTTTCATACGCAAACCACTGAAGTGGTGACATACCTGTCGGTCAATGTGGGAGAGTTTCCGTCCACAAGAGACCCAGTGTCCGCACTGGCACAAATAACGGGTCACCCACCGGAATCCCATACCCGGGACAAGAACCATAATCCAGGAGCCTTGCTCCAAACGCCTGCGTGGGTACCGACCAGACAAGGCAAAATGCACGCCCTCACAAGGCGGAACTACTCAGATTGAGAACATACGTTGCTGGTGCGAGTGTCAGCTCTACAAACTAATCCCCTCAAAAAAATTTTCAACAATGGCCAGCGATTTTAAAATTTTTCAAATTCATCTGGCAAGACCCAGCAAACCTTGTACATCTACAACAGTTTCTGGCCTCTTCCAGTTCTGTACTGCATCTACCACAACAAAGTTGAAAACTCAGTTTCAAATTCTGGGTTCTAACAAAACCCTTTTTATGAGACAACACATTTCACAAACAGACCATTCAAACTGGTCTCAAATTAGGTTGAAAAATATTTCTTTCAAAAATTCACAAATTCGAAAATTCAATTCCGAAAATCCACAAATACTGCAGGTGCATTGGTAAATACAAAATTCAATTTTCAACATAACCAGGAACAGACAACTATTACAGAAGGTCTTCACTTCTAAATACACTTCAGGTTCTATTTTTAGCTACTTGAGCAATTCATAGAACATACCATTCATTCCAAGGAGACTTTTTGATTCAAAATCCAACACTATGCTAGATCAACATCTAGCAACCGCAAAATACCTTATACACATTGGTACCATATTCTAGTGCCTTAATTCATTTAAATCAATCGGTACCACATTCTAGTACCTTTGTTCATTCTGGTCGATTTAATGCCTAAAGAATTAGTTCCATTACCAAATTTCATTCTCAAGCCTCAATTCAGTTGGTAACATGCTTTAGTTGTCTCTCCAACATTCAGGTTTATCAACCTAATTCTAAAAATTCGACCATATTCCATAAACCTGCTAACATTTCCAAGATTCATATCTTACAATATTCAGGCACTATCCTCAAACATTCAAATAAAATTCAGCAATTTCTACGAGGTTCTACCTCTACCTCATTTCTCAATATCATCAAAACATGTTTTAAATATCATTCTTATGCCTCAGAGGTAATAACCATTCATACACAAAACATTGTTGACAATGCAGCACTGACCACAAGGTTCACAAGATTTACTTTATCACACACTGACCTAAACATTGTTTTGACTCAGAACAAATTCAAACTTATCTTTAATCATACCGCATTCGTTCTCATATTTTCTTAGCATTTGAAAAAATTCACCATTTTTCATACTTCAAGATATTCAGATCTTACACCGAGATATTTCAAATTCCCAATACTTCCAGAGAGTCTCCTTTCTCGAGATGGCTTTAACTGATCAGACTTCCATTTTCAAATGCCAGTCTGACATCTTGAACCAACTACACGCTCCAAGACAGATTTCTAAGAGACACGATCTTGAAATAATCATCGTGCAACGTGTATTTCTTGAAGATACAACCGACAATAAATGCTACACTGTCTTTTATTTGGACCGAAAGTCTATAAGACTCCGACCTATAGAGGTGGCTAGGGCGTGTCAGATTGTATTAGGGTGCGGTGCCATAAAATTTCCACATAATAACAAAGTCTGCACTATTCTGAGCCAACGACAGATGAGAATCCGATGCTGCTTAACAAAATCTAGACGTTACTAGCCCAGCTATAAATCGAGTAAAGAAAGAGTAAATGTTTCATGTTCTCTCAAGCTTCATAAAACTTCCACATATTCATTTCCTCTCCGATCGTAACCTTCACTATAACCTTTCACATTATCCTTAAACATGGCCGGTTCAAGTAACTCTATTCCAGTCTCCGATTCATTCAACCCTTTCTTTCTTGAAGCCTTACTTCATGACTATCAGACTAACATATTGTCTGACTTGTCAAACAATGTATCATACCCATATTCTTCTTTACTTCCCCAAAATCCCGTAAGTATGAACGTTCATTCATCTGCCTCAACGATTAACATTCCTACTCCTCCTCCAAGGATACAAGATTCTATTTTTACAACTACTAACAGAAAGGAATCTGAAGCAGGTCCATCAAGGCGACCTGTCCAAAGGTGTCGTAATGTGGCAGAACTTATGGAGTCTACGGTACCTTCTCAACCAAGGAATCCTGCTTCTACCTTGACTGAGACTACTAATCCATTTTCATGTGGTTGCTGCCATGTTCTACGAGAGATCATTCATACCAATGGACTTCAATACCATAAACTTGAAGTTCATGGGAGGATTGGTATGATATGCCACGCTGTCTTTCACCAGGACGTACAAGGAGGTTCTTCCAGTCCTCAAGTATTTGACTTTGGTAAGAAAAATTTAGATGATGTCAAACATTTTCTAGAAAATTATTGTTTGAATCAAAAATCTTTAGGGTATGTCCTGGTGTCAGATCCCCTATCAGCCTACTATGAGGCCCTCTGTGTTGGTTTGGAATGGACTAAAAATCAAAATGAACTCCCTAATAGTTCATTTCCAACCAATACAGAAAATATATCCAATAAAGGAAAAGAGCTCATGGTTGTAAATAATAATCCTTCAGTCCCCATACCTAGTAATCCATACCGATCAAGAGCTGAACAAAATATTAGAGCTGCATCAATGTCAATAAATGATCTTAGAGACTTATTCCATTTACCTCAACAAGAAGCGGCTCAACAAGTTCGTCTATGCAAAAATGTTCTAATGAAAATATGCCATAGGGGAGGAATAAAGCATTGGCCTTATGTAAAAATTCGAAGCACTATGAGGCAAATAGCTAGATTGAGAAAAACAATGTCTTCTGATGGTCCTCTCTCAAGTGCAGCCGCTCAGGAAGAAATTCATAGACTTAAACTTGAGATGGTCAACGCTTGTGGTGGGATTGTACCAACTGTTGCTCTTGATGCTTGAATTCATCTTGTCTTTTCTTCTTAGCATTCTAATTTCTGGTTGTACTTTTATACTAAGATTCACGGGAATTTTCAAGTTTGAATATTTTTCTCACCCATTTTCAATTAATCACATAAGTTCAAGCTCCAGCAGATCAATCTAACCTATTGTCAGAACTTATGTCCTAACCGGACTTCGAAATTCTGAGTTGATAATTCTATCATAAAAATTAATATTCTAATTCCAACTTGTCACTCAGAATTATCTAACTTTCAATACAGATACTTTTCATATCATCAAAGTATTCTAGCCAAATGCCAGAACTTCAGCTCATATATTATTATTTTTAAACTGGGAACATTTCACAAATGCTCCATTTCATTTTCTATAATTCAACCTCTTCCTTTGTACTAGCATGCCAACTAATGATCCAGGAAAAATTCTATTTTCTGGGTTTGTCTATCACTCCAATTCTCTTAATCCTGGTACCAATCAGGATTATCCAAGTATCATCATTGATCATAAATCAAAGGATTTCAAATTCTTACAATACTACTCAGAGTTTACCTTCTTGAAAATCTTCTCGCCTAAGCAAGCTTAACCTCAAAGTTTCAATAAAATCTGGGGATCTAAATCATATTTTGACACAACATTAAGAGCCCTATAGTTAGCAACAGAATCCATTTTCCGTGCTATTTCATTTGTTTATGTAATCCAATATCAGTATACTCTTCCAAAAATGCCAGAACCTTTGCTCTGATACCATTAAATGTAACACCCCTTGATATATCAATTATTATCAAAGTTGTAGCGCACAGCCTAATGAGCATAGTCATTCTAGCATAGTAATACTGATATTAAATTCTGATTACATAACAAAACCCACATAGGGCTATACAAATAAATTTCTAGTCTCTAAATAGGCTAATAAAAATAACCTATAGCATTTCTCGGTCCGTCCCAGCATCACTATTCAACAGTGAGTACCGCCTTGCCTTGTGAGCCACGCTCTCTAAACTGAACAATCCACAGGTAGCAACAAATACTGGGACCCCGAAGGTTCCCAGAGTAACATGTTAATCTTACATTCTAAGCATAGATCAGTATATGACAGATAACCATCACATATACACTCAGCACATACAGCACAAACAATTCATACAGTACATATTTATACATATTGAATGGTACATACAATCATATAAAGACATACAAAGAATGCAAGATTAGAGTTACTACCTGATAGCCTTTCCAAATCCTGATCCGGTTCTCTATCCTCTGGTCATCTCAGATAAATACCGAATCCTATAATTAAATATTCATGGTTGGCAAGTTACTACTTGTCCAAATTCTCTATTTCTCTTATTTCCAAATAAACTCCATAATCTGGCAGAATTTCCAATTAACTTTGAAAATTCATATTTAATTGCACAAAACTCCAATTAAGGTGATTCCAAAAGTCACGTGTTCCTTATTAAATCTATTTTCAGAGGAAAAATAGATTCAACTTCAAATATACGCACACTGTTCCCAGAATTTCCGTTCATCTCAACTGTTCCAGAAAAACGTCCAGGTTTAACACTTAACTTGAAAAATCCATATCTGGAGTTCTAGGTGTCCAAATCAGGTGTTTCAAAAATCCATGAACTCCTCATTAAGTCTAGTTTCTAGGAAAATTGGTTTCAACATTTAATCATACTCCAATAATTCCCAGATTTCAAAAATGTCAACACTGTTCAGAAGATGTTTCAGAAAACGTCCCAGATTTCATACTTGACTTCAAAAATTCATAACTCCCTGAATATAAATCCAATTAAGGCTTGTGACCTATCAAATTAAAGCTTGATAAGTCTACTTTTATTCTGGAAATTTTCATAGAAAAACTCAAATGTTTACTATTTTAAAAGTAAATCCGAAAATCACTGTTCATTCCTGGAAACCAACGTTTTTCAGTGTTCAACTTCTAACTTTGAAAAATCATAACTAATTCTATAGAACTCCGATTAAGGTGATTCAAAATTCTATTTGAAGTTCTATAAGTCTAGTTTATAAGAAAAATATTCATCAAGCCAATTAATAGCTGTATAATTCTCAGAAATTCGAAAAGTGAACGTAACTTAAATCTGAAAGCAGGATTTTCCAGTTTTTATAACCAAACTTAGAAAAATCATAACTTGAGTTCTAGACGTCGGATTAATACGTTCTAGCACTCATTTGAAAGATTAAGAAGTATACTTTCAACTTACCAAATTTCATGGTCAAAGGAAATCATTTTCTTAGACAAAACGTTGCATGAACCTGACCTCCTTACTGAATTTTCCAGAAATAGTGGTGTTATACATGTTGACTGATGCTTCTCAAATGGTCTCTCCTTCTCGGCTCTCATTCTTTCTTTCTCGCTGTACTCACACACTCTTACTCTCTTCTTTCGTATCCTTTAATCTCCAGCTCTCTCTCTCTCTCTCTCTCTCTTTCTCTTCAGACCCATCAAATGAATAAATGATAAGGTGTGTGTAATTGGCATGAGAGAGAGGAGTTAGAGCATGTGTGTGTCATCCATGAGTGAACAATAAAGAAATGCGCTGGATGATTGAGGAGGACTGTGTGTCATTTTGCTTCTATCTTCTTTGTTGCTCGTGAATGCATAGAGAAAGAATGATCATTTGAGAAAGTGGAAACAATTTGGATGCAAGTGCCGTCGTCTTATTATCAATGAGAGAGATAAAGCATTATTTAATTAAAGTAAGTGGAATTGAGGAGCATTAAAAGAAAGGAGTAGGACATACATGTCGACTTTGTGGAATGAAAATAGAGTGGAACATTCATACTTGTGTTGGCTCCTTGCTCGCATAATTGAGAAGAAAAGCATGTATGCTTTCTTGAGTCTTCCTTGTGCGTTGAATAAGATAAAGAGTGCCAAAGTGTGTTTTTGCACGGACCCAATTAAAAATAATGAGATGAGGAGTGTGAAACTCACTTCAAAATAATCCCATTTGCTTTTCTTTGACTTCTTACAAGACTTTTGTTTGCAACTTATCTTTTCCTCATTTAATTGCAAACATTAGATAAATATTCTAAATAAATTCTTAATATTCATAGATACAACTCTTGGCTCTTACTGTTCCTAAATTTGTCACTTCTAAAAACAAGGCATAATAGTCTACCAAAAATAGACTAATTTTCAAGTCTTTAGGCCCAAAATTCGGGATATTACAACTTTCGATTGCTTCATCGCTGGCTTCCTCTTCGACGGACGATGATCTCTCACTCTTCTCCCTCTTTGCAAGTTTTAGGTGCTATGCTTGAGCCCTAATCTTCTGGGTCTCCATTTTGTTCGCAAGGTTAGAGCTTTGAGGTGATTCTTCACTTCCGGTCACCGTTCGCCACTAGGGTTGTTTTCGCCGTTCACCATCAGAGAGACAAGGCTTTGGGTCATTGGATCTTTGGGTTTTCGAGCTTGGTCTTTAATTTCTAGTGTTTTCCTTCGATTTTTCAGGTTGCTTTCTCGATTCTTAATCCTTATTTCTATTTTGTGCTTTCATTTGTTTTTTTGTTTGTTTTGCTTCAAAATGGTTTGTCGTGGCTGGTACTATTTTTTTTTGGGTTTGTTGGTGTTTATGGTTTGTTCATTCTATCATTCTATCTCTGATCCAGATTAGGCGGTTCTTGTGGTGAAAAAAACAAAATCAAATAGGTCCTGGACCCACTAGACTAGTTCAAGCAGTCCATTGGCTGGTCTGGTCCTTGTCTAGCCTACCTGAGCCTGAGCTTCTATCAGGACCGACCTCGAGTTGAGGTCAAACCTATCTGGCCTGGTCCATGATCCCCCACCCGAGCGCTTATACTACTCATGCCAACTTCACCTTTTCCAAAATTGAATTGAAATAAAAGTCATTTTTATTAACCTAAACCAGAATAATTTTCCTTACCACATAAATATGAGTTTTTAGATAATAATTTAGTTCATATTTCAATTTTTATTTTTTAATTCTTTTATATAAAACAGTAATTTATTTATTTTTTTAAAAAAGAGACGTTTAAATTTCATATACTTCTATAGATCTTTCAGATAAAAGATGTAAAATGCACTTAAAATTTCATAAAATAGTTTACATTAATATAAAAATTTCAAAAAAAAAAAAAACCTATATACATGTGTGTGAAAAATATAGAAAAATTCATACTTAATTAATATATTTATCAAAATATGTCCTTTTTATAGTGACATATATTATAAGTTTTCTTTAAAAAAATTATTCATATCAATAAAATGAACTCTTTGCTGAAAATATTGTAAGTTTTTATTCTTATGATGATATACTTAATATATTTGAATGAATCATACTTTGTTGTATTAAAATTGATTTTGATATATACATAGAAAATATAAGTTAGGGAGTAATAAAACTCATTAATGAGGAGAGAAGAGAGGGTATTAAAGTTATTTTATCCATATTTTAAAATCCAAAATTGGGTTAATGACCCAATTAAAGATTTATTAAATTTACCAACCCGATTTAGAATTTTTCTATTTTAAGTAGCTTTATATGGGATTTTCCCAAATAAAAAACCCTTGTTGGCACCAGAACTCCACCGCCATTGGTACCACCCTGCTGGTGGGCCTCTGGCAGTCAGCGAACGGAGCTCCAATGAAATCTTTAGTAATGGGATTGATTGCTTAGTATAGAGATTTTATTTCTTTAGAAAAAAACTTAAGGGCATTTTGGTAAAAATACAACATTTTAAAATGTCAAAATAGTCCCTTGAGACCTATTTGTTATTTCCATGTATTAATAGACTTTTTGGGAATTTTCAAGTTCAAATTATATTTATTTGGAATTTTCCCAATTTAAATTTTGAAATGTCAGGAGTTATTTGTAATAGATCAAAGTTTCCCCAGGGGTTGTGAAATTAGTAACTTACATATGATGCCATGTGTCATCTCATAATCTGATGTGACATTTTTCTTAAAAATATAATGGTCACTTAATAGCGAGGAATAATAGTTAACAAATGAGAAGTTAAACTAGTTAAATTTAAACTTTGAAATGTCATAAAGTTATATTCAAGTAACCCAAAGTTCAAAGGGTTTTTGTATAATTTAAAATTTTTCGAATAAATAGATGCATATATTAAAAGGCCTATGATATGTATCACATACCAAAAGCATTATATTAGATTCGGGAAAAAAAAAAGCATTTTATTAGATGAATGACAATGTACTAACGTGCGTTGCACGGGATATATATACTGATTAAAAAGGTTGCAATTATGTGAACATT
The DNA here is from genome assembly GCA_034222035.1 of Acacia crassicarpa. NCBI lineage: Eukaryota > Viridiplantae > Streptophyta > Magnoliopsida > Fabales > Fabaceae > Acacia > Acacia crassicarpa. The sequence continues at coordinate 44,965,698 of JAWXYG010000006.1, read as the reverse complement.
TCTACATATCTTCTGTTCAGAGTTTATCAATGAAATACAGAATACAGATTGATCCAAAACTATCGTTACGATGTACATGGTTTGCTAAATTTGATTTTTATGGCCGTACATTTGCATGCATTCATTCAATAAGTATCGCCATATATAAGCAAGTTTGTACTGGTAGTGTTTCCATGCAAACAAATAACACTGTACTTCCTTTAACATTTGAGGTCACACAAGTACTACAGTCACACATCAACATTTCTAAAGACTTCTTTGTACGTAACATTCTTTATAAAATTTTCAACGATATTTACAATTTTTTTTTTTGAGGTTTATCTTTTTTATCTCTGAGGGAAAAACAAAAAAAACAATGCATTGTTAAAAATTTTTCAACGGTAGTTATAAATCTTTCAACGGTATATATATATATATATATATATATATATATATATATATATATTTGAGGTTTACCTTTTTTGCCTTTGAGGGAAAAACAAAAAAATAATTCAAAAAAAAGTCGTAAATGCAGTTAAAAAATTTGTAACTACCGTTGAAAGATTTGTGATAATGCATTTTTTTCCCCTCAGAGGTAAAAAAGGTAAACCACAAAAAAAAATCATAAATGTCGTTGAAAACTTTGTAAATGCGGTTGAAAGATTTGTAACTACCGTTGAAAGATATGTGATTATGCATCATTTTTTTGTTTTTCCGTCAAAGGTGAAAAAGGTAAACTTCAAAAAAATAGTCATAAGTATCGTTGAAAATTTTATAAATGCCGTTGAAAGATTAACGGTAGTTATAAATCTTTCAATAGCAGTTACAAATCTTTCAACCGCATTTACAAAATTTTCAACAACATGTACAACTTTTTTTTTTTTTTTTTAGGTTTGCCTTTTTTGCTTCTAAAGGGGAAAATAATAATGCCTTATCACAAATCTTTCAACGGTAGTTATAACTCTTTCAACGGCATTTACAACTTTTGTTTGAGGTTTACCTTTTTTGTCTCTGGGGAAAAACAAAAACATAATTAAAAAAAAGTCATAAATGCCATTGAAAGATTTGTGGTAATGCATTATTTTTTTCCCTCAAAAGCAAAAAAGATAAACCTAAAAAAAAGTCCTAAATGAAAATTTTGTAAATGCGGTTGAAAGATTTGTAATTGCCTTTAAAAGATTTGTAACTACTGTTAATTTTTCAACGGCATTTACAAAATTTTTAATGACATTTATGACTTTTTTTTTAGGTTTACCTTTTTTACCTCAGAGGGAAAAACAAAAAAATAATGCATTATCACAAATTTTTCAACTGCATTTACCAAATTTTCAACGGCATTTTTGACTTTTTTTTTTAGGTTTACCTTTTTTACTTTTGAGGGAAAAACAAAAAAATAATGCATTATCACAAATCTTTCAACGGTAATTACAAATTTTTCAACCGTATTTACAAAATTTTCAACGGCATTTACGACTTTTTTTTTTAGGTTTACCTTTTTTACCTCTGAGGGAAAAACAAAAAAATAATGCATTATCACAAATTTTTCAATGATAGTTACAAATCTTTCAATGGCATTTATAACTTTTTTTTTTAGGTTTACTCTTTTTGTCTCTGAGGGAAAAACAAAAAATAATTCGAAAATAAATCGTAAATGTCGTTGAAAGATTTGTAATTACCGTTGAAAGATTTGTTATAATTCATTATTTTTTGGTTCCATCAAGGAACAATCTCTCAATCAATCTTTTTAAGAGAATATTCTATAATTAAGATTTTTCCTTATACTAGATTAGCAAATAGCAACCTCTGGATACCTCATTCATATTAGTGTCACATTCTAGTGCCTTTATTCATTCAATTTAATCGGTACCATATCCTAGTACCCCAAATCATTCTAGTCGATTTAATTGCCTGACGAATCACTCTTCAATCAAGTTGAATTCTTAGGTCACAATTCAATTGGTAGCAACGCCTCGGGATGTCCAACCAGTTCTTAGGTTCATCAATCTAATTCTAAAGCCTTGACCATACCCAATAGACATGCTAGATCACTACAAAAAAAGCAGTCATTTGCCGCAGTTACTTTGTAGCGGTCACAAGAAACCGTTACAAATTCACAATTTTGCGCTAATTTGTCACGGTTTTAACGCAAACCGCCACAAATTAGTAACGGAAACATTGGAGCCAAATGGTGACCATTTTGCTTCGATTTTTGTAGCGGTTACACAAAACCAAACTGCCACAAATATGGCGCTAGCCTTGGCGCGTTTTGGCGCGAAGTTTGCTGCGGTTATTTAGTAACGGTTTTGTTGAAGTAACCGCTACAAAAATTCATCGACACCAGATTTGTAACGGTTTTAACTGTAACCGCTACAATATGTATTCGAAACGACATAGTTTTCTCGTGGTGAGAAGAAACCGACACCTTACCAGTGACTAGTTGTTACAATTTGTAGCGGTGTAGGCTGTAACCGCTACAAAATTTATTCTATAAATAACCGTACAACAACTATAAATATTAAAAGATATTCTAAGTCAAGATTATCGCTAAAAGAACATTCTCTGCTCTGTTGTCCGGAGATGAGATAAGAGATGCAGAGCCGAGAATGTTTGTTTAGTGAAAATCTAGATTTAGTTATTCCATTCAGTTGAACATGTCTCCTCTTCTGAAATTGTCCAACATACCATCGGAGATTGGGTCCAATATATCCACCAATCTCTCTGGGAAATATCTCTGATCAAAATGAGTCAGGGAGTTTTTCTAGGGAGATTGGTGGCTATACTGAATCCAATTTTCAATAAACTTGTTATCATTAACGCTAGCTCTTTTAGGGAAATTAAAGAAAATAATTGGAAATGTTTTTATTGTAATAAAGAAAAAAAATCTAAACTAATTAGTTTGATACACTAATTAGTTTGGATTTTTTTTTTTAAAAAAAATAATATTAAACTGGTAGCGGTTCCTATAAACCGTTACAAAGTGTCAAAGGTTATTGAATTTGTAGCAGTTTAGTATTTGCTACAAATGTTCACAAAGAATGAGGCACATTTGTCGCTGTTTAAGTGGCAGTTATACTCTAAACCGTTACAGATTTTCAAAAGTCATGTTTTTTGTAGCGGTTAAGAGACCGCTACAAATTTCCACAAAGAACGAGGCACATTAGTCGTGGTGGAGGTGGCGGTTTGGGTGTAACCGTTACAAAGTTTATTACTTTTGTGACGGTTTTTGGCATAACCGCTACAAAGTGCAGCGGTTATAACACTTTCCGTTTCACTTTTGAAATTCACGCTCGCAAAAGTTACTATTCACTTCTCAATTTCAACTTTTACCTTTCACCATCATGGCTTCTAATGACAAGGGAAAAGAGAAAGTAGTGGAAACCCCAAGGAGGCCTCTCAGGGGTGGTAGTAGTAGAGGTAGGAGAGGGCGTGGGCCTGTAAATATCCCCCTTCAGCCCCCTCAGGTTGGGAATGAGTTTGACGAACTCTTTGCAAATGACCCAATCCCACACCCAGAGACCCTAAAGACCGTAGGTGGAGAAGGAAGCGCAAGTCTATCGCTTGAGGACATCTTAAATGATGACGAGGAGGAGATCCAGATTGACATTCCCATAGCAGAAGCGGAGCAGTTTCTCGACCAAGAGAACGAGCGGGACCAAGGGAACCCCCGACCGTCGTCTTCTCGTTCCACCGGATTTACGGTGGATGTCGAAGGTACGTATAAGTATTTTATTGGCAAAAAATAAAATTTAAATTCCTGACGTGTAATAATTGTTTATCTAATTACAATACAACAATTTTGTTATAATTGTGCAGATCCACATGGGAACGTCAGCCGGAGGACGCTGGACGTTCCCACTCTCAATCACGGGAACAACACCTACCGCGTGATAGTCCCCTGGAACGAGGACACGGACCAACCGATCAGCAGCGATGGTCACTTCTTGAACCGATTCCTGTCACAGCTTGGTGGGAATTGGGGGTTTTTCCCGATCTATTTCCAGAATTGGAAAAAGGTCCCGGATAGCAACAAGGATAAGGCGTTTAAGGACGTTGTGCAGGTAAGTTATGTTGTGCAATTAAATTTTACATGTTAATAGTTTTAAGTTGTATAAATTGTGGTTAATTTAGTTATTTATTTCTTAAATAATTATTAATTAATTACTAATTATTTAATGATATAGACAAAGTTTAAACTGTGAGCCGAGGCGAAGAGGTATGTAAAGATGAAAATGGGAGAAGCGTGGAAGAGCCGGAGGGGTCGTCTCTACGACAAGAAGAATGGAGATGGGACTATGCCTCTGCAGCAACTGATGGAGAATGTCCCAGACGGCGTGGAGCCAAATGACTGAGCAGCTTTTGTCCAATATAGGAGGAGTGTAGATGGACAAGTACGTTTTTTTTAATAATCATAGTTTTGTTTTTTTATTAATCATGAAAGTATTGTATAGTTTAAAATTTGTTTTAATTAACTACACTCATTTATTTTGCAGGCTCTATTGCAAAGGAACACCAGAAGTAGGGCAACTCAAAGGATCAATCACACGGGAGGATCCAAGACGTTTGCGGTGACGTACAGTGAGATGGTATGTTAAAAGTTGAGTTAATGACGCGTTAAATGACTATTGTTTTGTTTTAGACATAACAAAGTTTATATTTTTTTTAGCAAGAGAAGGCTCGGGAAGAGAACTGTCAGATGGATTATGGGCAGTTGTTCACACGCACCCATAGGTACCTTGATGGGACGCCGATCTCTGAGGAAGCAGAGGAGATAATAGTAAGTTACAAAAAACTAATTGTATATTTAAATTTAATTAAATTGATTGATTAATGTTTTATGAAATATGTGCGTCAAGCCTGGATTGAGCAGAGCCAGCAGGAGTTGCGAGCGTCGCAGACCCCGGAGTCACAGGGTTCTATTGATCCTACGGCCGCATTGAAATCTGGTGTGGGCCCAGTCGAGCATCCTGGCCGTGTTAGGGGCTTTGGGCTAGGCGCCAGGCCTAGCATGGTGTACGGCAAGGCCTCCTCCTCTGCCGCTGGGACCTCCGGCTCGAGCATGCCACCACCTGCTGCGGTTGATGCGATGATTGCCGAGAAAGTTGCTGTGCAGGTTGCCGAGCAGCTTGATGAGAAGGTTGCCGAGAAGGTTGCTGCAGAGAGGGCCAGGAATGAGGCTAGGACTAGACGCATGCAGGAGAGTCTCAATAGTTGGTTCGCTACTCAGAGGCATAGCTGGTAGTCACTTACCGGGGCCTTGACAGAGTTGCTGCCGAACAGACGGTTTCCATCTCTCGAGCCTCCCCCTTCGTTCATCTTCGAGGATTCCCCCCCGGCTCACCCGCCTCCCCCACCTCCGCGTCCGGAACCTGATGCTGCTGCTGACGAGGACGATGTTACCTCTGGTCGACCCCGCATCGCCCCTGAGAGAGACCCCTCTGAGACAGGACCTGATCATCAGGCTCCTGATAGTTAGTTATTATTTTCTGCAGTATTTCATTTTGTACGCCCCGGATGTTTGTTAACAATTTTATTAAATTTAAATATTTGTTATCGTTTTTTTTTTCATTAGCTTTTTTAAATTTAAATTTTATTAAATAGAGTTTATAATTTGTGAATAAAAATGTATGATTCTTGAGAAAAAAAATTTAAAAATGTATGATTATAACAATTGTTAGATTCACAATCCGACTCTTAGAATATTCAGACACTATCCTTAAATGTTCCAAAATCAACAATTGTTAGATTCACAATCTGACTCTTAGAACCTTAAAATTAGCTGGGTTGAGAAATCTTATTTCCTCAACAACACCCATTATTCATACTAGGATTATGATTTACAATTCCTAGTCTAATCCCCGAAACATTCAGGTAACATTCTCACACCATCGACACTATTCACGAGAGTTTTCCATCTCAGAAAAACAAAGCAAAGCAAGTTTGTTCTCTTACATAGTATGCATAGGTCTTTTAATTGAACAATCAAGTGTTATCATTGTAAACACTTCATTTGCTATGTCAAATGAAAATTACGACAATTATTAGAGTAATTCAACGATATCTAGTAAGCAACACATGCATAGAATAGTAAACTGATAATAGTATATATTCTTGGAATTGTTCAAGAATAATTTACAGAGTTCTTAGTACAGTGATCCAAAGTATCATCAGTGCCGATATATACAATACAACCCAAAACAAATTGAAATAAAACTACTATAAGCTCTACAGCTATATTTAGTATCTAAGCAGCAACTATTATTACTCTGTAATTGCAGCCTTTCCTTTGGAGATATTCTTGCTGCTTTGACCATGTCCAGAACCTATCTCCTTAGGGACATCTAGGATTCAATTTGAACCCCAAAGTAACACGTTAATCTCACAGGAAGAATATAAATAGTATATGAAGGTTAACTAAAATAAATAGTGCACACAGCATAAAACATTTAGATAATGCAGATCATATATGCATATCACACAACCCCTAACGCTAGGTATAACGAATTGGCATGTACTGAGAGTCCTCTTGTATGTTGGAGTTCTCAATCGGGACACCCCAACTAGGAATATTCGATTGGGAACTACTGAGAGTCTTGTTTGGAATCCATCGTTGTTCTCAATAAGAAGTGCCCAAGTAGCTTGGAAGCAACTAGATTAGCCAATTAAGGACTATTGGTCCAATAGATCCTACACCTAGTTCTAACCACCAGGAAGGTACTCCATGGTCAGTCCTTCCGCTTAATCCAACCATGAGTGGTGTTGGTCCCATACAGATGGGACAATCACATATATTTGATTCAAATGGTCATACACAGATATACAAAGTATGTGAGATTAGAGTCACTACCTTTTTGCTTTACCCAAGTAAATTTCGTGAACCTTGCGTGTTCTAGGAATTACGGGTTCCTATAAGAACACATTATGGACAATGGTCAATACTAATCCCAACTCTTGACATTTCAAATGTCATCTAATATATCATTACTAAACAAACTTAGGTTATGTCCATGATTTCATTGTTCCCTTCATTTTCACACATTTGGCCCTATTTTCTAGAATTTGTCTATAACTTCGAAAAATCATATTTCATAGTACAAATGTCCAAATGAGGTGATTCCAAAGCTTATAGACTCCTTATTAAGTCTAGTTTCAAGGAAAAATGGTTCCAACATCTTTTTACATGTACATCAATACTAGTTTAATAAAATAGTATTGTTGTCCAAATTCATTCCCAAATTGCAGGTTATTGTTCAAAAATTCATAACTGGGTGTACACAAATCCAACTTCAACCAATTACCTATCAAATTAAATATTATTATATGTACTTTAATCTTGTAAAATTTAATTTCATGATTTTGGTATAATCTAATCCCGGAGCTTTCAAATTTCCTACCGAACCTTCACCCCACACAATTTCACATTTTGAACACAATGAAATCATCAAAATTATCAAATTCCCACTCCTTAGGTCTACCCTGCTATTGGCTAGAAATTCACCAAACTAGGTTCATATGCTCACAAACCATCATATAATCACATATTCATGAACAAATCATTATGAGGCTCCAAGAATGTAACACCCCGTTTTCTAAAGCGTTTTCGAAATAAAATTATCGGAGTTCAAAAAGGGTTTATCAGTGTAGAGCATCGGAATAGTCGTGAAAATGAGTAACTGAATAACATTCAATAATGATGTATCTGTGTACTATTACAATCATCCAAAATATTTGAATATTCAAAAAGACGGTAAAATAAAAATTTCAAAAGAAATCTCCTCGTCCGCTTCGTCATGCTATCTGCTTACCCTTCTCTTCGGACTGACCTCCTGAGGGTCCTGGGGCTAAAGTAAGAGCTGAGGTTCAATTACCATTGAACCTCAGGTAACGGTTAACCTTATGCTTATGTATCAAATATGCATGACAGATATCCATGGCAAAACAGCATTTAATCACATACAATATTCACATATTCACATAACACAGCCACTGCAATATGCATGTTATTATAGTCTGCACTATCTCCAGTGCCACGATGGCCTATCGTGTCCTCAGCGCTAGGAAAACATAACGGCATTATCAAAACCATAACCCGTATCAAGTTGTATGTGTATGATCAATTTTCAAAAACAGAATCTCAGACTATCTATCACATATAAGCATACCATAAGCATCAGAATTAAGGTTACAATACGCGTCCGTACCTGGGTTGATAATTTCGGTACGTGGTTCCGGTGTAACGTTGATCAGAGAATGATTGCAGTCTTCCTATATTAGGAATATTGCATTATTAATTTATAAATAATATCCTAAAATATATTTTGGCCACTACTGACTATTCTACCTTGATACATTAAACCATCATTTTATTTCTTCAAAATTCGTGGAAAAACGCTGGAAATTATTGGGCAGAATTTCTCCTATCTTTGAAAAATCATAACTAATTCTAGGAAAATCGAAACGAAGATCCGTAAAATGTTCCGGACTCCTTAGGATGTCTATTTTCTAGAAACAATATCAGGCCTTGCCCAGAATTCAAAAATCATTCCCAGATTTCACGTGTTCATCCTCTGCCCAGAAATTCCAGCATTTTCGCAACATAAACTTTGAGAATTTCTTTCTCATTGTACAGAGCTCATTTCAACATGTTATTTACAGATTTGGAAAGCTCTGTATGTCTACTTTCATCATGAATTTTCGCAGAATTTTTCAATAGCATTTTCAACATAAAATATGCGTTTTTCTGTGACTTGTTCAGAAATCGCCTAACCGACGAATTTTCGCCAGAACTTCGTTACTACCGTGTTTCTAACCCAGAAATTTTGCAGAACCACTTCCCTCATCAATTTTTCGAAACAAAGCTATTTTTAACTATAAAAACATGAAACTAAAACTATTCTAGAATTTTAAAGATTAAAACTACTTCTATCTATATATTTAAAGCTCAAAACTAAAGAACTTTGCTTACCTAATGCTTGATCTCCTTCAAGATTCTTCAAACTCTCCTCACTCTCTCTCAAATATGCAGATGATGCTTTGCTTGGTGTGAAGAAAAGTGAATGACACAAGCCTCTATTTATAGTGAAAAGGTTGGACAATCTTGTAAATAAGTGCAACTTTACTCTTGGCTAATTCTCACCATTGGATCTAGGGTTTCATCAAAACATCACATCCTCACCACTCCATCCCTCTCATCTGCCCTCTCTCTCTCTCTCCCTTCTTCTCTTTCTTCTTCCTTCTCCTAGAAGCTAAAGAACTTGAGGTGCAAGAATGGAATAGTAAGTTGTATCCTACAAGCTTTGACCAAATGGCACATGTGATGAAAATCATTTTCTTCCTCTTGAAGCTTCAAAGAAACCGTGCCCCCCTCTGAATTTTTTGTTTTTGGGTTGCTTTGGGCCTTTTTGTTTATTTGGGCAAGGGTTTGGCAAAGGTTTGGGCTACCAAAAATCATCCCATTAGGTTTTATTGTGACAAAAAGCCCTAAATCCAATTCTTCTTGTTTACTATTTGATTTAGCTTAATTAGGTTTAGTTTGTAATAATTTTATTAATTACCAATTCAATTATGATCCTACTAAATCCAATTGTTACAATTATTGATCCCTTGTTAGGCTTTATTATTGAATTTAGCCTAAATATTGCAAATTGCTTGTTAATATTTAACATTAAATTAATTATGAATGTTAATTCAATTAAGATTAGGTTTTGGTGCCAAATAATTATTTTTAGTCTCCTCTAATTATTTTAAGCCTCTTCATATACTTTTACGGCTTATTTTTTGAAAATATAAGAATTACATGTTAATATCTTTTTAAATACAGATTTAATTGCTCTTCACTCGTTAGAAATTCCCTATAGTTGTTTTAGGTATTTTCATGATATTTTATACTATTTTAGGAACCCCAATTTAATTATAGTCCTTAAAAATTCATTTAGACAACTCTTAATTAGCCATTGGCTTTTAATTTGGAATTATACATCTTTATTTATGCCTAATTTAATTTAGTTAAATTTAGTGTCTTCTTTGTTGTAATTTCAGTTGCTCATTAATTGTTACTAATCGCCCCTTAATTGGGCTCAGTGTGATGACAGCTCTTTAGGGCTTTTTATGAATTAATTATGATTTTAAGCATTAGTGTGTTAATTAAGGGTATTTTAGTAAATTTAGTCTCTTAATAAATTAGATGATGCTTAATTAATTCCTTGATTATTTATAAAGGTTTAGCACAATTATTTAATTTATCGAATACCTAGTTGTTCATCGATTTTTATTATTTTCCCCTATTTTGTTTAAGTATTTTCCGTAGTACCTCATTGCTCTTTTTAATTCCATGTAAACCATAACTTAATACGGTAATTATTTGTATTTTATGATATTTTATGGTTCCTAAATGAAATTTGAATATTTGAGTCTTCTTGGTTCATTTGATTCTAGGAGGAAATTTCCTAATTTAAATTAGATAAGTTATAATATCTTCGAGACCACATATTCACCTATGTTATTAGGTATCATTTAGTGGTTATGCTAAATAGGATTTTTAGGGTATTACAAAGAACCCTAGTTAGCTGAAAATATAGGGTTGTATAAAGTATTCAAAAGTTAATCCAAAACTCAAACCAATCGGTTTAAAACGAAGCTTGTGCTTACCTTATCACGATTCTGCAGTCAATTTAAAGTTTTGGCAGCAACTCAACTAACTTGATGACTTGAAACTCTTCCTATGAGAAAACTGAAACCGTAAAATTGAAGCTTACGAGGTGTAGAACAATATTTGTGAAGGGAGTTTTTGGATTGGAGGTGGTTTGGTAGGTGATTTTGGATAAACTAATTTTCTCTCTTTTTCCATTTTTGTACGCCATTTTTGGATAATATTTTGAGCTCTTCTCTCTCTTGCTTCTTCTGATCGAATGAGGATGAGATAAAACATGATAATTAATGAATATAGAAGGCTTAAAGTCGGTGGAAGCAAGGATAAAATTTTAAGACTTTAAGCTTGTAATACCCCAAAATTATTATTTCTCATAAATATAATATTTTGGCAAATGACACCAAATTAAAATAGGTGAATATGTGGTCTCAAATTTTGAGATGAATTTATTTTATTTTCTAGAAAGTCTTTCTTTAGGATTAATGTAACCATGATTTAATTTTCTGAGGCATCATAAAATATTATAAAATGCGAATAATTACCGTCTTAAAATATGGTTCACATGGAATTTAAAAGAACATTAAGGTACTATGGAAAATTCTTGAACCAAATAGGGGAAAATAATAAAATCAATGAACAATTAAGTGTTCATTAAATTAAATAATTGTGCCAAATCTTTATAAATAAGCAAGGGATTAACTAAGCATCATGTAACCTATTAAGAGGCTAAATTTACTAAAATATCCTTAATTAACACACTAATGCTTAAATTCATAAATAATTCATAAAAAGCCATAGAGAACTATCACAACACTGAAACCAATTAAGGGACGATTATTAACAATTAATGAGCAATTAAAATTACAACAATTAAGACACTAAATTTAATAACTAAATTAAATTAAGCATAATTAAAGATGTATAATCCTAATTAAAAGCCAATGGCTAATTAAGAATTGTTTGAATGAATTTCTAAGGACCATAATTAAATTAGGGTTCCTAAAATATTATAAAATATCATGAAAATACCTAAAACAATTACAGGGAATTTCCAACAATTAAGGAACAATTAAATCTACATTTAAGAAGATATTAACATTTAATTCTTATGTTTTCAAGAATAAGTCATAAAGGAGTATGAAAAAGGCTTAAGGCCATTAGAGAATACCAAGAATAATTATTGGGCAACTAAATTGATGTTGATTAAATTAATATTCATGATTAAGCTAGTAGCAAATAAAAAGACCTAATTAAGAGTGTTTTACCTTAATTAATAATCAAAGGACCAATGATATAGCTCCAAAGCATTATCCAACAATTAAAATTAAAGCATAAATGAACAAAAAAGAAAGGCAGAAGGAAGGGGCGTTTTTTTTTTAGCTTGTGGAGCAAGAAACAAAAGTTCAAAAACATGCAAAGGCTTGTGGATGAAGCTGGAACCTTCCAACTTGGTGGTCAAGCTTCAAGACTTCATGGCAAGTCTTCACACTTCTTGAGCAAGTTACTTAGTGATCAGGCTACTTAGCGGACAAGTTACTTGGCGGACGAGTTACTTAGTGGACAAATTACCTTGCGGACGAGTTACTTGGAGAACAAGTTACTTGGGGAGCAAGTCGGGAAAACTTGGGGAGCAAGTCGGGAAAATTCGGGAGAGCAAGTCGGGAAAATTCGGGAGAGCAAGTCAGGAAAACTTGGAGAGCAAGTTGGAAAACTTGGAGAACAAGTTGGAAAGTCAAAACATATGTGGCATTAAGGGACACCTAAGCCTTGATTAGGTTATCAAGATGACATCACAAGAGCACATGGAGGGTGAGGATTAAAACTTCTTTACTAAGTCTAGATCCAATGGTTGAGAATTGATAAGAGGAAGCTTGTGGAAGGTGTTGAATTTTCCCTATAAATAGAAAGCTCACCTCTTCATTCTCCTCACACCAAATCAAACTCCAAGAGTTGATTTCTAAGAGAAGCAAGAAGGAGGAAGGAGAGCAAAAAGCTTCAAGAGGTAAGCTTGTTCTTAGTTTCATAGTTCTTAGTTGTTCTTAGTAGTTTTTAATATAGGTATTAGTTTAATCTAGTAAATAGGTAAAGTAATTTCCCATAATTGTTTTCAGGCCTTATTGCATCAAAAGATGCTTAACAAGGTGGAAACATGTTGGGGAGTGACTTTTAGGATTAAGGGAATAAGTTAGAGTAAGATAAAAGAATTCTGGAATTTCTGGATTTTGGGAGTTAACTAGATAGGGAGCATTATTTTATGCATCAAATGATCTTTAAAAATTACGAAATTTTCCAGAAATAAGGTAGACATGTAGGGCTTTCCAAATATATAAAATATGTAACGTTTTGATCTTTGGACAAGGAGATATGAATTTTTGAAGATTAGGCTATTTTTCTGGGTGAATTTCTGGGCAAGGTATGAACACATGAAATCTGGGAATTGTTCTTGAATTCTGGTCAGAAACTGATATTTTTCCTCAAAAATAGACATCTTAAGGAGTCCGGGAAATTTTACGGATCTTCGTTTCGATTTTTCTAGAATCAGTTATGATTTTTCGAAGTTAGGCGAAAATCTGTTCAGAATTTTTGAACCAGCGTTTTTTAAGAATTAAAGTTGAGAAGTTGAAAAATAATCCTACCAAGGGTAAAAAGGTCATTAGTAACTAGGATATCCTCTAGAATATTATTGGTGAATTAATAAATGCGATATTACCATTATAGGATACACGTGACCGCACTCTGACCGACGAACGTACCGATATCACCGACGAAGGTACGGACGCGTACTGTAACACTAACTCTGATGTTTATTGTATACTTATATGTGATAGATCATAGTCTGAGACTCTGATTTTGAAAAGTTGTAGACTCTGTTTTTGAAAGTTGTGCATACGTACAGTTATATATGGGTTATAGTCATGATAACGCCGTTGAGTTTTCCTAGCGCTGAGGACACGGATGTACACCGTGGCACTGGTGAATAGTGCAGACTGTTTGATGTGAATATGTGGTGATACTAGAATGACATGAATATGTGGAGACTGTGGTTGTTATTATCTTGAGTATGTGAATATCGTATGTGAATATTATTGTATTGTCATGAATATCTGTCATACATAACTGATACATAAGTATGAGGTTAACCGTTACCTGAGGTTCAATGGGAATTGAACCTCAGCTCTTACCATAGTCTTAGATTCTAGAGGAACCAGGACCGAGGACAAGGATAAATAGCATGCATGAGGACATGGGCGGAGAAGATAGTTACGAGTTATTGTATCACTGTATTATTAAATATTCGGGGAATTGTACCACTGTAATAGCAACCAGATACACCAACAGTGAAGGTTTATCAGATACTCACTCTTTTAAATTATTCCGATGCTCTACTCTGATTAAAATATGTTGGAAACGGATTTTGAAAATGAGGATGTTACAAAGCTTTCGCTTATTTACCATTCTACCATTGAATTCAATTCCAATGACTTGTTGACCAAAACTTTTAGGTCCCGTTTGGTACGATGCATTGACGGGAGGGAATGGGAACTTAATAAAGTTCCCACAGCTAAAACATGTTTGGCGCACAGAGCTCCGTCAACACTGATTCTCGCCTTGCTCCAAGCTCCCACAAATGTGGGAAATTGAAATCCCACCCAAAATGGCGAGATCTCAAATTCTTCCCGGGATAGTGGATAAATAGGACAAAAAAGCCCCTTTAAAGGTGGTCTCTCTCAGCTGCTCAGTTCTTCATCCCCAAATTGATCTCCCTCCAAAGATGCAGTCATGACTCCAAATCAGCTCTCTAGCTTTCGTGTTCCCAACAATGATAGCAAGGAGGACAACAGTGGTGGCTTGTCGGAGATGCAAGAAGGTAGCCGGTGGTCTGGTTCAAACTCTCTCATGGTGGTATGAGGAATGAAGAAATCAAAGAAAGAGCTAGCAGAGAGTGATCGATGTGAATAGTGAAATTATAAAAGAAGATTTAATTGTCAGCAAAAGTTGCAAAAGCAGCAATCCATCTTTCTTAGTTTTACAACTTTCAGTTTTTGCTACTTATTTCCATTCCTCATGACTAGCCTCCTCCTCTAATATGCTGAAATTAATTGCAGCACAGTTTTAGCTGCTGTCAGTTTATGTGTTTGAACTTAGACTCTTTTGGGTGAGTGTTACATTCGAACTTGTCAAGTTTGTTCAAACGTGTCAACTTTGTTCGAACCAACCAAGTCATCCAAATTATTGAACTGTTTGATATGATGCGAGAATTTCAAAGTCAACGTCCGAAATTCATATCTCTTTCATCTGAACTCCTTTGAGCTTGCTTTTAGTTTTTGTGTAACGCATTAGGAGTCTAGTTTCACATGAAAAAGGTTTCACCACAATCGGATCTATAATTTGAGAGATATGATCAAATTATTGAACCTTATTCATGTAAAATGTAAAACAGAGTCAAACAGAGTAGTGTGAATAGTGAATTTGAGAATGAAGTTATTGTTAATATATTAGTTAGTTGTAGTTGGCGTCAATGTGTTTATTATTCTAGTGTTTTCTGGTTAAATTGTTTACATACACATTTAGGTAAATTTGTTGTCGGATTCTTGCGTTTGATTATGAACATTTGTATCTGTTTTTTGCCCTTTTTATTTTAGGGGCATTTTAGGAATTTTACCTCACCTTCCCATTTAACCAACACCCAATTCTTCATATCAAACATTTTATTGTCCCTCAACTTAATTTCCATTCCCATGTTTATCAAACAGTTCAACTTTTTAAGTTCCTTTTCAACCTTCCTTTCTATTCCTTTCCCTCCTCTAAATTCCTTTCCCTCCTTAAATGTTCTTTGTACCAAACGAGCTCTTATGGTAAAAGGGCTGGTGTGGCGTGAAGTCAAATGAACATGTATGTATCTTGACTAATTTAACTAATTGGTGAAGTAAGGTGTTGTGGTGTTTATTTCAATATGATCCTATGTAATCTACAAGACTTTTATTTGTAACTTAGTTCATTACTTATTTAGTTGCAGATATTGAATAAGTGTTAGGAAGTAATTCTTAACCCTATATAAAGATTTCTCTTCTATAATTAGCTCCTCCTGACCATGGAATATTGTCTATAAATTCTTCGGTTTCAGAAAAATCGGGTATTTAGAGTAAAATTGATCTTTCATCAAAATTTCAATATTTCTTTTCTCCAAATACAAATACATCATACATGGAATTTGTCAAAGCAAATTTAGGAAATTACAATCGTATTGTAAAAAGGCTAATTAAAGTATAGGTTTGGTCCTTCATGTTTGCCTTTGATATCATTTTAGTCCCTTAAATTTGTAAAGTACACGTTTGATCCCTTAATGTTAACACTGTTAGTCTAACTTAACAGAAAATACCAACTTGACAATTTTAACCGATGATTATGCAATTAAATGCTGATCAAGTATATTTATATGTTAATCTTTTAATAAATTAATATTTTAAATCCTATTAATTAAAAAATATTTTACTGTTGATTGTGAAGAACGCAGAAGCAATCTTCCGAGGAAAGCCCTCCAATCAATCGTCTAATTCTTCTGTTGGCGTTGCGTTCTTGTGCTTTATACTCGTATTTCTATTTTACTGAAAAGTATGAATAAAAATCATTTTTTGCATTTTTGCCCGTATGAATTATTATTAAATCGTTAGAAATTAAAATAATTAGAGACTGAACCTTGAATTGTTAAACATATATCGCCTGCTATTATTAAAATAAATTTAAAGTTTAACTTTTTTTTTTATCAGATTTCTAAACTCTGATATCTTATTTAAAGTAAACAAGATTTGTCCACTTGTTAGTAATTCCAGGGTGTCTTTGACAAAAAAAAAAAAAGAAAGAAAAAAGAAAGAAAAAAAGAAAAGAAAGAAAGAAAGAAAAAAAAAAAGAAAACGTAATTCAAGGGTCTCTCGTATTGTTGGGTTGATCATAAAAATAATTAGGGTGGCTAAAAATATTAAATTTAAGGAAAAAGTATTTCTCTAGTCACTGGAGATAGAGTTATCTCCAATGACCCCAAAACTACGTCGTTTTGAATTAATGAAGGGTGTTTCTGTAATTTTAGGTGAATTAATGAAAGGTATTTCGGTAAAATATATATGATTAAAAAATAAACAAAATTACAGAAACACCCTTTATTAATCCAAAAACGACGTAGTTTTGGAGCCACTGAAGATAACTCTATCTCCAGTGACTGGAGAAATCCTTTACCCTAAATTTAGTTATATTTCAATATCAAATGTCTCGTGCGTATTATTAGGTTGGAGATTTTAAAAATATTTATCTATCATGTTAATGTTATGTTTTTAGTATTTCAAAAAAATTTCAGATCTTAGAGTGATAAGATCATTAAAAAAAAAAACTTCTTTTTTGGCTGAGAGTAGAATAGAAAAATTTATACTTTAAGCAAGATAGTAATCCACGTATACTTAAATGATAACAAAAGTTTCATATACATTAACTGATTTTCAATAGAAAAGACTCTAAATTCCTTTTGAACGAGACTCTAAATTTTTGTATTTTGATGAGTAACACCCAATTTTTTAAACTGAGTCGCAAATTAGATTGGTGAAATGCACAAGAGGGTCTAACTTCTATATTCTTATTTGTTTCCTATTTTATTAGACTTTTTTTTTTCACCCAATGCAAAAAGAAAGAAAATTCTTTTAGCAATAAAGCGCTTTTTCCCAACATCAATAATAATAAAAAAAATTTAGGAAAATAAACTGAAAAAGAATTTTGAAATTGCAAAATTTCAAATTAGGTTTGTTACTAAGAGTTGATAAGGGAATAATGAAACTTGATAAGCAATTCACAACTCATTGAGTATATTTTCAATGGTGCTAGATGAAAAAAAATACTCCATTGGATACACTAAAAATTAATTAATTTGAACTATTAGCAGCCCAAGAGAATCTCTTAAACCAATTTATCCTCTGAAATATTTGATATTCTTATTGATAAGGTTCTATACCTATTTATAATAATTTACAGCGAGAAAGACTCTAATGCAAAATTCAAATACAAAATCCAAAATATAAAATTTAGATAACTCAACAACTAAATCTATCTTGTACGATATTCTACCCATTTCCTGATTTACTAAAAATAATAATAATAACAGACTCAATTAGATAACAATAAAACAGACTCAATTAATTAAAAATAATTAAATAACCCGCATATAATAATTGTTATTATTTATGCTTTCCTTTTCTTGAATAAATATAGAAAAGGATCACGATAATTGCTATCACTTTAATGGAGATTAAAGTGAAATAGAACAAATTTTGCTTCCTCATTCTCCGCATAACAGCTTAATATCACTGATGATTCTGGACCTTATACAAATATTGTTCACAATTTCTTTCCTCCAATTGGCACAAGACTTTCTGCATGGTAGTAAATAGAGCCACTGCCATTGCCCCTGCCATATTTGCTGATATTAAAAGCCTTCAATTCATTGGTAGAGATATTTAACAGAATAATTTTTTGTTCTTTATAATGTTCCTTTTCACCAGGATCACAAACAATTTGATTCATCCAAATAGTCATCTCCGGACGTACCACCCTTGGAATGAGACAGCTACTATATTTCTTAGCCCAAGATGCACCTGAACCATCTTCCATCACCCACAATTCAATCAAATATTCAGAGTCTTGAGTCGCAAAAAAAGAAAGCAAAGCAAGTTTCTTCTCATACATGGTAAGCCTAGATGTTGAAGTGGACCAATCAGGTGTAGGTGTAGGTGTCAAAGTAAACACTTCATTTGCTATGTCAAATGAAACTGTTGCAAAGTAATAAGTATGTGTGTCTGGATTCCTGCCAAACCCAGGCCAAAACATAATTCCATTCACAGTGACGCTTTGTTCATCAAGACCAACGTTTTTAATCCCAAATTCTACTTTCTTCCATGATCCTGAGCTTAACGAATACACTACGACAAGCAGAACCTCAAAAGGAAAATCATAATCATTAGTTATCACTGTCGCGTCATGATAAGTTATTACTACCTTGTAATCATTAATAACTGGACTAAAGCCAAATCCTATTCTGAAAGGGAGATATACACCTCTCCTATCTGGTGGCAACTGAAAAGGGAGATCTGCACCTTTCGTATTTGGGGTAATTGGGGGCAACTGTCTGACCTCCCTAGTAGCTGGATTCCACAATAAAAGAGAAGGACAAGGACAATATACAGGATACCTGTAAACGTTAACACAGAGCAACCCATTGCTGGAACCGACGATTTGAAAGGTGTTCGCGGAACCGATCACAGGTGCAATGTGAACTTTATGGATTTTCATCTTGCAATCAAGCAACCGTAAGTTATAACGTCGTTGTAAAAGAAGAGAAGGACTTTGATGGGTACGGTAGTGGTGGAGGTGTTCAGAGATGAAAGATGGGGTTCTGATAAGATTTTCCCAATGTTTACACACAAATCGGGATCGGATTAGAGTTTTCACCGGAAGTCGCATGAGAATGTATCTGATGATTTCTTCAGGAAGAAACGGCATGTTGCCGGCCACTGCAATCCGCTTCATCGAGCTTGACTGTGAAGAACGAAGAAGCGATCTTCAGAGGAAATTAAAGCCCTCCAATCAATGGTCTGTTGGCGTCGCGTTCTTCAGGTAATGTGGATTCGTTTTATATCAATTGAATAAATCTTATCTTATTTGTTTGAAATCTTAGATATTTTTATTTCTATCGTTTATCAAATATATCAAATACGTCACTCATTATCCTTTTATAATAAATTTTCACTCATTATATTTGATATCAACTATTTTTACTCCACTTTTGTAACATATAGTCACTTTTATATTGAAAAAAAAAAAAAACTTGATGTTAGGTGCACTTTTCAGAAAACCATAAGTATATTCTTACACCTTAACTCTAACAAAAAACACACACAAATATCAAATTAAAAATTGAAGAAAAGTATCTCTGTTAGATTTTCCCTAAATTATATAACCAAGTCAAAAATCAAATTTTTATCGGCGAACATGCTAATAGTCACCACTAGTAGTACCTAAGTTTAGTTTGGAAACATCAATACAAGAATCATATAATTTAGTACAAATTGTGTAAGTCGTCGTCGACAATATAACTCATTCTTCAATAATACAGAAGGATAATAACCCCCATCTTGTTTCTCGAAATATTACTTCAGAGGTTAAGTTTAAGTATTATTCATTCACCCTTAAGAACTTGTCACGAGTTTTGCGAGTTTGAAATATTTAAAGTTAGCGGAAAAAACACTTAAGAGAGACAAAGAATCTCATTACAGACTTGATCAAAGCACTAAGGCCACCAAAAACATCCATGAAACATCTATGTCCTCCTAGGAAACAAACACAAAGGTGGTGATAAGTCCTATGTTATAAAGTATATAACTTCGATCATAGGGATCAATTTCCAGTCGCATAGCTTCATAATAATTCTGTAAAGCTTCCGCATAATTTCCTTCGGATTGAGCCGACATCCGTTACGGTGTCATTCGGTTCAAAGAATCTCCGTTCCAGAACCGTACGTGAGATTTTCATCTCATACGGCTCCTCCTCTCCTTTATGTGCATAATCAGTGGCGGAATTTGGAGGAAAAGTTTGGGGGGGCCAAATAGTGGTGGGGGATTCGCTGCCCTTGAAAAATTTTTTTAAGGAAAGTTTTAAATGCATTAAAAATGGAAAGAATAAAAAATATGTATTCATGAAATTAAGTCAATTAACTTCATCTATAAGTGTAGTGTAGAATGGGTAAAAGCATAGTAAGAGATACACCACAAAAATAAATTTCACTGATAAGCTAAAAATTTCAAGTAATTAGAATGAAATATAGAAAAAAATGACAAAATTAACATAAATCATACAAGATCCCACATGGAACAAAGATTGAATTATAAGCCCAAAGATATAAAAAAGGAAAAATGTAACCAAAAAAGAAAGAAAGAAGAAGTTGGGGGGCCAAAATTTAATTTTACTACTTTGGGGGGTAAAGTTGTATAATTACACTAAAAAAGGGGGAAAAAAGTTTCATTAAATAATTTTAAATAATTTTTTTTGGGGGGGGGGGCCATAGCTCCTCATGTCATAACTAAGTTCCGCCCTTGTGCGTAATGATAAAAATACATAGAATAAAAAAAAAAGATTGCAGTATTCTCATTATGAACTGAGCAGGGCTAGTAGCTAATAACAACAAAAATTGCATCAACATGTACTATATGTCTGATATATATATATTACAGAAAATGAACTCAACCCCATAGAGGAATGAGACAGAAAACCACGGGCTGCTAAACAATTTAAACTCAGCCTTTAGTTCTCATAAATGTGATGCTACATTTTCCTCCTTTGCTGCGGATTTTCGTTTTGCCTACAGCAGGTTTCCCGGAAAATGCTGACTTAGGATAAGAAGATGGATCTTCAATTTTTGGCTTGGGTTCCGAAGACTGCGGAGTCTGAATCCGCTGATTTATTTCCTTCGGAGTGACATCTCCTTGGGCGCCACTGGATTTGATGAAGGCAAATGGATAGATCACAGAAGTTGCCAATTTTGTGGGCATCTGCATCAAAGATTTCCTTCCTAGACATGAAAACCAAGTGTAACTTCAGGAGACAAAACTTGCATTAAATACACAATCATGCTTCATTATGCAATACCACTCCGGTCCCTGTTATAAGTCGCCCCCAATCATTTCACCAGAACAAATGAGAGATGTTTAAGTCTTCTAATTTGTTTGAAAAAGTGGTAGTGACTTGGTAGTGATATAAAATTGATAGTGACAATATCTTATCATATAATAAAAACATATTCAATTAATGAAATAATAATTAAATAACCAGCAAATAATAATTGATAATTGATATTATTTTATAAGTATATATTTTATAATTAAATAGGTATATATTTTATGATATGATTAGTTGGATTTATTAATATTATATACCTATTTAATTTTTTTATATATACTTAGGATAAAAAGATATTTCGATATAAAATCAACTTATTTTCTATTATATTTTGCAAGAAATATTACCTGATTTAGAAGAAGAATATTATATATATAACATAAGATAAAAGAAGTAGAAAAAGCAATTAAGAGGATATGCAATCTGCCGAACGCAAAAGAAAAAAATAAAAAAAAAATCAATTGTGTGATTTGGTGAAGGTGATTACAATATATAAGATATCTTTTTAATAAGAAAAGAAGATATGATTTGGATCAGAGGATAGAGCTGTGAGGATTGAAGATGTGGGCCATGAGCAATGAAAATAAAGGAATCAACATATACTTTCCATGGCCCAAGTAATTGAGTGAAAAAGGGAGAATCGATGTGCATGGCCCAACACGCATAACCCAAGTTATATTTAGGTTATATATATATATTAAGCAGAGAGGAGATGACCGAAAAAAGAAGCGGAGACGCGTCGAATCTGGACGGTAGCAGGAAAAAAAACCAGGACGCGAGACAACAAATCAATGAAGAAGCAGTAGAGAAGTGGCGGCTGAGCGTTTCGGTTCTCTTCATCATCTTCATGGAAGGACAGAAGGATCGAGGAGGTGACGGAGAACATGATAGCTTCATCTTCTTCGTCCGTGGCTCACCATCAACTAAATTAGAGGGAGCACTTTTGTTCTTAATTTCAATACTCTATTCATATTCCTTTTTCCTTTGATTTTCAGTATGGTTTTAAACCTTGTGTTGCTTCGATGGATTTTAATCTAGCCATGTGTGGCTAATTTCTTTGCAACGAAGAGGAGCTATGAATTTATTTGTGGATTAGATTTTATTTTCATTGTTTAGTTATAACTAATATTAATTTTGGTTCCTTAATTATTGTTTAGATATATTTATTTAGTGATTGGTCATCATTGAATAGGAATTTGAACATTAGGAGTAGGCTCTAAGATTAAGTAATATGGGATTAGATAACGATTTAATTTACGATTAGGATAGACATATACCTAATTGTCCCATATAATTGTTGAAGAGTGTGTTAGAGTTTTATTGCCTCTTAAGTAATTATGTTAGACATGACAAAATACACTTAAGAGATAGTTGTAAGTGGACCGATAGACACTTATAACTATTTATACTCGAGATTAATAAAATTGATATTACGGCTAATGAAATTAGTGAAAACAAGGTTCATGAAGCTAATAAGGGATTAGTGACTCTGGGTTGATCGTTTGATTTTTTTGGTAGTTTGTTTATTTTAATTTTAGTTTTAATTTCTTTTCTCTTAATTAAATTCAATTTGTTTTGCTCAACTTAAATGAAAGTGTAAAATTAATGCTTAACTGAACTTGGTGATATTAAGTCTTCATGGGAACCATACTTTTCTTACCACTTTAATGGTGTGATTATCCCACCCATGTTTGAGTTGAACGGGTTACTCATAATGGGTATTACAAGATTTCTAATATAAAGTTAATTGATTGATGAAGTGGGAAATTAAACAATGTCCATACAAGAACTTCTCATAAATTAAATAAAGCACAAATTCAACAACTTTTTTTTTTCTTTCAGAAATACAAATTTAGAAGAAAACTCTTCTGAAAGTCTTAGATTTGCTACCAAGGCCAATCAATACAATTGCTACGTTTTAGAATTTTTGGGGTGACATTGAACTTGAAAAAACTTCAAGTGCAACATTGTTTCTCCATGAAAACTTCTGAGATAGATTTACTACTTAACCCTTTTATAATATGAAAAAATAGAGTACTACAAATTTGTGATATATTTTTTTTAAATATTAATTATGGCACCGATTCCATAATATTTTCTAATAAACTAATAAATAGTCAATAGAAATCGCAACTGCATTTTGTAACAAAATGATTTCAATGTTTAAGGTTGATTAGTCATTAATTTATTTTATAACATAAAAAAAAATAGAGGACTCTAGTTTATAACGGAGCTCGTGTGGTATTAGAACCTGATACTAGACTCGGGCGATATCAGAGCCATGGGTTGATGTGCCTGCAAGAATCCTTCCCTAATATCAGAGTCAGACTCATCAGGTGGTATTAAAGCTTGATCCTGCCAGGTCCGCTAGGACCTTCCCTGATATCAAAGTCAAGCTTATATATAGCCCCTCAACTTTAATTTAAGTGGGTTGCATGTAACCCTTCAACTATAAAAGTTTAATTTCCACGTCCTGATCTTTCAAATTCTGATCTTGAGCCCCCAACCATTAAAATGGCGGGTAGATTTAACGAAATTCATGCTCTCCCGATCTCTTAACTCTACAAATCACGATTCCTCACTATGTGTGGTGCTCGCTCCATTTTCTAACCTTCACTCAAAAGTTTATCCTTATTCTATGCACTTCATTATATTTGTCTTAAATCATTTTTTTTAAACTTTATTCCATATTAAATGAGATTTTAAAATGGAGAGAGAAATATAAGGAACTACATTAAAACATTAATTACATAGACGAAATTGGTAAATAAGCATTAATTATTTTCTAAGTAAATTATATTAATTATTTTTTTATAATTGACTTATACTATAAAGAATGCATTTTTAAAATAAAAATCTATTACGTGACAGTTTCATTCAGGTTAAAAAATGAAACAGAAGTGACAGTTTCATCTATCGCACCATTTATAGCACCTTTGGTTCAGGACATCCCGGTGTTTCGTATTTTTAGTTGGTATGATATATTAATTCAATATAATATTGATTACAACCGAATATTTGTTGGCAAAAAAACAAAAAAATTACAGTGGAATACAACAAATTGAGTAATGAGCCTAGGTGGGGCGACATGATTCAATCCAACATCAATTAATATATGAACATTTATGCCCTTTCGTGAACAAACACTTAAACAGTTACACCTTCATTTTTAACTTATTGAGTTCAAAAGATCAGCGAACGTTAAGAAGATCCCTCATTTGAAAATTTAATTGGTGAAAAGGACATAGATGAAATCAAAGTACTCATATTATGTATACAAAATTTTTAAATTACCAATGCTTTGCATGCATAAAAACTTATCAGCTCATTCTCATTAATTAAATTTTGGGAAAATTCCAGATAAAAACCCTAAAAAAGTCGGTTAACCCATGAAAATGGCAAATAGGTCTCATGGGAGGGATCTGAAATTTTTAAAAATTGAAGTAATGAGATTAACTACTTGGGTATAGAGATTGATTACTTGAGCTCCCTAAGCCCTTAGCAGGTGTTGTTTATAAGTTGAATAAAGATAATGACTACTTGAGTATAGGTAATGACAACTTGAATATAGCCATTCGTAATCTAATGAGCACAAGTTATCAATCCCTATATTAAAGTCATCATTGTCTTTATTCAATTTGTTAATGACATTTGATAAGGCTATGGTTGCCACTAGAGCTTCGGCCGTAGGAGGCCCATCGGTGGAGCTCCGGAGCGAACGAGGGTCCTTTCCTTAAGAAGAACTTTGATCAGAATTTTAGTAAAAATACAACAAATACTTAAATTCCTCGCTTGAGACCTATTTAACATTGTTACGTGTTAACAGACTTTTTAAAGTTTTCTTAATTTCCAAGATATTTATGTGTTTTCCCCCTTAAATTTTCATTGAGTGACTTTTTCCCAATTTCCTCAAGAGACTATTTCACATTTATTTTTTTCCTAGAACAAATATAAACTTCTTTTCATGATTTACTAACAAATTTTCCGTAATTGCCATTCTAATACAATACATTCTCCACCGTTATAGTATTTCATTGCTTTCCCCCCACAACGCAAGAACCAAACCGACCATTAAACATTTTATTTGCTAAGGTATATGTTTGGTTTTTTATATTTGTATAAAATTTCAATTTAATCTCTTATATTTATAAAGTATATTTTTAGTCATTTAATTTTAAGACCGTCAGTTATATTTAATGAAAAATGATGGCTAAGCAAATTTAAGTAATGATCGTGCTACTAAATTCTGACAAAGCCTATTTAGGGCCTGTTTGGATGGACTTTTAAAACAAAAGTGTTTTTTTAAGCTCGAAATTGAAACTTTAAAAAAAAAGCAGCATTTTAGTTTTTTTTTTTTGACTTTTGCTTTTTTTAAAAAATATCATCTAAATACATAAATTAATAAAAAAAAATGTTTTTTTTTTGCATTAAAAAAGTGCTTTTTATATTTTATTTTATTTTTTATCAAAAAAGCCCATCCAAATTGGTCCTTACCTTTTAAATTTGTAATATAATATTTTTTTATATTTTAAATTCTGTGTAAATGAAAAAGTATTATTTAAATAAGAATATCTCTCCGTCTCTTCAATCTGCACATTGTTCTTTGGTTTTTCCTCAACAACTAACAATTCAAGAGCACTTCAATTAATGGGAGAGGTGGAAAATTGGTTGTTGGGATGCATGATAGGTGTATATATTTTGTTTCTTAGAATAGCGTTTGCAATATAATGTGAGTTCTGATTCATAAAGAAATTAAACAAGCAAGTAGAGGAGGGGCTTCATATTATTGAAATGAAGAGATGCATGGCACAGAACACAACAACAAAAGGAGAGAGAAAGGGAGGGATAAAGTGCAGCAATAGAGCAACTTTCCAGAAAATAAGGGTGTCGAAGAGATGGGAGGAGAGAAAATTAGGAGGGAAAACTCTCAAAAAATAGTAATACTTCTATCATTTATGGAAGTTTTTATTTCTAGTATTCCTCTATTGAGTGATAATGTTGAACCCTGCAACTTTACTTTCGAGAGAAAAACTTTCTCATATATTGAAGAATATAATCTGATACACACATAATGAGTACTACACCACATGTATATAAGATGAACAGACTCATCATATCTACTAACTATAAAATATAGATTACCAAAATAACCCTCAGTAAGTTGGAGGTTGAAAGATATTCACAATAGACAACTTTAATATATTCTGCTTCTATTGAGGATTTTGAAACTATATGTTGCTTCTTAGCTTTCCATAGCATGAGAGACGCCCCAAACTCTATCAAATAACCACTAACAGATCTTCTTGTGGTAGCGCATGCTGCCCCAATCAGAGTCATAGAAGAATTCAAGATCAAGGTCTCCTGATGAACTCAGCAATACTCTAAGTCTAGGTGTTGCTTTCAAATATCTCAGCTCACTTAAAAGCAGCAGACATGTGCTCCTTTGTTGGCACTTGTATGAATTGGCTTAGAAGCTGCACAAAGAAGGATATATCAGGACGTGTCATAATTAAATAGATCAACTTACCAATCAATTTTCTATAACGTTCTGAATTTGGATATTGTCACCACCATTTTTTGTCACTATCAATGTAACTACCACTTTTTCACCGTTAGATCAGAGTCTCATCTACCTTTATCATTTCTCTCTCTTGATCTAACGGTGAAAAAGTGGTAGTGACCAAAATTGGTGGTGACAATATTCTATCCCTTTATTTGCATAGGCATTAAGTGAAACGCCACTTTGGAAAGATTCAGATCAAGATTCTCTCCTTTACCCTTCCCTTCCGCTCTGCTTCCATCCTTTTTTTTTTTTTTTAACTCAATCGAAGATTCAGAGTCTTCCATCTCAGAAAAACAAATTTGTTCTCTTACACAGTAAGCATAGTCTTGTAATTGAACAATCAACTGTTATCAATGTAAATACTTCATCTGCTGTTTCAAATGAAACTATCATATTGGAAAAACTATCTATTGTACATTTGTACCATCCTTCGAACTAAACCTAAACCAAAACATAGGTCCGTGAACAGTGACGCTTCCATCAAAAAGTGCTACGTTTTCTATTCCAAATTCTACTTCCTTCCATGATTCTGAGCTTAATGAATAAGGTACAACATGCAAAACGGCAAGAGGACGAGCAAAATAAATTATCACTATCTTGTAATCATTATCAATTGGACTGAAACCAAATCCTACATCGAAAAATAGCTGTGTGTCTAAAGGGAGAGGTAGAACTTTCCTAGTTAGAGGCAACTGTCTGACCTCTCTAGTCGAGCGATTCCACAATAAAAGGGATGGAAAAAATACAGAATCCAGATCGACGTCAATACAGGGTAAACCATCGCTGGAAGCAACGATTTGAAAGGTATTCGAGGAATAAATGAAAGGTGCATTCTCAACTTCATGGAGTTCCATCTTGGAATCAAGCCACCATAAGTTATAACGTCGTTGTAAAATAAGAGAAGGGTTTTGATGGGTACTGGAGTGGTGGAGGTGCTCAGAGATGAAAGATGGGGTTCTGATATATCGCCTGCTATTAGTAATTCAAGGGTTTTTTTAATCTGATTTCTAAACTCTGATATCTTATTTAAAGGGGAAAAAACAAAAAGATTTTCCCACTTGTTAGTAAGGGTCTCTTTGACAAAAAAAAAAACAAAAACAAAAAACAAAAAACAAAAAATAATTCAGGGGTCTCTCGTATTGTTGGGTTGATCATAAAAATAATTAAGGTGACTAAAAATATTAAATTTAATTAGATTTCAATATCAAACTGTTAACTTGTATGATTAGAGAGGATAATTAGGAGAAAGAAGAAGAAGAATATCATTGTATTATTCACAATGGAGAGCATAATGCTTTTACAAATTAATTGTGATACACACTTTTTTGATTATTTTATTAGCTAAGCCTAGGACCCCTTATATAGACTAGGGCCCTAACTAACTCTCTAACTAACTCTAACTAATTCACTAACTAATCATTTAATTCCTTATATTCTAACACGCCCCCTCAAGTTGAACACTACTTACCAAAGTGTTCAACTTGAACTACACAAAAATAAGGGGATAAGGTGAATCAAATTAAATAGTTTTACAGTCAACAAAAAATAATACAAGAATTTCATCAATTCACAATTTCTTCTGACTGATTCACTTCTTCTTCTGACAATGCTCTAGTCTCCTTAACTTTTCAAGATCATTATAGAGAATAATGTGAACATGCGGCATTAAATCCAAGCTTGAAAAACTTAAACCTTCAATCTCTATTGCCATAGTTTCATCAAATCCTTTTGAAGAACATCAGATCAATTGGACCAACTTCACATCCACCTTAATCCATATTTTCACTTCATTTTATTCCCAAACTCTTCTCAAACCAGTAATTTTCTCATTAACAAAACTAACCTTGTCGCCCCCTGTCTTGATTTGGAGTAATAAATCTTCTGACGCACGAAAGGCTTTGCCCTTGTGATCTCCGGCGAGCACCAAGCTCCACCATGTACTCCGCTGCGAACCAAGAACCGGAGTCCGAAGACGCACGAAAGGCGATCTAGGCGCTCTGACCGAGAAGCAAGAACCAAGAAATGCCCCTGCGTTCTGACCGAGCACCAAGAACTAGAGTCGGACGCATGAAAGGCAATTTCAGATCATTTTCGCCCTTGTGAACCGCTCATCCGCAACTGTGTCAACTCCGCTCGCCTGAACTCTGAATCACCAAGAATGAGAGATGAAAGACGAAGTCGTCATTCTCCCGTCCAAGATTCGCCCAGAAATTGATCTAAGACCTTTACTGGACCTGCGAGGTAAATAGGCAATTTGAGATCTCAAGTTCTCACATCTTCGCCACTGTGATTTCTGAATTGAGAAGATTGCTTGATGGGAAATTGTGATGGTGCTGTTGGATGCCATTATTTTTTATGTTCAAGTTGTTTTTGAGTTCTTGTTGTTTCTTGAAAACTCATAATTGGCTAGCAAGGTGATTAGAGCTTCGAATCAATGCGGTGGTGATCCGTTCACTTTGCCGTGCGGTGGCAAAGGATTTTGCTAAGTCATCATGGTTTTGCTTCAACTTCTATGTCACCGAGTTTAGTCCCTATTAGAAGTGTGTACAACCTGGCTTTGATATCATGTTAACTTGTATGATTAGAGAGGATAATTAGGAGAAAGAAGAAGAAGAATATCATTGTATTATATTCACAATGGAGAGCATAATGCTCTTACAAATTAATTGTGATACACACTTTTTTGATTATTTTATTAGCTAAGCTTAGGACCCCTTATATAGATTAGGGCCCTAACTAACTCTAACTAATTCATTAACTAATCATTTAATTCCTTATATTCTAACACAAACGTCTCTCGTTATTAGGTTGAACATTTTAAAAATATTTATCTATCTGTTAATGTTATGTTTTTTGTATTTCAAAAATTTTCCAGATCTTAGAGTGATGAGATTTAAAAAAAAAAAAACTTCTTTTTTGGCTGGAAGTAGAATAAAAAAAATTCATATTTTAAGCAAGATATTAACCCACGTATATACTTAAATGATAACAAAAGTTTCGTATACATTAATTGATTTACAAAAAAAAAAAACTCTAATTTTCTTTTGAACGAGACTCTAAATTTTTGGATTTTGACGAGTGACACGCAATTGTTTAAACAGAGCCGCAAATTCGATTGCTTAAATGCACAAGAGGGTCTATTCCTATCTGTTTCCTATTTTATTAGACTTTTTTTTTTCACCTAATGCAAAAAGAAGGACAGTTCTTTTATCAATAAAGCGCTTTTTTCCAACATCAATAATTAAAAAAAAAGGGAAAGAAACAGAAAAAGAATGTTGAAATTGCAAAATTTCAAATTTGATTTATTACTAAGAGTTGATAAGAGAATGTAAGAGTTGATAAGAGAATGATGAAACTTAATAAGCAATTTACAATTCATTAATTACTTTTCAATGGTGCTAGATTGGGAAAAAAAAAAAACCTCCATGGTGCCCGACTAAAGAATCTAGGCCAATTTACTCCCTAAAATATTATATATATTCTTATTGATGAGTCACTATACTTATTTACAATAATTTACAAAGAGAAAGATTTTAATTCAAAATTCAAATACGAAATCCAAAATATGAAATTCAAATAACTCATAATCCTAGATTCTAGCAACTAAATCTATCTAGTAAGATATTCCACTTATTTCCTGATTTATTGAAGATAATATTAAAAAAGACTCAATTAGATAATAATAAAAACAGATTCGATTAATTAAATAATAACTAAATAACTGGCATATAATAATTGATATTATTTGCGCTTTCCTTTTCTTGAAATTTCTGGAATAAATATAGTGATCAGGATAATTGATATCACTTTAATAGAGATTAAAGTGAAATAGAACAAATTTTGCTTCCTCAGTCTCCACAGCTTAATTTCAATGATGATTCTGGGCCTTATACAAATATTGTTCACAATTTCTTTCCTCCAATTGGCACAAGACTTTCTGTAAAGTAGTAGTTATAGCCACTGCCATTGCCCCTGCCACATTCGCTGATATAAAACGCCTTCAATTCATTGGTAAAGATATTTAACAGAGTAATTATTTGTTCTCCACTTTCACCGCCATCACAAAAATTTTGATTCATCCAAATAGTCATCACCGGACAAACCACCCTTGGAATGGGACAGCTACTATATTTTTTAGTCCAAGATGCACCTGAACCATCGTCCATCACCCACAATTCAATCAAATATTCAGAGTCTTGAGTCGCAAAATACGAAAGCACAGCAAGCTTGTTCTCATACATGGTGAGGCTAGATGTTGAAGTGGACCAATCAGGTGTAGGTGTAGGTATCAAAGTAAACTCTTCATTTGCTATGTCAAATGAAACTATTGCAAAGTAATAAGTATGTGTGTCTGGATTCCATCCAAACCCAGACCAAAACATAATTCCATTCACAGTGACTCTTTCCTTACCAAGGGCAACGTTTTTAATCCCAAATTCTATTTTCTTCCATGATCCTGAGCTTAATGAATACACTACAACAAGCAGAACCTCCAAAGGAAAAACATAATCATAATCAGCATTCACGTAATGATAAGTTATCACTACCTTATAATCATTAATAACTGGACTAAAGCCAAATCCTATTCTGAATCGGGGTTTTACACCTCTCGTATCTGGAGGCAACTGAAAAGGGAGATCTGGACTCACTGGCGGACCCACATTGTTGCAAGTGGGGCCAAGTGCAGACACTAAAATATTGGTAATATATATATTTTCAAGGAATCCTATATCAACATCTCTAAGTGTCCTACTTGGTTATAAGTGTGTTGAGTTCATTGGCATGGCATAGTTACCCCAGTTCGATTCCTCTAGACTGCACTTCTTCCATACTTTTTTTTAAAAAAAACAGTGAAAACACGCTGCTCAAAAAACACACCCAAGAGGATTCGAACATACTACCTTCAAGTAGGGAACACCTTAAGAGGATGTACTCTACCAGTTGAGTAATGCAACTTTTGATTGAGAGAAGGAGACACAAAAAAATATAAAAAGATACCTTTCATTTAGTTTATTTATTTATAATTTATTGATTATAAATACTGTTTTTTTTTAAATATATATTACAAAGAGGAGGGGAAACCCTCAAACTATTCTACTACAAATATCAGAAAGTAATCTATCCTTATTCAGGAATTTGGCTAAATCACCAAAAGAGGCATGAAATTGATAAACCCCAGGCCATACATCAAAAGCCTGTTTCGCCACATAATCAGCAGCCATATTTATCTCCCTTGGGACCCATTGTACAAGTACCTCCCAGTCTCTGTTTAGGATACTTTTAACCTCCCTAACAACCTCCCCTATGGACTGAGATTCTTGGATCGGACCATTTATCAACTCAACAACTTCCCTGGCATCAGATTCCAGCACCACCCTTCGCTCGCCCAAATCCCAACACATTTTCATCCCAAACAAAACCGCCTATACCTCAGCAGCGAAACTATCAGCAGGTGTCGCCGCTTTAAACATGAACCCCGCCTTAAGAGCACCATACTCGTCTCGGAGCACTCCTCCACCTGTTGCAACTTGGTCTTGTGAACACGCGCCATCCACATTCAACTTGACCTAGCCTTGGCATGGCGGCAACCATGAAATGCTTCTTGGTTGCTTCGGTCTACCATTAAGATTGACCCCTTTTAGCATGAGACTCGCCTTAGACATCATTTCAACGATAGATCTCGCTCTGTGCATAATGGAATCATTACTCGGGCATGTATTCTTGAAAATTCTGGCATTCCTGCGTTGCCATATAAGCCAACACACCGTCGAAAAGAGCTCGCTCCATCCCTCTTTCCCACGGTTACGACCCCTTTGTATGTTTTTACTAAGCCATGGTTGCCTCTCTAACTGAAAGAACCTACTCATGAGACTAGGACCACCCACCAGCATCCATAACTTCCTTGTTTCACTGCAGTCTCGAAGCACATGGATCAAGCTTTCAGAGTCATCACCACACCAGGGGCAGCGACCATCCCCCCCCATGCCCCTGAGAACCCGTACCTCATTAGTAAGAAGTTTATTGTGCAGAGCAAGCCACATAAACGCCTTACATCGAGGCAAGGTGCGCAGCTTCCAGACCCATTGCCACTCCCGTGCCACTTCCTCCTGGTTCTCAGATAAAACTCGATATGTTGACTTAACACTAAATTCCCCATTCCTCTCATGCTTCCACCGAACCGTCTGCGACCCATCATCCACAAGGGAACCCTCCATTACAGCTTCCCATGACTTCTTAATACCCGACCAGGCATTAGATCCCAATCTTGCACAATTGATTGTTGGTACCAAGTCATCTCCACATTTATATTTGCTTCTCAACACCTTCACCCAGAGATCATCTCTCCTTTTCATCATGTTCCATCCCAACTTCATCATATAGGCCTGATTCTGGCGATACAAGTGTTTCAGCCCCAACCCTCCATTCTTCTTTGGTTTACAAACCGTATCCCAATCCACAAGATGCATTTTCCGTTTCTCTTGAGTAGAGCCCCATAAGAAACTCCTGTTCTGCTTTTCAATCTCCTCACACGTCCCTTTCGGTAAAGCTACAGTTTGCATCGTATACCCTGGAATGGCCGACGTAACAGCTGAGACAAGCGTAGCTCTGCCTGCCAGAGACAACGAAGTAACCTTCCAGCTAGATAGTCTATGGCGAACCTTATCCACAATACCCTGGTAGCTCCTCTTAGTGACTCTCTTATGATGGAGAGGGACACCGAGGTATTTTCCTAAGTCCGGAGTTACTTGGAAACCCAACACATTACACAACTCAGTTCTCCTAATATGATTCACATTCTTAGAGAAGAAGACCCGAGTCTTGGTCGTGTTTACTTTCAATCCCGAAGCCATACAAAAGTAGTCCAGACAGTTCCTAACCTCTTCCGCTTGGTTGACTGCTGCTTCCACAAATAAGACCACATCATCCGCGAAGAATAGATGAGAAATAGGGGGTCCACCTCTACTCAAGTTAATAGGTCTCCAACCCCCACGACTAATGCGCTCCTGGATTAGATGTGCTAACCTTTCCATACGAATAACAAACAGGTATGGGGAAAGAGGGTCCCCCTGTCGCACCC
This sequence comes from Acacia crassicarpa, assembly GCA_034222035.1. Lineage (NCBI taxonomy): Eukaryota > Viridiplantae > Streptophyta > Magnoliopsida > Fabales > Fabaceae > Acacia > Acacia crassicarpa. The sequence goes on along the minus strand of JAWXYG010000006.1, from coordinate 44,931,723 downwards.
CTCTAGTTGGTCTTATTTTTCCTGCACGATCCCCATTCCACAGAAGTTGCATACTTGGGGATGTGACACAAGAGTAAATAACATCCATTGCCGAATCCGGCATATTCATTTCCTTGAGACAGTCATAAAGAAAATGCCAATTAACACGATCATAGGCTTTCTCCAAGTCAATCTTAATTGCCATAAACCCACGTTTCCCTTGGAGCTTTTGCATTGAATGAATAACCTCCTGAGCAACAACAATGTTATCGGAGCTATGTCTTCCTGGCACAAAACTGCATTGATGAGGACTAATAAGCTTAGGGAGTACCACCTTAAGTCTATTTGCAATAACCTTGGTGAGTGCTTTAAAAATCACATTACATAAGCTAATCGGACGAAAATCCGTAGCAATCTCTGGGTGATCCTTCTTGGGGATCAACACAATCAATGTATCATTTACCGATTGTATTGTTGATGGAGAGCCCCACATGGATCTAATAGCCTCGCAAACTGATTTTCCCACCATCGTCCATTGGCTCTGATAAAAAAGAGCGTTTAAACCATCCGGCCTAGGCGCCTTCAAAGCACCCATACTAAACACAGCCTGCTTAATTTCTTGATCAGTAACCATATGTCCAAGTCTTCCTAGCTCCGAAGATCCGATGGTCGGGAAGGAGATAGAGCAACACAAGGGGGGCCTCCTAACTTGTTCCTCCAAAAAAACCGCCGATAAATGATAAGTCATCAATTCCTTAATCTGGTTACAGTCGTAAATCCAAGTGCCCTCCGAGCTCATCAAAGCACCTATGAAGTTCTTCTTCCGCCTCCCATTAGCAAGCGAGTGAAAGTAACGGGTGTTCCTATCCCCATCCACCATCCATACACTCCTCGCCTTCTGTGCCCAAATCAGAGATTCCTGTAATAGGACCTCCTCCAGCTGCTTCCAAAGGGAGTGCTGGAGCTCTTCCATTTCAATAGATAACCCAAACCATGACTCAGATCTTGTAATCCCATTAAGTCTGCTCAACAGCTTTCTCTTCCTTGCATTAGTATGGCCAAAAACTTGCCTGTTCCAATTACCACAAGCAGTAGTAAATTGTTTTACAGTCTCATTCCATGGCAGCTCCATCCTCCAGTTATCAGTAACAAACAGTGAGAAACGCTCATCCAACACCCATGCTGCAAGAAACCTAAACGGCCGATCCCCATGATCCTTTTTCTTATAACTATCCAGCTGAAGGAGGAGAGGACGATGGTCACTTTTGTACCAGTTAAGGTGAGTCACCAACACATTTGGAAAAGAATCTTGCCATGCAGTAGATCCCAAGATATGGTCAATTCTACTTGCCTTCCCGGTGCATCTCCATGTAAAAGGGGGACCAACAAAACCCAAATCATTAAGAGCAGCGTCCTCCACGAAACTACAAAATTCCCTATCTGGGCCCCTTGGTTCTCCCTGTGAAATCCGTTCATCAGCTTTTAAGGTCACATTTAAGTCACCGTCTAAACACCATGGCACCTGTAAACTTTGTTTAAGCTGCAATAAATCCATCCATAAAGTACGCCTTTGAACAATATTGGGACTTGCATAAACAAATGTCATCTCGTAGACCTGTAACAGATGATTAGTAATACGAACATGCACAAATTGATTAGATGAAGCCAACACCTCCACCTGTCTAAATTTGTCCGACCAAAGGCACCATATGCCACCCCTAAAGCCATCAGCATCAATGATTTTAAAATGAGGAAAACCCATCAAGGAAGCTTGATGCTTAGCTTTTGAGCCACCACATCTAGTCTCAAACATCGCAACAAAATCCACATCCCATGAACGAACCAATTCTTGAATGAGAGACGGGAAGGAACGAGCCCCGGCACCCCTCACATTCCATAATAAATAGTTCATTATTAAACATATTGCAATTTAGGGAGCACATCCCCGAGATCATCCACGACCCCAACAGAGACCTCAACACAAGATACATCCATATCCACATTCGTTCTTGCTTCAACAGGGCCTGACGTCACCATTGCAGGCTTTGCCATCTCCCTCAGCCCATTAGGATTTAATTCATCAATTGTTTTCCTCTTCTCCTCAATTGTATCCATCCGTGCTAATTGTACCGGTTCACTGTGATTTTTGAGCCCAGAATGAGAATCTAGCTCCATAGCATTCCCTTTAATCATCGGCCCAATTGATTCCTTAGGCCCAACCGTGTGGTTTAAATGCATATCACCTAGATCCCCTTTTTTCTCCTTTCCACGTGATGCCAACATATTTCCATTTTTATTCTCCTTTCCTTTTGCTTTGACTTTGGCCCCAGATTTTCTCTTGGACCCCATCTTGATCCACTCCAGATTTGTCTCCTTATTTTGCACCTCCCCCCAAACTTTCCTGAATTATCCGCCACGTCACCACCCACCTTCCCTTCCTGAAATTGCTCCATCCCACTTGTAAACCGAGATTGTTGGGGCTCATTACTCTTACCCTTCTCATTAAATCCCTTCTTATCCGCCACTTCCATCTTAGGAACCTTCAAATCCGTTTTTGATTTGATTTTCCCAAAATCACGCTTAACAAGCATATCCGGGCCATAATCCACTCGTTTACCGTTTCCAGATAGTACACCGGACATCCCTGCCGCCGGCCAAGCCTCCTGCTTCCTATCGGGTTTCAGCACTGCCGGTCCCTCCGTGGCAACCAAGCCATCCACCGTTACTCCCGTTGATTTTTGCACCGTCGGCCCCACCATATCCCCAGAAGGCGCTTCATCAGGCTTAGGTCCTGGCTTGCTACAACTGGCCTGGCCTGAGCATTGTTCCATACGATGACCATATTTTCCACAGGAGAAACATACCAGATGGAGACCCTCGAACTGAAAACGTCGTTCCTCGCCAAAATGGATAAACCCTAGTAATAATGGCTTCTGTAAATCTACTTCCACACACATCCTCACAAAACCACCTTTCTCAGAAAACGCTGTAGTCCGGTCAATTTTAAGCGTTTTTCCTATCATGTTACCAATCCTCCTAATAGACTCCACATTGTACAATTCATGGGGAAGGTCGGGAATACGTACCCAAACTGCTATACGCTTCTGTGTATCTGCTTTCCAAGGGTTGAAGTTTGGTCTCCATCGTTGCACCAACAAATAGTGATCAGCAATCATCCATGGCCCTTCTTGTAAGGTAAAGTCTCGATCCGCCGTTGAAGAAAACGAAACCAGGAAATAACCATTGCTCAGAGGAGTAACCCTTAACGGTCCATGCGAAGCCCACATCCTTTCCATCCGCATCCTCATGAACCCAACATTCACTGTTTTCCCAAGAAGCTTAACAATCAGAGAATTCATGAATGGTTTGCACCACGTCTCATACTCTTCTGCGCTAACGTGAAGCTTTGGTAATTTACTAGTCCTTCTCCACAAGTCCACAGCCTCCTCCTCCTCAACCCCTTCGTCCTCATCCTCCTTTTCCTTCATACACTGCTTCTCATTTGATTTTTCAAAATACTCCTTCTAGCCAGACAAAGCCTTTGAGGCCGAGAAGTGTGGCTCCAATAACCCCGACTCTCCTAAACAAAGAAGCTTGTCCTTATACGACAAACGAGCCCCACTGGGATGGGGACCGTCCGTACCGGAACCACCCTGCTTCCTGTTTGTCTCCATAACTCCAGCACGAAATGTTAAGAATTGATTGGCACCCTTCAAGCCTTGGTCCCCAACCCCTCTGCTTCCCTTCACACCTTGCAAACCGCCAGTACCATCCCCCACATTACCTCCGCCGTCCCCAACCGTCCTCCCATCACCCACGGTCCTCCCGTTGCCTACAGTGCTTCCTTTCGCCATTTCCAACCGTCAATGAGTAGTCCTTTCGCCATTTAGTTTATTTATTTATAATTTATTGATTATAAATACTATTTTCATTCATAGTTAGTTAACTTTTGACTATTATTTTTTTATGTTAAGTTAAAGTTTTATTTTCTTTTATTATTTATATTCTTTTATTTTTTAATGTGTTTAAAACTTTTCTTTAAAAAAAATTTTGAGGGCGCTATCTTCAAACCCCCGAATCTCATAACTAATTATACACCCACAAACCTAAAATCCTGGGTCTGCCACTGTCTGGACTATTTGGGGTATTTGGAGGCAAGTGTCTGACTTCTCTAGTAGCTGGATTCCACAATAAAAGGGAAGGATTAAAAAATGGATAACAATCAACGGTAACACAGAGCAAGCCATTGCTGGAACCGACGATTCGGAAGGTACTCGATGAACCGATCACACCTTTAATCACAGCTTTAATGTCAACTTTATGGGGTTTCATCTTGCAATCAAGCAACCATAAGTTATAACGTCGTTGTAAAAGAAGAGAAGGGCTTTGATGGGTACGGGAGTGGTGGAGGTGTTCATAGATGAAAGATGGGGTTCTGATAATATTTTCCCAATGTTTACACACACATCGGGATCGGATTAGGGTTTTTACCGGAAGTCGCTTGAGAATGTCTCTGACGATATCTTCAGGAAGAAACGGTGGCATGTCGCCGGCCACTCCAATCTGCTTCATCGGGTTCGATTGTGAAGAACTAAGAAGCGATCTTCAGAGGAAAGCCCTCCAATCAATGATCTGATTCTTGAGTGAGAAGAATCTGTTGGCGTCGCGTTCTTGTGCTTTATACTCGTATTTCTATTTTTCTGAAAAGTTGGTTTTATGGGGAAAAAAAAATCGGTTGTTGTATTTTTGCCCATGTGAATTATTATTAAATCGTATCAATTAAATAAATCTTATCTGTTTGAAATCTTAACCAGATCTTTTTGTTTTTATCCTTATCTAATGTCTCTCATTATCTTTTTGCAATAAATTTTTACTCATTATCGATCTCAATATATACTATATTTCTAAATAGGCTATAATTAAATCGTTAGAATATGGATTCCTTTTATATCAATTGAACAAATCTTATCTGTCTGAAATCTTAACCAGATCTTTTTATTTTTATACTTATCAAATATGTTTCTCATTATCTTTTTGCAATAAATTTTTACTCATTATCGATCTCATATATACTATATTTCTAAATAGGCTATAATTAAAAAGAAAGATTTATAAATTACACATTTATTACTTTTAATTAATAATTTGAACCACACGATCTTAGGAACGGAGCGAGTATGTGTGTGTGTATATATATATATATTAAATACTCAAATACGTTATTTTTTATTATCACAAATTAAAATATACATGCATGCACACAACAACTAGGGGCGGAGCTAGGGAGGGGCTAGGGGTGGCCCCCGCCCCTCCTAAAATTATAGAACAGTACCCAAAGTTTTGAGAAATTGTATTTCTACCTTATAAATATTTCAATATTTTCAATTTGGCCCCTACTTAAAGGTTTGTGGAGGGACTAAAATGAACATCTTGAAATGTTTATAGTACTTAAATGTAATATTATAAACACTTGGGTTTAACTCATAATTTTAGCCCCTCCTAATTTGGATTCCTGGCTCCGCCCCTGACAACAACAAAGTACTGTTGAGGTATCGCAAGTCCAAAACAATCGTAACAAATGATAACATCACATATAAAAGATTTACTGTCAAAGCACAAAAATATCTGAAGAATGTAGGCCACTGATCAAACCAAGAGTCTAAGTTTTTAAGGAAGACAAGCAATTATCACTTGATAAAAGATGGGGCATTGAAAAGATGTCCGCTTGGTGATTGAAAACTTTTGCAAATACATAGAATAAGATAGTAGGGTAGAAGATCTTTGCCAGCCTAAAGCCATCTATTGCCTAGTGCTAGCTCGTAAGAAACTCTCCTTTTTAAGGAGGTAGTTTATTTTTTGAAATTGAGCTTTCTTTTTTCTTTTATAAACAAATTAAGCTGTCTTTTTGTGTTTGTTTTCCTAACAAATGTACTTTTATTGAGAGATTGATGTTCAGGAAGCTGACTGACAAGAGACCGAGAGCTAAATGAAGAGTTGTGATGGGGAGTCACACAAGATGTGGTCTATAAGTTCATATAGATTTTCCTCTTATTATACTAGTCTTTTAGAATTGCAAATAATAAGAAATTAAAAGCAAGAAGTTAAAAAAAAAAAAAAAAAGAACTCATAAGTAATGAGATTGAGAGTAAGGTGTTTGGGAAACCCTACAATCAATTAAAAAGGGGAAATCGTTAAAAATTTTCTTATACACTTATCTTGTACTGTGCAAAATCCCCAATAATGGATTCATTGGATCGTTTAACAACAGAGCACTTTTATTGTAAACCAAACAACAAAGCCTCTTTTATGCCACCATGCAATCATCCTAAGTAAGGGACAGCTTACATTTCTTTCTTCTCATTTGATATTAAAAAGGAATGAAAATGCAAGCAACTCAAATTTGATTCGCTTAGATTTCTTTATTCTCATTTTATATTAATTTCATTTGGCATATTATCTGGAAGAAAAAAGGTCCCCAATAATCCACGCATCATCAATCATATTATATATCAATTTTTAAAACCCAACAACATGACATTTAGATAGGAAGGTCAAATAAATCAAAGCTACAAAAGATCATTAAAACAAGGCTACAAAAATATGGTATTTAATATCTATATGCTTACTCTTCAAGATAAAAACTCTAAAGGGCATAAAGTCTCACAGGTGCAAAATAGCTCAAAGTGATCTGCAACATAATAATTAAGATCTAAAATCGAAACTCTTCAATGTGATTTTTGCCAATTGAGACAAAACTTACCACATAATTGAAAAAAAATACCATGACCATAATGCCATATCTGGCAATATCAAACACTTTAAATTCATTACTGGTGATATCGAACAAAACAACTTTTCCTTCCACATTCTTTGTTGTGCCCTTGCGTACAAAATTACAGACAATTTTGTTCAGTTGCTAAGTTAAATGAAATGATCAAATTTCCTTCATTTTCACCTTCCCTCCCCATCACACTTACCATAAACTCAAACCAAAATATAGCTTCATTGGCTTAAACACCATTGGAAAGGCTATCCAGAGATACACCGTGTAAGTCCCCAAATTCTATATCCTTCCATGATCTTGCTCTTAATGAATATGCTTGCACTTGATTAATCTGGCTAGTCCATAGAACCTTTCTTCCAAAATAAGAAGAGAAGCGTGAATTCTCACTATTTTATAATCATTAACAATTGAACTGATGATTTTCCAGTCTTTGCAGACACATTGAAATGGGACTAGGGACTTTACGGGAAGCCGTTTGAAAATGTTTATGAATATTTCTTGAGGAAGATATGAGTTGTTGCCATCCATTGGCATTTACCTTAGAGGACTCAACTGGGTAGATCACATTCCTCAAAGGAAAGGTTTATGCCGATCAAAGGGTTTAAGAAGGAAGAAGAGAGTTGCGTCACGCTTTATTTGTAACTGGAAAAATATTTTTAATTTTTTTCTTTGGTGTTAAATGTTTCTTTGCTAAATATCAACCTTAGTATCCAATGGTATTGAGTCCAGTGGGAGGGGCTAGTCCCTTACAACATAATGAATCAAGGTTTGAATCCTCATGGGGAGAGTTACCCAAATTTAGTGCCTAATAGCACCTGGAATAATATTGCCTTCAATAAGAGGATACTTGTGCCTGGCAAAAAAAATATCAATAAGGAAAAAAATATTTAAAAACTGAAAACAATACCGGCTATTATACACACACACATTATGGTAAGGTTAAATACATATAATAAAGCCTCTTTTATAAAATTAATTAAAATTTGTTGGCAAAGAAAAATAATAATAATCAATAAGATCTAATATGAATTCAAATGTCATTTATTATTAATTCCAATGACTTTCTTGCTATACGAGGAAATAAATAACCATTATTCCCAACACCAAAAATATATAAATGAATTAGCATTAATTAGTTAAGATTTAAAACTTAAAAAACAAAAAACAAAAAAGGTTTAGGGTTATCAAACCCTGGACCGGTCGGGCCAGCTGGTTGGTATGTTGGCCTAATTGCCTTTTAAAAAAAGAAAAATATTATTTATGGAGTATTTGGCAATATTAGTCAAAGTTAATGATATTTTTTATGCTGCGGAGATGGCTCTGCACGTACGCTAAGGAGGTTTCCCCTCAGCTCTCGGAGGACGACCTTCGAACGACCAAGAAGGTCCGCATTCGGCCGGATGGGCTGGCTGATGCATCAGAAGAAACCCAATGGTGGCATCTCGTACTGGAATAAGCTACTCAATTTGGATCAAATTGGAGGAAATAGTCAAAAACCGCTGGACTACACAATAGGAAAGGAGGGTGATATACTCTGTATAGAGTTTTCAAGTTCGATCCAGGCCTTCCTTGCAAAAGGCATGGATAGATCACTGATTATTAAGTTAATAGGATGCTCGATCACCTATCACGATCTTATGTCCAGAACCCAGGTGATGTGGCAGCCGAGCGGGTCTTATCAACTGGTGGACATGGAAGGGAGTTTTTACTGCGTTACTTTCACCCTTGAAGAGGATTGCCTAAAAGTTCTCACTGGTGGTCCCTGGATGGTATATGGTGCCTACCTTACAGTGCAACCATGGTCTCTGGAATTGGATTCCAAAACGGCCGTTGTCTTCAAAGTATCTGGGTCTTTCAATACGCTACTATTACAAGAGTACTCTTAGGGCTATTGGCAATTTGCTTGGGGAAGTGATTAAAATAGACTACCAGACGGAAACGCGGGGCCGGGGGAAATACGCAAGGCTTGCAGTTCTCATTGATTTGGTCAAACCACTCATCCCATTCAGTGGGGTTACTGGACTGTGTGTCCTGAGACTATAAGACCAGTGTGAATTGTGTGTGATTATTTGACTGTATGCCTTTGGGTTGTAAGACTAGATGTGCAAGCTAAGTAAATATTGAGTTGTGTGTTCCCATGATTAACCATAGTGAATTATGGATTTTAATGAAAAGTTTGAACCACTGATTAATTGTTTTAGGAAATTTTAAATTTTTCAGAAAAGCCTATTAATTTTACAAGATCAGACCTTGTGTTAGGGGTTACATTTTCCAACTATTCACAAAAGTATTTACTCCATAAGATCAAACCTGGCTTAGTGGTTTGAAATCATTATTAAGTAACTCATCTAACTTAGTAAAAATGTAAGGTGTTACAATCAGGTCACATGCTCACCCTCTATATATTTATATATAAAGGGGTGGGACACATTAAGCAATCCGATTAAGGAGGAAGGAATTAAATCACATAACAAGGAACGATATGCCTTTGAACTACTCGGAAGGAAACATCACAATTCCTAATATATCAACAATTTGAGAACAATCACAGCCCACATACAAAACTAGGGAAATTGCAACCAACAAATTAAACAATGCCAAACAAAAAAACCTCCTTGAAAGCCTCCAAAGCTTTTGAAACAGATAAACAAAAGCACAACAATTTGAGAACAATCAAGCCCCATACAAAGTTAGGTAAAAACCAACAAACAACGCCGAACACAAAATCCTCCTTGCAGGCCTCCAAGCTTTTCAAGCAAAAAAACCAAAACACAACAATTTAAGAACTATCACAACCCAAACAAAACCAGGGAAACACTTACTACAAAAACCTAAACACAAAATACTCCTTAAAAGCATCCAAGTTTTTTCAAGAAGACAAATCAAAGCACAACAATTTGAGAATAATCACAACCCTCGCAATTTTGCTCTAATAAGTACTCAGAACATTCGCAGTTCATAAAAATTAACAAAAGTTATAAATGAACAAAACCCAAAATTTAATGAACAAAAATTATAAATTAAAGCGGGGGGTTTTTGACAAAATTAGTAAAATAGATAACAAATTCATAACCTCTGTTGTTACGTTCTTCGGCCGCATCATCCTCAAATAGTACTACAAAGGTAAGTGGCGTACCTTGGAGCATTCTTCTTGGCGTGACCTACTATTCTCTTGGAGGATGAGGATGGTGTAGAGATAAGGCCTAAAGGGAAGGAGAAAACCAACACATTTGATGGTCACCATTGGTCTCAGATCTTTGAGCTGCTAAACAGGAACTGGGAAGTCATAAATGTTCATCAAACGATGAGGGCCACAAAATGACATAGCATAATTTTGGTAAGTTATTTGTACCAGGAACGAGTGTCCAACATTGCATATAATAGAGTGAATGGACCATTGTGAGCCAAAGAAGGATCTATCAGCTCTTGTGTACATAACAGTGAGAGATGGAGGGAACGTTGAAGGGCAAGCCAATAAGTGAGCTTCAATAATGATATAAAATTAATGAGTGATGGCTTTTTGTTAAGTTTTAAATATTTGAAAGCGTACTGTTTGACAAAATGTGGGTGTGATTTTTTGTGTGGGACAGCATGACAAACCCCCAAGCCCAAGTACTCGGATCAATTGAAAACATAATTGAATGACTGAATGTGCATTGAAAAAATTTAATTTAGAATCAAATTTAGTATAATAGTGGTGCAGATTTTTATCAAATAAAGGAACAAGAACAAGCTTCAATCATTTTTTTTAAAAAATAATAATAATTACAAAGTTTGAGTCGAAGTTAACTAAATGAAAATAATGAATGTACATTTAATAAATTGACAAATTTTAATTTAAAGTCAAATTTAGTATAATAGTTGTGCAGATTTTTATAAAGTAATAGAACAAGAACAAGCCTCAATCAAAAATTTTTTTTTTAAAAAAATGGTAATTACAAAGTTTGAGTCGAAGTTAACTAAATGAAAAGAATAGATTCTTGAAAATTCAAATTATTAAAGCAACCAAATGGTAAAATAATTATAATATATTTAGCGCAGTTATTAACCATAAAAAAGTAAAATAGTGGGTTTTAAAATTACAGATTATTTAATCAATCAAATTTAAAAAAAAAAGGATTTTCAAATCATCAAATTTTAAACAATAAAATCAAAGATATTAAAATTGCGGATTTTTAATGAAACCAAATAAAAATTAAGGAGAAGAAGAAATTTTGAGATATTCAATAAGAATATTAGTTAGTTAAAATGGTATGTAAATTTAATAGAGTCAAAACATTTGATAGCAATCAAAACACTTATTTTAAATTAAATTCAAAAAAGAATGGTCGCTGTCAAAATTGCAGATTTTTAATAATCAAGCAAATTTTGAAACAATAAAATAAGGACCCACATCGCAAGATTTGAACCAACCAAATAATATAATAACAAGAGGAAGGAAATGTTAGATCTTAAATAATAGTACTAAATTCAAAACATTTGTCAACTTTCAAAAACTTTTGATCACAATCAAAAAAGGAATTAAACCAAATTTGGTAAAAGTAAAACGATGGAATACAAAATTACAGATGTTTAAAGAAAATAAATAGTAAAATAAGAACAGGATTCTCAAATCAAATTTTAAAATAAAAAAAATGAAGATTTTTAAAGCAGCCAAATAATAATAGGAACAAATTTTAAAAAATAAAATAAGGATCCCAACATTGCAAATTGCAGAATTTTAAAACAACCAAATAGTAAAATAATAAAAGAAAGACACATATTAGATATTAAATAGTAAATAAGAGTTTGTAAATTCACTGAATTCAAAACATTTGTGAACCAACAAAAACTTTTGTTCACAATTTAAGAAATTTTTAAAAATAAAATTTAGTAAAATATTAGATTTCAAAATTGCAGATTTTTAAAGCAACCAAATAATAATATAGGAACAGGATTATGAAATCAAATTTTAAAATAATGAAAATAAAATTTAGAAAAGAAAGATAGTTGATTTCAATACTTTCAAATCATTGACATAATAAAATAAGAAGTAAAAACTTCCAATCGAAAATTGTAGACATTTAAATCAAACCATAATTTCCAAGCAAAAAGTGAAAAAAAAAATAATTACGAAGTATAAATCACATAGTCAAATAATCAAATAAGTACAGGATTCACAAATCAAATTTTAAAACAATAACTAATGAAAATTAAAAGAGAAATTTTGTAAGACAACCAAATAATAAAATAAGAATAAGAAAGAATTGTTAGGTATGTACATCAAAAAATTAGAAAATAATAATAACTACGAAGTATAAATCAAATAGTCAAATAATCAAATAAGTACAGGATTTTCACAGATCAAATTTTAAAACAATAACTAATAAAAATTAAAAAAGAAAATTTTTAAGACAATCAAATAATAAAATAAGAATAAGAAAGAATTGTTAGGTTTACACATTTGACAACTTCAAAGCATTTGTTAGTAAAAGATTTATCTTCAAATCAAACCTCAAAAAAGTAAGATAGGGATTTCAAAACTGAAGATTTTTAAGTAAATAAAATAATAAGATAAGAATTGTAAAGAGTTAAAAAATTAGAAAGTTTGACTTCAATTTACTAAATGAATTTGTTACGAACCTGGATAAGGCCCATATTCAATATATGGCCCAGCAAGGAGTATATTGCATATCAGGATCTGCCTATAATAAAGGAGGATCATATCTTATCTACAATCCAGGTATATCTAAATCTATATCAGGTAGTTACGATATTGGGGCCTCAAATAACAAGGCCCAAGCCATATCAACCTAAGGTACACTCTATAAATACAGAGGTCAAGCCTTCAAGTACACAGATTACATTACAGGTTCTACGTTCTAACCCTAGACTATTTACATATAGTCACACAGAGCACACACCCCACACACCCCACCCCCTAGCTACACGCCTGTGTGTGTCTCAAACTACGTGGACTTTGATCCCTTTACAGGGCACGTAGGTCCTAGGCTTGACTCCTAGTCAAGTCTAGTAGGCCTTAGGCTTGGCTCCTAGTCAAGTCCAATTAGTTCTGTTCCCAGAACAGAACATTGGCGCCGTCCATGGGGACCGTAAATTACGATTCCTATGACCAAAGATGGTCAACACCAGAAGCAGCAGTTAGATGCCATTTCACAGGCAGTTCCTGAAAATCCACAACAACAAAATCAAGAACCGTAGCAGCTTGTAGGGGTGGAAATAGGCCAGGCTCCTATCAGGCGGCCTACAGCCTGGCCTGTTTAGGGCCTGGTTTGGCCTGGCCTGTTTGTTAAAAAGGCAAGGCCAAGGCCTATTTAAAGGCGCTAGCCTGCGAAGGATTCTGCGAAACGATTGTTGTTTGAGCAACGACTTTGGTTTTGAGCTGCTTCATATGGGTTTTCTTATAATTCTCCTTGTATCTACATAACAAGAAGATAGTTGGAAGGATTGTCAGGTTCTCTCTTTGGGAATTCTTTTAAGAAGGGGGTATGTATGAGGAAGCACATAAACCAAATTTTAGTACGAGCGACACTTTTCAACTTTGGCATAAATTTAGCTGAGGAACCCAGGATCGTCATCCTCAGGATTGTCATCCTCTCTCCTCGAGAACCCAGAATTGTCATCCTCTCTCCTTGGGAACTCAGACTTTTCAACTCCGGCATAAATTTAGATGCCCTATTTAGAGCATAAGCAACCACAACATTTGAACTCTCCATGCCATTTAGTCCAGAGGAGTTATTTTCACAACTTAGGGAAGCACAGAAGTCTTCTTTATGTTTGCCTTTGCTATATCTGCTTAGTGTTATTCACATTAGAAAGAGTTAACGGATCACTAAAACCCTCCAAACATATAGCAATAGTGTCTGATCTCACTGACTTATTATTTCTTCTATCAGAATTGTTTTGAGGCAGGGCAAACAAACAAATCGAGATAGCTGAGGTTGTTGTTAAGCCGAGGCTGATTCAAGGTGTCTTGACTCCATTGCGATAGTCGAGGTTGATGATACACCGAGGTGAGGAGGTGTCGAGACGCCGAGAGAGGGACAATCACTTACATTTATTGCGAAAATGGATGCCTCATGGACATCCCTCCTACCAGTTTCTTCACGGTGGAATTTACTACAGAAAATGGATGTCTCATGGGCAGATATGGAATTAAGAGTGTCAATCTTGCATTCGGTTGGAATTCCGCAACTATTACAATATTTAGCAAATCCACGCCAGGATATACTCTGAGTGCATGTCAAGATGTACTCTCGGCTGGGATTTGTATTTTCCTTTTCTGGATCTAGTTGTTTCCCGGCAAGGAAAACGAGCAAATGGAGAATGCCGTCAAGCATTTATTGAGCAAAAGCGTCATGTAATACCCTAAAATTTATACTCATTAAAAATATTATATTTTGGCAAATAATACCTATTAAAAATAGGAGAATATATTGTCTCCAATTTTGTGGATTATTTTATTTCTTGGCCAAATTTTCTCTAAAATTTAAATAAGGCAAAACCCAATTTTAAAAATTACATGATGGATCATAAAATGTTATAAAATACCCTAAAGTCTCTAAAACTAAGTATAATCCTAATTTAATCATAAGAGAGAATTAAATGGCTTGAAAATGCTTATACCAATTAGGAGAAATTACCAACAACTAAGGAACAATTAAATCTGCAATAATTGGAATAATTGTATTAATTTTCATAATTAATCAAACGGTCTTAAACACCAATTTTTATAATTGTTTAAGAGACCAAATTTTCTAATAACCTATAATTAATACCTAGTTTATATTTAATTCATAAAAGGCCATAAAGAATTATCACAACACTTGGAACAATTAGGGAGCAATTAAATTTACACTAATAGAATATTTGGATAATTATTTACAATTAATATTAAATAATCATCAACTAGAGTTGTATTAAGTCAATTAAAAATCAAAGACCAATAAGGGGTTAAGGTTAGCATAAAGTGGATTACCAATGGTCATAAATTACCCTAAACACCAATAATACAATAATCAAGAGACAATTAAGCTTTTGATTAAGATGTTAATTAAACTTTAATCAAGCTTTGAAAATTCAATAATTTCAACTAAGATCAAAGGACAAGATTTAACCTCATAAAGCTAATCTAATGGCTCTAATTAATTCCAACAAAGCTTAATCCTTGTGAATAAGAGGCTAACCAATAAGATATCCTCCACATGGAATTTGTAAAAGCAACCAAAAAATAAAAATAAAAAATGAAGAACATGGAGGGGGGGGGCGGTTTTTGTGTCTTGAGAAAGAAGAATGAATTGTTTAATGATCAAACACCCACATGCAATAATGAGTCACAACCCTAGCTTGAAGGCTTGGAGACTTTTGGGGCATTTAGAAGAGGATAGTGTACCAACATTAATTAAGCTCATAAATACAATGGAAGAGGATAGAAGAGTGAAGGAAAAAGCAAGAGGTGGAGTGTGTGTGTGTGTCGTATATGTGTGTGTGTGTTGTGTGGATGTGTGTGTGATAGAGAGAGAGAGTGTGTGTGTGTTGTGAAGGGAAGAGTCAAGACATTAGCCAATGAGAAAATTAGGCATTTAAACAATTTGATTAATCCATGAAATTAATTCTAGACACAAGCAAATGGAAATCTATACAAACCAAATTGTATCTTGAAATCCATTAATCATAGATCAAATATAAGAAGAGATTATGAACAAGCATAATTCAAGCTTGAGAATAGTTATAACCAAAGTCCTTTCCCCAACTTGTGAAGATTGATACCAATTGAGAAAGTAAGTGTTTATGGTCTCTAAATGAAGCCAAGAACTTCAAGATTACAAAACCAATGAGAAAACTTGAATAAAACATCATGAAGACCCTCAAAAATATTTTTATCTAGTGAAATGCAAAGCAAAGAATAGAAGGATGTAAGAATTGTTTAAGTCATCAATGACATCATCAACTTGTCAAAGAAGTAGGATGAGTCATAAAGCAATGGAAGAAGCTAGAAGGGGGAGGTGTAGGGCTAGGATTTGTGCTTCTAATTAACCTAGATCCAAAGGCTAAAAATGGATGAAAATTGTTAGGAAGTTAACCCCCCAAATTGCTATAAATAGGGGAGCAATGTCTTCATTGTTCCTCACCAATTCGCAAAGCAATAACCATATTTGAGAGAGAGTAAGGAAGAGTGTGAGGAGCTTCTTGAAGAATAGCAAGGCTCTTGGTAAGTTCTCTAGCTCTAACTTTGAGTTCTTTAAGTTTTAGTTTTTAAATTCCTAGGTAGAAGTAGTTTAGATCTTAAATATTCTAGAATAATTTTATTTTCATGTTTTTATGGTTAAAATTAGCTTTATTTCGAAAAATTGATGAAGAAGGTGTTTTAGCAAAATTTCTAGAAGAGAAACATCAAAGTAACGAAGTTCTAGCGAAATTTCATCGGTTAAGCTCTTTCTAAATCAGTGATATAAATGCCCATATTTTATGTTGAAAATGTGGTTGAAAAATTCTGAGAAAATTCATGGTTAAAGTAGACATATAGGGATTTTCAAATATTCCAAGAACATATTAAAATGAGCTCTGTACAGTGAGATAAAAATTCTTGAAGTTTGACTGCGAATTTCTGGAGAAATTCCGGGCAGAGGCTTAAAACGTTAAAACTGGGAAAGACTAAGGTGATCTGGGAAAAAATGAGTATTTTTCCTTAAAACTAGACATCCTAAGGATTCCGTGGAATTTTACGGATCCTCATTTCGATTTTTCTAGAATTAGTTATGATTTTTCAAAGTTAGATAAAAATCTGTCCAAAATTCTGGACCAGCGTTTTTTAAGAATTAAGGGTGATAAGTTGAGAAATAATCCTACCAGGGGTAAAAAGGTCATTAGCAACTAGGATATCTTCTAGAATATTATTTGGGAATTAATAAATGCGAAATTACCATTTAGGATATACGTGATCATACCGACCGACGTACGTATCGCGAGCACTGACGAAGGTACGTTCGCGTACTGTAACACTAACACTGATGCTTATTGTATGCATATATGTGATAGATAACTTTACAACTGCTGTGTGCTTATGGGATACATCTGCTGTGTGCTTATGGGATACATCTGCTGTGTGCTTATGTACTGTTGGATACATCTGCTGTGTGCTTAATGAATATCTGTCATATATATACTATCATATATAAGCATGAGGTTAACCGTTACTTGAGGTTCAATGGTCATTGAACCTCATCTCCTGCTATAGCTTCATGGTCCGGAAGAACCAGGGCCAAGGACAAGGTTAAGGAGCTAGCGTGAGGACGCAGACGGAGAGATTTTTATTTTGACCCTATTTTATCAAACTATATTTAGATTACTGTACCGCTGTATAAGTAGCCAGATACTACATCAGTAAATGTTTATCAGATACTCACTCTTTTAAAATTATTCTGATGCTCTACTCTGACCAATTATTTCAAAAACGCTTTAGAAAATTGGGATGTTACACGTCATGCTGTAGTGACTCTCTAAGCTACATCCAGATGAGTATCACCCTCTTTATTTCATAGATGCTCAATCTTTGCTTATTATCAATTATCTATAAACTTGTTTGTGAGAATGACTCGGTTACATCAAATCTGGTTAAAATGCGAGCTCTGTGTAAATTCTTGCAACTAAGGAGAAAAGGCGGACCCGATTACACCAAATCTAATTAAAATCCTGGGCTTCGTGTGAATTTTTAAAGGCAGACCGGTTACACCGAATCTGGTTAAAATCTCGGCTTCGTGTGAATTTTTGAAGATGAACCCCGGTTTCACCGAATCTGGTTAAAATTCGGGATCACTGTGAATTTTTGAAGGCGGATCCGGTTACACCGAATATGGTTAAAGCCCGGGCTCCGTGTGAGTTTTTGAAAGCGGAATAAAGGGTTACGACACCCATAATGGAAAAAAGGGTTACAACACCCCTCTTGGACTGGGTTACAACACAACACCCATCTCGGATAAATAAATTCTGGGTTACGACACCCGTCATGGATAAACAAATTTAGGAAAAACTTTGCAGAGGAGTCCACCTCTAAAGGAAGCAAACAGAAGGAGGACCTCGATTACACTACACTCTAGTTAAAATCTGAGATCCGTGCAAAATATAGTTAAGTCCGTACTCATTAAGTTGACCTCGGATAAACTGAAACTTATCTAGGTGACTCTGCGCTCCTTAAGTAGACCCCGAACATACTGAAGATTATACAGTTAAATCCGCGCTCCTTAATTAGATACTGGATACACTGAACATTATACAATTTAATCCGTGTGCGCTCCTTAAATGGACCCCAGATGAAGGATTCCTCGATGGAGATTCGAAACGTGCACTATTGATCGCTTAAGCATTGCACCGAGGTCTATACACCCGGTCAGAAACACCGAGGTCATTACACCCGATTAGAAACACCGAGGTCATTACACCTGGTCATAAACATTACACCGTGGTCCCCAAACCCGGTCATAAATAAAACCCATCTAGATGGATGACACCGGCCGTTGAACTTCGATGCGCTTAGGTTAGAGCTCGGTGAAATTGCCATACATGGCCTTTGTGAAATTGACGCGTCAACGCTCGCCCGATCTAAGCACTCGAATTGTCATCCCGACCCTGATCAGGTCAAAATGTTTAAATATTGCGTTACGGACACCTTGGCTGAACATGTGACAATTCGCTCTTATTTCGGTTACAATTCACTTTTCCGACTAATCAAGCCGGAACGAGGTAGCGTGGTTAAGTTAAAACCCCACAAGGTTAAAACATACAACCCTGCCCGACTTCCCAGACTTAAGTTTTGGTCGAGCATACAGACCTATACCTACTACGATCGATAAATTTCTAACTAAGTTTAAAATTTATAAGTAAAGAACGGCAATTAAAGTTGATTAAGTTCAAATCACCAATTGTCAAGATCATCATACAAGTGGCACAGACGCCGTAAAAATTCAAGTTTGAAAAGGGCACAGGCGCCCTAGCTCGAGGGAGCAGCATCACCAGAAGGCACCACCTCGTTGGACTGCCCGGCCTCATCATCGCCTTGCTCTTCCAGTTCGTCCTCCTCAAAAGACAAGGACCCCCATCGAGCGTCGAAGGGGGTGGAACCAGGACACCATCCTTCACATAAGCCTGGTAGTCTTACTCGGCGAGGTTCAGGGATACGTTCGGATTCAAGTGCTTGATTTGTTCTAAGGCCATGTCGAAGCAGTCGAAGGCAGTCTCCTTCAACGAGCCGGTGGTGTCCAAATGGGCCTGCTGCTCCGCCAGAAGAGCATCCTTGGTTGAGTCCAGCTCAGAGAACAGATCGG
Organism: Acacia crassicarpa; assembly: GCA_034222035.1. NCBI lineage: Eukaryota > Viridiplantae > Streptophyta > Magnoliopsida > Fabales > Fabaceae > Acacia > Acacia crassicarpa. The sequence goes on along the minus strand of JAWXYG010000006.1, from coordinate 44,912,640 downwards.
CGTGTTGCTTCTGCAGTGACTTCACAGCATCCAGGCTTTTAGCATGAGCCTTCTGTAGACAAACACACGGAGGTCGTCATCTCCAATGCCTCTTTGACGAACAGCAGCCCCTCGGTCGCTTTCCCCGCAGTGTCACATCCCAATTTTCTAAAACGTTTTTCGAAATAGTGTTATCAGAGTTCAAAAGGTTTGATCAGAGTAGAGCATTGGAATAGATTTTAAATTAAACGAGTAACTGATCAACATTCATCAATGGTGTATCTGTGTACTGTTACAGTTATCCAAATAGTCGGATAGTCAAAAGACGGAAAATAAAAATTTCAAAAGAAACTCCTCGTCTGCCTCTTCACGCCACCTACTTACCCTTCTCCTCGGACTGGCCTCCTGAGGGTCCTGGGGCTAAGGTAAGAGCTGAGGTTCAATTACCATTGAACCTCAGGTAACGGTTAACCTCATGCTTATGTATCAAATATGTATGACAGATATCCATGGCAAAACAGCAATAATCACATACAATATTCTCATATTCAGATAATAACATAACACAGCCACTGCAATATGCATGTTATTATAGTCTGCACTATTCACCAGTGCCACGGTGTACATCCGTGTCCTCAGCGCTAGGAAAACATAACGGCGTTATCAAGACTATAACCCGTATCAAGTTGTATGTGTATGATCAATTTTCAAAAACAGAGTCTCAAACTATCTATCACATATAAGCATACCATAAGCATCAGAGTTAGTGTTACAATACGCGTCCGTACCTGAGTCGGTAATTCCGGTACGTAGTTTGATCGGTCTGCGTTCGTTCGAATAGCCTATAATAGTAATATCGCTCTATTAATTTATAAATAATATCCTAACAGATATTTTTGGCCACTACTAACTATTTTACCCTTGGTACACTGGTTTATCATTTTATTTTCTCAAAATTCGTTGAAGAGCGCTGGAAATCATTGGGCAGAATTTCGCCTATCTTTGAAAAAATCGTAACTAATTCTAGGAAAATTGAAACGAAGATCCGTAAAATGTTCCGGACTCCTTAGGATGTCTATTTTTCAGAAAAAATATAAGAATTTTCCCAGAATTCAAGAATAACTCCCAGATTTCACGTGTTCATCCTCTGCCCAGAATTTCCAGCATTTTTGCAACATAAACTTTGAGAATTTCTTTCTCATTGTACAGAGCTCATTTCAACATGTTCTTTACATATTTGAAAATCCATATATGTCTTATTTGACCATGAATTTTCCCAGAATTTTTCAATATCATTTTCAACATGAAATATGAACATTTTTGTTACTAGTTCAGAAATCGCCTAACCGACGAATTTTTGCCAAAACTTCGTTAGTTTAGTGTTTTTCTTCCGGAAATTTTGCTAAACCACTTTCTTCACTATTTTTTCGAAATAAAGTTATTTTTAACCATAAAAACATGAAAATAAAACTATTCTAGAATTTTAAAGATTAAAACTACTTCTAGCTATGAATTTAAAACTCAAAACTAAAGAACTTGCTTACCGAATGCTTGAACTCCTTCAAGCTTCTTCCAACTCTTTTTCACTCTCTCTCAAATATGCAGATGATGCTTTGCTTGGTGTGAAGAAAAGTGAATGACCTATGCCTCTATTTATAGTGAAAAGGTTGGACAATTGTGTAATTTATTGCAACTTCACTCTTGGCTAATTTCAACCATTGGATCTAGGTTATAATTGAAACATCACATCCTCACCCTCCAAAACACCAAAACCGAACTCTCTCTCTCTCTCCCCCTTCATCTTTTTCTTCTCCTTCTTCAAGAAGCCAAAGAACTTGCACCTCAAGTATTGAATAGTAATTCTTCCCCTACAAGCTTTGACCTCAATTGACCATGTGTGGAAATTCATTTTCTTCCTCTTGAAGCTACCAAAAACCGCCCCCCCCTCTGGACCTTTTGGTTTCAATTTTGTTTTGGGCTTTATTGTTGGTTTGGGCAATGGTTTGGGCTACAAAAATTGATCCATGATGGTTAATTGTGACAAAAAGCCCTAAATTAAATCCCTCTTGTTTACTATTAGGTTTAGCTTAATTAAGTTTAGTTTGTAATAATTTAATTGATCACCAATTCAATTATGATCCTACTAAATCCAATTGTTACAATTATTGATCCCTTGTTAAGTTTTAATATTGGCTTTAGTCAAAATATTCCAAATTGTTTGTTAGTATTTGCCCTTGATTTACTATGAATGTTAATTCAATTAAGATTAATTTTTGATGTCTAATAATTATTTTTAGTGTCCTCTAATTATTTTAAACCTCTTCTTACTCCTTTATGGCTTATTTTTGATAATATACGCATTATGTGTTAATGTACATTTAAGTATGGATTTAATTGTTCTTTAATTGTTGGGAATTTTAACTAATTAATTTAGGTGTTTTTATAGCATTTTATAACATTTTATGACTCCTAATTAAATTTAGCGAGTTGGATTTTTGCCCTATTAAGTCCTACCGAAAACTTATTCAAGAAATAGCATAAATATACTACCATTTTGGAAACAACACACTTTCCTATTTTCAATAGGTCCTAATGGCCAAAATATCATATTCAAGAAAAATACAAATTTTAGGGTATTATATGCAGCGGCCATGGCGACATCGCGCTCCTCTTCTGGGGCCATCATCTTGGTCTCGGCCTCATCCAGTGCTTTCTTTAAAAGGGCACAGACGCTCTAACCAGTTAAAAGAAAAACAAAACTAAAGCCCCGACCTTCAACTCGAAGGAGCGGCATCATCTGAGGGAACCACCTCGCTGGAGGGAATGAAGATTAACCTCGAACATGACATCCAGGTTAAATGGTCAATGCACCCCAGCAGCCCAGAGCCCTCGACTACCAGGCTAGGGGGCAACAAGACAGATGTGGCACTGTAAAGCTGTCAGCGACATAAGCAAATGCAGCAGCAAACAAACCCGGAAACCCAGATGATTGAAGTAGAGATCTCGGTGAAGCAACTTTGCTAGTGAAAAAGCATGTTCACCGTCAACCGAGGTCGAGGTAAGCAAAAACAAAGTACAAGGGAAAGGTAAATAGATTCCGCCTTGGGAAAAACTTATCTCCTAAACAGGCACATCGGTAGTAGAATACAAATCTGAATTCGTCAAAACTCGGACAAAAGCAGATACAACTCGGATACGAAAGATTCCAACCCCGAAGTTAGGCAAACCGCCTCGACATTATCCCAGATCCTTAAGACATTACCTCAGATCTTTAGAGAAGACAACTTCAATAGCCAGGATCAACACCTAGATTCAAATGCTGACCTCGGATCTTCGAAGTAAGCCGCCTTGACAGCCAAGACCAACGTAAGTCAACTCAGCAATGTAAGGCCCACGACAGCAAAGCTCGGCTAATAAAACCGACTGGGGGCAAAATACATCCCAGCAGCTCAGAAGCTTGAACTACCGGGCTGGGGGGCAACTGTTACAAACCTGGATAAGGCCCATATTCAATATATGGCCCAGCAAGGAGTATATTGCATATCAGGATCTGCCTATAGTAAAGGAGGATCATATTTTATCTAAAATCCAGGTATATCTAAATCTATATCAGGTAGTTACGATATTGGGGCCTCAAATCACAAGGCCTAAGCCATATCAACCTAAGGTACAATCTATAAATATAGAGGTCAAGCCTTCAGGTACACAGAAAACATTACAGGTTCTACGTTCTAACCCTAGACTATTTACATACAGTCACACAAAGCACACACCCCACCCCCTTGGCTACACGCCTGTGTGTGTCTCGAACTACATGGACTTTGATCCCTTTACAGGGTACTAGGCCCTAGGCTTGGCTCCTAGTCAAGTCCAATTAGTCTTGTTCCCAGAACAGAATAGAATTTAAAACATTTATTAACCATGAAATTTTTTAAATCAAAAATTTTTAAAATAAATGGATGTTAGAAATTGCAGAGCGCAACCAAATAATAACAAACTAAGAATAGGAAGATTAGTTATTTCACAAATAATGCCTTGTCACAAAATTTATTTTCAACTCAAATTTAAAAAAAAACAAAAACAAAAAGAAGCAAAGAGTGCGTTTAGAAAAATGAAGACTTATTAAATCAATCAAATAAGAAAATAAGAAAAGGATTTCAAATTAAATTTTTTAAAAAATAATAGATATTAAAATTGTAGATATTTTTAAAAAAGACAAATAAAAGAAGAAGAAGAATGCTTAGATATTAAATAACGGTACGAAATTTATTAAATTCCAAAATTTTGATAAAACTACAAAAATTTCTTCTTAAATCAAAGAAGTGAAATAGTGGATTTCAAAACTGCATATTTTTTAAATTTTTAAATTAGTCAAATAATAAAATGAGAACAGGATTTCAAATCAAATTTTAAACTTTCAAAAAAAATGAGAGGGTATTTCAAAATTGAGATCAAACATCAAAAAAGTAAGATAGGGAGTTCAAAACTGTATGTTACGGACCGGCCCAAAAGGCCCATATCCTGGCCACGGCCCAACCATGCCTAGAGCAGAATCACTGCAATAATGGGTAGGGATATGGAATCCCACTAATCTGGGATCCCATCCCACCAATCTAGGATCCCATTAATCAGAGATCTCCCCCAATTATGATCCTGGATATCGCTCATTAACCCGGAGATACTCGCACCAGACTCCTCTATAAATACAAGGAAACCCTAATCAGGTGCACACGTTCTAATCCATGCTCTCTTTACTTCCTATCACACAGAGCACACACACCACCCCCTGGCCTCACGCCTTCAAGTATATTGCGAACTACGTGGACTTTGATCCCCTCAAAGGCTACGTAGGCTCTAGGCTTGACAACCTAGTCAAGTCCAATCTCTCTGTGTTCTTAAGGCATAACATTGGCGCCGACCGTGGGGACCCATAAACTTCTATCCCTGTGACCACTGATGGCAAACACTCAAAGCCACAGCAGAAATCCACCACCACCATCGGTGGGCGGAGACCCCCAGCCAAGCCAGCCACCTCCCAATCGGCCGCCGGAGCAACCGCGGCGAGAAAACACCCCAGAAGGGCACGTCACTGACACCGCAACCTCTCCTTCTGCAGGGAACCAGCCACCAATAGGAGCGCACGCAGAGGCTCCAGCGCGAGACGTCCAGGCGGTCAAAGCCGACATCCGTATTTTACGGAGAACGCAGGAGTCGTTCCTTTAGAGGCTCAAAAATAAGGAGAAACGAGATGACCTGCAGAGACAGGCTGATTTTGAAGCCTTTGGCCGAATGATACAAGACGCACTAGAACACGATCGCCGGCAAGGAAACCGCAGGAGAAATCATCGGAGAGGAAGGAGGGCCCCTGTGGACCACAGCAGTTCCTCGAGCAGCCCAAAGCCGAGGAGCACACGCCGCTGCAACGGCGAACCGGAGAGCAGGACGAGCATGGAGCGAGGCTGACCACAGTCCCCAGAGAATGCCGGAAACCATGGTGACGGTCTTAATCGCACTGATCGGGTTGCCAGAGAGGGCCGAGACCGAGAGGAACACCGCGTGGAGGACCGAACTCCCCGGACTCGTAGATCACCTCGCCACGGATCTCCCCGGGAATATCGAGTGACGTATCTGTCAGACTCCGGCAAATCCCCGTTCTCGAGGGAGGTGACGACGACCCGTTACCCGAAGCATTTCGACCTGGCTGACCTTCCAAAGTATGACGGAACCCAAGACCCACGCAACCACCTTGACGTGTTTGAGAAGCTCATGTGGGTCCGAACAATTAGGGGCCCGGTTATTCAGCGTCTCTTCGCAGCCACCTTGACCGGACCGGCGCATAGATGGCTAAGCTCACTCCCGGACAACTCTATCCGGAGCTTCGAAGACCTCGGGTGCAAGTTCGAGTTACATTTCGCCATCAGCAAAAAGCAGCTGAAGACCGAGTTCACATTGAGTAAAGTGAGACAGAAAAAAGGCGAGGCACTACAGAAGTACCTGGATCGGTTCCGGGATGTGGCGATGCAGGTTCGGTCGCTACCCGAGGAAGTTCACGTCCACTGCCTCGTCAATGGGCTAGATCCGTCATCACAACTAGCCCGGAACCTATGCAAGAACTCAATGTACACCTTAACCGAGTTCTACACCCAGGCGAAAAAGTACCTGGAAGTGGAGCAGATGGAGGCGGCCAACGCTGATGAACCCCAACGAACGAGGAACGCTTTGCCCAGTGAAGAGGAACAGCCGAGAAGGTTTAAGACTGAACCAAGAAGGCGGAACCGCAAGAGCCGCGCCAAGCCGGACCGAGTCGACTAGAAGGCCAGGTATGATAACTACACCCCCTTGAATGTCTCTCGGTCACAGGTGTGGAAAGAGGTAGCCCAGGCCAAAATGAGGCAGGTCGACAAGCCGAGGCCGATCAGAGGCCGATCCAATACTGATCGTTCCAAGTTCTGCACATTCCATGACTGCCACGGCCACACCACTGACGAATACTACGACCTCCGCGACGCAATTGAAAAGTTCGTGAGAGAAGGAAAGCTACGTCAGTATGTCATCAAGACCCAGGGAAGGACGAGCGGCAAGCGCAACGACCGCAGCCGCACCAGAAGTCCACCCAAGGAGGCCCGAAAGCCGGGGAAGAAGCAGAAGACGGCCTCGGATGACGAATTCCCTGACGTGGATTTCCAATGCAACGTCGTCAACGGAGGATTTGGAGGAGGGGGAGACACCGTCAGCCAACGGAAGAAATACCTCCGCGAGGTGTTAACCGTCAGAGACCTCCCCAAGTTGAAGGATGATCCCAAGGGACCGAAGCCGCCCACCTTGACCTTCACCAACGAAGAGCTAAAAGATGTCATTCCAGGCCATCTGGATGGACTGGTGATCACTGGAACCTTGGTGAACTGCCGCGTCAAGAGAATTTTCATGGATGCAGGAAGTTCGGCCGACATCATAAGTAGGGACGCCTACAAAAGGATGCACCTCGACCCAGAAGATCTCAAGCCGTGCAAGACCACCTTAATTGGGTTCAATGGCGAGCAGTCCTTTTCGAAAGGTTACATTGACCTCAGGCTGACCCTCGGGACCAAGGAAGCCTTCAAGTCCAAACGAGTGAGGTTCATTGTCGCCGATTTCCGGTCCCCGTACAACATTATCCTAGGCCGACCAACAATCCACAACTGGGACATACTGGTGTCCACCAAGCACCAGAAGCTGAAGATGGTTAATGACAAAAACCAGATAGTTGTGGTATCCGGAGACCAAAAAGAGTCAAGGCAATGCTACTTTGAAGCTCTCCGGGTCGAGGAAGGAGGACCCTCATCTCCATCTCGGCTCGGATCCAACGAGCAAGTAGCCGAAGCCGACACCAACAAGCTCCCACGGCAGCCGGTCAACATGGTGGAGCTCGACCTCCGTGAGAAAGAGAACCCGAGGCCCGAGCCAGAAGGAGAGCTGGAAGAAATATCGCTGGGAACGGACCCATCCAAGACCGCCAAAATCGACCGAGACATGAGGGACAACCTGAAAACACAAGTGATCCGTTTCCTCAGACAGAACCAAGACATCTTCGCCTGGACCTCGGCCGAAATACCCGGCATCGACCCCCACTTCTACTGCCACAAACTCGGCATATGGCCGGGGTCAAGACCAGTGGCCCAAAAGAAGAGGAACATCGTGGACAACAGACAAAAGGCCCTCGACAGCCATGTCGAGGAGCTCCTAGCGGCCGGCTTCATCCGAGAGGTACAATACACCACCTGGCTTTCCAATGTAGTCATGGTACTCAAGCCCAGCGGCAAGTGGAGAGTATGCGTGGACTACACGAACCTCAACAAGGCGTGCCCAAAGGACTCCTACCCGATGCCCAATATCGACCAGCTTGTAGATAACTCGGCCGGGTACCAGCTCCTCTCCTTCATGGACGCTTACTCCGGATACAATCAGATCGCAATGAATCCGGACGACCAGGAAAAGACGGCCTTTATGACCGATAAGGCAAACTACTCTACAACGTCATGCCGTTCGGACTGAAGAATGCCGGGCCACCTATCAAAGGATGATGAACCGGGTCTTCGAAGACCAGATCGGGCGCAACATAGAGGTCTACATAGACGACATGATCGTCAAGTCGAAGCTTCCACAAGACCACATCCGGGACCTAGAACAGACGTTTGAGAAACTAAGAAGACATTGAATCAGGTTGAACCCGGCCAAATATGATTTTGGAGTTCCGGCTGGGAAGTTCTTAGGCTTCATGTTGACCGACCGAGGGATCGAGGCCAACCTGGACAAATGCAAGGCCGTGTTAGAAATGTGGCCCCCAAGGACTAAGAAGGAGGTACAGCAGCTAACCGGCCGACTAGCCGCCCTGACGAGGTTTTTACTAAAGTCGGCCGAGAAAGCCCTACCTTTCTTCAAGTTACTGAAGAAGGAAACCCAAGGCGGCTGGAATCCAGACTGTGACGCCGCCTTCATGGAAATCAAGAGATGCTTGGCAACCCCCCCGGTGCTCACTAAACCGGACCCAGGCGAGACATTATTCCTCTACCTCTCGATCGGCAACGAAGCCGTCAGCGCTGCCCTAGTAAGAGAAGCCGAGGCTGGACAGATGCCAATATATTTCATCAGCAAGGCTCTACAAAGCTCTGAACTCCAGTACCAGAAACTTGAGAAAGTGGCCTTTGCCTTACTCACGGCGGCAAGAAGGCTCCGACCTTATTTTCAAGGACATCGGATAGTGGTCCGCACCAGCCAGCCAATTCGACAGATCCTCCATAAGCCCGACTTAGCAGGAAGGATGACAAACTGGGCCATAGAGCTGTCCGAGTTCGACATAACTTTCGAGGCCCGGCAGGTAATCAAGTCTCAGGCGCTCGCAGATTTCATCAGGGAGCTCACCCCGGCGACAACCAACGACGGGACTTGGAAGGTCTACGTGGATGGATCGTCTAACGCCAAGGGCAGCGGCGCAGGAGTCATCGTGGAAAGCCCCCAGGGGGTCGTTACCGAGCATTCTCTCCAACTCAAGTTCCCGACCTCCAATAACCAGGCCAAGTACAAGGCTCTGCTGGCCGGATTGCTCCAGGCAAAAGACAATGGCGCACAACGAGTAAAGGTTTTAACCGACTCGTAGCTCGTCGCAGCCCAGATTGATGGCAGCTATCAAGCAAAAGGCCCTCTTATGGCAAAGTACCTAAACCGTGCCAAAGAGCTCATGGCCGAATTCGAGGAAGTGACCGTCTCCCACATCCCGAGAGAAGAGAACGCCAGAGCCGACATCCTCTCCAAGCTGGCAAGTACTAAGGGGCCGGACAATCACAGGACCGTGATCCAGCAAAACCTGACCGAGCCGAGCTGCGTCATGGCCATCTCGGCAGGCCTCGACTGGAGGAAGCCCATAGAAGACTACCTCGAAAGGGGAATCATCCCTACCGATTCGACCGAGGCCAAAAGGCTGATCAGAGAAGCCGCGCTATACGTAATGGTGGATGATCAGCTGTACAGAAAGGGACTGCACTGTCCAATGATGAGGTGTCTCGGCGAAACCGAGGCAAAATATGTGTTGGCCAAACTACACGAAGGTAGCAACGGCCACTACATGGGGGGCAAGGCCCTCGCCAGAAAGGCACTACGTGCCCGCTATTATTGGCCTACTATGAAGCATGATGCTATGGAAAAAGCCAAGACGTGCGACAGTTGCCAGAAACACACCAGGATCATATGGCCGCCGCCCACAGAATTGCAAGGAATGCCAGCCCCATGGCCCTTCTACAAATGGGGCATGGACATCCTCGGACAATTCCGACCTGCACAAGGGCAATGTAGATGGCTCATAGTCGCAGTAGACTACTTCACCAAGTGGATCGAGGTAGAGCCACTCGCCACAATTACCTCGGCCAGAGTTATGAAGTTCTTCCGGCACAACATCGTCTCCCGCTTCGGAATACCAGCCGAGTCATCATGGACAATGGGACCCAATTCATGGACCAAAGGTTCCAGGCTTTAATGTCCAACCTGGACATTAAACAGCACTTCTCGTCCGTGGAACACCCGCAGTCAAATGGCCAGGCCGAAGCCGCCAACAAGATCATCCTGGACGGGCTGAAGAGGCGGATGTTGCAAGCCAACACCAACTGGACCGAGCAGCTCCATAGCGTCCTCTGGGGATATCGGACAAGCGTACAATCTTCGACCCAGGAAACCCCGTACAGGCTAACCTATGGATGTGAAGCAATGATCCCGGTCGAAATCGGACAGCCATCTTGGAGAAAGGTCAAAGCCAGACAAGAAGGGCAGGAGTCGAACGACGATGCCTTGAAGACCGACTTGGACCTCATCGATGAAATCCGGGTCGCGGCGCACTGCCCGGAATTAGCCGCTAAGCAGTTACTCGCGGCTAAGTACAACAGAAAGGTTAGACCCCGGTCATTTAACCGAGGGAACCTGGTACTCCGACGGGCCGACATAGGCAATAAGAATGCTAAGGACGGGAAGCTGGCGGCAAACTGGGAAGGCCCCTACCGGATTAAAGAAAAGCTCGACGGAGGGACATACATCCTAGAGACCTTGGCACGGAAGCCGATCAAAAGAACATGGAACACCGACAAGCTGAAGATCTACTATAGTTAGATCCAGCCTCGTTTGTCTTTACTTTATTTTCAGTTAAGTCAAAGTTCAAGTTATGTTATTTTCTAATGTTCTTTCTTTGTAACGCCCCTTAGGGCTGTTTTCCATCAATAAAAGACCCCATTGAGGAGATTTATGAATGTGCACAATTTTTAGCTTAAGCATGAAGCCGAGGTAATGAAGCCCGAACAAAATCATGAAGGCCGCGGCAGTTAAGCCCGGCCAAGAAACCAAAAGCCGAGGCCTATAAGCCCGGCACCGGTAAACAGCTCAGAGGTCACGTACCCGGCCAAAAAATCAAAAACATCTAGATGTACGAAAACCGGCCGTTGTACTCCGACAGGCATTGGTTAGAGCTCGGTGAAGGCGCCATACGTGGCCTTTCGTGAAATTGACACGTCAACGCTCGCCCGACTAAGCAAGCAAGCTACCATGCCGAACCTGATCAGGTCAAAACATCCTATTAGAGGCAAGCGAAGCCTCGGTTAAGACATATGGTAGTCTAGCCCTTACGTCGGTAAAACAAAATCCGACTAAGTAAAAAGTTGGAGTCCGACTATTAGAAAGTCGGACTGAGGCAGTGCGGTTAGTTACACCTGACGAGGTTGAAACAAGACAACCCTGCCCCAACCTCTCACACGCTAAGTGTGGTAGAGTAAAAATGGCTTGTACGCATACAGCCAATTAACATCTAAGCATAGGCAAAAGGATGATAGAATTGTAAACCATTCATTGTCTAAAGCATCTAAACGGCCTGTACACATACAGCCGACAAACACCGAAAACTAGACAAAAGGATGATAAAATCGTAAATCATTCATTGTCCAGGTTACCAAAACGGCCTGTACACATGCAGCCGATACACGTCCAAACTATGGAAAACGGATGATAAAGAGTAAAATCATTCACAGCACAGACAAAAGAATGGTAGAAACTTATATCATTCAATCCAAAAAGTATGTACACAAGGGCCCAAGGCCAAAATTGTTCTAACAGATTACAAGGGCACAGACGCCCCAAAACCAAAAAAGGAAAAACAAAAAGCTAAGACTAGCTGGAGGGCTCAGCCTTGGGATCTTCAGTCTCGGGATCTTCGACGTCGGCAGCATCCTCCTCAGTAACCTCGGCAGGATCCTCGGCGGCAGGAGGCTAATAAGGGATCAAAGTCCCGTCATCCTGAACGAAGGCACGGTAGTCGTACCCGTCCACGTTAAGTTCGGCCCCGGGGTTGAAATACCGGATCTGTACAAAGGCCTGCTTGAAGCACGCCTCAGCAGTCTGCAGCAGGGCATCCAAAACCTCCTGGCGAGCTGCCTTCTCCGCCGAAAGGACCTTCTCAAGCGCCTCCTTATCGTCAGCCAGAGAGGCCCACTGCTGCTAGAGGACCTTTATTGCAGCCAGGCCCTTCGACATCCCCTTCTGAGCCCGGCCACATTCCTCGGCCGCCTTCTCAGCATCCGCCTGGGAGAGCTGGAGCTCCTGATCTGCCTTCGCCACTGCAGCCTTGGCAGCATCTCGCTCCACCCTGGCAACGTCCTACTCCGCCTGGACCGCATGCCGCTCATCCCAGGCCTTGACGAGCTCCTCCTCAGCGGACCTGGCCTTTGCCTCAGCCACGTCCAACTCTTCTTTAAGCTCTCCAGCGGACGCGGCCTTAGCCTCTGCAACAGCCAGGCCGCTCTTCAGCTCTGCCTCAACCGCCTTCAGCCTTTGGCACTCGGCACTGACCCAGGTGTACTGCTCCCGCACCAGTATCAAAGCCTGGACATACCCCACTAACCGACATAATTCCCTCTGGGCCAAGTGCAGCTGGTCCAACGCAGAGGAAGACAACGCCCGGCTTTCCATGAAATGCCGGGGAGGAAGGAAGGCGACGTCTACCTCTGGAACCACCCCCTCGTCCCACAAGAAGCCACGGGGGACAACCGATTTCGGCCTCGATGGAGGAGGAGGAGGAGGCGGAGAGGAGGGCGGACCCGGCGGGGAACCAGCAGGCACGTCGAGGCGGAGTTCGACCTCGACCTCCTCATTAGAAATTATGACTTCCTTTCCCTTGGAAGCCGGAGACATGGCGACGGCCTCTTGCCCCTCAGAAGCTTGGGGTCCTATCGCCGGGGAAGACTGGGCGACAGTAGCAGAAGAAGGACCCTGGCCAACTGAGCCCTTCGATTTCTTGGGAGCCGCGGTAGCAGGAGCACTACCATCAGCAGAAGCACCCCACTTCCTTGGGCGACTCGGCGAAGCAGCGGCAGCATTCGCTAACCGAACATACAGCGGCAGGGCATCCATGGTCCTAGCTGAAAAGAAAGAAAGATGAAACATGTTAGCAAATCTAGAATAGGAACCCAAGATGAGACGCAAAAACACAAAGACCTACAAGTAGGGGGCGCCGGCTGCGAGCCAGGCCCGGAAATAAAGGTCACGGTCTGGACCCCGTACTTCTTCACAAAGGCCGACAGCTTTGGGATGGAGGGGACGCTCTCGGGCAAGAGATCGTCATCATCCACCAAGTAGGACGTTGGCGACTTAGTGTAATGCCCCTTATCCCAATAAAGGGGGAACCTCCACTTCACACCCGGACCCTCAGTACCACTCAAAAACCAGGGCTGATGGCCGGGCTCAGCCGCCACCTTGAAAAATGCATTCTTGAAACGCTTGAAGGAGTCCGAGAAGGCTCCCATCAGTTTTCTATCCGACCCGTTCCGGAGCGAAACCAGTCCTTTGAGTTTATCGCCCTCCCTGGGCGAACCGGGGGTGAAAGGGCTGAAGTAGTAAAAAAAGAGGTTGGTGGAGCAAGGGATGGGAATCGGATATGAAGCGCACAACTGTTCGAAGGCCACCAGGTAGGCCCAGCCATTTGGATGAAGCTGTGACGGCGCGAGGCTAAGATAAGCCAGAGCCGACATCTGGAACTCCGAAAAGGGGAAACAGACTTTGATCCGGGTATACACATCCCGGTAGAAGTAGAAGAAGTTAGAGGACCCCTCCTTGCGGACAGAGCAAACTGGCTTCTCCGCCCCCGCGGGAACATACACACTACCCTCTAACTCGGGCAACCCCAGTCGGGCGACATCGGCCTCGGACATGAGCCACCGAACCATCAACATCTCATGGGAGACCCAGTCAAATTGCCGACACAAGGCCTCCGGCGGACTAGAAGAGTCCAAACCCTCGGGCTCAGAACGTCACTTGGAAGGCCGAGATTTGGATGCCATTAAACCTATACGAAAATAAACAAAGCTAGTATCAGTGGAGAGCAGAAATACCTGGCAAGTTACAGTAGCAGGCGAAAAAGACTGCGGACTCGGATGAACGGGAACGCGAGAAGGGGCAACCGAGGCAGACTAATGTCGACAAGAACCGAGTACGAAGGAAGCCTCGGCGTCCCCACCTCGGGCTATCAGGGCGGAACTCTCCACAAGGCAGTCCCAGCAAGGACCCCGATACCCTTCCGGAAGAATACCTTCACAAGCAGAGGAAAGGCCCTCATAAAAGTTGAGGGGTTGAGCCATCAGCGCCGAGGATCCAGATCCGGATCTGGATGAGGAGCTTACTTCGGCCCCACCGGACGACTCGAGAGAAAGAGTGCGTGCTAGTGGCCGGAAAGGACGAGAGGAACGTAAAACTGGAACCCTAGCTGATGCCGGCCGAGCCCTGGCTCGCCCCGGACGAATGGCGCCACCTCGACGTTGAGGAGCCAAAACCCCCGAAGCGGGTGGTTTACCCCCGAAAACCCAATAAGTGGCCCGTGGCAGACGCATGCGAAGGAGCATTTCCTCCTCCGGCGTTAACGACACCCTTGGCCTAGGAAAGTTTCTGTCTCACCATAATTAGAAAGCCTAAGCCACTAAAGGTTGGTGTTTAAAGGGCAAGAAGTGGGACGAATTTCAGGATGACTACACTAGAGAAGCCCAGGAAGACCTAGATTTTGGGAACGCACAGAAAGACCCAGAAAAGAAGAAAGAACGACGACGCAGACGTCTATCTCAGAAAATAAACAGTAAAATGAAAGGAAATACCGAACAAAAGTGGCAGAAAGAAGACGGAATACCTGTACTTGGAAAATGGAAGAAACTGGGATGCTGGAAAATGGCAAAAGTTTCGATCAGGGAAGAATCCTCTCTGTGAACTCTAGAAAAACCAGAGACAGGAACTGCAGAATAAACAAGTAACGGGAGAAGTGAAAGAGAAAGAGGGAAAAGAAGGCCATTTAAACCATGTCGCGAAACGACAGGGACACAACGGTCTATTCCCATACAAGCGTGACGGGATTGGCACAGGCGTCAGCGCATTAAATGCGCATGGAACTCGGGAAATGAAAAGACGCTGCGGTTGCAGAACACCACCACTCAAGGCGCGCCAGGTGTAAAACCACAATGATGGCCCGTGGGGGGGAGGGATCCCGAAGTGCATACAGAAGGCCAAAAGGCGTGGAAGCCAGGGCCGAAGTAGCTGGGGGCATTATGAGACCGAGGCGGATCGAACTACCGCCCCAGCGTGATGAACCTGGCATCCTCGGCAGGTCACCCGAACGAAGGCACCACGAGTTGTCTCCGGACCTGGAGCCGACTCAAGGACCGCGGTGCCTACAAACCGATCCGGCCAAAGGAGAAGGCCTCGGCCTGAGCAACGATCGAGGACAATATACACCTTGGCGGTCCAAAAGCCTGAACGACCGAGCTGGGGGGCAACTGTTACGGACCGGCCCAAAAGGCCCATATCATGGCCACGGCCCAACCATGCCTAGAGCAGAATCACCGCAATAATGGGCAGGGATATGGAATCCCACTAATCTGGGATCCCATCCCACCAATCTAGGAGCCCATTAATCGGAGATCTCCCCCAATTATGATCCCGGATATCGCTCATTAACCCGGAGATACTCGCACCAGACTCCTCTATAAATACAAGGAAACCCTAATCAGGTGCACACGTTCTAATCCATGCTCTCTTTACTTCCTGTCACACAGAGCACACACACCACCCCTGGCCTCACGCCTTCAAGTATATTGCGAACTACGTGGACTTTGATCCTCTCAAAGGGTACGTAAGCTCTAGGCTTGACAACCTAGTCAAGTCCAATCTCTCTGTGTTCTTAGGACAGAACACTGTAGATTTTTAAATAAGTAAAATAATAAGATAAGAATATTGAAAGAGTTATAAAGCAATTACAAAGTATGAATGGTGTGTGAATATAATAAATTCCAAAAATTTGTTAAAAATCAAACACTTATTTCCAAATAAAATTTAAAAAAATATAAGACAGCGGATTCCAGAGTTGAGGTTTTTTTTTTTTTTCTTTTAATATATATACATCAAAATAATGTAACTTAAAGTTGAGAACACTCAAATCAGAAAACAAGCAAACCAATAATAATAATAAAAAAAAGAACTGAAAAAGATTTTAAAAAGTAATCAAAATTTATTTTCAAATCAAATTTAAAAAATAAAGATTAGGGTTTCAAAAATGTTTATTTTTAAATCAATCAAAGGCTAAAGTATATTTTTAGTCCTTTAAGTTTTACATGAGATATACTTTTGGTCCCTTAACTTTATAAAGTATGCTAACGGAAAACGCTGATGCAACGAACTCAAGTGATGACTAATAGCACTTGATTACACAAATTTTACATATTCTTTAATTCACCCATATTTTAAATTTAAGCCTAATAGTATTTAATTACAAAATTATCACTTAAATTTACACTGTTATCACTTGAGTTTGCATTTTCCGTTAGTAAAACTAACGGTTTTAAAATCTTAGGACCAAAAGTATATTTTATAAAGTTAAAGGACCAAAAGTATACTTTATGTAAAATTAAATGACTAAAAGTATACTTTAACCATCAATCAAATAAGAAAAGGATTGTCAAATGAAATTTTGAAACAACAATATAATAGAACTTAAAGTTTAAGATTTTTAAAACAATCAAATAAAAAAAGCAAGAAAACAAAATAAGAACCGAAAAGAGTTGAAAAAGTAGAACAAAATGCAACAAAGAATAGGAAATACTTATTAACAATAAAAATTTATTTTCAAATCAAATTTAAAAAAAGTAAGATTGGGTTTCCAAAAATGCAAATTTCTAAATCAATTAAAAAATAAAATAAGAAAATAATTTTCAAATGAATTTTTCAAACAACAAAATAATAGAACTTAAAGTTCAATATTTTTTAAAAAATCAAATAAAGGAAAAGAAAAACAATGAAAAAAAATAGTACTGAAAAGAGTTTGAAAATTCATACAAAGTATGAAACAAAAAAAATAGAAATATATATTAACAATCAAATTTAAAAAAGTAAGAGCACACACGCTTAGCCAGGAGGGGAAAAATTCTCATCTACAAGCATAAGTGAATTCAAATTGCATGGAACTCAAATTTAGTTCTCATACCAATTTACTCTTTGAAATATTTGATATTCTTATTGATCGATGAGACACTATGTCTATTTATAATAATATATTGATCAATGAGACACTATACCTCTTTATAATAATTGATAGATGAGACACTGTGCCTAATTATAATAATTTATAAATAGAAAAACTCTAATCCAAAATTCAAAATATGAAAGTCAAATAACTCATAATCTTAGATTCTAGCAACTAAATCTAAGATATTCCACTTACTTATTTCCTGATTTACTAAATATAATAATAAAAATAGACTTAGAAAGATAATAATAAAAACAAATTCAATTAATTAAATAATTTAATTAAATAACCAGCAAATAATAATTGATAAATTGATATTATTTTTCTCTGAGATAGTGAGATGCCTTCCTTTTCTTGAAATTTCTGGAATAAATAGTGAGGATCAGGATAATTGCTATCACTTTAATCAGAGATTAAACAAAAATAGAACAGATTCTGCTTCCTCATTCTCCACATAGCAGCTTAATATCACTGATGATTCTGGACCTTATACAAATATTGTTCACAGTTTCTTTCCTCCAATTGGCACAAGACTTTCTGCATGGTAGTAAATAGAGCCACTGCCATTGCCCCTGCCACATTTGTTGATACCACATTTGTTGATATTAAATGCCTTCAATTCATTGGTAGAGATATTTAACAGAGTAATTTTTCGTTCTTTACAATGTTTCTTTTCACCACCATCACAAACAATTTGATTCATCCAAATAGTCATCACCGGACGTACCACCGTTGGAATGAGACAGCTACTATATTTCTTAGCCCAAGATGCACTTGAACCATCCTCCATCATCCACAATTCAAAAAAAGATTCAGAGTCTTGAGTCGCAAAATAAGAAAGCACAGCAAGTTTGTTCTCATACATGGTGAGCCTAGATGTTGAAGTGGACCGATCAGGTGTAGGTGTAGGTATCAAAGTAAACACTTCATTTGCTATGTCAAATGAAACTGCTGCAAAGTAATAGGTCCATTCACAGTGATGCTTTCTTCATCAAGACCAACGTCTTTAATCCCAAATTCTACTTTCTTCCATGATCCTGAGCTTAATGAATACACTAAGACAAGCAGAACCTCAAAAGGAAAAGCAGAATAATGATCTATAACATAATTGTAATGATAATTTATCACTACCTTGTAATCATTAACAACTGGACTAAAGCCAAATCCTAGACTGAAAGGGAGAACTGAACGTCTCGAATATGCACGTCTCGTTTATGGGGGAAACTGAAGGGGGAGATCTGCACTTTTCGTGTTTGGGGTATTTGGGGGCAACTGTCTGACCTCTCTAGTAGAGGGATTCCACAATAAAAGAAAAGGATAAAATTCAGCATACCCATAAACGCCAACACAGAGCAAGCCATTGCTGGAACCCACGATTCGAAAGGTGTTAGAGGAACCAATAACAGGTGCAATGTTAACTTTTTGGGCTTTCATCTTGCAATCAATCAACCATAAGTTATAACGTCGTTGTAAAAGAAGGGAAGGGTTTTGATGGGTACGGGAGTGGCGGAGGTGGTCAGAGATGAAAGACGGAGTTCTGATAAGATTTTCCCAATGTTTACACACACATCGGGATCGGATTAGGTTTTTACCGGAAGTCGCATGAGAATGTCTCTGATGATTTCTTCAGGAAGGAACGGCATGTCGCCGGCAACTACAATCCGCTTCATCGAGCTCGATTGTGAAGAACGAAGATGCGATCTTCAGAGGAAAGCCCTCCGATCAATGGTCTGTTGGTGTCGCGTTCTTCCGGGAATGGGGATTCGTTTTATATCACTTGTAACAAATCTTATTTGTTTTATATCAAACAGCCTTTGTTTACGATACCTACTTTGTTTCAACGTGACTCAAAATCTGATTTGGTAACCACGATTTTCTCTCTCTTGTGTTGCGTGCCAAGAATTCTCTGCGTGAATGGAAGACACAGGTCAACGCAAATCTCCACCGGATCGGGATCCTATATAATAATTGATATGGGAAAATTATAACGAAGACTTAAGAAAAATAATATTTATTAAGAAGGACCATAAAAAGTGGTAATTATTTTAAAGGACCAAAAATTAAAATATTAAAATAAAAGGACTAAATTACCTTTAATCATATTTCCTATCTTCTCATTAACTAAATCTAGAATGATTTTTTCTTCCTATCTTCTTATTAACTAAATATGAAATGATTTTTTCTTACCTGAGAATCTAAAGTAATTAATATATGATAATAAATAGATATTAATTCAAATAATTTTTTTCCCATCGTAGAATCACTCCAGATTATTATGCTAGAGAAAAGATAGGAAAGATGGAGCTTTTATGGTTGTGGCAGAAGAAGCCTCGTGCATTGTGCAACCGTCTGCAGTGTTAGACTTGAGATTTTTTGTGATGAGGCAACCAAAAGTACCTGATATTCATTCAATATTACCAGTTGTTCCATTCCCAGATAAACAGAAAATAAAGTAAAAGGCTCTTAACTTAGAAAAACCCCATCAAAAGAGAAGAACGTGGTTAAAGAAACCAAATCCCTCTTTCCTTTCACTATAACCATAAAAAGCTCCATCTTTCCTATCTTTTCTGTAACATAATAATCTTGAGTGATTCTACAATAGAAAAAGAATTATTTGAATTGATATCTTTTTATTATTATCCATCAATTACTCTAGATTCTCATGTAAGAAAAAATCATTCCAGATTTAGTTAATGAGAAGATAGGAAATCTGATTAAGGGTAATTTAGTCCTTTTATTTTAATATTTTAATTTTTGGTCCTTTAAAATAATTACTACTTTTTATGGTCCTTCTTAATAAATATTATTTTTCTTAGGTCCTTCATTATAATTTTCCCAATTGATATTATGTTGATATTATTTTGATAATAACCCGCATATAATAATTGTTCTGTGTGTAGGTGTAGGTATCAAAGTAAACGCTTCATTTGCTATGTCAAATGAGAATGTCTCTGATGATTTCTTCAGGAAGAAACGGCATGTCGCCGGCCACTTCAATCGGCTTCATCGGGTTCGATTGTGAAGAACGAAGAAGCGATCTTTAGAGGAAAGCCCTCCAATCAATGATATGATTCTTCGGTGAGAAGAATCTGTTGGCATCGCGTTCTTGTGCTTTATACTCGTATTTCTATTTTACTGAAAAGTTGGTTTTATGAAAAAAAAAAAAAATCAGTTGTTGTATTTTTGGCTTTTTGCCCGTATGATTATTATCAAGATTGTCAAACTCACGAGTGTATGCAAACTCGCAGCAATGATCTAAACTTGTATCATAAACTCAAATCGGTAAACTCGTAAGAGTTTACTTTTATCATTAAACATGTATTAACAATGTATAATTAAATAATTATAATATAAAAATAACAACAATTTAATTTAAATATTTTTTAAATCCAAATAATTAAAATAAAATATATCAACATTTATAATTTATTATACCTAATAAATAAATTTCTATAAAATTTATATATAAAGTTGTTGAGGATGACAAAATTGAAAAAAATTAACACAATTCTAATAAATAAATTTCTATAAAATTTATATATAAAGTTGTTAAGGATGACAAAATTGAAAAAAATTAACACAATTTTGTAAGCTACAAATGTAAAAAATATTTTATTATTAAACTCGTAAGACGATAAACTCGGAGAGTTAACTCGCGAGTTTGACAACAATGATTATTATTAAATGTTAGAATGTGGATTCCTTCTATGTCAATTAAATAAATCTTGAAATCTTAACCAGATCTTTCTATTTTTATCCTAATCAAATAGGTCACTCATTATCTCTTTGCAATAAATTTTTACTCATTACCGATCTCATATATATTATATATATATATATATATATATTTTTTATACAGTCAGTGAGAGGAGGAGGAGGCAGGGCTCGAACCCTGGACAAGGGGGAAGACCAGCTCCTAAGGCTGGCCCTAGTGCCATCGCGCTACGAGGCACTTGGCCTTATATATTATATTTCTAAACAGGCTATAATTAAAAGGTAAGATATATAAATTACACATTTGTTACTTTTAATTAATAATTTGAACCACATGATCTTAGGAACGGAGCAAGTATGTGTGTGTCTATATATTAAATATTCAAATACGCTATTGTTATTATCACAAATTAAAATATACATACACACAACAACAAATTACTGTTGAGGTATCGCAAGTCCAAAACAATCGTAACAAATAATAACATCACATATAAGCCCTGCTCTAGTACACGGAATTGGTTGAAAAAGAAAGGAATATTAGTAAGTTTCTTTGTTTGGTACACATTTTGGATAAATATTTCTAGAAACCCAAGTTCCCGGGCCCACCAATCTTCCCTCATATGTGGAAAGATCAGATCCCACTAAAATTAATGGATTTTCAAGTTTCCATGTCACTGTTCACATTTTTTGACCATTTTATCTCTCAAATTTGAACTTAGCGGGAAAGTTTGAATTTGACAGAATTTTTTTTACACGAGTTCAAACTTGACAAGAACATGTTTTTCCAAAAATATGTTTTAGTAAAAAAAATATTTTTCTTTTTTATTTTGAATTAATTACTTTTGAGGGTAAAATAGACATTTCTTGATTCTTTACCAACTACTTCCCCTTTATTTTCTTCCTAACAAACAACTCATATTCCCTCAATTCATCTTCACTCAGTTTTCAAAATCTTCCCTTTCCTTCCTTTCCTTCCTCTAATTTCTTTTCCTTTCTTAAATTTTCCTCGGACCAAACAGGGCCTAAAAGAATTACTGTCAAAGCACAAAAATATCTGAAGAATGTATGGCACTGATCAGACCAAGAGTCTAAGTTTTTAAGGAAGACGAGCAGTTATTACTTGATAAAAGATGGGCATTGAAAAGATTTCTTCGCTTGGTGATTGAAAACTTTTGCAAATACATAAAATAAGATAGTAGGGTAGAAGATCTTTGCCAGCCTAAAGCCATCTATTGCATAGTACTAGAAGGTAGAAGGGTTTTCTTGTAAGAAACTCTCCTTTTTAAGAAGGTAGTTTATTTTTTGAAATTGAGCCTTTTTTTTTCCCTTTTATAAACAAACTAAGCTGTCTCTTTGTGTTTGTTTTCCTAACAAATGTACTTTTATTGAGAGATTGATGTTCAGGAAGCTGACCGACAAGAGACCGAGGGCTAAATGAAGAGTTGTGATGGGGAGTCACACAAGATGTGGTCTATAAGTTCATATAAATTTTCCTCTTATTATACTAGTCTTTTAGAATTGCAAATAATAAGAAATAAAAAGCAAGAAGTTTAAAAAAAAAAAAAAAAAAGAACTCATAAGTAATGAGATTGAGAGTAAGGTGTTTGGGAAACCCTAGAATCAATTACAAAGGGGAAAATCCCCCTCAGGTCCCAAATAACCAAAAAATTATCAAAAAAGACTAAAAAAAAAGTCACATGTCAAAAAAGATTCTAAGGTCTTTTCTGGTGTTATTTTATTAACGTTAATAACTATATTAATACAACATTAACAACTAAATCAGTAGACATTAACAACAATATTCTAACAACTAAATCAGTACTCGTTAACAACTATATTAGTAGCCGTTAACAACTATATCATTATAACATTTTCTAAAATAATATCAGAAAATGCCCCATCTGACTTTTCTTTGGGCCTTTTTTAACAATATTTTTATAATTAATTTGGGCCTTGAGGAGGATTTTCCCTAAAAAAATTCTTTAAAAATTTTCTTATAAACTTATCTTGTAACTTTGCAAAATCCCCAATAATGGATTCATTGGATTGGTTAACACAGAGCACTTTTATTGTAAACCAAACAACAAAGCCTCTTTTATGCCACCAATCATCCTAAGAGCACGCACCCTCCAACTTAGCTAGGTGGGCAAAAAAATTATCATCAATCAGCATAAGTGAAATGAAAATGCAAGCCAACTCAAATTTGATTTACTTACATTTCTTTCTTCACATTTGATATTAATTTCATTTGGCATATTAACTGGAAAAAAAGGTCCCCAAGAATCCATGCATCATCAATCATATTATATATCAATTTTTTAAACCCAACAACATGACATTACAGATAGGCAGGTCAAATAAATTAAAGCTACAAAAGATCATTAAAAACAAAGGCTACAAAATATGGTATTTAATATCTATGCTTACCCGGCCTTCAAGATAAAAACTCTAAAGGGCACAATGTCTCACAGGTGCAACATAGCTTTAGCCTTTAGCTAATGAAGTTCTTTTATAGCAAAATAGCTCAAAGTGATCTGCAACGTAATAATATAATTAAGATCTAAAATCGAAACTCTTCAATGTGATTTTTGCCAATTGAGACAAGACTTTCCACATAATTGGAAAAAATACCATGACCATATTGCCATATCTGGCAATATCAAATACTTTAAATTCATTAGTAATGATATCGAACAAAACAACTTTTCCTTCCACATTCTTTGTTATTCCCTTGCGTACAAAAGTACAGACAATTTTGTTCCTCCAAATAGTTCTGGGATATAAATTGCATTGGCATGGGCAGGTGCTACATTTCTTAGACCAACTCCATCTTTTCCCAAATGCACGTGTTCCCTCCTCCATCACCCACAAATCAATACTAATAATATTAAAGGGACAAAGCATAGCAATTTTGTTCTCGTGCACAGCAAGGCTATTGCAAAATGATTTAGAGGCTAAAGTAGGCAACGGCATTAAAGTAAAGCTTCAGTTGCTAAGTTAAATGAAATGATCAAATTTCCTTCATTTTCACCCTCCCTCCCCATCACACTTGCCATAAACTCAAACCAAAATATAGTTCCATTGGTTTAAACACCATTAGAAAGGCTATCTAGAGGTACACCGTGTAAGTCCCCAAATTCTATATCCTTCCATGATCTTGTGCTTAATGAATATACTTGCACTTGATTAACCTGGCTAGTCCATAGCAACCTTTCTTACAAAATAAGAAGAGAAGCGTGAATTCTCACTATTTTATAATCATTAACATTGAACTGATGATTTTCCAGTCTTTGCAGACACATTGAAATGGGACTAGGGACTTTTTGGGAAGCCGTTTGAAAATGTTTATGAATATTTCTTGAGGAAGATATGGTTGTTGTTATCCATTGGCATTTACCTTAGAGGACTCAACTGGGTAGATCACATTCCTCGGAGGAAAGGATTATGCGGATCAAAGGGTTTAAGAAGGAAGAAGAGAGTTGCGTCAAGCTTTATTTGTTACTGAAAAATATTTTTAATTTTTTTCTTTGGTGTTAAATGTTTCTTTGCTAAATATCAACATTAGTATCCGACAGTATTGAGTTCAATTGAAGGGGCTAGTCCCTTACAACATAACGAATCAAGGTTTGAATCCCCATTGGGAGAGGTAAGAACAATATTGCCTCCAATAAAGGAATACTTGTGCCTAGCAAATATATATATATATATATATATATATATATATATATCAATAAGGAAAAAAATAGTTAAAAAGTGAAAACAATACCGACTATTATACACACACATATTATGGTAAGGTTAAATACATATAATAAAGCCTCTTTTATAAAATTAATTAAAATTTGTTCGCAAAAAAAAAAAATAAATAAATCAATAAGATCTAATATGAATTCAAATGTAATTTATTATTAATTCCAATGACTTTCGTGCTATACGAGGAAATAAATAACCATTATTCTCAACACCAAAAATATAAAATGAATAAGCATTAGTTAAGATTTAAAACTAAAAATTAAATTTTTTTTTTTTTAAAAAAAAAAGGTTTAGGGTTATCAAACCCTAGACCGGTCGGGCCAGCTGGTTGGTATGTTTACCTAATTGCCTTTTTAAGAAAAAATATATTTTTTTTTATGGAGTATTTGGCAATATTAGTAGTTAATTAATGATATTTTTTATGCTGGGGAGATGGCTCTGCACGCTAAGGAGGTTTCTCCTCAGCTCTCGGAGGACGACCTTCGATCGACCAAGAAGGTCCGCATTCGGCCGGATGGGCTAGCTGATGCATCAGAAGAAACGCCTAAAGGATCTGATATATTGATGGCTGAGACGGTACCCAATGCTGGCATCTCGTACCGGAATAATCTACTCAATTTGGATCAAATGGGAGGAACTAGGCAAAAACCGCTGGAGGAGAAGCTCTCTGATGCTGACTACACAATAGGAAAGGAGGGTGATATACTCTGTAATCTGTATAGAGTTTTCGAGTTCGATCCAGGCCTTCCTTGCAAAAGGCATGGAGAGATCGCTGATTGTTAAGTTACTACGATCACCTATCACGATCTTATGTCCAGAACCCAGGTGATGTGGCAGCCAAGCGGGTCTTATCAACTGGTGGACATGGAAGGGAGTTTTTACTGCGTTACTTTCGCCCTGGAAGAGGATTGCCTAAAAGTTCTCACTGGGGGTCCCTGGATGGTATATGGTGCCGACCTTACAGTGCAAACCACATGGTCTCTGGAATTCGGGTTCTCATTTGGTGCACATAATTATGTGCCCAATTATGTGTTCATATGAGCATTTTTTTTTAAATTTTTTTATATATTTTATTTATTTAGATTTAAATTATATGCTGTTTTCTGGAATTTTTTTTGCGCCCAATATCTCAAATTAATTAGTTTTCAATCCTGTATTTATCTGTAACACCAGTATCATGGAAACTAATTAATTTGAGATACTAAGTGCAAAAAAAATTCCAGAAAGCAACATATAATATAAATCTAAATAAATATAATATATAAAAAATTTAAAAAAAATATGTTCATACCTCTAATAGAGGTATGAGCACATAATTAGGTACATAATTATGTGCACCAAATCTTAACTCACTATTACAAGAGTACTCTTAGGGCTATTGGCAATTTGCTTGGGGAAGTGATTAAAATAGACTACCAGACGGAAACGCGGGGCCGGGGGAAATACGCAAGGCTTGCAGTTCTCATTGATTTGGTCAAACCACTCATCCCATTCAGTGGGGTTATTGGACTGTGTGTCCTG
The DNA here is from genome assembly GCA_034222035.1 of Acacia crassicarpa. Lineage (NCBI taxonomy): Eukaryota > Viridiplantae > Streptophyta > Magnoliopsida > Fabales > Fabaceae > Acacia > Acacia crassicarpa. Next base: position 44,886,608 of record JAWXYG010000006.1, on the reverse strand, counting down.
AGACTATAAGACCAGTGTGAATTGTGTGTGATTATTTGACTGTATGCCTTTGGGTTTGTAAGACCAGATGTGCAATCTATGTAAATATTGAGTTGTGTGTTCCCATGATTAAGCATAATGAATTATGGATTTTAATGAAAAGTTTGAACCACTGATTAATCGTTTTATGAAATTTTAAATTTTTCAGAAAAACTCATTAATTTTACAAGATCAGACCCTATGTAGGGTTAAATTTTCCAACTATTCACAAAAGTATTTACTCCCTAAGATCAAACCTGGCTTAGTGGTTTGGAATCATTATTAAGTAACTCATCTAACTTAGTATAAATGTAAGGTGTTACAATCAGGTCACATGCTCGCCTTCTATATATTTATATATAAAGGGGTGGGACACATTAAGCAATCCGATTAAGGAGGAAGGAATTAAATCACATAACAAGGAACGATATGCCTTTGAACTACTCGGAAGGAAACATCACAATTCCTAATATATTAACAATCATATTCTTTGTTTTCTAACTCAATCAATCCACATATCAAGGAGAACCGCAAATCCATCCCCTTATACACACCCAAATTTTCATAAAGAAAACAAACAAAAAGAATGATCATAATCACAACAATTTGATGAAATTGCAACAAAAAAAGTAGTAGTCTAGAAAATGCAACAGCAACATGACAAAATCTTCCTTAAAAGGATCCAAGATTTTCAAGTAGACAAACAAAAGCACAACAATTTGAGAATAATCACAACCCATACAAACTTAGGGAAACAACAACCAATGAAACTGCCACTTGATTACATTAAAGAGGATAGAATTAAAGCCTAATCAAAATACATGGGATACACGAAAGGAAAAATTATAATTCCTGATAATAGGGGCTAGTAGTCATATTTCTTATTTTCTGAGGAATCACAAAATCTACCCCCTCAAGCACACCTAAATTTTTTGAAAGAAAACAAACAAAAAGGATCTAATTAAGATTTTCAAGCACGCACACAAAAGTACAATAATTTGTGAACAATCACAACCATAGAAAATTAGAACAAAAGGAAATCTACAAACCAGAGACGGACCTACATGGAGGGCTAGGGGTGGCCCCGCCCCCCTAAAATTACAGAAATCAATTCAAAAATGTTAGGAAATTATATTTTGACCTTATAAAACTTTCAATTTTTTCATTTTAGTCCCATTAAAAGCTTCATAGAAGGACCCAAATGAAAATATTGTAACATTTATAGGGCTGAATGCAATTTTATGAACACTTAGATTCTATTCTATAATTTTCGCTCCCCCTAATTTCAATTCCTGCTTCTGCCCCTGATGGAGCGTACGGAACCTCTCCTCAAGTATGGGAATGCGTTTGCATGGATAAAACCTCTTGACGCTGAACACGTTGCAGTTTGATTCTGTGATAAACCCGTTTTCAGTAATCGACATCTACTGTCCTTCATTACAATAACTTCCGGGGAATCGAAAGCTTTGGAAGGAATTCAAAAACATCTTGAGAAATCAAATCAGATGAAGGATTTGGAACTTGGAATCTGCAGCTCTTGTCCTTTGTTACACGAAATCCCCCCGGCACGCTTGTATATAACTCCTTACTACCTTATGAGTTCGTGACAATTAATTGGAGATTTTTGAAGTTTTAAAAAATTTGTCAGACCTTTTAAAATTACCCTCATTAAACTGTAAACCCATCTTAACAATATTTCTAGATTAATTTCGCCACCACACTTGCAGAAATGCAAATTTGGGAAAATAAAATATTACCATTGCCTTCATTTGGTTAAGTAATCAAAATCTTAAAAGAATCTGACTTGCATAGAAAATAGAGTAATCTTTATGGAGTTGGCTCACCTCCTTTGCGGTAAGCGTCCACTGCCATCCGCTGCATTGGAATCGGTGTGGTTTTGTGCCAAAAAGATGACTTGATCTTTTTTTATTTTAAAATAATAATAATAAGGTACTGCATGTATTAAAAAGATAATTCAGAATACTCAATGATACAGAAAAATTCTTCATGATCTTGAAAATTTTTTTAAGGCTTTGTTTAGGAGTTTGGAGGGGAAGGAAAGGAAAGGAAAGGAAGGGGATGCAAGGAGAATGAAGGAGAGGGGAAGGAAGGGGGATGGAGGATATTTCCTCGCCTTGTTTGAGAGTTAAAAAAATAGTAAAGGAGGAAGATGGAGGATTAATGAGTTATTTTTACCATTTTGTCCTTTTCTTTAATAATTAATATAATTATGGGTTAATTCTAAATAAATACCTTTTGAATTTACAAAACTCCCAAAAGTCCGTTGAATTTGTAAAAAGATTGTAGGGATATGAAAATTCGGGTGAAATTACCGTTTTGCCCTTAGTTTTAAATAAATAAGAAAACAAAATAAAATCCCCTCACCCCTGCCGGCCACCACCACCATCGACCTGCCACCACCACCATCGACCTCCACCGCTGCCGGCCTCCACCACCACCACTTACCGGCCACCACCGTCTGCCGGCCGACGGTGGTGGTGGTGGTGGCGGTGGCCTATCGGCGGCGGTGGTGGCCGGTGGTGGTGGTGGCCGACCGACGGCGGTAGCGGCTGGCCGGCGATGGTGGCTGGCCGACGGTGGTGGTGGCCGGCCAACGGTGGTGGCCGACTGGTGGCGGTGGTGGTGGCCGATTGATAGCAGTGACGGCCGGCTGATGACGGTGGCAGCCAGCTGACGGCAGTGGCCAGCTGGTGGCGATGGTGGTGGTGGGCGGCTAGTGGTGTGGTGGTTGACTGACGGCGGTGGCCAGTCAGTGGTGACGGCGGCCAGCGGCGGGGGCGGTGGCCGACCACCGGGTGGACGGCCGGTGGTGGTGGCCGGCGGCGGCGACGGTGGCCAACCGGTGGTGGTGGTGGCCGGCCAAAATGAAACTCGTAAACATAGCATAAGGATCTTGAAAAAATATTTCAAAATATTGGCTAATACTAAAATGATATTTCAGGATATTGATTGATATTGAAAAAATATTTTATGATCTTGAAACAAATCCTAAAATATATTTTTGGTAGCAGTAAGCACCTTAAATATTTTTTCAAGATCCTAAAATAATTTTTTTAAGATCATGAATTATTTTTTCAATACCAATCGGTATCTTGAAGAATCCTTTTAATACCATCCAATACCTTAAAATATTTTTTCAAGATCCTAAAAGAATTTTTCAAGATCATGAAAAAAAAATTTCTGTATCATTTAGTACCTAGTCTCTTTAAAAAAAAATTCAAGATACTACCAAGTATTAAAAAGATAATTCAGAATACTGAATGATACAGAAAAAATGCTTTTAGGATTTTGAAAAAAATATTTTAAGGTAATAGATGGTACTAAAATGATATTGACTGGTACTGAAAAATAATTCATGATCTTGAAAAAACATCCTAAAGTATATTTTAATAGCAATGAGTACTTGAAATATTTGTTTAAGATACTAAAATAATTTTTTTAAGATCATGAGTTAATATCCTGAAGTATCCTTTTAATACCAACCAATATTTATCTATTGTTTGGTCTTCCAAAGGTGTAATGTATAGCGCTTAGACGTTCTTCACTTGATTATTATTGCACGTTTTCTTTTTTCAGTGACAAAATGTGTGAACTGGACAAAATGGCACCGTATAGACCTCGTTGGAAAAAACATTACCTCCAGTGACTTGATATATCATTTCCCATATATATATATTTATTTATTACATAAAATGAACTCAACCCTACAAAGGAATGAGGCAGAAAACCAAATGCTGCTGAACTATTTCAACTCAGCATTTAGTTCTCATAATTGGAGACCAATGAGTTGCCACAGAAATTGCCAATTTTGTAGGAATCTACTTCATAGATTTCCTTCCTACACATGTCAACCAAGTCCAACTTCAGGAAAAAAAAAATGCACTACGTGTATAAGCATGCTTCACTATATAATACTAATACAATCCTTATTATAAGTCACCTCTAACCATTTAACCAAAACCAAGAATAGGTAGTTAAGTCATTAAATTTGTTCAAAAATGATTCCCCCCCCCCCCCCCCAAAAAAAAGAATTTACCCTTATTTAAAACCATGAACTACATCTTGTGAAGTGAAAAAGGAAAATTAAATCAAACTTTAAATAGGGGCAAGCTTTAAAAAAAATGTAATTAATAACCCACTTAATGATTTATAATAAATATTACAAACCCTTTCCAGAAAGTGACATATAATAGGGACTATGGTAGTTAAAAACTCGATTTATCACTATAATTTTACGTTTTAACGATTTTTTTCATGAAATTAAAACAATTTTACTAATTTTACAAACGCTTTTAAATTTTTACGATTTTACTACGTTACGATTTTTCATTCTCCTTTCGTTTTTAGATAAAATTTACGTTTTCACTACCACGATAGACTAAAGTAGCAGCATGAAAGGGAATTCAATGTAAAGAAAGCATAGTTATATAGGAGCGACCTGATTGAAACCAGTTTGTTTATTACAATAAGAATGCATTTATAATTGTACAGGATAAAGCCAAATTCGCAAAGCAGATTCGATTGGCCCGAGGGGTAGACTGAAAGTAAAACCTTTGAAGATAATGTTTCTATGTGATCGAGTGACATGCTGCTGAAACACGTGTTGTGAATAAGCAAGTGCAAATTAAAGAGGACTGAAGGAAGACTTGTAATTAGTAAACAGCCGTGGATGTCTAACAAAACATATACCTGCTACATCAATCTGAACACTACCAGCCACTGAAAGATTCATAAATCAAATAGCATAATCATAGATTCCTGACAGCTCAAGTCGTCATAACTGGAGGCAGAAGAACTCCTTAATGCATGTTTCAACATGAGTGGAGAAAGAAATATCAGAAATAAATAGCCACCTGATGTTTCCAGGCACCCACTGTGACATGTCCGGAAAAACATGATCGACTCAGTCCTCCTTCCCCTGGATACCCAACGAAGCACGAGTTATACAATCAGGCAATTCCAGAATTTGGTTTTCTATGAAAGAATCTCGTTCAAATAGCTATGCTACTACCAGACACGCCTACCAAGCAAAAGTGTAAAGAACAAAGGAGTATCACTAACTAGCAAGAATAAAAGAAAGTGCATAACTTAGACCTCTTGTGGCGTGTATATGGGTGATTGTGTTTATTTATTACAATGACTTGGGAAGAAATAAGGGTGGACGTGTTCTGTGTTAGTACAAAGTTTCCGCTGTGATCTTTTATAGAGGAATAGCACAATTTTTCTTCCTTTCCAGCCCCCCACAAAGGGGTTTTCCAGACGGTTATGTTTGTCTTCTTCTTTTATAATTCGCTCCCTTTCTATAACAGATTCTGTTCCAATAAAAATGATAAAAACAAATTAAACGTTTAGATCAAGATGGAATACGGGCACAATTTTTCTATAACAGATTCTGTTCCAATAATATGTAAAGAACATGCGCAGCATACGTATCACTACAATATCTTTAGGATAGAGACACAAAGGTCTGCACCAAACACCTCAAAAAGAAAATAAGGTGCTTTAAAGGGGATAGCAAATGCTAGAAAAGAGCTAATCGAATGATATATCGGGACAACATATGCTAGAAACAACATGAAGAGGAAATGACTTCAAATAAGAATAGTTATGAACGATATAAGTCTAATCTTAGAAAAGTTACATCCAACAGAAACAAGAAGACAAGATAAATCAACTCATGGACTGAAGTATTTTTTCCCCAATCAGCTAAATCTAGTACTGAATTTATTTCAGACAATTTAATTAATTGCATGGGTCATCAATCCGGTAACTATCTATCATTTTGAACAAAAAAATTGAGTCATTTTTAGAGTCTCTTTTGCATATGGTTGAAACCATTCAATTTTCTTTCAGCGAAAAAGCCACTAATGAAGAAAAATATTAGTACTGACATTTAGGTTCAAATATGCTGAAGACGTCTCTTCATTGGAAATAGAAACATGCACATCATTGCTGTGGAACCGGAGCATCCCATGTCTCTTGAGAAGAGAAGTCTCCCTACATTCCTCTGGCTCCTTTAGCATATTATCTGAAATTCAATTTCATTGAAATCAGAAAAAGAAAAACAGCAGTGAAAAGAACGAAGAACAATATATTGTTGCACACTTAAGATGATGTCAAGAAATTTGCTTCGTGCCAGAGAATTGTCTCGCCATTGTTATTAGCATGGTAAGCCAAATCCCCACAACCCTTAACTGGGTGGGGTTGTTTCATCATCAAACATGTGGGAACTCTCGTGTTCATTTTGAGGCACTTCATTCCAAAGCTATACAATTCTCTCAGGGTTCAGTCATCCAAGAATTTTATCATACCATTACCATTGAAAGACTTACCAAAATTGGATGTCTTTTGGAAAAAACTGACCTCCTTTTGCAAATCATATACAGAAGCAAATCTTAAATAAATGAATGGATATATTTCTTTTTATGTTTATATATGTGGAATGTGGCATGGTTGACCTTGTGCTAGAATGCCTCACTTCAATTGCTTTTTGGATCAAGTAGAGACTAGAGTGGTTTGATAAGATTGCAGACAAGGCCTTGTCAGATCTCAAGTAATAAACAAACCTCCTTTCATAATTTGTTATCAAGTCCCCCACAAAATATCCTCTTTCCTCAAGCCTGTAAATCTGTAACTGGTCCTTCAGCATCCAAAGCATAAGTATGATGATCAATAAGCATCAAGGCAAATGACATTCCCAAACTTTCAGGATAACATTTGCAGCATTGACTAATGGAATAACATGAACAACATCCTCATCACTAATCATAATCAGACAAAAGAGTTGTAGTTTTATCTTTGGCTTGCAAGGAGATACAGCAATGAGAGTCAGCAGCCAGTTTCAAGGCGACAAGCAGCAAAGGCATATGAAATAAATTTGGTCCAGAGTTGCATCATCAGCAATGAACCTTTGCATAAGTTTGATGCTAGGCTTTCATTCTAGTTTAAGGATTTGTTGTTGTTGTTCAGGATGTAAGCAATTAGTGGGCCGAGAACATATTAGTTGTACCACCTTTAACCAAATTTTATGATAACAGACATGCATAAAGCCAGTCAATGTTCAGCTGGTGAACAGAAAAATATTCTCTCCCCATTACTCACTAGCTAATTTATCCCACTAGGTGGGTCGGCTATATAGATGAAACGATGTCATTGAGCTCAATCAAAAACCAAATATTTATAAAGAATCAACAAAGTTTTAAGTTGGTTGTCGCAACCCTCCTCCTTTACCCGGGCTTGGGACCGGCTATAATATATAGGCGGAGTTAATTTTTTTTTAAATAATAATAATAATAATAATTAATTGGTAGAATTACTGGTTTTGGAACCTACCAAATCAAATTTCAAAATATAATAAGAAAAAAACAATAACTACATAAGTTTTAAATCAAATATTACGTATTAACTTACAAATCTAATTCAAATAACGAAAATTTGTTTTTTTGATTTGGTAGAATTATTGGTTTTAGAACCAACCAAATCAAATATCAAAAATCTAAAAGTACACTTTTTTTTATTTGGTAGAATTATTGGTTTTAGAACCAACCAAATCAAATTTCAAAAATCTAAAATTACAAGGTTTTTATTTTCTTTTTCGATTTGGTAGAATTATTGGTTTTAGAACCAACCAAATCAAATTTCAAAAATAAAGTAAGAACAAGAATAAATTGTAAAAAAGAAGCCAAGGGATAAAAAAAAATTAAAACTTTTTAAACAAGAAAATAAAAATTAAAAATTACAAAATAAGTTTTAAATCAAATATTACATACTTACATAAAAATCTAATCCAAATAATGAATTTTTTTCCCTGATTTGGTAGAATTATTGGTTTTAGAACCAACCAAATCAAATTTCAAAAATCTAAAACTACACCGTTTTTTTTTTTTTTTTGATTTGGTGGAATTATTGGTTTTAGAACCAGCCAAATCAATTTTCAAAAATAAAATAAGAACCAGAATGAATTGTAAAACAATATGATAATGGATATAAAAATTACATCTTTCTCATAAAGAAAAACAAGAAAATCAAAATAAAAAATAACCAAATAAGTTTTAAATGAAATATTTAAATTAAACATCACATATTTAATTACCAATCTAATATGTGTTTTTTTGATTTGGTAGAATTATTGGTTTTAGAACCAACCAAATCAAATTTCAAAAATCTAAAATCAAAGTTTATTTATTTAGAACCAACCAAATCAAATTTCAAAAATCTAAAATCACGGTTTTTTTTTTTTGATTTGGTAGAATTATTGGTTTTAGAACCAACCAAATCAAATTTCAAAATCTAAAATCAAAGGTTTTTTTGTTTTTTGGTAGAATTATTGGTTTTTAGAACCAACCAAATCAAATTTCAAAAATCTAAAATCACGGTCTTTTTTTATTTGGTAGAATTATTGGTTTTAGAACTAACCAAATCAAATTTCAAAAATAAAATAAGAACAAGAATGAATGGTAAAACAGTATGACAAGGGATATAAAAATTACATCTTTTTGAACCAGAAATAACAAGAAAATCAAAATGAAAAATAACTAAATATGTTTTAAATCAAATATTTCAAATTAAATATTACATATTTACTTACAAATCTAATTCAAATAATGAACATGTGTTTTTTTATTTGGAAGGTTTATTGGTTTTAGAACTAATCAAATCAGATTTCAAAAATAAAATAAGAATCAAATGTAACTTATTTGGGATTTGTGTTAAGATGAAACAGAGGTTCGTCATTCCAAATCAAAGCAAGTTCTGCAATTACCTCCAGAAATCCCAGCTCCAAGCACTACTTTCAAAAACGTTTCTACAGCTCCCAACATATAGCTAGAATCATAATACTAAAACAAACAATTAGCCAAGTATTCATTAGTAGGCACGTCACAAAAAGAGGGAAAAAATCTCAAAGTCCACACTTACAGGGCTCCAGCAACTGCATCCCCCAGAAAGAAACAAAGACCAATGCTAACTCCAACTTCTGGACCAAGGCCACGACCTATGAGAAAGTATGTTCCCCCACCCTACAACAGTGCAAAATATTCATTTATAAAAGTTTACAGCTGTTTTCAAAATATTCATTGCAGTTAACGCAAAATGATCTTGATAGGTTGATAAAAACTGCAAAAAGAACCCTTTTAACTTGAAATGTGTCTAAAATTTTTTATAAAGAGTGAACGCATTATTTCCCATGCAGCTACAATAGTTTGTCAACAGAGCCAGACATGACAACAACAGCTTTTTCACACTAATCACATATTTTGCTTTAAAAAAACAAAAATCCTCCATGATAATTTGAAACAAAAAAGATATTAAGTTAAAAATAATGCTCTATGAACCTATGATAACTAAAAGAAATAGCATGTTCTCTAAAGTATAACCATTTGTGTTGACACAATGGCTCAAGTCAAAGAAGCATAAGTTTAATTCGGTTGTAGCATATACCTTCATGGCACCCTTGGTTGCAACAGCACTCAGTGATATTGAGGTAAGAAAAGTACAGGAGCGACATAGAGTATCAAGTAACAATGCCTCTGCTATGCCAGCCATACCAACAATCCTACATTTTCAGTGTAAAACCAAATCAGTTCGATCATCTTCAAGTCAAAACTATGCTTAGAAGTGAAATTTAGCGAAAGTCCAGCAAAACTGAAATTAAGTTTTCCGGAAAGACAGAAAACGTGAAAGAAAGTAAAACCTTTAAAGACAATGATTGGTTGTGATCGACTGACATGCTGCTGAACCACATGTTGTTCATGTGCTGGTTGGGTGTCGTGGAGCTCTGCAAAAAGTTACGAATCAAGCAAGAGTAAAGAGGACTGAAGGAAGGAAGAGTTGTATTTAGCAAAGAGCCATAGATGTCCAAAAATCATATACCTGCAACACCAATCATATCATCACCAGGCCTTGAAACACTCCTGAATCAAATAGCACAATCATCGGATCATTATGTACAATTGGCAACATTACGCCTAAAATCATTAGAGGGCTGAATTGCATCTAAAGAATCATATATATAGTCAGAGCTGACTTCGATTTCAGCATCATCAAAAATTTCAGCGAGCTACCCTTCAGCCAGCTCAAGGTCCTCATGACTGGAGGGCAAAATACCACCTAACAAATGTTTCCATATGAGTGAAGAAAGGAACATCAGAAATGAATATCCACAAACATTATCAGTAGATAATCTTTTAAGAGGCAAACCTGATGTTCCAGGCACCAATTCTGACATGTCTGCAAAAACATCATCGAATAAGGCGTCCTTCCCTGAGATATGCAAAGAAGTATGTATGAGTTATACAGTCAGGCAATTCCACAATTATAGTTTCGTAATAAAGACTCTCAGCCAAATTGCTATGCTACTGCCAGACACGCTTGAGGAGCAAAAATGCGAAGAATAAAGGATTGTCACTAACTAGCAAAAGTAAAATAAAATTAAGCGCAGAAGTTGTACCTCTTGTGGGTTGTAATATGGGAGAATGTGTCATAGCAGAATTTGAGAGGATCTTTTGTAATGGGAACGTTCTTTTTGTCAAGCTTCTCTAAATTTGCATAATCTTTTCTCATTGCACGACTCTCCAATTCGTGATTTACAATCTGTCCAGGGAATTGTTTAATTGGAATCTTCATTTTGCCAGAAATCCCTCAGACAGAGAAATTATTTCAAGAAACAAGATGATAAGAAACATCACAATAAGGTATGAACAGAGGGAGAGAGGAAAAGAAGGATTGACTGAGAGTGATGAGTAAAACGCACCCCAACATGAGTAAAATGCAGAATCAAAATCAGAGTCAATTTCAAGAGAGGAGGAAGTTAACGAACATGCCGAACAAACTCCCCAAATCGGGATTTAAGCTAGCTCAAGGTCCTCATGACTGGAGGGCGAAGTATCACCCAATGAATGTTTCAATATGAGTGAAGAAAGAAACATCAGAAATAAATAATGGAGAGGATCTTTTGGCATGGGAACGTTCGTTTTATCAAGCTTCTCTAAATTTGCATGATCTTTCTTCATTGCACAACTCTCCAATTCATGATTTACAATCTTTCCAGGGATTGTTTAATTGGAATCTTCACTTTGCAAGAAATCCCTCAGACACAGAAATTATGAACTTCAGGCTATTTAAGAAAATAAAATAACATTTCAAGAAACATCACAATAAAGTATGAACACAGAGAGAGGAAAAGACGGATTGACTGACAGTGATGAGTAAAACGCACCTCAAGAAAGATATAGGCTCAAAACAGAACCCAATCCGGTTGAATGTTGAAAAATACATCATCAAGAATGTATTGTGCAACATCATTTCAGAGCAATGATATGAAGCCTAGAACTCACATAAAACCACTGGAAACCAAGGCGGCATCATAAAGGAGGTCGATAGTTTTAAGGGCATCCTGAAAATCAATCATCCCCTAATTATAAGACCTAGTTAATTTTTTAAAAAAAAAAATTAAAGAGGCTAATTAAATAACTTTAAAATATTTTTATTTTTATATTATACAATCTAAAGATACATTCTCTATGAAATGATTAAGTATTTTATTTAGCTTTCTTAATCCCTCAAAAAAAAAAGTCAATCTTATAATTAGGACCGAAGATACTATTAATTTATCCTAATAGTCATTTTCAACTAATGGAATGAAATCCAGTAAAAAATAGGTCAAAAAAAAATAAACAAATAAAATCCACTATTTACAAGGGAGGGCCAAAAAGTGTGAGAATTCTCAATTCATCAATCATTTAAATTCCTGATAATAGGATGATTAGGGTTGATCTCAAACACCCTTCTGCTTCTCATAAATTCCAAGCTAGCAGCTCATCCCCCAATTTTGGGATAAATGAACCAATTTTTTTTTATATTCTTATTTATCTGGATTAAATGGTATCATGCACATTGAAATATGTTTGGCGTATCTCAAATTAATCAATTTATAGTATATTCAGTATCCAAAAATATTTTTTGTAACAACTAGTATTTTAAAATATTTTTTCATCAACTACAAAAATACATCATGCCGTTAAATACAACGTACCTCAATCAAATAAAAAAATTAATGAATTTTTTTGTTTAAAAAAAAAAACTCATTATTTGGGGATGAGTATTCCATGCTCATCTTTTGGATGAACATGAAATATAGATTCCTATATAGAAATTAATGTATGAATCAAAATTAAAGCACTTAATTAAAAAGACACGCAACTACCAAATTAAAAATTGAAAAAAAGTATATGTACTAGATTTTCCCTACGGTATATAAACAAGTCATAAGTCAAATTTTTATCGAATAACAAATCTAGCCCAAGATGATTGAACGAGGGAGTTGTGGCAGGTTGAATCAGATCAATCTTTTCTTTAATATGAAAAAGTAATATTGATTTTCTATTCTTCAATGATTCATAGATTATCACATTCAATTTGAAAGTGTGTGTGTGTCGTACTTTCCAGTGTAAAACTAAATCAGTTCGATCATCTTCAAGTCAAAACTATGCCTAGAAGTGAAATTAAGCGGAAGTCCAGCAAAACTGAAGCTAACGTGAAAGAAAGTAAAATCTTATTTAGTTTTATCAATCTAGTGACTTGCCACCATTAAATATGAATTTGAGCATTAAGATTTTCTTAATGAAAGGAATGTTAATTAAGCTCTAACATTAAGTAATATAGGATTAGATTACGATTTAATTTGTGATTAGACATATGCCTAATGGCTCCATATAATTGTTGAAGAGTGTATTCGAGTTTTGTTGGCCTTTGAGTAATCATATTAGACATAACAATTTATATTCAAGAAAAGATTGTAAGTGGACTAATAGGCTCTTATAGCTATTTATCTTCGAGATTAACAAAATTGATAGTAAGGTTAATTAAATTAGTGAAAACAAGACTTCTAAAGATGATAAAGGATTAGTGACGGTAGGTTACTCATTTAATTATTGTGATAGTTTTTTTTATAATTTGGGTTGTTCAACTTAAACAAATTAATGTTCACTCAGAATTTGGCTACTAAGTGCTTGTAGGAACAATACTTTACTTACTCTTTAAGTGCTTGTGGGAACAATACTTTACTTACTCTTTATTATTTGATACAGTCCATATACTTACGGGTTCTTAGCTCAATAAGTTTTGCCAATCAACCTCTGCGTATTTCATAGGATGTGGAAAGTGATGAGGGAAGCTAGGTGATGTAGGACTTGCTATCATTTGACGTGGTAGGAATTCAGTTTGTGTTTTTTAAAGAGAGGGTGAGAGAGTAGGATATATTTGTTAAGTAAATAAATGAACTTTTAAAAAAGTTACATTCTTTATTATTTATCCTCTTATTTATAATATCATTTGCAATAATCAATCCATAAATACACACATATACACCATGTGTATATCAAAGTTTTAGTTTAGGTCGTTTGATATTTTGTAAAAGATACACCAAATGTGTCAACTGGTAAGGGGTTGTTTTAGCTTAACCACGGGTCTTAAGTTCAAGATGTGGGAATGCAATGTGTGTGGGTGATAGAGGCTTCCCCTTGAAAGTGGTTAACCTGGTCTCAATCCGGATTAATTTGGGGCCATTGATGTACCTGAAAGATTGTCTGCTTTGGTACACCGGATGCACTATGCAAAAAAAAAAAAAAACAAAGCCAAATCTTTAATTTCTTTTTTTTAAAAAAAATAAGATTATAGTTTATTAACAAGAATGGGCTACAATGTAATAATAAATATCAACTTATCTCTGAAAAAAAGGATGTTTAAAATGTTTGCCAAGTAAATTTTTTCCAAAAAACATTGTGAACGATGGCCAACAATCTAATGTTAAATTATATATATATATATATAATCATCTATCAAATTTTTAATCAGAAAACATGTTAATAATCATCACTAGTAGAACCTAAGCTTTGCTCTTGAAACGTCAATATATTATTAATATATTAATATATCATAAGATTTAGTATAGATTGTGTAAGTAAATAGTATAACTCATTTTCTGGCCAAAAATAAAAATAGTATAACTCATCATTCAGCAATACAACACAAGGACGACAACCCACATCTTTTTTCTTGAACCATCACTCAAAGAATGAAGAAACAAGATGTTTAATTTTAAATCTTAACTATTAACCCTGAATGAAAACTTGCCACAAGTTTTGTGAAATTGAAATATTTAGCCCGTTTTTTTTTAATAAAAAGATGCTTATAATTTAGAAACATCTACACGCTACACGATATAATTTAGCCCCCTTTTAAATAAAAAGATGCTTATATTAAAAGGCCTATGATATGCATCACATGCAAAAAAGAATTTTATTAGATGGATTTGCTTCAAAAAGTTTTAATGATTTAAAATTAATTTTTCTACTTAAATTTTATTGTATTTTATGTCTATTCAAGCAAATAATTATATTTTTGAGAACTAATAAATTATATTACATTTTACACTGTCTTTTTTAATGAGACCAATATGAATAATTTTATATAATAATAAGATTGTAAATTATGAGAAAAATTTAAATAAAAAAAGTCTAAATCAATTTAGTATATAAGAGGGAGAAAATAAAATTTACAAGTTCCAAGTCACACTAGAAAACCTTTTGTTGCACCCTAAAAAACAAGCTAGGCATTAAAACATTTATAAGGAAGAGGAAAGGCAGAAAAATGGAACAGATCCAAGTCGTTGGATTATAAGGAGATGGGCTCCTTTTCCATATGTATGAACCACAATAAACAACCAATTCTATAAAAATAGTTTAAGCGAATTCAAAACAATTGACTTGAACATCATATACATTCATTTCGCTACAATTTTTAGCAAATTATATTTGTCTTTTTATCAAAAAAATTTTATTCCACATTTGAACAATTCTTTATCTTTAAACCATGTAAACAGCCCGAAACTATAGTGGTTATTCCTTTTCAGGTCATGTTTCCTGACACACAAACTCCTATTTTATTTATCTCGTTTTTTCTGCCTTAATGTATGTATGAATATAGGTGCAAAAACAGGGCACAAGATGAAGGATTCAAGGCTTTGATCTAATACATTCTCTTCATACTGACGAAGATTCTAATTAACAAAACCTGATTCATGAGTGTGAGTCTAATGCTATCCTTCGCCGGTCTGCTCCTAGCTCTAGCTCAACCACCGTGTGCACGTCGGCCAATGCTTCCGTGTATAATGCTCCTACCACCTCCACCTCTACCAGCTCCACCGCTTCGTTGGTGTCCACTGCTTTGGCTTTCGACGCCACTTCCACCAGTACTTGTAGACATCTTCGATCGTCGATCCTTCAATTTCAGCGTTTTCTTGTGTGCGAGAGATTTTCTTGAGCCACCCAATGTAATCGTGAGTGTATGCTTCTCCATATTTAGTTATGAAATTACGTAGATAGAGCAGAAGGCTCTTTCTTCCCACCCATGATATTTTAATTCCGGGTGAAGAACGTCCAATTCCAGCCTCATGAGCTCTAGTGGATTGAAATCTTTCTATTCCGTACTTAAGGCTATAGGGAGTAACAGTGAACGACTTTCGAACGTTAACCCACATCGACACAAACCTGGCTCTAATATCATTTGTAACATCCTAGATATTACTTGTAACATCCAAGCACCTCTGGCATGTCAACCCACATTAACCGAGCCTGGTACTGATACTATTTGTAATATCTTAACGCCTCCCGAGCCTGACGCCTCTGATACCATTATTTTCAAATTTTGTTTTAGTATTTTAATTAGCAAGTGTTTACTAATCAAAGTCGCATTTTGTTTGTATTAAATTGGGTGGAGCTCGATCTTTTCAGTATTATAATTAGCAAGGTATATAAATAAATTCATAACTAATAATTAAAATAAGAAAGCAAAGAAAACATACCAATTTTAGCAAATTTTATTTGTCTTTTAATCAAAATAATTTAATTCCATGTTTGAACAATTCTTTATCTTTAAACCATGTAAACAGCCCGAAACTATAGTTGTTATTCCTTTTCAGGTCATGTTTCTTGACACACAAACTCCTATTTTATTTATCTCGTCTTTTCTGCCTTAATATATGTATGAATATTGGTGCAAAAACAGGGCACGAGATGAAGGGTTTAAGGCTTTGATATAATACATTCTCTTCATACGACGAAGATTCTAATGAACAAAACCTGGTCCAAGAGTGTGAGTCTAATGTTGTCCTCCGTCGGCTTGCTCCTAGCTCTAGCTCTACCACTGCGTGCACGTCAGCGAACTCTTCCGTGTATAATGCTCCCACCACCTCCACCTCTACCAGCTCCACCGCCGTGTTCGCGTTCGCCGTCGCTTCCACTAGCACTTGTGGACATCTTCGATCGTCGATTGTTCAATTTCAGCCTTTTCTTGTGTGCGAGAGATTTTCTTGACGCCACTCAATGTAATCGTGAGTGCATGCTTCTCCGCATTTAGTTATGAAATTCCGTAGATAGGGCAGTAAGCCCTTTCTTCCCACCCATGATATTTTAGTTCCGGTGAAGAATCTCCAATTCCAGCCTCAAGAGCTTCAGTGGATTGAAATCTTTTTATTCCATACATAAGGCTTTAGGGAGTAACATTGAAGAAAAGTAACATCCCAGCGACTTTCGAACGTTAACCCACATCGACCCAAACAAGGCTCTGATACCATTTTCGAACGTTAACCCACATCGACCCAAACATGGCTCTGATACCATTTGTAAATCCTAGATATTACTTGTAACATGCCATCGCCTCTGGCACGTCAACCCACATTAACCTGAGCCTGGCTCTGATACCATTTGTAACATCTCAGCGCTCGTCTCTATACCATTATTTCCAAAATTTTGTTTTAGTGTATTAATTAGGAGTGCTTACTAATCAAAAGTCACATATTTTTTTAGTATTAAATTGGGTGGTGTTTTAGTGTATTAATTAGGAGTGTTTACAAATCAAAAGTCACATTTTTTTTAGTATTAAATTGGGTGGAGCTCGATCTTTTTAGTATTATAATTGGTAAGGTATATAAATAAATTCATAACTACTAATTAAAAATAAGAAAGCAAAGAAAACAAATCATTTTTAGCAAATTATATTTGTCTTTTTATCAAAATTATTTAATTCAACGTTTGAATAATTCTTTATCTTTAAAACAGGTAAACAGCCCCAAACTATAGTGGCTATTCCTTTTCAGGTCATGTTTTCTGACAGACAAGTTCCTATTTTATTTATCTCTTCTTTTCTGCCTTAATGTATGTCAGAATATTGGTGCCAAAACAAGGGCCACGAGATGAAGGATTCAAGGCTTTAATCTAATATATTCTCTTTATATGACGAAGATTCTAATTAACAAAACATGATCCATGGGTATGAGTATAATGCTCTCCTTCGCCGGCCTGCTCCTAACCCTTACTCAACCACCGCGTGCATGTCGGCCGACTCTTTCGTGTATAATGCTCCTACCACCTCCACCTCTACCAGCCCCACCGCCGCATTAGTGTTCGTCGCTTTCGCGTTCGCCGCTGCTTCCACCAGCACTTGTAGACATCTTCGATCGTCAATTGTTCAATTTCAGCGTTTTCTCGTGTGCGAGATATTTTCTTGACGCCACTCAATGTAATCGTGAATGCATGCTTCTCCGTATTTAGTTATGAAATTACATAGATAGAGCAGTAGGCCCTTTCTTCCCACCTATGATATTTTAGTTCCTAGTGAAGAACCTCCAATTCCAACCTCAGGAGCTCCAATGGATTGAAATCTTTCTATTCCGTACGTATAGCTTTAGGGAGGAACAGTGAAGAAAAGTAACATCTCAGCGACTTTCGAACATTAACCCACATAGACCCTGGCTCTGATACCACATCCTAGATATTATTTATAACATCCCAACGCCTCTGGCACATCAACCCACATTAACCTGAGCCTGGTTTTGATACCGTTTGTAATATCTTAACGCCTCTCGAGCCCGACTCGGATACCGTTTATAACATCTCAGCGCCCGCCTCTGATACCATTATTTTCAAACTTTGTTTTAGTATATTAATTAGCAAGTGTTTACTAATCAAAAGTCACATTTTGTTGGTATTAAATTGGGTGGAGCTCGATCTTTTCAGTATTATAATTGGTAAGGCATATAAATAAATTCATAACTAATAATTAAAAATAAGAAAGCAAAGAAGACCATCGTTAAACTTATAATCATCAAGCTCTTCAGGCATCAGGAACTATATAAAGAAACAAAAATAGGGTCCATTTATTTGAAATGGCATGCAGGCGATAGATAATTTCACCCGCATCTGAACTAAATATGTAACATATATAAATTAATTAAGATCCGATTCAAATTACACAAAAAGCATGTTCATACTAGAAAATAAAGAAAATGGATTACACCTCTGATTTAGCGATCTCATCACCATCTTTTAGTTAAGCTACTCAAGAAAAATCTAGCTCTAGATTAGTTCAAATAATTAACTTGATAAATAGAACGTACTAATAAATATCAAAGAGCATTGTTAGTCCATATCCCTTATATATAGATAATTTTTAATTTGATATATGTGTATTTTTTCTCTTAATTATATAATTAAGAGAAAAATCTGTGTAATTTTGCTTTATTAGTATTGTTAGCCCATATCCTGATATAGGTCCACATGCCCTACTCATGCATCTATGACTAGGCCATGCTCATCCCACAATTTTGGGTAAGGGATCCAATTTTTTATTTTTATTTTTATTTTCTTATATTCTTATTTATTTAGATTGAATGGTATGTTGCACATTTAAATATTTTTGGCACCCAATATATCAAATTCATTAATTTCTAATATATCTAGCATCCAAAAGAATTTTTCCAGTACCAACCAGTATCCTAAAATATTTTCTCAATAGCTAAAAATAAATTAAGCCGTTAAATAAAGCTTAACTCAAATAAATAAATAAATAAATTATTATTTTTTTTAACCAAAAAAAAAAACTCTAAATTTGGGGGATGAGAATAGAATGTGGATTCCTATACAAAAGTTAATGTTACTTATAAAGCATAATTAAAGCATTTAATTAAAAAGAAACACGCAAGTGCCAAATTTAAAATTGAAGAAAAATATCTATACTAGATTTTCCCTAAATCATATAAACAAGTCATAGTCAAATTTTTATCGGGGAACATGCTAATAGTCACCACTAGTAGTTAGTACCTAAGTTTTGCTTGGAAACATTAATACAATGATATATTATTAAGATATTGATACATCATAATTAAGTACAAATTGTGCAAGTCGTCAACAATATAACTCATTCTTGGACAATACACAAGGATAATAATCCACATCTTATTTCTCAAAACAATACGCGAGAAATAAGAGGTTTGACTTTAAATCTTCTTCATTCAACCCTAAGAACTCGCCATAGAGGAATGAGGCAGAAAACCAAGTGCTGCTAAACAATTTAAACTCAGCCTTTAGTTCTCATAATTGTGATGCTACCTTTTCCTCCTTCGGTGAGGATTTTCGTTTTGCCTACAACAGGTTTCCCGGAAAATGCTGACTTAGGATAAGAAGACGGATCTTCAATTTTTGGCTTGGGTTTCGAAGACTGTGGAGTCTGAATCCGCTGATTTATTTCCTTCAGAGTGACATCTCCTTGAGCGCCACTGGGTTTGATGAAAGCAAATGCATAGGTCAGAGAAGTTGCCAATTTTGTAGGCATCTGCATCATAGATTTTCTTTTTACAAATGAAACCAAGTCTAACTTCATGAGAAAAAACTTGCATTAAATATAAAAGCATGCTTCATTATGCAATACCACTCCGGTCCCTGTTATAAGTCACCTCCAATCATTTCACTAGAACAAATGAGAGGTGGTTAAGTTTTTAAGCATAGATTCTAGCAACTAAATCTATCTGGTGGATATTCCACTTACTCATTTACTGATTTACTAAAGATAATAACAAGAACAGACTCAAGTAGATAATAATAAAAATATATTCAATTAATTAAATAATAATTAAATAACCAGCAAATAATAATTGATTATTGATCTTATTCTGCTTTAAGATACTTTCCTTCCTCATTCTCCCCAGAACAGTTTAATATCACTAATGATTCTGGACCTTTACAAATATTGTTCACAATTTCTTTCCTCCAATTGGCACAAGACTTTCTGCACGGTAGTAAATAGAGCCACTGCCATTGCCCCTGCCACATTTGTTGATATTGAACGCCTTCAATTCATTGGTAGAGATATTTAACAGAGTAATTTTTCGTTCTTTACAATGTTTCTTTTCACCACCATCACAAACAATTTGATTCATCCAAATAGTCATCACCGGACGTACCACCCTTGGAATGAGACAGCTACTATATTTCTTAGCCCAAGATGCACCTGAACCATCCTCCATCACCCACAATTCAATAAAAGATTCAGAGTCTTGAGTCGCAAAACAAGAAAGCACAGCAATTTTGTTCTCATACATGGTAAGCCTAGATGTTGAAGTGGACCGATCAGTTGTAGGTGTAGGTATCAAAATAAACACTTCATTTGCTATGTCAAATGAAACTGCTGCAAAGTAATAGGTCTGTGTGTCTGGATTCCTCCTAAACCCAGACCAAAACATAATTCCATTCACAGTGATGCTTTCTTCATCAAGACCAACGTCTTTAATCCCAAATTCTACTTTCTTCCATGATCCTGAGCTTAATGAATACACTAAGACAAGCAGAACCTCAAAAGGAAAAGCAGAATCATGATCTATCACATAATTGTAATGATAATTTATCACTACCTTGTAATCATTAACAACTGGACTAAAGCCAAATCCTAGACTGAAACGGAGAACTGAACTTCTCGAATATGCACGTCTCGTATATGGGGGAAACTGAAGAGGGAGATCTGCACCTTTCGTGTTTGGGGTATTTGGGGGCAACTGTCTGACCTCTCTGGTAGCTGGATTCCACAATAAAAGGAAAGGATAAAATTCAGCATACCCATAAACGCCAACACAGAGCAAGCCATTGCTGGAACCCACAATTCGAAAGGTGTTAGAGGAACCGATAACAAGGGCAATGTTAACTTTTTGGGGTTTCATCTTGCAATCAAGCAACCATAAGTTATAACGTCGTTGTAAAAGAAGTGAAGGGTTTTGATGGGTACGGGAGTGGTGGTGGCCAGAGATGAAAGACGGGTTCTGATAAGATTTTCCCAATTTTTACACACACATCGGGATCGGATTAGGGTTTTTATCGGAAGTCGGATGAGAATGTCTCTGATGATTTCTTCAGGAAGAAACGGCATGCCGCCGGCCACTACAATCCGCTTCATTGAGCTCAATTATGAAGAACTAAGAAGCGATCTTCAGAGGAAAGCCCTCCAATCAATCAATGGTCTGTTGGCGTCGCATTCTTCAGGGAATGTGGATTCGTTTTACATATTGAATAAATCTTATTTGTTTGAAATCTTAATCAAATCTTTTTATTTTTATCTTCATTAAATAAGAAAAATGATAATCAGATCCTAAATAATATATAAAATATCAAGAAAAATCTCGACTTAAAACCACATATGATATAATTTGTATTGAAAAAAATTCAGGTATTTAAATTTTGTTGTGAATATAGTTTTTTCTATTATGAATATTCAGGTTTTAAATTTTGTTATGGATATAGCAGTCTTTGTTGTGAATTTAGTTTTTTTTTTTTTTAAATGGCCTTTGTACACTTAGCAACCTGAGTTTGAAGCAAAATACAAGCATTTAAATTAATATAGTTTTTTCTGTGGTAAATGAACAGGTTTTTAAATTTTATTGGCACTTCTTGTTGTGACTATAGCATTTTATATTTTCAATACAAACAATATTAAATAAGTTTCTAAATTTTTTTTAAAATATTTTATATATTTCTTAGGACCTAATTGTTATTTTCCCTATTAAATATGTCGTTCGGTCATCTCTTTAATTACAGTAAACTTTCGCTCATTATCGATCTCATATGTACTATTTCTAAATAAGACTATAATTAAAAAGAAAGATATATAAATCACACATTTATTACTTTTATTAATATTTTATATATTTATTACTGGTTCTTCGCTCAATATCAATATTAATAATGAAAAAGAAAAGCAGTCAAAAACTGAAAAAATACAGGCTATAATATACACACATATTATGGCATGGTCTTTAAATTTTTTTTTTTTTTGGGCTCAAAATGCGGTATGGTTAAATACATACATAAAAGCCTCTTTTATAATATTAATTAAAATTTGTTGGGGAAAACTTAATAAAAAACATTAAATTTTCTATCACTGATTTAAAATAAATTAATCAATAAGATTTGATTTGAATTCAAATGTCTTTTATTATTAATTCCATTGACTTTCATGTTATACGACGAATTAATTAATTAACCATTATTCCCGGCAACCAAAAATATATAAATAAATAAGCATTAGTTAAAATGTAAATATATATAAAAAAATTAGGTTGGCCTAAAACATCTGAATACAGTTATGACTTATGACTTATGAGGGTAATACATTGAACTTTTATCCTAATAAATAACTGTAGATCCTTTTAGTTTAAAGTGTATATTTAATCTTTTAAGTTTTAAGTATGCTTTTGGTCTTATATTTAGAACATCGTTAATTTTGCTAACTTAAAATACTGATGCAATAAACTCAAGTGTATGTGAACTTAATTAATGACGGTGTAATTAAATATTATTAATCTAAAAACTCAATGAAAAACATATAATATCAAAGCCTCTATTGAAATAATAATAATAATAATAATAATAATCATCATCATCATCATCATCTAAACAGTAAAACCTCATCCTCATTTGCAGCAACTGTATGTTTGGAGATCTCTACGATCATGGAATATATGCTTAGACCACATTAATATAATTATAATCCATGATTTAACATAAAATTTCAAATTCAAGTTGCTTCATTCATTATAGTCAAACGGTCAAGCCCAATAATAAAGATAGGCAATTTTAATGGTGTGAATATTGTTTAAACTCGTGTATTAACTCTCCGAGTTTAAGGTTTTTAAGTTTCTATCTTACTAAATTGAGTGAGTCACTTGTAAACTTGTAACCATTGTAATCTCGATTAAACTCACGAATTTATACATCGACTTTACCGTATTTACGTTTATAGCTTAAAAAACCGTGTTAACACACTCTTAAACTCTTGTGAATTTTTTTGATTTGATCGTCTTCAATGACTTTATATATGAGTTTTACAAAAATTTCTTTGTTAAATATGGTAAACTTTAAATGTTTATGGATTTAATTTCAATTATTTAGATTTAAAATATATTTAAATTAAATTATTGTCATTTTTTATACCTTAATTATTTATCATACACTATTAACACATATTTAATAGTGAAAGTAAACTTTTATAAGTTTATAATTCGAATTCAAAATACAAGTTTGTGTCATTATAACGAGTTTACGTAAACTCGCGATTTTGACAATTTAGGTGTGATTGTCCCACCCATTTGGGTGTGAACACGTTACTAAGTGGGTATTACAAGATTTCTAATATAAAGCTAATTGATTGATGAAGTGGCAAATTAAACAATGTCCATACAAGAATTTATCATAAATTAAATAAAACGCAAATTCAACAACTTTTTTTTTTTGCTGAAATACAATTTAGAAGGAAACTCTTCTTCAACTCCTCGTAAAGTCTTAGATTTGCTATCCAGGCCAATCAATACAGTTGCTAGTATGGGGAAAAAACATCTCTAGCTCTCATTTTAGTCTTCGGTGTTTTAGAGCAAGGCTTCACTGGATCACAAATTCAGCTCTCTTTGACCATAGGAGGAAGGACCTCCCACTAGCTCAAAAGGACTAGGTTCTCACTTCTTGGCAGGATATTTCCCTTTTGTTAAACTTATTTACTTTAGGTTTGGTTAAGGTTGCTTTGGATACAGACTCTAGGACATTTCGTTTCTTAAATTCTTGTCCTTTTAATTGTTTAGCTGTAAACTAATGTATAAATATTTATAACAAATAAAATAAGAGGTGTAACAGCATATTTTTTAAGAAAAAAATTACTCGTATTAAGCTAGCACTATTGTTTTAATCTTTAATTCGTTTTTTTTTTTTAACATTGTTGTGCAACATGCCAAATATTCCATATGACGCAAACCAAAAAAGTTCAGCAAAAGAAAAATGTTTATTTTGAATATTGATTGAAGCTTCTAAAAATAGCTTTTTAATCATAATTTACAGTATATTTGATAGATTTCTACTTGCGCAAACGTATTTATATTAAGCAGCTCATACAATCACTTAACTTATTCACTGTCACTTATTTTCTTGTGACTAATGTTTTTGAGAAACTCTACAATTAATTTGTGAAAGTTTATTGTTTTCGGCATTTAATTATTTGAATAATAAAATCAATGTTTAAAATAAAGTGAATCAATGTATTTTGCAAACATGGGTCTCCAAATTAGCCATCCGACACTATTTATAATATATAAGATAAAGTTAATATATTGGAAAATTCCTTGCATTGCGAACTAAATTAAGAAGGGATCTTCGACAAATATAGATATGACACACCAGTGAAACTCTGACTCAAGAGAGAAGCCAAATCCCATGCTTGTTTGGGTTAGCCGTAGCAGCTAATTTTCCAATATTATTTACAGTATACGAGGTAAGTTTGTGATGAGAGAAGTTTTGTCTCGACTTGTGTGAACGAGCTTTTTTTCCACCAACCTAAACAGGCTAAGGAGCATATTTTCTCAAAATCTCTTCTTTTCTTTTCTTCTCAGAATCTCATTTCTACCCTTAGATGGAAAATGAACAGTTCAGATTTAATATTTTCTAAAATAATGATGATTGCGTTTTATAAATTATTTTTTATTAATTTTGTTTGTATTACAGGTATAAATTGTATAGATCATGATTTCACAGTTTAAGTTTATTTATTCATGTTCAAAATAATAGTTTTATAAAATATTAAATCTGGATCATTTATTTTTTATTTTTTTAAATCTGATGGTAGAGATCAGATACCGAGAAGAAAATGAGAAAAAGGATTCCAAGAGAATCCAAACCTAGCCTCTTGAACAAAAGAAACTCCACAAAACATAGCATCAAAGAAACCCATGAATGCAACTGCCTCTGTTTTCCCCCATCTTTTTATAATAAAAAGGCAAGAACTAATCTTGAAAGTAAGAACAACGCATATAATATACTAGAAAAACACTAAAATGAAAAGAAGTAGTGTAACTTAACCTAAATTTGATAGAATTTGGCCCCATCCAGTGGCGGACCCAGGATGTAATGTTTGTGGGTGCACAATTAATAGTGGGATTCGGGGGATTTTTTTTTTTTTTAAGGAGGATAAAAGGCAACCCACACCTTCGTAAAATTTAGGATTAGAAATTGGGTTCAATTGAAAAGTATTTTCAAGGAAATCAATTTAAATAGAACAATATATTCTAATCTCATGGCATACAAATACTCAGAAGTTACACAATCAAATTTCAAAGCAACATGCAAGCAAAAATTATTATGATTTCTCATATGTGATAAGATATTAAAAATAGGTAAGAAAGTTGTCCATGCATGAGTTTGAATACAGGATCTGCTGTGGGACTAGTGAAATTACCACCACACCACCTAAACAACTTATTGCAAAGTCCATTCAAAAAAATATATCTCCTTCAAATTTATGGGTGCACTTGCACCCACAAAAACGTGTGTGGGTCCGCCCATGGCCCCATCGACATGCTTGAGGTTCATGAAGAGTAGTTATAGAGCATTGCTCGCACATGATACACTTCAATGCTTCTCTGCTTGTGTGTGTATGATCTCAAGCTCCAAGTTAATTGGGCAACACAGCAAATAAATGTCAATTATACAGATAAACAAGTTCATTATAAAAAAAAAAAAAAAAAGCGAAGAAACCGAAAATTTTGAAGAGATAGAACCAAACAGTATGAGGCAATAAGCAGGAGCTTTAGCACAAGGAGAAGTTTAGCACTCATGACTCAACCCCAAATATTAACTGATGAGTGACCTCACATTATAATAAGCACATAGATGAGAAGAGTTGAGGTCGGTCAATTTATTAAACCTATATATATATATATATATATATATATATATATATATATATATATTCAAAATTACAGTTTAGACAGTTTAAAAGATTAAGAACAGTGGTGAAAAAAAGGCTTTGGGTCATGTTCCGTCATAGAACATAAGTGTCTAGTCTAATGAGGCTAGGAGATCTTTATATCGGATCAATAATCTCTCTACTGGTGCTTATGAGTAAAACACCTACGAAGAGAGGATTACTCGATGATATGTATGAGGAAGATATCAACGAGCGGTCTCAGATTATTGTGCTACACGGTGGTGGCGTTTCGCCAGAGGGGTGGTGTGTGTGCACAGTGAGGCTGAATAGTAAATAAAATAATAGAGAATGTAGAGAATGCATCTAGTGGGTAACCTCCTATTTATAGGGATTACCTAAGGTTTCTCTCCTGGTCACAGCGAATCCGTTATTCAGGCAGGATGTGCCTTCCATGTTCTGCAAATGCCTGCTCCACTACCTGTACGGCTCTGAATCACAGGCACAATGAAAAGGTGACTCACCCATCACTTAGCTCCGAAGGACTCTGTAGTAAATACTCTTATTGGGCCGCATATCTATTAGGCCCAATATATAGGTCCATAATAGTTGCCCCCAAGCTCGGTACTTCAGGTCTCTGTTGTGCCAAGGTTTATGATTTGACTAAGGGTGTGCATGGCAACCATTCTGTTGCCCAGCACAGTTTCTGAGATGAAACAGTTTTTTCTGATTCTGTGCTTTGGAAGAATTCTGAGAATCAGAATTACGTTTGTTAACCCATTTTATTTTTACTCCGAGAATTAGAATTACGTTTGGTAACACATTTTTCCTCCCCTTGTTTGAGAGTTAAAAAAAAATAGTAAGGGAGGACAATGAAGGATCAATGAGTTTTTTTTACCATTTTGTCCTTTTCTTTAATAATTAATTAATTATTATACTTTACAAATAAACTTAAATTTAAATTTCCTAAAAAATTTATTTATGTAATTTTTATATTCAAAAAATTATTTATGTGGCGGCGGCGGCGGCGGTGAGGTGGTGGTGGTAGTGGCGGCGGGGGCGGTGGTGGTGGCGGCGGTGGGGGTGGGGTGGTAGCCGTGGCGGTGGTGGTGGTGGGGCGGTGGTGGCAGTGGTGGTAGTGGGGTGGCGGCGGTGGTGGTGGTGGGGTGGTGGCGGTGGTGGTGGTGGGGGCGGTGGTGGTGGGGTGGTGGCAGTGGGGGCAGTGGTGGCTGTGGTGGTGACGGTGACGGTGGTGGTGGGGTGGTGGCAGTGGTGGTGGGGCGGTGGCGGTGGGGGCAGTGGTGGCTGTGGTGGTGACGGTGACGGTGGTGGTGGGGTGGTGACAGTGGTGGTGGGGCGGTGGCGGTGGGGCGGTGGTGGTGTTGGGGATGGCAACGGCGGCGGCGGCGGTGTTGGGGATGGCAACGGCGGCGTTGGTGATGAACGAGAGCAAATTTCTGCATCGATTGAGGGAAAAATAAATTCTGGTTTTTTGCCCTGGAATAGAGAAGCCAAAATTTTTAGCTTCTTTTTTTTACTCCCCAGCACAAAAAATAAATCGGTTCATTCCGGGAGCCACAAAAAAAACCGGATTTACCAAACATAATTCTCATCCATTTTTGTTCCGAGGCACAGAAATTAAGAAAAAAGTCATTCTGGGAGTGTTACCATGCACACCCTAACCCCGGCTTAATGACCAAGTTCCTCCATAAAACTCCTTTGACTTTCCAGCTCTTGCAATGGCTGAAACTTGCACGGAGCTCTTTACCCCGGTCATAACCGACATAATAGCACCCTTCTATTTCCAAACCGGCTTTCACGACCTCTGAGATTCGCGTAGACAAATGGACTTTGATCATAAGACCGGCGTTATGAGCTCCATTCACGTTTACCTTGGTCATAACTGGCGTTATGAGCTCCAGCCACATGTACCTTGGTCACAACCGACCTTATGATCTCCAGCCCCGAGTTGCCCCCAATCGAGGTCGTCATGAAAGTTCACTGTCGTATGAATAGGCGTGGTTTTTCCCAAGGTAGGCGTGATTAATCATCTACTCACCTTGAGGAATGGAACCGTCTTCCCGCTTCGCTATTCGTGCGTACTTACTGTCCATGCCTCGATTACCAAAGCATTTATTACTTCCGATTCTTACGTTGGTGAAATGTCCTCTCAATCTCAGGGTCAAATTCAAACAACTTTTTCAGAAGATGATCATGTCATGCAATAAACAACTACTTATGAAGTCACCTAAAAACTCAAACCTAAATCCTAATCGTTGCTCCCCGGCAACGGCGTCAAAATTGGTGCGTTGCTTTTGTTGTTAAAGCAATCAATTAAACTAGGTCCTAACTTATTAAATAGTTTAGGGTCAACCTAGGTCATTTTCCCAAGGAGCAAGCTATGGGTTTTCTTTAAGTTGAATTTAGGTGATGAAAAATGCAATGGAATGGAATTGGACCTAAACTAGAATGCAAGACTCTATTACCTATATGCAATTAACTAACCAAATGCTGGATAAAAGTTGAGTCTAAAACCTAAATGAAAATGAAACTAATCTAGATGCAAATGCAAATTTTTTTTGGGGGGGGGGGGGTTTGTTATGAGAGAAGAATTAAAATCCTAAGAAGAAGATTAATTAAAAACAAATCAAACAATAAAGATTTAGTTTAATTATGATGATGAAGGGGACAACTAATTAGGAATTGCATGGAGTTAACTTCTTAGCCCAAATTAATTAATTGGATCAAAGAGAGGTTAATGAAATACTGGAATTAATGAGTTTAACTAACTAATTGAAACATAAGAAACCCTCAAGTTTAATTACATATAATCCACTAGAAATCTCATAATGGAATAAGTGCTAGTTAAGTCCTTGCATGTTGCTACTTTAGTCCCCATTATAAGTTACCTCAAACTATTTTATCAAAACTAAGGAGAGATGGTTAAGTCATTAAATTTATTTGAAAATGAATTTTTCTTCTTCTAAATTTACCCTTATTTAAAACCATGCATTACATATTGGGAAATGAAAAAGGAAACTTGTATCAAACTTTAAATGGGGGCAATCTTGAGAAAAATGTAATTAATACCCCACTTGATGATTTATAATATATACTACAAACTCTTTCCAGAAAATGACTTATAATAAGGACTAAAGTAGCAACATGCAAGGAATTCAGTTTAAAGAAAGCGTAGTTATATAGGACCTTGATTGACCTGATTGAAACCAGTCTGTTTAGTATTCACACCCAAACAAAGGACCCCTGATTAGGATTGTTTAAAGTCGCGCTTCAACAGCTAATTGGGCTTAGTCTGTGTACTTTTTTTTTTTTTTTTGCTCAAGTAGTCTGTGTACTTAAATAAATGCCTACTTGTTGATGGAAAGTACGCCTACTTGTAGGCATCTGCATCATAGATTTCCTTCCAACACATGTTAACCAAGTCCGACTTCAAGAGAAAAAACAAACACTACGTTTATAAGCATGCTAAATGTCTTATGCTTCACTGTATAATACTACACATTATACAGTCCCCATTATAGGTCACCTCCAACGTTTATAAGCATGCTTCATGTCTTATGCTTCACTGTATAATACTATACAGTCCCTTTATAAGTCACCTCCAACGAACTAAGAATAGGTAGTTAAGTCATTAAATTTGTTTGAAAATGAATTTTTTTCCTAAATTTACCCTTATTTAAAACCATGAACTACATCTTGGGAAGTGAAAAAGGAAAATTGTATCAAACTTTAAATAGGGGCAATCTTTAAAAAAATGTAATTAATACCCCGCTTAATGATTTATAATAAATATTACAAACCCTTTCCAGGAAGTGACTTATAATAGGGATTAAAGTAGCAGCATGGAAGGGTATTCAATTTAAAGAAAGCATAGTTATATAGGACCTTGATTGAAACCAATCTGTTTATAACAATAAGAATGCATTCATAATAGTACAGGATAAAGCCACATTCGCAAAGCAGATTCGATTGCCCCAAGGCAGGGACGGAGGCACACTTGTTTTTATGGGGGCAAGTGAACCCATAAAAAATTTAATATATATATATATAGTATAGGACTTCCATTGTAACTTGTCTGATTAGAGTAGTTGGCTAAGGATTTTTACAACCAACTTGAGGTCCTAGGTTCGAATACATCCTGACCCCTTCTTCTTCTTTTTTTTCCCCATTCTCAAAGTCTCTCACCCACTCGTCCTCAAAATCTCTCACCGACCTTCTTCTTTTTTTTTCCCCATTCTCAAAGTCTCTCACCCACTCGTCCTCAAAATCTCTCACCGATCACTTTCTCTGCATCGTCCTCGAGCTCTGCCACCCCCACACCCTCTTCGACCGCATCCTCCCTCACCCTTTCCCGGAGGCCGAAGCCGCTTCTGTCATGAAGCAGCTCCTCGAAGCTCTCGCTCACTGCCACCGTCTCGGACTCTCGGCATAGCCCACAGCCGTCGATCAGCCACTCCAAATCGATCCCTCATCCAAATCTCTTACCCACTCTTAATCGATCCCCAAATCGACCCCTCCTCCAAATCGATCCGTCCCAAATCAATCGTCTCTCACCCACATCACTCACTAATTGTTGTAATATGCTCGCAGATTTGTACCAGACTCAAGCGCTCGAAGGCTTCATCACTCTTTTTGTTTTCCAGGTCTGTTCCACCTTAAACAAGCCTTGATCTGCAGTATTTTTGAAATTTAGTTTCTGGGTAGGGGAAACTGGAAAGTACGAAATGAAATTGCTATGTGATTGTTGAAAATGGGAAAATGAATATGAAATATTTGGAGAGAAACAGAGATAGTAGCTTTGCGACCTTTGAACTTTCAAATTGGTAATCGAACAAGCAATCGAATTTTTGTTTGAATTGAATATGAAATATTTGGAGAGAAACAGAGAAAGTAGTTGGTAATCGTAATTATTAGATGTGGACCTCATAAAACAATCATACTTTCTTATGTCACCCAATATATTTTTACTACACAGATGCATGAATGTTACAGAGCTGATGTAAGCCAAATTGTTTAATGTAAAAGAAACAAAATAAAATAGATTTCATGGAAGAATTGGCAAGATTTCATAGAGATCTGATTTGATTATTGATTTAATTCAGAATGGGATTTAGGCGGTTTCCCTGCTTAGTTACTTGCTATGGACCCATCTCCAAAGTTAAGATCCTCGGATCCTGCTTTTTCTTCAACTGGTATGTTTTTCTTATAGAGTTCTTACTGCAAAATACTTCTCTGATCTTGCACACTTCTCTGATCTTGCTTTTGTCTTTTAATGCATTTAAAATTTTCTTTGAAAAAACTGAACCCCCAAATCCCACAACTAATTATGCACCCATAAACCTAAAAACCTGGCTCCGTCCCTGCCCCAAGGGGTAGAGTGAAAGTAAAACCTTTGAAGATAATGTTTCTATGTGATCGAGTGACATGCTGCTGAAACAGGTGTTGTGAATAAAGCAAGTGCAAAGAGGACTGAAGGAAGGAAGACTTGTAATTAGTAAACAGCCGTGGATGTCTAACAACCATATACCTGCAGCATCAATCTGAACATTACCAGCCCCTGAAAGATTAATGAGTCAAATCGCATAATCATAGATTCTTGACAGCTCAAAGTCCTCATAGCTGGAGGCAGAAGAACTCCCTAATGCATGTTTCAATATGAGTGGAGAAAGAAACATCAGAAATAAATACCCACCAACATTATTGGAAGGTAATCTTTAAGAGGCAAACCTGATGTTCCAGGCACGCACTGTGACATGTCCGGAAAAACATGATCGACTAAAGCCTCCTTCCCCTAGATACACAAAGAAGCACGAGTTATAAAATCAGGCAATTCCAGAACTTTGGTTTTATATGAAAGAATCTCCTCCAAATAGCTATGCTACTACCAGACACGCCTAACAAGCAAAAATGTAAAGAACAAAGGAGTATCACTAACTAGCAAAAATAAAATAAAATAAAGTGCATAACTTAGACCTCTTGTGGCGTGTATATGGGTGATTCTGTTTATTTACTATAATGACTTGGGAAGAAACAAGGGCGTAAGTGTTCTTTGTTAGTACAAAGTTTCTGCTGTGATCTTTTATAGTTTGGTTATAGAGGAATAGCAATATTTTTTTCCCTTTCCAGGCCTCCACAAAGGGGTTTTCCAGAGGGTTATGTTTGTCTTCTTCTGTTTCAATAAAAATGATAAAAACAAATTAAACATTTAGATCAAGATGGAATACGAGCACAATTCCTAATATGTAAAGAACCACACATCTCATTACTCATGCGCAGCATACGTATCACTACATTATCTTTAGAATAGAGACACAAAGGTCTGCACCAAACACCTCAAAAAG
This sequence comes from Acacia crassicarpa, assembly GCA_034222035.1. NCBI lineage: Eukaryota > Viridiplantae > Streptophyta > Magnoliopsida > Fabales > Fabaceae > Acacia > Acacia crassicarpa. The sequence goes on along the minus strand of JAWXYG010000006.1, from coordinate 44,854,146 downwards.
AAAATAAGGTGCTTTAAAGGGGATACCAAATGCTAGAAAGGAGCTAATCGAATGATATATCAGGACAACATATGCTAGAAACAACATGAAGGGGAAAGGACTTTAAATAAGAATAGTTATGAACGATATAGGTCTAATGTTAGAAAAGATACATCCAACAGAAATAAGAAGACAAGATATATCAACTCATGGACTGAAGTATTTTTTTTCCCCAATCAGCTAAATGTAGTACTGAATTTATTTCGGACAATTTAATTATTTTCACGGCTCATCAATCCGGTAACTATCTATCATTTGAACAAAAAAATGAGTAATTTTTAGAGTCTCTTTTGCATATATTAGGAAAATTAGTCAAATTAACTAATTTAACTTCTTTCCTCAATCTCCCTAAAATCTAATAAATATATCCTATAATTAATTAGGAGCAGAGAGAGTACCTTGTTTGTTATCATTACTCAATCAAAGTTTTTCCTTTTGATGACTTTTTACAAATGGGGGCATAAGTAGCAATAACAAATCTAGCCCAAGATGATTGAACAAGGGAGTTGTGGCATGTTATATCAGATCTTTTAATTTCTTTAATATGAAAAAGTAATCTTTGTTTTCTATTGTTCAATGATTGAGATATTATCACATTCAATTTGAAAGTGTGCGTGTGTAGTACTGTTCAGTGAAAAACCAAATCAGTTCGATCATCTTCAAGTCAAAACTATGCCTAGAAGTGAAATTAAGCGAAACTCCAGCAAAACTGAAATTAAATTTTTCAGAAAGACAGAAAATGTGAAAGAAAGTAAAATCTCATTTAGTTTTTATCTAGTGACTTGTCATCATTGAATATGAATTTGAACATTAAAATGTACTTGACCAAAGAAATTTAATTAGGCTCTAACAAAAAGTAATATGGGAGCAAATTACGATTTAATTTGTCATTAGACATACATCTGATGGCCCCATATAATTGTTGAAGAGTGTGCTCGAATTTTGTTACCTCTTGAGTAATCATGTTAGACATAACAATTCATATTCAAAAGAGGATTATAAGTACATCGATAGATACTTATAGCTATTTATCATCGAGATTAACAAAATTGAAAAAAAAGGATGTTTAAAATGTTTGCCAAGTAATTTTTTTTTCAAAAAAAATTGTGAACGATGGACAACTATTTAATGTTAAATTATATTAAAAAAATATCTGTCAAATTTTTAAACAGAGAACATGCTACTAATCATCACTAGTAGAACCTAAACTTTGCTTTTGAAACGTCCATAGATTTCTAATATATTAATATATCATAAAATTTAGTATAGATGGTGTAAGTCAATAGTATAACTTTGTTCTGTTCTAGGAACATGACCTAATTGGACTTGACTAGGTGTCAAGCTTAGAGCCTACGTACCCTTTGAAGGGATTAAAGTCTACGTAGTTCGCAGTATACTTGGAGACGTGAGGCCAGGGGGGTGGTGTGTGTGCTCTGTGTGACAGAATGTAAAGTGAGCATAAGTTAGAACGTATGCACCTGATTAGTTGACTATGGAGTTGTCCGAGGCAGATATCCCGAGCTAACAAGATACTCGGAATGAGCAATATCCGGGGCTGAGATATTCGGGGCGAGTATCTCGGGATACCGATTTGGGTAGATCCTATCTTGTTAAGATACCGGATCCCCCCTCCTGACATGTCAATCATGTTTCCTGCTTCTGCTGGGTCGTATCATGGATATGGGCCTTTGGGCCAGTCCGTAACAGTTGCCCCCCAGCTTGATTGTTCAGGCCTCTGGACGGCCGAGATGTTTATTGCCCCCGGCCTCTATTAGGGCCGGGGCCTTCTACTTCAGCTGGACCGGCTTAATGCTGCCATGGCCCATAAGACGGCTTTGAGTCTGAGGCCTGGCTTCTCATGACTTTGAAAGGTTTAATTCCCGTCATCGTACCAAGAATGCCCTGCTTTAAGTAGCCGGGGTGGTTACTCGATCCATTCCGGCCCGTGGCACGTATCGATGACCTCGGATACGTATCTCTTGCCCCTTGGCCTTCGGTCTGTCACTCGGGATTCCTTCCGCAGGCGCCATCATTGTAGTTTTACACCTGGCGCGTCCTGATTGGGGGGAGCCTGCAACCGTTGCGCTTATCCATGTATCGATGTTCGTGCGCATTTAATGCGCTTGCGTTGCGCTGTTCCAATCCTGTCGTGTCTGTGTCAAAAGACCCATCTGCCCTTAGCGCTTGAATGTTCTGGGTTAACCCTTTAAGTAAGTTTCTCACTTAACTTTTCCCGCTATTCTCATTTCATCGACTTTTCTTTGGTTTCTCTCTGACTTCATAGGATCACTTTCTCCGTCGAACCTTCGCCGTTCTTCACTTCTAGCACTCAAGCTTCCCTTATTTTACTCATACAGGTATTCCATTCACTTTCTTTTACATTTCTTCGGTATTACTCTGTATTTTACCGTTTACATATCCTCTGGTCTATCGTCCCTATTTCTGTTCCCGTTCTTTCTGGGTTACCTGGTGAACTTTTTGGGTTTTCCTCGTGCTATCTCTTCCTGCATATCCCCCTTTATTTGCCTTTCTTTCAACGTAAGACCTTTAGCTTTTAATTCTTAGGTTCTTAGTTCTTCCCGTATGGCTAGAGATAGAAACTTCCCTAGGCCCAGAGTAGTACTGTCCCCTGATGAAGAAGCGTTCCTTCGCACTCGCTTCCCGCGAGCTTCCTACTGGGTTTTCGGAAGTGAACTTCCCGAAATGGAGAGATTATCCCCTTTACGCTGAGGCGGTGTCGGTGGTCCAAGACACATCAGTCCTCGTCCAGCAGTTGCGAGAGCTCCGGTTCCTACTCCTGTTCGCCCCACGGCACGTGTTATTTCGTTCGCACTGCCAGCTAGGGCCGGGGTCGGCTCCTCATCCTGATCCGGGTCTCCTGCTTTTTTGGCCTAGCCTCTCAACTTCTATGAGGGTCCCCGTGCCGTAGCCTCAGATCCCTTTTCCGAAGGGTATCTCGACCCTTATTGGGACTGCCTTGCGGAGAGCTCTTTTCTTATAGCACGTGTGAGGATACAAGGGCTTCGTCAATCTTGGTTCCTGTTGGCATCGGCCTGCAACGGGCCTTTCCTCTAGTGCCCCCATTCGTCAGAGTTCGTTGTCATTTTCTCCTGCAACTGTTGTTGTGCTAGGTATTCCCTCTCTTTACTAATATTGATTTCATTTACTTGCCTATAGGTTAATGGCTCCCAAATCTCGACCTTCCAAACAACGGTCCGATGCCGAAGGTTCAGACTCTTCTAGTCTGCCTGAGGCTTTGTGTCGTCAGTACGTCTGGGTAACGCATGAAGTGTTGAAGACTCGGTCCTTGATGTCGGACGTCGACATTGCCTGGTTGAAGATTCCGGTCATGCCTGGGTATGCCATCGACCGCCCGGGGGCCGATGAGGCCATTTGTGTGACACGGGAAGTAGGTCGTCCGAACTTCTTCTTTTTCTATCGAGACTGCTTGACTCGGGTCAAAGTTACCTTGCCTTTCTCCCCCTTCCAAATGGAGGCTCTGCTGCACTTAAGACTTGCCCCTTCCCAGCTTCATCCTAACGGGTGGGCTTATTTTGTTGCATTCGAGCAACTATGCCGTTCTTTCCCCGTCCCGGTTCCATGCTCTGCGAACCCTTTCTTTTACTACTTCGACCCCTTCACTCCCGGCTCGCCAAAGGAGGGTGACAAGCTAAAGGGGTTGGTGTCCCTACGATGTAACCCGGACCGCAGACTCATGACGTCGTTCTCTGACTCCTTTAAGCGGTTTAAGGGGGCGTTCTTCAAAGTTGCTGCTAAGCCCGGGAAACAACCCTGGTTCTTAATAGGGCCCGAGACCTCTGGCGTGAGATGGCGCTTTCCATTGTACTAGGCGGAGGGCCATTACAAGGTTTCTCCTTCATCCTTTCAGATTCCTCATAGTGATCTTTGGCCGGAGTCGGCAGCTTCTGTGCCTCGGCTGGATGCCTTCGTGGAGGAGTATGGTCAGAAGCCTGCCAGTTTCTTCATAAACGGGGAGGGCTCAAGGCCGCTTCCCTCTACTTGTAGGGGTTTTTTGCTAGTATACCGTCTTATGTTTTGATTTTCATAACTGACCTTTGTCTTTGACTGACTCCATTTTTGTCTTTTTCAGCTCAAGATATGCGGGCTCTTCCACTCTACCTTCAAAAAGCGAATCCTGCCGCTTCATCCCCGAGTCGGCAGACTTGGAAGCGGGGCGCCCCTGCTAATGCCGCCGCGCAAAAAATCGATGTCGTCTCGTCTGCGGCGAAGAAAACTAAGACTTCAGACGGCCAAGGGTCTAACCCCTCTGCCTCCTCCGAACCTTCTCAAGGAGCCGTGTCCCAGGCTTCGAAGGGAAAGCAAGTCGTCATTCCCGTGGAGGAGGACGTGCCCGTGGATACCCCTAATGCTCCATCAGCTCCAGTGGTTGCGTCGGCTCTGCCTCCGCCGCCTCCACCACTTCCTCCGCAATCTGGTCCGTCTTTAGTGCTCCCGCGCTGCTTCATCTGGGAGAAGGGGTGGCCCCTGAGGTCGATGTTGCTTTTCTTCCTCCCCGGAACTTTATGGAAAGCCGGCCCTTATCCTCGCCCCGCCTGGATGAGCTGCATATCTCCCAAAGGCAGCTGTGTAAGTCTGTTGGATTCCTTCAGGCTTTTGTCCTGGTGAAGGAGAAATATGCCATGGCCGATGCAAATAACCGAAGGCTAAGGGCTTCTGAGGAGTTGAAGGCTAAGGTAGAGACCTTAGAGGAGGAAAGGGATAAGGCCAGGGCTGAGCGAGATGTTGCCAAGGTTGCCGCTGGGAAGACGGAGGAGGAGCTTCGGTTGTCGCGAGAGGGGGTGGAGAAGTCGGTTGCTGAGTGTGCCCGAGTCCAAAAAAGCATTGGATGAGGCTCTGGATGCAATGAAGGTCGTTCAGAAACAACAGGCTTCTTTGACTTCAGACGTCGAGTCCACTAAGGCGGCTCTGTCCGCAGAAAAGGAGGCACATTGGGTGACCATTGATGCGTTGATGCAGACTGCTAAGGACTGCTTTGACGAGGCCCTGGCCCAACTCCAGTTTCTGAACCCTGGCGTGAAGCTGAACGTGGAGGGGTATGATTTCCGTGCCCAACTCCAGTTTCAAGAACAGGATTTGTGTGTCTGAAAGTAAATAGCCAGAGAAAGCGTATGTACCTTTAGGTTTTACTTCTTATTTATAGAGCGTACCTTAGGTTGATATGGCTTGGGCCTTGTGATACGAGGCCCTGATATCCTAACTGTTAGATAGTCATTTAGATATACCTGAATCGTAGATAAGATTGAATCCTCCTTTATTATAGGCAGATCCTGATATGCAATATACTCCTTGCTGGGCCATATATTAAATATGGGCCTTATCCAAGTCCATAACAGTTGCCCCAGCCCGGTAGTTCAGGCTTCTAAGCTACCGGGATGTATCTTGCCTCCAGTCGGTTTTACTAGCCTAAGTAGTGCTCGTCTGCTGAAAGCTCATGCTGAAAGCCTGGACGCTGTGGAGTCACTGAAGAAGCAGCGTGCTGATCTAGCCTCCGAGCTGGACTCGACCAAGGATGCTCTTCTGGCAGAGCAGCAGGCACATTTTGACACAATTGACTCGTTGAAGGAGACTGCCTCCAACTGCTTCGACATGGCCTTAGAACAAATCAAGCCCTTGAATTCGAACGTATCCCTAAACCTTGCCGAGTATGACTACAGGGCTTATGTGAAGGATGGTGTCCTGGTTCCGCCCCCTCTGACGCCTGATAGCGGGTCCTTGTCTTTTTAGGAGGACGAACTGGAAGAGCAAGGCGATGATGAGGCTGGGCCAGGAGCTCCGGAGGCTGGGTAGTCCAACGAGGTGGTGCCTTCTGGAGATGCTACTCCCCCGAGCTAGGGCGCCTTTGCATATTCCCGGCGTCTGTGCCAGTTTTAATTTATGACAATCTCTGATTATATAACCAATTAATTGCCATGCTTTTGTTTATAAACTCTAAGCTCAATTAGAAATTTATTGACCGTAGTAGGTACAGGTCTTTATACTCGACGAGAACTTAGTTCTGGGAGTCAGGGGCAGGTTGTATGTTTCAACCTCGTCAGGTGTAACTTAATTGCGCTACTTCGTTTCGGCTTTCTTTAGCCAGGAAAAGTGTATTGTAACCGAAATAAGGGCGAGGCTGTGACATGTTCAACTGCGGTGTCCATAACCACTAATCAAACATTTTGACCTGATCAGGGTCGGAATGACAACCCGCTTACTCAGATCGAGCAAGCGTTGATGCGTCAATTTCGCGAAGGCCAAGTATGGCATTTTCGCCGAGCTCTAACCAGGGCACGGCGGAATACAACGGCCGGTATTGTACATCTAGATGGTTTTTGGACCGGGTTTAAAGATCACGGTGTCATGCCGGGTTTAGGGACCTCGGCATCATGTTTATTACTGGGCGTAATGACCTTGGTGTTTCTGACCGGGTGTAATGACCTCGGTGTATTTTATTTCTGACCGGGTGTAATGACCTCGGTGTAGTGTCGGGTTTAAGGACCTCGAATTCATGCCGGGTCTAAGGACCTCGGCTTCATGCCGGGTTTATGGACCTCGACTTCATGGTTATTACCGAGTATAATGACCTCGGTGTATTTCTTTGACTGTCGATAGTAAAACAGATGAATTTCCATTGAGGAATTCGTTATCCAGGGTCCTTTTAAGGAGCGTGCGCGGAGTCAATTGTACTTTACACGGAGCCCGGATTTTAACTGTCCCCAGTGTAATCAGGGTCCTTCTTCTTTTTCTTTCTTTAGAGGTGGACTCCTTTGCCCAGTTTTTCCTAGATTTGTTTGTCCATGATGGGTGTTGTAACCCAGAATTTGTTTATATGAGATGGGTGTCGTAAACCCTTTTTTCAATTATGGGTGTTGTAACCCTTTTTTCATTATGGGTGTTGTAACCCTTGATTTGACATGGAGCCTAGGTTTTAACTGTATTAAGTGTAACTGGGGTCCGCCTTCAAAAATTCTCACGGAGTCGGGATTTTAACCAGATTTGGTGTAATCGGTTCGCCTTCAAAAATTATCACGGAGCCAGGATTTTAACCAGAATCGGTGTAACCGGTCCGCTTTCAAAAAGTAACGCGGAGCCAAGATTTTAACCAGATTCGGTGCAACCGGTCCGCCTTCAAAAACTAACGAGGAGCTGGGATTTTAACCAGATTCGGTGTAATCGGTCCGCCTTCAAAAAGTAACACGGAGCCGGGATTTTAACCAGATTTGGTGCAACCTGTCCGCCTTCAAAAACTAACGCGGAGTCGGGATTTTAACCAGATTCGGTGTAACCGGTCCGCCTTCAAAAATTATCATGGATCCCGAATTTTAACCAAATTCGGTGTAACTGGGTTCGTCTTCAAGAATAATCACGGAGCTGGGATTTGAACCAGATTCGGTATAACCGGTCCGCCTTCAAGAATTATCATAGAGCCGGGATTTAAACCAGATTTGGTGTAACCGGGTCCGCTTTCAAGAATTATCACGGAGCCGGGATTTTAACCAGATTTGGTGTAACCGGGTCCGCTTTAAAAAATTCACAGGGATCCCGGATTCTAACCAGATTCGGTTTTAACTAGGTCCGCCCTTTGTCCCTCAGGAATTTCAGGCCCACCTTGGCTCTTTTATACGAAAAATTTCATTGGCTTCTTTGTGGAGTCAGATTCCACCATTGTTGTTATGATACGAATGAAATTGGCCCAATGCAACTCAAGAGTGCCATCCGATAATAATGAGAAGGCTTTAAGAATGAAGTAACATCCTTCTTGCTTTTAAATGCTAATAGTTCAGTAAGCAACAATATTGCGTCACTTCTTGGAGTATACATGACGGCACAAACGCCGGAAATGTCCAAAATAAAATGCGTATTAATCCCCTCCTGCCAAAGGTTCGCATGCTGATGGCGAGGAGTTCATGGAGGAGGACGAGGTCGAGAAAGGGGGTCCTGATGCCGGGCTGTCTAGTTAGTCCCTTGCTCCTTGTATTATGTTTTGTTTGGGCATCTGTGCCCTTTTATTTTGGACATTTCCGGCGTTTGTGCCGTCATGTATACTCTGACAATGAATGATTTATTTATACCATCCTTTTGCCTACTTTATAAATTCCAAACTTCGTATAGATATTTATTGACTGTAATGAATACGAGTCGTTTTACTCGACCACACTTACGTGTGGGAGGTTGGGGCAGGGTTTTATGTTTTAACCTCGGGGGTTCTTAACTTTAACCGCACTACCTCGGTCCAACTTTAACTAGTCGGATAAATGGTAACCGATATAAGGGCGAAACTATCACATGTTCAACCGAGGTTTCACTTACCTCTAATCAAACATTTTGACTTGATCAGGGTCGACATGACAGCGCGCTTGCTCAGATCGGGCGAGCGTTGACGTGTCAATTTCGCGAAGGCCACGTATGGCGCTTTCACTGAGCTCTAACCAATGCCTGTCGGAGTACAACGGCCGGTTTCATACATCTAGATGGTTTTTGTTAGCGACCAAGTAACGACCTCAGAGTCGGTTTTTGTACCGGGCTTAGGGGCCTCAGTTTTGAGCTTAAGCAGGTATTTGTGCACATTGGTGAAACTCCTTGGTGGAATCCTACATTAATAAAAATAGCTCCAAAGAGCTTTACAAATGAACATAAGTTGATAAAAACAAAAAACAACTTAAACTGAAAAACTTAAAGAAATGACCAAACAGTGACGTCGTCGTCTGTTGAGTCGAGTCTGGATTTTTAGCTATGATAGATCTTTAATTTGTTGGCGTTCCACGTTCTCTTAATCGGCTTCCTTGCCAGGGTCTCGAGAATGTATGCCCCTCCATCGAGCTTTTCTTTGATCTGGTAGGGACCTTCCTAATTTGCCGCAAGCTTTCCGTCTCGAGCATTCTTGTTGCCTATGTTGGCTCGTCAAAGTACTAGGTTGCCGTGGTTAAAGGACCGTGGCTGAACCTTTCGATTGTACTTAGCTACTAGGAGTTGCTTGGCAGCTAATTCTCGGCAATGTGCCGTGACTCAAACTTCATCGATGAGGTCCAAATCCGTCTTCAAGGCGTCGTCATTTGACGTCTGTTCTTCCTGTCCGGCTTTTATCTTTCTCCAAGATGACTGCCCGATTTCAATCAGGATCATAGCTTCACAGCCATAAGTCAACCGGAAAGGGGTTTCCTGGGTTGAAGTCTGCACGCTGGTCCTATAGCCCTACAAAACGCTGTAAAGCTGTTCGGTCCAGTTGGTGTTGGCCTGTAACATGCGTTTCTTTAGCCCGTCTAGGATGATTTTGTTGGCCGACTCGGCCTGGCCGTTGGACTGCGGGTGTTCAACTGAGGAGAAATGCTGCTTAATGTCTAAATTGGACATTAAGGCCTGGAATCTATGGTCTATGAACTGGGTCCCATTATCCGCAACGACCTCAGCAAGTATTCCGAATCGGAAGACGATGTTGTGGCGAAAGAACTTCATTACTCTGGCCGAGGTTATCGTGGTCAACGGCTCCGCTTCGATCCATTTAGTGAAATAATCAACGGCCACGATGAGCCATCTAAACTGTCCTTGTGCCGGCCTGAATGGTCCGAGGATGTCCATGCCCCATTTGTAGAAAGGCCAGGGGGCCGGCATACCTTTCAGCTCTGTTGGCGGTGGCCATATAATCTTGGCGTGTTTCTGGCAACTGTCACACCTCTTGGCTGCTTCCATGGTGTCATGCTTCATGGTTGGCCAATAGTAACTGGCACGTAATGCCTTCCTAGCAAGAGTCTTGCCCCCATGTGATGGCCGTTACTTCCTTCGTGTAGCTCGGCCAATACGTACTTCACTTCAGATTCGCCTAGACACCGCATCATTGGGCAATGTAATCCCTTTCTGTAAAGCTAATAATTGACCATGGTGTAGATGTCGGCCTTCCTGATCAACTTTTTCGCCTCTGTGGAGTCGGTTGGGATGATGCCTCTCTCTAGGTAATATTCAATCGGCTTCCTCCAGTCGGTGGTTGCCGAGATGGTCATCATGTAGCTGGGCTCGGCCAGGTTCTGCTGGATTACGATCCTATGACTGTCCGGACCTTTAGTGCTTGCGAGTTTAGAGAGGATGTCGGCCCTCACATTCTCTTCTCTCGGGATATGGGTGACAACCACTTCATCAAATTCGGCCATGAGTTCCTTTGCCCGGTTCAAGTACTTGGCCAGCAGTGGTCCCTTTGCTTGGTAGCTGTTGTCAATTTGTTCTACCACCAGTTGTGAGTCGGTTAAAACCTTGACTCGCTGCGCCCTGTTATCTTTTACTTGGAGCGGCCCGGCTAGGAGGGCCTCGTACTCAGCCTGGTTGTTGGAGGTCGGGAACTTCAACTGGAGGGAGTGTTCGGTGGCGACCCCCTGTGGGCTCTCGACGATGACTCCTACTCCGCTGCCCTTTGCATTAGAGGATCCGTCTACGAATACCTTCCAGATTCCGTCGTTGGTTATGGCCGGGGTCAACTCTCTGACGAAATCAGCCAAGGCCTGTGATTTGATGTCATGCCACGCTTCGAACGTAATGTCAAACTCGAACAACTCGATAGCCTAGTTCGTCATCCTTCCCGCTAGGTCTGGTTTGTGAAGAATCTTCCGTATTGGCTAGTTGGTACGGACTACAATCTGATGTCCTTGAAAGTATGGCCAGAGCCGTCTTGCTGCAGTTAGTAGGGCGAAAGCCACTTTCTCCAGCTTCTGATATCGGAGTTCGGAACTCTGTAGGGCCTTGCTCACGAAGTAGATGGGTGTTTGTCTGGCCTCGGTTTCTCTTACCAAAGCGGCGCTTACGGCTTCGTCTCCGATCGACAAGTATAAGAACAAAGTCTCCCTTTGTTCCAGCTTTGTGAGCACTGGTGGGGTTGCCAGGCACCGTTTGACTTCTTCGAATGCCGCCTCGCAGTCCGAATTCAAGCCTCCGTGCGTTTCTTCTTCAGTAACTTAAAGAAAGGCAGGTCTTCCTCTGCTGACCGGGGCGGAAATCTTGTTAAGGCGGCCAAGCGGCCGGTCAGTTGCTAAACCTCTTTCTTAGTCCTCGGGGCTTGCATCTCCAAGACGGCCTTGCACTTGTCCGGGTTAGCCTCGATTCGTTAACATGAAACCCAAGAATTTCCCGGCCGGGACTCCAAAAGCGCATTTGGCCAGGTTCAATCTGATTCAATGCCTTCTTAGCTTCTCAAAAGTCTGTTCGAGGTCCCGGATATGGTCCTCTGGTAGCTTCGACTTTACGATCATGTCATCGATGTAGACTTCTATATTGCGGCCAATCTGTTCTTCAAAAACTCGATTCATCATTCGTTGATAGGTGGCCCCGACGTTTTTCAACCCAAAAGGCATGACGTTGTAATAATAGTTTGCCTTGTCGGTCATGAATGCGGTATTCTCCTGGTCGTCTGGGTGCATGGCAATCTGATTATATCCGGAGTAGGCGTCCATGAAGGAGAGCAGCTGGTACCCGGCCGAGTTATCCACGAGCTGATCAATGTTTGGCATTGGGTAGGAGTCCTTCAGGCGTGCTTTATTTAAATTGGTGTAGTCGATGCACACCCTCCACTTGCCGCTTGGTTTAAGTACCATGTCCACATTAGAGAGCCAGGTCATGTACTGCACTTCTCTGATGAAGCCGGTTACTAGGAGCTCTTCTACATGACTGTCAAGGGCTTTCTGTCTGTCGGCTGCAATATTTCTCTTTTTCTGTACTATAGGCCTTGACCCCGGCCATACACCGAGTTTGTGGCAACAAAAGTGCGGGTCAATCCCGGGTATTTCGGCCGACGTCCAAGAGAAGACATCCTGATTGTCTCTTCAAAACTGGACCATTTGTGCCTTCAAGTCTTCATTCATATCTCCGCCGATTTTAGCTGTCTTGACAGGATCCGTTCCCAGGGTCACTTCTTCAAGCTCTCCCTCTGGCTCCGGTCTTGGGCTTTCTGCCTCACGAAGGTCAAGTTCCACCATATTAACCGGTCGTCGGGGATGTCTATCACCATCAACCTTGGGCGTAGCTTCATTATGTACGAGCCGAGGAGGGGATGAGGGTCCTCCTTCCTCGACCCGGAGGGCCTCAAAGTAACATTGCCACGACTCCTTCTGGTCTCCAGACACCTCGACCAACTGGTTCTTGTCGTTGATCATCTTCAGCTTCTGATGCTTGGTGGACACTAGCATGTCCCAGTTGTGTATGGTCGGTCGGCCCAAAATGATGTTGTAGGGAGAGCGGAAGTTGGCCACTATGAACCTCATGCAATCAGTCTTGAATGCTTCCTTTGTTTCGAGGGTCAATTTGAGGTCGATATAGCCCTTTGGGAAAGAGCGCTCTCCGTTAAATCCGATCAGGGTGGTTTTGCACGGCTTCGGATCTTCTACGTCGAGGTGCATCCTTTTATAGGCACTCCAGCTTATAATGTCCGCCGAACTTCCTGCATCCACAAAGATTCGCTTAAGACGACAATTAACCAGGGTTCCGGTGATAACTAACCTATCCTGGTGGCCAGGAATAACATCCTTTAGCTCCTTGTTGGTGAACACCAAAGGGGGTGGTTTCGGCTTCGCTGGATCGTTCTTGAACTTTGGGAGGTCCCTCACTGTCAAGACCTCTCGAAGGTACTTCTTTCGTTGGCTCACCGTGTCTCCACCTCCACCAAAACCTCCACTGACGACGTTGCACTGGAACTCAACTTCAAGAAATTCGTCGTCACAGCCGATCTTTCGTTTCTTCTCAGGCTTCCGTGTATCCGTGGCCGAACTCCTGCTACGGCCGCCATAATTCCGCTTGCCGTTCGATCTCCCCTGGGTTTTGATCACGTATTGACGCAGTTTCTCCTCCCTTACGAATTTCTCAATAGCGTCCCGAAGGTCGTAACATTCATCTGTGGTGTATCCGACGCAATCGTGAAACGTACAAAACTTTGAACGATCCGTGTTGGAGCATCCTCTAAGCGGCCGAGGCTTTTCGACTTTCTTCATCTCGGCTTGAGCCACCTCTTTCCACAACTGCGAGCGAGGGACATTCAACTGGGTGTAGCTGTTGTATTTGGCCTTATTGTTGGTTCTCTCAGGCCTGGGTCGGCTGTCTCTGTTACGCTTGTGAGACTCGGCCTTCTGCTTGTTTGACAGCTTTCTAGGGTCGGGTAAGGTATTTCTCGCCTTCTTGGGTTCGTCTGCGTTGTCTGCCTCCATTTGTTCCACGTCTAGGTACTGCTTTGCCCTGGTGTAAAATTCGGTTAGAGTGTAGACCCGGTTTTTGCACAGGTTTCAGACCAAGCGTGATGATGGATCTAACCCATTGACCAAGAAGTGTACATGGACTTCCTCTGATAAAGATCGTACTTGCATCGCCACATCTTTGAAGCTGTTCAAGTACCTTTGCAGTGTCTCTCCCTTCTCTTGTTTCACCTTACTCAAAGTGAACTAGGATTTTGGCTGCTTCTTACTCGTGGCGAAATGTAACTCAAACTTTTGTCTGAGGTCTTCGAAACTCCGGATGGAATTGTCGGGCAACGAGCTTAGCCATTTATGTGCCAATCCGATCAAAGTTGCCGCGAAGAGACGCAGGATGACCAGGCCGTCAATCGACTGGACCCACATCAACTTCTCGAAAATCTCCAGGTGATTGCGTGGATCCTGAGTTTTGTCATACTTTGGAAGATCGGCTAGATCGAAGTTTTCTGGATAAGGAGTTGCCGCTGTTGCCCTAGAGAATGGGGTCCTACTGGATCCCGTCAAGTACTTCATCCTATACTCCTGGGGTGACCCATGCGTCCGGGGGGCTCTGTTTTCCTCACGATGCTCTTCAGGGTCTCGATCCTCACTACTGCCGTGGCCGTTGCGGTTTGCGTCGTCACCTCGGCCTTAAGTGTCATCACGATTCTCTGGAGGCGGTGGGCGGTCTCACTCTGCACTCGTCCTCTCGTTCAGTCTGCCGGTGCTCTCGTGCCTTGCCCTTGGTTCTGGGCTACTAGATGTACTGCTACTGTCCGTGACAACCCTTTCTTCTCTTCTACGGGATTCTTTGCGGCTTCCGCGTCGGTGGTGGCGTTCGAGCTCTTCCTTTATCATTTGACTGAAAGCTTGGAAGTCTGTCTGTCTGTAATACCCCAATAATTATTAATAGTAGTGATATTATTATTAATAGTAATTACCCATTTATTTTATATAGCCTTAATGGGCCAAATATTCCTAGTCTTAATTGCCGTAGGAATTTTCTGCTTATACTCTAAGAAAGAGATTTAGGTAATAAGTCCTCTACTTGTTAACTAAGTCACATTAATTTACACCATTTTAAGTAATAAGTCCTCTACTTGTCAACTAAGTCACATTAATTTACACCATGATTGAGTGACCGAACGTAATGTGAACCATGATTGGTTGATTTTTCTATTTTAATATGCCCTATTGATGATATTAAATTCACATCATGGCTGATTGATTTTTAATTTAATATACCTTATTAATGATATTAAATTTGTATCATTGTTGATTGATTTTTTTTTTTAATTTTATGTACCCCATTAATGAGTTGGCAATGGTAAAAGAGCCGAAGCTAAACCTTAAATTTTTGTTATAAATATGAGCCTAGCCTAACCCTGAATACTCTCCTTCTCTTCTCATATTCTCTTCTACTATTTCCTCTATTCTTTCTCTATTCTTCTAATTCCTCTATTCTTTCTCTATTCTTCTAAAAGCTAGCAAAACGGAGACCGGGTAATCCTAATCTCATGAGTCTTAGTGTAATTTTATATTTCGATAGGTAATCCTAATCCCCAGAACAACCTTGCATCTCGTGCTTCTTCTTTTTCCCTACATCATATTTTGCTAATCCTAAACTTATTCTTTTTCTCTACATCCTATTTTGCTAATCCTAAACTTATTCTTTTTCTCTACATCTTATTTTTCTAATCCTCAACTTATTCTTTTTCTCTACATCCTATTTTGCTAATCCTAATTCCCATGAGTCTTAGATTATTTTTATATAAGTTTTGATAGAGTTGTTATATATGAAATATATTATATGTAATCATAATCCCTAGGTCAATAGGAATCAATTATTATAAGTCGTTTCTCTAATCTAAATTGTCGTCTCGTTCCTCTTTGTGATTTCCATTCGGTACCATTAATTTTGCATTTGTCTTTCTTTGTGAGAAAATTGTTTTCTACAAATTACACAAATTTTCCCTTCTTGATTGCAGAATGAAAATTTTTGTAAAAACCATTTATCATTGCATAAATATATCTGTATATGGTTGTTTTGGTCGCTTCAATTTTTGTGATTGAAACTTATAAATGCTTTCATATATATGTGTATATATTTATTTATTTATTGAGAAGTCCATTTATTATGTGAGTATATTTAAAATACTTTAAATCGTGGGAGGATAGCTTAGGGATGGTACCTCCTAAAGTGATGAACACAACCCTTAGGCTTTATGCCTCCGATATATTATTTGATGTGAACCGATTATATACGTTCTTTCCAAAGTGGTGTCTGGCAGGGGCTCCCGGGACACTAGTAGCAACTTTGGGAAGAGGTGTGCACATTAGGACGAATTGATTTATTGTGATATGGCTAAATTAATGATTTGTGACTGACAGGGGCTCCCGGGTCACAGGGTAGATTGGCAGGGGCTCCCGGATCTACCATGGTTCTCTTCCCACTAAACTAAATAGACTGGCAGGGTTTCTCGGGTCTAAATAAATTTAAAAAGATAATGAACAATATTGGATTCGATATGAATATATAGATGTGATGAGTATTAAAATCGATACTTTAGATTATATATATGTATATGATATTTTTCTTTCATCCTATGAATATTTTATTATTATTATTATTATTATTCTATTTTTGTTCATTAGGATTACCAGCTTTTGCTGATGTTTGTGTTCTGGGCTGCGACGATCCTTCGGGGGAGCAGAATTTCAGTGAAACAGGTTTCAAAGTTGGGGCTAGCAGTGAGAAGTGAGGAAGACCAATGAACAATTCTAGCTAGTTTTATTTTATTTTTATGTTTTGAATAAAATACTTTTATTTAAGTTTGGATTTACGTTAATGTAATAAAACAGCCTTGCACTTGTCCCAATACAAGTGCGGCGGTAACACTTCCCAAATTTGGTTATTTTGAATTTTAGTGATTATTTATAAAAATTATTGAAATTTTATGTCATTAAAATTGTTAGAAATTTGGGGGTGTTACACTGTCGTTACAAGTGATCCCGTTTTTCATTGTTTTCGAATCTCTGAAGCAATGATTCTTGTGTCCTCCGAAGAATGCGGACGTCGACTTCTATCACCAAAGCGTCCTGGGTCGGAATCTCCCTGCGTGCTTCCAATAGTGGCTGATCGTCAGCAGGGGAGAAGTTGCTGTGTCGGTAACATGACCCTCCGGGGTGTTTTCTCGTCGTGATTGAACTGGTGGCTGGCTGGGCCCGGCCTGTGGTTGGTGTGGAAAGGGGTCTCCGTCAGCCTGCTGCGGTGGATTTCTGTTGTGGCTTCTAGTGTTCACCATTAGTGGTCACGGGGATAGAAGTTTATGGTCCCCACGGTCGGCGCCAATGTTCTATTCTAGGAACAGGACCTAATTGGACTTGACTAGGTGTCAAGCCTAAAGCCTACATACCCTTTGAAGGGATCAAAGTCCACGTAGTTCACAGTATACTTGGAGGCGTAAGGCCAGGGGGTGGTGTGTGTGTTCTGTGTGACAGAATGTAAAGTGAGCATAAGTTAGAACATGTGCACCTGATTAGTCGACCTCCATATTTATGGAGGTGTCCGAGGCGGATATCCCGGGCTAACAAGATACTTGGAATGAGCAATATCCGGGGCCAAGATATCCTGACGTGTCAGTCATGTTTCCTGCTTCTGCTGGGCCGTATCATGGATTTAGGCCTTTGGGCCGGTCCGTAACAAACTCATTTTCTGGCCAAAAATAAAAAATAGTATAACTCATTATTCAGCAATACAGACAACAACCCACATCTTGTTTCTTGAATCACTACTCAAGAATGAAGAAACAAGATGTTTAAGTTTAAATCTTAGTTATTCAACCCTGAAAACTTGCCACAAGTTTTGTGAAATTGAAATATTTAGCCCTTTTTTTTAAATAAAAAGATGCTTATAATTTAGAAGCATCTACACCCTACACGGTATAATTTAGCCCCTTTTTTTTAAATAAAAAGATGCTTGTATTAAAAGGCCTATGATATGCATCACATACAAAAAGCATTTTATTAGATGGATTTGCTTCAAAAGTTTTAATGATTTTAAATTCTTTTTCTACTTAAATTTTATTCTATTTTATGCCTATTCAAGAAAATAATTATATTTTTCAGAACTAATAAATTATATTACATTTTACACTATCTTTTTTAATGAGACCAATATGAATAATTTTATATAATAATAAGATTGTAAATTATGAGAAAAATTTAAATAAAAATAACCTAAATCAATTTAGTATATAAGAGGGAGAAAATAAAATTTACATGTTCCAAGTCTCACTAGAAAACCTTTATTACAACCTGAAAAACAATCTAGGCATCAAAACATTTCTAAGGAAGAGGAAAGGCAGCAAAATGGAACAGATCCAAGTCGTTGGATTATAAGGAGATGGGTTCCTTTTCCATATGTATGAATCGTAATAAACAACCAATTCTATAAAAATAGTTTAAGCGAATTTAAAACAATTGACTTGAATATTATATACATTCACTTCGCTACAATTATTAGCAAATTATATTTGTCTTTTTATCAAAATAATTTAATTCAACATTTGAACAATTCTTTATCTTTAAACCATCTAAACAGTCCTAAACTCCTATTTCATTTATCTCATCTTTTCTGCCTTTATGTATGTTAGAATATAGCCCTAAACTCCTATTTCATTTATCTCGTCTTTTCTACCTTTATGTATGTTAGAATATAGGTGCAAAAACTGGACACAAGATGAAGGATTCAAGGCTTTGATCTAATACATTCTCTTTATACAACGAAGATTCTAATTAACAAAAGTGTGAGTCTAATGCTGTCCTCCGTTGGCCTGCTCCTAGCTCTAGCTCAACCACCCCGTGCGCATCGACCGACACCTCCATGTATAATGCTCCTACCAGCTCCACCCCGCGTTGATGTGCGCTGCTTTCGTGTTCACCACCGCTTCCACCAGCACTTGTAGACATCTTCGATCGTCGATTGTTCAATTTCAGTGTTTTCTTATGTGTGAGTGATTTTCTTGACACCACTCAATTTCAGCATTTTCAAGAATCAAAAGTCACATTTTGTTAGTATTAAATTAGGTGAAGCTCGATCTTTTCAGTATTATAATTAACAAGGTGTATAAATAAATTCATAACTAATAATTAAAAATAAGAAAGCAAAGAAAACAATCATTAAACTCATAATCATCAAGCTCCTCAGGCCTCAGGAACTATTTAAAGAAACAAATACAGAATCCATTTATCTAAAATGGCATACAACCGACAGATAATTTCACACACATCTGAACTAAATATATAACATATATAAATTAATTAATTAATTAAGATCCTATTTAAATTAGACAAAAGCATGTTCCTACTAGAATATACAAAAAAAAAAAAGGGATTTCACCCCGATTTGGTGCAGCAATCTCATCACCATCTCAGTTTGTGCAAGAAAAAATACAAAAAAAAAAAACAGGACTTCACCCCCGATTTGGTGCAGCAATCTCATCACCATCTCAGTTCAAGTTGTGCAAGAAAAATCCAGCTCTAGATTAATTCTGTTCTGTCCTAAGAACACAGAAAGATTGGACTTGACTAGGTTGTCAAGCCTAGAGCCTACGTACCCTTTGAAGGGATCAAAGTCCACGTAATTCGCAGTAAACTTGGAGGCATGAAGCCAGGGGGTGGTGTGTGTGCTCTGTGTGACAGAAGGTAAATAGAGCATAGGTTAGAACGTGTGCACCTGTTTAGGGTTTCCCTGTATTTATAGAGGAGTCTAGTGCGAGTATTTTCGCATTAATGACCGATATCCGGGGTTGAGATATTAGGGGCTGATATCTTGGGATTACGGTTGGGGGAGATCTCCCATTGATGGGGCCCTAGATCAATGGGATCCGGTATCCCTGCCCGTTATGGCGTAGATTCTGTTCCAGGCGTGGTTGGGCCGAGGTCCGGATATGGGCCTATTGGGCCGGTCCGTAACAGTTGCCCCCCAGCTCGGTTGTTCAGGCTTCTGGACGGCCGAGGTGAATATTGCCCCCCAGTCCCTGGCGCGGCCGAGGCCTTTTCTCTTGATTGTGGTGGCTTCCGGTTGTCGTGACCATCGGTCCGATCCGGATTAGTGGTCGGCTTATTATACCTCTTCCCTGACGTCCTGCCTAGAATGCCAGGCTCCTCCTGTCCAGATGGATATTCGTCCTACCCCGGTCCCAAGTGCCCGGCGGTGACCTCGGATTCGAGCCTTTTGCCTTTTGGAATTCTCTGGGCGCTTTGGGTCTCCCCTCGCGCGTGCCATGATTACGGCTTTACAGCTGTCAGGCCTTCAGTGGGTGTGGCCTGAAACCGCCGCGTCTTTCCGCTTTTCGAGGCGCGTGCGCATTTTCTGCACTGGCGTCGTGCTGTGCCAATCCCGTCACGTATGTACGGGAATGGACCGTTGTGTCCCTGCGACAAGGTTTAAATGGCTCTCTTTCCTTTCTTTTTCACTTTTCCCGCTACTCTTCTTTTTCTCAGACACTTTTCTCTGGTCTTTCGTCTAGAGTTCACAGAGAGGATTCTTCCTTGATCGAAACCTCTGCCGTTTTCCAGCATCCCAGTTCCTCATATTTTCCAGGTACAGGTATTCTGTCTTCTTTCTGGCATTTTTGTTCGGTATTTCCTTTCGTTTTACCGTTTATTTTGTGAGATGGACGTCTGCGTCTCATTCTTTTCTTATTTCTGGGTCTTCCTGGGTTTCTTTTGCGTGATCTTACCCAAGACTCGTCTCGATATCCCCTTAAACACCGTCCGTTAGTGCCCTAAGCTTCCGATCATGGTGAGAGGTAGAAACATCCCTAGACCGAGGGCGTCGTTAACGCCGGAGGAAGAAATGTTCCTCCGTGCACGTCTTCCCCGGGCCACTTACTGGGTTCTTGGGGGTGAACCACCTGCTACGGGGGATCTGGCTCCCCTACGTCGGGGTGGTGCTGTTCGTTCGGGGCGGGCCAGGGCTCGCCCGGCTTCAGCCAGGGTGTCGGTTTCACTCCCTTATCGCCCTTTCCATCCACTAGCTCGCGCTCTTCCCCTTGAGTCATCCGGTGGGGCTGGGGTAGGCTCCTCATCCGGTTCCGGCCCCTCGGTGCTGATGGCTCAACCCCTTAACTTCTATGAGGGCCCTTCTGCTGTTCGCCGTACATCTGCCCCGGAAGGGTATCACGGCCCTTGCTGGGATTGCCTTGCGGAGGCTTCTTCATTGATGGCTTGCGCTGGAGACGCCGAGGCTTCCTCCATACTTGGTTCTTGTCGGCATTGGTCCGCCCCGGCTGTCCCTTCTAGCGCCCTTGTTCGTCTGAGTCCGCAGTCTTTTTCGCATACTACTGTATCTGTGCCAGGTATTTCCGTTCTTTACTGATACTAGCTTTGTTTTATTTTCGTATAGGTTTATTAATGGCTCCCAAATCTCGGCCTTCCAAGCGGCGTTCCGAGACTGAGGGTTTGGACTCTTCTAATCCGCCAGAGGCCTTGTGCCGGCGGTATAACTGGGTTTCGCATGAGGTGCTGAGGACCCAGTCTTTAATGTCAGATGCCGACCTTGCTCGGTTGAAGGTCCCAAATATGCCAGGGTGCGTCCTTAGGTGCCCCTCGGCTGATAAGCCTGTTTGCGTGACGCGGGAGGCTGGTTGGCCCCACTTTTTCTTTTTCTACCGGGATTGCCTGACTTGGGTCCAGGTTCCCTTGCCCTTCACAGATTTCCAGATGGAAGCCCTGCTCCATCTAAGGCTTGCCCCTTCCCAGCTTCATCCGAACGGGTGGGCTTACTTGGTCTCTTTTGAGCGGCTATGTGATTCTTTCCCGGTCCCCATCGTGTGTACCCCTAACCTCTTTTTCTATTATTTTGGCCCTTTTACCCCTAGCTCGCCTAAGGAGAGCGAGAAGCTGAAGGGGTTGGTGTCGCTGCGTATTAACCCAGAACGAAGGCTTATGACGCCTTTTTCGGACTCTTTCAAGCGGTTCAAGGGGGCCTTTTTCAAGGTTGAGGCCAAGTTCGGGAAGCAGCCTTGGTTTCTGCAGGGTCCCGATGGTGTCGGCTCGGATGGGCGCTTTCCCTTATATTGGACAGAGAGTCACCACGACGTCAAGGCTACCTTCTTCCAAGTACTGCATAAGGACTTGTGGCCGGAGTCTGCCTCTGTCGTGCCTCGACTGGAGGCCTTCGTAGTGGAGTACGGGGTGAAACCGGCGAGTTATTTTATAACAGGGGACGGCGCCGAGCCGCTGCCTCCTACTAGTAGGGTTTCTAGTAGTGTATTGTATATGTTTTTGTCTTGGTTTCTTGAATTCATGAATCTGACCTGGTATCTTTTTGCTTTTTCAGGCCGAGATATGAGTTCACTTCCGCTCTACGTTCGTGCGGCGAATCCGGCTGCTGCCTCTCCCAGCCGCCCGAAGAAGCGGGGTGCCTCTGAAGGTGCCGGCGCTGCAGAGGCTAAGAAGAAAGCAAAGGGCTCGGCTGGCCAGGGTCCTCCTATAGTTGAGGTCACCCAATCCTCCCCGGCGATTGCCCAGTCTTCCCCGGCGGTTGGACCCCCGGCTACTGAGGGGCAAGAGGCCGTTGCCACGTCTCTGACTTCCAAGGGGAAGGAAGTCGTGATTTCTGACGAGGAGGTTGAGGCCGAACTCCGTCCTAACGTGCTTGCTAGTTCCCCGCCGGGTCCGCCCTCGTCTTCATTGCTTCCCCCTCCTCCTCCTCCTCCAACGAGGCCGAAATCTGTTGTTCCCCGTGGCCATTTATGGGACGAGGGCGTGGTTCCGGAGGTAGACGTCTCCTTCCTTCCTCCCCGACACTTCATGGATAACCGGGTCCTGTCTTCCTCTGCCTTGGATCAGCTACACTTGAATCAGAGGGAGTTGTGCCGGTCAGTGGGGTACGTCCAGGCTCTGATTCTGGTCCGGGAGCAGTACACCTTGGTTAGCGCTGAGTGCCAGAGGTTGCGAGCGGCTGAGGTTGAACTGAAGAAGGGCCTGGCCGCGGCAGAGGCTAAGGCCACGTCCGTCGGTGACCTCAGGGAGGAGTTGGACGTGGCTGAGGTCAAGGCCAGGTCAGCTGAGGAAGAGCTCGTCAGGGCCTGGGACGAGCGAGATGCGGTCTGGGCGGAGCGGGACGCTGCCCGAGCGGAGCAAGACGCTGCGAAGGCTGCGGCTATGAAGGCCGATCAGGAGCTCCAACTTTCTCGGGCAGATGATGACAAGGTGGTTGCGGAGTGTGTCCGGGCCCAGAAGGGGATGTCAGAGGGCCTGGCCGCGATGAAGGTCCTCCAACAACAGCACGCCTCCTTGGCGGAGGAGAAGGAGGCGCTTCAGAAGGCCCTTGCCGCGGAGAAGGCGGCTCGACAGGAGGCCTTGGACGCGCTGGTGCTGACTGCTAAGGAGTGTTTCAAGCAGGCTCTGACGCAGATCTGGTACTTCAACCCCGGCGTGGAGCTAAACGTGGACGGGTATGATTACCGTGCCTTCGTTCAGGAGGACGGGACTCTGATCCCCTATCAATCTCCTGCTGCTGCAAGTCCTGCCGACGCGCCTCCTGCTGCCGAGGGTCCTGCTGACGCTGAGGCCAATCATCTCGAGGCTGAAGATCCAGAGGCCGAGCCGTCCAGCTAGTTTTAGTTTTGTTTTTCTTCTTGTATTCGAGGCGTCTGTGCCTTAAGAACAATTTTGGCCTTTGCGCCGTTATGTACAAACTTTTGACAATGAATGATGACATCCCTTTTGTCTTAGTCTCGTGTGTTTTTGCCTTAATTTGTATACCTTTTGACAATAAATGATGTTTACCATCCTTGTGTCTCGGCTTAGATGTGCGTCGGCTGTATATGTACAGGCCATTCAGATAACGTAGATAATGAATGACTTGCACTTCTACCATCCTTTTGTCTAAGTTTAGGTGTTTGTCGGCCGCATGCGTGCAGGCCGTTGTTGCTCTACCACACTTAGTATGTGGGAGGTTGGGGCAGGGTTGTCTTGTCTCAGCCTCGTCAAGCCTAACTAACCTCATTGCCTCGGCCCGACTTTCTAATAGTCGGGCTCTAACTTTCCCTTAGTCGGATTAAGTTTTACCGGTGTAAGGGCAGGACTATCACATGTCTAACCGAGGTTTCTTCTGCCTTGGGTCGGACATTTTGACCTGATCAGGGTCGGTATGGTAGTCCGTTTGCTTAGTCGGGCGAGCGTTGACGTGTCAATTTCGCGAAGGGCCATGTATGGCGCCTTCGCCGAGCTCTAACCAATGCCTGTTGGAGTACAACGGCTGGTTTTCGTACATCTAGATGTTTTTAGTTTTGGCCGGGTATGTGACCTCGGAGCCGTTTACCGGTGCCAGGCTGCAGGCCTCGGCTTTCGGTTTCTTGGCCGAGCTTCTTTGCCTCGGCCTAATCGTTTTTGGCCAAGCTTCCTAAGTTCGGCTTCATGCTTAAGCAAATTTTGTGCACATTCATAAATCTCCTCAACGAGGTCCTTTATTGATAAAAAGAAATAGCCCTAAGGGGCGTTACAAAGAAAGAACATTAGAAAGTAACATAACTTGAAACTGAAAGAAACAATCATGAAAACAAACAAACGCTGCCGAAAAGGGGTCTAGCTATAGTAGATTTTCAGCTTGTCGGCATTCCATGTTCTTTTGATTGGCTTCCGTGCCAAGATTTCGAGGATGTATGCTCCTCCATCGAGCTTCTCTTTAATCTGGTAGGGGCCTTCCCAGTTTGCCGCCAGCTTCCCATCCTTGGCATTCTTGTTGCCTATGTCGGCCCGTCGGAGTACCAGGTTCCCACGGTTGAATGACCAGGGTCTGACCTTTCTGTTGTACTTAGCCGCGAGTAACTGCTTAGCGGCTAATTCCCGACAGTGTGCTGTGATCCGGATTTCATCTATGAGGTCCAAGTCCATCTTCAAGGCGTTGTCGTTCGATTCCTGCCCTTCCTGTCTGGCTCTGACCTTTCTCCAGGATGGCTGTCCGATTTCGACCGGGATCATTGTCTCGCATCCATAGGTTAGCCTGTAGGGGGTCTCCTAGGTCGAAGATTGTACGCTTGTCCGGTATCCCCAAAGAACGCTGTGGAGCTGCTCGGTCCAGTTGGTGTCGGCTTGCAACATCCGCCTCTTGAGTCCGTCCAGGACGACTTTGTTGGCGGCTTCGGCCTGGCCATTTGACTGCTGGTGTTCTACGGAAGAGAAATGCTGTTTGATGTCCAGGTTGGACATTAGCGCTTGGAATCGATGGTCCATGAATTGGGTGCCATTGTCCGTGACGACCTCGGCTGGTATCCCGAAGCGGGAGACGATGTTGTGCCGGAAGAACTTTATCACTCTGGCCGAGGTTATTGTGGCGAGTGGCTCTGCTTCGATCCACTTGGTGAAGTAATCTACCGCGACTATGAGCCATCTGCATTGCCCTTGCGCCGGTCGGAATGGTCCGAGGATGTCCATGCCTCATTTATAAAAGGGCCAAAGGGCTGGCATTCCTTTTAATTCTGAGGGTAGCGGCCATATGATCCTGGCGTGTTTCTGGGAACTGTCGCACGTCTTTGCTTTTTCCATGGCGTCATGCTTCATGGTAGGCCAATAGTACCCGACGCGCAGTGCCTTTCTGGCGAAGGCCTTGCCCCCCATGTGGTGGCCATTGCTACCTTCGTGGAGCTCGACCAGCACGTACTTTGCCTCAGATTTGCCGAGACATCACATCATCGGGCAGTAGAGTCCTTTTCTGTATAGTTGATCATCAACCATCGCGTAGAGTGCGGCTTCTTTGATCAGCCTCTTGGCCTCGGTCGAGTCGGTAGGGACAATTCCCCTTTCGAGGTAGTCTTCTATCAGCTTCCTCCAGTCAGTCCCAGCCGAGATGGCCATGACACAGCTCGGCTCGGTCAGGTTCTGCTGGATCACGGTCCTGTGATTGTCCAGCCCCTTGGTACTTGCCAGTTTGGAGAGGATGTCGGCTCTGGCGTTCTCCTCCCTTGGTATGTGGGAGACGGTCACTTCCTCAAATTCGACCATGAGTTCCTTGGCGCGGTTTAAGTATTTCGCCATAAGAGGGCCTTTTGCTTGATAGGTGCCGTCGATCTGTGCGGCGACGAGCTGCGAGTCGATTAATACCTTTACTCGTTGTGCACCATTGTTTTTTGCCTGGAAAAGTCCAGCCAGCAGGGCCTCGTACTCGGCTTGGTTGTTGGAGGTCGGGAATTTTAGTTGGAGGGAGTGCTCAGTAGCGACCCCTTGTGGGCTTTCCACAATAACTCCCGCGCCGCTGCCTTTAGCGTTGGAGGATCCGTCCACGTAGACTATCCAGGTCCCGTCATTCATTACTGCCGGGGTGAGTTCCCTGATGAAGTCCACCAACGCCTGAGACTTGATCGCCTGTCGGGCTTCAAAAGTGATGTCAAACTCGGACAGTTCTATGGCCCAGTTGGTCACTCTTCCAGCCAAGTCGGGCTTATGGAGGATCTGTTGGATCGGCTGGCTGGTGCACACTACTATCCGATGCCCTTGGAAGTAAGGTTGGAGCCTTCTGGCCGCGGTGAGTAGGGGGAAGGCTACTTTCTCCAGTTTCTGGTACCGGAGTTCCGATCTTTGCAGGGCCTGGCTTATGAAATATATCGGCATCTGTCCGGCCTCGGCTTCTCTTACTAGGGCAGCGCTGACGGCCTCATTGCCGATTGACAAGTAAAGGAATAGGGTCTCTCTTGGATCCGGCTTAGTTAGTACCGGTGGGGTTGCCAGACACCGTTTGATTTCCGCGAAGGCAGCATCGCACTCAGGATTCCAACTGCCCTGGGTTTCCTTCTTCAACAACCTGAATAGGGGTAGGGCTTTCTTGGCTGACTTCGGGAGGAACCTTGTCAGGGCGGCCAGTCGGCCGGTTAGCTGCTGTACCTCCTTCTTGGTCCTCGGGGGCTGCATGTCGAGCACGGCCTTACACTTGTTCGGGTTGGCTTCGATCCCTCGGTTTGTCAGCATGAAGCCCAAGAACTTCCCAGCCGGAACTCCGAAAGCACATTTGGCCGGGTTCAACCTGATTCGATGTCTTCTTAATTTCTCAAACGTCTGTTCTAGGTCTCGGATGTGGTCTTCCAGAAGCTTCGACTTGACGATCATGTCGTCTATGTAGACCTCTATGTTGCGTCCGATCTGGTCTTCGAAAACCCGGTTCATCATCCTCTGGTAGGTGGCCCTGGCATTCTTGAGTCTGAATGGCATGACGTTGTAGCAGTAGTTTGCCTTATCCGCCATGAAGGCGGTCTTCTCCTGGTCATCGGGGTGCATGGCAATCTAATTATATCCGGAATAAGCATCCATGAAGGAGAGGAGCTGGTACCCGGCCGAGTTGTTTACAAGCTGGTCAATGTTTGGCATCGGGTAGGAATCTTTTGGGCAGGCCTTGTTAAGGTTGGTGTAGTCGACACATACTCTCCATTTGTCGCTGGGTTTGAGGACCATGACTACATTGGAGAGCCAGGTGGTGTACTGCACCTCTCGGATGAAACCGGCCGCTAGGAGCTCCTCGACATGGTTCTCAAGGGCCTTCTGTCTATTGTCCGCGATGTTCCTCTTCTTCTGTGCCACGGGTCTTGACCCCGGCCATATGCCGAGTTTGTGGCAGTAGAAGTGGGGGTCGATACCGGGTACTTCGGCCGAGGTCCAGGCGAAGACATCTTGGTTCTGCCTTAGAAAGCGGGTCATAAGAGCTTTTAGGTCGTCCTCCATGTCTCAGCCGATTTTGGCTGTCTTGGTCGGGTCCGCCCCTAACACTATCTCCTCCAGTTCTCCTTCCGACTCGGGCCTCAGATTGTCCTGTTCCCGGAGGTCGAGCTCTACCATGTTGACCGTCTGCCGCGGGCGCTTGTCGGAGTCGGCTTCGGCTACTTGCTCGTTGGATCCGAGCCGCGATGGAGATGAGGGTCCTCCTTCCTCGACCTAGAGAGCTTCGAAGTAGCATTGCCTTGACTCTTTTTGGTCTCCGGACACCACAACTATCTGGTTTTTGTCGTTAACCATCTTTAGTTTCTGGTGCTTGGTGGACACCAGTATGTCCCAGTTGTGGATTGTTGGCCGGCCTAGGATGACGTTGTACAGGGACCGGAAATCGGCGACAATGAACCTCACTCGCTCGGATTTGAAGGCTTCCTTGGTCCCGAGGGTTAGCCTGAGGTCGATGTACCCTTTCGGTAAGGACTGCTCGCCGTTGAACCCAATCAGGGTGGTCTTGCACGGCTTGAGATCCTCTTTGTCGAGGTGCATCCTTTTGTAGACGTCCCCGCTTATAATATTGGCCGAGCTCCCTGCATCAACAAAGATTCTCTTAACTCGACAGTTTACTAAGGTTCCAGTGATTACCAGTCCATCCAAATGGCCGGGTATGACGTCTTTCAGCTCTTCATTGGTGAAGGTCAGGGTCGGCGGCCTTGGTTTCTTGGGGTCTTCCTTGAACTTGGGGAGGTCTCGGACGGTCAGTACCTCGTGGAGATACTTCTTCCGCTGGCTTACAGTATCTCCGCCGCCTCCGAATCCCCCGCTGACGACGTTGCACTGGAAGTTTACGTCGGGAAACTCGTCGTCAGAGGCTGTCTTCTGCTTCTTCCCCGGCTTTCGGGTCTCCTTGGACGGACTTCTGGTGGGGCTGCGGTCATTCCGCTTGCCGCTCGTCCTTCCCTGGGTCTTGATGACGTACTGACGTGGCTTTCCTTCCCTCACGAACTTTTCAATGGCATCGCGGAGGTCATAGCATTCGTCAGTAGTGTGGCCGTGGCAGTCGTGGAATGTGCAGAACTTAGTACAGTCCGTGTTGGAGCGGCCTCTGATCGGCCTCGGCTTGTCAACCTTCCTCATCTCGGCCTGGGCTACTTCCTTCCATACCTGAGACCGAGAGACATTCAGGGGGTGTAGCTATCGTACTTGGCCTTCTGCTCGGCCTGGTAAGATTTGGCTCGGCTCTCACGGTTCCGCTTTCGGGGTTCAGCCCTTGCCCTTCTTGGCCGTTCGTCGTCGCTGAGCGTGGTGTTCCTCGTCCGTTCCGGCTCATCAGCGTTGGCCGCCTCCATCTGTTCCACCTCCAGGTACTTCTTTGCCTGGGTATAGAACTCGGTTAATGTGTACACTGGGTTTTTGCATAGATTCCGGGCCAGTCACGATGACAGGTCCAACCCGTTGACCAGGCAGTGTATGTGTACTTCTTCAGGCAGTGGCCGCACTTGCATGGCCACGTCGCGGAACCGATCCAGGTACTTCTGTAGAGCCTCGCCTTTCTTCTGTCGCACCTTGCTCAGCGTGAACTCGGTCTTTGGCTGCTTTTTACTGGTGGCGAAATGCAACTCGAACTTGTGTCCGAGGTCTTCGAAGCTTCGGATGGAGTTGTCCGAGAGAGAACTTAGCCATCTGTGTGCTGGTCCGGTCAGAGTGGCCGCGAAGAGACGTTGGATAACCGGGCCTCGAATTTGTCGGACCCACATGAGTTTTTCGAACACGTCAAGGTGGATGCGTGGATCTTGGGTTCCGTCATACTTCGGAAGGTCGGCCAGATCGAAATGCTTCGGGTAATGGGCTGTGGCCGCCTCCCTCGAGAACGGGGATCTGCCGGAATCCGACAGATACGTGACTCGATATTCCCGGGGGGATCCGTGGCGAGGTGATCTACGAGTCCGGGGAGTTCTGTCCTCCACGCGGCGTTCTTCTCGATCTCGGCCTTCTCTAGTAGCCCGATCAGTGCGGTTAAAACCGTCACCGTGGTCTTCGAGGTTCTCTAGGGACTGTGGTTGGCCTCGCTCCGTACTCGTCCTCCGCTACGGTTCGCCGTTGTCGCGGCGTGTGCTCCTCGGCCCCGGGCTGCTCAAGGAACTGCTGTCATCCACGGGGGCCCTCCTTCTTCTTCTATGATTCCTACGGCGGTTTCCCTGTCGGCGATCGTTCTCGAGTGCGTCCTGAATCATCCGGCCAAAGGCTTCAAAATCAGCCTGTCTCTGTAGGTCGTCTTGCTTCTCCTTATTCTCCAGCCTTTGAAGGAAGGACTCCTGTGTCCTCCGTAGGATGCGGACGTCGGCTTCGACCGCCTGGAAGTCTCGTGCTGGGGCCTCTGCCTGCACTCCTAATGGTTGTTGGTCTTCTGCAGAAGGGGTGGTTGCCGTGTCAGTGACATGCCCTTCTGGGGTGTTTTCTCATCGCGATTGCTCTAGCGGCTGATTGGGAGGCGGCTGGCTTGGCTGGGGGTCTCCGCCCTCCGACGGTGGTGGGTTTCTGCTGTGGCTTCTAGTGTTTGCCATCAGTGGTCACGGGGATTGAAGTTTATTGTTCCCCACGGCCGGTGCCAATGTTCTGTCTTAAGAACACAGAAAGATTGGACTTGACTAGGTTGTCAAGCCTAGAGCCTACGTACCCTTTGAAGGGATCAAAGTCCACGTAATTCACAGTAAACTTGGAGGCGTGAAGCCAGGGGGTGGTGTGTGTGCTATGTGTGACAGAAGGTAAATAGAGCATAGGTTAGAACGTGTGCACTTGTTTAGGGTTTCCCTGTATTTATAGAGGAGTCTAGTGCGAGTATCTCCGCATTAATGACCGATATCTGGGGTTGAGATATCAGGGGCTGATATCTTGGGATTACGGTTGGGGGAGATCTCCCATTGATGGGGCCCTAGATCAATGGGATCTTGTATCCCTGCCCGTTATGGCGTAGATTCTATTCCAGGCGTGGTTGGGCTGAGGTCCAGATA
Organism: Acacia crassicarpa; assembly: GCA_034222035.1. Taxonomy (NCBI): domain Eukaryota; kingdom Viridiplantae; phylum Streptophyta; class Magnoliopsida; order Fabales; family Fabaceae; genus Acacia; species Acacia crassicarpa. The sequence goes on along the minus strand of JAWXYG010000006.1, from coordinate 44,824,172 downwards.
TGTGCCTATTGAGCCGGTCTGTAACAAATTCATTAACTTGATAAACAGAACTCACTAATTCAGATAATTAACTTGATAAACAGAACTCACTAATAAATATATAAGAGCATTGTTGGTACATATCCCTTATATAGATCATTAGTAATTTGTATTTTTTTTCTCTTAATTAGATAATTAATTTTTCTCCGTTAATATCATTAATTCTTATAATTTTGCTTTATTAGCATGGTTAGCTCATATCTTGCTTTATTAGCATGGTTAGCTCATATCCCTTACATGGGTCCACATGTCCTGCTCATGCATCTATGACTAGGCCATGCTCATCCCCCAATTTTGGGTAAGGAAACCAATTTTTTATTTTATTTCTATTTTCTTATATGCTCATTTATTTAGATTAAATGGTCTGTTGCACATTTAAATACTTTTGTCACCCAATATATCAAATTAATTAATTTCTAATATATCTAGCATCCAAAAATATTTTTCTGTACCAACCAGTATCCTAAAATATTTTTTCAATAGCGAAAAATAAATTAGACCGTTAAATAAAGCTTAACTCAAATAAATAAATAAATAAATAATTTTAAAAAAAAAACTTTAAATTTAGGGATGAGAATGGAATGTGGATTCCTATACAAAAGTTAATGTTACTCACAAAGCATAATTAAAGCATTTAATTAAAAAGAAACACGCAAGTACCAAATTTAAAATTGAAGAAAATATCTATACCAGATTTTCCCTAAATCATATAAACAAGTCATAGTCAAATTTTTATCGGAGAACATGCTAATAGTCACCACTAGTAGTACCTAAGTTTTGATTGGAAACATCTGATACAACAATATTTTATCAAGATATTGATAATCATATAATTAAGTACAAATTGCGCAAGTCGTCAACAATATAACTCATTCTTCAACAATACACAAGGATAATAACCCACATCTTATTTCTAGAAACATTGCTCAAGAAACAAGAGGTTCAACTTTAAATCTTATTCATTCAACCCTAAGAACTTACCATGAGTTTTGTGAGTTTGAAATATTTAAAGTTATAGGGAAAAAAAACTTCAGAAAGATAAAGAATCTCATTACAGACTTAACAAAAGCATTAAAAACATCTATGAAACATCCATGTCCTACTAGGAAACAAAAACAAAGGAGGTGTAATTTATACATGTAATAGCTAATAACAACAAAAATTGCATTTAAGATACTTTCCTTCCTCATTCTCCACATAACAGCTTAATATCACTGATGATTCTGGACCTTATACAAATATTATTCACAATTTCTTCCCCCCAATTGGCACAAGACTTTCTGCATGGTAGTAAATAGAGCCACTGCCGTTGCCCCTGCCACATCTGTTGATATTAAACGCCTTCAATTCATTGGTAGAGATATTTAACAGAGTAATTTTTTGTTGGTTATAATGTTCCTTTTCACCACCATCACAAACAATTTGATTCATCCAAGTAGTCATCACCGGACGTACCACCCTTGGAATGGGACAGCTACTATATTTCTTAGCCCAAGATGCACCTGAACCATCCTCCATCATCCACAATTCAATAAAAGATTCAGAGTCTTGAGTCGCAAAACAAGAAAGCACAGCAAGTTTGTCCTCATGCATGGTAAGCCTAGATGTTGAAGCGGACCAATCAGGTGTAGGTGTAGGTATCAAAGTAAACACTTCATTTGCTATGTCAAATGAAACTATTGCAAAGTAATAAGTATGTGTGTCTGGATTCCTTCCACACCCAAACCAAAACATAATTCCATTCACAGTGACGCTTTCTTCATTAAGACCAACGTTTTTAATCCCAAATTCTACTTTCGTCCATGATCCTGAGCTTAATGAATACACTACGACAAGCACAACCTCAAAAGCAGAAGCATAATCATAATCATGATAAGTTATCACTACCTTGTAATCATTAACAACTGGACTAAAGCCAAATCCTACATTGAAAGGGAGAACTGCACGTATCGTATATGGGGGAAACTGAAAAGGGAGATCTGCACCTTTCGTATTTGGGGTATTTGGGGGCAACTGTCTGACCTCTCTAGTAGCTGGATTCCACAATAAAAGGAAAGGATATAATTCAGGATACCTATACACGCTAACACAAAGCAAGCCATTGCAGGAACCGACGATTCGAAAGGGATTCGAGGAACCGATCACAGGTGCAATGTTAAATTTTTGGGGTTTCATCTTGCAATCAAACAACCATAAGTTATAACGTTGTTGTAAAAGAAGGGAAGGGTTTTGATGGGTACGGCAGTGGTGGAGGTGTTCAGAGATGAAAGACGGGGTTCTGATAAGATTTTCCCAATGTTTACACACACATCGGGATCGGATTAGGGTTTTTACCGGAAGTCGGATGAGAATGTCTCTGATGATTTCTTCAGGAAGAAACGGCATGCCGCCGGCCACTACAATCCGCTTCATTGAGCTCAATTGTGAAGAACAAAGAAGCGATCTTCAGAGGAAAGCCCTCCAATCAGTGGTCTGTTGGCGTCGCGTTTTTCAGGGAATGTGGATTCGTTTTACATATTGAATAAATCTCATTTGTTTGAAATCTTAATCAGATCTTTTTATTTTTATCTTTATTAAATAGGAAAAATGATAATCAAGTCCTAAAGAATATATAAAATATCAAAAAAAATCTCAACTTAAAACCACATATGATATTATTTATATTGAAAAAAATTCAAGTATTTAAATTTTGTTGTGAATATAGCTTTTTTTCATTGTAAATGTTCAGATTTTAAATTTTTTTATGAATATAGCAGTCCTTGTTGTGAATCTAGTTTTTTTAGTTGTAAATGGCATCTGCACGCTTAGCGACCTAAGTTTGAAGCAAAATACAGGTATTTAAATTTTGTTATGAATATAGCATTTCCTATTGTAAATATAGCTTTTTCTGTTGTGAATAACCAAGTTTTTAAATTTTACTGTGAATATAGCACTTCCTATTATAAATATAGCATTTCATATTGTCAATACAAATAATATCAACTAAGTTTCTAAAAACTTTTTTAATATTTTATATATATGTTCCTTAAGACCTAACTATTATTTTTCCTATTAAATATGTCGCTCGTCATCTCTTTACTGTAAACTTTCCCTCATTATCGATCTCATATGTACAATTTCTAAATAAGACTATAATTAAAAAGAAAGATATATAAACCACACATTTATTACTTTTAATTAATATTTTATATATTTATTACTGGTTCTTCGCTCAATATCAATATTAATAATGGGAAAAAAAAAGTAGTCAAAAACTGAAAAAATACAGGCTATATTATACACACATATTATGGTATGGTTAAATAACTGTAGATCCTTTTTCTTAGGAACAGATCAAGTACTTCCTGATATGGTGGCATAATATATTCTAATAAACCTAAAAAATAGTCAATAGAAATCCCAACTGGATTTTGTAACAAAATAATTTCAATTGTCGAGGTTGATTGTATATAAACTTATTCTATAACATGTAAATATAGAGGACTCCATATTTTTTATATTTCTTTTATTAATTATGCCACCGATTCCATACTATGTTCTGATAAACCTAATAAAATATAAATTGTCAAATAGAAATCCCAACTGCATTTTGTAACAAAATGATTTTCATGGTTAAGGTTGATTAATCATTAATTTATTTTTTATAACATAGAAAACAAATAGAGGACTCTAGATTTTCAATATTTCTTTTTGTTTAGGGTATATATTCAGTCTTTTATGTTTACTTCTAGTATATTTTTAGTCCTCTATTCAGAGGCGGAGCCAGGATTTGTAAATGAGAGGGGCGAGATTAACTAAACTCTATATACGTTTTAGTAGAGATGTTAAATTTTCCACAAGCTGAAATGTATAATACCATTAAAAAGAAAAAAATTAATCTGATTTTTGTTTTATTATTTTCATTATTGGTGCATTTTACACAGTAACAAGTACAATCTTTACTTGAAACGTTGAATGCTACAGAGCCACATTACATTTGTTGTATAAAGCCGAATAATCTTCTTATTATACTGTGTATCTCAAGAGGACAAATGGCTTGTAATGAACATCTCAAGGTATATGTACATAAAAGTCTAAAATTAGAAAAGCGATTTCTAATAGTAAGCTTTCCTCCTCTTCGTTAGAAAACATAGATGAGATGTGGTAGAGAAAATTACAAATCCACATGAAAGTCATGGAGATCTTACATTCAAACACAATAAATTTTAAATTTTTATTTGCTCATTTTTTAAATAAGGATATTTTAAATAATACATGAATGCTAATTCTCAAATAAGGCCCAAAATAACTATAAACAACTGTTTCAAAATTCTATATTGTGATTGCAAATTAAATCATAAACTATGTATAACTACCAACTTTAGATGTGGTTTGTTCTCCTATGAAAGCATTTTTTTTCTTTGTTTGTTTGTTTCTTCTAAGAAGCGAGATGTATAGCTGTAGTTGTGTCGAGATAAAAAAGGCAGGGCGAGAAAAATCAACCATGTGGCATGTGTATCACGTAGAAATATTTTACACTGTATTGTAACAACATGATTTTTTTTTTGTTTCAAATTTTAGGGGGGGGCGGGGGCCCACCCTAGCCCCCCCTTGGCTCCGCCATTGCCTCTATTAATGACTATATAATTAAATACTATTAATCTTATATTTAACATACATGTAAATTGAAAAATATCGAAGGCACAGATAATATCAAAATCTCTTATGGGGAAAAATAATAATAATCTAAATAGTAAAGCCTCATTCTCATTTGCAGCAACTGGTATACCTAGCGATACCTATAATCGTGGAATATATGCTTAGACCACATAATTCAAGTTACTTCATTCCTCATATAGACAAATTTTAGTTGAACCGGTTACTAAGCAGTTATTACAAGATTTCTAATATAAAGTTAATTGATTGATGAAGTGGCAACAAATTAAACAATGTCCGTACAAGAATTTCTCATAAATTAAATAAAACACAAATTCAACATTTTTTTTTTAGAAATACAAATTTAGAAGAAAACTCTGCTGAAAGTCTTAGATTTGCTATCACTGGCTCAAAAGGACTAGGTTCTCACTTTATGGCTGGATATTTCCCTTTTGTTGAACTTATTTACTTTAGGTTTGGTTAAGGTATGCTTTGGATACAGGCTCTAGGACATTTCATTTTTTAAAATTCTTGTCCTTTTAATTGTTTATATGTAAACTGATTTATAATTATTTATAACAAATGCATTATGACCTTTATTAAAGAAATAACCATTCGTTGAATCATTAAATACAATTAGGTTGGCTAAAAAGTATTAAATAAAATTAGAGGTGTAACAGCATATTTTTTAGGAAAAAAATTACTGGTATTAAGCTAACACTATTTTTTTAAATCTTTAATTAATTTTTTTAACGCCGTTGTGCAGCATGCCAAATATTCCATATGTTCAGCAAATATATTTGAAGGTATCCACTTACGCAAATGTACTTATTTTAAGAAGCTTCATACAATCACTGTCACTTATTTTCTTGTAACTAGGGTTTTTGAGAAACTCTATACAATTAATTTGTGAAAGTTTATTGTTTACGGCATTTAATTATTTGAATATTTAAATCAAGAGAAATGTACTTTTCATGTTGTAGGAAAAGTGTTTTTTCATGTCATAGATACTTTGATTTCCGTGTTTGAGTTTTTTTTTTTTAAATAAAAAAGATGTAGTTCCCACCATTTCGGGTGTGCATGGCAACCATTCTGTTGCCCAGCACTGTTTCTGAAATGAAACAGTTTTTTCTGATTCTGTGCTTTGGAAGAGTTCTAAGAATCAGAATTACGTTTGTTAACCCATTTTATTTTTACTCTGAGAATCAGAATTACTTTTGGTAACACATTTTTCTCCCCTTGTTTGCGAATTAAAAAAATAGTTAGGGAGGAAGATGAAGGATTAATGAGTTATTTTTACCATTTTGTCCTTTTCTTTAATAATTAATATAATTATTATACTTTACAAATAAACTTAAATTTAAATTTCCTAAAAAAATTATTTATGTAATTTTTATATTCAAAAAATTATTTATATAGTGGAGGTGATGGCGGTGATGGTGGTGGGGTGGCGGCGATGGCAGTGGTGGCGGCGGCGGCGGCGAGGCAGTGGTGGCGGCGGGAGCGGTGGTGGTGGCATCGGTAGGGATGGGGTGGTGGCGGTGGCGGTGGTCGTGGTGGTGGTGGCGGTGGTAGCGGCGGTGTTGTGGTGGCGGTGGTGGTGCAGTGGCGGTGGTGGTGGGGCGGTGGTGGTGGTGGTGGCAGTGGCGGTGGTAGTGGTGCAGTGGCGGTAGTGGTAGGGTGGTGGCAGTGGCGGTGGTGGTGGTGGTGTGGCGGTGGTGGTGGTGGTGGTGGTGGTGGGGCGGTGGTAGGGCGGTGGCAGTGGCGATAGTGGTGGTGGGGCGGTGGAGCGGCGGTGGTGTTGGGGTGGCAACAACAGTGGTGGTGGGGCGGTGGTGGTGGTAAACGAGGGTAAATTTCTACTATGATTGAGAGAAAAATAAATTTTGATTTTTTGCCCTGGAATAGAGAAGCCAAAATTTTTAGCTTCTTTTTTTTACTTCCCAGCACAAAAAATAAACCGGTTCATCCCGAAAGCAAGAGAAAAAATCAGATTTACCAAACACAATTTTCATCCATTTTTGTTCCGGGCACAGAAATTAAGAAAAAAGTCATTCTAGGAGTGTTACCATACACACTCTTCATGTGTATGTAGGAATCTTCCTCTTCTCATACAACATAAGAATTGTAAACCCCTTAAAACAATATTTAAAATAAAGTGAATCAAAGTATTTTGCAAACTTGGGTCTCCAAATTAATTAGCCATCCGATACTATTTATAATATATAAAAAAGTTAATGTAATGGAAAACGTTGCACTGCAAACTTGGGTAGAAGCTATTTTTCCAACGTTATTTATAATATACGAGGTAAGTTTGTAAGAGGAGTTTTGTCTCAACTTACGTGACCAAACTTTTCCCTGCCTAAACCAAACAGGCTAGCCTCTTGAACAAAAAAAAAAAACTCCAACAAGACATAGCATCAAAGAACCCTGTGAATGTAACTGCCTGTTTTTCCTCCTCTTTTTGTAATAAAAAGGCAAGAACTAATCTTGAAAGTAAGAACAAAGAGTAGAACATACTAGAAAAACATTAAAATAGAATAATAATAAAAACATATTCAATTAATTAAATAATAATTGATAATTGATATTATTCTTCTTCAAGACATTTTCCTTCTCTTAAAATTTCTTGAATAAATCAACTGATAGTGAGATCATCTATCACTTTAACAGAGATTAAACAAAAATAGAATAAATTTTGCTTCCTCATCCTTCACATAACAGTTTAATATCACTGATGATTCTGGACCTTATACAAATATTAATCACAATTTCTTTCCCCCAATTGGCACAAGACTTTCTGCATGGTAGTAAATAGAGCCACTGCCATTGCCCTTGCCACATATGTTGATATTAAACGCCTTCAATTCATTGGTAGAGATATTTACTATGCATTTGGATAGGCTTTTTTCATTAAAAAAGTCCTTTTTTTCTTAAAAAAAGTGCTTTTTTGTTATTTTATGCATTTGGATGAGGGGCTTTAAAAAAAAGCAAAAGTCACAAAAAAGCCCAAATTTCTCCTTTTTTATGAAGCTCCAATTTGAAGCTTAAAAAAAAAGCTCATGCGCTAGATGAGAGAGAAGGTACAATATTTGACCGGTCATTTGCATTTGGGAACAAAATGACCAAATATACCCTCCAGATTTCGCGCCGTATACTCCTCAACTTCACCAATTCGCGCCGTCCTCTCCTTCATCTTCCTCAATTCAGATTGGCCCCAACTTTTAGATCACAAAATGAAATTTTCAATTATCGTCATTCAAGTTTAAGAAGTGTCATTGAAAGAACCTTTGGAGTTTGCAAAGCAAGGTGGAGGATATTGCAGAATATGACCAACTTTGAGCTTCAAACTCAATTTGCTATCATATGGGCAACCTTTGCTCTTCATAATTATATAAGGAGAATGGATTCTTATGATATAGATATGCTTAGAAGATTTGAGAACATTGTTGAATTTGAAGGTAATAATGATGATCATAGAGAATATGAATGGGAAGGGCCAACTCCAGAATCTATTCGACTGATGGAAGAAACAAGGAATACTATTAGAGATCAATTGTCCAATAGAGGTCGAGTGCGTCGTTAGCTGTTAGTTCTTTGTAGTATAATGAATATTATTTCTATTTTTGGAATATGGTGACAATAAAACTCTTTTTTTAATTAATGCATTGGTTATAATATATTAGTTGACCATTTTGAGTGGAAATTACTATTCATTAGTGATAATGAAGTTTTAAAATATCTTACATTGTTGTATACTATTTAATTTTTGTTTCTTAGTCATTTTAGTATATAAATTAAAAGAAATATTTGATAACAACTTTGATCTATATGGGTGTATGAAAAATTATATCAACAATTTAATATCAATATTATTAAAATTCAATTATATTATAATTGTAAATTCAATTATTGAATATAATATTTCTAAAATTTTAACATAAGTACTTTCTTATCCAAACGAGTGTAAAGAAAAAGTGCTTTTATATGTCCATTTCAGTAATTTTACTAATAAAAAAGTGCTTATCTATTTTAACATCCAAATAGCTTTTTTATTTAAAAGTCCTTTTTAAATTGTGTATCCAAACATAAAATAGCTTAATTTCTAATTAAAGCACTTTAAAAAAAAGCTCTACAAAAAAAGTACTTTTTTTAAAAGCCAATCCAAATGGGCCCTTAACAGAGTAATTTTTCTTTCTTTATAACGTTCCTTTACACCACCATCACAAACAATTTGATTCATCCAAATAGTCATCACCGGACGTACCATCCTTGGAATGAGACAGCTACTATATTTCTTAGTCCAAGATGCACCTGAACCATCCTCCATCACCCACAATTCAATAAAAGATTCAGAGTCTTGAGTCGCAAAACAAGAAAGCACAGCAAGTTTGTTCTCGTACATGGTAAGCCTAGATGTTGAAGTGGACCAATCAGGTGTAGGTGTAGGTATCAAAGTAAACACTTCATTTGCTATGTCAAATGAAACTGTTACAAAGTAATAGGTCTGTGTGTCTGGATTCTTCCCAAACCCAGACCAAAACATAATTCCATTCACAGTGACGCTTTCTTCATCAAGACCAACGTTTTTAATTCCAAATTCTACTTTCTTCCATGATCCTGAGCTTAATGAATAAGCTAAGACAAGCAGAACCTCAAAAGGAAAAGCATAATCAAGATCTATCACTTCACTGGCATGATAATTTATCACTACCTTGTTAGCATTAACAACTGGACTAAAGCCAAATCCTATACTGAAAGGGCGAACTGCACGTCCCGTATATGGGGGAAACTGAAGAGGGTCGAAAGGATAAAATCCAGGATACCTATAAACGCTAACACAGAGCAAGCCATTGCTGGAACCGACGATTCGAAATGTGTTCGGGGAACCGATCACAGGTGCAATGTTAACTTTTTGGATTTCATCTTGCAATCAAGAAACCATAAGCTATAACGTCGTTGTAAAAGAAGAGAAGGACTATGATGGGTACGGCAGTGGTGGAGGTGTTCAGAGATGAAATATGGGGTTCGGATAAGATTTTCCCAATGTTTACACACACATCGGGATCGGATTAGGGTTTTCACCGGAAGTCGCATAAGAATGTCTCTGATGATTTCTTCAGGAAGAAATGGCATGTTGCCGGCCACTACAATCCGCTCCATCGAGCTCGATTGTGAAGAACGAAGAAGCGATCTTCAGAGGAAAGCCCTCCAATCAATGGTCTGTTGGCGTCGCGTTCTTCAGGGAATGTGGATTCGTTTTATATCAATTGAATAAATCTTATCTTATTTGTTTGAAATCTTAACCTGATCTTTTTATTTTTATCCTTATCAAATATTTCACTCATTATCTCTTTATAATAAAATTCCATTCTTCTAAACAAAGTTATAATTTAAAGGCTAAAGTATACATTTGGTCCTTTATGTTTGCCTTTAGTATCATTTTAGTCCTTTAAGTTTGTAAAGTACACGTTTGGTCCCTTAATGTTAACACCGTTAGTCTGATTTAACAGAAAATACTCACTCAATAATAATTTTAAGCTATGACTGTGCAATTAAATGCGGACTAAGCATGCTTATATGTTAGTATTTTAATAAATTAATATTTTAAATCTTATTAATTGAAAAATATTTAATTTTCTTCGACAAAAAACAATAATTAATCTTCACAAATTGTGAAAAATCACAAAACAGTTTGTAAAGATTTTTTTCCCAATTAATAGGATTTAAAATATTAATTTATTAAAATACTAACATATAAGCATGCATGGTCAGTATTTAATTGTACAGTCATCGCTTAAAATTGTTGAGTCAGTATTTTTCGTTAAGTTAGACTAACAGTGTTAACATTAAGGGACCAAACGTGCACTTTACAAACTTAAGGGACTAAAATGATACCAGAGGCAAACATAAAGGATCAAATGTATACTTTAACCTAATTTAAAAAACGAAACATAAATAAATTATTAGAAAAGTATTTCTCCATTGACATCTAAAATTATATCATTTTAGAGATTAATAAATGGTGTGTTTATAATTCTAAGTGAATTAATGAAAGTTGCAAAATTACGAAAACACCTTTCATTAATCCAAAACGACGTAATTTTAAAGTCATTAGAGCTTATCTCTAGTGACTGTAGAAATCCTTTACTCATAAATTATACATTTATTACTTTTAATTAATATTTTATACATTTATTACTGTTTCTTCGCTACTCAATATCAATATTAATAATGAAAAAAGAAGTAGTAAAAAACTGAAAAAATACAGGCCGTATTATGCAGACATATTATGGTATGGTTAAATACATCCATAAAGCCTCTCTCATAAAATTAATTAAAATTTGTTGTCAAAAAATTCAATAAAAAATATTAAATTTTCTATCAATGATTTAAAATAAATTAATCAATAAGATTTAATTTGAATTCAAAAGTCATTTATTATTAATTCCATTGACTTTCACGTTATACGACGAAATAGTTAACCATTATTCCCCACAACCAAACATATATAAATAAATAGGCATTAGTTAAAATTTAAATTTTTAATTTTTGTTTTTTTTAAAAAAGGTTGGCCTAAAGCATCTGAATTAGGGGTGTTCGATGGCACTAAGGCCAAGCTAGCCTTCCCCCTTATCCAGAGTTCGAGCCCTACCTCCCCCTCCCCCACTTGCTGTATCAAAAAAAAAAAAAGCATCTGAATTAGGGGTGTTCATGGGTAGGGTTGGGCAGGGCGAAACCCTTGCCCGATGCCCTGCTCAAAAGATTATTAGGCAGTAAAAGGCAGCCCAGTGCTCGGCCCTGTCTTATAAAAGCCCTAAGATTTGTGGGCAGGGTAATAATGGGCTGGGCAGGGCGGCCCTTCCCTGCCCAAGTGACGATATCCTGTAACCTTGCGACACCCAATGTGAAAAAAAAAATAGCTTTAGTCATACCTAATAAACAATATTGCAAACTTCAAATGAAATCCATAATTCTACACTTCAAAGTATTCAGATATAGGTCTATAACTTGAGTGTTAAAATTAAAAAGACAATCATATATCTTACAAAATAACAAATGGTCAAATATTTATAACTGAAATAAAAAATAAAAAAATATTATATACACTACTGGGCAAGGTCAAATGGGCAGGGCAACATACCTTGCCCAGTGCCCAGCCCTGCCCGTAAAAACACTCAGCCCAGTTGTGCCCAATTTTGTTCGAGCTGCTTTTCTTAGGGCTGGACAGGCAATGGCGGAGCTTTCCTATGACTAGAGGGGGCCATGCCCCCCCCCCAAAAAGAATTTTGTTTAGAATTTTTTTAAAACAAATTTAGTATAATGTAAATTCTAATTTTGGCCCCCCAATTTTTTTTATAACATTTTTCCCTCTTTTATTTTTCCACTTGCAAGTCAGCTTTTTATATCTTTGGGACTTATAATTTAATCTTTGTTCTATGTGGTATGTTAATCTTGTCATTTTTTTTTCGATATTCTAATCTAATTGCCTTAAATTTTTAGTCTATCAATGAAATTTATTTTTGTGGTGTATTCTTTATTATGCTTTTACCCATTCTATACTACATTTGTGAATGAAGTTAATTGATTTTTCATTTTAAACCTCAACCTCAAACTCAGAAGTAGCAGTATTTTCTGTAAATTTAACTGATCTAGGAAAAAGACATTGCCAATAGATGATGTTGTTGAATCAAAGTGAAGTACAACAATATGATTATAGAGTTTTCTAGTTTTTTTTTATATATAGTGGAGCTGTTTTATCTTCGGTGTATCATCATAGTTATAACATAGAAGATAAAAAGCTTCTCTACATATGGCTTTTAATTTATAAAGTTTTTTTTCTTTGTGTTTTTTCTGGTCCATCAAAATACAGGGAGCAATATTGTAATATTATTTCTTTGATTTTATCTTCTCTCTATTTTTTCTCTTTCCCAACTTTTATTATAAATCTGAATATTTTAGCAATGTTATATAATTATAATTTTTTTTTAGTTAGTTAATAAGTATAGATTTGGCCCCCCAAATTTTTTTCTCAAGCTTCGTCCCTGTGGACACGGTGATTTTTCGTTGGGCACGAGCGGGTGAACAGGGCGGCTGGGCATCATGAACACCCTGAATACAGTTCTGACGGGTATTATATTGATCTTTTTTCCTAATAATAACTGTAGATCCTTTTTCTTAGGAACAGTTTTGAAATTTTTATTTGTCTTGAAGTATTTTTCTTAGGAACAGATCGAATACTTCCTGATATGGTGGCATAATATATTCTAATAAACCTAAAAGATAGTCAATAGAAATCTCAACTGGATTTTGTAACAAAATAATTTCAATTGTCAAGGTTGATTATATATAAACTTATTTTATAACAAGAAAAAATAGAGGACTCCAGATTTTTCATATTTTTGCTATTAATCTTATGTTTAAAGTACATGTAAATTGAAGAAGGGATAGGATATTGTTACAACTTTTTTTTGTTATAACTAATGTTACTACCACTTTTCCACCGTTAGATCATAATCTCATATACCTTTATAATTTCTCTCTCCTATTGAGATTCTCATCTAACGGTGAAAAAGTGGTAGTAACATTGGTTGTAACAAAAAAAAAGCTGTAACAATATCCTATCCCATTGAAAAATATCTAAAAACTCAATGAAGCACAGATAATATCAAAACCTCTATTGAAAAAAATAATAATAATAATTTAAATAGTAAAGCCTCATGCTCAGACCCCTACAATCATGGAATATATACTTAGACCACATTAATATAATTATAATCCATGATTTAACGTTTAATTTCAAATTCAAGTTACTTCATTCTCAAACCCCAATAATAAGGATAAGCAATTTTAATGGTGTCATGATCCCACCCATTTTTTGAGTTAAACTGGTTACTAAGCGAGTATTACAAGATTTCTAAGATAAAGTTAATTGATTGATGAAGTGGTGGCAAATTAAACCATGTCCATACAATAATTTCTCATAAATTAAATAAAAAACAAATTCAAAAACTTTTTTTTTTTTTTGGTTTTTGCAGAAATACAAATTTAGGAGGGAACTCTTCTTCAACTCTCCTGAAAATCTTAGATTTGCTATCAACATGCTGGAGGTTCATTAAGAGTAGGAATAGCATTGCTCGCACATGATACACTTCAATGCTTCTCTGCATGTATGTGTGTGTATCATCTCAAGCTCCAAGTTAATTGGGCAACACAGCAAGTAAATTTCAATTATACAGATAAACAAATTCATTATAAAAAAGCAGAAAAAACCGAAAATTTTGAAGAGATAGAACCAAACAATATGAGGCAATAAGCAGAGGCTTTAGCACAAGGACAAGTTTAGCACTCGACCGCAAATATTAACTGATGAGTGACCTCACATTATAATAAGCACATAGATGAGAAGAGTTCAGGTCGGTCAATTTATTAAACCTACGTAAAAGTGACCACAACAGGCAACAAAGGCAGCACATTCATAGCAGAATGTTGAAATTTAAACTTAATCCAGAACAACACCATTTCAACACTTCATGAAGCTGCACTGAACAGGGACTCAAATCTTCGATTTCCTTGTCACTTTGAATCTAAAAGAGAACCAACTATAATGCATGAAAGGATCTACGGCAGAAAGAAGTTCAAGTAAACTAAATACGTTGAAACCGGAAATTTTGGGCTTTAATAGAATATTTGAAAACAAAGATTTTTTCCCCTTAGGAGATTTAACATCACTTTAAAATCATACCTATAACTTAGTTCAGCAAGACAGACTGACAGAGTAGATAAGGTCAACTTAAATCCTGCAAAAATAGACATTTACATAATCACTTAGATCAGCAAGACACAGATTGCAAAGCGCAGTTGATACAACTTTAATGGCCTAATAAAGCAACGTTGCATCTGAGTTTGGAAGAGACTTGCAACTGCAGAGGAGTAGATAAGGTCAACCAGAAGATTGTTAAGCTTTTGTAGAAGGGAAAATAGAGAGTGTTTTGACCCACAAATTGACATTTCGAAACTTTAAGGATAACATTTACATCATTGACTAATGAAATAACATGAACGACATCCTCATCACTAATCATAATCCGAAAAAATAGTTGTAGCTTTATCTTTGGCTTTAAGGAGATACAGCAATGAGAGTCAGCCGTCAGTTTCAAGGCGACAACCAGCAACGGCCTATGATAGCTTGAAATAAATTTGGTCCAGAGTTGCATCATCAGCAATAAACCTTTGCATGAGTTTCATGCTGGGCTTTCATTGTTGTTGTTGAGGATGTAAGCAATTATAGTGGCCTGAGTCCAGCGCCTTAGAAGCGCAGTGGCATGGGAGCTTGGCTCTCCTCCCCCATGTCCAGGTTTGAACCCTGGCCCCTCCCCTACTATATGTATCCAAACAAAAAAACAAATAGTGGCATGAGTACATATTAGCTGTACCACCTTTAACCATATTTTATGACAATAGACATGCATGGAGCCAAGCAACCGTTCAGTTGGTGAACACAAAATATTGTATCTCTCTATTACTCACTAGCTAATTTATCTCATTGGCTAGGGTCAACTATATGAATTAAATGATGTCATTGAGCTCTATATGAATTAAACGATGTCATTGAGCTCAACCAAAAACCAAATATTCATAACGAATCGACAAAGTTTTAAGTTGACTGTTAGGGTGTACCACAACAATACTCCTTTATCCAGACCAGCTATAATATATAGGCAGAGTTGAAAAAACAATTTAATTAGGTAGAATTACTGGTTTTGCAACCTACCAAATTACGATGTCATTGAGCTCTATATGAATTAAACAATGTCATTGAGCTCAACCAAAAACCAAATATTCATAACGAATCGATAAAGTTTTAAGTTGACTGTCAGGGTGTACCACAACAATACTCCTTTATCTAGACCAGCTATAATATATAGGCAGAGTTGAAAAAACAATTTAATAAGGTAGAATTACTGGTTTTGCAACCTATACCTACCAAATCAAATTTCAAAAATATAATAAGAAAAAAATAACTATATAAATTTGAAATCAAATATTTATATTAAATACTGTATATTAACTTACAAATCTAATTCAAAGAATAGGATATTGTTACTACCATTTTTTGTTACTACCAATGTCACTACCACTTTTCCACCGTTAGATCATAATCTTAATATATAGGAGAGAGAAATTATACATTATTAGAAACAAAAAATGGTAGTAACAATATCCTATCCCCTAATTCAAGTAAAGAAAATTTGTTTTTTGATTTGGCAGAATTATTGGTTTTTGAACCAACCAAATCAAGTTTCAAAAATCTAAAATTACAGGTTTTTTTTTATTTGGTAGAATTATTAGTTTTACAACGAACCAAATAAAAATTTAAAAATAAAATAAGAACAAGAATAAATTGTAAAACAATAAGACAAGGGATATAAAAGTTACATATTTTTATTAAGAAATAACAAAAAAAATAACTAAACAAGTTTTAAATCGAATATTTACATTAAATATTACATATTTACTTACAAATCTAATTCAAATAATGAAAAAGTGTTTTTCTGATTTGGTAGAATTAGTGTTTGTAAAACCAACCAAACCAAATTTCAAAAAATCTAAAATCAAAGTTTTTTTTTTGGATCTGGTAGAATTATTGGTTTTAGAACCAACCAAATCCAATTTCAAAAATCTAAAATTACAAGTTTTTGATTAGGTAGAATTATTGATTTTAGAACCAACCAAACCAAATTTCAAAAATAAAATAAGAACAAATATGAACTGTAAAACAATAAGACAAAGGGTATAAAAATTACATATCTTTGAACCAGAAATAACAAGAAAATCAAAATGAAAAATAACTAAATATGTTTTAAATCAGATATTTAAATTAAAGATAACATATTTACTTATAAATCCAATTCAAATAATGAAAATGTGTGTGTGTGTGTGTGTTTTTTTTTTTTTGGAAGGTTTATTGGTTTTAGAACCATCCAAATCAGATTTCAAAAATAAAATAAGAACAAAATCAAATGTGACTTGTTTGGTATTTGTGTTAAGGGACTATTTTAAAATTTTGTAAGCTGTAAGGATACAAAACAATCTAAGTACGACTTTCCTTAGATAAGATGAAACAGAACCTCAACATTCCAAATCAAAGCAAGTTCTGCAATTACCTCCAGAAATCCCAGCTCCAAGCACTACTTTCAAAAATGTTTCTACAGCTCCCAACACATAACTAGAACCATAATATAACAAACAATTAGGCAAGTCTTCATTCTGTCTTCCTCTTGAATCTTAAGACACTAGTTAGCAGGCACGTCACAAAAAGAGGGAAAAAAATCCCAGAGTTCACACTTACAGGGCTCGAGCAACTGCATTTCCCAGAAAGAAATAAAGACCAATGCTAACTCCAACTTCTGGACTAAAGGCACGACCTATGAGATAGTATGGTCCCCCACCCTACAACAGTGGAAAGATGAGGACCAAAAAAATTATTTTAATCAATGAACTATGTAAACAGCCCTAAATTCTAGTGGCTATCTCAAAACATAAACTGTTACTTTATTACAGAACTATCATTCATAAAAATTTATGACTGTTCTCAAAATATTCATTGCAGTTGACACAAAATGTTTTGGATCGGTTGATAAAAACTTCAAAAAGAACCCTTTTAACTTGAAATATGTCAAAAAAAATTTATGAAGAAGGAACGCATTATTTCCCACGCAGCTACAATAGTTTGTCGACAGAGTCAGGCATGACAACAACTGTTTTTTTTTTTTTCACACTAATCACATATTTTGCTTGTTAAAAAAATCCTCTATGATAATTTGAAACAAAAAAGATATTCCTTCTGATCCTAACTATAAGAACTAGTTGACTTTTTTGGAGAGATTAAGAAAACTAATTAAATTACTTTAAAGTATTTTTATTTTTATTTTGTTTTCTTCAAACTTATTAATTTGACTAATAAACTAATATATAATTCAATAATATTTAACATATGAAATGATTAAGTAATCTATTTAGCTTCCTTAATCTCTCCAAAGAAAGTCAACTAACTCTTATAATTAGGACCGGAAGTAGTATTAAGTTAAAAATAATGCTCTATGAATCTATGATAACTAAAAGAACTAGCATGTTCTCTAAAGTATAACCATTTGTGTTGACACAATGGCTCAAGGCAGTATTCAAGTCAAAGAAGCATAAGTTTAATTCGGTTATAGCATATACCTTCATGCATGGCGCCCTTGGTTGCAACAGCACTCAGTGATATTAAGAAAAGTACCGGAGCGACACACCAACAATCCTACATTTTGAATGTTCAAGGAAAAAAAAAACATCAAAATTGTGGTTACTTTGATGATAACAACAGTAAATCTATCACAAGTACAAACTTGAGGGCCATATTTTACAACAGATTTATTCCAAGCCTTCAAAATCTCCTAAGACAATAGATAAATTCAATGCTCTTCAAACAGTTCAAACAGCTAGCTTTAATACAACAATAAGTCTTATCCCACTAGGTGGGGTTGACTGCATGAATTGTATAACACCATTGTATTCTAGGGACCATTTTACATGCTATTTATAATGACCTTGTCATCATTACTCAATCAAAGTTTTTCCTTTTGATGACTTTTTACAAATGGGGCATAAGTATCAATAACAAATCTAGCCCTAGATGATTGAACAAGGGAGTTGTGGTGGCATGTTGAATCATATCATTTTCTTTAATATGAAAAAGTAATATTTGTTTTCTATTGTTCAATGATTCAGATATTATCACATTCAATTTGAAAGTGTGCGTGTGTAGTACTTTTCGATGTAAAGGCCAAATCAGTTCGATCATCAAGTCAAAACTACGCCTAGAAGTGAAATTAAGCGAAAGTTCAGCAAAACTGAAATTAAGTTTTCTAGAAAGACAGGAAACGTGAAAGAAAGTAAAACCTTTAAAGACAATGATTGGTTGAGATCGACTGACATGCTGCTAAACCAAATGTTGCTCATGTGCTGGTTGGGTGTCGTGGAGCTCTGCAAAAAGTTACGAATCAAGCAAGAGTAAAGAGGACCGAAGGAAGGAAGAGTTGTACTCCTTCTAGCCCTTATTATAAAAGGGCCAACTAACCATTCTCACAAACCAATAAAAACAGTTAAAGTGAATAAAGTTGTTCTATAATTTAAGTAACTTCCAATATCACCCATATTAATTGCACTAGAATCTAATATTTATATAATTATTATTCTCACCCACTACCCTTATTAATTAGAGACATATATGAAAACAAATAATTAATGCTCCTTGGGAATAAGCAAGTGCCTTATAAAAAGGACCAAATAAACTTGCTAGTTGGTACCTTATAAGAATGACAAGAGGAGAGGAGTATTTAGTAAACAGCCATGGATGTCTAAAAATCATATACCTGAAACACCAATCATATCATCACCAGGCCCTGAAACACTCCTGAATCAAATAGCACAATCATCGGACCATTATGTACGATTGGCTACATTACGCCTAAAATCATTAAAGGGCTAAATTGCATCTAAAGAATCATACATATAGTCAGAGCTGACTTCCATTTTAGCATCATCAAGAATTTCAGCTAGCTAGACAGCTCAAGGTCCTCATGACTGGAGGGCAAAGTACCACCTAACAAATGTTTCAATATGAGGGAAGAAAGAAACATCAGAAATAAATATCCACAAACACTATCAGTGGATAATCTTTTAAGAGGCAAACCTGATGTTCCAGGCACTAACTCTGACATATCTGGAAAAACATCATCGAATAAGTCGTCCTTCCCTGAGATCTGCAAAGAAGTATGAGTTATACGGTTGGGCAATTCCACCATTACAGTTTCGTCATCAAGAATCTCAGCCACATTGCTATGCTACTGCCAGACACGATCGAGGAGCAAAAATGCGAAGAACAAAGGATTGTCATAACAGAAATGAATTACAAGATTGTGACAATTCATTAGTGCTAAGGATAACGTTCAAAACAATATCGGGGTTGACTGGGTGGAAGTCTATTCATTAAGAACGGGATCATGGAAAGAAGTAGAATTTGGAGTTATACCGAGTGTAAAATGTAAGAAATGTCTCATGTGACTGTGATAAATGTATATGATTTAATAATTAATGAAGGGGCTAAATGACTATAAATGACTTTTGGAAAAAGGTTTCTTGATTGCTTGATGGGAGCAGTCATATCCATAGGATGTACATGTCTTTTGGATACAAAAGTTATTTAAAGGATAGAAACTTGTCCATTCGTTCTCTGACCATAAGAGACGCCTCGAGTTTTCCATAAAGAAGAGAGAGCGTGTAATGAAGGGTAAAGAGAATGATAAAGGTTTCAATTAAGGTACTGCAAGTCACATATTATGAAGTATCAATTTCGCAATTATGGATAGAGGTTGATACATCTTGACTTAAACTTATAGTATTGTGGAAATCATGAGTTCTTTAGATCCTTGTTCATGTTCTTATTATTTGATGTTTGAGCATGAAATTATAGAAAAACTTACATGTGGTATCAGAGCTTTTTGTTAGTTCTCTATGTGTTTTAATGATGATTTGACAATTGCAAACCTAAAAATGAGGTTTTGTCTTGGTAAGTTGAAAACTTACTGTCAAGACAAAACTCGAGTTTTGATTTCAAAACTCGAGTTTTGGGTCTGACAGAGAGATGCTCGTTTTCACTAAACAAGAGCAAAATTCAAGTTTCCTTTGGAAACTCAAGTTTTGAACATTACAGAGAGCACTCAATTTTTATCTCAAGACAAAACTCGAGTTTCAGTATAGAAACTCGAGTTTTGATTCTTATAGCGACTGATGACATTTTTCAACTAAAGACAAAACTCGAGTTTTGTTTTGAAAACTCGAGTTTTGGCCATACAGAGAGTCTCTGACTTTTGAATCCAGTTTTGCGCCAAGACTTCATTTCCTCAAGTTTTCTCTAAGTTAAGAGAAAACTCGAGTTTTGATTTCAAAACTCAAGTTTTGACTTAACAGAGAATTTCAGGTTTTCACCTAGATTTTGAAAACTCGAGTCTTTGAGTGAAAACTCAAGTTTCCAACTTGAGCTGATTTTCTAAGTTTTCATTGTTGGATGAAAACTCGAGTTTTGGATTAAAAACTTGAGTTTTGACCCAACCGAGAGCATTGCCAAATTTCAAAGTTTTCATAACTATATGAAAACTCGAGTTTTGATCAGGCAGAGAGGAATGTACTTTCACGACGATTTGAAAACTCGAGTTTCATTTTCTGAAGCTCAAGTTTTGGCCTGACTTGAACTTCACAATGTTTTCTCAATTAAGTGAAAACTCGAGTTTCACTTTGGAAACTCGAGTTTTGAACAAACAGAGAACATGTGACTTTGCACCCTTCTGAAAACTCAAGTTTTAGTTTGAAAACTCAAGTTTTGATGTTTTGGACTTCCACGTGCTATTTTCATTAAAAGTCCAAAACTCGAGTTTTGGTTTGAAAACTCGAGTTTTGAGATTTGCTCAAACTATGGTCCAAAAGCTCAAAATACGACTTTGTTCTCTGAAAGTAGAAAACTCGAGTTTCAGTTTTGAAACTCAAGTTTTGTCTTAAGCGCACAGTTGAAAACTCGAGTTTTGATGAACAAACTCGAGTTTCCATCGTTAAGTTTGAAAATTGAATTTCACGTTTTTGGAATGCTTTGTTGTTTGATCTCAATACTTTCCAGCATTAATCCTCTATATTCCCTGCTATGTTTAACCACTTTCTTTGTGAGTTTTAGACAGATTAATGAAGGTCAATTGAGAGTTGGAACAAAAGCAAAAAGGTAGTTCAGAACATTAAATGCTGATCAGAAAGTTGCTCCTTTTTTGCTAATCCAACTGCACACGTCTACAAAGCATTAAAGAATGTTTTCTACAACAAGTAAACTCTTCTCCAACGAATTAATTCGCAGAGAGTCAACTCTGATCATCTAGCCAGCTGGATTAAGAGTAATCAAGAGAGAGATGATGCCTAAACCACTTCAGAACACTTGGACAACCTCTCCAACGGATCTATTTGGAAAGCAACGGTCATTTAATGATCTCTGAGTATAAATAGAAGAGCATTCAAGTCTTTCCAACAACCACAACAACTGAGAGCAAAATTCATTGAAGTTTTCATTCATTTCTTTCATTTTTCATCTGTATAGTATCTTTTGATACAAGAGCTTCAGTGATCATTTATATCTACTCTTTAAGAGAGTTTTACTTCTGATTATTAATTTATTGTAAAGGAATCACAAGTCAAGGGGACTTGGTGATTTGGGATCATTGATTACAACTTGTAAGGGGGAGTGGGTTCTAGTGAGAGAATCACTTCTTGAGTGCAGAGTGTGTAATCTTTGATATAGTGGAAATCCCAGTGAGGCTGGGGACTAGACGTAGGTCAAGTGGTTAAGACCGAACCAGTATAAATCTCTTGTGTTAAGCTCTTCTTCTCCTTGCTCTGTTTGCCCCTGTTTTATCATTTCAAAACAGAGCCTATCTCTGAAATTTTTTAAAATACCTAATTCACCCCCCTCTTGGGTATTTGGCTCCACTTTCACTTTTGGTTTTAGAATTTATGGTTTTCCAATTATGAATCTTGTATTGATATATGAATGATACTTTTGAATTTGTTCTTGAATGAATTTATTAATCTTCAAAAGTATGTGAAATGAATTTCAAACAAGTAATGTTGATTTATTGAATCCGAAGTACACATATTATTGTTTTATGTGGGATTTTTGTTTAAAATAGGAATGTATATGACTGCATCTATTTTTGCTTTATGAATTATTTAGAGTTTATTGTCTACCAAATGAAAGTATTTGGAAATTTTGAAATTGGGTGATAAGAAAATGATTTTATTAAGTTCCAAAGCCAGTTTCATTGAAAAGATCTCGAAAAAATGAAGAGATAGACACCAAGAACGTGTAAATCCGATGTCAGGAACGTCGGTTATGGAGAAAAGAAGAGTCTTGTCCATTGATCCATATGGGTCTGGTTGAGGGCGTCATTTTTTAGTTTTCTGGTGTGTTCCCCTTTCAGTGAAAGGGTGCATTTCAGTGTTTTTATAATGAGATCGTCACCCACTTACAGTGAAAGGGTGTGTAGCTCAATGGTCAAGACTCCCGCCTTAAGGATGGGATGGGACGCGCCTATGGAGCCAGATTTCAAATCCCCCGGGTGCCACTTTTATTCAGCGCTTTTTTGAAAACGAGCTTTTACTCCCCCATGCGTTGTACGGATGAAATACTTCTAAAGTGATGTCATTTTCTTCTCTTTAAAAAAATATTAAGACATTAGTATCAATAAATTACCATTCACTTTTATTGAGCGCTTTTTTGAAAACGAGCTTTTACTCCCCCGTGCGTTGTACAGATGAAATACTTCTAAAGTGATGTCACTTTCTTCTCTTTAAAAAATATTAAGACATTAGTATCAATAAATTACCATTGATTATAAATGAAACCTCAATAATGTTAAACAAAAATTACAATCGCCCAAGTCGCCACTCACAATGTGATGTGATATTTGCTTTGCCACAACTTTCTTGTTTTTGCTTGACCTATTAAAACCTATTCCTTAATAACACTACTTTCACTGGACTTCATCTATCCATCCGCCCCACTTTTCATTAAGTGTAAAGTTCTTTCTTTGGCTTTCTCTTTTAATTTAATATTTCCTTTATCTTAAATCACAAATTTCTCTTTCCCCTTCTAATATTAGCTTAAATTTGACTGATTATTTAAAATAAATAAATAAATTCAAATGCTTTCATCTTGCTGCATTCTTTTTTACTTGGTGTGACCTTCATTTTACATTGTCCAATGTGGGCAACAATTTTAAAATCGCATTTTTCATGACTATTAAAATAAACGTGTTTATGGAAAATAAATTACAAATTTATTTTTTCTTTCAATATTAGCTTAAATTTGACTGATTATTTAAAATAAATAAATAATTAAATTCAAATGCTTTCATCTTGTTGCATTCTTTTTTACTTGGTGTGAACTTCATTTTACATTGTCCAATGTGGGCAATAATTTTTTAAATCACATTTTTCATAACTATTAAAATAAACGTGTTTAAGGGAAAGTAAATTACAGATTTATTTTTCCCCTTTTCCACATGTACATTGGTATCCCCTTTTCCACTTCTGTATGCAAGGCAACATCCGTCCTTGATCATTTACTTCTTTCATTGCAACTGAAATTGCCTTTAGTTTGCAACTGAAATTCCATTGCAACATATTCTTATCAAAACACAACACCAAAAAATTGAAGAATGAGTACATAATGCTAACTTAGCACTATCAAAAGAAAAGGGAAGTTAGAGTAGATGACAAGCAAGAGAAGAACAATAATCGCATACCATAAAAACATGGGCAAGGAATTTCTATAAGAGAAAAAAAGAAGACATTAAAAACCCATAAAAATGGTCTAGCATCCTTGTGCTTCAAAGAATCAGAAAAGGAAGAAGGGGAAAGAGCAAAAATGTGTGTTGGTAGAAAATTGGAAATTGCAGATTTAATGTAACATTGTGAGCATAATACATGACATGAAGATTAATTTATGGTTAATTTTTGACAGGTGCATCAAAGCCTGCTGACAGATCAACCCCAATGCCTCGTAGGAATCCTCCCCTGCCATCTGTAGAGCACAAAACTTCTGCACATCCGTCCCTTTCTTCCAAGGACTTTGAAATAAATTCTTTTCAAGGTCAAGATCATAGATTCATAGTAGTGAGAAGCGAATGTCATCAAGTATAGAAAACAAAACTACTTTTCAAGACCAGGCTTTTAACGCTCTTGTTGCTGAATTTGATACAAGTAAATTCAAATAGGGACCCAGTTATAAATCTGATATGGAAGCAGCAGAAGGAAGTTAACCTGGAAAAAGCTCAAAGAACTTCCATTGCAACATATTCTTATCAAAACACAACACCAAAAAATTGAAGAATGTGTACATAATGCTAACTTAGCACTATCAAAAGAAAAGGGAAGTTAGAGTAGGTGACAGGCAAGAGAAGAACAGTAATCGCATACCAAAAAAAAATGGGCAAGGAATTTCTGTAAGAGAAAAAAAAAAGGAAACATTAAAAACCCATAAAAATGGTTTAGCATCCTTGTGCTTCAAAGAATCAGAAAAGGAAGAAAGGGACAGAGCAAAAACGTGTGTTGGAACATAAAAAATCGGCCTACCTAGACATGGTATAAAACAACCATTAGATTTGAAGCCTAGAATCAAGAATCAAGATTCAGAAATATCTTTTGTTGACAACTCATGCAGTGATCTTACCTTCAACTCGTCTCTTTGAACAAAATGCTGCTGATGGCCTCTTATTCTGTAAAACAAATACAGATTCCCATTTAAAACCAAGAGTTTTATTACTTAAAGAGAAAATATATGGTTGGGAGATGCAGGTAAATCCTAGTACTTCAGTAATCTAACCTTGGTGGAACTTCATAGTTTATACATCTGCGATACGCTTTGAAAAAAAAAATGATATCCCCTAGTTTTTTTGTTTTTTGATACTGGTGAATATAACAGAACAGAAAGAAAGATTACACTAGGGGACAAAAGGTACCAAAACCTCAGAGGCACAAAGACCCCGCAAGAAATACGGGAAAGAATCTAAAAAGGGGCATGAAGTGGAAATCCCCTCCTTCACCAACCTATCAGCAACCAAGTTACAACCCCTTGGGATGCATCGAATGACTAACCTCCAGTGTCTCCTCATAAGATCCTTAATTCTCCATACTATGAGAGAGGGCCCTTGGACAAAACTACAATCAGAAAGCAATATATCCACCAACTCCTTTGCAGCAGACTCCAATACTACCTGTCTACAACCCAGCTTCCAAGCTAAAAGTAAACCCTTATATACTGCCCACCCTTCCGCGTCAAAGACCCCATAGCACCCCCAGTGTATAGCAAAACCCAGCAACCCACAACCCTTCGTGATTCCGGAGGACACCGCCACATCCCGCTCGGTTAGAACCTTGAGCAACAACCCCATCAACATTAATCTTAACCCAGCCAATGTCGGGAGGCTGCCAACTACTCTGTAGAACCCTGTGAGAGCGTCGGTCCTCATGCAGATCCTAGACAATAGAATAGCTTCGCCAAACTTTTAGTATAATGCTTGCAGCATCAGGTGTTTTCTCGAGATTCTCATCAAAACAAAACCTATTTCGCCAAAGCCAAAGCTTCCATAAAGCAACACCCCAAATGAGGTCTCAGTTCCCAGTTTTATGGATACCCAGATCCTTAACCAGATTCATACGCACTCAGGTCCTGAACGAAACAGAAAAAAACCTAGGAAGAAATGTTGGGTCAACAAGCTGCTGCCATAATTCCCTAGCAATAGTTTAAAATGCAGACTCATGCACTTGGGAAAAGGATCATACATGGGCTTACAAACCCTTAGCATTTAAAATCATTAACAACAATCGATAGGTGGGAGGAAGAAGGATATAAAATCAATTGGTTATAAAATACCTCCGATGGAACACAGTACTTTAGGGGACGCCCCCAAGGAGACGACGACAAGATACACCCCTAAGGAGACTACGGAGCTCAGCAAGCTTGAGCATGAGGTTGTGATCAGTGTTTTGAAACTAAATATTGATTTTAGAACAGAGATTTGGTTAGAGAAATGAGGAGGCGTGTTGGTGAGAGAAGCCTTACAGGAAGATAAATGGATGGAAACACTGGCCTTTTGCATTTTTTTATCCCGTGACTTGGTGCGTTTTTTTATCCCGTGACTTGGTGCATATATCAAGGCCTAAGTGATTTGAATTTCAAATTCAGGCGGGGTTTGCAAACAGAAAACGCAGCTCATGCGGAGCCCAAGAAATTCCAATTTGGCTTATGAACAGTAACATGTGAAAGGAGCCTTACATAAGCCATTTTCAGATCAGCTTGAGGGATGACATTTTATATATATATTGATATCAATCAAATATATCAATCTAAACCTCCTAGCCACTCAATCATTGGTCCACTTGTACTACATACGTGGTGTCTACATCACGTCTTATTGGATCTGACCTAGATCATTGTCTGTGGCAAACCCGTTCACTTATATATTCGTCATTTGGTATTTCAATGCTTTAAATGTCAGTCATTGGCCAGTTCAAAGTCGCCATTATTTACCCAATAGTTTACTGGTGTGATCTTCGAAAGCATTCTGTTTCAACCGTAGCATTTAATTGTACATTTTCCGTAAACATGCATGCCCTTTTCCCATCCAATGTGAACAAGTTATTTTTTCCATCTTGTAATCACCACTATTCGACCATTGGGTCATTCCAGCGGTCACATTTAATTATTAACATGGATCCATTCAAGTTTCAAGCCTATTTAATTTATTCTTTCCTAAAACTGCATTTCGTCAGTTTCGAAACTCCTTTGTCAACTTCTTCTTCCAACAGTATACATTATACTGGATTTCCTCTGAATTTCAAGACTCTTCAATGAATACCTGTTTTGTCTCCAACTTTCTTTCTCTCAATGGTCATTCCAATAATTGGGGTATTACCATGAGGGTGTTGGAACAATTTTGCGACGTCCCATACACCTGCATGCATCTACCTATAACTCACAATGTAGTCCTCTCAAATTGTCCGGTATATACTTCAGCACTTTCATTTCAACTTCCCCATTCTCATTCTATTATTTCCTTTTTTTTTCCAGATTATATTAATCAACATGTCAACCTTTGACTATTGCATGTAGGGTGGCTTGTGTTTAGCAGTTATGCGCAAACATGATGTCATACATAGGGTTGCTGGTGTACTCAAACCAGATACATGTTTTATCCTCAAGTTTGTGGATGATATTAATTGGTGGGGTTATCCAAGTAACAATAGCCTAATTGGTAATTATCTTTCTGACCCATGATTCTCTGAACCAAATCACGAATTTGCACGTATTATAGGCAATTCTATACTAACAGTACATGTCAAAACTTACCAAATTCAGATGTTTGTGGTATTCTTCATTCATCATATCGGTCATTAAAAAATCATATCGGTCATCACAATACAAGTGCAGAGGGATTTATTCCATGGGGTTTTGGAACTCGAAGACAAGAGGCATTTTGTTTTCTTAAAGTCAAACGTGTTCTTTCCTTAATGATATTACATTTAAATCGATATATGTCAGAATTAAATTTTGTTCTCAAATATGATATTGCAGGAAAAAATTCCTTATTAGATGTATCTTAATGGGTGAGGCACTTGAAATGGCCCTTCCTCTTCTCAGTAATGTTAATGTTAACAACAGTTTTGACGTTTTCATTGTTCTTAAATACGTTAAGATTACTCAGAAAATTGAACGTGGTAAGTTGACGAATATTATTATTCCTATTCCGAACATTTTGAGAGAAATACTCCTTTCTCCACTAAGTTTCTGTTGTTTATATGACATGTTAATTAGTTTTGGAGTTTTTAAATGTGATTCAAAAAGGTCTTTTGATTAAGATACACATACCATAGTGAAAAAAATTCCAAATATAATCATCCCTTCTTAATTGCAGTTTTAATAACATTGCCTGATACAAACTTGCCTTTTCTAACACTTGGTGAACAATTAAAATAACTTTGATTTCCTCATTTTATCCCTTTTGCTTAAGGAAAACCTCTCTATCTTGACTTAAAGATATATACTTAAGAAAATAACATTTCATAATGTTTTTTTCTAAACAAATTATAACTTATGTTAAACTAGTGATGAAAGATATAATTGCATTTTAATAGCACATTAATGGAATATTATCAATTTATTTAATAAACGGTCAAGTTAGCTCATGTTAATATGTATCACTTTACCAATATATAAAGTTAACCCTCATGTTATTTGTACTTTATTACCCGAACCAGTCATCCGGAAAATATAACTTCATTGTATTTTAATGAATCGATTATTATTAATTGTCAACTCATTTAACATATCGGAAGAGAATACATGTTCATATAAAAGACTATATCAATATGTGTAGTAAACCCTTATAGTACTAATGTAATAACATTTTACGTATTGATTTTTAAACAATTTTTCCACACATTATTCAGGGATGCAAGATATAACTGATAATGTGTTAATGAATGGTATTTAAAAAAGTTCCAAGTAATTTAACATAAAGTCGACTAAGTAAATGTACATGTGTATGACCTTACCAATATTTCAATTTAACACTAATTTCCTTCATGGAATTTGCCTTTCCTTATGTTGTCAATGATATCTTGAACAATTGATAAAGTAGGGAAATTTTAATGAGTAACAAGTTGACCCTTATACCATGACAAGCAACTCTTATAATTAGTCACATTTAATCAATTGTTAAATACCACAAAATGGTAAAGCAGTTTCCCAAAAGAAATGTAGATTCCAATAGGAAATGATCACAGGTGTGTCTCATTCAATATAGGAATGAAACTACTACTTTGTTTCATAACTGCTTCGTTCCATACATCCACAATTAAGAAACTACCTTTACCACTTCCACAGTTTTTACATTTCAAACATGTTGACAATTTTTATATCGTTCAAAATAAATAAAAGTCCCTTCGTGTACCAAGAAACATGATGTACATTTAAGACTAATTAATAGCGGTTCAACAACTTAGTTGGGGTCCTCCTTTTTTGGAAACACTGCGTTTCAGCAAGTGTTGAAGTTATTCCTGCTCTTTCGACTCATGTATTTGAACCAATTAGTATCTAGGATGTATTATGACAAAATGCTTTTATGTTTTTAAAAACCTATATCTCGTATAGTTTGTTGTAGTTAATCTATTGAGTCTGCCTTACATTGTGGATTAAAAATGGTACTCATCCGTTGTCATGTTCTGCATTCAGAATGTCCAGCGATAAGTGTTGGATTTTTTACTGCCTTATCAGTTTCCTTTGCATTATGTGAGACTGTGTATTAAAAAGCACATTTTGAGGTAACAAAACGTCTGTCCATGTCAAATAATATGCAGGTGAAAACGTCCTATTCATGCGAGAACACAATGCAGAAACTCTAATGCTACTTAAGAAAATTCGTTGATGTCCAGCAGTTTATTTTAATGACATGGACCGTCTTACTTTTTTTTTCCCAAAAATTAATTTAACTTTGTTATTTCACAAAGAATTTGCATCTTCTTGGTTGGTAAAAGACATTACAATATTTATTACATATGATCGTTCATTAATCTAATAAATTGTTCTTCAAGCCTTTCCGTCGTATAAGTCAAATAGTCAGATACAATGCACACTCTGTACACAACTGGATTTAAGATAGGAACCAATATGCAACTACCAACTAAATGTATCGGATATTGTTGTTTGATCATTTAAAGATCTGTTCTACCAAATCACACAACGATGAGATAATTTTTTAAGTCTCTTGCATCTTTCATTATTATCTGGAATTTTTAACCAATACGATGAACGAAGAATTTTAAACACAATAGACATAATGTTTTATCACTTCCTACGTTTAATGAAGTGAATGTTTATTGGCCTAAATATATTTTCAACATTTTCTACGCTGATTTCCAACGAAGCAATTAATAAGAAACTGTCTCCGTCTTCTATTCCTATTGCCTACTCTACATATCTGCTTTCATTCATTACCCTTTGTGGAATATGCCTGGATTAATATTCATAATTTACTATATCTTCATTAGTTGATTCGGAGCATTTCAACACGAGTTCGAATTTATTAGATAAGCTGCCACTGCCAAACCTACCGCCACCATGCTGTTTAATGACATTTATACACCAATGACTTGGGATAAAAGTATCGTAATCTTAAATGAAATAACTCCCAGTGGCCGACCAACCATCTTCCAACTCCGTAGCGATACGCATATTTCCCAGGTTCTATAATTGTTTTTTTTACTGCGTCTTTTTGTGTCAAACTGTATATCACAATACATCTAACATATATATCCCTCCACCAATGTTTCAATCCTATATACTTCTACCAACGTCAGCATCACACACCATCACACATAGATCAAAGTATTTGTGAATGAGTTCACATAGCATGCTTATAATTACATGCTTATACCTCTAATTAGAGGTATAAGCATTTTTTTTAATTTTTTTTATATATTGTATTTGTTTAGATTTAAATTATGTGCTGCTTTCTGAGATGTTTTTTGCACCCAGTATCTCAAATTAATTAATTTCCATAATACTGGAGTTATAGACAAATACAGAACTGGAAATTAATTAATTTGAGATACTGGGTGCCAAAAACATCTCAGAAAGTAGCATATAATTTAAATTTAAACAAATACAATATGTAAACAAAATTTTAAAAAAAATGCTTATACCTCTAATTAGAGGTATAAGCATATAATTATAAGTATGCCATGTGAACCCATTCGTGAATACTTCTATCTAAATTGGACCTCATGTGCTTTGTTCTACAAACTAAGTAGTGTGAACTATTTATTTTTTTCAGCATAGTCTTTACTCATTGCTTTTAGAAATTTTAATAAACCTTTAACTTGCTCGAACAGGAGATGAGTAAGACCTACTTTTCTGACGTCGATGATAGTAAAGACACTTGGTCAATGGTTGAAAAGATCTTGAGGAAATGGGTCGTTAGGAGGAAGGCTGCACCATACCCCATATGGAAGATAGGTTTGATATTAGTAGATGAGATGGTATGTTCCTGTTAATGATAATGGCAAACATAAACTTCAATATTTGCGCAGTCAAAACTTAGTAATACATTACTTTCCAAATATATCAGATGTTATCCACATTTCCAGATCTTAATAATATCCCCATATCACTGATCTTTACATTTATCACATTACACTTCCAGCGCTGATTTTCTCATAACAATTAATGGCACTCCTCTTATACAAGCTTTAACCTATGCCGAGTCACTCTCTATTCTCCACTAATGCTTCAAATTTACTTAACTTGGAAAGATTTTCCAGATTTAAAGGAAACACTCCAACCATTCAAAGCTCACTGTTTTCATGTCTGGATCAAAATGAAGTAACATAATAGTCACCCCAAACAACCTTGGCCGAGACTTACATACACATAAATCATCTTTTCTTTTTTTTTTTCCATTTTGCTCAATGGTTCCATAGTATACAGAATCCTATTTAAATATATCAACGATTGAAGTGGGTGCTACACACAAAAATCTCATTCCAAAATTACTTGCCGACGTTAAAGAGGGGTTGGTATACAACTTCCAGAATTTTGAGGTAGTAGAGAATGATGATAAGTATAGAGTCACTTCAAACCCCTAGAAATTCAACTTCCACACTCACACCTTCATAGAAGAATCTGAAGTTGTCTTCAACAAAGCGGCATATAACTTCAAGTGCATTGTGGACATCCATTTAGAAGTTCCACACTCACACCTTCTGCCAGGAGATGAAGTAGAATACTTTAGCGCAAACTCTATAAATCACATAGATTATGCAAGTGACAATTTTAATGATCTATATGACACAAAGTTTCTGAATTCAATCAAATGCCCGGGTATTCCACATCATAAATTGGTTTTAAAGGTTGGAGTTCCAGTTATGTTGATAAGGAACATTGACCAAGCATTAGGATTGGCAATGGTACGAGGCTTCAAATTACACAACTTGGCAAGAACGTCATTAAGGCTAAGGCACTAAATGACAATAGTGCAGGTGAAGAGATTTTGATACACAGAATAGACATGAACCCATGTGAATCAAAACTTCCATTCAAGATGACAAGAAGGCAATTTCCAATCATCACTTCATTTGCGATGACAATTAACAAGAGTCAAGGACAATCCATGTCAAATGTAGGTCTTTTTCTTCCGAGTCCAGTTTTTTTACATGGACAACTCTATGTTGCTCTGTCATGGGTGAAGAGTTTCAACGGTTTAAAAATATTGATTTTGAATGAGTTCAATAAGTGTATTGACACCACTATAAATGTCGTATATAGGGAAGTTTTCCAAAACATTTTACCACATTAATAGTAGAAAATGGATACTTATTGAACACTATGGTTTGCCTATTATTCTGCTATGAATTTTCTAAATAAATATGTCATCAGTGTTTATCTTTACATACATGTATTCTATACGACTTAATGAAAATATGTAGTTGTAAGAAATAAAAAAAAGTATTATTGATTTTAAACACAATAGGAATACACACTTCGTGCGCACGGGTCTGACGTCTTGTTGATATTGATTAAAACATACAAAAATGTGCTTGGGAGGGTTCGAACATGTAACTTATGGCTTTGAATGGAGACGCCTTTACCACCGCACTAATAGCACTTCTTTGGTTGGAAATGGGCCAATTTATTGTTAAAGTAAACTAAGTGTGAGGCTCATTTACTGTAGGGCCAGAATGATTTGGGCCTCTTTACTACACTTTTTTTTTATAAAATGAGCCGGAATGGTTTGGGCCTTTTTGCTGCACATCTTACTTTTGTTTGGGCTGCAAATTTTTTTGGGCTGTACGTTTTTTTGGGCCTAATCTGTTGGGCTGTAAGTTTTTTTTTTTGTAATTTATTGAGGCCGAATTTAGTTAAAAAAGAGGTGTTTTAGGCTTGGGCCAGCATGTTTTGGGCTTAGACCAGAATTATTAAATAAAAGAAAATGAAAAATGTGTCAGGGCTCTTTTGTTGGGATGGACCAAAATTGTTTTTGGCTACACATTTTTCTGTTGGGCTGCACATTTTTGGCCTGTACTTTTACCTTGGGATGGATTTATGGGCTGAATTTAATTAATTTTGGGCCAAATATGTTTGGGTTGAACAATAGATTTTTGGTCTGATTTTAATTTAAAAAGAGGTGTTATAAGCTTTAATTTTAGATCATCTAGCTTTATATATAACTAGAGATTATTGATGGCTTAGAAAAGAAATAAATTATTTTTGTTAAAGCCTCTATATGTTGGTCTAAAATTAAATTACTTAGATGTCACTACTACAAAAATGGGTTTTTACTACCCTAAAGGACGTCCCTAATTAAAAAAAGGGAAGCAACAAGTAAATGCAGTGGCATTTTTGTAATTATATTTGGGTAATTTTATTTTTAACGTCCCAAAAATAACATTTGGGACTCCAATATTCAGGAAAAATATTTTTGGTGATAGGAATGTTAAACATTTAAGTTTTGGAATTAAGTATAGTGGGTTTGTTAGTCATCAAAGTGGCCAAATTCTTATTAATTATTTTAATTCCAATTATTGTTGTGATATTTCAAATTACCCATAACCTTGATGCTGTGAAATTATGTTTATGTTGTGGGTAAATTATAGTTTATTATTATAAGGGGGTTATGGATCAACCCAAAGGTTGATTATTTGTCTTTATACTCCCTCCGGTCCTAATTATAAGACATAGTTGACTTTTTTAGAAAAATTAAGGAAGCTAATTAAATTAACTTAGAGTATTTTTCTTTTTATTTTTTTCTTCAAAGTAATTAGTTTGACTCACATACTAATATATAATCTAAAGATATACAACATATAAAATGATTAAATAACTTATTTAACTTCCTTAATATCTCCAAACAAAGTCAACTATGCCTTATAATTAAGACCGGAGGGAGTAATAATTAAACATAAATGTTGGTATTGTCCATATACTTATAGTTTTTATTTAGACATCCAAAGATGATAAATATTTTTAGTTAGGATATGCTTCATTACCGAATTATGTGAAATCTTTTATAGCATCATTATAGTTGAATGTTGTATATTAGTGGGTCCCCAAAGATGAACATTGATATGCATTGAATGAATTATGTCTAAGTTTGTAAAGCATGTTAGTATGTGATATGTATAACTTGAAGCGTGAATGTTAAGTTGTTGTTTCTCGTGTTATTGAACTGATTAATATTAATGGAGAACAACAAATAAATGATCCCACTACTCATGGTGAGATTATTGTTAATGAACCATGACTGGTAAAAATCGTGACAATTGGTTAGATGTCATAAAAGATGAGTTGAAATCTATGAAACAGAATGATGTTTAGAACCTTGTTGAGTTATCATAAGCATATAAGAGAGTTGGTTGTAAGTGGGCTTTTAAGACCAAACATGACTCTCATGGTAACTTAGAATGTTACAAGGCTAGACTAGTTGCAAAGGGATTTACTTAGAAAGATGACATTGACTATAAAGAAATCTTTTCACCATCAGTTTCTAAGAAGGATTCTCTAAGAATCATTATGGCATTGGTGGCTCATTATGATTTAGAGTTACATCAGATGGATGTGAAAACTGTCTAGAAAAGGAAAAGGAGCACATGGTGTGCAAATTAAAGAAATCAATATACGGACTTAAATGATACCGTTGTTTCCTCTGGATATAAAGAAAACACTGTGGTGTATACATCTGAAGGTCAGTGGGAGCTTGATATATGCTCAGACTTATAGGAGACCAGATATTAGCTTTGCAATGTTGTAAGATACCAGAGTAATCCTGGTATAGATCATTGGAAAGTTGCAAAGAAAACTCTGAGATATTTGCAAGAAACTAAAAGTTACATGCTTACTTATAGGAGGTCTAGCAACTTTGAAGTGATTGGATAAGTAGTCAGTAATTGCTGCATCCATTATGGAAGCTGAATTTGTGGCCTGCTTTAAGGCCGTGGTTCAGGCTAAATGGCTACGGAATGTTATTTCAGGGCTTGGATTAGTCGACAGTATAGCCAAGTCGCTGAAAATTTATTGTGATAATTCCACAGCAGTCTTCTTTTCTAAAAATGACAAGTATTTTAAAGGTGCTAAGCATATGGAATGGAAATACTTTGTCGTTAAAGAAGAGGTTTAGAAACATAAAGTGTCAATAGAACATGTTAGCACTAATCTTATGATAGCTAATCCCTTAACAAAGGGATTACTACCCAAGACATTCACTGGTCATGTGTATAGTATAGGTATTATGTCTGTTAGCGAATGTTAAAATTATTTTTATGTATTGGTCATTGACACTTTGAGCTCATTAGTATATATGTGTTTATGAGATTCTCCTTTTTCAACTTTATGTATGCACGCATAAATAATGTTGTTGGAAAACATGATTTGTCTACAATGAAGACTTTATTAATGGACATTAAAATTACTTCCATTATAGTGTCATGTCAAGGAGAAAGACTAATAAAGTAGTACATAGAAGGGATTACGTCGATATACTGATGTACAACCGCCATGATTCGTATTAGTTTTATCCTTAACCATGACTTATGATGTAACCAATATATATGAAATCTTTTAGCCAAAATTATGCACAAAATTATTGATATTTTGTTAAATCATGAAATGACATATATCACATGAACCAAGTGGGAGAATGTAAGAAATGTCTCATGTGACTGTGATAAATGTATATGATTTAATAATTAATGAAGGAGCTAAATGACTATTGGTAAATGACTTTTGGGAAGAGGTTTCTTGATTGCTTGATGAGAGCAGTCATATCCATAGGATGTACATGTCTTTTGGATACAAAAGTTATTTAAAGGATAGAAACTTGTCCATTCGCTCTTTGATCATAAGAGATGCCTCTAGATTTCCATCAAAAAGAGAGAGCGTGTAATGAAGGGTAAAGAGAATGATAAATGTTTCAATTAAGGTGCTGCAAGTCACATATTATGAAGTATCAATTCCGCAATTATGGATAGAGGTTGGTGCATCTTGACTTAAACTTATAGTATTGTGGAAATTATGAGTTCTTAAGATCCTTGTTCATGTTCTTATTATTTGATGTTTGAGCATGAAATTATAGAAAAACTTACAAAATTTAGTTCCAATCCCGTCACTGTTAGTGGGGCTATATTTTAGTTGGGATGGGAGACTAAAGATCGTTGTGACTTGATAGTTTCATTTGACTAAGCAATGGAAGCTTTTACATTGTTACCAAGACCTTCAATTTCAACCCCTTATGCTCGTACTTCTGGACATTTAATTGACGTGTACGAGAACAAAGTTGCTGTGCTTCATGGTCACTATGCTCATGAATATGCTTTTATTGATTTATGGGTGGGTGTTGGAAGAGGTAAGTGATGCACATGGGAAGAGTTGGGGTTGGACTAAGAAATATAGTATTGGACCAACCTTACGTTGCTTATCTCCAAAATGCTTTTTGGAGGAATGAAATAGTCTGCTTAGACTCTTGCTGTGTGCGAATATGTGGAGTTGGAGGTTGACTCAGAGTTTCATTTGTTCAATCTCACTACCAGTAATGAAGTGAAGAAGTTCCACACCTCTTTCTCTTTTAAAAGTATGGGTGAATTTTTCAATTACGTAGAGGGTCTTGTGTCTGTGTCATTTCAGAATTTGAGAGGATCTTTTGTCATGAGAACGTTCTTTTTGTCAAGCTTCGCTAAATTTGCATAATCTTTCCTCATTTCACAACTCTCCAATTCGTGATTTACAATCTTTCCAGGGGACTTTTAATTGGAATCTTCATTTTGCCAGAAATCCCTCAGACAGAGCAATTATGAACTTCAGGCTATTTAAGAAAATAAAATAAGATTTCAAGAAACAAGATGACAAGAAACATCACAATAAAGTATGAACAGAGAGAGCGGAAAACACGGATTGACACTAACAGTGATTAGAAGCAGAGTGACAAATACAGAAGAAAATACAAAGAAACATGAGAAGAAAATGCAGAAACAGACGCAATTTCAAGAGAGGAGGAAGTTGTCAAACAATGTGGTCCTATTTATAAATCCTCTCATGCAATAAATAAGATGTAATAAATGAAATTGTGACAATTTTATTTATATTAATTCTACTAATAAAAACAGACAGGGAAAAAAAAAAGTTAAGAAATACTCATTCATAAATGATGATAAGGTTAAAAATTTATCTCATAATCATTGAGAATTGAGATAACTATGTTTCTTTAGTTTAGTTAAAAGATGTTTATGGTAACCATTGTAAGACGCCACGAACACGCGACGGCGTCAAAACAAGAGTAGGTTTCTGTTATGGAGCGTACGGAACCTCTCCTCAAGTATGGGAATGAGTTTGCATGGATAAAACCTCTTGATGCTTAACACGTTGCAGTTTGATTCTTTGATAAACCCGTTTTCAGTAATCGACATCTACTGTCCTTGATTACAATAACTTCCGGGGAATCGAAAGCTTTGGAAGGAATTCAAAAACATCTTGAGAAATCAAATCAGATGAAGGATTTGGAACTTGGAATCTGCAGCTCTTGTCCTTTGTTACACGAAATCCCCCCGGCACGCTTGTATATAACTCCTTACTACCTTATGAGTTCGTGACAATTAATTGGAGATTTTTGAAATTTTAAAAAATTTGTTAGACCTTTTAAAATTACCCTCATTAAACTGTAAACCCATCTTAACAATATTTCTAGATTAATTTCTCCACCACACTTGCAGAAATGCAAATCTGGGAAAATAAAATATTACCATGGCCTGCATTTGGTTAAGTAATCAAAATCTTCAAAGAATCTGACTTGCATAGAAAATAGAGTAATATTTATGGAGTTGGCTTATCTCCTTTGCGGTAAGCGTCCGCTGCCCTCTGCTGCATTGGAAGCGGTGTGGTTGTGCCAAAAAGATGATTTGATCACTTATTTTTTTTTAAAAAAAATAATAATAAGGTACTGTGGGGTATTAAAAAGATAATTCAGAATATTTAATGTTAGAATCCTTCTGATTCTGATTCTGATTCTGATTGATATCTGCGATCCTTGCCTTGATTAAAGGACCTGATCTGATTCTATCTAGTTTAGGAAAGATTACAATCCTTGCCTTGATTAGAGGACCTGATCTGATTCTATCTAGTTTAGGAAAGATTAGGCTATTATGTCAATTAATAGGATATTATGTCAATTAATTATATTTCCTTTTTTTTCCCTAATGTTTCCTTGTAACGGCTAACTCCCCTAAAGCCTATATATTGTAAACTCTTCCTATGAATAAAATAACAACAGAGAGTGTAATGATACCCTCTGATTTCTAATATGGTATCAGAGCCACGGACACTCGTCCGAGGCCAGAAACAGCGAGTGAAACACTGAGTGACTGTGAGAAGAGAGAAACAGTGAGTGGGAGTTTTTCCGGCGAGTGTAGGGCTTTCTATAGGGAGCGAGTGGGACACCACCACCTAGCCCAGACAAATCGCAAGGTCTTGATCGGCGGACGCCCAGAATCCGGCCACCATCCGACGTCTCCGGCGACTGTTGACATTTTCCGGCGAGAACTCCGGCGAACGTTTTCCAGAAAATGGATTCATCCCAATCTACTCCTCTGTTTGGCTCAATTTCAGGAAAAACAACTGACTTAATTCTCATGGCTTTTATGTCTGGTACAAATTCTTCAACTTCTTCCACTACTATTAGTACTACAGCATCAACCAGAACCACAGAGATGCCGCCAGATTTCTTAGAAAACCACACTATGGTTATTAACCATAAGTTTAATGGTCACAATTATCTCCAGTGGTCACAAAGCATGCTGAGGTATATTCGTGGAAAGAGAAAAGAGAAATATATCAATGGAGCAGCTCCTCAACCAGCCCCCAATGACCCCAATTTCGACACGTGGTTTGCTGAAAACAATCAAGTCATGACTTGGTTGTGCAATTCGATGACCGTGGAGATTAGTGAGGGATACCTACTTGCACAAACGGCAAAAGAAATATGGGATGCTGCTAGAAGAACTTACTCCTCCCTCGAAAATACTGCTGCCCTAATTCACTTGAAGAGACAACTCCGGGATTTGCGACAAAGTAGTATGTTTGTGACTGATTATTATAATGCGTTGTTAAAATTATGGCAACAGCAGGACCTATTTGAAGCTCATCCCTGGGAAACTCTTAAAGATGCACAGTTATACAAACAAATTGTTGAAGAAGGAAGGATACACGATTTTCTGTTAGGCCTAAATGACACTTTCGAAGAAATAAGGGGAAGAATCATGGGATTAAAGCCACTCCCCTAGCTATTTGATGTAGTTAATTTTGTACAATTCGAGGAAAGCAGGAAACTCTTAACCCAAAGCGGACCAAGTCACATGGAAAGCTCGGCACTTGCAATTTAGGGACCACATGGAGAAAGAAGAACTAATAAGTGGTGCAACCATTGTAAAAGGAGGGGCCATAACAGGGAAGAATGCTGGAAACTCCATGGAAAACCGCCTGGGGGAAGATCAAAATTCCAGAGTCACATGACCACTGCTGAACCAAAAGTGGAAAGTGAAGATCGCCTGAGTCAGGAGGAATTACAGATGTTTCGTAAAATGCTTGACAAACAAAATAAGGCTAACTCTGTCCCTAGTGTGAATCTTGCACAGTCAGGTAATTCTATTGTTGCCCTAAATACTGTGATGAATGGTGACGATACCTGGATTGTCGACTCTGGAGCCACAGATCAT
This sequence comes from Acacia crassicarpa, assembly GCA_034222035.1. Taxonomy (NCBI): domain Eukaryota; kingdom Viridiplantae; phylum Streptophyta; class Magnoliopsida; order Fabales; family Fabaceae; genus Acacia; species Acacia crassicarpa. The sequence goes on along the minus strand of JAWXYG010000006.1, from coordinate 44,784,104 downwards.
ATGACCAGTAACAAATCCCTATTCCATACCCTTAAACACTGTCATGAACACCTCAAAGTTAAGGTCGCTAATGGAGTCTTCACTAGGGTTGAGGGTATTGGAACTGTTGTATTATCTAATCACTTGACAATACGTAACGTGCTGTTTGTACCAGAACTCACTTGTAATCTTGTGTTTGTGAGCAAGTTGACTAGTGATAAAATATGTCGAGTAATTTTTGATAAAGGCTTATGTATGTTTCAGGATTTAAGAACGAGGAGGACGATTGGGACTTCTAGAGAATGGGATGGACTATTCTACCTTGAAGGATCCACCTCAAAGAATAAAGATATGTGGAAGGCAAAACGAGCACTGGTTAGCTCAAATTCACAGAATACAGATATATTGTTGTGGCACTGTCGGTCAGGCCACCCTAGTTTTGATTATATGAAACATGTGTTTCCAAGTTTATTTAATAAAAATTCTGTTCCCTTTAATTGTGAAACTTGCCAATTTGCTAAACAGACACGATCTTCATATTCTAAACAGCCCTATACTCCTTCCTCTCCATTTACATTAATTCACAGTGATATTTGGGGACCGGCCCGAGTTCCTACTCTCACTCATTCTAGGTGGTTTGTGACGTTCATCGATGATCATACTCGAACCACATGGGTCTATTTGATGAAAAACAAATCGGATGTTGCTAGAGTCTTTCAAAAATTCTATACCTTTATATGAACTCAATTCAATACGTCCATTAAGGTACTTCGGAGTGATAATGCCAAGGAATACATGAGTACAACCTTTAACGAGTTCCTTGATCACCAGGGAATTCATCACCAAACCTCCTGTCCCTACACCCCTCAACAAAATGGGGTAGCTGAATGGAAAAACCGTCACCTATTGGAAGTAACCCGTGCATTGCTAATGGAACGAAATGTTCCCACTGTCTTCTGGGGTGATGCCATCCTTACAGCAGCTTATCTCAGAAACCGTATGCCTTCCAAAGTCCTCAATTACAACACTCCAATACAAAAGCTCCTTGATCTTTTCCCAAATTGCCCTCTCATTAATTCATTACCTCCCAAAGTGTTTGGATGTGTTGTCTTTGTTCACAAACAGGAGGGAAACAAATTTGGTGCTAGAGCTGACAAATGTATATTTCTTGGCTACTCCTCCACCCAAAAAGGGTACAAGTGCTATTGTCCATCTTCGAAAAAGCTTATTGTTTCTCGAGATACAGTGTTCTCCGAAGATGATGCTTATTATCCTAAATTACCCATTCAGGGGGAGAATTCCAATATTGAATGGTAATCATGGATACATCGAATTCCAACACCTCCAATCCTAATTCCACCTCAAATCCACCTGACACATCTTCAATATCACCTAACCTTATAGCCTCTCTTGACACACTTGCTCCCATAAATCAGCCTAATACACCCCAACCGGAACAACTCAATGAACTGGAAACACATGTTGAGATCAATACAGGGATGAATGAAGAATCACAACAAGAAAGAGAGTCCAGCTCACACGCTCAACCTGAACCAGATACTGGTAGAACTGTCTCTCCCATTCAAAGGAACAACCATGAATCCGATCCGGAATTAAATCCTGAAGAATTGGGTTGGCCTATTGCCTTGAGAAAAGGGGTAAGATCCTGCACTCATCATCCGATTCAACGATTTGTCTCATATGGTAATTTGTCTACAAAAATGCAAAGTTTTGTTGTAAATAGTGCACAAATAAACATTCCAAGCACTTTCCAACAAGCTATGGCTGATCCAAATTGGAAGCAAGTTGCAGAAGAGGAGTTGAGGGCACTCAAGGAAAATAGAACATGGGAAGTCACGACCCTTCCTGAAGGAAAGAAATCAATAGGATGCAGGTGGATCTTCACTCCGAAATTTAATCCTGATGGCAGTATCAACAAATACAAGGCGAGACTTGTTGCAAAAGGGTATACCCAGACATATGGGATCGATTATCAGGAGACATTTGCGCCAGTGGTCAAGTTCAATACCATTCAAGTACTGTTATCACTTGCAGCAAACTTAGATTGGCCTCTGTATCAAATGGACGTGAAGAATGCATTCCTGAATGGCGACTTGGAAGAAGAAGTATACATGGAGATTCCAGATGGAGTTCTAGCTCCTAATAACTCTGTGTGTAAGCTAAGAAAGTCATTGTATGGACTGAAACAGTCTCCGAGGGCATGGTTTGGTAGATTCACCAAAGCAGTGAAAGGACTTGGGTATACTCAGGGGCGAGCAGATGACACGTTGTTCACTAAACATATTAATGGCAAAGTCACCATATTGATTGTCTATGTTGATGACATAATCATTACCGGAGATGATGAAGAATCCATTGCTCAACTAAAGCGGGACTTGTCCACTGAATTCCAGGTAAAGGACCTCGGGCAAATGAGGTATTTCTTAGGCTTGGAGGTAGCAAGAACAAAGAAGGGCATCAATGTATCTCAACGCAAGTATACACTAGACCTGTTACATGAGACAGGCATGTTGGGCTCTCAACCAAAAGGGACACCAATGGAAGAGGATTGTCATTTACAGATCAAGCCAAAAGGTGTTCCAGTTAATTCAGAAGGATACAGAAGACTTGTGGGGAAGTTGATATACTTAACTCACACCCGTCCTGACATTAGCTATGCAGTTGGAATAGTAAGTCAATTTATGCATCAACCACAAGAAGAGCACATGGAGGCTGTATACAGAATCTTGAGATACCTAAAACTTAATCCTGGAAAAGGAATATTCTTTAAAAAGGGTACTACCAGAAACATTGAAATCTACACTGATGCAGACCATGCAAGGGATAGAGAGACCAGGAGGTCAATCTCAGGGTACTGTACATACGTGTGGGGAAATCTGGTTACATGGAGAAGCAAGAAACAAACAGTAGTATCACCAAGCAGTGCAGAAGCAGAACTAAGAGCTGTTAACAAAGGAGTTTGTGAAGGAATGTGGATCATCAGGTTACTGAAGGAGTTGGGAATTCAACATGAAGGACCAATGCAACTCTGGTGCGACAACAAGACCAGCATTGAAATGGTCAAGAATCCAGTATACCATGATCGAACCAAGCATGTTGATATTGACAGGCATTTTATTAAAGAAAAGATTGAAGCAGGCATTATGACCTTGTCTCACATAAGGTCTGAAGAACAAATCGCAGACATCCTGACCAAACCACTAGGCCAAACGAAGTTTGAAGGATTCAGAGGCAAGCTGGGACAACTCGACATATACTCTCCAGCTTGAGGATCCATGCCTTGATTAGAGGACCTGATCTGATTCTATCTAGTTTAGGAAAGATTACAATCCTTGCCTTGATTAGAGGACCTGATCTGATTCTATCTAGTTTAGGAAAGATTAGGCTATTATGTCAATTAATAGGATATTATGTCAATTAATTATATTTCTTTTTTTTTCCCTAATGTTTCCTTGTAACGGCTAACTCCCCTAAAGCCTATATATTGTAAACTCTTCCTATGAATAAAATAACAACAGAGAGTGTAATGATACCCTCTGATTTCTAATATTTAATGATACCGAAAAAAAATTCTTCATGATTTTGAAAAATTCTTTTAGGAGCTTGAAAAAATATTTCAAAATATTGGCTAGTACTAAAATGATATTTCAGAATACTGATTGATACAGAAAAATAATTTATGATCTTGAAACAAATCCTAAAGCATATTTTTGGTAGCAGTAAACACCTTAAATATTTTTTCAAAATCCTAAAATAATTTTTTTAAGATCATGAATTATTTTTTCAATACCAATCGATATCTTGAAGCATCTTTTTAATACCATCCAGTATCTTGAAATATTTTTTCAAGATCCTAAAAGAATTTTTCAAGATCATGAAAAAAAAAATTCTGTATCATTTAGTACCTAGTCTCTTTAAAAAAAAAAAATCAAGATACTACCAAGTATTAAAAAGATAATTCAAGATACTGAATGATACAGAAAAAAAAATTCTTTTAGGATTTTGAAAAAATATTTCAAGGTAATAAATGATACGAAAAGGATACTGACTGGTACTGAAAAATAATGGGATAAGAAGCAATTTTACAGATGTGCTTTTCCCCAGGAGCACCCAGCACCACGTGCTTTTTTCTGGATCAAAAATACATATGTGGTTATGTTTTGAGAGCGCTCAGCACCACGGTTGTCAGTCAACCGTCAGTTGAACGTTAATGCTGACGTGGACGATGACGTGGCACTGATGTTGACTGACACGCTGACGTGGACGATGACGGGGAAGCTGACGTGGATAAAATTCAAAAAATTGGGAAAAATTTTCTGAAGCTAAGAAAAAATTATTAAAAAAATTCAAATAATTACGAAAAAATTCAAATAATTAGAAAAAAATTCAAAACATTATTTGAATTTAATTAAAAAAATTAGGAAAAAATTAAAATAATTATAAAAAATTCAAAAAATTAGAAAAAAAATTCAAAAAACTAGGAAAAAATTAGAAAAATAATTAACAATAAATTCAAAAAAAATAGAAAATAATTAAAATAATTAGAAATAAATTCAAAAAATTAGGAAAAAATTAAAATAATTATAAAAAAATTAAATACCCCAGCTAGTGGCCCCACCACCGACCACCCTACCGTCAACCACCGCTGGCCGACGACGGCGGTCGGTTGCCGAGGGCCGCCACTCGGCAGAGGCAGTCGGTTATTTTCAGAAATAGGAAACGAATGTATTTTTAGTCTTTTTACGGAATTAAATTTTCATATGAATATTTTTACTCTTCATTTATTTTATGTAGATAATTATTTTTTTGAAAAAAATGTATAGGTAAATAGGTTTAAAGTTAAAAATTTGTTAAATTTTGTGATAGAATTAATAAAGTTTAAAATTTTTTGGTTAGTCCCCACCACCGGCAACCAACTGCTATCTCCGACTGGCGGTGGCTGACGGTAGGGTGGCCGGAGGTGGGGCCCACTAGCGGGGTATTTAATTTTTTTTATAATTATTTTAATTTTTTCCTAATTTTTTGAATTTATTACTAATTTTTTAAATTTTTTCCCTAATTTTATGAATTTTTTGAAATTTTTTTCTAATTTTTTGAAATTTTTTATAATTATTTTATTTTTTTCCTAATTTTTTGAATTTTTTTTCTAATTATTTGATTTTTTCCTAATTTTTTGAATTTTTTCATACTTATTTGAATTTTTTTCCTAATTTTTTGAATTTTCTTCGAATTATTTGAATTTTTTTTAATAATTTTTCAGAATTTTTCATTAATTTTTTTAAAAAAATTTCCTAATTTTTTTCCACGTCAGCTTCCCCGTCATCGTCCACGTTACCGCCACGTCAACATGTCAGTCCACATCAGCGCCACGTCATCGTCCACGTCAACGTTAATGGACAACTGACGGTTGACTGACGACCATGGTGCTGAGCGCTCCCAAAACGTAACCACATGTGTATTTTTGGTCCAGAAAAAAGTACGTGGTGCTGGGCGCTCCTGGGGGAAAAGCACGTCTGTAAAATTGCTCCTAAACCCAAAATTCATGATCTTGAAAAAAACATCCTAAAGCATATTTTTGTAGCAATAAGTACCTGAAATATTTTTTTAAGATACTAAAATAATTTTTTCAAGATCATGAGTTATTTTTTCAGTACCAGTCAATATCTTGAAGTACCTTTTTAGTACCAGCCAATATCTTAAAATATTTTTTTAGTATCCTTAATTATCTTTTTAATACCTAGTTGTACGTTGATCCTTAATTATCTTTTTAATACCTAATTGTACGTTGATTTTTTTTTTTTTAAAAAAAAAAGAGACCAGGTCATCTTTTTGACACAAAACGACACCGCTTACAACGCAGCGGATGGCAGCAGACGCTTACCGCCAGGGGTGGGACCAGGAATTTTAGTGACGGGGGGCGAAAATTAAAATATATTATACCATAAATAAAAGTATTTGAAATACAATATAAATCTAATATACAAAAAATTGAAAGAAATATATTAAATTAAAACCTGTGACATTCACCTCGCATATTGCTAGAAATTAAAGCTTGTTTTCATATTGTTAAATTCATTTATAATTCATTCCATGTTAAAATTAAAGCCTGTCACATTCACCTCTCATATTGCTAGTGCAAATTAAAGCCTGTAATTCATTCTATTCACCTCGCTTGCTAGCTCCATTATAGCCTTGTGCTTGAATATTTTGAATATTAATATTATGGTGACGAAGAGTGTTGAATATTTATTCTTTTAAAGTCTTGGCACTTGTATTTTCCATATATACAAGACTGAAAAACTTTTTCCTTGTAAAACCATCTTTATCGATATATCTCAAAACAATAGATATATGCTCTTTTGAGGGAAAACATGAAGAATTTCCTTTTGAATTCGATAGGAACCATATGATACATTTTTAGGAGCTTTTTCTAAAACAACATGATATATATTTTTTTTAGCAAAAAAAGAGACAAGTAATTTTTTTTGTTTTTTGTTTTTTTTTTTGGTAATAGAGATGCAGTGATTAAAAATGGAAGCCCATATTTGTGAACCAAAAAAAACAATAAGGTCCAAAAACATAAAGACCCACGAATCAGATGGTCTAGAAGTCTTAAGATTCAAAGGTCCCAAAATTGCAATAAGGAGACACACATATAATTTCTCATGTAATTTTTTTAAAAAAAAATTAGGGGGGGCGGGGGCCCACCCTAGCCCCCCTTGATTCCGCCTATGCTTACCGCAAAGGAGATAAGCCAATTCCAATATTTATCTATTGTTTGGTCTTCCAAAGGTGTAATGTATAGCGTTTGGACGTTCTTCACTTGATTATTATTGCACTTTTTTTTTTCAGTGACAAAACCTGTGAACTGGACAAAACGGCACCGTATAGACCTCGTTGGAGAAAACATTACCTCTAGCCACTTGATATATTATTTCCCCTATACACACACACACATATATATATATATATGTATATGTATATTACAGAAAATGAACTCAACCCTACAAAAGAATGAGGCAGAAAACCAAATGCTGCTGAACAATTTCAACTCAGCATTTAGTTCTCATAATTGGAGACCAATGAGTTGCCACAGAAATGGATATAGGCCACAGAAATTGCCAATTTTGTAGGCATCTACTTCATAGATTTCCTTCCTACACATGTCAACCAAGTCCAACTTTAGGAAAAAAAAATATACACTACGTGTATAAGCATGCTTCACGTTTTATGCTTCACTATATAATACTAATGCATTCCTTATTATAAGTCACCTCTAACATTTAACCAAAACCAAGAATACGTAGTTAAGTCATTAAATTTGTTCGAATTCCCCCCCCCCCCCCTTTTTTTCTTCCTTTCTAAATTTACCCTTATTTAAAACCATGAACTACATCTTGGGAAGTGAAAAAGGGAAATTATATCAAACTTTAAATAGGGGCAATCTTAAAAAAAAAAATGTAATTAATAACCCGCTTAATGATTTATAATAAATATTACAAACCCTTTCCAGAAAGTGACATAAAGAAGGGACCATGATAGTTAAAAACTCGAATTATCACTGCGATTTTATGTTTTTACGATTTTTTTTATTAAAACGATTTTACTAATTTTACCGATGCTTTTAAGTTTTTATGATTTTATTACGTTACGATTTTAGGTTTTACGATTTTTCATTCTCCTTTCGTTTTCAAGTAAAATCTATGTTTTTACCACCATGATAGGGATTAAAGTAGCAGCATGGAAGGGAATTCAATTTAAAGAAAGCATAGTTATATAGGACCTTGATTGACCTGATTGAAACCAGTCTGTTCATTACAATAAGAATGAATTTATAATTGTACAGGATAAAGCCACATCCGCAAAGCTGATTCGATTGGCCCGAGGGGTAGACTGAAAGTAAAACCTTTGAAGATAATGTTTCTATGTGATCGAGTGACATGCTGCTGAAACACGTGTTGTGAATAAAGCAAGTGCAAAGAGGACTGAAGGAAGACTTGTAATTAGTAAACAGCCGTGGATGTCTAACAAACCATATACCTGCAACATCAATCTGAACATTACCAACCACTGAAAAATTCATAAATCAAATAGCATAATCATAGATTCCTGACAGCTCAAAGTCGTCATAACTGGAGGCAGAAGAACTCCTTAATGCATGTTTCAACATGAGTGGAGAAAGAAACATCAGAAATAAATATCCACCTGATCGACTAAGTTCCAGGCACCCACTGTGACATGTCCGGAAAAACATGATCGACTAAGTCCTCCTTCCCCTGGATACCCAAAGAAGCACGAGTTATACAATCAAGCAATTCCAGAATTTGGTTTTCTATGAAAGAATCTCGTTCAAATAAGGTGCTTTAAAGGGGATGGCAAATGCTAGAAAAGAGCTAATCGAATGATATATCGGGACAACATATGCTAGAAACAACATGAAGAGGAAATGACTTCAAATAAGAATAGTTATGAACGATATAAGTCTAATATTAGAAAAGATACATCCAACAGAAACAAGAAGACAAGATAAATCAACTCATGGACTGAAGTATTTTTTCCCCAATCAGCTAAATCTAGTACTGAATTTATTTCAGACAATTTAATTAATTGCATGGGTCATCAATCCGGTAACTATCTATCATTTTGAACAAAAAAATTGAGTCTCTTTTGCATATGGTTGAAACCATTCAATTTTCTTTCAGCGAAAAAGCCACTAATGAAGAAAAATATTAGTACTGACATTTAGGTTCAAATATGCTGAAGACGTCTCTTCATTGGAAATAGAAACATGCACATCATTGCTGTGGAACCGGAGCATCCCATGTCTCTTGAGAAGAGAAGTCTCCCTACATTCCTCTGGCTCCTTTAGCATATTATCTGAAATTCAATTTCATTGAAATCAGAAAAAGAAAAACAGCAGAGAAAAGAACGAAGAACAATATATTGTTGCACACTTAAGATGATGTCAAGAAATTTGCTTCGTGCCAGAGAATTGTCTCACCATTGTTATTAGCATGGTAAGCCAAATCCCCACAACCCTTAACTGGGGTTGTTTCATCATCAAACATGTGGGAACTCTCGTGTTCATTTTGAGGCACTTCATTCCAAAGCTATACAATTCTCTCAGGGTTCAGTCATCCAAGAATTTTATCATACCATTACCATTGAAAGACTTACCAAAACTGGATGTCTTTTGGAAAAAACTGACCTCCTTTTGCAAATCATATACAGAAGCAAATCTTAAATAAATGAATGGATATATTTCTTTTTATGTTTATATATGTGGAATGTGGCATGGTTGACCTTGTGCTAGAATGCCTCACTTCAATTGCCTTTTGGATCAAGTAGACTAGAGTGGTTTGATAAGATTGCAGACAAGGCCTTGTCAGATCTCAAGTAATAAACAAACCCTCCTTTCATAATTTGTTATCAAGTCCCCCACAAAATATCCTCTTTCCTAAAGCCTGTAAATCTGTAACTGGTCCTTCAGCATCCAAAGCATAAGTATGATGATCAATAAGCATCAAGGCAAATGACATTCCCAAACTTTCAGGATAACATTTACAGCATTGACTAATGGAATAACATGAACAACATCCTCATCACTAATCATAATCAGACAAAAGAGTTGTAGTTTTATCTTTGGCTTGCAAGGAGATACAGCAATGAGAGTCAGCAGCCAGTTTCAAGGCGACAAGCAGCAAAGGCATATGAAATAAATTTGGTCCAGAGTTGCATCATCAGCAATGAACCTTTGCATAAGTTTGATGCTAGGCTTTCATTCTAGTTTAAGGATTTGTTGTTGTTGTTCAGGATGTAAGCAATTAGTGGGCTGAGAACATATTAGTTGTACCACCTTTAACCAAATTTTATGATAACAGACATGCATGGAGCCAGGCAATGTTCAGTTGGTGAACAGAAAAATATTCTCTCTCAATTACTCACTAGCTAATTTATCCCACTAGGTGGGTCGGCTACATAGATGAAACGATGTCATTGAGCTCAATCAAAAACCAAATATTTATAAAGAATCAACAAAGTTTTAAGTTGGTTGTCGCAACCCTCCTCCTTTACCCGGGCTTGGGACCGGCTATAATATATAGGCGGAGTTAAAAAAATAATAATAATAATAATTAATTGGTAGAATTACTGGTTTTGGAACCTACCAAATCAAATTTCAAAATATAATAAGAAAAAAACAATAACTACATAAGTTTTAAATCAAATATTACATATTAACTTACAAATCTAATTCAAATAACGAAAATTTGTTTTTTGATTTGGTAGAATTATTGGTTTTAGAACCAACCAAATCAAATATCAAAAATCTAAAAGTACACATTTTTTTTTTATTTGGTAGAATTATTGGTTTTAGAACCAACCAAATCAAATTTCAAAAATCTAAAATTACAAGGTTTTTATTTTCTTTTTTGATTTGGTAGAATTATTGGTTTTAGAACCAACCAAATCAAATTTCAAAAATAAAGTAAGAACAAGAATAAATTGTAAAAAAGAAGCCAAGGGATAAAAAAAAATTTAAACTTTTTAAACAAGAAAATAAAAATGAAAAATTACAAAATAAGTTTTAAATCAAATATTACATACTTACATAAAAATCTAATCCAAATAATGAATTTTTTTCCCTGATTTGGTAGAATTATTGGTTATAGAACCAACCAAATCAAATTTCAAAAATCTAAAACTACACCGTTTTTTTTTTTTTTGATTTGGTAGAATTATTGGTTTTAGAACCAACCAAATCAAATTTCAAAAATCTAAAAATACACCTTTTTTTTTTTATTTGGTGGAATTATTGGTTTTAGAACCAGCCAAATCAATTTTCAAAAATAAAATAAGAACCAGAATGAATTGTAAAACAATATGATAATGGATATAAAAATTACATCTTTCTCATAAAGAAAAACAAGAAAATCAAAATAAAAAATAACTAAATAAGTTTTAAATGAAATATTTAAATTAAACATCACATATTTAATTACCAATCTAATATGTGTTTTTTTGATTTGGTAGAATTATTGGTTTTAGAACCAACCAAATCAAATTTCAAAAATCTAAAATCAAAGTTTATTTATTTATTTATTTAGAACCAACCAAATCAAATTTCAAAAATCTAAAATCACGGTTTTTTTTTTTTTTTGATTTGGTAGAATTATTGGTTTTAGAACCAACCAAATCAAATTTCAAAATCTAAAATCAAAGGGGGTTTTTTTTTTTTTGATTTGGTAGAATTATTGGTTTTTAGAACCAACCAAATCAAATTTCAAAAATCTAACATCATGGTCTTTTTTTATTTGGTAGAATTATTGGTTTTAGAACTAACCAAATCAAATTTCAAAAATAAAATAAGAACAAGAATGAATTGTAAAATAGTACGACAAGGGATATAAAAATTACATCTTTTTGAACCAGAAATAACAAGAAAATCAAAATGAAAAATAACTAAATATGTTTTAAATCAAATATTTCAAATTAAATATTACATATTTACTTACAAATCTAATTCAAATAATGAACATGTGTTTTTTTATTTGGAAGGTTTATTGGTTTTAGAACTAATCAAATCAGATTTCAAAAATAAAATAAGAATCAAATGTAACTTATTTGGGATTTGTGTTAAGGGACTCTTTTAAAAGTTTGTAAACTGTAAGGATACACAACAATCTCTTACAAAACAGGGTCCAATTGAAAATTGAATAAAACTATTGGATCTAATTATAACTTTCCCTAGATAAGATGAAACAGAGGTTCATCATTCCAAATCAAAGCAAGTTCTGCAATTACCTCCAGAAATCCCAGCTCCAAGCACTACTTTCAAAAATGTTTCTACAGCTCCCAACATATAGCTAGAATCATAATAAAACAAACAATTAGCCAAGTATTCATTAGTAGGCACGTCACAAAAAGAGGGAAAAAATCTCAAAGTCCACACTTACAGGGCTCCAGCAACTGCATTCCCCAGAAAGAAACAAAGACCAATGCTAACTCCAACTTCTGGACCAAGGGGCAAGGGCACTACCTATGAGAAAGTATGTTCCCCCACCCTACAACAGTGCAAAATATTCATTTATAAAAGTTTACAGCTGTTTTCAAAATATTCATTGCAGTTGACGCAAAATGATCTTGATAGGTTGATAAGAACTGCAAAAAGAACCCTTTTAACTTGAAATGTGTCTAAAATTTTTTATAAAGAACGAACGCATTATTTCCCATGCAGCTACAATAGTTTGTCAACAGAGCCAGACATGACAACAACAGCTTTTTCACACTAATCACATATTTTGCTTTAAAAAAACAAAAAGAAATAATGCTCTATGAATCTATGATAACTAAAAGAAATAGCATGTTCTCTAACGTATAACCATTTGTGTTGACACAATGGCTCAAGGCAGTGGTCAAGTCAAAGAAGCATACGTTTAATTCGGTTATAGCATATACCTTCATGGCACCCTTGGTTGCAACAGCACTCAGTGATATTGAGGTAAGAAAAGTACAGGAGCGACATAGAGTATCAAGTAACAATGCCTCTGCTATGCCAGCCATACCAACAATCCTACATTTTCAGTGTAAAACCAAATCAGTTCGATCATCTTCAAGTCAAAACTATGCTTAGAAGTGAAATTTAGCAAAAGTCCAGCAAAACTGAAATTAAGTTTTCCGGAAAGACAGAAAACGTGAAAGAAAGTAAAACCTTTAAAGACAATGATTGGTTGTGATCGACTGACATGCTGCTGAACCACATGTTGTTCATGTGCTGGTTGGGTGTCGTGGAGCTCTGCAAAAAGTGACGAATCAAGCAAGAGTAAAGAGGACTGAAGGAAGGAAGAGTTGTATTTAGCAAACAGCCATAGATGTCCAAAAATCATATACCTGCAACACCGATCATATCATCACCAGGCCCTGAAACACTTCTGAATCAAATAGCACAATCATCGGATCATTATGTACAATTGGCAACATTACGCCTAAAATCATTCAAGGGCCGAATTGCATCTAAAGAATCATACATATAGTCAGAGCTGACTTCGATTTCAGCCTCATCAAAAATTTCAGCGAGCTATCCTTCAGCCAGCTCAAGGTCCTCATGACTGGAGGGCAAAATACCACCTGACAAATGTTTCCATATGAGTGAAGAAAGAAACATCAGAAATGAATATCCACAAACATTATCAGTAGATAATCTTTTAAGAGGCAAACCTGATGTTCCAGGCACCGATTCTGACATGTCTGCAAAAACATCATCGAATAAGTCGTCCTTCCCTGAGATATGCAAAGAAGTATGAGTTATACAGTCAGGCAATTCCACAATTATAGTTTCGTAATAAAGACTCTCAGCCAAATTGCTATGCTACTGCCAGACACGCTTGAGGAGCAAAAATGCGAAGAACAAAGGATTGTCACTAACTAGCAAAAATAAAATAAAATTAAGCGCAGAAGCTGTACCTCTTGTGGGTTGTAATATGGGAGAATGTGTCATATCAGAATTTGAGAGGATGTTTTGGCATGGGAACGTTCTTTTTGTCAAGTTTCTCTAAATTTGTATAATCTTTCCTCATTGCACGACTCTCCAATTCGTGATTTACAATCTGTCCAGGGAATTGTTGAATTGGAATCTTCATTTTGCCAGAAATCCCTCAGACAGAGAAATTATTTCAAGAAACAAGATGATAAGAAACATCACAATAAGGTATGAACAGAGGGAGAGAGGAAAAGAAGGATTGACTGAGAGTGATGAGTAAAACGCACCCCAACATGAGTAAAATGCAGAATCAAAATCAGAGTCAATTTCAAGAGAGGAGGAAGTTAACGAACATGCCGAACAAACTCCCCAAATCGGGATTTAAGCTAGCTCAAGGTCCTCATGACTGGAGGGCGAAGTATCACCCAACGAATGTTTCAATATGAGTGAAGAAAGAAACATCAGAAATAAATAATGGAGAGGATCTTTTGGCATGGGAACGTTCTTTTTATCAAGCTTCTCTAAATTTGCATGATCTTTCTTCATTGCACAACTCTCCAATTCATGATTTACAATCTTTCCAGGGATTGTTTAATTGGAATCTTCACTTTGCAAGAAATCCCTCAGACACAGAAATTATGAACTTCAGGCTATTTAAGAAAATAAAATAACATTTCAAGAAACATCACAATAAAGTATGAACACAGAGAGAGGAAAAGACGGATTGACTGACAGTGATGAGTAAAACGCACATCAAGAAAGATATTGGCTCAAAACAGAACCCAATCCGGTTGAATGTTGAAAAATACATCATCAAGAATGTACTGTGCAACATCATTTCAGAGCAATGATATGAAGCCTAGAACTCACCGTAAAACCACTGGAAACCAACGCTTCATCATAAGGGAGGTCAATAGTTTTAAGGGCATCTTGGTCATCAAGGTTTGATTTTAATGTAGCCTGAAAACCAATCCCCCTTAATTATAAGACTTAGTTGATTTTTTTAAAAAAATTAAAGAGGCTAATTAAATAACTTTAAAATATTTTTATTTTTGTTTTATACAATCTAAAGATACATAACTTATGAAATGATTAAAAATCTTATTTAGCTTTCTTAATCCCTCCAAAAAAAAGTCAATCTTATAATTAGGACCAGAGGTACTATTAATTTATCATAAGTGTCATTTTCAACCAATGGAATCAAATCCAGTAAAAAATTGGTCCAAAAAAAAAATAAACAAATAAAATCCACTATTTACAAGGGAGGGCCAAAAAGTGTGAGAATTCTCAATTCATCAATCATTTAAATTCCACTATTAGGGCTTATCTCAAACACCCTTCTGCTTCTCATAAATTCCAAGCTAGCAGCTCATCCCCCAATTTTGGGATAAAAGAACCAATTTTTTTATATTCTTATTTACCTGGATTAAATGGTATTATGCACATTGAAATATGTTTGGCGTATCTCAAATTAATCAATTTATAGTATATTTAGTATCCAAAAACATTCTTTTGTACTAACTAGTATTCTAAAATATTTTTTCAATAGCTACAAAAATACATCATGCCGTGAAATACAACGTACCTCAATCAAATAAAAAAAATTAATGAATTTTCTTTGTTTAAAATTTTTTTTTAAAAAAAAATCCTCGTTATTTGGGGATGAGTATTCCATACTCATCTTTTAGATGAGCACGAAATATAGATTCCTATATAGAAATTAATGTAGGAATCAAAATTAAAGCACTTAATTAAAAAAACACGCAACTACCAAATTAAAAATTGAAGAAAAGTATGTGTACTAGATTTTCCCTAAGGTATATAAACAAGTCATAAGTCAAATTTTTATCGAATAACAAATCTAGCCCAAGATGATTGAACGAGGGAGTTGTGGCATGTTGAATCAGATCAATCTTTTCTTTAATATGAAAAAGTAATATTGGTTTTCTATTGTTCAATGATTCATATATTATCACATTCAATTTGAAAGTGTGCGTGTCGTACTTTCCAGCGTAAAACTAAATCAGTTCGATCATCTTCAAGTCAAAACTATGCCTAGAAGTGAAATTAAGCGGAAGTCCAGCAAAACTGAGACTAACGTGAAAGAAAGTAAAATCTTATTTAGTTTTATCTATCCAGTAACTTGCCATCATTAAATATGAATTTGAACATTAAGATTTACTTAACGAAAGGAATTTTAATTAAGCTCTAACATTAAATAATATGGGATTAGATTACAATTTAATTTGTGATTAGACATATGCCTAATGGCCCCATATAATTGTTGAAGAGTGTGTTCGAGTTTTGCTGGCTCTTGAGTAATTATATTAGGCATAAAAATTCATATTCAAGAGAAGATTGTAAGTGGATCAATAGGCATCTATAGCTATTTATCTTCGAGATTAACAAAATTGATAGTAAAGTTAATTAAATTAGTGAAAACAAGACTTCTAAAGATAATAAGGGATTAGTGACGGTAGGTTACTCATTTAATTATTGTGATAGTTTTTTTTAAAAAAAATTATTTTTAATTTCTTTTCACATAATGAAATTCAATTTGGGTTGTTCAACTTAAACAAATTAATGTTCATTTAGAATTTAACTACTAAGTATTTGTAGGAACGATACTTTACTTACTCTTTATTATTTGATATAGCTCATGCACTTACAGCTTCTTAGACTCAATAAATTTTGCCAATCAACCTCTGCGTATTTCATAGGATGTGGAAAGTGACGAGGGAAGCTAGGTGATGTAGGACTTGCTATCATTTGATGTGGTAGGAATTCAGTTTGTGTTTTTGAGAGAGAGAGAGAGAAGGATATATTTGTTAAGTAAATAAATGAACTTTTAAAAAAGTTACATTCTTTATTATTTATCCTCTTATTTATAATATCAGTTGCAATAATCAGTCCATAAATACATACATATACACCATGTGTATATCAAAGTTTTAGTTTAGGTCGTTTGGTATTTTGTGAAAGATACACCAAATGTGTCAGTTGATAAGGGGTTGTCTTAGCTTAACCATGGGTCTTGAGTTCGAGACGTGGGAATGCAACGTGCGTGGGTGATAGAGGTTTCCCCTTGAAAGTGGCCAACTCGGTCTCGGTCCGGATTAATCTGGAGCCATTAATATACTTGAAAGATGGTCTACCCTGGAACACTGGATGTATTATGCTATTAAAAAAAAAAAACACACCAAATGTTTAATTTCTTTTTTTAAAAAAAATAATTCAATTTAGATTTTAGTTTATGAACAAGAATGGGCTACAATGTAATAATAAATATCAACTGATCTCTGAAAAAAAGGATGTTTAAAATGTTTGCCAAGTAAATTTTTTCCAAAAAACATTGTGAACGATGGCCAACTATTTAATGTTAAATTATATTTTTTTTAAAAAAAAAATCATCTATCAAATTTTTAAGGGTTAAGGTGCAAAAATACACATGTGCTTTGATCAAAAGAGCACCCAGTAGCAAGTGTTTTTTTTAGGTGTAAAAGTGATTATGTGGTTACAAAAGTGGAGCAAAATTATACATTGACCGTTAGTTGACTTTTTCTCTACTGAAAATGATGATGTGGACGATGACATGAATGTTGATGCTTTATGAATTATAGTTTAGCCCCGGATACATTTCAAAAAATTTCAATTTAGTCCCTTTATAAACTCTTAACATTTTCATTTTAGTCCCTGGTCAAAACTTGCGTTTTGACCAGGGACCTTCTTCTTCCTCCATATACAGACCCGAGAGGTGGACCAGAGAGACTAGCTCGGTCTGATTTACTCCATTAAACATACTTGTTCCTCCTTCCCTCTCTTCCATCCTCCATTAAACACACAACGCTTTCCCATCCATCAACTTTTTCTTTCCAGGTTATAAATGGAACTCAATCAATCCCTAGACTAAAGCTACTAATAATACCACGTCAAAGAGCAAATCAACTGAACTCATTTCCACCTTTAAAGAAAACCTTATTTCCATCCATCAACTTCATCTTTGCATTTTTATACGATTACTTAATACAGCCACCAATGTTAGTTAACCGCGAGAAGGATTTGGACAGATCATATTAGTTTTATTGGAGCATCACATCAGTAAATCATTACCAAAGAACTCCCCCTTTTTTTTTTTATCTCCACAAAACACATAAATCTAGCATAGTAGCATTTATTTAGTTTCTCCATCTTATCCAGGCATGTAGCTCCATGTCACTCACCCGGCCTAGTTTTCAAGAGAGCCAAATTACCTGGAACACAAGACCATTTGATGGATGGGGCAGTTGCGGAATGAATTTATGGAGAAGTTTTGAAATAGTGGATAGTAACCAAAAACCCTTCCTCCTCACCTGAAAGGAAAAATAAATATAGACGTGTCGGATCTAGATCAATGCAAAAGGGAAGGAATTGTCAAATTTCATTGGTCTCCATAATTAGCAGCTTTATTTCACGTTTACTTTACTGAGATGAATAAAATTGAAAATTTCCCCCGGTTTGTTTTTGTCTTTACTGGGACCCAACTCCAAACTCGAAAGAACGAAGGAGGATTTCTCATTGCTAGGTAAAGCAAAGATCTGCCCACATCGATCATCTAGATATTGTAATTATACATTGGCAGAGCAGGTGCGAGTATGAAGGATGCGTATAAATAAGTCATCGGGAATTAACGTCCCTTGTAACTTCGATCCAAACCCCGAACTCTCTCACCAACGGGCGGAGTTGGCCTTGCGTGAAGATGGTGTGAAGCAGAGAGATAATGTGGCGAGAAAAAGGGAAGAAGAAGAAGTTGAGAATGGAAGACTAGGAAGGAGCAACAGGTGCCAGTGTTTTAATGGAGAAGTCAGACCCCACTACCATGTTAGCATCAGATAACGGTCAACTAACGGTCAATGGTAATTTTACTCTACTTTTGTAACCACATAGTCACTTTTGCACCTAAAAAAAACACTTGCTACTAGGCGCTCCTCTAACCAAAGCACATATGTATTTTTGCACCTTAACCCAATTTTTAATGAGAAAACATGTTAATAATCATCACTAGTAGAACCTAAGCTTTGCTCTTGAAACGTCAATATATTATTAATATATTAAAATATCATAAGATTTAGTATAGATTGTGTAAGTAAATAGTATAACTCATTTTCTGGCCAAAAATAAAAATAGTATAACTCATTAATCAGCAATACAACACAAGGACAACAACCCACATCTTGTTTCTTGAACCACCACTCAAGAATGAAGAAACAAGATGTTTAATTTTAAATCTTAACTATTCAACCCTGAATGAAAACTTGCCACAAGTTTTGTGAAATTGAAATATTTAGCCCTTTTTTTAAATAAAAAAAGTCTAAATAAATTTAGTATATAAGAGGGAGAAAATAAAATTTACACGTTCCAAGTCTCCCTAAAAAACCTTTGTTGCACCCTGAAAAACAAGCTAGGCATTAAAACATTTCTAAGGAAGAGGAAAGGCAGCAAAATGGAACAGATCCAAGTCGTTGGATTATAAGGAGATGGGCTCCTTTTCCATACGTATGAATCACAATAAACAACCAATTCTATAAAAATAGTTTAAGCGAATTCAAAACAATTGACTTGAAAATCATATACATTCATTTTGCTACAATTTTTAGCAAATTATATTTGTCTTTTTATCAAAATAATTTAATTCCATGTTTGAACAATTCTTTATCTTTTAACCATGTAAACAGTCCCAAACTATAGTGGCTATTCCTTTTCAGGTCATGTTTCCTGACACACAAACTCCTATTTTATTTATCTCGTCTTTTTTACCTTAATGTATGTATGAATATAGGTGCAAAAACAGGGCACGAGATGAAGGATTCAAGGCTTTGATCTAATACTTTCTCTTCATATGACGAAGATTCTAATTAACAAAACCTGATCCATGAGTGTGAGTCTAATGCTATCCTTCGCCGGTCTGCTCCTAGCTCTAGCTCAACCACAGCGTGCACGTCGGCCGACGCTTCCGTGTATAATGCTCCTACCACCTCCACCTCTACCAACTCCACCGCCGCTTTCGCATTCGCCGCCGCTTCCACCAACACTCGTAGACATCTTCTATCGTCAATTGTTCAATTTCAGCCTTTTCTTGTGTGCGAGAGATTTTCTTGACGCCACTCAATGCAATCGTGAGTACATGCTTCTCCGCGGTTAGTTATGAAATTACGTAGATAGATTTTTTTAAAAAAAAAAATTTAATAAAATATATAAAAACTTTAAAAAAATTTTTAATTTTTTTTAAATTTTGTTTGTTTTTTTAAATTAAAAGTTTTTTAATTTTTTTTTAATAAAGAATTTTTTTATTTTTTTATTTTACTTTTTTTCCCCTTTCTTTCCACCCATGATATTTTAGTTCCTGGTGAAGAACCTCCAATTCTAGCCTCAGGAGCTCTAGTGGATTAAAATCTTTCTATTCTGTACGTACGGCTTTAGGGAGGAACAGTGAAGAAAAGTAACATCCCAACGACTTTCGAACATTAACCCACATTGACCCAAACCTGGCTCTGATACCATTTGTAAATCATAGATATTATTTGTAACATCCTCGCACCTCTGGCACGTCAACCCACATTAACCCGAGCCTGGCTGTGATACCGTTTGTAATATCTTAACGCCTCCCGAGCTCGACTCTGATACCATTTGTAACATCTCAGCATTGGTCTCTGATACCATTATTTTCAAATTTTATTTTAGTGTATTAATTAGAAGTGTTTACTAATCAAAAGTCACATTTTTTTAGTATTAAATTGGGTGGAGCTTGATCTTTTCAGTATTATAATTGGCAAGGTATATAAATAAATTCATCACTACTAATTAAAAATAAGAAAGTAAAGAAAATAAACCATTTTTAGCAAATTATATTTATCTTTTTGTCAAAATTATTTAATTCAACGTTTGAACAATTCTTTATCTTTAAACCATGTAAACAGTCCCAAACTATAGTGGCTATTCCTTTTCAGATCATGTTTCCTGACAGACAAACTCCTATTTTATTTATCTCGTCTTTTCTGCCTTAATGTATGCTAGAATATTGGTGCCAAAACGGGGTACGAGATGAAGGATTCAAGGCTTTGATCTAATACATTCTCTTCATACGATGAAGATTCTAATTAACAAAACCTGGTCCATGAGTGAGTCTAATGCTCTCCTCCTCCGGCCTGCTCCTAGCTCTTGCTCAACCACCGCGTGCACGTCGGCCACCTCTTCCGTGTATAATGCTCCTACCACCTCCACCTACACCAGCTCCACCGCCGCATTGGTGTCCGCCGCTTTCGCATTCGTTGCCGCTTCCACCAGCACTTGTAGACATCTTCGATCGTCGATCGTTCAATTTCAGCGTTTTCTTGTGTGCGAGAGATTTTCTTGACGCCACTCAATGTAATCATGAGTGCATGCTTCTCCACATTTAGTTATGAAATTACGTAGATAGAGCAGTAGGCCCTTTCTTCCCACCTATGATATTTTAGTTCCTGGTAAAGAACCTCCAATTACAACCTCAGGAGCTCCAATGGATTGAAATCTTTCTATTCCGTACGTATTGCTTTAGGGAGGAACAGTGAAGAAAAGTAACATCAGAGCGAATTTCGAACGTTAACCCACATTGACTCAAACCTGACTCTGATACCATTGGTAACATCCTAGATATTACTTATAACATCCCAGCGCCTCTGGCACATCAACCCACATTAACCCGAGCCTAGCTCTGATAGCGTTTGTAATATCTTAAAGCCCCCCGAGCCCGACTCTGATACCATTTGTAATATCTCAGTGCCCGTCTCTGATACCATTATTTTCAAATTTTGTTTTAGTATATTAATTAGCAAGTGTTTACTAAACAAAAGTCACATTTTGGTAGTATTAAATTGGGTGGAGCTCGATCTTTTCAGTATTATAATTAGCAAGGTATATAACTAAATTCATAACTAATAATTAAAAATAAAAAAAGCAAAGAAAACCATCGTTAAACTTATAATAATCAAACTCCTCAGGCATCAGGGACTATATAAAGAAACAAAAACAGGGTCCATTTATCTGAAATGGCATGCAGGCAACAGATAATTTCACACGCATCTGAACTAAATATATAACATATATAAATTAATTAAGATTTGATTCAAATTACACAAAAAGCATGTTCATATTAGAAAATAAAGAAAAGGGAATTCACCTCCGATTTAGTGCAACGATCTCATCACCATCTTTCAGTTCAAGCCCAAGAAAAATCTAGCTCTAGATTCATTCAAATAATTAACTTGATAAATAGAACTCACTAATAAATATCAAAGAGCATTGTTAGTCCATATCCCTTATATATAGATAATTTTTAATTTGATATCTGTGTATTTTTTGTCTTAATTAGATAATTAATTTTTCTCTGTTAATATCATTAATTCTTGTAATTTTACTTTTATTAGCATTGTTAGCCCATATCCCTTATATGGGTCCACATGTCCTGCTCATGCATCTATGACTAGGCCATGCTCACCCCCCAATTTTGGGTATGGGAACCAATTTGTTATTTTATTTTTATTTTCTTATATACTTATTTATTTAGATTAAATGGTCTGTTGCGCATTTAAATATTTTTGGCACCCAATATATCAAATTAATTAATTTCTAGTATATCTAGCATCCAGAAATATTTTTTAGGTACCAACCAGTATCCAAAAATATTTTTTCAGTATCTAAAAATAAATTAGGCCGTTAAATAAAGCTTAACTCAAATAAATAAATAATGTTTTAAAAAAAAAAACTCTAAATTTGGGGGATGAGAATGGAATGTGGATCCCTATACAAAAGTTAATGTTACTTACGAAGCATAGTTAAAGCATTTAATTAAAAAGAAACACGCAAGTACCAAATTTAAAATTGAATAATAATATCTATACCAGATTTTCCCTAAATCATATAAACAAGTCATAGTCAAATTTTTATCGGGAAACATGCTAATAGTCACCACTAGTAGTACCTAAGTCTTGCTTGGAAACATCAATACAACAATATATTATTAAGATATTGATAATCATATAATTAAGTACAAATTGTGCAAGTCCTCAACAATATAACTCATTCTTCGACAATACACGAGGATAATAACCCACATCTTATTTCTCGAAACATTACTCAAGAAATAAGAGGTTCAATTTTAAATCTTCTTCATTCAACCCTAAGAACTCGCCACGAGTTTTGTGAGTTTGAAATATTTTAAGTTATCGGGAAAAAAACTTCAGAAAGATAAAAAATCTCACTACAGACTTGACCAAAGCATTAAGGCAACCAAAAACACTATGAAACATCCATGTCCTACTAGGAAACAAACACAAAGGTGGTGTAATTTATACATGTAATAGCTAATTACAACAAAAATTGCATTAATATGTTGTACAATCTGTCTAATATGTATATTAGAGAAATTGAACTCAACCCCATAGAGGAATGAGGCAGAAAACCAAGTGCTGCTGAACAATTTAAACTCAGCCGTTAGTTCTCATAATTGTGATGCTACCTTTTCCTCCTTCGGTGCAGATTTTCGTTTTGCCTACAACAGGTTTCCCGGAAAATGCTGACTTAGGATAAGAAGACGGATCTTCAATTTTTGGCTTGGGTTTCGAAGACTGCGGAGTCTGAATCCGCTGATTTATTTCCTTCAGAGTGACATCTCCTTGAGCGCCACTGGATTTGATGAAAGCAAATGGATAGGTCACAGAAGTTTCCAATTTTGTAGGCATCTGCATCATAGATTTTCTTTTTACACATGAAAACCAAGTCTAACTTCATGAGAAAAAACTTGCATTAAATATAAAAGCATGCTTCATTATGCAATACCACTCCGGTCCCTGTTATAAGCCGCCTCCAATCATTTCACTAGAATAGATGAGAGGTGGTTAAGTCTTTAATCCTAGATTGTAGCAACTAAATCTATTTGGTGGATATTCCACTTACTCATTTCGTGATTTACTAAAGATAATAACAAAAACAGACTCAAGTAGATAATAATAAAAACATATTCAATTAATTAAATAATAATTAAATAACTAGCAAATAATAATTGATTATTGATCTTATTCTTCTTTAAGATACTTTCCTTCCTCATTCTCCACATAACAGTTTAATATCACTGATGATTCTGGACCTTATACAAATATTGTTCACAATTTCTTTCCTCCAATTGGCACAAGACTTTCTGCATGGTAGTAAATAGAGCCACTGCCAATGCCCCTGCCACATTTGCTGATATCAAACGCCTTCAATTCATTGGTAGAGATATTTAACAGAGTAATTATTTGTTCTTTATAATGTTCCTTTTCACCAGCATCACAAACAATTTGATTCATCCAAATAGTCATCTCCGGACGTACCACCCTTGGAATGAGACAGCTACTATATTTCTTAGCCCAAGATGCACCTGAACCATCCTCCATCACCCACAATTCAATAAAAGATTCAGAGTCTCGAGTCGCAAAACAAGAAAGCACAGCAAGTTTGTTCTCATACATGGTAAGCCTAGATGTTGAAGTGGACCAATCAGGTCTAGGTGTAGGTATCAAAGTAAACACTTCATTTGCTATGTCAAATGAAACTATTGCAAAGTAATGAGTATGTGTGTCTGGATTCCTCCCAAACCCAGACCAAAACATAATTCCATTCACAGTGACGCTTTCTTCATCAAGACCAACGTTTTTAATCCCAAATTCTAATTTCTTCCATGATCCTGTGCTTAATGAATACACTACGACAAGCCGAACCTCAAAAGGAAAAGCAGAATCATAATCATGATAAGTTATCACTACCTTGTAATCATTAACAACTGGACTAAAGCCAAATCCTATACGGGAGAACTGAACGTCTCGTATATGGGGGAAACTGAAAAGGGAGATCTGCACCTTTCGTATTTGGGGTATTTGGGGGCAACTGTCTGACCTCTCTAGTAGCTGGATTCCACAATAAAAGGAAAGGATACAATTCAGGATACCTATACACGCTAACATAAAGCAAGCCATGGCAGGAACCGACGATTCAAAAGGTGTTCGGGGAACCGATCACAGGTGCAATGTTAACTTTTTGGGGTTTCATCTTGCAATCAAACAACCAACGTCGTTGTAAAAGAAGGGAAGGGTTTTGATGGGTACGGCAGTGGTGGAGGTGGTCAGAGATGAAAGACGGGGTTCTGATAAGATTTTCCCAATGTTTACACACACATCGGGATCGGATTAGGGTTTTTACCGGAAGTCGCATGAGAATGTCTCTCATGATTTCTTCAGGAAGAAACGGCATGCCGCCGGCCACTACAATCTGCTTCATTGAGCTCAATTGTGAAGAACGAAGAAGCGATCTTCAGAGGAAAGCCCTCCAATCAATGGTCTGTTGGCGTCGCGTTCTTCAGGGAATGTGGATTCGTTTTACATATTGAATAAATCTTATTTGTTTGAAGGGATTTACTTTTCTCATAAAATGAGAGAAATGAGATTCCTACACACACATAAAATGGTAGGATCCACATTATATATATATATATGTGGGTCCCACTATTTTATGTATGTGTGGTATAAGAAAAAATTTCTCTTACAACATGAGAAATGTTTTTCCCTTATTTGAAATCTTAATCAGATCTTTTTATTTTTATCTTTATTAAATAAGAAAAATGATAATCAGATTCTAAAGAATATATAAAATATCAAAAAAAAAAAACTCAACTTAAAACCACATATAATATTATTTGTATTGAAAAAAATTCAGGTATTTAAATTTTATTGTGAATATAGTTTTTTCTATTATGAATATTCAAGTTTTAAATTTTGATGTGAATATAGCAGTCATTGTTGTGAATCTAATTTTTTCTGTTATAAACGGCCTCTGTACGTTTAGTAGCTTGAGTTTGAAGCAAAATACAGATATTTAAATTGTTATGAATATAGTATTTTCTGTCGTAAATATAGCTTTTTCTATCGTAAATAACTAGGTTTTTAAATTTTACTGTGAATATAGCACTCCTGGTTGCGAATATAGCATTTCATATTATCAATACAAACAATATTAAATAAGTTCCTAAAATTTTTTTTAATATTTTATATGTTCCTTAGGACCTAACTGTTATTTTCCTTATTAAATAAGTCACTTGTCATCTCTTTACAATAAATTTTGGGAAAATTCTATTTAAATACCAACTGAATTTGTGAAACCCCCAGAAGTCCGTTGAATTTGCAAAAAGACTCAAAGGTGACAAGGACCTTTTAGGGATTTGCAAATTCGAGCCAAATTACCTTTTTGCCCTTAGAGTTAAATAATTAAAAAAGAAAAAACCGCACGGTGGGCCCCACCGCCGGCGGCCACCACCCCCGCCGGCGCCGGCCGCCGTTGACCACCTCCGGCCGCCGGCCACCGGCCACCGGCAACCCCCACCGGCGACCGGTGGGGTGTTATGTCAAAAATCAAAAATACCCCTTCCAAATGTGGAACCCCCCACCCCCCACACAAAACCAAGTAGAGTCTTCTTATTATATATATACACTAATAAATATATATATTCTTCTTAATACTTTTTCAATGGTATTTACAATTCCGAAAGCACGAATTACAAGTCCGAAAGCGCAAATTACCATTGCTTTCTTCAGGATTCCTTTGATGCATGTTTTGTAAAACAAAAAAACATAATGCATTATTACAAGTCCAAAAGCGCGATTTACAAGTCCGAAAGCGCGAATTACAAGTCCAAAAGCACAAATTACCATTGCTTTCTTCAGGATTCCTTTGATGCATGTTTTGTAAAACAAAAAAACATAATGTATTATTACAAGTCCAAAAGCGCGATTTACAAGTCCGAAAGCGCGAATTACAAGTCCAAAAGCGCAAATTACCATTGCTTTCTTCAGGATTCCTTTGATGCATGTTTTGTAAAACAAAAAAACATAATGCATTATTACAAGTCCAAAAGCGCGATTTACAAGTCCGAAAGCGCGAATTACAAGTCCAAAAGCGCAAATTACCAGTGCTTTCTTCAGGATTCCTTTGATACATGTTTTGTAAAACAAAAAAACATAATGCATTATTACAAGTCCAAAAGCGCGATTTACAAGTCCGAAAGCGCGAATTACAAGTCCAAAAGCACAAATTACCATTGCTTTCTTCAGGATTCCTTTGATACATGTTTTGTAAAACAAAAAAACATAATGCATTATTACAAGTCCAAAAGCGCGATTTACAAGTCCGAAAGCGCGAATTACAAGTCCAAAAGCACAAATTACCATTGCTTTCTTCAGGATTCCTTTGATGCATGTTTTGTAAAACAAAAAAACATAATGCATTATTACAAGTCCAAAAGCGCGATTTACAAGTCCGAAAGCGCGAATTACAAGTCCAAAAGCGCAAATTACCATTGCTTTCTTCAGGATTCCTTTGATGCATGTTTTGTAAAACAAAAAAACATAATGCATTATTACAAGTCCAAAAGCGCGATTTACAAGTCCGAAAGCGCGAATTACAAGTCCAAAAGCGCAAATTACCAGTGCTTTCTTCAGGATTCCTTTGATGCATGTTTTGTAAAACAAAAAAACATAATGCATTATTACAAGTCCAAAAGCGCGATTTACAAGTCCGAAAGCGCGAATTACAAGTCCAAAAACGCGAATTACAAAACATGCATCAAAGGAATCCTGAAGAAAGCAATGGTAATTTACGCTTTTAGACTTGTAAATCGCGCTTTCGGACTTGTAAATACCATTGAAAAAGTGTTAAGAAGAATATATATATTTATTAGTGTATATATATAATAAGAAGACCAAGTACTTGGTTTTGTGTGGGGGGTGAGGGGTTCAAACCCCACCCCCCACATTTGGAAGGGGTATTTTTGATTTTTGACATAACACCCCACCGGTCGCCGGTGGAGGTTGCCGGTCGCCGGTGGCCGGCGGCCAGAGGTGGTCAGCGGCGGCCGGCGCCGGTGGGGGTGGTGGCCGCCGGTGGTGGGGCCCACCGTGCAGTTTTTTCTTTTTTTTTTAATTATTTAACTCTAAGGGCAAAAAGGTAATTTGGCTCGAATTTGCAAATCCCTAAAAGGTCCTTGTCACCTTTGAGTCTTTTTACAAATTCAACGGACTTCTGGGGGTTTCACAAATTCATTTGGTACTTAAATGGAATTTTCCCATAAACTTTCCCTCTCATTATCGATCTCATATATACTATTTCTAAATAAGACTATTGCAAATCCCTAAAAGGTCCTTGTCACCTTTGAGTCTTTTTACAAATTCAACGGACTTCTGGGGGTTTCACAAATTCATTTGGTATTTAAATGGAATTTTCCCATAAACTTTCCCTCTCATTATCGATCTCATATATACTATTTCTAAATAAGACTATAATTAAAATGAAAGATATATAGCCAGCGCCTTAGTAGCGCAATGGCATGAGAGCTTGACTCCCCTCCTCCATGTCCAAAGTTCGAACCCTGCCCTCCTCCCCTACTATGTGTATCAAAAAAAAAAAAAAAGATATATAAATCACACATTTATTACTTTTAATTAATATTTTATATATTTATTACTGGTTCTTCGCTCAATATCAATATTAATAATTAAAAAAAAAGTAGTCAAAAACTGAAAAAATACAGGCTATATTATACACACATATTATGGTATGGTTAAATACATACCTAAAAGCCTCTTTTATAAAATTAATTAAAATTTGTTGGGAAAAAATTTAATAAAAAATATTGAATTTTCTATCACTGATTTAAAATAAATTAATCAATAAGATTTCATTTGAATTCAAATGTCTTTTATTATTAATTCCATTGACTTTCATGTTATACGACGAATTAATTAATTAACCATTATTCCCGGCAACTAAAAATATATAAATAAATAAGCATTAGTTAAAATTTAAATATATAAAAAAAATTAGGTTGGCTAAAACATCAGAATACAGTTATGAGGGGTAATACATTGAACTTTTATCCTAATAAATAACTGTAGATCCTTTTAGTTTAAAGTATATATTTAGTCTTTTAAGTTTTAAGTATGCTTTTGGTCTTATAATTATAACATCGTTAATTTCGCTAATGGAAAATGCTGATGCAACAAACTCAAGTGTATGTAAACTTAATTAATGATGGTGTAATTAAATGTTATTAATCTAAAAACTCAATGAAAAACATATAATATCAAAGCCTCTATTAAAAAAATAATAATAATAATCTAAATAGTAAAACCTCATCCTCATTTGCAGCAACTGTATGTTTGGAGATCTCTACAATCATGGAATATATGCTTAGATCACATTAATATAATTATAATCCATGACTTAACGTATAATTTCAAATTCAAGTTGCTTCATTTATTATAGTCAAATGGTCAAACCCCAATAATAAAGATAGGCAATTTTAATGGTGTGAATATTGTTGTTAAACTCGTAAGTTTACTCTCCGAGTTTAACGTTTTTGAGTTTCTATCTTACTAAATTGAGTAAGTCACTGGTAAACTCGTGACCATTGTAATCTCGATTAAACTCAAGAATTTATACATCGACTTTACCGTATTTACGTTTATAGCTTAAAAAACCATGTTAACACACTCTTAAACTCTTGTTAACTTTTTTTATTTGATCATCTTCAGTGTCTTTATATATGAGTTTTACAAAAATTTCTTTGTTAAATATGGTAAACTTTGAATGTTTATAGATTTAATTTCAATTATTTATATTTAAAATATATTTAAATCAAATTATTGTCATTTTTTATATCTTAATTATTTATTATACACTATTAACACATATTTAATAGTGAAAGAAAACTTTTATAAGTTTATAATTCGAATTCAAAATACGAGTTTGTGTCTGTTCTGTTATGGGAACACGACTGATTGAACTTGACTAAGTGTCAGGCCTAGAGCCTACGTACCTGATGAAGGGATCAAAGTCCACGTAGTTCGCAACAGTAGTTGGTGTTAGCCAGAGGGGTGGTGTGTATGTTCTATGTGGCAGAAAGTAAAAGGGGTTGAGAGTTAGAACGTGTGCACCTTAGTAATTGGCCTCTATATTTATGGAGAGTACCTGTGGGTAGGATATCTTGTTCTGGCCAGATCCTAGGTGCGAATATCATGGAGATATCAGCTGGATACTCCTATATCGCTGCATAATAGGATCTTCTTATAATGTAGGATCTCCCGATATAATGGGCGAGATTCAATAATGGTCATATCTCCAGTTGGGCCGTACATCGAATATGGGCCTTATGCAAGTCCGTAACAGTTGCCCCTAGCTCGGTTGGTCAGGTTACTGAGGAGCCGAGATATGTCCCAAGCTCAACCGGCCTTATTGTCCAAGCGGTGTTTGGGCATAGTGAGTCAAAGATGTTGTCGGTCGTCCTGCTTGTAGATTCCAAGGTCATGACGTCATTATATCATATATGCTTGGACAAGGGGTGACACGCGCACTTCTCGGAGCTCTTAAGTGCCGAGGAACTCCCTTGTTGCCCCCGGTCCTGGTGGAATGTGGAAAGGCTCTATGTCTGGGATAATGCCAGTCGTTTCTTACAATTTTCTAGGGTTGGGGCTTCGCGCTTCTTTCATGATTACTCTGCAAGACATGGTGCCTTCGGACTGGCGAGGGGTTATAACCACTGCATCCAACCGTCAGCGGTTTTCGTGCGCATTTAATGCTCCTGTCGCGTGATGTGCACCACTCCCACTTTTGCAAATGAATTGTCTCTTTTACCCCTGACTTTTATCATTTCAACGTTTTGAATTCTACAATCGTACTTCCCTCCATTCGCTTCATCCTTCTCATTTTACTGCTTCTTTGTTTCTCTGCAAAGATACCACTGCTTCTTTGCTGTTACGCATTACTGCCTTGCTTCCATACTTTGCTTCTTCATTCATCAACCTTCTGCCAAACTCAGGTATGCTTATCGCCCCTTTTATACTTCCGCTTTTTCATTTCCGCTGTTGGGAGTTATTTGAATTAAGCATTCCTTACCCATTTCTAGTCCCGAGTGTTTCTGGGTAGGTTTGTGATCCTTCTGGGTAGATTGCATCCGGGCGTTGTTTTAGCCTAAGTCCTTCATTTATCTTAGTGCTGTCGAGTTTTGAGGAAGTGTCATTTGTCCTTTCCCTCATTTTGGTTTTTCCTTCCTTATCCAACCTTCTGAGCCTTTCTAGGTGATGGATAGGTCTAGCCGTTTGCCCTCCTTTGGTCATAACACAACCCCAAAAGAAGAAGAATCCTTACGCGCTCGTTATCCATTGACCAGCTTTTGGTTGTTTGGCTCCCCCCTTACCGAAGAACAAAGGCTTGCAACCTTGCTTCGCGGTGGGTCTGGTGACAGGAGAGTCGAGGGCTCTCCATCCGCTGTTGTTCCACCTTCCCGGCCGAGGCCTCGTGGCGGCTATACACGCCCTAGGGGCCGAGATGGTTCAGGGGCCATCCCGGCCACTCCTATTAACTTTTACCAAGTTCCTCCTTGGGCAAGGTCAGACATCCATCCTGAGGGGTACCTCGGCCCCTGCTGGGATTGCATTGCTTCCAGTTCTCATTATATTGCACTCGACCAAGACTTTCACGCCAGTCAAATTTTAGGTTACTACCGACATAGGTCTCCATCAGTTTCTACCTCGGCCGTTAGCGTCCCTCGTTCATCTATTGTTAGCTTGCATACGTTAGGTATACCCTTCACGTTACTAATTAATTGTCGTATATCCTTTTGAATTCTAAGCGTTACTTAGGAATTCGTTTGACCGTAATAGGTGCAAGTCTGCGAATTCTACCAGAGTTGAAGTCTGGGAATGAGTGGCAGGGTTGTATGTTTTAACCACATGGGGTGTTAACTTAACCGCGCTATCGAGTTCCGGTGCCGTTGGCCAGAATAGGGATTGTAACCGAGGTAAGGGTGAACTATCACTTGTTTAGGCTTGGTGTCCGTAACGCAAAACTTAAACATTTTGACCTGATCAGGGTCTGAAGATAGTTCGAGTGCTTAAATCAAGCCGAGGGTTAACGCGCCAATTCCGCGAAGGCCACTAAATGTCAATTTCGCTGAGCTCTTGACCTAGGCTAGTTAGCCCTGGTGTCTACTCATCTAGATGTGTCGTATTTATAACCGGGTTGAGGCCGATGTAGTGTTTATAACCGGGCTTTGAGGCCTCGGTGTAATGCTTAAGCGATCCATAGTGCACATGTGTGAATCTCCATTGAGGACTCCTTCATTAAAATAAAAATGCTCTAAAGAGCTAACTAATAGTTTAGTGAAACTTTGAATACATGGATATAAAATGAAACTACTGAAACTCAAAAAATAACCGGGCCTTTCGATAGGGGTGTTTAGGGCCGAGATCTAACTGTGGTAGATCTTTAGTTTGTCGGCATTCCAAGTTCTCTTCACAAGTTTCCTAGCCAGGGTCTCGAGTATATAGGCTCCGTCGTCCAGTTTCTCTTTAACCCGGTAGGGACCTTCCTAGTTTGCAGCCAGCTTTCCATCTTGGGCGTTTATATTGCCGATGTCGGCGCGCCGGAGTACGAGGTTACCGCGGTTGAAAGAACGGGGTCTAACCTTCCGATTATACTTTGCCGCGAGAAGCTGCTTAGCGGCTAGTTCTCGACAGTGTGCCGCAACTCAGACCTCGTCGATCAGATCTAAATCCGTCCTCAAGGCGTCATTGTTTGACGCCTGTCCCCTTGTCAGGCTTTGATTTTCCTCCACGATGGTTGTCCAATCTCGACCGGAATCATCGTCTCGCACCCATAAGTTAGGCGAAAAGGAATTTCCTAGGTTAAAGTCTGCACGCTCGTCCTGTAGCCCCACAAGACACTGTATAGTTATTCGACCCACTTAGACTCCACATCTTGCATCTATTTTTTAATGCCATCAAGGATGATTTTGTTGGCGGCCTCGGCCTGGCCGTTAGATTGTGGATGCTCGCCGAGGCAAAGTGCTGCTTAATGTTTAGGTCCGACATCATGATCTGGAATCTCTGGTCCATAAATTGTGTCCCGTTGTCTGTCACGATCTCGCCTGGTATTCCAAAGCGAGACACAATGTTATGGCAAAAAAACCTCATTATGCAAGTCGCAGTAATCGTCGTTAAAGGCTTCGCTTCGATCCACTTAGTGAAGTAGTCCACCACTACGATGAGCCACCTAAATTGCCCGGGGGCAGCCTTGAATGGTCCGAAGATGTCCATTCCCAATTTGAAGAAAGGTCAGGGGGCCGAAATGCCCTTCAATTCTGTTGGCAGGGGCCAGATAATTCTGGCGTGCTTCTAACAGCTATCGCATCGCCTAACGACCTCTTTTGCATCTTTTGCCATGGTCGGCCAGTAGTAACCCGCCCGTAGTGCTTTCCTAGCCAGTGCTTTGCCCCCCATGTGATGGCCGTTGATGCCTTCATGTATCTCAGCCAACACATATTTGGCCTCGAATGTGCCTAGGCACCGCATTATTGGAGACTGCAATCCTTTTCGGTAGAGTTAACCATCGACCATGGTGTAGATTGCAGCTTCTCGGATCAGCTTCTTTGTTTCGGTGGAATCTGTCAGGATGATGCCTCTTTCCAAGTAATCTTCGATTGGTTTCCTCCAATCTGCCGCTGCCGAGATAGTCATGATGCAGCTCAATTCGGTGAGATTTTGCTGGATCACGGTTCTGTGGCTGCTAGGGCCTTTTGTACTTGCCAGTTTGGATAGGATGTCCGCTCTGGTGTTCTCTTCTCTTGGAATGTGGGTAACGATGGCTTCCTCAAATTCGGCCATAACTTCTTTAGCCTTGTTGAGATATTTGACCAGCAGTGGGCCCTTTGCCTGGTAACTGCCATCAATTTGCGCCACGACGAGCTGCGAGTCGGTGAAAACCTTGACCCGTAGCACTCCATTTTCCTTGGCTTGCAGAAGTCCGGCAAGGAGCGCTTCATACTCGTCTGGTTGTTAAGAGTCGGAAACTTTAACTGAAGGGAATGTTCTACTGTCACTCCCTTCGAGCTTTCAATGATTATCCCAGCTCCGCTTCCCTTTATGTTGGAGGAGCCATCAACATATACTTTCCATATTTCGCTTGGGCTTGCCACGGTCGTTTTCGCCGGGGTAAGTTCCCTGACAAAGTTCGCCAATGCTTGTGATTTGATGGCGTGTCAGGCTTCAAAGGTGATGTCGAACTCGGACAACTCAATCGCCCAGCTAGTCATTCTCCCGGCAAGATCTGGTTTGTGCAATATTTGGCGCATTAGTTGACTCGTTCGGACGACTATCTTATGTGCTTGAAAGTATGGCCGTTGTCTTCTTACCGTAGTTAGTAAAGCGAACGCCACTTGTTCGAGCTTCTGGTACCGTAGTTCAGAGCTTTGAAGCGCCTTACTGACGAAGTAAATCGGTGTCTATCCGGCCTTGGTTTCTCTCACCAGGGCGACGCTTACCGCTTCCCTTCCCACTGATAGGTACAGGAACAAAGTTTCGCCAGGCTCTGGCTTCATTAGAACCGATGGTGTTGATAAACACTGCTTTATGACTTTAAACGCTATGTCGCAATCCGAGTTCCAGCCTCCCTGTGTTTCCTTTTTCAGCAATCTAAAGAAGGGCAATGCTTTTTCTGCCGATCTTGGTAAGCATCTGGTCAGGGCCGCCAGCCGGCCCGTCAACTGCTGAACCTCTTTCTTAGTCCTCAGGACCTGCATATCTAGCACGGCCTTGCACTTATCAAGATTGGCCTCAATTCCTCGATTGGTCAACATGAAGCCCAGGAACTTCCCAGGCGGAACGCCAAACGCTCACTTGGCTGGGTTTAACCTGATCTGATGCCTTCTTAGCTTCTCAAACGTCTGCTCCAAGTCACGAATATGGTCTTCTAGTTGCTTTGACTTTACTATCATGTCATCTATGTACACCTCTATGTTTCGTCCAATCTGATCTTCAAAAACTCTATTCATCATCCGCTGATAAGTAGCTCCAGCATTCTTTAATCCGAATGGCATAACATTATAGCAGTAATTAGCCTTGTCAGTCATGAAAGCGATCTTCTCTTGATCATCTGGGTGCATGGCCATCTAGTTGTAGCCGGAGCAAGTGTCCATAAAAGATAGCAATTGAAATCCGGCCGAATTGGCCACCAACTGATCGATGTTTGGCATTTGGTAGGAGTCATTTGGGCATGCTTTATTCAAGCTGGTGTAATCCGTGCATACCCTCCACTTGTCGTTCGGCTTTAATAACATTACCATGTTGGAGAGACATGTGGTGTACTGAACTTTCCTGATGAACCCGGATGCCAAGAG
The DNA here is from genome assembly GCA_034222035.1 of Acacia crassicarpa. Taxonomy (NCBI): domain Eukaryota; kingdom Viridiplantae; phylum Streptophyta; class Magnoliopsida; order Fabales; family Fabaceae; genus Acacia; species Acacia crassicarpa. Next base: position 44,749,359 of record JAWXYG010000006.1, on the reverse strand, counting down.
TTCGACCACATAGTCTTCGAGGGCCTTTTGTCTGTCGGCTGCAATATTTCTCTTTTTCTGCGCCACCGAGGTCGACCCGGCCGTATGGCCAGTCGGTGACAACAGAAACGTGGGTCGATTCCTGGTATTTCGGAAGACGTCCATATGAAAACATCTTGGTTCTTCTTCAGGAACGCAATCAGTCGGGCCTTCAGGTCACTATTCATCGCTCCACCAATTTTGGTGGTTTTTGAAGGATCTTCTTCGAGGACCAAGTCCTCTAATTCCCCTTCTGGTTATGGGCGTGGGACCTCGAGCTCCCTGAGGTCGAGCTCTACCATATTCACTAGTTGCCAGGGCTCGCTGGATTTCTCAACGTCGGTTGAAGCTTCTCCCTTGTTGAGCTAGGGTGGAGATAAGGGTCCTTCGTTCCCGACTCGGAGGGTTTCAAAATAACATTGTCGTGACTCTTTCTGGTCCCCGGAGACCACTACTATTTGGTTCTTACTGTTGACCATCTTGAGTTTCTGGTGCTTCGTCGATACCGCCATGTCCCAATTATGGATGGTCGATCTGCCCAATATAACATTATACGGAGACCGGAAATCGGCTACTACAAATCTTACCCGCTCTAATTTAAATGCCTCCTTTGTCCCCAAAGTCAGTCGGAGGTCAATGTAACCTTTGGGAAAGGAACATTCGCCATTGAACCCTATGAGGGTTATTTTGCATGGCTTCAGGTCTTCCACATCCATGTGCACCCTTTTGTAAGCATCCCAGCTAATGATGTCGGCCGAGCTCCCCGTGTCCACAAAGATTCTTTTGACCCGGCAATTTACCAGGATCCCTGTGATGACCAATCCGTCCTGGTGTCCCGGGACTACGTCGTTCAGCTCTTCTTGGGTGAATACTAATGATGGTGGTGCCAGTTTTGCTGGGTCGTCCTTGAATCTCGGGAGGTCTCTCACTGATAGGACTTCCCTCAAGTACTTCTTACGTTGGCTTGCCATATCTCCGCCACCACCAATGCCTCCACTGACAACATTGCAATGGAACTCGGCCTCGGGAAACTCATCCTCGGAATTTGACTTTCTCCTTTTCTCTTCCTTCCTTGGGTTCGTGGCCGGGCTACGGCTTCGGCCATTCTAGTAGCGTTTGCCATATCTCCGACCTTGGGTTTTAATCACGTACTGGCGTAACTTCCCTTCTCTTAAGAATTTCTCTATGGCGTCTCGGAGTTCGTAATATTCGTCGGTAGTGTGCCCCGACCCATCATGAAAAGCACATAACTTTGACTGGTCTGTTGTGGGTCGGTTTCAAAGGGATCTCAGCTTCCCGACCTTCCTCATCTCAGTCTGTGCCACCTCATTCCAAAGTTGCGCCCGAGATACGTTGAGTAGGGTGTAGCTATCGTACTTCGTCCTTCCTTCAGACCTTTCCCCTCGGGGTCGGTTATCTCGGTTGCGCTTTCGGGAATCCTCCTTTTGTCTGTTGGTGGGGTCTTTACCATCCGAAGAAGTGTTCTTCTTTGTCTCGGGCTCAACGGCATTGACAAGTTCCATTTGCTCTACGTCCAGGTACTGCTTCGCCCGGGTATAGAACTCGGTCAGGGTGTAGACTCAGTTCTTACACACATTTTTTTTGCCAATCTCAACGATGGATCCAAACCATTAACAAGGCAATGCACGTGGACATCTTCAAGGAGCGACCGTACTTCCTGAGCTTCATCCTTGAACCGGTCTAGTTACTTTTGTAATGTCTCTCCCTTTTTCTGCCTTATTCTGCTCAACGTGAACTGCGACTTCGAGTGTTTTTTGCTGGTTACAAATTGTAATTCAAATTTGCGGCCGAGGTCCTCAAAATTGTGTATGGAATTATTCGGCAGAGAATTGAGCCACTTCTGCGCCGGTCCGGTTAACGTTATCGAGAAAAGCCACATTATGACTGGTCCCTCAATCGACCGGACCCACATGAGCATCTCGAACGCCTCGAGGTGACTACGCAAATCCTGGGTCCCATCATACTTTAGGAGATCGGCCAGATCAAAATTCTTTGGATAGGGTGCCGCGGCGGTGTCTCTTGAGAAAATAAAATTTACAACCTTTGTTGCAACTTGAAAAACAAGCTAGGCATCAATACATTTCTAAGGAAGAGGAAAGGCAGCCAAATGGAATAGATCCAAGTCGTTGGATTATAAGGAGATGGATTCCTTTTCCATAGGTATGAATCACAATAAACAACCAATTCTATAAAAATAGTTTAAGCGAACATTATATACATTCATTTCGTTATGATTATTAGTAAATTATATTTGTCTTTTTATCAAAATAATTTAATTCAACATTTGAACAATTCTTTATCTTTAAACCATGTAAACAGCCCCAAACTACGGTGGCTATTCCTTTTCAGGTCGTATTTCCTGACAGACAAACTCCTATTTTATTTATCTCGTCTTTTCTGTCTTTAATGTATGTTAGAATATAGGTGCAAAAACTGGGTACAAGATGAAGAATTCAAGGCTTTGATAGAATACATTCTCTTTATACAGCAAAGATTCTAATTAACAAAACCTGGTCTTTGAGTGTGAGTCTAATGCTATCCTCTGCCGGCCTGCTCCTAGCTCTAGCTCAACCACCTGTGAGCATCGGCCGATGCTTCCATGTATAATGCTACTACGAGCTCCACTTCTACCAGCTCCACCCCGTGTTGATGTCCGCTGCTTTCGCGTTCGCCGCCGCTTCCACTAACACTTGTAGACATCTTCGATCGTCGATTGTTCAATTTCAGTGTTTTCTTATATGTGAGAGATTTTCTTGAAGTCACCCAATTTCAGCATTTTCAAGTGTTTAGTAATCAAAAGTCACATTTTGTTAGTATTAAATTGTATGGAGCTCAATCTTTTCAGTATTATAATTGGCATGGTATATAAATAAATTCATAACTAATAATTAAAAATAAGAAAGCAAAGAAAACAATCATTAAACTCATAATAATCATCAAATCATTAAACTCATAATAATCATCAAGCTCCTCAGGCCTTAGGAACTATATAATCCATTTACCTGAAATGGCATGCAGGTGACAGATAATTTCACACACATCGGAACTAAATATATAACATATATAAATTAGTTAAGATCCGATTCAAATTAGACAAAGAGCATGTTCATACTAAAAAATACAAAAAATGGATTTTACCCCCGATTTGGTGCAGCGATCTCATCAATATTCAAGAGCATTGTTGGTCCATATCCCTTATATAGATAATTTTGAATTTGATATCCGTGTATTTTTTGTCCTAATTAGATAATTAGTTTTTCTCCATCAATATCATTAATTCTTGTAATTTTGCTTTATTAGCATGGTTAGCTCATATCCCTTACATGGGTCCACATGTCCTGCTCATGCATCTATGACTAGGCCATGCTCACCCCCCAATTTTGGGTATGGGAACCAATTTTTTATTTTATTTTTATTTTCTTATGTACTTATTTATTTAGATTAAATGGTCCATTGCAATTTAAATATTTTTGGTACCCGATATATTAAATTAATTAATTTCTACTATATCTAACATCCAAAAATATTTTTCGGGTACCAACCAGTATCTTAAAATATTTTTTCAATAGCTAAAAATAAATTAGGCCATTAAATAAAGCTTAACTCAAATAAATAAATAAATAAATTTTTTTAAAAAAAACTCTAAATTTGGGAGATGAGAATGGAATGTGGATTCCTACAAAAGTTAATGTTACTTACGAAGCATAATTAAAGCATTTAATTAAAAAGAAACATGCAAGTACCAAATTTAAAATTGAAGAAAAATATCTATACCAGATTTTCCCTAAATCATATAAACAAGTCATAGTCAAATTTTTATCGGAGAACATGCTAATAGTCACCACTAGTAGTACCTAAGTTTTGCTTGAAAACATCAATACAACAATATATTATTAAGATATTGTTAATCATATAATTAAGTACAAATTGTGCAAGTCGTCAACAATATAACTCATTCTTCAACAATACACAAGGATAATAACCCACATCTTATTTCTCGAAACATTGCTCAAGAAACAAGAGGTTCAACTTTAAATCTTATTCACTCAACCCTAAGAACTTGCCATGAGTTTTGTGAGTTTGAAATATTTAAAGTTAGGGATAGGTTATTCTACCTACCCTTATTTTACTTACCTTTACCTACCTCTCTTAATATCGTTAAATTATAATTTCATCCAACGACAGAGATTTGAGAGATAAAATAAACCCTTATATCCCTTTATCTCTCCACTGCCTCCCACCCCTCCCTCTTTCAAAAAAAAAAAAAGACATTAAGATTGATTACAGAGATTAAGAACAACAGAATGGATCATATTCTCAAAAGGCTTAAAAGAACAAAACAAAAATCCAATTGATTAAAAGAATCAAACATTTGCATGGATTTTGTTTCACAATCATATATCAGGAAAACAATCTCCAATCAAAGCCGTAAAGATAACGCAATGATGCGTTCGTTCTCCAGCTTAGCCATAAATCCTGATCTCATGAATGAAGAATCAATGGTGTGTTCTTCTTTGTCGTGCTCAACAACGCACAGGAATTTACGCTTCCAATCACTTCTCGCAACCTCAGTTTCAGGTACACCTTAATTCCAATCTGCAATCACTTCGATCTATCACTTCACTCCTGCATTCCCACTCTGTTCAAAACCAAGTTCCCTTACCCTCTTCTAATTTAACTCAATTTCTTAAACCCCATAAACACCACCACTCGTAATTTCTCTTCCGAGACTGCAGTCGAGCATAATGAATCGGATCACGTTACTTTTGTTGCTAATATATTCTCAAAATTCTTGAGCTCTGCTGAAATTGAGAAAGAACTTGAATTGAATAAGAGGCGGTGGGAGAGAAAAATAAGTAAAAGTTTTTATTTTATCCCTTAAATCTCAGCCGTTGGATAAACTTATAATCTAACGGTATAGAGAAGGGTAGACAAAGGTAGGCAAAATAAGAGTAGGCAGAATAATCTATCCTTTAAAGTTATAGGGAAAAAAACTTCAAAAAGATAAATAATCTCATTACAGACTTAACAAAAGCATCAAGGCAACCAAAAACATCTATGAAACATCCATGTCCTACTAGGAAACAAACACAAAGGTAGTGTAATTTATACATGTAATAGCTAATAACAACAAAAATTGCATTAACATGTTGTACAATCTGTCTGATATGTATATTACAGAAAATGAACTCAACCCCACAGAGGAATGAGGCAGAAAACCAGTGCTGCTGAAAAATTTAAACTCAGCCTTTAGTTCTCATAATTGTGATGCTACCTTTTCCTCCCTCGGTGCGGATTTTCGTTTTGCCTACAACAGGTTTCCCGGAAAATGCTGACTTGGGATAAGAAGATGGATCTTCAATTTTTGGCTTGGGTTTCAACGACTGCGGAGTCTGAATCCGCTGATTTATTTCCTTCAGAGTGACATCTCCTTGAGCACCACTGGGTTTGATGAAGGCAAATGGATAGGCCACAGAAGTTGCCAATTTCGCAGGCATCTGCATCATAGATTTCTTTCCTACACATGAAAACCAAGGCTAACTTCAGGAGAAAAAACTTACAATAAATATACAAGTATGCCTCACTAAACAATACCACTCTGGTCCCTATTAAGTCGCCTCCAATCATTTCACCAGAGCAAACGAGAGGTGGTTAAGTCATTAAATTTGTTTGAAAATGAAAAAAAATTAAATCAAAATTTACCCTTATTTAAAACCACGAATTACATCTTAGGAAGTGAAAAGGGAAAATTGTATAAAACTTTAAATGGGGACAACCTTGGAAAGATGTAATTAATACCGCACTTGGTGACTTATCATAAATACTACAAACTCCTAGAAAATGACTTATAGTAGGGACCGAAGTAGTAGCATGGAAAAGAATTCAATTTAACATCGATGTCACTGAAGGATAATTCCTGAAAACATAGTTATATAGGACCTTAATTGGCCTGACTAAAACCAGTCTGTTTACAATTGAACTGGATCAAGTTACATTCACTGGGCAGATTTGATTGCCCCAAGGGATGGAGCCTAAAGGGACGATTTTACATAATGTTTATAATACCCTTATTATCATTACTAAGTAAAAGTTTTTCCTTTTGATGACCTTTTTCAAATGGGAGCCTAGAGAGAGTGTGTTGTGTGTGGGGTATTTTTCCGTGTAAACCAAATTGGTTCGGCCACCTTCAAACCAAAACTATGCCCAGAAGTGAAATTAAGTGAAAGTTCAGAAACCGAGATTAAGTTTTCCAGAAAGGCAAGATAAGAGAAAGAAAGCAACACCTTTGAAGACAATGGTTCTCTGTGATCGAGTGACATGCTGCTGAACCACATGTTGTTCATGTGCTGGCAGGGTGTCATGGAGTTCTGCAAAAACAATATGAATAAAGCGAGTGCAAAGAGGACTGAAGGAAGGAAGACTTGTAATTAGTAAACAGCCGTGGATGTCCAACAATCATATACCTGCAACATCACTCTGAACATCACCAGCCCCTGAAAGATTCCTGAATCAAATAGCATAATCATCGGATCGTTATGTATAATTGCCATCATTATGCCAAAAAATCATTAAAGGACTGAATTGCATCTAAAGAAGCATACATATAGTTGGGGCTGATTTCCACTTCAGCATCATTAAGGCATTCAGCAAGCCATCCTTCAGCTGACAGCTCAAGGTCCTCATAACTGGAGGCGGAAGCACTCCCTATCGCATGTTCCAATACGGGCAGAGAAAGAAACATCATAAATAAATATCCACAAACATTATCAGAAGATAATCGTTTAAGAGGCAAACCTGATGTTCCAGGTAGCCACTGTGACATGTCCATAAAAACATTATCAACTAAGTCCTCCTTCCCCTAGAAACAGAAAGAAGTATGAGTTATACAGTCAGGCGATTGCACAATTCTCGTTTTATATGAAGGAATCTCAGCCAAATCACTTTGCTACTACCTGACAAGCAAAAATGTAAAGAACAAAAGGTTATCATTAACTAGCAAAAATGAAACAAAATAAAGCGGATGACTTGGACCTTTTGTGGCATGTAATATGGGTGATTGTGTCATATTAGGATTTGGTGAGGATCTTTGATGTGGGAATGTTCCTTTTGTCCAGCTTCTCTAAATTTGCATAATCTTTCCTCATTGCACAACTCTCCAATTCGTGGTTTATTGTCTTCCCAGGGGGATTTTTTTAATTGGAATCTTCATTTACCCAGAAATCCCTCTGATAGAGAAATTATGAACTTCAGGCTCTTTTACCTATTCTGAAGCCTACTCATCTTTCTTTCTCTTTGGATAGGAGAACTTGAACTCTTTTGATTTGGCCGGCATTTTCTCTCGCAAGTGCAATTTTGATTTCCTCATTTCTTCTCCCAGCAAGGCACCACTTTATATGAAAAGTTTAGTTAGAAATCTAAAACTTTCCTAAACGTGAAATTTTCTTTGCAGACAGCAGTGCCCGGCATGATAAATACTTGTGAGAGGCTGAAATTCCAAAGCCAAATTATGCACTTCCCCTAATATTTGTTTTTGGCAGGGATGAGTCTGAATACTGAAGAGTGAAAACAACTACAAACTTGTTCTCATACTGTAGTATGGTTTCTTTGTTTGGAAAAAGATTCTGTTAAGATATGAGCACGTGCAGAAAATGTCAATCAATTTTTGTTGATTTAGTATAATGACTTGGGAAGAAATAAGGGTGGCAGTGTTCTGTGTTAGTACACAGTTTCTGCTGTGATCTTTTATATTTGGTTATAGAGGAATAGTAGAATTTTTTTATGGAACCTTGGATACTTTAAATGACTTAAGCAAACTCAGCTACTCTAGATTATTTAAGGGAAGGGGTCATTTCCATTCCATCAGCCCTTCGCTCTTTTGTTTATAGTTGTTCTTGAGTTCATAATTATTATTCCTTTCCAGTTTCCATCTAGAGGGTTATATTTGTCTTCCCCTATAACAATTCACTTCCTTTCTATAAGAGCTTCTGTTTCAATAAAAACGATAAAAACAAATTAAACATATAGATGTACAAAAACAGGCACAGTTCATAATATATAAAGAACAACACATCTCATAACTTATGTGAAGAATATGTATCACTAAATTATCTCTGGACTAGAGACACAAAGGTCTGCACCAAACACCTCAAAAAGAAACTAGGGTGCTTTAAAGGGGATAAAAGGTCACCCCAAATGCTATGATGAACTAATGAATGATATATCAGGCCAACATAGGCTAGAAATGACATGAAGAGGAAAGGACTTAAAATAAGAATAGTTATGAACGATATAGGTTTAATATTAGAAAAGATATATCTAACAGCAGTAAGTAGACAAGATATATCAACTCATGGCCTGAAATATTTTTCTTCCAATGAACTATATCTAGTACTGAATTTATTTCAGACAATTTAATTATTTGTGCGGATCATCAATCTGGTGACTACCAATCATTTGAACAAAAGAGAGTCATTTTTAGAGTCTCTTTTGCATATGATTTGAAACATTCAATGTTTTGTCAGTGTAAAAGCCACTCCTGAAGAAAAATATTAGCACTAACATTTAGTTTCGAATATGCTGAAGATGTCTCTTCATCGGAAAGAGAAAAATGCACATCATTGCTGTGGAACTGGAGCATCCTACGTCTCTTAAGAAGAGAAGTCTCCCTACATTCCTCTGGCTCCTTTAGCATATTGTCTGAAATTCAATTTCATCAAAATCAGAAGAAGAAAACAACAGTAAAAAGAACAAACAACAACATATTGCTGCACACTTAAGAAGATTGTCTCAAGAAATCTGCTTCCTGCCAGAGAATTTTCTTACCACTGTTATTAGCATGGAAGGCCAAATCCCCACAAGCCTTAACTGGGGTTGTTCCATCATCAAACATGTGGGAACTCTCGTGTTCATTTTGAGGCACTTCATTCCAGAGCTCCTGAGATATGTCTGGTTAAAACAATACAATTCTCTCAGGGATCAGTTATCCAAGAATTGTACTATACCATTGTAAGACCTACCAAAATTGGATTCCTTTTGGAAACAATTGACGTCCTTTTGCCAACCCCACGGTTCCCTAGCACCATTAATAGATAATAGATAAGAAAATGTCAAAGGGTTCACAACTATAGAATAGAAGACGACAGAGAAATATCACAGAAGAAGCAGAGGCCAAACTAGTGTGGAAGAACCCACAAGTGTTGGGATGAGTTTATCCCGTGGAGAATGATTCTAGACATCATACTTATAGCTGAAGACAATCCCAGATAAAGTAAATGGCATGAAGATTTACCACATTGTAAACTGAAGAGGCAATGACCAACAATGAGATGCAGTCCAATGAAACTAAAGAAGAGAGAGCAAAAGATAATCTGAATCCTCTAAAATTGAAGTGGTTATGAACTTATTTACTCTCTACAATCTCCTTTATTCTCACATAAAAAAGGCTTCAACTTAAAAATGTGTACGGGTTTAAGTGTTTTTTCTTCATCTGTTAAGGAGTAACTGAGGAAATGAAAAGGGAAAGAGGGAAAAAACAAAAAGAGGAAGCAGATAAAATGATGATCCCTAAGGCCCCAATTGAATCAGAGCCCACATTCTCATCCTTTCTATATCTTTTACAACCTCACTCACATCGAACAATCTCAAGTAAAAACAAATATACAGATGGAAAATTACCGTATAAAACAGAAACATTTCTCAGCATTCGATACAAAGAGCTTTTCTTTTAAAATGCAGAGCAAGAGCAGAATGAAAAGTCCAAGAAACACTTACAAGTGAAAATACGGTTAATTTGAGGAAACCCATTTCATTTCTCAGATTGAAAAACAATTAGTCCAAATTAAAAAGAAAAATATGAATAACCAAAATCAACATCTTCAAGCACAAAAAATGAAAGCATCCAAGTGCAGTTTCCTAAACTAAACAAATCATGCATATCCACAGAAAAAACTCGTATAGAAAGGGGATTTTACTTGTCATTATTGAAATCCATCACTAATATCAGTAGCAACCAAAACCTTCCCACTGATCACAATTCAATAATCTTCTTTCTTCACTCAAAACCAAGTTACAGAAGATCGATTTTGGCGACTCGAAGTAGCAGCATCAAGTTCAAATAGATTATGCATATGAGAGAAGAAACATCAGAAGTACCCGCCGTCCCTATTCGTCTTGGTCTCTGTTGTGTTTATTGTTCCCTCACTTTCTCCATTTTATACGTGCTTTTTTGAAAAATATAAAATTCTTAATTATAATTTTAATTGTTATTAATTCAGTTAACTAAATTCTTAATCATAAATGTGAAAAAATTAAGAAAAAGTATTGCCAAAAAACGAAAACAAAAAGACTGAAGGAGACAATTAAAGGACCATGTACATCATGCGTGAACGCAGGTCAAAGCCCGCATTTACTCAATGGGGCCTGTGTCAGTCCGTTACTCATGAACCGTGATACCATTTTTCTTTTTCATATTTAATAAAAATTAATTTCCTATCATATAATTTCAATATTCTAATTCACTATATTCAGGTAAAATAAAAATTAATATAAAGTCGAAAACTTTGCATAATTGGTTGATTCATTCTCAACTTTGTATAATTTATACCCGTCAATCTTATTTTAGTATAATGTATGATTATTGCTTCCAAAAAATAATTATAAATAATGAAACTTACTATTTAATCTAAAAAAATTTATTTTAAAAAAAACTTCTGCTCAATTGTACAGAGAAAAAAAGTTAAATATTTCTTTCTCCTTCAACTTTTAATTCATTTATGGCTCAATTCCTTAAATATGGTTTAGTGCAACTCTATCCCTTAATTATTGACCCGTTTATAACTTAATTCCATGTCATTTTTATTTTGTCATTTAGACCTCATTGTGAATTATCCTATATGACAAGAATGGGCCATAAAATTTTTGCCAACTCAACTCCATGTAGCCAATGAAGGACTAAGTAACATGGAAGTCAAAAGTTGAGGGAATAAAATTTGCTTAGCACCATATTCAAAGATTAATTTTCCCTACAACAAATTGTTTTCTCTGGTTCTAATTATAAGACCAGATTTTTTTAGAGAGATTAAGGAAGCTAATTAAATTATTTTAGAATATTTTTATTTTTATTTTCTTTCAAACTAATTAGTTTAACTAATAACCTAATATATAATCTAAAGATACACAATATATGATATTGATAGGGCAAAACTTTAAGCCTAAAAAAACTCCGCAAGTGCACGGGTCGTATCAAGTAATAAAGTGCTAAGAAAGATATCGTTCCCACGAGGACTTAGTACCCACAATTTCAGTTAAGCATTGATTTCACAATTTCATTTAAGTTGAGAAAACCAAATTAAATTTAATGAAGAGAAAAGAAATTTAAACTAAAATAACAATATGAAAACTACCACAATAATCAATTGAGCAACCTAAAGACACGAATCCCTTATTTGATTCTAAGATTTTATCCCTACTAAATTAACTTTGACCTAATTTAATCAGCTAATCTAGAGTATTAATGTTTATAAGTGCCTGTCGGTCCACTTATACACCTACCTCAAATAATTACGCAATGTCTCGCATAATTAATTAAGGTGCAATTCAAATCGGGCTCACTCTAATTTGACTATGCGGAGCTTCTAGGTATATGTCTATCATAGACGCAAATTAGATTAAAACCTAACTTCACGTTTAATTTAATCCTAATTCCATATTATTTATTCCCAATGTCAATTTAAGATTCCCTCTTTCAAGTCCAACCCTAAATCCCTAAAACATGCTCAATGGTGGCCAATCAATAAGCAATAACAATGAACACATGATTAAATAAACTGAAATAAAATTAAGCAAAACTAATTAGTGGGAACAATTTCTAAGTTTCAAACAAGTTCATAATACTCTAGGTTGCAAAGAAAATTAGCCACACATGGCTATAAGAAAACCCATTACAAAAATAAGAAATTCAAATTCCAACATAAAGAGAAGAAGAAGAGATCTCAGAACAACTCTACTTCTTGAATTAATATCACGCTCTGCTTCTTCTTTTAGTCCCCCCCTGTTTGCTTGTCTCTGTCTCCTTATTTATAATTGAGGTCTTGGGTCACTAATTATCTTTTTTTTAATTACAAAAATATATTGTATCTTGTAATTTACTCCATCAGATCACACAATTAATTTTGTTTCTATTTTTCATGCGGGAGACCACTGAGTTTGATTGATTGCATATCCTCTTAATTGTTTTTTCTACTTCTTTTCAAATCAGCTAAAACTTCCTACACAATAAAAGTAGGATATGAATAGATTTTATGTTGATTTATTATTTGATTCGAAATTTGATTCAATGATGGAAAAATCAATAAAAGATAATTAAATAGGTATATAATATCAATCATTCCAATTAATTGTCATAGAATATACACCTATTTAATCATAAAATATATACTCATCAAACACCCTCACACTTAAACATTTGCTTGTCCTCAAGCAAAAGAAAGAGAATTCATTATCTGAAAAGAACATTGCCTATGAAATTCCTAAACAAAGAGCAAAACACCACCACACTTGGATCATATCATCAAATCTTCTTTAAGTTAATGTCTTATAAAAATAAGTCACTAAGCCAATAAAGTGTAACAATCTCTTAACGTCCCATGATCAAAAGATCAGCAAGCAATAAGTTCAACCATAAGATTAGTAAAAGAATATTACGCTACTTAATTTCTCCAAAAAATTTCAAATGCCCCCACTAAACCAAGCTTTTCATTTAATTTATTAAGAATTCTCAGGTAGGAAATAACTCATTTTGTCTTCTTTTTTTCTTTTTCTTTTTTTTTTTTAATTTTTTTGAGCCGTTGTAGGTCCCCTTTTGACGCGACCCTGCACATGGGTGATGCAGCACCGGTTACTCAGTTACTCCAACAGGCACCTCAAGAGGCTTTTAGCCCAACTCATAAACCTCTTTGACTTTACCGTTTGGCGCGAGTGCCAACATTGGTGATGAAGTGCCTCCGGTTACTAAGTAAGGTCTAGAGAAGTCATTGGAGTTTTTTTTTCTTTTTTATTACTTTTTTTTATTTTTCCTGAGTTATTTCCTTACACAAAAGTTTTACTTAGTTTGCAAAGGTCATCATCTAATTTTCTAAAGAAATCATGTAGCAAAATATCCATGAACTAATAATCTATCGATCATATTACAAACTAATCTCTATTCTCATAGTCCATCTCAAGATTGCAAAAAAAAACTCAAGGCTTAGAGACTTTGTCGAAACATTTTTTTTTTATTTTAATTTTTGATTTGATAATATTCTTTAAGATGGAAAAAGCTCAAAATTAAGGTCAATCCTCAACAATGCAAAAATCTCAGATAACAAAAAAAATCTTTTCAATTGCATAGGGACAAGCATAACTAAAGAAATTAGATCTCTCTCCCACACTTAAATCAAACATTGTCCTCAATGTTGCAAAAAAATAAAGAGGGAAAGGAACTAGTACTCCCCTGGTTTAGGCCTCTAACTTTGATGTGGAGTGCTAAAACAAGACCTTGCAGCAATAATAGGAGTGATCTTCTTCAAACCTGAATAAATTGAAAGAAAGAAAGAAAATAATAATAATAATAAAATATGCAAACAAAACCCTTGGGTTGCCTCCCAAGAAGCGCTAAATTTATAGTCTTCAGCAAGACTTCTCAAAACAAACCACTAATCATAAGTATCAAACACCATAATTACCTTATCTTCATTTCTTTTCAAACAACAAGGTATCACACATAAATATTGATCATTCAAGTTAATTACTTGTACTTTCTTAATCATAGACAATCTTGGATTACAAGCAATCACTGAATTCAAATGAAGCACAATATGCATATCCTTGAAAATAAATATAGGCACTTCCAAAAATTTAGAGCATCCAATAAAATCAACTTGACTCTCATCAGTAAGAGTCAACACTTCAAGAGAAGGATCATGAACAACAACAATCGGGACATCTACATCAATTTGATCACCAATATCACAATTCTTAGGCTCCACAGTCGGAACCTCTTCTAAACATCCAATATGCTCATCTAAATCTGTAACATCCCAAATTTTGGAGTTGGGAAATTAGAAATATTATATGGGAATTTTGTTATGGAAACGTGGCCAGATTAATTATTGGAAAATAACGTATATTTTCCCCGAATTTTTGGGGAAAATGATTAGTGAAGTTAATGGCCTAGAATAATTTATGGAATTTATTTGATACTAGTACAAAAATTAAGAAGGGGTAAAAAAGTAAGTTTATTTCCCCAAGCTTGAAAATGCGTTTGGCCAAAGTCAAAGCCCAAATTATAAGTCAAGGGTATGGCTAATCAAAATTTTGAAGAAGAGAATTGTTGGAGATTATATGATTGTGTTGGATGGTTAAGGAAATTGTTTGGCAGTTTGAGTGTGGGCTTGGGTGTTATGCATCATGGGCCGAAGGTGTGTGTTGTTTGTATGGTTCAAAAACACACACACTGGTTTAATTGGCTGCAACCCAATATACTTAACACACAGCCTATACTCTCTAAATCTGTGATACTCCTCGGCCAAACACTTATTATTTATTTTCTTTTATCAACTCCCATGTCTCGTTCCTGATGGCTAGAAAATAAAAGAAAGTAACCAAGAAGGGCGGAGGACTCACGCCACACCACTTCTCTCATGCACCAATTAATTAATTCAGCATCCCTTACTCATTAACCATTCGGCCAGACAGCAACTCATGCTCCACTACTCTCCTTGTGTTTCGCTCACGTCTGCTCCAATACTTCTCCTTGAAACTCGGCATGTCGCGCATGATCCACGTTTTCCTCTCTTATTTTGCAGCAACCCATACCATCTCCCTAGTGTTCTGCATTTTCAGCGCAGCCCATGCTCCACAACTTTTCTTGTGTTTCCAACATGTACACCGTGCTCTACTCCCCATTTTCGGTTCTGCATAAAATTATTTCAGCCCTCATCCTCATTCAGTTGGGTGCTGCACAAAGTGAACAGATGGTTGAGAGCGAGAGACAGGAAAGTTGGACGCTGAGTGAGAGCATGAGAGTCGGAGGAAGCATTGGAGAAGGGAACCGAAGGTTACACCTCTCACAAACTCCTTTATCTTCATCCTCCAACTGTTCGGTCTGGTTAGAAACAGAAAACAGTGTGCGATGGGGGCTGTCACAGTGACAAACCGTGGAGCTAGTGAAGAGAAATAAGAAAGAAGCACCGAAGCACACATGCAAAGCTAGGATTCAACGAAGGAAAAGTAACGTGGTGTTACTTATGCATGTTGCTATGTTTTGAATGCCGAAAGCAGCAGTTTGAACGTTGTCAATGAAGGTGAGCTTTTGAAACTTTCCTTCTAACTTCAACTGATCCTGCACTTTAGTTTCTGCTGTGTGGATTGAAGCAATAACCGAGAATGATATTTCCTTGTTCTTGGGTCACCAAATAGAGAGCATTGAGGCTTAACGTGGCATGCATGGGGTTCTGAATAGGTTGAAAATGGAAGCTTAACGTTGCATGCACGTTGGTGGTTCTGTTTTTTAGTGCAGAAACAGAGTCAAGGCGTTAGCTACAGTAATTTCGTGGAGGAACAGTGCACTTGTTACTGTAGCATCATCTGGAAAAGTAAACGTGCTGCTGGAACAGTGGTCTTTGAGCAAGGTAAAACCAGGGCAAACAAACTCTTTTGACCCTGAAATTCTGTGGGTAATTAGTATACATCATGATCTTTAACATGAGCCAAAGAACACCCAAATCCGATGTGTACAATGAAAGTTATAAATTTCCAAAGTTTGAAGACGAAAACTGGAAAATGTCATTTTCCAGTAATGAACAGTCTTCTTCGTGTTCAATTTTGAAATAGTAAATGATTGAGTTTTGCTGTGAAAGTTTCCAGAAATAAACTAGACATACCAAGGTTTCATTTGATAGGTCATAAGCCTTAATCAGAGTTGTATCCAAGGAGAAACGAATTTTTAAAGTTGACCTATTAAACTGGAACGTTTTTCTGGACAGCGAAGAAAGAATGAAAATCTGGGAATGATACAGAAAGAAATAAGTCTAGTGATTAGTTGTATATGAAACTAGACTTAATTAATGACAAATAGAAATTTGAATCACCCCAATCGGAGTCCTATATAATTATTGGTGATTTTTCGAAATAGGCCAAAATGCTGATAGCTTTTGCTACCATTCGAAATTAAAAAGAAATGGCCAAAGTAATGAGAATAAACTCCGAGCGTGTAAGAATGCCTATGAGGCAAAGATAAGCTATTATGTATTTGGTTCACTTGGCTCTAATAATATGGCGATGTGTTTAGGGCCATGAGAAGTCAAGAAAAAGAAGAACGAAAACTAATAAAGGATACTTCAAGCAACTCCGTAGTTGAAAGAGAAGGTACAGCCGGAGGACATAGGCATACCTTGACTCCTCTCCTGATCCCAACAAATTCGGACGAATAAGGACTCAAGCTTGAGGTGGGTAACTGTAATCTTGTTAGCATATATGTTTGTGTTCATGTATTAGCTGATCATGTTTGATAGATGTTTTACATGTATTGTTTTTCCTAGCTATGGATTGAGGCTGCGGTCTCATAGGGCTGCGGTCCTTAGCCGTTAACTGCGGTTACGGTTTGATTGTTTACTTGTAAATGTTTCTATGTTTAACATGTGCTAATTGTCATTTATACTTCATATGTGTTCATGAGATTAACTGTTACCCCTGGGGTTCATTCATTTGAACTCCAGACCACATGAAAGAGACAGGTGGTGATTCGGGATCGAGAGGCAAGATGAAGCTGTAAGGGATACAGCAGACGGAACCTTTTGGAGAATGCGAGTAGTTAGGCAGTATCTTAAACGCTTATCATTTGTCTATTTTGGGATTACTGTATTAATATCCCTCTGTGAGGAGTATTCAATCGCGAAAAATTTATCCTCGTATTTTCAAACTAAGTTATTTTATGAAATTCTCTTTCCGCAATTAAAGTCGTCCAAAACGTTTCGATGCCTGTGCGCGATAACTCTGATAAATCAGGAAGGGTGTTACAAAATCAATGTCAAACTCACAATCACTTTCTATATTATCTATAGTCTCATGTAATTCCATACCTTCAACTTCCTCACAATAATCATTATTAGTATAAGAAGTAGCCATCAGGTTTAAGGAATTATTTTGCATCATAGTCTCAAGGGTTGAAAAAATTTGACTCGCATATACCTTCATATTTTGAACACTTGAGTCAATGCTAGCAAGAATCTCCCTTTGCTCCCTACTAGATTTCTCTAATGCTTCCCCACACTCCTCAACTAATCTTTCCAAATTAGATTTTTCCCTGTACTCAATGGTGTGTTCTTCAATAGGTGGATAAGAGTAAAAAGGAGGGATATTTTCATGAGAACCATAGACATGTGGATCCCTAAAATTATGTTGCTCAAAACCTTCACTAGGACAAAATAAATTATTAAAACAAGCTTGGTTCCTAGTGAAATCATCTCTCACAAAATGACTAATTGTACTATATGGACAATATTCAAATAAATGATCCCCTCCACAATAAACAGAAGACATGCAAACATATTGAGAAGAATCAACATATGAAATACAATCATCATTTATGCTCCTTTTTCGTTGCCTACGTTCATTCAAAGAATTTAAAATAGCAATCAATCCATCTTGTATAGAAGACGAAGAATTCATCTCCTTCTCAATATTAAGACCAGTTGGTTGCCAATTGAAATCCATTTTTTAAATTTTTTTTCTAAAAAAATAAAATAAAATATTTACGAACTCAAACTTAAACTACTAATGCTCAATCAGTTCCAACCAAGACAGTTATGGCACACAAGTTCCCCGGCAACGGCGCCAAAAACTTGATAGGGCAAAACTTTAAGCCTAAAAAAACTCCGCAAGTGCACAGGCTGTATCAAGTAATAAAGTGATGAGAAAAGTATCGTTCCCACGAGGACTTAGTATCACAATCTTTAGTTAAGCATTGATTTCACAATTTCATTTAAGTTGAGAAAACCAAATTAATTTTAATTAAGATAAAAGAAATTTAAACTAAAATAAAAAATAAGAAAACTACCACAATAATCAAATGGGCAACCTAGAGTCACTAATCCATTATTTGTTTCCTAGATTTTATCCCTACTAAATTAACTTTGACCTAATTTAATCAACTAATCTAGAGTATTAATATTTATAAGTGCCTGTCGATCCACTTATACACCTACCTCAAATAATTACGCAATGTCTCGCATAATTAATTAAGGTGCAATTCAAATCGGGCTCACTCTAATTTGACTATGCGGAGCTTCTAGGTATATGTCTATCCTAGACGCAAATTAGATTAAAACCTAACTTCACGTTAAGTTTAAACCTAATTCCACATTATTTATTCCCAATGTCAATTTAAGATTCCCTCTTTCAAGTCCAACCCTAAATCCCTAAAACATGCTCAATGGTGGCCAATCAATAAGCAATAACAATGAACACATGATTAAATAAACTGAAATAAAATTAAGCAAAACTAATTAGTGGGAACAATTTCTAAGTTTCAAACAAGTTCATAATACTCTAGGTTGCAAAGAAAATTAGCCACACATGGCTATAAGAAAACCCATTACAAAAATAAGAAATTCAAATTCCAACATAAAGAGAAGAAGAAGAGATCCCAAAACAACTCTACTTCTTGAATTAATATCACGCTCTGCTTCTTCTTTTAGTCCCCCCCTGTTTGCTTGTCTCTGTCTCCTTATTTATAATTGAGGTCTTGGGTCACTAATTATCTTTTTTTTTAATTACAAAAATATATTGTATCTTGTAATTTACTCCATCAGATCACACAATTAATTTTGTTTCTATTTTTCATGCGGGAAACCACTGAGTTTGATTGATTGCATATCCTCTTAATTGTTTTTTCTACTTCTTTCCAAATCAGCTAAAATTTCCTGCACAATAAAAGTAGGATATGAATAGATTTTATGTTGATTTATTATTTGATTCCAAATTTGATTCAATGATGGAAAAATCAATAAAAGATAATTAAATAGGTATATAATATCAATCATTCCAATTAATTGTCATAGAATATACACCTATTTAATCATAAAATATATACTCATCCGATAGGATTAAATAACTTATTTAGCTTCCTTAGTCTTTATAAAACAATTCAATATGGTCTTATAATTAGGACCAGATGGAGTACTAAGGGCCCATTTGGATAGGGCTTTTAAAAAAAAGTGTTTTTTTTAAGTGCTTATTTTTTAAGCTCCAAATTGAAGCTTTTAAAAAAAGTAGCACTTTGGCTTTTTTTGTGATTTTTGCTTTTTCAAAAAAAAAATCATCTAGACACATAAATTAATTAAAAAAGCATTTTTTGCATTAAAATAGTGTTTCTTTTCCCTCAAAAAAGCCCACCCAAATGGGCCTTAAATAAAAGTAAAAATATACTTTTATAAATTTAGAGAATGATAATAATCTTTTTTTTTTTAAAAAAAAAAAAGAACCCTGCACCCTACCACATCAAAATTTATACTCATAACTTGTCACAAAAGATTTAAAGAGCGATTGGGATCTAATATCATGTTGAGGCTCTAATATCATGTTACATGTTGAGGCTCTGATACCATGTTGGAATTGAAGCATCATATTGAAACACAACTAACTAATAAACATCCAAGAGCGATGTAGGAACTGATACCATGTCCATTTTGAGCCTCTGATACCATGTTACATGTTGAGCCTATGATACCATGTTGAGATTGGAGTGTCACATTGAAACAGAACTTACTAATAAAAATCCAAAAGCGATTAAAGAAAAAGAATTAATACTCAAGACTCTCTGCATGTAAGCTAAATAAAAAACACTTGCGAATAAACCAAAATAAAAAACCATCAAAATGTTGATGAGAAGATCAAAATTAGTACGACGATTATTGAAAAACTATTCGTAAACTTGAGGACAATGTCATTTGAAATATTGTCCTTCGGCCTGCTCCTAACAGCTCCTTCACGTCCGTGTCCGCGTCCGCCACCGCTTGTACTACATCTTTGATTCTTTTGTCTCAACTTTGATTTCTAGTGTGCTTCACTGAATTTTTTTTTTCTAGCTACTTAGTTATATAAAGTATAGGTAACAGTCCGCGAGCTACACAAGAAATCAAGAATAATCATTGCCTCTCGCTATGCAGTTACTAAGGGATTACGTTTGGCCTACTCCTACCAGCTTCACCTCCGTGTTTGTGTCCGTCGTCTCGTCTGCTGTTGCTTTACTATGTTCTACATTTTGACATCTTCGATTCTTCTGCCTCAACTTCATTTTCTTGTGTGCTTCACTAGAATTTTTTTCTAGAGGCTCAGTTATATAAAGTACAAGTAATTGTCCGCGAGCTCCACAAGAAATCTAGAATCATCAATTTCTCTCGATACACGGTTACCGAGGTGTTGCGTTCCAGGTTTGTATATTTTCGTCTCTTCTACGGTCAAATCAATAATTAATCTCTATCGAATTTTTGGATTATGTTTTACAAAGATAGAGCATTATATATTTGGAAATAGAGAGAGCTCTAAGACTTGCTCTGATACCATGTTCATATTGAAGCTCTGATACCATTTTACATATTTAAGCTTTGATACAATATTGATATTGAAGTATCACATTGAAACAGAACTCATTACTAAATATCCAAGAGCGATCGATACCATGTCCATCTTGAGGCTCTAATACCATGTTGAGGCTTCGATATCATGTCCATGTTGAGGGTCTGATACCATGTTACATGTTAAGGCTCATTGAACTATCACATTACAGAATTCACTAATAAACATCTAAGAGCGATCTGACTATGAAATCATGTTGAGATACCGAATACACTTGTCAATGAGAACTTTTCTGATGGATAACTAAATAATTTACTATCTTATTGCTCTGATACTGTTGCCTTTTTAATTCCTTATACGTCGCGTCTCTAATCCACCAAAATAATATACTTTGTTTTTATTATTATTATTATGGAAAAATTCTATATAAAGCCACATAAAATTAAAAATTTCAAAATTTGGTTGGTAAATTCAACAAATTCTTAATTGAGACATTAACCCAATTTAAGATTTCAAAATATAGGTAGAGTGACTTTAATGTCATCTCCTCTCTTCTCTCCCCATATTAATTAGTTTCATTCATATGTGAACTTATATATAATATAAAAGGTATATGAAATCACATAGTCTATTCATATTTATTAGTTCTGTAATTATTTATAATATAAAAAAGATTGACTATGGGATTTCATGTGCGAAAAAATCCACAATATGCTAAGTTTAATAATAAGGGCCTTCATAGAGAAGAAGGATATGAGGATGGTGAGAATTTGAGCCTGAAAGCTAGGCAAACATTAATTTAAATGTATCTCAAGGATTCTCGAGCAAAGTAATGATTGTGGCAAATGGTCTCATGTGATTGAGACATGTTTTTTATTTTTGAATGAAGGTGATTGTAACATGTGTTTTAAATTCATACATTTTTTTTTGTAATTATACATCTATTTATAAGTGCTTTTAATAAATACAATCCAAATATTGAGGTTATGGTACCATGTCCATGTTGAGGCTCTGATACATGTTACATATTGAGGCTCTGATAACATGTTGAGATTGGAGGATCACATTGAAATATAATTCACTATTTGTTAATGGTAACTAATTCACTTGTTAATTCTCTATATTCACTTGTCAATAAGGACTTTTCTGATGGAGAACTAAATAATTTACTATCTTATTAATAGAGTGATTAGACTTGTGCTCACTCTTCCAGTTTGTACATCTAAAATATTGTCCTTCGGCCTGCTCTTATCAGTTCCACCTCCGCGTCCGCCGCCACTTGTACTATCTTTTAACATCTTCGATTCTTTTGCTTCAACTTTGAAATCTTGTGTGCTTCACTGAAATTTTTTCTTGAGGCTACTTAGTTATATAAAGTGTCCGCGAGCTCCACAAGAAAGCAAGAATTGTCACTACCTCTTACTACGTGGTTACGGAGGCATTGCTTTCCAGGTTTGTATATTTTCATCTCCTCTAGGGTCATATCAGTAATTAACCTCAGTCGAATTTTTGGATTATGTTTTACAAATATAGAGCATTTTATACTGGGAAATAGAGAGAACCCTAAGACTCTAATACCATGTTGAGGCTTTGATATCATGTGGGTCTTATACCATTTTACATGTTGAGGCTCTAATTCCATATTGAGATTTAAATATCACATTGAAATAGAACTCACTAACAAATATCCAAGAGCAATGTGGGATCTGATACCATGTCCATCTTCAGGCTCTATATCATGTCCATGTTGAGGCTCTGAATGGATCAAAATCCTTTTGCTAATTCTGAGGGGAACACCCCTTGAACAATTCTCTTTCCCTGAGAGATTCATGACCTCAGAGATGACAGATTCGAGTTCGATGCCGCAGTGGCGCCGGAGAGCTATTCCCATCACCGGTATGCAGCCCTTCAGCGGTCAGATTTTGCCACCATTAAAGAGCTCATTTGCGGTTAAAGCAGTTGAATCCAATAATCCGCAGAAATTGAACTCAAAATCTTCATTCCCAGTCGCATCGTTGTCTTGTTCGGTGCTATTGGTGGGTTTGGATTTGGGAACACCAGGCTTTTCCTCTTAGAGGAAAAGGACAGAGGAAGAAGAAGAAGTAGAGGACTATATAGGCAAGTCATCGTTGATGACGTTGAGGAAGAAAGGGAAAGGATAGGGAGCGTCTGGATAGGGTCAAAGCATTCTTCTGAAAAAAAAAAAAAAATCTAGTGTAAAAAACTATACTTTTTTATTGGAGTGATACGAGTTAAGATGCAAGCAAAAACTATCCTTAATAAAAACTAGTAAAAACTATACTTATAAACTTAAAAACACTAAAAACTTACGCTTTTACCTGTTTTACTTGAAACAAAAAATTTTAAAAATAAAATTAAAAAAAAAACCTATTTTCATTTCGTTAAAATTAAAAAAAAAAACTATGAATGATATTGTTTTTGTGATGACCAATTCAAGATTAGGCAAAAAAAAGGAAAGCTCAAAACTCTCTCGTACATATAAGTTTGATGATCTTCCATCCGATGATGATTGGATAGTGGAAAATGAAAAAAGATTGAAAAGATATGTACAACTTAAATGTTGATGCCCATGATAAGAAAAACTCTATTGAAGTTGAAGTGAGGGAACATATGGATGGTCATGATTTGGATATTCCAAGTTTTGCAAATAAACTTGTTATAAGAGCAAGAGAATAGGACATTCAGGACGTGCAAGTTGATGTGTGTTTGATTTGAATTAATTGATAAAATTCAGCAATTGTTAAATTTTATTCATTTGATGTTTTAGAACTTGGTTGTAAGAGTTGTTAAACTCTTTATGTTTTTGGACTTATGTTTTATGTAGTTATATCTGGATTAATCGGGGTGAAGCCTTGGTGAACCAGGTGGGCAACCAAAAGAAAATTTAATATCTTTTAAATATAAAGTTGTTCATTAAATTTTAAGTAGTGATTTATGTTTTTTTATATGCATACATACACATATAATTTTGTATCTTGATCTTAAGTAGTAGAGACTTTACATTTCATGTCATTTTTATGATCTACGTCTCTAACACCCACTTCTATTTCTACGTAGAAACTCGATTTTGGGCAACATTAAACGAGAGAGAAGCAACTAAGGCTATAAGGAAGGGGACGAAGATTGGAAGAATCTTGATTTGATTTTGTCAGCGTTGTAAGTTGAAAATTTCTTGAGAGCTCTAAGTCGAATGCAATTCTTTCAAGAATTTATCAAATCCTTCTCATTAATAAAATTTTTTAAGGAGACATTTTTCAAATTTCCTTCTTATTGATTATGGGTAACATTCAAATATAGGATAACGACACAATCAAAATTTTATACTTATAATTTATACTATAAATTATGTCCTATATTCAAGACTTGAGGTACGTAGTACTATTTTCTAAGGTAGCACCTAATGTATTTAAATTAGATCAATCAACACCCCAACTAACAGAATATAGATGTCAGTTTTCTATCTTTGTGAAAAAAAGAATAAAAAGCTTTCAGGGGACTGTAATAGCGCTCGTCAGTTCCATCACTGATCTAAAAGAAGACTACCAGATATCATATATGTGCTAATTGTACCTATACCCTTATAAATATCTAAGTTATTACTAAAATCCTACATTTTTACTTAATAAGTGTGATAATTAGGGGTAGGAATATTCAATTTTATTTTTGCCCCCGATATCAATATTTGTTAAATGTATCATAAAATCCTTTGATTGTTAAGATATATGACTCATGCTCAAAATCCAAGCAAAAATCGTCACATCAAAACGAAAGGAAAATAAAAGTTCAGAGTAAGTAAAGATAATATTCTTTTCGTATATATGGGGAAAAATAACAAATTTGATGTTGTGATGAATGTATGGTGGACATATAATGAAATATAAGATTCTTAATGACCTTAAACAAGGACGAATGGTTGCAGTGGTGGAACCAGAAAAATTTTTAGCCTGGGCCAAAAAATAAACATATTGAACTACTCCCTTTAATTCTTATTATAAGGTATTTTTTATAAGGCACTTGTTTGTTTCTAAATAGCATTAAATATTTTTATGTATACCCATAATTAAAAAGGTAGTGAGTGAGAATAATAAGTAATAAAAATTAATTATTACTCTTTTTTTGAGCAAAAAAAGAGTAATAATTAATATAATATTAGAGTTTAGTATAATTAATAGGGATAATATTGAAAATTACTTAAATTTTAGGACAAATTTAATGACTTTAATTGTTTTTATTGACTTGTGAGAATTATTAGCTGGTTCCTTAAATAAAGACCAGAAGGAGTATTTACTAAATAGTATCAAATAACCTTGAAAATATAAATAAATAATAATTGATAATTATAAATCAAAACAATATGGAAGATGATACTAACTTTTTCGGTATTTCAAACAAGAATTTTACTTTTTTTTCACAGCCCAATGAGTAATGAAAAAAACATTATCTTGACAAAGAAGGTAAAAAATTAGCTGGGGCCAAATTTATGGGCAAATAAAATATCATATAATAAATACATCTATATTTTCACAAATTTTATAAGATCAGTCGGGGCCAATTGGAGCCAAGGCCCCAGCTGGCCATCAAGTGGTTCCGCCACTGAATGGTTGGAGTGACAACTATTAAAAAATGATATAAAATTGTTTAAAGTGGTTTGAACATCTATAGAGAATGTCATTGGATGTACCAGTAAAAAAGGTAGATCAAATTATTTGAAAACCTATAAAAATGGTAAAAGAAGACTTAAGAAAACGTTCAATATTAAGCAAGGCCTCTTAATTAATAATTTACTAATAAGAGATTTGATTTTTTTTTTTTTTAATTGAGCTCAATGGCATTATATGATTGATATAGCTGACCACTTCTAGTTGGATGTGGTGTTGACAAATTCTTGTCCCAAGAGATTATTATATTCATAAAAATACTTAAAGATTAAAAATGATAACTCTCTATAAAAAAGTGGGGTTCTGAAAAAGTTATTTGACAATACTTGACAGTGTTTCATAACAAAGGCGAGATTATGAAAGATATCAAATATACTTAAAATGAAGAGCAAGAGCAGGATGGAAAGTCCAAGAAAAACTTACATGTGAAAATACGGTTAATTTGAGGAAAACCATTTCATTTCTCGGATGGAAAAACAGTAAGTCTAAATTAAAAAGAAAAATATGAATAACCAATATCAACATCTTCAAGCACAAAAAATGAAAGCATCGTGCAGTTTCCTAAACTAAACAAATCATGCATATGCACAAATCATGCATATGCAAATCATGTATAGAAAGTTTGGGCAATCATTGTTGAGAGCATATTAATTCATTTCAGTTTGTAGTTATGGTGAGTAAGCCTATGACAGTAGCCACTTTTTACTGTTAGGCTGTCCAATTTTTGTGTTGTAACTGTTTGTCATGTGTCCATGAACCTTACTTTGATTCCTTTTGCATGATCATTGCAGTGGTTGCATGGGTGTGTATTATTTCTTTTCTTTTAATTTCTTTTTTTCCTTCTTCTTTGCAGGTAAATACAAGTGTCTCTGTGAATACAAATATAAGTGTCCTTCCTTGTGTGTGTCTTTTGTCTGCAACTTATTTTAAGGGTTACTGCAATCAACTCCTATGTCGGCGCTAAACTCTCCAGTTTTAGGGCATTTTCATCTTATTTTAAACTTATTCATGGATAATGGTCATCAAGTTGTTGAGACAATCATCGTTGAGAGCATATTCTATTGAATTGAAGATTCATCAAAAATAAAACTTTATGGATTCTGAGTACAAGCTAAATAAACCAAATATTAAAAATAATTGAAATGATAATGAGAAGATCAAGTAGGACGATGATTCTGGCAAAACTTGGTTCTTGACTTTGGGCTGAATACCATCCGAGTTATTGTCCTCTGGCATGCTCTCAACATCTCCAGCCACCTGTAGACATCTTCGATTCGTCAACTTCAATTTTTTTGATGTACGTCACTGAGAGTTTTTCTTGAGCAACTCACTGTTATATAAACCAGTGAAGATTTGTTATATAAAGCAGTGAAGAATCTTCACTGCCTCCTCACTGTTATATACAGCAGTCAAGAATCTTCACTGCCTCTCTTACTGTCTCCTCTAGGGCCAAAACAGTAATTTAACTTAGTCTAATTTATGGATTATGTTTTACAAATATAGAGCATTTTATATTGGGAAAATTCCAGAAAAATATAATTAGAAATGGGAAATGACAAATTGGTGCTGGCGATTTATTAAATCTCATGTTAGAATTGATGGGGGTAAGAATATGGGATAATTTTTAATTCTAACCAAATTGTCCCAAATTATAAAACTTGAAAGTGAAGTCGTTAATATAAAATCTAATGTTAATATAATTACAAATATTGTTATTAACCTCTAAACTTGTTGATTTTAAAATTATCCCTATGTATGTATTGGTTTTTAGGATATGAAGTTATAAAACATGAAAATACATAAAGCCGTTAAAATAAAGTTTGATCTTATTAATATAGATACAGATGTTATTGACCTCATGAAACTTGTGCCTTCAAAATTATGCATTAACATGTGTTGGTTTTTAGAATATGAAGTCATGAAATATAAAAATAAAGTCATTAATATAAAATCTGATGTTGTTAATATACAAACATAAGTAATTTTTCTTTATTTAGACGAAAGGGAAGGGAGAGCGAGTGTCTGGCTATGAGAGAGAGAAGCAATTGAGGCGACCATTAGAGATTTTGTTGGCGTTTTTCTTTGTTTCATTAAAAGTATTTTGGTATTTTTTTAATTAGATTATATTACTCAAATATGAAATATCTTACCGAATTTATTTGTATATCGGAGATTATAAGAGATTTTGTATTGTATTTTCCTTAACTTGTACCTGAGTGCAATTCCCCATAAACTTATTAAATCCTTCTCATTAATAAAAAATTTTAAGTGGACATTTTTCAAATTTTCTTTTTATTGATTATGTGTTTAACATTAAATATAGGATAAAAATACAATCAGAACTTCGAACTTTTTTTTTTTTTTGAGGGGTAATTAGCACCAAATATTTTAGGGTAATATTACCCCTAATATATTTAAATTGGATCAATCAACACCCAACAGAACATAGATGTCAGTTTTCCACCATGTAAAAACAAGAATAAAAAACTTCCAGGGAATTGGAATGGCGCTGATCAGTTCCATGGCAGATCTAACATTGTAATCTTAAAGCTTTAAGGTTCTAAGTATACCTTTACTTTTATACATATTTAAGTTATTCCTAAAATTCTACATTTTTACTTAATAACTGTGATTATTAGGAATAGGAATATATCAATATTTTCTATTTTTGCTCCCGATATGAATATTTGTTTTACTGTGTCATGAAATCCTTTGATTCTTAAGATATATGACTCATGGTCAAAATCTAAGCAAAAATCGTTACATTAAAACAAAAGGAAAATACAAGTTCTGCGTAAGTGAAGATAATATTGTTTTCGTAAATATGGGAAAAATTAATGTTATGATAAATGTATGGTCATATAATAAAAAATAAGATTCGTAATAAACTTATAAGAAGACGAATGGTTAGAGTCACACCTATTAAAGAATGGTATAAAATCGTATGAAGTGGTTTAGACATATACAGAGAAAATCATCGGATATATCAATAGGAAGGCAGATAAGTTGTTTGGAAACCTATATAAATGGTAAAATAAGATTACAGAAAACGTTCAATATTGAGCAAAGCCTCTTAATTAACAATTTACGAAGAGATTTGATTTTTGATTGAGCTCAATAACACGTTGTATGATTGATATAGCCGATCATATCTAGTTGTAGGGGCGGAGCCAGGATTTGAAATTAGGGGGGGCGAGAATTATATAATAGGATATAGTGGAGTTAGCATTTGAAATCAGAGGGCGAAAATTATAGAAGTGAATCCAAAATTGTAGGAAATTATATTTTAGCCTCATAAATATTTCATTTTTTCAGTTTAATCCCTCTATAAAACTGTCAAGAGGGACTAAAATGTAAATATTGAAACTTTTATAAGACTAAAATATAATTACTTGATTTTTTTTTTGTCAAGTTCTATATTTTTAGGGGGTGGGGGCCACCCCTAGCCCCCTGATTCCGCCTATGTCTAGTTGGATGAGGCATTGATAAATTCTTGCCCCAAGAGATTATTTATATTCATAAAAATACTTAAAAGGTTAAAAATGATAACTCTATAAGAAAGTAGGATTCTAAAAAATTTATTTGACAATAATTAATAATTCTTCAAATGAAAGACGAGATTATGAAAGATATCAAACATATACATGTGTGAAAGTGGGTCTCTCTTGTGTTTATTGTTCCCCCACTTTCTTCATTTTATACGTGCTTTTATTCTTGTAATTTACACCTCATTGTGAGTCATCTTATATGGCAAGAATGGGCAATGAATTTTTGCCGACTCAACTCTATGTAGCCAATGAAGGACTAATATAAGTCACATGTAAGTTAAAAGTTGTGAGAATAAAATTTGCTTAGTACCCTGTCAAAAGATTAACTTTTCCTAAAACAAACTACTACTTCCTCCGGTCCTAATTATAAGAGCTAGTTGACTTTATTTGGAGAGATTAAGGAAACTAAATAAGTTACTTAATCATTTCATATGTTCTATATTCTTAGATTATATATTAGTTTATTAGTTAAACTAATGAGTTTGAAGAAAAATAAAATAAAATAAAAAATACTCTAAAGTAATTTAATTAGCTTCCTTAATCTTTCTAAAAAAGTCAACTAGCTTTTATAATTAAGATCGGAGGGAATACTAAGTAAAATTAAAAATATACTTGTTATAAATTTAGTATGATAATAATCCAAAAAAAAAAAAAAAGACAAGAACCATACACCTGCAGCATCAAAATTTATACTCATAATAACCTGTGACAAAAAATTTAAAAGAATTTGTTAGCTACAAAAAAGCTTTAAGTGATTTAGTAAACAACAATTCTATAATAAATCAAGGGAAAAATATTTCTCATGTTGTAGGAGAAATGTTTTCTCATGCCACACACACATAAAATGGTGGGACTTGCATATATATATAATTAGCACTATATATATATATATATATGTAGGTCCCACCATTTTATGTGTGTGTAGGAATCTTGTTTCTCTCATGCAACATGAGAAAAGTAAACCCCATAAATCAATAGAAACAAATATATTAATTTGTTTTAATACTAGTAAAAATATTTATTTTATATAAATTTCGTTTTAAAAAAATTATTTTACTTAATTTTTGTTATGAAAATTGTCGAAAAAATCTCCCGCTAATAAAATTTTCAATGGGGCACTTTTACTCAAATTTTCCTTTTATTAATTATGTCCTTATCATATAATTACATTCAACTTATTATTAAAATTCTGCATTTTTACTTAATAACTGTGATTTTAGGAATAGGAATATATTAGTATTTTTTGCGCGCCAACAATATCAGTATTTGTTAACTGGTTGGAAAAAAAAATCAGTATTTATTAACTGTATCATAAAATCCTTATATATATATATATATATATATATATATATATATATATATATATATATATATATATATATATATTACCAATCTACGGGAGTGACCCCGAAAGGATTGGAAAGAGGAAAGGGAGAATCGGAGACAGAGAAGTAGAGAATATAAACGAAATATTAAAGCATAAAGTAAAGATTGAAATTAAACGTGCAGAAAGAAAGTAAAAGAAGATGAGATAAGAATGGGTGTAGGCATGCAGCTAGACTTATCTCATCAGAAGAGAAGAAGAGAAATGCAAATGCTCAACATTATAAAGGAAACACAAGTTTATTCAAAAGAACTTACAAAGGCAGAAAGTAAAAGAAAGCAGCGGAAAGATAAAGAAAGAAACTAAAGAGAAGGCAGAGAGAATGGTTAGAGAGAGAGAGAGGGTTCTTCCGAGTGTGTCCACTACAGACTAGGACGTCTGCTTAAATAGACAGGTTCGGGTTACTGTTTAAACAGTTCCGGTTGATGACCGGTACTGCCAGTTTTGATACAGTTCCGGTAAGTGACCGATACTGTTTATTCCTTTGTAATTAGCTACAGTATTTCGAATCTAATCATACATACCGTATCTAACTACAGTGCCCTACGTATTACAGTGTTTAGTGTTACAGGTGGATTTCTAACACTATCTGCAATACAAAGAGGTTTTTTACAGAAATTGTTTACAACTTTATACATGGAAACATTGTTTGTTTGAAGTCTCCGTCAAAAGTTGTAAAATCTTCAGTCTTCTGCAAGGTTGACAATGAATTCTTCATCTTCATCATCATCACTTGAATCAGGCTTTGAGGTCCCAGCTTCATCTTGCTTTAATTGTTCGAGCAAAATGCTGAGTTGTTTGATACACTCTTGTTTATTTGATGCAGCTGCTAGAGTATGCTGAACAAAATTCTTCTGGTTTAGAAACCGACTTTGTTCTTTGGCACAAAGAAATTCTGGATTATCCTTGAACCATTGGTCCACAGCTTTGCAGTCTGCATTTATTTGCCTGTATTTGCCCCACCAGCGTACAAAGAGTTGTCTCTGTAATACTGGTAAAACTAGGGATTTTCTATCCATATGAGACAGTCTGTATTGCCAAGAAAAGATCCAGGATACAGATAATTTTGAAAAATAATGGAGATCGATAGGAAAAGGATCTCCTTCTGCTTGAAATTTGTTTTTGAAATGATCAAATGCTCTCTGGATCTCTAGTGGAAAGATTTGCGGTATTGGTCCAAAGACATGCCACCATTTCAAAAACCATTGAGGAAAGTTATACTTGGTTGTTTGTTTGAAATAAATGAACCAAGTATGTTTAAAAATCTTGTTTTGATTATTATACCAGGCTTCACAGTAATCCCAGTAATTGTATCCTTCAAGATCATATGGTTTTGAAAATAATTTTTGTTTATGCAAACTTTGTCCCCACTGTGTTGGTGTGAGAACCTGTAAAATTTGGAGAGTTGAATGGGTGATTAATGATTGATCTTCTTTAGAAACATATCGAGTTAACTCGATAGACTTAGAATCAACCAATATCACTTCATAAAACTCTCTTGTCTTTTTGAGGTTGGTAGGTATGAAATGAAATCCAGAAGGGAAGACATTCAATGCTACCTGATTTGGGGTTTCCAGGAAAAACTCAGGTTCAACCTGTAGGATTCTCAATACAATATTTGGTTTTTCAATGTAAGGAGTTTCCATAGGATTGACTGCTGAGGTGGCCACTAAGGATTTTGATACCTGAGGTGGATTTTTCTGGGCTAATTCAAGAGCAAATTCTTTGTTTGATGAATCATACTCTTTTTTACTAATTGCCTGTGAGGAGGAGACAATTAATGACAAAGCAAGTTTATCATATTTAAGAGCCTGGGTTTTAGGGTCCTTTTTTGCTAATACTTCTCCCCAAGTTTGTGTTGGGGGTTTCTTAACATAAGAATCAATTGTTTTTCTTCCAGGCTTGACAGGAATGAGACTTTGGGTTTGAGTCTCTTTTGGAGTAGATGACTCCATTTTGTGGGTAGGTGACCCAGATTTTGTTTGTGAACGTGTCAGTCTGGCTCCTTGTGTTTGGGGAACTGACTGGCTGGTTGATGCTCCTTGTGTTTGGGGAGCTGATTGGCTAGATGATGCTCCTTGTGTTTGGGGAGCAGCTTGTTGTTGCAACAATTGTTTAATTATCTCCGCTAAATCTGCTTCGGAGATAGGGCTTTGTGCATCTTGAAAGATGCTTTGTTTATCGTCTTCTTGGATGATTTGTTTATTTCTGGAATCTTCACCGGGTTTTTTCTTTCTTGTCATTATCTGAAGAGAAGGAAATGGGTTTTGGGTCAGTACTCTCTCTTCCCTGTAAAAACTCTCGGGTAAGGAAATCAATAAGAGAATTAGAAGTGCCTTTGATAAATTCAATGTCAAAATCAAAAACACTCAAAATTGCTTGCCATCGAGCAAAAATCTGTTTTGAGGCAAGATTTTTAACATCTTTTTGTAAAACATCTTTTGCAGCTTTACAATCAATGCGAATTAAAAATTTTTGATTTAAAAGATCAGCTTGAAATTTTGAAACACACAATACAATCGCTAAGATTTCCTTTTTGATTGTAGAATAGTTTTGTTGAGAAGGATTCCAATGTTTAGATGTAAAAGAAATGATTTGTTCTTTTCCACCTAAACGTTGTTTGAGGATACCTCCATATCCCAATTCAGAAGCATCAGTTTGGACAATTTTGAAAGCGGACGGTACAGGAAGGGTGAGACATGGAAGTTCTTTAACCTGTCGTTTGATTTGTCTGATGACTTCGGTATGAACTTCAGTCCAGGGACAAGGACTTTTGTTGAGTCGTTGATGAAGAGGTTTAACAAAATTGCTAAGTTGAGGGATAAACTCAGCAACATAGTTTAAACACCCCAAAAATCTCTGAAGTTGAGTTTTATCAAGAATTTGATCAGGAAATTTATCAGCAAACTGAATTGCTCGTTCGATTGGAGTTATCGTTCCCTGACAAATCCAGTGTCCAAGGAAACGAACTTTGGTTTGGAACAGGCTGATTTTTGGTTTTGAAACCACTAAACCATTTGTTTCTGCAGTTCGAAGAAACTTTGAGACGTGTTTAAAATGTTCATCCAAAGAATTTGAAAAGATTAAAACATCGTCCATATAGACTATGATATATTGACTTTGATCATTAAAAATCTCATTCATAATCCTCTGAACTTCAGAAGGAGCATTTTTCAAATCAAAAGGCATAACATTCCACTCATACTGTCCGAAAGGAACAATAAAAGCGGTTTTATACCTATCCTTTTCTGAAATTTGAATTTGCCAAAATCCAGATTTCATATCAAATTTTGAAAAGATTTTTGCAGAATGCAAATGTTTTAGTAGATCAGCCTTATTCGGTATAGGATACCGAATCCATTGCAAAGCTTCGTTTAGAGGCTTGTAATTGATAACAAGCCTTGGAGTTCCTTGTTCAATTTCTGCATTTTTATTGACATAGAAAGCAGCACAAGACCATGGGCTACGACTCGGACGAATGAGCTTTTTGTCAAGAAGATCTTGAATTTCTTTTTTACAAGTTTCAAGAAGTTCTTCAGACATTTGAATAGGTCTTGCTTTTATAGGAATCTGATTTTCAGAAAAATTGGGCTCATATGGAAGATCAACATAATGTTGTTTTCTATTCCAAAAAGCGTTGGGCAAATCAGCACAAACTGTTTGATGGATCTTATCTAAACAAGACTGGATTTTTTGCTGAACAACCGGTTGTTGGAGTTGTTCTTCAATTCTTTTGAAAGAGATTTCATCCTGGAGATAATTGATCTGTTTTTGTTTAAAGAAAAGAGGATTTAATTCCCTGAATTTCGGTGTTTCAGTAAAAGGAAAGAAAATAGTTTTTCCCAGATGTTGTTTTGAAATGCCATCATATTCTAGTTTGCAAGGAATCAATTGTGTTGCAAATGGTGCCCCAAGAATGATTTGTGTTCCCATGTCTTTCATAAGAATGAATGGGGTTTTTATTTGAAATCCTTCATTTTGCACAATGACATCAGAAAGTTTGTACTGAACAGAACATAGAGATCTATTAACAGAACTATATCTTTTTGTTGTCTTTGTGAAATATTTAGTGGGTACCAAACCTTCTAGAATACAATTGGCTTAGGCTCCGGTATCAAATAATACAGATTGTTCTATAACAAAATCATTATTGATAATGATTTTTGCTTGTATATAGAACTTCTGAAGGAAAAACCTTGAAATCACATTTAAAAAAGGAATTTCTTGTTCAGGGTTCATCTCCTCATTTTCATTTTGTAAAACTTGATCAATATTCTCATCAGGAGGATTTTGAGTCGAGGAAAGAAGTTCTTGAATTTGAAGTAAAACTGATTCATGTGTATCCCGACTAGATTTGAGAGCTTGAACTTCAACCTTAAGCTTGCATATCTCAGATTGAAGATCTTGGATTGTGACAGGTTTAACAGAATGTTTGAATCTTTCCAAAGTTTTAGTCAAATCATATTTGTTATGAAATACTGAAAGTTTGGAAGAGGATGGAGATGGAGATTGGGTAATAATATCTTTGAATTTTGAAAGATACATACCTCTATCAGATTCAGGAAGTTTGCTTATAACATCAAGAAGCAAATCCTGTTCTTTGGTAATGACATTTATTTGTGGAAGAGAAGAATCATCAGAAGATGTCAAATAAAGATCGTCATCCTGGATTTGGTTTATTTCGCCAGAAGTGGAATGATCTTCATCAGACTCAGATGAGGATTCAATCAGAAGATTGTTTATTTGCTGAAGAAGGGGTTCCTCAATCTGAATATTTCTGATCTTTCGAGAAAGTCGACAGTATTTAGAAATATGACCAGGCTTGCCACATCTGAAACAAGTTACTTGACCAGGTTTTGGAGGACTTTTTGAAAAGTCATTCTTTGGTTTAGAACGAAAATTCTTTTTGTATTTTCTTGGAGGAGTTTGGAAATCATCCTTTTTGTAAAAACGCTTGTTAGTAAGATGTTTGTTTTTGGAGAAAGATGGATTAAAACGAGAAGTTTTGTGAGACTTTGATCTAGGCTTCTTACAAGCTGGAAGATCAAATTGTTCACAAAATGACCCCAACTCTTTCCTGTTTATACTCTTTTCTTTGGCAAGTTGATGTTTTATTCCATCATCTTGACAGATTTTCAAAGCTGTTTTCTGAACATGAGAGATTAACTCTCCATATGTCAGGTTTTCATAAGGTATGCTGCCTTCATAGTGATGTCTGAGTTTGTCTCTAACTTTATCACCAAAAGATTTTGGTAATCCAGCTAGAAACTTTTCTTTCCAAAAACCTTGATTGGCATCATCCCTTTGAAGTACCCGGGATAGGAAAGTATCTTTATACCATCTGAAATCGGACAAAGTCCGACATCGGATGTTAGAAAGAAGTTCAGAGGAACGATCTCTCCAAATGTTTGGATCTCCAACAAAGTGTTTGATAATTGAAAAAGTAAGAGTATTAACAGAATCTGGTATGGGTTCACCGTTGTGAAGAATGGGAGTTCCATCAGGTTCAGTTTTTACTGGAGAAATAATGTTTGATTTTTCATCAGATGACAGATAATAATCCCACCATCCTTTAAGTTGTCCAGTAAACCCGGAAACCAAAAGGTTAGTTATCTCTGTATCTGAATAATCACTTGTTGTTTGATAAGCAGTGCTTACCATGGTCATTTGTTAAAGAATTTGAAGGATATTTGACTCACTTTGTCCATCTATGTTCCACTCATAAATGTTGTTTGAATTGAAAGATTTGAAAGTTTGGTCTTGGCGTTCTTCAGTTAAAATATCTAAGGGACTGGCCCTTGGATAGTATAACTTTGAAGATTTTTGAAAAATAGGAGAAGAAGATTTTTTCCAATGTTGATGGTTGATTTTAAAATCAGATTTTGAAGATTCAGTATCAGAAAGTTTTTCAAAATTCATAACTTGTTTATCAGAAGAAGAAGCAGAAGGTGTATCAGGAACAACTCTTTGTTTTAACTGAGTAAGAGGAGTTTGAAGATCAGCAGTAACTTGATTTTGGTGTTGCAAACTTTGGCCAATTTGCTTCATAAGGTTTGCAGCATTATTTTTCTTCTGCAGACTTGCCTTAATCCTTGGATCAAGTTGGAAAGGTTTGAACAAAGGTTTGATTATGGATGGAGATTGATTCGTAGAAGTAGAAGGAATTTGTTGGGAAGGGGTTTTGGCAATATGATCTCCAATAGTTTGAAGATACTGATTGGTATAATTGTTTTGCTCCATAAGACTTCTGATATCTTTTGGACAAATAGGGTCTTCAGGGTTTCTAGTTTTGAAAGGAGAGGCGAAAAGGGGATTTTGTTTACTATCCACAATGCCAGGAATTTGATATGACCTTCTTGGAGGAACTTCTGAAGAAATGGTTTGTCCTTCAGATGTTTTCCATTCTCTTTTGGTCATATTTATTGTTTGATCAAATGGATATTCTATTCCTTCTTGTGAAGCATAAGCTTCAAACCAAGCAAAAAATGGAATATTTATTTCATACTTTTCAAGAAAACTGTAGAACTTTTCTTGGATCTGCTTCCGCATTAATCCTTTAAAATGTTCTAAAAACCAGTTTCTTTGCAAAGTATTTGATTCTGAGTAAAATTCCTGTTGCAAACTTTCTTTATCAATTTGAAATTGTTGTTCAAGAAAACCCATCATTGGAGGTTCACCTAATTCCGTATATGACAAAGAGTCCATAGAATTTTGGTCATCCTCTCTTTGATAGTTTGCATGAGGAATTGTTCCCGAATTATTTATTCCTTGCATTGAGATGTTAGAAGGTAGATTAGAGGATTGTTGTTCATCCGTTGGTGGTGGTGGAGGAATCTGTTGTTGTGGTAAAGGAGGATTATTAGTTTGTGGTGGAGGCAAATGAATAACTAAAGGAAGGGACTGTTCTGAAGGAAGAGATTGATCAGAGAAACTAGAATTCCTTGGTAATTCAGAATTCGCAAATCTGAAATCGTCATATCTGGAAGGTATGGATGAAGTAGAACTTCTGGGTCTGTCAAAAGCTATTCTAACAGATCCTGATTGAGTTTGAGAAATTCTACTGATTTAGGCTACAGATCTTGGAGCAGCTGGAGCAGCCTTGTCCATAACCTAGTCTTCTGGAAGGGTAACTTCGTTCCACATGATAGTTTTTGGAACGGTGATGTTTGTATTGGAATAATCAGTAAGGAAAACAACAGTCTAACCGTTATTAGGAAGATTTTTGACATTTGAAACAGAAGAGTTTGAGACCTTATACTGTACTCTATATATTAGAGTAACAGGTATAGATCCAGATTTCATGTTAAAACCATGAAGTTTAAGATTGAGTTTAAGGACATCAAGAATGTTCTTATCTCTTAAATCAACCGTTTGATTTGGGTAACAGTTGAAATAGACAGGTCCATTATGAAGTCCAAACTCGGCAACAGCAAGAAGAGAATCAGCAAAAACAAAATGTCTTGCATCCCTGAGACAGACCAGACCAGAAGCATTTAGGCCTCGTCTAACAAGGGGTTTTAGAGCAACTTGTACACAACCTATGTGTAAAAACTTGTACTCTGTTTTGTGTTGATGCATGGATCGTGGAGAGAAAAGGAAAAATTCCTCCTTCTCAGGTTGGATGGCAATGGATTCTTCGACAGTCTTGATTACATAATCAGACTTTTTCAACCATTGCTTTCTGTCAATGAAAACATCTCTGTTATCAATGACTGGAAGAGTCCAATCATCAACAGTTTGATTTATATTTTTGAAATGAATTTCTTCATCAAAGATATTGTTTGTGGAAGAATATGCTTCATCATTGTTTATGGAGGGATTTGAAGAAGAGAAAGAAGATGAGGAAGAAGAAGGTCTTCGAGAAAAAGAACAGAAAATAGAAGACATCCAGCAAAATATAAAATACAAGGAAAATGCAAGAGAAACAGCAGAAATAACAGCGAAAGAAACAATAATCGTAAATCTCCCTTCAATTAGTATCATTACCATTAGGTTCCATAAAGGTATATTAATTAGAAATTTACTGAGATTTACCGATCTAAATATTTGGTTGGATATTCAATAGATTCCTTAGATCTGATGCTCCTTAAAGTGATATAACGTGTTAAAGACCCTAAGCCAGCCATAAGGCGGCACTATGTGATGAATCTAGGTTTCAATGAAAATCTTATGTTCAAGATCTACACATATGAGAGCCTACAGCTTGGGGCAAATCGCCTGCCACCAATAGGACTTATGGCCTGGACATCCCACCAAGAGAACTCAGCCATCATATGTAAGAAATCAAGCATAAAATTTTTTCTTGAAATTCCAGACTCTTTTTTTTTTTTTTTTTTTGGAGCACAGATCTAAAGCATATCAACGAATATAGCAACAAAATATTAAGATAAGGTAGATCTCAATCCAGATCTAATTAATACATCTCTACCAATCTATATATATATATATAAACCGGTTCTGTATCATCAAATCCCTTCATTCTTATGATATTCAGGCCTTTGGACTAATGGTCAAAATCTAAGCAAAAATCGTCAGTTCAAAACAAAATGAAAATAAAAGTTTAGAGCAAGTGAAGATAATTTTCTTTATAATCATATAAGAAAAGATAAAATTCATAATGAACTTTTATAAGGAAGAGTTCGAGTGATACCTAATAAAGAAAAAATGTTAGAAAATCATTTGAGATAGTTTGAACATCTATAAAGAAGATCATTGGATGCATCAGTGAAAACGATGGATCAAATTGTTTAGAGATCAGTAAAAAGAATAGAAGAAGACTAAAGAGAATAATACTCAATTGATTATTAAGCAAGAACTATTAGTTAACACCCTATCAAAAAAATTAGATTTTCATGTAGCTCAACGACATCATGTGATCTATGTAGTCGATCTCCACATATTAAAATAAAGCTTTATTGTTGTTGTTATAAATATATTGGGAAAATATAAAAATAAAATATTTACAAGAAAAGCTTGTTTTGCCTCATATGTTTTTTTTTAAAAAGTATTTGTCAATATAAATATAAATAACAGGCATATAGGCATGAGTTTGTCAACACCACCACCACCCTTCACCTTAAAATATAAATATGAATATAATTAAAAACGTGTATTTTAATTTATACAATCATATGTTTGCTCATTTTCTTTTCTCATGATATTATCTACTGTTTATTCAAATATAAGAATGCCACATTTTTCTCTTTACTTTTCCCTCCTGTTCATTTAGGTTCATTAATATTAATCAAAGAAACGCTTATGATCCTCAGCACTCTCAGTCAATGACTGAATAAACCCTACTGTTTAAGAAACCTTACTTTCATTCCTTTTGCAGGCTCATTGTACAGGCTCTGCATGCTTAGTGTGTATTATTTCTTCTTTTTTCCTTCTTCTTTGCAGGTACATACAAGTGTTTATGTGAAAACAAATACAAGTGTCCCTCCCTCTCTGTGTATATATCTTCTTTTAAAGATGCGAGGAGTCCTATGTCGACTGAATTCTCTATTGTTAGGGCATTTTCATCTTATTTTAAACTTATTCATGGAATGATGGTCATCAGGTTATTGAGGTAACCATTGTTGATGAGAGCCTGGTAGGAATCTCATCAGAAACGCAGAAGCATATCGTATCACGCAATATAGGACAAGTTAAAACCTTCATCGTTTTAATTACCTGGAAAGATGCAGCGATTGAAGGCCTGTTCACGAACCGTCGTAGTCCGCTCTATGATTGATCTTTCAGACTATCTCTCGAAGGGATAGGATGGTAGGGGATAGGATGGTTGTGTGGGCAACCGTTCAGATGATGAACATCTGCCTCTAGGGTTTGTTTCTGATGAAAGCCTCCTTATTCTTGCGTCTCATTCACAAGCAGGTGAAAGTAAGTTTTTATGCTATTACATCCAAGACCTAACTCTCAACCACATAGACCATAGAATTCTTGGACTGTAGTCTCATTTAAGCCTTATTAGGCTTAAGTGACTAAAGAGCACATTAACCTAACAAGCCTATTCTATTGAATTGAAGATTCACCAAAAACAAAAATTTATGGATTATAAGCCCTAGCTAAATAAACCGACGATTAAAATCAATATGGAGACGATAGATAATTTCACACATATGATCTAAATATATAACATCTATAAATTAATTAAGATCTGATTCAAATTAGACAAAAAGCATGTTTATACTAGAAAGGATAGGAAAATGGATTTCACCTCTGGTTCGGTGCAGCTTCGCATCGATGGCATCACCATCTTCCAGTTCAAGCCACACAAGAAAAATCGAGTTCTAGATTAGTTCAGATAATTAACTTGAAAAATATAGATATTGTTATTCATCCCTCAAACTTGTTGATTTCAAAATATTTTTATTCATCCCTCAAACTTGTTGATTTCAAAATATCCTAGGCGTGTGTTGGTTTTTAGGATATGAAATTGTGAAACATGAAAGTGAAGTCGCTAATGTAAATTCTGATGTTATTAATAAAAATATAGATGTTATTATTTACCCTTGAAACTTGTGCCCTCAAAATTATCTATGGGCATGAATTGGTTCTTGGAATATAAAGTTATGAAATATAGAAGTAAAGTCGTTAATGTAAAAACTAATATTGTTAATATAGATATATTGTTACAATCAAAAGCTCATAATAAAACTTCAATAATGCTAATTTGTGTATGCCAATTGCTCTAGTTCCATCTTTAAAGACAAAAACTGAAAGTAAGTTTTCCAGAAAGACAAAAAAGTGAATGTGTATACAAATTGCTCTGGTTCCATCTTTAAAGACAAAAACTGAAAGTAAGTTTTTCAGAAAGACAAAAAAGTGAAAGAAAGTAAAACTTTATGATCTATTTGGTATGAGAGATTTGAAAGGACGGGAAAACTTGGTATGGGCAGCTCATGTAAACGCAAACCTAAGTTAACACATAATGCCCTCTGGCATGCATTCTGACACGTAATGCCCTAGTATGATGAAACCAAACCAGGGTTGAATAATCAACTTGTCCAGTTTTTAATGAATGGAAATGGAGGCGCTAGGGAGAGAAGCAAAACAAGAAAGAAGAAGAATGTTTTTGGATTCAGGTGTCTCGATGACAGGTAGTACGGATGTCTTTCTATTCAACTGCAAATGGAAAATTGTAATTTAGGGTTCCAATGGGGGGAGAGAGAGGGTGGGACTGTGGGAGGCAATGGGAGAGAGGAAAGGGCAAAAAAGTTTATTTTATCCATCAAATCTTCACCATTAGATGAGATTATAATCTAATGGTATTGAAAGGGGTAGGTAAAGGTAGGCAAACTGAGGGTAGATAGAATAATCTATCCATTTTTTTATTAAGACATATGTTTGGATGAGAGCTTTAAAAAAACACAAAAGTTTTTTTAAAAAAAACTAAAATTCTGTCTTTTTTTTTAAGTTTCAATTTGTAGCTTAAAAAAAATTAAGTGTGAAAGAAGAGAGAGAATTGAAAAAAAAAAAAAAAGTGACAAGCTATTCTTTAGTGATTTGTTTTAACACCAATTACTCTTTATTTTCAATAAAATAACAACCCTATCCCAAAGTTCGATTTCGACTCTAGTTGAGAAGTTGAGAAAATCAAAGGGTTTGATTTTGCAAACTGTTTGAAGAACACAGCCTGAAAGAATGATTTTGTTATGTCCATTTCAATAATTTTATTAATTAAAAAAAATACTTCTTTACTTTAACATCCAAACATAATTTTTTTTTAAATATAAAAGTACTTTTTAAATGGTGTATCCAAATGTAAAATAACTTTAACTTCTAATTAAAGTACTTTTTAAAAAAGCAATGTAAAAAAATCCTTTTTTTAAAAGTCTATCCAAATGAGCTCTAAGAACAGTTAAATATTCTTTTATATAAAAAAGTGGGATTTGACTCTTTCAACTCCATCTCAAATGTTTTTTTGAGTCTCCTAGTGGCTCTCGTGCTCTCTCTTTTTTTTTCCCCTCTATAGGTTCTTTGTTCAACTACAGCGAATATTATCCTTTGCCACTAGCCCACTACCATGGGCTTTCCCTTTATAGCTCATTCCTCTCGTGATTTTTTATTGTGTAAGCTTTTTTTCCCCCAAATTAACACTTTTAGTTATTAAAATAGAGAAAACAAACCCATGAGAAAATTAGAGAATGCGGACAAAACGATAAGGTAAAATGCTGATTTTTTGTTGTTGAGCATATCGGGTTCCTAAACTTTAATAACCCAAAATGTATGTTGAAGCTTTTATATTTTCTCATTTAATTTTTACCATACACACACATACACACTCATATGGTCTTTAACATAAGATATAGTTTTTTTTTTAAAGAAATTAATGAAACTAAATAAATTACTACTTTAAAATATTGGTATTGATCTTTTTTTATATTAAATTAATTTATTTAACTTATAAACTGATATATAATCAATTATACACGATACATGCTATAATTAACTTACTTATTTAATTTTTTTAATATTAAAAAAAAGTCAATTATGCATTATATTAAGGACTCGAGGAGTGTGTGTGTTTTCATATATTCTTATATTTTCATAATTATATTACCCTTTTGTAGTTGTTTTTTTCCCCCCTCAAATTACCCTTTTGTAGTTAAATGATATGTTTTGGGAACGCTTCGTATACATTATCTATGAATAATCTACAACAAAAGGTATTAGAGAATATTGTGAAATTTTTTATTAATTTATTTCTTTAAAATTCAAAAAGAAATTATAATGACATAATGTTCTATTGAAGATTGTTTAAGTGATTAAACACATTAAGTAAATTCGCCAGCGTTAAAATTTTTAACAGTCAAGGACAACAATGTAGCAATATGTGTTCGTGCATACGAGTGGTCCATTGCTCAAAATACGATAAAATCATCAGCGGTAGGATTTGAATATACAAACCAAAACTAGAAAACAAGTATTCCACAGAATGTAGACGAGAAAACTATCATATTTGCTGGTAAAATAAAAAAATAAAAAAAAAAAGAAGGTTTTTTTTTTTTTTGTAAAATACGGGGCCATCAGCCCAAAAAAATAAGTAATTTATTTAACTTCTATAATCTCTTTAAAAAAAGTTAATTATATTTTATATTAAAGACTAGAGGAAGTATTAATTAGTAATTTATAATAATAAATCACATTTTGTTAGGATTAATATGGGTGCATTTTTTTTAAGTATTATAATAATCCTTAAATTAAATTGGCAAGCATATACATTAAAAATAGGTTTTGATCCCTTAAAATAATCATCATTTAAGTTTACACAAGCATCTTGAGTTTGTTGATCTTTTTATAAGTAACATTAAAAGGGTTAGAATTATAACCCAAATATAGATTTTATAAAGTTACGGGATCACCCTAAAAAAATATAAAAACAAACAACTCATTATTAAACTTAAAATCAAACCCCTAAAAAACTTTAATTATATTAAAGATCTAAAACTGCAGACAGATGATTTCAAATCTGATCTGAATAACAGATCCAATTCAAATTAGAAAAGCAAATCTCACATCAGAACTCAAAATGAAGTACAATTACATGTCGTTGATGCATATTATTCTATAGAAAATGGATTTCACCGCCAGTTTGGTGTAGCATTGCATCTATCTCATCACCATCCTCCATCCCAAGCTGCATAAGGCAGACAAAAATAAAAAACTGTACCAGTAAGATAACTTTGATAAACTCACGATCATTAACATGAAATTGTATTGCTTTTTCTCTCTGTAAAAACTAAAAAAGATTGGGGTTCATTTCCGAAAATTTACATCATGAGGAGTATTGTCAGGCCTGATTCTGCGTCCATCAAACAGAAAAGCAACAGATTCAGAGCTTTGCGATGTTCGATCACAATAAGCATTCATGAGTTTTCTCAGTTGAGTTCCCCTTTTGATCTTGAAGAACACCTCTTCACCATCCTGCAATTCAAGAACCACCGAACCGAGATAGTACATTCAAGATATCAGAGATAGAAGATTCAAAGTTTCAAACAGCGTTTTACTGAATATTAGTAATTGAAAACAATTACGGAATGATTATGAGAAAATCAGAAATAAAGATCGATTCTAACGAAACCTGGCTCTTGACTTTAAGATTAATGTGAACTGGTAGATCGTCGGCCGGCTCCCTCCCACTTGCAGACATCTTCGATCGCTTCTGGCACACTTTGATTTCGATTTCTTCTGTGTGTGTCATTACTGAGAAGCACTTGCAATTATATAGAGCAGACCAATAACCGTCGGCTTCACAATAATAATCACAGTCTAAAGTCACAGTTTCCGAGGCGTCCACATTTCCATATAAACGAAGCACTTTACATGACCAAGGTCTCGTTTGAATTCACATTTCATTCCAGAGGGATGCGGACATTTTTTTAATTTTAATTTTTTATATATTTTTTATTTAGATTAAATTAT
This sequence comes from Acacia crassicarpa, assembly GCA_034222035.1. Taxonomy (NCBI): domain Eukaryota; kingdom Viridiplantae; phylum Streptophyta; class Magnoliopsida; order Fabales; family Fabaceae; genus Acacia; species Acacia crassicarpa. Next base: position 44,704,672 of record JAWXYG010000006.1, on the reverse strand, counting down.
ATGGTGCATCCTGAAATTTCTTTTATTATAAATTAATTAATTTTGAAAATACCGATGTTACAGAAAAAATATTTCAAAATGCATGGCTAAAAAATAATTATTGTTGGTCACTTCTCTAATACTATATTTCTTAGCTTCCTTTAATTTGCCAAAGAAATTGTTCTTGTTATATCCTAAGACTAGCTTAAAATATCCGGGGAGAGGGGAGATTTATGGCTTATTTCATCATAATATGTGTTTTTAAAATAATCTTGTAAAGCAGTATTAGTTTCTTAAAGTATTATATATATATATATATATATATATATATATATATATATATATATATATATGAGTTTATTATTTGTCATGTCAATTGAGATAAAGTTATATCAAGTTACTTTAAAACTATGTCGTTTTGAGGTTAGAGGAATTAATGAAGGGTATTTTTATATTTTTGTTTTGTATTTATTATGTGAATTTTACCAAAAGATTCTTCATTAATTCCTTTAACCCCAAAACTACGTCGTTTTGGGAGTTAAAGGAATTAATGAATGGTGTTTTGGTTAAATTCGTATAATAAATACAAAAATACTAAAACACCCTTCATTAATTCCTTTAACTCCCAAAACGACGTAGTTTTTGGGTGACTTGACATAACTTTATGTTAAGTGACATCACAAAAAATAAACCATATATATATATATATGATAATTTGGGATAAAAAATTGAAAATAAATATAAATTTGCTAAATAAAATAGTAAAATTACCATTAAAAAAAATACAATACAATGAAGTGCTTTAAAAAACCTATCCTCTACAAGTTGATTTCTGATTTCATCATGAACATGATTCATTTGTTGTTGAAGATAAATAATTATGATGATTTATCGTAAGAAACAACTTTAGAAGTCACTTTGATAAGATCAGAAACTCCATCCAGTAGCTTCAACCAAGAAGCAACCTCACAACCAAAAACTCATAAAATGTTGAAGCTATACCGAACACACAAAATCAGGTTTTCACTTCCGTTAGGCTTTTTTTAAGCATCTAATGGACTTTTTTCGGTATCTGATGTCATCCCAAACAGGCCCTAAAGAGAAATTTTAATATTCCCTCATATCATATATAGTATCCTACTGATATGACTTATAATAAAATGTCATGAAAAAATGAGAGAACGTGATGCACTTTTGAACGGAACGCTTGTGGCTGTGACAGGGATCTCTCTTTTAAAGATATAGTAATTGATAGTGCTTTCTCTCTGTCTTTTAGCATATGAAATGAAGATCGATTGCAAACATATGCAGCAGAAGTGAACTCAACAACAATGTGCACATTTAGCATAACTTTAATTAGTTCTTATTTAGTATAAAATGTAAAACTAAGTATAAAAAACAGAAAAATACCATTATTTGATTACATACTAGTTTTTAAGTATGAAAAGCAGAAAATCAATAAACCATTGTCCAAACTTCAAAACCAAATAAATTTTGTGAATCTTTTAAAAAATCATAATAACAAATAAATATTTCCTACATAATTAATAATGAAAAAAAAATCAATGATATTGGTATCATATAAAAATTCAAAAATAAAAATAAAAGAAACTTAATAGGCTAGCCCTCAACCCTACATGACTAGTCTTTTTTTTAGATAGAAATTAGGGGTATACTCCGCCGATAGCGGAGACTAATTCTCCTTCGTACCGCAGTCATCCCGAAGGGGCATTGTGCTAGTCAAATAACCTTCTTCATACACACCGCCAGAAATCAAACCCCTAACTAGATGTTTAAGGGAACACAACTATGAGCCAACTGACCCAGGTTGTTTTGGTTTACATGACCCGTCTTTTTAAGCCCCTAGTCCATTCACAATTTGAAGGTCAACATTATATACCCTTTTTTTAATTTTTGGGCTTCAAAGCAGAAGCGGAACCATGATTTGAAATTAGAGGACAAAAATTATAGAATAGAACCCATTGTTCATAAAATTACATTTTAGCCCCATAAATATTTCAATATTTTCATTTTAGTCCATCTATGAGACTTTTAGCAGATATTAAAGTAAAAAATGTTGAAATTTTTATGAGGCTAAAATATAATTTCTTAAACCTCTGGGTTCAATTATATAATTTGTTGGGGGGGGGGGGGGCACCGCTACCCCTAATTTCACCTTTGCTTGAAAGGGTTCCGCCCAAGAGATCCCAAATTATTGACATGGCTATTTTAGTCCAATCTTCCAAGCTTTTCAAAAATTATATACACAGCAAAGGTTTTTGTTATGAAAATAAAGGATAAATATGTGGTAAGAGAGTAAGATAAGAAAAGAAGGGGGGGGGGGGGGAAGAGAAAGTAGGGAGCTATTCTCATTCAGTTTCTTGTGTAGTTCCAATATTTATACAAGGCTTCTATTCATAAGCCCTAAGGCTATGTTTGCGAGTTTCATTTTGGAGGGAAAGAAAATGGAAGGGAGGGTTTTGATAGTCTCTTCCCTTGTTTGTAAGTTTTAAAAATAAGAGGGGAAGGAATCAGAGAATTTTACAGATCCTCCAAAACCCTCCTTCTTCTAAAAAATAAAGTTCCCCCCATATGAGGGTTTTAAGAGGAATAATAGGTTAATTACTTCTTTACCCTCGTTCACTAACAGCATCACCACTGCCACGCTCCACCCCACAACCACCAACACTGCCGCTACCACCACTGCCGCCACCCCCACCCCACCGCCGCCCCACCGCCGCCATGCCACCGCCGTCGCCCGGACACCACCACCATCGGCCCGCAACGGTGGCCGGCCGGCCGGCGGCGATGGTGGCTGGCCAGGGGGAGGAGATTTTATTTTATTTTTTATTTATTTAAACTAAGGGCAAAAGGGTAATTTTATCCAAATTTACATATCCCTCATAGGTCATTGGTACTTCATAGTCTTTTTACAAATTCAACGGACTTCTGGGGGTTTTGCAAATTCAAAAGGTATTTATTTGAAATTTTCCCATAATTATATTAATTATTAAAGAAAAGGACAAAATGGTAAAAATAACTTATTAATCCTCCATCTTCCTTGCTTACTATTTTTTTAACTCCCAAACAAGGGGAGGAAATATCCTCCATTTCCCTTCCCTCCCCTCCCCTCTATTCTCCTTGCATCCACTTTCTTCCCTTCCCCTCCAAACTCCCAAACAAAGTCAAAAGGTTGTCACAAAAATACAGTAAATGGTACAATAAATACATCTGGACGTATGTTAATTGCCTTTTAGTTTCCTAATTGTCTTTTAGATTCTCAATTGATATTCATGAATTGTTAACAGGACATGCGAGGTTAAGAATCAATGAAGATACATGTAGTAAAACATTTAATTGACACAATATTGGCTCCTTGAACAACCGAAATTGCAAAGAACCAGGAAATCAGGCACCATTTCTATAAATGCTTGTATTCAGTGAGATCAATGGAATGGTAATCTGTTTGGAAGCACCCGACAACATGCATTTATATGTTCTATAGCAATAGCAAGGAACAGAAGTAATGAGGGCTCAAGAAAATGCCCACACGAATTATTAATTATTAATTTTTTATTAGAACTGAGGTATGCTGTGACGCATCATTTTGTTTTATTTATGTTCCAGTCCAAAAAACCGGCACTCCCTCTTATTATTGTTATAAGATATTTGATATTTAATAAGGGTAGTTGAAGAGAGTAGTAGTTAATGTGATATTTGACTTTAGTGCAATTAGTAAAAGTAACATTAGAAATCACTTGAACTTTTAGGACAACTTTAATACTTTTAACTGTTTTTATTGGTTTATGAGAATTGGTAGTTGATATCCTATAATAAAGACCCGAGGAAGTATATTACTTTATTCTTAATCTTACATTTCGTTTTTTTTCCTTCAATTTTATCTACAATAAATCTATTTTTAGTTATCTTGTGCTCCTATTAGTTATTACCACTCCATGTTCATACAAGAGTTATTTGATTCATTTGGGTATATTAAGAAAAATGGTTATGTTGGTTATTTGTAATTAAATTAGGTTGATTTTTTAAAAATACTAGTCCTCCGCCCCGTAACATAAAACATATTTATCTAATTTGATTTGATTAAGGAAATTAGTTAAATAAGTTAATATAATATTTATTGTCTATAACACCTTACTCATCTCCTTTAATTGAGTTAATTTCCTCATTCCCTTCTCTCCTTAATTATTACTGAGGGAGCATTAATGAAGTAAATCTAGAAAATATTGACAAATATAAAAGCTAAGTCTTATATTTAAGATCAATATCAACTTCTTAAATGTATCTTATACTATTATATATATGGGGAAATGATTTGTGCAGTCACTGCATCTAAGGTTTTTTCCAGTGAATACAAAACGACGCAGTTTAGTTTAATGAACATTGAAAAAAAAAACCCCATTCTCTCTTTTGGCTTCACCTCTCTCTCGGCCTCCCCGTTTTCAATTCGAAAAGCGACTTCCGTCGACCTTTGTTCGAAAATCGACCTCCGCGGATCTGCTTCTCCCACTGGGAGCTCCTTCTTTGGCGATCCTGAAAATTGACGGCATCGTTGTCGGCCGCAGACATATCGACATCGGCATGGTGCGAATCCAAATCTCCTTCCATCTTGCCCATGTCTGGGATGTCGCCTCCGTACACCTCATGCTCTTCCTCTTCCATTACTCTGGAATTATCTCTCTACGAGATGTCGAGTTTACTAACAGGGTAGGAGACGATTAGACGGTATTCAGCCCCTGCCAAGATGAAGAGATGAAGTGAATGTCTGAACAAGGAAACCCTTTTCTTTATTTTTTCTTTAATACATATATTTTTTTTTAATACGAAACCCTTTTCTTTATTGATTTTAATTATTTGGAGTTGGACTGCCTCTTGAGCCTTAATGTCCTTTTTTTTAATCAATGTGATGAGTATATATTTTATGATTAAATAGGTGTATATTTTATGAGATTTGATTGTAATTATTGATATTATATACCTATTTAATTATCTTTTATGAACGTTTCCATAATTGAGTGAAACTTGAGATCAAAGAATAAATCGACATAAAATCTACTTATATCCTATTTTTATTGTGCAGGAAATATTAACTGATTTGGAATGAAGTAGAAAAAGGTAATAAGAGGATATGCAATCAGTCAAATTCAGTGGTCTCATGCAAGAAAAATAGAAATAAAATCAATTGCTTGATCTGATGAAGTAGATTACAAGATATGAAATATCTTTGTAATAAGTAAAAGAGAATCAATGACCTAAGATCTAAATTATTATAAATAAGGAAGCAGAGACAAGCAAAAGGAGGAGGGAGCAGAAAGATCGGGAGACGCAGAATGAGAAGGAAGGGACGAAGAAGCATAGGAGTAGAGGCTGAACGTTTCGATTCTCTTCATCATTTCCACGGAAGGACTGTGGAGGCGACGGAGAAATTTTCTTTCCTCTCTCTTCTTCTTCTTTGAACCTAAATTCTTTTCTTTTTGTTTATGGATTTGAATAAAGTCATGTGTGGCTAGTTGGTTTTGCAACCTAGAGAACCTATGAACTTATTTGGGTTTTAGAGATTATTTCCACTTGTTAGTTTTGCTTAATTTTATTTCAGTTTATTTAATCCTGTGTTCATTGTTATTGCTTATTGATTGATCACCATTGAGCATGTTTTGGGGATTTAGGGTTGGACTTGAAAGAGGGAATCTTAAATTGACCTTGGGATTAAATAATGTGGAATTAGATTTAAATTTAATTAACGTGAAGTTAGGTTTTAATCTAATTTGCGTCTAGGATAGACATATACCTAGAAGCTCCGCATAGTCAAATTAGAGTGAACCCGATTCGAATTGCACCTTAATTAGTTGTGTGAGACATTACATAATTATTTGAGATAGGTGTATAAGTGGACTGACAGGCACTTATAAATATTAATACTCTAGATTAGCTGATTAAATTTAGTCAAATTTAATTTAGTGGGGATAAAATCTAGGAAACAAATAAGGGATTAGTGACTCTAGGTTGCTTGTTTGATTATTGTGGTATTTTTTTTATTTTTATTTTAGTTTTAATTTCTTTTTCTTAATTAAATTCAATTTGGTCTTCTCAACTTAAATGAAATTGTGAAATCAATGCTTAACTGAAGTTTGTGATACCAAGTCCTCGTGGTAACGATACTTTTCTTATCACTTTATTACTTGATACGGCCCGTGCACTTGCGGAGTTTTTTTAGGCTTTAAATTTTGTCATATCACAATGTTCATTAAACTAAACTGCGTCGTTTTGTATTCACTGGAAAAAACCTTAGGTGCAGTGACTGCACAAATCATTTCCCCTATATATATATATATATAGGGCTTATGATTCCTACTGTCACTGCATATAAGCATTTATCCAGTGAGTAGTCATACTACATCGTTTCCATTAAGTGCAAGTTGACAACAGCGCATACACTGGATAATGGCTATCGTTTGCAGTGTAATCGTTGCCGTTTCATTCGCCGTTGAACGTTCTCTTCATCACGGCAGAAAGTACCTCAAGAAGAAGGATCAGAAGCCACTTTTCCAAGCGCTCCAGAAGATCAAAGAAGGGTTTCTCTTGTTTATGACAATCATTTTGGGGGGAAAAAAACCTACATTAAATGGTTTTTCGTGTATTTTTCACATAATGTAAAATGAATCACATCTTTTTATATGGTTTATGAATATTAGTAATTGTTATAAATTTATTACATATATTAATACGGACGATTTTCCTACATTGCTTGAGGCCCCCAAAAAAAAAAACACAAGAAACAAGATTGGCTTCCTCAAACATTTATTTACTGCCTTTTTTATTTATTTATTGCCCACCAGGTTCATCATTCGACCTGCGTTGTGTATTTGGTTTTGATCGTGCACTTGACTTTGGTATGGGAGTCTTCCAGTGGGGTTTTTTTGCATCTATAAGGCTTGAATCTGAGACTTTTGCTTAAGCGACACAAGCCGCTTACCACTTGTGCTAACCCTCATTGGTTACTGCCTTTATTTTTTATGCACCATATGTAATGTTTTATCTTATTATTAATTAATTATGATAATATTATACATATCTTTTATTTTTCGTCTTCTCTGTATACTAAAAGGTCATGAAAAAAAAAATATGAGAGTATGTGGTGCACTTTTGATTGGAACGCTTGTAGCTGTGAGAGGGATCCCTCTTTTAATTAAGGACGCAATTGATAAAGCTAGGTGGATTATTAACAAAGAGAAAGACTAGGAAATAGTGGTAACTCATATTTATAGGGTATTTTGACTATAACTATTGCGGACAAGCTAGTTAAATTTAGGGAAAATTATACTGAAGGACCTGGAGGAAAAAAATATTTATTGAGAAGGACCATAAAAATTGTAATTATTTTGAAGAACCAAATACAAAATACTAAAATACCCCCAAGGAAATCTTATTCATTTCCTCCTACACTATCTCCCATATTCGATTTTTAAAACTAATACAAAATTCTAAATTTTACTAAATTAAAGAAAAGCTTTCTCAAATTTTCTATTTTTACAACTTGCATAGATATCTATGAAAAAAATTACACACTCTTCAATTTTGCCAAAATTATAATTTCTTAAAATCAACAAAAAATTTAATTAAAAATATATTTATATAATTTTAGTCAAAATTAGGTTCTTTTATAATTTATTATTATCTTAAACTGAAAAATTTTATATGACTTATTTTTATTTTAGAAGAAATTTATATGGGCTAAAAATTGATTTCATGTTAATTTAAAAAAAAATCTATTATATCTTGAAAAAACATGAAATGAGTTTAGTTTTTATTTTTATAAAAAGTGCTTAATTGATGTTAACATTGATACTTACTAATATAAATATGCCAACTTGATGATATGTTTCTCAATTAAATTATCTATTGATTATATGAATATTGAACTTGTTAAGAATTAAAATTTAAAAACATATGAGTTTGAACTGTATAGTTTACATGAGTATTAAACATGGTGAAAAGTAAAAATTAAAAAAAGATATTATAATATTACATTTTCATGATTGACGGTTTTAATTTAAATTTTAGTCATTTTTTTATTTATGAATACAATAAATAATGTAATAGGTTTGACTAAGGACAATTTAGTAATTTTAAATTTATATTATGATGTTTGATCCTTCTAATAAGTAATTACAATTTTTATAATACTTCTTAATAAATATTTTTTTTCCAGGTCCTTCATTCTAATTTTACTTTAAATTTATTACAATTACTAATAAATATTACACCATCAATATTTTTCCTTAATTGTTGACTATAAATATTAGTAATTGTTATAAATTTATTACATATATTAGTTAAATACTCTTTTAAGATGGAAGGAAATTTTCCCTCCTCAATCATCTTCCTCCATTATTTTTTTTGGGGACAAACTTCCTCTTTTTATTCAAAGGTTGGGGTAATGTCTTTTTTGGGGAGAGGATACTTTCATAATCCTCTTTCTCTTTTTTTTTTTTTTTTTTTTTTCCATTAACATCATTTGGGCCATTGATTGGGAAGATAAGAGAAAAGTTAAAGCGGTATTGTGATTGATTGGTTGGATATGATTTAAAGATGATGAGGGATAATGAGAAAGAGATTATGAGAGAAACTCAACCCGTCTTTTTGCTATAGTTATATTCAAGGTTCTTAAACTAGGACCAACTACAAAACTTTTTGGAGTATTGAGAAAATGGTTGGTAGTTTAGATTAGAGTTAATCTGGAACCCAACCGATGAGAAATTGAAGATTTTAAGATTATTAATATTAAATTATTCTAAAAAAATAAAAATAAAAAATCATTTTTCTTTAAAAAAAAAGTGAACCAGTTTAATCCCCTGACCGGATAGGTTTCCCATCTGAATTGTCAGTTTCCGGTTTTAATTGATGGGTCTAATCCAGATTTCAAAACCTAAGTTGTATTCCAGTATATTTGGGTTAAAAAAATATAAAAAGGAAAGCGAGAAACAGTCACCAACTTTATTTGACCCGTCTTCAATTATTAATCATTAATACTTTATCAGAACTGAGGTATGCCGTGACGCATCATTTTCTTTTATTTATGTTCCAGTTCAAGCCCGGAGTTCCGTCATTTTCTTTTATTTATGTTGACTATTCAAGCCCAGTTTTCGTTTTATAATTTTTATTATAAGGTATTAATTAATAAATATTTTTAATTTTTATTATAAAATGAAGCACTTAAAATTTCTTAAAGAGCTTTTAAATTTTTTTTTAAATGTTTGTCCATATTTAATAAGAGTAGTCGAAGAGAATGGTAATTAATACAATATTTAAGTAAGGGTAATATTATAAATCACTTAAATTTTAGGACTACTCCAGTGCTTTTAACTTTTTTTATTTGTTTGTTAAAATCGATACTTGACACCTTATAATAAAAAGTAAAAACCATAATGTATTACTTTACTTTTAATATTACATTTCATTTTTTTCCAATTTTATCTAAAATAAATCTAATTTTAGCTATCTTGTGCTCTAATGAGTTATTATTTGTACATGTTAATATAACAGTTAGTTAATTCATTTTGGTATACTAAGAAAAATTCGTTGTTAGTTTTTTATAATAAAGGTAGCTTGATTTTTCTAAAATACTACTACTTAGGTCCTTAATATAAGATGTATTTTTTAATTTATTTTAATAGATTAGTTAAATTAGTTAATATGACATCTATTGTCCAAAAACCATACTCATCTCCCCTAATTGAGTTAATATCTTAAATATCTCTTAAAAGTATTACATAAATTTTTAGCTCCCCAAACCCCCGTTGTCACATAAATTTGCATGTTGCATGTTTTGGAAATACTCCTAAAAATCTTTGACAAAAAAAAAAAAAGAAATACTCCTAAAAATAAATAAAAATACCACAATAACGTTTGACTCTTTCTTGAATCTAGTTTTCTCAAGTCTGCTTTTAAAAATTTCGAAGCGGCGCTATTTAATCCGAGGAAATCGCACGGCCAAAAATGACAACAATAACGATCATCACTTGAAACGATAATTGATGGCTTCTTCTTCTTCATTGTCCCTTCCACTGAAAGACCGAGCAGCCATAGTGACCGGAGCTTCTCGGGGCATAGGTCGAGCCATAGCCATCCACCTCCATTCGCTCGGAGCCAGGGTTGTAATCAACTACGCTTCGAGCTCGAATGAAGCCGATTCGATCGCTTCTGAGCTCAATAATTCCTCCCATTCCTCAGATCATCGAGCCATTGCTGTTCAAGCCGATGTGTCGGATCCAGATCAGGTGAAGCAACTCTTCAACAAATCGGAGCAAGTATTCGGGTCGATCCACATTCTTGTGAATTGTGCTGGAGTGGTTGACACGAAGAACCCGAAAATCGCAAATACAACATTGGAGGATTGGGACAGAACCTTCAATATCAACACTAGAGGTAATATGATATGACTTTATTATTCTACGAAAATCTAAGACAATAAAGATTGTTTCAAGTTTAATATTTGGCTGGTCGGTGATCTTTAAAAAGTTTGAAGGCGTCTTTTGTCAAAACCAGGTTTTGATCCTTGTGAATGTGATTTCAAACACACTTTTGATGACACTAAATTCTGAAAAACTCTGGTCTTCCCCTTCTGGGTTTGGATAGGTGCGTTTCTGTGCACAAGAGAGGCAGCAAATAGGCTAGCCCGAGGTGGTGGAGGAAGGATCATACTGATAACGACATCATTGGTGGGGCACAACTTGCCAGATTATGGAGCCTATACAGCATCAAAAGCAGCTGTGGAGACGATGGCTAAGATAGTGGCTAAGGAGCTGAAAGGAACAAAGATTACGGCCAACTGTGTGGCACCAGGGCCAACAGCCACAGAGGTGTTCTTTGAAGGCCAAACAGAGGAAACTATAAAGAGGTTAGTAGATGCTTGCCCTTTAGAAAGACTTGGAGAGCCCAATGATGTGTCTCCATTAGTGGGATTCTTGGCTAGTGATGCTGGAGAGTGGATCAATGGTCAGGTTGTTAGAGCCAATGGTGGCATTGTTGTTTAGACTGCACACTCGGTTGTTGATTTCAATAAATCTGTAGCATAATAACACCATCAAATAAATCTGTCTATCATAAACATAGCAATCCCTTGTTAATGCTGGCTTTGTTGATTAAACTACACTAGCTTGTTTTACAACAAGCATTATCTTATTAGATAGGGTAGACTATATTGATGGCACATTGTACTCTATCAACAATCAAATCTAGCTTGATTCCATACTATTTGATTTACCATTCTTACAAGCACATCCAACACATGTACTCATCCCCCCCTAATTCTAAATTGTGCAAATCATGTGTAACTTTTTTTTTTTATTGAGGATGCTTATTGTATCAATGTCTTCAGTTATTCAATAAATCATCTAATAGTCTGTGTTTTTTCTTAAACAACTTCCTATCATAATAGGACACCAACTTGTTTTCTTATTTGAGAATTACATATAATTTTCTATCAAGGGCTAACATTTATTGTCATATAGTATCCATGGCCTTATAGCAATTCCTAAATGAAAATAAGGGAAAAATAAAAATTTTCTAAGTTTGGATAAAATTAGAAAAAAAAAAAAGGCATGAGATTTACATATTCTTCCAAAAATTATCTCCTTGAAACAAGTGGAAATATTTTGGATGAAGAAACATAATTTCCAATATTGCCCCAAAAAAAAAAAATAAAGCTATATAAAAAAGGCTCTTTTCTTGTTTTCACATGTAAGAGATCGGATTTTTTTCACCATTTTTTTCTCATCATCCCTTATAATCTCTAAATTATGTTCATTTAATTAATATGAAATGTTAAAATACCACTTTGATTTTTCTCTTATTTTCCCAATCAACAATTCAGATAAGCTGACGAGAAATAATGAGAAAAAAAGATACGAAAAAGGATCTACCTTCGTAATAGATCACCCTTTCCTTTTCGGTGTTTCCATGGTCATCCCAGAGAGAATATCTTTTCTCCACTTAATAAATCTCTCTGGTTCCGTCCCTAAATATGACAATCCGAAATCTAAGCATGACGTTAGACCTTGGACCACCACAAGCTTTGCATGATTAGAAATCAATATTTAGTAGACCAACAAATTGAAAAGAAGTATTATCCTATTAAACAGGGAAAAAAAAAAGCGTTGAGAATTAAATAATAAAAGTGTAAAAGGAAAAATTCCAATTCTCAGATTTTTCAATTAACAAACTGAGACACAAGAAGGAAGCTTCTCCCTCATAATCCACCTTTAACATTTTATTACAGTATTGATCATGAACAACATTATTGACTGTCCGACAATTTAAAAGCTGGAAATTCTTGTGTTATTTGTAGTACATGTATTTTTTGTAACACAATAACCACCTAAATAATTACAAATTAATGAACAACTTATGATTTACTTGTATATGAAAATAAATAGAAAATTGCTAGTGTAAACATTCAAAGAAATAACTAATGAGCGAGCTATCAACCTCTTTAAATTAAATTCATGAAGCGATTTACTTTGAAGAAATAAGAGGCTTCAACTAATCACGGGTCATTTTCTTGTTGCTTTTCCAAATCTTCGTAATCATCTAAAGGGATGTTGGTGGCTAGTGATGATAATAATGAAGTAGTAAACTTTGATGAGCATTATGAAATTCTGTATGGTGATAATTGTGTGTTTCCCTCCAACAAGGATCACAAGTTCATATTTCCATGGATAATTCTTTAGGTTTTTTTCCTTAAGTCTCTGATACCAAGTCCATGTTGAGGCTCTGATACCTTGTTGAGATTGAAGTATTACATTGAAACAAAGACAAAACCCTAAGGCTCTGATACCAAGTTGCAGGTTGAGCCTCTAGTACCAAGTTAAAATTTAAGTATCATCTTAACATATATCGCAAGTTCAGATTTCTCTCCCTACTTTAGCATTGACATATATCACCCACCCTAGCCCTTGATTCTGTCATTGCTCATCTCGTTCATCATCTTAACTAGAGGCACCTGTAAACATCAGTATCACAAAGCAGAGATTAGCGATGAAAAATAATCAATATAACAGCAGAGATTTTACTACAAAAATAAGAAAGCAAAGAAAACATGTTCGTACTAATAAAGTATTGAAAATTAAATAAATTTTACCTCCCATTGCCCACGGCACCACCTCAATTTTATCTCCATCATTTAGTCCTACCTCCTCAAGTGTCACTAAACACCTGAGCCTCCTTCCTTTATATAGGAAAGCGACTTGCGAACGTCCGAGCCCATATCGATTACAGTAACAAATCATTATTCTTTTCATTGGGATCCTCGATTAATAGTGGTGGAAAACTTTCTTCCCCTACATAAATAAACCTAATATTAAAAACAAATGAATATGAGAATATCTGATACATGAAACGAAAGTAGCCTCCAGAAATGAATATAAATGAATAGTACAACGGGTCAACATCCAGTCAATGTAATCATGTCCAAAACATGCCAAATACCATCAAAGGGTCAAGTTTTTTCCTAAGTCTCTGATATCAAGTCTATGTTGAGGCTCTGATACCATGTTGAGATTGTAGTATCACAATGAAACAGAGACAGAACCTTAAGGCTTTGATACCAGGTTGCAGTTTGAGCCTCTGATATCATGTTACATGTTGAGGCTCTGATACTAAGTTGAGATTAAAGTATCACATTGAAACAGAAAGAGAATCCTAAGTCTCCAGTACCAAATCCATGTTAAGTCTCTGATACTATGTTACATGTTGAGGTTTTGATACAATGTTAAGGCTTTGATACCATGTTTAGATTGAAGTATCACATTAAAACAGAGAGAGAACCTAAGGCTCTAATATCATGTCTATGTTAAGACTCTAATCCATATTACATTTTAAGGCTCTGATACCCTGTTGAGATTGGAGTATCATATTGAAACAGTGAGAGAACCCTAAGGCTTTGATATCATGTTGAGATTGAAGTATCATATGAAATAGAACTCACTAATAAATATCCAAGAGCAATTAAAGAAACAAAACCTTTATATCAGAAATTGAATTAAGATTCACCAAAAATAAAAGTTTGTTGATTATAAGCACTAACCAAATAAACCAAAGATTAAAAACAATTGAAATGTTGATGAGAAGATTAGAAGTAGGACGACAATTCTGACAAAACCTGGTTCGTGACTTTGAGTTCAATGTCATCTGAATATTATCCTCCGGCCTGCTCCTAACAGCTCCACCTCCGCCACCGCATTCGCATTCACATTCACTGCCACTTTCACCAGCACCAGCACTTGTAATACATTATGATATTATGTTCATGTTGAGGCTTTGACTATGTTGAGATTGAAGTATTATATTGAAACAAAATTTACTAATAAATATCCAAGAGCGATTAAAGAAACAAAATCCAAGAGTGATTAAAGATTGAAGTATCAACAACGTGCACATTTAGTATAACTTTAATTAGTTCTTATTTAGTATAAAATGTAAAACTAAGTATGAAAAACAGAAAAATACCGTTATTTAATTACATACTATTTTTTAAGTATGAAAAGCAAAAAATCAATAAACCATTGTCCAAACTTCAAAGCCAAATAAATTTTGTGATTTTTTTAAATGATAATAACAACTAAATATTTCCAACATAATTAATGATGAAGAAAAAATCAATGATATTAGTATCATAAAAAAGTTTAAAAATAAAAGAAACTCAACGGATGACCCTCAACCCTACATGGTCGGTTCTTTTAAGCCTTTAGTCTATTTGCAATTTGAAGGTCAACATTATAAACCTTTTTTTTTAAAAAAATAATTTTTTGGCTTGAAACGTTTCCGGCCAAGAGATATATCCCAGATCATTTATATGGCTATTTTAGTTTGATCTTCCAGGCTTTTCAAAAATTATATACACAACAAAGGTTTTTGTTATGAAAATAAAGGATAAATACCACTGTGGTCCTATTTATAAGTCTTTTTGAATTAAATCGCACATACAAAAGAGAGGTAGTTAGCTCAATGGTTATGAGGTAAATTTTCAACTTTATCCTCATTTATAAATGGATATCTTTCAACTTTTTCTTCTTTTTCTATTTTCATTGATACAATTAATATGGACAAAATTGTCACAATCTCATTTATTACCTAAAGATGACTTATAAATAGGACCAAAGTAGTATGTGATAAGAGAGTAAGAGAGATAAGAAAAGGGGGAAAAATCAAGAGAGAAAGTACGGAGCTATTCTCATTTGATTCCTTGTGTAGTTCCAATATTTGTATAAGGCTTCTATTTATAAGCCCCAAAGGTTGCCACTAAGATACAGTAAATGGTACAATAAATACATCTGAATGCAATCTAATTGCCTTTTAGTTTCCTAATTGTCTTATAGTTTCTGAATCACTATTCATGAATTGTGACTAGGACATGTCAGGTTAAGACTCCATGAACATTCACATAGTAAAACATTTAATTGACAAAATATTGGCTCCTTGAACAACTGTAACTGCAAAGAACCAGGAGATGAGGTGTCGTTTCTATAAATACTTGTATTCAGTAAGATCAATGGAATGACAATCTGTATCGAAGCACCTGACAACATCCATATGTTCTATAGCAATAGCAAGCAACTTACATTAACTTTTACAAGCAACACATGTAATGAGGGCTCAAGAAAATGTCCCCTCAAATTATTTAACCCCTCTTCAAGAAAATGTCCCCACGAATTATTTAATCACCACCAATTATTTAACCCCTCTTCAATTATTAATTTTTTAATTCTTTATTTATGTTCCAGTCCAACAAGTCGGCACTTCCCCTAGTTATTGCTATGCCAACTAACAAGGATTACCTATTTATAAGTTTTAATTAACTAACTCCCAATATATTAAGGAGAGTTAGTTAACTCATTATTTATGGGTTAAATTTTCAATTTTTTTTTTCATTTATGAATGTTTACAAAAGTCAATATGAATACATTATTTTTGTTTATTACAATTAATAGAGGCAAAATTGTAAAAATTAAAATTATTACCCTAAAACTGGACTTATAATAAGGATAACTTTTTTTTTTGTGAAAATGAACTTATAAATAGGACTAAAATGATATTTGTAATCCTTGTTATAAGGCACTTGTAAGTTTTGAAGGAGCATTTACTTTATTTTTTCACTTTTGCCCATATTTAATTAGGGTGGTTGAAGATAGTAGTAATTAATATAATATTTGAGTTTAATGCAGTTAATAAAGGTGTTATTGGAAATTATTTAAACTTTAGGACAAATTTAATGCTTTTTTAACTGTTTTTATTTATTTATGAGAATTGGTCGTTGGTTTCTTAAAATTAACATGTATGTTATATAAACTTACCACCTTATATTTTGAAATTATATTTTCATCAACCCAAACCGTTAGTTGGCCGTTAATTTTGACTTTTAAACTTTTATTTTACCAAAATACCCTTATTTAATATTAGAATTATTTAAACAAATAGATATGTATATGGACAAAAAAAAATTATACCACCAAAGTTTTATCCTAATAGATTTTTTTTAAAAAAAAACTTTCTAATAGGTTAAAAAATTATGAATTTTGAGATTATAAAATTTTAATTTTACCATATTTATTGAAATTTAATTATTTTCAATTTCTTAAATGACTAAAACTATATATCAAACACATTTTTTATCAAATATAATAAACTATATATGTTTGAGAGATTGGATTAAGTCATTTAAATTTAAATTTTGATATTTTTTTCTACAAACATTTAAAAAACTTTGCTCAAATTTTTAAAAGTTTGTGATATTTACAAGTTTTTAATTGAAATTTAGGATTTAGCATTAACGGTAAATTAGTATATAATTTTTATTTTTATATAAATTTCAATTAAAAAAAATATTTGTAGAATCTTTTTAGAATATTTTTAATGGAGTTAATTATTTGAACTTAAGTGTAGGTTTTCAAAATATAGGGGACGTTTATATAATCAGGACAAAATAAAAGGTAATTAGAGTATTTTGCTCTTACTTTTGATATTACATTTCATTTTTTTTTTCAATTATATCTACAATAAGGACTAGAGGGTCAAGGGCGGACCCACGTGTAAGAGAAGGGGGCAAATGCCCACCCTTGAATTGGATTTTTTTTAAAAAAAATATAAAAAAATTAATACATGTTTAAATGATTGTCTACCTTTAATACATTAAGACTGCACTTCATAATCAGATGGAGAATGAATAGTTAAATGATTGTTTAGTGCCTTATATTGAAAAAGATGTATTTGATAGTATTGATAATAAGACAATTATGATAGAATTCCAAAAATAAGCCAATGCTTTAGTAGCGCAATGGTTGGGAGCTAGTATTAACTGGCCTCCCTCCCTCATGTCCAGGGTTCGAACCCTGCCCCCTCCCCTACCATGATGTATCAAAAAAAAGAATTCCAAAAAATAAGGCAAAAAAGGATGACATTGTAATTATTTTTATTGTAATATACTTTTATTATTAAAATATATGTACTTAAACTTATTGAGTACCTACCATTCAATGTAATTTATGTAGCTGTATTTCTAACCGCACTTGACTTTACTTTTCTAAATGACAGGTTTATAAAATAATTGTCTCTCTTATTACATTATCAGTATTCACTTGATTTCATGAATATTTTTTTGATATTCTTTTCTTTTCTTATTTATATTTTTTAATACATTTAAAAAATTCCTTAGGAAAAAAAAAATCGGCAGTGCTTTCTAAAAACCTCGAATCCTCCACCACCGGTGCCCTACCTTTATTAATTTTCTGGACCCGTCGTCACGGAGGAGTATATTTTATAATTATTATCTCTGGATAGAAACTTCATAATGTACGTAATAAATAAAGATACTTTAAAAAAATTACTGTATTAATTAGGAGACAAGCTTAATCACTAGTGGGCTGCCTTTCATCACCAACAATTATTTGACCCGTCTTTAATTATTAATTCTTTATTAGAACTGAGGTATGCCGTGACACATCATTTTCTCTTATTTATGTTCTGACCAAGAAGCTGGCACTCCCTTTAGTTATTGTTATAAGGTCCTAAATGATAAATATTTTTCCCGAGCAAAAAAAAAAGATAAATATTTTTAATCCTTATTACTACCTCCGGTCCTAATTATAAGAGCAAGTTGACTTTCTTTGGAGAAATTAAGGAAACTATATAAGTTACTTAATCATTTCAAATGTTATATATCCTTAGATTATATATTAGTTTATTAGTTAAACTAATTAGTTTGAAGAAAAAAAATAAAAATAAAAATACTCTAAAGTAATTTAATTAGCTTCCTTAATCTTTTCAAAAAAGTCAACTAGCTCTTATAATTAGGACCGGAGGAAGTATTATCTTCGGTGTTAATTATAAGAATATTTTTGTAGTGTAATTTACACTATAAAAATGTTCATATAATTAGGACTGAAGGGAGTATAAGACATTTACAAGTTTTTAAGGAATATTTAATTTATTTATTTTTATATCTGTCGATTGAATAGTTGAAAATATTAGTAATTAATATGATATTTGAATTTAATACAGTCAGTAAGGATAATATTAGAAATCACTTAAACTTTTGAACAACTTTAATACTTCTAACTGTTTTATTAGTTTGTGAGAATTGGTAATTGGTGTCATATAATAAGGATAACAGGGATTTTTACTTTTTGGGATAGGATATTATTACAACCTTTTTTTTTTACAACCAATGTTACTACCACTTTTCCACCGTTAGATCAGAATCTCATTTACCTATATAATTTCTCTCTCCTATTAAGATTCTGATCTAACGGTGGAAAAGTAGTAGTAACATTGGTTGTAACAAAAAAAAGTTGTAACAATATCCTATCCCATTTTTAATACTCCATTACCTTTCGTTTTTTTAAACAGAAAAAAGTGTTGAATTAAATAATAAAAGTGTAAAAGGCAAAATTCCAATTCTTAGATAAAATCAAATCTATTTCCCAAACCCGTTGTTACATAAATTTGCATGCTGCATATTTTGGAATACTTGGGTGTTAGTAGTATTATTCCTCTTGGACCAAAAAAAAAAAAGTAGTATTATTCCTAAAAAGAAATAAAAATACCACAATATCGTTGACTCTTACTTGAATGTTTGAATGTAGTTTCTCAAATCTTCTTTTGAAAATTTCGAGGCGGCGCTATTTAATCCGAGGAAATCGCACACACAAAAACCACAACAATAACGATCATCAATTGAAACGACCATTGATGGCTTCTTCTTCATCGTCGTCTCTTCCACTGAAAGGCCGAGCAGCCATAGTGACCGGAGCTTCTCGGGGCATAGGTCGAGCCATAGCCATCCACCTCCATTCACTCGGAGCCAGGGTTGTAATCAACTACGCTTCGAGCTCGAACCAAGCCGATTCGCTCGCTTCTGAGCTCAATAATGCCTCCCATTCTTCAGATCATCGAGCTATTGCTGTTCAAGCAGATGTGTCGGATCCAGATCAGGTGAAGCAACTCTTCGACAAATCGGAGCAAGTGTTCGGTTCGATCCATATTCTTGTGAATTGCGCCGGAGTGCTTGACCCGAAGTACCCGAAAATCGCAAGCACCACATTGGAGGATTGGGACAGAACCTTCAATATCAACACTAGAGGTGATATGCTATGAATTTACTATTCTTCGAAAATCTAAGATAGTAAAGATTGTTTCTTAATATTGTAGTGGTATTGATCTTCTTTTTCTCTTTGTTCGCTATTAGTCTATAGTTATTGGAGTGATGAAACGATTTAGTTTGCTAGACTTGTTTATACTTTCTAAAACTGATGAGGTTAAGTCTTTGAGCACTTGATAATCAAACAAAGACTAGATTGATATGTCTCAACATTAAATTTGTTGCATTGTATCTCTCTCTTTTTTTTTTTTCCTCTCTCTAGTGGTTCAGATGTGCTGCACAAACTTGCAAACAAATAAATTTTCTATTTCTTACATTCAGCTTGTACCTATAATCAATAATATTTTTTAGACATGCAACTGAATAATAATTTTCTGGATAAGTTACTAGCTGTTATAAGCATAAAGTTGAAGCTTCTCCAGAGGCAACCAGAGACCAAGTCCATTTGGTTTCTAATAGGGAATCTTATAAGAAAGAAATACCACTGACATAAGTTGTTAATGCCAGGAGTAACAGCAAAAGCTTTATCTACTGGCTGACCCAAAAACTCATGCTGTCATTGAATCATTAGTTTGCCATCATTATACTCCCTTCGGTGACATATTTATCTAATTTAATTAGATTAAGAAAGTTAATTAAGTTAGTTAATATGTTATGTATTTTCTAAAACATCCTAGTCCTCATTCCTAATTCCTTCCTTTCCCCTTCATATTGATTATTGTTGAGGGAGCATTACAAGAAGGGGGTAAATTATGAAAAGATTTACAAATATGAAAAATATGTCTTATATTCAGAAACAAGATTAATTCCTCAAATATGCCTTATATTAAAGACCGGAAGGAGTATATTTTAATCGTTGATGATTATAAGGGTGTTTGGAATCCCATTGGGATGGAGTCAAAACTAATTGAAAACTAAAGTAATTTAAAAGTGCTTGCTAACAAAAGTTAATTCAGTTAGTAAGGAGTTGGTTCATAACTTATGAGGTCATGAATTCGAATCCCATTGCCGATGTGAGGAACTTATTTGGTTGGTACTTGGTGGTGATCTTTAAAAGTTTAAAGGTTTCTATTGTCAAAACCAGGTTTTGCTCCTTGTGAATGTGATTCCAAACACACTTTTGATGACACTAAATTCTGAAAAACTCTGGTTTCCCGCTTCTGGGTTTGGATAGGTGCTTTTCTGTGCACAAGAGAGGCAGCAAATAGGCTGGTCCGAGGAGATGGAGGAAGGATCATACTGATAACAACATCGTTGGTGGGGAACAACTTGCCAGGTTATGGAGCCTATACAGCATCAAAAGCAGCTGTGGAGACGATGGCTAAGATAGTGGCTAAGGAGCTGAAAGGAACAAAGATTACGGTCAACTGTGTGGCACCAGGGCCAACAGCCACAGAGCTATTCTTTGAAGGCAAAACAGAGGAAACTATAAAGAGGTTAGTAGATGCTTGCCCTTTGGAAAGACTTGGAGAGCCCAAGGATGTGTCTCACTTAGTGGGATTCTTGGCTAGTGATGCTGGAGAGTGGATCAATGGTCAGGTTGTTAGAGCCAATGGTGGCTTTGTTGTTTAGACTACATACTTGGTTGTTGTAGATTTCAATAAATCTGTAGCATAATAACACTATCAAATAAATCTTTCTATCATAAACACAATAATCCCTTGTCAATGGTGGCTTTGTTGTTTAGACTACAATAGCTTGTTTTACAACAAGCATTATTCCCTTAGGTAGGGTATACTATGGGCCTGTTTGGATTGGCGGTAGAAACGGTAGCTTAAAAGCTATCTGACTTTTGTAAAAGTTCGGTAGGAAAAAAGTCAGGTTATAAATGTGATTTGTGTTTGAATTGTCTGGTTGGTTTTTTGCAGAAGTAGTTTTTTTTTCTAAACTAATAAGTGTTTGGATTATTATTTGAAAAGATGAAATATGACTAAAAAGAGAATGAAAATGGGCCCACAAAAATAGCTTTTTTCTCTCTCCCTTTTTTCTTCCCTTCTCTCTCCCTTTCTCCCATTTGGCTCAGAAAATGGGCCCACAAAAATTAAGAAAACTGCTCCTTCCTTCTCTTTTCCCCAGTCTGCGTCAGAAAACAGATGGGCCCCACAAAATACTGCATTTCATTAGCCCAAAAGTCAGGGATCTGAGCTTTTTGATTAACGCACGTTTTTGGGAAAAGTCCATCAACCCTAAAGCCAACCCAAACACACCAAGTAGGGCTTTTTCTCCACAGCCCATTAACTTTAACCCAAACGCTTCTAACGCTCCTGAAACGTCCACTCCAAACAAGTCCTATATAGATGGCACATTATACTCTATCAACAATCAAATCTTTATTTAAATTGCCGGCCAAAAAGTCCTTCTTAATAACTTTATTGAGCGCCTTGCCTTTTTTCAACTTTTTTTTTTTTTTTACAAGATTTCATACTGTTTGATTTACCATTGTTATGAGTACATCCAACATATGTAACATATAGCGATTCCTAAACGAAAATAAGAATTTTCTAAGTTTGGATAAAATTAGGAAAGAAAAAAAAAAGCATAAGATCTACCTATTTTCTTCCAAAGATTATCTCCTTTAAACAAGTAGAAAGATTTTGGACGTAGAAACATACTTTCCAATCTTGCCCAAAAAAACAATAAAGCTTCTTTTTTTGGTTTACATATGTAAGTACCAGGGGCGGAGCCAGAAATTTCAATGACGGGGGGCAAAAATTAAAAAGACTATTACCTCTAATTCTTAATATATGACATATTCTATAGTGTAATTTGCACTACAAATAATCTCCTATATTTAGGACTGGAGGAGTATATAAAAGTACTTAAAATACATTATAGATCCAATATACAAAAAATTATATATATATTATAGAAATTAAGACCACTTCACTCTTACTCTATGTGTTTTCATATTGTTAAATTCATCTATAAACAATTTATTTTTCAATGTATGCAATCAAAGAATCATTAAAAAATTGATATTTTATTCTATTTCGAAGTTTGTTCGTGATTATTTTTATAGCAAAGAAATATCTTTCAATAATTGTTATAAAAACTGAAAGGGTGAGTACAAGTCTAATCACCCTATCAATAAGAGGTAAATGGTAGTACTCTTTCCCATAATAATCATCTACAAAGAACATAAATTAATTCACAAAATTCTATATCATACATTCTATTTCGCATAGAGATATAATTCACAAAATTTTATAACACACATTCCATTTCACAAATTGCATACCATAAACTCTATATTATAAACCACAATTTTTCTAACTAAACTAACTTTATTTTTCTCAAATCAACCACAAAAATAAAAATATAAACCATATAACTTTTATTTAATTAAGCTTTATTAGACTCCATTAAAAGCATCATGTAAAAGCCTCAAAATTTCAAAAGCTAACAAATTCCTTAATTTTTTAGAAGACAAAATTCCAATCAACTAAAAGATAAGAGACTAGAAAGATAAAGTATATCACTTGCCTCCACACCCAAATAAATCCCCTTCTTATAATCTCCTTTTTCTCATACTCTCAATCACCCACTCAGCCGACTGTGCGCGAATGGAAGGACCCGAACAGCCTTGCTTATTTTGTGCGACTGTGCGCGTGAGAAATGAATTAAAAGGGGAAGGGGTTTTAATGTATTTTTTTTTTCTTTACATTACAATTCTGCAACCTGAATTGTCCTCCCCCACCAATTCCGTAAATAAACCCAACCTAATCCCAATCATTCCAACTCTGCCAACTACAATCTCGCCTTATATTTATATCAGTACAATTCCAGGAATCGCAATATCCACCAATCCCAATCATTTCTCATATATTTTTATTTTTTGTCTTTTAAATTTTAGGGGGGGCGGGGGCCCACCCTACCCCCCCCCCCTCCCTCCGCCACTATATGTAACAGATCACTTTTTTCTTTTCGGTTTTTCCTTGCTCATCCCAGAGAGAATATCTTTTCTCCCCTTAATAAATCTCTCTGGTTCCGTCCCTAAGTATGACGATCCGAAATCCAAGCATGAAATTAGACCTTGGACCACCACAAGCTTTGCATGATGAGAAATCAATATTTGGTAGACCAACAAATTGAAAAAAAAAAGTATTCTTCTATAAACGGAAAAAAAAAAGTGTTGAGAATTAAATAACAAAAGTGTAAAAGGCAAAATTCCAATTTCTCAGATTTTTTAATTAACAAATTGCGAATTCTTGTCTTATTTTGTAGCACATGTGTTTTCGTGACACAAACACCTAAATAATTACAAATTAATGAACAACGTAACTTATGACTTACTTGTATATAAAAATGAATACAAAATTGCTTGTGTAAACGTTCAAAGAAATAACTAAATGGGCGATTGCGATTAAAAGCTGAATCTATTTTCTTTTATACCACTATTTTTTTTTAATCCTTAACCATACTTTATATAATTACTTCTATGACATAGAAATTCTTAGGTGTATTCAGTTTGAGGGGGAGTTCAGAGAAAATTTTGACCAAATTGTGTATAGAAATTTTTTTAAATGACATAGTTTTTTTTTTTGGCATCGTATTTGGCACATTAATTGATGGAAGAATTTTATCATGGTCACATCTGACTTTTTACACCAAAAATTTACTCTCCCATTAAACCTAACTCAGTTAACGAATTTATTAATAGTGGTATGAAATTAAGGTATACTAAATTCATGAAGTGATTAACTTTGGAGAAATAAGAGGCTTCAACTAATCACGGATCATTTTCTTGTTGCTTTTCCAAATCTTCTTATTCTTCTCTCTCTATATATGAAATCTCCAATATACAAACTACTTTGGCTTTGGTTATCGATTCGTGGTTGCTATCTGTTGTTGTGATTAGTAAAATCATTAACTGGTAAGGAAAAAGAGATGGTGGTCGCCAGTGATGATAATAATGAAATAAACTTTGATAAGCAATATGAGATTCTGTAATGTAACATCCCAAATTTTGAGATTTGAAATTTGAAATATTTTATGGGAATTTAATTATGAAACTTTGGCGTAAAATAATTATGAGAATAATTACTGAAAATTTAGGTTTATTTTTCCCTTGATTATATTATTTTGGGAAAAGAATAAGTCAAATAAGAAATAAATTATGCCTTAAAAAAATTATATAGAAATAATATATGGGAATTAAACAGTGGAATTTCGCCAAATGATTAAATTAACTGCTATTTGGAAGATTAGGAAATTATTTTTCCTTGTAAAATAATAATAATAATAACAATAATAATAAAAACAAACAAATAAATAATAAAACCCAAGTGACACCTATATACATGTTCATTGAACAAACCAAACGCACAGCCCATAAGTTTTAAAACCCAAAAACCATCATCTTCATTTCCTTAACACATTCAATCCATTTAAAATCAATGAAGGCCAAAAAAGACTAGGCAGCAAAACGATGTTCTCGCTGAAAGAAGCTGTGCTCGAAGATCAGGGAAACAAATTGATTCCGTCTTCAAAGGAGGATGATGACTTACTTACGAGAAGTTCAAAGAAAATTAAGAACGCTGTTGGGAATCAGAGCTCACAAGCGCATTGGCCAAAACTGGGTGGCAACCACTCTTCTTTCAACGAAGGGGGGGCCTCCTTTGCTGATATGCTAAAAGGAGTTGCCAGGGAAGATAATGAGGTGGAAGCTACGAAGGACGATGACCTCTCTGACGACCCTCTTTCTGACTTCTCTCCCGAAGAAGAGGCTCATAAGTGCAACGGGTGGGAGTGCAAAATTACTGAAAGCGTATCCAGAAACTTTCCGACGTTCCAGTTCTCCAGTAAAATGAAACAGAGACTATATAAAGCATGGGGATTAGCTGTTATCGTCAAACTCCTTGGCAGGAACATTGGCTTTAAGGCATTAGAAAGTCGACTTCAGGCTATGTGGGCTAAAAGAGGTGTCTTCACCTTGATAAATATTGGGCATGGGTATTTCATTGTGAAGTTTACGAACAAAGACGATTACACGACTGCATTGACAGGGGGTCCCTGGATGTTATATGATCATTACTTAATTGTTCAACCGTGGGAACCAAACTTTAGACCTGACAAAGCGGAGATTGAGAAGGTAGCGGTGTGGGTAAGAATCCCTAAGATCCCACTGGAGTATTATGATGAGGTTGCCCTCACAGTGATTGGAAACCGGATTGGTAAGACCTTAAAGGTGGACTTAAATACGTCAGGACATCTTAGGGGTCAGTTTGCTAGAGTTTGTGTATTAGTCGAACTTGGAAAGCAATTGATGCAGGGATTCTATCTGGAGAATGAAGAGTTCTTTCTTGAGTATGAAGGGTTGCACCTATTGTGCACCTGCTGTGGTATCTTCGGTCATAGGAGGGAAACTTGCCCTCAACGCAAAAGTGAGAACGAGAGTATTCCGGAGAGGGTGACGGAAAAACAACAGGCAGGCACTGAGCTTCATAGTGAACAGACTCAAGGTGATCAATGGCGGATCGTTCAAAAATCTCGACGCCCGAGGAAGATGAAGGAGAAGACCGTTGACATGCCAAAGGGTCAGGCGGGGGGTTCGAGGTTTGGGATCCTGACTGATACGACAAAAACTTTTGAGGAGAATGAGGATATTAGGACCGAGGTTTTACATGCAGGAGGAAACCAAGGTGATGTGGCGAATGGGAAAAAAGGAAGGAGTATATATGAAGGGGGAAAAGGAGAGGGAAAAAGAAGGAACAGAGGGGAGGCGCAGGGAAAGATGCAGGCAAACACTATGCTTGTAGAGAGCTGTGAGCAGGGAACTTTGGTTTTGCAGAATAGTAAGAGGGTGGAAAAGCGTACGAGGGATCTGTCAGAGGATACGAGAAAGGATGTGCTGATGTTGACGATGGGTGATGGGAAGGACGATGTGATCAGGTCAAACCTCGATTCCAACACGGTTACACCCATGGAAGAGACTGATGACATCGTGGCCCTATCGCATGAGCCAGGAGGATTCATGGATGCAGAGGAGGGGCCCTTTGATGCTAATGGGCCGAGTGAGGAAGATGGGGTAGCCCAAGTGGATAACGAGCAGATGGATGCCAAGGAGACTGGAGACTCGGACCTCTCTATGGTCCAAGAGTCTCTTTTGTAAGTTTGATTAGGCCTTGCCTTTGTTGGTGCCTCCTGGGCCTTTTATTATTTTGCTGGTTTTTAATGATTAAAGCCATTTATTGGAATAATAGAGGGTCCTGTAGCTCGGGCCTCTATCGTAATGTGAAGAGTGTTATTAATGGTCCTAAGCCCAACCTCTTGGTTTTGGCAGACACCCGTATCTCTGATGTGTCTCGGATTCGAAGATTAACGCGTTTGGGTTTTGATCAAATCAAACTTGTTCCAAGTGTCGGTAACTCAGGGGGGTTGGTGGCGCTATGGAACAGCGCGGAAATTTCTGTTTCGGTCTTGGGAGAAGATCGACAATTCCTTCACATGAGTGTGGCGTCTCCAGGTATGCCAATCTATTTTTACACTTTTATTTATGCTCTCCCTCACTCTGATCTTCGCTCGGACCTTTGGAAGAATCTCAAGAATTTATCTTCCGGGATTGTGTCGCCGTGGATAGTCTGTGGAGACTTTAATGATATATTGTCGGAGTCTGAGAGATGTGGGGGTGTGCCATGCAATAATAGAAGAATTTCGTGGTTTAGAAACAGAGTGGATGAGTGTGGTCTCATAGATCTTGGCGCGTCCGGTCCAAAATTTACTTGGAAAGGACCTTGCATAAGGGGGTTTAGGAGGTTATATGAGAGACTGGATAGGGCCTTTGCAAATCAAGCCGTGCTAACCTCCCCTTCCAAATGTACGGTTAGAGTACTTCCTAGAACAGGTTTCTCTGATCATAACCCGATATATGTGCAATTGGGTTCGTTGGTGAGAGTGGAAGGACAAAGGCCGTTCAGGTTCGAGGCCATGTGGATGCTTCATGATAAATTCAACGAATTTATGAATTCTATGTGGTTAAAGAATGAAGGGTTGGAGGCAAATATTGAAAGAATCAGGTTGGAAATTCAGGTGTGGAACAAGGAAACGTTTGGGTTTGTTGAGAAGAGGAAAAAGGAAATTCTGGCTCGTTTAAGTGGCATCCAGTGCTCCACTGCTTATCCGTACTCGAAATTCCTGAGCAGTCTTGAAGTTCAGTTACAGGCTCAATTAGAGGAGATTTCTAGACAAGAGGAAGTTAAGTGGTTTCAGAAAGCGAGAGTGGATTGGGTTACCAAGGGCGATAGAAACACTCGATACTATCACCTACAGACAAATATGAGAAGAAGAAGAAACCGAATTACCACCCTGCAAAATGAGGAGGGGAGGTGGATTGAGGATGAGGATGCTATTAAGAACTTGGTTGTTGCACACTTCAAGAAAGTGTTCCAAGAGTGCTCTTTGGAGGATGATACAGTTAATACAGTGAGCAATTTCCCACCCATTGAGGCGAGTGGTATGGATGGGGTATCTAAGATCCCTGACTTGACGGAAGTTCATGAGGCAATTAAGTCGATGGGTCCTTACAAGGCACCTGGGGTGGATGGATTTCCTCCCATTTTTTACCAAAGGAATTGGGATATTGTCAAATATGATCTCCATGCTTTTGTCAAGGGTGCCTTTGAAGGCACTATTGATATTTCTGAGGCTAATCGTACACTCATCTCTCTTATTCCAAAGCGAGATTCCCCTACCCGTGTGGAACATTTTAGACCAATATCCCTTTGTACCGTTCAATATAAGTGTATTACTAAGATTATTGCTCGAAGGCTTAGAAGTGTACTGGGAGACGTGATCTCTCCTTTCCAGTCTAGCTTTGTTCCTGGTAGGCATATTCAGGATAATATCATCGTGGGACAGGAGATCCTTCACATAATGAAAAGGGCTAAAGGTAAGAGAGGAATGATGGTGATGAAGGTGGATTTAGAGAAAGCTTATGACAGAATCAAATGGAGTTTTATTCCCAAAGTGTTGAAGGAAGCAGGATTTAATGACAAGATTATCGAGATTATCATGAAATGTGTTTCCACATCCTCCGTTAATGTTCTGTGGAATGGTGCCAAATCTGAATTTTTCCAACCAAGCAGGGGAATTAGACAAGGTGACCCTTTGTCCCCTTTCTTATTCGTGATATGTATGGATAAGCTAACCCACATCATTAATGATATGGTGAGGGATGGGAGATGGAAACCGATCCTAATCACTAAGGATGGACCTGCGGTGTCTCACTTAATGTTCGCCGATGACTTATTGCTCTTTGGAGAGGCATCATCTAACCAAGCTGAGGTGATGATGGAAGCCTTAAATAGTTTTTGTAAGATTTCGGGAGAAAAGGTTAGTGTGTCTAAATCATAGACCTTCTTCTCTCCGAAAGTGTCTGGAGCTCTAAAGAACAGGATCAAGAGCATTACCGGAATGGACATTGCTACAGATATTGGTAAATATCTTGGAGTTCCGTTGACGAGGAAGCGAAGCAGTAGACAAACCTTCAATTATGTAATTGATAGGGTGAAGAGTAGATTATCGAATTGGAAAGCTAAATGCCTGACTACAGCTGGAAGACTTACTCTTGCAAAATCTGTGATTGGAGCGATACCAATTTATCCCATGCAAGTGGCTCAACTTCCGATCGCAGTATGTGAAGAAATAGAACAACTACAAAGATCCTTTATTTGGGGCCACACTAACGGTGGTAGAGGCTTCCACCCGGTGGGATGGAGCAAACTCTCGGTTCCTAAACAATGTGGAGGTTTGGGCCTGAAGAAACTGACATCAATGAATCATGCATTTGGAGCAAAGGTAGCTTGGAATCTAATCCAGGGAGCTACGGGGCTGTGGGCCGAGGTCCTTCAGAAAAAATACATGTATAGGAGTGAGAACT
This sequence comes from Acacia crassicarpa, assembly GCA_034222035.1. NCBI lineage: Eukaryota > Viridiplantae > Streptophyta > Magnoliopsida > Fabales > Fabaceae > Acacia > Acacia crassicarpa. The sequence goes on along the minus strand of JAWXYG010000006.1, from coordinate 44,675,147 downwards.
CTCTGCTGGAGGCTAAACCTTCTGATTCTGTTTTTTGGAAATTTATATGCAAGCAGAAGGAGATCGTTGATAGAGGAGCTAGATGGTAGATCAGAAATGGGAGATCAGTCCTTTTCTTCATGGACTGTTGGATCGACAACAAGAGGAGGATAAAAGACATGTGCATTAGACCGTTGACTGATGAGGAGGAGTCTAGTAAAGTTGCTGATTGGGTCCATTATGGAGCATGGAACTTCTCTCGGCTTGATGGGATAGTAAGCAAGGAGGTTATCCAAAGCCTCATTGCGCTCTTGCCGCCTAGGGAAGAGGCTGGGGATGACTTGATGGTGTGGGGGGAGACTGCTCATGGCACTTTCACTGTCAAAAGTGCATATTTTATGATAGAAAAGCCCATTCAGAATCATTTCGGCAGGGTTTATAAGGCCATTTGGTCTTGGAAAGGGGTTGAGAAGATTAGAATATTTCTTTGGCTTGCCTATAGTAATAGGTTACCAACAAATGCCTGGAGAAGTAGCTGGTCTTCAATGTCGGCTGTGTGTCTCCATTGTTACCAAGGAGTTGAGGACCAATTACATATCCTGCGTGATTGCCCTTATGCGAGGAATATATGGCTTGCTCTGATAAGCCCAAGGTACACCTCTACCTTTTTCTCTTTGTCCATCAATGATTGGATGGAGTTAAATCTGACTGAGGAGGTAGGGGTTGCTATGAGGGGCGTGTGGAGTCAATTATGGGGAGTTACTGTTTGGTTGCTCTGGAATTGGAGGAATAGAGCAATTTTCCAGGACGATTTCCACAAACCCAACCTTCCTGTTTCGGTTATTAGAACCTTATGGTCTTCTTTCTGTGACGGCTCGGTGAGTAGGGAGATTTTCTCTGATGCTGTCGATCGAACTAATGAAGGACAGCGATGGACTCCACCTCCTTTTGGGTGGGTTAAAGTCAGCGTGGACGGTGCGGTTGCTAGATCTAGTGGGAAAGCAGGATGTGGGGGGGTAATAAGGAACCACAGAGGGGAGTGGCTGATCGGATTTAACCAGAACTTGGGGATGGCTGGCGTGGTTGAGTCGGAGGAATGGGCTATCTTGATGGGGTTAAGAATGGCATGGGAGAAAGGATTCAGAAAGGTTATTCTTGAGACCGATTCAAAGATTATGATTGACAGGCTTCGAAGTGGAAGGGAGGACATTAACTGCAGCTTAGTTTTGCTGCAGATTAGAAATTTCTTAAATAGACTGTGGGAGGTGGAATTGCAATTTGTTTGCAGATCTCAAAACGGGTTGGCTGATGCCATGGCCAAGGAAGGCATCTCTAATTCCTTTGCTTCTAGTGTTTGTCCTCATAAGTTGAGGCATTTGCTTTTACAAGATTGTATGGGACTTGATCCCCTTTCTCTTTATCATTTAATTTAAGGCGTTATGCCCCTCTTTTACCAAAAAAAAAAAATCCATTTAAAATCTTAAACCCTGTGCTATCAGCAGATGCAAGCCCACGCAATAAAACTCATTACCCCATTACCACCAGCCCATATCATTTTGAATCCATTATTTTATTTTACATATATCAGTTGTCTCCTCTGCCACATGAAGATACAGCACTGTCAGGGAAAATATTGCATAGCGTTATTTACGCTGAAACAGCAAATATGCACCATTCTTTCTGCGACAGTAGCAGCCACGCTAACCCTTCCCATACCTTCTGGAGCCCAGCGCCATATACCTCTAGTTATTCTTTTTTGGACCGGACCCTTCCTTCACCATAAAACCATTGCACTTGACCTTCTTTCTTTCACCTTCCCTCAACCCAAAACTGAGAGAGAAGTGAAGCCGAGAAAGAGAAAGAAAGTTCAAGCGGTTTTGCTTTGTTCTTAACCAGAAAACAGAGGCAAGTTAAAGCTTTCCTTTCCTCCTTGCTTCCATTAATCACAAACGCAAGTTTCTTAGTGATTGAATTGGGAATTTATACCATGAGAGCTCTATTTTATACATGTTGAAATAGGGGTCTTTTAAAAAAAAAAAAAAAAAATTCATCTTGCAAAGCTGATATATATAAAAAGGCTTTGCTTTTGGAAAGATGATAGGAAAACTTGCAATGTGTTGAATTGATTCAAAGTTGGAGTGTGTGTATGTATAATGCTCTACATGAAGCATGGAAAGAGTCAAGCTAGCTATCTTTTTTAAGAGAATAATATACTAAAAGCTACCTCACGTTACAGACAAGAATGAAGTTGATACGTATGAATATATATATATATATACACACACACTACATATAGGAATCAAAAGAAAGTATAGTTGCTTTATATAGAGATATATATAAGTCTGAACGTTGCTGTCATGTTAGGAAGAGCTTTTAGTGTGTTATATATATGTATTTTTGGTTGTTTAATATTGCATGCTCATTTTTAACTGTGCCTTTGGAAAAGAAAGTATTTTACTAAGTGTGTATATATTTACATGTTCGCGTTGCACACCTAAAAAGAATTGGGAATATATCAAGAAATTTGTGGTCCCATATGTACAAATTGCTAGGCACAAGAATTATAGGAAAACGTGGGCAACATGTTCTTTACTTATATATACATATATTGCCATAGTTGGGATTTGGATATATTCTGCATGTGATTCGTGCAGTATATGAAATGTTGTAGTTAATCAATAAAAGCCAAAAGCTACTTTGACTATAATTTAGAAATTTAAAATAATAAGATACTATATTTTTAAATATTCAAAGAGTATATATAATTTTAATCATATCTAAAGAGCATAATTTATATGATGATTAGTATTATAACTTCTAATTTAAAGTGTTAGGATAGCCTTTGAGAGTTTAAAATAATTGTAGATAAATAATAATAATAATAAATTAAATAAATAAACAACAATAATGATGATGATGAAAATAAATAAATAAATATTATTTTTATTATTATTAAAAAGGGAAATAAATAATTAATAATAAATGGAAAATGATATTATTAATTAGTAATAAATAGGAAGAAAATTAATAGTTACAATGGTTTCACTAATTTTTCAGTCCCGTCATAATTTGCCCACTTCAAGCATTCCAAATATATTATTATTAAAATTTGTATGATTTAATTTTATGAATTGTAAGTTATAATTTTGATTATGTAAAGTTTTAGAAGAGTTATTAGTTAATAAATTGATTGTGGTAGATTGATTTTTGGCGTGTGTTTGAGCTTTTGAATTAGGAGCAGTGTGATAATAGTTAGCTTCGGCAGAGGTAACCACTTTCCACTTGTTATGTGTATTAATATATTGTTTGTGAGTATTTTGTGAAATGATTATGAATATCATAATATAAATTATTTTGCGGAACCTTATGATTTGAATTATGAACACACACACACACATATATATGTATAAAAATTGAGAATTGAGATATTATGACATATATATGAGAATAATTTTAATTACATGATATAAACAAGAAAATCTTGGAAAATGCCTGTTGAGCTATTTATTTATTGTGATAATTATGATAAGGGTTGAATTGGGAAGAAATGAAGTAGTTTATTTCACCACGTTGTGTAGCCTCCATTAGTGCACGATGATTGGCTTTCTATTGTCTCATTTTTTCAATGAGAGACTGGCCCACTAGTTCAATGAGGGCTTACAACACCTCACTAGTTCAATGAGGGGGAAAGCCCCATGGTTTAGAGCATGTGCTCTGAGGATTTTGGTCGGTCCCCATCACATGACCAGTGAGCATTTGCGTAATTAGTAACATAGATGTAATTTAGCCCATGGGTCTAGTCGGAGGGAATAAGGTGGTTCAATTAGATTGATAGGGGACATCTTGGGATTTGTGTTTATGAAAACTGTGATACATAATTTATGATATGAAATTTTGTGATGTGGATATTGATGAACTATATTTTTAATATTTTGTTGTATAAATTGTTCCACTTGGCACCTCACTAGCACATATTAGTATTTATAATAAGTTAGATTGATAGTTACCACAATATTCAGATAATAGTTACCGTCTGAGTCCATTAGGGAAGACCTCAGAAACTTAGGCTACTTCTGCAAAATAGTGCTTCTGTCTTTTTAAATGTTGAAGCACTATTAAGTTACTGATCTAACTAATATATAGTTATTTTATTAAGTAAAATGGAGAACGTTACACTGTATGGTAATGATCATGTGTTTCCCTCCAACCAAGGACCACAAGTTCAGATTTCCATGGATAATTCTTCAGGTTTTTTCCATTTAGCTTCACCCTTGACGGAACTGGCTTCCCTAAGGACGAGCTCCTAGCCGTCCAGATCTAGATCTGGACGGCTCAGATCTTTTTATTTTTTTCTATATGAAAAAAATCATTTTTTGAAAAAATGTTAGTTGAAAGATTATCTTTATTTTAGGCCCTCTACCCATTAAAATTATTTTTTGTAAAAAATAAAAAAGTAAAAAAAAATCAAATCTGGACCGTCCAAATTAGATCTGGACGGTACGGACGAGCACTCTGTGCTCGTCCAATTCCCACCCTTCACACACACACACTCTTTTGGTTGTGTCTTTTCAATTAAGTTAACTACCAACTCTTGTCGTTTTTTAAAGAGTCCAAATTTTAAGAGGTTTTTTTTTTCTTAAATTTATTTGTGCCCTCCTTAATTATACATATTATATTAATTCAAGGATGTGTCATATTTATATTTATTCTATTTATCTGTATTATTTGCCTCTTTATAAATATTATGTTTAAAAAAAAGTTTATTTCAACACATACTTATTATTTTTTTATTAATTTTAACCACTCTCTTATAAATAGAACCAAATGGAGTATTCAACTAAGAATTGAAACTATTGACAAATTAAATCATAATATAAGAGACACTTTCGATTTTAAATATAAAAGCTAGTTAAGATTTTTTTTTGTCATAAATATAAAATTTTAATTTACTCTGTTTCATAAATTTATAATTTTTTTAAAGAAATTATCCTTATTGATTATATTTAATATATAAATTATGTTAAGATTAATGAGATTAGTTTTCAATGTAAATGATTAAATCGAATAATTTAGAGAAACAATTATACATTTTTATCAATAATTTAATTAATTAATTTTTTAATCTCTATAAATTAATTATATATCTAACTTTTACATTATTTAATGGGAAAAGTATTTTTCCAGTCACTGGAGATAGAGTTATCTCCAATGACCCCTAAAACTACGTCGTTTTGAATTAATGAATGGTGTGTTTGTAATTTTAAATGAATTAATGAAGAGTATTTTCATAATTTTGCACTCTTGATTAATTCATCTAAAATTACAAACACCACACTATTCATTAATTCAAAACGACATAATTTTAGAATCGCCGGAGATAACTCTACCTGACTGGAGAAATCTTTTACCCTTATTTAATATTGGAATGAGTAATAAAATTTATGGTTCAACATACAGTGTCGGCATCTCTCTTTCAATGACCATTAGTTTTTTTGAGGAAAAAAAAAAGACCATTAGTTTTGTTAGAATTTTAAGAAATTATATATATATATATATATATATATATATATATATATATATATATATATATAACCATATACAATTCTAAAACAATACAGATTCGATTAAAATTTTGTTCTTTATTTAGTAATTAATGTATTTTCTTGGAGTGTTGGACATTAAACAGGATCTGGATTTGGATCCAAGATGACATATGGTTCTGGGTTCTTCCACATGAGGATCAAAGTGCCAAGTGGAAAATACTTCTGGGGTTGTAAGTGTAACTGCTTATTATGTGAGATTTCCTTTTACCTTATATACGATTATATATATATGTATATTGAAAAAAATAAAACGATTAGATAGACTGAGTTCTTGGGGAACAAAGGAGAGCCAATCGCATTACAGCCAATATACACGTAAATGGCAATGTTGGCAGAGAGCAAAGAATTCATCTTTGGTTTGACCCCTCACTCGAGTTTCATAACCACTCCATTCTTTTCAACCAGCATCAGATTGTGTGAGCTCTCTATATGTCTTTAATATTATCCAAAAAAATCAATTATGAACAAGAGTTTCAAAGATGATGATTTTAATATGGTCATCATATAATTTTCATGTTGGCTATATCTAGCTGTATCTTTCTTCTTCTTCTCTGTCTGTGCCTTGTAACTTAGTAGTGTTGGTTTGTTTTAGCTTTTTAAAGGTACTTTTATGCCATTCAAGGTAAGTATGTGAGGTGATTTTTATGTCAGCTTACTTACAGAAAAGTGCTTTTAAAAAAAAAAAAAAAACTCTTTTTTGTGCTTCCAAAGCAAAGCACTTAATGACACTAAACTCCTCCGTGTAGCAAAACATAGAGAGTTACCCTTATTGGACCTTTTTATTTTATTTTATTTTATTTTTTGTACTAGACGAGGATTATATAAAAGGAACTAGCAAATTACAACTGGGGAATTTAATCCCATTTTCTCATGAAAGACTAAGGTCCTTCAATACATAGGACAAACATCTAGAAAAGCTGATTCATTAATGTCTTTCCTAGCCAAAGTATTTGCAACTGCATTCCTGCCTGATTGGACTTAACAATGCTCAAATATTACCCAGTCAAAACTATTGTCAATAAAAGTTGGTTCAATTAGTAAGGATTTGATTTATCACCTTCAAGTTCTTGAATTTAAATCTTATTGCTGATATAAACATATGGTCTGTAAGATATGGTGGAAAAAAATCTTTTTTAAAAAAAAAAACTTCAGCTAATAGATTAAAACAAGATTGCACTATTTTCATTAGAATTTTATTCTTTATTGGTATTTTTGATACATTCAAAATATTTTTGTGCCCGGTGCTCCTAGCATAACAGTTGGTTAGCCATTCTATATATATATATATATATATATATATATATTAGCCGGCCAGGTTTTAGTGATGGCGATAACATCCCTATTTTTTAAAAAAATTCTAGAACTAAGTAATATTTTGAGAGATTAATTTATAATAATTTACTAGGTAATTATTCAACATGAGAGTACATTTTCTAAATTGAGAGTTAAAGAAATGTTATATATATATATATATCAAGTGTATATAAAAAGTGTGTGTATAATTTTATTATGTTATATTAGTATAATATAATAATAGATACCCATTATAATAAATGGTGGGGAGAGGGGATCATCATATATACCCCACACACACCCACATATACACGTGTATGTACACACACATATATAAAATGTGTGTGTAAAATTTTAGGGAAAAGTATATTTCTTGTCAACCTTAAAACTACGTCGTTTTGGATTAATGAAAGATGTATTTATAATTTTAGATGAATTAATAAGGGTGCAAAATTATAGAAACACCCTTCATTAATCCACAACGACATAGTTTTGGGGGTTACTGGAGATAACTTATTTCCCGTGACTGAAGAAACCCTTTACCTATAATTTTATTATATTATATTATTATAATATAGGGAAAAGTATTTCTCTAGTAATTGAATATAAGTTACCTCCAGTGACCCTCTAGAATTACATTGTTCTAAATTAATGAAGGGTGTGTTTGTAATTTTAGGTGAATTAATGAATACTGTAAAATTACAGAAACACCCTTCATTAATCTAAAATGACATAGTTTTGAGGGTCACTGGAGATAACTTATCTCCGGTGACTAGAAAAATCCTTTACCCTATAATATAATAATAGATAACCATTATAATAAAGGGATTAATATATTTGCATTTACTGCAGATATGTTTCTGCAGCAAGCCTAAACACATCGTTTCATTTTTTTTAATAAGGCAGCTTATTTCAATAATCAGATAAGCAGCGAGATTCATTTGGCCTATGGGGTGTTTACAATAAAATAGGGCGGCTGAGAAAAAAGGTGTATTATGGTACAAGAACAAGTTCTGATTTGATTAGGATCGTCGCACATAAAATCAAGTGGCAACGTTATTGGACTTTTTAAAAATAAAAATAAAAAATTGCTAGTCCAAATGCTCCAAATGCTAGACTCCAAACAGGCCCATTATCAAGTTGTGAAGCAATAAAATTATTTTGAACCCTAATGATTTGTCTGAAAAGCGAGTCAACATATCTATTTAAAGGAAGACTATTAGGAGTGGACAGTAAAATAATATACGGTCCTAAAAGTCTCGAATACTTTTAGGACCGGAAGTTTACCCATATACGGTCCTAAAAGTCTCACAATATTTAGGTCGAATACTTTTAGGACCAAAAGTTTATAATATACGGTCTTAAAAGACTCATACTATTTAACCGAATATTTTTAGGACCGAAAGTTTAAAATATGCGATCCTAAAAGTCTCATATTATTTAAACCGAATACTTTTAGGACCGAAAGTTTACCTATATACGGTCCTAAAGTCGCAAACTCTTGCTTATTTACAGCATACTGAACCTCAAATTTCAAGCACTAAATAGCTATATCCACCATCCAATTTCAGATACCCAAAATGGACACAAGAAAATTGTTCGAAAAATTAAACAAATTTATCTATTGAATTTTACATTGCCTGTGTATTATTTACAAATTGTTTGAAAAAATAATCAAATTTACAGAAGATTATTGTTGCTACAGGATATTTACAAATGAATGACGTCATTAATTATTGTCTTGACTTAAGATCAGGTCATACAGATATTGACAAAACAAATTGTGTATGTGCTCGAGTTCAGCATCCGAAAGGGGGTAGGGCAGTGAAACATCTATACAATCAAAGACAGAAACTGAATTAACTTGCGTCCATATTTCATATGTAACATTAAGCCAGAAACTGAATTAACTTGCGTGCATAATATGTAACATCAAATATTTACCTTTGCATATAATTTAGTATTCCTTTAGTGACAATATCATACATGTGTTTCATGACGTATTGGCCACATAGGTTGGACGCCGGTGGTTGCCGACGAGTCTAAAAAGAACAAGAAATATATATAAGTAATATATATATCTTATTGACCAAGTTCACAAGGCAGTGTGCCAAGTGTACAAATATTGTACCAACCTCTGGTTTGAGCCATTTAGGCTCTTTGGCCTGAGAAGGACGCCTTTGGAGTGCGTGGATTTGGAAGGTCCTCATGGCACTATTATAAAAAATGCATATTTATCAATGTTCACTGAAAATTCACAGCAGAGATTTCTGACAAGAGAATCAAAATGACATGCTTACACGTTGATGGTCTGCAACAACGTGGGCACTGGCTTGCTGTGAGTGGAGCATAATAAGATAACTTTATTATCTTCCATGCACATGAGGACCAACTGCCAGTGGCGGCTAAAAATTCACAGTAGTAAAGTATACTCAATGATATATGTAGCAGAATTAAGTGAATTGTAGACAAAATTTGTGATATGTACCTGTGGAAGAATGACAAAAAGTACACATTTCTTCTCACTTGACACAACATCCTTGATATGTACTCTTATCTTTCCACTATGGTTGTTTGACTTGAATACTGTGGGCACAAGAATCCAAAATCGTTGCTCCTGCCCTTATTCTCCAATTCTTAATGCAAGAACCTACAATAATTACATCGATCAGGGAATTAGTATATGTATGTGTGTCTAAACGATGCATTTAAATTATGTATTCATAGAAGAACATACTTACTTCATCCAAATTCGAATAATTGCATCACTAAGCTCCTGTCTAGGAAGCAGCAGGGAGTCAAGATCAACGGTGTCAACTTGGACTGGTAGGGGATGAGGGACGCCTACTACTTCATTGACAGGCCACGATTTATATTTAAAACCTCCACTTTTCACCATATCGGATATTTTTTCGCAGCCAGTCAACTTAGTAGTAGGGGATTGAGCCTGAGGAGGGGATGGAACTTGAGGACGAGGGGTTGAAGCTTCAAAAGGAGTAGAGACATGTACAAGCTTCACTGGCCAAGAGATGAAGGTTCCCTTGACATCACTCACAAGCTTCAGCTCATCAGTTGGGAGAGGGAGAGGTGCATTAATGATCACCTTTTCAACTGACACTCTGACTTCATCATCAGACATTTGTTGGTGGTGTACAGTTGATCCCAAAAAGTTGTGGACAGTCCCTTTTGTAACCAATAGTAGTCTATCATGATGATCAGGATCCTCCACATAAAGGTCACAAGGTTGCTCTGACTGTCCAACAATATAGCTCCCTCCAGTGTTCTACTGCACAGTTGCAGGTGAGTGTGTGAAGGGAACACTGGTCTCTGGACGAGAGCTCAAAAGCAGCTTCATCTGATTCAGTTCCTCCCTCAACTGGCTCATATCAGATTGATACCTTGCTTCTTTAGCCGCTGCTTCCTCATTTAATTTGGCCACTGTCTGTTCCATCTCCTCCCGGGTAACCACCTCTTTCCTATGGCGTTTAGCTATGAACCAAAGAATTCCTTCAGGCCTACCCGTCCTCCAATCCCCCTTACACGCCCACCATGGTCCGGTTTTCCGGTGGCAACAGTGAGAACATCACTCCTCCCGGCTGACACAAAAGATCCCTCTGCTTCTCTCTTTTTAAGATCTTCCTGTAAGGTACAGATAACGAGAAGCTTAGTAATGAAACATGTTTAGTAACTAAAAAATAACAATAATAACAATACTTACAATTTTTTCAGCAACTACACGAGTTTGTTCACTCGTGTAGGCGCCGCTTGGCTTTTGCCGGATGTGCAACCATAACTCCTCGCGACATATTGGAGATGGCGGACCATGTACCGCAGAAGGATTGGATTCTGCTTCATCCTCCAATCTCTTCCGCTTGGCCGCCATCAATTCTTTTTCAGCCTTTTCATATCCGTCGCGAGAAGCCCTATACGGGCAACCATTCTTTCTCCCTATCTCCTGTGCTTTTCCCCTTCTTTCCTGTGAATCACAATTGAAAACAATTATTAATTATGAATTCCAACCATCTTACTAACAGAAATTATAGAACTTTTGCTTGATATGAACCTCAAACACTAGTTAAATTCACTTGATCAAGTTTCAACATTTTATTTAAGGAAGATGTAGATAGGTTAAGAAACAAAAGAGAATTATGCTTACAAAAGAGCTATGTTTTGTACTGTGTGCTAGGTAGATAAGTTAAGAAACAAAAGAGAATTATGCTTACAGAATAATACAAACTTGATCATTTTTAAGGCATCCAGTGGGATCATCAGTCCACATTAGATAGTAACAATTGGGTATATAAAGTTTCCCCCTTTTAAGACTATTCATTTCCTCCTTTGCAAGACAAACCATTACACAATTACCTCCTTAATATTTTACCTTTTCAGGGTTTACATATCAGACTTGCATAGACAAAGGTAGGAAATGTATACTTCTATTCACATACCAAACAATTTAACTAACAGGATTAGATGAACAAATATAAGCTCACATGTTATATAAGCAAACAAAACTAAATATAGACTCATCAGAGCTTCAGGAGTGGTTCGTAGCAGAACAAATTGTCGCCAAATTCGTTCATCAATAAATGTGTACTGGTCCTAAGGCTGTTTAGTAGGCTGAACCTCGGCAAAAATATACGTGTTAGCGAGAGAGGTCTTAAACTTCCTCCACCGATCAGCATAATAAGACAATGTCTTGTCTTTCAACACCTCAGAGTCAGGGACAGTGTATGTAAGACGGATAGTGTCCCAAATAGGTTGCTTTACTTTGTGAAAGTCAACACTTTTCCACTCATCTATCAAGATGCTAACCTTGCTGCGTGCAAGATAGCCGACAAAACTATTATATTTGCTTTTATTAGGATCGAAAGGTCGTAACTTTTCATCAAACTGAATCTCGAGCCTTGACCCAGAAGACTGACTTAGAGATACATCCATCATTCGTGTGCCTCTTCTACCACGGCGTGCAGGGCGGTTACGAGACACATTGTCAGATGAAGAGGATTCGTTCTGACTCACACCATTAACTGGCGTTCCCGAAACACGAATGGAATCGTCTTCATCGTTCATTTTCGAGACAGTAAGAGAGGAATGCCTGAGCAAATGAGAGAGTAAGAGAGGCTAATGGTATGTGAGCGAGGAAGAGTGGTAATGCAACAGGAAGAGTGACTTCACAACAAGAAGAGGGGTTTCAGAGTTCAGAGGGACAACGTAAGTCTTAAGGTAACGTTTCGAGCGAAGATATATTTGGCGCTTTATTTTTAAGACCGGATGAACAACAACGACGGTCTTAAAGGTTAAGTTTTAAGACCGTTCTTTGTTAAACTCCGGTCTTAAAATTAATAAACCATTTACTACCAGGCATGATTTATGTCCGGTCTTAAAAATATAATCTTTAAGACTTCCTGTTATATATATCCAGTCTTAAAAGTTTTATTTAATTTTTTCCTTATTATTTTGGACCGTAGAAAAAATAAGTCAGCTTGTTCGAGATTTCTCTATAAAGAAATTTGATATTTCAATTTTTTTAATAACATTTTTAAGACCGATTGTTTTTTTAAGTGGTCTGAATAATATATTTAAGACCCATCACTAAAGGATCCGGTCCAATAAGTTTTTTATATTTACAAAACTGCCACCGGTCATACCTTTAAAGTTCTTTATATTTACAAAACTGCCACCGGTCATACCTTTAAGACCGGGGCGTCGATAATCCGCTCTAAATGAGACGGTCTTAAAAGCCTTTTTTGCATTAGTGACTGAGTTAACTTCCTCATTCCCTCCTCTTACTAATTTTTGTTGGAACATAAAAGATTAATAAATATAAAAATTATATTTTATATTTAAGATTACCTACTAATATATATCTTATATTATTAATTAGGAGACAAGATTGACTGAAGTTATATTCCCAAGTCGTTGTTATATAATCCGAGGAAATCTCACACACAAAAATCACAAGAAGAAGTCAAGAACTATCATCAATTGAAACAACCATTGATGGTTTCTTCTTCTTCATCGTCTCTTCCATTGAAACACCGAGCAGCCATAGTGACCGTAGCTCCTCAGGGCATAGGTCGAGCCATAGCCATCCACCTCCATTCAGATGAAGAACATTACATGAATTATATAATTAGAATTTAGAAGTACCTAATAAGTTTATGAAAATTTTTAAATTTATGGAATTATTATAGGGAAAATGATAGTCAGTTCCAAGAAACATACAAAATATCAAAAAGTCCCAACCTAAAGTCAGATATGATATTAGTTGTAGTGAAACAAAATCCATGTGTTTAAATTTTGTTGTTAATATAAATTTTTCTATTATGAATATGTACAGGTTTTAAATTTTGTTGGGAATATAGCACTTCCTGTTGTAAATCTAGTTTTTTCTACTGTGAATGACCTTTGTACGCTTAGGGACTTGAGTTTAAAACAAAATCTAGGTATCTAAATTTTGTTATGAATATAACACTTCCTGTTGTGAGTATAGCTTTCTTTGTCGTGAAGAGTTAGGTTTTTAAATTTTGTTGTGAATATAGCACTTCCTGTTGTCAATACAAATAATATTAAAAAAGTCTCTAGAAACTTTTTTAATATGATTTTGAGTTGAGACTTTTTTAATATTTTGTATGTTGCTTGGGACCTGACTATCATTTTCCCATTATTATAAGACTAATAATGCTATATGTGGCCAGGAAGTCAACAGAAAATATGGAATCAAGCCCAAAAATCTCTCCTTTTTTTCCTTGTACCACTATACTTGGTTGTATATAGAAAAAATGATAGTCAGGTCCTAAAGAAAAAACAAAATATCAAAAAAATCTTAACTCAAAATTACATATTGAAAAAATCCCTAGACATTATTTGTATTGACAACAGGAAGTGCTATATTCACAATAAAATTTTAAAACTTGGTCATTCACAACAAAAAAAAGTTATATTCATAACAGAAAGTGCTATATGCACAATAAAATTTAAACTTGAAATTTAGGTCCCAAAGCGTACAAAAGTCATTCACAACAGAAAAAGTTAGATTCACAATGGGAAGTACTATATTTACAACAAAATTTAAACACTTGGATTTTGTGTCAATACAAATAACCTTAGGGACTTTTTTGATATTTTGTTTTTTCTTTGAGACCGGGCTGTCATGTTCCCTTTTATATATTCTCATATCTGTGCTCTCCCCAATTTATGCTCACGTTACCTTCTCTAATACTCAACATTCGATCAATTAGCTTGAGGTAGTGGGTCCAATTTAGCTTTTGAGAAGCCAATTGGTATAGACAAAATTATATCTTTCTATTGGTTAAGGCTTTTTTATAAGAAATTGAATCAAATCATATCAAGTTTAAGCTTAATTTTTTTTTTAATAACTGTTATCTAAATATTACAATGACGACGTGAAAAATCCCCTCGTTTCTTTGCATTATGGTTTCGGGAGTTGTGGTAAAATCCCCTCGTTTCTAATTTGGCCAAAGTTTGTTACTTTGGCATAGAGTGAAAGCAGACAGAACAACTGCAACGTAACTAATAAATAACCACTAATTATTCAACATGCATGCATGCATGCTTTCTTTTAACTTTGTATCCACGAAAGATCAACAAACGTCATATGTGAAAGATAC